>CM036563.1:74383167-76883167 GCA_020745775.1 Theristicus caerulescens
ACGAAAACCTATCAGCCCCAAATTATGTCATCTATAGGCTTTCTGTCACCAGTGCACATCACGTACTTGCAGTTTATTATAAATACCAGCAAAACACCAAACTAACTATTTTAGCATTATTTGAAAAAACATCCCTTCAAGTTTAGACACCCTTTGGAACCAAAACTGTTTCAGAAATCGGTACATGTAATACTAACAGAAGTGACAGGAATCAAATTCATCCCCAGTGACATTACAGTACACAGCAGGAGCAGAGAAGAAAATGACAAAAGCCTCATGAAACAAGAACACAATCTACAAACTTTCATGCAAACTGTCAATCACTGTATATCAAACAAGTTACTTTGGTCATACCTGCAAAAGAGGAGACATCAAGTTTGATTGAAAAAACTGTATCAGTTACAAACACTATACCAAGATCTGCAGAAATCAAAGCACTCTCATGAGAAAGACAGAAACGCGATAACTGATACGACAGACACTACAATTAAGTAACCTTTAACTGATGTACCATCTCTCTAGGTAATACAGAAACAAAAATCCCCCCCTGCTGGATTTTCATTCCGATGAGCATTCTAAATTTAGAGTGAGATACAAAGTAAATAATTTACTTGATCAAGATTATAAAGGAAGAATGTGGAAGAGCACAAATGAGAACCTAATTATTGGCCAGATACCCAGGAACTGGTTTCCTCCTTCTTGCCATGTTCAAGTTGAGAATGGCAATCAACACATACCAGATATAGGAATTCAACAAGATTAAATTACACAAATGGTCAGCAGGTAGTAATCCTACCATCAAAAAATCCCTTTGCTGTAGTGAACAAGGAGGAACTTGTAAATGCAGAGTATGCAAATAAACATCCTAACCTAGAAGCAGTTGTATGTTCCACTGGTGTGCTCAGGAATAGCCTCATCATTTGGTGGTGTCTTCTCTCCTTAAAAAATTATATCCTTTAAAAAAAAAAAGTGCATCTCAAACTCAGCAAATTCTTGTCACTATTTAGCAGATAAAAAGTCCATGCTGCAAGCAGGTAGCTTTTCTTAGTGACCTTTTACACTCCTTTCCACTTCATGAGCTCTGCATTAGTTCCATAATAAAATGGGCTATTAAGGGGCAAAGGGTAAGGATTTAGATGCAGTAGATAATCTCAGTTGGGTTTTTTCTACAAATTCCCTAATGATCTTACCAAGAGTTCTGCAAATGCTATAAGGGCAAAGGATTGCTGATAGTTAATCCTTTTTCTGATTAACATAATCTCATGTGACTTTTGTTTCAGTGTAACTACAATTGCTACATGTTATTGCACTAGCAACATCTAACAACACTTACTTTGTACTAGGTGACTAAGAGCATCAGTGAAAGTTTTCTTCTATCTCCAAACATCCCACGTCACATTTGGCCATGCATTGAAGGCCCAAATATATTTTTTATTAATGGTCTTCTATACGCAAAGTTCAGGCTGATTACCAATATCATAAAGACAGAGGCACATTTTATAAGCACGAATACTCATTTTCAAAACAATGCTGACAGACAAATATTTCTGGGATTATATGTCATAGGGAGCTCTGGCTAAGGATGCCAGGTTTATCTCCTTTCTGATCTTAATCCACAGTGAAGCTCCCCTGTGTGTAAGCAGGAGTATACAAATGTGATCTACAATCCATACTTCTCTGAGTTTAGAAAAAATTTAAAATCACATTTTACATTCGAAAAATAAACAGAATATACCAACCTGCAGAAGCTCTAAAATGTCTAGGCTGTAATAATCTTCCACTGTGATGTACTGATGAGAAAATGTTTTTCTGATTAAAAAAATAATTCTAATTTAAAAGGACATACTACTTTGTTTGTACATTGCATACTATAAGGTATGCCTCAGAAGTGTTTATCAAACAACATGTCATACATTTCTAAACCAATTCTTCATGCGTATGAAAATCTGCCTCATTTATAGTCTTTGAAGTGAACCCTAAGGGAATATCCACATACATACCCTAATGCTGATTATTTTATCAGCCACAGGAGCAAAAAGTGCTTTATCACAAAGACACCAATTAATGCAAAAACAAAAAGCCCTTCACTTTTATGTCTGATGTTGAAAGAAACTCAGTTACAAAATAATTAACATGAAATGTAGCTTCTGTAATACACATTGTGAGTATACACTCCTTGATGCTTTGTAAAAAAAAGTGCTCCATTAGGATTACAAAGGAAATACATATTTTGTTTTTCTTTTCTGCCGTTAAGTATGGTATGCATATTATTATCCTTTCATGTGCCATACACAGCTGCACAGCTTTTTGTGAAACACACAACCTACGGAGTGATATTGCAAGTCATATGACTAGGGGTTAATAAAAAAAGCTCTTGTAACACTGTACCGATTATTCAAAGTTTTCTCCTAGAGACCCATATTAACATTTTGCTCTTTGTCTGTAAGACTCAATGTTTATCTCAAAACAGGCAAAGCCCTAAAAAAAAAAACCCAAACATTTTCAAGTTTCTGAAAAGTCAGCGTAGTTACTATTTTATTTACTGCTGTTTAGATTTTTTAAATGGCTGCTTAAATTGCCCTGATTTAGGATTTTTCTGGAGTGTGATCTGCCCTGAAACCATCAGCCCAAGGACAGTAAACTGTCACAGATTGAAAATTAGATTCATATCAACACAGCTCAGCCAAAGCACAGACTTGTAAGTTTGTCAAGGGAATGCTGTGTCATGCTGCTTGGTTTGCTGGGGAAGTATTCACCACGCTTGTAACAAAGTGATAATTTGAACAGTTCTTTGCAATTTGTCTTGGGAAAACATAAGTGACTAGCAAAAGTTACAGTAAAGCTCTTCACTTTTCCTACTGGAAATCAATGTGTACACAGGTCTTTGCCTCATCAACACAAAGCTTCAGTGGCAGTGACCAACTTCTGGAAACTTCATACAGGTTTTAGTACACATTTCTATTTGTGATCGTGCCTAGGCTCCAACCAGGCCAAAGTCCCCTTGTGCCAGAGTCTGCACGTCCCAGTCTTGCTCCAAAGAGCTCATGGCATAAGAGTTAAGTCATCTTTGCCCAATTTACACTTCTGTTTATGCTGGAAGGAAGCCTGGGGTCTGCAAAAAAATGAATGTCCCCCCCGCCCCAAGCTGCTTCAACTGGTAGAAATACAAAAGGTGTGCCTATATGGCATATGGATAACAGCCAGAAGATAGTGTTGCTGCAGAAATGACTGGGGCAGAACTCCAGGCTGCTCCACGATAGAAGGATCTCTCGCAGATAGCTGATCTGAACCTCGCAAGCCAACACTGCGTTGCACACACTGTGAATCCAGCCTCAGTAAATAGGATGTAGAATTGCTCAGCGCTTATAGAGAGCTGTGCCCGTGGCCCCCAGAATGGCAATGATGCTCCTATGTGTAGCCCATCACTGCAACTGCTAGCAAGTGAAAGGTGCTCCCTGAAGGAGTACCCCAGTGATACTAATTTGTTCTTATTCACACACATAATGTGCTTGAGGTGTTCATGGATTTTAACAACTGGGGAAAAAGAACAAAACAAAACAAACAAACAAAAAAAACCCAAAAAACAAAAAACCCAAAACTTCCTCTTCTTGTGCCAAACTAAATAGGAAGATTGACTTCTTACGGTCTGATTTTCTCATGTCTCCATGCCCTTCTTCCATTCCTCAAAGTGCAATACTTTGATCTAAACAAGTGTTAAAGCAGGGGCACAGGACCACCACTAACACTAACCAAGGAGCTACGTAGATATCTACAGACTCTCTTCTTGTCCTGGCTGGAAAACCACTGGTTTCAGGGTTGGTTTTTTCTCCCTGGTGTAGGCCTAGGATATTCATACTATACAGAGAAAGCCCTTAGGAATAATGTCTGCCAGAACTACTGATCTGTATATATCCAAGTTGGAGGAAGCCTGCTCTCTGAACCAGCATGCCTTCTGCCGATTTACAAATACGTGTGCAAGGCTGGCAAAGTTAATTAAAGTTAATAGAAAATTTTAAAGCAAAAAGAAAAAATAAAGCAGTAAGAAAAATTAATTAAAAAATGATCTATCATCTGAAAGCTGCAGACGGGGCTGCATTCTCACTGGGGATACAAATGACTGCCATTTTATACTTTAACTTCTTCCAGACAGTAGAGCACAACAGACTCATCAACTGTGTCTGTGTAATATCTTCAGACTAATGACTGGGCTTAGGTTGCCAGCTAGGGATTTCCTCATTCATTACTTTCAACATATCTACCAAGTCTCAAAACACTACAGACTTTTTTAGCTTCTCATCTTCTGCAGAAAGGAAGAAAAGTTTTGTGATTATGGCTCAGCACAGCGTCAGATGTCTTCTCCTTCCTTGGCTTTGCTCTACTCCTCCTTTGAGAATTTTAGCATTTCATCAACACTGTGTGTGCCTTTATTTGTCCATCTCCATAATGCAGGTGTCCACAGTACACAGAAGAGGAGCAGTTGGCTAATATTTGTAAAATACTTTCAGATATCCACATGCAAGGTAAAGTAAAACCCAAAGTGGTTACGACACTATTTGCAACTTTTTGCTTTCGCAAAAGAGTATATGTAAAGGATCATTCTGCATCGGCATAAAAGCTACAGTTAAATACACAGGATGCATTTGCAAGATTTTTTTCCTTATTTTTACATGCACACACTCAAATGAGGTATGAGTGCTGAGAACCAGGAGATACAGAATTTATCACTGGTCCTTCCAATAATCTTTTTTAAGCTATGGACAAGTCACGTCTGTTTGCTAGAATTTATCTTCCTGGGAAATGGAAGCATTACCTTATGGAGCTGATGCAAAATCAAATTCACAAACACAGTCTCGAGTTTTTAAGATACAAAGTATTAATGTTTGGAAGCCATAGATCTGTTAATTTCTGACTCCATTTGCTGCATGAAAATTGAGCCCAGAAATTAAATGACCTTAGAAAGAACCTGCATGTTCTTAGTTCCTCTGAGAATCAGGCTGTCCTTGTTTTAGAATATGATACAGATTTACTTAACAGGGATAAAGACTGATCATTTCTGGCACCTTTTTTTTTTTTTTTTTTTAATAATACCTATCTAGATTTTAAAAAAACAAACATGCCCAATACCAGTGACTACTTCCTGCTGCTTCTGGACTGTTAGTTTGCGGGCTGCCTTGATTCTGTCCAACTTGAGTACTGATTTGCTTACATTTCCAGCAAGTCCTAGTAAAAAGGGAGTTTTGGAAGGCCCAAGCACAGTTTGTAATCACCCTCTGCATACTGATAAGAAAGCGTTAAGATACTGCCAGGCCCAGTTAGAAGTTTTCTTCAATAACCACTAGCATAAATCAATTCAATTCAACCAGAACTGAAAGGCAGACAAACTTCGTTCCCTGTCTTCATGATGTCAAAAGGTTAAGAGAAACCAAACACCGTTTCTTTCACCAGAGAAAGAGAAGACACCTTTCTTTCAGAACTTTTCAGCTACTTTGCCTCATCAATTTCCCAACTTTCATTTTTTCAACCTATTCTCCTCAAATCCAGGGATTTTCTAACATTCCTAGTATAAACTTTCTATTATTCTAACCAATAAAATATTGAAGGACTGTATTTCCCTCCTACTTCCACCATCCATGTTGAAAGAAGAGGGGAACTGAGGTAGTTAATACGATGCAATCTTATCTCCTCTCTTCCAGCTAACATCAGGATAATAAGTGACAAGCCAATTATAAAGCTAAATTGTTCTTAGTCACCAAAGCTGAGCCCCCCTTGCTCCAGTATTCTGGCCTTAATCTACTTGATGTGCGAGTTAATACTGCTTAAATATAATCACCAATATTACATTTTTAGGTAATTTGCAGCTAATTCAAAATTTTATTATTTACCCTGAGAGTTCACTTTATGCTACCCACCACTTTCAGTAATGCTCAGTCACTGGAAAATAAACAGAAAGAGTGCAGGAGGCTCCACAACAGTCAAAATAAATTAGTGAACTAAAATTAAAGAACTAGTTACAAGGAAGTTTTTGCAACACTTATTAGGCTGTAAAGAAGCAAAAATCTTCCGCAAGGATTGGATTAGTTTTAAGAAGGATTAAGGCAGCTATTTCTATAGAACACAAAGTGAAATTTTGTCACTTGCAGAAAAGAATCTTGTATTTCAACGCTGAACTGGAAACATCACATCAATAAAGAACGTTGTGCTTCTCTGGCACCAAAATGCCAGCCAAATTCTTGACAATGCTGGGGAGAATATGGATGATGTCAGAGCATTTATTTTTCAAATTTCTATCAGCCATTTCCATATGAATCAATTTTCTAACTCTCAGCAACAACAATGCATAATTTCTTGAATATAAATATACAACACTGTTGATAAACAGCAAGGAAATATAAAGAGGTTTCATATGTTTACACAAATATATTGCCTGGTATACTCATTAGTTCAAGTCATCAGATGACCTATATACCATGCTGTAAAGGTCAAAGTAGGAGAAAAAGGGGAAAAATTAGAGACAGAGAAGCCCGGGGAGGGGGGGGGGGGAGGGGGGACGGACAGAAAAAAGCCCCTCACAAACCTATTTCATGTCATTATGTACTTACTAACTAGGACTGTACATGCCAGAACTAAAGAATACACTGGATTACTCTCCCAGCAAACATGTACCACCCTAAAGCTGTCATCCAAGTTCCTTTTCTTTCTTCCTAATAATTGATTTTTCCTTTGCAGAATTCCATTTCCATTCCACCTCCCACCATTCCACCCAACACACAATTACACGGGTGACCTGGCCTCTCTGAACCTGCATTTGTTTCTATGGAAGGAGTTTATGCAGGGCTGATAAGAAACGCATCGAAGCACTTGAATTCATCTTTATTCCTTAATGTTAGTAAAAGACATGTCTTTTACCTGTTGTTTTTTCCAGAAAATATGATTTTTAAAGCTCAAAATCACGTGGTCATATACCTGTAAGTAAACCAAAATGAAGTATGTTGTATTTTTCTCATTTATGTAAATAACAACATCGACTTCATTGTTGTTGATCAAGGATATATAGCAAATTCAGTCATCATCATCTGGAGGGAAGAATCAATACAGAAAAAAATAACTTTTTTTTTTTTCCATTTGGAATAACATGTCTTAAGACAATTATTTTGAACCAAGTGATCTCTCAGGGAAGACTGACATGGCCAAATTCTACCTTCAAAAGCTACCATAATGTTATGTTATCAGTAAGAAGTACAAGTATCTTGCCCATTGCAAGCACTTTGTCTGCTTCATAGAATAAGCAACTTTCAACTCCTTATTCTAAATATAGATAGTTAATAAATTTGCAGTATTTTAATCAGAGCAGAATAGCATTCCACATCAAATTAAGTATTTGTATTGTTGCTAGACACTTAACTCCATAGTACTTTTACCAAATGAAATAATGATTTTTATACCATAGTAAGTGTCTACAAGAATCAGACGCATAAAACAAGAAATCTTATTAATCTATTATGTTGCACTGGAAAATGAATCAAATACCAAGTGAAAAGTCTGCTTAACACACTACACAGAGGAAGAAAATATTATTATTTTGCATTTACAATCTTGTAGTGACAGTGCTGTTTTCTAGTTAGAGTACTGTTAGAGTTTCAGATGAGATAAAATTCTCAACTGATGTGAAGCCATAGTGCCTACCTCTCCATTTTAGCAAAATTTCCACATGGCTCAAGTTTCAGACTGAATTTTGCAGCCATCAGTAGACTACCCAACTGCTGAAGAAAAACCTTATCTCCAAGAAGAGTTTTCTACAGTAAAGAATAAATTACCTTTGAGCAGTTATTCTTGACTGGCTGATTGGGTGAGAGGAATATACTATTAATCTGTAGCAGAAATCTTAAAATAAATGAGTTCAATCACAAAACTACTTTAAATTCCAGCAGGACAGCATTTCAATGCTTTGTTGGTAATATTTAACCATCATCAGGAGCTCTACTCATGGACATTGCTAGAACAAAAAGATAGCCCTTGCCTCAGAGGCTTCAAATCTCAGTTCAGGCCAAGGCACTATAAACTAAGAGACTACAATGAAAGGAAACATCATGGCCCTTACAGTTCAACCTGTGCTGCATCCTTAGGAAAAAGAATTCATGAAACTATCTAGGGTGCTCTAAAGGTGAAGAGATATTCTAGGAAATGACATCTGCAGATGTTTCTATTCTAGACACTTGAGACATTTGATTTTTATTATTGTAGACCTGCTATTCTGTTTTAATGAATGTGTCTCTCAAGCTTGATTTATCATCAAAGCTTCACAAACATCAAACTTATCCTTGGATGTGTTTCAGGACAAATTATTTGTGGAGTCTAAACCATCAAACTTATCCTTGGATGTGTTTCAGGACAAATTATTTGTGGAGTCTAGCTTGTTTAAAAGAAAAAAAAAAAAAAAGATGAGTTAAAAGGGGGATGGATAGGCACTGGTCACCCTACTGCTTTCAATGCATATCCAATTAGATACACATTGTGTATACACATTGTATAAGTGTCTGAGCACAAACATCTTCACCTTCATAAAAACAAAGGTGCACAATCAGGAACCTCAGTTTCGCAAAATTACTACTTTCCTTTGATTAGTCACAACTGCATTACTGGCATATTTAACACGATTCTTCATTCAGATAAATTACCATTAATTTGAAAGCAGAGGAGATTTAAATTCCATGAAGGAGGCTACAGGTCAAAATTAAATATGTATTGGCCTATTCCTGTTGTTTCCTTTATACTCAAATTGCTTAAGCATATACAAGTTATCTCAGGAAAAGGAGAAATAAAATAAGTGAAGTATAACGAAGCACACTGATATAAAGAAATTGAGTCCATTTCAATTACCTTTTTGACGGTCACTAACTAAACTGAACACATGGAAATTCTTTTAAGGGGCTAAGTGATACTGACACATTAATTAAACGTACATCATACCAGAATGGCAAAGCAGTTGACACAAAGGTGATGCCAACTTTGTCTTTTCTCTTGTATTAATAACATAATTACTAAATGTAAGTTCATGTAATTAGGTCTGTTCCCATGATCATCAGATTTTACTGATATGAAAATCTAGGATGCATCACTTGCTTAATACAAGTAAACTCATGCTTTTCAGCCAGTACTTCCAGAAACTTTGACTAAACATTGTAAAGGTTCTTTTGGGGTTAGAATATTCCAAACTAAACAATTTAACACATTTCTAAAAGTACCAGATAGCATCCTCTACAGCAAGTTAATCCACCTATTACGCTACCTGGGCACTAATGCATTAGGTTTGTGACTTCCAGAAATAGCATTAAAAATGTGAAAGCGTTGACAGAGTCAAGCTCTAATATGCATTTTCGACTTGTGCTTATGTACATCACGCATAAACAAGATAAACACAAATCTACATAGAGAACAAATGCGTTTGTGATAAAATCTCGGAAGTTGGTTGACACACTATTAAATGCTGTCTAGATCTCCGGCAGGCATGTACTTTCATAGAACTCTAATCTTCTTATTTTTAAACCTGAAACCTTTAACATCAATGCACCTTACACATTAAGACTCCAATCCAAAGCATCCTGTGACTGAAGACAGCCCTTGCCTTACCCCAGCAGACCTTTGGACAGGGCATTATAAATACAATGCAGCCAATGGCTGGATTAATTCTTCAGACTTGCAGGTGTTACCATAACCTTATTATATCGTGTCTTACAATATCAACACCTTGGTGTCTGTGTTCCCCACCCAGCTGCAACTACTTCATAAGCATTTTACAGGTCAATGTTGCAGCACAACAAATCTTGCAAGCCTCATACTGCAGGAAGAATTTGCAGACTACATTCTGTGGGACCCACTGGAGCGCACAGCAGCCACTGTCCTGCTTCTTCACCCATCTACAGATCTTGAGACCATCAGTACTTTCCAGCCATGAAGTAAGATCTGGCTAATAAGCAGCAATGCCATGTATGGGCCAGAGGGCAATGAGTCACCACAGGAATCCAGGTAGATTAATTGTGCAGCTTGCTTTGTTACTCTATTCTGTCTGTATTCATGCAAACCTACCTTCTGGAGCTTTAAATAAAGAGCTGATTAAGTGAAACTAAAGTGAAAACTAAAGGTGGAACGAGGCCTTAGCCCAAGGTGCTGTGAAAAACAAGGCTCAACACAGGAATGAAAAAGATACTTCCCAAAATACTGTAAACAAAAAGACAGTACAGCGTATACTTCTCAAGAGACTTCTAAATAAGAATGGGTAGGTGAAACTAATATTTCACCCACCGCAGTTGCAGACATTCAAATTGAATAATTCCCAGCTCCCTCAAGGGAAAAAAAAGAAAAGAAAAAGGAAAAAAAAGCAATATCTAACTTCAGGTTCTTCCAATAATTTCATCATCTTGGAAAAGTCACACATTTATACAAAACATATATTTAGTTTTCATCTTTCTTTAATGGAATTTTCTGTGAAAGCTAGTGGAGCTGGAAAATAGAAGCAATTTCCATAAATTTACTTCTGCTTCTTTTGAAAACAAACAAAGCAATATTTTTTTCTTCTTGTTATATATAATTTTCTCTCTTGGCTACCTAATTTAATTTATATAGCTATTTTTATAAGTTCTTTTTCTCTTCATATTGTAATAAAATGGAAAATCTATTGTTTTGCTGTATAGCCTCTCTTAAAAGCTCTTATTGTTGTGTTAAATCAATGCATATCGAGGCTAATCTGTGTAAGTGGATTTTCCCTCTCTTATGCTCCTATCCTTTTTCTCTCTCTCTCTGTTACAGCTCACTGATCAACTTCATGATGAGAAAGGTAAACTGCAGAAGAGCACAGCCTTGTCCACTCAACATCCCAAGGGTTTTCACATTTCACACAATCACTATGCAGAAACAGAGCAAGGAACATGCTCTTCTTACTAATAAGAATATCTTTGTCAGTCCAAGGTCAAGATGTGCTTGCTTCAAAGGTAATCTGGAATAGCAAACAGCTAGTGCAACAGCCTATGAAGTCTATCTCAGAAAAGAAGTTCATACAGCTGAAGAGTTTAAAAAACTAAGAAGGGACCAAGGAGTTGATGTATCTGTGATGATGCAAACTGCCTAATGCCATGCTTACTGTTCCTCCTGTTGCTTTTTACATTCTCCTATGTTAAGTGACCCCATCTGCTCACACAGCTCCAACTACCACAGCTACACAGACAACTTCCAAGCTCAATTTTTCTTTCTGTAACGTACACCCCTGCAAGCAAACCAGCTGAAAAAAATCTTTGGCATTACAGAAAGGGGAAAAACTAGACATGATGTTCAGTAGGTTAAAAGACAGCAACTATGGGAATGGGTGTTCTATCATCCCAGTAAGTCCATTCTCTTCTTGTTTATGAAAGTGACATGTTAGGCTTGAAAAAACAGAACAGCTATGATTTCTATTTACAAACAGTGGGAAGGAAAGAGATATTAAAGAAGGTGGCTTTTCAAACTTGGATAGCATTATTTAAAATGGCAAAACTAAACTGAGTGGAAAAGAGAAGTATCCAATGCACTGTGACTCATCAGTACCACATATTGCCATCACCGGGAATGAAGAGTTCTGGTTTAACCCTTAGAGCTTTTTCTCTGAATGAATTTGGTAATTTAGCAAAAAGCAAGCTAGGCAATGAAAGGTTTGACTTTATTTTATCCTGAAATATTTTTACTTTTTATCATGAAGAAATTGGTCATATATGCCTTAGACTCAAAAAGGTACCATCACATGCATAAATTTAAGTGCATAAGTAACTGAATTCTATACATATACATATGTGTTCAAAATTATGAACATGTTCAAATATTTTGCTATACCAGTCACTTAAACATTAATCCAGTTTTCTAGAGCCTAGTGCTGATCTCAAATTATTCATGGGCGAGTATCGGACTCAATGCACCAATAACATCCACACTTAACAGTCAATGTCTATCAGCATTTTTTCTAGAAGGCGCTCCACTAGAGAATACTTAAGTAAATGTCATGTGAACATAAAAAAAAAAAGCAATATTTAACATTTAAGAGGGAATCCCAACAAAACATAATTACAGGGATTAGATGCCATTTATGCAGAGGCTTGTGTTATTTATTTGAACAGCAGATATTCAGTGTAATTCACCTAATCAGGTCTATAAGGTTATTTAACTAGCTTAAATTAGGAATTAAATTAATGCCATATTCTATAATAAAAAGACTTAATTAAATAATTAAGAGTTAACTCTTCTGAGCTGATTAACAGCACTGAAGAAGAAAGAGTTGGTCTGACAGCTGAAAAATATGTTTTGGGGGCAGCAAACCAGGGAGAATATATATTTTAACTGATTAAACTCAGTACAGGGATCTAAATACTTATGACTGCTCTGGGAATGACACTGCTATTAATAACTCTCAAACTCCTATGGAACGACTAAAGTGTGCTCATTAAAGCAAAATGCTTATTAAGCAATCTCGAAAATGCAAATGATGCTTCCCAAATGACATTTTCTTTTTTCATTCAGTTTCATCCCCCTTGGGTTTCAATACAGGTAGCCACATCACTGTAGATGGAAAAAAAACACCCACCACTTTATGCAGATATGTGTTTCAATATTTGAAATCACCTTCATATTTTTTCCTCTACTTTTGTTATTGGAAACTAAGAAATTAAAAGAACAGTGAAGAAGCCTACTGGTCATCATTATAGCCAGTAAGGAAATTTCTAGTAAAATTATTTAACCAGAAAAATGTCAAATTCATTAAAGCCTTCATTTGGTGGGGGTCTGTGAGTCTGGATATTATTATTATTATACATAAATGTACATAAAAGTTTTGACCAGTTCATATATAAAATGATGATTTTCATTTTCTACCAGATCGACCAGCCCCTTGTACATAATATTCACTCAGGACGGGAATATTAATAACTAGTGAATATTAATTTACATAAAGAAAAACTGCTTTAACAACATTAATTATGAGCAAGAAGACTATTTTGGTGGTTAGCAAATTTATCTGTAATATGGATAGGCTGTTGCAACCAGCCCTGGCCCATTCCTTAGGGGGGAGAAAAAAAAGAAAAGAAGCAGAAGAAAAAAAAGAAGAAAAGGAGAAAAAAAAAGAAGAAAAAACACAGAAGAAAAAAATGAAAAAGCAGAAAAAAACCAGAAAAAAAAGAAAAAAGGAAAAAAAAGAAGCTTGTATAAGAAACTTTCTGCAAGCATTTATTTACTCAGTGGATGGCTGATGTCAAAATGCACAGATCTTCAAGTCTGATAATGATCTAGTTCATGTAATGATTTGACTCTCAGATTCCCCACCAAGTAAACTACTAATCACATACACAAATTATAACCATATTACTCTTCCTATCATCAACCACTTCTGTTCTTTTATTGAAAGATTTTACAAAAAAGGCCCACTTGTGCAAAATCTGGCCTTCCAACAGAGGGTGGCAAGCTGACAGGCATACTTTTAAAAATGCAGTCTGATTCACATTTCTTGAACAAATTAGTATTCTTTCCTTTCCAGTATTGATCAGCATACACTTCATTTGTTAGCATTCAGAGGCCAAATTATTGTCATTAACACTGGACCCAGTTATTCCTCAAGTGCATTCTACTGAACTCCTCACGTTAACACTTGAGGAGCTTAGGGACCATCACCCCCGAGAGCACCAGCACTGAAATTCTGGACACAGAACTCCCTCCTCTCGCTTCCTCCTGCCCTGGCCCCAAACCTGTTCCCAAGAGATTGGCTTTTCCTGACAGCTGCAAACAAATTATTTGTTCCTGGAGATGCAAATGAGAGCACACACACACAAAAAACACACCCAAAAAAATGCAACCCCAACACCCAGCATCTCATCACTCGCCCACCCCACAAACAGGAAAGTAAGCCATATTTCAGGAGAAACAAATCTCTGTTTTACATGAAGTAGTAAATGCAGTGTCTCTTAAACACAAACCAACTGACAAACAGCACTTACTAACTGAAAGAACAGATAATATACAGTAACAAACTAAACACCTGTAAACAATCTAACATACAAGATATGCAATTACATATCTCTGTTTAAAGTAGAAAAATGCCCCATTAAGTATGCTTCCGCTGCCCTCTTTTCTCCTCCTCATGTCCTCGTTCTCCCTGCCCTACCCCAGTTTCCCCCCACCTCCCACCCCTTCCTTGCAATACTTGCCCCTACACTCTCCAAAATCTAGAGCTGCTGATATTTCAAGATAGTACTTTAATTACTTTAAGAAGAAAAGTTAAGCCAGGCAGCAAAACTAATATCCAACTGACAGAAATATCATCTGTCTGTGAACCAGTAAAGAAAACATCTTTATAGGAAAGTCTTACGAAGCCCTACTTCCAAACAAACAAACAAAAAAAGCAATCCAATGAACTCTAATGAAGTCTGGTATCTTATAGATTTGTGCCCTGTGGTTGATTGACCTTGATGCGTATTGAAGATGTAAGCTCCTACAGAACCTCTTTCTGAGCCTAGGACATTTATCTCACTTCTATTGGATAATCAAGTAATACCGCATCTCTCTCATTTCGCTATGTTATCCATCTGCTTATTTTAATGTAGTTTTGTCTTTGAGACCTTTATCACACTGTCAAACACGGTCAAAATAAATTCTCATGGCCAAAATACATCTAAAAATTATTAGAGACAGAAATACCATGTGACTTCAAAAATCTTGTTTCTCTGGGAAAACAGACTAAAATTACCACACAAACGTTCTTTCTACACATAAAATGGATTAAGAGTATCTGCAGCAGCAAGGTCATCTTGGTACTTTCTGATTCTCACAACTTTTCTCCACGTTTACTCCGTTAAGTATTTCACATCCTATTAAACCTCCAAAATTCATATAATCTAGCTCCTCGACTTGACACACCTCCCCTTTTTTTTTTTAAGCTTTAACTACACAACAAACCCTAGGTTTAAATTTATGCAAAAGATATCAATTCTTGCTCAATTGCTACAGTTCTTAATATTTTTAAGAGTTATGGAAATATTTTCTAAGCTTTCATTTCAATTTATAATCTTTTTCACGACGATATTAAAGTCTATAGTGAAAAAAAGGGAAATATAATTCCTTTTTGTTCTTAAACAGTTTTTTAAATCTCTATGAAAACCTTGTGGCAGTATATTCAAGTTTTTCAGAAATAGAAGTATTTAAAATCTTTAAGAAGTCTTACTTCAGCTACAACAATGTGAGCATGATCTGCAAAGCAAGAAATAAAAGACAAACAGCTACTGCCCTTATGTACAATCTGCCTAATCTTACTCCCAGCTTGATAAAGCCTGATTGGCAACTTTTTCTTCATTTTCACAAAGTCCCAACAGTTGTTTAAAAATAAATAAATAAATAAAGGTAAACCATATAGCACGATTTTTAAACAAAAAATGAGCAAATCTCTATTTGCCTGATAGTCATAGTACATTTCAAACTAACTACCAGAAAACCAAGAAAACAACGTGTGGTAGAAAAATGTACACAGCAAAACTGCAAGGGAATGGGGAAAACTTGTCACAGTTTCATGAGAGAAAACTATAGGCAATGCTTTCCCAGTAAACAGGAGTAGCAAGTAAAGACTATTGAAGCTACCTACACTGATCTTTAGCAAAAATGCTGAAAAAGAAAAAAAAAAAAAAAAAAAAAACAAACCAAAAACATAGATAATCTTATTCTTCATTTAAGCAGAGCAAGGAAAATTACAAAGGAAACAAATTCAAATGTTTTGTTTTTATGAAAGCTGGAAAAACTAATTTTATGATGAATTTCCAGCTATTGAAACTTTTTTGTCTCTTCACAGTTGTCTAGATTATTTTGTTTTCCTTTCTAAAACCTTTTTATTTTGTTTTCAGATCACAGTCACAGTATCTCAGGAAACAGAGGACTGTAAATCCAGTTCTCCTTGGGTGCCTAAATATACAGTTTAGGAAAAAAGCTACAGATCCAGTGACAGTTACGAAAAGTACAGAATATCCCATTGCTCCCTTTACAGAGATAGTATAACATATGGTTAGCATGGGGCTTTTCTCATCAGCTCAGACTGACGCAAAATGATCCAGTTAGAGTCAATTTGCATGTATAATATCAGAGCAGAGCGTCTATAGATTTATAAGCCAAAAGAAAAAGTATTCACAACTTTGGGAAATGAAAACTTGGAGGTGCAGACAGCTTTAGCTGATCTTAAGTCCCATACAGCTACTAGCTAATTCTCAGTAAGGCATGCAGGGAATTAAACATGCAATTCCCATCATTATCAAAGATTGCTGCTACTCAGAGTCTTTATATGCTGAAAACCTACCCTCTAGTGTTTACTAATAGCATCCATTTAGTACAGCAGGTGAAATGCTGATTACTTAATTTATTTCTTAGTCATTCTGAAAACCTCCCACTGCATTTATTTTGCATATCCTGCTTTTCTTCATCTGAAGATGAAGGCCACAGAAAAATCCTCAGGGATACAACAGGACTATGGCACAACAAATGAGCATCACAGCACGCATACATTACAGGGCATCAGGGCGCAACACAAAAATCTTCTCAACAGTCCATTTACACACTGTGAACTAAATTCAGTCACTGTATTTGTATATGAAACTACCCCTGCAGGGCTGATATGTGCATACCCAAGAGTACACTTCAACCTTTGATTGCTTTACCATCTAGTTCATAATTTCACAGATACAAAAATGTGCCATTCAAACACTTTAGAAGCATTACATGAAGCAGAGAGGGGAAGAAACACTTCAATACATTAAGATTTAATAAGTTGCTTTCCTGAACAAGGGCCAGATCCTGCACATTCTACATTCCCTACTGAGAGAAAGCAATCTCAATTTGCTACAGAGAAAAATAAAATCTAAGTTATTCATTATTTCACGCCTTTCTGGCTCATGCGCTCTTGATTGTTCCTTTCCTATTCTCTTACCAATGTTTAGATGTAAACAACGTTTTTTCAGGAATACATACTGATCACAGTTTTTGCAAATAATGAGTAAGTTGACCTACACAGAGAAAGAAAGGTGATGTTTTCAGTTTGATGTTGCCTCTTTCAACACTGGCTTACATTAGAAACGGGAAAGGAAACCCTGATGCATGATATGTAGTTCTTATTTCATTCTGCTTTATGAAGACAAGCATACAGAGACTGGGGGAAAAAAAAATGCAAATTTAAACTCAAGAATTTTCCATAGTACTCATTAGCATAGTACCTTAAGCTGCTCTCAGATAAGACTTTTAGGGATTTTACATAGTCTCTGGTCCTCCTTTCCTTTCCTTGATTATAAAAAGCTAAATTAAATGAGTTGTGGCTCTGGCCATGCTTCTCAAAGACAATTCTCTTTCTACAGAAATACTTCTTTTTTTTTTTTCCCTTTTTTTTTTTTTTTAAGCATCTGCAACAGTACCAAGCTTCCCAACCAAAAATCTTATTGCTTCCTTGAAACAAATGTTTTTAGTAATAGATGCTGAGGTACAGCTCAGATACAGCAGAATTCCTTCTTTCATCTTCTCTCTTCCCAAATTTTGAAGAATCTCATCAGCTTTTCCTACCGCCATCATCTCCACACACTTATTTTTCTTATAATAAAGTAGGAAAGACCTGCTTACTTACTAAACAGCTAGTTTGTAATCTGGCATGTTGCATAACAGAAGTTGTTTAGCGGACTTCTGTCCTTCCCATTCTCTGATGGTTATAAAAATAACTTCACTAGCTTTGCTAAGCAGTGTAGGAATCATGTAAAAGAAGATGTGATCAAATGAATACCTTTCAGGGACCATTTGCCACCAAATTTATTTTATAATTCATCTCTTCTCTGATACCGGGAGTTACACTATCCTGTAAGGTACAACTGTACTTCCAAGCACTACTTAAATGTTAATGGAGTGAAATTGCTCATATCCATATTTTAACAGGCTTAAGTACGTCAGCTCACTCACTTCTGCAAAGAAACTTATCTCAAGATACAAGAAGTCGTCTACCAGAGAAATTTAACGGAGAAGTTAACTACGAACAAATTATGTAAGGCTGGCTATTTCAGTGGGGGTTTGGGGAAGAGGGGTGGTGGCTTTTAGGGTTTGGTTTTGGGGTTTTTTTTTTGTTTGGTTTGGGTTTTTTTTTATGTGGATTTAAATATGTGACCACATTATGATTCACTACTCACTTCTGGCTCCTAACAGTCAAGCAGAAGATTGTGAAAGCTTATGCTTTTGAAAATTTCTTGTGCTTTAGGGCTACATGAAATGCTTTTCTTCCTCTCTAAATCCACTTTTTGTTATATATAAACATGCTTGTTCTTTAGCTTACAGTTGATTTAATTAGACTAGATTATTTCAACCAATTAATGGTGAAATGTACGTGACTCATATTTTGGCATAACTTGCACATGTTGGGCTTTCAGATAGAACAGAATTGAAAGCGCATATACATATAAATATGTAATATCAAACTCTGCGGCAGCCAAAGTCAATCAAAACTTAGACAAACACTTTTTAAACTCTCCAATACCATCAACCACAAACAAGTCTGCTATTTGATTCATTGGCCTCTCTTTCATTGAGGCATTTGAGGCAGACAGTTGAACAACTGAGGCAGATGGTTAAACAACTGAGGCAAGGAAATAAATGGCTGACCACATCAGTAACAGTGCAGGAAGAAGCAGATGCAAACAGCAGGTATGAGAAAGAAGTTGAGGGAAGATTTACGGATTGGAAAAAAAAAAGAACCAAACGTATAGTGATGCTAAAACTTCCTATTTTGCTTCTGCCATCCCCAAAAAGCAACCTAAGTTTTAATCTCCAAAAAATCAAGTCTATAGTCTATTCCGTCCAGAGGAGGGCAACAAAGCTGGTGAAAGGGCTGGAAGGCATGTCCTGTGAGGAGCGGCTGGGGACTTTGGGCTTGTCTAGTTTGGAGAAAAGGAGGCTGAGGGGTGACCACATTGCTCTCTACAGCTTCCTGAGGAGGGAAGCGGAGTAGGAGGTGCTGCTCTCTTCTCCCTGGGATCCAGTGCTAGGATGCGTGGGAATGGTCCAAAGCTGCGCCAGGGGAGGTTCAGACTTCACATCAGGAAACATTTCTTTTCAGAAAGGGCGGTCAAACACTGGAACAGGCTTCCTAGAGAGGTAGTTGATGCCCCAAGCCTGTCAGCATTTAGGAGGCATTTGGCCAATGCCTTAAATACCATGCTTTAACTTTTGGTCAGCCCTGAATTACTCAAGCAGTTGGACTAGATGATCGTTGTAGGTCCCTTGCAACTGAAATATTCTATTCTATAGACGCCCTAGTCTAATAAGCAACTAAAGACAGGAATCTATGATTTTACTAAGCAACATCAATAACACCAGAGGTGAGGGTGGGCTGGGGAATTATTTTCTGGATAAATATTGCAATTTTCTTAACCGCCTTATCTCATCAGCTTGGCCAGTCTCCTTGTGGTCCTTATTTTCTTGTGTGCTAAGCCAACAATTCTCACTCAATGGCAGTTGAATACAATCAACTAGCTGTTCATATGGATGTGGGTCATTTGAGAAACGGATTTGAACTGCTGCTATTGCATGCAAGAAAAGGCAATATAAAATAGACACGCACTGCTTCTAGGAGAAGAATCACTTGACATCTCAGGTTCTCTTGGATGTAACACAGAATCTGACAATCTTCACTGACAGTGTGTCAAATGTGGAGAAGTAATTTTAGAGGAAATTTCGTTTAAATAGATCAGGTGATTATGGTGTGTTAAACAAGTGACGAGCCAAGAGCCTCAGAAATTCATATTTAGAAGACACAAAATCATACAATAAGTTCCTCCATCCAATTCACATGGTACATAATCAGAAATAATGGCAATAAATAGTCACCTGGACAAGACAATTCAGAACATAAAAAAGGAGGAATAAAGACTTTATAAAAATAAGGTGGTTATCCAAATAAAAGAATAGCCCACTCAACCTTGCTGTATAACAGCTCAGTGTGCTTTAAACTGTGTAGCACAAGGAACAAATTAATATTTTGAAGGCAGAGTATGCTGACATAAAGCTCAGATCCTCTATGTGCTTCAGGGCACACCTAACAGTTGCTGAAGCTGATGAAGAATTTAACAAAGAGATTAAAATTGTGGAGTAATGACAATAACAAAAGATAACCATTCTTCATGCAGCCAAAGAAAGAAAATATAGGGGATGTGATTTTTAGACACAGTACCCAACTGAATTACTTGTTCACTTCTTTATAGAGTTACTTCTTTATTCAGTATTGAAAATCAGTTTCTCTCTGAGGTCCAAAGAATTGCTATCATATATATAATGAGGGACAAACAGTAAAGGATATGTATAAAAAAAAGTGTTGGGGTATTGGTTTTTATTGGCTGAGAAATATACTTTGAAATACTGAATAAGTCTCTTCTAAGAAGGGTTTGGATAATCTTATTTACGTTCTTCAAGCATGGGCAGAAATCATTACAGGTACACCAAAGAAAGGATATTCTTAGAGAAAAATGCCACCTTCAAGCAGTTTTATCCCATTATAATCAGAGGAGAAAAAAATCATGACTTTCAAGTGTAATATACTACTTTGGAGTATTTTCCCATAAGGAACTGTGGAATTCATTTTACAGATGTTTCCGCCTCTTGTGAGTTACTGTGTTCCACAGCAGAAAGGAGTAACTTTGCGTACAGACGTCAGTATTACAAACTTTGCTGCAACCTTAAGGACTGAACAGGTGCATACGTGTAAACACACACTCTCTGCTTAGGATTTTTAATCCAAATATTTCTGTCCATGACAGAAACAAGTCTGAGCAGTAAGCTCCTCACAGTTTGTGAGTCATGGAGACTCTCTGATGATGAGAGCTATGAAAATAAAGAGAGCAAAATTTGCCTTTACAATGCAAACGTTGTGATTCTTCAAGACAAACACACTTCTCCCCATATGACTTAAAGCACTTTAACTCTTGACCTCAGTGAAGCTACTCTCAAGTCACAGTGGTGAAAGGGGGAAAACGAGTAGCGTTTCTTGAGATTTTGACAAATTTGCACCTAGGATGTTTGGGTTAGACTTCAAAAGGCATTTAGTTATTTAATTCCCATTAGTTTCAAAGTGAGAAAAACATACAAACACATTTCATAGCCTGGCCTTTTATTTATACCAAATATCCAGGGGCTTCTCCTTTATAAACAAGTTTCTTGTTGCTAGTTGTGCACGCCTATTTCCAAAATTCCTTTCTTTTATCTTCAGTGAAACAGCTTTTAGATTTTGCTCTTTTGCTCTAATGTGTTTAAGGCAACAAAGAATGCCTTTTCTTTTTTCCTCTCTTCAGCTGCAGAGGGCAAAGGAGAAACAAGAGAGCTCAAATGTGTTGTTAAAATATGTATGCCTATTAATAACAAATGAGAAATTATTAAGACAGTGTTATCACAGTTATAGATAAAAGAAATAAACAGTAGGATACAAAAAGAGCAGCTGTCTTATCAAAACATTTTGAATTGTGCATATAGCACACTAATGTGCTACATATATTATACCTTACAATTTCTCCTTCCAAAAGCAATGGCACATTCCTTATAGCTGTATTTGAATTAGAGCTGAATAACCTAAAGGCCAATGCATGGCAAGATTTCCAGGTGAAGCCTGGAACATCACAAACTTCACCTTAAAAGGTTTAAAACAATAATTTGCACTGCTTTCGCTTTATATATATGAACTTCTTACTACTCAAGTTTTATTGAGAAAAGCATTTCCTCCTACATCAGCTTACCAAGTAGCGATCCAATACAGTATACTAAAAATGCACTAACTACTCTGAAGACATTACCCTTGTCTTCCTTACTGAGATTGACAATATTGAATCCCCCAAATACAGGTTAGAAAACTAATGTATTTCCCAGCATCAGTACTTCCTAACTCCCAGGTTACTGGCATTATATTTGGATTTTTTTTCCTATTTTTTTTGTCTAAATGATGATTTGTGGTTTTAGCAGATAATGTTAAAGCATTCATATGCAACTCCCAAGGAAAGGTATCTGAATATATTAGAAGACATTCTCTAACATAATCAGCCCATGATATTAATAAAAATTGAAATAGCCAAATTTAGACGAAATTTCAAATCCTGATTTGAACAACTCCACTTGTCTTTATTAGTCTTGTTAGTTAACTTCTGTTAACTACTAAAATATTATTTTATGTTGCTCTCTCACACACAGTATTTAAAAGATAAAATTTAATGTTTATCCATCACGAAAGTGCTGTGTTCTTTTGGGCACTATCCACCACCAAAAAAACAAACCATTATGAAATACAAATCTATTTTCTCAAAAATGTATTTCAAATATTTCTGAAAAGGAAAACTACAGTAAAATCAGGCTAACCTTCCTCAAAACTCATTTTCTGCATAACCTAATTTTTTTGTAAACTTTTCTGTAAAAACAACACAACTCTAAGGAAAATGGACAAGTCGTCACTCAGAAACACTGAAAGCAGTTAGGTTTAGAGAAGCATACCAATCTATTTGTTGACATGAACTAGAATAAGAAAGCAGTAGTGCTCCTAGACTCCCAGACACAGTCCACATAGCATCTACAAGCTCTGTTTTCTGGACTTGATACTTTTGTCCAGACACATTTTATAATCTTTTATGGCATTATTTTCTGGTGTGGTTAAAGAGGCCACAACACAGCTTTACATGACCACATATGGGATCCTGAGCAGATTATCTGCTTTCTTCTTATCTTAGTTCTACACAGTGAGACAGAGTTCTGATCTGACCTTAGCAAATTAATAATCAACCAAGAAATTTCAGATCAAAATAATAAACTTACTCCATTTGCCTGTCTTCTGGTCTTATAAGTAATTAGCAGAGCTTAATGGGCAGTCAAATGTCTGCAGAAGTACATAGCGAGTCTAAATGGGGTTGTCCCTATCTAGAGATGCATGATGTTATTATCTGTATGGTGTGCCTATGATACTGTGATTACCTCACAGAAACATCAATTAAAACTACAGAGAACAAATATAACATGTCTGATTTCTTCAGTTTTTACACTTATCGCACAGCAGATGAACCATATCTGTAGGAGTCCTACTTACTGTATATGAAAGAATATACACTCAATGGCAATATATGAAGCCTCATTAAACATGCTGTTCTGGCTGCAACATAACCCATTATTTTTCCCCACCACACCTTTAGGCACTCATCAGAGTCCATTCCCCTCATAAGCATTTAACTTATTTAACACAGCTTCAACATATAGTTAACCCAACAAGCTGTTCCCCACACAAGATCCAGGATTAAAAGCCAGGGAAACCCCCTGCTTGCTTTGCCACCTCACTTAAAACCTTCTGACTGCACAGGAAACTCACCTCAATACCTTTCACCTACGTGAATCTGTTTCCTCTATTAACTGTTCAGTTTAATTACCTTTATTTCCCCCCAAAAATTTCAACTATATGGAAATTTACTAGTACTTTAATCAAATCAATGAAGGCTTAAAAAAAAAAAAATATCTTTGCCAGTATGGATAAGTTGGCATTTTATTAATGCACATTTCAAAGATCCGAAAGCACTATTGTACTCACTAATCCAGTTTGTCTCAAATTGTGGGCTGTAATTTCCAATGGGATAATCAAAGGTAATGATGGCTTTGAATGACTGAAAACAAATGGCTAAAAGAAACCTTTAATTAAGAAAATTAACAGTCATAAAATTAATTTAATTAGAACAAAGATAAAATTATTGACTGATTTAAAGTAATACTTGTTTATTACTAGCAGCATCTCAGTTATTCCAAGGAAATAAATTAATAATAAATGTTGTCAAGTGCTTAATAGGTATGTCCAGCAGGCAGTTTATTCTGTTTTCAAACCAGACTGAAAATACAAGCAAGGAAGGTGTACGGGGGTAACTTTTACATCCATGCTGGGCCTCAGTCAATGGAAAAGTTTGTTCCATTGTCACAGAAAACAGTGTTACATAAATAAGTCACAGCTATGAGGCTTTTCTTTAGCAAAGCTGCTTTCTTGCTGTCATAAGCTATAGTAGAGGTGGGAAAGCCTACATCTTTGGCTTTCAGAAGCCTTCATGGAGCCATTCTGCAGCCAATAAGGCCAGTGATGTGTCCAGTAACTAATATGAGGTAAAGCAGAAGTCAGAAGCTAACCCACTTAAAAAAAAAAAACAAACCTGTCCCTTTCACAATCTGAGTAATGAAATACCCAATAAAGGCCATGAGTGCTTCATGTACTCTGCAAGTTTAGGTTTTCAATGTGTTTCACTATTTGTATTTGTTTGTTTTTACTTTACAGTAGTGATCCTGAATATAAATTAAAACGTCAAGTTGTGCAAACTAACACTGTATAATTCAAAGAGTATTAATTTCAACAAGTAACAGCTTTAGTTTAATTTTAAAAGTTTCATCTTGTTTTATAACTGCTATAGGCTTAAAGCAGAAAAGACACACCTTTTTCTATGGGGTTGACCTGATGAAATAACAATTTGATTATGTTATATTAGCTTTGTTTTAAGCGCTTTGCATTAATGCATACAGAAATTAAACACAAAGGTAAACAGAGAAGTAATGCACCAAAGAACGACTTATCTAGAGAGGCCTCGGTGATGAACAGGGAGAGTTACTAGCTTTATTTTCGGAAGCTAATATTGTTCATATAATAAACCTGAGATCCTGAAAGAACAATATCTTTCAAGAAAAATAAGCTCATGAAAGCTTTTTACGATGAGAAGTATTTCATCATTTCAGATGAGGCATTTGAGCCCTGTGATATTACCCTCCCTGTAATTTGGGTGGAATCAGTTGCTCTTAAACTTGATTCAAAAAATCTTTGTATTAACTGTAAAAAGTTCCTTCTCTCTTCTCACCACATGTATTTCTTTAAATTTACAGTACTTAAGCAAATCAACAGAAGATACATACATTTTTTATAAATTCAAACGCCAAAGAAATGCGTAACAGTTTTCTGGGGCAGATGACAACAGATCAATCTTCATGAGTCCCTTCAGAACCCGTTGAAACATTTGCTGAAAACACTCAGCACCCTGAGGCACTAGCCTCAAAGAACAGTAAAAGAGCAGGTCTGATAAATCATTATTTCAACTGTTTCTACTTTCTTTAATCCACCCAGACTGCAGGAAAACTTGTCACGTGAAAGTATCTGATCAGCCCTACGCTGAAAATAGATACACCATATTTACTACAGTACAGAAAAACAAATTTCTGTTTGCCTGCCAGTCAACAGTATATCTAAGAAGCAGAAAAGTTGTTCACAGGCTGAAATAGAGCTCCTGTGCCAGAAAGGTAGTGAGAAAAACCCATGCAAAATATTACACAATGCTGTGACCTCTCGGATTCAGTAATCTGAAACACATCTCTTCTGATTGCCCTCAAATTCAACGGTATCAGCACTGGGAGCTCAGCACTGGGAGCTCAGCTCTCGGGCACCTGCAGGCTGAGCTCCAGCACAGGGAGCTCCCACGGCACGGCGCAGGCTCTCAGAGGGTGCGGGGGCAACTCTGGGCCACAGTCGCCAAAGCTGCCCGTGTCCCCCGCCACGGCCACAGGATCAGAGACCACACATAGCTGCTGCCGCTCCTCTGTCTTGGGAGAGCAGGCAACCAGGTAACAACCTTCGCAAAGCTCCCCTTTAAAAAAAGCCTTAAGGAGGAGGACTAAAGCTCCTGCCTTTTCTCCTTGGGATTTCCCTCCAGCAAGGCAAACAAATAAAATTTCAAGAGATGTTTTGGAAGAAGAACTCCTCATTCTCCACCGCATGGCAAGCAGCCACACTAAGAACTGCTAAGCAGCTGTTGATCCAAAGGGCAAGCAAATAAACACAACAGCCAAGTTGACTGGATGGCAAATACTCATTGCCTGGGAAGCAACCACCTTCTAAAATACATTTTCTTAAGAGCTGAGGATGGGGAAGGGGGAAAGGCACACACACAAAAACAAAGAATAGAAAAGCTGAACATTAAATATATTTTCTTAAGAATCATGAGAAAAAAACAAACAAACAAACAAACATTCAAAACACTGAACACGGCAAGATGTTGTCCCTAAAATCAGAATTGGAAGAGTGCAACTTTGTTTCTGAATTCATTTGTCACCTATCATCATTTTACAAGATGTCATGATAGGCAGCCATATCCACACTAGGCATTATCACTACTGTCATGTAGTAGTGATACAGTGAGGCTACATCAGTTCAGACACCTGATTCATCCTCCTCATCACGCACCTGATAACCTTTTTTGTTTTATTAAGCTGTTGGAGCAAAAACATTAGGGAAAAAGGAATTGAACAACAAAAACTTCCATGCATATTTACGCTTTATTTCCATTTCTAACAGTCACACTGTAAGAGCACCTGAACTTTATTTTAAGTCACATTGGAGAGTACCTGAACATTTTACATACTACTAACGGAAGATATGCCTATTGTAGAAGTGTATTTCCCCATCTGATTCTTTTCCTTCTGCCTCCCTGAAGACAGCGCGCCTTTGCATCAACAGCGTAATCCTTCCTTTGCTCTTTCTTATTTAAGTCCTGGTTCTTGCACTTCGATAGGTCTGAAGTTTGGGTAAAGACTGGCAACACCGTTGGCTCTGGCACTGTCACTTAGTCATGAGCTCAAGCCTCAGACTAAGAACCCTTCTGCTTTCAGAAAACCTGCTTCTCTTTACTACCAAGAAATCATTTTCTCTAACTAATCTTAACAGAAATCATAGCAGAAGCGTTAAAAGCACTAAACACCACTAACCTAAGGAATGCATGGAGCTCTTTAATGACAAAATAAGATAACGGGAACTCTTCTGAACAGTGAAAATGTAGCACTGTTGTTAGAGCACATCTGCCTGGTTGTAATGTCTGGCAAGACATTATATCTCTCCCCACTATAGGAAGTGGTAAGACCATTGCAAGTAAAGGACTTCTGCAAATGGGGGACTGGACACTGTAAAAGAGGCAGAGAAACTAAGACTTAGAAGACCAACAAACTGAGTCAGAACAAAGAGAGCCTTTGCAATCAAACCAAGGTCAAGATGCATTTTCCAGCTCCCTTATTCATGACTTTCACGTCTTCTGTGGATGTATGACATGGGATGCCCACCCTTCCTCAGCCAACACCGTCAGCACTCTGCAAGGGTGAATGGTCACGCAGAAGAATGGCTGGCACAAGGGCCTAGTACATATATTTGGTAGTCAATCAAAAGTTTCACACAAAGCCATAAGGTGAGAAATCTTCTGATTTCAGAAAATTAACATGCCCAAGGGAAAACTTAATAATGCCTTAGCAAAGATTGATCCAACTGCACAAAAGGAATGGAAATAGCAGTAAACTGGAGGAAGCAATGAAAAATACTGGTTTCCATTCTGTCAACACAGTAAAGGTGACTGAATTACAATATTCATTAGCAAGATATGCAAGACTCTCCCCTCAGTCTATGCAGATTTTAGGTATATTCATATAGATACATACACACACACACAGTTTTATTTCCTTCCCTCTCACTTCTTGTACAGAGATTTTTCAGAGATAAACCTGAACGAGGATTCTTTCACAGAAAAAGAGTTTCCAGCCACTGTAAACTACTATGGAGAAGTCTCCTTACATAAGAGATCGTTTCACAGTGAATGCAAATTTTTCTTTCTGTCAAGTTCTTTCAACACCGAGGCACGTATTTTCACATTTTATCTTACTGAAGGTTTTAGTACTCGCATATCAGCCATGAATGAAGAAACCATGGGAACAGGTTTTCATGAATAGGCCTCAAGACCAGAAAATCTTCCTCGTGATTCAGGCAAGTCAAGGTTGTGGTCCCTCCTCCCAAAATACTTTCTGCATATTTCTCCATTAGCTATAAATTGTAAAATGCTTTAAATCTTCTGGAAGATAGTGCACTAATCTAATCACTAAAACTTTTCTGTAGAATCAGTCCAATCCAAAAAAAAAAAAAAAAAAATGATGCAAGGGCAGGAGTGGACATTCTCATAAACAAGTCATTCTCAACAGTCATGCAAGTAAAAAATATGAAACATGGATAGCACATATAGTATGTCACATACGGAGGGATCTCATCAATGTGTACAAATACCTGACAGGAGGGTGCAAAGACGACGGAGCCAGATGCTTTTCAGTGGTGCCCAGTGACAGAACTAGAGACGCAAACCGAAACACAGGAGGTTCCCACTGAACATCAGGAAACACACTTTTTTTTTTTTTACCATGAGGGTGACTGAGCACTGGCACAGGTCGCCCAGAGAGGTTCTAGAGTCTCCAACCCTGGAGAAACTCAAAAGCCATCTGGAAATGGTCCTGGGAAACTTTCTCTGGGTGGCACTGCTTAGGCAGAGGGGGTTGGACCAGATGACTTCCAGAGGTCCCTTCCAACCTCACCCATTCTGTGATTCTATGTCAATCACACAATCAGTCATGCATGCATCTCAATATCAAAGGAACTAGCTTATGGGTGAAGGTATATGAAAGTAAAGCAACATTAAAGAAAGACTTTGCTCTGAAATAGCACTGACAATGCACAAACATACACATTTTTAATCTCTAATAAAATCCAACTGCTTCATCTGACTTGGAAGATTAGGTAGAGCATTTGCTGACAGCATGCATCAATCACACATTTTTAAATAGTTAAGCAAACACTACATACAGCCAACTCTTAATTTTCAAGAGGTTTCTTAAATCATTGCTTACTACCCTGTTCATAGTCCTTCAAAGTCAATGAGTGGCGAGTACTTAATTCACACAGCAGCATCATACACTAACGCATAATTAGTGGGTCAGTTACACCTACAAAGTAGGCTTATGTGTCTTATTTAAAGACCGTTTGCAATGCCGTATGTTTTATTAGCACCTAACAACTCTAACCATCCTTGGCCTAATGCGTTAAAGTTTGAGAGAATATTTAATGTCAGTTCTTGTTGTGAAAATGCCAAGGAGACAGGCTGAAAGAGGATTAAAAAAATACACAGAATAATTTCCAAATATGTTAAGAGAAAAGCTCAGAGAAGCTTAATAAGAAGGCAGAGGAACTTTTATTACCAATTTTTATGTTTTGGCAAATACAGGTGACAGGAACATCATGAGCAAAAGCAATAATGTTCTGAAATGATATTGGTGTTAGAAACTCTGGTTTTTCCCTACTTTTTACACTGTTTTTCAAGCCCTTGCTACACGTGGTTGATATATCCCCTAAACTGTGGTTGATATATCCCCTACTTTCAACTCTTTAGCCTCATTATCACTGAATCAAGAGAGAAACACGAAACTTATCCCGGAAGAGACTGCTGCTTTGTTCATAAAACCAGTAAATGAGCATAATCTAGATACCAATACTACCTTAAGTACTTCATAACAGGTTTTCATAGTTTCCACTAACCCGAGGTTTGTTTATATCATCACAGTCTTATGATAATAAATGAGGGGTGCTGTATAACTTAGAAACTGTCAATAGCTACTCTCTAACTGTGATTTCAAGTAGTTCCACTAGACAGTACTAAAGGTGTCACGTCCAGTCTTGATGACAAACAGACTTTTATAAAGAAGCCAAGTAGTTCTTCCCAAAATTTGTTCTTTTAACTCTTCTGGGAGTAGAAGTGTATTCTAGGAACAAAACCAGAATCCACTGAAATCTCCACACTTCCTCCCTTCCTTTTTTCTTCCTTTTTTTTTTTAAACAAGGAAAATATGGGAATGTGTGCATTCCATATACACATTTGGATAGTGTATAAAACAAATCTGTAAAGGTTATATTACCTGTATTAGAAAATTCTATTCGATTTGAAATTTGGATTTCAAAACCAAAACAGGATTTTGGAGCAAAGCCACTGTCTCCTGTCAAAACAACCTACTCCCCTCAAATAACCTTTATTAACATGTAAGCAGATGGTCAGAGGTATTGATTTGAACAGTAATAAGGAACTACAGCTTCAGGTGTGTCTTAGATGTTAAACTTTACTGAAGAAATAACTCCCCTTTGGTTTCTCGCTTGGTTGCCTGAGACACTAATTCTCAGCTCAAAAGATTATCTCACACTTCACTAGCTTTGGTACCTTAGTATAATCATCTGCTGTGAACTGTTTCTGCACTTCACAGATACACTGCAGAGAACAGAGCAGTCATAAAAGATTTTTTTTAAAAAAGAAAGCTATAAAAAGTCATCATAATAGCTACTGTTTTCTTTAGATTTCAGACACACTTTCCCAAATTTTATTTTAAGTATTATTCAGGGTGACTATAGATAAGAAGCCAAAGAATTAGATTATTTTTTCCTATTCTCATGAGGCAATTTCACAAGTCCTAGCAAGGTCAGTCACTGCACATAAAAGACAATAAGTCTTTTCTTTAAATGTGATTCATGCCATTTGATCATCAGACAACATACTTTAAAACACTCATGTTGCAAGTATATACTATACATACTATTATATACTCAAGCAAATGTGTATCTACATTTACACGTAACAGACAATGCTCTAGAGAGAGTCAACTTGGTTATGTGTTAAATCTTAAGCTGTATAAATATTCTTTCTAAATATGATGTTTTGATATACTCATATAACTTTTTTGTGCTGCCCTGCTGATAGAGGAGTTGACTATAGTTCAGCCACACTGAAGCAGGACAGGTGGCTTATGCTGAGATCAAGTAATCAACTTGTAAGACCTGACTGTCATCCTTCCCATTTATTTAATAGCTGTGAGAGTACAGAATTATTCAGCCCTTTAGCATTTTTCTGAAATAACAATATATATATCTTTATAAATTATAAAATTATAAATATTTTATATATATATAAAATTTATATAAATACACATTTATAAAAAATTATATTCAATAATGTACTGGTGCATTAAACAACAGAAATTCTCCCCATTTATCCTCAGCTATTCAGTACCAGAAGTACTCTGAACTCACCACAGGGCTGGCAAAAGCTCCTCTTGGCATAAAAACCACAAGGCTGTATAAATTAGAGTTGACTGATTAAAAGACCTAAATCTTCAGGGTCATTTGTATGAGTTAGGGGTGCATAGCTGGAATTACAATTTGTTCAAAGATGTATACAAAGAGTTCACTGTCAAACAGGAATTTAATCAGTTATACACCTTTTTGTGTATACAGATGCTGGGTTTTTTGTTTTAGTCAGAAATTTGGGGACAAATATTTTTTTCTAACGGAAAACAGACTTGCTGAAACCTGAAATTTATACAAAAAAAAGAAACTTTAATTACCTTTGTAGTAGTAGAAGGAAAAGCTTTCTGATTAAACGCAGAAAACCTAAATTGCACTCCAAACCAATTAATAGTCTAATTACAATATATGGAATCTCTAGGATATGATATAGTAATTTCACTTGAGTGCCCCATATTCCAGGTGAGATCCCCAACCCTGTGGTACTAGTTTTTGGGGGTTGTGTTTTGGGTTTGGTTTTTTTGAAACCTCCAATGGAGTCTCCTGTAGAAGCTGCTCCAGGGCTTAACTTTCCAGGTGGAAAGCTTTTTTCTAAAACAGCTTGGATTAAAAAAAAAAAAAAAATTATTCCTTTCTACTTCCATTAGCAAAAAAAAAAAAACCCACCAAACTAAAAAAAAAAACCAAAAAGAGCTGATGTATACTTGTTTCTAACAATTGTCATTGCAAGGCTGATATCCCAACATCCCCCTCAGATTTTATTTTTTAGAAAATTCTTCCAATAGTTTTTGTTATTTTCTCTTTTAAAAATCATCATTATTACAGGTATCTTGGAGCTCTTCAACTTCTACAGCTGAGGCCTGACCAGCACCAAATAGAGAGAAATAATGACTATAACTCCTACACACTAATTCTGTTAATACATCCCAGAATGACTCCTGGCTTTTCTGGAATAGCAACATACTGCTGACTTAGGCTGTGGTGCACTGTTATCCTTTCCAGCAGCAGTGTTGCATAGCTAATTATTCCCCATCTTCTCACTTTTTCTTGTCTTCATTGATATTATTCATCACAAAACTTTATTTTGCCAAGATCATTTTGAATTTCCAATCTGGATTCCAAGTGCTTGCCACCCCTTGCACTATAACACCCCCTTAAGTTTTAATAAAAATCTTTTCTATCATAGAGGGTGCTAATAAAAACAAAACAAGACTCAACCCATAAGGAATGTCCTTACAACTTCACAATGAAAAACAAAGACATTTTCATCTCAGCATCTTGTCCATTTACCTCCAGGTGATTTGCTTCTGAAATGTATAGAGGTCAGTGTAAGAAATCTCTCTGAAGTCAAAATGTATCACAGCTGCCGCTTCCCACCTAACCCAACAGTCCATGGAAAAACTATGTCAATTTGACATGGTTTATTCTTGAAAATCCATGCTGGCTGTTTCTTAAATCCTTATTAATCCCCATGTTAAATGGATACCAGAACAAATTATTAAACATTTGTAGAAGCATTTATGTCAATTACTTGGCTATAGTCCACTTTTTATTGTGACCAATGAAACAAAGATTTTTGCCATCAAATATTTGGTTTCCTTTCCCATTGTGCAGCTTGCCTCTACCTTCCTTGACCTTCCTCTTCTAAGGCAAATTTAAGAAACCTACTTATTATGCATTTTGATTGAGAGGTCTGGATTTTACCCTATACGCTTAACGCTATTCCTTTACACTTACCTTTTACAGCACAGGTAGGCATCAAAACTCAAGACTGCATCCAGCTGGACCCATGCCAACTCAAATTATCCACACCTTACTTCAAAACTTGTATCTTTAAAAATCAATATTCATAGCACTACATTATGGATTCTAAGTAGATAGTATCAATGAAAACTATTTAGTCACATTTACTGCACAATTCTGAAGGCTTGAAACAGTATGCAAATATAAAGGACATCTAAATGCAAAAAATCAGATGCAGCCTTTAATGAATGCATCCCTTAATGTTGCACAATAATTTCAAAGTAGTGTTTGTTTAGGCTAGATAGTCTAATAAGATTTTATTTCTTCAACTGCTGTAATTTAATTTTATGGAAAATTATCTCCAAAGCCAGCACCCACAACAAAATTAAACATACAAAAGTTCTAGATAATCAGAATAAAACCGTTCTGAGAAAAGCAATTATCTAAATAGTCCAATTTCACTGTGTACGGGACTCAGTGGGGTTTTTTCTGTTTGTGTATTTCCCGGGTAACACAGAGTGGCATGAGGGCCAGAGCACAGCAGGGGCTGAGCTGTGACTCACAGTAAGTTTGGTCCTTGTTTCTCTAGTGCCTTATCTTCAACAAATTAAAACAAAACTCTTCCATGAGGAAGGCAACAGGCAACTGTCTATGAACAAACTCACTGATCCACTGCTTTCACGCTGCCTTATGGTCCTGATTGGGATATTATGTAGGATTCAGATGATGTGGGCATGCAACGAAGAACTTTTCCTATCCCTTTTAGTTCTCAGGCAAGACATAGCCTACTGGTGACATAGCCATAGCCTGACCTAGTGACAGCATAAAATCAATGTATTTGTTGTGAGAAAATGATTGTTTCCTTCTGTTTACATTTAGTATAATTAGAACATATTCCAAGATATAATAAAAATAGAACATATTCTATTTTTAACAGGAAAAATAGAGGAGAGGGTGGAATGGCAATGGAATGAGTGCATAAATAACTTGGCTCTTTATAAATGCCACATATATGAAAAATAAACAAAACATGAATTAAAACATTTACATTTAACTCATATTTTTTTCCAAACCTTGAACATTGAAAAGAAAAGCAAAGCTGCAATATAATCCAGGCTAAAATATTTTTTCAGTGACAAACGTTTCAGAAAACATATTCCACACAATTGTTCAGAGATACATCCCTAGTGTGAACATTTCATTTTCTCCGATTATCATAATATCTGCATGCTTAATTCACTACTCACAACAGCAGATTGGTTTCTGAAAGTGGGAAAGTAACGGCCTACAAAGTGAATGCATTCAAATCCCTCGCCACTAAAAATCAATAAACTGACCAATTTTGAAGCTGAGCTGTTTTATTACACAGTAATGAAGCTTAGAATTTTGTCAACCCCCACGTAGCGCTGGGATCTACCAAGCAGTTAAAGGCAAGGTGAGTTTGGTAGACAGTTTCTTAAATTAATCAAATGATTCTGCAAAGATATACAGATGTCCAAAATTATATGTAAGTGAAAAATTTTTCAAGCTATGTAGAGCTGTACCTGAAATTGGCTCACTTTGAAACTATAAATATGAAAAGCATAAAGTGGTAGAATGGTTTCACTACCTGAATTGAGAAACTTGACATTATTCCTGTGCGATAAAGGCTGCTTAAATACCAATAAAGCCATAAACTTCATTTATTTTACCTTGCATTTATAGAAACAAAACTCAAAACTGTTTCAGAAAATCTGTCATTATTTTTAGAAAAATAGTGCAGCTTTTTGTTTAACACTGGCTCTTAAAGGATTTCTTTTTCCTCCAAACTCCAAGAACAAAAAAATTCATAATGCCTATGCCTATTTACTTCAAACGACTTCACCCATGAGCTCTGTGTATCTTAGAATTTTAACACTTCTTACTGTCGGACTTTTCAGAATTGATACCCAACGTGCCCCTCAACGAACAGAGAGGTTCGTTGCCTCTTCCTCCTCCCATGAAACAGGCCTGAAGGTATCTTTCTATTCCCTATGATGAAGTATCAATAAATTCATTCTATCACATGGCCCTATAAAAATAATTAAGATGTGCTCCCATTTTGTGGAAGATACCTGCCTTGCTACAGAAATGTTTGTAAGACCACTGTTTAAAACTGCTTACAATTTCAGAATGAAGACAGCATCCCATCTGCAATGGGCATTCTGATGCTTCTCTGGGAAACATTAGGTTATTTATCCCATCTAGAAAATTTGTTTTTTGATACTATACTATTTACAGATCCATTTGTCTTGTATTTCTTCATTAGCTCATTTTAATCTTGGTATATAGCACTAGCAACTTACAGCTTTGTTTTGAAGTTCGATGGCTACCTCCATGCATAATTACATCAACACTTCTAATTCAAGTCTCCACATTTACAGGTTTGTCATACAGAAAAGGGAGAGAACACTTAATGTTCCTGTCTCCCAGAACACTCGAGCTTTTCCCAAATTTAGTTGCCGCCTTTACTTTCTTTGCCTCATTAATTTCTGATATCTGCTGCATGGCTTACTGAACAATAACATATGCTCTCTGATCTCCCACTCTCTCCTGCAACCTTTTCAAGTACACCTAGCAAAAGAAAACTAATTTGTTTGTAGGTTACCTCTGGAAGAATTACATTACATTTGGCAGAAGTGTGAATACTCGCTCGAGTCTAAATGTTGTTTGCGCAACAGAGTGAAATTGAGTTTCACCTGAATATATTTGATCGTGCATCAGTAAAGGATAGGTATATTTTGATTTCTATGTCTCAAATGTGGTTAAGAATACATATCACCATTATAAAAAAATACCTTGCATATATCTACAAGTAGTACATTTTTCAATTATTCTTTTTGCATGTTCAAACATTGCAGTGATTCTCCCAGTTATCCCATTACTTTCATTAAGAGTTCCTGATGCTACATACTTTGAGATATTGGTATCCAATTTTAGACATCTAAATCGGAGATTTGTGCATTTTTGAGCTTCTCAAAAGGGCATTTTGAGTGCTTTAAAAACCATGAGTCGCCCAAAGAGTTTAAGAGCAACATGAAATGTTCTGAGAAACACACAGGCATATCACTTAGGAATGCATAGGCAATATTGAGGGTCTGCTTGTTGGTTCAGCAGCCAAACCCCTCAACTGGAAGGGAAACTCTACAGTCCAACTGAATTTTATATGTTTTGCCAGTCAAAAAGAGTTTGTTTATTTTTACATCTGTAATAAAATACGTCATTCAATCAGAAAAATATTTTTTTAAAAAAATAAACATGTACACACAGACAAAGCTTCACTGCAAGCACTTGTAGGAAAACTGGACCTTCAATTTCAGTGACATTTTCATCTGCCCTGGCAGTTTCGTTTTTCCCTGTTTTTAACTGTCTGGTGTGCCCACATTCTTGCAGAACTGCTCATATCACCAACGTCACCTACAGATAGGAGATTTTTTTGATGATAATATGCATAAAAGAAGCGAGTGTGTCAAGTGCTATGTGCTCAGTTGCATCCTCTGTTGCATGTATAAGTGGAAAGCTTTGCCATAGATTTTTTTTTTACCAACAATAAACCTGCTCTCATTTCCATTTGACTACAAAGTCTATTAGCTTGTTTTATTTCCTTATGCTCCTTTAAAATAAGTCGAAATCTGGCTTCTTAAGAGGCATCCATCTCCTCTTTTGTCATTTTGCTCTTCCAAGCAAAAACAGCCCTCTTATATCTGCTTTCCTGAAGCTTTCTAGGGAGCCTTAGGTTAGCAGCTAATACTACCTTGTCACTTTTACTGAGGGTACAGTTCTGTGGCTGCTGTGTATGCAAAGCTGTCACCAAGTTCAGTGGTGTTCCAGAGCAAGGGCTGCTAACAAAGAATAGCGTTCTCAAAGAACGTGGGATTTTAAACAGGTTTATTATATCACTGTGTCACCAAAAATATAAATATGGAGCCAAATTTTGCTTCTGCCCATTCCCAGAGCTGCAAAACACACACATATTTTTGAGAAAGTAAGAAACCAATCTACCAAACAAAAACACACACACAAGAGACCCCTGGTTTTCTACCAGGACATAAAAGATAGTTACATATAAATACTTTTGCTAGTGAGGGATCCTTGCTAATAAACAGAGTTTAGAGCCTCCCAGTATACAGACAGTATGCTCTCCTCAAGGTCAATTTACCGTCCACAAATATTTGCTGCGCTTCCAGAGCTTCTGCCCAAAATTTTATTCAAGGTAGAACACTTCTAGAAGATTTGAATTTTATCTCAGCTTCATAAATTCAATGGATTGTTATTGCTACAAATGCTAAAATACTGCTCTACTAAAAGATTAAATATTTGCTTATTCTAGACATAAAAAAGCACAAAAAACACTCACTCAAGCAAAATCCCTTTGGAACAGAAGATTTTGATTTTTTGAAATTAACATTTTGCACAATATTAACACAGAAAGGATGGTTGTGAATTTTGGCGTCTTTTTTGATCATCAGAGTAGTAAGATACCATGGTCATTTCATCATTCTTTCCTATGTGAACCAGAATTTGAATTCTTAGAGAGTAGATGCAAAAAGCTTCACAGTGCTGTCCAAATGTCTCCATATACACTCTAACTGAAACCAACAACAAGCAAACCTCCTCCCTAGCTAAGAATCACATTCAAACTTTAAAAACCTTCTTCAGGTAAAGTATTGTTTCCCTTTATGAAAGGGAAACCATGTCCATCAGTGCACAAAGCTAAAGCCTGTTTACAATTATATGAGTAGTTCTACTATTTTCCAGAAGGAAATGGTCTAAAGAAAAGATGGTGAAGAAAACTAGAATTTATTTAGGACAACAAGAAATAATTACATAACACAAAGGGGATGGTGTGCGTGTCGTATTTTGTCATTTACCACCCTTGCTGTTTTAATACTTGAGCTGCACATTTTTATGCGAGATGGTTTACACATCAAAATAATTTCCTGATTAAAGAGGAAGAAAAAAATAGCTAGAATTATTATTCATATAATGATTCAATAAGTAGGCTTCTAGAAATCATCCATAGTCTGAATTTTAAGTTAAACAACAAAACTGTAACCCTGTATGCAATTAATTCCCCAACATTACAGCAAATTGTATTGTGAAAGCATTCACCTGACTGCGACTGAAGCAACTGACTGACAAAGCTCTTGACCTCTCCAACACTCTAGAGCAGCCTTTGTTATCAAATTCTTCTCCCCTAGCCTCTCTGCGACAGTTACAAATAAATCACAGACTGGATTCCCACACATATATGTCTAAAAAGCTAAAGGGAAAGTTCGATAAGCTCTATACCACTAAAATGCTATACAATCAAAGCAGTAACGATAGCAAAAGGATATTATTCAAGCAGTGTCACTATGCTCAAAAATCTAATAGTGCTACTAGACATACCGCTGAGGAAATTCCCATCAACAGTATGGAATATTTTTTCACACTTCTAAAAGCCACTGCTGGACCATTTACGCTCTCTGCCTCAGGAGTTTTAGTCAAAAGAATTAATACAGTATGTGAGGATTTTGGTTTCTCCTCAAGAACCACATCTTAAAACGTGGTTATAAGCAGGCATTTCACTGTAAAAATGCTTCTTCTGTGCTAGAACTTTATGTTCTCCATAGACCATAGAAACCACAGAAACACAAAGAAAAATCCTCGTTTATTTTAGCATGAGCTGAAGTAGTGTCTGCAAATCTGGTAAATTCTATCAACTTAACACACAACTTAAAATCCAATACAAATACAGCAGGAATGCTTAGTTGGGTTTTTGATCCTGTGTCATTGGGCTGTCATGTAAATTTTAATATTTAGGAATCCCTACTGTTATCGAAACTCAAAGCTGAAGAACTCCTTGGCTTTCCTGGACTGATGTCGATGAGAAAAATTAAGATTGACCCATAATTTAAGCATATTTAATACAAAAAGTAACAGTAAGCATGAATGCCCTTTTTCAGTTATTTTCTAAGCAAAACTGTCTGTTACTGTAAAGTTTCACTGCAAAGCATCATATTATAAAGTATAGCAACATTAACAAAACTTATAAATTTATAATTCATTAGAAAGTTCAACTTAAAAGCACTCAAAATAAGAAAAAAATGAAGACTTTTTTCTTGCTGTCACCTGTATCTCCCCCTTGGAAATATTTCACTTCACTTTGTTGCTGTTCTTCCTCTGACCTACACAAAAATATCTTTGTAGCCTAATTAATGTCACACCCTAATTAGAGTAGCAATTCAGTGATCTTTGTGCCATTGCTATCTTCATTATCTCAGGGAGCCTTCTGTCTGCATACACACAATTCAGAAAGTGAGGTATGAGAAATGGGTTGTGAACTGCGAACAATGTACAGACAAGAAGGCTTCAGATCCAGCAAAAGAATGACTGCAGAAAATGTTTGAAAATGTTTAAAAGACTTGCAAAGGGTATAGCAAATCGCTCCTCATAACACAAGAATTAGCTGGCCCTTGATGAAATGGGCCTAAGTTAGGATACAGTCAGTATTTTTTCCCCATACTCCACAATTGTTTACAGAAGCACTAGCACAGTATTTTTACTGGAAAATCTTTTAAAAGTTCAAAAGGTAATTACATAAATTAATGGAATAAAGCTCTATGAAAAACCTTTATTAAACACAATGTTTTGCATAAAAGAGCTGGCTCAAATCTCTGCACTGCTGATTATAGAAAGCTGAGACTACTTTAGAGGAAAGATCATTCCTTATTTGCCTTCTTTTTCTATTATTTTCCTAATCATCCCTTCTGAACACTGCTAGAAACAACACACTGAGTCAGGAAGACCTTATATCTCAGCCAGTATGATTATTCTTCTCAGCAAAGCACATGCACCTTTTACTTGCCATGTGACTTTACAAGCAGGACACTACTTCTCTTCTGGCTGTTCTCAAGTTCCAAACCATGAATTCAGTAGCTGTGTTCCTTCTGGGTTCACACAGACCTCAGATTAAACTAATGTTAATTACTGGTATGAAAGTATCAGCAGCTTTGGCTTGGCTTTCTCATCCTCCTGTGTCATGTTCAACTCTAAGACAAGGCAAAATACTGGGCACTCTATACCCAAAGAAAATCACTTATGATTTAGCTGTGGTTTAAATTTAATGTTTCTTACACTTTCTAGTAATGGAGTATATATATTTTTTTTAAACACTTAAAAACTCATTAACATCAAAAGGGAACATACCATATATATGGAGAAAATAGCTTACTGCTCTAAATAAAGTTTTAATAATCTAATCAAAATACAACAACGAATAGCTATCATTAGTTCAGTTCCCATAATATGTACACTCAGAACCCACCTTAACTGCTAAACACAGAAAAGCCTCAAGAGTAATTCAGTTAGAAGCTTTGTGGAGAAACACATACTGGTACCTACCTAGTCTTCTGTAGGGTTTCTCTGTCTTGCCCCGTGATGTTCTCCGGGGTCCTAAGGCTGATGCCGCCAATCTTCTGCCAGAGGGGGTAGGGGCGTCACAGAAACATCAGTATTTTCCCAGTGGTGGACAGAGGACGAGGACCTCCTGCTCAGTCTTGGCATCTGCTGGAGTTTATCCAAATATGCTTTCTTAACACAGCCTGGTTTTTGTTCACTGATTTCCAGGTAAAGTCTGGAAAAAAAAAAATGGTGGTATGCAATTTCCATTTTTGATACAAAGCTTCATACTAAGCAGATCACTTAATCTGCCTTTCCATTCCTTGACTGCAAAATGGCATTAAAACACTATTTTGCAAATATTTAGGAAATGCGTGCATTATGCATGGTTCTTAATATGGCGGGGTTCCCCTTACAAGTTGGTTTCTGATGTACTAGTGTCATGCAGCCACTATAAGTAATTATCTGGGATATATGCAGGATGCACACACATCTCACACATACAGAATACCTATCTAATCTAGAAGAATACATAGGTTCAGATATCTGTGGGTTTATTTTCTACTTTTCAAGACATATAGCTTATAAACACATTTCTCTACAAAAATAAAAGCCATCAAAATAAGCTGGTTAGTTTATCAAAGAGTCAAAGACTAAGACTGTAGAAACATAAAGCCTGCGATGAACAGCGTACAAGTCCTCATTGTTGTTCATATTCAAAATTCTGACCCTTGTTCTATTTTGATTCTAGATTATGCAGAAAGACTACATATCTGATCTTCGCAGCATGCTCTGCGTACCTGCAGGCAATAGTGGTTTTCTGCTTTTTTCTACCTGAAACAAAATTACGTAACAAGCTCTGAAAGATTTCACAATTCTCTTTGAAAAAGTGGACTAAAAAAAGCAAAGGGGTGCCAGACAGATCTCTGCACAAGGTACTACCTGATGCACATATGAGATGGGAAGCTGCAGATTCTTTGTTGGAAAAATATATATTGGCAAAATTATTTGTATCCCTTTGTGCATAGCTACAGGAGCATTACTGAAGCTTCTCCACAGGGTACTTGCACCCCTTTAAGTCTTGCTGGATTTATAACAGTGATCAGAGAACCTTCAGAACTTAACTTCAGATAATAATCTCAACATTAAGCTGCTTATGAAAAATATCATACTTTTTCCTACTCTCTTTACTGTGGCTCGTATCTTTCTTGTTTTCCCATTTGCTGTGATCGCTGTTTCAATGCCTTTCTTCCCCCACTCTCTCTGCCAGACACGGCAGCATTATTTCCTTAAAGGGCTGATGGTTCTCTGCTCTCCTCTCTCATCCTCCTTCCTCCCCTCTCCCCCCCGCCGCAGTTTACACAACTAGATCAACTAGATGTATAACCTACTTTAGTCCCTGGTTTACTTTCCTCCCTCACAGGTCTCTAGTTTGAATTTTCAAGCATTCTGACATCTAAGCAAGACAAATCCTTGAACGTGTCAGATTATCTTGCTTAGCTTATAAGACACTGAATAGCTCAAGGGATTGCTAATGGCTAGAGAGCCTTTTGTTTACAGGCTGTGGTTTCAATACCAAATCATGCCCATAACGGCCTTGAGTCAGTTTTATCTGATGCCTGTTTCATGAGCATACATAATACGAGTTATTGAGCTCAAGATCAGTTTTTACAATACAAGATGATCACAGCTAGCACACAAAAGGCTGAGTGCAGAAATGGAAAGTCAGGGAATGCTTTGAAGGTGCAGAGATCCCTGAAGCAGTAAGCACTCATGTTACTAGCCCTACATGGTGCAGTGCAGTCCAGTGCTGTGCAAAGTTGCCAGCTTGGTCCTAGAAGCGGTACACAGCTATAAATACATCAAGCTGTATTTGTTAACTCAGGCATAGCATCTCCCTAGCAAAGGTGTACTTCTTCAAGACCTAACCCTAAGCTTGTGTATTTCTCTAGAAAGTGCAGGCACACTTGCAGGTGTGAGTGACTGCAGGGAGGACTGTCCTTATTTTGGGGGAGAGTGCTGGGAGGAGAGCTGCCTTTGGATATGCTTTGCTAACCCCAGACAGCAGCCTGGAGCTGTCATCATCAGGGCTTAATTCACCCAACACAAAGAGTAGTATCACCTTTCCTTGAATAACTAAAACGTGTTTTCTTATCCTTAAGACGCATGTGTAAGAATGCACTGGATCAAAACAAGGGTCCACCAACTTGCTATCACCGCAAGCAGCATCAGATGTTAGGAAAGAGTATAAGCCACACAAATAGAGAGTGATACTTCCCTTGCTAAATGCTCCCAGCTTCCAATAGTCTGTCATTCCTGAACTACACCTGAAGGTTGCATTTGAACACTGGACTTAACAGCCACCCATGAGCTCTACCAACATGTATCTGTGACATCCCTCTTTTTTAAATTTAATTATATAAAAAGGCCCAAATGGCTATGTCAGTAGATTTATATGTATGTATTAAAACATATACAAAAAAATGTAACCATGAAACAACAAAACCCATCCAGCATAGCTCCCTAACTTTGGAACAGAACCAAATCAAGATACTGGCTATAGCCCACAGGCTCTTCCCATCAAAATCCCTCCCATTCTGAGTATCTGCCCAACAAAATGGGAACTGGATTACTGTACTAAAGAAGGGATGGTCTGTCACTGGTACAGAGTCAATTAACCATGAGGGGGGTGAAGGGAGGGAGTGTACAGATGTTGGGAATTTTTTTAGGTTTTTTTCCCCCAGTTAAAGTTAACTGGAAGAAGGCACTTTATTTAAAACAGAAAATTTTAGACCTCTCCTGAGGAGAGAGTATGAATAGCTCACAGCTGCCTTAAACCTTCCTGAGATATGCATAAACTACATTTTTATTAGAGCTGGATTATACTAGCAGCTATCCAGGAGGTTCAAATGCCTAACCACTGGAGACAATCAGAAGCACACAAAGATCTCTGCATAATGAACATAAATATCCTTTCAAACAGAAAAATCATAATCTACTCTGCTGTAATCAAGTCTATATTGTTGCATAAAGAATTTTAAGCAGAAGAGCAATACATAGGACAAGAAAAAAAGAGAGGAACAAAAGAAACTCGAATGTTTCTTCATGATCGCTGTTTTAATCATTTTTTCAATAAAATAGTTACATATGATAATTTATTATTAGATAGTTTCTTTCATCTCATAAGTACAATTCTAACATTAACAAGGTAGTCTTTCATCATATTTTAAATCAGAATTTCTTTCAGGAGTTTCAAAGTGGGTCTAGGATTTCAGCGTACATTTTTGAGACTAACTAGTGCCTGCAAAGCGTACAGATAGTCACTGCCTATTGCCAGCACTATGGGAACAGCCTTATACAGTTTAGAATCCTTTCAAACACAGGCAAGCCCACTGCCAAACCTCAGCGCAGGTAAAGAGCTGGCTGTCAAACGTGCCTGCAGCAGTTCTTTATCTAATCTTCTTCATCCATTACCTAACCCCTTTTTCTGCCACATAACAACTTAACTGGTGGTGGACTTCGGGAAGTGACTTTTCAACAGCAGAGTAATAACATCAGCATTTTGAATTTTACACGCTTGCTTTGCAATGTTCAGAAAAGAGCATCGTACAGGAAACCTGGGACCAATCTACAGAAGAAAATGCAGCCTACTTTGGACAGTGTTTGTCCATCTTTCAGTAAACTCATACCCTGAATATTCTAAGGAATAGAAAACATATTTAGTTATATTAATTCAGAACAGATGCCACCTTTGGTTTCTTGGCAGCAAAATCCTTTTAGAGGTATTATCTTTACTGGATCCCATGAGCAGGAATTAAATAAAATGCAACAGAAAAAACGGGAACAGGTGCATTTGCTGCTAGAAAGAGGCCTGCTGCAGAAGGAGCACATTGATTGTTGCAACTGAAAGTACTGTAAAACAGTCAGAAGGGCATTTGGAAATATTTATTGCAAAGGCTTCCCTACCATCACCCAAACTATTTTCATGAAAATCAGTTGTTTATTGAATGAGTATCTCATGTTTACATTTTATGCCTATGAACAACACATCTCCAGTAAGTGCTATTTATGGGGCATAATTAAGAGACTTCTTTTTCCTCACATTCCTGATAGCACCTCCAAAATACGTGAAGAATTTCTACTACATCACACAGCCTTTTTTAGGATAGGTATAGTTATATCTGCATGCAGAACTGAGTATTTAGGTAATATATAAAAGTAGCAATGGTCTATTCACAGATGTATTTAATACTATAGGTGTGAAAAATGTCAACATTTGTTTAAGGGATAAAAATTATTCCAATGTAGAAACCTAGCAGTAATCTTCATTAAGGGCTTATTTCTACAGAAAATGTAAAAATAAAGCCATTTTAGAAAGACTGTATTAAAAAAAAAACCACACACACAACAAAATACAAACAAACAGAAAAAATGTAAGCCCAAATCAAACTTCAGGTCAAGCTAGCAAGGCATGTAAATCTAAGTTACATACTAAATGAGTAGACTGCATTGCCAACTCCTGAGCAATCTTTTTCCATCCATCCCCCAAGTGTGGTGATATTTCTAGTGTGGTGTTATTACTAACAAATCCAAAACCCAATTAAAAAAAAATTAGGTGTAAGACTATACAGTTTACGGAATTTGAGAGTGTGCTGGAAATGCTGCTTAAAGGAGAGAGAGAGAAGGAGAGAAATTTTGGCACAAAAGAAAAATGTCTTAATAGTGGGACCCACTGTGCTCCGGATTAGTTTCCCCAAGATAAATGCTGAAAGCCTCATCACTTGATTAGTTAAAAGAAAGCACTGGGAAATATACATTCTAAATATACCAAGGCAATCTTGCAGTGGATGAGATTGAACTGAATGGCATACCACATATTTTTCCAATTCTAATTTCTATGACTACGAAAATATTGCATTTTAAATGGAAATGCATTATTAATAGCATATACAAAGCTTAATAATTTACTATCAGTTTTTATGTTGCCTAAACAACCCACTATATCATTTCATTAGTACACGCAGATCCCGGGAGAGTCTAACCAACAGAGGGAGGTGGGAAAAAAAAAAATCACTTAGTTCTTCAAGAACGTAATAGCTATTTACAGTCATAAGACACAAGTACAGAGTAATAAAGAACAGCAGGTTCTACAGCTTGTAAGGCAAAAGCAGAACTCAGATTTGAGAAGGGGAGGAGGAGGAAAGATAGATAGCATTGCTTCAAGTTAAAAAAAAAAAAAGCAGGCTTAGATGTTAGATGACAAACTCAGACGACATTAATTGATTCAGGTCTGCTGTCTTTGAAATGGGGCTTTGACTATATAAATGTAATAGCATACTGCATATGCAGTCAGTGGAATCTAATTTGCAGTCATCTAATCCATCTAGTGCTGATGTCCATATCACTGAGGGAGATAACCTACAGACAACTCAATATCTCACACAGCCCTTGGTGGGGGGAAGAAAGAAAAAGAAAGAAAGAAACGGAGCAGTGGATTTGGGGGGAAAAAAAAAATGTAAGGAAGATAACTCGCTCTCTTCTTGAATCGACACAGAAAAAAAAGCAAAGGTGAATTTAGCACAGTCAGAAGCTAGAAGGGATCCTTTTAAACTGCTTACTACTACTACCTAAATACAAGAGAATGTAAGCACCACTTAGCTGCACCAACATCTGGAATATTTAAAAAAAAAAAAGCACTTAATAACAGGAATAAAAAGCAATTAAAACTCTTTCATGGAAACATCCTGACAACAAGCCAATACGACAAAGGCTGGATACAACTACACAGCAGCTGGTATCTGATATCATGCTATTGCCATTAATATGAAAGAGAAAAAACATTTCTTAAATAACACACTAGTGTATTTACAGTATGTACCTGTGACAAGCCTCAGTATGTTTTCAGCACTCTTCACCTCTGTATTCACATATATGAACCCGTATCATCTTTCAAACTATGCTCCACATTAGATTCCTTGACGGAAAGGAGGTGAGCACAGTCTACTTCATGTTTGCCTCTTAACCAGGCCATTTATAACAGCCTGGGGGGAAATTTTCTACTTCATACTCCCCAGCCATTAACCAGGCCAGGGAGTAGGTGAATCTTAATATTTGTTACAGATTACTAACCACAGTGCCCGGGGTTCATCTTTTCAGGCACAACCACATCATAAAAAAACAAAACAAAACAAAAAATACCAACACACCACAGATCTATGATCTATGCAGGGAATCCTCAGCTGCTAACTCAAACCACCTCTGTGCTGTCAAAGTTGCATAAAGGGACTGGGGTCTGCATGCCACAGCACACTTCATATTTCTTGCCTCCTTTAAAAAAAAAAAAAACACAACAACTTTCTTTCTGTCTTTAATCACAAAATTTTATGTTTAAAGCCATGCATTTTTTTAAATGCAGAACTCTAAAAATATCCATTGCAGATAGATAGGAATTTGCTGACTTAACACATAACATGCTTTATTGTTTTTTGTAGGGCTGCTGCAATAACATCAGCTTTTCAAGACTGCAGCCACCAGGAGCACAGGGATCAAAAAAGAGGAAAAACAAACAAACAAAACCCCCAAAAACCAAACAAAAGAGTGAGCAGCTCAACTCTTAAGTGACAAAACCCAAAAGATTGGGTTGGTGGCATTCCCTCTCTCTGAGGCCTTCATACAGCAGCCTTGCAGAAAGCACTGAATCCTTAATGTTGACAAATCATTTGCATTTAAAACAAAAACTTCCTTATAATTCAGCAGCCTTTCTGCATAAAGTAGTCCAGGGGGACAATTACATAAAGACATCCACTCTATTTTGACACTGCTCTTTATAGAAAGGAAATACAAAAACATAAAAAGAAACCAAACAGTTCCATTGTCCTAAAAATTAGTAAGTACTACTGATCACCAACTTTTGTATACTTTCACTCCAAAAACACAGCACTTCCTGACTGAGTACATTTCTGTCCTCATTCAATACAGTGGACAGAATTCATTATCTCACATTTCAAAAACAAATGGTGTCAATGAAGTGAAACAATGCAAGATTGTCAAATACCTATTTAGTTTATACAAATTACACTTCCCTCTCCGCTGCTCGTAAAGGCAGCACTGTATGTTCCTGAAAGTATGCATGTGATATTATTTTGGACCATGTGCATGCTTCCTGCTTTATACCACAGCAGCCTGACTAACTAAAGTTACATCAGCTGGCATCCTTCAGCCCTCAGCTCTCGCATTCAGAAGAGCCTTCTTGCAGGCTCATTTTCTACCCTTTCTAACCTCATTCCCCTTTGCACACAGACACACATTACAGTAGGGACCAGAGGGCAAGGACTAAAGCCCTAAGCATGCATTAAATTAACTCATTTTAAATTTAGAGATGCATGGACACACCAAACTATATAAGACTTGGTCTCAGGGGCAACATTTTATATGACCACAATGTTCTATTTTCACTGTACTACATCTCCAAATAGAAAGGCAATGATTTAGCTTAGCTCTAACCTTATATTATGGACTTATAATTAAAGGGAAATATTTAAGTAGGACTCAGAAGAATAGAATAATTTTTTTAAAAAGTGCATGAAATGGGCCTATCCTGAGGTAGGTGTTATTATGTAACTGAACACCTATATCAAGGCATTTGACAGACAAAAACTTTTTAATAATCTTTTTAAAGTCAGGGTTATACTTCAGTCACAGTTAAGTGTATTCGGTTGGAAGGCATGGAAAGTTTCAATAGCATTCCACCAAATGAGAGAAGCTAGAGATTTCAAATGGTCAAATATACATATCTAAACATGCATACACACATACACATAATTAGTACACACACACTTTTTGATGCAAAGCCGATTTTTTTCCTCTGGACTTCTGTAGCCACTGAGTTACCAGAACTGCAAGGGGTCCTCAGCAAGTCAGACACAAAGAAACCCTCTGCCTCATTTGGAAAAGTTTTAAGCCAACCATGTTGTAGCTTCAAAACTGTTCCCCCAGACAAAAGTAAGTTTAAAAACTGGTAATTACAGTGTCGCAGCTGTGGCAACATTCAAGTTCGGGCTGAGATGGTGCTTCCATTCTTGTTGCGATGTTGTCAGAAAATAACTCTCTGGGCTGAAACTTCTTATGCTTGATCTCACTGCAGATGTTTGCATTTACAGATTTCTGTTTGTTTGTTTGAGGAAAAAGGGAGTACTTGGAGGGGCAGAAAGGTAAAAAGGAAAAAGAAAAAGAAAACAGTAGCTTGCATATACAGCTTTTATTCTTAAGACTGATATCCCCAGATTTTTTAAGCCTAGATAATGTAAAATTCATCGTGGGCCACTTTCAGCCCTCATTGTTAATCCTACTGTGCTTCACTGAGCAGAATTTAGACTTTTAATTTCAAAACTGGAAAGTGCCTTCTGCTTTTAAATGGTATATAATGTGACATCATGCTTTTTCCTTACTCTGCTCTTGTCTGACTTATTAGCCTTGTGAGACTTTCCGAAATCCTAAATCCACGTTCAGTACAGAGCTGTCCAGAGCAAGCAGATGAACAGAGAGTTGCAGTATTCTGGAGAATGATCTGCACTACTGACTATTGAGGATACAAACACATCACTTTTCTCATCTAAGGATTCTCAGTTGGCCTGATCCTGAGTGTTTAGATAAGGTCAGAGCTGCCTCAGATTCGCCTGATGCAGCACGCAAGTAGATTCCTCTCATAGGAGAGTTACATACTAGTAAAATCTATGGCAGCTCTGCCACTGACTTCCATATGAACACTACCAATCCTATAGTAACCTATACTCAATGTTAAGTAGTCAAGCAGATGACATGGAACATAGTTTCAGCACATCCCCATCACCGTAACATTGCACAACTCATAAACCTCATTAAGTCAGTAACAATGAAAATTGAAAATCATCTAGGAATTTCTCCCAAACTTTAGAAAGCATCATACTAGTTACAAAAGTTTATCATAATTTATCATCACAAGTTTTATTTTTAATGTCATTTTAGAAATGAAACATCAATGCAAATCAGTCGCTAGAAGTAATGAATTCTCAGCTTCCAATCACAAGAATTTTATGTAGCTTCACTTCACGACTTCAGCCAAGCCACTTAACCCACTGGTAAGTTAAAATGGCAACATAACCTACCTACTTGCCATACAAGGATAATATTAGTAGCTTCTAATCGTACATATATGGTAATATTCATGATTTCTAAACATGACCACAACACAACTCCTCCATACTTTGCATGAAGTCCACTGGTTCATGGACTCCCAAACAGGAATATCTGTTACCATGCATACTTCGCAGCACAACCAAAGACTGACTACTCTCTCCAATATGATAGTGACTACAATAGGGAAAGGAAACTCAGCATCCTATTGACACAGAAATGTTCATACTCTATTAGGTGTTTAATAGTTAAAGTTTTGGCTTATTTGTACCACTGTGATTCCTGCTTTTAAGTTAGGGCAACCAGCAGAGTTGCATTGTAATTAATCTTTTAAATATAACTTTTTTCTTTTCTTTTCTTTTCTTTTTAAATATTTATGTATTCATGTGGTGTAATTGTAAAATAAAGTCCTTCACTGTAGTGCACACACTCGGGGGGATGAAGATAAGGTTGTAGTGGGAAAAATTAACTGTGAATTTCTTGACTTGTGTATAATAAAATATCAATTTAAATGCTATATTAATATTCATATATTTGATTCTGTAATTGTTTTAATTGAGAGAGACCAATTAGTACAGAAGAAAGTGCCTATTAGCCCACAATAAAAATAATACATATAAGTACTTCTATTTTGTAAAGATGTCTCTGCTGGTTTTTATTGAAATTTCCACTTAGGGAGATTACTGTTGTTTTTAACCTTTTTTAAAACTGAAGTTGTCATCAATTATACCATAAAACTTGAGGAACTTTCAGGGCTCTGCAATCTAAATTAAGTTCTCTCTTCGTAAGTAGATGCAAAATTCAAAAGAAACTATTGTTGACATTTTTAAGTATAAGTGACATTCTGCTAGGTTCTTCATTGCTATTTTGTTTAACCTCTGGTAACTTACAGAACAGGCTATCAAGAAAAAGCGAACTATTAGAGTGAGAGAGGAGGCACTATTATGTGAACAAGCACTTAAAAATCTTGTCAAGTATTTTGGTTTCCCACTTGGCTTTTCTTGGGAGGAGAAAACGGAAAAACAGCAAAACATTGCCTGAAAATTGGCACTCAGTTTTAACACCTAAAATTATATTCTTAGCAAATAAAATTATTGTAATGCAGGTTACTTTCAAGGTGTTTATGGACTCCATCCCACACATTTCCTCCCCTTTTAACTCCAATAATGTTTCCACTGCCAACAACTCAAGTAGAAAAGAATCCACCCTACAGGAAGCAGAGGGAAGAAAAGCATAGCATCATTTTGAGAAAAGAAGAATTATCTACCCCATAAGTTTATTAAGACCAAATAGAAACACACTACTAAATCCCTAGGGCACAAGGATTAATACTACTATAGTCTTTGCCAGCATCTTCCTCCTTCAAAATTATTTTCTATCATGGATTGTTTGGACTTTTTGAGTGACATCACGATTTTTATGTGGGAGAAGGAAAAAAACCAACAAAAAACCCAGGGTAAATACGCATAAGAGCCATTTCAGCAAATCATTGTATCACAAGGACATTTGAACAGAAAAGAAAATAAAATCTTGAGGAAGACATTTGAGAGTCAAAAACTCAATTCTATGAAGCTAATTTCTGACAACCGATAAATGTCATGACTTGCTAATTAGCAATGCTGAAAACAGATGGATTAAGCTGTGACAGGCTAGCTTCATAATCCTCACTTCACGGTATGGGCAAGTATCCACTCATAAAATCTGCCTGTTACTCTTCCCTGGATCCACCAGCCTTTAACGCATTCACTGTAATTCACTTTCAAAGGTGACTGCAAGCTCTCTGGAACAGTCGCTATAAAGAAAAGGGCATTATTTTTAAAGGTGAAGTTTGTCTACAAAGAAAGATGGGATGCCTACTTGGAAGAGATGGCAAAGCAGACTACAAAATGCTATGTCTTTTTTAAATAAAAGTATTTTACTATTAAATGCAAGCACTTAACATTTTAAAATAAGAACACGTATCTTTTTTATAACATCTGTACAACACTGTCAGCACCTAATTGTGTTGTCACAATTGATTTTGTATCTTAAAGTGATCCCTTTGTATGAAAATTTTATGAAGAGAATAAAAAGGAGACAGGTTTTTAGAGAGGTTCTTTTACATTGGCTTGGGTTGTTTTCTTGGTGTAAATATCTTTAAATCTGTTTTGGGTTTTATTTAACAGAACCTTGTATACTTCTGAAATATGACAGTCACTGTGCAGGATGGTATTGTGTAACGGGAGACACTGAAAAGACACCTTAAGGAATACTAATTGAGAATAGAACATTTCTCAGCAATAAATAAATAACTTGAAAAACCAATGAAGAAAAGGATGACTTGATAATGGGATAATGATACACGCTGCATCAAAGTCTGTTAATTGAAGGTTTGCCATGACCAGTGAATAACATTCATTGTAAATGTCTTCAGAAAAATAACACCCTGCTAAAAGTAGAAAATGATCAAGAGGAAAGAAAATTGCAAAGGAATGAAAATTAGTAGACTTTACATACTAAAATATAATGGTAGTTCTCAAAGCCTCGAATGGCAGACTAATTTTCCAAATTAGACTGGTTAGTTAATTGTGCACTTCAATATGCCAAGCATTTCTGAATAATACTAAAAATGATCACAAGTTTGATAGGGAATAAAAATAATCTAAGAACTATACTAGCTTAAAGACACGCATACACAAAACAAAGATGACAGAAGCAGCCCAGCAAACACAGAACTTTACTGTCTATATAACTAAGCATCTGTGGTTCAAATCTGACTGCAGGTTTAAAAAAAATTTTTTTTAAAGAGTTCGTATCTCGCATGCTAGAATTTTGCCTGTAAAAATGAAAAGCAGCAGCAAACACAGTTATGACACTGAATAATGAGAAATATTATCAATTTGGAAAAAAAAGTAATTTTTAATATATATGTAATGTATAACATCCAGTACTGTAAAAATTAAATCACATATATACCTTTCCTTGAATTTGATTGGGGTTACTTGCAAACGTAGTGTTGTCTTCACGATGAGATATGTACATGATTTAAGAGCATACTGCAAAATTTACTATCTACATTTTTGCTGTGATGAGTTGCCAGAGAGGGAAAGTATTTTAATTCTTATAGAATGGTATTTGGAAATGCTATAAAGAATGAGAATGATATATTTAAAAGAGGTTATTAAAGAATAACATATGCACTGAAAAGACCAAATTTAAGCATTTTGTTATTTTACTCCATTTAAATAACCTTGGTATCTGCTTATCACTACAGAGGAATGAATGGTGACTTTTCTGCAATGCCCTATAGTACTCAGAAAACTGTATTTCAGAACAAAGAATGCAGCAGAGCACGATTTGGAAAAAACACTGTTTCAAGAAATGTCATGGGTGTGACTGTCTGGGAACATTTAGGATGGATAAACTAACCAGATCTGGACATAGCTAAAGTAAAAAGGATTCCTAATGAATGCTGAGAACCATTAGAATTAACCAGGCAGGAAAATAACCACACTGTACAAGATAGAATCTATGTGTCTGTTCATACACGGGAGAAGACACACAAAAGATGACAAATTAGCAAACTGCTCTAAATAAACCAATTCAAACCTCGGAACACCAGAAGGGTACATCCAGTGAAAAAGAATAATATTAAAAGAAAGTGCTTATCAACATGAATGCAATTAGCTTTTGGAAATCTTTTTCACAAGGTATAACTGAGGCCAAGAGCTTAAAAGGATTAAAAATACTAATGCAAATGCATATAGATAATGAAGGAATCCAGAATTACAACAGCAACTTAATTCATAAGCGCAAGGAATCTTTCATCTTCCAAAAGCATGTGGTGTTGGCCACTTTTTTTGGACACAATAGTATTATTTTCACATGAACAGGAAAAAGAACTTTTTTCCTGTGTTGAAGCAATGGCAAATGCACCATTTAAAAAAAAAAAAAAAATTACTACTGAGAGCACACTTTGCAGTAAGAGGAACATGACATGAACTGAACATGGAGTAAAAGAAAAATGTCAAATGCCAATGAAGACATGAACTGGTAAGATTTCACAATAAATTCTGATGCAGAGATTCCTGGACAAGATCCCTGATCTCTGTTATGCATGAGATCACATTAAATTAACCAAAGGATCCCTATCTGTCTTTAAAACCTATCAATATCATTAATTTAATGGTCCACTAGGGCTTCATAGATGCTTATGGGAGGAAGACAGCAAGGATTTTGTGTTCCCTACTCGAGCAACATATCACAGGCACAGGACAGGGAACTAACCACCAATTTTCTCCCTACACTCATCTGTGATTGTATGTATGGGCATGAGGAAGTAAAAGTAGGAGAAAGTTCTTCATTACTTCTTATAAGTAGTTACTATGAAATGCTTGAAAGGAATACCTGCCAAGTAGCACAGCACATGAAAGCACATTTAATAATCTTATTTAGAAAACATCTCTGCTCCATAAATATCTGAGAGGAAAAGTCTTAAATAGTCTGAAAGCCAGTGAGAGTCAAGAGTCTCAGAAAGGATAAAGCCTGGAGCTTGATTTCTTGTTCAAGTTTGGTAGCACCCTGTTATTTGATATCATTAGATCCACAAGTCATGTATTTGGCAACCTGACAACCTTTTTTTTAAATTTCAGTTCTTTTAGGCAACCAAGATAAAAGCACTTAACACCCATGTCAAGACTTCTGCAGCTTCTGACCAGTGTACTTGTACCATCTAAGAACAGATGTAAGTAAACTTAATCTCACTTGCACAAACTGGAAACAAAAGAGGACGATCCATTAGTTACATAAATATGGAAGAACCCCTAGGATTCATCCTCTGCAGACCTACAAAGCTACCTACAAAAATTTCATTTCCTGTTGGCTATTTACATTACTACAGCATCTGGATTACCAGTCTAGAACCAGACTGCATTTTAGGTTTAGATTTGGTTTTAGTTCCCAGAATTCTAAATAAGAAAGAAATAGTCTCTCCTCAGAGGGCATCAGCTTGATGGAGCACATGAGAAGAGCAGTAACAAAACCACAACTCTTGCACTCAACTGTTGTTCAGGACTTTGTCACCTTTACTTAGCTTTGGATATGCTTCTGTCCTGGTCTAGCCAAGGCATTTTTCAGGATGAGGTGAGAAGATGACCTAGGCAGTATCATCGCAGGAACCCAAACTATGACAGAATTGCCAGTTCATGTTCGATCAAGAATCATTAAGCTTGTTCCCCTCTAGCAGGCTTTAAGTTCTGCTGAATTCTAATAGTTGCAGCTAGCAGTATAGGTTGGATTTGGATACAGCTGATAGAACAAAATTACTTCAATATCACTTAATGATCTGCTGTCAAAATGTATTATATATTATACTGATTGTTATAGAGTCAACAGTTTCCAAATTGGATATCTAATACTAGGCTCTGAAGGCCAAGATTTTGAAAAGCACCTGACTTCAAAAGCACCTAAATAAAATAATTTAGTTTTCATACTAAAAAAGAAAAAGTAGATCATTACTCTCTAGAAAATGCAAAGGAAAACAGAACACACAAGCACAAGGATTGTACTGTTTATGATGACTTCTCTTCAAGCTATTTACTCGTGAAATCAAAATCCATCTAAGATCTACTGTAGGTTAAGGTTTGGGGTGTGCTGAAGCTATTTTGGGAAAGGTGGGGGGGGAGGAAAGAATATGCCTTGGAACATAGTTTCAGAGCATTCCTTTTTTAGTTTGAAGTTTAGTTTTGTTTTTAGTTTACCTGAAGTACTGTGAAGAACACAGTTTAAGATAGCTGAGATTAATAAGACATTAAATAATGACGTAAATTTAGTTTTAAGTACATACATACAGTTAAATAGCAAACTAGAATAACATGGCTTATGATTACTGTTTGTCTAACTGGCTACATTCAGAATGGAAATACTTTAGGGAAGAAAAAGGCTTACATAAAGCACCTATTAATTAATCCAGCATCCATTAAAGACAAGTTCCCTACAGTGTATTATTTATTAGCATGTTGTCTAGCCTCGATCCTAGGTATATCAATTATTCAGTTTCCAAGCACTTCCCCTATGGGATCTTTCAGGCTAACATATGACACCATTACACAGGTTTTCTTCATCGCATTGTAAGACAGTTCTAAGTTACCACAGTATATGTTCTGATATATATTCTGATTATATTCGTTCAGTTCCATGACTCTCCTTACTCCCTGTGATTATTATCCATCAGAAATCACTTTAGGAAGCTATAGGTGGGGGCGGGGGGGGAACAGTCTGAGAATTTTTCACATTCTTAAATCTATATTTAAACTTACGTTTAGAAGGTGGAAAATTCAGATAAATTAGCCTAGAAGGCCATCTATTGTGTTTCATGGATATGACTATGACTCTTCAGGGACTTCCAGATCAAAAAAAAAAAAAATACAATAACAACTAGATGTGTGGGATAAGTACAGAGAAACTTTGAATTTCTGTCATAAACTCGATTTAAACTGACAAGAGAGGTTTCCTTGTAATATTTTTTTTTGTTTAGAACAATAGTCATTACTAGCACTTTCAGGATGACACTCATTAAATGCAAAATACTAAAAAAAATTGTCTATATGGGCTTTTTTAAAAAAAAAAAAAATCTTTTCCTCTAAAACTAGGTTTTACTAAGAAAGGTAAGATTATATTTCAAAAAGGACATTTCCCAGGATGTACGGTAACATAAAACAACCATTCATCCATCGCTACCCATGCAACACAGTTAACTGCTATTAAAAGCTTAAATCAATTCAGCCCACAAATACAGCACAGAGGTCTCAACCAAATAAAAGCTACAGAAAATGTCAGAAGGCAGCATGAACTACAGTCAATGCTGATCAGTTCGGGATTTTTCTGCCAAACAGTATACAGCCTCCTTAGCCATGAGCCACTTGCCCTCATCACCACGACCCCGTGTTACTTCAACACCAGCCCTGTGTTACTTCGCAGGATACTGAGTACATCCCAAGCCCACAGAGAAAGGAGGCGCACAATGGTGTTTTCAGCTCACCATGAAAAAAACCAACAGAGATCAGAATGAAAGCAAATGCATTAAGGCTTCTTTGCCAGTTCTATATTAATTTATAGATCACCACAAAGAGAAGAGCTTCACTGATATCTTACTGAGGAGAACGGCGATATATCCCAGTCTTGTAACTCATTTTCAAATTTGTTTTCCTACGATTTCTAGAAGCCTAGACCACAAAAGCTAAGCACACTGAGATTCCAACATTTCACCTACCTGTCAAGAACATTACAGAACAGGCCATCCTCTCATGCCAGCAAACAGGCATCTTCCCATGAAGTACACAAAACAAGAACAAACAATGATTCTGATGCAACCCTTTAAGATTTATAGATATATATATAAGATATATATATTTATTATATTATATTTATTATATATATATTATATTTATTAGATATATATTTATAGATATATATAAGATTTTCAAAACCAAAAAAATCCCATGCTTACAGAAGAACAGCATTTCAACAAACCAAAAATAAAGTTCTACTGAATCATCATACAGATATGATGCTCCATATTAGACCAACAACATGACGTCCAAGCTGCCCTCATTGGTTACCCAAATCTCTATGACCCTGCATTACTTGGAGAGGAACAAATATTCAGATGCAGGTGGCAGAAAAAAAAAAAGCAGTTGTTCCATACCAAAAATTAAGGGACAAAGCGCAAGTTTGGCTTTCATTGGATCATGTTTTTCAAGCTCAAGCAATGGAAATCGGAAATTATTTTTTAATAATGAGTGTCTACTACCCATGTAAGAACATGATACATAACAAAAGAACAAAAGAAACAACAGATGATCATAGAAACTGATGCACAAATGAGAGATATCCTGATAATATAAGTGAAATACAAAAATTCAATCTTCCTACTATTTTAATCGCTCTATTTCAGTATCTCTCAGAAATATCAATCTTCCCCCTCAGAAAAATCAATTGTATGGATGGATGAACCATCTTTTATGAGACTGCTACAGTAAAAGTACAAAACATGGCACAGGTACTGGCTCTAGAGCTTCCCACAGTTACTGCAGAATACATTTTAATATTAAAAAATTTAATCTTTTGAATAAATAACTTTAATATAAAAGAAAAACCATGTAATCTGATAAACTACAAGAAAGGAAAAAGGGCAATCTAAGTCTTCCTTTCAAAAAAATTAAAGGATTATGCATTCTGAGTCTGATCATTTACTAACGTAGGAAAAAAATCCCATTGAAAAATATTGGTCAGTCAAGGCAAGCGTCTCATGGATACGCTGATCTCAGCAAAACTTTCACCAAGAAAAATTTATTTTGCAGTCAAGACGAATTTTGGGTCAAAGGCAACAGGAGAGGGGCAGAGTATGCATGCCTCCTTCCTGAATGGAAGGACTGACAAATCCAGATGCTCTAAGGCTGAGAGAGAAGATTTTCTGTCCAATTTACCAGTCTACGTATCAGCCTTTGCAGTAACTTTACAGCTAGGCAATATTTTTTTCACTTGAAATGGCCAGTCATGCAACAATATTCAAATATCCCAATTAAGAGTAATAAAGAAAATGCATTGGAGTTGCAGAGTAAACAGATTCCTTGTACGGCAAATAAAGAATGACAGAGGAGGGGCGAGATCTGGAATAAAGAGATTTGCTCCACTCTGCCTATCAAGATAATTCAAATAATAGGAGTTTGACACTTGTTCCTCCTCAAACTAAAAACCATTAATAAACCCAAACTCAGCCTCAGACAGAAAACAAGGATTTTATGTATGGTGGAAAGCAGTACATTGTGAACTAAGCCAGAAGGTAGACCAGTATTTTGAGAAGCAGATCTTCTTTTCCAACTAAAAACGTTTTACTCTATACCCCAAAGCATTGAAAATCGAGACTGGAAGAACTTGCTTGCTCACTAGGAGCAGTGCTTCCCCTGATCTGATTGCCTTCTTGTCTAACACAGGCTGCATCTCAGCAGAGAGCTTCCAGCTACTGCCAACCTCAGGTGCCCTTCAGGAATCCTTCTTTCCTTTCCCTCCAAGGTTTCTCTCACGCGTGCTTCCCCACTGTGAGAGGTGACTCTGAAAAGCTTAAGCCCAGGAATGGCACTATAAAAAGCTTTGTGGTTTTTGTTCCTGTCCCCCATCACCCTGCTCCTCCCCACCCCATTTGCCAAAGTTAATCACAGTGTTGAGCAAGCATACATTTAATAGTTTATTGGTGGGTGCCTAAATATTGGAATTTCAAAGTAATTTATCCTTCAACGACACCACTTAGGTTCCTATGTTATCAGATCCCTACATCTCAGACTAAAATTAAGAGGCAAACACTACAGTAAGAATGCAGTTTTCTTAGAGTAGGTTATAGAAAAATCTGCCCTTCTAAATACAGTACCATTCTCACAATAACCCTTAGGGTTTACAACACAGAATACTCATTCAGCTTTATTTTCAGATTTGCTTGACCCAGGTTCTGTTACCCTCAGAAGCAAAGTGCTAGTCTTGATGCTTGTTCTTGATGTTCTATGAACAGAATGTACATTTTGTCAAATAAAAAAATGACATATTTGAGATTTTTAGCTGAAATTAATATATTGGGATTGAGAAATATGCCTGTGTATACAAAATGCATTTTTATTCTAAAATCATTTTTTTCTGGTATATATTTAGTCATAAAATATAGTCTTAACTTCTATCCCATCCATAGCTTCTTCCTTTCTATTTTAAAGCAAAAATAGGTAGAGGACTTGGAAAAATGCAGCAGAACAGCATTTACTCAGATAATAACTTTCTGCTAAAGTAATTTACATTAACACTGAGTCGTTAAGTACCTTACGGTAGTCTCTTGAAGAGCTATGCTGCCATCTATTGGTAATGAAAATATACTTCAGATGTTGTTTGAGAGCTTAGGAAAGCTAATGTTCTATTAAAAACAACTTCCCTGCATTTATAGATCACTCAAGGCAGTAACTCTCCTCTCCTTTCCTTTTCCTACTAAATACATAATGGACTAAGTAATTTAGATAGAATCATTTGTACAATATATCAACAGTGAAAGTTTCACAGCATTTAACACGTGAATGAAGATCACTCAACTTGTGTACATTTACATACATACAATCAAGCCATATTTTTTTTTTCTTATAGATGTGATCATGTCCAAATACATTCAGCACTAAGGCACAACAAAAAGGTCATTGTGGAACAAGTGAATAATCACAGCAATCAGCCAAACAACTGTATGCACGTAAGAGTAAACATTTGATAAAAAGGAGGCATCCACAGAAGTTATTTCAATGGGTTGTTAAGTGCTGACCAAGAAAATTACGTAGTTAGGGAGCTCCTAACTAATTCACCCTTCCATGATAACCCTACAGTGTTTAGGCATCCAACACCACCTACAGATTCTGTGAACTTCAGTGAATTCCTGATACTGGCTGCCATATTCTTCATGCTAAAAGATTATCTGATGGATAAAAATGCAGTTAAGTTATTTTAAATTAATAACTGCTTCAAAAAAAGGAAATTAAGGGTGTTACTCCTTTTATTATTTGTATAGCAACCTGTTTGTTGTATCTTTTTTGTTTTGGGTTGTTTTCTTTGTTTGGTTTTGGGTTTTTTTTTTTTTTTTTGAGAATCAGACCACATGCACTTTCAGGGAACAAGAACAGCAGCTGGCAGCAGAGATCCCAGAACACTTACAAATTATGGAAGCTACATGCTCAAAGTACCAATTCTTTTCTTTCCTAGCACCAGTAGGTTCTTAAAATCTTATTTTAGGAGACAAAATAAATGTCATGCATTATTTCTGAGCAACTAAAAAGCAACTTACTTGCAGTCACCTTTGCTAAAGAAGACATTTGGAAAATATTTTCAACTTAAAAGATTTTGTTTTGGTTTTAGCAATGTCATTTGTTGGGATGTGAGCAAAAACACTATGCATGATTCAGGATAATTAGACTTTGAATTCCAAACTCAACTTTAAAAAGCTGTGTTATTCTATTTCAGTTCCATTTCCAATAGGAACAAAATTTGAGTCTTTTTTTTCTCCCTTGTGACATACACTGCAAGAAGTTAACGCTGGATACAGCGGAGGCTCTAATGCTTTTTAGTTGGTGGCAATACTCCTCTACTGAGACTCACCACTGCCCAAGCACACGGTACTTCGTGTTGCAGTGTGTTCTGGCGCTAGTATGTCCGCCACTGCCATGGTTAGCCTAAGAGGAAAAATAGTAACTCTGAAGATTTTACTTGGGGTTATGAAGTTCTGGTGGGGATGGACTCCACTACCCCCCGCAATGAGAACCAACCCTGGCTGCATCTGCTCTTCTCCTCTTAGCCTTGACCAGTATCTACTCTCTTCTCCCCTCCATACACAGATTCTAAATAGAGTAGTGAGATTGGGGAGGGTGGGGAGAAACACCAAAAACCACACATCTTTTTCACACAGGTGTTGATTGCTACTTATTTCAAGCCTGTGTTTAAAGGCTAAATTCCTTGAACTCAAATCCCAAGAATGGAATGCGTTCCAAGGTCTGAAAGGCTGAACTATCAGTGCAGCTCAACAAGGGATGCTGGGGAAGCCTGGAAGGAGAGAAGGTGGTGAAGCCTATGCCAAAATAAGAAACAGTAGAAAATGCATTCCAGGATCCCCAAATAACAGGATAATGTTTATTTGTTTCTGCTCTCATTACAGCTGATAACCACAGTCATAAACGGACATATCAGTTATTTCACTGATGTACACCCAGTCAGCTTCTGTGTGCCCAACTGGTTTTAATACGATCATGCAAGTCTGGATATAATCACTCAAAGAAAAGGGAACATGCAATCACACACACAAAATGTAAGAGTTTAATGAGATTTTGGTAACGTATTTTCTCAACCTTAGGAGGCAAAGGTTCTTTAAAGCCATTTTTCACCCTTTGAATGTGCACACTGCTATTTATTATTACAAAGCAAGATAGGGGAATCTTATTTGATACACTTCATTGTATTTTATATTAAAATTCAGGAATTCTAAGCCTTTTTAATGCATAGAAATGTGAAAGAATTTACATCATCTACTTTAGTAATCAGCCATGTTATTGTCTGTTACCCTTAGCTGAATCTAATGTCAGAAGCAATACCCTTATCAATGAATCATGGGGGACCAAACCAGCAGATTTTACTCATGCAAAACTACCATTGACTCCAATGTCTAGAAATTACTGCACGCGTAATATGTAAAACTACACAATGATCTAAGACCTTTGCCAAAATTAAGCCCAAGAAGCATACTTACTTGTTCTTTTTTAATATACATGGTAACAATCTCACTATTTATAAACACATTTACGATATTAAAGCCTTTGTTAGCAACATTAAGGGGATCTTTGGTTGAATCAAATTGGTCTCTGTCTTCATACTGACTTTCTAATCCCATTTAAGTACTTTCTTCAATGAGCTTTCTATTCTTAGACTTTTCTTTTATGAGACACTAATTGATACCACAACAGTATTTGACACAGCACAGCATCATTTCTCCAAGAAAGCTCATCTTGAAAGAGAAAAAGAACTAGTGTAAGTTACTGCAGATTAGAACTGAAGGATATTGGTATAGTAGCACCTGAGAAATATAAATACGGACTTTCTACATTGTGTCTCATTCTAGAAAGTGGTATTAAACCTCCAACATCGATCTTATTTGATTTTTTTAAGACAAAGATTTGCCTGCAACTAAAAAATGAAGGCAAATGCTGGCAACAGAAACAAGAAAGAGACAGGTAACACACAGAAATCGCCAAAATAAGAAGAGATTAGAAGGCCAAGATACAGGTTCCAACCCATGGAGGATGAAATGTTGGTCACTGTTACTGATGTCAGCGTGTTTCTTTTTCAGGGAGGTCAAGTGATATTTTATTTCCAAAAACACTTTTAAGAGAACAGATCAAATGGGCATATTTTCAAAGCAATATATGTGGAGGATTAAGGGAGGCCATGGAGCTTTGAAAATGTTCCTAACTCACAGATTCTATTTCTGATACACTGCATTTTATTTTCTTCTTTCCCATGTCTGAGTCTTTCTTCTCCCTGTCGTCCAAAACCCTTCTTTATTTGGATTCTCTTCCTTTATATTTTCTCCGTTCCACCAATTTGGAGTTACTCATCTCCCTGTTGCCTCTTTTCTCTCTGTTTAATCTACCTGTTGGCAGCCATGCTGTACTTCCCAAATTGTCTGTGTTGTTCAGCATTTAAAAGCACTTCCAGATTAATGTTTCAAACAGGAGGGTCCAGCAGCTGGAGCCAAAAGGAAATCCCCCTGAGAAGGTCAAATATTTCAAAACTAGTTTACCTCTAGTGACTTCCATATGCTCTGCATGGTGGCTTCAGCTGGCTGTCACAGTGCAAATTGCTAGCATTAGGCTCTGAACACCATTACGACAATGGAATACAACAGAGTATTGTTTCCCACTGTGGTAAAAAGAATACATCTCAATGATATTTTGGCGACTTCATAAAGCAAGCAGCATAAATTCCCACTACTTGTAGTCTTTCAGCTTAGCTGGCTGTCTCATTAGGACTAGGCTTTTCATTTAAGTTTCCCTTTTTATCCATACATTTCATGTGGCATGTTGATTCAAGCTACTTTTAAAATTTTTTTTGAAGTTTTTGTCTAGAGTTAGTTATCCATCTTAGTGGCACGATGAAAGCATCAGAATTAGAATCTCAATAAGACTTTGTATGTATACATATACTAGGCTTGAAGGTTGCATCTAAACTACATGATAGGATGGCAAGGCATCCACTGTCCTAGGCCATGGTACCTCAGTTCAGGAAGTTGCTTCTCTTCCTGAACATTTTGGGAGAGATGATGACTCCCCTCTGCACTTCAAAAAATTACATTTCCTCCCAGCAGAAACCAAGGTGAAAGGATGGGCAAGCAGGGGGAGGGAGAATTTAAATCAAGCACCAATCTGTATTTCAAACAGCTTTTTAATCAAACTAGTTTCAATGGAAAATGGGGGCTTTGCATAAACCTGTAGTGAACATCCCATTCAAATATTGCAGTATGTTGGCTATCCATAAATAAGTGGGTAAACTGAAGCTTTCATGGGAGTTTTAATTCAAATACCACATTTCCCACTAGAGGCTAGGCTACCCAGCAAGGTTACTCACTGCATTTTTTCCACTTCCTGCAACAGAGAAAGTATATTATTGTTAAACTATGCAATTAATTTACTAATGTAATCACATTTTACCTCAAAAGCAGGGTTCTTAATGCAATTCAATTTATTTTGCACTCAAAATAGTGGCTGGACTGTATCCCTTCGCTGAGCCCAAACATACTGGCCACTTACCACCCAGGGCTTTTTCAAGGGCTGGTGAGTGGGAGAGAGGGATTGCCTGCTGTGACCTGCCATGCTGTAATTAAGTTCTCATGCTTCATCCATGTTTTTTTTTAATTTAACATACCAATGCTTTCTGCTTTAAACTCTGGACCACATATCACACCACTGCTTTGCCAGCATCTCAGCCAATATGATCATATTTTAATTGGCAAGAACAATCTGTAGGCTGCTCAGTCTTCTACCTTTCTTCTGAGAGGCTATGACTAAACAAAGGTAGAATTTTTATTTTAGCTTGAGCGTGTCCACTGACAGTTTCAGAATCTTCCACCTTCTTCATTAATAGCTAGACCTGCTATTCCCTATTTACCTTACACAGAAAAGGTGCAACCTCCACCAGATCTGCAAGGGCTGAGGAACTACATCCCACTAGACCTCCCTTTTCCTCTCTGCTATTCCTCTCAATGCACTAGGAACAGACAAAGTTTTATACAGTAGTTTGATACAGAAACACTTTTGAAACACTCTAGAATTGGTATGGCACCAGACTGAGAACACAGAACAATTTCTTAGAACACCACCAATCTCTTCTGATTAAGGTTCAGCAACAATTCTTTTTGGAATAATGCCACAGACCCAAACTGATCGGTTTTATCCGTCTGTAGACAGTACACACACAGCATAAATCTGTTTGTTTAGCTGACTCTAGGCCTTCTGTCTTTTTCAGAACAATTGATTTTTTTTTTTTTTTACTTAGTTCTCCCTTTCTTGCATTCCTTTACCTTAAGATGGTGCTATGTTTTATCACCAGAGTGATGACATGTAATAACACTCACCATAGCTGAGAACCTCTGGTAATTTAAACTACTTTAAAACAAGTCTGGTAAGGAATCAGGTCCCATAAAATACCATCTTCAAGTTTTATTATAGGATCAATTCAATCTGCAAATCACATTTTAATTTCTACGTACTTAAAAATTTCTACATATTTAGAACAATGTATAATTTTTCCAATCATCATGCATCAGACAGATACAGAGAGATAAGCAAACAGGTTAGGTAACATCTAGATTAAAGTTGTGTAAATAATTCATCCTTAAAACTGGTGTTTGATCAACTCAAAAGCTTCATTTGATCTTCTCGGGGAACTGAACAACAGAAAAGTAATTTCAACATTAAGTTGACTTAAATATTTTTGAAGTTGTAATTTTTTCAAAGAAAACTTCAGAGGAAAAATAATGTCATGTATCATCTCAGATACCTCAGAATATATAAACTTTCAGGAGAGAAGAACAAAGAATTATTTTGCATATGAACCTGGAAAGCAAATACTTTAACTCAAATTTTTTATTTTAGTGAATTATTCACTAAAAAAACATATTACTTAGTTCCAATTGAGAAAGGTCACAAATCAGTATCAGTTCACAAATACATAGACTAGAACTTGAGAGCTGAAGAGCCATGGGGTATGAAGAATTAAAAAAAAAAACAAACTACTGCATAAGATCAGGAGCTATTTCTATAACATCAGTTTTGTTTTTCAAGCATTTTTTTAATTTAATGCATATTAATAATTGAGGGAGATTATAGACAAATACTTGCCTGCAGATCAAATATCAAGAGTTCATTCAATACATCTCCGCAAATAACAAACAATATTTGTCAACATCCAAACCACAATTATCTATTTATATAGCTGCATCCAAAATATGTTAACTATAATAGCAATATTTATAAATAAGTTCTGAAGCTCATTTCATTCACATGAATATTTTCCAAAATACACTTGCAGAATCCTCTCACCATGAAGGTATATAATAATAAACAATAAGTAACCTGTATTTAGCTTTAAATATTGTATTTTATAGTACACATAGTAAAAGCAGGCCTTCTAAATCAAACACATTTTAATATAGTCGAAGTCATACATCTAGGAAAAAAAATGCAGGCTGTATGGTAGCAAAGAGGCTCATGTACAAACAAAGGAGCAGAAAGGTCATTTTATCTCTAAATACAGTATCACTGGGATCAATGCTGGAATACGATATCGCCTTCTGATACTTCGAAAAGAACATTGAAAACCAGAAGGAGGTGTTAAAAAAAGAAGACAGAAGGAGCCCCAAAAAATTATTTAAGGATTGGACAAAACATCTTGAAGTGAAAGAGCAAAAGAGCTCAATCTGTTTAGCTTATCAAAAAGATGACTGAGCAGTAACTTGACTGTAAGAACATTACTTGAATGTAAGAACATTCACAGGCAGAACGCATCAGGGACGGAAATGCTCTTCAAATGTAGCAGAGAAAGACCCAGCATTAAGAACAGGCTTGGCATTAAATCTAGACAAACTCAAATTAAGAATGAGTTATAAATATTAAGAGTGATGGTGATTAGCCACTGGTACTACTGAAGCCATTGCCCTTCTCTCAGTAGTTTCAAATTAAATCTGGATGTCATTTTGAAAATAATACTTTCGTCAGACAAGTCACTGGTGTCCAAGTGAGACTATCTGGGTGAAATCTTACAGGCTATGGATAGGAAGGAACAAACTGGACCTCCTTGCCTTAAGATCTATGAAACATACTGGCATTCATCCTAAGAGCTCCCTACAAGCGTTAATATAGCTTTCTCAACAACTTCTAGTGGAATATGTTTTTTCTCTCAACAAAAAAAAGTTCAGTTTCCCACTTCTGCCAGAGGACTCTCTGCGTGCTAGCCAGAACAGCATATATGGGCAGCTGCTTTCTCTAAAACCTAACCACATTTGTTCAAACAAAACATAAAATAGACATTACTTATACAACAAGCCAGCCCAACAGGTTTTGCCAGCACAAGGGACAGCTCACCTTTACAAAATTCATTTGAAATCACATGGGGTTAGGCAACAAAGGGAGGGGGAGAAAATGAAAATAAAAAAAGAGCGAGCAGAATTTGCCCCCTCAGCATTTCCACATTTTGTAATTAACACCACTGTTCTAAAACATGTTTTCAAATGGATGTCAATGACATCAAGAACCAGAGCATGAATCACAAGAGATACTTTTACTACACTGTCAGTCTTTTTTATAACATTAAAGGGAACTGATGTGAGCACAGCAGATTCACACATGATTACTTAACCTCTTTCCATTCCACATGGTCTATCAAACCATCACAGTAGCAGCTAAGAGAGTCACATGTAGGTATGTACCTATCTGAGTGATCACCCCCCAAAAAACTCCCCTTAGGTTTTATTGCTGAGCATGATGTTATACGGCATGGAATATCCCTTTGGTCAATCTGGGTCAGCTGCCCAGGTTGCATCCTCACCCAACTTCTTGCCCACCCCTGCCTACGTGCTGAAGGGGGTGGGCAGAGCAAGAAAAAGAGAAAGCCTTGGTGCTGTGCAAGTACTGCTCAGCAACAGCCAGAACACTGTTTTAGTCACAAATCTGAAACATAGCACCATACGGGCTGCTATGAAGAAAATGAACTCCATCTCAGCCGGACCCAGTACACAGGTGCATTTAGTCTTCAGCAGACAAGAGATGAAAATCACCACTCCAGCTCTTAAGGGCTCACCAAGAGACTCAGCTGAAAACAAGAAATAGGCCAGAACAGTAATAAAAGTTATAAAATAAAATAATAACAGGAATTAGTTATATATCCAGAAGAAAATATTTTTCTTGCCCTTCCCAGTAACAAATCAGTCACTACTCTTGCTCTGCAATAGTTTTGAGATGAAAGAAGGTACAGAAGGGAAGATGAAAGTAACTGAAATTCCACACATTTTTCATCTCTGTCATCTCTACACACAGCCACTTTATCAGCAACTCCTGGTTTTCTCCCACATGAAACAGACCGTGAAATTTTACTTTCCCTCAAACTCCTGCACAGCCACATATGGCAGGTTATGACACAAACCCACATGGCCAAAATACAGGGTACCACTGTTCATCAGATCTGGGACCATTAACATTCTTCTGCCATAAATAAGAATAAAGACTCCCTAGGCAGGACAGGAACATCCTTCTTGTCTATGCTATGTCTCTTTTGCAGATGGAGAAAGGACTTCAGTTCCTCTGGCTGTCAATCTGATTCCTTTCATAAGCATTAAAATTCACTTTAAAGTCTGAATAATAAGGATTGCTGACCCTTCCACACTGATAAAAATAAATAAATGTCAGTCAGACACCAGTTTAGTCACACAGGTACAGTAAACTTTTTTCTAACCACACTGCACAGATTTATTCTTTAGGCTAATCAGAATTCAAACAGAACAGAAATCAAATGTCACCCTGCCACACTAACATCCATCAACCACAATGATTACATCTGCATCAATCATTTGATATAATAGGAGTAAAGTCATTATAACAGAACGTTGCCAAAAGATCTGGAATTGGTCTTCTATTTAGTATTCCATCATATAACATCTACAAGATTATTTCAAAGGCAGCAGTGCTTGCTTTGAAAATATAAGACAGCTTGCTTCAGCTTTTTCCTGGCAACAGTTATTCAATGACAGCATTCTCCATGAAGAAGTAACATCACTGATTTGAGCTTTATAAAAGGGGAAGGCATTGTATTTTCTGTTCCACCAGTTTTTAAACTAGGACTGAAAATTAAACAATTACTTTCACATATACAACCTGCAACTTACCTGAAAAGAACCTTATCATTCAGCAGAAGTGTTGGTTATATCAGATAGTTCAGTAAGTTCATTCCAGTGTCTCCTTTACTTTGGAGGTCCCATTGACTTCGTCTCCTCCTGTGTCTAATTTTGCCTGAAACACCTCACTACTTCATTCCCAAGTACTGGTTTTCTGAAAACAGTAGTGCTACCCTAGGGTTACATACATGAAAACAGCACACTCTAGTATTTCAAAATGTGAAGTTCACCTACTGCATCAGAACGTGTCTTCTCAGTTTACACATCGGACCAAAGTCAATGTCTGATTATGCTTTCTGGTGCTAAAAGACAGTTAAAAATTCTGCATTCAGGCTGCGTATGTTGCACTCAGCACTACAGACACCCGGTCAGAAGCAAAGATCACACCAGAGAAAAGAGAGCACAAACCATACAGAAAGTATCCCCTTTCTGGACATCACAGATAATGTCACAAAGGCAGTATGTCACTGCCACTTTAGTCAAAGTGGAAGATCTTACTCAGAGTGACCTTTCTGTGCATGAATCACCTTAGTGAGCATGAAAACCCTCAACCACAGCTAAAATTATGCTTCCTTTACATGGGAGGTATTGTGTGAAAAAGTGATAAAGACAACTAGTAAAATAAAAAAGATTGTGACAAACAGTCCTTTAGATCCACCACCACAACGATGAAGACCATGAAGACCTTGTTCCACTTGGCTTGGAAAGCAGACATGTAAGGAAAACCATTTAATGTTAAAACACAACTAACAGTGCAGATCAGATGTGCAATATCTCCTTGGACTTTATCAGTCTAACGAAGATTTTTGCAAATAGTACTCAGTAGTAATAGTTTTACCCAGATGCAGTGGTTCATAAAATCAATTAATATATTCACAAGAGATTTTGATGGAACTTATGTCATCACCTGGCTTCCTCACAGCCTATGTGTACCTTGACCCTCACTGGCCATTGCTCATTTATTCACAAGAGTCATTCATGACTGAATCACTCAACAAAACATGATCTTATATCAATATGTAAACTTCCAGGAGGTTGAAACCAGCCTTTGTTAATAAGTCACACTTGTTAGTGTCTTCACAAAGCTGAGCTGGAAGAAGTGCATCTCCATTTACATCATTTGCTATTGTTACTTCTAGACAGAATCTCTGTCAAGTACTTAACCTGGATGTGAGTGCACCCTTAGAACCACTTTCTTGAGTAACTACAATACAGCAACAAACTTGCCTGCAATACATTTTCTAACAAATAATTACTTAGATCATGCTTATGGATCATACTTTCATAAATACATAACTTCTAATAAATATATTCTTTCAGGCATGATACTTTAAAAGCATACAAATCATGTTTATCATGCACACATGTTTAGCTGGCTTACAAATCAATGACAATTCCTTTAATTAGTAAAAGTTCATATTTGCAGTAAGTACATTACAGATGTTACTCTCTTGGGAATAAAAAAAACCATCACAGAAAAAAAACACTAATTTAGAATGCAAATAAAAGATGTTCTGCCAAAGGCCATGATACTACTAAATAATTAACCATAATTGCCAAAATTATCAAATCACATTTTCATAGACGGGCTTCCATAGTGAACAACCTAAATGTTTCCAAATTCTTTTTACATATTTATTACAAGTCATATATTACATGTAAACAGCAATGGTAGTGTGATATATATCTCTACAGAATTATTAAGATTTAAATGGCGAACATTGTATATTTACTTGGCATTTCAGTGAACATTAAGGTTTATAGTTCTGAGGAAAAAATTGACTTTGGCTTTACTTCAGTCAATATTTATTTCTCCTTTCAATAAACATTGATGTTTGCCTCAAGAGAAGTCAATATCCTGTTAATGTACATTACTTAAATAACATTTGGGAATTACTAAACAAATGAGTCAAATTCAGTGGATCAAAGATAGTGAGACCAAGAAAGACCTTACAGGTCGTTTGTTTAAACTTGCAGTCTTAGCAGAACTACCAGAACATGACGTGGAACACCCCTATGAACAATCCCTCCTTTAGTCTTCAGCATGCTGGTACTGCAGCCAATTCCCTCTTTGCTACAGCCCACTTGCAAATGTTTATGTGCAAGGACTTTATCTTAAGCCTTTCTTCAATGTTTCCAAAACTAGCTTCTCCTTGAAACATCCTTTGCTTCAAAGACCCATGTAGATTGTAACCACATATTCTTATGTTTTCCTCATTTAACCTGGTTATCCCAGCTTGTCATCCATGTCTTATATTGGCATCTTCTAAAGTTCTTAAAGGAACTTAAAAGTTCTTAAAGTTTACAATACTCAGAATTTTTACTGGAAGTTCATGCTACAGTACTTTCTAGATAGGGTTCCCTTCCCATATGACCACAATACTTTAATACCATTAAAGTTTACCACACTTTACCACGAGGTAGTAAAGTGAAGAGAATCATCAGATTTTAGGAGGAAAGTGACCTTAAACAGTGAAAATATTTGCAGCTTTGTCCTTTAATGGGCAAAATTATATGAATAGTTGAATATATGAAATTTTCTTATCATATTAAATATTACAAGGCCAAGTGTAACGATAAACCTTAGCAATCTGTCACAGAGGAAGTGATGGGCACTATTAGCCTATAACAAGCCTATATAACAAGATGCAATAAAACTTTAGAGACTGTACTTGCCATTATCTGTATTCTCTTTCTTCTTGCTTGAGGACACTAGCCACGATTGCATGGTGGATTATGAATTCAGCAGAGAAAAATCTAGCATTATCATGTTGCATCAAGTTAGTAATTACCACTTGTAATGAAAAGCCCTGAATATCTCCAAAAATCTTATAAAGCTCACTCTATCATTTTTTAAAGAGTACTCATAACTTCATGTGCAAGATGATTGTCTCCTAGTGACAAAGTAGGGTCTTACAATGAAGAGTGAAAAATAATTTACTTATAAAATTACATAACTCCATAAACGTTGATAATTTTGGAGTATTTCATTCCAAGTTGGGAAAAAATAGAATGAAAATATTTTTCTGTTCGTTTAAGTCTACAGAGAAACATTTTATTTCTGGAGATCTAACCCTCTTAAGAAATAAATACCACAGGCTTTAGCTACTGTATTATACTTGCACATAGCATGAATATAAGCCGCAGGAAATAATATTTAAAGGTCATGTTATTAAGAGCAAAATTATCATAAATAGGTTCAAAGATTATTTTTTCTTTCTGCAAAGTATCACTGGAAAGGAGACATATGTATGAATAAGAGGTACAGCCTTGAACAATTAGCTTCCAACTCATGTTTGTTAGCTTCCTCAGACATCTTCAAGCAACCCACACTTAACAGAATGAGAGATGGGGGAAACACATCACATACTGGACATCAAAACAGTTGAAGCGCAGCCTGTTGTTCCTTACCACTTTTGAGGAAAGAACTTTACTGGAGTCTGAATTTGAATGCTCACCTTGACATCTGTAACAAGCTTTTACCACTTCAGAGAAAAATGATCTGTTTGCTGAAGGTTTAGTGCTTTCAGCCCTCTCCCAGAAGGTACCTCAGAGAAATTGATGATCAGCTGGCTGCAATATAATGGCACACATGGCCTCAAGCCAAGTTTTAGTAGGCTGGGATCTTGAAGAGAACCATTGCTATCATTGTATTCTTGCGTTTAGTCCTCTTGCAAGTAAATTTAGCAAAGAAGCCAGGATTTGAAGGAAAACATCTCAGAGCTACAGATGAACTCTGGATAAAAGTAGGTGCATCATTGGTAAAGATATGGAGTGGTAAGAAGATGGCAGCAGCACTGCCTGTGCTGTTTTGGTTCTTTGTATAGCTATTGTCAGATTCCCAGAGCTGTCAATCCAGAAGTACTGAACCTTTCACAAGTCAACCCTTAACCTAATCTTTCACCTATCAACCTTTCTCAAATACTAAATTCACATTAAGTACATTAGGAATGAAAATAACCCTCTATTCTAATAACTGGAAACTGCCAATTAAATCCATAATGTATGGACATTTTCCCCTTACTTGCCCTTTTTATGCAAAATAACATTGTGGGAGGTTGCACGCAATACCAACATGTTGATCATTTTAATTATTTCTGGGTATTTGTCCATAGTGCATTAGATTAATATAGTCCAAAAAACTGATTTATTCACTCACTTATAAATTGCATCTTAATGCATTCGCAACTTGTTAGCATTCCTAAACAAAAGATCTGAATTAGAGTTCTTTCCCAGTAAAAATGGGCTAGCTTATCTTCAGAAATCATGAAGAAGCAGTTAAATGCATTTTTTTTTTTAATATTTATTCCACCTTTGCATGCACGTCTTGCAAGATTTTATGAAAGTTAGTGAAAGCTGTCCAAAACTCCTACAGTGGTAGCCTTCTACACTTTCTAAATACCTACAGTCCTATGTAGTATTTTGGTGCTCACTGTAAGTTGATCTTTGTTACATGCTTGTGATTAAAGACAACTTTCTTCTAAAAGGAAAATACGGGATTTCGTTCTAACAGTCAGTGGCAATCAGAGTTCGGATCCCCCTCTCCCTGGCAGTAATATCAAACATGCCGAGTATCACATTTGCACTACTTTAAAAAAAAAAAAAAAAAAAAAAAAACAAAAACAAAAAAAAGCCCACCACCCTTAAAGATACAGATTCAATAATTAGTAAATTTATACTATAGTGAATTAATTTTATGCAGCTTCAACATTTTCTACCTATCTTAAAAAAATCAATGTATTTCTTTCACATTTGGGCACCAAAACTAGTCAAATACAGGTAAATTTCAAAAAATATAACAAGCAGCAGACACTACAGTAAGTCATCCAAAGATAAGAATTTGCCACATACAACTGCAATTAATTCAGGTTAAGTTTTGGCTCTTGCACCAATTAAATCACTAATAATGTTCACTATAAACACTGTTTAAAGAAATAGAGAGAGGGCAAACTACAGAAAAAGCTTTACTTTCCAAATTTTTGAACTGAAGCTACCTCAGAAACAAAAAAAAAATATCTCTATGGCCATGGTAGTTTATGACTGAAACCATATGTTGCCCCCTTTTGCTACTGTCTAAGTAAAAGGCAGAATATTGAGGTTAAAATTTATTAACAGCCAGTATGGAAACCGAAGTTGAAAAATTAGGCATTGAGCTTCGATACTAACTGTATAGTTTCAGTTGTACAAAGGAGATATTTGAGTTTCCACCACAGTATGAATGACATAGGAGAGGGTGGCTGTATAGAGCCGGAGGAATACATCAAAGCCTAAAATCTGTTCCTAAGAGTAGAGTGAATGAATCGGAGAGATTACTCATTAAAAGCATCTCTACAAAAGGCGTAACACAGACATCTTCCCTATTTTTCTCTTTCTTTTACAAGAATGCTAAACAAAACACCTACCAAAAGCCAAATCATACGCAACCCCTGGCTCCCACACAAACGACTGCTTGTGTAAGAGCAACAGTATTTCATTCTAATACAATTCATTATTTTTTAGGAGGTGCTGTCACCGATTGCAGCAGTATCCAGTGACATTTATTAGCTACTCAAATAGCAAAATAAACAATTTTCAAGAAAGAAGGATATTTCTTATAAGCAAAGAGTAGTTATAACTATTATCAACAACAGAGCTGAATTTTCCAAAAGTATCAAGAGTATGTGCAGCTCATTAGTGCGCCACGAGTCCTGGTTAACAGCATATATGTATATAGACATCTGTAAACCTCTCAACTTCCTCACTAGGTGCTTAAATGGGACCATAAGTGATTTTCCTGAAGAGATATTTTAAAGAATTTAAAGATTATTTGACAACCTTAACACAGTACAGGAGCTTAATACAAGTGAAAAGCTCTTTTTTTTAAGTGTACTACAGAATGTGATAAACTGTTTTAGTGATAATGCTCTAATTCATCATTGTTTGATCAGTAAAGGAAAATAAAGATTTCCAGCTCTTTAATATCAAATTCAGAGACCGAAAAAATAAAAGTTAAACTACTTAACTCCTATTTTAAATCCTAAAAAGAATTGTGTAGAATGATTTGTCAAAACTTTTGTTAATTTCATTTGCACCTTTTGTTTTGACTCAATAATGCGCTTTATAAACAGGTATCTGTTGGGAAATGCAAGTTCAGCTGTGATACCCTGGATTCTGTTATGCCTTGTGCATAAAACTGTTGCACACCATGTCACCAGCCGACAAGCTGTGAACTCAGTTTAGCATATCAGAGATTCAATGTGGTATCAGCAAAAGAAATCCATGTTAATTAATACCTTCTTTATTTCATTTAAAAAAAAATGGTTGTGGAGTTTTGGGGACTTTTTTTAGGAGATTAGAAGGGAATTTTAAACAGTACTTTTTAAATTTTTTTGAACAATAATAATTTTAGACACATACAAAGTCAGTCAAACTATTACAGACAAATATTTCAATGTGTTATATTGAGTTCCACTGATTTCAGTGGATCAGCCCTCAAAGTAAGCAAGTGTCATTCAGATATAAAACATACAGAACTGTTACGAAAAACAGTAATTAACTCAGAAGGAATGGAAGGCCCAAAGAAGGAGATTCTATACAGGTAGTATGTGGGCTCATCCTAATCTATCATCAGAGAGATAATGAATCAGGTTGCACATTCAATTCCCTACAGAGCAGCCATTTTAAGCCATACCAATGCCAGGCTTGCACATGAGGTCCTCAGCTTTTGCTTCAAAAGCTATTTCAAATCACAGCTTTGAATAAGAAACACTATACTAGCTTTGTTCCAAGTACATTCATCACCCACTTGTTTCTTTCAATATCTGATCATTCCTATTCAAGCCAAGTAAGAACAGAGTCTCTCCAAACATCAAGCAACATTGGACCTGTCCAGCAAGCATCATACTAAAGAGACTGTAAAAACCTGAGTATTGTAAAACTCCTGCTTCTGTCCTATTGGTGAGATAACTTTTGAAGGAAAATATTTTTGACCCTCAAGTCAGTCAGCTATTACATTTCCTCTAGTTATGGTTCCATGAATGGATCATAATCAGGTGAATTAAATCTGCTTGAGATACCTGCAATAACAAATGCTTACAAACCAAATCATTTCTCTTAGTCTGGCACTGTTTAACTCATGCAAGGACTTATATTTACTTGGTGTAGGTGAAAGGAGATTAGTGTCAAGTCCACTAGAACTGGGGCTGGAAGTTGTATTTTAGCTTTTCGTATCTGCCAAATCACAATTCTTTTCCCTTTTCCTTGTTCACTAAATAGCATCTACATGAAAGTCACAAACGAACATTGGTGACTGCAGAAAAATATTTGTAGTAATTTAACTTTGCTGCATTTCCTATTTTTAACACTATTGTATTTGCGTATCTATATTAATATATGTTAAGTATATTGTTTAATTTCATATTTGATAAAAATAGACCATTTGCTTTCCCCTGCAGTTTAATTTTAATGGTGTTTACTGATTGTGACAGAAATGTACTATGTTCACTTAATACACTTTCCCCTGTACTTTAATATCCTACCTTTTACTAAAGCGTATTTTTTACATTTTCTTGCAATTTCAATATTCCAAACATCAGGTTTGCACAAAGCATTTCACCAAGTAATTACGTTAGGCTGCTCCTTGGCTACTGGCTCTAAAAAAATTAAATTTTCAAGATTAATAGGTTTTATTTATTATAGCTCAAAATGTTTCACTGTCACACTTTAGTAAATTTCTAGTCTTTCATATCTCTATTGGAAAAAAAAAAGATACCAATGGATTGTTGATTGATTTTTAATTCACATCTGCACAAACGCATTTCTTATCATATGACATAGTTTTCCTTACGCCAGGGGACAATGCCCGTTCCTGATATTCCCCAACAGGAAACAAAATCATCTGCTTCTCATAATTTGCACTTTTATTTCCAGATTATTTAAAAACCTAAATACTTTGGTATGTACCACAAGACTTGGATCAACATGCTGTCTTCAGCCTATATCATGCATGTGTGGTAAATCTTTTATAAAAGCATCAGATCAAATTCACCCACTGCTGATCAAATATTAGACAAAATGTTTTTATTAGAGATAACTAACAGCTAACATAATACATATATCAGTTAACTCACAAACTGTACAATCAGCTCAAAAAGCATGAAATTTGGAGCTGTCTTAAAAAGAAGGCTAGCAGTCACCTAACAACTCAAAAATCTTTCAATAGTTTTATTTAATTGTTCTCATGGCTAAATACTGTAGCTTCATTATGAAAAACTACTCTCACGTTGCCTAAGGGTTGATGCTCTCCTACAGCATTTTCATGCTATCTTAACCCCTGAGCTTAAGGAATAAAGGGATAGGAAACAAAGTCACAGCACGGAGTATCGTTATAGTCGTGTCTGGGTGCTCTGCTCATTACATGGCAAGAGCTAAACTCCTTAGATAAAAATAGCATGTTGGGAAAACAGACGCCTCCAACTTCCTTAGTTTCTGCTGCGGAATGCCTTACTCATGGCTAAAGATGCATTTTTGTCACCTCAGATTGTCATGGCCAGGCATCCAGCACTCAGATAGGTAAGTACCACCATTTTCTGTTTCACTCAGTAACATATAAAAAACTGCATTTCTGTACACATGTGTGGGAGAAATAGCTGCATTCAGAGAGCCTGGCAGAACTCCCTGCAAGGAAGCCACCACCTCTGACATGGGAAGGTGACACTGAACAGCAGGCAGAGTCCCTCGATGCTCTGCTCCTGCTAAATCCTGAGCTCAGCAGGGACTGAGACCGCTTGTAACTCGTATCAGGCAGAGTTCATCTTGAAACTTTAGGTTTAAGACAAACTGTTCTATCCACTGTTTATGTACATTGCCCAGCATAGAGGATGTCAACTTCAAAAAAGACTTTTGAATGCTATTGGATTACATATCTTAAAAAAAAGGGGTTAACCAGTCTCCCTCATTTCCCTAAGAGTCTGTGCAACTGATGTTTCCACGTAAGTGAAGGAAATAACTCTTCAGAAACTACCTAAGTTGCACAATTGCCATGACTTGCAAAGGATCAAACATTGAAGACCTATAGACTATAGAACAGAACTTTTCCTATCAGGGCCAGCACTAGAACTAAGATTTCTTGGCTATTAGGAATTTTGATACAATTTGCAACTCAACTCAAAATACTGTATAAGGTTATAAAAGACCCTTAGCTAACGCCACCCCGCCCCCAGAGGGGGAGGAAAAAAAAAAAAAAAAACACACACCAAAAAAACCCCACATGACTTAGAAGAACGTGCCTTGAACTACAAAAATGAAACAATTTGCTGATATGGAATGGAAAATAGCAGGCTATTGGAGATTGGTAGAGAATAATGCTCCTGCAAAGGAAAGGAACAAGCTGAGAAAGAGCACTTACTGCTCTTTTCTCTTTGACTTGCACTCCTTTTTCTGTATGGGTAAGTAGTTATGCAGAGCGTTTGTAGCCCATCATTGTGATTAACCGACTTTTCAGCTCCTAGGACAGCTCAAGTACCCAGAAGGTGTGGCTCCACCACAAAACACAGTAAAATCACATCTAACTGTTTTAGGTTTGCACGAGATATCCAGAAGCCTGGACAGCAGCATTAGATTTACTTTGTCACTTACCAAAATTAAATTTTGACAGCAAAAGCTCTCTCCCATCTGCGTTCATCCATACTTACTATAACATTATAGTTTGAGGAAAAATAAAGAGTAGAAAACAAATGCAAAACCACAAACTATTAAATAACCAACAGGATAAATAGTAATTATGTTGACTACATTTTCTATAACACATAAATAGCGTGATTTCAGTGAAGAACATTCTCCTTACTGAGAATGGAACATTTATAAAAAGCGGTAAATCAATGAATTATTAGCTTAAGTATACAGAGAAAGATTACTCAGACATTATGTAGTGCTTTTTCCAGCCTTCTTGAATATCACAATATGCAATATTTACTAGATTTACCCAGAACTGTGTATTTAATTAAGGCAGCATCCTTCCCTTACTTGAGTTCAGCTTTCAGCTTAGTGGTTAAAAAGATATTCAGTAGCTTTCGTATTCAAGAGCCCATACTACCTTCCTGGAAGTGGATTTTAAGATAAATACTGGTAATGAGAGTAGCACAAAGAGGTTAGTTTTATCATTAATCTTGTCAAATACCCTGCACCAACAGTCATGAGTTATCAGACAATGAAATAGAAGGCAGAATAAAATACCAGTTTCAGCTTTACTTGTGGTAATGGAAGATTCTCAGCTGGGAATAAGAGAGAGGACAGAGATAAGAAAGGCTTGCATTTTTTTCAGGGGCTTTTTAAAGCGTGATAATATTTAGCTAGATAGATGGCATCAAAACCAGTGTTTTAAGATAATGTGCGCTCAGTATATATAAATTAAGTAAACATGTAGAATGTGCACATAATATTCAGAAATGAATCGCCCACAAAACATGAGAATATTCCAGACGTTGTGGTGTTGCAGTTACCCTCACAGAGCTTCAGTACTTCTATTTTAAATCCAGAAACAGTAACTTATTGAAGCGAATACACAGAGCACGGGTGATTGCAGATCATACAGGAGTTTGAAATGGGCAATGAGTGTAGGATCAGGCCTCTACATGGCCTATTAAAGGAAAACACTGTTAAGGCCATCTTGGTCATTACTACTTGTCTATCTATGAAAAATTAGTAAGAATCCTAAGGTAACTCATTATTAATCAAACTGACCAGTTAAAGTGATTAACGCTTCAGTAAAGCATTTGCTTTAGCAAGAATCACAACTGCCTATATTTCTTCTTTTAAGACTTTGAGATGTGATGTGTTCAGATTGAATTTAGAATTATTTTATCAAGTGTTTTATACTTCATTACAAAATGCTATTTACTTATCCCTGCTGTTTTTTGGTTTTCTTAATGTCCATTGCCTTCATTAAGCAAATGAGTAATGCTGAGCTACTACCTGTTTTGTACAACGCTTGCTGTTGCAGTGGTACAATGCTTAGGTGTTCTACGCTATTGTCCTCATGTTCCCTGGCATATGATGTGAAATAAAATTTGGGTTTTTTTTAAAAAGGGTAAGTAAATGAGGTCAATAAAAGGGCTAGCTGATTAAATAAGCAGATAGGAACTTCCCATTAAAGTGTTTCACCACTAATCGAAATAGGAAATATGCATTCCAGGCTTCTGTGTTGAGGAAGTAATTCACTATGCATTCCATTTTATGCATGCACAAACTATACTTTTAATTAATCAGACTAGTTTCCTTAACATTTCTATCACATGCACAGAAGGTACCGTTCTGCAGAGCCTATTCAGGACAATGTTTCACTAAGAACTTTGAATGAGCAAGACTTGCAGTAAGAAATTACCCAGACGTAACTTGAGTTACGTCTACTCAATGATATTAAGATTTACTAGTTTCTCTCCTACGTCCATCTAATTACTGTTAATAACTGCACTGTGTTCTATTGCCGATATTAATGTGATAGTGCATAAAGACTACAGTCAGATATTCCCACATTGCTCTGAGCTCTGGGAGTTTTAAGGTTAGGGGTTTTGGGTCAGCACCTTTCCCCCACTAATTCTTCCCTCTCTATTACTATTTATTTGTCCTTAAATGTGGGCTGTGTTTCTGACAGGGAAGTAAGGAGAATGATCTTGAGATCCTTCACTCCTCTGAGCTAAAAAGGGAACAAAGCAGAGAGACAAGAGAAAGTAGAATACTAAGATCCAGCCCTGTCTGTGCAACAACAAAGCGATGCCAATTGCAAACACAGAAAGGATGTGCCCCCTACAGAGATATTTAATAAAGACAACAATCTATTCTAGTAGAACACAGAACATCCCTAAAAACATCTACTCCGTACAATGGTTAATAGCTACAACCAGCCTCTAACATAACTCTAACAAATTCACATACTAAAACAAAATGAGTAAGTTCCCTGAAATATTATAATACAACCATTTAGAACATAACTTTTCCCTACTGTACTCTACGCAATCCTAGTCTTATTGCCTATTGCTCATCACTCCTACAGTCCATACTATTAAAACTCCTACAGAGTTCACTGCACAGCACAGCTCTAGAATTCCAAGTCAAGCGTTCAAAAATCCATAGTTGCCACACAGTAGTAGGTAAGAAACTCTTTGTTTCTGTTTCAGGAGAAAGAACTGCTGTAATGTTTCAGAACCAGCAACAGTAAATACTGATGTCTAAGGTTGTCTACTCTATGTAAGAGCCTCCCCCCACTGCTTACAAACACACTGACCTTGAAAAACATTTTCCTCCCATTATAGCAGCAGCCTTGTTTGTACGAACACATACTACTACCTGAAGTAGCATTTCCCATTTCAAGTTGGGGTTTTACTTCGACTTGTTTTATTTCCATTCACAATACTGTGTTTTCAAATGTATTCAAAATTGCTTGCTACACTGTGAATTCCTTTTAAATAAACTGTAAGGATATGAAATTTGCTGTGATGCCACTAGAGTATCGTATATCGTGACACTTCCAGTGTTTGACTGTATTGCTCATTTCAGCACAGAACCACGTAGAAAGCCTTATATCACCATTTTTTTGGATGTTATTATACTTTGAAAACACAAAAACAACTGCCTGATGCTTTAACTTAAAGCACTCAAGAGAACTGCATTCAGAAGTGTAGCATTGTGTCAGTATTTTATAAATTTAGTGTAGCTGTATAGAAGAAAATAGATTAACTGAATTTACTTAGCTACTTGAAAAAGTTTCCTTTGTGCTACAGATGAACACCAAATGTCTGAATATTAATTGAAAACCTGAAAAATATCTTCAACAGACTCACCACAGTGAAAAACTATGATTTTTGGCAGGAAATCTAATGAAAGGTTTTGCCTTGGGAAGAAATACTTTTAAACAGGGCGGGGGGGGGAAGGGGCTGATGACACACATTTGTGCATCAAAATAGTCCATAAAAAAAAGCACTCAGACTCATTCTTGGAGATAGTATTTTTACATGATTTCAAAACATGGATTTCTCTACTACTGTAGAGGTGAATGTTTTCTGTAACTCCCTTTCTTCTGCCGGACCTCCTGTTCTATTCATGGAGACTATTTAATAAAGTAGCAAAGGAAGAAAAATAAACAAACAACACACTCCTGCTTGCTATTGCCTTCTCTTACCTCCAATAAAATATTTTTTTATCATAATGACAGCAAGTACAGTAGCTTGTGCTGCTTCCTTTTTGGTTTCATATTTAATTAAATGCAAGTATTTGTCTATTGAGCAACTGTATTAATAGTCTCACTGGAAGCAAGTATGAGCTGTTAATAAAACCTGGTTACACATTTTAAAACAAAAATAGCATCACATTGCTCTCACCTAATGCTTTCAGAAAAATCCTAATTAGAACTATGGGAGAATACAATCCTTCTCACAACATTTTTAGACTTGACTTGCAGTTTTTGATTATCAAGTATTGACCTAAATTAACCTAAACCCAAAACGCAGTTGAGCAAAATTTGTGGAGCCTTGCTTTTCCACAGTTCTCTGTAATAACACCATCTATACATCATATTTTTTGTAACTGCGTAATTACAACATATACGCCATGTAGTTCACATCGATAAGATCCGTTTTATGCATTTCCTTGCTTTTAACTCCTTCACCACACTGTTCATTTTTCTCTCCTAATCTTAGACTTCCCTTTCTGAATCAGTATATAAGAACTCCATTATGTCGATGCAGTTATCTTAACTGATAGAAAAATTACTGAAGCATAAAGGTGGACCCTGCAGAGACTACAGTGATTTGGGACTTGTTCGGCTTTTTTGCAGCTACACATGCACATTGCCTCGTCCCTGCTGTGACAAAGTCTGCTTCCACATGGTAAAATCAGGTTTCACGCTCTTAAGAACAGTTAGGAAGGCAGGCTACTGAAGCTACTCCACAGGAGAACCAGCAAGGATATTTTTGCAGAAACTAGCCACTATCAGAACTGCTAATTTCATTTTGCACAAAGCGATACGCTACTGTCTTCTTAAATGGCCAAGAGCAAAATTAAAATAAATAAATAATGACATAGTAAAAACACTACCTTCTGTCCTGCACCTTCACCCTCCTTTGGCAGAGACAAAATTAGGCACCACCATCCTCCAATCCCTCTTCTCTTATGCAGTACTCTTGATGGCATTTATTCCATACTAAAGACCAGTTTTCAGACCTTTTTTTTTTTTCTTCACGTTGAATATAAGACATCATTACATAAGTTGTCAAAAGAAAGCTGGAAGTTGTGACAGCTGAGAAAGGGACAGCTGAGGCTTTTAGCACCTAGGAGAGACATCGGAGCTGGTTGTGGTTTCATGTATCCAAGAGACAGTTAAAATGTTTGGTACTGAAGAAGGCATACATTTCCACTTAATAGCAGAAATTTAGAATCATAGAATATCCTGAGTTGGAAGGGACCCACAAGGAACATCAAGTCCAACTCCTGTCCCTGCATAGGACAACCCCAAAATCACACCATATGTCTGAGGGCGCTGTCCAATTGCTTCTTAAATGTTGACAGGCTTGGTGCCATGACTGCCTCGTGGGGGAGCTTGTTTCAATGCTCCACTACCCTTTGGGTGAAGAACCTTTTCCTAATGTCCAGCCTAAACCTCCCCTGGCATGTCTTCTGCCGTTCCCTCAGGTCCTACCACTGGTCGTCAGGGCAAAGAGATTAGTACCTTTAGGGGAGTAATTTGGGAAGATTAAATCTAAACAACAACTAGCCAACCACCACATCCCAACAGAAATCCTGCCACATTACCATCAGGGTGAATGCGGTAGTTTCAAGGTTTACTTGGTCAAAGTTTATTTCAGTGCCACATTTCTTATTAGACATTAAAACAAAGCTGCTCTTAACAGTATCAGAGAAGTCATTTTGTATTAACATACTGTTTTGTTACAACATCAAAGTTAATTTTATTATTTACATGAATGTTTCTTGTCTAGAGAAAACCTTCCCATCACTCAAAAACAGATAAATGGAAACATTTGTCACGGACAAAGCATCTAACAATTCCTGACCAAAACAGAACGCAGCAAATGTCAGCGTAACTGAAATGAACTACAGGTTTTCTTCCTAAGAAGAGAGAGGCACATGACACATTATTTGAAGGAGTCCACAGAGAAGTAAGCAGGCCTTTGACCTCTGAGTTCTTAAAAAAAAAAAGCCTTGAGTTTACATAGGATCTTTATTATTCAAGCAAACATATTTTGACAGAAAGAGCCTTGCTTAGGGAGAAGAATGATATTAAGGATACAGTCAAAAAGAAAAAAAATGCAAGAGATCACTTGTTTTTGGAATATATTGTCAATGCTCTTTTTTTCCACTTGTTTTCAGAGCACTCGCATATGACATTACACATGATCAGACTGTACAGTACAGATTCTCAGTAAGGCGGGCTCTGAGACCCATGTACAAAACTGAAAACACAGTCTGAAGCTTGATCAATGTGCAGAAGCATTATATAAATGTTGTCGCTTGCGATAGGATGGGACTGCATTCAATGACCCTGAGGATCTATGCCACTCCTTTGCGCTTAGAACAAGCATTATCCATACAAAACAGTCTGTTGTATGGACGCATTTCATTATTAGCATTTGACCTATTTGGACCTTTGGAGAGTAAAATATACGCAAATACCTTCAATCCATGTATTTAAAATCAATAATATGTAATAAACATTACTTACAGTGAAAACAGTAAACTTTGACTATCAGCGTTGTCTCTTCTACTTTGTTAAAAGAGACTTTTGTTAATAACAAAGGGTTACAGTAACTTGAAATTCTTCACAACAGGAATTAAGTCTAAACAGGTCACCTTGACAGTTTATGTTAAAACAGAAACAGATTCTTTTAAATAAAAACACTGTCAATTAAATATTATTTGATTTCTCTTTGTTCAGCAAATAATTCAACTCTACCTTTTGATTCAGACTAAGAGTCTACTAAACATATGGTTTTATTCCCAGAGAGAAAAGCAGCACTCAGAAGCATAGCATCCAGCCCTCCACATCCAATTTGCTCTCATATTCCATAATGATATATTACCAGACATACATATTTAAAATAGCTAATTTAAGAAAACCAGGGCCAGAACCACTTAGACTACAATTATAATTCTCTGTCTTAACATTTTTCTAACAAAACTTCTTTAGAAGAAATTTATGTGCATGGTGAATTTCAAATACTAAAACATTATGCGCAACTATCTATTTTGTTCTATTTATCCATACCTTCTTCTTTACTACTGTCAATGTTTTTAATGCTCATTATCAAATCATCTTTAGAGCCACTGAAAGACAGTCCAACAGCAAATCAACCCTAGTCACAAAATAACTTTTGTAGGAAAACAGAAACTTTAAGTACCTCCAAAGTTAACATGCCAGCACATAGAGGTCTGATTACAAACTATTAGAAGGAGCAAGAAGGTTACTTGGGGTTTGGAATTTTTTTTGTGGAAAAAAGTTTCCTACAAAAGTTTAAATAGTACCTCAGACAGCCCTAATAAGCCTGCCAGCCTGTTACATTACCAGTAACCAAAGCTGCCACTGGCACTGGAAGCATTTCAGAAGAAAACAGGTATGAAAAAATCTCTACATAGCATTTAAGGAACAAATGGTTTCCTCCAATACCAGTTAGGAATGTATTCCTGTTCTTAGCACTTATTCTCCTGTTGTTTCTGAATACCTTCTAAACTACTCTACTAGGTCTCCCCCCCCACCCCCTCAGTATGTACAACAGATACAACTCTTATCCTGCAACATACAGTCTCTGGGGAGACAAAAGACAGTGCAAACAGTCCTCACATACATTCTAGCATAAACTTTCTATATCAAAAATGCTTGGCCCTCCATTCAATAGTTGAAAGTAAATTTGCGTGAGAAATAATGCACTCCAGTAAACAGCAGCACAGAAACTGCACACAGGATTTATAATATAAGAACATCTGTACCTGGCTGAAGTTACTTCCCACTAACTCGTATTTACCTGACATGACAGCCACCTAATACTCAAAGGAGATCAAGATCCCACTATAAGAGGTCAATAAGAGAACCTCAAGGAGCTTACAGTGTAGACAAATGGTAGAATAGAAACTTATGTGTATTTTAAGATGGATATTAAAATATTGCATGTCTCTGATGAAAAAAAAAAACCACAATCTGTAGAAGCACAGATAGCGAAACTCATCTACTGTACCTCAGAAGGCTAGGCACTGATGAAGACCGTATGTTCTAACTTCCTGAAGCTAACCTGTCCCAAGGTTAAGAGACTCCAAACCTGACTGATACTCGTAAAAAATGGGACTTGTGAAAGCATTTAAGCTGAGCTAAAAGTTTAAGTTAACCGTCCCTTTCACTCACTCACAGTAACGTTCCTATTATTCCCGTAAAGAATTTAATCACCAGTAGCAGCAGCAACAAAGCTAGGTCATGCACATTTCCAAAAACCCCATTTTTCCTTTCCTTCCACCCCTTTGTCCTAATTTTCTGTTTCTTTAATGTCAATTTTGGTTTATAACATTTGTGTTATGTCTGTGGCATTAATAAATTCTGGTCTGGTAGGAAAAAAAAAAAAACAAACCAAACCTAAAAAAGTCACACCACAAAGGTTTCCCCCTTCCTCTTTTACTTGAGAATTTTTTTTTTAAAAAATCATTTTACTGTGTAATGATATAAATCATTATCACTCAGTTCACAAATTAAATCAAATTATCACTCAAAAGTTACAAAAACCCATCTTCGAGTGTTATCTATTAAAGACTATAAACTACTAAGACATGCTTGAAAGTGAATGCTATATCCTAAAGGTTATTTATCGCCAGGAGAGGAGAAAGCATGCTGTGTGTTTATGCCAGACTGGCAAATGACGGCTGCACAGATTATAAATCTTTAGTTCCAAACATGAAGTACTCAAAGCCATAGTCCCCAACCACATCAAAAGCAAGAACAGTTCACAAAGGGCTAAACTAACTGGGGCTGGACCCAGTAGGAATACATTAATCTGCAGAGCGTGTCTTCAGATAGACTAAAATGAAGAGAAATCAGTAAAGAAAACAAGCCATTTATAATACACTGTGAAAAATCGCTAAAACAATACCTTTTGGAAACCTTGCATCTGCAGAAAACCTTCTGGGCCTAAATCCAATACAAACCTGTCAGAAAATATTGATGAAAAATGTGCATTTACAATTGTAAATAAAACATGAATATGGAACCTACTCCTAAACTCAATTTTTCCAGAAAGAAAATAAGGCTTTTTTTTTTTTTTTTTAAAGACTATGTTATTTAGTTAGTTGATTTAATTAGATGCTGGCTTTGGTAAACAAAATTACTTCAGAATGAAACCCCCACAATAACCATTGGCAAATAAAATGGACATCAAAGACTGTTACTGTGATCATCTGCTTCACTCATAATAGCTTATTGAAAATACCTATAAGAGTCTAGTATTATAAAAACCACCTTCCCAGAAGAGAAATATGATCAAAGCAATTGTCAGATGGCATAAGGCCAGCCTCTCATATACTGCACAAAGGATTCTTTCAACTTAGTCTTGAAAGGCCCTCTGATGCTCTATTCCAGATTCTAATCCAACTCTGCAAGTGAAAGGTTAATGGAGTGCACCCTTAATACACAGGCACATCTTAACATATACTAACAAAATAAAAATACATTTTCATCAAGGAGGGTGCTCTTTTTAACATATTTAAGGAATAACAGGCCTTCTGCCATTCCTCAACAGCAGTACATGCAAGCAGCTGCTCAAGATTATGCATAAGCCTCAAGAAAACTTTCCTGATTAAACTTAGTGCATCAAATGCTCAGCTGACGCAGGTTAGTAAACATATTCACTATGAACATGTACAACTAAACTTCCAAGGTCCATTTCTAAGTCATTAGATGGATTTTTTTTTTTACAGTTACTGTTGGTGAGATTAAACTTTTTATTTAAATAAATACCAATTCACATTCCACAGTATGACTTTCTGAAAGGATTGGATCAATCTGTGCAGCTCTAAGTGTCAAACTAAACAAGTACAAGGATGATACAGAATATAAGAATGAGAACTTAACAAAAACTTACAAGTAGTGCCTTTCTGGCTAATTCATGAAATAACTTGACATTTTGGTGCTAGTATGAAAGATCAAAAAAAAAAAAAGCCACAACACACAAAATAGGATGCCAGGATTGCATGAGGAGGCAGAAAAGACTGTAAGAAGATCACCAGTTCTCAAGCACCTGGAAGTTGATTCAGTCTCCTTGAAGTCTACTGCTTGACAGCAACTCAGGAGCTGGTTAGTTTTCAGCACGAAAAAAATTAAAGCAAGAACAGAAATTAAGTTATAGTGCATAATAGTTCAGAAATACGGTCTGTGGGCATCATGTAGCTGAATCAATAGCAAGTCATGTTTACCACAGTCAGCACTAGAGGCAGTGCGAGTCACTGGAATGGGTAACTACAAGTAAGGCTGCACACACTTTTAATCAGAAAAACTCTCCATTGCCTTCCTAGTGTATTTCCCTTTATTTAAACACTTCAGGTAGATACAGGGGAAAAAAACCAGGCTAAATACAGAAGTAAAACACATATAATTTTACATCAGATTACAGTAAGCAACATTTAAGCTACCCAAGTAGACTGCTCTAGTGCACTTTTTAGAGGGCTATTTTGGTTTGTATTAAAAATGAGTAGTGGTAATGAGAAAAAAGCAGTTCTTTTAATTCCACACACTCTCAGGTAAAAAGATTATAAACCTTTCTTCATGTAAATTTGGAGAACTGAAATGCAAGAAAACTCCAGCTTCTAAATGTCTCAATATCTAATTTCCTATTATCACATACAAGTAACTGGCAGACTCCGCAACTTTAACTGAGACTCCAGGTTGACCCCTGAGAATTAACACATCAAACAGTGTGCCAAGGGCTGATCTTGGGATTAAAATCAACGTGAATGAAATTTATGCATCCATCAGGACATACAAAGATAAATTTCTGACTCATAAACAAATCTCTCGGAAAGTATACACTTCTTAGGATCATAGGACAGGAAAGGACCACCAAATTTCAGTTCAGTCCCCAGCCATGACAAGTACTGCATAATTTAATGCTTTTCATAAGGCAATCAAACTCCTTCCTAAGAGTGCTTATGATTTTGCTTTGATTGAAAAACAACTGCAGATCCTCACTGCTCTAACAATTAGGAACCTTCTTTTAATTCTCAGCTTGAATTTATTCATAGCCAGCTTACACCCATTAGTTCTTGTGCCAATATTGTCCTTTAGTTTAAATAGCCTTCTTCATCCCTGGTGTTTACCTCCCTCATGAATTTAATTTCATTCAATTACATTTCTTAGGACTAATTGTTTTAAAATGAGAGGACACACTTTATAAAACCATCAATGGCACATTCCATAAGGAGAAAAATTAACTTATCTAGCAATTAAATATCCACAAAAGTTGAAAAGTGCACAGTAAGGCAGTTATAAGCCCATGGAAAACTTGTATTACTCCAGGATGCAAGGGAGAAATGATTCCAAAATTAAGATATTAAAGGCTGTAAGATGAGAAGCTTTAGAAGCATACTGGAATGAAAGAGAGTTCTTATGAAAAAATACATTTATTCTTCAGCACTCCTGCAGAAGGACTTTCACTCAGTTTAAAAATGCTTTTAATGCTCATTTCCCTTGCCGCTCTGCAAAATGAGGGGGGGAAAAAAAAGAACACAACAAAACTTACAAAGCAGTAAAATAAAATACTCAGGGGCAATGGAAAAAAGTGCAGTATTTTTTATGTTTTTTAAAGGTTAAGGAAGCTTTTTAACTTCCACTGGGACAACTTTTAGTGTCACTTTGGTTCCTCTTGATAGTTCCTATAAAGGTCAAGACAAAGTGCTTCTTGATCAACTCACAACCATGGCAAAACCAAATAATCTTTTTATAAAAGAACTATTTATTTTGGGTAGCAGTCAGACAGACTCTTTACCTTACAGAAAGAAACAAGTATTTATGTCAGCATTTCAGAATCACGCACTGTTTAATTTCAGGAAATTTTATGTTAATAAACCCAAACCTTTCAGATACTTTGTATTAGTTTTTTGTCTTCTTAGTTTCCATTCTGCTCCCACAACATGCAGCATGAGACTAGGAGTAATGTGAATTCAAACACAATTTTCATGCTAATAATCTGAAGAAATCAAATACCTACTTGTCATGGTTTAACCCCAGCCAGCAACTAAGCACCACACAGCTGCTCGCTCACTCCCCCCACCCCAGTGGGATGGGGGAGAAAATTGGAAGGGTGAGAGTCAGAAAACTCATGGGTTGAGATAAGAACAGTTTAATAATTGAAGTAAAATGAAATAGTAGTAGTAGTAATAACAACAACAACAATAATAATAATAATAAAGTAATACAACAATAATATACAAAGCAAGCAATACATGATACAATTGCTCACCACCCGCCGACCGATGCCCAGCCCGTCCCCCAGCAGTGATCAGTGCCCCCCGGCCAACTCCCCGCAGTTTATATATTGAGCATGACGTCAAACGGTACGGAATAGCCCTTTGGGCAGTCTCGGTCAGCTGTCCTGGCTGTGCCCCCTCCCAGCTTCTTGTGCACCTGGCAGAGCATGGGAAGCTGAAAAGTCCTTGACTAGTGTAACCACTGCTTAGCAACACCTAAAACACCAGTAGGTTATCAACATTATTCTCAGACTAAATCCAAAACACAGCACTATACCAGCTACTAGAAAGAAAAAAATCAACTCTATCCCAGCTGGAACCAGGACACTACTATTGATTTGAACCCATCGATTCATACTTGTTAAGAGGCAGAAAATATTACTAACTCGAGACATTAGGCAGATGAATTACACAGAAAAGCCAAAGAGTTCCACTTCACTATACTCATCAAGAGAGTTATCTTCTCCTCACATATGAGGAGTACACAGAGCAACAGACAACCAAGAAGTTGCCCTACCATTTCTGTAAGGTGAAAATCCAGCTTTCTCCTAAACTTTCTTCCTGCTTAGTGAAATAAACCAGTATCTCCCTTCTTGCATCTGAAGTGTGAGCTCCTTCAGTAAGTCTAAGATTGTGCATTAAAGAAGTCCTCCAGACCACCTCTCTAACTCAGTGAAATCTTTAGAGCAAGTCAGTGTTTTCATATTTCTCTAACTCCAGTTCTTCAAAGAATTATTCAGACTATACTAATAGCATACAAGAATTTGGCAAGTCTGAAAAATCAGAGTTAGCAATCTAGAAGTCTAAAAAAAAAAAAATCAAAATTTGGATTGTTTTTTGATTTTCATATCTCATCAAAAAGCATATACTGGCAAATATTTCACACAACAGTAGAACTGAACCTAAGTCACAGGTATCACTGATGCAGATAAGCAGGTAACAAATGTGATGATATTGCTTCCAGAAAATCACTGACACAGTCAAAATGCTGTCATCTCTCACTATGATAAAAGGACTTCTTCACTCAAACCAAAAGATACAGTGCAGTATCAATCTGGTTTTAAATATTGGAGTTAAAAAAACCTCCACTCACTGCATGATGGAGTGCTGGTTGCTGATTTTTTATTTTGTGAATTTTCTAGCACAATTTCCATAATCATTGCTACGAAAAAAAAGAAATTCTCTTTTCTGTTAGAATATGAAACTTTAGTGGCTCACAGTTTCCAATCAATATTCCAAACCGTTCTCAGTTCTACAACATACAGAAAAACCATGATGATTTTGCAGAGAAAGAATATTATAATTAATAATTCCATATAGATAGTGTATAGGTGTGCAAAATATTAAAAAAAATCTTCCAATTACAATTTATTACTATTTTGTAAGGACTACAAGATCTAAATCATTCAACTTTTTGCCTATGCAGAAAGGATTATGAAAATACGCTTTACTAAATCATTATGAAAAAAATAACTATTCTTCTGTCCTTATTACTGCAGAAATCCAAACCATGCAGATCAGATCCATATAGGATCCAGGTTCAAACTCATTCAACTGAAGTTTATGAACATGAAGATTTGATTTTGCCCACTCTTAACATACTTTCACATTAAAAGAAAACTTCTATTTGCCATAGTCTTATTAGCAGAAACCATGGCAGACAAAGAAAACAACTGTCCTTTCTTGATTTTGGCCATAATCATTCTTTTAGCCACTCACTGATACTTGTTGTTCTTAATAAAGCAAACAAAACTTTGCTGCATTGCCTTGTATTTTAATACATCATTGTAAAGACACTGCTGGCCATTTTAAGCCAAGTAGCTACCAATGCTGATTTCACATCTCTCTCTAATCCTTCCATAAATTACATGTTATATAACATAAAGCAGCTGCACCCAGACAGTTCATGGAGACCAACAATGAACACCAAAAGGCTTGGTCACAGGAAACAAATAAACAAAAAAGCAACCACCTGCTGTCTTCTTTTGCTACTTAAAAAAAGTGTTTACCTACCCTGAAAGAAAAGGCCTTCCTTGTTACTGAAAAAAACAACTTGCTCTGCACTACTATGTTTCTAAAACCTCTGCACACTTTTTTTTTCCTTCCCCTTACAGTTAGGGGTGGGGGGAAAGAACAGGGAAAGAAAAGTGAGTAAAACATTGGTAATTTGTTTAGCTAGTGATGCAGGCTGTTCTCCGATCAAATTTTGTTTCCCAAAGGAAGATATCAGTTTAAATTACACAGCAAGCAGGCAAGAGAAAGGAAGCAAACAATCAAAACCTTCCCAGGAGGGGTAAGAATAAGGCGAGAACTCCAGAGATCCTATTTAATAAATAAACACCTTCATTTCTGTAAGTTAATTTCACCACAGGAAATAAGTTTAGTTTTAATTATATTGCCTTATGTCATGTTTTATAAAAAGTACATGAGCCTCATTGACTTTCTCTTATTAAAGCCTTTACATGCTGCAGAGATGTTGCATGTAGATTAAGTCTCAGTAGAGCCCTAGCAGAGTGCACAGTGATGTAAGATGCAATATTTTTATTGTTATCCCACACCTGTGACAACTGCTGAGATTAAAAACAAGATGTTGTTGCAGTTGACTTTTCAAAAAAAAAAAAACAATTAGACATAAAGAATATAGAATAAAGAAAAATATAAAAGATAACTATATACACAATGATAGAATATACTATCAATTCAAAGCCTTTGCTCAGACAGATACAGGAGACGCACAGTTTTTCAGAAACCCAGATGCCTAAAGTCTTTTAAAATTAATTTCCAAAAAGAGAAATTCCAGAGGAAAATAAATTTTTCTTCCAAAGTTTAGACGCACCAAGTGAGCCATATTCTAAGAGCTGGGTAATGTTGGCATAGCCTTCCTTGACCTTCTGGCAACACACTCTGTCGTATGGCATCAACTCAGTGAATACAGCAAACTATGGGAATCTCTGGGAGTTCTATTTTGAGTGCCTTAGGAAGCAAAAAATTAATATCACTGCCTTTTTTTACTGTGGGCAGAGTTATGATACTACCACATATGATGCACGTTCACCACCACCACTTTTTTTTTATTCCTCCCTAGTCTCAGAAGCTTTCACTTAGGACAGCAGTTCCAATCCTGATACTTCTGGTGGAGTATCAAACGTTTAGAAGCACTGGCAGATATTTCTAGATGCCTTCTATGACCAACATATAGCTTGTTCTGCAGCCTGCTAAGGAAAAAAATTCTATACACTAATGTTGAATTTGTGAAGATTTCTCTAGACTTCCACAAATTTGCTATGACTTTTCAATAGCTAGCGCCACAAACCCATGCAGCGATTTCTGCAGCTTCCAGAAGAATAAGAAGAGAACACAACCCTGTGACTAAGACCACACAGCAAACGGGAAGTCTTTTTATATGGCAAGCTGCTTTTTACTTAAGCAAAGAGGGCATGAACAACTTCTGCTATCAGCCTAACATCTCTCAGGATTAAACAAATATTTTAGGAAGGGGTAAAACTCTTACGCAGCACTGACAAATTGAAGTGAGACGCAAAATCCTGAAACATGCTTTTTATATGCTGCTCTTTACATTGCTGTATAGGATTTTCACCTCAGTTCCTATCATCAACATTCACAGTATCTAAGGAACAGGTTAGAAAAATTTTAAAAAGGTTTGCCAAAATCTTTGGCAGCCATTACCCAACACATCTGCTCCCAGTTACTCATCCATCTTTAATTCCCATGTGCAAAGTTTGCAACTGAAAATTAAATGGATAAATAAAGTATTTCTTCGCCAAACTGCCTGACACTCATTCTTCAAGCTGTTTGCCCTTTGTACAATTCACAGCATCGGGGCTTCGATTCAATTTTTAATAGAAAAACATTAAAAATTCCCTTTAAATGCTCTTCCTCATACTCATGAATAATCAACAAGTAATTCTGGTGCCTGAATGACAACAGGCAAAGAAATGTTTTAAGAGAGCTTGGCATCCTCATAACATTAGGATGATCTTATATGTAATCACCAATAATATCATATAACCAAAACTTCAAAGCAAGTCTTCTTTTATTGGTAGCAGATGGAAAAAACAAAGGGAGCCAGACATTCACTACAGCTGTTCCCTCCCTCTGATGTCAAAGCAGAAATTCCAAGATGCATTTTTGGAACTCAGAATGCTACAGCATTGTCACACCTTTGAAATTTTCAAAACGCTATGCTCCTGATGCTAAACCAATTATTTGTTACGATCCCCGGTGGTGCTCTGAAGTGCAGAGTCAACTTAAAAAAAAAAAAAACAGGAAGATACAAAACATGGTGAATTTTGAATCCACAATTGAGAACTTACAGCATTCAAACCGCTGTCTTTAGTAGTAACATTAATTCAATTTGACTAATTTAAAGAATTTAGAGGTTTTTCAAAAAGCGCAGAGAACAGGCCAGCTGCAGACTGTACAGGTGGCCAACTCCAAGCTGCATCAACCAATAAGAGAGTTCTTTTTCTCAACCTTTCCAGTCATTATTCTGTTGCTATATTCCTCTTAATTCAGTCAGCAGTACTCAACAACTATCATATATACATCTCCACTGAATTACAAGGGCTCAACAACAACAACAACCAAAAAACCACACACAAAACCAAAAAACCCACAACACACCCCCCCACCCCTCCAGGAGTAGCGTTTGAGTAAGACATACCTGTATACATTCAGTATATAGCAGTTAGACAATACCATGCCTGAGGGATTCTATTATTTTACCAGAACAGATTACTAGGAGAGAAAAAATGCTGTTACTAGAGAACTGTGTATTAACTAGAAGTTAGTCACCATCTATACTTGTCCTAAGAACTAATTTTCAGGTTGCAAAACTCTGATAAATTATTTTCTTTACACACTTTACAACATCTGCCTATAACTGACTTGGTATGTTTTTCTCCTACACTTTAAAACTTGATTGCTAAAGATTATATGAACAGATACCCAGCTAAAAACGTTCACAGAAATTCTGCATAGCTTGAGGCAGGAGAGTGCATATAAATAACTACAAAACACTGTTTTGTGTTTGAGGAATAAGTTGTAAGGGAAGCCTCGCAAGGGACAATATTTTATTTTACCAGTGTAGGATCACCAGGTATAAAGAAATATGGAAGAGGTCTAAAGCTGAAGCTGGCTTTTTATCTTCCCTGCTTATTGCTGTTGAGGCAGGTAAATAACAACATATAATTAAGATTCAAGTTCCATACGTCTATGTATCCTTACAAATAAGTTTGTCCAATCTTATTATGGTTCATTCGTCTTCACATGTGCATGAAGATAAATTCTTTACACCTGTCTTTTTATGCCCCTCTCCTTCAGATGTTTGTACACATTGACAAGATTCCCCCCCGGGCCTTCTCCAGGCTAAAGAATCCCAGCTCTCTCAGCCTCTCCTCATAGGAGAGATGCTCCAGTCCCTTAATCATCATAGTAGCCCTTTACTACATCCTCTCCAGTAACTCCACCTCTATCGTACTGGAAGTCCAAAACTGGGCACAGTACTCCAGGTGCAGCCTTACCAGTGCTGAGTAGAGCAGCAGGATCACCTCCCTCAACCTGCTGGAAACACTTCTCCTGAGGCAGCCCAGGATCCTGTTCACCTCCTTTGCCAACAAGGGAACACTGCTGGCTCATGTTCAGTTTGCTGCCCACCAGGACCCCCTCTCTGCCTTTGCAGTCACATAGGCAGATGGGCATGCCTGTTCCCTGCAGCAAAGTCACCCATTACTATCACTCGCTGCTTCCTCCTGATGGTCTTGCATGGCTCAGGGTCAGTTGGTCCATGGTTGAAAGCATATCCAGCTCCTCCTCAGGAGCCTGCAGCCTGGGATATGGGGGGTTGCACTGATCATCTGAAGCTCTGTCTGGGTCTAAGCCCCTGCCCTGACATTTAGGCTGGTCTGACCGCAGATGAGGCTCCCTTCTCTGTACCCTTCTGCATGAACTGCTGCACAAACTGCTGTATCTGTTGGCTGCGCTCTGGGAGCTGTGCTCTACGCCTGACTTTTATATAGGCCTCTCCCTAGCACTGGCTGAAAGGGTGCTTGACCGTCCATAATCAGGGGGTGGCTGCAACAAAGGCTGCTAGCACTCCTGGGGCAAGGGCAGCTGACTGAGCTTGTCAGAAGCTCCTAGAGCTTCCTCAGTGTTGTGGTTTAACCCGGCAAGCAGCTAAACACCATACAGCCCTTCGCTCACTCCCCCCCTGCAGTGGGATGGGAGAGAGAATCCAGGGTGAAGGGGGGGGAAGTAAGATTCATGGGTTAAGATAAAGACAGTTTAACAAGACAGAAAAGGAAAATAAAATAAAATAATAATAATAGAGCATACAAAATAAGTGATGCACAATGCAATTGCTCACCACCCGCAGACCGATGCAGCAGCCCCGGCCAGCTTTTCCCTAGTTTACATACTGAGCATGACATCATATGGTATGGAATAGCCCTTTGGCCACTTGGGGTCAGCTGTCCTGGCTGGTGCCCCCTCCCAGCTCTTGTGCATCTCCAGCCTTCTCAGTCAGTAAAGCATGAGAAGCTGAAAGTCCTTGACTTAGTGTAAGCACTACTTAGCAACAATAACACACGATGTCTTATCAACATTATTCTCATACTAAATCCAAACTACAGCACTATACCAGCTTCTAGGAAGAAAATTAACTCTATCCTGGCTGAAACCAGGACACTCAGGATACCCCTGTGACTCCCCTGCCCTTGTGCTTACCTGGCAGCAGCACGTACCAATCTAGCACTAATGCCAAAAATTACAGAAACTTCATTGGCCATTTATTCTATTGCTTGTCTGTTTGAAAAAAATGAGGTTTTGACAGTGCAGTTTAAGAGCATTATCTTCTGCCATATACAGAGAATCATGCCCTATATAAACTGCTTCTCTTCCTTTAAATGGAGTGTGCTTTCACACCATAGGACATGATTTTAGAAGTGATTATTATCACAAAAAACAAAACCACTGGAATCTGTGGTGTAACAGTAACATACCACTCTGTAAAAACAAACTGAAGCTCAAAAAGTAGTAGGTGCTTCCCAAATAGTAAGACTTAATTATCTCCCCCTGAGACAGAAGAAAAACAACCAGTGGAAAGGTTAGCAGATCTGACACTTAGTTACAAAACTGCAGACAGATTGTGGTAAACAACGGTCAGCCACTTAGGATAAAGAGACAGACCTATCTCACTTCTAGAGATAAGCATATGCCAATTTTTATACTGTATTCAAATCAATTTTGAGTTTGAACACTATAATATTCTTTATGTTCAATCAGCACCACCCTCCCGTCACTTGATGTGTGAATTACAAAATGAAGTAGTTTTCACTAGAATTATCAATCCTCCCAAGAGGAGGATATAAACTAGCCAAATATAAGTACTGCTACTATAATGTGAAATCCATGCAAATGAATACAAGCAGTTTTGTTACTTAAAAAGGAAAAATAAAAGTATTTGGGACTTCCTTCACCTTCCTTCATTGCTCGGTAGAATTACAAAACAAAGTATAACAAGTGGCTAGCAAAATAGCGATACTTCATAGTCTTCACAGCAAACAACACTGGAATAGCAGGAAATTAAACAGCTTTTTGTCAGACCAGAATATTGTGCGCTGGCTAGCGGACATTTAGAAAGATACTAAAAATTCATTCTTACTGTCTATAGAATTTGCTATTGAACACTTCAAAGACATGGATGGAAACCTAGCCAGATGAATAGGAGAATGTACATAACCCAAAGTGCTAGGAGGCCTGGGACAGAGCAGCTGGGCTTGGACTAGGTGCTGAGAGTAAGTTCAATGTTTATATATACTTTTAATATTAAAATTAATTTCCATAGAGACACAACTTGGCTTTCTCTAAGGTAAACAGTACAAAATCCATCTTATTTCCATTTATATTTCCATTTTACATTTAATGTATGTTACATTATGTATGTTGTAATGTATGTTACAAGAGAGACACTGTACCATGCTTCATTTCTTTAATCACTTCCCTGTTCTACTATAGTTCAACAACACGTGCAAGTCTATTGTTTTTGTTAGAGCCATGGTCTAGAGGACAGAGCTGGCGAGCTGACCTCTATTTCAGCAGCTGAGGCACTCGGTAACTTTGGACATATTCTAAACTTTCCTTTCTAAAAGAATAATTACAGGCATACTATCAGGATCAGCTAATAGCTGTATGCCATGACTAACATGTGACAAGAGCTCCAAATTCAGCTAACATACATACAAAGGAAACTTAATTTACATATTATTCGCATGTTTTCCTAATGTAGATTAGGAAATAAGGCACTTGATTCACACAAATGTAAAAACAGTGGGAAACCAGAATTATTTTTCCTATCCATAGCTTTAGTGACTTCTTCATATACAGCACAACAGATCATACTTTTCCACTTATACCACTATATTCATGCATATAGCCTAAAGCAACACAAGAATAATAACTTTAAATTATTGCATTTTTATGATATTAAATTAGGGTTTTATCATGTTAAGTGTATAAAGTATGAAAATAGTATAGCATGAGACTTTTTGCCAACACAACAAAATTTTCAGGTTATATCAGAATCATAGAATTGTTTAGGTTGGAAAAGACCTTTAAGATCCTCAAGTCCAACCGTTAACCTAACACTGCCAAGTCCACCACTAAACCACAGCCCTAAGCACCACATCTACCTGTCTTTTAAATACCTCCAAGGGATGGGGACTCAACCACTTCCCTGGGCAGCCTGGTCCAGTGCCTGACTACTGTTTCAGTGAAGAAGTTTTTCCAAATATCCAATCTAAGCCTCCCCTGGCACAACTTGAGGCCATTTCCTCTAATCCTATCTCTTGTTACTTGGGAGAAGAGACCAACCCCCACCTCACTACAACCTCCTTTCAGGTAGTTGTAAAGAGTGATAAGGTCTCCCCTCAGCCTCCTTTTCTCCAGTTCCCTCAACAGCTCCTTACAAGACTTGTGCTCTAGACACTTCACCAGCTTCCTTGCCCTCCTTTGGACACACTCCAGCACCTCCATTCTTTGCATATGACAAACATTCCTCTCTCTGTGTGCTTATCCCATTTAGGGACTTTGGCCTTAAAGTGTGTGTTCCTCTGTTCACTGTACATATATCCTATTATAGTTAAGTGTCTGTTTCTAAAACAATGAATTTCTAGTATAGAATAAATGCCAGCTTCCATTTTACCTAACCTCTATAATTTTCCCATTTACTTAGTTTCTATTACTTTATGCTCTCTGCTCTTTTCCCAAATGCTAACTAAAATACCCATTGTTCCTGAATTGGGATGAGATTGCTTATTGGAAAGCGTTGCAGAAAATTGTCATTGCTCTTAGGCCACATCCTTTGTTTACAGTAGCTTCTTCTGTCATCGCAGAGCTCTCATTTTGCCATGTCCCAGCAACTTATGCTTTTCTACTGAGCCTTCTGAATACACAGGCAGAAAATACAACATTCAAACGCCAGTGCATAAAATTACAAGGTTTAGCAAACAATCCACCAGAGAGGCATCAGGTTATATATTTACCTTAGCTCTGCCTCCATTATTTCTGCACTTCCCTGCAACAGTAATAAAATGTGTTCACTAGGCTTTTTGTATGCAATAAGAATTTTAATTTACTCTGGAGGAAGAGCTAGTTCATAACTCAATAGAACTGACTGGGCTCATAAGTTATGTAGTTCAGCTCCTTGTGATAAAATCTGGACACGAAGCCATTTATTATGTTTTGTCTGTCCTCTCAGCCCTGGAAGTTGACTCAGAGCTAAACAATTAAAGTGGCAAATTGATTTGTTTACAATGCAAATCTGAGCTAGAGTGGAAATAATGCAAAAGGCATAACCAATTACATGTTTCATAGTGTAGGTTAGCCTGAAATGAAATAGATTCAACTGATCTGTGCTCGGGGAGGCTGCGCAGTTCCTGATTCACAACCGCCTTGGAGTTCTCAGTGGCTGTAAAGGATCTGATGCTGCTCAGGCACACGCTGTGAGAAAACAGGCTTGCTTCACCTTTGCTTTTGCTACGGCGGGTAATACAGAGAAGAATCTTCCACATATAAGTTTTTGGGGGGAATAAAAAAAGAGCCTGTGTCCGAGATAAATGGTCTACGTGTGTATGTAGGAACTGGGAATTTTGTTTAGTTGGAGAAAAATGGAAGGCAAATAGGGACGTACAAGATGACAACAAACAGTGCCCGGTAAATATATTATTATTATAAAGCATTAAATGAAGAATTTAGTTTCTCCTTGCAGCGCCTTTGTGCCAAATCTGGAGAAAGCAGTCTTACAAAAGTGAAATTGTCAACCAAGTCGTTCATTAATCGGTGTTGTCCCTCTGAGTCTAAGCTTCAGGAACACATAGTAAAGGTTGGACCTCAGCACATGGCAGGGGGTGTGCTACAGAGTTTCCCTGCAACACAATCTTGGAAGCCTTGAAAAAAAAAAAGTTGACTCTCCTGGGAACTCTTTTCTTGCTTGTCTTTGCAATCAAGTCTTCCCCACCCCACCCCTCCAACAGGCCAGTCCTGCAGGGGATTTGCAACCAATTCTCCGTGGTCTGACTGCAGTCTCGTATTTTCATACAACTATAAGGTATTTAGATTTTTTTCCTTCTTGTTACCTACTTATCCTCATCATATAGAAAAAATGCCTAGAGGTAAAGGACAGTAATTCACCAACTCTTCTTTTTTTATGCAGCAGAATTGTTTTCACGAATACAAGGTCACAATCGCTTCATGCTGACCAGGTATCAGCTCTGGTTTTAGCACTGAACACAGTGCATAGCAGCAGCAAGCAAGGTCCATTTTACCAAAGACAGCTATTTCATGCGTGCAGCACACTTCTGGAAGCTTACGGCAGGGGCTGGAGGCCACGCTCGCCTGTTGGCTTTTCAGAAACAGTGGATGCAATTCTTAGGGACGCAGCTTATTGAACGCTGTGGCTTTTGAAAAAGCACACACAAGTGTGGGAGTAACCTTTCATTTGGAGTCGGGCACTAGAGGAAATCTGAACCGATACATAGATTTGTATGTTTGGTACATGAAAAAGACTCAATGTTAAGTTAACGGTTGGGAAGACTTAAACTATTTCCTCCCGTATCACCATTGCCACTTGGCTCAGCTCTTAAAATAATTTTGGAAAACAATGAATTGTCAGATGTAACAGATTCTATAACATGAAAAATTCAATGCAGGCTAAGGGACTCCACACCACTTGATTGCTACCCTTTTGTGTGAAAGTGTGAATCAATTTAAAGCAATTGTCTCCCATTGTATTAGAATGGCATATCTTTTGATAGCAGTTCTGGATCTCCTATGCAAATAATTGTACTGGAGCATATGCTAGAAGTTTCTTTTTTGAACCGCCTTCAAAGTAAAGTGGGATCAAAGTGTCAAGAGTGTAGATCAGAACCATCAAATGCTCACATATATAAATACACATCTATTTATGTATGTATTTTAATCAAGAGTTCAAAGGAAGGTTATAAACACTATCTTCCTGATTTCATTAATGGCACGGCAAACATTTTAAATCAGCGTTCAAGTGTCATCAGGATGAGGACAGTTGACTGTAAGAACTGAAAGAGGCTTCACCCTATGTTAAAATAATAACACACCCCCCCTCCCTAAAATGCGGAAAATATTAAAATAACTCCCGCTGGAAAAGCTCTTACCCTAAATACGGAATCATTACCAAATCTGTTGATTGGAAGAATAGCTATTGCAGATGAAGTAAGTTTCCTGTGCGGATATTTTTCTTCCCCTCTGTATAAACTGTAATGTTGAAGATAAAATAGATTGCACAGAAGGGCTCAATTTCTATGGCTACAGTAGTTTTCCAGAGTATGCACACTTTGGGCTTTTTTCTAAACCACCACTTTTAAAGCATTGTTCTATTAGGAAGTGAGGATGTGTGAAAAGTTGTAGATATCAAATTCTGCTGGTCGTTCGCTTTGTACCTGATTATGTTAAAGTATTTGGAGAGTTCACGTTCTTCTGTGGTGAATGCCTGAATCCGATATACCAGAAAGCTTCCGCTGTTTCAGTATACTAATGGTACGCGTCTCTGGTTTGCTTTCTATACTTACAAAACAATTCATATTTCTGTAGCTGTCTGTATTCTCTTGTATGTTCACGAGCCCAATTAATCACAGACGGCTTTAGCAAATTCACAAAAGTTCTGCTTTGGGTCATAAAAATCGCCCATTTTCTTGGAAGTTTGTCTTCTGACTAATAGGATACAATTAAGAATTATGCTTATCCAGATAAACCATCATAAATTAGGAAATTGACATCCTGGCCAATTTTTGCTTTCTAATTTTTATGAAATGTTATTATTGGAACAAAGTCTCTAGATATTATTGATAGTTTCATTACCAAAAGTGGTTAATAATAGCATGCATTTGTATTGCTACTTCTTCTACTAATGATTTGCAAGACATTCATTCTAGCTATTTTTATTGCTGTTCTAACCTGACATTTGTTCATGCTTGTTTCATTAGTTACCATGTTTAATGTACCAGCGTATCAAATCCAGTCTAAATTTCAACATAATTGCAATGGGGATAGCTTTCATTGCGTTCTTCACTTGCAACGAAGAACTATCCCCTCTTTATTTTTGTATAAAATGGCCAGGGGTTTGGGGAATGTTGACCTGCTAGAAACTCTCATATGATGAGGTGGTTTTGCAGGTTTACAAACTTTGCTGCAATAGAAGTGTCTGCCAATGTACATCTGACTTACAACGATCCCCAAAACATTCTTAGTAGGGCTGGTGATCATTAAATCAGCCATTAAATGTTGATGTGCAGCTGTTGGTAGGGAAATAATTTACAGCAGTGGTTAACTAAGGCTTAAGAAAATCAGTTTTGCCAGGTTTGGCTTCACAAACTGGGAACCGGAGCAATGGAAAAATGCCAGTGATGGTGAAGATCTCTGTGCTGAGCAGAGGCAGAATGGGAGAAGAGCTTCACTCTGCTCCTCTCCCTCTGTGGCTTGTGCATCCTCACTACTAAACGTGCTGTTTATGTCAGATGGCTAAGGGTGTGTTTGTTGTGTTTTTAGGTAGGAATGCTGCAGAAGACTAAAACTTTCCATGCAAGTAATAGAAAGGAGGTGGGACCTAGCTCCAAAACTTGGAGGTAGATAATATGAGAGAGAGACAGAAGTGAATTTTAGGCTGCATTGTGATCCAGGCAAGTTTTTCTCTTGAGCATCTGTCCTGGTTTCGGCTGGGATGGAGTTGGTTTTCTTCCTGGTAGCCAGTATGGGGCTGTGTTTTGGGTTTAGGTTGAGAACAATGTCGATGATACACTGATGTTTTGGTTCTTGTTAAGTAGTGCTAAGTACTTGCTAAGTGGTGCTCGCACTGGTCAAGGACTTTTCAGCTTCCCATGCTCTGCCAGGGGCATGGGAGGCTGGGAGGGGGTACAGCTGGTGCAGCTGACTCAGACTGGGCGGGGGCTATTCCATACCATGTGACATCATGCTCAGTATATAAGCAGGGGAGTTGGCCGGGGAGGGGTTCGGTCGCTGCTTGCGGGACGTGCTGGGCATCGGTCGGCGGGTGGTGAGCAATTGTACAGTGTACCGCTTGCTTTGTATTACTACTGTTCTTTTTTTTAATTTTACTTTAGTTATTAAACTGTTTTTATCTCAACCCACGAGTTTTCCCCTTTTGCCCTTCCGATCCTCTTCCCCATCCCGCCGGTGGGGGGGGTGAGCGAGCGGCTGCATGGTGCTTAGCTGCTGGCTGGGGTTAAACCACGACAGCATCTTATACAGCAGAAAAACTTTTAACCCTTCATTTCCACCCTTGGTCACAGTTCGCCACTCATGATACAGCTTTTTCCAGAGTCATGTCCAAAATCAAGTCACTGCCATTTTGTATTTAAGGAAATCATTTCCCCCTTCCAAAAACCCAAACCCCTAAATCAATTTGTTTATTACTTCCTCCTTTCTCTGCCCTCCCTCCCTGCCCCCCCAATCTAACAAGCACTTATTATTATTTCTGTTTCCTAGTGTATGGGATGCAAACAGCTGAGTGGGCAAAAAACAGGTGTTGCTTGGGCCTCCCTTTTCTAGGTGCTTGGTCCTGCTTCCTCTCTTGTGCCAGCACAGGTACCAAATTGATGCTTTTGTGAGCTCTATCAGCTTGCAGTTTTCTTTACTGAGCCAATTTTCTGCTCAGCAGGTGTTTCTGGCTCATGGAGGAACCTAATGACTGCCAAAGCTATTGCAATTAAAGAGTGGAAGCACATTGTTGGGAAGGAGGGATTGAAGGGTGTCAGAACAGCACTTCTTCCCAGTGGTCACTCAGTTGGCTTATGCCTCTCTTAAAAACGCAGCCTGAAATGTTTGGTCAGGAATTAAGATGATGTTAAAGGTCAAACAAGAAAAGCAAGACAGCTGCTGCCAAAGGATCTAACAGCCTAAGCAGGTGCACGAGGCAGCAGATATGTGTAGACAAGGAAGTGCAAGATGAGAGAGCCAGTGCTGCCTGCTCTCAGCACATCAGCAACCTCCCTGTGGGCAAAAGTAAGTTTTAAGGAGAAGAGTGGGGCAGCTTTGCCCATTTTCAGAAAGCAACTCTCTTCAGACTGATGGAAGAGCAAGGAAGAAGCAATAGAAGCAACAGATTAGTTTTAGCTATATAACTGTTAGAAATGAACTGTTTTCTAAGCTACGAGTTTGGAAAAAAATGTTTTTCTCCATACTGCAGGGTAGACTGCACATGTATTTTTGGGTTGCTTTGCCATGAAATTATGCATAGAGACACTCCAGTTTGAACCTTGAAATCATAAAACAAACAAATAAAAGAATCAAACCACCCTCACCAAAAATAAAAAAAACCAAAAGGAACTCATCCCAGTGTTAATCCTGAACCCATACTTTTCAACTGTCTCACTGTATTTAACACTAGCTATTCATTCAAATCCACGAAAGTCCCCTGGTCATTGCACATTTGAAGGCATCTGAAGACACCTCTAGCACTTAGGATCTCATATTCAGCTAGAGTAAACTAGTCTGTTATCACTGGAGGTCATTGCTCATGATTTAGAGCAGGTGTCTTTGGAAGGAGGGTTATAGGTTGTTAGGAAGAAACAGAGGAGCTGTTGCTCTGTGTAGCATTACTGTCTACCTGACATCAGGCCGTAATCTCTCCGAGTTTCCCAACTCTAAAGAAAGAGCTAAACTAGAGATTTATTTAATATTGCAGAACTATTGTTCTCTATTTTGTTCTATGGTTTTGATGCCTCATTTCTTTTTATCATCATCAATTTGGTCTTCCTAACACTGCTGTTTTGTACGTGACAGTGCCACTTACTGGGTTGGTCCTGAATGACCTAAACAGCACTCCACTGATGCCATGTGCCACTTCTCCTTATTCACCTTTAGGTCAGCAACTGTAATGCATTCAGGGAAAAATGTTTGTAGAGATGGGGGTGTTGCTGGAGGTCTGACAACAGCCTTTGTAGAAACGTGGCTGTCTTCGTCTGTTCAGTGCGCGAACAAGTGGCACTCAGGCCAGTGCAGCTCAGTATTCAGATCAGTCTCCTGTTGATTCCACTGCAAATGGCAGCAAGGTGCGCTTTGGTGACTTTTGCTCTCTGCTGCATAAGTTAAGTGCTCACTAAAGGAAAGTATCATTTGCTGCACCCTTTCAGATCAGGTTGACTGCTCTTCCCCTCCTGTCGGAACTGTGTGGAGGAAACACATCAGTGAAACAGGCGACTTTTTTGAACTTTGGCTTAGTTCTGATGGTTGGAGGCTGTGCTGCGTGCATGTCTTGCTCCTTGATAATCGTTCATATTTGTAGAGCAACATCAGTCAGAGTCTTGTGGATGTTTCCTTGATGTCTTTCGACTCTGTCTTTAACACATGATGGTTTTTTTGACAGATTCTTGCAACAACAAGTTTTCTGGGTTCAGAATAGATCTCCTTTGTCAGCTGGGAAGTTCAATAATGTGACAGTAAGTTGGATTTCTCTTTAAAACACTACTGTAGGGTCTGAAAGAAAACTAATTCAAAAAGAAAGGGTGTCCCTTCACAGCCAGACATACAAGACCAGCAAGATAACTTGGGGTAGGGTAAAAAATTCTGAGAAGTCCACCATCTACGTAATGAACCCTTTTTCCATTCCAAATATTTTGAATGAGAATTATTACTGTATGCTTCTTTTCTTTACCTGAACATAAATAGCCAGAAGCCGAGGGCTGGCTCTAAAGTAGATTAGTATTTCCATTTTCCAATAATGGCTGTAAGTACAAGGGGAATGTTCACATTTCTAAGCTCTTAAATGTCATAATAATCATTCTAGTAATAGTAGAATTTAGATTTTAGATTTAGTAAAAATAAAGGGGTGGAGAAGCAAAGCTTCAGGGAAAATAAAAACCTCTCAACAGTTTGTGACTGTAGGAAAATACAGTTTCCAGCACTCAGTTGTGTCTTAAAAGCACTGCAGACAACTGATTTCACATTATCTCCTCTATAACAACAGTTAGGCACTGGCAGCCAAAGCAACACAATTCTTGTCTTCCTATCCTCTCATACTCCATACAGGCCCTTTTATCATGCCAGTGTAAGTATCCACTGAGAGAGAGAAATCCAGCTGAAAAATAGACCAGCCAAAAAAAAAAAAAAAAAAAAAAAAAAGAGTAATTTTCAAGCAAATCAGCTATCCAAATCAGCCTACACGAAGATGACTCAAATATTTGAGCCTCTGCTATTGAAACCGCTTTTCATACAAAGGAGACAGCTATTGCTATTACAGACATAAAACTTATCCTGAAATTAAAAATGTAAACGGCCTCAAGTTGATCATGTTCTCAGGTCCAAGTTCTAAATCAAGACTCTTACTTTCTACTCATAAGAAAGTAGCCTGCATATAAAGAAGAAACATACATGCCTATACAAAATACAGCATATGTGAAAGAGGTTTTGTTATTTTTAACTTTCCACACAGTTAACATACTACTAGACATTTTTAAAAATATTATTCTGTTCTTAAAATGAGTTTTGTTTGTATTAGACTATCCAATGGGGTCTAATTTTACTTTGCATGAAAAATAGATGCAATATGCAAGATGGATCAAGTCTCAGATGTAGTCTTTTCACGTAGACTAGCCAAACATTTGCTCAAAAAACTTTTAAAACACATTGCCTTTATATTCTGTAAGCCTGCTCTTAGAAATATTTTTGGACAGATTCTAGTAGTACTCCTTGTCCACCTACCACTGAGAGCTACTATTTGTTAAGAGGGTCATAACTTTCATTGGGTCACAAGCTCTTACATATCACTATTACATAGTGTTTTGTAGCTGCCAGATCTGAGGAGATTTTCATTTCCGTGAGAAATCTTGATGAGTGGAAGTACAGAAAAGCTGTAGGTCTGTGCTATCTATTTAGTGGTATCTGTCCAGTATCACAGGTCATAAAGTGTTTTCTCACATTTTCAACGCTATGTACAACTTTGTTTTTCATAAAGCCTCCTGCTATCAGATTCTGCTCTACTGATGTCAATGCCTAACATCCCGCTCCCTGCCTTAGTTCTTTCCTTTGTTGTTTTACAATTTATACATTTCAAGAGGAACACAGCCCATGCAAAAATACAATATTCAGCAAGTAGCTCTTACTGCACAGCGCTACAGCATTAGCTGATGGCTTACCCCTCATACAGTGCTAACATAGTAGGTGAGAAAAAGAGAAGAGTGCATAACAAGGAGAACATAGATACACTATATAGCTCACTGCCAGTATTAGCTAAGTGTTTGCATTCTCCCCTACACCTCTACTCTTTAGCTCTGTGAATTAAGAACTAGTACTAGATGGAGACATTGGAGACAATGACAGGGGCCTAACTCTGTGTTGTCTTACACTTAACATGCTCATCAACATACCCACACCTAACATGGGTACCAGAAATGCTTTCGCACAGCATAAGTTTGCAGACACATAAGCTCTGGACCAACTACCAGCATTAAGCCGTGTGCACGCACATACAGACACACACACACACAATAAACCAAAAATCTGAAACATTAACATCTTGGTGACAACAGAAGATGATGTGCCACTGGTAAAGACACAACTGTGAGCATCTTTCTCAAAATTACTTTTATCATCCTCTCAAATGCCATGAGTAATTCCAAAATTCTTCCCAATCCTAAACAAACAGCTACAAGGCAAGAACAACAGTGCCAAATATTCAGTAGGTCTGGCAGAATGCAAATAATGACAGAAGCAGTTGCATATCAGCACTGTGTGCAACTATGTTATTTTACTAGTTTGTAAAAGCAAAAATTCTACAGATGCATCATTAAATTATGTTTTCTTTGGAACCATGCACGAAGTTGGCAAGGAATAAATAATAAAGTAATTTAATTATAGCAATATTAATTTCAAAATAGTTTCCAGCATCTGCATTGCTAAGAGGCATCTGAATGTCTCAGGTACCAGGAGCCAAATAGTTATCAATATTAATCACTTCTCTATCACTGTTTTCCAGTGACTTGTACATCCCACTAGTCAAGTTCTGAAAGAAATGAAGGACATGTTTGTCTAAAATTTATGATTGCTTATTTAGCCAACTTGTGTTCCAAATGGAAATTTACAGTATGATTCTTCTGCCTGATGCTACAAAACGAGACACTGGAATAGTCAGTAGGATACACTGTTAGGATTAAAGAGGTTTGACTTTTGTCCTAGGTCAACTAATGGCTTAATGCATAACAGCAGGAAATTTGCCTCTCCTGTAATTTTGTCTCCTGTCTTTGAAAAGGGAAAAATATTTACAAAATCCATTGAACTGCTCTTTGAGGCAGAGTTTAAACACCTCACATTCCCATCCAACCTAATAGAGGGGCTGATCTCTTGAGACGTAGCACATCTTCCAACAAATACCATCCATTTCAATTTGCAAAACAACACAGTGGTGTGCAACAACCAGGGAACCAACCCACAGAGTTCACCTAAACCAATTCTGTGTTGTAGAAACAGTACCTCTTTGCATGACTTGGCAGAAAAAAGGAGGGGAAAAAAAAGGTTACATCAGCTTGAAAGAAAAATAAGTATATTGTTCATTCTCACAAAAAAGAAAAAAAAAAAATCAACACCCCCCACCCATCAATAGAAAATAGGTCAATAAGAAACGTCTGATCAATTTTGGTATTTGATTCCTTTATAAAATACTTTTGTATCTATTGATGAGAATCATAATTAGTGCTTTAATAAGGTACTTAAAGAATAACAGACATCAAATCTGCTGTTCTCATGACTGCATCACTGAATGTTGTTTTCAATGCAGCACAGGAAGAATGATGAGTAAACTCTGAAAAACTGCTCACAAAGATATGCAGGTGTTGTTTTCACGCAAACTACATTATGCATGGCACAAAACCAGAAGATTGGTTTAAATGTTTGAGAACATTTAACCAAAGTGTTCCTGAATCACTAAATGATAATTACTTCCAGAGATTATAGACCTCTTAAAAGTGCACTATCACCCCAAACCATCAGTAGTTGTACAGAGGCTGAAATGTAATGGCAAGGTTCAGCATTAAGGTGAATCTATTTTTGCATTTGTTGCAATGTAAAGCTAATAAATGAACGCTGTGAATTTGGGAGAAGCAAGAGATGCCATGTTATCTGACAGATTAGCATGTGAAGTAAATGAAACTGTCACACAGAGATGACTGCTAACAGAATCAAATTTAGGTTTAAAATGAGCCCTGGAAATATCTCTTAGAAAAGCTTCAACAACGAAGAATTCACTGACTTTCCAGAGGGCAGGAGGTCACGTATTACACCAAATCAATCAGCTGTGCCCCTCCACTGAAATACAAGAGATGAAGAGCTAAAAGTGACTGAAATAAAAAGAAGTTCTTAAAAGAAAGAGTGAGACTCTATAACTATGGTCATGGGTCACACCATTTAAAGACAGCAGAAGCACTATTCCAATCAGTGCAAGACAAGGTCCAGAGTGATCCATTTCTTTCAGAAGATCAGAGCACTCTTGTAATGCTGCAGAAACCAGACATAATGCCCTTGTTTCATATCACATTAGGAAAAGTTCTTGTAACACAGGCAAACCACGACTAAACCCAGAAATAGCTGCAAACAGAATGTAGCAACTAGTCTTCCTTATGTACCAGTAGTGACACAGTCATTTGTTTTGAAGAAAAGGTTACTATATTTTGAGCTATATATAGGTAAGAAATCACACTGCAAGGTTCTAAAATCTGAGCTTGATGGAAGGCTTTCCCAAACTTCTGACTAAAAGGGATAATGAGTATAATATAACAACAACAAGCTACCATTATATAGCAGGCTACTACACATACCACTGAAATCCCTGATTTATCAACTCTGTTGCATCTGAGGGACATGAGGTTTGCTATAAGGCTACAACCTATTTGGGATCAATCTCTAGCAAGAGAGATGGAGAAAGAGGCCTCCCAGCATGGGTGGTCACTGCAGTCCATCTGGGCTTTGAAACAACCAGGTACACACTCTTCCCCTGAAAGAGGCAAAAGTAGGCCCCTCACACTGGAATGCACTGGAACCAGTTAACAGTTCATTAAAAAAGCTATGTGTACACATGCACACACCTACACACAGATGATGGTTCATTCTGAGAGAATTTCTTCCCCACACAACAAAAAGATTTCAGTATAACTCTCCAAAATCCCTTACACTAAGTTTTTCCACTTGTGAGAAACAATTCCTTTAAGTGTTCCCCTCCTCAGCTATTCCCAGAGCAAAGCATATCTCCTTTCAACAAATTTATTTTTCTAAATTAATCTAGTCTACATTCTTTCCCTCTCCAAAAAACACTGCGCAGAGACTTTCAGAACTGTTTTGAGCACAGAATGCTGGACTGTTGTTGTAGAATTAAAGGGGAAAAGAAACCCAAACATGCAATTATATGGCTAAACTAACACTTGTTCAAAATGAATTAAACAACAAAATGTTTTAATCTGTCAGTAAAGCCCAGCATCTTGATGATCGGCCAGAACCCATAGGATTTCGGCACAATGCAAACATCAGTGCGACTAGACAACCACCTTAGAAGATGACAGTGTAAATTGAGATTCTCTCTATATTCTGAATGTGCGCTGGTTGGTATCTTAAAGACATAAAGCTGTTTTGAATGAGCATCTTAGAATTCCTCCTGTGGCACACCATAGCCAGCTGCAGTCAATCAGCTCTATAATATCTTTAATTTGTTGGATATAGAAGAAGAAAGTAGGATGCAGTGGGAAAAGTAGAAATGGTAGTCGCACACTATACCCAACAGGAATCAGTGTTGTAATAGCCTTTGCATCATTATGGCACGCTAGTCTAGGTTGTACAAGCCTCCCAAATTGCCTCCCTGCAGTTCTAGATACTTACGTAACAGAACACAATCTTTCTTTTTTTCTGACATTCAAGGATATTTGGCCTATGATTTTTCTTCCAATATTAAAAGCAAAATAGAAAGACCTAACTTAACGGAGAGTGTACACAAACAGAGGAAGTGCTGTTCTCAAAATTTTTTTTACTATACTTCAGCCAACGTTAAATGATTTTGCATCATTTTAAAGCATGACAAAAGTTAAACTGTGTTTTTCAAATGTGGAAAAGTCACAAGCAGCATTACAAAGAAGCTGAAAATCTGAATATATAAGTAGAAGTCATCACTGTTTAAGTCAGAATTATCTCTTTATCATCACACTTTTTCTTTGACTCAAATAAAAACCCCACATAATTCCAATGAGGCCTGAGTAGAAAGGATACAACAGTTACTAATATTTATAAACGTCTTCCCTAAAGACAAACTTAGACAATTACTATGAAATAACCAAGATACCCAAATGATTCAAGTTATGAATACTAAATATAAAATGGCAAGCTCTGCATTCAACATAAAAAAATAGAAAATGAATATAGCAAGTTGTGTGCTATTAATGGACAATTTGTCTATTATTTATCTATTGGTTCTAAATATCATTGTTCAATCAGCTATTCCAAACTCATAGTGAAATTTTTATGAGAGCCCGCCACCATTAGGGAAATAGAGAAGAAAACAGGTAATAGCCCCCTAGGGTCCAATATATTTCTGACAATGGATTTTAAAACATATGCCAAAAATTAATGAGGCAGAAATGGAAACAGATTGGGTAAAGTTTGAAATAGCTTAAAGTGAAAGATATTTATTATAAATTATTTTTGTAGTTTGCTGAAATAAAAAGTCAAGAAAATAAACATTGAGGTAACAATACAGTTGTGAAAAACTTGGTTCAGAAATGACTGAGGAAATGTATAATCACTGCAATTAAGAGGCCTGACAAGAACACTGTCCAAGAGTTGTGTATTTTAAGATTCTTAGACAGGTACTCTGAAAAAAAAAAGACATGCTCACTTAAAAAATGGTACCTTCTTTAGTTTCATCACCAATGCATTTCATTTACCTGAGCTACTAGTAATTCAATAAAAAAAAAAAAAATTGGCACAGCATTTTAAAGACCGAACTTCCATCAACTTCATGACATAAAATTTACTCATCCTCAGAAAATAACAACATCTTACAAAGATGAGTGTCAGAAATTATGTCCACATTACTGGCAATCTTTCTCCATAGGACCTGTTCAAATTGAGCAGATTGCCCCATAATACAAAAGGGTCTACAGGCATTTGAGAGAGTATCCAAAGAAATAAAGGATTCTTGAGGTTTCATAAGACACAGACAAGTTGCATCTTATGGATTTTGGACAAGGTGTTTATGAGGTAAACAGGACAGGTGACATTCCTGACAGGTAGTATTCATTACCCTTTTCCATTCATTTCTATTTCCTGATGAATGCACATCTGTAACTTACAGAGTATCACCTAAGTGTTCTGCTTACAGAGCATAATAGAAGGATTATAACTAAAAGCTAAATGTAATTTTTCAAAATTATCGTGACTAGACCTTATGAGCCAAAAGAATAATACCACTACTAAAAGCATCACTCACCCCTTCCTGCAATTATAGCCATGGTTACTTCAAAGTATAAGGATGCAATACAATCCCATGGAAAAAGGTCAGAAAAGAAATCTTATTTAACTTTTTTTTATGTTGACATACATCAAAGTAGAACTATTCTTTACAGACACAGTTTAACACTGTATCCTTAATTAGAAAAGCAATTGGGATTTGAACAGTTTTTGCATGGAAATAGACTTGAATATGTAAAAGCGTGTTTTCTTGGATACGGCTGAACCTCCCAAATCTTCCCCTTGGGGCACTTCAACTTTTGTCAGTTTTGAAAATTCCATAGTCCTAAAATTCTTTGTAAGTGTTTTCCTGCAGAATTGCAATAGGGAAGATCAATCTTTTAATTTCGTAGGCTACCCAATAGTCACAAGGAATCTGGACATACTGACCACATGTCCACTGAAGCACAGGGCAGCTTTAACATGGGAAACCACAGCACGGGTAAGCCCTTGGGAAGACCACAGAATTTCAGAAGACTTTCATGCCAACGCTATTCCTTCTGAATAGTAAAGTATAACGGATAAGTTACAAAGTTTATAGCAATCTCAACTTGGTTGATTAAGTGCCAAATGCTCTTGGGACAAAGTCAAAGAATGAAGTTCCTAAAATTCAACTGCTTGTCCAACAGCACCAGATCATAAACATACGGCTGATATTATGACTAATGTCTTTACAATTGCACCTATTTTCTATTAAGCCGTTTAACAGGATCTAAGAGTTGACTCAACAATTAGATCTTCCTCCCTAACTAACCAGAAGTATTACTTGAATATTAACTCTTCACTCAATTATTTGGCATAAATTGAGAGAATCTCTTCCAGTACGAAGAATCTGGCTGGTAATCAGGTTGCTATATAATCACTGAAGAGTCTCACAACTGTAGACAATTCCAATTTACACAACACATTTTTCCAGTGGAAGAACACTAAATTCAAACTTTTGAATGCAGCTGTATGTTGAAAAACGTACATTTCAATAGCTGTTCTAACTAAACATCTGATATAAATTTTTAACAATTGCCAGGAAAAGTGAGAGTTTCCAGAAGAAATTAAGTCATTTTAAAATCCCCAAATATGTTGCTGTTTGAAAAATAAACATGTAATTAAGGTGGGAAAGTAGCATTCCAAGTTTTCTTTACTTCTTCTAGGAGAAAGGGCTTTATAAAGGGCTACATCTTGGGGGGGAAAAAGCCAAAGACTGGCCTACAACAGACTAAGGTAATTGGAGGCTTTATGGAGGAAGTTACAATCTATCAGGTTAGAACTAAATGCAAGTAGAAAATTTAAATGTACTGTTAAAATTGACTAGGTTTACTTTAAAAGCAAAAAAAAATCCACAACAACACATAACCCAACATTTTTCAAAATCAGTATGTACGTGCTTTGTGGTTTTTTCCTGGAGATGCAAACACTGATAGGAAAAAAACCAACCAAACAAAACCAAAAAAACCCAGACTGCTGGCTTATATGGGTGTTTCAATCTAAAAAGATACTTGAATCATTATACAAGGCTCACTCATTCATGTATTTGTTTTTTTTTTTTAATGTTTATGACTACAGTTATCTTACAAGGTCTTATCCTGTATCTTTTCAGCACTTTTAATAGGAACACCAATGGAGCATCTACCTGTTCTGTTAGATAAATAAAATGTCTTTTCCTGATGCAGACACATCATTTAAAACTTTAAACATTGACAATGTTAAACAGAAATTTGCCCAATTAGAGATATACGATTTGTAACACAATTGAAGTACCTTCTGTTTTGTAGTAGTAAAGATTATTTCAGTCAATAGTATTATTTATCTAGCCTTCTTTCTGCTTCTCATAGACTATATTCATTAAATTCACAATAATGTTTTCCATAAGGTATGTGGAGGGCAGGGTGTTATGCCATTAACGTGTAGCATAAATAGCATTTCTTCAGTTCTGTCAGCATGATTCATATATAAAATTAAGGTTATCAAAACCAAGCTTCAATCTAGAAGCCTTAATTATTTTTTTAACCTATTAGAGTATATTTTGTTATCTGATGTAACAAACAGTAACTTCTCTGCCAAAGGCCAGTCTTCAACACTTCCACCATTAGTGGACAATACTCTCTATGTGGTAGATTTCTCTGAAAGCTATTTCAATACATTGAAACTGATTTCCTGAAAATTCCTCAGAGAGAAATGCTTAGCACTCGTACTGGGGAAGCTGCCCTAAAGCAGTCTATAAAGTCTATAACTAAATTCAATGATAATTTTCCCCAAGAATTTAATGGGAGAAAATTCTAGATGCCACCTGTCTACAAAAACATCATCACACACAAGCATCCACACAAAGGACTGTGAACTAGACTAAAAAACTGTGATAGCCTCAATAAAGTACCACAAAATAAAACCTGTTGTTTACTTTGGGATTTCATTTATAAGCATAAATTCTTTTTTTTTTTTTTTTAATGTCCTCTCATCAGCAAGAAACAACAATCTTGCCTCACCAAATCACCCTGGGTTTATACATTTTTTTTAGTTCTATACTGGAATGAAAATTAGACCTTGCAAATTCTTACAATAAAAAAAAAAGTACAGGAACCACCCCTGGAAATCCAATGAGTCAGTGTTAGAACATGGGAATAGAAAATTAAAATGGATGCCTCAAAAAAAAAAAAAATTCAATCCTTAGATTTAAGTTTCCTTGGTAATTTAGCCTCCAGGCATCATCTATTCTGAGAAAGGTGGCTAAGCCAATCTGGTACATACATGTAACTGTCTATTCTCTCATCAAAAACTCCATCCCTCATCTGATAAATATTGCCTACGAAAATCAACAAAACTAGTAAGTTTCTATCAAACATAGGATTTCAGTGGAATGGTTATTCTTCATCAGGGAAAAAGGGAAAGTTGAGAAACTCTATTCCAACTACTGTATTTACATTTGGTTCATTTTGTCTCTATTTTCCCTCTAAACTGATCACTGTTCCACATAATACAAGTATTTTCTGGACTCATGCATGTCATCCACGCATTCTTTACTAATGCCCTGCATTCTGAAATTATTTTCAGCAAAAGTTTTAATATTCTCACACTACCCCATATTTTGTTATGCCACCTATTTTGTTCTTTATAAAAAATTATTTAAACTGCTACTTCCTCCTTTGAAGTGCATCAGTTACTATAGAAACAGTTGTGTATGCAAACCCAAGTTGAATGCACTAGCATAGAATAAAAAAATTATCATCATTTGATTGAATAGCTTGAAATATATAATTGGTGGAATAGTGGAATGTAAGAATTCATGTGTTGGCTAAAATTCATGCCTTGGCTAGAATCAATATGAGGTTCAAATAGTGAAATGTTAAAAGATGGTACTAAAGAAACAAGTATCAATGTTTCAAGCATGCTTAATCCCATCTAATATTACCACTGAATTGTATATTTTATTGAACTGCCTTTCCAGTGAGAGGATTTAAATATAAAGATTCATTTCACTGCAAAAGTCCAAGTAATTCATCATTCCAGTAATTCGTATTAATTTAAAACTACTGGATCAATTTACGACAATAAATTGTCTTGTGTTGATAAAAAGAAATGTATTTGGTCTAAGTTATCAACATTAGGATGCCTAAATTTTCTTTCAGTGCTTTATACAAATTAGAGCAAGATCAGGCTGAGATTTTACAATTGATTTTTCACCAATTCCTTCACAGGTTAATACATTAGATTTGCTTTTTAAATTTTTTACAGATATGTGTAGATATAAGCAAATGTAACGTATACACATACACACACACACAGAGGAATTCTCATCTGTGTGTAAATCATCCCTTGTCTTTCAGGATTATAAAAATTCACAATTAATTGGCTTCCATAAGATGCTATAGATGGTTCAAATAGGAATTGCACTCAGTGGCATCTTAGCCAGTTCTACTTTAACAACTAATTACTACAAGAATTAGAAACCTACACTGAAAAGAAAGGCTCTTAGAAGCTTGCTCCAGCCTTCAATACCCATGAGGGTTTTTACAGGTGACAGAAGCCTTTCAAACAGCCAAAATCAGAGCTGACAGCTCACCTTCTACCAAGAACCATGCTAACGAGCCTTTGATGTCGTTTCTGTGTGCACTACAGACCCCCACTCTTCCAAAAACTGCGGCAACAAACCTCCTGTTCCGGTCTCCCCCACAACAGAATATAAATGACTGACCTCAGCTTTTTGCCAGTGTTGTTCTATCATTCAAACATTCAAGCCAAGTTGAAGTTTTAAAATCATATTTCACTATTTGTTTCACTCAGGAACTACTTAGAGTGAGATTATTAATTAATATTATTTGTGCTAAACTCAAAGAAAAATATCCCAGTGACTTCAAAGAGCTTTGAATCAGGCCCAAAGGGCTTAAATCGGATTTAATTTACTCCTGGACTTTTACTGACCCTCTGCACAGTGATAAATTTAACTTATCTTGAAATTACGAATAAAATAGGCCAAGGATATATATTTAATAGCTTTTTCAATTTGAAAATACAATGATAAATGGCATCTGTGTTTTGATCAATCATTTGGACATTTTTCTGAAATCTTTTCTGGGTCTATATTATGTCCTATGTATTTTTTTTTTAATTTTTTTTTCATCAGTCAGTTATTTCTGAAGCAGTAGATGATATTGAGTATTATAAGCTGATTAAAGAATACACATTCATTGCCACGCGAGTGACTGACTTTAAATTTTAAGATTAGGCAAACTGATAAAAATAGAAGGGCATAATTCAGGAAACAATTATCCACCTTAGATGAGGGAGTTCTACAGACTTAATTAAAAAATGTACAGAATGCATTACTGTCAATTAGAGCACACCCTGTGCAATTCATTAAAGCCCTCTCCCCTGTGCAGAAGTGACAAACACTCCATTATGCACTGGAGAAATGAGGCAGAACACAAAGGGATAATGTCAAATTAAAAAGGGACTGACCTGTTCATAGCACAAAATTATATTATTCAAAAATTAAGGAATCTGGACAAAAGGGATGAAACTAGAAGAGAAAAAAATGCCTAAGGAGAGGTCTAATTTGTTTACAGAGCAGTTAGGATGGAGATTTACTATGGTAATTAAGCTATTATTCAATGACAAAAAGAAAAAAAGAAGCAATTACTAAAGAAACCCCACTGACACTTGGCCTAAAAAGATACATACCTTGGTAAGAAAGAAAAAGGTGAAATAAACAGCAATAGAACTTTTAAAAAACTTTTATTTAAAATCAAATGAACCAAATTAGACCTGTCATCACTTCATTTGTCACTTTCCTAATCTCCATATTCTTTTCGTACACAACCAAAGTATCTCTCACTGTTCCCATACATACAAGTAGAGATGCCTTTACATAGTTTGGAATTACCTTCCCCGTTTCCTTATCCCTCTTTGACTGTTTAGTTTCATTTACTGGTACTGTTTTGAAATATAAATGGAAAAAAGAATAAAGATTAATATTCTACATCCTGTTCATGTAGTGCTACAAAGCAGTTGTGCCTTTATTAATCTTTCTGAGCTCCTCGATTCAGGGATAGAAACTTTAAATTTGTAATGGAGTCTTTTCTCAGCATGTATCTTCCATATACCCTAGCTAAATTCCAAGTAAGCAGCCGATTCCAATAAAAAGTAGTCTATTAATACTAAGATGAGATTTTCCACTCCCTCTAACATATTTCCAAAGTCACGGTGAAGTTCATCTAGGTAACTTTGCACCAGCACCTTCCAAGCCAGCAAACGGTGTGCATGTATCAAGCACAGCACTGAGGAGCTGCTTACAATATAAACAGAACTAAGTCCCAGGTGAAAACCACGATCCAGTGCAGGAAAACTCCTGATCTCGAGCCCTTACGCTCTAAGCCTACCTTGCAAGTTATCAACATTATTGTCTATTACAAAATTTAAAGGTCAATACTGATTGCTTATAATAATTTGCCTATTTCGACTTAAAGCTTTAAAATATTGTTTTGGCACTTCCCCTTCCTTTTGCATTTCATTTTTTTCTCCCAAAGCTATTCTATGCTTTTCAGTACCCTACTTGGACAAGTGATAATTGAAAAATATTTCCTATATACAGATTTACACATGATCTGCTTACTTTTAGTTACAAACTCCAATACACAACTATGCAGGCAAAGGATGAATGGAAAAGAATGTAAGTTTCCTAACTTGCTTGTTACAAGCAGACACATTAGTTAATTTCCAATTAAAGGGTCAGTTTAATTAGACAGGGAATTGAATATGAGTGTCTAACTGCTATGACACCATGAAGGAGCTCATTCTCCTTTTATATATTCCAAAATACATCAAATGCAAATCAAAACAAATCAAGGGAGTGACAGTGATGCATTACTTAGATGCACTCAAATTCAAGCCTAAGGAAAGAGATGCTGAAGCTGATCAGTTCCATTGTATTGCTAGCTCAGGTAATGGGTCCCTGGCACTACACAAGAAAGCCTCTCAATAGGTCGTATAGTCAGGGACGACAAAGTACAAATTGGAGAGGAAGAGGAGAACACTTTTCCTTAAGAGTTCTCTCAAAACAAAAGCAATTATTTTTCAATTCAAAAATGTAACAACTAGCCAAGCTACGTGAAACAATACTGGAGTATTGCACAACATTCTCTTCCTGAATCCTCGTGTCAACTTTCAGAACAGATAACGATAGTCAGATTTACCAAAACTATTTGTAACACTGCAACATAACCAGGTCAAATATAAATCCTTGCTATCTATACCACACCAGCTATTTTGACCATACCACAGGTCAAGGTTCAGCATCTCATACCTCCCATCTTCAACACCATGATTTCTGTAGCAACAGCATGACAGCCTTGCACGTGGATATTATAAGTAACTTAAGTATAGACTACACCTGTAAACTCAGTCTTTAGCTTGTCTCACTCGCATTCAGATTGCACAGAGGAGAAGGGTAAGTTTGAACCAGAAGCAAAGCAGTGCTCTGTTTTCAACTTTATGATTCCAAGTCAGACAGGTAAACAGTCTGATAAAGTCAGTATTTTCCATTGGCCTTTGACCGCTAATGAACAGACTAGAATATAAAAAAAAAGGGGGGGGGGGAGGAATCACATCACTTTTCTTAAGTGACTATTATAAATGCATACACCTAGGTGTAACCACATTCTTCCTCGCTATACTTTTTTCCCTCTGATTTACCAAGAGCATAGTGAGACTGCAGCTGGTTCTTATCCCCCAAAAAAGCTGAAGCTAAGCTACTTAATTAGCCTATGTTAAGTAAGCACTTAATAAAAATGAATGTTTGAGGACACATTGCTCAGAGCAGAAACTATATTACCGAATTAAAAGTATATCAAAAGCAAAAGTATGACTCATTTTCTCACAGCAGAATTTTTCCAGCTGTAATATTGTGGTAGGTGTCACATTTCAGCCTGTCAAAGATCAATAAACAATTGAGAACAAGAGCAATCAGTTCCTTAATCTGCCACAGTCCAGCCATTTAGCATTCTAGGGCCCTATGCAGTACTCCTAACAAAAGTAGTCTCCTGTAAAACAGTTAACCCTCAGGTCAGTTCTAATAGGCAGCAATATAGGAACAACTTGAAATGCTTATCTCTGGTAAAACTTCACAAAACCTAAAGTGGCTTGATTTTGCTACAATCTTCCAGGAACAACTGTATCACTAAAAAGCCTCAAGTCTGCTCAGTCACTGTTTAGTCATTTATTCCAGGCAAATTTAAATAAAAAAAAATCTAATTTCTTTTTTCAGCTAATTACTATAAACGATGAATTATTTTCATTATGCATAAACTAACGAGAATGATCAGAACCTCCTCTGAGTCTCATTTGTTTATATTTAATGAAATTTAAATGCATAAGGATTACAAAAAGGACGCTTTTTACAACACTAATTAGGGACACAAAATTCATACAAGACAAATGCATTCCCCACTTCTTACTAGGTGGGATTAGCTTCTCACTGGAGTTTGAAAACGTGAGAAAGAATCCTTTTTTCCTCCTTTTCCAAATAGCAATGCCTCCAAGTACCAAAACCACTGCTCCCAAAAACTTTGAACACTTTATGGAGGGCCCAAGTCCGTTCTACTTACTACATACAGAGAAGTATTGTATTCTCTGCTAACACCGAATGCTTAGTTTCCAGGTCTTGATTTGAAGCTCAGCAACAAAGCCCTTGTAATAAATCCCTGGGAATTTTATCCACCTCACTCCAAAGCACAGCTCTTCTCCACTCGAGATGCCTCTCTCTGGCAACTCGGCGGCAGCCTGTTTCGGGAGGGCATTCTGTGCCCCGTCAGAGCGGGTGTTGGAGCCCCCCTTCGCTGTCACCACCACACCCGTGTCCCGTGGCGAACACCCAGGAGCCGCGCGGCGCCGTGCCGCCGCCCACGGACCCTTCTCCTGTCACGAAGGGGGTGCGAGCGCTGGAGGGCTCCCTTCCCGCTAAAACTTTGTCAGGTAAAAATATCACCCTAGCATACCGTGAGTCCCCTCCCGCGAGCTGTCACCTCAAGCACCCCTCCCTCTCCCCTCGTGGGTTATTCTCATCCACCTACCGCTGTGTTTTTTCTGATTTGGTCGCCTTTTGATGACTTTAAATCGTCCGGGCTTACCTACTGCCCTTAACCCCCTAGCCTGACAGGCGACACGACGCGGCTCACCTTGCCCAGGCTCACTGCGAGTCACTGGCAGGAGGGCGGGGGGGGCTTGGGCTCCCTCCGTCCCGCCCGGGGCTCGCCCGGCCCCGAGGCGCCGGAGGCGGGAGGGAGGCGCGGACCCCGCTTGCAGCCGGGCGGCGCGCGGCCGTTGGGCGGGAAGGCGGCCGCTCTCCCCCGGGCCGGCCCTGTCAGAGGAAGCAGCCAGGGGCGGGTGCTGTGGCCCTGGTGCGTTGCTGCGGATTTCTCTGCTTTCGGAGCCGGGCAGCTTTAGTTCGCGGTGGATTCGGAGGGCCTGTGCTCCTGCGGTGCTTGCTGCCATGGCGGGGCACCCCAGCTCGGGGTCCCTCTCAGCCAGCCTTTCCCTCTCGGCGGTGCTGTACTGGCCACCACAGGGGACACCACCACCCGGTGTCAGCTCCCCCACGCATGAGAGACACCACCTTCACCCCTCAAGCTCTCCAAAGCTGTCGTGCGACATACCAGAGCTAAGGGTCAGCCCCAGCAATGATCGCCCGTCTCTCTCCCCTTTAATTCCTCACAGCACCATATTTCTAAACGCCTTTTCTTCGCCCTCCTTTCTCAACTCCTGCACAGCTCTGAAATGTGCCTCTGAAAGAGGCACAAAGCGGTTTAAGAGGAACCCACCAGCAACCTCCTTGAGCCTCTTGGCGCAACTGGGCTGCCCAGATCCCTGCCCGTCCTGCGGCTGTCACCTCACGAACAGCAGCTGCCGAGTGCCGGGGACATTCGTGCGCGATTTAGCTACCTGCCAAAGAGCTGCACGTGCAATACGTTGCACAATAAACAGTCATAAGCAGTCACGTCAATGCACGGCTCCGCAACAATTAGACTGGGGTTTTAATTCTGAAAATAGTATATGTTTTGTGGTTTGTTGCTAACTCAAACTTTTACAACTGGAAGTGTATTTCCTTCTGAGAAATACAGGCTGCTTCTAGGCTTTAGAAAAATGATATATAGCCTTTCCCCTCCCCATTCAAGTACGTTGTTTATGCCTTTTAACAGTGACTATAGATACATACAAATTCAAGTCTGTGAAGGACCTACCTGAAAGTTACAGTAGTTTGTAGGAGCATTTGTTGCAATATGAATAAGTGCTGAACTTTAGGCAGATAATTGTAATGGTTTATCATCTACAAGATAACGCATGGTCTTTGCTAGCTGAAAAAGTGATCAAATTTGTAGTAAATTAGTTTCTAGTTTGAAAGGCTGTTCTAGCATAAACTAAGATATCAGAGAAGTCAGGCTGAATTGATACCATACAATTTTAAGATACTTGGAAAATTAGTGACAGTGCTACAACCCTGGCTGAGGTGATAGTAGAAAAACCACAAGTGCCACATTAACTAAGAGTACACTTCAATATCTCATTCTGTGCTGCACCTAGTAACCAATGGGTGTCATTTACAAATCGATACATAAACGAGATATCTGCTGTTTTTATCAAAGCTACAAGAGTGTTTTCACAAGCTGTTTCTAAAACTGTTTTCACACAATGGGATCTTTAAATTGTCTTAATCTTACCAAGCCAGAGAAGTTGTGAATACAACTGTTTTATTTGGTTAGAACAATAATCTTGTATTAGTAATAAAACATACTATTTGTGTCTTGCTGAATCCACTGTGAAACATCTAGTATTTCCTGTATCAAGTTACAGTTAATCATTCTCATGTGAGTGTTTAGAAGTATAGGCAGTTTAAAAGTAATTTTGGGTAATACCTCCTGTGACTGTTTAGTACCTGTGTTTCCCCCAGTGCTTGCTCCAGGTGCCTTCTCATTCTGCCTGAGACCTGAAAGACACTCCTTCCAACTCGTTCTGTATATGCAGCTAACTGTAACCCAAAACTTCAGCTCCTCCGATATTCTTACCTGCTGCTGATTAAACACCGCGAAGCCCAAGAGCAACAAAGCACTTGCCGTTAAACAGCTTAATTTTATGAAGTCCTTTCACACCATGCTTTAGCTAGTTTAACAATCAGAATTTTACTGTTTCATCAATTAACCTATGTGACTATTCACAAAATAGCAATAGCCAATCCAATTAGTTACAATCTCTACACTACGATACTGTTTGTCTCTTGTAACAATCTTCTGAAGTAAAAGTGAGATTTTGCTCAACTTAGAGACTACCTGTTACTCAACCTGTTTCTTCTGAAGAATATTACAACATGTGGTGTAATCTTAGGAGATGTGATCTCACTCTGCACAACCATTTGGATCTCCCTTCTTTACACACCTTACACTGCTGGTGTCTGTAAGAATACATCCATAACAATACAAACATTCATGGTCCCAGCATAATGGAGGAAAAAAAAGAAGGAGGAGGAGGAAAAAAAAGAAGGAGGAGGAGGAGGAAAAAAAAGAAGGAGGAGGAGGAGGAAAAAAAAGAAGGAGGAGGAGGAGGAAAAAAAAGAAGGAGGAGGAGGAGGAAAAAAAAGAAGGAGGAGGAGGAGGAAAAAAAAGAAGGAGGAAAAAAAGTGTAGTCTGTTTTCCATGATTGTAAATGCACAATAGAACTGGCACATTGTGACAGATGCACTCCTCGTGTTTGAACTAACCAAACTCCGGTCCAGGCAGATGCTCAGCAAGTAGGCCTAACCAAAGTTAATCCTGTTGTGCGAGGCTATCAGTAAGAACTTGGGACTAAACCCAAAAAAAGCAGTTTGACTGGAGACTGGGCTGATAAGTGGCCAAAACTGCACAAATACAGCAGAAAATCTGACTACAAATCAACCACTTTATGCTATAAATATCTGCAGTCATCAGGGCCTGCGGAGCTCCCCCTCCATAGCAGCTGGCTGCGCAGTGGTCATCTCCCCTTGAGCAGCGATGCCACTCAAGGTTACCCCTCGAGGCTGAGAGATCCCTTACCTGACACCAGACATTGATGGGTTGGTAAGTGACATTTTTTTGCATACATGTAACATTTAAGATACAAACAGTAAACTTAAGTAATAATCTTTGTATCCCATACTAACTTTAAGCGTAGTAAACAGTAGAGTATTGACTGCCCATCCATCTGGACTTATTCAATATTTTATATGCCTAAATTTACTGATTAGAACTCAATTAACTACTGGATCAGATCTGAATGATCTCTGACTCTTCTCCTGCGACACACATAAAGAGAATTTCACCACTGAAAAGAATGGAAAGTCTATACATATTACCAGTGTCCTTAACCAGAGGTAGTTAAAAGATCTCCCTGAAAATCTTTCTGTTGATTTATATGATGTTTGAATGTGATCTTGAACAATATTGTAGAGATAACTGTTTAAGCAGCCCTGCTTCAATTTTACCAGAGTTGGCAATTTGCTTGTCTGTATCATTAACCTATTTGGTTGCCAGTCTCTACTTCCAGATTTCCACTGCTGTCCCTGGTAACTCTTTCTCTAAGGCAAAAAGGTTTTACACATTTTTTGGGAGGGTGAAGGGGAAGTGTCTCTTAAAACAATTACGTATAGGGACATTCGTTGGAAGTGTGATTGTCTATTTTTCCACTCATGTCAAATGCAAATTGATCAGTTTGACTTAGGTACAATTATTCAACTTACTGGTAAATCCAATAACAAGGGGGGTGGGCAGAAGGGCATAGCAGACTTTTAAAATAAAGTATACTTTAAGGCCCATACTTTGGATCTAAAGTCCAAGTGTCTAACAGCTGATGCCAAAAACATGATTACAGGCCTGAAGGAATATCAGTCAGGATAGGCAACAGGAGGAAGAAAGAGGTGCAAAAATACTGTGGCATTGCAAGTACAGGAATAGGAATTCTTGATCTAATGAAGGCAAAAGGGATGAAAGACATCATGATTTCCATGCAGGCATCTCATGTACCCATAAATAAGACCGCCATTCTCAGTGAAGATTTACCCATAGTGATCTACTGCCCAAGCAGCCAGTTGCAGGCTGCTACAGTTCTTACGAGAGGTGCAAAAACAGAGGCCATCTGCTAATTTTTTGTTTATATGTAGCATAGTTATAAAATCCTTCAGATTACCCCTCAAAAGTGTTTCTGCTTTATCACGTTGCTGATCGCAGTCCACCAAAGAATCTAAGCAGAGAAGCTCAATATGCTAGATTTGTATCACGAGTATACAGCTAGCAAAGCATTTAATTTTTACTCTCATTACAAAGAAAAGCAACCCAATGGCTAAGATGCCATTTAATCACTAAAGCATATTAAAAAATAATGTCAGTAATGTGTTTTTATTTTGCAAAGAATAGCACTGAAGTAATTATGCTGAACTATGGTTTGTTCATTAAATTATGGATCTTGTTCTATTAGTTACATAAAACATTCTTGAGAAAGATGTGTTATACAGTTTAGTCAACAGTGATGATTTTGATTTGGAAAATAATACAATTCATCTTGCAGAATATATTTGACCAGGTTAAATATTATTCAGAAAATAAAACGTGCTTCCCTTTCTCATATGTAGTGTGACCTATTTTATATTAAATTGAGAATGTTTAGACTTCCCAAGGGATACAGAATAGGACCCTAAATCAGTACAGTATGCAAAAGAAAAAAATTACATTGCATATTTATCAGGGAAAATTATTTCTTCCCCAGATGAACACAGAATTTCTAAAGGGGATTAGGAAGTGTTATGGCAGAAATATTGTGAATGCATTAATTGAACACAAATTTGCCCTTTGCTTCTTGACACTTCATTTGGAAAACACCAGGTAGGTGTTAATTAAGATAACAAGTGACCCATACTTTTCATCTTTTGCTTTAATGACTGATGAGAATTTATGAACTTTAATACTACTTCTTCACTGATGCAGAGTTAAACATACAGCAAGAGAATAACACTCACCTAATTTAAATAGTAAAAAATTAAGTCTCACTTTTGATTTCAACATATGCCCCAGAAACATAGGCAAAAATCAAGTCCACTTCCACATGCTGGGAAGCAGATGACATTATATCAATTTTACAGAAGAATTGTCAGCTGATTACAGGTTATTGGAAAGATTGTTCTTACCAGAGGCAGGAATGCTCTGCACTGTGTGTAGTAACTAGTATGCCTAAGAGCATCTGTACTAAAATGGAGTATCTACGTTTATCTGGTTAAAGTTTCCATTAGAAAGCAGAGTCCTGCCCCTCTTCTAATTCAAATATTAAAAACAGAAAATTGAACACTTGCTTATCACCTAAGAAGGACCTGCCAGCTATTGCTGCACATAGGCTTTATTCCCTTGCCATTGACATGAGCTTATTTATCTCAAGGAACAAGAAAGAGGAATAAATTACCCCTTTTGCAACCACAACAATTTAGCTTTGCACTTTCCTTAAAGAATCAAAAGCAAGACTTACACTGATAACAGGTATTCTTATTTTTACAAAATGTCTGCGTCAAAGCAACAACGTATCAGATACGCTTTACTCACCGAACAAAAATACCAAGTATTTTTCCAGTATCTGTATTGTGGTCTCAGCTGTATTTCTGAATACTAAAGTTTCTTGAATTTAATAGAGCTCCGTGGTTGTAGAGCTTGCTGAGCTGGTAGGCAGACAGGCCAGCCATTCTGAGAGCAGATCAACATAAACTGACTCAAAATAAGCTTTTGTGTCCTTGTATAAAACAGTTTAGTAGACATTGGTTTACTGAGAGTCATCCCTGGCTCCTATCTAGATAACTTGAGCTAGTGCTTCTCAGCAGAGGTCTTTACATCAGCATTCACTGGTTTAAGTCAGTGCCCACTAACCTTTATCCCCAAAATACCTGCATTTACCTTTTTACAAAAAAAAAAAAAAAAATGGAATGACATTTGGGTTCCATCTTAGCACTAAAGTGTTTTAGTATAACACTGTCCAAAAGTACATTTAATGGTGCCCAGTTGCAGCAGAAAGATTCAGAATTTCTGCCACATGTTCTGATGTAGAGAATTTCTTTACAGCTGTTATTTATTTATTGAAGGCATAGGCAGATCATAAATTCAAGAAGAGTTGTAATAGTTTTGTAAACCCCAGTCACCTAACTGTTGGTGGAAATGGCATCTTACCAGTAAAAGGCTCTTACACACTGCTGAGTATGGAACAGCCAAAGCAAGAGGGTAGCCTTCATCCTGCTGTAGTGAACGTTAGTGCTTCCCATTGCCCTTTTCATAATGACCACTATCTAGATTAGCTCCAGGAAAAGACAGTCACATACCATGTTAAACCATCATGGTCTACATTAACAAGTCATTTGGCAAACTTCTGGTCTCTCTGGACCTTCGTCTGCCTGAATTTATCCATGATTCGCATATTGCTAATCATTACATTCAGCACTGAGTTTTCTTTGTAATTAGTTCTTTTAAGTGCATCAAAGCTTTAGAAGACATATATTCATTTGACAGTTTTCTAATTGCTTTTTATGTTGTCATCGTTATGGCAAAGGAGCTTTATGATCTTAAAGCTCTAAAACATTTTAATTTTTCCTAGAACTTGATATTAAAGGGCTAAGAACTGTGGTCAGATTAAACAAGTCTAATTTGAAGACACATGAGGTCTTCCCAATGCATCAATTCAGTCAGACATTTTTAACCCTTTCCGTGAGCATCAGACTACACAGAAATAGGACAATCCGCATCTTGCCCTTTGACAGCAAATATTTGCTTCATATTTATTACTATCTAGACCAGACTAGCTGTAACAATAATCAGCTGAGATCGCTCTAGGAAATTTATTACACACACTAGCAAAATTCATTGTCAGGCAGATTGTTTTCTTCATATCCATATTAAATGACCTTTTCTTTCATCAGTTGCCTGTGCATATGCCTGACAAGATTTTTTTCTTCCCTTTGCAGCATTTGCCTTAGTTATTTGTGGGCTCTCCCCTCTGTTAATACTCAGTGGGGTCATATTATTCAGTCTTAATAAAAGGTTACACAAGCCTTTTGCTCCAGTAGCACTAATCACTTTTGCCATTCTTCTTCCAGCCTTTTCATTAACAAAGGCTGGGCTGGCATTAGCAATTCAGCAGAACAGGAGATCAGTAGATCAAAGTCAATCAAAGCAGGTGGTGCTGAGCGCACTCCATCACCATCCCCACTTTGAGAGTTTCAGAGTTTCACTTTAGATTACATGTCTTCTGGACTGAGCATTCCAAACTCACACTCAGGTCAAGGCTATCTGAAGGAGCAATGAGTTTGGACCCTCACGCTTCCATTGTGAGAGCATTAGGTGAGCTACCAGTCTGACATTCTCCAAAAAAAGATCTAGTTCATATGCTCTGTGTAAGTCAAAAACAGCCAGAGGATGATGCTTCAAAACACACTTTCTCCAAACTGAAGTACTAACAAATGTGCAGGCAAATACTCACATAACAGTAATAAAAGGAAAGAAAAAACCTCCCAGATTATAAACACCACAATCATAGCAAAGAGATAGATGCACTGCTACTAATTTGGTTTTTGACATGGACTTTTGTTTTGGAAGTTTAACTTGAGGCAATGAACCCTTATTTTCTGATCTCCATGTATGATTTTCTTTTAGTTCAGTCAAAAATGTCTTCAGCACTAGTAAATGCCCTTTCTTGCTGGCCATTTTATGATTTCAGTAATGGCTGTATTACATGGGGTTTGAACATAGTATTCATTCAAGTTCAGTGACCTGTCCAAACTTTTAATTCCATTTGGGGGCGGGGAACCACCACCAAACCTCCTCAGGACTCAAAACACAGTTGCAAACATTTTGAGAAGAAAGTATATTTTTTACTTTTTAATAGGAAATTATTATTTCCTTTGCCTCATTTACTGAAGGACAGGGTAAAGCTACCTAATAAAAAAAATAGATTTTTACAAAGCTACAGAATAACAGGATTGGAACTTTCTTTTTAATCCAAGATTTGATTCATCCAACTGTTTGAATCTCCGATTTTTAGCTTAAGAAAAAAGTTCGAAAACAATATAAATTGTTTAGTGTTGCTATTTTGTAAGTAAACATCTTATGAGATGAAACATTTTGTGAGAGGTATTTAACTGATACCCAAGACCAAGCCGAGCTTTCTGCTCTTTGGTAATTGGGAAACTCCAGAACTTCCCATTGTAAACCAAGGCTGCCCCTGGTTCATCTGGAAAGTCTGTCACAACTGGTTGGTTCAAGGATGTTGTGAAATATTTGGGATGCACTTATTTAAAACAGTGTCTAATATTTTTGTATTTAGTGGCAAATGAACCATGGAAGTGGGTTATATTCAGACAGCTAGTGCGAACCTGCAATTCAACAGGTCTTGTTAGTTCTAGTGACCTAATGTTTGCTAAATAATGCATCTCTGAAAAAATGAAAAGCTTCAGAATTTACTACAACGTGGCAAATTCCAAGTCTTTGCTCATGTCAGAGACTGTCGGATTGTTTTCCTATCTTTTCATTTCACTGCGGGGGCATTTTTGTAGTTTATCACATGATTTATGCCAATAACCAATGCTTTCGTTTCCCCCTTCCCTTTTTTCTTTTTTACAAATGTGGAACAGAAACTTAATTGTTATAGAAATTGTTATTGTAAAATCTGTTCACAGAAGCTGTATTTCATTTTATACCTTGGAAAGAAAACCAAACCAACAAACATACCTGTGAATAACTGTTTTGATAGAACAAAAGCATCCCTTTTTAATGACCTCTATGTAACAATCGCCAGTCCACTTACTGTATGTAATAAATGCAAGTAGATTATTTACATGTGAAATAACTAGTATTGTTAAAATGGCACCCATTTTTCAATCCATGTGCTCTTGCAAGTCTCCCTATATTAGAACTGCATAAGATATTCTTGAAAATGCTTGAGGTGCCCTGAAAGCTATTTGCAAGAGATATTATCCAGTGTCATAAACATCTCGTGCAGAATGTGAATAATTTGTCTATCAGATAATGTATAAGCAGTTCTTCCCTACGCTTCAAACTCTGACTATTTAAATTTCCATATTACTGTTGAATCAAAGTTAGAACATACTGATAGTTTTCTTGTGAATAACACATTTTTCTTCTAGGCGAAAGGACAAAGGAGGTCGCAACAACTGTTTAATTAATTACTGTTGAACAGTAATGCTATTACTGAAATAATTCCCATCATGAAAGGTGATTTGAGTGTGAAAGCAGCCTTACAAATGGCTTTAGATCCTCTTACTTGGGATATTTTCAGTAAAATCAAATGTAACCTGAAACAGATCCCCTAGACAGTACATAAATACATTTTTATTTTCTTTTTCTGATTCGTATGTGGAAAGATAATCCCTTTGCATGTCTACAAAAATAAAAAAAATAAATTGACTTAGTCACAAAAGACTCTGGGATTAAAAAGTCCATGATTTACTAAAATACAGCAAAAACTAAGATCCAGATCTTCAATCAGTGTTAATCAGAATAGTTCTATTGAGGTCCAATTTGTGCTAGCTAAGGATCCAGCCTTAGATTTAATGATCTCATTGGTAATGAAGCAGAAAGATGGGTTTACGAAATCAACAGTGAGGAAACAGAAGAAAAAAGAAAGAAGGAAATATTATGGCAGCAATCCAGCATTCATAACTGAACTAATGTTCAATTACTGTGAAACGCTTTATGGAAATAAATGTTAGTTCTACATGAATCCCAAATGAGTTTATTACAATCAGTGCTATTAAAATGATTAAAATAAAGTGTTGCTAATATGCCAAACAACTGTGATTGCAGTTTCATAAAACTAGTGTTTAATATCCATCACAGATAAAAGATTTTTTTCTGTAATAACTAAACATAATGATGTGTCTACATCATTTGAAATTATGACATTGATGATAATGTTAATTAGCCTTTTAAAAGGAATTAACATAGTGCAATGTGTAAAATACATTGGAATACCTAAAGGTTACTTAAGTGACATGAAACCACTCTTAGGAGCCATTTTACATCAGCAGAACAGGAAAATAAAAATCATTACATCGTAAAATAATTTGCTTGCTTTCATTTTAATTTTTTTTCCCAAAGTCCAAAGTGTTTATGAACATATTTTTGTTTAGAAATTTTTGGTTATTATGGTACTCAAAACATTGAATTCAATCACCATTTTCAGATCCCTAAATGACAGCTTAAAAAAAAAAAAGAAGTATTTTCACAAATATACACTATTAATAAATAACGATTCCTCTTAGGGGGGAAAAACATGAAATTATGTGAATCTGTTCAGTCTTAACTATTTCAAAGAGCCTTTTCCAATGGAGAATAACACATTTCGGTTAGAGCATAATGTGCAATTTTATTAGCAAATATATTTATGAAGCAGTTGTACAGGCGCCACAGCGCTGCAGTTTTCCTAATGAAAAAGGTTTTACTTAAAACACATGCACTCAACTTAGCAACAGGTTTTAAACACAGCACATCCATGGAGTTAACAGCTGAAGCAGAATGGGAAGGGTGATATCTACACAGAAGATGGCGCAACTCGTGCTGTATTTTCCGAGATCTGTGTTTCTCAAGAAACCCAATAGTATTAAACATTTAGTTTCCTATCTGATTTGGAACTATATACATTTAAATAACATCCTTGCTGTTTGAGTGGAAAGTTACCAGCAAGCATTTAGGACATAGATATATATAGCTATATCTGTACAGAGGTCAGAATTACATATATCTATGTGGACATCTTGAGAAAGAATCATTTTTATAGAATCAGTGATAATGTTGCAGCTAACTGGCTACTAGTAATAGTAACTATTTCATTTAGTGTCTTTTGTTTCTTGGTTTCAGCTTTACTCAGTATAAATACTCCAAGTGCTCTGACAAAGAAATATACATATTTCCACCCTTCACCAGCCACCTAATGGATGCATTACCTTTTACTGCAATCTCTTGTGGAACAAAGTTCTCTAGTTCTATGCTCTGATATTTGAACTGTTGTTTACAAGATTACTTTCTTGCAGCTTTTACTTCCACAATTATTTTAACAAGAACTGTAACTTTTTTTTCTTCTTGACCTAAAGAATTTTTTATTCTGCTGTGGTTTCTTTAAAAACAGCCTTTAAAAAAATACCACATAAGCAAGCATGGACCCTCTTCCCCTTTGCTGAGTGGAAGGTAGTTCTGAAGTCTCTGAAACTCAGATGAACAAGTGACTAACAGCAAAACTGTACCATTTTTAGACAAGTTCTCTGAAAGGACAGATGTTTTATACAAGTCTGCTAAAGTCATAAAAACAGAAGTGACACTAGACAAATACTCTTCTTTCAGCAAAATTCACTTCCCACTCCCTAAAGAGATCAAACATTCACTTAAAACATGATGAGCGTCCCACATAAGAATTAGATGAGGATGGCAGATGGATGAATGCATCAGAAAGTTCCCACAACGCTTGCATGCCAGGAAAGTCATGTCTGATTTCATTCCACAGTCAAACATAGAAGTCACTTAAGAGAGACTGGAAATGACGAAGGGATGAGACAAGGGAAGTTGTTACGGGTGCCTGACTGGGACCTCAGTGCCCACAATACAGAGTAGCAACTCAGTGACTTCCCACTGTTCCAGCATGTTGATGGAACAGAGATAGCGGGGCTCCTGCTTTCTGCTGGCATGGGCACCAACTGTGAAAGGTGGATTTCATATCTATTACCTTCCCTTCTCCATTTGCATATTTATCTCACCTATTTTGTACAGCATAAATTATGTCTGTAGATTTTCCATTCTCTGCAGATTATTAAATAGTTTGTCTAGGTGAGCGAGAAAGAAACACTACTTAGTTCCATGTCCTATGATTTATTTTTAAAGCCAAACCACATTCACTGACAGCTTTATAGTCAAGTTAAAAGAGAAACCTTTTTGAGGGAAACTGAACACAAGTCATTAAGATTTGTGTTCTTAAAGGCTTTTAGCCAAGTCATGTATTTTACATTAAACAATAACTGAATAGAATACAAGCTTCTTGAAACAGCATCTGAAACTCAGGACTCCCTACTCACAGGTAATTGCTAGTCTAACAAGTCTACCATCTCAGCTGCTCCTTTTTGTATCGTAAATGAATTATTTGCTATACATGGGCAGATTGACCAGAAAAGACATATTTCTCCCGCTAAAGCCCATCTGTAGTTGCCAGCTAATATACTCTACTGAAAAACAAGAGACATGAATCTCTGCTTCATCAGAGTGAGAAGTTAATTGAATCGCTACTTTCTACCTCCTTTGGCATCTACAAAATTCAGTAATCTCACCACTGCTTTTTCCTCCGCTTTGAAAAGTTGCTGTGACTCAGCTTCCAAGACAGGAGGAGGGTAAAATTAACTGATAGACTGGGAACTCCAAGCCAAGTCAGGAAACCAGTGCTTTCCCTCACCAACCTTTATTATCCCAAGAAAGGGGGCCAGGCACTGGGTTACCCTACTTCAAACCTACCCACAGAGGCAGAGCCCTAAGAGAACATCTCTGTCAAACAAGAAGGTTTCCCTGTGCTTGGTCATGATTCATTCAGGATGTCATAGACAGGTCATGAGAATAACCAAGAAGGTAACTGTGAGTACTGAGGACTTACAAAAAAGTTCAGACATCCAATGGCAACAAGTTAACTCCTAGGAGCGATATTTGAAACAGTTCCCTTTTTATTAAAGGATGGAAAGAACAAAAAGAAAGAGATCCATAACAGAGTATAGCAGGCTCTTCAGAAAAGTTGATTCCTGTAGAGAAGAAGTTATCATCTTAGAAGTAATTATTGAAGCACTTAATTGGCTATGGCAGCTGATGCTGCCTATAGCTTTTTTAATCTTGACTGCAGAAACCAGTGAAAAATCATCCAACCAATATGACCAAAAAAGCATAGGAGATGGTTTACCAATGTGTTTGTCTACAGCCCTGGATTTTGTGTCCTTTCATTAGGTTTTATGTGCTACTTTTCATAGTGACAGAATACAGAAGTAGTCTAAAATTGAGCTAACCAGAACACAGTGCACCAGAGCACTATTAGCAACACCAATCTATCTCGGAGCTAAATAATCCTGTTTCCAGACAACATTCAGATCTGACCAATACAAGCTATTTCTAAATGCAGAACACACATAACAGGTTTTTTTTCCTCACTTAATGCTCTTCAAGTTTAAAATTGCCTTATGCGACAAGTGTAGTATACTGGAAGTGATTGCAAATTGCCAGAAGAGAAGATTCCAAGTACACTTCAAGAGCTGTTCAGACATACCAAAAGCTTTGAAAACTGTTTTTCTTAGATCTGTATTTGTACACAATTTTTTCAAATTATATTCTAGGATTGTTTCTTCTCGGAGAAATTTACACTACGTATTTTCTAGTTAAGGCACTCTATAAGGACAAAAATTGTTTTGCAAAGGACTGGGATGCAGAAAGGTGGCCTTTCCAAATTGGAAAGGATTTTCATGATTCAAAATATCCTCTGAAAAGAGTCCATTGGAGACAAACGAAACTTGTCTTTTCAGTCTAGTCATTTCATGACACGAACAGGAAAAACAATGTATCATTTAAAATAAACAGCAGTTAGAATAAAGCCAAAATGTCTTGTTCTGAAAACGTAATGTAAAAAAATGGAACATTCTGTAGTTTTGAAGTTCCTCTTTTCCTCTCTCTGCTCTAGGGTTTTTTTTCAAAATTATATTTGGAGAAAATGTTTCATTAAATGCAACATTTTTTTTTCCCCACTCCCAGTAGTTGCACAGTCAACACCAACATTTTCGGAGCTGTAATTTTGATGAGGTTTTAATCACAACCCTATTACTGAGATAATTCATATGAACAGCCACTAACACTAGGATATACTTTTGCCATTCTTAAAATACCATTGATACTTAAAACAAAACCCCTAAAAACCACCCCTCATCCCACAAGGGAGTGGAACCAATAGCACGCACACACAAAGAGAGAAAACAGAATGCAAAACACCTATAGCTTGGAGACTTAAATTGAAAGCTGGAGTCCGAACAAAGGTCTCTCGCATCTCATGGAACCACCATCCAAGCTGGACTTCAGAACTGGCTGTAGCCCAGTAAATAAAAGTTTTTGGCATTGCTAGTAAGAGACCATAGCCATTGTACAGAACCAGCTGTACCAGATCTCGGGGCTGGGATGGTCTTGCCATGGCCCCAGCTGGGTTTAGCTGTGATGATAGCTGTTAAGTGGGCAAGTGATCATTGCTGCCTCTGCAGGCACTAGCTCCAGCAGAGCTGGGGGTGGAGAAGGCCTGATTCTCTCCAGGCCATCCCTGAGGAACCACCAGCAGCACCGTGGGTGCCCAGGGAGGTGCTGGGGTAACTTACAGACCTCCCCTGGGCACCAGGGAGAAGGATGTGTGCTGGGTGGAGGGTACACCCCAACAAGCCCAAGCAAGCAGAGACTGAGGAGGAAGGGATCCCCAGCACCCCCACCCATCCTGATGCTGCTCCTTGAAAGATGAGCAGTATCACCCTTAGGAGAGGGCATCACAAGGGTGAGCCAGACAAACACCAGAGAAACAAGGTGTGTTCCCTTTTGCCAGTAATATTTTCAGTGTAAAAGTTCCTTTTTTCCCCCCCCCATTTTCTCTTGACCAATGCTTTCTTATACTTCAAAAGTGAGGTTTATCTTTCAAACTACTAAGTTATTAGCTATTAAGGGATAATATTCTTTTACATCCTCTAGTTTTGATCAGAAGTAACATTCTGTACCAAAATCAACAGTCGAGTTATTAGAAGACAAAACAAATAAATCTATTTTATTTTTTTTCTGATGAAACATCATGTAGCAGAAGAATTTCAACTTAGATCTGATTCCAATTGTAAATTAAAATAATTTCATAGAATTACATGACAGAGTAAGTAAGGCAAAAGTATCTATACTTTAGAACAAAGTAAAAATGGGCAACAGTTATCTGGAGACCCATTCAGTTCAGGTTTTTAATTTGTGTCAACACCCTTACGCTTATGAGGAGCCCAACAATAATATATCAAAATTTTATGGTTAAGAGGAAATAAATCTGTTAAAAAAAAAGTTGCAACGTCAGATTGCCAAGAAAGTTGTTAGAAAAAATGAAGCTTACAAAAATAAATAAATCCATGGGAAATATCAAAAAAAGCCTCTTAAAATGCTAACAATTTGAGTTGCTACATAGCATTAGTAAAATTTAATTCATAAATTGAGACAAAAACACAGAAATAACACCATCTAGAGTATTTGTGGATGGAAAAATATTTTCTGGGTTTTCAGAATCATGGAATATTTTTAAGAAAGAAGTGACAGGCACAAAATAAGTGTTTACAATTGTAATAAGTTTCTCTGCTGTGGAAACAATGCTACTCAGCAGTAAATGGAAGTAAAAATAATTATTTCTTGCCAAAATAAATTCAACTTTACATTTTATCATTCCAACAGTTTTATTAACGAGATAACAGTATTTTGTTCTCACAACTTTGAAAGCATAACCATGTGAATTAATAGCTAATTCAGATTTAAAATTAATGAGCTTTACTGCATTGATTTTTTTCCAATTTTCTTGAATAGTATTTCCTTTAAATAGTCTTTCACATAATGCACAATATTATAAGTCCCAATTGAGTAACAATGAAGTCTCGTTAGTCTTTGTCACCTCATAATCATTCATGCTGCATTTTAAACAAGCAACATAAATTGCTGCCTTGGGAAATTATTTTGGAGTTACAGAAGAAATATGTGCCAGCTTAAGTTGTAGTTTGTTCTTGTAAAGCATTTTATACGAAAGAAGTTTTACTGGGCATACAAGAGTGTTTTCTCACTAAATTAGATATTTCTTTCTGCTAAGTGTGGGTTACTTCTCACATATGTTAAATCCTAACTGCCTACCTACTTCATAACAGCTCTATTTAAAACCAGCACTTTTCACAGAGGTGATAATGTCAGACTTATTTATTTATTTTAAAGGAACACTTCAAGGGAATTCAAAAGAAGAGAAAAAACATGCAGAGAGAATTTTTCACAAGGAAGGAATTCCACAGGACAAGTGTTTGTTTTGAGGGATTTCTTTCATTTTCGCCATACCTCATTGTCAAATCACCTGTTTCTGGCATTTTGACAGCAAATATAATGGAATCAGACCCACATTTGTTGACCTATCAATTAAGCAATGTTGACAATTAAATGAAAATCTACCTCTGGGCAGAGGGCCAGCACAAATCTTGCATACCACTTAAAGTGCTGTTTATGACTCATTTTGAGACTAGATGGTAGCTAAGTGACAGGTATGTCTCACACTGCACAAATTAACCCTTAATGGGTGTTTTCATTTTGCATGAAGATTCATGTTTTATCCTTCAGCAACATGCATTTAATAATATCTTGATTTAGGTAGGTCGCTATTTTGGCATTAGTTTTAGCACTACAGGGTCAAAACGTGTTTTTCCAAATCTGGCCAATCTCCATCACTAAATGTGGAAAGCTATCTACCACCATATACAACATCAACTCACTGTGAACAGGAAAGGTGCTTACTTCAGAGTTGGAAGGAGAGCAGACAGCAAGCAAATTTTACAGATGCAAAGCCAGAAGATTAATTACTCTTTGGTTTACCACAGAAGTTATGCTATCAGGGAGAAGAAGGTGAAGTGCTGGAAATTCATAAAGCTTTTGAGCAAAAGAAGCTTTTAATTAAAGCTTCCACAATCTTGCACATCATCTAAGACATGCTTATATCTTTGCAAGGCTAGCTTCGGGTTTAGGCACCCTGAAGATATTTATTTCATGAAGAGAAAGTCTGAGACGCAGTGCTGTCAGAAGTCTCCCATTAGGGATTCATTTCCCTCGTTTCCTTAAGTGTTTCCTTTCCTGTACCTTAGGAGCATATGAACAGACCAGTTGATTAAAAATACGGAGCTTTGGTTCTAAGAGAACAGAGCCTTGATCAACCCAAGAAAGATAAACATAAGGGGTTTTAACCCTTGCCTTTTTTTTTGTCTTGAAAAGACTAAAAGAAAAGAAGAAAGCCACAAGACAAGGATTCCTGCCACCCCCATAGTCTAGCTATACATTCATCTTCCTTTATTCAGTTTTAGTGCAGAGAAAATACTTGTAAGATCTGAACTTTCTTGTTTATCATTTGATAAGATAGGAAGCACAGCTAGAAGTCTTGTATCTTGAACTGGTCTTTCAGTTTACTTAAGTATTTATGTAAGGTGTTCACCAAAGTATTTATTGAAATAGAAATCTCTGTAACCTCAAATAGAGTCATGTTCTCTGACCAACTAGTATTTAGCCCACACAAAATGCATCTGCTTTAACATACAACAGAAAGACTCCAGTACTCTAAACCCACTAATTAGCTTCTTGCTGTGGAAAATGACAAAGTTGGGTTAGTTACCAGTCAAGTTCTTAATGCCCTACATCCTAAGAGCACTGAAAGGATTCTGTCTCTCATGAGAAACAGCTGGTTTAGGCACAGAGTTTTCAGACAGGAGTCTGAACTGTGAATCTTCACTGGAAGGACATACCTCCCTGTAGCCTAGAAGCACAGGGTCTGACATATCTTTTCTCACAGAACTTTATTTTGTGGAGCCTAGGTAGGTCCCACCTCAGCATGCAGATTTTGGGGCATTTCAGTCTTCAGCAGCTAACTCCAAACACAATATCACCACCTGAAACTCCCTGAAAACCAGTGTATTCCATGGAGAGCCAAAGTGTTTAGAAGCCAGCCTGAATTTTGAAATTTTGGATTTACTGACTTAAAGATTACTTAGATATCTAAAAACCTTTACCAGTCAAAAAGTATTAAATAAAAGCAAAAAAAAAAAAAAGGATAGTGGAACCTTTAATGGTTACCTTTCCCCTGATAATCTGAAAAAGTTAATGGAACAATAAAGAATGCACTCCAGTTTGACATACTGAGTTGGCAGATCTGTCACTAAAGTTTACACAAAGGTGATCTTCTGTGCCAGGAAATGTACAAATTCCCAATTCTTCTGTTTAACTTTTCCATTTAACAACCAAGTATGCCGGTTCTTTTTCTCATGAATTCAGATACTTGGCACAGGAATGTGAAACAGAACTAAAGATATCTCCCAAAGGAGATCAGGAAGGGAACTGGTGCTTCCACCATCATGGCAAGACAACCTTCTGCTGTCCTTTAACCACACACAGCATCAGAACAAGCTCCAGCTACAGGATGGAGACACCGACATGCATGAAAACCGACTAGGAGGGAGTTTTCCTGCAGAAAACTCCGCTATTCTAATGCCCCCCTTCCCTTCATGGGACAAAAAAAAAAATGTCCCTTTTGCATGAAATCTTGGGGAGGCAGGGGAAGCAGAGATAAGTAATTTTCAGCATAACAGATCTGAAATTCACAGCGTCTCTCACTCACCTATAAGCCCTTCTTTTTCCCCCTCACAAGATTTGTAGGTCCTCAGCTCCTTCTCTGTCCCTAAGTCTTAAAAGGCAGAAATTAAAGCTTCAAGATAAGAGCTCCCAGTTCCACACCAGGGGATCTGGAAATACAGAGTCTTCAAGATCCCTACAGAATAGCTGGGAAACCTGACCCATTATTAGATACCCAAGATCATCAGTGCTCTGACAGGGACCTGGGAGGTTCAGCGAGCGCCAGCTCTTGGCTCAACTCAACAGCATTACCATGGTAGGGAACTTGAGCCATAGAGGACACGCCAGAGCTGAACAACCCCAGCCTCCTTCTGCAAAGACTGCCTAAAGCTTTAAAAGCCTAGATTTTCCAGCAGAACAAACATGAGAATGGTTAGGAAGCCATTAGGTTTTGTTGTTGTTTTTTTTTTTGTTTTTGTTTTTTTTTAAAGAAAGAGTTATCGTCTTGCAAGGCATTTGCACTAAAAGAAATAAAAAAGGTATTTCACAACAAAAATTTTGTTTTGCTGGACAATTCCCTACCTAGTTGTAGTCTAAATGATCTGTTCCAGACCAAAGTTTCATTGGTTACGTCATTCCTATATTCTTCAACATTTGCAGAAGAAAATTTTCAAAGAGCCGAGACTCCTTATTGAAACGTCTTGTGAAAGAGGAATAAAGTATCTTTATACAAGAGTTTGCAATTATTAATTGGCTTCACTTTGAATTAGTTAATGATCCAATTCAGCTGTGATCAAAGCACAACAGCTAGATAATTCAGGATAGAAAATGGAGTTAATTTACTTAGATATGATACTACTTTCCTAATGACTTTATTTCAATGGAGTTTCAATTAGTTATGAGGTTATTTTACTCATTAGTCCAACAAGATGTCTGCAGGCAATTAACATGTCACTCCTTGTGAAAAAAGAACATATATTTTTTTCTAGAGGGATGTCTTTAAGATTTATGTTACTGAGATTTTTAAAAAGTTTATGGAAAAACTAATTAAATATTGAAGATCAATGAATTGGCCATTTATTTTTATTTAGGGGGCTGAATGATTGTAATTTTTAAAAAAATGTACAATTAGTAAGAGCCATTTATTGATACACCAGTTAGTTTTCAATTCTGCTTGCTGGACAAGGATTTCCCTTACCTCGTCAAACACAGACCAAACATACTTTAAGACTAGACCACAAATCAAGACATTCAGTTTTTGTAATAAAGACATTCCCTCAAACAGCTACCCTATATCCCTGAACAGTGATAAACCCGTAGGAACAGTTAAAAAACAGAAGCTATAGCAATTACTAAATCAGAATTTATCAGACAGTTGAAGTCAATGGACACTTCATATTCTAACGTAGGGAAAAAAGGATTTGCCTTTAACCGGTAATAACTTTATAGCTAATGAGTAAAGACTTCCCTCCACCCAAAGTTGAGTATTTTTAACTTCTACATTACGAATTATTTTACCTTTCAAATTTACTACACGGTACCATGTATTCTACTAGGAATATCTAGAATGATTGAGCAAGAAGCATGCTTGGATACTTTGCAGCTACAAACCTAAATCAGTAAAAAAAAAAAGCTTGCTTACTAACATTTTTCCTGGGCACATACTTTCAGAAGAGAGCTTCTAGCTATCAGTCTTTATTCCATGCCTTTTCTCAAAAACATGAAAGTACAAACACTCTTTGCTTTCTGCTTACCCAGAGACCCATGCTCTATAAGCACATTCCACTGTCTGTGACTAGAAGAAAGGATTTCCTCTCTCAGTTTAATTCATCCAACAAATCAGAAATATAAACCCAAACCCAGTAATTCATGTAGGTTTGGCCACAGTGAACAGCATTTGACTGTGAGCAGCTCCAAAAATCTGACCTTCATTCCTTAATTATAGGTGTTTAGCACCGATCCCTAATCACACAGCATGTGAGGGAGCGCTAACCTTCTCCAATTGCTATACTCATGTGTAGTAATTATATACATATTAAAATCTCACTTCCACACTGCCTTGTGTTAGCAAGCTGAGACTGTAAATCCCTCTCCTCAAACCTACATATTGTATGAATAGCTACAGAGATATTTTTTTTTTTTAAGCCAAGGACAGTAGTAGGTCTTCTAGCCTTCTTTTCTTGATTTAGCTGTTCTCAGTGGTTCCTAGGCTCTTAAGTACTCACCACTCACAACAAAACACAGTGGTACAAAGTAGGATAAGTAGGGAAAGGGGAGGGTTTCAGCTGTGGTCTTGCAAACCTTATTGCTTACAAGATAAGCAATTTAGACTACCCAGACATACTGGCCCTGGTGAAGTCAGGCAGAACTGCTTACTGGAGAGAAGCAGAATTAACTTATCCTTCTAAATTTATTTCCCAAGAGACAAGATCCCGCAAACTTCATCAGCCTAGCAAAAGTGCATGAGAATGGGTCAAACCAACTCGGAGGAAGAATAATGAGCTTGACAGCCAGCACTGCTGGGAAAGGCATATAGACAGCTGTGGAGACAGCCAGGCTGACAGGCTTTTTTATTGTTTTGTTTTTAATGGTAGTCTGATAAAATAGGACTATCAAACAGAAATGCACATTCATAAAGTCATTCTCTGACTCACTGAACCCTCTTCTCTGTTATTTATGGTGAGATAGGAGGTCAAATCAGAGAGGTTTTAGTTGATGAAGAAAAGCTGCAGAAAGGATTTGCTTAATTCCAAGAAAGGGCAAGTTTCTTCTTCTTAAAAGAAAATTAATTGGCACATCCTTCTTAAGAACTAACAAGTTCCCAACAAATTTGATTTCCAAATGTAATTTTGCATAGGCAATTATTTTTCCTCTAACTCGGAGTATTTGACTTTTTGTTTTATTTTTTAAAAAAGTATTTTGGGGGAATCCTCTGCTTTTGGTCCAAATAGAAACACCACACTACATTCTGTGGTTGGAGAAGTCTCAATTTTATTTATCCAACAGGAGACTCATGGCAGCATGCCCCACCTGCAGAAGCAATACTTCACAAGAATTTCAGAAAGGTGAACTCAATTTGAGGGTCTTTCGGGTATTGCAAAACTAAACTTTTTCCCTCGAGTGCCCTGTTCAGATGCAACTGCCATATGACCATAGCAGTAAGAATTTACGAGATGCCAATATTGATTTACAGGATGGGCTTAGAGTCAGATTAACCTTCTCCTGTGAAATTCTTAATAACTATGTGCCCAAATAAATGTTTAACAACATCATAATGCTGTCATCACCCTTTACTGTGTGAAGTACTTACCACGTTCTTCAAGCAGCACTTAGTGCCTTACAGGACAAAAGTGAAATTTTAGCTTTTGGGATGAGAAGAAATTGAGCACAAGTGATCAGTTGGGAAAAAAAACCAAACAAAACATAACAAAAAAAAAATCAAATCTAGTATCCTTGGTGATTAACCACCATGGGGAAAAATCCAGTTCCTTGCTGTCCTAAATACTTCTGTAGGAGCTTTAAGCTTTTAGGAACAGAAGATGCATTACTGTCCCTGACTCTTAGTCTCAGCAACCCTGTATCAAATGCTCAGGTTCCCTATGGCACAAGTGTCAGATTCCCAATTTTTTCATATGTCATACCACTGATATTGTTATTCCACAAACATTTATTCCATGGGCAGAGCTTATAATTGTATTCACATCATCCTCTCAACTGGTCCTATACAAACAGTAAGGGCAAATGGTCAATTAGGGAATGATGCTAGCTAAGAATAAAATGGCGGGGGGAGGGGGCGGGGAGAAAGCTGTTTCAATGCTGTGCTGAAATGAATTTACTTGTACTCACACACTTACTTTCTCTCTCCATCTCAAAAACAACACAAAACACTTAAGTCAGTCCTCCAGATTCTCTAAAGAGAGGGAGACAGAAGTAGGTTCTTTGAACCTGGGCCTCCCAAACACTGAATTAATGTATGAGCCAATTTCCCCCTCATGCTAAGAGGAGTCAGATCTAAATCTTTCCCTGAAAGATTACCTTTAAGAATACCTTATCCATCCTGCTACAGCCACTTTGAGGAAATTCAGTCAAGCAGCAAAGGTGTTCATCTTTGGAGAAGAGTCCTTACACTTTGGAGTGTTAAAGTAGTTTATCTTAAAGAGGCACTGAATAAGTATGCAGAGTGTCCCTACAAAATCCAAACCAGGTTGGAAGTGGCTGTCTCCACAAAGGCATCAGGTAACACCACACTTATCTGTCAAGACTAGACAATGAATGAAGCATTTGCTATTAGGCACTTGCCTCCGAGTGGTTTTCTGAACAGCATATGGTGTCATGAATATAGTAAACAAAAAAGCCTTAATATTGGAACGCATTTTCTACTTAAAAGCCCCGTCATTATGAACTCTTTGGAAAACAGAAAGAGCTGAAGTCTTTCCTCAGTTCTTTTTTCATGAAGAAAAAAAAACAGTTACCAGAAAGAGGGAATACAGCCAGCCAGCACCAGTATTTTGCACAGTTTCTAGTTCTGCAGTGTTTGATATGCTTAATAGCTTTCAGTTAACTCGGGCAGAGAAAACTCATTATGAAATTACTACAGAAAATAGAATATAACACTCCATGCAAAAATGGAACATATGAATATATTTGCAAATGCCGAGCATTAAAAAGGAGTATAGAAACCGATAAACCAAGGCTAAGCCACTGCTGTTTTGGGGGAGATGGGGGAGAAGAAGAAAAGGATATGTTTTCAGATAAGATCAGACTGAATTTGGCATCTCGGACAAAACTTGTCATAGTAAGACAGTTAGCACTGACAAAGCAGTTGAAATTGCTAAGCAACTAGAGTTTCTTTAGGTTGTCCTGAAAGTTCTAGATGGTAGATAAAATTCTCTGATCATTAACGAAATTACAGAGGGAAAAAAAAAATGACAGCTAGAAAACCATGAACATTCAGCATCTAAGCAACTTCCAGTTCTTAAAAGCACAGCAAAAATAGCACATTTTTGACCAGAACTATTTGTGGGGTGAGGAAGCACCAGGATGGCCCCATGCTTCTTTCTGTTCTGGGACTCACCTCTCTACCTTACATTCGTATTTCATGAGTGCATAGAGAAGCAACATACTAAGCCTGACCCCAGTTAGTAGCAGAGCACTAACATTTTTCTTGCTCAGGTTTGCTTTTGATAAAAGTTTATTCAAGTTCAGAGAAACAGTCATTGTACAAATGCTGCATGAATATCTCTAGCAATATTGAAGTCCCCAGCAAGTAGAAGCGTTCAAACTATTCAATGAACTGATTACTGAATTCGTCTGCAGTTTGTTAACCTTTTCTAATTAACATTCTACCAAGTAATAAAATACGGACCACAGTCACCTCAGTGAAGTACAACAAAACAACTGGTGGAGGGACTACAGCAGGAGTCAAAGAAAAAAGCTGCGTGTTACAAAGTAAATCATTTTCTCTGTTGTAAAGGCAAACCTGGATTAAGTAGTTAATACCAAATAGGTTGTGTGTCACCTAGTCACAACAGCAGCCTTATGGGTTATCACAGAAGTCATGGTTTGTGGCTTCGTTTTGAAATAATTTCTAAGTTAATTGGAAGTGAGCAATTATTCACAGCTACTGAAAACTTATAGTCTTTTTGATGTTTTCCCTTATGTATATTGATTCGCTCACTGACAGGAAATAGCTTTTCATTTCTAGGATGTATTTGTTGTGTGACTTCAGGGAAACTCAAAATATTGTTCTAAACTAAGTTAGAGGAAGCATACTACGCTATTAAGAGACTGCTGCTCAGTTGTTAACTCTAGCAGAGATGGATGGTGAAAAGCATGCCTCCACTTTTGCCCAGCAGGACCTAGAATTGACCTGGCCTCAATCACAACTAGCAAAGCTCAAAGCTGTATTTGGTCGCTCAGCTTCTTTCTTCAGTGGGATGGGGGTAGAAGAGAGGAAGAACAGGAGCAAGAAAGCTCATGGGTTGACAAAGACAGGGAAATCACTTACCAATTACTGTCCTGGACTAGACAGACTCAACTTGGGGAAATTAATTTATTGCAAATTACAATAAATATTTAGTTACTAAAATGGGTAGTGGTAAACAAAAAGAAAAAACACTTATACAGTTCGGAAAAACACCTTTCTACCCCCTTTCCCAGGCTCAGCTTCAAGCCAGGGGTGTACCTGTTCCCGTGTGGGCTCATCCACAGGCTGTAGTTCCTTTGGAGAAATACCTGCTCTGGGGCGAGCTTATCCACTGCCTGCAGTCCCTCCAGGTAGGTGGGGTTGCTTTCCACCACAGAGCACCTTCTCCAGCCTTGCTGTTCCCTCTTCCACTCCCTAGCTGGTGTTTTCTGCCCTTCCTTAAATCCATTTTCACAGATGCACCACCAGCTCAGCTAATGAGCTCAGCTGTGTCCTCAGGTGGGTCCACTTTAGAGTTGGCTGGAACCAGCTGTTTTCACTGAGCAGCCCTGACCTCTCACAGAGGCCAACCCTGCAGCCTCTCTGCTCTCCCCCCAAAAAAAACTTTGCCATGTAAACCCAATTAAGATACCAATGTTCATTACTAAAACTGCATTTTTAGCAGAATTTTTCTAGAAAAATACAAGTTTGATGCAAACAGTGCAGACTAGTGTATGTTTAGCAAATGGGGAACAAGGAAATACATAGGGCTTTAGACTCAAAAGCTTTGGAAAATAACAGCTGTAAGAATATTTTCCCTGAGTCACAGTTAGAGTGTAAAATAATGCAGTGACTAGCTCCTAAATGATAAAATTACCTGAGATTTTTTTCAGCTCAGAACCAATGCACAGCATTCATACTCTGACTGCCTATGAAACCCACAGGTAATCATCTGGCATCCCCATTTCTGGTGGGAAATCCTGATAGAAGGTGAAAGCTGTTTCTACCAAATATTGCCATTTTTCAGACTTCAAGTGCAGAGTAGTTCTTACTCCAGAGGTAATTCAGCCATGCAGCACATGAACTACACGCAATTGCTTAACTTTCATGAGGGAAAAATTTCAAGATACAGGTTCCAACTGCACAGACAGTCAGACAAATCTTTCATTCACATCTCTGTACGTTCTCCAGATTTTTCAGGTTATATTATTCAACAATATTTATTCTATATTTTAATAATGCTCCCTTCATACCTCAAAGTCAGCAGCTACTGTATTATGGAAAGCATTAGGGGTTTGCCTATAACATCAAAAGAATGAAAGCTAGGAAGCTAGGCGGTTAAAAAGCAGCTCATTTTTTTTGTCATTGCTCCAACCTGGTCACAGATTTCAGCAAGAAACTCCATAAGCAAAATGGTTCCCTCTGCTCCCTCCAGTTGCAGGATTAGAACCTCATTTCTCGTCATGGAAACCTTATGAATAAAAATGAAGCTGAGCCTCTGCCCTTTATCCTCTACAAAGACAGCTCTGAAACTCTTTTATCCTGTTCAACCCATCAAAGGTACGCTCAGAACATTTGACTAAATCTGCCAACAAACCAAGTTCTGTAATAAAATATAAATCCAGTTACTTTAAAATAAGGGATCACAAGCCTTCAAAGGAAAATCATTAGGCTGCCTTATGAAAAAATCAAACACTTAAGGTTAGTGATACCAAAATTCCAACCATAACTGAGAAAAATCATGAGTTTCTTTACAACAACAGTTGCTTTCCAACATAAGTTATGGAATAACACAGTTAGAATGGGAATATAAACTACAGCAAAAATGCAAATGGCTTTGAAGTTATACTGTCTTTAAAAAACTAAGTGTTCTGAGAGTAGATTTACATGCATGTGTGACAGAGAAGAAATAAGAAACCACAAAACAGATACGACACAGCAGTCTGTATGTTGTTCATTCTCACTCTCGCACTTTCTTCTCTCTTTAACAACCATCTTTCATTTTGTTGTTTAAACTTACCTGAATGTGGCAGCTCTCTGAAGACGTAGCTGTGTTTGCTAGGAGGCTGAACACAAACCGGCAGACCAGAGTACTTATGCATTAGGCCCCACCCAGGAAAACTAATTGCATTAATTCAAGTGTAGGGCAGAGTTAAGTTTCTAGCCAGGTGCCTCTACTTGTGAAACAAAGTGCAGTGTTGAAGAAGTACTACTACAATAAGAACAGGTGTCCTAAGTTATGAGAGGAGACTGAGAAAGCTTGACATACTTAGCCTCATGGTCTGAAAGTTAAAAGAATATTGTTGCTTTCTATGTGTACATCAAGAGCAAAGCTGTCGCAATAGGAATCAAACTGTGTGAAAGACAACGTGAGCAGATGAATGAAGTTATATACTAGCCATGAGTACATTTAGGCTGAAAATTAGATCCTTTCCAAATATCAGAGCATTGAGTTTCCGTGCTAGCCTTTCTATTACAAATAGTAGGAGCAGAAACCATTGCTGGCTTTAAGCTGGAGCTTCTTCATTTGCTTTGTGGAGGCATATAGTGTCATTGCCTACAACAGAAAAAAACTGACATAGAGACCCATGACCCTAATTTTTTAATGTTCTGCATGAAATATTTGTTCTCTTTCAGATGAATATAAGGGACTTTTCAACTGCAACAGTAAAATTCAATGAGCATCTACACCAGCTAATTTAAGGGTGTGTGGGTGTGTATGTGTGCTGAAAGAAACATATAATTGCTAACTTTGGGTAAGGTTTACCAAATGAGCATAAAGTATATGGTTAGTCTAATCACAGCCGTGTCAGGGACTGTCGTAAACATTCCCAAACTCAGAAATCCTGAGCTGTGTTGCATTGAGCTATGAGTGTAAAGGTCTTTTACCACAGTACTTGTACATATCTTGGGAAGGAGAAAGAAAGGAAGGGGAGAGGATGAGGTGTTGCCTTTCTCCTTTTTAATCCTCGTTCTGAGGGGGATGCTTGGGACTACAGGACAAAGGCAAAATTAGAGTAACTTTCTAGATTAGTCACTAGTCACAAGCTAGAGTGCACACAATTAATAGCAGTCTTCACACTTCTGTCTTAACCGAGGTAAGCATGATAGAGCTAATCCTTAAAATCTTGAGAAAATTATAAATAAGTACATATTAGAGAAAGAGGGCATTAAAAAGCCCTTCATTAAGGTGAGTGTGAGAACATAATAGAACATAGTCTAGAGCCGTGCCACTGCATTTGGTTTTAGATCAAACTACATCAACCATTTACCACCAGTTTGCTAAAATGCTATAAATTTTGAGAACTGGCCTTAAAAAGCAAAATGGCTTTTGAATAGCTTTTACTTTTGTTATGCATGTTTACAACTTGTTTATAGTGAACATGCATTTTCAGTACATACCTACTTCTATGCTGTCACTTATTCTTCTAGAAAAAAAGCACTTCCATACCGCAGGAATGCCTAATGGCTCTCTAGGAAGGCTCCCTAAATTACCTCTTCCAATAAAGAAACATGTTAATGTCACATTTTTGCTACTGGCAGTTCCTATTCCAGCTTTTGGATGCTATATCCGTATAACTCTATTATAACCGTCCCCTCCACCTCAGCTCAATTCTTTGCTAGGGCACAAGATAGAGTATTATCCTTTCAAAAATTACTGCCCAGCTTTAAATTTCAGGGCTGTCATATGCAATATCTTGAATGCAGGGATTAGTAATGGTTCCCAGTGAGTTTCAGAGACAATACCATACAATTTTTATCAATAAAGATTTAACACAGCATTTGGAATCTTTCTTAAACTTGCTTTCAAATACAGTAATAAATATACTGGGGTTTTCTCACATATCAGAGGCACAATGAGGAGACTGCATTTTTCTAAATTGGGTTCCAACACAACATTAAAATGTTACTATGCTTTAATACACAGCAGTAAACACCTTTGCTTCTAATCTTTTTTTCAGAGATGATTTATCATTCTCTCTAGTGTGGCCCTGAAAGATATTGAATTCTCCAGCATTTGACAAGAACAATCGCTTCTCCAGGCTTTTCTACTCCAGAAAGTTGGCACAGAGTCAGCTAGAGCAGGGCTTTACAGAGCGCTGACTCCCCTTCCTAACTGCATGGACATTGTTAAGGCAAAGTACAAACGCACCGAGCTAGTTTAGAATAGCCAGTGAAGTTTAAATTTGCACCACAGCTGACTGCACTAACTTACCCAAGAAGTGATGCATTAGTTCTTCCCACAAAGGGACAACACTTCCGTAGCATGCAGAATACGGCTTGCAGCTAGCCGTGTTCTGGTACGGGGGTTGGAACCTGGCTGGAACTAACTTTTGGCAAGAGGGGAAAGGTAGTCTGTATTCAAACCCAGCTCTTGCACTAAGACGAGCCCATAACACCGCCTTTCACTTGCAGACTTTAACCTCCGCTCATCTCAGACAGTCAGACTGCCTGGGCAGCCTGATTCTTTCTGGAGGATTTCTGTGCAGCTTCGGCAACCACTGCTGAGCACAGGGAATTGCCAATACTGTTTTTTCTCCTGGGTCATTTTTCATCTTTACTACGCTGTTCTTCTGAGTCTCCAGATTTTATACAGAATCCATATATCTTCCCCCCCCCCCCCCCCCGTCTCCTTTGGAGCTTAAAAATTAAATGGTGCAACATACAGTGCAGATTACAAGAATGAGGGCTGCTACCCTTTCTTTACTTTTTCTTTAGAGAGCAAACACAGTCCTCAAATTAAGGTTCTTCCAGTCTGTGATACAAGTGCAACTTCAGGCATTAAGCAGATGGCACTACACGCTCAGTGTTTACATGACAGCTGCATCTCCTGAGATAAAGGCAGCTTCTTCCCTTCGCTACTCACTAGCCGCTTTTTCTTCCTCGTATAGGAAGCATCTGGATCTGACTGCTTGATGAGCTTCAGTTATCTTTCTGGCTCTAACACTTAACTCTTTTCTACCAGGCATCTTAAATTTGCCAAGACCCCTAGAAGGGGAGGCGATTTTAAACTTAATGTCTTTGGGATGCTGCAGCCCAATGTTCAAAAGTTCTCAGTCTGGAAACAAAAGTTTTGCTTCCATCACAAAGGAGAATTTAGCCTTTTTAATCGGTTGCTAGAGCTGATGATAATAGAAATACTCAAGCACGGAGGTCAGCTGTTTGCGGAGGTTACATGAAATTACCTTTATCAGCCAAGTCATGATTAGGGGGAGAGGCTGAAATGTAGATTCCTAGGATTTTCAGGCATGCATAAAAATGCCATCTCTTCAAATATACGCTCTCAAATGTTTCTCTAAGAACTTTTCTCTCATTCATATAGAAATACACTTTGAATGACAGGGGATTCATAAGAACATCACTTAAGCAGATACCAAAAAATTTCTCAAAAGAAGATTTCTGTTTTTTAACATTCCTATGCTTTTGTATGTATCCTACTATTTTGCTGTCTCTGGGTGATATTAGATTATTACTCCAAAAGTATATGAGAAAAGCACCTCAAATAATTTGTAGTTGACAATGAAATATAATTTTACTGAAATATATCATGGCAAGCTGGTAATTGAATCTTCTAAAATATGATTCTTCTGCATGTCAGTAAGAAGAACTGATGAGAAAACCAGAAAAGACTGGCTGATATGTGCAGTTTAAATTCATGAAACCTGGATGAATTTCAGTGAAAACTACTGCAATAGCAGATACTCACCTTCACATACCCTCAGACCAGAGGTCTGAAAGGGTTAACAAAGGTATGTGAGATAGCTGCAGGCTGTGTTACTGGTCAGTGTTCAAGGGAAGGATGATACACTAAACCATTTAAAATTTTTGTTAATATTGACCAATAATTGTAATTCCAACCTAATTGCTCTTGGCACGTAAAGAAGAACATAAAATACTATAATAATGTGCTGTTTTCAGACGTGCAGATGTGCAGCTCAATTTTGAATTTGCTGAAGCTGGTACAGTTGGCACAATTGTTTCTCAGGTAAATGCTAGTTTTAAAGGAGAAACAAATCATCTTGCTAATCTTATGTCTAGGGTGATTTCTGTCTCAGTTTACTGACAGAATCAGAAAGAGTCTACCTTAAACAAATATAATAACACAATCACAGTATCTCAAAATCAAAATATTTTGATTTCCTATCTGATGGATCTTCCCATCCTGATAGATAATGGACAGATAATCAAACCAGAAGATATCCCAGCACCAGTCACTAGAGCAGTTCCAAAGAACAAGACCATGGAAGATATTCTGCTCTTAGATACACAATTTAGCAGGATGCTTCAGCCAATATTTAGCTCTAAGCACAGCTTTACATCCATCCCTGTGCAGCAAAGCCTTTAAGCATATCTCTGTGTTTAAATATGTTCCTGAATCAGAGCCACAGCCAACTATCAGAAAGCATCTGTTCTTTGATGCTGCCTCAACCCTGTCTAGCTCCAAATTTTCTGTTTAACATAGGAAATTTAAGTCTATGCCAAGACTTGTTTTCTGGAGTTATTTGTTACCAGGCTGCAGATGGCCAATGCTGCAATTCGTAATTCATACAAGCAACATTCCACCCATTGCATTTCTTAAACTGTATGCTCTTTAGATCAGGAAAATATGATTGTTACCTAGGCCAAGAGAGCTTTGATCCTGATTGGGGTTGGAGAAAACTCCTATAGGCTGAAAAGTAAATAGTAATAGGAAAAAAGACATTTGTACTACTAGCATGCTATTATGATATGTGTGTTGACAACCTATTCATCAAGAAATCATCAGAATACTTCGAAACCCAACAAGTTTGGGGGTTTCAGTTACATAAATAATGTCAACTAAATGAAATTGTTTATTTAACATTAAAAGAAGTCAAAGGTGATAAAAAGAATTCTGAGAGGCAAATTTCGGAGACTGTAATGATGGATTAAAGATACCATCTGCCAATGTTACCCTGTACAAATTGTTGTTGAAGTCAATAGAGCTATGACAATTTCCTCTGCTGAGAATTTGTCCCATATATTATAAGTTCCTGATTATAAGATCAAAAGAAGTAGAAGAACTATTAGGTTTAGTTTTAAATTGAAGCAGCAAATGTTATGATATTCTTGGTATGGATCAAGTAGCTGTCCTCCATACAGACCTTTTTATATCTTAAAAATTTTATGCATTATATGCAGATAAGTATTGCCAGAAGCACTTTCTATTACCAGATACCACTGTAACGAAAGATAGGGATAGAATTTGGAAGGAGACATTCATCATAGTTCTTTCTTGAATTAGTTAATAAAAATTCTTTTAATGTAGCACTGAATACCAAGAGGGCTAAGCTTTTACATTAGCAGTATTGGTACTTTATATCAGGACCTGTTTAAGAAAAGGTATTATTTCTCTTCATAATTATTTCCTATTAATATTGCTAATATCATTCTACAGTATTTTAACAGAACTCTCCTTGATCAATTTTAAAAGTAGGAATGAAACTGCAGGCTAAAGTTGTTCTTTATAGCTAGCTCTCATTTGAAGTGGAAATGAGGGATTTGCACTGACCTCATTCTCTTTGTTCTTCTGGTGGTGGATAGTCCCTTTCTGGGGAGTGCATGAAATACAGTCCTTGCTTTTGGCCCAAGACCACTATCTTTACATTGATAGTATTCATTTCCACAATTAATTACACTGAAGTACTGGGATTTCTAGCAGAAATAAGGTAACAATAAAAGGCTAGGAGAATTAAGCCCTGCTGAGCTTTCAAGTAGCAAGAAGTCTAAGTCCCTGAGCTTACTCAAGAAAGCCTTTCAAACACACTTAAGCCCCATTAAAGTCAGCTGCTAGCCATAGTCCCTTTCTTTCGGAAGCTGTAACATTTTGAAGTTTAAACCAAAATCGTAACTGTAAGATTTAGGAACCATATGAGTAGGAAATACACAGCTGAAGCAGCCCCGTATCTAAAGCAGCAAAGAAAGCGCTTTGTCCTGTGTATGTCTTTCCCTGAAACGTCAGATACGTCAAGAAATTAAAGAAATGCAGGCAACTAGACTTTTAAAAGGCTTCCGGTAGGTCAGGAGGCCAAAGCAGCTCTGTAAGACATTTCCGGTTAGATTTTTTTTTAAATAACTTAATTTGACGGAATTTTCAAATAGAAATAAGCATTCTGGTCTTTGCACATAGCTAAAACTATTGCACTTTTTACGGTTATGCAGCTCCAAGTCTTGAGAAACAAGCCGGAGCAGCAACGCTCACATTCCTGTACTTTCCTATTAATTATTCCTTCATTACTAATAATTAATTTGTGCAATAAGTTAGCTTTAGCCACATCTCCTTGTAGCCCTATTAATTATCCTATTTCTGTATCTCTATATTTTTTCAAGAGAGTGTGTAGCTGCCATAAACACGACTGATGATATGAGTGGTCCAGATTATACACATTATCCTTTACTGTATATGATCCATGGAATTCTGGTGATAAAACTGGAGTTGACCTATTTACATTAACAAGAAACAAATTACTCAAGAAAATCTCCTATTCAAATCAGTAGGAGTATTGCCCAAGTAATGACTTTTTTTTCAAATTGAAACCCAAATTTTCCCTTGAGCTGCTCTTATATATGTTGCTGGCACCAGAGGTATTTCCAGTCTTCCATGTAATCCTTACTTTCTAGTTTGTAGTCGTAGAGCAGTGGCTGAACTGAAGTGTTAGCCACTAAGTCTGTCAATTGTTCTCAACACAGCCTAGCTAATTAAAATTTCTTACTGTCTACAACATTGCTCATTATCTAATCCAAATGAGAACTGGGGGGAACATTTGTGATGATATATTAATATATCAATAACAAACAATGGAATTTTCATACATTACTCCTAACATATTTTTAAGCCGTTACCGTATGTCAATGAGCTTATCAAGTTTATCTTGTTCAACAAATGTTGATTATTAATTGTGATCAATGGTGCAAAATTAAAAGCATCATTATAAAAGCCTATAATTTCTTTGTATTACAGAATCATACATATTACCATATTACTAATAATTCCTCATTAATGCATCAGTTCTTTACTTTCAGAGATAAGGGAGAAAGCAGGCCCTTATTTTCAAGGTGTTAATGTCTACCTTTAAGTAGAAAAGGAGATTTTAAAGAGATGGTTATTTATTTTACTTTTTCACGGGAAACAAAAACTACCTTCAGATATTAATGTTGAAAAAGCATAACTCAACATTGGGAAATACCATAAATAAAGCTCTCTGTTTAATCTTAACTCAGGGTTCTTTTCTATAGGCATTATAATAAAGTCTTTAATTATATGAGCCTAACCTGCATTTTTATGTTCGGACCGAGAACAAGATGGCTGATGCCCAGAAAAGAGTTCTGGATGTCAGCTTAGTCATATTATCTTCAAGAGCTTCATCTTACTTTTTCAGATATTGGAAGCTATAATATTAATAAATGTGGGATTCAAGAAAGCTAAAAAGGCTGAACTAGTTAAAATTATTGGGTAGAATTGCATTGCACAAAAATTGTTTATTTGACAAAAAATGTTTCTTGTAAGGTCATTAACTTTATGGAAGACTTGGATAATAAATTCAGAGAGTACTTTTTCCTTCTGATGTAGTTGAAATCTTTTGTTCTGAGCTGCTCAGCAATTCATCATGCAAGTTTATAATTTCAGTTTTATACCAAGACTGTAACAGCAATCTGTTTTTCAATGGGCTTTATTCCTACAGTTAAGGCAATGTAATGCCAACTTAGAAAACGTATTTTATATCATCATCTGTCACAAGATTACCTTATGATTCAAAGCAAGTCACTTAAACCAGACTTTTGAGAGGAAAGATGTTCCTCATTTTCTGAGTGCTTATCTTGTCACAGCAAAGTTTTCATTTGCAAAAATGCAGCATAGTCACGGCTTCAACTGAGACTAATAAAAGCTGGGCTGTGAAAAAAATAAAGCAATAACCTATGAAAATCTGTATGTAGATAATTCAAATTGGGCAAAGGCAATCTTAAATCTGGCTTTTTCTAAAGCTCGAGTTTTCTAAATGCAGTTATACTTAAAAAATCGGTTTTATTTAAAAACAAATAAAATAGAAAATGCAAATATCCTCATTTTGAACCATTGGAAAACAGCATCAAAAAACGGTTGGAACGCCAGCAATCAAGGGACAATTACATTCAAATTACTATTCATGTCTGAATGGTTTATGGCTAATTCCTAGCAGGAAAATCAGTCTCCAGTGATTTGCCTGAGGTTTAAAGGGAGTGCATATGATAGCGTTCAGAACTTTCCACCCATTTTATGTACTAAGCTCTTCTTTTCTGCTGTGAGAGTCCATCCAATACCAGTCACATCCCCTATCAAAAGTAAAAATACCAGATCGAACTATTTATCCTCCTGTTGCACTTCCCACGCCCAGAATTAAGTAAATACTTAATAGTTCTGAGGGATGCAGAAACACCAAAGCTGAAAAAGTGTACAAGATACTGCTAAGTTTAAGCTTGAAACCTGTATTTAGTCATCCAGCTAAGAGAACCATGCACGGGCATCTCTTTCCAAGCTGTGGCCATCTGGAAATGATTATTGTTTGCCTCTGGTATTTCTCTGACCCATTCTAGATACACATTTTAAGATGGGATAAATTAAAGGTTCTGCTCCCCCTTCACTGCCTGCAGCGGAAATCTAGAGGAGTAGCTTAGATTACTGGCCTAAACTGTGAACAGCAAAGTAACATGATGTGAACATCAGCCAGCTCCCATAGCATCTGTCTAGGAGTGGAAGGATAAAGGAGGAATTTCTTTCTATACAGAATGCGTAACATGATTTCCCATATTATTTTGGCATAGGAACTTGTTGAAATTATTCAACAATCAATTTGTATTTCTTCCTGTGAATAGTACTTTTAGGGCATTCAGGCATTTTATCCCAGTGCAAATCTTCAGAATGTTCTTTGTCTCTGATTTTCCTCAGGATCTGGGACTTTCCCCATTTTTCCCATTCTGCTCTAGCCCTAGTAGTTTACCCACCTGTTATATTGCAACGAGAGAGGAGGAGATAGAGGCCATGCCACTGATACCTGCTCACATGATTTAAGAGAAGAGGGAAGAGGAGTATCTCTCTCTCTGTAACCTGTCCCTTTAAAAAATAATATCAATCCGATCACCTTTACTAAATTACGGGACTTTTAACCAGTGTTTCCAACTATTTTGCTGTGCGGATTTACTCCTTCAACACCAAAGTGAGCTGAAACAGTGACTTACAGCCTACTTACATCCCACCTGAAAGTACCATTTTTCAACAATCTTGTCAGCCAAGATTAAAAGGAAAAAAAAAGGTATCATTAATAAAATGATTGCTTTCTAACTTTGTTCTTACCTGTTGTCAATTACTCTGAGACCTTAGTACACGTCTTTTTTTTCATCAACAAAGTGAAATGTTTGTGGATAAGACGCAATTTTTTTTTTATTCTTTTGCAGCTTTACAATTTACTCAGTAGCTATAGGTGCTTCTTGCCTGGAAGCATCATCCATGGGCCAGTTCATGTCCTGTTGTCCCACAAGTTCTATCTTTCTGCTCTGAGCACTTCTGGTACTCTTGTTTCTGTGCAAGGAATGGAGAATAAATGGTCAAGTGACTCCCACTGAAAGCCCTGAAAAAAAAAAGTAACAACCTGGTGTGGACTCAATGCCGAGAGAGCGATAAACAACAGGTTTTCTTGAAGTAGCCTTGAATATCTGTGGCTACGTTTGGCATGCTCTTTCAAAAGTGGTCCATGGCATTTTAAACTCCTTCCTGTTAGCTGAGCCCCATGATGTGCTTTGGTTCATTTTTCTCCTCTCTCTGATACACAAGGGTTTATGAGAAAAAATAGAGATAAAAGAGTAGTTCTTTTAAGAATTTTCTGTACAGTAACAGTAATCAGCCATTATATGAGACTGTAGATTTTCCTTCTCCTTTATGTCTAAAGATTTCTCATTGTAATTAACTGATAACAGCAATAAACAAACAAACAAACTGTTCTACCAAAGTAACATTCCTGATGAATTGTGTCAATAGGGTTTTTTTCTTATTGTTCACCATGTGTCTGAGTGGCCAGCACTAAGCAATTAAAAGTGACAGCCGTATGAATTATACTGCATGTTGCAGAAAAAAAAGGTTGGCAATCTGAGCCTGAATTTCCAGTGCTCTTTGATGCCTGCCATGAAAATCATTTATTCAAATAAGTAGCACACAAGCAGTAAACATGATCAGCAGGAACTCATCCTTCTGCTTTTATTCATATAAAAGGCTGTTCCTCTATTTCATCTGTCTGTTGGTATTTGTTTTTGTTTTCACAATCCCCTATTCAAAAACTGCGTGAAAAAGTGCCCGTTTCCTGCAAAACCAGGCTAGTGGGGCAGCTAAACAGCTTTGTTTCAGTTACTGTTTCAATGAAAATGATGGGATGAATTAAAGGCTTTTTATACTATACTCATATATAGCAGGGACACTGAAATTCAGCTAGATTATCTGATAGCTACGGAGATCTCCATAAGGCAAAAGACAAGAACAACATGAAGGGAACTTTTTTACTGCAATAGGCTTTTCTGCAATGGCTAAGCTATCCACCTTCAAGCTTTCTCACAAAGCTTGGGCCGCTGGTTGCTCTTTTCGACTGAATCCTGCAGCTGTTAGCTTTCCGTAGAGGCTGAAGGTTTGTTAAATATGAAGCAGTTGTGCTCTAGACTATTCCTGGAAGAAATGGAGAAATCGTAACATGAGGTGGCCGATCAATGACAAGTAAATATGATAGAGGAACTGCTTTAACACTATATATACATACATATATATAGGAAAATAAATCCAAGTGTGAAGAATGAAAGCAAATCTCTTGCGCTGATATAGCCAAGTCTTTTACTTTCCTTACCAGCTTCACATGGAAGTGATTCATTTCTACTGCTGGGTTAGTTTTCTGATAGTTTGGTGAGCTGACTTGGAGGCTCAGCTGTGCAGTCCAGCCAATTTGAGGGAAGAAGACAGAATGATAGAGCCAAAAGCAGGAGAGGAAGAAAAAGAGAGTAAAGGAAGGGGCACAATAGGGTTTTCCCCTTTACTGGAAATGCTGTTAGATCAGATCAGCTTTCCTGTCAGACTAAATTAAGAAAATGTATTCCCTGAAAAGCATGAAGAACTCACCTTAAAGCCAAATGGAAGATAACTATATGTTTCACTGATTCATTTGTCAGCCTCTATCTTCAGAGACAATAGCTGTTTTCTTAAGCTTTGCATTTCAGCGTTAAATACCCTTTTTGCTTTTGGGATAAGGTTTGCCAGGAGCTGAGAAACATCTTAGCAGTGAATTCACCGAAGGCTTTTATTTTGCTCACACCGGTGGTGCTGAACTCTGGAATAAGGGCATCGGCCCCTGGGAATGTTCCTGCTTCGGCTCTGCAAAGCTGCGGAGGCACGCCTGGAGGTCAGTAACACCATGCACTGGCTGAAAATGGAGTCAGAGTTAGCACACGGGTAAATTGCTTGGTGGCCATCAGGGCAATGACAAGAAGACCTGAGACTCACATCAACCCTTCAGAATTGTGTCAGTGACGGTACAAACACTGCGGATAGCCTTGCAGTTTAAGGAGAGGTGTATTGGAGAAAGATCATGTAAGTGGTGGAGAAAAGGCCAAGAAATTCAAAGGAAATGGGTCAAGGGTTTTGAATAAAATTGGGGTAAATATTAGTTAGTGTGTATGATATATGAACTGAAAATGAAGGTAGTTTTTTTGAGGTGTGGTAATATTTTTCATGTGCAGTATTTCTTGACAAGGAGCTGCAGACGTATTTAAATTTTGCCATTTACTGGAATACACAAAAGGACGGACAGAGCAATATCAGCATCCACATTTTTCCCAGAGCAAATGCTTCCTCAGCAATATGAACCATCACTTTCATGCCCTCAGAGAGGCAAATTTAATCCAGTGTTCTGAGACTGCTTGTTTTCTAACATTGTGTTCATAGTGAAAGCAAGTGATTATTAAGAAAACTGATTAATCAATTGGTACAAGTTTATGGGAAGACTCATTTAACTTGGCACTCTGGGGATGCTGTACTGTAGCTGTATTGAAGGTTTCAGAGCTCAGGGAGCAATATACAAACCAAAGAAGAGAATGAAGCAGTTTGTTTGCTCATGTCCACAGTAAAATAACTTTACTAGGAATAATTAATAGTACTTCAAAAATAATAATCTTAAAGTAGCAGTTTCCAGCCACAGAAGTCATTAATTTTCTACTAAGTGAGGAGAGTGTGCGGCAAAAGGCCTGACACATTATTACATTCCTCCAGCATTGTGGTTTCCATCATTTCTATGAAATCCATACCTTTCATGTACAGTTCGTTAACACTGATCAAAGCACATATCTTTCTAATAAAGTCAATTTTTCCTTGTAATCTTTTGTAGATGTTTCACTTCATGTAATATTTTGGATGTTCTTTATCCTGAAGTCTCATTTTTAATGTGCGGCAATGGTCAGAGAAGTGACAGTATATAAATGACATCTTGTTTTACTATATTTCTTCTCTCTCAATGACGCCCATAGCAAGTTTCTCACTTTACAAGTCAAAACAAGATTTTTATAACTGCCAATACTGTACTTTCAAAGCGCTGCCTGCAAAATCAGCTGTTTGTCTCACTGCAATATGTGTGCTAAACCAGAGTGTTTCTTCGTGCTATGTAAGATTAACTATCAAAAGTAACTTCTAAACTTGCAATCAAGATATTGCATGTACAAATCTCGGTAATGACTGAAGACTCGCACCTCTCACTAAGTCGCAAGGTGTATGGTGGTCTGAATTTTATATAGGAATATCTGCTTTACACATTAGAAAGACTGAAATCTGACTGTTTAGCTCCTGCATCTGGCTCTGATTCATTTCTGAATCCTGATACAAGTGGTAGTTAAGTACATCCATATCTTTTACTGTGGGATTTCAGTGGATATTTGGGATTTGAGTATATCACGAAAGTCCTGAACCAACATCTCTAGTACTGGAAAGTAAAAAAATACTTGAACTGGGTAAGGTGAGGTCAAAAGTGACAGCAGAATCAGAAGACAACACTCTGGAGGTTAAGTGGATCATGATAAAGAAAAATATATTAGGAAAAAATAAAGACAACTGAAAAACATGCAGTCAAATGGGTATTCCTGCTCTGCCAAAAGTTCCTTTGCTAAGACTGGTTTTGTTACCTTCTCTGGTAGGGATCGATCTTGATGTCCTTGTTCCACAAATTTTCTGTTGATTTCAGTGGCACCGCCGGCAAGTATAGCACTGCAGCTCTGCATTAGAAAAGATAAGCATAGGTTTGATTCTTTCTCACTTCTATTATTTAAAAGCATTTAAAGTTTCATCATTAAGAAAGAGAAAAAACCTTTCCAGGCAGAGACTGAAAGACAAAATAAATTTTGCGAGTGCAAAATTCAATAATTATTTACTAGAGGTAGAAGAACAATTCATTTTGAAATGGCAACATTTGCTGATATAGGTAACTATAAGTAATTTCTCAGTGCTTGCTGAAGAATCTATTTTTATTTTTTCAGGAGGGCTCTTTTTGTTATGCTTTACATACATTAACAGCAGCCTTAGTAGGGAATGAACAGTTTTATGTCTACTAATAAACTTCCCAGTTCCAGATTATTATTCTGTTGTTAAACTATACACCATATCATTGAAAGGCATTACAGAGGTTTCTCTGCTACTTCTCTTTAATGTTGTTGTAAATAATGGTGTTTATATGTCAGTTTAGGGTGAAGCTTAAATCCCTTGCTTTGTCAGTGGTAAAAACAGATAAAGATTTCTTGAGAGGTTGTTTAACATTAATATTTCCACCTACTTCACCTTTAAAATTGTGCACTTGTGAAAAAGTATGATAAAAAGAGAGCTACTTTGGTATGCAGTGAGGTATATTAACTCGTGGAAGAGCTTGTAATATTTAAAATGTAGTATGTGCAAAATATATATATTATATATACATATTTATATAAGTAAAGAATAGTTATGTCTTATAAGTCTGTGGATATGAAGAAATACAAAGACAGATACAATAGTAGGATGTATTCAATAGCACTAATTATGTAAGGGCTGAAAACATTTCAGTCGTATTCCCCTATTTTACCATGCTAATAACCTTCTAAATATTTATCATAAAGCTTTTCCATGCATCTTTTCTGTCTGAAGAGATGTGTTATTAATTAATATTGTTTGATTGAAAAAAAAAAAAAAAAACAAGGCTCTTCTGTGAGGTTAAGTGTGAAAAAAGATAGCCTCTGTCCTCTAAAAGAAAATATTAATCACATTTTCAAATTGGGTTTGAAAAAAAAAGGCTGAAATCTCAGGCTTTACAACTGGGCTGAACATAATCTTATTCGTAGAAGGTAGGGGTGGGAAATAGCAGGTCAACCAGATCAGCATAATGTTTCCAGAAGCACATGTAGGTCGGGCTAGCATATTTTTAGCTTTTTGGAGACTGGCTGTGTGGTATTCAACCAGCCATCATCCCAGCACTGTGGGATTCTTCCACCCTTGATCCCCTTTTGAGAAGGGGCTCTTTACTCCTTCGTATCGGCAGCTGGATACCTCACGTGAGGAATGTACTTCTCCCTTTGTTGTGCCATTACCCTTAAATTCAAAGGGATGGAGACACAGAATAGCCCAGACTTCAAAACTAGAGTTATCATTGTATCTACATATCCGGGCACTTGATTTATGCCTCCAGAAACTGGTGGAGTTTTTCTATACCTGTATCATGACTTTTAGTTTGTTGACAGAACAATCTGTTGTAACAAATAGTGGTGACACTTCAGAGGGCTGGGCAGCTTGCTTTTTCCCATCAGTGACTCCCTGCACAGCCAAGCAAGAACAATATTGTGCTTTGCTGGAAGCCCATTTTAGGTTTCCTGTGCTGGAAGAAGGTTCACACATGCTGATCTTCCAGCAAAAATGGAAATATGAAAAACAGACTGATTGGCTCTCCATGACTGAAAAGCTTGCAGTACAGTCAGAAAAAGGGAAATACCACAGGCTGATTTTTTAAAACTGTTTCTATTTTCTCTGTTTCTGATGCGATGACACATACAGTTCTTGACAGCACATTAATCCAGCAGCAGGATGCTTTCCGTTTTAAGTTTTTTTTTTCCTTCTGAATTTGGTATGCAACTTGGCCTCCTATGTCCAGCATGGGAGAAATCCACACCAGAAGATGATTTTTGCAGGTGAGGCAGTGAATTCCCAATGTCAGAAGCAGTAAACTCTGCAAACTCAAGTGAAAGGAAGGCAGAATTGCTCACTGGATAGGACAGATGGCTGTGGGTACTGGCTGTCCCTGATCTGCAGGATGCATTTTTTTTTTTTTTAAATCACAGTACCTCTTCATAACCTTGTTTTTAGTTTTTTAGGTCAGCTGCCACATGGGGGGGGTCGGAAAAACATCCCTTGAAAAGTACCAGGTAGATGCCTGGAAGCTTTTTAACATGGGAAAGTAGGATAGAGTCCTGGCTCATTAATGATTTTATAAGTCTACATTTGCTTCAGTAAAGCCAATGTTATTCTGTATCGCACAACTGTTATATCCAAACAAATATTTAGAAGACAAAAAGATGTCACACTTTAGAAAATAATCAGTCTCTTGGAGATCCTGACAGTGCATGTAGTGTAAAAATACCAATTTCACTGAGAACTTAGAAGGGCCCCCAGGATGCAGTAGATGATTCTGCCTTCCAGATTTCCCCGGAGTGGGAGCCTGTCCCTCTTGATGTATGACACAGACTAGGAGCTTTCAGTAGTTCCTACTCAACATGGAAACGACAGATGTGAGTTTTAACCTCGAGATAATAAAACCAAGAGAGAAACGTAGCTGCATGCAGAAGCTCATTCGCAAATCCTGTCCTGAAAACAGAGTTGTAAAGAAGAGGCCCAGCCCTATTAGCAGTGCCTTGACTGGTAGGCCATATCGTCAGGCAGAGGAAAAGAAACTCTACTCCTGGGCGTCTGCTGAGCTTTTCTGTTGTTATGGTGTATGTCCTCCCAGAGACCCAGGAGGCCCAGTCAGAGCGCTGAAGCCCAGTGTACTTCACTGCAAAGTACATCAGACATACCCGCATCTCCTTCTCACACCGGTTGTAGGAACAGTTGAGAAAAGAAGCGGACGTGAATTTCATTACTAGTCCAGCTGGCTTGTGGAGAAATAAATACAATTTGATACTGCATTTTAATAATATCCAGAAATGTGCAGACGAATGCTGAAAAGTAAAATAAGGGTATCAGGGTTTATTTTCAGCCTTTCTGTTCAATATATTGTGTGCCATCACACATTATCTTTTATTATACACACAAGTCTCTTTAGAACACTGTTTCTATATTTCTTGCAAATGGGAGACAGCTCCTTCTAGGTTGTTATTTTATTGATATAGTGCCATAAGCGCATGCAGCAAATGTCCGTAAAGTGTTGTTTCAATAGATCTTTTTTACTGTGGGCTTTTTCTCAGGTGGTTTCCTGAATTCATGCTTACCTAATCATATTTCCTCTGTTCACGAGCCTTTGATAATCAAGGCACTAAGTACTGTGTGTTTAACTTGTGTCTTTTGTTCTTGAAAAATACCTCTTTCAAGATGCCCTGAGGAAAAATAAGTGTTCATTCCTCTACTGCATTCCTGTTTATTGAGGCCTGACCCACTGAGTTCAATCAAAATCTGTCCACAGTCTTTATAAGAAATCCAAGGAGGACTCCTTAGGAGAAGAGAAGAGTTGCTTTTGGCAGAATCCTTTGTGCTCTTCAATATTTTATGAAGCAAAATAAATAGGCTCATGAGGAGGACAATGTACTTTGGCATTCCACATATTACAGTCCAGTCAGAGCAAACATAAGCTACTTGTTGAGTCATTATACCATGTGGTTTCATAACCACGATGATCGAAATACTTGACCCATCAGGCAATAAAAGCAGCCTCTTGCAGTAACAGGACAGCTTAAGCAGCATCATGACATAAGCGAAAGCAATTGCAGTTTCCAGAGCTGCTAAGTACGGCTCAGTAACCTACAGCCTTCAGGCTGTGGAGGAAGACCAGAAGGTTGGTCAGAAAGCATCTGTCAATAATTTAAGTAAGAGAGCAGCACAAAAGAAAGCACAAACCAATTCAAACTATGTGGGCAGGAATAAATTGTTGTGTAGAATTCATATTAATAACAGACCACTAGAAAATTAATTAATAAAATTCCATAATAAGAATAGGAATAAAGTTATTAAACATGCTAATTAATTGACCATTAAAGGGGTGTTGGAGGGTCAGTGGATTTGTAGCATATTTGGCATATTTGTAGCCTATGAGACTGAGTCTTTGTTTCCTCCAGAAACAAAGTTTATATTCTATCATGCTGTCAATGTATTTGGTAAATACAAAACATATTTGGTAAATACATTTACCAAAACTCCCTGACCCCTTTGTGTGCTGTATTTGCTCTGAGCTCTTGCTGGTTAGTACTGCTGTTAAACTGCCTCCTTCTGCTGGGCTTCGGCGTGAACAGCAAAAGGGTACAGGTGAACTGCATAGGTATTTGAAGAAAACATGGGAATTCCTGGCTAGGCAGAGGCTGAGATGAACAGAATAGTTTTCACCTATTCCCTTTATTCTCCACCTGTAAATTGTCCATGGTCTCTGAAGAATCATCTCTCCAATATCTCTCAATTGCTGAAAATGGCTGCTGTGAATTCTCTGAGAAGCCTCATAATTTCATAGTGTTTGTTGCTTTTCCCACAACTCTTTGCTTTAATGTCTAATAACTAAATAATGTCATCAGGTATATGGACATAGCTCCCACTGGCTTCGAAAGCAAATAAAGAAGGCAAATTTACTTCATGTATGTAAATGAGGCCTTATCATGCTATGCAATACTGCAGACACTAAGGAAGTTATGCTAGCAAAACTCTTTATAGAAGGCAATTCTGCTTAATGCAAGAAAGAAAAATGACAGAAATTGGAAGGAAGGGAATAGGAGTGCACATTTACCCCTTTAAAAGGTTGCAGCCATAAAACCGGTGCTTAATTCAAAAGCTAGATACTAAGTGCAGTAAGCTGAATATTAAAATAAAGTTTATTTGGCAGTAAACTGATGAACTTTAAGAGTGCAGTGAACTGTGTGCCTTGTATACATATATTAAGCAAAAAACCTTTTTGTTAAACTAATGTTCAAGGTAAAATTCAGAGACACAAAAGCTAGAAAATGCCTAGGATAGGTACTAAAAACAGGTTTTATGACATTACATATTGTTTCCAGACTTACTCAGTACCAATAGTGTCAGCTAAGGACTCTCAGGAAAATAGCTTGACTGGTGAAACAGACCACCTATTAAAGACATTATATTATAAAGGCATTTATTATAAATTTGGTATTTTTAATGACTTCACTCTTTCTAAACCTTTAAAGTATCATCCCCACAATAAGGTTTTGATTTCAGACCATCAGTTGTCTGAGCGGGTTGAAAAAAGGATGTTTACCATAGCCATTGTGTTTGCCAGAGAATAAAAACCTCCACTTGCTTTTAGTTTATCAAAAGACAAAGGAGATGATGACATTTATTGTGTGTTTTCTTTCTTGTCTTCCCCCCTCCCCCCATGGCTTGTTCCTGGGTACTTAAATGTACTGTTTCACATACTCTTCCATAGGCATGCACCCGTGATCTCTGTCAGAGAAAGGGTACCAGAGTAAATGGCTCTTTGGTTTATCCCAATTTGGCCTTTCATATGTTCTTTTGACTGTGTGTAGGTGTCGAATGAAGGTGCTAATGCCATTTAAATGCCTGGTTCTCTTTGTGGATTAAGCCTTGCTTCTGGAAAGAAGTGGACTTAGATAGTACTGAGATGTCTTAAGCAAAGTTGTATCTCTCTCTCCCGTCTTGCTTCCACAATAACGCTCTATTTCAATTAGATAAGCAATCAGGAATGTTTTCCTCTGATGGACAGGAAACCTGCCATTTCCTCTTTAGAATCCTAAAAGACATTTATTCTTAGAGACATCTCTCTGCACAAATGTACTTAACTGGTAGTTGTAATAGAATAATTTACGTGTGTTCAGAAGTAGCGATGCATGTGGGTGAGCGTTCATCTCAAAGGTCATGTCAACTGATAGACAAATACCTTCAATGGTAATGATTTGTCTGAAAGCATTTACAATTAATTGCTTCTTCTTGATACTTGTTGCACTTGCCTGAAAAGTTTCTAGTTTAGATGTCTGTTAATTGAGCATTCAGAGGGGAGTTTAATGTGGCATCAACGTTACTGACATATCGGATAGTAATTTAAGCACCAATAAACTTGGGAATAGTCAGCAATTAGTAAATACATGTCTAATTATGCAGTAGTAAGAAGCAGTTTGAAGGAAATTTTAAATTACTTCCTTATTATTCTTTATTTTTTAATCTGTTGTGCCTGTAACAGGAATACTCTGACTTGATTCTCCATCTCAAGTTTAGAAGAATCAGTCCTCATGTTACTTCTAGGGTTGCCCAAAAAACCCCCATAAAATTATCTTTTTTCTGATAAGCTTTCAACAAAACATTACTTTTGGAGGGGGAGGATAAGACATCTTTCTGTGTAGAATTTTCAGTGTTTGGAATTTCTATTCATATTGGGAAAAATCAGCATGTCTCCTAAATATAAAGCATATCTCAGTTGTTATGCCCCCAATCTCCTTCATGGACTGTGTTGTCCCAGTCAATATTTCTAATAATGTACTGTTGTTAGGGGATCCCAAAACACGCTGTAATCCAAGGAAGAATAAGTGCAGAGAAAAATAGCTTAGCTGGCAAATCAGTCTCAGGAGAAAGTGGCAGAAGGACACACCTGAGCTACAAATCCCAAAGGAAACTGTTGTAGTGATTCCATATATAAAAATAGCCTATCAATGCTGAATAAAAAATTTTCAACTGCTATAATTTACTTTCACAGAAAAGCTGTCTCTCATGCGAGTAAATCATCTTTTATAATAAACTCTAGATGTCACCCAGATAATGGGTTCCAAAAGAGAAGTGATTGTTTTTCAGTGCAGACACTCCCAGATTTTATTGGGTCCTGACATTTTCAAGTATGCTCTAACTCCAAATCTCATTATTTGTACCGTATCCCCATTAAAACTTTGACAGTCATGATTTTCCTTCACATTTTTAGTTCCCTCGGTCTAAACAATCATAGGTCCTCATAAACTGTGATGACAGAATCCTAAAACCAGCTCTAATTAGAGTAATCTTGTCCTTTTCCTAATTTAAAAGTCCAAACAGCAGTCTATCATCTTATGCAAATTACATCATGTATGGAAAAAACTTGGTATTAAGAGGCCCTATTATTATTATATTAAGACAGTCACAAATTAACAGCATTTTCTACCAGATAATAGCACAAAAGTTCCAGTATAAAACTGAAAATTATATATAAACAAGTACATAGCTTTTCATATCATACTCGCTTTAGTAGTCATCCACCCATCCATTACGAAATACAAAACTATTAATGAAAACTAAATTTATTAAAATATTGTTTAATTTAAAATAGCTCCACATCCAAGCTGTACCTCTTTTATCCCTTGCTTTGATGAATCTGGCCTGTGATCTTGTGAGCTTCTAAAGATGATCAAATTGAGCAGAGAACCCCATGAATCCTAACAGAGTACTCTGAGTGATGTCCTTAATGAACACAGTATGAGGTATTTAGGCCATCTTGAGGACAACTGCTTCCATTGAGCTACTCATATCTTCAAACAGCTATTTAGTCGAGATACACTGTGGGTCAGCTATTGAAGCACTCATCTAGTAACATCCCCTTCTATGAAGCAAATGAAATTTGCATATTTTGCCACATCTGAGAGTATTTCTGTCACTAAAAAGGTTTTGGTTTGGTTTGGTTTATTTGTTTTTAAATTATTTTATTTTACTATTTTAATATTTCTTCTTTATTTTATTATTACTATTATTATGACAGTTTTATGGAGGAGAACTGAAGGGAAAGAAAGAAGCAGCAAAGCAAAAATTACATGCCATGTGAAAATAATATTTATAGTACTTCTGTCCATATTTCTATTACCAGCTGTAAAATTATTAGTTTCACCTGAACATTAATTTTTAACAGCATAAAATGGGTACCCAGTGTAATACACACAAGCTGTGAGGCCCTAGGCAATGCGTGCGCTTGCTAGGAAGTGTTCTCACCTTGCACAGATCGCTGCCTTTGCAAACCAGAGCTGCTTGGCTCTTTCTGCAACAGAGCTCATTTGAAGCAGTGTGTGCCGCGCACCTCAACCATTCGCCTGGCAGCGTGAGCTTGCAGCTGGGGCAGGGGCTTGGCAGGGGGCACGTGCTGTGGTTTAGGTCTCATTACTGAACATTCTGTGAAAGGCCTTTGACGTTTGTTTGATCCGGCAACTTCACCTATTTAATTATTTCTTTCCCAAGGCGATGCTGCTGGCAGGAAGGCAAAATGGGCCGCCCCGCTGGGTTATGCCAGTGCAGGCAGGGCGTGGGGTTACACTCCTATGTTACACTTAGGAGCTGCTGGGACTGGGAGTGTTTCCTAGTGCAGGGCACTTCATAGGATCACTTAATTCAGGCAAGTGAATGTAACTTTGAGTCAACTTACCCCTGCTGCTGAATTACACCGTTGAATGCCTGTGCCTTCCTTGACACTTGCAACAGGTCCATGGGGACCTTGCCAGGAGGCCTCAGCAGGCAGCTTCCAGTGGAATGCGTGTTCAGCCCTGCACATTGGTTTTATATAAATAAAGCCCTTGGTAAGGTCAGGGAGAGCTTGGTGGGGTTTGCAGTGACCGGGAGTATGATTAACTAGTAGGACAACCAGTAGGACTCTGCAGTTAGGAAATCTTCCATGACTTTTTCTTCAAGGAGTCCTCACAGGCCTGTTAACTGGGGCTGGCCTGTGGCTCAAAGAGCTCACTTCGGCTGCAGGGCCAACTTAACTTCAGCACACAGTTACACTCAGCTTTTGAGGAGATAAAACCTGTTTAAAATCTCTTTCTCACCTGTAATTTGTGCTGTCCATAGGCATATAACTACAAATAACTTCAGTGGTAGTCTCATACTACCATCAGAGGTGAAGCAACAGCATCTTCCACCGTCTGCCTCTTGCGTCATCATCGTTAAGGCAATAGAAACTACAGCTGGATCTTCTGGATGCACCACAGTACTGCAGTTTTGTGTATCTGTCTCTGAGGTACCCTCTGGAAGACAGGAGCAGCTCTTCTGCTTTCATAAAGCCAAATCCTGCATCATCCAGTATCACCTCATCAGTACAGAGCATGGCCCAGACATGGGGTTCCCTGCTGGGAAACTGTCCTGCAGTCTGAACTGTGACGGCCTCCTGTGTACCGCTCCAGTGCACTCCGTCTATGTGCATATTTCTGCTTCCAAGTAACCAGTTCCACTGTCCCTCCATTCGAAACTTGGCTCACTTGGACTAACACAGCTTCTGAACTGGTATGACTAGTTGAATCAAACAGGTATTCCCCCCAAAAGAATAGAAATGTGATGGTGCAATCATATGATTATGGAGATGGCACTTCCCAATTCCTGCTGTCTTGATTTTACAATGAAATTAACATTTTGACATGAATTTTGGTTTCCAGTAAAATGCAATAATAACATTTCAAACGTACCAGAAAATCATACAAAATAGAGACAAGTTCTATTACATGAAATTCCCTCTGAAGTTACCTCAAGAGTTTTGTCTGTTCAGGTTTTAAGTAACATTATCGCTTCAGGAGTACTACAATCAGCTGAAGATCACTATTATATTAGAGGAGTTTTGTGCTGACATGGAGTTTCATACATATGACTGAATTTCCTTTCTTGTGAAGTTACCGTGGCACGTTATGGGTGATCAATATTTAATTTAACATATTCAGTAAAATATCCTGTATATCTTTTTCTTTGTGATGTCTCCCTTCTTTTTCATAATGCCACCTTTTTTTCTTTTTCACCAGAGAGAAAAATATTCAGCCCTGCTTTTAATGAGTCCAGAGAAAGAGTTTTGCATTTATCCAGAACAGATCTGTGCAAAACCCCTTGCAGAATCTATGCAAAAATGACACTGTCATTTACTGTGTGAGACGTGTTCATTAAACTGTGACAGAAGTGCAACAGGTGATATATTGTCTGGCATAACATTTCTGCTGAAGCACACACGTACCTTCAGACGGGCCATGCTGTTAACAGTCGCTGCTGCTCGAACTGTGAAGCAGTAAGATTGGAAAGCCAGGGAGTAAGGATGGTAACCCACAAGATGCTGTTGGCAGAAGGAGTTTGTAGAGACACGGTCATTGCATTACCTCGACTGCCAGATTTGGTTCATCCTCTGGCAAGCTGAAAACTTAAAACATCTGCAGACTTTTTCTGTGAAGAGAAATGTAAACATACAATTATAATGTAAGCTGTGTTATTTGTTTAAAAGTGCTGCTAGCTATCAATAAATAATAAAATGTATTGTATATACCTTCTCAAATAATTTCCTGATTATCATAAGTAAATTATACTGTTGGCTCTTGGCAAGCTTATAAGTTATGTATCAGGCACTGTACTACAAATTAGCCTTTGTGTGCTTCTTGCTTTTTTGGAGGTGGAGAGGTCACAGAAAACTTTGTTAGATTTAAGATGGTATCATACTGGAGTTCACTCTAGGAGTACTTTTAACAGAGACTTACAGTTCTAAGTAGCTATAAAGATATATTTCAGGGCAGGATATAATGCTTATTAGCAAGAACTTCAAATGCCACTGTCACCTGTTGCTACTAAATTTCCTGTTAAAAGGAAGAGATCATAAACAGCACTCTGGTGCATTTCACTTTAGTTAGTGCATCTCAAGAGCCTAATGCTTATCTAGGCATTTTATTTTCCAGAATAAATGCTTATCTTTCAATAGATTGGTTACTTAAGTAAACATGCATACAACCCTACTCTTCACAATTTTATCATATTGCACGGTGTCTGCATGAGCTTCAGTGATGTCACTTGAAGAGTTCAGTAATATTCACCATGAGTGAAGAATGTCAGTCTTAATCAGCTGTTTATTTGGGAAGTAATTATTATGTAATGGTTACCAGTGTATGCTACCGGGAAAACCTTAAAGGGGAATCAGTCTGCAGATGCCTATTTACTCCTTTCAGACTGTCTTGACTGAATATGGCAGCTACATTAGGATCAATAAATCCTGTACTCTGAAGTATTCTTGGCATTCATGCCTCTAGGTAGATGGAAAGCAGCTGACTAATACTCACTGTGTATAAATTTTCTACATGGATATCAGCTCGGATTTTTATACAGTGTATTTCATACTTGAAGATCAGTGCCTGTGAAATACAGCATTGAACACATTCTAAATTGAAGTGTATGAATACGTGGCAAAGATCAGCAATCTATCAGCAACTTTATTTTAAGATTAAATTAAAGGTCAGTGTGAGGTCTTCTCCAATGCTGGTACCCTGCTTAGAGGCTGTGAGGTGCTGTCGACTGGGCATTTAGAGAAGCTGGGTTGTGAAGAGCTGCCACACCAAGCCAGCGTCAGCACAGCCTGCAGCCAGTTAATGTGGTGTGGCCACCAGTTCTGTGTGAAGCTAACAGCACAGGCCCCAGGATTTGTCAGGCTTTGTCTGGACTTCTCTTTGCCTGCCTGCAGCTTTGTTTTATTTCATTTAGCTGTTGCAGAAATTATCTAATGATCAGGTGTCTACTATCTGAATTGTTTTAGCTTTTGCTTAGCTTTGTACAACTGTGTGATGTAATGCTTAGTGGTTTACATTCTTGTGTGATGTAATGCTCATTGTCATGTATTCTTGCGCACAAAAAATTTGTAGCACAGGCCCAGGTGAATACCCTGAGCTATGCCTGCGAGGGGCCGGGAGGGAAAGATCACAGGGTTTACTGCAGACACACACCAGGCAAGCTTGAGAGGAAGGTGCAGCTCCTTCTCCAAGTCATATATGGGCTGAGAGGTAGCAAGTAGTTAGTGGAGGACAGTGATGGATACCAGGAAAAAAAGAGCATGACTGCCTTGTACTTACACAATCATTTATGCTTCTGGAGTGAAAGCAATGCAGACGTTTAGCAGGTCATTGTACGTGGTCGCTTCTTGTGCGAGGCAGTGGCAAATTAACTCTGAGATGGTGCTATTTGACCTTCATCTCTACTACTTCCTTGATTTCCATTCCTCAGTCCCCAGTGCTTGGGTTTTTGCTATAAGCTCCTGATAACACACCCAGGCTATTTCACTCAAGCCACTGTTACGCAAAAAAGGTTCTCCTTTAGTGAGGTTCAACCCAGCAAAGGGAGGTCACAAAAGATCCTCTACAGTATATGTGACCTAAATAAAGTCATATATCTGTTGAAAAAGGAATGATATAGATGTGTTTAACGTACACGGCTTATTTTAAACCCTCATAATTGATAATGCTTATCTATTTTCAGACTAAACAAAATCATTATTTACAAAATAGCGGCCTTCTTCAAGTGTAATTTGAGTTGTTTACTATGGACAATCCTGCAACATATATCTTATTAAGAGGGATTGTATCTCACTTCCAGGCTCTTCAGCCAAAGAATTAACAAGTACCAACTAAAATCTATATATTTAGCTGCATTCTGTTTTGGCCACAGAAATTCAGTTGATCTTTACATCCTTTAAAAAATGTATACAAAACACTTCTGCCAGATGCAGTTCTAAAATATTTGTAGTGAATTTTATTTTACCTCTATGCAAAGCCACTCAGTCAGTCTCCTCCTCAGTTTCCCTCAATTCCACATAAACAGTAGAAACCCATAAGCCCAAGACACCTTCATGGATTTTCCAGCTCGCCTGCTCGAAACCAGCAAAACATACTGTACTCAAACCATGTTAAAATGAAAGGAGGAAGAAGAGACTTGATGCCAGGACAGGAAATGACCGTCAAGAACTTTTGAAAAGTTAAGATCTATGAATGAGAGGATATACAATGAAAACGGAACTAAATATTTGCTGAGTGAATTCCTGCTGGGAGTACTTAAAATTATATAAATTTGATGCTACTTTTGTGGCAGCAGAAGCATTTTACCTTAAAACAGCTACATTGTTCTCACCTGTAACCCTCTTCTGATGTAACTCTGCTCAGCACCGTGGAGCATTAAGACAACAGGCTTTGATTTCTTGCAGGAGAGAGGTGAAGATGATGAAAAAGGAGCACTGCAAGGGGCTGGGAATAACTTTTGCTCCTGATAATAAGGTAAAATAAAGGTGTGTTTCTCCATCTGATCTTGCAGCAATACCTTTGGCTTTATTTAGGGCTTCTGGGAGGAGGTGTTCATTGGCAGGAAAAATTAAAGCAGAGCTAAGAAATATAGCCTAAAATGTGAATCAAATACTGTAGGCAGTTTTATTCAAGGTTGAATGCTTGTATGGATTTTGAATATGACCATCCTTTCTTTCACTCAATTATCTTCCATAACCCTCTGCCGAGTACCGGTGTTTTCATCCTTCTCTGCAGTACTCAGTATTACTGTCCAGACTGAGAGTAGGCCTGGGATTCATAAGCTCAACTGCAAGATCTTGAGAAAATGTGGAAAATGGCAAAACCTCCAAACCATGCCCAAGTGCAATCATGTCACGACACTGGGGACACCTTCTAAAAACCACATACCTCAGAGTAGACAAGATCAAGAGAAAGAGCAATATCTATTTTTCGTTGTACACCATGATGTAAAGATCTCCAAGTCAATGCTAAAAGAGTTAATGCAAGTATCAGAAGCGGTCCTGTTCTCAACCTACTATCAAAGCCTCATCATTCTCACAGCCTGCCTCTGGCGTCTCTGATGCACTGCTCAGTGGTGCTCTCCTTGATGAAGTCTGGCTTTCCTGAATACTGGAAGCTCTGAAACACTCCCACAGTCAGATATTAAGGCTACTTACCACTGCTTATTTCTAAGTAAAACATGTGTGGGCTGCTCTTTCTTTGCAAGAGAGAAAATTTATGACGAATTCAGCCTGTTGATCCAAAGTCATCGAACAATTTGGGCAAGCATGAATGGAGCAGCTGCTCCCACTGGACCAACGTGACTTCTCCTAAGGAAAATTATTGCAAACAGAAATTAACTAACAAATTGCACCTTGGAACGTTTAAGGAATACTCACAATGACTCACAATACTTATAAAAGGCTCTAATGACTGCTCAGGAGCTCACGTCAAGGTTAATTTTAGTAACGAACATCTGATTTGCCTATTTTCAGGTATTGCTCTAAAGTATGTAAAATGCCTTTCCTACAGATGATTGACTTACTTATAATTAATGAATGTTAAAACATCAGTTTGGCTAGAAATCATGAATGTAGTAAAAGATAAGGAAGGAACTAATTTTTTTTTATTGTGCTCAAAGTTGTTATCGTTTTTATTTTAGATATGAAGCATAACTACGTTATCAACAGAGATTTGGCTGCCGTCATCAAGAATTCAATGACTGCTGTCATGAGAAGTACGGCCAAAATAAATATATTAGACTTTGAAATTAGGTGGATATTTTTATACTTATGGAGATATAATAGACCAAAGGCTAGGGAAGGTTATCAGGAGATTTGAGTGTATACACCGTTGCATATCCACTTGAGAGAAAAGAAAGTAGGGAAAAATGCGTCGGAATATTACTTTGAAAGTGGTATCCACTGGGTTCCCAAAGAGCTACAGCTAATTATCCTCCCTGAAAAAAATGGGCATATACAATATTTTTGCAAACAGATTGAAGCCCCAGGTATTGGCTCTGAGACATAGCAAACCTATAATCCAGGGGCTTTTTCCTTGTAACTTTACACAGAGAATTCAAAGCAGTCACAGAATATCTAGGTTGTCAAATATTTCTAATTCTTCAAGACGGGTATATATTTTATATTTATATCTACATATATTGATGTATGCATAGGTAGACATACATACGCCTAGTACCTGAGATGAACAGCTGAAGATAATTTTTATATGGGATTGACATAACTTATGGTTATTTACACAACCTGCTCTCTTAATGGGAAGATCAAGAAAAATAAATAGAGGAAATAAGAAGGCATATTTTATGATGAATAAAAATACTGAACTTTTGAGCATATATACACGTCATGAAAATAAGTAATAATGCATCAACACAAGAGATGTTAAATTTCTGGCTTTAGGCTCCTTCCTCTCCAGAACATCCTGTAGCTTTGGATACCCGCAAGGGGTGTATGTGAGTATGTATATATGCACATATGCTGCCCATCCTTTACTGCATTATATAAATGAATTATGTGGCTTTTATGTTATGCAAGAGCTTGTTCTGCCAAGAGCTCTGTATGCATATTTTGTATGTGCAATGAATTACACAGACAATTTTGCCATTGTTGAACTGCTGAGGGGGAAAAATGATAAATGTTAATGAAAATTTCAATAATAGACACTACTGATTTCAATGGGAATTCTGTCATACTCTTCATTGGGACCAAGATTTCGGCTCTACTCTTTATCACGGGCAGAGACAAGGAAGAGTAAAGATGCTTTGTTATTCTCTAATTCACACAAATTCTTCTTTTCCTTCTATACTCTAGGAATACTGGTACCCAGAGTTTAAAGAAACTAATCTTTATAACTTGCAAATACTTCTCTCCTACTGAACTCAGTTGCAAAGCTCTGAGCTGAGTTGAAAAAAACCAGGAAAGTGACCCAACTGAGAAATAGATTACAAGAAGGAAGGGGACGAATTTTCTCATAAAAAGGACAGTGGCTGTGCATTAGAGCGCGCATCACATTATTTCCTTTCTGTATACTTGTATTTTAATATGCTGAGGAGAGGTTATTCCCAGGGAAACTGTAGGATGATATATTAGTTCCTGGAAGGAATTTACAGAATAGTTGTGCATTTCTTAAGCCTTCTTTTTAAACTGCATGCATCCAGCTCTTTCAGGTTCCCCACGTATCTTTTAATCCTTTCATCATTCTTGTTGCCTGTCTTCAGCTTTCACGAGCAGTAGAAAACAGCATGCAAAATTCTGGCTTCACCAGAGATTGGCAAAGTTCTTCGTTGTTTCCCTAGCTTTACATAAAACCTCCTGATCCACTTAAGGCCTGATCCAAAGCTGTGCAAGTCAGTTGGAAGAGTCCCATTTAGCACCATGGGTTACATATCAAACTCTCTCTGGAGACATCAGAATGCAGATTACACTGGGTTTCTTTTTTTCTCTGACAGTATCTAATTGCAACCTCCTCTCTAAAAGCCTCATGCCTGACATTCCTAAAATAAACATTTCTTCATTTATTGACTAGTACTAATTCCTTAGTCTATTACCTTTGGAGACAAATTACATTGCTCAAATTTAAAGTCTTTATCCTCCACTTAGAAAGAGTGTTGACATACTGGAAAGAGTTCAGAAAAAAGTCATGAGTATTATCCAAGATCTGGAACATCCATTTTAGACTGAGTGATTATTTCGGTTAACACAGAGGATACCAGATGAATTGCTCCTGATCTGCAGGGACCTAAATGGGGATAAAATTTTCAATAGTAGCAGGCTCCATAGTATCACAAAAATTAATGACTGGAAGTTTAAAATTAAAAAGCTTGGGTGTTTTTACCAGAGGAGGCAAGAAACTCTTGGAATTATTTGCTTAAGAGCATGCACATTCTTAATTTATAAGAGCTTAAATCAAGAGATAGCCCATAGCCTGTGCAGAGCTGTTGTCCTCTTGCAGAACTCATTTGATGAAATTCTGACCTGTATATGCAGGAAATCCAACTAAGTTTTCTTGCCTTTTTTTTTTTTGAACATGTCAAACCTTTTAACCTACTTGCACCTTTTCCTACAATTTTTATGCATAAACACATCAAAATCAGTAAATGTTTTATTTAGGTTTCAGTTTTATCAATTTCACGTTTTAAAAACAGCCTGTGTGTTTGAAGTCTTTATCTGTTCAGGAAATCAGGTCAGGATCAGTCCCAAACCTTGGGCAGAAAGTGGATCCTCTTATTTGAAACACAGAAATTGAGTCAGTTTTATGACCTGTCAATAACAGTGTTATTCACAATGTGACCTCTTTTGTGAAACATATTATGGAGAAAACCGTTTGCTAAATGTCCCCTTTTAACCAAATAGGTTATAGAGACCACTATTAATGCTTTATTCCATTTATTCCAGATTGCTATTAATTTCTTCCTGTTTACTTGCTCTAGGATCCTCCTCGTATGTAATATTGAATAACTATGCCGCATTGGCATGCTTCATATGTGCATGAATCTGTTCAGCTGTGGTAAATACGTTTGCATGCCTCTTACTCGCAGCTAAGGGTACATTCAATCTACAGCATAAAATGGCAGACTATAACCAAATTTTGCTTTAAATGTTTGAATTGTTTCAGGATACATGCAAATCAGAATAAATAAAAAAGAAAAGCAAGTCTATAGCTAAAACTCTTTGACTAGTCCTCCTTTCTCCCACATCTTCCATGCAGAGTGTAGATAACTTACGGCAGCATGAATTCGAGATCCTTAGCCCATAGGCCTCTTAGGATGAAAATCATCAGGGCAAAACAAACAGCTGCTCCTATAATCAAAAGAAAGCAAAGACTGAGTAAATCCTACTTGATACTATTTTATATCTTCACCTTTGGAAGTCGCTGTAGATCTGGACTTGGAGTCCAAGAAATGGTCAAAAGATCTTCTAAGCATTTTTTACTTTGTGGCTGTCCAATAAACTCCTACAATAGAAAGTGGCTCAAAGGAGATGGTCAAGGGCATTGTGCCTGTGAAGATCAGGGAATAATGTAGGGTGTGACTGACCACAGCTGTTGCAAAGAAAATTGACTTTATCTCAATAGAAAGGGGACCAGAGGGTGGCCTTTGTTTTAGGTAAACAGCTATCAGCAGCTGAGTGGATCAACTGGTGATGTAAATGTTTCTCCCGGAGTTCATCAAGAGTGTGAATGTCTCCCTGAGTTAGCCAGACCAGTGTGGAGGGAGTGTATATGTGGCTCAGTCCCACACTGAGTATAAAACGGAACAACTTAACACAAGAATTTCAAAGAGAGCAATGGGCTTGAGCTGCTTCAACCCACGGCTTCCTTCCCGGTGACTGGGGACACCCAGCATCGTGACAGTGAGTGTATTATAGAGACTGGTAATGGGGATCACTTTGGTATCATGATTCAACAGTGTATTGCAATTGCTGCGTTTTGCTAAGTGCAACTTACAATTGTATTGCAATGTCAGTTTGTTTTGTATCATTCTGATAAATCAAAAATCCCATGTAATGTCAAACATCTTCAAATAAGTAAATTTGATATTAAATATTACACTCCTCATGTGGAATATCTAAAAGAATCTGGTCAGAGAGTATTGGACTCTGGCAGACTTACAGGAACTTTATACATACATCTGTCGTTCCATCTGTGTGTGCAGGCACATGCACTTGTAGGAGTAGTAGCGTTTTCCCCTAAACTTCTTGTGCAAAAAGAGATCTCATAATGTTATAAAGTTCCTCAACTGACTGAAGAAGCAAGGAGACTACAAAAATAAAGGCAAAGAAAAAGGAATCTTTTATTCTACGGATTTTTGTATTGTTTTCTGTAACTGAGCAGTATCATTTTCATTAATGCTGAGTAGTGTCAACTTCATTTTCCTTTTTATTAATTTCTCTACTCAATGGCCTTAGTCACATAATAACACAATAGCGGAGTTTTATACTAACTCAATTTTTTATTTCATGAGAGAGTACATGGATTTTCTTTTCCCATTACAAACTTAATTGAAAATCCAAAATGTACCAATCTTCCATGAAATTATATTAGAAAAAGAATGTTTCATGTCAATCAAACATTCTTTTTAGATAAAACTGAAATGTTTTGTTTGGAATTTAAGTTTTGTACACTTTTTACTAGTATTTGAATTATTTTCATTTTCAGAACTAATTTTAAAATGAAAAATCCCATTGTCGCAAAAATGTCAAAATGGAGTGTTACCATGCTGTCAAAACACTTTATATTTTAGGCAGATTTTATATTCTCCACTATGTGTGCCAATTAGACAGTAATGACATTCCCCATTGAAACTTTTTCAGTAAAAGATTCTAACTGGATCTCCCCAAGATAGGTCATTCAACTCCAAGTTATGCACTTATGCTTTCCCTCTATAACATCACTTCTGTTCCAACAAGATAATCTCAGATTAATACACAAAACCTCACCAAGTATTTTAAAAAAAAAGCGGGGGGGGATTCTACAGAACCAAAAGTATGGGACTGAAAATGTATGCATCCACATAATTGTTACAAGATACTCTTTTGCAATATATTTACTCTCTTAAATAAAAATATACTTTCAGTATATTCTAAGTAGGATCTAAATGAATGCATGGACTGTGCCTCACTTGGCTCTCATTAATATCCTAAAGCATGCCCTCCGTGTTTTTTCATGATGCTAAGGTGTTAGCGTGCACTATGAAAGACATCACATGTGCTGTATTAGCTGCCTTCCATTTCAAATACAATGGAATTGAACTAAGGAAAAACATAACTTAATTTGCACGGATACTCATTTCAGGTAACATTTTTCATATCTCCACAGAAGAATGTTTTAGTGAGAGATTCTGTAGGATGCTCTCAGAGCAGTGTGCTTGCATTATACTTCGTAACTCCATGTGTCATCCTTATACTATCTGGCACTTCCTTTTTTTCCATTTCGTTGAGTAGCCGGGGGGCTACTTGCAATATAAGCATTATTCAACATGAGAAAGAAGGCAGAAAATAGGGCCCTTGTGTGCAAGTTAAGCTCAATTCTGGCCCATTGCTTCTAATAGTTTTCTGTCTTCCTACATAATATTCTCCACTTTCATCATTTTCCTTTATATTGAAAACTAAGAAAAAGTAGTTTTGAACATTTTTCATCCGTCTTGGAGTCTTCACTTATACAGTCCCTTTGTTACTTTTCAGTGGTCTCTTTCTATTCTCTCTAGATATTTCTAGAACGCTTTTGTATTTCTTTTACTTGCCTAGGTAGCATTGTTACATTTGATTTTGCTTTCTTTGCTTCCCTTACTTTACCTCTGCTTTGTTTGCCAGCTAGATTCCATCGACTCCTTTCAATCTATTCATGTGTTGGTTTTGGGGGGTTTGGTGTTTCGTTTTTTTTCCCCCCCAGAGTGAAATGAATAATGCAAATTACTTTGCTGCTACCTAACAAAAAGAACTATGTGGCTTTAGGTTTAGTTCTTTATTGCTTTACTTGCCTCTCTGCAGCGAGTGGTGTCTTTTGATCGACTTTCATCAGTCTTTGCTTTAGCTTAACAGCTGAATTGAATTGACTGCAGTATTTTATTAAAACATATCTTGATTTCATAGCTCAAATAACAAAATAGAAAACTACAGTTTCTAGTAATCATGTCTCTGTTTTCTCAAGAAAATAGCTTATTTATTTTAGAGTAAGAAAAGGAATTGCATGCTAATGCAGACACAGATAAAAGCTATTCAAATTCTTATACAGTCTTGTATTTCCCTTTTCTTTCAAATACCGTAGCTTTAGCTAAGGAAATATATATAAAAGCAAAGACAAGATTATAAATAAGGTACAGTAAATGCTAAATTGCTGTACATCCATTATACAGCACATCTGGCATGAATGCCAGATCTGTAAGCAATACCTCCTGTGATTAAAACATCTTGATACGTTACATTACTTATATTCTACCCCACAACACTGTCTTTCAACTAAAAAAACCTGAGTGCTTTATGAATAGAAATATAAAGTAGAACCTGGCTCCAAATATTATTGCCATTTAGAATTTAATTAGCTGATGTAGTAGATGGTGAAGTGTCTTACTCAAGACAAAGCACTCACCCAAACATTTTTCTCTTATGTAGATTCTACCTCTCTGTCTTTGCCAAAACCTATGTCACATTTTGAAATTCATTCTTGGGAACTCACCTTTGGATCATTTCATTTACAGTGCATTCACAAACTCTTTCCTCTGTCCTTTACCCATTATACCTGACAGTGTTCCCATCACCAATCTCTTCGCATACTGAAAAATATTAAAATGTCACAGTCAAAACTTTTCAATACTGGCGCATCATTCTGGGATTTCTGAAGGGGTGTAAAATCACTTATGTAAATGTTTACATAGGGATTGAAGTAATGCCTTACACAACTCTGGTCAGGCTACAATAAGGAAGTCCTTATTAAAGAGGAAGAGAGAGCTGTATCATTCCTGACTTTCAAGAATAAATAATAGTTCTCCAAAATTACTGTAGGTGAATATATTGTGAAGATATTTGGGTCAATGCTTTGCAATGCAATTTGTTCAGGAATTTCTGTTTGTTTGGGGTTTTGTTTGCTTGTTTTTAATGAAGCCAGCTAGTGCACGCTCCGTAACATTTTAATTCTATTTTGAAATGATTCACAGCAAGCTTTGGGTTTTTATACTAGACACAGGAATGTATGCAGGTTTATTCCTTTAACAGATCTGTAGTTCTGCAGCATACAATTGAGGCATATTTGTGAGCACACGGCACGTATTGACTTGAACATTAATATCAGAATGAGATCATTTGCAAGTAATGGGGATTTCAATTCTGAACTGTGATCACCTTCTTCACTAAGAGAATCCTTCATAGGCTTGACTCTCTGTGTTTGGTGTCACACTCAGGAATGAATGCAAAATACATCATCTGCCCATACAAGCTCATGCATTGCAGGAATCAATATTTGATTATTAACATAGTTGAATTTTAAATTTTTACCTAAAAAAAGGGTAGCGTAATTGAGATGTTATGTTTGAGTAAAGTAATTGAGATGTCATATGTATACAGGTAGGGTGGCGGTAAAAGACAAATAAGCTAACAGGGAATGAAACAGACATCTTACAGACATATATCAGCCAAGTCAAAAGCTCCTTGGTTCAGTGAAAGCTCCTGGCAACACCATTTAACACAAATTTTTAAAACATTATAGAAAAATGTCGTAGTATACTTTATAGACGCTGCTGGTTAGTGATGTATTAGATCTCATTTGACTGATTTCTGTTAAGATTAGGAGCATACTGGGTTGCAAAAGGAAAACTAGAATACATACTAAAATAATTTATACAGGCTGTATACTGAGAGTAGTTTTATTCATAGTGGAAATAAATCTACTCCTCTGTCTGAAACTATCAATTAAAATGGTAGCCATTATTCATGAAAATAAATATATAGTGTGTTATTCATGACAGGAGAATGTATCATGTATAAGTGGTCAATAAATCTTTTGGGGAAAAAGTGATATGGAAAGTGGTGGCACTTAAGCTTTCAGTTTTCATTAAAATTGTAACTGCAGCAAGCTGTTCACCAGAGACTTAGTCTTTGCCACACAAACCCATGTGAGGACTCCTTGTTCAGAAGTTTGCAAAAGCTTCTACCCCTTTGTCCGGTACCTAACTGTTGACTTCCAAAACCTGCCAGAGACCCTGCAAACAGGCAATGCAGGGCTATGCTCTCATATACCTTGTACTCACCCCGGCTTGGTTTTGAAACCTATATGGCTTTCAGCGTGAATCTACAACGTGCACCAAATTTGCTAAGAGGAGCATGTAAAAATTTGCTGTTGGAGTCAATGCTATTAGTGAAATAGTACAATAGGAGAAAGTCTGTTTTACAGCTTATTTTACTACATTTTCTTATTTTCTTATCTACTTTTCTTCTTGCTTTGTCAAAATATGTCGTTAATCTGCCATCAGTACCTAACCGTGCTCCTGTTTAAATCAATAGGCCACCTACTCTTAAGTGATCACACTCTCATTTTCAAAACACTTAATTCCAATTGCTTTGCTTTGACAAGATTTCCAACAGGGGTTAAAGTTAGTGACAGCAAACATACTGGCGACTCAGATCCTCCTAAGCCACCATCTCAGGCATATGCTGTATTTCATGTACTATATTATATGTAATACCATGAAAAGATATTATGCCTATAAAACTAGCCCGATGCCTAGGAGACCTGGTTATACAAAATGTTGCAAATAGGATTAGCACTGTAATGCAGTTACATACCAATTGATCTTCTTGCTCCTCCTCCAAACGTGTCCCACGGCAGACAGTCCTTTTCCTTCCCCTGAGCAGAGAGGTGGAGAGAAGGGCAGGGCCAGAAGACCATTAATTTTTTTCACTCCTCAGGTCCCATCTTATTGACAGTGCAGAGCAATCGAGAAGCTCAAAGGCTTCATTAAGTGATGTCAGCTTCCATCCTTACTTTGGGAGGCCCAGGTGAGCTTTGTCATCTCCATTTCCTCTGCTGTTAAACACTGCATTTCTCAACAGGACTTAAAAATCAGCCACATAGATGAAGACAAAGAAGGGGAGGGGAGGGAGAAGACAAGGGGACTAACCACCTTCTAGATTTCAGACTGAAATGAAAGACCTGATTTAGTCAGTGAGAGTTTTGTCAACATCTTCAAAAGAGCTGGGCTCCAAATGTATGAGTTAATGGTTTCTGGCAGTAAGGGCCATGTGGTGGTTCCCTGTTTGGCTAGTTAGCAAGACTTAATCATTTTTCAAGTACAGCTTAATTTTATTCATGGTCTTAATTTTTTTTCCCCAGGTTTAAATTTTCCATCTGACATTAATCTTTCCTTAGATTTTGATTTTCAGAGGTTTTTTCTTTTAAGAGGAGATTTTAGTCTGTGTTTTTTTTACCTCTTACAGTGACAATTGAACTGCTGCTGCTAAGTAGAATGGTGTCAGGTTTTACATACTGTACTACCAATAGAACATCACAAAATCCTCCATCGCAGTTTACCTGTCTTGAAAGCTATCGGCTTTTATTTACAACATACTCATAGCATGCTGTCGTAAACTTGTTCCACGCTGACCTTCTGGCTCAATGAAACTGATTCGTTGGAAGAAATTAGACTACCAGTTATGGTAGCACAAGTTCAATCTCTGTGATATTTGTTCAGCTGCTACAAAGGCAAATAAAACTCCAAGTGAATTTGATACGTGCAGGCTGCATATTCCCATCTAACTGATGGACAGCGTAGTTCTTCTCTAGAAGAACTCACATGACCCATCAAGCGTTTTCAAAATACTTCAGCAGGTTACCCTTTCCTAGGAAGAAAGCAAAGCTTCAGGAAAAACGTTTTCCCTGTTGGTTTGCAAAAGATACACTGTCAATAGTTCACATGTCCCCACAAATATAAGTGCTTATACTTCATTTTCAATATTCTGCATATCCCCAAAGTTTCATCTCTATAAATAAACATATATACATATGTAAATATGTGTATTTCCGTTATTTTCTCTTGTTTGATAGTATCCAAAGAACATGCAGCCTTAAGTTCGTTTGAACACATATAGTACTATAATGATATACTAGTTATGTTTAAAAACAAAACCAAAAACTCACGCAATTCAAAAACGCAAGTTGTAGTGTGTCAGTTAATCAGGGCAAAAGTTACTCCGAGTTACTCCAGGTCTCGCTATTTCCCAGCAATTCCCTGCATTCCCTTCAACAGTAGTCCTTGCAGTTTCTGGTTATGAAAGGCCCTGTTTTGAAGTATTGATTCTTTTTAAAGGGATCTCATTTTTTTCTGGAACGTGAGTTACGTGTGTGAAAACGTGGTAAATTGGCATATGCAGCTGTCGCAAAAGAACAGTGTGTTGTGGGCTAAAGCCAATTTGGCATGTAGGGGGTTATCGGACTGGTCATGGTGTTTTTGATGGTGTTGTGAAAGGAATGAGAAGGTTGGTACAAAAGAAAAACTCATAAGATGAGGTTGCATGCTGTCTTCTCCCAGCTGGCTGCGGCTGGAAGGGCCTCGGGTGATTATTACTGAGCAGTTTGAGTTGATTTGTTCTGGTTTAGAGTTTGTGGTTTTGGAAATAAAGCAAGCCCCGAGGAAGGGGATGCAAAGAGAAGATGTATGGTTAGGGACTTTATTTTTCCTTGTACGGCTGGTGAGCCTGCACAGTGACTTACAATTAGCAATAAAGTCCAGACAGTCCTTTACAAATCATGAGCTAGGTGAATCCTTTACCATCAGAAGAACTGAATGCCTTTAAAGAAAAAAAAGCTTTCAATGAATGCCTGCTGAAATTTAAATCTTAATTCATTCCAGCTCTGCTTGGGCCTCTTGTAGATTTCCTTTCTGTGAACATTCAAGCAAGCAATCATTGCTTGTAGAAACCAAAATTTAACTCCGCAGGTTCCATATTCATATCAGATAAGGTATATTTTTCTATGGAATGGAAAACTAATTGAAACGGCAAGGGGGAGAAGGAGAAATGTTCCTGAAAAACCTTATCGGAGCCCTGCAACAGGAGCAACTGAGCACCCACCAAAAGAAATATCATTCACATAAAGAGAAGCATATGTGTAGACATCCTATGTGACATCGAGGAAACCAAAATACATATACTTTATATACGCAAATATGTCCTGTATATATTAGAAATGTCTATACCAATATATAAATCTGTATAAATGACCTATACATTCTGCAGCTCTGCTTGTTATTTTAAAGGTGACCTATAAATGTTTGCTTGTTTAGTTTCTGGATTTTTTTCTCCTTAAAAAGAGGATTTCAAAGTGATTGTGGATTCCCAAAAACCTGCTGCAAATAAAAGCCAATATTAACAACCAGTTGTACACATACATGAGCAAGACTGTCAAGGTGATTACAGAGGCCTGTAAAGAAGAATTTAAAAATAGTTCCATATGCAATGCACATGTTGAATTAGCACCCCCAAAGGCAACTTCACAAACCAGAAAACCAAGTGGCGACTCATTTGAATGTAGAAAATGTCAGAGGAGACACTACGGCTCAAGCCTCATTATTCAAAGGTAGGCAAATCACATAACTGCTTGCTACAGAGTGATGCCTGTTTCCTTTAGACCTTCATCAGACACTGGTTCTTATTCTCAAAGAACTCAAGGAAAAATAATAAACAAAAAGGCAAAGAGACCCTGAGAGATCTACTCCAATATAGTAACAAAAAAAAGTGGAATATAATAACAAAGCAGCGCACCTTTCTTTGATTCCTCTTCTTCCTAATGCGGTGCGGAGCATGCAATCCAGGTGTCCTATATGCTGTGTGAATACTCACCCTCTGGACTGTGCGGTGTCTCGCTCTCTTTTCCTCCTGTCTAGTAACACAGGCATTTCTGAGGGTGCCAGCAATGATGAGCTTGTACTCAGCAACAATAGCATAAGGAATAGTCTCGTGCTTTCTACCATTTTGTCACAAGATATCTCTGCTGAAGAAGCTCAGGGATAGTGCGCTGGATGGGTACTCTGTTATCTTCTGATGATATACGTCTAAACCCGAGACCTCCTTATCTCATACATGCATGTGTGCACGGCAAGCTTGAACGATCAGGCGAGGGAGAGCCATTTCCTTCTCACTGCTTCCATACAGGAGGTGTCACACAGCTGAAAATAGTAGCAATGCTTCAACATAATGGATGACACATCGATTCTCCTGTTACTTTTCCTCAGATTTCTTGGTACTGGGTAAAGAACGAGGATTGTGCTAGCATTGCAAACTCTTTCTCAAGCAAAAAGAATTGCAGCTGGGTCCTCCATTATCATGCTGAAAGAAGCAGGAGAGGGCTATGATTTGACATAGGCGTTCTGGGGCTTGAGTCTGTGAATTTATGAGCACTTTCACAGCCTGCTAATTCCAGTGGAAATAGGCAATGCCTCGCACTCCACAGGAAGTTGAGCCCTTATTTACACTAATATCAGCTTTTATGCTTTAACATAACATTTATGCCTGTGCAATCACAGATGAGATTTTCAAACCTGAAATTTTTTGACTGCAGATGAATTACTGTAATTACATCTCACTAAGGCAATGACAAAATGCTTTCTTAGCTATGAAGAAAAAAGCTATAAAGAGAAAAGGTTTTTCCATGCCTGAAAATGAATCATACTTGTGAATGCATTCCCTGGACTCAGTCAATTCTGAAACATCATGCGTGGGCTGTATTCATGACTAGGAAAAAGACAATAAACAGTGTAGATACCCAGTCAACCCTTCCTTTAATGAAGGAAATTGCTAGTCTGGGAACTTATTTCTCTTAACAGGGATGACCTGATGAACACAGTCATTAAGACTCGAGAAAATGCCAGGCATGCCGCACCTCCTTACTGTATTGGCTCTTTTATTTAAACAGTAAAACTGAAATCACTTGCAAACTTTAATAGCAGCTAAAAGAAATACCTACAGGGTGGGGGTGCTAAGAAGAAAATAATTCTTACTATTTATTGGATTTTCATATGGAGAAAAACAACTATAAGATTTGAAAGCATATTTGTTGGGGAAAAGAATTTGCTGAAGATAGAAGACATGGTGGGGCTTTTCTCCAAATTCCCTTGCTGATAAATGAACACTAATGCTTAAGCCCTTCTAATGAAGACGAGTTTACCATGGAATAAAGTCGTCAATGATGAGCAGAAAATAGAGCATTTGTAAATACAATGTAACACAGAATGATAAAGCACATCCAATTTATGCAAAGATGTGCTTGCAGCAGTACGATAAATAATATCCGCATAATCAATTACTGGAAGAAAGACAGACTGAATAAATTGTTTTCTGGCAATTTATGGAAAACAAACCTAGCACAAAAAGGACAATTTGACTTTAGTCTTTTAACAAGATTGTCTGATGAGCACTAAAACCAAACTTACTAATGATTCAAAGGACACAATATTTATAACCGTCTATTTTCATTAGCAATAGAAAATCTGGAGTAAGGCAAGAGCAAAATTCCTATTTTTTAAGTTAGAAGGCAGGATATACGATGTAATAATAGAAACATATATATATATATATATTTGTTCTTCCCTGTACCTGAGATTCTTTGGTTTAAAAACACATGCAGATTGAGAGGGGTGGGAGAGAAGGCTAGAGAAAAATATATTTGAGGCTCATCAATAACTAATAATAATGGATTACTATGTGTATTTGGATTCTCTATAGTAGATATACATTTAATGGTTGGATGCTACACCCACTGGTCTCAGTGGGAAAGTTTTTATTGAGCTGGGTGAACAAGCCTTTAAAGAAATTCTGGAAGTACTTTAAAACTGAACTGGGAAAGTTGCAAATTATATCACCATTCGTTTTCAGAGCCATTTACTTTATGATGCTAAATATCTCTACGATGCATGTAGTGGTCCTAGAAAGCTTCAGTGACTGTTTAGTATACCAAGAATATTAGAATGAGTGAAAAGCCATTTAATATCCAGATATTAGCTTTGGAAGATAATGTTACTGAACAGAAACAATTCTCCAACCCCCTAGCCTTCCACCAATCAGAATAAAACAAAAATTTAAAAGAAAATATTTGAGAGCTGACAGTACCTATAACATTTGCCTGTAAGGATATTAAAATATTTGTTATAATCTGAATAAAACAACTGGATAACCAACTTAGAAAGCATTTAGCAGTTTATGACCTTCAGTCTATGCAGGACATTAAAATTCACATAACCTCCAGATTCACTTTCCTTATAAAACATTCAATGATGCCTGTAGCGCTACTTGCTCTGTTAGTAAATAAAACACTGCTTTTATTTTGGTCTCATTTCAGCCTTATCAAAACCTCTCTCTTCATTTATCCATGGAGAAGGTAGAGCTAGGTTTCAGCAGGCTAAAGTTTGTCGTTTGTCCTATTTACGTGTCACAGCCCTAATTTCATCAGCTAAGCAGATGAAAAAAGAAAATCAATAGTCAGTGGATATGATGCTGAGTGTGATGTTTGATTGTGACTGAGAAGAGAGAGTGTGAAATCTGTCTCCTTAAAATTTGCTACTGACTGGGATTCAGCTAGGCATTTGAATGTACACACATGATGATATCCCTCTTTTGGGGACTCCATATCAAATTTTCATCTGTTGCTGTACAATTTACATGTTTCAAGGTAATCATACCTTGATTAGGCATGGTCTGATTAATGGAAACACTTGGTTGTTCAGAGGTCTAACATCTCCCCAGAGGTTTCACTTCAGCCCGTAAGCCTCCAGGCACTGGTCAGGCTTCGCTGCCTGAGTGCATACAGAGTTAGTTCCTGAAGACTTTACGCCTAATTCGGGACATTAAGACTTCACTGCACAAAGGTTTATGCACTGAAGCGTGGACCTCACATAAAGACTTATGTACTAAAAACCTGAAAAGCAGTGGCTGCTCTCTCTTCCTGACCCAGGCAGCAGTTACGCACAGAGATAGGGGCTGTAAAGGGCCTAAGTGCAGATTTCAAAGCAAGCCGAGCAAGCACCCAATATTAGTCCCCAGAGAGCCTTTCAGAAAGGCTAGAAAGCATGTGTTGAGGTGCTTGCACATGCGAGCTTCATGTTGGAGAATCTACATCTTACATAAAGTGTGCATGTGTGAGAAGGTTAAAGACTTCCTACAGGTTGGAAATGGCCGTGATGATGAGTTGTGGTGTATGCACCTTGTACTAGACACACAGCAGATGTCTGAAATGGTAGAGCTTCACCCGTCACCGAGAAAAATGTGCAACTACAATACACTAGCAATAAACTGTAAAAATCCACATTCTGAACAGAATAGACTGAAGTATAAAACCATATAAGTTATTTTCTGAAGCAAAATAGCAACGGATATGTCATTGTTTTGCAATACTGCTTTGGTGTTTAGCATTTGACTCTGTAATATTGATAGGAAAAACAGCTTCATCTTCAATGGAAGCCTTACTGGATTCTCCCAAGTCTGCAATTCTCGTGCAGATTGATATGGCATCAAAGATAGGAAAGTCAAATGGCTTATGCAGAACAAAATCAAGCCCTCAATGAAGCATTGGTAAAATTTCCAGTGAAAGTACCTATTCTCAGCATTGTAAGCACCGACTATTTGGAGATATAGCCTACTACACTGCAGTGAACTGTACTTCAGGTGGAAGACAAAGGCACATTGATATTTCTGGATGGAAAAATCCCTTCATAAAACATGGGTTTTTTTACACAAGAAAAAACAAGTCAACGTTGTACCTGCTCTACAGAATTCCTTCCTCAGAGAATCCTCCATTTCTAAATGAAGCAGAGCCCCCCATTTTTCTGATTGTCCTCAGAATAAATTCTGCAACCCATTTTCCCTTCTAGTCAACTGTACAGTGTCAATGGAAGACTTTCCTGTCACATGAACTACAGGAACCAGTATGTATTTTCAGGTATTTTCGGTAACAGATATTGATAATAGAGAATGTTACACTTTTGGCAAAACCTTTATCACAGTGTGCCTCACGGTAGAGGAACAAAATGAGTAAAATGAGAAAATACCTGATGAATAGATTCACGTTGGCATACCAGAAGAGCGTTAAGCATCTTTGGGAAGGTAAATCCTTCATTTCAATTTCATGCTGAAGTAAACCATGGACAGCGCCCCCCTGTAGAACAGAGCAACTTCTTACACAAAGACCCTGCCTAACATGGAAGCAAGGAGCAGCCATTTCTGATACATCCTTCTCCAAGTGTGGATCTACAGGAGCATCTTCTGTGGTGTCAAGAACCTGTTTATGGAAAGAGGTGAGAGGGCTGGGTTAAGCAGAGGTGAGAGCGATGTGCCATTACCTTACCAGCACTATTCAAAATTTCCCCAGAAGTGAACATAGTCTGAGGCTTCAATAACCTCTGTCGCTATCCTGACTTCTGATTAGAGTGCTACAGAGCTTCCTTTGCAGGGGGCGCACACTCATGTTGCTCCCAGAGAAAAGCCTGAGCTTCAGTCTGCCTAAATGATGCTTGTGGGTGGTTGTAAAAAGCATCATCAAAAACTGGGGGGGACAAGTTCAGGGACACTGTTTCCATGATGGATTTGCAAAATCTAAACAGGTTTCCAACACCTTCATGTCAGGTGTTTGGTTCATGCAAGAATTAGGATCAAAATCTCCTACTTTGTTGCAGGAAATGCAAAAATAAAAACTATGCAGATTTCCAGCCCTCTGACCCCATCCGCTTCTCCCCCAACAGAGCTACCTGAGCAAAATGTTAAAAGAAATAGTCCAGTTTGAGGGCTTAACAGTCATTCACTATCCTGGATTTTGAAAAAAAAAGGTGAGAAATAAGTTGTCATTAGCAACTAAATACATTTACCAACATTGGTAGATTTTTTTTTTTTTTTTTTGTCCGGATAAGGTCTATTTTAAAAATGCTAATAACTTCAAGCTGACAGCAGATTGCACTAAGACTACAGCACGTGAGGAATGGAAATAGTTCTGACTCCAGTATGTTCACCTGTGAAATACCATGTGTATGCATTTTGCTAGTTCCTGGGAGCTTCCATTTGAACAAATCAGCCACACAATTACTCAGGAGGAGAAAAAGAGAGAAAAAAGGGGGGGGTCAGAGAATATATTTTGTGATGTGCAGAAGATAGCATTAGTGTTCTAATAAACTTTTTTTAAAGCTAATACCAAAGCCTAACAAAGGCGTATTAAACATAAGACATGTGAGGAAATAAATGAAAATAAGTGCAGAAGCTAAACATTGATTTCCTTTTATGTTATTCTGGTGATGAGCATTATTTCATTATGTGTTTTGCCTCTAAAAAGATGCGTGACCCAATCATTCACAGCCCTATGCTGCCATAAAGACAATCTGAAGCTGACTACCTGTGAAAACTTGTGCAAGGAAATTTTAAAGGCAACATTAAAAAAAAAAAAAATCACACAATAGCATGAAGTAGACAGAATAGCATGAGTGTTGATTAATTTTGCTTGCTAACATGATTTCTTGAGGTCATGGGTATCTCCTAGCAGTAATTTGTGAAGTTACTCCCACAATATAAACTAAGAGAGATCTGATCATCCTAAAATAGAGGCAGCAATTAGCAGTGCCCATATTTTAGAGTAGTTTTCTAGGTTCCCGGTTCTGTATGGAGAAGCAGCTTGGTAAGAAATGCTGAAAGACATCCTTGAATACCCTTCACCTGAGTTGCCTTGTGTGTTCCTTACCAGCAGCCAAGGATCTGGGCTATTAAGTTCAAAGGATATAACCTACTCAAACTTTAACATTCCACTTAATGTTAATTTATAATTGAAATCTTATGGAACTACAAAAGCTTTACTATCTTTATTAAAACCAAGTACATTTATTACAATCTGAAACTGCAGCAAGGAGATTCTGGGTTGAATATTTCATTAATGTAATTTTTCTTTTTTATTTTCAAAGAAAAATCTTGGGGAAATTTAGTGAAGGCAAGGTCTTTATTCCCTGCTTCAAGGAAGTACCCAAATACTACGAATAGAAAATGATGACTGTAGTGAGACACTGAGTGTAGTCTGAGGTAAACTTCCACACAAGTTCCTTGTCAGAGCCTAAACTTAAGAAAGTAATCTTTCATAGTTTGAGAAAATGCTGTATAAATATTCCTCTACGTACCTTGTAATATATTCCACTGTAGCATATCCTAGCATCCTTGCTTTTTTTTGCATTGACCTGCTCACACAAGGGATAACAATGTGAATAGCTACATTATCACTTACTTCTCATGTCTTAGGAGGTGCTAGGTCTGGTCTGTTAGCACAAGGTTCTTCTCTCTGCTGCAATTTGCATATAGTTAAGAAAAAAAAGGTTTAATGGTAATATTGCAGCTAACAAGATACGACAATTTTAAAAACAATTATTGTGAAAAAATAAAATCTCTGACACTTCAAAGCAGGAATATTTTCCACAAGAGAAGAATCCATAACGTATGCAGAAAACTGAAGGGATGCTGCGGATGTAATGCCTGAAAGATTTTGAAGCATTGCTACAGACTGTAGGAACAACCAAGTGTTGTCTGACACGGGGCCAGTGCTATCAGCTATGCAGTTTTTCTTACCTCTTGGCAATTTTTATTACTTTATAATTCTGAAAAGCAAATCAGATATATAATTTGACCATCTTGCAGGGAACTGTGTTTTTTTATAAATGAAACAATCCAGAGCTCAAGAAATTTCACTTAGTACTTGTAGATTACTCTCTAACGTACTGGAAAAAAAACAAGGTCTGGAATGTTTTGGTCGTTTGTAAAGCAGAACAGCATATATTTTCTGGAAAATGAAAACTGAAAGGGAATGTCCCCCCACTTTCAGCAATGGAGAGAATGAGAAAGGGTATTAGGGTAGGTACAACCCCAAAAAGCTATGCACAAAAATGAAAGTTATTTTCAAAAGCATCATCTCAGACTAGATATAAAGAAATTTTTTATGATGAGGGTGGTAAAAGACTGGAACAGGTTGCCCAGAGAGGTGGTAGATACCCCATCCCTGGAAACATTCAAGGTCAGGCTGGACGGAGCTCTGAGCAACCTGATCTAGCTGAAGGTGTCTCTGCTCATTGCAGGGGGATTGGATTAGATGGCCTTTAAAGGTCCCTTCCGACCCAAACCATTCTATGATTCTATGATCTCCTCACTTTTCTTAATGCATGGAGATGTCTCCATAGGCTTGGTTAACTCTACAGGAAGAAGGGACAAACTTGCATGAGTTAGCTGAAGAATTCATAGTCCACAGCTACTCCGAAGAATATTGTATATAGCCAGATACTGCATTGCCTTATTAAAGGAATCAGCCCGTTTCTACGTATAAAATCTCAAAGCAAGAGAGAATTTATTAAAACTGAGCTCTTTCTAAACAAGTGGGGGAAATGAAGAGCTCTTTCTCTTCCCTCTAAACCGCTTTTGAAGCGTTTTCCTACAGAAGTCATGCAGAGTGTGAGAACTTCTGCACAGAACACACCTAAGTGAGGCGAAACATGACTGAGATGAAATATTTTAGAAAAGGAAACAGCCATTCGCAGAAAATCTAGCACAGTGCTCATGCTATCTAGTCACCAACATAGAAAAGACAGTGCCACTTCTCATTACATTGGAAGAGTTTTCTGTTCTTTGTACACGTTGCTCCAGCACAGTGGGGCCTGGCAATAAGCACAGCTCCTAGGAGCAACTGCAAGATAAATAACAACAAGTGCATGTGCCTTATTGTAACTGTAAGAACCCTAACTACATCTAGAGCTGCTTTTTAATTGGTGTAGTTTTGCTACTTTTAGTGAAGCTATGGCAATTTAAACCAGCTGAGAATCTGACCCAACATCCTGAGTCCTTCCATCGTGTGAGTAAAGTAACTTCTAAAAATTATAGCATCAGCAAATTTGATGGTCTGAAAGTATATCAATTTTTAATATAATGTTTCTAAAACAATTAGAAAGGACTTCAGTTTTTTAAGAAAAACTAGATAATGGCCATTTTCTCATGTTATATATTAAATTAATAATGCTCCCAGAAAGTTAAAAATACTTTTTTTCCCACAGATGCCCTCCTCAAGTTTCTGGTTAGTATAATTTATACAGAAGCAATGGGGGTTTTGAAAAAGTAATAGTTTGAAAACAGATAAAACAGACTGAAAGGGGACAACTTGAACACAGAACTTGAGATTGTATTTATGTGGCTAGATCTCTGCACACATCCCTTTATAGGGCTGTGTCCTTTTTAATATGCTCATTGAGAAAAAAGCATTTGTAGGGTTAGGATTAGAACGGGTGGGTATACTCACCAATTTCCCACAGTCCCCTTGTTTCGCCATTGTTTGGGGGCTTCTTTTTTATGTAGCGTCCGATCCTTTTCCCTGTCTCCTAATAACCACAATGGGTATCATTGATATTACATCCTAGCCCCTACCTCAGCTGTCTTTAGGCTCTGAAACTTGATTTCTCATAATGTCAAAAGTAAAAACTGAACCTGCGCCGTGAATTTCAATGGTCGCTTAAAACGTTTTTTTCTTTTTTCTTTTACTGCTAGGGCTTCCAGGATTTTTGCTGTTTGATGTTGAGAAGTATGGACATGTAAAGAAAAGATCAAAGTACACTCCTGGTTAATAAAACTCAGCAAAAGTTACTGCACAAAATGCTGGTAAAATTAGACTTCATCAAAGAATCATGGATGGCTAAGGATCAAGGGGAAACATTAAAAATCAGGGTAGAAATATTTTTTAAAAAGCAGAAGAAAGAACAAAAATTTGGTTTTAGAAGGGCAGCAGGGAAAGATGTTACACATCATTATCTAATTTCATGTTTTCGTTTTCCCACTGGTTTACAGAGAGAGTGCTGGAAGGTAGATTAGAATGTCCATAGCTTAATAATATTGGTAGTGGTCAATGAACATGTCTTCTGAATGAAGACACAATATTTACATTTGACATCATAATACTTCATAGCTAGATTAGATTATAAAATATGGAAAAAAGACAGTCTTGTTTTCAAGAACAATAGCAACAAGAACTTTACAAAACAAGACCTTTAGGTATAAACATTTATTTTAAATGTCTTATTTATTTTTTATTTAGAAAAAAGGAAGGAACTACTTTAAAGTAGCCCATTTTTTCCTTTGGAAGGAGTTCACTAGACAGGTTATGTATGAGAAAGCAACTCTTATGTTCCATATTACACTACTGCTACTTTTAATCTCCTCTCTAGCATTGTCCATACCATCTGTTTCAAGCAACAAGCATTCCTGTAACAGAGATGTTATTGAAAAATTGAGAATAACTAAGTAAGAAATAACTCATTCCATTGGAAAATTATGTGTCTAACCCTCGCAGCTAAGACTGTATGCCCTTTGTGATCAATTTGAAATCATGTTTATAATAGTATAAGTTACTGTCAGTTACCTTGTTATTGCTATAAATGATCAATCTTTCCCAAGAATACTGTTAATATTTTCTGGCAATGAGTTTCACACATTAACTATGTTGTGTAAGGTGTGGTTCCTCTTACATGTTTAAAATGCCACTTTTAATTTGAATGTGTTCTTGCATCAAAAATGAATGAGTACTTGGGTTACTCATGCGTTTCTTTACTCCAATAAATCCAATCCTCTAAACATAACTGAATATTTTTGTCTGTCTCTCTGCAGTAAAACAGAACGCTACAAATAATTTTTGTCACCCTTTTGTATTCCATCTGGGTAATCCAAATCCAGGGAGTTCAAGGTGAAAACACTGATGATTTTATAAAACTGTTCTATTCCACTATTGACCAACTGTGCTTCCTCCAGTTCTTCACATGCACTGAACTCTACTGGGTTGGCTGTTACTGGGCGCTGAACAGGTGTTTCATTACACTTGTCCCAAAAGATGTTAATTTTTTGTCTAGATAAGCAAGACACTGACAAGTGGAATAGATTGCATCCGACAGGTGGGAACTTTATGAAACTAATCCCAAAGGAAAAGTAAAGAGATGTGAAACAGTGTGGTCCTCCTCTGTAATGATCACAAAGTGCTATTTAAAGAGTCCAGTCCAGTAAGACTACAGAATTTGCACACGAGTGTAGCGTGATGACACTGAGCTTTCTCTGCAGAGTCCCAGAGCAAGGATTCAGTGCCGTTAAGAGCCCAGGAGTCTTCATCTCTTCAGATGAGGACTGAGAAAGCCAGTGGCATTCACTTTGAGTGAAATGTAAAGCTGTGCACAGTCCCAACCTTGCATCTCAAACTGCCTATGCACCCCGGCTGCTCTGCGGGAGCTGAAAAGAAAAATGTGTCTTGTCCAGTGAGAAATTAATTTCTTCTGACCCTGGAAAAACCAACCTTTCAGGGTCTAGAACATGCTGGAAAAACAGTCTTTCCCTAAGAAAAAGAGAACTATAAGAACAAAGAATGAATAAGGTAATGCCACTAGGTGGAGAAAAAATTGGCTTCCCATTCTTCTCCCTCTGGAGTAAGCAGTTGTCTACGCCCCTTGAAGACCAACCAGTTACTGCTTTGAACTGTGAGGATGGCTCTCCTCTCCCACATTGATTATTCATCACAGGCAAGATAAAACGAAGGAAAACTTGTGGCAGCCACAGAGAGATAAAAAGCTGTGGGCATTTCCTTGCAAACCCCTTGCCCACAGAATTCATATTCCTACAGTCTGTCCCTCCTGCATTAGTCAAACAAAAGCTGCTACTTTGCCATGTTAGAAGGAGTAAATATTTCCCAAATTGAGACAGTTAATTTAGATGGCAGCAGCAGAGATGACTGTTCTTATTCTTTCATTGCATTTTGAACATCTATTTCAATTGCTATCACTCAATGAAACGATAGGATGAGGATGTTTTTACTTTGATCTATCTTTGAACAGATTTTGCAAAGGAATCATCCAATGTTCATGTGTGAATTTGTTATTTTTGATGATTAACATTTAACTATTAAAAAAAAAAAAAGGTGAGCCAACTCCCTAAAAATTCAGAAAGCACCAACCCTCTTTCTGGGACACATCACTGAGATGAGGTCACCTTTCACTTTCGGTATCACTGTTGTGGATTTAAAGTATTTTTAGTAAAGTTTGCAGAGCTTCTTGGGATTTGGCTGCCCAGTCACAAGCTATGAAAACAAATTGCTTTCAAACAATTGAATAACTTGCAGTATCAGATTCTATGAGTAGAAAGAAACAAACAGAGCTTTGTACCCATTTGTGCTGATTCCTGGGGAAGAATCTTATTCAATGGACATTTGCCAACTTGGATGCCAATCCCCTTTTCTTCCTGGTGTGCAGTCATAGCAAAAGCAGAGTATTTTTAACCAGTTACTCACTAGAAATATCTTAGAAACGGTGGGTTTGAATCTGATACATTTTCAAGTAGCTAACTCGGATGGTATTTAAAGTCCTTCCATGCCTCACCAATTTTTTTTTCAGCTTGAGTTTTTCCTTTTCGTCTTATCATTTAATTAGATTATTCTTCCTTTTTCATTTTTCTGTGTTCCGTTTTCCTTCCTTCTTTTCAGTTTTTTAATATACAGTGCATTTCACATTCTCTTCCATTTCTTCTGTCTCTTTCCCTCCTTTTTTCCTGTTATTTTACTCCTTCCTTTTCCTTCACTATTTCTCTCGCTTTCTTTGATACTCCCCTTCTTTCACTCTATCAATCTATTGATTGACAAGTTGATGTATTGCTTTGAAAGGGTTCTCTAAAATAATTTCAATACCACAAGAACATTCAGATGGACACAAGGCATGTTCATTTTCAATCCATTAAATTGTCATTGGAATACTGAAGTTGCTGGATTGCGGTGACAATACTCCATTTTGCTTCTTCAGAGATTGTAAGTTTGCCAAATAGGCACAAATCATGTATACCAGAGTCATACCCATCAAAATTGCAGTTTGTACTCTGCACTGCTCAAATTAGAGTCTGCTGCCAGATTGTTTGAAAGAATATACAGGAAAGTACACAGCTGTGGCAGTCTCTAACTAAATGAATAATGCAATATCAACATCTGTAGGATTTTTGAAATGCTAAATGTTCAGATATGAAGCCTCTGCTAAGGACACAGATGGTAATGATGTTGTTCTTGCAGTGGTTCCCACCAGAAACGGACACAGTTCCATAATCAGACTGGACTGTTAATGCCTGAAACAATGCTTTCCTTTAGCAGCACTAGCTTGCAATGCATCGCAGAATGATAAATGCTCGCTTTGTGGCTTGCATTTAATTCCAAGCTTTGTTAAGCTAAAGAAATCCCGTAATGAATATGGACATCTTTAAGCACGAATACAGATGCCAACACCAGTTGATAGTACTCAGCAGGTGAATTCAAACTGACAATCCAAGTTAAGGTAGAATAAATAAAATAAATTTTCCATTCAGTGCAAAAAGCATAAGAAAGTCCTATGTTTACCTCAGCAAAACACAAACAACTAAGCAAACTTTTCCTATATGCACAACAGTATTATTTCATGGGATTAGATGTATTTTTCTGCTTTTTAAAACACATCAGTATGCATTGCCTACTGAAAGAATAAAAAGAAATAAAACTAATCTCTGAATACAAGCAAACAAATATATCTGTTTATCACCCAGTGTTTTAGGGCACCGATGAAAGACAGCACAATGTCTTATAATTTATTCTTTGTCCATTACTTTTTTCCATCAATAAAAATTGTGTTCCAAAGGCATTGAGCAAATACAAAAAATATGTTTTTCCCAAATTAGATGATGTCCCTGGAGTCAGAAAAAAGCTAAAAGAACTAACTGAAAAGTCAACATAAAGTTAAGCAGTGCTGAGAGGCAGAGGAATTAGAAGTTGTTAATAAGGAAAGCAATGACTATATAAAACAAGCCTCTGAGAGAAGGCATGATGTCACCAATCAGCTCATCTGGACAGCTGTAGTCTGAACACTTGATCCCAGACACAACTTATCTTCTTAGCTGGGATAGGCTCTCCAGAAACATCCTTTGTGCATTGACACAGCTGAGACAAGTATATCGGAAATTTTAAAAACTGTACCCAAACTGAAGAAGAATATTTGAAAAGCTTAAAAGACAGGGGAAAAGGTCAGGATGTTAAACCAGAAATTCCAGGAAGCCTGTCTAGGCAAAGAAGGAAAAGGATGCATCATTTTCAACAAAGGTTCTTGATTAACCCTATACATAACTTTATAAATTTCAATAACTCCCTCTTCCTTGTTTATTTTAATTTTTAGGAAAAGATCAGAACTTCAGCCAAAAAAAAACTGACATAAACAGAAGTTACCTTTCCTATTTAAATGCAGGAAACATTATCTTCAGAGACAACTACTCACCTCTGCGAGGCGTGGAGTTCATAACCAGCAGGCTCTTTAAGCAACCAGCATAATTTCTCTGGGAAGGGATGGAACATGCTTATTCCTGTGAATGCTCTGCAGGAAAATCTGAAAAGGACAAGGTCTTGCATCAGCCACATTGCTGTCGTCAGGAGCTGCTTAGCAGCTTTGTCAGCCTCATGCTTTTATCATGCCCAAACTACTTACCTTGTCCTCCATGTCCTGTGAAGATAGGGAGCCACGTGCTTCTGCTGCTTGCTTACAGAGATGTCAGGAAAAGTGGATTTCTATTTTCCTTTTGGGTACTTCTCTTTGAGTTTGGCTCCTTCAGATGTTTGAGTTGCTGTCCGGCAGAAGGCTGGCTTGGCTCTGGAACTGGTGATGCTAGCTAAGCAAAACTTGCAGACAGCTGCGCCTTTATCCCTTCACCAGAGAAAGAATTTTCCTATTCCTAAAGTCACATTTTGAAAAAGAATAATTGCTATTAGAAACACTTGGCGGGGGGAGCGGGGAGAAGGGAAGACAGAAAGAAAGATAGATAAGAGCAGCATAAGCACTTCCTAAAGTCAAGAAATCCTACAGTGCCCTGAAGTGGAAGACCCTGGGGGACCATCAAATGGGCAGTAGTTCGGTAGTTTAATCACCTCATAATACCCCAAGGGGTGCAAAACTGCACAAAATCCTCCGCTATAGTTTTAAGAGTGAGAAAGTTGCTATGAAACAGAGCCTCTCAGGTCACACCATTCTTTTCCAGGGGAAAAAAAAAAAGTGTACTGTTCTTCCCATAGGAGAAAGAGAAGCATTCATAGCCAAAGAACAGAAGCAGACTGTGAACTCTGGGGTCACAGAAACTGTTATAGCCAAGATTAAAACCCAATAAGAGTTTTCCTTAAGCAGAGAGGCAAAACTCAGGACCTCAGTGCTGTAAACTGAAGAAGAACTTCTGCTGCTAGAGTAGCAGATAGGGATAAAATGTCCAGCTAGGGATTGGAAACACACATGAAAAACGTGCATGTAGTGCTGGCCAAAAGTAATGAAAAAAAGAAAAAAGTTTTACAAACTTTGAAAAAAAAAATAGGCAGCTCTAGGATTCATATGTTTCTACACAGGAAAAAAAAAAAAAAGGATGAATGTACACCTTGATGCACAGAACATTAGCATTTTGCACATGCAGGAATCTGAGCTTCAAACCAAGCCACAGAGGGCCTCAGTGACTTGCCCAAGGTCAAAATATAAAACCCATGCAAGGCTCTTTGATTGTGATTTGCTTTCTAATGTAGAGAAAGCTCACATGCTGAGGGAACTGAAACACTTTTCAGGCATACAAGAGCTCCATCTAACTAATTTACTATTCATATATACTTTAAAGAATCTGATCCCAGTAGATGTTTGTTCACATCACAAAGCTACCACATATTTTGAAATAATCTGTTAGAGTTGGAAGACTCTGCAGAGGAAAGGCCCAGAAACCCAGAACTGAAATAGAAGATGTGTTACAAAGCAGGATCAAAGGATACGCTGACAGATGCGTTTAGGAAGCTGAGACAATGTTTCTACGCTCGGTGAATAGCTTGAATCCAGGCTATCTTGTGTTAATATTCATACGTAAAGCATTTATCAAAAACTTAATAATGGCGTTAATATGGTAATACAATTTCTGCTCTCTTGTGAAACTTTTACAATTGGCAAGATTTGTATTTTGCCTTTTCCCTTAGGAATCTTCTTCGTTTTCACATCATCTCCTTCTATTGCTCAGTTTCTTAAATGAAGACATCCTGATATCTACTCAGGCACATTATTCTAACAGCTATACTATCTGCTATAATACACTCTGGCCACTGAGGGCCTCACTTTTTGGTAACATGAGCTTCCTGCAAAAATCTGAGCCAAATCTAGAAAAGCCCTTAGATACTCTTATTTTTAGCTATAGAGTCCAAACTCCAGTTGAACAGTCACTGGGAAAAGATTCAAAATTATACATATTGTGAAATACTTTGCTGATGGTCAGCAGCCTTGCTGCTGAACCAGTTTCTCTGTGTAGTGTGTGTCCTAAAACATGCATAGAGTTCATACATGTTTTCTATCTCCTAAGAACACAGAACCACAGAATCTTGTCTTTCTGATTTGTCCGTCACTGGAGCAGACTCTGCTTTCTGCTGCACATTTGCTACCCAAATAAATGAAATAATACTCTACAGAAGAGAATATAAGCATTTTTCCATGACACCTTAATGCTAAGCATTCTGACAACTGTGACATTCTGACCATTGTGGAACTTCTTTACCTATATATACACCTACCTATATATCTAAGTGTATTTATATTTCCATAAGGAAAGCACCTCCCTAACTGAGGAAGCCGATCTATAACAGCCACTGATACTGCAGATTACCAATGCAAAGCCAAAGAACAAACAATCTGTTTGGAAAGATTATGATTTGTAGATCTATGATCTTAGGAGTGTTTCAGTATGTTGAAGAACCTCATAGAGAGGGAACAAAATGTTTTATGAAACCTTAAATTATGTAAAATACTGAGATGTATTATATGAGGCATTTTAAATAAGGGCAGAATAAAGGCTAAATAATTCTGAACTGTCTCAGAAAAATTAATCCTTCTTAATTCACGCGCCATTACTAGACTGATACTAAAATGCCTCCTGCCTTTAGGCTGATGTGGTTATAATTATTCACTTGTTTTAATTCATATTTTATGTACTGTATGTATTTTTATGCAGCACCAATTGTGGTGGCATCCAACAATTAAAAACAAGCATAAATTAATCTCTCATTTACAGGCAACCGCCTTCAATTAATGAACTAAAGGACCTTCTACAATTTTTAATTAAAGTTCTGAATAAGCCAATGCATCTCATATAAATCTTACGAAATCTGAACTTTTCAAGAGGACCTTTCTAACAACACCTTGGAGACCATTTTATCCCTATTGCGAAACTAAGAGCCTAAGCTTTTTGTCTCTCTGACTACTACTGGGTGCCCCGGGACTAGGTAATATCCTCCCAGCACCACTTGAGCAGTAGTTAGTGTATTGATTCTAGCCTCAGAAAAGTTATGTTCAATTTTTTAGCACTGACTCCCTGAACAACCCTGGGAAAGAAAACGGGTGTTTTGTATACAATTTCTTTGTCTCACAGAGGTGCCACTGTGCTAAGTCAGGGAGTCAGTGATAATGCTGTGTAGAAATTGTAAAGCCTTTTCTATAAATGTTACTACAATCCCGAGACAGCACTTTTCTTGACAAGGTTCATCCTCCAACACAGCCCCTGAACTTGGACCCAAAGGTGCTATTTTCAGTATAGATCCACAGAACAAAAGAGAGTTTGGGGCAAAACCCCCAGGCTTCTTTCTGGGATGGGATGCCTATAACAGCACCCTTCATATTTATTAGGCTTTTGCAGCTGCTGAATAAGAAACAGCATACAGTGAGTATTGTCAGAGAACTGATAACATCAATACACCCAGCAGTCCGGCAGGCTTTTCCTTGTAGCCACGTATGGAGACATGACAGCAGCTGAATAGAGAATCTAGGATATCTAAATCTCCCAAGTAGCCATGCTCCCAGACGTAGCACAGGAGGCAAAGTTGCCAGCTCTAACCTGAACAAGAACACGCAATGAATAAGTTGAAGCGGAAAACACAGAATTCAGAGCTCATGGCAAACATGCCCTCAGGAAGAGAGAAAAAATGAGAAATACAGATACATTTCTAACAGATGTAAGTTACATAAAAATCTTCTCTTTTTAGACCTAATTTTGGACCATATCAGCCCCAAGGCATCCTTCTGATGAGAGTATAAGAGACTGTGGCAAAGATCCAGCTCCCCAGTAGTTGGGTCCTAAACTGACAGAGGTTGAAAAATAAAAATCAACATTACCTTTAACTTAGCACTGCCCACTACTTTTCATGCCATAAGCAAGCTACCTGCTGTACAGATAGAGGCATCATTCTATTAATATTTGATCCATGAATATCAGATTATCAGTATTTAATGTGAATATTTTTCATGAATATGTTGCAGTGCATAACCTATATTACAGACTGAAATCCGAGAATATATTCATAACTTTGTTACAGTAGGAGTCTGTGACCATAATGAAATAGTATGTAATATTGTGTATTAAGATTCAAATATACAGTAGAAAAGTAAAAGTATATGGTACTGATATTTTGAAAAAAATAGCAGTAAAACATGATATTGTTTTTAAAGATCCTTATGGACTTTTCTTTGGCAAAGCTGCTATCTGCCTTTAGATGTAGAATGGTATTTCTACTGTTACCTTTTTTAGGTTAGGAGTAGTCATGTTGAACAGAATGACAACACTACTCATCGATATTTAGATTTGAAAGACACATGAGGAGGATACTTATATTAAACTCCCTCTGAAAGGATATAGGAACATATTTAAAATTTTAGAAATAGAGCTACTATTTGCAAACCTAAATATAGATTTATCCAATATATCATGAATCCTGTAGTTTCTTTTCAAAATTATTAATAGAAATTTTAAGCAATGATTTACCATCTTTCTTGAGATAGCCAATTAGACTATTTTGGGTAATTAATTTGTACAATACTTTTTGATTACCTCACACACAAATGCATAGATGTGTATGTTTCTATAAAGATGATAGTTTTCTTACCTAAAGGACAAGTGTATTCTTTTAATCAGAATGGTCCTATAACTTAAGGGCAAAAATAAATTGCTCGATAAGGAGCCAAGTATGTCTCTCTTCAAGTGAAATTCTATATCTCTCTGCCTCATCAAACAGCAACCACCATGTGTAGGCATAAGACTCCTGGAAATTAAATAAATTGTGCCATGCAGAGGAAATAAAACCAAGCAGTTCCATAGCACGACATAGTGAAATGATGTTAAAGCCAGATTTTACACTGCTTCCATCTGTCATATACTTGTCATATGTCCATTGTCATATACTTGCCATCCTGAATTATATGATACTCTATAAATCCTCTTTTCACTTTAAAAGTTACAGAAAGAGCCTATGCTACTGCAGATTTGAATTTGAAGGGGACATATGCATATGTACTCATACATCCAGTGCTAAAAGAAAAAGATTATATTGCAAACTTAAACACCAAGACATTGATAAATGTCAGAAATATTCCCATTTAGAATTCCTGACTATATAACAGTGTTTAATTCCATTTTCACTCACTTTATTTTCTAGAACCTCTTAAAACCTGACTCCCTGTTATCTTAGCTCATTGTCCTGATAAACTAAGTTCCCTAGGTCCCAGACCTGGTTTATCTAATCTAAGATACCCTGCCCAATTAATTCTCATTTATTTTGCAGAAGGATTTATTAGCTGAAGCATGATGACACACTGAATGCAATGCCTAGCCAACTTAGAAATCAGGCACAAAAACTTGTGTCTCACTCCAAAAAGTTGTATGGGCACAAGCTTAATTTTCCAAATTCATGCCACAATATCCTCTACCTTGAGTTCCCGCTCCCCAGCTCTCCCACACCTCTCTTTTCTAAGCAGATCTACTTCTCTTTCCATCTATGTCAGGCAGCTTTCCTCTCCTTTCCCCTTTCAGCCAGGAACAGCCAACATCTTCACTGCAAAACCTGAAGCACGTGAAGGCTAGAAAAAGTCTTCAGGAAACAACGATGCTGAAAAATAAAAAGTCTGTATTTAGCGGCATGAACCTGGGCAAATTGGGACAAATTTTCAATAGATGGCAAAGGGCACAGCCCTGATACAGCAGGCCCTCTCTGCCAAACGTATTTGACACTTATTTGATAGTCATAGCTCATAATTATTTTAAATTCAGACTAGCAAATATTTTTATATGCAAATGAGTGAATAATTTCAGAATTTTCCCAAATTGTTCAGCTCAAGTAGTTACATCTAGGCAAAATTTGAAGCACCTGAAAATAAGTGTCAAGGAACACAAATAGGTTCTTCTCCTTATCTCATCTCCAAAAAAGTTGACCTTGAAAACCTTACACAGACAAAAGTAAATCAAGCATGTTCTTCTTACATTCTGCAGCTTTTAATTTTTATATGAAGTGAACAATCATTATCCGGTACCGAGGGCAGATGTGCTGGGGATGGGCATGCTGTGTAGATTTCTGCACAGTGCTATTTCCTGAAGACATCAAACACTTGCCCCAAAGAGAAAAAAGGCATCAAACAGTTGTCGCAACTCTCTCAATGGAAGAACAGCGACATTATTGAAAATTTTAGTGATCTATAGTTTATCTTTATTTTATCCTCATGTACTCAGGCAGGTGGACTTTATAAAAGATGTCTCAAAGCTAAGGTCACACAGGGAGCAATAAAGCAAGTGTTCAAATACTGCTCTATGCCCGTATTTCAGGCATTATCTATTATTTTATAGGGACAAAAAGAGGACACCAGTTCCTTGTCTGCTCCTTCATGTCAGAGATAACACTTCAAGAAATGGTGTCAGTGCCAGTTGTGATGATAGATTTTGTAATAGGGAAGCTGTTTCACTGGGAGATAGACGTAGGTCATCAACCTGTGACTCACACGAACACGCTCAGAGATGTTAATGCAAGGAGCAAAACCAAACAATTTTCTGAAGGTTTCTGTCATTTTTACAGATATTAGAGAAAGTTTCTACAAAAGGGAAATGCCATCTTGAAAGCTGTCAAACTCTTAAAGTTCTGATACAGCTAAAAACCCCCAATCTCTCCACCACCAAAAACCCCCCACCAAAAGCACTTGCTGCTAGGAAATTGAATCAAATGTTGCCAAAGATACATCCTCATTTGAAAGCAGTAAAATTTGGTCCTGGGAACAAATGGGGGGTTGGTTTGTTTTTTTTTAAAAGCACGTAAGAGCCTAAGATTAAGACTGGGAATAGTTTTGTCTTCCTGTCCTAAAACTTTTCCAAGCTTTTATTTTCTGGTCCTGTAAAAGAATGAAAAATTGAATTCTCAAATGTTTTTTCATGAAATGGTAATGTAAACAGAAATCAGAGTGACTCCAAGTGCTTCAATTTGAATTCTCAGCCATTATCTTTACAGTACCTGAAGGGCCTGAAAATTTTATAAAGTACACCAAAGTTCACAGGTAAATGTAACCAACAGCTTTTGCAACTCTGGCACAATGGATTTACGTACTAATAGTAAAGTTCACTTTCACAGGAAAAAAAATTATTTAAACTTGGTATAAGATTGTGGTATTAACTGCTACAGACATTAGCAGCTATCTAGATAGATAGTTGCTTCCTTCCATCCTACCTACTCACACATCAGAAATTCCTATACACAATGGTGACATGAAGAACTTGAATAGAGAATATGGAACATAGGTGGAGTGAAACACTTATGACAGTGTTGAATAAGTCACATTAAAAGCAAATAATAGTATTTATCAGTAGAAAATAATCACTTAAGACTGATGGACATATTCAAGAAATGCAAATAATTAAAGCTTTGCTCTTAAAATGTTAATATGATTTTCTTCATCATCCATCCCTATAACGTGAAATGTAGCTTCTGTTGGCTCTCACTGAAAATTTGGATTTTGGAGGATGTTATATACTACTATTTTAAGTACAAAGAAGTTGCAGGGGGGAGTGACAGGGGAGAAGCATTTTTTCAGTACAAGAATACATTTGAAACTCTGATATCTTTCCTGGATTCTATCTTAATTTCATGCATAATGAGATTAATAGAAGGCTATCATTTAATTTCAGTGGACAAGCGATCAGATCCTAGATACCATTGCTGTACTGAACTTCATAGTGAATTTCAGTGGAGGAAACTTTCACAGGCCAATGTCAGATATTGTTCTGGAAATTGGTTGGGGACAAGTTACTCACATAGCAATGTGGTAACATTTTCCCCATGGAAGGAAAAAAATGTATTATCACTTAAATTACAAACTTGATATCTCCAGCAGCATAAGGCACAAGCAATCGAAGGAAACTCTTCCATCTTGGTCTCCTCTGTGCTAATATTATCAGGATTTCTAGATGGTTCTTTTTTCTTTATCTTTAAATGAAGTACGTACAAGATGCAGTGTTAAGTCTTATGCTTGGGCTGAAAGTCCTGAACCAAAGTAGAGCCAAAGAGTTCAGAATGCATTCTCGTTGAAAACTTTTACATAGCAGACTTTTAATGTCTCAGGTAATTGGTTTTCTTGTCATTGTTCTGCAGGATACACTGTTTGAAAATTATGAAGGATGTTAAATAGAATTATGCATTTTTTTTTCAAGGCTTTTGGTAAGGTGGTTTTCTTCACAGAAGTTATGGGCTAGAATTTAGCTGAGTATGTTAGGTTTATGAGACGTGTTACTGACTCCAGTGGGGAGGGTTGGACTGGAACCCTTATGAACAAGCCCTATAAATACAGAGGCAAGTTTCTTACCTCTGTAACGTTGCATATCCTGTGTTCATCAGGTCTTACGTGTTTTTTCATTCTTTCATGAAAACTCAATAAGCAACATCTAAATAAAGACAACTACACTTCATTGAAGCGTACGATAAAGTTCCTCCTTTTTGACTGCTGATTGGTCTCGTGCAAGAGTTGGTAAACACTATCGAAAGACTAAAATTGCATTCCTGGACCACCTATGAGATATATCTTTGAGTCCTAAATAAGCCCTGGGTGTTTTTGGAGGCGTGTTCTGTGTGGTGATCAGGCAGTATTTATACTTTCACACACTGTTAAGCTTTCTGCTGGGAAAGGAAAACTTAAGACCATGGTTTGGACTCCACAGTATGCCCAGGATTTTAACATGAAAAACAGCAGCTGTTTTTTCCTATTATGACTTCCCAGTTGGCAGATTTTCTGCTCAGAGGGCCTACCACCTGGGCTTATGCTAACAGAAGTAGGAACAGTTGGATTTAGTCTGTGATTAACAGAATAAATTCTCCTTCCTGCAGATAAAAAGTGTAGATTTTATCAGAAGGGATATGTCACAGAAAAGTGATGACAAAGCCAGGTTCTCGCACTCATATGTGCTGAGGAGGCGACTCTTTTGGAGGAGGAGTCCACCCTGCTGACTGCAGACGGTGCGCAGAGCCCCCAGCACCAGCATCCCCCCAGGGATGCTCTCAGCTGCCCAAAGAGTAACTCTCCTCAGCTCTGGGCTCCTGCCCCAATTCCTGCTGCTCTGGGCTCTCATCCCTGTAAGTCTAGTCTCTAAAAACATAACTGACCCAGATGTTTCCTTCACTCTTGTTGAGACGCATCTGCAGTACGTTCCTCAGAAAAACTTCAGATGTATGTACTGTACAACAATGGGATTGCATTGTCTGTAAAAAAAAAATCATGTCTTACTCTTCTTAGGGTAAACTACAATTAGCCTTACATTTTGCTATCATAAACTTTGCTATTCTGGTGAACACTACTCATATTCAGCAATCATTTCTTTCCTGCACAAAGTAAAACCATAGTCGCAAAAATCAGAACACATGAGTGGATACACTTACGTAATTTTCACCAGTTTGGTTCATGATGAGGATTGCCTGCATGCTTCCACCTCATCTGAAGGATGAGAGCAAGTGTCCATTACAGTTCCTAGACAGAGTTCATTCTCTGCAGGCAACATCTCATTTTCCTTTGAAAGGAGGGGAAGAAATGGTCACATGTTTTGCTCACCTAGCTATTTCAAATGTTCACTGTGCATATCCGACTGGGTCTGTATTGTCTGTAGGTGTGTTATGATCTCATGTTTCCTTTGGTTACTGTAATCACAAATTGCCCTGTTTCAGGGAGGTAAGATACATTCAGAGAAGAGAAATTAACTTGTCCAATTATGTAGATCAGGAACCAGGTGCAGGCTGTCAGGGAGCCTGAAAAACAGTGATTTCTTTCCCCTAAGTACACGGAAAGCCTGGAAAGATGCACCACCTTACACAGACTGGGTACCTACAGGGAAGCAGTGAGATGACTGCTGCTTCCTTCCCTCTTCTGTGTGCCTCACTACGTAGACTTTAAAATTTAGGGAGACTTGATTCATACAATTCAGCTGTAGGACCTACTTCTATTTTCAATATAAGATTAAGGGCAAACCTCTAGCATAAATGTCTGTTTTCTTGCCTGCCTGAATTTAGCTGTAGCTATTCATAAATATATGCCCGTTCCTAGTGGTACAGTACTGTCTCTTTCATGCCCATGACAAAATTGATCTGGGCTGTAAATTAACAGTACTGTGAAATATAAGAGTGCTGAACTCCTGTGAAAATCTCATCCATGTTATGTTCAACATTACATGCATGCAGCTTTTATGGTTGTCATCTGAAACTTTTCCCAAGGTTTACATTAGGTGTTACCTTCCCCACCCCATTAAAAAAAAAAAACAAAACACACACACCCCCCCCCCCCCCCGACCCACAACACGTATTCAGGGCTTCCCTTTGGTGACAGATTCTGGGTGTTGGGCCATTGTCAGTCACGAGAAAACACTTCTCTAGCTACTACGAGCGCTAATGCTCATTAAAGATGTGAGTCAGCTCCCATGGAAGCCATTGGGATTCTTTGAAATGACTTCTTTGTGGTCCAGATCAGGCCCTGAAACACCTATATCACTAAAAATCACTGTTGTTTCCAGTGAGGACTTTCTGTTGTTTCTATGTGAAGTATTTATAAGAAACTATTAAACTGTATTTCACAGTGACTCAGTAAATAACTCATGTCATGCTCAGTGCTTTTGGGCGGTAATTAAAGATTTAAGGCATTCAACAAAAATGTCATTGCTTAATTAAAACCAATAAAAATCTTTCCACATTAAAATATTTGCCTGTTGCCACTCAGACTTTATTCTAGGTGTACTATAGGATTTTTCTAGCTAATCTTACTTAAAGCAAGCAGTAAGCTATTTTTCCCTGGATGAAAGCTTTAAAAAATCATATTGCCTTAATCTTCACACTGTTAAGAATTTTAATGTGTATTTATTCTTCAAACGTGTGGTCCCATATGCATTATTTAATTTCATTAGAGATAACGGGCAAATTGATACTCGCTATACTTTCAAACTGCTTGTGTTTCTTTGTTGGAATTGTGGAGCTATAATCTGGTTATTATCAGACAGGGCATTATAGCCTGCGTCTGCCTCTACAACTGGCTCTTGGGTCCCTCTCCAGCAGTTCCTTGGTCTATAAAACACATGCATACTCTTAGTACCTCTAGAAACAGCAAAACCTGAACTCCCTCCTTCCCTGTCCCCCCTATGGCACTGGTTTGATGAATAACACTGATTGTTTAGTTATCTGTGCAGAAGGCTCAGTTTCATCACGTGCTGAGGAACCACATACCCAGGGAAGCAAAAGAGACAGAACGCCATGAAGGAAGGAGAAACCTGGAATCCACATGTGTTGTCCCAGTGAGAAACAGGAGTTAGGATCCTGTCATGACCCAAGTTCAAATGAACTAGCTCCTGTCTTCAAGACCCTCAAATGATATATTTTGGGGGCTTGGAAAAGAGAAAGATTTGGAAGCCTATTCTAGAAAACCTAATGGAAAAAAGGTCACATTAACCTTACTTTATAAGCTTGAAAGTGTGTCCCTTTGCTTTCTAATTCCTGATTTTGGATCTGTGGACACAAAATTAGAAAGACAAATTGTGTTTAAAAAACACCTTCTCAGGTAAGTACTTGTATATCTTTTTTCCTGGATGAATAGCACTTAGGCCTACTCTGAGGTAAGAGGCAGCAAGGGAAAATGAAAATTTTACAAAACAAAATTTTGTAAAATCACCTCAGTGAACCAATATGTTTTCACAGAACAGATGGTTCATAATGTAGTTTTTTCACCAATATGATTACATCATAAAATATTCCTCTAGCATATATATTTTAGCTAGTTCTGTTTGGGCTAGCTCCAGCACTGGCATCAGCGTAACTATTCCAGTAAAACACTTTGTTCAACTCTGCTGAATCCAAGTCAGAGACTTTCTTGATGTTTAAATATCGTCATTGATTTCTTTTTCTCCATTACTTTCATTTTTACGTTCAAAGAAGTTTAGGTAATTAGTAGGTTAGGCTTTTTCTTTTGCATAACTGTGATGGCAAATTCAGTCATATCATGAATTTTCAGGTGTTATGTATTCTATATTTTAATTTCAGCTAATAGAAGATGAAAGGATTATTAGTACCAAATATTTTGGCTGACCCAAGAATACTGTATTTCATTTTCCACTTTAAATGGCGGTATGTACATTTTCATTAATTTCTGTCTTTTCTTCTTAGCATCCGAATTTCCTCATAGGCTTCGCATGTTTGATATCTTTAAGAAGACTTTGATCTGTCTTGCACCTTAAAATATTTAATCTTTTTTGATTTGATGTAATCATTTTTGGTGGGTTCTTTTGATGTCTCCATTGTATTTATTGCTTTGCTATATCTCTTCATTTTTACTTTCAAAGAGCCCTCTTTGTTCAGAGACAGACATTACTTTCCCAGTGTTATTTTCCCGGCATGTTCATCTATAAGAAATTTGCATCTTGTGTTTTTAATTTGAGGGGCTTTTAGACTATGCCCGTTCTTGATATTTACCTTCATTCTGTGACATCCTTGACTGCTAAACACAATGAAAATGTGTCACTTGTATTTGGTGGCTGTACTACTGCTGCTTCTCAAGATCACTCCTACGTTAATAAAAGTTAAATAAAGAATAGCTTCTTCTTAGAATAGTAGAACAAAAACTGCTTGAAATGTTAATAAAATGTGTCTCTGCTTTTTTGTACTGTGCTATTGACTGGTTGATATATAGCTAGTTGAAGTCTTTTATGTTTTGCCAATTTTTTCTGCCTCTTAAAATCTAACTCAGAACTATGCAGTGTACTTCAGTTTTAAGAACCTGAGCGAAAATACAGTGCAGAGTACTGATGGCAGCAAGTTGGCCATCCAACTTGTCTGCATACTGCAAACTGCATACTTTGACCAAAAATTCAGTGGCATGGTACTTTTCTATCAGAATTTTAACTATAGATGGTGGTAAGTACCCTTTCAGGAACAGTATGATTCCCTGATTCATGTGGTCTTCTGTAGCTTATAACGTTTCTGATAGTTACTAGACGCTGTCTCTAGGAACTGAAGTAAAGGGCGTTTTTTGATTTATTTTTTGGTTGGTTGGTTGGTTTCGTTTGTTGGGGGTTTTGTTTGCCATTTTCATAGTATATCGAAAGCATCATCCAGTCTAAAACCAGATAACACAGATAATTCAAACAGAGAGCCCAGAAGTTGTCTATGCTTTAAAGTTCGTTTCAGAGCAGACTGTGGTTATTTAAACGCAGGCCTTGCTCTAATGTAGTGGTATATAGCATCATTACTCTTATTAGATACATAGATGACATTATTCTATGACACTAGGATTTATCTAGAGGAAAGAAATCCCCAGCTGATTTATTTAGATAGCATTAAGGTCTGTTCTTACGAAGCAGCTCAAAAGGGATTTAGGACAACACAGGATCTATAATCATTCACAGTTCATGATACACCAGAACTACTTTCATTCTCACTGAAAGATCTGTAACAGAGGCAACCATATCAATTCTTGGGACTTGATTATTAAACATCTCCCTATAGTTGGTCTGAGCTCCTGGAATCAAGTGACTGGATGAAAATTTCAGCTTTCACGTTAAGAAAATTGTAGGGTTTTATCCCTCATGATTGTCAACAATAGGTAGAAAATAAAACACCCTAACCTCATGAATGGAAATTAAAATAAGAATTAACATGAATTAATAATTTTAAATGTGTACATTTTCAAGCCAATTGCACTTTTAAGGGACACTGAAGAAATTATTTATGGCAATAAAATCTGCCAGGACACAAAAAAATGCACTTTCACCTCACCTTTTGAAGTAGTGCTGCAAGTCAAGGTCGATGCATATTCCCTGTGTTTTACGCTGTAGAAGTTCACCTTCTAGCACCTGTTGTCTGTGATTCCCCAATTGTCCATGGCACAACACAGACACATTCCTTTCCCCAAGCAAAGCCAGAATTTGCAGATAGGTGGTCACAGTCAGATTTTATCCCCAAGAAAGAGAAAAGACATTTCTTTTGTGGCATTTTTTTATAAGAATAAATAAATTAAAAATAAATAAATAAAAATGGAGTGCTACTTTGCCATCCTGAAAGGTACACAAATAGTTTACTCAGATTCACATAACCCCTCTCCCATATCTTGTTGAATACCAGTTTTATCACAAAAGAAATAATTAAAATGACATTAGAACTCTGTGCCTTGCTAGAAGGAAGTGAAGTTGGTACAAATGCTTCAACAGTACCTGTATGTGCCTTCTTTCCATATAAAAAGAATCTTCACATTATATATGTCAGCCAGCCAACCTTAATTTATAATTTCAAGGTCTTTATTGCCATTTTAAAGGTAAGATCTGTAAAATAAAGAATATGGGTGAAGTTGTGCTGAACTTTTGCAACAGTGGGTAAAATAGGTTTTGAGGTTCAATTCTTTGTATGACTGTATCTCAGCATTATCTTCTTAAGTAATACTGAGAAAGGTTAACTACCGTATTAGTGCTGATTTTTAGAAAAACGTCGTTTTGGGGAAGCTGAATAGAGGGGAGTAACATCAAGATGAAATTACCAACAAAGAAATCATTCTTTCACTGAAGTAAGCCCCACAGACATTGTAATGTAATTTCTTGTTAATGAATGCATTAATAGAACTTCGCCACAGAAGAACCCTCTGAATTTTAAACTACCATAGATCTTTGTTCAAACTGTGTATGACAAAAACATTTTATATCAATTATATATTTCATTTGCACAGTTGGATGAAATAATGATAGATTCCAAGTTTATTTCCCAGTAATTCAGAAACAGTGATTAAAATAATTAAAATTCTTTCCACAGCATAAAAATTCAACAATGCAATGTCATTTGCAGATCCATCAGGAGGACCTCACTGATGCAGTGGGGGTTTTACTGGCACAAGGCTGCTAAGATCCAAGGTTTGAGGGAGCAAGAATTTACACAGCAAGTGTCTAAACCACAGAATATTCTTTCCCTCCCTTCTTGCTCTTGTACCCAAGAGTTTCATGTGGAAGCTGAACTAAAGGGGTTTCTATTAGTCCTCCTCCATTGCTCTTAAGCAAAGAGCAACCCAGGCTCACACTGCAAGGCAGCCCCTAGCCCCATGCACTAATTTCAGTGTTAGCAAGAGGCTTACCTTCTGCAGACCCGAAGGTTATACAGGTTACTTACCAAGAGCCCAAGGGCCACATCCAATTTGCATATAAACTATAGACATTTATTATAAGTGCATATAACCATTTTTGGTATGCAGATGGAAAATAATTTATAGTGGTTCAAGTTCATTAGCAACACCAGCCAGCAGTTCTGCTGTTTTGTCCCCATCCTTCAGTTACAGGAAGAGGGCAGCGGGAACCCACATTATATGACTCAGCAGGTCTCATCTGGCCCTTGGGCTGCACATTACATGCCCCACTCTACTGTTTGATGTGCTGAACAATCTCCGATTTCCAACTGGGGATGTAAACTGATAATGAGATTGCTTTAATGCTCTAAATCTCAGTGGCATTATCACAAAGGCCATTTTCTGGCTTTTGCAGTTGCCTGAAAGTGAAAGGGAAATAACCAGTAGAGGTGAAAACAGAATTGTTGTATAAGTTACAAAACAAACGCAAGCTGCTGATTCAGGAGAAAGCGTAAACTGGTTGCAGTCAAGTAGGAATTTTGTTTTCTGATACATGTCACATTGAGTATTTATTTAAAATGCTGTTCAGGTGGACAGGCTCAAAGGAAGTTGCATCATATTTCCACCAGAGTCTTCAGAACAGCAGATAAACACTGTAAATGCCTTACAAACATTAAAATAGCATAGTAGGCCATGCGATAATTTGTGTACAATCACAGTATGCCAAGAGATCTGCTTTACATCGGCAACAAAACCAATGATCTGTTAAATGCAACATCAAACAATCTACTAGCACTTCTGTTTCCAGGTGTTATGACAGTCCATAATTACTTCTCTAATTCTCACTTAACATTTGGGCTATAGCATAGTTTCTAGTTGTCAGGCATCACATAATTGTATTTTAAAATTTGCTAAAGAAGTGTAGTCTTGAGAAACCACAAACAGCAGGGGCCAAATTTTAATAAGTATCTCTGTTAATGTCACTTCAGCAACATGATTCCCACTATTTTAATCACAGGGGGTCTTTAACATGCCTTCAGGGACACACAGTTAAAGCCAAGAAAAATGTCACAATTATTAACTGACTACAAAGAAAGAAAAGTAAGGAAGTTGTTTAAGCATTGCTAGAAAATCACTCTCTTAATTAGAGCATTAGAAGATTGTTATACTTCTCTCTTCAATAGCGAGTGGTAATGTTGTATATATTTATACTGGGGTAAACAACAAGACACTGACCTTTACTAAAATTAGCTGGTAATGATTCTCTGGCAACATCCCTGAACTCCTGAGGCTCGTCTGTGCTGTCCTGTGAGGCTGCACCCACCGCGTGTCTCCTCTCTCCACTTCCCCCTGCCCTGTCCCACATCACACCTGTGACGTGGGGGGCATGTCACGGACCCCTTCCTTAAGCTATGTGCGCCCCTATCCAGTGACATCCAGCACTGGAAGAGGACTGAGCTTCTCTGCACGTAGAGCTATGTCGGATGCAGGCAGGCAGCATGATACACAGCTGTACTAAATTAACATGTTGGGAGGTCTCCAGGTGGGTTCAATGGGGGAGTTAAAAGGTAGGTGCCACAAAACTCAAACTATTCTGTGTGTTTTCAGCTCAGTCAGGGCCTTATGCAATGACTGAGAAAAAAAATAGGAAAAGGAAACTCAAGTCTTAAATCTCTCCTATCCCAACAGCCAGGATGTCCATTTGTGCACCCCTCAACTTCTTTTACTGTGAGAATGGCTCTTCGGCCTTTCACCTGCTGGGACGGTGCACAGCTGCAGTAACAGGGCACAAATTGCAGAGAACTACACATTCCTAGACACCACCATTAGATCCTTATGTTCTACATTTATTTCAACAGTCTTGAACGATACTGTGAGAGGGAGAAAAAAACCCCAACAGTACCATACTGAGAAAATGCCTCTCAAATGCTTCCAAAATACACCAAGTGTCAGAACACCAGCATGGTGAATGTGTATGGTATTATACCAACTACTGCACGCGGCAAGTGAAGTCTGCTATTTCAAGTATTAAAGAACAAAAAAGTGTACACAGCTGAGAGAAAATACAGATTGGTCAGCAGTAACCACTTACTTCCATGCTTCATCATTATCTAATCCTTGTGGCAGAACTTAACTGCTGTTAACTTCAAGACATCGTTCTGGCCTCTGATGAAGTCTCTGTCTTCTCTTTTGTTTTGATACCCATATGATTTCTACAGGTACCTAAATGCCCTTATCCTTTCCACATATTCTGTCCTGGGCTGGTTACCTTCTTTGGCTTTATTAGTGCCAGATATATCCAGCTGAGCTTGACCACCTAATTACAAACATGTAATTCTTTTGTCAGGCTTTGACTGTCAGTAACAAGGGTAATCTTCATTTTCCAGAAGCAGCTAATAAACACTGTAATGAGCCACCAACCAAAAATCCAGGAAAATGAAATTAAACTGCTTGTGAGCTCAGTGGGTGCAGCTACATCACTAACTTAGTTTGATGAAGGGGTTCTTTCAAGAGAGAGGTTCTCTTGTGTCCATACTTAGTGTCCCATGATACTCTCTTAAGCACAACACTGCTTACTCCAAGGCCTTTCCCTCCTGATGGAAAAAAAGAAAGGCGGAGCAGCCAGCTCTCTAAGCGTGCCCAGTGAATCTCAGAAAGGAAACTAGTGTGAAATTCATGCTGATAAAACACGGTGTGTACACAGGTTTGGGGACACGACAGATGAAATAAAATCTAACCCCACACCAGTTAGTAAAGCGGATGCACCGAGTGAACTCCACTTCTCTCTGCTCCTCAAAGAATGAATGAAATGACTCAACAAAACCGTATTGAAGGGGGAGAACACAGTAGAAACAGGAAGATAAACAGAGTAACATATTCTTTCTCATTTTTCTTAATAGTTCTATAAAGAACAAAACTAAGAGTCATGTCACAAAATGGGGAACAGTGTGTAGCTCAGTGAGACGAAATACAGTCACCTGAGCAAACCAACTAAACATGCCTCAGACTGAGCGGCTACCCTAATCCAATGCAAAAGCCTGCAGCCCTTTGGGGAGGAAATACTGAAAAATGGAGCTCTCTGAGCACCCATACAATTTGATTTTCACTGATCTCTGAATGATGTCTAAACCTAATATTTATTACTTTACTCTAGGAATTGAATTTGGTCTCTGTTACTAAAAATCAAATCAATCCATTATTCTCTACACAAAGTATTTTAAAGTCTTTCCGCTATTTTCTTGGTGAAGCAACCGTTAAGAGCACTTGCTGCCTTCCCATCTCCTCTTGTAATATCAACCTGCAAATTGTGGTTATCAAATCATAGGGCTCTATTGCCTATCCAACTAGATAGCAAGGCTATCCAGTATTATGCCCATCATCTGCTTCAGTGAGCCACTTCTGGCTTCACTAGCTACTCCATTAGCCATTCCAGTCTTTCCCAGCTGTAGCAGGGCTAAAGACAGAGTCCGTATTGCCTGAGGAAATTTCTTAAACAAATTTTCCAGTACTTTTCAAATCTAGGATTTTGACACCCAAAGGTTGCAAAATCTTGCACTGGAGGAGAGGGGGGTCATTGCTTAGCCCCAGGCATACTTATTTTGCCTAAGCTTCATAACTTATTAATAATATGACATCATCTGTTTTATACTACCATTGGTTTTTTGTTTGTTACAGAAATGCCCCAAATATGATCAAACTTCAAATGAAAACTGAATGCATTTTGGGCTTGCCCACTGGCCCTCTATTTATTTCCCCTTCTCTGCATGCCCACTGACAGTATACTCCTCCCCTCTGAGCTGATGTCAGTCTGGAGTGCTTTGGGAGGAGTTGCTCTTTTCTTTTAAGCTTCCTATTGCACCTAGGAGTGCCACTATATGCAGAATGGCATTTGCATGGAAGGGAATGCAAGGTTCAGAAAGCTAAAGAGACCTCAAGGGGGGAACTCACTGTGTAAGCCTGCAGTTAGGAAAATTTCCTGGGAGACATGATCTGCAGATTAGAGCCTTCAAACTGTGGATTCCCAAGAGCGTTTGCTAATCTCTGGGCACATTATCAAAACTAATCCTTCTTTTGGTCTCTGCTGAAATGAAAAGTGAAAGCATGTTAAATTCTTTGAAAAAATGGATGAGGGTTTCTGGCTCTATGAGATTTTGCCTTTGGATCCAGCTGGATGGAGTCACCTTCCAGCAGTCCCAATGCTAGACTAAAGAAGGGTGAGGTTTGAGCTATATCAGAGCACTTACCGCTGCTATCGGCCGGCTGTAGGTGTGTCTCTGCTCAGCTTATTCCGAACTGCTATTCTGAGCTCGCTCTCTCCCATGTCTCAATACCACATTAAAGGCACTGGATCCCAGAGCAGGATCTATCAGATATTGCAGTCTTATCTGTGAGTAACCTAGGTCCTTCTTCAGCCTGGCTCTTTGCTTATTACAAGCAGGTGCTGTCCATTTTGAGACTGTTTGTTGCTTGTCTTTGGACCAAATTCTTCCAAACCTTAGAATCACTAATTTAGACTTAATTTTCAACATGAAGATAAAGACTTCTATGAAATTTTACATGATTATACCAATCATAATTTCCAAAGCCTCTCACAAATTAAAATAATCTAGGAAATTAGAGAAAAAGGAGATTCACAACTGCTATCTTTATGTAAATACATACGGGATGTTATAGCAACACAATCAGTTTTTATATCTCAGGCTCCTTGTTCTGTGTCAGAAAGTGGAAAAATTTTAATTATCTAGGATGTCTCTTTTAGTAACAAAAGCAACAGGTGTTAAATTTTCTAAATTTTATAAATAGGAAAACAGTTGTGACTACCTCTAAATTTCAGTAAAAGTATAGGCAAGTTTTGACTTAACATTATAATGAAAATATCACCATAATGACAAAACAGAATAATTATTTATGTCTACATCAGTACAGAAATTTCTTACCTTTGGGAATTTAGAAAAACACATACAGTGGGAGCAGAGTAATCTCTTAAATCATTACTCAGTTATCTGCCACTACTTTTGGTTAACTCTGCCTTGACCCTTTCAGGCAATGAAGTTTATCCTTTGAAAGACTGTCCTAGACTAAAGAGATCTTGCAAAGCAAGGATTCAGAAGAAAGGAAGGTATAGATCTGAACACACTAATCAGTGAAATTAAGTAAAGTAACAAGGAATATCACCTTAGGAGCATGTAGAGAGGAAATAGAGTCCATGTGAATTTCCCTGCAAGGAAGGGCTCAGACAATTACAGTGATTTAGAAGTTACAGTAATGTACTGTAAAATCCTACAAGAGAATGAACTTTATGCAGCTCCTGAAGGAGAGTTACTATTGTTAAATGAAGTACAAGAGAAGAGGAATTTCTGAATAATCTATTTCCTTTCGTGAAAGGACAAGATTTGCTCCCAGCCTCTGTGGGCACTGGTTACCTGAACAATGTGGACCCATGCTTCTTCATTGCCTAAACAGGTATGATATATTGGGCAACATGCTTCCATCAGTCAGCCAGGCTTAGTTTTGCAGAATCATTCTGTGCACCCCGACTTTGGATGGACTGTTGGGCAGATTCAGTAATGCTAATCTGCTTATTCCTTATGAACTGTATACAATAATTGCACTGTTTGTGATCCAAAATACAGGCATGCCATTCTTTTACTCTAGTCAGTCAGCATGATCTCAGGTAAGTAAATCAAATGCTCTCAAAAAAGTTTTTATAAGGAATTTATTCCCATTTTGGTTGCCTTCTTCTGAGAAGCATGTTACCGGCCAGAACAGTTAAGAGAATGAACTGAATAAGAGGTTTAGACCACTAGGGTTATACATGATTTGAGGATGTGCTGACCCAATCCGTGGCCAAATTAAACAAATCCTCTAATTTACTTGTAGTTTGTAGTTGGTTTTGTTGGGTTTTTTTTGTTTTATTTTTTAATTTTTTTTTTTTTTTTTAATCTCACAGCTCATGACTTAGCTGTGGGCCAGGAGGTTTGGGTTAGGGGGAGCATTTTTTTTGTCCATTTTGCACTAAGTGAGAAAGAGAAGGACAATGACCTGGAATTTATTTTAATTCCTTACGTCACAGATCATATACACAAATATAATTCATGAATGTCATTCTGCCAAAGGCAGGACACCTTAGCAGAAAATACTGTGCTATCTGATTACAGTACTAGTTGTTTAATTAATGTAATGGGTAGACAGGACAATATCAGGCTAAGTAAACAAGCTGCTAATCTTAATGGGACTGTGTCTTGAAAGTGAAATGTACTTCTGATCTACTGATGACTTTCGTTATTCTAAGAATAATGATGGCATATTCAAAAATATTCTTCTGTGTGCAATTTTGCTTTGCTTTCTTTATATAATTTTCCCTACAAGTTTATCTGAATTATTACTTAAGTATTTATATAGTGCTCACCTTTGTGGTTGAGAGTAGCTTACAATCTAAAGCTGCGTACTATCAAACGAGGTCTCAACTGCATACGTCATCCAGGAAATTTCAGCATCTCCTTCAGCTTTGTGCAACACATTTATTCAGGTGGAATTTAATTAAACTGAACAAATTAAAGCTGACTACTGACTCATTTCAAAGCATTGGAGCAGAGAAGTGGACAGTGACACTGGAACAATTTGCAGCCATCTAGGACATTGTCATCTCTCAGTAGCCCTCCATTAGCCATTAATAATTTTGTGAATTTTAAATTTGATTTGCACCATGTAACAACTAATTTGAGAAGAAGAGACCTGTTAAGCTATGTATTTCAACAATTCTCTCAAAATGTGAAAACACTTTATGTATACACTTTTTGACCACTACAATCAACTGTCATATTGACTAATATACGTATATCTATCTCACCTCATCATCGTTGCTTTACTAGCTTTTCCTTCATCTACTGAGATCATGACTGAACATAAACTGTGCTGACCTGTCTGTATCCAGATTATATAAACTGAGGCTACAGCTAAATGAGCACTTTGTACACACATTTATGTACTTATCAAATCATAGCTGCAGGAATTGCAGAAACAAAACAGGTATTCAAAAAATCCTCCGCCTGTCTCAGCTTTGTATTTATGTATGTGTTTGATTGTCTTTACCAGTCAGATGTAACTCAAATTGAAATCTGCAGCAAGCAGTTGTAAAAGGCCAGTACAAAGGTACAAACAAATGCTCACTCACTCCATGTGTTCAGACTGGCATATGCGATGCCCGATTCAGTATCTGAGCAGTATTTGTCCCTGATGAATTGATCTGCTTCAGCCTCTTCCTTGTATCGGACCACCTCACAACTCTGTGGCACTGACAGCTATATGAAAACCACATCTGACAATGTTTAACATAACCTGTGCTAAAAAGCCTCCAGCGAGGAAAGTCCCACAACACCCACAAGTAACCCATTCCAGTGCTTAACTCTCCTTGCACTAGTAGAAAGGCTTTCTGACTATTTAAGCTGATCTCCCCTGATGCAATTTCAGGCCATTATTTCTTTGTATGCGAGTGGACGTGAAAAATAACTCATTCCTTTAGATCTTGAAACAATCTTCTACGTATTTGAAAACTGTTACTGTTTCTCTCTTTTATTCTCCTTTAGAAAAACCAGCCCTAGTTCTGGGAGTCTTTTCTCCTAGATGGTGCTCTCAAGCCCTCTGAGCATTCCCGCAGCGCTCTGTTATAGAATAACCCCTCCTTGTACTCCCTCTGGAGCTGCTCGGCTCTGCGCTGGCCCTTATTTTAGAAGCTGTGCAATTTCCAAGGTAGCACGCAAAACGTAAAAGAATTGACTTACAAGATTGGATGCCCAGAAACCTTGCTTCATAAAAATGAAAGTTAAAACAGCTTGGGCTCTAATCCATGGTAGGGTCTCTAGATACCACCAAAATGCAGAAAATGCATTAACTCTGTAGTAACTGAAGAGTAGTGATAGGTTAAATATTCTACATTTCCCCAGAAAAATGGACTGTACAAAATAGTCCTGATATGATATGTTCCCATAAGTTTAAGCATTTAACCATATTCAAAATAAAATCTGTCTCTAAAATAAGCATTTGGAAAGCAGAAGGAAAACATAAATCACTGTGATTGCTAAAACAAGTGAAAAATAATGGATGAAACTAAAAATGAGCATCAAATAGCACAGAACATTTCAAGAGAGTAAAGTGGTGCTCAGTAAATGCTCACAACATTTGAATAGCTGAGGATGATTTTCCCTTTGCTGAAAAAAACCCTGTATGGAAACGAATGCAGGAAGTAAAACTGATAAGCAAATTTACAATCAAAACCACAGCGGAAGAAAAGAATTAGAGTTGGCAGTATAAAAAATATAGGAAAAAGGAAATGTTCTGATCTACTTTTAAAGATCAGGAGCACTTAACTGTCAAGGCAGATAATACACAGATGATTCCTAACATGAAAGTTTTCCTATATACTAACAGAGCCATCTTCAGTGTGGTTTTATAATCTCACGTGCAAAACCACAGAAGCTGTCCATGCAAATACATGAGAGAAGCACAGCCCCCCTGTGTTTTACACAGTGGAGGTCTGTGGAACAGCTCTACATGTAGTCCTATACTTCATGAAGCCAAGAAATACTCATTACATGAAGAAAAGCCTAGGGCTACCCAGAAAAACTGTAAACCAGGTTATTTAATTTCAATTGCAATTTAACTATGCAGAAAAAGCCAAATGAGGACAGAGTTGAAGAGCAGGGCCATATGCAGAACTTTCCATGTACTTTGATGACTGGAAGTTAATAGAGCTATCACCCTCTTTTGCATGAATAATATTTGTTACCAGCTTAGTTCTACTAGATTTCTGAATTGTTCATGAACAAAGTCTCATTGTCTTTAATACATTTGCTATGTGTAAGCTCTCCCGGAACAGTTTAGACAACTAATTTTCAGGCTGGTTTTGGTGAAATGTTTGGTTTGTGTGTTCTTAGCTTTGGACAGTGGGTGGTTGCTAATTCAAGCTGCGCTGTTTCAATTTTCATATTGGCTGACAACCTTCTTGCAAATAACAACAAATCTACCCGCCCCGGATGTCCAGGAGGAATTCTTTGATGCATAATTGATCCATCTCAAATAATTAAAACATCTGAGACTTGTGAACATTTGTACAATTAACCAGAAGATGCTAGAAGGCTCACAACTGATGATTAGTAGCCCACTATGGAGCATAACTATTCAAAATTTGACACCTGTCCTCAGAAACATACTTGTATTTATGAATCTGATTTAAAACCTTTGTTTATTTTTGAACCAGCTGTGGACACTAGCTTGGAAACTATTTTTACTACTACATTGAAGTACAAAAAAGAGACAGTGCAGATGCTATGGGCATGACGTTTGGCTAGGATAAATCAACAGATTTTATACAAAGCTGTAGTCCCTTTGACAACTGCAGAGATTTGGCCAAAGATATTGAACAGACAGTTAATAGATCTTTTTGAAGCTATTAAGAAGTTAATTAGGCAGGGTCTCCACCTCTTTACTTTTGATATTAATGACATAAAAGCATATAAAAGCGATGTTCCAACTTTTTCAAATCATCACTAACCAGGAAAAGGGAAGAATGATAGTTATGAATAGGCATAGAAGGAGTTCATACACTAGATCACTTGATTTGATGACTGGGTTAGAGTTCAGTGCACATGAATACTTTGTGAATGAAGCATACAAATGGAATTATTTACTAATAGAAGAGTGCATTAATGCAATCAATAAGCATAGAAGAGGTTTAAGAGTTAAAACATTGGCAAACGTTCATCTCTGAAGACAGCAGGGATTATGAAAATACAAGCTGTGCAAAAACTATGAAGCTGAATGATTGAGCTTCTTCCTAGATTCTAGAAATGTCACTTTTCAACGGTGTATTCTCTCTCAGAAATCTATGATGTATTACATAGTGGAAAGCATGCTTATGCAATGTTAAATAATGTGCAAATAGTAGAATTCTGCATTCATATGGCACTGTGCAACTTTTTTTGGTCTGAAATGCTTAAAATTTAAAGTCCTAGTCTGACAAACATTTCACAGAGTTTGTTACCAGGTATCTTCCCAGCACAGTTAATTGGGCTACGCAGAATAAATGATGCCTGGTTGTAAGTATTTGCAGGATCATCCCTAAAAGAGACAATATGACAGGTTTGGAATTCAATGTTAAATGTTACCTAATCAAACACTGAAAACGTATTGTAATAAATCATTCAAAGTAAAGGAGGACTAGATGATACTATTCAAGATAAATTATGTTCCACATATAAAAAGAAAATATTAACTTGAGCCTTTCAGCATGGTACAAGTGACTGGGTATAAAAATAATAATCAAGGCAGTCATTCAGGATTCAAAACCAGAAGAATTTAAATTAAAGGCAATGGACATTATTCTGATAAAGGTTGTATTGTTATTTGCTGTGTACAAGGCATCTAGCATTTTCCCCACTAAATGCCTGTGTCTACCATTCAAGACCCAGATAAATATTATTGAGGTTTTTTTTTTCCAATAATGTCTCCAGTTGTAATTTTTAAGGAAAGACTGAAGACACAGATGTCTGCCTGCCTGCACTTTCCACAGTTCAAATTAGGAATTCTTTCCTTGCATTGTACACATTAAAGTCCTTGGAAGATAAACAGATTTGTTAAAGTGTCCTTAAAGGTGATAGAGCTTAATATTTAATCAGTTATTCCTCAAAGTTTAAACATTAAAAAAGACATCACAAAAGCAATGACTGGTAATACTTTCACTTCTATGGCCACTGACAAATTCGTATTTATCTACATATTTTCAAAATCTACTATCATCTACATAGGCTTTTTTGGAAGACAGAAATACTTTTTTCAGTAGATTGTCCTAGAACAATTTAAAGAGATAGAGCCAACCTATTATTTTCCCCATGTTATTAGATGCAACATTTAACATTGTTATAGCCTTTGGAGATTAGCAAGGAAGTAATTTCTCCTTTTTTTTTTTTTTGTTAAAAAGGCTATTTATTTTTTCCTGCGACAGACTATGTGTGGTTATTTTCCTTGCTCTCCCCGCATGTAACAGGTTACTTTTGTAGTTTGTGTGTTCTTCCCTACAACGATAGAAAGAAAAAAAACCAGGAAAGTGTAACTGTAATTCCACAAAAATTGGTGGACAAGACCCTCTAGTAGGTAAGATGCTTCTAACGTTTCTAAGAATGATTTCATTTCAAGTTCATGGTGTTGTCTTAATGCTTGTAAAAGTGATAACTCCGACAGCCTGCAAAACTGAAATCTTTTTTCATTACTTCTGTAGAACAAGTGTGGCTGTAGTACAAGATTTCCCAACTTTGCACCCAAACACCTTCCCCTTTTTCAAAGGATCACTTCTACAGGAGCAAAACAGCAGTAAACTCTCATAGCATCATTTCCTAGGATGCCACTGCCAGCTGCAGTGCTAAGTGGCATTCTCTTGGCTAGCTGGAGAGTCATCGCATTGGTGTCGAGAGATAGAGTGTATTTCTTGAGATCTTCAGGAGCTGGAAAAATGGTTAAAGACATTGTAGAGATTATTTCAGCTTGAAATATATCTACTTTGGATCTTATTTCTCCAACTCTTTTGCAGACTCAATGGAAAAAAACACCTGCTGAAGAGGAAAATAGATTATTTTAAATTTTCTACACTGAGCAGCTATTCCCAGCTGCTGAGCACTCCAGAAGTTGATGAAGCTTGCATGCAAGAGGGAGGAATACATTGGCAGCTTCTCATCAGTTGGCAGCAGAACTTCCACCCTTCCACATCTATATCTGGGAGGTGAAAGAGTGACTGACACGGTCCCCTGAAAGATATTAGCTTATAAATGATCAATAAAAGTCTCTCTTTTGGCAATGCTTTCTTGCTGTTGCTGTCAACAGCTACGAGGATTGCAAGCTTCTTTTGTCTATATATTTTATTGATGGATAAGATAACCACAAACATATACGCTTTCATTGTTCAATAGGATCAATACCACTTTAATGTTGCTTTAGCACTGATTTAGAGTTGTTTTATTTTTAGAGTTTCTAGTGAGGAGAAAAAATTCTAACTAGCTATAGATTCTGAGACCTTAACGTAGCATGGCTACCATTTTTATAATAGCAGATCTAGAGCAGGAAATTTGGCTGAATTTTTTCTTGACCAAATATTGCACGATCTCAGGATGGTATCAGGTTAAGCCTATAAAAGACAGAATAGCATTTATATTAAAAAGAAGCTGCTACCTATTGATTTCATTGACATCTCTGTCACTGATTCTTTTTGTGACCGTGGACAATTAATTTACTCTCTGTCTTACTCTGTTTCGCTATTGTGAAATGTGATCTTAACAACATTCAGTTATTGGTTATTGTAGAACTTTGTGAAAAGGGGGCTGGAAACTGGTTTGTGTTCATCAAGTAAACTAGAGAGTCTTGCATTTTTATATGTTTAAATGCCTAACAATTCCCTGTGCTCTTTACAAAGAACCAAGGGGAAAAAAGGTCTACTGATGTTCAGTCCTTTCCAAAGTATGTTCAGCAGTGTCCATAATATATTTAATTGAATAAACCGCTCATCATGAATATTTATAAAAAGCACATACTTCCAGTAGAAACCTTTCGATGGGTGTTTTGCCATTTTTCAGGTAAATCTCTGAATTTATTCATCCTCTATAATTAAAACGCCTCTGTTTATCTGGTCCTTTATGTCTTCAGCCTCAATAACTGTTTGGTTGACCATACAAGCTGTGATGAGGTACGAGGTTTGTTTGTTTCAATTTTATGGCCTACAAAGCAAAATTTCACAGGCCCTGCTAACTAACATTTTGAAAAATAAAGGAAGAGAGGGAAATGAAAGAGCATTTATTTTCAGAAAACTTGTAATCTGCTATCTTGGATTATATTGATCTGAGCCTGTGGCTAGAGTGTAGGACAGACCTGCGATCCTGCTCCATGATCATCCAAACACAATACCACTCTGTTCCAGGTTTGTACTCCTAGTTTTCTTCTAAAGGAACGTACGGTATAAAACAGGAAAAAGGGTCTAAAACTTATCTAGACATGGATACGTACTGGGCATGCATTTATTGCTCGGAGTTAGGTAGTCTGCAGAGCTCACAGACAGGCATGTGTAATGGTAAATAGAACTATTTAGTTTCACATTTTATCATTTTCCTGCTCTCTGATCCAACAGCATTTGAAAACTTACTAATATAATGAATGTGATTTAATTAAATGTTCACAAGATCTGTGTCCCATTGTGTCCCTGAAGGGTTACTAGCAGTGTGAGTTAGATCCTTGGAAATCACTAGCAAGCTGTTCATTTTCAGGCAGCTGCTAACCTAGGTGATACCACTGACGCAGAATATTCAAACAAGGGAAAAGTGCACAATCTAAAGAGGAAAAGGTCAGTTAAGGTTGGTTTATGCTTCCTCTGCCCAGTGTACCTACAAAACAAAGCACTATTAAGTGCAGGGAGGAGAGTCATTGCAAAACCAAGTTCTTTCTCTGATTTTCACATCTTTCAGATATGCCAGCGCAAACGCTTCAAGGGATACAACTAAGCAAGAGCAAGCCACGATAAAGACACAAGGCAGGCCCCAACCTGTGATTACAAACACAGTTTTACAAGCAGGCAGAAATATCACCAAGTTCTTTTCTGCAGCAGACAGCATCTGTGTCCCTATAGATATGACTGAAATAGGACTGTACAATTCCCAAAGAGGAATATATCTCATAGACTGCAAACAGACTGACACTGATGTTGTCATACACTATGCTGTCCAGAAAGCAGAAAATAAAGCACAAGTTTCAGAAAGTACACCTGCAGCAAGTTCAATGTGGTGTAAAAGCTGATAGTGACTCAGCTACACATAAGCAACATTAAAATCAATAGCAGTTTCAACACCACTGGGGATTACAGCCTTAAGTCAAACATCTGAGGTCCCTCATATTGTCACAAACCTGTGGCTAAATTATACTACCAATTTATCTACAATAATTTGTGTTCATTATACCATGGTATCTTTTGCTTTTTCCTAATAGCAATATTCATGCTGTTATCCAATACCTTATATACAACCAGAACAAAGTGACTGTACTTTCTTTTTATGCAAGAGGTACCCTTTAGAATTCATTTGTCAAAGAGGTAGAGTAACATTAGATATCTACAACAAATGCTAAATTTACCTTGCATTCACTGTATCTCTGCTTCCAAATTCACTGTGTCTCCTATACTCCCAGGTTCTTTAGAGTAAATGCATAGTAGGCTTAATTCTGCAGTTTCTCAATAAATTTACTATTTTTGATCTCTTCCTTCTCTGGCATTCTGTCAGCGAGGCTGGCAACACAAAGAAAAAAAATAATGTAATTAATACAGAACTTTTTTGATGACTATGACCTCAAAATTTTAAAAACCAGTGGCTTGATCACCAAGCAATACCAGTTGAGATTTTTACAGGGGAAAAGTTCCAGTTCTTTAACACGCTATATAAAGAAGTAACCAGCATCTTTTACTGAATGGAAAGCAGTGAGTTTCAAATATCTATTATTTATGCGTTTATCTGGATATTTGCATTATCACATATAATGCAAACATTATAACATAACAACCTAGAACCCAAGTATTTAAGCTCTACGTGGACGGAAGGTGGAAGGACAAATTAACCTTTCCCTTTCCTTGCTCCTCCTGCCAGTCTGGAGCCGCATGCTGGGTCTAATGCCCAGCGCCTCCCAGGCTGCTGCTCAAGCCCGGAATGTGGAATGATAGAACCAAATTTTCCCGCGGTAAGTCAGCATGAACCCACATCCCCCGTATATCGCTAGCCTGCTGTCAAAATTACCTTTCCTACTGGTCTGCAGAGATGTGGGTATTATTGCCATGGCTCTCGGCAATTGTGCAGACAATCCTTTACTTTGCATCCCACAGCTCTGAGAGGAGCTCAACCTTGTCCGTGTTTGTATTTTTGAATGAAATTTTCTAAATGCCAGAAATACAAATACACAGCACAGCAAGGTTTGTGTTCACACTGGTTCTAGCACCCCTACTCACCAGTATGTTCAAATAGTAAAGCAAGAAGTTTCTCTGAGCAAATTCAATCTTTGCTGAATTCTCCTTTCTCTTCCTTCCAGAAGCTTGTAAAATAAATATAATAATGAATGGAGAGGACTAAGCTAAAGAAAAATCTTGTTTCAAAATTATTAGAGGACAGGAGAGACAGCATATTGCCTTTTGGAATAAAGTAGACATTGAAAGCTCCTTGTGCTGTGAAACAAAATCATGTAAATACTTGCTTCACAAATACACCTGGTCATGGGGATAGATATATCCACCATAGACACGTAGCTTTTGGAGCTGGTTCCTGCCTCTCTTGTCTCTCAAGCCTCGCTAATACAGGTCATGCAGGGAAAGAAGTGGGTGTCAGGGAGGAGTTTCATTTACATCTGCTCTTGCCCAGCATGGAGTCCAACAGAGACAATATGTCACCAGCTTAGTTTTGAGGAGCTCTTTGGCTGTTCCATTTCTGCCTGCAAGCGATTTGGACTATTATACAGGTTTAGGAAGCTGTAACTCAGTTTCCTTCAGCTGTAGGATGAAATGTTACTTTGGGATGGTGATTTACACTGAGATTAATCATAATCATGGCCATGGCAAACTGTTACCCTGTTTTGTTCTAGTGATTTCATTGTACTGCACATATTAAGTCAAAGACGGCTGAGTTTGTAGTCTTGGTATTGGTTAAAAGTAGCCATACTGCTGCTATTGCACATTGGCTGCCTGAGTTAACTGATTATATGATTATTTAATGTAGCTAGGTGGTAAGCCTTATGCCATTAAGATGACTCAATTGTTGCAGTCCTAAATAAAAGTGGACAATTTGGATCAGGAGCCTGAACATCTGACAAGCTGTGTGGTGTCTAGATCCAAAGTTGTGGTTTAGCATGCTATACATATGTGGGCAGCTGCACCATTTAGATGTGGATCCAGGCTTGGGCTGGAACACCCCAGGCTGGTTTGAACACTTCCTTCCAAAGTCTGGCGGGTTTCAGTGTGATGGTTTTCAGTTAGGCCCATTTTTAACAAAAGCAAATGCAAATGAGAAGCTACCCAGAAATAGCACTGCATATCAATTTTCTACATCAATTTATAATGCAATAGAAACAGATGGTACATTCAGGCACTGTCAGAGAAAGCCATTTGGTTTTGGTGACTATTCCTTTTTTATTTTTGATGGTATATTTATTCTGTCTGTTTCCATTGCTGAGTTGTTTCAACACCTGTATGAAATCGGATACCACCATAAGTGAGAGCTACGTAAACTAATCTTGGTAACACATGCAGCTTTCTCAGTCATGAAGTGATTTTTCTGACCAATAGTGTAAGTTGTAAAGAATACCACTTTTTGATGGCAATCAACATCATTCACTTGGTTTCTACTTGCAGAAAGAAGGAATAATTTATCAGGGATCCTGAGAAGCCATTTCCAAAATCATGAAAGGTTCCTTCTATTTTTAGGAGGCACGTTTCATGTTAAAGATGAGTCAACAGACCATTTATTTTGATATTGTATTCCACACAGTATTTGTATTCTACATTCTCTATAGTATTTACAAAAAAGGCCAGTATGGTGATCTAAATTCAGGACACATAGCTCAGGGAAAAGATTAATTCAGATGAGGCTTGAAGCAGCACACAGCTTATGCAATTTACTGCCACCACTTCCAGTGAATCTTTGCTGATTAATTCGGCTGCAGCAAAAAAGTGACCATTGTTTTTTTAAGGGAGGAGCATGGTCAAGGTTGCTGGGTTGTACAGTGATACCGTATAGTTCTGAAGTAACCGCCTCTAGTCAGAAATTCTCCAGTTAAACATTTTCATCAGAAGTTGTTCATTTGTGAAGATATTCAGTCACTAAAATCCACCAAATATCTCATGCCCAGGCTAACATTTATAGTCATGATGAACAAAAGCAATGCAGAAGGCCCAGCTGCCTATTGTTAGCATACAAAGAAGCTGATTTAATTTTGAGGACTGAACCTTGTTTTTCCATTTTCCAGTGTCCCCCATTCACTGTTCTCTCTCACACTCTTCAAGTCTTATTCTACCTTGCATTTAGTAATTACTTCCTGGAGCAAATACTTAAATCCCAATCTCAGTAAAATAATATAATTGCCAAGTTAGAAAGTATTTCATCTGCTTGGTCTTCTTTTTCCTACCCCCAAGCCCACAGTATTGAATCTTTAAGTTCAGAAAATTCTCTCATAACAATAAAACCATTTTCCTTCAAGTAAAGTTTCTTTTTGGGTGATAGGCAAATAAATATACTTCTTGAACTGTTGAGTTAGCACCTAACACCAACTCTGCAAGTATAAGATTCTGAGCATCCTCTCCACTGTACGGCAAACATCAACATTGGATAAACGGTTACAAGCCTTTTATCATAAAATAGTTTCCCTGTATCCATCAAAGGTAAATGAAGACTAATGTGAAGTATAGCAACAATTCTCACACCAGCTCAGACATATAATAACTTTGGAAACTCAGAGAAGGGGTCATTGGGTTGTGAATGACATCCTGAAAGGTAAATCCTGACAACTGGGGTTTAAAAAAAAAAAAAAAAAAAAAGAGGGAAAAAAAAGGAAAGAGAAAAAAGGAAGAGCTCATGTTCTGCGCTCCATAAAGAAGGGAAGGAAAATGACTGATAGTTCAATATAGTGCGTGAAAGGAGGAAAAGATCTGAATTAACTGAAACAGTGTAGTTAAGAAAAGGATCAAGAAATGTTCTTCTGTGGGATGTAAAACAAATTATTTAAATTTCATATGAATTGGTTTTCCCATTCTGTAAAATGGGCAGTATACATTCTTGTTTTGTTTTGTCTATTTATAGGGTGAAGTTTCCACAGCAGGGTCTATGGAACCTGGCACAGTTGGACCAGATCACAGCTGCAGTCTTTAAATTCCACAGAATTAATCAATGAACCTTATTTGTTATGTATGTATGATGGCATGGTCTTCTGGATTAGTGGCAATACCATTGAATTCACTAGCAATACATTTCAATTGGGTTGCTGTTGCGAGTCAGTATAGACAGCTCCTTAGCAGCAGTGTGAAGCCATGAAATCTCAGCGGATGTGCTAGCCACGGAACCAGTGTGTGACCTTTTGCCGCACAACCACTGTTTGAGACAAGAAGAGAAAACTAGGCAGTATTTACTTCCCAGTGAAGGACATAATTAAAATTAGATTTACATTGAGAAGCAAATTAGCACATTATGTTATTTCCACATATCAGAAAATGGATGACTGTAAAAAAAAAAAAAAAAAAAATCTTTGTTTACATACCGTAATCTATTTACCTGATATTTACAGATAAATAAAATAGACACAGATCAGGAATAAATCAATGCAAATCATATGTTTATGTTCATCAATTGAACCTTATTTTTTGTGAATTTGTTGATAACCTATTATTTCAATAATGAAAAACAAGTAAAAACTTCCCCCAAAAGAGCAAATTCTTTTTCTATTTACTATGCAAATAGAAGCAAACTGCATTTTCCATTTCTAATTAAATCTCTACCTGTTCCTCAATCAGGTAAATTGCTATTAGCTCCTTGCTGTTATTTTTGGGACTATTTTGAACAGAACTATTCTGGTTGCTATAATTAAGACTTCTAAAATTAATATTTAAATCTTATAATTGCCGGACTATGGCATCCTGAGAAATAATAATTACCTGTCTGATTGCAGAGTTGAAGTGAGCTGTTATGTGCATTTGACTCTCTTTAATCTTGCAGCTTGTATCCCTGCTCACTTGAACAATGTTATTAAGTTCTGAAGCTGATTACATGGGTTGGTTTGTGAGTCAGCCAGCCAGCCCTTCAGGCATCTAAAAATAATGTTCTGTTTCTTTTGTTGAGGTGAAAAAAAAAAAAATGCCTATACCACTTTAAGCAACGTGAGTTAGACCTTAGAGTGAAAGCCCAGCCTGGTCCAACCAATTCAAAAACCTCACATCAGACCTAAATTTCTTTTTTGGTGCTAAAGGCAGGGAACACGAAAATTCTTGATCTCACCAGCTGAATGTCAAGCTGAGATGGATGTCAGTATCTCATCAAGTCTGTCTGCAGCTCCTGTCTTGACGTCTGAGACTCTCTAGGCTTTGATAACAGCAAGGAATTTGAAGCAGGGAACACAAGAAATGTTTAAAGTAATTGCTCAAAAATAGCAAATAACTCCATCACAGGTTATTATCTGCAGTGAGGTTATGTTTGTGAATGGGAGGGAGAGTTCAGTGTGCATGTATAACCCAGAATGACAACATTCCTAGAAAACAAGGAGAACTATAAATTACTTCAAGGATGAAATACCCGGAGAGAGCTCAGTTCAAGACAGAGAGTAGGTGTCCATTACCTTTCATGCTTCTGTTTAAAGGTCTTCAAGAAAAGACTGGACTTCTTTGGATGCATCAAGGGACTGATGTTGCAATTTTGTTTCTTTATTTTTCTCCTTGGAAAGCACCTTCTGAGTCAAAAGTTTTGATTTCTGTATATTCACCCAAACATGAAGAGCAGCTCAAGAACAGCGGAAAAAGCAGACAGAGGAAAGAACAAATTCTGGTATGACATGAAAAGAAAAAATTAACCACTTCAAGAGTCTGGTTTTCAAAACTAAAGGTCTACCCTCATCCTCTCTAATGTGAAGCAACCTAACTAACATTTGCTAGTAAAAAGCTGATTAAGACTCAGTGGAAAAAGACTGCTTCTCCTGCAGTGACTGAGTTAATGCAAGACTTGAATTGCCCTCTAGAAGCTTCTCTCTATTGATTATGCAAGAACCTAGGACAGCTACACTCTTAATTAGGATCCTCAATTAAGTACTTAAAATTTGGTGGGATCAATGCCAACCAAAGCAATTACCCTCACTTTTTTGTACAAATAGAGTGTTACATCACGTCTTTTATTTCCTGGGAGACTCATCACTGAAGGTACAGTTCTTGAACTGAAAAAAAAAAAAGTTTTTTTACCACTTTCTGTATTGTTCTGATTCAGGGACCTTTTGAGGATCTAAAATGGTCTCTACAACACTATTCTTTTTTCCCTTCCCTTCCACTGAAGAATTTACCCTCATTCTGTGTCTTCCACAGCTCCTGTATAAAACCACAGTGATACAGAGTGCAAGGAGGCAGACTCACCCCTCAATACCGAAATTAATACAACTAGGCAAGCCCATTTGCAAATAGTCCCCAGTGCATCTGCTCATGTCCTTCCCTCACCTTCAGCAAAAGAACGGTAGTTTCCTCCTACGTTAAAGTCTTTCTGTTGCTCTATAATTTCAACTGCTCATTAGTATTTTTACCATAGTTTTCCTAGAAGATGGGGATAGGAACTGAACAGTCAGTAGGTTCCCTACCATATATTTGTAGAATTTCACAAACCTTAGTTTCACTTTGCTTCTCATTGCCCTTTTTATTTCCTACACTTACACTATAAGCTTTAGAATATACCATGTACTAGCTATTAGTTTACACGTTGCTACAATCATTGCATAGTAATTCCATACATGACTAATTAAGCATCAAGAATCAATTTGAACTATAGCTCATCAATTCTTTAGAGAGCATTTAAAAAGAAAACAGAGACTTCAGCCAACTGTTCCTTGCTTTATGTGATTTAACTTGTCAATAATAGAAGTTGTGATATTTTCATCTTAATTATAATAATTTGAAAATTCCTTTTTCAAATCAGAATAGTATTGCAGAATGGATCTCATGGTTTTAATTATTCCAAAATCATGCATTACTTACAACAATTAACAACTGTCTGTAATTATGGGTGCATAGGGGTTTCTCTGCTTAATGCAAAGTGCCCTGTTGAAAGTCAAGGTATTTCAGTGGGGGAAGGACATAAAATGTCACAGGATATGCTGAACAGAAAGCTTTGCTCTTCTGATAGAGAGTAAAATAATTTTCAAATTAAATTTTAATTTTTTTTTTTTACTGTCTTTAAAAACTCCTGTTCTCTTTTAGGAACCATAAAGAAACATATCTAGATATGCATATATAGCTGCATTTATTTGAAGTGTAATAATTATACTCAGTAGAATGGATGTGGCAGGATTATCCTACTGACAGTCTGTGTTATGTAGTCTGGTTATTAGTGAGAAAATAACAACACTGTGGTCTGTGTGTGTGGTGGGGTGGTTCTGGCAATCACATTCTGTTATTTTCTGAATCAGAAATTAGAAACATCCATAATATTTACATAAGATAAGACAAAGCACCTAGTGAACTAATGACTTTTTAAATCTGAGAAAAAGGAGATTATTCCAAAAGTGATCACAAAATTGCCTTTGTTTTTATTCCCAGATAGGATAGCTTTCTTGCTCTAAATATAGCAGAGCTGGTGATCAGAATGGTCAATGAGTTTGAAGCAAAGTATTTTCTTCAAATAAAATTTGAAAATCAGTCACCTAACATTCAATTTTCCTCTAAATTAGGAAATAATCGTTAGCGAAGTTATAAATTATTCATAAATGGAGTTATCTCTGATCTTGAAGTGTTCATGCTTCTACTGTTCATCTTTGCCTAATGTCAAGAATTCAGACCTATATAGATTCATCTTTCCTAGCATGAGAACTTGCATTCATATGCAGATCTGTTCATCTTTCTTTCCAGAATAATAGCTATGCAACAACAGTATATTTAGAAACATTTTTTCCTATAGAAAAGGACAGTTTTGCTCAATCGACAGCTTGAAGACTGCACACTTGTGTGTGCACACGCATGCGTGTTCACATGCATGTACATTATCTGCATGCATATTTCTAACCCTAATAATAGAGTTGAGATTTCCTCTTTCTAAGCTTTTGTTCAATAAACAGAAACAAAGTCTTTTATAGTCAGGAATCAATGATCATTTGGAACCATTCAAGCTGTACTTTTTAATCCTGATTAGTGAGAATAGCAACACTCCCAATGAACAAAATTGTGATTGTATTAAGTAGAACTGACAAAAGTCCCATTAGAAAACGATGCACTCTGCTATGTTTTCCTATAATGCCACTTTTTAAAACAAAAAGTCCCATATTTCTTTTGTCAATTGCCAGCCAGAAGCTGAAATTCATCCCAAATGTCTCTGTACTGGCTAAAAAAGTATTTTATTACAAAGATGATACTGCCATCTATTGGATGACATTACCATACAAAAGAACTATGTCATTTCTCTCTGGATTCAGCAAGGACAAATAAATTGTGTGATTCACCTGATTTCCTGGGGAGTTTTATTAGCAACTAGATTATAACAACCTTTATTTAGTGTATAATGTATGTCTTATACAAAGAGCTTGGTCCACTCTTTGCTGCCATTACCAAATTACATGGACAGAGACATTTTAGCACAGTGGTAAATTTAATGATGTGTCACTGGAACAGCAGCAAAATAATAAAAAAAACCCCAAACAACAAAAACCGCACCAAACCCACCCCTTAATACTGCCTCACGTCTCAGAAAGATCTTATAGAGATGTTTTCATGCACAGTGTCAGAGAGTGGAACTGCATCACTTGCTGTGTTGGAATAAAAGATCTCATTTCCATGTAAGTGGCAATCTTTTGCAATACAAAGAGATTTCTGTGATATACAGAGACTTCACAGATTTTTTTTAAGTAACCTAGTGAAGCTTCAAAGAAATATTTTGCCCATCTAAGATTGATTTTATTTTCTTATAAAATTGTAATTGAAGTTCTGATTTCTTTTGCAACATCCCTGCAGCAGCTATCTATATCTTAGGCACATGAAATGTGCATTTTTATGAAGAATACAGGTGTCAAAAGTATAAGCACTGAAAACTTATAGATGAGCTTTGATAGTTGCAGTTCAGTCCTTTACTTAGTGGGACCTCATGGAAGTAACTGCATACTGCAAAATAAATGAATAAGCTGGAGAAGTGTCCCCCTGTGCTCTGTCAGTTCTGGCAGTGCAGAGGCCTTGAAAGCACTGCTCTGCTACAGAAAACAGACAAACAAATAATAATAACAGAAACCAATGGCAAAAGAATGACAAATCTCCTTCTTTGACTTCATCTATTGCTATATCTTTATGACACTCTGACTAATCAGGGCTTTCTTGTTTCTCTTCTTTCTCAGCTTTCAGAAGAGCAAGAAGTCATTTTACCTTTTGTGGCCCAGGAGAAGATTAGCTGACTACAGTAAGTATCACGTACATAACCTCTGTTATTATTGATGCATAGACCACCGGTGACTGGCTTGACTTTTTATTTCTAAAATGGACTTGGAGGGCCAGCAGTTGAAACCAGTAGGAAGAAAATTCTTCTCTACTTTTAAATAGAACATATGTGACTCAGAACACTGAAGCAACAGCAAGCCAGAACCTCACAATGTTAATTGTACCGGCACTGTGGAGAGGAGAATTTCACTTTGCAGCCTCTTTGATTTTTTTATTACTGAGGTTAAACCCAGACAAGTTTAGCTAACTCTGTGCTAAGGCCAAGAGGAGCCATCACAGAAAGTACAAGATTCTATTCTGCCATGCTTGAAAAAAACCCATTTCTTCAGGCTAGTGTTCTCCTAGGTAAGTATAAATGCCTCCCATTACCATTAATGGCATAGAAAGGATAGCTAATAAGTATTAGACTAGAACTCAGAAGATCTTGCATCTAATTATACTTCTGCTACAGCATTTCTACATGACCTTGGGCCAGACACAAAAAAAATCTATCTAAGCTTCAGGCTACCACTGGTAAATGGAGATAATGATATATTTGCCGCTTACAGCAGTGTTGTGAGGTTAAACTCAGGTTACTCTAATATTAACATTTGTTTTCCAGTATTGAAATGGTAAAAGCCATGAAAGGTCTATTGCAGTAAGATTAGAAAGGAGTTTGACTTTCTTTTTTGTATGCTTACCTTTTCCCTAACACATCATTTAAAGAAAAAAGGGGATTCTTTTGGAAAGAGTCTCTGCTAAACAGCATCAGGAAGATTTGTGTGTGACAAAGCACCTGTAGGAAAAGAACGTGCAGTAAAAGGGGAAGAAAGCTACACTCCTGTTCTGTGGAAGATTGCAGAACCTACCTACAGAAGGGCTGATAATGTGAACTCAGTGTATTGTAACAACCAGAATTTTGCCATTATTAAAGGGGAAATGTCTGTTGATGGCAGTAGTGTGAAATTATGGTCTCTGCCAGCTCCAATGGCAAAGGGGATATGGAAAAGTGGCACCAGTGTAAAATCAAAGCTGTGTTGTGGTTTTTTTTTTTTTTGGACAGACAGCAGGTGAATTTACAGCAAACGCAATTTAGATTTGCCTTAATACTAATTTAAAGCCACAGTACAATTTGAGTTATACTGTGCCATGCTTCCCATGTTTCTACTGCCCCATCCCACTGTCCTTTTCATTCAAGTAGGCAGATGTTTTCCATAAGGATATTCGTCCCTTTCTGCAGTATCTATGGATTAGTAATACTGTGCAGTTCCCTTGACAGGTACTGACCCAGTTCTTGCTTTAATAAACTCTTGGTCTTTGGTCTCACAGAATCTTCTTTTCTCCATCCTAATCCTAACTTTACCAAGTATCTACTGGTTATACAGTAACGATGCCAGCAGGATATGTTAGGAAGGAAAAAAGTTAGGATATGTTAGGAAGGAAAAAAAAAAAGCATTTTACTTTCTCCAGTCTGGTTTTCTAACTAAACCAATGCCAATTGTATAACAGAAATGGGATGTTCCTCTAGCAGCAATAAAAATCACAGAGGTCTAACATTTTCTTCTCTTTAAACCCAAGGGCCACTGCATGCTGAGGTTGCCATTTAGCTGCTCTAGAACATGCTACTTGCAAGCTAATGTTGTCCAACAAAGCAAATTCTAGCTTTAAAACTGATATTTTGAATGTTTGGTTTAGTGCTGTACAGGCTATACAGACACAGGGTTGAACATAAGGTTGCAGATATCTGTTCAATCTCATTTCTGCAGCAATTCAATCGAGGGATAAGTATCAAGTAATTTTGAAACACATTTTATTCTAAGTCTCCTGGACTGGAATCCTGTTTTTATTTGTACTGGAATGTGTCCATTAATATAACACATTCAATTAGCAATACTAGAAATGTAAACAATTCCTTACCCATTAAACTGGCATCACACTTCCATCCTCCCCGGGAACTGAATGACAACTTGTCAATGTAATGAAAAACAGTTCTTTTTATTCCATTTCTGACCTGAGTGGAACATGAAGAAACAGCACATGTGAGTGTGATGAGCTAGAGGAATTCAGTATTGACTAGTACATTGGGCTGAGTTATCAAGAAAAGGAAAGGATTAACTTCTGATTAAATAGCAACTAAGCAGCATACTGAAAAATTTCAGTGTGTGCATGTGTGTGTCTATAAAATGCCTTCTCTGTGTCATATAGTTATTCTGTGGTTCAGGGAATTAATTTAAATCACACTTTTCCTCTAGTGGCTACTTCATATTCCTCCTTCTATGGTACTCCAGAGGTTTGATGTCTGGTGTTCTAAAGGTCAGAAGACCAATAGCTAGAACTAAGTCAAAAACATTTATATCCTGAATGCATGAAAGACAACTTAAAAAACTGACTTTGCTAAAATGGTGTGAGCCAAGCTCAGTAGCCAGTTATTTCAAATCTGAGGACCTAACATCAGCTACTTCCCCTCTTGGAGAAGCCCAGAACTTCTCATCAAAAGAGAGTAAGAAGAGAGAAGACTCCCACGCAGCAAAAGCCTTGTTTACAGTATCTGACTGCTTGGATAAGCAATAAAATCAGCTACTGAGGCAACATGGAGTCATTCTTTTGCATGTAACACTGCATGGAGAGCAGCATTTATAATTGGGAAAGGTTTATGTGTTCAGCAGCTGGACTATGACCAGAGTAGAAGAAGGATATATTGGCTGTTTGTATCGCATTTTTTGTATTCAGACAACTGTCTCTCCAACAGAAAAGACAGGAGACTTAACTCTCCAGAAAACCAGATGTGGCTGAAAGGTCGTTAGCGGTACCTGGCATGCCTAAAAATTCAGATCTTGCATGTCTCAGGCCAGATATTTAAAATTAGTGGAAACCTCATAGTTCAAGTCCAATCACTCTAAGCCTCAGACCCTCCTTCAAGAACAGGAATAGCAATGTAATAATGAGTAGATATGGATTGTGTGTAGTAATGGAAGTGATGAAAATTCACAGCTAAATATAATTTAGTATCTTCATCATTCAGGATGATGAACAGCAACCATCCTGTGATCTTTATCCCATTCAATGCATTAGTGATAACAAATTTGTAGAAAAAATTACCAACATACAGTGTAATTAAAGAACATACCACACAGATTAGATACCAGGGACGGTGCAGCTGGAGATCAACCTTAACTCTTCATTATGATAATTCCTAAATTTCAGTGGTTCAATGTATTCATTTAACAGAAAGTTTGGGCATATTTTTGAGAAGAGAGAGAAGGGAAGTGTTTTAATAATTCACACCCACATAGATGCATTCATGACACTTTTGTGTACCTCAGCTTCTTAGTGTATTCCTCTCCATTTTCCCTCATTTCTCCTGTCTCTTTCTTGCCTGTGTTTTTCCAGGCTCCTCCTTTTCTTTCCAGGCTTCATCACTTTTCAGTCTCAGTAATCTGTATTGAACACAAGTAAAACAAAAATTGAATAACTTTTACAATAAACAACAACACACACACACACCCCAGAAACCACAAGTAAAACGGAGACTGAGAGAGTTCAACTAATGGTACCAGCTCTTTTTATCTACTTTTTATTTCAGTCTGTAAAATAGTACTATGGATGGAAGGAAATAACTTAAATGACAAAGAGTTGCTGGTATAAAGGTTTTTTTCCTCCTTTTGTAGCAACCCCTCAGAGAAACAATAAGTGAAGCAAAAAGATAGAGATTCTGTTCTATAAAGTCTCTAAAGTTCAACTTACAAAAAATACTTGTTCAGTTATGTAGTACAGCCTCCTCCAGAGAAAGCAGAAACAAGATGAGGCAGATCCTAGTTTACAATGTCACTCAAAATAGAAATTATTTTGTAACTTTTATGTTTCCTGGGCCTAATCCAAATGTCTCTGACTCCCGTTTTCATTTTAAGTGTGCACTGGATTAGTCTCCTTTCTCCTTTTCCCTCCCTTGACAAGCATTAATTATTTGTATGCCACACATTCCTGAAGGACACGCAGATGAAAGGAGACAAACATTTCAAGCTGGGGTGAAAAGAGGAAAACATTTGTTATTAGCCCCAAAAGTCAACACTTTGTAGGCCAGAGTTAGTAATGCACTCATGCCGATAATAAGCAGAGATCATGGCAAAAGGGAGCAGAGGACAGCAATCTTCCAACATCCCCAACTCCACCCATCCAGCAGCTGTTCTGGAAACCCATTATAACAATTTTATAGCCATTCCTGTAGATGCCAAATGCTACTTAATAAACATAAATAAATTTATTAAAGGAGAAGCTTGTCCATAAACTTAATAAACATAAATAAATTTATTAAAGGAGAAGCTTGTCCATAAACTTTGGAAGATTTTCAGTCATATTTTATGTCAGCTCAGTTTGATGTCACTTCAGAAAATCCACTCTCTAATTCCACTGCATACTGTAGATGTCTCCATACCTTAAGCTATATTTATCCTTTACAGAGCCAGCTTGAGACAGTAGAATTAGCTAAAAATAAGGCAAGAATGAAACCACGAGAAAGAGAAAATAATATTAGAATCATATTCTTGAAATATAGATGGCATAATTGAAATGATTAATTTCATTTCAGATTAAAATGAAATAGGATTTTTCCTGTGTGATTATAGTGTTGGCACCAAAGACATTGGTTTCAACAGAGAGGAGGTAGGTGGTAAATTGTAAATGAATTGCAAGAGACCCAGAACTTGTTTCATATTGGAGTCATTGTGGATCAGTGAATTCAAGCAAATGACTAATCCTTCACATTAAACAGGCCAAATCCTGAAAGTGTTGAGGACCCATAACTTTTGGGAACGGCAGATGCTCAAACTGCTCCTGATTTGGCTTGCTCTCCTCCTTTGGGTCCTATACAGTTTAGTGCTGGGTGTCCCTAATTCCAGGTGAGGCAATCAGCTGGTGATGCTCAGGAGCAGTACTGAGGTTCCCAATAGCTGATCTTACAGTAAAGGCAACATTTCACAGAGCATATGCATGACTACATAACATTTTAAAAGTTCCATGCAATTTTATACTCGGTGCTTTAGGTGTTATTGCAAAAGCCACGTTCACTGAACGAGCGGAACGTGCACTATAATAATAACAAAGTATTTGCTATTTAGCTAACGTCTAGGTTCAATCAATTTTTCAACATCAGCTCTCTAGAATAATACTGTACGGCCTGCAATAAATAAGGCAGTAGATAGCTATGCAATTATAAGAATCTATAGATTTGTATGTTGTTTGAACCACAGCAACAACTCTTCATGTTCACTCCAATAACATTCAATTAGCTCTAATGAGTGTAAGTTTTAATGCTTAACCCAATGCCTCTCTAAGGATACGCTTGCAAGGAGGTGTAGCTACTAGCTGGTAAAATATAGCACCATCTGATTAGAACAAATTATTTTCAAAACATAACTGCCATAAAAAGCTAAAATGAAAGGTAAAGTGACAGAACAACTGCTGCTAAATTCTATTTTCAGCATTGTAATTGGGATAATATACCATAATTTATTTTAATGAGTAACAATTAAGAAATGGTTTCTAGAGTTGCATGTAATTTCTTTCAATTATTAGTTATTAGTTGTTCATGTATAAATGTGTTTTAATATTGGCTTATCTGAGCTCTATTAGGTGATTAAAGCCTTTCAGTATATTAATTTTTCATTTGTAGAGTTGTACATTGCAGGGACAATTCTAGCACAAGACATTTATAAGAAAGAGATCAGTGACACTTGAGAGAAATATTTCTTAAGTATTACGAAAAAATATGTAAAGCAATATGAGAAAGGTGTCAGAGAAAATCCTGATATGGTTAACACTGAATTTTGTTTTATCTAACTGCAGCTGCAGTTTAATGGCCCCTGTCTTAATAAAATATTTAAGTTAACCTGGTTGCAGAGTGACTTATTATACTGCATATTCTTTCACTTTATTAGGATAAGGAAATATTATCATGGGAGGCTATGCTAACAAGCCTAGACATTGCTTGTATTGTTAAAGAATAGGTTCACATCTCAGAGGAGTGTAAAGACCTAGAGAAACTGGCACCTCTTTAACTGAAAAGGCATTCTACTTATCTTATAGAAAGCAGTCTATTTTGTGCTAAGAAGAATGGCTTATAACAACAAACAGCCTCTCTGCTATCAGTCATTCTCATATAACACAATATTTATTGTGCTTGCTCTTATCCAAGCTAGAGGGGAAAAAAAAAAGAAACAAATGCTGAACAATTCTCTTCAGAAGGCAGACATTAACCTGACCTGAGCATAGTGCATCTTAACCTCATCAGTATGAATCTTATGGGAATCAATGCCTATTCTTACAAATTCAGCCAGGGAAATGTTCATAACCAGGATATAATAAGAGATCTTGGTATAGAGAATTTTTTTTTTTTTTTTTACTTACAGTATTCTGTCAGGTTTTTTATGTAATATATCTATATTTAAGTTCTTTAGGCCTCCATGCATCCAGAAACTTAAGAATAATGAATAAACCTTTGAAGATTTTTTCCATAGTTCCACTGTAGGTCATTAAAATTAGGTTAAACTGCTTTAGGAAATGTGGATATTTCTAACCACTATGCATATGTTGTTTTTGCTATATTTTAAAACATATTTCTTATTCCAGTTACATTTAGCCATCAAAACAATAACATCTCACTATAATTAATAATTATCTACTGCAACCATCTTTCAGAACATTAAATAATGCACCATGATTTACAAACCCCTCTTAATTACAAACAGTCTTTGTGGCAGTTGGATAATAAAAAAATGTCAAATAGTCTTAAATTTTAGTGTCCTATTGCCCTGAATTTCAGTAGAAGCTGACAACTTGCTCCTTTAAGCTCCACAGAAAGGCTTGGTGCTTGGATCATTTTTAACTATCATCAGATGAATTGAACAAGAAATAAGAAGCTATTTCATTTTACTGTTTCTAAACAAATTAAGTTTTGTCTGGAAAAGACTGCTGTGATCAGCATGAAGGTTTCATGCGTGCTATTTCTCTGGATGTCAAGGATGGGTTTCCGTGAGGATTTGTTACTTGTTTTTCCCTTGCAATGAAGCAAAGCCTATTTTGTACAGATACAAGGTTGACTAAATCCTTCTTAGACAGCAGCACAGAGTACATGAGCAACGCAGCACAAGGAGTATTACAGTCTGCATAATAAATTTATTGAAGCCTTTATTTTCCTGTACGTTTAAAATCTTTTCTTTTCCTGCTGAAGATTATATTCATCCTGAAACATTACCCTTCAAGTGTTAAAATGACAAGTGCTGATGAAGGTAAAGCTGATCAGCTGCAAGACTCCCACTGCTGAACATTATAAAGTTTCTGTTGTTCAAACAGCTCAGTTAATTATCCAAATGTGAAGGATATCAGGAGGGGACCTGCTGAGCTTTACAGCCGACTTCCAGGGAATTGTCCATAATAGAGCTGTTATAAGAAAATTATGACAGACCCAACCTACAGCGACCTCTGCTTACCCCTCTTGAGGATTTGTGCAGGACCTTATAATCAAACAGAGTTAGGACTTTCCTCAGAATCAAAGGGAACTTACATTTTGCAGGGGAAAAGCAGTCCAATCAACCTCATCGTGTTTTATCACATAAACCCAGAGAGGATTCCAGAGCCATGCATGTTAATTGCCTGCTGTAAAGATGACTGGCATTCCTATGGTGCCAGGGACTACTTTCTCAAATTTAGGTTCTTAAAATGACTGTCAGGCCTTGTCCACAGTTGAAATTGTAGTCCTTGCTGCCTCTATGCACGTTTTTTAAGAAGCCGTATGATCTCTCTACAATAAGCCCTCATAATGGGTGTTTACGTGACTGTAATTTTGGGTTTTTAAGCTGTTACATTCAACATTTTGTGAACCTGGGAAATACAATTCCGCAGCAAAAAAAGTCAGGGTGAGGAAGGCTCAGTGACTACTAAAGAGTGTGAAAGAATGTGTAGTATTGAGGTGAATTGGGTAACACATGGAATCTACTAGAATCAGCTGCTAGAAAACTCAGACCTTTGATAAACCTGCACAGCACTGGCTGATACTGCAGGACCTAAAGCTCCATGACTCTTTATTTCATGATCACAGTCACTTGGTCTAAAACAAAAGATATTAACTCCCACTCTTTCTTAACCTCCCAGAAGCCATCATTTATGCACACAGCACAATGCTATAGTAGCACAATGCTGGCTAGCACAGGGGCTGGAAGCACAAGGTTGTCTAACCCCATCTCGCTTAGCAAGGCTAATATGGCTTGTTATTTTTTACTGTTTCCAATAATCACTCTCCAGTATAGCTGCATAGTATTGCATTCACCTGCGTGGGCATGCCCTGGCTGGAGAAAATAGCATAGACTTGTGATTAAGCTATGAAAGAGAAAACTGAAGGCTTTGAGGAAGGTCCTATCGAGGAGCTAATACTTGAAAACAAATGGAGTGAGTTTATTCAAAGTAAATAATTAATTTTCCATGACATACAGTAAGAAATAATAGTACTATCATATCTCACACCAAAGTTCACCATTATAATCACATAAGCCTTTTTGAAAGGCCTATCACCATAGCATCTAGACACCATCAATTAATCAGTTCTAGACATTCATAATTTTTCCAGACATTAAGTATCTCTCTCTTTGAAATATTACTTAACTTTGCAGTATAAGTTCTAAGCAGGTGCACCTAACAGCTTCTATAAAATAATGTGCAGCAGAATGAGCAATTTTGGGTGTGATAATATCAGTGAAAGTTATGCCCTGCACTTATTACCATAAAGTCATAAGTGGGATGGTATAATAATGGAATAGTAATGGAAACCACATTTCCATAATTGAGATAATCCATATTCTGTAGTACCACAGGTTAATTTGCAAAATTAATATGATGTGATAAATGGTTATAAAGTTGTCACGCAACTAACCAAAGCCAAAATCACTGAAAAGTTTCTCTGATATAACCATTCACTTTATTATTTTTCTTCCTTCTTTCTGTCCATCCTTTTTTGCAGGCTTGGAGACTGAAAACTATATAAATTTTTCTACCAAATTCTTCAGCAGTGAGATTGGAAAAAAGACATCATTATCCTGGCTACAAAGCTGATATAGTTATACTACTTCCAGCATGGCTGCTTGTTTTGTGTCGGGCACACCATCTCTCATGAGAACCTGGGCTCATGAACCCTGACTCCAGAATCAGTTCAAGGTTCAATAGCCTAAGCACTAATGGTATTGCCTGTGAAAGTCTTATGCCAAATGTAAGAGTTTAGTTTTAGTTAGTTTTTCCCTCTTCCACTCATATTTCCATGTACTTCTGCTTGTCCTGGAAAAAAATTGAAGCCTGGGAATGACTGTATTCCCCAGCAAAACAGAGAGTTACCTCTAGAAAAAGAGAGTCTCAGAATCAAGCCAAACGCAAACAGCAGCAGTGAAATGCAGCAGAAATTTACAGTATTCAGCAAAACCTGCAAACCTTAGTAGAAACAGTATAACAGTTCCCTAACAGTATTATATAAACATATGCTCATATCTATTTTTGAACTTAATGTAGTAAAATATGAATCTGATAGTGACATATCAAAGCACATTCACAGGAGCTTTAGTCAACTCTTTCTGTTTCTGAGATGGTTTAATCTGAGCCAAAACTATGCCTTTAACTGAGGAATAGATTCACTAACCTAATGCCATAGCTACTTGTCCCATACCTGCGGTCTCACCACAGATCAATGAAGAGAAAGGCTGGAGATGTATGTCTCTAGCCAAGACATCACTAACTGAGTATACCTCCAGCTATTACCATGCATCTGGTCCCCCCAAACGACAGGCCCAATGTATTTATCTTATTTTCATAAATTAATTTGTAGAGAGGAAGTCTAGCTCCTTCAACCCAGAGGAACAATGTCAGCTTGACAGACTGCAAATTCTTTCTTAAGGAAAGTCCCTCAAGTGTAATTGCAACAGCATGGCAAATGCTTTTAAAGCAGTGACTTTTCTAGGAATAATAACTCCCCTCATGCTCATGTTTATATTCTTATAGGAATCCTTTCCTTACTTTGCTTACAGCAGTCTCTTCAAGGCTTCAGCCTGTGGTCGTACTTATACTTGAATACTTTCTAGCTGCTTATCATTTCCTGCTGTAACAATTCCACTCACTCCTTTACTCATCTTTTTGTTCTTATGCAATATTTCACATACAGTATTTCCATATAACACCACTGAGGTATTATATACACTACTGTTAAAATAGCTGTTGATAAAAGTCGATATTTACTGGGTGGTTCATGCAGTATTTTGCAATTCAATTAAACTGTAGAATCACATTTTAAGAAAAAAAAGTTATCTTTCTGGAGGAGGAAAAAAAGAAGTATGATTCTTTATTATAATCTGTCCCCTTTGAACTGAAACATCTCATTTTCAAGCATCAGTGTGAGTAAACAGGGTCTTCTGAAGCAACAGACAAGGTTTTCATGAGAAAGAATTGTATGGCTGGTATATTTCCCAAGAGACCACACAAATTATTTCTAAAATACACATGGTATCCACCATCCAGGAGAATAAAAATCCAGCAGTTTCTCATGAAAGAAGGTCTCTTGAGGGCCAGCTCTCAGGGCTGCTTCTATGCTATCTAGCTAGTTTTTCATACTAAATTCCCGAAACTGAAATTGATTTTAATCAACTTTTTTTTCAACTCATTCCACATTCACTCACTCTCTATTTTTATTTATTTATATTTTAAAGTCCAGTGATTTTGAGATATTGCCTTTCACATTTATAACCTCAAGGGCATTTGAAGTTCTGATGACATTGTGATCACTAGACTTTAGATGACTCTCAACTTTTATCTTATTTATCATCCTTGTCTTATTTCCCAGCAATATTAGGAGTAAGTACAAAATAGCCTTTACTTTTACCAGATAGTCCACAAAATGTATCAGAAGAGAGTCCTGTATTACCTCCAGGAAGAGGTACCCTTTCTTATCAATTCCATAATTGCCAGCCCAGTCAATATTAACTAATTGAATTTCCAATGATTAATGATCTATCCTTTTTATAGGCTTTCCTTATCTTCCTTTTCTTTCTAAATCTTACCTAGGAGCTCTATACCAATTTTCAGTGATTTTTAGGTTTTAATTTGCCTATCTTTCATCTTCATCTAAACTGTCCCTACTCAGGTGTCTAAACTACATATGCCATTTATTTCTTTTGTCAAGTAAGGTTCTTCATACATATTGCCATATGTCTTTCTGTCCTGCTGTGTCTATGCCTTTTACTATATATATTTATCAAGGCGCTTCAACCTTTATTCTGTTTTTTGGGACATATTTACAAAATGGATATTAGGAACAAGACATATTTATTTGCCTAATTAACATCCTACTTGGAGAGATCTGTTTTACTAAGACAGCTGGAAGCTCTGCCTAAATGCCATAAAAAGTACTTTGAAAATATACATATTTCTTTAGAAATGGAGTATTTCAGTAAGTGTGGTTTCACTGGATAGACTCAGTCAAATGGAGGCATTTTGTTAGTCATTAAAAGCTGTAGATACTCACCTCACCTGAAAAATCTGACCCTAAATTGCTTAATATTAGGCAGTCATATCTGAAAATTGTCGTTTCAAGTCTGTGCCACAGTTTCTTTGTATGCGTGATGGGATTAAGAATGTTTTTCTACATCACCTGTAAAGTTAAGTTTATAATTGTTATAGAATGTTGAAGATATTTTCTGCATGATAGCAGTACTGTTTATTGAGCCAATGACTAATGCAAATAAAGAAGTAGCTAATGTAACTGAGAACGATTACACTTTAATCAGACAGACTAAGCCAGAAAGATCTGACCCCTCTGTGTGTTTATACTATTTGGTGCTAATTTTACCTTAATGGCATAAAGCAAGATTAAGTCAAAGATAAAGATTTTTCACTATAAAAATTCCATTTCATTCAGAAGGTCAAAAGATAATGAAAAGCAGAAATCAAGTCCATGCTGCCGTACATGCAGCAAGCACCTGGGCCAGTCAGCATTGTGAAGCATTGTAACTTCTGCTTCGGTGCAGCATCTAGGCTACCTTCAGCAATGCATTGAAACATTTCAACCTGTAGAGCTCAAGCAAAGCAGAAACCTGAACTCTTGAGACTACAGGCTTGCCTCTGTAAGAAATCTTTTGAATGTCACTGAAAGATTTAGTGTTACTTACCTGAGCCCCTTACGTAGCATTGCGCAATGATACCTTGATTTGTTTAGTTGAGAGCTCTGATACTTTTTATATCTATCACCTTAGAAACAAAATGTGAATAGGTGATTGTTCCCTTTAAAACATGAGAAGTGCTGGATTTATAGCCCTGACGGCTGACGCACTGTTCATAGTCATTGACATGTACAGTTCAGCAGTAAAATGTTGGAGCTTTCTTTTACTGTTCTGCCAAGATGCCTCAGTCCTGATCTGGAAAGAAATTGCAGATGAGGGCACACGCTTCCCCCCCACCCCCTCAATTTCTTCCTAAGTACAGTAGTACTGTCTGTGATCTTCTTGTAGTTTTTGTGACGTAGGGGTAAGACCCCTAGTTCATGCTTATTAAAGTAAGTGGTCGAAATGCAAGTTTAAGAGTTCTAGTATAAAGACTGTCTTTTTTATTTGCTATATATTAAGTGAGCCCAGATAAATTTTCTAATGCTGGCATACCATAGTGTCATATATGGCTCTGCTTTCACTGTCAAATATGATGCTAATGGGAAAAACACCTGGTAATTTTGCACATCATCAAATTATATTATATTCAAACTGACAACTATAATTTAAGAAATACTTAGCCTATACTCAATCCCCAAAATGGAAACTTACTTTGTTTTGAAATCACTTTAATCACAAATAATATTCAAGAGGGAGATGTCTGCAAGGTTTGCTGCTTTATATCCTGTACGATAGACATCTGGAGAGATAAATACATGCATGGAGAAAGGGAAGGAGTCATCCCACATGATTATTTTGTGCTGTGTGATTGGGACAGTCTGGACCAAAGGCCTGCTAAATCGCCTGGGAAGCCTTACCTTAGAGCTTTTACTGGAGATTTTTCACTTCTTCCTTCTGTTGATGTAGCAAAGAAAACAAGGCACAGCCAGATTCCTCCTCTGCCAGCCATGGATACACTTTCAGTCACTTACAGAGAACAGTGAAACTTGAAACAGCCTTAAAGTCTGAAATGGAGTGCTAGGTCAGCCTTCATAGAAATAGCAAGAGGACAAAAGGAGCACAAAGATCAATCTTTTGCATATAGATCACTGAGTTGTCATTTAAGTAACAGATCACGCCAGACTATATCCCCATTATAAATATTTAAGCCAGCAGAAGGAAATACAAAGTCTTCAGTGTTTAAATAGTGCCATCCGTAGCATTTCTACTTGTAAAAAAATCAGGAATATATATTGAACATCCTGTGAACTGCAAGGAGCTTTTGCATACATACCTGTCTCTTCCTTACCTGAAATTAGCATGTAATAATAAGCAAGCTGCTTTTGGCTAGAGTTTTTTGATTGCTATATAAAAACTTAACTCTCAGTTGACTTTTAGAAGCAATTGCAAAAGAGTGTAGAATAGTAATCAGGATCCCCTTGAGCATAAACACAGACCGTGCACATGGTGCACTTGGGAACAAGGTGTACTCCACTGCAGAATACTTATTGTCAGGTTAGATCATTTTTACTTATAGATATGTGAGGTACTGTTTAGTAACAGAAGAGGTGGTTAGTGCTCTAATAATCCAGCTACCCTAAAGTAAAACAACAAAAAAATGGAGTAGACTAGATGCAGGCCAAAATTTTGGAGGTGATTTGAAAATGTATTCAGTTCCTTTAGCAGAACAAAAATCTGTGTTATATGTGAAAATTCACTCACAAATATTACACATATATTAAGTATGCACTGAAGTACCCAGACTAACGGCCCCTTTTTCCCATGTCCAACCACGTTTTTTTGCCCCCTAAAACCCATCAGAATGATAAAATTAATGCAAAACTACTTGTTACTAAATGCTTATATTTGCAGACAGCAATCCATGCAGTTCTGGAGGCCTGGCAGCAAGTTAATGAGGTTTGAGTATTCAATAACAGAGATAAAACTGACCCAGAGAAACAACAGAGCTGTCAGGCTGTCATTTCTAACAGGCAGCATAATGAAACCTATAACAGAGGGCAGTTAAGAATAAATGCTCAATAATAATCTGGTTGGAAATAACAATCTAACAGTCATTTTCCTTATTTAAGGATAGCCCTTCTTAACTCAGTGAATTGTTTATGTATTTATTTATTTGACAGATATGCAGCAAAGGCAGTAACCACATGGAATAAATGTGTATGTATTTAGCATTTTTTTTTTGCAAGGCACAGCAGTATTTAATTTTAAAGACAAATTCTCCAGGAGAATAATTAAATCCATGCAACTCAAGTATTGCAGCAACATTAGTCCTCACAGGGTTGAACAGTATTTAAATATATACTGTTTGAATTCTGACCTCAGTGCTCCCAATAGGAAGATGACAAAAAATAAAAGTACATAATTGCTGAATATTAAATCTATTGTTTGGATATAATCTGCACACATAAAAAAATAGATGTTCATTATAGAGAGGATGTGGAAATTGCTCTCCATCAGAAATTAATTTCTCTTCCAAAATCTGCATCAAGGGGAGGAAATGAACCTAAATTCCTCTGCTCCCCAAAAGGAAAATTTGCATATATTTCCTCGGGTGTGCTTAGCGTTCAGTAAACCTTCTAGTGGGTCCCGAGGCATCAGCTCCCCTAATATGTCTCTATATGCTCTAGGGTTTCTAACATAGCCAGCATCCAGTCTGCAGCAGGCAGTGCGAAAGCCTGGACGTGGGTTTCAGAGGACCCGTGTGCGCTCTGGAGGGAAGGCACTGGGGTGGCCCCTGCACAAAGAGAATTTGGGAGTGGTGGCAGCAGATCTAATTGATTGTTTCAGTGTAGCGGCAGTCGTTTTAAATATCCAGCATTTAACATTCAAGGGCTTTTATGCTCTCTTATTCAGCATACATTTGAAACTAAGGAAAACAAATAGAAGCTGTTACAGCATTAATCTAATCGTTTCTTGCTGTAAACAGATATTACTGATTCTGTTTTTTCACCACAGACCGTGAGTAACTCACATCACTGACAATGGATAATAATGCCCTTCATCTCTGCTACAAACTAAGAAACCATCTTTGTACAGCCTAATTCCTACAACACAATTAAACCATGGGAACACAATATTTCATGTAGCAGAGCTATGTATTTAGTTGAAAAGGAATTCTGCTGGTGCGTAACATGGGAAGTGCATGCAGATGTTTTCAAAGCAAGATGCAGTCTTCTAGTCCCGCAGCTTTTACTGGAGTGAATGAAAGACATGCAGATTATCACTGAGCACTAGAACTGTGGGACTCTATCACCACTCACAGGGCCTAGCATCCTTCCAGTACTGTCAACAGAAAGACCACTGCTGATTATCCTGCTACTCTGGGCTCCCATTTTGTACAGCGATATTGAAAATAAGGGATGAACACCATTATCACTTACTAGGATTATAACTAGGGATTCCTGTAGACTCTGCCTTCAACATGCAAGTACAGTAAAAAATTGTTTTAATTTAAATAAACTCTCTGAAAATTAGTGGAGAAATATAATAAGCCTGGTCAAAATTTGTTGGGTTTTTTCATTTTTTGTATATATTATGGTGCTTTCTTTCATGCTATAAGAATGTCAGGTTTTTGTAAGGAGTTCCTTATGCCTGCAAATATCAGGGCTTAGAAAACAGATGTGCGCTATCTTTTTAAATCTAAGAAGGATGTTCTTGCAGTTCGTACTTGGCTTAACATCAAATACCATAGGTCAATATGATCTTTACTTGTGCACAAACATACTCTTGAAAGATGTCTGTTTGGTTTCCATTGTTATTTCCATTATTGTTATGAAACACATCTGTTGCGCATAATGCTATGTTAAGTAGGAAAACAAAGTACAAGATATTTTCAAAATTGTGGTTTCTGTTGGTTTTGGGGCATTATTTGGATTATTGGTTCAGACACGGCATAGAATAAAATTTACAGCCTGGTAAACAGGTACCAGTGTCAGAAAACTTCCCACATCCCTGGAGTTGGAGAAGTCACAAAACAGTGTTTGCCATTGTTGCCATCACTAGTCATTTGTTTTAGTTTAGCTGAATTTATTTTCCCCTTGAACAAAGTAACAGCTGCAACTGCACAGAGGTTTCTTTTCGCTTCCAGAACTTAAACAAGCTAAATTTTGAACTGTAATATGCACTGACTAGAGGACAGCAACATCTTCCTTAGCCACGGGTGACTGGAATCTCTACCTTCCTTCACCATGTAAAGGAAAAACTTATCTGATATTTCCTTCTACATGATACGGGAACATTTTCAGTGTTCCTTTGCTCATCACACTTTTACATGTGGTGACACCTTTATGTGCTTTAAAAAGCAGTAAGCTTGGGTTTCAGGTCATTGTGAAATGCCAAAATAGCTACCGAGAGTACTGAAAGTCCTTGCCTCTACCAGTAGCTTATGCAATTTGTTAATTAAGGCTACCATGAATATTTGTGGGTCTAATTTCATGTGTCTCAAAATGGAATATTTAATCTTTGAGCGTGTTAAAAATGAAGAAGCACAGAAAAATAAGAAAAAAAATATCAAAAATGAAGCTTCTAGAAGGAAGAGAAATATAGACCTTTGTTTTCTCTCTTTTTAACGCAAGCTTTAAAAATACAAAACACTTAGATTCATATCCTTCCTCTGTGCGAGATGACCCACCACATTGCTTTACGCTAGACTGAATCATTCACAAATGCACTGATAGGTGGAACTTTGTATGAACTACTTAAATAGTAATGGTATTGGATACCAAAAATAAAAATAACTACAATCTGGAGCCTAGGACATTTGCTTGGCAGGTGGAATACGATGGGTAAAAGCTGCTGAAAAGGGATCTGAAACACAGTCCTCTATTTCATAGGAGAAAACCCTAACCTATGAGATATTGAGGGAAATGAGGATAAATTACCATTTTCATTCTATGGCAGTTTTGTGAATGTAGTCCTTCATTTCCTTGGCTTTTATTGCAACTGTTGAAACATTTCTCAGTATTTCAAAATACTGTTTCAGCATTGCGTTCTCATTTCAGCTATTCTGAAAGTGCGTTTTTTGAGGAACAAATAATGTAAAAGAAAAATACCATTCAGCTCAACTTCTGAGTGATCCGATTGCCTTGTATCATCCCATTGTCTGGTCAGCATCTAAAATAAGTTTCCAAAGTTATAGCATATACAGTTTGAGGTGCATAGCAAAAGGTTAGTAAGTCTATTCCTTACAGTTAACTTTAGAGCTGATGACAGAGTTTTCAATATTTTTGGAAGACAGTATAATATGTTGTCAGTGAAAAAATTACAACGTGTCATGCTGATCAAAGCATTCAATTTTCAAAGTAATTGCAAAATAAACAATGTGGAGATGTCCTAGTTTAGTTTAGTATTTAAAACAAAACCAAAACTGAAAAAATATCCTGTAATGTTGTAAAAATGGCCTCCTGCTCCTAAGATTAATAAAACTCTTTTCCAACTTGAAAAGTGTTTAAATAATAAGAATGCATAAAAAGATTATATGTTCACTTTTCTGTCACTCTTACAAGCCAATTGTTTATCATGGGAAATTTATTTTAATTTTAACCTAGCTGAAGCTAAATCTACACTATCAATACTCAGAAAGATGGGTAAGTCCTTAATTCTAGGCCAGAACATGTGGATGACGTTTTTGCACAAATTTCAGGAACATGAGAATTTTCATTAGCTTTTCCTTGTTATTTCCACCCCTTTTTCATTTTTTGTCTGTGTCCGTGATCATTTTCATCTGTCCTTTATTAACTTAATTTTTTCAGGTTTTCTTCCATCTTGTCTTTGTTATATTTTGTGTTAAGTTCTCCCCTAAATAAAATAGGAATTAAGTTTTAGCTCCAGCTCAGGGAATCTTGAATTTTCATGTCTGGAACTAGGCAATACAAATTTGCGCATCTCTCTCATAAATACAGCATGTCTAAAAGAATAGAAAATGTCCTAGTGTTTATTTATTTTTTCTTTCTGTTGAACAATATTGGTAATCCAACAGGAAAAATCATACCATTTAAGATTTCTACAGCAACAGATGATACAATTTCAGGGAAAAATACAGGTACTTTTAAGGTCTGTAGCTATTTCCTCCTTACTTATTGACCTAACTATGTTAAGTTCCACTTACCACTCCAAGTCTGTGATCTTCAGGCAGCATCATGCAAGGAGTTAAAAAAACATCAAGACCTTTTCTTCTGCTATAATCTTAATACAAAAAGCAGCATTAACATTCCTTTAAAGGCCTTTTACCTTGTTTTGACAAAATCGTTCTTGGAGCACTATCATCAATTCTACTTAAAAATATCTTGTTGCTGGAAAGGTAAAGAAAAAAGTAATTGCATTGATCTTGGTGCTGGAAATATGAGTTATGAATGACAGCCTGAGAAATCCTAATCAATATAAAAAGAGAGCTTTAAAGATCATTTAATTGAAGTAGAGTAAGTAGAATCTTACATGGTTTAAATAATGTCAACAGAAAAGTTACTGTTTTCAGCTCAGTACACGTGATAAGACTTTGAGAGTCATAAGCACCTAATACCATCTCAGGAATTTAGTAGTGGGTAAAGATTAAAGCTTACTGTCTCCACAGGGTGCTGAGCTCTCGATTCATGTTTTTTATAACATCAAGTCTGGATTATTGTAATACCCTGTTTGTAGGCCTCTTTGATACAGTGGTTTGCCGTTCACAAGCTTCAACATGCACAGATTATAACAACTCGGATTCTCAGTGGAATTGAACTGTATCAACATCCTACCAGACTTAATTGCCTTTTTGTCAGATTTAAAATGATTTTTAAAACGTGCATGTTACCTACTATTTTTTTAGAGCATTCAATGACTTTTTTTCAACTTTTTTTTAGACTAACAATGATTTCTCATTTTCTCTGCTTGCTGTATATTATGGTGACAACTGTACTATTGGCTACAGACTCTGAAAGCAGGTGTGCCCTCAGCATAACACAGAATATGGTGAGAGAAAGCACTCATACTGGGATAAATATTATAAACTCTACAGAACAGATTTCTTAATGCATGCTTTGTTTGTTCTGTTGTTCCATGTTTCAGAGTGTGTCTGGCTGAAAACTTGAGGAGTATAAGGTAATTTAGTCTTTTAAAATATACTTTTAACATTTGAAAAGTATCATTGGAGAACAGTAGATAATACTTTATGAATCTATACAAATTAACTATCCCAGCTATGTATTCTAATGCATGAAGGCAGTAAGTTAATGAGCTCACTACTACTCACAATTTCTGAAAAGTCATGGAAATGAGAAGAGGTAGTAAGTGATTGGAGAAAAGAATACCAGTTGGTAATAGTGATACCTTAAAGAAAAAAGAAGAGGGTAATAATTTTAATTGTCATTCACTGTATCTATTCCCATCATGAAAGAAATATTTAAACTAGAAAAAAAAATCAAATATTTGGGCTTAATGTCAAGAGAATTCAACACTCCAAAGATAACAGTAAATTTCATTACAAAGTCTTCTATTTAAATAAATGTTACTTGAACATGCAGGCAATACCAAATCAACATGTACTGCAACTCCAGCTCTGAAAAGAAACATACGTAACAGGAATGTGAACAAGAACTGAGTGAAATTTAATATGAAAAATTTAGTATATTAAACAATTAATTACAGTATTTCAGTGGGTTGAAAGGTTTCAAACTCAAAACCTAAGCAACTACTGTGTAAGTGATTTTGTTTCTCTGCTAGGTAAGTAAAATAAACACGTAGATAAGTAAGAAAAACTGTAATGTCAATTATCTATAGGTATCTGAAGGTATAAACAACAATTGTGCACATAAATTATTCAGTTTGGTCTATGGGAATGTAATAACATTTTTGCTGAAAATGGAGGAAAAGGAGTTATCGTAAGCATTGCAAATGTCTCACAAAATGACAGCAGCCCTGCCTATTGCAACAGGCAAAATACTAGAAGCTGCAATGTCTTGAACAATCTTGTATTATTATAAGAATTGACTGGAAATTCATGTGTAGTCCCATCTCTAGCATCCAAGATTCTGTTACAGCTCTGAATTTTCCCATTCTTGAAAAAAGAGTTCTCTCTCAAAATCCACCTGAAAGAATATTCATTCTAGTCATATGCAGTATTGCAGATAACATACATTATAATCTTCTTGATCAGAGATTTTTCTAATATATATAGTAAAATTGGACAATCATATACAAATCCTTCAGAAACACAAAACATTTAAATACCTACAGCTAACCAACAACATCATTCGTGGAGGCCTTTTCCTTAGTACAGAACTTTTTTAACTATGATGCCAAAAATTACCTTGAAGCAAAGACATATTAGACAAAGTTCTCATCAGCTGCTCTGCTTTTTCCCCATGAGAGCTTTTTCATAATGATTCTTTTTTATCTGTTTTTAGAATGTATGATATTGGCTAAGATGCTACTCTGCATTTGTGGGGAAGAGAAAACATTGCACTTCTGATTTTTCCCTGCTCTTAATTAAAATGAAGGCATATTTCCAAGACTGCATGTACTCTGAAGACCATGAGATCTATAATAAGTAGCATGCCCATTCACGTTTGCGAAACCCTAGTATAACGAACTTGTATAAACCTGGAAATTATGCAGTACTATTTATGGAATACAAAATAATTTGACTTTTAATTTTATTGAAATTTTTTCAAAAAATTAACGACCTCCAAAAAGTACATAAGAAAAGAATATAGGGGGGTTTGTTTTGTTTTGTTTTTATCAGAAATTCTTCCTTCTCATAGTAATCAGCACAAAAAAACCTTGAAACTTAAGCAAAGTTTTTCATACAGCTTATGTAAATTTCATTCTAAACCAAAAATATACATATAAAGCTGTGATTATACAATTATGGTCCACCCAGAAAAAAAAGGAAACTGTTTAGTTTTGCATTGCAGTGAAAGGGTTGTGGGCCAAGAGAAGTCATCACATGCAAGAGAGTTGATTTAATTCTAGATTTGTTTATGGATTTACCTGATTGCCTCATAGCTTCAGGTTTTATTGGAGAAAGTTCACAATGCTGGTCTCAACAAATCCCTGACTGTAATGTATAGATAAACACATCCTCCTAAGGAAAACAAAAAACAAAAAACCCCCCAAAAAACCCAAACACAGTATCAGATCATAAATACTTTCTGTTACTTACTCAAAGTCAGTGTTCTTAGGGAATCTAATCTGTTTTCAGAAAATCGCCGCAGATGTTACAAAATGACTTCCAGAATCCAGTCCTGATGCATCTATATAAGCTGATAATATATACATATCTATAAATCTCAACTCTTTTGCAAACCAAAAGATGAATTATAGATAAATCTATCCAAAACTGAGATGATTTTACTGTCCTGTATATGTATGTGGAAACCAATGATAGCCCAGTGACAGCACCATTGGGTGAGTAGGGAAGTACCTACTCTACCTATGGCTGACATCTAAGGAAATGACCCTAAATCATCTGGGCATATATTGAGTAATGTACAGGCAACATGTTAAGAATTTTCAATTTTCTTTAACTTTATCCAGTCAAGAATCTGTTTATCCACATTTAGAAAGCTAAAGAGAAAAAGGAACAGGGAAAGAAACAAAAAATTAGTGAAAAAGGAAAATAGAATAGAGATATAAAGAGATTGAGAAAGAAATTCTTGTTGAACAATCCTGCATTCTTACTCATTTAGAGTAATACTTATCATTATAGGTAATCACTGGAATTTAGTATTCTATTGTTTGTCACTGAGAGCTGACTCACTAGCCCGACAGAAATTAACGGCATCTTCAAGCATAGTGCAGCAAGCCACTGAAGTCAATGCCAATGGTGTCTTTGGTTTTAGCAGTAGGAATTTTACCCAATATATCAAGGATCTAAAAATTCACTGAGACCCTGATGCCACTACAATAGAAAGGTCTGTAAATTGGTAGGTAATATTAAACAGCAACAATAAATTAAAATGTGATTTTTTTTGCTGTTACCTCACTCTCATTGTCTGCTCATCTCTCACTCTATTCCTCCATCTGCTCATGGTGCCATCATAAAGTGAGACTGAATTCTCTGGAACAGCCTCTGCTTTTTTATTACTTATCTGTAAAAGCCTTGATAGAGTGGGACCTTTGATTGGGACTCATGGGTATGAGAAAGTAAGTACCAAATTATCAGCTTTACTACTTCTCAAGCTCTAATCCATATTCACTTTTATAATGTGCTGTTATAAAAGCAAACCTGTTAAAGCTTTCACAAAAATATAAACAAACATTTTAATTAGATACAGATGGTCAAATACAGTCTTAAAATCTCATTTTCTGCTAACCAATTATCATCAACAATTTAGATTCAAAACCTTCTTTTTTCTTCTCTTCCTCTGTTCACAATGGTCTGAGAGGCCATTCCCTCTCCTTTATAATCAGACATATTTTTCTTTCCAGCAATTCCCATGTAGAAATACCTTACTTCCTTATTTTTTTTTTAATAAGGGTTATTAATTTTTGTCCCAATCTGCTCATTTGTCTTTTGCCTTTAAGTCTTTCTTTTCCCCAAAGTATGGTAAATATTCTAATCTAAATAAGTGCTCTGGTTCAGACCTGTTTAACTTTTGCTGAATATTCAGATTCTAAGGAGGCTTTGTATATGCGCTGCCTTGTGTATAAACTATGATCTTAATACTTCCATAGCCTTTACTCTTCCCACTACAGCAGCAAAATTTAAATACAACACCAAAAAAGGTATGTTGATGGAAGAAGTGGGAGAGCACAGAAGCATAACAAGATCAATTTTTCTTTTCCTAAATTCTTGGCACATTGTAATGGTATTTTTTTACTCAATACTAGGGAAAAGATTCTATCTTGGGATGAGTAGCATTTAGTGTAGCTGAAAAGGGGCTTTTCCACCCAAGCTGCTGTGGATGGTGCACCAAAATCATGGTAAACTAAATGTTCTGGTGCCATCAGCCCAAAGCCACCAAAGGAGTGGTTAAACTTCAGTCCACAGGTTTGGGTTGGCATGACAGCAGTCACATGCCATGCAGGGATTCCCCAGGAAGTGGTGTTACCTACCTGACCTGGCTACACAGGAATAAACACGAATCTTTCTTCCCCTCATTCCCCACCACCGTTTCAGTGAGGTCATGGTGTCATCCCAACTAATTAGAGGTGCAAGGATATGGCACAGTATTCTGTCATGCTGTTTCAAACATGCAGCCTCTTTTCGCATGATTGCTTAGCTTCTTTTTTGTCTTATCTAGTTTTACATTTTCTGTGTTTTTATTCCAATTGCATCATTTCCTAGTTATAAAGCACATTCACAGAAAAATGCTTTGTAGGACTTCCGTCACAGGTGCTTTCTTTCCAGATTAGTTTCTCCTTTAGAACACTAATTCAGTATGGTAATCTCAGATTTACTTCAGGGTAACTGAGTACAATACTGTAGACAAGCAGCTTCTCCATACTGATTTTCTTGGGCAATCCCTTTTCTCTACCTCTTATGCCTTGTTTTTATAAAAATACAGATTTCCTCAGAAGTTTTTTCTTCTTTCTCTTTTTTGCCAGCTCAGCTGTTTTTCTTTGCTGTAGCACTGAATATATTTCAAAATGGGTTTCATTGATGTGTCTGCTGGATCTGCTGCTTACGCAAACTCAGGTTATTTATTGCCTTCCTGCACTGAACTGGACAAGCCCCTGAGTTACACTATGTTATTAAAAATGATGCATACGCAGTGTCTTTCAACCAAAGTTTTCAAAGATCTGTCTAAATGTTGATCAGCTGATACAATAATTGACTTAAACAAACAAGCAAACACCCCTCCCTTAAAAATGCTGAGACTTCTGTTAAAGTCATTTATAAACTAGGTATTCCACGGGACCGTTTGGGATTTTTTTATGTTTCACATAACATGATACTAAAACTTATTAAAGGGAAAAAGAAAAGAGAGAAGGAAGAGAGAACCCTGCCCGCCTGCCTTCTCTTCTTGACATACTTCAAAAGGTACATGCTCACTTTTTAAAGAAAACAGTAGGCTCTGTACTGAAAATCCCAATTAAAGGAAGGAATCTCCAGGAACCATTGTATAAGATGCCTAAATCCCAGAGAGAGGCAGACACATCCCTGCCCTCACCATTTCCTACTGGCTGGTTATGCTGCTTTTCAGCTGTTTTTGTGCCTTGCGTGGATGTTTTAGTCACTGATCTTTCTCTCACTGCACAGAGAGTCAGAATGACAGAGCCTGCTTACAGAGCAAATGCCTAGACAAGGGATGTGATGACATTGCATACCCTTGCTCTAAAGACCCTTTGGGGCTTAGGCATTCAGTACTCATTCAGTATTATTCTGTGCAACTGACTTCTGGATTTATTTTTCAACAGCAACATAATTTACTAAGTGTCTCTCTGGCTTTGAAGTCAGTGCTCTGCTTTTGTATCATTTCAGCTGCCAGCACTTTAAGTGATGTAAATATTAACATGAACTGCAACAGTAAAGGAAAGCCAGAAAGACGACAGATTCTTCAGGGTTCTGGTAATTTTTTTTGCACTTATGAGGGAGATTGAAATGTAAAGTCCTAGACAGGAGCTAAGTCTGCCACTCACAGTCCATTGTTTACTCAGCCAGCAAACCCAGAGCGCTGAACAGCTAAGTTATTGGGCAGAAGTAATGCTATCTAGCTCTTTATAGTAGATACTCAAGCATATTTTTTACAACATTTTTTTTTCTTGAAATAGTCACTCTTTTACATTAACAGTAGCATTCAGCTTGAAAGCCTGAAAATACAATTTCTCAAAAACAAAACCCCATTGACAACTAACACCACAATCTCCCTCCTAAAATCTCTATGTTCATGAAATTGAGCTTGTTAATTATCCCCTTTTAAATTCCACCTGATAATATCACTTTGCAAGTAAAAGGTAGAGATTTGTCCCCAAGTGGTTTTGCAGAACTCAGATTCATTTTTCCTACTTAGTTCAAAAAGAACAGAAGCAGATGGAGTCCAAGGTAATTTTCCTTTTGGACCTAGAATACCAGATCTGTAAATTTGGACCAACAATAAATTTATTTGTACTATTATTTCATATTTTACAGTGAAAGGAGTTATATCCTGCATATATAACTATGATGAGTAGCAATAAAACAATGAATAGTCTTGACAGCACATAAAATAAAGAGAAAACAGAAAACAAACGCGCTGAGAACAGTTCTGCAGTGTTGTATACGAGCACAGGATATACAAAGTATTCACTGGCGTTTAATCCTATAATCAATGAAATGCTCCCAGACTGAGAATGTCTTCTGAACATGTTTTTAATCTTAAATGTCATGATGAAAAAACAGGGAATGCAAAGACTGTAATAATTTTACTGAGAGCACTCAGACTGGATAGAGTCAGTGATAATATTAAGTAAAGAGGAGGAAAAATTGCTGGGAAAATGTTGCATTTATGTACATGGATTAAATAAATCATTAAATATTAAGCTGATTTACTTTAATTACAATATTCAACAAACTTACCAGCCACTTACAGGGAAGATAAATCAAACTATAAGTGACTTACCTTTAAAGTGGGCAGAAACTTACTCCCATTCAGGAACTTCCCTTAGATACTATTATTGTCCAGTGGGGTGGGCCTTAGAAATCAAACATATTGTTGTATGATAAGGTAGTAAACATTTCAGAGCTAAAGGATAAATTAAAAAAAAAACATTCTAAAGAGCATTCTGATATAGACTTTGATTTATTTTAGTATTTGCTCTATAGGAAACCCAAATGCTTTTGCTTTAACACACAATCATTATTTATAGAGAAGGACCCCAAACTGTAATGCATTAAGGACATTTTTTCTCTTGCATTTTGTTTCCAGAAATCACACCTGAAGCACACCGTCAAAATTATGTGATACTGATGCTACTCAAGGAACAGATAACAAAACACCCTAATGTCAAAAGTAATTTCATTTTTCCATCAAGAAGAATGAGGCCATGTCTAAACATATTAAAATATTATTCACTTTGACAATAAAACTAGTTCCAAGACATGAACTATTGCTATATTAGAGAAGGGAAGCAATCAGTATTTTTCATCTTCTAAGAATCTCTATAATACAAAAAATCCATCATGTCTAATGGAATCGGTAAGTACCTGGAAGGCAAATGTCTCTTCTTATTTCCAGTGTGAAATCTGGTTTGAAACAAGCACTTACGGTTAACTCACTTCTCTAATATCCAGAAAAGTTTGACCAATAATGAATGAATATTATTCATATCTTTTTTTGAAATTACATAAATTTTTCATTACTATTCCATGGTGCATTGTTGTACTCTTAGAGAGTCCTAAACGGATGTATATGTGGCTGCAATTCATACTCAACAGTACTACAAATGGTAATATTTCCAAAGATTTTAACCTAAAACAGTTAGTTGTTCAAACTTAACGGTTATTATCCACTTGCTATTATATTTTTTTCTGCTAATCTATTAGAGTTACTACAGTCTGTTACACTAACGGCAACATTTGTGCTGCATTCTATGTAGGTATTTTTAAATGTGCTTCATGTCAGATATCAAATCAAGCAATATGGGTGTTAAGAATACAATTTCATGCATTTCATTATGAAAAGCTTCGTTTTGACTGAGTGATAATCATCCCTCATGGATTTAATGAAACCATATACTAAAAAAAAAAGAAATGCACAGGAATGTTGAGTAAACTTTTAAAATTACTTTCATATTTACAAATCAAGAACTTCAGTCCTTTAGCGGTGACACGCTGACCCTTTGTCTGTCAATATTTAAGTTGCTGCTGCTCTATATCAGCTCCAGGAGTTCAGTGATCATCACAGAGAGCATTACAGTTCATGATTGGTATAGTGTACGTAATCCCTCTAACTTTATGCATCAAGAAGCTGGATTATTGTGATGGAATTTCTCTTTGCTTGGGAAAGACAGAATTCCCTTTGAAGTAGGGACAGTTATTTACTTTTTCCTTACTTAAGACTCCGAACAGCCACTCCGTATTGTTTACTTTCTTCTCCACTGAGGAGCAACCTATGGATCCATTCAGTTCACCCTTCCTTTGTTCCTAAAAAACCACTGCTGTGTCACATATCCAGTGGTGTCCGAGTTCCATATCTAAGGCACAAGCAAGCCTGCATGAGCTTTTTGTATTATATTGTTTTCACAAGGAGTGAAATGTGACTAAAGGCCTTAGTTCTCTCACAGTGTAGTTCTCTGGACCTGAACAGGATGGGGGAAAACACTATCCTAATTTAATTTACAGGAATTATTACCATTTAAGTTTACTGTCACTTTTACTGCCAATATTAATTACTTAAGCCAGTGTGACTGCGTGAATCATAACTGTAAGCAGGTTGTGTTTTACAGGTTTAATGTGGTTTAGAACATGAAACATTATTGAGATTAGTTAACAGGAGGCTTTATTGTGACGCAAGAGATATATAAACCATAGCACACGTGCATCTTCAGATTGGTCCATCAGAGAGAGACTTGTTCAAGGTCTCTTTGTTGTATATTTTATTATCTTCACGGCAACTTCCCGTCACCATTACTAAAGCAACAAATTCTTTGCCATTAGAAATAAATGTCATAGCACCTAAATATGTGCACTTTATCAGTGCAACCAAATCATGATCTTGAAACAGCTTGCTTTTGCCACCAACCTGAGCTGTATTTGAAAGGACATAAATAGATGTGTGCTTCAACATCCTAGTCAAAGCCTCTGAGCTATCTAGCCACTTTTTGTAGTTAGTCTTTTAAAGGCTGTGTAATATTATTATTTTTGAAAAGATGGATTTAAATAAGCCATTTTTATGATGTATTTAATCATGATTTTCTTTAATTTAAAATTGCTGCTTTCTTTGTTTGATGCATATCATTTTGCAAATACATTCTGGTTAATGGGACTTTGCAAAGTGCAAAATTAATGATCAGTTTTCTTATTTAAAGACCAGTAGCTAATGTCTCTTTTCTGTGTGAAAATACAAGCACAAAAGCACAGCATTGAGACTGAACTCTTAGTTACTATGGTGATATCATGAAGCATGGTAGCAAATGTTATTTTAAAGCATTCTTCCATTTCCTATTCAAATGGTTAGTACTAAGTATTCTCCAGTATATTTAGTTAATAGCAGATCAATGTCTTTGTTCCTCTCCTGCCAGGCAAACTATAGACAAAGAGGAGTCATACTGCTTAACAATATTGCTATGGGAGACTGGATTAAAATAATCAATATGGCTTTTAACACATGCTTTTCATTTTAAACAAAACTCTAAAATTCCAATTCTTGGATTGTCTCCTGCCAGTAATTGTATTGGATTACATTGTAACTATTATTTCCCATAGCAACTAACTGTAGGAACATAGGAATTACAACACTAAATCAGATGTGTGGTCCATCTTGTCTGACATCCTGTTTTTCAGACTGCCTGATCATACATGCCCTACCAAAATGCACAAGAAAACTCATATATCAGGAGAAAGAGGTCGGTGAGATAGCCTCTATGTCTTTCATACTATATGGGCCTAGCAAAAAGACCAGGTATGGTTCCAATGCCAGAACTATGTCGCGTAACCCACCATGGGGCTATTGGATTAGCTGTATCTCTGAGTTATATTGACTTTAGAGATTTCAATTCCCAGGTGGAATCTAGTGTCACATAAATTCTGCTGGAATTGTAACTTAAACAGTAAACATTACAATGAAGGCCTTCCTTACTTTTAAACTCAGTTTAATTTCTATGAAACAGTACACCTCATATCTCAGGACAGAATCAGATTGTCCTTGTCCTCTCAAATTCAACAAGTAAAGTAAAATTGTTGTTATATTTGTGTGTATGATGACAAATGTGGCACTGCAGCTTTGCACTAGTTTTCATTAATGGAATGTATTGGCCACAGTCCCAGGTACAGTAAATGAACATAGTCTCATCTGTGGAAAAAAAAAAAAAAAAACAACTAGAGTATATTTCCTAAGGATCTATTCCTTCTAGTTCTACCACTGTCTACAAAGCCAGTATTTTATATCTGCATGGTTACAGTGTTGCCTAATCCTGCATTATCCCCCTTCGGTGCCAGCACTGCTAAACAGTTCAGTGTCTAAGTAGCCATCTGCTGTTAACCCTTTCAAAGAAAGGGGCACTCATGTATGATGGCAAACTAGCCACCTAAACTCAACAGGCGTTAATTCTCACTTTGATAAAAACTGTATCAGTCGCATATTCAACTATATATATATATATATAAAAGTAGAAAGAGATTAAGAAAGTAGCAAAGAGTGGTACTTAAAATAATATGTCATTATATAGTATCATTTTGATTACTAAGCACAAAAGTAAAATTTTAAAAGCAGTTTTCATAATTCCAGTGCATGTGCAACACCAGGAAAGCTTGCTGTTCAGGAAATCAAAACAAACTATTCTTGTCAAAATAAGACAATAGAAAATAAAAATTCCAAAGAAGGTTAATTTTTCAATAACATTACGTTGTGCATGGTAGTTCTTATATTACTAATCCACTCTCCTCCTCTCTTCTAAGTTTTGAAATACTACTTAAGACCTCTCTTACAAGGAGACTGAATAAAAAGCTTGCTATACAACAAGCATTCTCATTCAGTTACGTGTCCTCTTGCTTTCTATATATGCCTCTAAAGTTTAAATTTTTCATAAGTCACTGGTGACTTGGGGGTATCTGAATCTGCAGTTGAAAAAGCTGCCGTAATTTTAAAGTATTTCGTGTATAACTGGGCATGTTTCCAGAGAAAGGAAACAGTCAAGGAAGATTCACTGAAATTTGTTGTTTTTAGGGGCCAAACTTACTGTAAAATGACAATAAAATTATTTTTGCCAAGAAAACAAAGGGGGGGAAGGAAAAATGCTTATTTTGGCATTTTTTATAAGCTTCATACAAAGGAATTTAATATATCTAAATATATATAAACGCATATATATATTTATTTACAAACACACATACACACAACGTTAGAAGTTGGGTATAGTCACTCTTGTGAGCTGGGAGACCAAAGTTAACTTTCTTACTCTGAGTGAGGCCAGGAAGGGCTAGGACTTGGTGTTACACCCTGAGCAAACACTGTGCCCCTGAACCACATGATGAGCAATAGCAGCACCTCTGCCTCAAGACCTCCTTTAGGCAAGCCCAAGATTTCCAAATTTGCTCTTCTTAGCTAAAAATGGCTGCAACAGAAATGCAATAGATCCTTTCAGGTTCTGTAAACCTTTTTTTCCCCTCCTTACTTTCTAAGGGGAAAATATTAAATCTATTTTGCATCCAAGTTCAGCCTTCTCCAGCCAAACCTGGAGCGTCTAGCATGTTTGGAAGAGAGCGACAACTATTTAATAATCCCACATGTGACCCATGAATAAGGTTGCTCATTTTAACATGTCGTGTATATTAGACACAAAGGTGGGGTGTCTCTTGCTTTTAAATTATTCCTCTGTAATTGATGTTGTCTAAAAATAATGTCCTTGGTTTCAGAGACTGGCCCTGCAACTTTTATTCATATAAAGTTTAGTTTTACAAATTACTAAGGACTCAAGGCTAGACATAAGTTACATGCTTGATTTTCCACATACAGCTAGTGTTAGTGATTTAAGTTACATTACTGACAAATACATGTTTGTGTGCTCTTCTGTCTCAGGCCAAAGAAGATCTAGCAACCCTTAGAGCTAAAAAACCCAAGTAATCACATGGAATTAGAGCAATTGAATTGAATAAGTGTTGCTGGACTGAGACCTTTAATTTGCAAAAACTATCAGAATTGTTTTCCCTCAAGTATGCTACCAAATTGTTTCATTTTTATTTTGTCATAAAAATTCACCAGTAATTAATCCTGAAAGATTTCCAGAAACCCAATTAAAAAAAAAAAAAAAAAAGATATCCAGCTGAAGTCTGCCAAAATTTCAGACTGTGAACTTGTTAGATGAATGGACAAATATACCGAAATTATAAGACAAGCTCTTATTTTCTGCAAGAATATTTGCAATGCTCTGCTGATTCACGTTACTATCTTATGATGTCCTTAAAAAAACTGAAGTCAGCTGTTTGTCATAGCTTCATTCTCTAACTAACTAGGCCTGAGCTTCTTAGGAAAGGAAGTGATTCACAGGTTTTCTTTATAGGCAAAAGATAAAAATTAAGGATGAAATTTGCTAATGTTTAAATATCTGTTGTTTTACTTGTGAGGAAGATCAGCCACAGGGAAAGACAGATAGTCTGGAACAAACCCAATGCATTTAAGTGTTTCATTCTACAGGATTTTTTTTCTTAAGAGTCCTATTTACATTTCCTTAACTGTTTCTGCTTTAGTTTGTAATATCTGGGGAAGCCCCATGTCTGATTACTAAAGTGGCTCTGAATTAAGGAAATTTCAAAGATATTACCGGCAATGACTTCCCATTTACTTTCCAGGATATTTCCTCACATATAATCTTATCCTATATTAACCTTATTTTAAATAATTTAAGAAATCTACACTTCATCACCTTCCTCAAACATTCCAGGATCCCATCAGAGGATTCCAAATCTATATTTGAGTATATGGTGTATATATTCAAGTCACTCCAGAAGTCAAGTTTGTTGATGACTCATCACAGTTCAAATGACCACCCTCAGACAAACAGCTAAAGGATATCTTTTTGGTAAATCACATAACTGATTACAGGATATAGCTGAGAAGAATTTTCTCACTAAGCTTTTGCCTGGAGGAGAGAAATAACAGGCTTAGTGCTGTCTCGTGAGGACAATTTAATTTAAAATTCTTTTTAAAATAATATCATGGGTAGATCTAAGTGTCACGACAATACTGGTTACAGTGATAGCTTGAACAAGTCCACAGCATCTAAACGTCCAATTAAAAAAAAAAAAAAAAGGCAAAAAAAGCATTATGGTTGATACCTTTCTGTGGCCTACAAAAGAAAGGGTAATTATGCTACGGCATTTCACACATCACTACAGAGATCAAGGAAAAAGTGTCTTCCTTTGCTCGGATTTATACGTGTATGGCCATATATTCATATATTGGTACATGCTGCTAAGATTTTCACATCTTGTCAGTCATCAACTATTGGCTCTGTCAGAACAAGCCACAAGACACTAACAATGAATATGATCCATTATAGCAAATTCTCTTTTCTCATTCTTTTCAGAAAAATTATTATACACATCTTTTTCTTCAATTACATAGTTCTTTCTTTCATCGAAAGCTGAGACTCTACTCAAACCAATACAATACATAAAAGGAGAAATAATCCTCATCTGTAGAGTTTCTCAGTGCAACAACACAGAAAGCTATTAAAACTTCAGAAAAGTTCTGAGGTTTTTTTTCCATTTATATGAACATACATATATACACACACTTTATATACACACACACACACACACACATAGATGCAACTAAGAGCATGAAGCCGATTTTATTTAAATATTTGGTATATACTAAGCCAGGAGACATTATGGGAGAGAAAAACATGAGGCTAAGGTAAAATTGAGTGGGGTAAAGTGTCAAAAATATAAGAACGTTCTTTTACTAGAGATTATGAGCACCTTACTGTAAAGAAATTGACTTTGTATTCTAAGCTCTCCTCGATATATATTTACCTGCTGCAGTTCTCCCATAAGCGCAGCCATAAAATTTGAATAAAGGGGGTTGATTTGCCTTTTTCTAGAAAGCACCACAAAAAAGAGTTATATTTTGTTTGGGTACAGTTATCCTATATTATATTGAGCAGGATGCTTTTTACTACTGTTATGCAATGAATAGAACTTTGGAAATTAGTTGGCACTGGGTGTGATGGTTTAAGTGATGGTTCAAATAAAAAAAAATTAGCTCTTCTGCTAGGATGTGACCATGTATTACTTTTAATGGGCCTCACAAATGCAGAAGATCAGCCCACATGAGGAAAGGTTGAAACATTCCACCAGCCAAGCAATTTAAATTCTAAACGTTTACCAGAAGACATAAAGGTCAGATATGTACCAGTATCTCTAGACACATAGATATGTTATCTCCTCTCCTTCTCTGAAGGAAAAGAATTATTAGAGAGAGATGGTAGATGAGAATCAGAAATTAGATGCAGGCACTTCTGCTAGAAGCAGCATCAGGTGAAATCTCACCCATGGGATGATATATCCTCCCTAACTCAAGTTCTAAAAGATCTGCTGATCAAAGGAGAATACTCAAAATAAGCCCCAAAGCATGACTATTCTTGCTGAGCATCCTTTTATTCTTACAATACCAATTATGTGAACTGTGAGGCTCACGTGAATATTTTGGGATAACATAACTAATGGAAGTATGAGCAATAGCAAGTCAATAGTCTAGGAGGAAAGATGCTGAAAGTTCATCAGAAAGAGTGACTCTGACTGTGGATGCTTCGATAATTGGGATTCCACTATCTTTTCCTTTTCAAAAATATCCAGAATGCTATCTTACTTTGGAATAATGAAAAATAAATGAAAGCTACACAGTTCATTTGATTTTTTTCAGCCTCCCTCCAAAGCTTTGCTTCTCTAATCTGTTCAGTTCCTGCTATTGGTTAAAGTTGATCTCCCTCCTAAATGAACCTCTTTGGAGGGATAAATCTATTTATAAATAGAAAACAAATCAAGCAGGCAGGCAGAGCACTGTCTCTGTGATTGCTGAGCTGTGACAAAGTTTTTTATCTAGAAAAGAACTCCGATAAACTCTTTTTTAAAATGCCTGGAGTTCTTAATGCAATTGCTAAATTAGGAGATGTATGACCACTAACCCTGGCACAGATTTAGCTTGGCAATGACTGGCAAATCCACAGGGGCAGAGCACTAACTGGGGAGAATGACACAGCACATAATAAGCTATGTTTAATAGCAAAACCATTTGCATTAAAAAAAAAATCAGGATTCTGGTTCTCATTCAGATCCTGCTAGATTCAACCATGTAGTTGGAAGACAATAACTTTAAATGTTGTTAGCAAGTCTGAAAACATAAATGGTTTTAGGGGAGAAGGACTGGCGATATATAGAAAATAAGGGAATTTAAATAGGAGATGAAACTATAGCTTTTATATATCTCATGGCTCTAGAGCTTCAGGTCTTAAAATCATAGCTTGGCCAAACTGGAAGACATGATAAATTTGAGATCCTCTAAATTTTAACAATTAGCACAAACAGAAGAAATTGACTCTTCTTCTGTCCCAGTCACTTCATCAGAACTTCACAAGACATCTTGTTTAAAGTAATTTGAGCTGAGTTTGGTTTGCATTTGTTCAAAGTTTGAAAACCCAAAAAAACTAACCCCATTATTGTGTCTGACTTTACCACCACAACAACAAAAAGCTCAGTAATTAGGGCACTCCTTAACATCCTTAATGAAAATGGAATCTTTGGCTATATGCACAGCCCTTGTTCAGATAGTTAAAAAAAACAAACAAAAAAACCCCGCTGTGGCAAAATAGAAGAAACAAGACAAAAAGGTGACTAAAACAGACAATAGGGCTACCTTCCTGAACACAAAAACACAAGGGAATACGATAGATGTACTCCATGTCAGCTTTCCTTAATGACTTTAAGGCATCGCTGCCTGTTTGTCCTGGGCGCTATTGGTAATTTTAGGCTCAGACAATAAAGCCATCTAACAATATTAAGAATATGCAAGATGGAAACATAGTGAGGAAAGAACTTAGTAAAGGACCTCATGTTAGAGACAGTTTTCAGGCTGAAAGCACAGTTATCTTCAGACACTCTTTCAAAAATATTATGACTGATTTTTAAATAGACTGTCTTCTACATAAGTAATAACATCCTATAATTGTTACATTCCCATTGCCATGAGAGATTCTTTCAGCCCCAAATTATTCCCCAACAATATATTATTTGTAAAAAGAAGGCTGGTGTTTGTTTTCCTTTATCCTCCTCTTTTAATTCCCTTTCTATGTATGCTTTAGCACCAATTGATTCATTACCCAGTTAAGTCAACTGTAGCTATATTGGAACCTCTTCATGAACATTCACAGAGCTCAATAGAAAAGTTGCCCAAAAATCAAATTTGAATGAAAAACTAGGACATCTGTCACATAAACAAGTAACCCTGAAGAGGTGTTTTGTTGGAAGAAACAGAAAGACAAAAGTTAACTGTGAAAAAGAGAGTTTCTTGGATTTTTACTCTAAATAGCAGGGAAAATGAGTCAAAATATCTCTCAAAAACTGATATATGTTGTTGAATTTTCTGAAGTCAATACTGTCATCCTTTCAGCAAAATACTCGTGTTGGATGCTGCTTATGCAGGAAAGGAAGTATTCCTTACAAAAAATGCCAGGCTTTCAAATGGTTTTAGAAAGTGCAAGGGATTAATAAATTTTACTAAGAACTCTTACCTATTTGCAGGCAGCCTTGCTGTTGACAAAACTTCTTCTACACGAACAGGGCCTGGGAGAGGATTTCCAGACAACTAGGGCAGGCTGCACAGCATGCTGCTCTACTGTACCCATTGTATGATTCCAGGCAGAGCTCCTACTGCAAACTATATTCACTAGTATTAGAATACAAGGAACCTATTGTTTACTGTATAACTCAAAGGATTCAGCCCCCATTTTTTCTTTTTGTTAGCAGTCCATTGCTATGCAGTAGCAATTTGAAATTAAGAAATAAATTAACCTTTACAGAAACAGGCGAATACATCTTTTCCTATAGTCATGGAAATCTATGCAAACTCAAGCATTGTATAAGCCAGTGGGACATCCACACCTTGCACACGCTCTGCAAGACTTCATAGAATTTCAAGATGATTTCCCACATGCCCAGCAGGGCACTATTGGACTTCTCCTAAATTGCAAATTCTGTGCTAGGGAGGGCCATAGCCCACCCTTTTAACTTACATGGACAGTATCAGGACTTTCCAAACAGAAAGAATGCTGTCTGTTCCTCCTGCTGATGTGTCAGTAGTACCAAGGTACTGAGCTGCTCAGTTCCCTTCTTCATACTGCACAACTCAGGGATGAACAACCTTTGTAAAAACACGTGCATATTTCATAAGGCATATGAAAAAGTTCGGGTTGAACAGGCTACGTTAACTTTGGTTTTGCTTAATTTTACAATACTTGTGGGTGTAATTACAAAGAACAGTAGGTATGGCATATCCAAGTCAATATTGTGATTTTTAAATTGGTTAAGACCTTTTAGTATTAAAGAAACAATGCTAATTTTCAGAGAGCCAGACTTCTGAGCATTTGATCATATTTTGGACATAAATTATTTTGTACTTTTAAATGTTCATTTTCCATTTCTCTTCTATAAAAAAAAAGTTCAAAGGAAATATTTGAGCTGTTCCTTCATAATCTCTATTAGTACATAAGATCCTTGAACCTATCATGTCTGGGTTTACCCAGCGGAGCTTATAACTTGCTTGATCTGGAGCTATTTGGTTTTGTGGCTCCTGGACCAAGTCCCTCTGGACCCTTCTGACCTTAAAAGAATTGCTGTTGACTCAGACATCCTTAATTCAGCTGTCAACTTTAGCAGTAGTTTGACTGAAGTTAAAGTTAAATCATCCTTTACCTAAGATAGTTTGCTAGAATCCATGCAGTTTAATTGAGGCATCATTTTAACAAGAGACCTTTCACTGAGCTATTCTTAATAAATACAAGAAGAATACATCAAACACAAAATCCTTATGTGTTGTAAGACAAATCTATACATGCATTTTAAAAACAACGAGGCATTTTTTTCATACTTGGCTTCATTGTTAAGGCTCAATACAGCTCAGACTTGACATTTTCAAGTAGTTATTTCAGAGTTATTTCATGGCAAAACTCTGATCATAATGTATATGAGAACATGTACTCTGTCATGTTCATAGAACTTACAAACAACCGCTTCAGGTTCCATGTAAGCAGAGATTGGGAATGATTTGCTAGGGGATCAAGGATATTTGCTTCTCCACCCATATTAGAACTAGCTAGTATAAAGTAAACCACTAAGTCATGTGGCACTGCAGCAGTTTATATAGATTGAATTTGCAACTCTCCCAAATAAGCTTGAATATGCAAAATTTTATCCCAAAAAGAAAACTGTGCTGAAAGGCTCATTTACAAATTCTGTAAAAGGTATAGAGATAAATAGGATTTTCATTCTATCTATAAGATGTCCTGATTATGCTTGAAATAGGCTGTGAGGATTTATACAGCAGACAACAACCAGGTACCTTTCTTCTGCCAGTCATATTCATCATCTGTGCACTCCATTTTTGGAAAGCGTGAACTATTGCTAAGATTTGCCAATTAAAGGTACTATGGTAAATAATTAAAAAAAAAAAACGAACAACAAAAAAAACCCAAAACAAAACCAAAACCATTCTAGAAGTTATTTATGTGTTTCAGTAAGGCAGTGAACTGCCATTATATTGAAGAACTATTAAGCACCATACATTTAAAATTTATCTGACCTTAATGTCATACTTCTAAAACAAAGATTATAGGTCATGTTTACAGTACTATTCTAGCAGTGATTCCGGAAAAAAGAATAGAAGTCTTTCTAGATATCTATTTCAGACTGATTTCTTACAAGGTTGTCTAGCTGGAAGAGTTCATATGGTCTTTAGCAGTGTAAACAGGTAGATAACAGGAAAAAACTTAAGTGGTGGTATTATTTGAGATGTTTACTGTAATAATATATCCACATCTATTCTCCACACACTTAAAATGATTTTGCAAAATTTGAGAGAGTAGAGTAACAAACTGCAAGAATGATTTAAAGACTGGAAAATCTGCTTTACAGAAAGAGATTTAAGAGGTTCAATCTATTTAGCTCATCAAAGTCAAGCTTAAGGGATCTATAAGTACAGACATGGAAAGAGGATATCTTACACCAGAGGGCTTTTCCACAGAGCAGGCTAAGATACAACTATATGCCTTGACTGGAAGTTAAAGCTCAAGAAATGCAAATTAGAAATAAGGTATGTTTTAAACAGCAAGAATTATTAACTAGTGAGGAAATTTAATAAGGGATGTCCTGGATTCTCTCAGATTTGAAATGTTTAAAACAAACCTAGACTTTCCTGTTTGTTTCTTAAAAGACATGATATGGCATAGCTTGATGTTGAGCTAGAAGATTATGAGCCTGTCCTCGTAGTCTCCTGAAGACAGCTCCAACTTTGTGTTGTTTCCTCTCTGGAACAGCTGGTGACAAAGCTTATGTCTAGTCTGTTCAGCAGAGGCAGAGAATGCTCTGGTCCATCTGCAAAATCCCACTATAGTCATATCCATTAAATATCCCTGTGGGGTCAACCAATGAGTTGACTCCTTTTCTGGTCCATAATAACAATTAAAAAGGCACTTTCGTGGTGAATTTATCTGATCTACTGGATGAGATGAATTTCCAGAATAAGCCTCCAGAAAAGACTTCTTTCTCGCTGTCGATTATTGCTACACTCATAATATTGTTATGAGAAAAAGGGAAAACAGCATGCGTATGGAAGGAAGAATTTATTATTAGCCCAGTTAATGCTTTAACAGGCTAAAATTCCAAATTATCTAATTAATTTAAGAAAGCATTATTGATAACACAGTTTAAATCGCCATGCAAAACATTTCTAGTGTATCCCCTTTCTAGTGCTCCTCTAGGTCCTAATGTTGACAGTTTCAGACTTCCTCAAGAAGAGTGTGGGAAGGTGACAAAGCATCCTGAGGTGGGGGGCTCTTCCTTCTAAGTGCTGAGGTCACTTAGGGTTATTTGTATATGTTTTCCTTATCACAGTCTGCTTCCTTCTTAGAGGTGTCCAGTTAAAGCCTGCAAGTTGCAAGAGATTTTCCCCCAACCCAGTGAACACAAAGGACCGGTGTTTGTTATGAAGGGACCACCAAGGGGTGCCAGGCCATTCCCAGAGCCAGTGATAGCAGGGGAGGCAATGAATGGTCACTTACCCCCTTGGCAACTGTTATCCCAGCTAAGCCCAGACGGAGCCATGGCAAGGCCAAACAGCCCTGAGAGCTGGTGGTGTTAGGTCAGTTCAAAGCCTCTGGCTACCTACTAGTAAATGGCAAAAATTGCTTTTACTGGACTACGTTTGAAGAGATTATAGAGTGACTACTGTAGCTGCAGATATCAACATTTCATCAGACTGCATCACCCATTCAAATCACTTAACACCAGCAACTTCTAATACTTTTAATAAGGTCAGGAGTAGAGGACATCAAGCACTGTATAGAAGTAACTGAGATCTTAAAGAGTTGAACCTTTAGGTGCTTTTTAGGACTCATACGATAAGTTCTAGTTTATAATTACTTGATAAAGACACGAGAAAGTTGTTAGTTTCTCTTGTGTAACCTTCTTAAAGGTCTTGGTTGTTTAGTTTAATACAGAAATATCTTCTCTCTCTCCGTGTATTTTTTTAAGGCAAGCATACCATCAAAGCAAGCAACCACATAATCTTCCATCTAATCTCCACTAATAGCTACTTTGGGTTCCTAGACTAAAAGGCATAAACCCCTTATCCAGAAAGTTGCTCACTTCTCAATGTTACAGCTTTTGGTGAAATTTATTCTTGATCCCAATTAGTACTCAGTATGTGTCCTGAACCCCAAGGATTCATTAGCTTCATAATTTTCATCGCAGTTGGTATAACTCTAAATGCTATTATTCACATAGAAAAATCAGCCTTTAAAGGGTCACAGCTGTATTATTACTTTTTGAAGCTTAATCAGCACTTCACTGCAAAGCTGGTATTACTGCTCTGAATGGCAGGGAACTTCCTATCTGTATGGGGAATCTGAATGGAAGGTAGCTGCATGGGACTTCTACCAAAAGCAAATGTTAATTTACATTTATGTCCAAATACTGATTACTTCAAACATTTCCTAGAGTAATTACTCACTTCTAGTATATCCCACGTATGAATCAAGGGACTAAGAATGTTCTCTCCATCCTTTGTTTTGGTTTTTTTTTTTAATTTTTCTCACTATGAAAGTTAACTATCAGAATCCTTCAGTAGTTGTTTTCACAGCCCACCTTCCTGTTCAAATGGTGCAAACTTTAATCTGTCTGATCAGCTGCTTCTTATAAACCCTGTATTGAATCATACATTTATTTAATCTTATGTTTCTTTAAAGTACATTTACTAAAATAGCGAAGTGTAGGAAAGGGTTTTCTCAACAATGCCTGTTATATTGAAAGAAATTGTGGATTAATTTTCAAATGCACCTTATAATAATTATGCAGTTCAGGTAATATTTAGATACTTAATTTGACCTGATGGCAACTGAAGGCTTTCAGAAGCTCTTTCAATTTGAAGTTAACATAGGCAGAAAATCAGGAGCACAAGGAGCAGGTAACCTCAGAGGAAAATCTTTCACCAGCACAGTGGGTGGGAAGCAACTGTGGGGAAAGGGAAGAATGGGAGGACAGTCTGGAGAAAGCAGTGAGAAAAGCAATATTTTCCAAACAGAGAAAGCACTGTGTATTGTAGCTGCTCTACTACTAATGACATTTTTTGTTTGTACAAAAAAACCCCACCATTCCCGAATTTCACAAAGCTAAGTTCTCCTCCTGTTATTTTATTGGACACTTTACAGGTAAGCAGGAGCTTTAACTTTTTACTTTTGGATAGGACATAGAGTACTATGTTTCATATCCCTCAGTTGGCATCCCACTTGTATTTTCAAAATGAACTTTAGAAGGTGGTATCCTTTGAGGGTAGATTTTACTCTCAGCAAGTACAGCAAATTTATGCACAGATTCTAGTAAAAGCAGTGATTAAGATTGTTAGTTGCTATGAAAAGGCATACTGAAGAGCATTCTAACACCTGGATGCAAACACCATAGCAGTGGACTGGATATAGAAAAACATGAAGAAATATTTCACAGCATTGAGTGCTGACAACCAGCAGAAACCTGCAGTTCACCAAAACATATCCCTACATGTAAAATTATCTTCAAGCTCAATTATACAATTTATGGAGCAAAAGTTGAGCACACACACTGAGCCAGCTATTGCTTTGCTTTCCTTTGAATTGTTTTCTAGTATCAGATATCAGTCCTGAATCTGCAGAGCCTAGCAGTTTAATTTTTTAAAGTTTTTCTTATTTAATCCTGACATCAATGTGTTTGTGCAATATTTAGAGTGCTCCTCAGGAAAACTCAGTAGTCAGGCTTTTTTATGAATAGCATAGTTCAAAGAGTGAAAGAGACAGATGTGTGCAGACCATTTGGCATTTCTTTATTTCTTTATATCATATATTGATTTTTTGCTACAGAGGTGGGAAAATGCTCCTTTGTGAAATAAACTTATTGAAAAAAACCCACAGGTAAGGCTCTGGAGTTTCTCTGCCAAAAGAAAAAAAATATCAGCAAGCAACAAAAAGACCCCCACAAAGAATATTTGTTACTTCACAAGATCAAGCTTGTTCTAATTAGGTCTTTTAAATTGGAAAGTAAGAAGCAGAGCAATCACATACTTAAAATTTCTGCAAAGAAATAGTAGACTTCTTCAGTTTTTCTGAGATTAATTTCCATCTGAATTGGAATAGACATAATTCTATTTTGGATCAGCCACATAGACCACAGTTAATAACTGGTGACTGTAGGACTGAAGTGACTTGGTTTTTAATCTCAAAGTACAGTGGCTTGGTAAATGCCCTGCAAAGATCATTTGCCTGCAGAGAAACCACAGTAACAGTTTGAAGCACCAGTGTTGTTCTGGACCACTAAAATAGTGCAAATAGGAACAATGATGTATGTAAGTATATAGGAAAAGACCCTAAATCTAATCCTGCCTCCCCAGAACCCAGTATAAAAACCTTGTTGATTCCAGAGGATCGACACTGTCTTTTTTGAAGACAATGGAATGGTAGGCACCTTGCAGAATTAAATACTCTCACATTAAATACTTAATGATAAAAACTTTTACTCAATGATGTAAATGCACAAAACAGACCATAAGGAATGAGCTTTCAAAAATTATAACTGAACAGGATTAATTTATTTCAATAGTTTTCACTGGGACTTTTTTCTTCCATGTTATTGCCAGTGCCAGGACCATTATTTAAGAATTGCTACATTGAAAGTACATAATTAAAACCTCTATTATGCACCAGAAACGGTTTGTGCTTTACTTCCAAGTTATAGGATTATTGCAATTTTTTTCTCTTAATTAAGCATTATATGTTAATTCTGCTTTCTTCCCTTAGAGTCATTAGCATATAAATACAGGCACTGACTCTATCTGCAATTCTCTGTAAAAGATTAAGTTTTTAAATTCCCATGGACTAATGATTTATTAAAAAATAAATATGCTTCATGAAATTACTGTTGCCCTAACATTTCCATTAATAAATGCATATCTAGAATAGAAGTGACTCTAAAACTAATTTGGACAAGATGGACAAATGAAATTTTAAATAATTAAATGGGTATTTACTATTTTAAATGCTATGCTTTGTTTAAATATATGCCTTTGATTTAGAGGCTATTTTTCTTTTCCATTTCAAATTATTCAAGAAAAATATAGTTAAACATTTCTTGGTTGACATTTCTTATCTTTTGTAGCAAATCAAAATATCAGATGATATAGTCTCAATATTAATTACTGAAGATTGTGGCAATATTCTGAAGAAAGTTGCTGAATTGGAAGAAGTCTCAGAAATATGTTTTTCTATAAAATAGGAGAAATGAAATATTCAATTGCCAAAAAAAGCAGGAATCTATATTCTTCTTCATATCCTATCCATTCTTCGTACTGTCATCAATTGAAATTATATATATATGCATATCCATGTTTCTTATCTTAAAACAGGCAAAGACCATGCATTCTACCCAGTGATATAGATAACACTCGCAACATCACTGGTGAAAATGAAATGAAAGGCTGCTGTGTGAGAGATGGTATGTTTGTTTTCAGTTTTATACCATATTCCTCTAAGAGGGGTAGCAAAGAACCCCCTGGCAGAAGGGAGATGTTATTCCCACCTCCTCAGTTCTCGCCCAGCTTCTGCAGTGTGGCAGAGGAAGCTGTGACAGATTCACAGCAAAGAGCAACATTCACATCTCAAGCAAGAAACCTACAAAAAGATCAAGGAGCACACGGTCATGGAGTCCATGACTTGGGCACTTTTTGTCTACATTTTGGAAAAACAGGACTGATTTGAAAGAGAATTCAGAATTAACTAGCATAATATTCCTCCTTTCCAAGTGTCAGTGTCTCTTCTGTCTTATGTTGACAGCCTTTGTAAATTGGACTGGGTGATGTTTGTTCATCCGTAGGGAATTTCCACATCTTCCTTTGCTTATGAATCAAATAGTGAGCTCTTGGCAGCTGACCAGAAAGGTAGTACCTTTTCTCTACTGTATTATCAATTGGAAAAGTTTGTTACTGTTCTCTGCTGCAGACACATTCTTTCACATGCCAAATTGTCTCAGGTGGACCTGTTTTAGTGAGGTTAATACACTAAACCCATTTGGCTAGATTGCATAAAACTTTTTATTACTACACAGACACAGTTGCATCAGCTATTCATATCTTTGAGGGGCTTAAAGGAGTTTTCTGTATGGCCTTTTCAGTAGTTAATGTATGTTCTGCAGCAGCTTCTCTGGCAAGTTTCTTACAGTAGTGCCCTATAGGCTATACAGACCACTAAACCAACTAAATATCCTGATGACATAGAAAGGGGGCTAAGACAAGACACATGGGAAACAACAAGCAATTCAATGTTCCACATAGCCTCAGTTCTGCTCTGCAAACTCTCCATCCAACTCAGATGGAAAATATTGGCAAATCCTACTGAAATATCATACCAGAGGAAGAAAACATTCATTCCCTTCCTACCTCAGGCAAGACACACATAAAAAACACCTAGTTCATTCTCAGTGGCAGCAGTGATCAAGTGATGTCTCAGCTCTCCCTGTAGCCTTCTCTAGCCTCCCCCTTTTTGTACAGCATTTTAGTTTTGTTTACTTAGTTGCGGTTTTTTCCCTAATCATACTGCTTTAAAATAGTAAATTATGTACTCTGTACAGTGAGTCACCCGACACATTGGTGCAGGCTGGGAAAAGGAATACTGACCTTTCCGTAAAGGACCTGGCAGTTACAGTGGATGCAGGAATGAATATGAGCCAACTCTCACTGTAAGTAAGACAAACCACAGACTGGGCTGCATTTGTAGGAGTGTGGAAAACAGACCAAGAGGAGCTGTTACTCTACTCAGTGCTGGTGGTGCCATGTCTGGAACACTGGGCTCCCCCCTTTGGGTCCACGTTTGGGTATGTGGAGAAGCCTGAGAGGGTCCAGTAGATGGTTACCAAAATTATAACTGTTGAGGCAGCTGGGCTTGTTTAGTCAGGTGAAGGGGAGGCTAAGGGACAATCTAATAACAATCTACAATTACTGGAAGGGTAGTTACAAAGATGATGGGGCTAAACTCATGCTGCTGAATCTCTGTCCTTCAATGTTTTCAAGACTTAGCCAAAGAAAACCTGACTTTGGCCAAACACCGATATGTAAAGGGTATTGAAGAATGCAGAGGAGGAGATACATATAGCATGTCTTTAATTCCAACTGGCTGCTCTGAACAGCATTGTTTTCTCTGAAATATGTAAAATAAACATTCTCTTAATAAATATCTGATGATTTTTTACATGAAAAATAATTATTTTTCCTCTTCAAGGACAGATCTGTGTAGAAATATCCTTCTAAAAATCCAAGGGAATCAGTGCTGAAGAACAGATTCAAAATCAATTTTTTCTAAAGATCTGGTCTTTAAGAAGTAAGATTTAGACCATAGCAGGAGAAAGCCAAATTTCAGATCTAAACTCACCAAATTTTACCTATGTTAGTGTTTCAGATCAAGCATTTAACCGCAGTAAAGTAGCACTGGTAGTTGTAAAGAAACTGATATTAAAGTGCTGTCTTAGCCTATTAGATATCCTATTCTCTTCCCATAGAATATATAGGCATGTTAAAAAAGCTTTGATTAATTGCAATCTGAAAAGGAAATAAATCCCCCCTAACCCCCCAATATTCCATCATCCCATGAAGGCATGAGCAGAAAATACTATCAGGGAGAGGAGCATTGTATAGAATATGGTATTATAAGTATATACATTTTGCAGGTCACAGATCTGTGTGTATAATCGTGGTGCCAGGCAAAACCTGCCCCTTAATAGCAGTGGTCTGGAGTGGAAAACATCTGGCTGTAGCTAATGAGCTGTTTTTCAGCCTCCTTCAATATTAATAGCACTGAGCAAAGGTGATGGTGAAGGGCTATCTGCTTTACCTCATAAGGCATTACAGGGAATTCTCTTTGCAATGCCACTGATGTTCCAGCCTACAGTGTATTTAATTATATTCTCATGTATGGTTCTCTTGTGCATTATTAATGGCTTATTATTACTTTTAATTATTATTTTTAAATATACCACTGTTTTTCCAATCTTACTGGTTCTCAGAAAGCACAAAAAAAAATGCAACAGTGTAAAGATCTAGGAAATTCTCAATGATCAATAAACCTGAAAAGCCACAATGGTGTTCATAAATATGCTAATTTATGTCATTATGACTTCTATCTATACACATTCTAAGACTGCTAGCAATGATGAAGCTGCTGTTAAAATGACAAGGAAAATGCCTCTTTTACGTCCACCTATTTCAAATAAAATTTTACAGGACATATAAAACATTGCAGTATTTTTTTTTTTTAACCAACGCAGTATCCACTGTATACACTAAATGCTCAAGAAGGACCACAGAAACTATTCAAATAAGGGGGCAATGAATAGTCTGGGATTTAGCGGCAAGGGATCTTGCCATCTGTGTAAAATCAGAAGGAATTTCACTTGGGGAATACCAGGAAAAGAAACATGCTACTGGCTTTCAAAGCTAAGTCTCAAGTAAGAAAATGCAACTTTGTTTTTATGCTTTAATTTCATTCACATAAAAACATGAAAGATGGACTCAAACAGATCTGATGCATTATAATAACTAGGATTGTTGTTGGCAGAAAAATGTATTCACCAAAGACTCTGTAAAGCCTGTTACTAAAAAATTTTTGCATTTAAAAAAAAAAAAAAGGAAAAAAGAAAACAACTGTATCAGAAAAAAGTCTTTAAAGGTTCCTTTAAAAATTGAGACATTTCCTATTCCTGGAGGATATAGTATTTAGTAAAGGACAGACAGACTTCTGCCCACAAAAGATAACTGATTTTGATGAAACCAAAACTTCCCACTGTACAAGTGGGAGATATTCGTCTCAGGGCAAATACCTCTATCTCTATATAAAAGACAGTTTTCAAAGATAACTGCTGAAGGTAACAAATGAACTTGGGGCACTGCCTGCCAGAGGTAGATGGACACAAGGGCCTATTCTTAAAAGAAAATGTTTGTTTTGGTTTTTTTCCCCTCCAGTTCAACTGAATCAGACCACTCAACTGAAATGCAGCCTCTCAAATGAGAAACCAGCTTAAAATAACTTCTGCCAACCTCAGCTGACCCTAACAATTTATCTTTGTGTTTAGATGGATACTCATCACCAAAGTTTCTAACTGCCTTTTCCAAGGAGTAATATAAGAAAAATATTTCTCTTCTTTTTTGCTGGTTGGCAATAAGAAGGTTTCATAGGTAGTGTCATGTTATTTAAAAGTCCAGTGAGGTTACTATTTAAAAGCATTCATGGGAAAGCTTCAGCTCAAAGATGAATTTTGCATTTTCTTAGAAATGAGAAAGAAAAAGTCATCTCTTATTTTCTTGTTGAAAAATTCTATGGGCACAATAAAGTTTCCAGCCTTTGGCCCTAATTCAATTTACAGTAGTAAATAGCTGTTGTGAAAATTTTATAGATGAAAATAGGACCCTTTTGAGGATTACTGTGTGATAGATTCTGCCAATTAGATCATCAAGAGAAAAAAAAAAAAACCAACCACATATGACCTCTGCTGTGTATACTGCCTGACCCCTCTTCACAGGCCAGAACTCCAATTTGCCATGAAAATCAGCCTGATATTTTCTAGGGGAAAAAAGAAAAAGACAAAACAAGAGAAATGATGCCACCCAAATCCCTCCTTCCCAAGCGTTAACTGTAGCTTGCCAGCAAATTAATTTTTGAGAGAACCAAATCTCTGGTTTCTCAGGCAGATTCAGAATAGAGTTATACGTCATTGCTCTGGATAGCTGGGTCAAGTAGTTCATACCTCTCCACTCCAGGGTCACTGAAAAGCAGTAATTTGGTTTAAAATGTTCAGAAGCAAAAATTAACCTATCCTTGTTCAAGCTACCACTTATAGGTAACGTTGTGATTCTGCATATGCAGTTTTAAATGAATACATGAACTGAAAAGGTAATTAATTTATTACAAAGGGCTATTTTTATAGGCTATAGTAAGGGCTGAAAGCTTAACGGTTTTTCTGCTTTAAAGAATAATATTAATTTTTTTTTTGAAGATCAAAAGGAGATTGGAAAAAATGATTTCTGTAAGAAGCAGTAGTCTGCTGAAGCAATGTCATTTACTTTTAGCCATGATGTGATTTCCTTTGGATATAAATGTGCTGAACCTCAATCAGGATGCAGAGCAGCCAGTTAAAGGGGAACTTCAAAAAGCCCTGAAAAAGGGAAACCTGCGTAAAAGTTCACAGTAATTTCTCCATACAGTTCTGAAAAGGAAAGGGCTTTGTAACATGAGTTCTCAATTTGCAATTTAAGGTGCACTGTTCATCTAAGATGCTTTTCTTAAGACTGCTTTTTGCTTTAAGATTCAGACAGACAAAAATTAGCCTTTAGATGTTTTCTCTTTTTAAAATTCTGTTTCTTCTTACATTTCAGAAGCCTGAAAGTCTTTAAAATGAGGCCTTCTTTACATAGCTTTTTGGACAAAAAGAATAGCATCTAACTGTATCATTTTCTACACTTTTAATATGAAATGTTAGAAAAGTAACTCATCTCAGTGGATAAGAATGACTAATCATTCAAAAATATGGATAAAGAAAATTGAGAATAGCTAGAATTTTAGAGAGGCTGTAAAATAAAACATATTCTATCTTAACACAATTGTAATATTTTAATACATTTCAAATATCCTTTTTTATAGGGGAAAAAAAAAGTGTGATTTTAATAAAGTAGTGGGAAAGCCTCCAGGATGCATAGGAAGTTTAATGCAAACCATATGCAAATTCAGCACTGTGACTTTGTTATAAGTATATGGCATATGTAAAAATATATAAACTGGTTTTAAAATTCTTTTTTGAAAAATGGCATTTTTCATCTCAGCTATATTTTGAAACAAATATAACAACTTGCCCAACAGAATAAAATGTAAATAGGCAGTTCCCATAGCAATGACAGAGAAACATAGAGGAAAAAGCAGAAACGAAAAAAATTGGGTGGGAAGAGGAAGTACCTAAGAGCAAGTCCCTTTGGCAAAATATTGACAGATGTAACGAAGAAGTACCAGCAGAGGATGTTAATACAGTAGCTCATACTCTTGCTGAACACTGAAACAGTGAGTCTTATAAGATGAATTAATACAAGACAAGACAGTCACAGATTCCAGGAATGACAAGTTGTCAGAATCTTCTCTTAGAGCCAGATCACATGCTTGTAAAAGCTATAACTCAATTCCGAGTGCAAGAAACCATAAAGAATCAACAATGTAATTTATATGCTAGCAGCAAAGGAGACACCACATCAGATAACACTGATATAGAAAAGATGAGAAAGACAACGTTGATAGGAGCGGTAGCCCTGCACAGCTGTAACACAGGAAACCAAACTGGCTTTGTAACAGAGGAGAACAGACTGTGGAAAATGTAGCACGGCATCAGGCCAAAAGAGGAACTAAATTTCCAACAGGAGACGGGGATGTAGCAGGTGTTACAAAAATAATATTTTCCAACAGCACTCAGGTCACCGAGAACAATCCATGATGGGATGCAATCATCAGATAATGATCTCCTGGGAGATAATGTCATTAGTACAGACCACAGGGACAACTTTAAATAGACAAAATATTACACATCAGGCTGCTTCAGTGCAGAAGGGGACTTCCTCTTTGGCAGTCTCTTTCTGTCCCATTTCCCATCGCTATAACCAGAATTATGATCCTGCTGTGTACTGCACACGAGGAAACAATCCCATGCAGAACTGCAGTCCCTTGCTGGGAAACTGTGGAGGTTCTAGCAGCAGCAACTGTAAATGTCTGTTTCATCATTACTGCCCTAATCTCTACTCGTATACACAACCCTGACCCCAGCATTCAGAACACACCTAATAAAAAGACTGATCTAATACATACATAACCAATCTGCCGAAGACCAAGTACTTCTCCTGCCACATTGTAGTATTTGATACTTTGTTTTGACATTTTGACTTCCACAAAAAAGTTATTTTCTTAAATGCAGAGAGAAGCATGGACACATTTGATCATTTTTCTTGGCTATTGAGCAATTGTTTTAAATACATTTTTATAGAGTAATATGTAGGTGACTATCTAAGATGAATACCTTAGAAAATGAATGTGCTTATTCCACTAAAATGACAACTACCCATATTAAGAGAAAAAAAAATGCATTTAAAATAAACAGAAGCCATAATTCCACATTGAGAAATATTTTTTCTTCAGGCTTCAACAACACATGAGAAAGGAATTATATCGAATAGTCTGAGTCTGCATTCTTTACATCTGAAGAAACTAAAAAGGTAAGGTAGCACATCCATTGCAGAGCAATTTTCATTTTCCTCTCCATGTGTTAGTTTCCACTTCCAACAATGAAATTAAATGTACTAATGAGTTTTTAATTATTAATTTGCTCTATATTTTGGCATCGGAAGACAGAAAGCTGAATACTGCTACCCCATAATGCACATAAGTTCATGGAGGTTAGCCTTGGAAGGAGATTGTGAAGTTTAATAACATTGTTTTGCATTTTAGGAAGCCCATTTATTGGAATGGAATTACTATGATTATTTTGCGTTGTCTTATTTTTAGTGGATTTGGAAAAGAAACACAGCACTATGATGCAGATGATGTATATTACTGCTGGCTTCCTAATAGATGGTTTGCATTATATATTTAAAACATGTACTAACATGTATCAAAGTCTACTCTGGTATAAAACTTTCTGCCATGTAAAGTTGATAAGTGATTTTCATGAGTTCTCATGAATTTTAGAAGAGTTTGGTCAGCTGAGCCTGATTACAAATGCAAATTTAGAAACAGTAAGAATAAAGCTCAATGATCTAAATGCTCAAGAAATAAAAACAGAGGTATCAGTATGAACAAGAAACTGAATACAGAAAGAAAAGGAATAAATACAGGATCAGACAGAAAATATTCTCAAAAAAAAAAGAAAAAGAAAGGATTAATTATGTGCATATGTATATTTTGGGAAAGGAGCGTTTATGTCCATACCACAAGAACAAGCTCCAGCATAAACACACTGCTGCTGATGATAGATTTGATGGTGGCAGTCCTAGACTATCATTATTATCTGACCACTTAATAAGCTGAGGTACAATCAAACCAAGATTTAAAGTTCAAGTTCTAAATGTTGCCTGATTTTCTACCACTGGTTTTAATCCTTAAAAATCACATGTCAATACTGAATCCAATCAGCATTATATATCTCAAGCCATTGAATGAACTCCCTGCTCTAATAAAGACAGCCTCCAAGGAGTAGAATTTATAGTAACTAAGGTTAATGACAACAAGAATCATATTTCTGCTACTGTCTCACCAAAATGTAAATAAAGCCACAGCTTTAAAACAACCCTATTTTTTTCTCCGTTTTCTCTTTCCCTTCTACAGCAAGGAATGGCAAGAGTCCTATCATTCCTTTATCTTTGACTTTTATTTTCCTGGTCTTTTACTTGTCCATTTCAAGCTTCTTTCCTACATAGCTCTGACACAGCAGTAGTGGGGGAAAGGCAAAGGGAAAACAGATGAAGAAAATTTAAATCCAAATGAAATCTTGCAGATAACCTTTGAAATACAGTACTGTGCAAAAACCAGTACATTCCTAAGGTTCTCTTCTGTGAGTGCCACCTGTGACCACCGGTAAGAAATAATCTGTGCCATATTGATTTTAGTCTTAAATACAGAGGTTAAATAGTAACTGCTCATACAGCTTGCATGTAAACGTGGATAAATTTTAGTAACTGAGTTGTCTATTTTCATGCATTATAAGCAAACATTTCTATGGGCTTTCCTTAACCCGACCTTTTGTTAATGACCATTTTATTTTGGCTAGCAAATATCAAAGCATACCAATGTCATGATGCCTAAAAGTACAGTAATTAAATACTCTAGTGACATCCAACAAAAACTGATCTCAGTCTTATACCAAACAAAAGCTAAAGCAAGCAGTTTAGACGGTGATTTAACATTATTTCCATGTATCTGAAATACAGCTTTTCAGCATGAAAATTAATCTCTCTCTGATTTTGCTTATGAGCCTAAGAGAGGAAAGGTGAAAACTTCCCAGATTTTGTCAAAGCTCTCAGCTAAATTTTTCAAAACCGGAGGTTCTAAACACAGAAGGCTTTTAAACACAGAGGTAAGCCTCAGAACATATGGGTGCCCACTGACCCAGCCAAATCTACATCTCCAAGCCTCCAAAGAATTTCTGCTAAAAATTATTGCTTTAAAAAGAAAGCTGAAACTGAAGAACTATTTTAATGCGTCTTTACTCTGAAAATGGAGAAAATCCCATAACTATATTCACATTTATAACATCCTTTTGCATATGAACCGTGATCTGTAATGATTGCAGTCCTAGTGATAACAATTGCACTGACACCTGAATAGCTTAATGAGAAAAGGCAATTTTATATTGCCACAGTATACTGCTTTTCTTTTTTTATAAAGATGAATTATAAATTTGGAATTACTATAATTTTTTTGAAAAGTGTAGACATTTGACAGAAATGTTAATAAAGAGTGTAATGTTGGGTTTTGGAGCTATGCAAAAGAGAAATTAAATTAGAGCACAAAATTGGACTAGCTCTACTGACAGAAAACAGAGAAGCAGCTGCAACAAATCAGTAGTATGTAATGCTATCATCTATATACAGTTTTCTGGGACACTGAGGCAGAGAAAGAGAGAAGTGCTAATTTATTCTTTTTCTTTATGTTCAACATATTCATTGCCATTTGTCAGTGTATGGCCTGCATCATCTTCTATTTTTTTGCACTCTGTTGCTAGATACAGTATTTATTCAGGGCTGCAGTTTACAGCTATCTAGCTTACTTTGCTATTGTGTGAAAAATACTTGGATACAAAATCCATTCCAAACAATATCAAAGTAGCAATATGCATTAGTGTAATAATTACTCTGGTGGTTGGTAAGACAACAGGTAGCAATCAACCATTTTTGCATTGATAGTGTTGTACAAAGCATTGGAGATATCACTGTAATTTGGCATGTGCTAGCATATTATCCAAAACTGTGGTTCTAATGTGCATCTGCTTCCATTGAAAATAAACAAATAGGGAATGGGCACAGAAAAGGAGTGAATACTTGCCTTATTAAAAAGCCTAAGCAAACAACTGAGCATAAAAAAAACTAGTGAGGCTAAAGCAAAGGACACTAGCTGTTCTGCGCATTCTTTCCTATTAGATCAAAAGCACAGCTGTTGAAAGGAGTAACTCTGAAAGTAAGAATAAAAGTGCACTGGACTACACCTGAGTAGAATTTGATTTCTGCTGGTATTGAATATGCAGAAGGCTGACAGCCTGGAATAATGCTCATGAAAGCAGAGTCATGTTCCTCTCCCCAAAGGTCAAGGAATAGTGACGCTATACGTGTCCTTTGTCTGTTGCTTAAGTTTTTTTAAACACACCATGTAGACCTTATGTTTTTCCACATTTGTACAGATGCATATTTGTAACCCCCACCCACCCCTCAGAAAAGTACTGATTTGAAAGAAAGTTGCATTCCATAATGATATGAATTGTTGTCCCACCTTATTCATGCAATGATTCATAGCTGGGAAGAAGGACTCCAAATTCACAAGATAGTGGGCCTCCATGACTAGTTCAGAAGTGTTAAGACCTTATGGCCCTTAACGTTAGTCCTGTGTCTGCAAGGGCGTCCTTATCTTTATAAGCTAAAGCTAGAAAGCTGCCAGGACAGGCTTGGTGAAGAATAATGAATTATATTGGAAGCATTAAAAAAAAAAAAAAAAAATCTTTCTACTCTGGCCTTCATCAGTCATTCATAACCACTGCAGCTTCTCCCAGCTTTCTGCTTTACAGTAACACATCCCAGAAAAGCTTGTCCTGATATAACATGAGATCCTGCAGATGAAATCAAAGAGCAGTGGTACTGAAAGTGCCTACTGATGTGCAATCTTCCAGCTCAGAAGAAATATTTCTTTCTTTCCTGACAATTGCATTCATTCACAATACAACAAATCATAGTCCTTTCTGAACACCAATTTCTGCTAAATAATGTTCCTTCGTAATTTAAGCCTTGGGCTCTTTGCTGCCCCAGGCAAGCTATGAAACAAGACTTCTTATCTCCATTTTACTAATTTGTTCCTGGTTAACATTTTAAAATAGAGAAAACATATTTGCCTCAAGCTTTCACTAAGTAGCCATTTTTTCAACTCCCAGGTCTCTTTGCATATGTTGGCTTTTTTATCTTTTTCTTAATTTTTTGCTTTGTTGTATTTCATTTCACTGTATCTGTAAATCTTTGTTTCCTTTTCAAATTTATATTACTCTGGTATTTATCTTGCCATCTTTTTCCATCTAATTCGCTTCTCTCTTTTCCTATACAGCTTGCTTTCAGTTTCTTCTCTGCTCCTGTTAGCCTTCCACATCAGTCACCTTCACCCTTCTATACTTTTGTCAATTGCTGTCAGGACCCTGTAGACTTAAATACGCAACCCTCAACATATCCCCCACCTACCGTTAATCTCTCAAGCTTACGTCTCTTCCCCACATGTGCACGCCCACGTGCACATCCACACACGCACATACAAACACAGGGATTCGTTGGAAGCAGAGATGCAATCACTGTTTATGTCTACAAAACAATTTACCTTCCCCACATAGACTCTCCATCACGTGCATCTTTCCTCCTCAAAAGTATAAAAAGGGCATGTAGAGAAGAAAATCAGAGATTCTTCATCCTTTTTCTGGAGAGGCAAAATCATTAACTCTGCTTTTCAGCTTCCTTTGCTGGTCGGTGTTGGACCAGGGGCATACATGTTAGTTACAATTGGATAATTAGGGAGAAGAGGTATATTGTCAGACTACATATAATTGCCTACTTATGGGGAATGAGTAGAGTGGAGACATTTTAGAGAACACTAGGATAACATGAAGGAAACAGAAGCAGCTGCTACTTCAGGAAAAGGTTTTACATCTTACTTCCTGAGTTCACGCATGCTGGCACTCCACTATCCTACCATCACATGCCCCATATGCGATTAAGTTAAGCGCTTCTGTATCCAGCATAGACAGACTGCCATCCAGTGATTTGAGACTGTTGCCTAGAAGACCAGTAATTGCACTGCTGGAGGTGACTGCCTGTTTTTGTTCTGGAATTCCCAGTACTGCTACCATTTTAGAAAGACTTCCATGAAAAGCCAACATTTGTTTGCCCACAAAAGTGTCCTCTCATTTGTTTGTATGATTAATTTGAGGTAAATAAGTTACTTGGGCATCTCTACGTTCAGTTTTCCAGGCTTGCAATAAGCTGAGATACGTGCCTCCAATTGCCTTAGCAGTGTCATTTATTTTGACAAAGTGTAATAGAAGTTATTTTGATGAAAGAGAGTGAACCATATCAAAACTGGACAATCTGGTCTTAGCTGTGACAGGTTTCAGCATGCCATGCAGAATAAAAATAATTGGAAATAGAAACAGATCTATTTTTCCCTTCAAAACTTTGGAGATGTCCAATTGATCTTCTAGCTTAAAAAAATATATAGAAGAAAAGTAAACTGTCAATTATAGTGTCATCTATCTCTGTCAATTGTAAATATATTTGCCATGCATTGCTACAAACAGCTGTGCAAGATCAATCACTTCATCCAGGACTCCTAAGCCAATTAAGGAATCTTGTGGATGGATGAAGGGTTTTTCTTTTTTTCTTACAGTAGAATGTAGTGCAATTATATCTGGTATTCAAAAACCTGTGTGTATGTGTATATTTTAGGAGACTAAAGAGAAGTAGTATATTTCTATGACACTTCTTCAGCACAAAATACTTGTTTCTCTGTGTCTCTTTATCTGTAACTTAATCTGTACTTGAGAATAAATTTTCAGCTAATAGTTCCCTAACAGCAGGTCACCTATGCTACAGAAAAGTTTTGCAGAATATAAGAAAAAAAAAGTTTCTCATTTTATGTGAGAATAAAAGAACATGTTCATTTCTATTCTAATTAAAATCATGTGCCTCCTGCCCCTGACACAAAACTTTAGCCAGTCTGTTTCCTAACCCACATTTGTAAAGATGACTTGGGAATTCAGATGCCTGAATTTTAGATCTTTGAACTGAAAGGGTCTGATTTTCAGAAACTGCTCTGAATCTTTTCACTGAAAAGCAGTTTTGTAGCAATAGAAACAAAGAAAATTCTCAGGCTTGTATAGCTCAACTGTTTGATGCCATTGGTAGAATTTCTGAAAGAGGAATATGTTCAGCAGTTACTTCTGTTCTACAGCTGGAGTAGCAGAAGAGCAGATATCCATCATGGTGATGCTGAGGAAAAGGAAAGGAGGATCTAGTTTCTGCTGAAAGAAAGTATTTTCAAACCAGCAGCTTGAAAAACTTTAGCCAAGAGCCTTAAATGAAGTAGTTTAGGAGACTGATAAACACTGATGATACTTTTTAACAAATCTTGGAAAATTAAAAAAATTCTGAAGACAACCTTGTCCTGTCAACACCATCCTAATAGATTCAACTCACAAAAGAGATTACCCAGAGATTACAGACAGATCAGCCTGATGACTATCCCCTATAAGTTAGTGGAACTACTAGTATATAATAAAATACTAGAAGCTAAAGTCATTTTGAGTTAATTAACCAGATGACTGGATTGCATATAGCTGAGGTGTATAAAACAGAGAGGAAAACAGAAGGTGAAGAGAGATCAGCTACTAACTACATCTTTCAGGTTAAGAACTAGAGGCATCAAATGAAACTAGCAAGAAGAAAGTTCACCAAAAAAAAAAAAAAGAAGCGGTTCTTAACAAAACTTGTAGTTAAGTAAGAGAACTTCTTAACACAGGATTTTTGTGGCTGGTGAGTTTATACAAGTCCAAAAAAAGCACTAGGCAAATTCAGGGAAGAAAAAGCTAGGGAACTCAGATATGGAAATGGTATCTCTAGTTCTCTAAGCTCCAAATTGCTGAAAGCGTACAGAGTATTCCAGAAAAATATTGCTATTTGCCTTCCTAAGGCTAAGGTATTTGATTTTGGCCCAGACACAGGTTAATGAGCTAGAGAGATCTTTGATATCGTCTTTCTTGTCATTCTCAGAATCACCTAGTGAAATGGTTATAATCTAAGAAAAGCCAGAAAAATACAGATGACACCTAATACTTCAAAAATTACAGAGTGAACAGAAGGCAGAGTATTCAGTAGTTTTCATAAATGAATGTTTAGCACAGGTGAAAAAAGGAAAATGCCTCTGGGTCATGTGTACAAAGAAAAAAAAAAAACAACCACAAAACCAGAGGAAGAATACTTTAATATACAGTCTTAGAAAGACCCCTATGTTAAAGAGTACATTTTTCTCTTCCACACTTTCATAAGGCTGCAAAAATATTAGAAAAGATTTGAAGGAAGATCACCTAGCTATTCCCAGAGCTGGGAGACAGGGTTTATGATACAACACTTTCAGAAATGAAGATTATTCAATGTACTGAAAACAAAGCTAATAGATGACAGAGGACACACATGTACACAGATAAAGACATCTGATTTTGAAGATGCTTATGAAGACAAAACAAGCATTTGAAATTAGACGAGGAATAAGAGACAATTCCTCAGCTAAGAGGGAAACCAGCACAGACTGACCCTACAAGGAAATTCACAACCTGCTCATATATTTTTGGGGCCAAGCAGTCAGCCCTAGCACTCCCATCATTCTTCCAGTCCTTGATGCCTCCTGCTCCCTGCACTATTACGGACCTGCAACCCCCAGCTGCTGGGACTGAATTGTATTTGCTTCAGTTGGTGACTTCTTTGGCTTGCCCTTCTCACAGCCAACCTGGCTAGGAGCTTTTTGAGAGCTGGCTATCATTTGGAGCTGTTGAAAAAAAAAACCAGCAAACCCACAATCTTTATATCTACACCCCAAAGGGTGGGCTGGCTGTGGCCTTAGAATTTGTGAACTAATGAGTCCTACTGTTCATCCTTTCCAGCCCTGGACTTTAATAAGATGAAGGTTGCCAGACTGTCTCTCATGTGCCTATGACACTTGTGACTTCATATTAAAGACAGTAATTATTGTCAATGTTCTGCATCACAGTTTAACACTGTTGTGTTCTTTCGTGAAGCTTTCATATATGGATGCTAGATTTTACCTGGGTGGAACAGAGGACTTGTTCTGCCTGAAGAACGGTAAATTGGTCAAAGCTGGAAGTAGGTTATTGAAAGGGATGAACTACTGCAGTGAGGTTTTTTCAATTATTGTATCTGATCTGGCTTTCTCACACCCTTACGGTCTCTTTGGCTATACTTAATTGTGCAAAAAGAAATTCCAGTCTCCTAAATTGAGGGAATATTCCTTATCCATATGCCAAACAGATCGAGAGTAGTGGTCTAGCAACCCTGTACTCTGATTTCCACAAAAGAAAACATGGACATGTGAACCTGGCAGCTCACTGACAGATCCCATTATTTGGACAATCAGGGGATTCTGCTTAATCGACATATAACCACCAACTACCAGATTTGGTGTCAGGAAGAAATTTCTCAAAAAAAATGTGTTCAAAGTGAAACATAACTTGGAGGTTTAGCATTTCCTCTGCAGGCTTTACCTACCTGCTGAAATCATCTATGTATATCTCACTTAACCAATTTTCTGCCAAGACAGCTGTCTTCATGACACCAAAATCTCTGTAGTCTCTGCTGTCTCAGCTTAGTGTCCCAAGGAATGAAGTGCTTTAGTCTAATTAAGATCTCTGGGCTTCATGTAGTGTGAACCATAAAAGCCTATGATATGAAAGAGGTTGGATTAGATGAAATAATCCCTTCTGACCTTAAACTCCATGAAATTATAAAAGTTTTACAAACTCCAGTTAACAGCGGTGTATATCAATAGCCTGTGTTCTGAGACATGGCTCCCTGATTTCATCTTAGTTCTGCAATGCCAACTTTACTGAGTTTGAACTGTGGCAGCTTGCCTCTGATACTCTGGCCTTGTTTTAAATAGTTTCAGAGAAAATTTGTAAAAGAGTGTAAGTGGAGTGACACTGAAACAGCTTGGATTCAATAAAATAATAGAAAAAGAATTACCTAATTCTTTATTCTTTTAGAGGATTGATCTTAGCAGCGTGTTTAGGTTTGGAAGCTTTATATAATAGCTTCAGGCCATGCGGATAGCTGGGGATTTTTTTTTTTTAGCTTTTCTTACAGCTCCTACTACGACAAATTAGAAAGCTGGAAGTAGGTGTTATCTGCTTAATTCAGAAACATCCACAGAAATGCAAAGTATTAGGTAGCATTTACAGAGACACATAGTGAAGCCTTTGGAGCTGAACGCCTTTTAAATGCATGTCACATGAATATTCAGTCAGGTATGTAAATTTAGGGTATCTGTTACTTTTAGTAGATTGATCTATTATTTGAGATCAAGGCACAGATCACAAGAAAGGCATATCAAAATATCAGACCTTTTATATTATTCTTGTACAGAATATATTGCAGGTAGTCATGTTTGTTTTCTATTCCTCTTGGCAGTTTGCTTTCTTTCTATAGGAAAAGTAAAATTTAAATTTCTCTTAGTTTTGTCACTCCATATGCTTTGATAAAGTGCTTCATCACTGAGGCTTTACAAATAACCCTTTGCACTTCAAAAGGAGTTTTTGATATTGTAATACCAACCTACGCAGTATCCAGAATCTAAGAATTACAGTTAGATATTGCAGAGAAATGAAGCTAAAAATTTTGGAAAATCAAACAGATTCAGTGTAACTCTACATTTTTTAAGTACCTAACTGGCTCTGTAATATATTCAGGCCAGTGAGAGAACAGGAAGGATTCTTACCCTATTTCAGGTACTGTTTCAAAGCAGATGATTCACCAATTTCTTTAGGTGTATTTTTAGAGCAAAATTTTGCGTAACTCCTGAAACTCTTTTGGAGGAAAAAAAAAAAAAAAAAAGAAATTTACCAAGGGGAGGGCTTTAAACAAAGGTCAAAGAGAAAGTAATTACTGACCACTAAAAGCACGTTTGGTTAGTTGAGACAAGACTGATGTAAAGGTCTACAAATCTCCTGCTATACACTTCAGAATATTAATACACTGGACAAGTAGATTTAACTTGCCAGGTATCCTGAACTTGAGTTGAAATTTCTCCTCTTCCAAAAAAACTTAGGACTCTCTACCTCCCCTGTCTCACTCTTCCTGCCTTCTCCCCACCCTCCTCTCCAAAAGGATATACACAGCAGTCCTATGCACTGGGGAGTTTTACCTGTCTGGGTGAAGATACACTTCTCTCCAGATTTTCTACAAAGTAGTTCTTTTCAGGTGGATTCTCTGGGAAGAGCTGATAGGCAAGTTGCTCACAATCTTCCATTCAAAATTATCAGTGGGCAGGAGACTCAACTGTTTAGCCTCTGTACAATCCCATTGCGCAATAGGGGATAAAAGACCTTCCCCCCTACCCCCCAAAGAAAAGCTCAGCTCATCTTTGTCGTTCTTTAGCATTCTTTGTTCTGCTGTTACTTCAAGGGATTAAAAATCCCTGTAGCACTCCTTTTTTTCTCAGCTATATCTCTTGGCACAATGAAAGACATCCATTCTCCCTACAACCTCTACCTTATCTATGCTTAAACCAGCACAGCTACAATGCTACTGTTAAAAGTTTAAAATGCAATACAGGACATCCAGGTTTCTCCAGAGAAGGGTTTGGATGTTGACAACAGAGCAGAGAATAGGATTGCAATGACCTGAGTTTCCCAAGTTTAAGAGAAGGGTACCTGTCTCACTGATTATTTGGCTTGGCTAAAGAAATGATTTGTAGGTACTAGTGGTAATGATAAAGTTAATCTTCTGTGTCCCAAATCAGTCAAGGCTCTAAATAAGCTCAACACAAAACCACACAATCCAAGTAAACTTTAGTTTTAGATCCACGAAGTTCCCAAAACCCTAGCTGTGACTACGATGAGTATTATATACATGGCCTGTGCTTTGGAGTCTCTGGTGCTTTCTTTAAAGGATCTTGTGCAAATGAATGGTGTTGCTGGAATGATTTGTTTCAATTAGGAAACTCTCTAATTCCTTTCCATGTTAAGAGGCTGATATTCCAAAAGAGCAAACTACAGAAGAGATGTGATTTGCAACCGCACTTAATCTGTCAGTCAGGCAACAAGCTCATAAATGATAATAAGCAAACAGGAACTAAAGATCAGAACAAAAAACACAAGTAGTAAGGAGATGAGTAGCTTCTTGAAGAGCAGCAGAAAAACGGCAGGGAAGCTTCTAATTAGCTAGCAGGCTGCAGTGAGTCCTAAGAAAACTGAGGAACAGGAAAGACGGTCCTAAAGTATACATATTTGCAGTGTATGGGAGCACCCTTAAAGGATAAACCTACCACATAGGTGTTTCTTATGAGTACTTTACACAATTCTATTTTCTAATCAAATTATAAAATATCTTTGAAATATTAATATGCTCTACTAATTAAAATCCTTAAAGTTGACTGAAATTACAATGACTTTAAAAATTTAATGGATAAAACCATTGAAAGCAGAAATCACTGAAATGGTATCAGTCATGTTCTGTCTTTCCTTTAGTTCCACCTTCTATATATAACCATGGCATAACTTTAATGAAAAATGCATGGTTTTATCAGATGAGCTCATTAAAACTCATTTGAGATTATATCTAATCTAAACGAAGAATATCTGTGGAAAAAAAATGACAGATTTGCTTCAGTCTCTGGCTCTTTTGGCAACTGCTGAGACTTTTTCCAGTATGGGGGAAAAAAAGGAAAAGAAAAAAACAAAAACAAAATCCCAAAGAATCTGAATGTGAGTACGTTAAGCCTTTGGAAGTGATTTGAAAGCACTCTTTAGAAAACCTGGAGTGAATAACCTGAGCATCTGAGGACACCAAGCAATGGAGACAGTATGTCTGTTGCTTCTAAGTGACCCATCTGACTTTAGTAAAGAGCCTCTAATAGAAGCAGACTAGTATTACAAAACATGCATTTGAGTTGCCACAATTAAAAACATAAACACTTAAAACTAGCGGTGATATATTGTCTCATAAGAATTGGCCAGCACTTAGCAAAGTTAGCATTCTAATTTTATAAGGAAATCTCCAGTTAAGGAAGAAGAGAAGAAAGTGGGAACCATGAATTCTGCCAGAAGATCTGCAACGTGTTCAACATCTGTAACGACAAAGAAAGCAAAAACTCCACTAAACTGAGCATTATGCTGATCATTCAGATTTGGTTTCAAAGTCATCATGCTGGGCAAATTCCGAGTCAAATTATCCAGGACAAAGACTGTCCTTGAAATCAGCAGAAGGTATAGGAAGAAGGACTTACATCCTACAGTAGGAAGGTCCTCCTTTATGAGATAGAGAATCCTAAGGAGTGTGGAATTCAGCAGGAGCTGGAGGCTGAAAGAATTTTTTTTTTTTAAATTTAAATATAACTTTCTGAACTACCTACAATCCCTGCAGCTAAAGGCTTGAACTCTACATCACAAAATCAACACAATAAATATGTATTGACTTCTCTTGAATTATGCTGTAAAGGCATCCAGGAAGAACCAAAGTTAACTTTGCCAACAGCTTTATCAGAAGCTGGGTGAGATGAACATTGCTATTGAAAATACAGGGTTTTTTTTCGGTTGAACTCCTCTGGAAAGCCAGAAATCTTGAGTCTGCTGCAATTCTGGTCCCAGTTCCCCAGCTGCACTTATGATTAAAAGTTCATTGTGAATTTTCAGCAGTTTAAATATGGGATTGATGTTCTTAGAATCAATATACTTGCTCTAAATCAAGTGGAATTAGGTCCAGATAAAACTTGAAGAGGTCCAAGTGTATTTTTGAGGGATACTATTGCTGTTTTACCTCCCAAGCACTCAGAGGTTCCCAGTATACAAATAACACTGCTGATTAAAATTATTTTTGAGTTATTCAATTTTTTTCTTGTGAGAAAAATTTACAGTGTTATCTGGAAATATAATCTGAAGTGAGCCAATTTCAGAGCACTATAAAAGCATGATCAAATTCTCAGAGCACTCTTATCAGGTCATCAGCTATCCAATTTCCCTGATTTTACAGATGGAGAAATTGTGCTATTGAGGAGTTGCAGAACTTGCTTGAAATCGTGGATGAAGATTGGCAGAGAAAGGATTAGAAAGAGTCTCCTGCTCTCAGAGCTAAGGCCTGCTCATTCTTGCACACTGGATAACTACAGTCAATGAAGCAAAACTGCCATGCTGCCAGGCTTTGGGTCAGATTAGAGGAACTGGTGTGAGATAGCAATTAATTAATGCACATCCAAAACTTTCAAATCATCAACTTTAGATCATATGAAGAAAATGCATCTTAAAGATATCTGGAAGTATGAAATTCAATATTCACAGGAATAACAATCCTCAACAAAAGGGAGTTACTTATAGCAATCATCATATGAAGAATGATGATTCAAAAGAAAATATTTTTTTCTATGTACAGAGACAGATTTGAACTTGTTCACAGACCACTGGCATTCTCAGCCTTCCCAGAGCCCACACATCATAAAGCCACATCTTATCCTCCAGCTACTGCAGTTTCCTCTAATATGGCATGGAGTATAGCACATGAATACAAATTATTCAATAAAAGGCAATATAGAGCTGTATGGCTGCGTGGGGATTCTAGGGAGGCTAAACCTGGGGAAAGCCTCATCAGTACCACTCCTTGGGCAAGAAGGGATGTGCATTTAAAACAGCCTTTAAAGTACGCTCTGTGGTACCCTAGTTCTACCCGAGAGCATGGGACAGAAGTTATTGTCTTCTTTCACTCCTTGCCCAGCTGAAGGGTGACTGTCTTAACTGAACTCTGCAGCTTTCAGATACAGCTTCACACACTGTTCTGGGCTACTTGTGCTCACACACTACTAGTTCACAAAAACCTAGATTAATAGTATACTTCTAGAGACAAGTAGAAGCAACATTGTGACTGACATTGGCCTGACATCGTGACTATAGCTTCAAAAAGCCATGGAAAAGAGCTGCTGGTTACCCACACAGAAACATGGGCTTCAATGCTTTATTTGGTTTTACTTTTTCCAGTGTATTGCAGCGGATGGTTGGCAGACAGGATTTCTGTTCTGCTTCTCACAGAGAAGCATCTGAAATAAGCAATTTCATAGCTACAGAGAGTTTGATGATAGATAAAAAGGAACTAGAGAAGGTCCTGTGAGTATTAAAACAGCCCTGAAACAATGAAATGTTGTAAAATACTCTGCACAAATAAGAACTCAAAAATAGTTATGATTTTGAGTACACTATTTCAACAAGGAACTGAGTGAAATATTACTGTCTTTATTTGTCTGAACTTGGGACGGGGGTGTAGTTTCAAGAAGGACTGTACATGGAAGAAATGACTGTAGTGAGGTAAAAAGAAAAAATTACAGTTGTTATTCTTTCCTAGGAAAATAGATTTGGGTAAGATCTAACATGCACACCAGCGACAGTGGAATAATGAAAATATTGAAATTAATGTTCTAAGCATGTATAGAGATGGAAAACTCAACAAAATGTATGAGGTAAAAAAATAAATTCTTACTGTAATGTATTAACTGAGCAGCGCTTGAGCAGACTTATTCTCTTATCCTTTCAGGAGAGTGCTTTTTCTTCTGTCTTAACCTTTCTATACACGGATAGAGCCCTATTGCATTCAGGCTGGTCCTCATAGGCACGTTGATTTGTCTGCACATCCCAAGCAGCAAAGCTGCTGCTTTGGTGTACAATATACAGTAGTTTATTATCCCTTGAGTAAAAAACGTGGCTCAGTCTGCAATAACACTAATGTCTTTTAACCTACGGTGTTGGTCATTACCTCAATCTTGATCATGCTTCACATCTCAGAACTGCAGTGTCCATTAGGATCCTTACCTCTAATCAGTTACACTTTTGCAATGTCTTATTTGTATAAGAACTTGTTACTGTGTGTTTTTTGCAATAAGATTAGTCTCAAGAATAATTGTCTCAGCCACCATTACAGTCAGACTAAATAAAAGCAGATAAATAATAAAAGCATTACTATCAATTAATACAGAATAAGTTACAATTTTTCAGTAAAAGGGTTCCCTTTATTTCTTCTGAATCATCTGCTTTATGAATCCTTTCATTCATAAAACTAAGCAATTAAACACCATAGGCAAAGCTATTTAAATTTAAGTGTATAATAAAAGTAATGATTTTTCAGCTTTCATGAATCTACTGTCTATGTCTAAAACCAACAAAGCCATCCTATTCTTTCACTTCAGAAAAGTTCACTTCCTTGAAACATTGTGACAGGGCAGGGAGGAACAGGAAGGAGAGGAAGAAAAGGGCTATTTTGTTTTTTTATTTCCCGATCAACGGATTTTTCAGGGTAGGGAAAAGAGAAGGAATGTTGGAAAATTTTGTAATCACAACTCTTTACATTTACATATTTTATATAATATATGCATGACATATAGTTATATTAATATAATTTACATTTTATATTGAGTATATGTATACATATTTATATTTTTTTCCCAAAATATCATGAAGAATTTGTTTTATGACCCATAAAGGACATCTGCCAACAGCAAAATGGTTCTCAGGACTCTGAGATTCTAGATTTTAAAAATGTTACTAACTAAGCAGCTCAGTGGCTAATTCTTTACTTCAGTGATATGAGACATGGAGAACGACACAAAATGTGTCTGACAGAGTTTCTCTCCAGAAATTAAGAATTTTATAGACCATGCCATGCATGACCATGACATTGATGAAAGGAAGCTCTTTGTACTGATGAACCCAATATACAGCATTGGAAAAGTTTAATGACCATTTCACCTTATGCAGCTATCAAACATTCTACATGTAATTTTTATTATGACCAATAAAACCTATTTCCAGTCCATTGCAGATGGGCTCTATTTAATGGTCAGTTTCTTAATGTCATCATCTTGGCTGCTACTGCGTAAAATGTAATGATAATTCCATTGCAGAGCACAGCATTGCTGCATGTAGATCAGATTATCTGGGTCAATTTAAATGTTATTACTGGGTCGATTAAATTGGCCTAAGGCACCATTGATTTAAAATAAATCTCCATATTGTTTTATTATACTGTAGATTATATATCAATTTTAATAAAGACTAAAACAAAAACTCTGTGTAAACCATATGTAGAGGATTAATCACAGGTTTGTAGAGTTGTCATAGACTGCAGTATGGGAAAATAGAAAATAAGAGAACATTATAAATATGAAATCTAAAAGGATTACATATTGCACAATTCAGGCAATGACTGATTTAGATTTCAGTTGGAATGTATACAATACAGAAAGAGCAGTAAGGTTCTTCCTTTTTAATTGAAAGAGATTATTGCAAAGTTTAAGGGCAGAAAAATAAAATCATTTTTACAGCATGTTTTGGATTTTTTCCCTTTTCTTTCTTATTCTGACCATGTACCAGAGGAAGACACTTTTCAATTACATATGAAGCCAGGGGTTAAAAATGAACAAACTAAGAGCATAGAGTACTTCTACAGAGGTAAACTCAGACAGAAACCATTGTTTCCTAAAAAGTCTAACTTTCACATTAATTGTATATCCAACATAATTCATAGATGAAAAGTATAGAAGCTCAATAAGAAGCTGGCAATAACTCATAGACTGCTCTCTCTTTCTGTACCACCCCCAGAAATACGCTTCTAATTTGTTGGTTCCAAAATAAGCAAGAGAAATTAAGCATACATATAGACTATTCATTTTTACATTGGTATGCACAGGACATTTTCTTAACATTAATGTCCTATACATTAGGCCAAGTCCTTGAAAAATTCTTTAACATATCTTTTAGTTTTTCCTGTGTTAATTATTCTGTATTCCAGCAATACTGCTACGATGTCAAGCACTGGCCATATGCTATTCAAAACAAAGGAAAATGTATTGGTCCAGAATTTCATACTTGATATGTACAGAATATAAAGCATATAATTAATGGGTCTTTTAAAGTATACACGGATAATTTAAGTTTATAGATGCTTTATTTCATTACCTCCATTTCACTGGAAATGACATGATTTCTATCATTCCCAAGCCAATTCTGTAAACTGTAAATCATACCCTAGTTTGTCATCAATTAAAGATATAGGTCTAGAAGTAAAATAGTTATTTATGTGTAAAGAATTATCAACAGTTCTCTAGTCAATTAGCCACAAGAACAAGACAGAATATGAACAGCTGTGGCTTAAACATCATGCACTTCTGGCATGTCCATTTTAGGTAAACGTTGCTTAAACCAGAAAGAGAGACTGAAACCATCTACACAGGTGCAGGGCTATCTGGTTTCTATGCTGAATTGGTAAAACAGTGTCAGACAATTTCTAGTAGGAATCTTGATCATCCAGCCATCAGCCAAATTAGAGCCATAGGGATCTAAACTAAAAATGCAATTATTGTATAGGCAGTTGTAGTAACAGAAAGAGACAACTCCTTTGTGTACTCCATGGGGGAAAATAGCATTATCATATCCTGCAATGTACTCTGTTGTATAGACAGAAGTGATTGATATGTATCTATATAGAATTATAGGTATATATCATATATTTATTATATGTGATATATATAAAGAAATTATATAAGAATGGTTTATTTATAGTATATTATAATTAATACCATACTAATATATTTTCATTATATCGATATTGTTATGTTATATATATCTATATTTTATATAGATAATAAAATATTTTATATAGATAATATATATAAAATTGTAAAGAAATATATATTTAAAAAATTATTGGACCTTCCCTCTTTCCTCTGCTATAGATGAGTGTAATGTCACTGCATCATTTGTTCCACATACCACAATACAAATAGAAGCCTTCTACATTGCAGAGAAAATTTATATTACTCAAAATAAAAAATCTCCCCATTTCCTATCCTTCCCATTATATCACTATATCTATTACGGAATACAGATGTGCTAATTCTTGCTAAGTCAATGAAGGGATCTCTCTGAAATAAGTACTACATACTCTAGGGCTGGCAGAATTATATCTGTAGTTTATAAAACATAGAGACATTTCTCAAGATATTAACCAAAACTATATTAATTGATCTGTGAACTAAATAATTTGCAGATAAAAAACTACATTGAAAGTCTTCACTTACATTGCAAAGTCTAGCTCTTGCAGTTAGGGAAGGGCTGAATCACAGTTTAATACACAATTGATTAATTGAAGATCACATTTCCCATAAACCCAAATTAGGCACTTCCAAAATGTGTATCTGAAAATATGCTCTGATTAGATACTGGTCCTATTTACTGGTTACACAGTAAATATTCAACATTAATTAGTTTCCTTGCGTCTTTTGAAACCTTCATTGTTTTTAATAGTATGCATTTTGTTTGTTTTAATGATACACCAATGTAATTTTTAGTCAGTACTTCCTGTCTCATAAGCCTTGTATTTACAGCATATACCTCTTTAAATTTTGGCAATATTGAGTCATGCTAAGAGAACTGTCTGTTCTCAGGTCTGGACCTTGGGTTGTTTTGTTTCTTTTTCTGTTGAATATGCCTAAAATTATTAAATAGTTATGGGCTTCATCTTTGGATTCATTATTCCCCTTTTGTAATCATCTTATACTCGTAACTAAGTATTATTAAATATCTATCAATAATTAATGGAACTCTCTAAACTTTTCTTCAATGGAAAGCATGTGTAATCAAACTCCTGCCAGTGACAGAGGCAAGTATGCATGTGTTGTGATATCTGGATTATTAGATTTAGTACTTTTTGAACACCTACTTACACATCAAAGTTAAGTATCCCAAATGCACAATTTCATTCTTATTTTGGTATTAATACTTGTTTTCTTTCTCTTAACTAAGAGAAATTTACCTTAAAGTTATACCCTTATGCCAAAGCAAATGAGTAAACAAGAAAGCAAAAAAGCACCAAGAATATTAAGGGTCAATCAAAGATTTGATGCTCGTCAACAAATCACGAGTGGAACAACTGCTTACAGCTGCTCAAAAGTCAATTCTGAATTTTAACCTGATCATTTGGTAGTGGGATACACCAGCTTGAGTATATTCACATAAAATAATACTCCCTCTTCATTGATCAACGACTACTAAATAAAGATTGTGTAAGTATACCAATCAATACTTATAGAACAAGGAATCATCTTAGCCAGCAACCTTTCAAGGGCTGACACAGTACCAGCCTGATCCCTTTTCAACACCACTGCAAAATCTTTATAAGACTTTCCAGGAAACTCATATTTGGAGGTATTGCCTTAATGTTACTGCAGTACTAAATTAACAGGTAGTAATCCTTTCGCACCTATGAACTCAAAGACATACCACAAACATATGGTGTACCTACACATTAGTTGACCCTGTTCATTATTTCGTGTACTAATGTGTTGAGACCCTACCATTAGGGCAAGGACAGTAAATTCCCTAAGACAATCACCACCAAGAATCACTCCTGTAGTAGGGGCCCTTGAGAGCACAAGCATGGGATGACAGCAGAGGCCCTAAGGGTGTAAATGTAAATCAGAAATGGTCAACTATGGATTAATAATGGAATGCATCCTTGAGAGCTGGATAGAAATGTTTTTAGGCATAATAAGGGAACAAAGAACATGTAGCCAACATATGTAAAACAACCCATATGTACTAAAGATGTAAGGATGTAACAAGAAGGGATAAAAGACAAGCACAACTCCTACAAAGAAAGAACAGAGAGTGAATTGCTCTAGCATTGTCATCCCCAGTTAAGATTCCTGCACCTGATCAATACACCTGCCTGTCTGAAGCAGGTCTTCCCTCCCTTTCAGAAAGAACACTGCTTTTTGATTTGCCATTCACCACATATTGCTGTTGCAAACTCAGCAATCTTAGTTCAATTATTATATTTAATATATTCTTGTAAGGCAATTTAGAATCCTAAAGAGCAGCATGTGTGTTTTCTGCTCCCTTCCCACATGCCAAGACAACTGATAGTGCAGAACCAAATCAGAGCAAACTTGAATGCAGTAATCCAGAAAACATCAAAGTGATAAAAAATTAGAGCTTTTGAGCACTCTCTCCTGAGTAATGACCCTGGATCTGTTAGGATCTTATATTTCTCTTTGTGTCCTACAAAATGTTGTTCTTGGGCAAAAAGTAATTTAAATTACACCTATGTGTGCCTAAATAGTCTTACAAAAATAATGAACTGAACCGACCAAATGTTGTCTGTATTGTTCTCTACAGTTCTGTGAGAGACCTGCTTATGTGAGACACCAGCTATGATTTGGCTGACATAAATCAGTGAGGATAATTATATCGAGTTTAGTGGAGTCACAGCAATTAACATGAGTGGGCTTCCACTGGTTTTATAACAGAACCAGTGCATTCTTTACTTTTGTAACCTGTGACTCTATTTAACAACTTCACAAATACTGGGAAGTAAGCACCATAATGAGTGTCAAATATTCTGGATCTTCACAGTTCTGCAACTAGTTTTGGGGTTGGTTTGGGGGTTTGGGGTTTTTTTTTGTTTGTTTGGGGTTTTTTTAAATCTATATGACACTCTCTCTTTCTATACATGCATGTGTGTGTGTATATTAAACTGATGTGCTGGCATGCTACAACTCTGCATACCAGAATGGCCAACCTTAGCAGAACCACAGATGAAAAAATACACTTCTTGTAAAGTAGAGATGTTCAGCATACTGAAGGAAATGGGTATCAAGAGACAGCAGAATCATACACAAATTTTGAGCAACACACACAAAATTCCTACTAAACAGAAACTGTATGCTATTGTTTTTGAAAAAGTATGCTCTACTCACCAATGATGGCAGAGGTGTCAGGTGCTACATGCCTTTCTCTTCAAGCAAAAAAGACTAGCTCTGTGGCTGCCTGGGTATTACTAACCAAAAGAGAGCTATTTTGTTCAGGTAATTCTTTAAATTCTCTATCATCCTCAGGCCCAAACCTTCTAAAATCAGATCTTTCTGGCCTGTCTCCTCACAAACACTCTTCTTACCTTTCAAATACCAGTCTGTCTTATACCTCCTTTGGACATTCATTAATTGAAATGCAACATAGCCAAAAACAAGTTCATTTTTTTCCTCCTCCCAAACCTTCCCTTCCCCATTTTTCCATACAGACACACTGTCATGTCTCCCATCTTTCAAAGCCACAGTCTGAGCTTCATCTCTGACTTAGCCCTCTGATTGCATCCAACAGCTTACCTATCAATACCTTGTCATTTCTCTCAACTCGATATTGTCATCATGCAGTATTCTTCCAGCCACCATTTTTGCCTCATACAAATGTAATCTTCACTGCTGCTTTTGGGGTCTTTCCAAATCCTTTTATATGCTGCTATTTGGATAATTTCATGATTCATCTTTTTTTTGTGGATTTTCATTCTGCCACCAAAGGAATGCCAGCTTTGTCTCACTACATCCAACACCCTTCACATTCTTCTTTACTTATACAGCCCTCACATAAATTAATTAGCAGTTTTCTTTTTATTTTTCAACATTTTCTATAAATCTTACCAGCCTCAGGAAGGCTTTTCTTATTAGCACCCTTATGTTTACTCCTAGTCCAGTCCTTCTATACAGGAGAACCTTTATCAAGGTCCTCAGAACCACACCATTATGCCCCGCCAAATTAATTTTAAATTCTTTATCTGCTGCACCATCTTGAAAATTCTCCCAGCTGATAAGAAACAAAATAATTCATCTGGAAAAGCTAGGTTATCAAAACTGAATCACTCCGTTATTACAGATACCTTCATCTTCTGCCTTCTCAGCTGCTCTGTCTCAACATTTTGTTTATAAACTCACTGGAATGTAAACTATCATTTACTATAACTATATAGCATAAAGTCTTGATTAGCTTGAAGATCTCCGAGTGTCTCACCAATGTAACTAATAAATATAGAAGAAATGAGACCTACCTGGGAGCACAATAACAGGTCATGTAGAAACTTCCCTACTGATGTCAAAGCAGTGCACGGTCCCTTTAATACAGACATCTGAAATGTAATAATTTGGAGTGAAATTATGGCTCCACTGAAGTTCACGCTTTGTATGACTATCTTATTGTGGTAATATTGTAACTTAAAGAATATCTGTGTATAAAATTAACTTTAGAAAATGGCATATATTTTTGTTTTCCTCTGTTCTGCAATGGGTCTATTATTGTATTTACAATAAGCCCAGTATGACAGAATGTTCTGGTTTTCATCCTTGGTTTCATAAAAGAGCTATTTCTTTTTCTTTCAAGCTTATGAATCTGATAGCTGTGTGTCAATTTTGTAAACTTGATAGATGTGTTCTGTTAAAGGAGGAGATCAAAGGGAAAGCTGGTGGGCCTGAAAGTTTTGGCTGTGACAGGGTGAACTCATCATGGAGGACTGTGCTGACAAGCGTTGCTGCCAGGGCACAGTGAGAGCCAGCTACTCCCCTAGGGACGGGAAGCCAGGAGCCGAGGGGGACCCTGTGCACCAGCTGTGTCCTCACCAACGGGGCACCATCCCACAGGGTCTGAACATGGCAGGCAGAGCACGGTCCTGGTAAGAGGGCCCATCAACAGCCCCAGACAGGGCAGTGAACCAAGCCCAGGGTCCAGAGAGAGTCCTGTCAGGAGCAGCTAGCAACGGGGCCAGAGACAGGGTTGGAGACAGGTCTACACCTTGGGTCCAAAGTCTATCCCGAAGACAGGGCCAGAGACAGGCTAAAATCTGTGTGTGAGGGGCCTGACCTGGAGGCAGGCTGCCCACACCACAGAGTCCACGGTCCACCCAGTAGACAGGCTGGAGACAGGCACAGCTACAACGTGGCTGTCATGGTCTAACCCCAGCCAGCATCTAAGCACCACACAGCTGCTCACTCACTTCTCCCCGGTGGGACGGGGGAGAGAATCAGGAGGGTAAAAGTGAGAAAACTTGTGGATTGAGATAAAGACAGTTTGATAGGTAAAGCGAAAGCCAGGAACACAAGTAAAGCAAACCAAGGAATTCATTCATTACTTCTCATCTCCAGAAAAGCAGGGCTCCATCACACGTAAAGGTTACTTTGGAAGACAAATGCCATCACTCCAAACATCCCTCCCTTCCTTCTTCTTCCCCCAGCTTTCTATACTGGGCATGATGCCATATGGTGTGGAATAGCCCTTTGGTCAGTCGGGGTCAGCTGCCCCAGCCGTGTCCCCTCCCAGCTCCTTGTGCACCCCCAGCCTGCTCGCTGGTGGGGTGGGGTGAGAGGCAGAAAAGGCCTTGACTCTGTGTAAGCACTGCTCAGCAGTAACGAAAACATCCCTGTGTCATCAACACTGTTTTCAGCACAAATCCAAAACATAGCCCCATGCTAGCTACTATGAAGAAAATTAACTCTATCCCAGCCAAAATCAGCACAGTGGCTCAGGCAGGGACTGAGCTGGGCTTGTGCGGGGGTCCCAGGTGAGACTGATCAATGAGCCTATTAAGGCTCATTCGTGTAATCAGGCCCCACAAGAGCTGCTTGCTTTTAATTCTTTTCTTTAGTTTCTTTTTTCCTTCCTTTTTCTACCAACTACAGACCTAACAAGCTGAATACAGGCTGCCTCATTTCTTCTGTGAATGGCGACCTGTGTACACATCTATGAATAATACTTAAAAGGATAAAATGCTGAAAGTGTTCTTCATACTTAAGGGAGATACAATTAAATGCTGTATTGGATATGCTGAGTTCTCAAGCCGCCTCTTAAAGAAGTTTTTCTTAAATATAGCTCTATCTGCCTGAATCTGCAAATCAACACATACGAGACCCTTCTTGCGTTCATATCTTTGGACTTTTACACTTACAATTCTGAAATCAAAATGCTAATTTACTTGCACAGTTGCACATCACAGAGGAAAATTCTGGATACTACTGAAAATAGAGGGACTTTTGTCCAGTGGAGCTGAGATTTCATCCTTACTTTTTCGCTATTCTAACAGGTTTACCCATGAATGTCAAGGATGCATTTGGAAAGCCTGATCAACACCTCCCTTGAGAGCTGAATTGAATTGAACAGTAAGAGAAACTTCTGCATTTCAAAGGAGGTTCTTGAGATCAAGTAGGTTGCAGAGAGGTATAACAGTAACTCTTTCCTGATTCTTTTACCAAGCTTAATACAATGCTTTTAAGATTCATTTCTCTCTTAGTCATGCTCCATGTATTTGTCAGTCAAATTTTCTCAGTCATTAACCATTCATTTGCTATTCTGTAATTTATTATGTTATTCATTTTACAAGACAGCGTGCAAGGTTTCTTGCTTGTCTGTTCAAGTAAGGCATAATGCTTTATGCTAACCTTCACAAGTCATACTGAACTTGTCAGGAATATTTATCATCTGAGTTTAGGAGGTTATCTACACATTTTTCAGTTTTTGATGTCGTTCATTAGGTTTCTTTTTTTTTTACTGATTTTTTCACTATGTAGTGAACATGAGATTTGTGATCCATACAGTTTACATTTCAGAGTTGAACAGGTCAAAATAATATCAGTAGAAGCTGTTTATTCATTTTCATTGATTTATCAGTTCTAATGAAATCATACTGAGTGAAAAGTTTCCAAGAACGCCCTGCAATTCTAATGAAACAAACTTGCCTCAACACATTATGGCTTCATTGGACTGAAGAGTGACATAGAAAATGTGTGGCACCATTTAATTTTATCATCATATTATTAAAAACTTCTTGAAAAGTAGGTACTTAGTTATTCAATTTATCAATTGGAATATATAAATAATGTTCTTAGCCTGTGAATTTGAAAAAAAAAAAATTGGTTTTGTCTTAATAAAACCAATATATAACACTGAAGTTGGATTAAACCCCAAATGTGACATACTGCTTTTCAGTGACATTTAAGAGCTTATTGACTAAAAGAAATCTTCTTCCAAAAGAAAACTGGGTACTTTGCCACATATATCTCATTAACTTTCAGTGGGCTTTTTAGAAAAATTAGGTCACTAAGTTATCACTTTTATAAGCAGTATTAATGTAATACTTTCCAGCATTTTCATGTATCTCAAGCCCAATACTCGAATGCCTAAAGGCACATTCATAAATCATCAACTTCTAGGTTGATTTTCCATTCTGTTGTTTAATTGCAGCTCAGATTGACCCCAGCATTTCTAAAAATGCAGCCTATTTTTATTTAGAAGTCTGTATTTCAAAAGGAAGCTTAAAAATAGGCATCCCAACTAGACAACTCTGGTTTCATTTACATAATTTAATAGTTTGTCATCACCAAATATTGTAATAATTTTCCTTTGTTTTTGTCCTTGATCAAACAGATAATTCACACTAACTATTGAACAAAGTACTGGGAAGCAAAGTGTGTAGGCTATACAGGATAGAGTAGCATTTTGGATCCAGGTAGATTTTAGGTCAAAGGGAAGACACAAATATAATTGAAAACAAAAGTTGTTCATTTCTTTCCCTTCATTAAAGACCCCTCTCTTTGCTTACTCAGGGGAGTCAGTGCTATTTGTAAGAATCTTTCTGGTATACAGAAGTCTCACAAATGTATGTGGAAAACCGCTCGCTGAAATTATTCTACAGACACTAATAAAAAAGCCCAAACCATCATTATCCAATCAAGAGAGTCAAACAGTTACAAATACTCACAAATACAATTAAAAATATTGTGAATACCCCTAGAAAATAAAACTTCTCCTGTTATACTGAGCAACTTATGTTTGGGGAGAAAAGATCAAAGATCCTTGTGAGCCACCACTTTCACCAAAGGAGTCATTCATACCAAGAAAATTTTGAATGCATTAGATTGCTATGCTTGAAATTGTATTTATATCTCTTTTCTTTAATGTGTTTAAAACATAGTTTAGCTAATTTCACTTTTGCTTGCTGGGCAGTTCTTAAATGATTTATGGATGCTGACTCCCACAGTTTTGAAATCTAGAAGTACTGCCAAAAGTATAACTGATCCTATTCTTCATTTCAATAGTTTGTTTGTTACAGATACTATGCAGAGCATCAAAAAAGCTCCACTGCAGATATAGCAAAAACTCAGCCTATTATTCATGGCATTCTGTCTGGGAATGTTCAAATATTATATGATATAAAAAGCAACAGATGTGGAAGTGAGTTCTTTTTTTCTTGTTCTTGTAATTAAGAAAGGAGTCATGGATGTATTATGGGGGTCACCAGTTACAGGAATCACAAGCAGGTAAACTTTCCGTGTTTTCCCTGCAAAGGATGAAAATTTCACTTGTGATGTGAGTAAAGGTCTTTAGTACATAATAAAGACATGGTTATAGAATAGAAGTAGAATAGTTCAGTTTGAGGGGACCTACAACGATCATCTAGTCCAACTGGTTACGATGGCCAGAAACCTTTCTTTCTTTTCAAAGACTAATAAGAGTATAAATAATTTATAAACTACTAAAACCCCTCCAGAATTAGAAAATGTGCAGGACAGCCAGTAAGAAATCTATTTTTCTTTCAAAACTGCTAGTTATAAGAAATCCTAATTGCCACCAGAAGTTTCTTCAAGGTCTCTGTGTATTGTCACAGGACTTTGAGAAGCTGATGGAACCTTGTTCCAGGGAGCAAGTCTAATGTGAAAGAGTGCTGAGGGTGGAGGAGGTTGCAGGCTTGAAGGTCCATGAATAAAAAATACTATTGTTAGACTTCACACTCGTTCTGTTGTATAAAGACACAGGGCATAGCAAGTAAATTGGCCCACTGAATTTAAATGTATATATTATTTCAAAATTACTGCTTTCTAAGCCTCACTGTTAAAGGTTCAGTTATTAGAGTTCTGGCTCAGTTATCTGAGCCTCTGAATTTGGAGCCAAGTACATTACCTGAGTGACAGCAGATGGAGCCTGCATAAATAAGTGAGGAGTTATCATTGCAAAGAGTGTAATAGCTACTAGTTCCAGTCTTTACCTTTAAATTAAGTGTAATAGGCACTCTCATCCAGAATCACCAAACCAGGTTAAAAAATGCAGTCTAAATGACTCAGAAATACCTTTGCTCATTATAAATCTGAATTTAGGGATCTAGACAAGAAGCACTACATTTTTGTTTGCATGGGACCACTCAGGATAGCGTATGCTGTACCTAGCAGTATAGGTTCCATATCTGGTAGTGTGACACGAAGTGCTTCACCTATACTGAAGCTCTGCTAAACCACATGCAGTTAAATTACATTTCTGTTATGACTTCTGCAACACCCATACACTATGCCAGACCTCTGCAGGGAGAATTTAAGCTCATTTGTTAGAGTATTACATTACAAAACTGTTCTACTAGCAGGCGGCTTCATTCAGCTCTTCACTTTAGGCCCTAATGCACAACATTTGTAACTGTTCATATTTTTGGTGTACTCAATTACCAATTTTATTATATCAGTGCCCAGAAAACCCCAGTCATGACTTTCAATAAGCAGTCACATAACTGACTTTCGATGGGTCTAGATAAGAAATTAAAAATAATGATGAAGGGATTTAAATAAGTAATGTGTAGGCTGAACCTAATTCTTATTTCAATTTCTTTGACTGTATACTAATTTAACTACATAGACTTGATAGAGGTATTATGATTTACACCACTGCCACTGGCCTATATTTCAAACACAGATGATAATTCCATGCTTCAGTGCTACCTAGTCTCTCAGGGCAACAATAAAAGTCCTCTTTTTTTAAAAAAAGTGTGTATATATATATACACACACATATATACATACATACATATGTATATAAATAAAAAATTGTAATATAAAATATAGGTTATCTGCACCTACAAAGAAAAAGATGTTTTCCTGCTGCTCAGGTATTATATGGCCTGTCTATAAAACAGAACAGTTATAATCCTAACTTTCTTTGTTAGCATGTTAATTTACCTGCTATATGTAAAGAGGAGAAAAAATCAAGAGTAAATTTAAAAAATAAAATCAGGCAAAAAAGCACTTTATGGCTATGCTTGCAGTGAGAGCAATTAAAACACAACTGATTTAGAGAAAAAATGTGAACAAAGATTTAAGCAACATAAAAAATATTGTTCTTATATTAAAAGACACTGGCTTGTTTTCATATTCCTCATATCAACATTATATTATGATGCTTCCATTGAAGATACTTACATTTCCCACTGAAAAGTCCACTTTTTAGACAGAATTTACATTTCTTGGCTAAATTCAATGAAAATAGATTTCCAACAGGAAAACTTCCCCATGTAAAATTTCAGCTACCTCTACTCTGGGGTCACTACTAACAATGAAACAGAAAAGATGAAGAGATCCTCTATGAAAAGGTGTAGCCTACTTCCAAAGAATGAAAGAAAAATTTTAAATGAAATTTTAAGTTTGTAATTTCATCAGTTCTGCCTGGGTACTTCATAAAATAATACTGCACCAAGATCCACTTTTCATTGTCACAAATTTTTCATGTAATAAAACTCCACAACTGCAGAAGCAAATACATGGATATTAACTAAAATATCTTAATTTGTGAGATTTACTACTGACCTGACTATTTTAACTTCATAACCCAGGTTATCCGCTTTTGTTTTTTTTTCCCAGCGTAAAGATCTTCAGACAGTGACAGAGGCATGTGTTGCAACAAACGTAGGAAACGTCTTCAAATGGAAAGGCAGAACTCTGCTACATCCACTGCAGCAGTTCAGTCTCATTATTTTAATCACTGTGCAGCATTTACAGTTGTCAGGTAAAGGGTTGCTTCCATTGGCTCCATCTGGCAAGCTGTTTGTCAGTTTAATGCACATGCACTCCAAGTCTTCTTATGCCTGTGGCCATGTTTGAATTCATCTGCTTCAGCAGAATACCTAAGAAGAACAGTTTTTAAAAATACATAGTTTAATGAACTATCAGGCTTGGTCTTCAGGGTTAATAGCTATTTACCTAATTAAAATGCTTAGAAAACATTTTTTTTCAGGTTTTCCATGCTTATTAGCTTTTTACTTTGATTTTTTTTTCCTTTTTCCCTCCATTAGTCATTTTTCTACCATCAAGAATGATTCTTGTTTTACAATAATGACAGGAGTAAATTAGGGTGTGGACCTAATTAGCATCCTCTTAAGATTTATAAATGGATGTAGCCCTAGAATGGGGATTTCTCGTGTAGAGTTACAGCAAAGGTACACCCCATGAGCTCAGTGGTACTGCCCTCCCTTTTGGGAAACTGCATCATCCCTCAGAACTTGGTTAAAAATGTAATAGAATTCAAGACATATCCATCTGGCTTTATGTTTTTCTAGATTTAGAAGCCCGAGGGAGGGGGATTTGTGACTAAAATATTTTTACTACCCCAAACAAGAACTTTGGCACTTGTTGCAATAAAGTTGTGTTATCCATGTACAGTCTAGTAAATTATGCATACTTCATACATGTGCATGCCTAATAATTTTGGGACATTCATAGATTATGAGAAAAGCACTCAGAAAAGCCTTGCCTAAATATACACTGATTTAAAGAACAGGAAAAAAAAAGTGTTTTAAAAGAAGGGAAAAAAAAAAGCAAAGAACAGAAAAAAAGTCAAAAAAAGAAAGTAAAAGACACTGTTGTAATGATCTATTTTCATAAAGCACACCATTTGCAAGAGAAGTGATACTGAACAGAAATTATTTTTATAATATCTACACCTCAGTGGTAGGTAGCTGATCTATGCAACTGTGAATAAGACTGCATTCTTGAATCACATTCCAGTTTCCAGCTACAAGTAAATCAGATATCTTACAAACATTTAAGCCTCATATTTCTGTTTTACACATGTACATGCCCACAGACCAGTTTTAGCTTCAGTAAATCATTTGCAAATGAATTTTAGGGTGAAAATGGAGCTTCATAAAACAAACATTTGCACTAATTGAAATGACATATTAATGTATTTTTATTGATCCCATTTGCCATTGCTTTTGTTTTACAAATTTTCTCTGTGCATTAGCATACCTAAGATTAATAAAATTAATATTTTTGGAAAATTGCAGTATCCCTGTAATTACCTTAGATACAAATTGCACACATTTCATTGCCTTCATTAAGTCTGTAGCCATATGTGGCTCAGAGGATTAGTAATTAGGCAGTTAATGGGTAGTTTACTGTACTTTTCCAGTATGCCTTGCAAATTTTTTGCCATCCCCTCCTAGTTTCTTGAAGTAGTTGTAGCCTTTGCATACTGACATATCCCTTCTTCCCTGGCTGAAGGAATCACCTGCATGGAGTTTCAGAAAACGCACAGTCTTATAAATCACCACTGAATTCCACAGAAATTAGTTTACTTTGCTTAAAAGCTTTCTTTCTAATTAAATGTTGCTGCATGTAGTAATGAAAACTGTGAACCTGTAAATCATAATGTGGCTATTAACAATTAATGAAGTACAAGAACATTTTTATTCCCTACAGTATTAACATAAAAGGGTCTGTGGATTAAGTAAATATTCAGCCTAGACTCCTAGCAGATAGCCCACAAGCTCTTGAGTTTACCTGTAGTTTTGAGAAAGGGATGTCACACATCTGTAGGAAGCCAGAAACAGGCAAGAGAGTAAATTGTAAATTCTACTTGTGCTCTTCCCTCAAACCAGGGAGCCATAACTTGCCTGAGCTTTCGCTTTTCATTGCTCAGTGCCGTGCATGTGCTGGTTATGCTGGACAGCCAGCGCTACAAACATGGCAACAATGTCCCTGCTTCTATTGCCTCAGAAGCGACAGCTGCTACATGGAGGCTTTTTGTTGTTATTTAACAGCGCCATCTCTCTTGCTGTGGTCTGCAGCATCACCTACAGAGCTAGTCATAAGGGATATTTTATACATTTACTATCCTAACCAGGAAAAACCCGCTTTGCCTTTCTTTGAAATGCAACTCCAAAAACTGTAACTCAATCCTGTTTCAAATTTTCCTACATACCATTCAAGTCTTTTAGCAGGGAAAATACTAAAATTGCATATTACTCCAGTAGATCATATGATATAATGAGATTCAGATAGATGACAGGTTTCCACTTCACACTCTGATGACCAAAACCAGATTTTTCCTACAGTTCAAAGGTTCTTTTGTAGACAATTAAACCTGGAATTTATTGAAAAGGACACAGAAAGTAAAAGTCTCTCTGAAGCATAGTAAGATATAAAACAAATATTGGTTTAGTAATGGGAAATGTACCCATACATCCAGCACCTTCATTGTGTTTTCAGGCCCAACAAACAAACAAATAAAAAACCATGTCAGGATAAAATAAAAACAAACAAACAAACATGTCAGAACAGAGTAAAAATAGTCTGTCTATCGTACACTAACCCAGAAAGTAAAGCAAAGCTTGGAGTTTTTAAAGTCTCTGGTTAAATTTAAATGAAATATCTTATATACACATCTGTAAAAATGCATATGTAAAAGTCATTGTATGTGGCCATAAGAAGTCCATTAGATATATCAGATTAAATTGTTTGTAGGTGTGGATAATCTGGTGTATAGGGAACATGGAAGTCATTTATAACGGATGACCTGTTAAAATGTTGAAACATTTGCTCTTCTCAGTGAGCTCCAGTTTGTTGCTTTTTCGGCCATCCTGAGGGTCTGCTCCTTAAATACGATGCCAATGAACTCTTGAACCAAGAAACTAGCTGCTGCAGAACTGAATACTGATGAAGTTAAAAGAGGCCTTTTACTTCTTAAAAGTATTAGGCTTTAAAGCATTGAGCTGAACCCAGGCTGGAGCTGAAGAAATCACCAGCTACCAGAACACGACAACAGTTCCAGGGTGGTCTCGGTCCCTCTGACACATTCCACTCAGCCTTCAGAACAAAGATACCTACAGAACAAAGCCAGCACCAATAAAACAGACATATTCCTGTCGTCAGCAAATAAGCTCCACATCGACTTACTTTGTCAGTCCTATAGTTTATCCCGCTAGCTTGAAACCAAAGGACATGAAACATTGTTTGTGTGTTGGATCTGGACAATCAAGAAGAGCAGGGGACTGGGTCAGACAGGCCTCCAGCCTGATTCCACTACTTTCAGGTGTGTGTACACAAGAGAAGGGGAGGAGAATGGGGCAGGTCTTTTTGCTCACAAGCAATTATTAGATATCCCACCTCATCAGGCATTTTCTCTCTACATCTCCTCTGAGAATGATTAGATGCATAAAACATTCTAAGTGATTGCAAATATCCTGCAAAATCATATTCTTTTGATCTCTGGTTAGCTATCAGTTAGGTATGCTCTGCTTACGGCGCTGACAGATCAATAAAGGATGCAAAGAGCCAAGCTTTTGAAAGGTGTGAGGTTTTGCTTTTGTTTTGGCAGTCGGGATCCAAAACAGCTAAAGCCATTGAAGCTTTAGAATTTCATCAAATCCAAATTGTCAGCTTTGGTACACAGAAGGTTAATACTGTACTACTTAGCCCTGGAGTGATGTATGAAAATATACAATCAGTGACTTCAGGAAACCCATCTAAGCCCTGCATGTACATTTTTCACTTCAGCAACTACTCTGGTGGTAGCCAGTAGATCTAATTTCTGCACGTTTGTGGTCCTGACAGCAGTCACATCAAATTACAGAATCTTCCAGACTTAGCTGGCACCTTCATCTCAGCCTTTCTATCAAATAATACGCCTGTTGCCTTCATCATGCAATCCTTAATTATCTGAAAATCAGCAGACTGCTGCTTGTGCCAGCAAAGGAAATGAGGAAAGAATAGTGTTCTTTCCAACGCACATGCCTGGACACCCTTCAGAGACATCTGATTTGATTGCCAGTAACAATATTCCATTGATGTTCTTTTTTACATCTATGGCTTAAGGCCCTTTTCCTAAAGAATTAGCTTATGCATGCACATATTAAAACCTGCATGATTTTTTTTCTTGGTGACAGAGATGCTGCGAATTTTAGTTCTGATTTTTCAACAGATGCTGCTTGGTGGATAAGTATGATGTGTCCCTAGGGCCACTATATTGTGCTGAAAAAAAGATTAGGAGGATGGGTGGAGATTGTTTACCGCAGAAGAATGCCATGCATAAATCTCATGGGACACTCACAAAATATCTGCTCCTAGTCCCAGGCAAAGGTGTTCTAATTTCTTGGAATCAGATACAAACCCCAAAGGGGATCAAGGTCAACACAGCAAACTAGGCGATCCATCAACAACCTAATTACATTCTATTGACCCAGAAGAAATTCCAGAAGCAACACAGATACCTCTGGATGCTGGAACAGTATCTATCAATTTCTGGCCTCTGGGTCTTGTCATTACCTGACATCTCCACTGCTAAAACCACTCCTTAGGAATCTTCTCCTCATTTCTGTAACCTGATTATTTAGACTGGATGCCAGTACCTAACAAACTGCTCCAGGCTAAATTCTAGCAGGCTGCATCATAAAGAGATTTTGTTCCCTGTAATATCCTGCTTCTCATTAACAATGTAAAATATTTTAAAATAGGCTGCTTTGGAAACCACACTCTGATATTTGCCTACACGTTGCCATGCACTTCAGGAAACCTGGCCAGAGGGAAAGTCTGAGGACTCTTGTCTGCCTTAGTTATGAAAGAACCAAACTTCACTAACTTAACAAATAAAGAAGGATAACAATTAAATATACATTAAAAAAAAAAAAGAAAAAAAGAAAAATACACATGGACAAATTGACCAGTCTATATCAGATATATAATAGATCTCCCTCTTTTCTTTTTTTAACTGGTATGTTAAAAATTCAGGTTATTATCTCTTTGGGACAGGGATCTGATCCGTGTGCTGATTTGTCCACAGAGAACTACCCTACTTTTGAGTACACTAACAATTACAAAAAAGCAATCAAACTCATGCATCAGGAACATGCTTTACAAATGTTTCTTGCTGGTGGCTCAGCAGAACTGCTCTTTTCAAGGATGTCCACTGGTCCATTGAGGACAGCTGAAAAAGGAAACAAGGAAACTGCACTGGAAAGATAAAAAGAAATGGGGTATAAGGATTGTCTTTCCCTCACAGTCTGATGACTTTTCAGGGTGAGGGAAGTAGACAGTGCTATTGGTAAGAAATGAATATTAAAATATAAAATAAAAGGTACGCTAGGTCAAGTCCCAGGTCTGTGAAGCACTGTGAGTGTGAACTGTAAAAAGCACTCAATTGTTACAACTGTATTGAACTGTACACTATGCATTTCTTTTTGTTTATTGCCTCATGCCACAAATATTCCCTCATTCCAAATCTCAGCCACATGCAGGAAAATATATTTGTGCTGCAATCTAAATGGACTAATAAAAACAACATTCAACCATTTGGAACTGAAATATTCATGAGATACTCAGGGAACAATGAAACTGAATTGCTTCAGCTATCCTAAAGGAACAAGAGTCAAGAAAACACAGGAGTAACTAGAAACTGTTCTACTGTGCCTTCAAACTTTGTTCTTTATTTTTCTTTTACCTTTTGCTCCTCTTACTTCAAATCAAGCAGCGTCATTCCCATTTAGTAGATACTACACCTGGCTACCCAGGTGGCTCACATCCATTTATTTAAATTTTAGCCTGTGGAGTTAAATTACTGTGAAAGCAAAGTAGGAAACTACTCTGGCTACCCGAGTGAACTTCCTTTGCCACAGTATAGTCATATGGTCAGATGACATATTTATGCAAGTGTGTGCATCTTCACATGAGTACAAATAAATACTGAAACTAATTTTAAAAGTTTCCTAAAATCTAATGCTTAGGGTTAATCTCAGGGAAAACTGCATATCCCTAGCTTGTTATAATTAAAAGATATTACCTTGTTGAGAACTAGCTCTAGGCTCAAGCTTAAGACACTTGCATTAACTGCCCATTTCCTAATTTAATGAAACATACAATCCAAATAAGAAAACCAGTTTCCTAATTAAAATTGCAAACAGTATAATCAAAGTATCTTACATCATTATTGAGAAATCTGGGTCAGTGCCATTCTTGTCAGGAATTAAATGGTTCTAGAAATACCGCACACTGGGGGCAGTTATTTTAAACTACTGCAGCTCTATGCCTCAGACCCGTATGACATCTGGAGCTAAAGAGGACTTTATCTATGCCTCTTCAGTGTCTGCTGGTCTGGGTGAGCAGGAAGTCATTTCACGTGATCTGCAACTGGTTATCATTCTTTATTCTTAGCATCTACCTAGCTACCTGTAACAGCAAATATAACTGTCACCTCTCCTTTTTAATGGATGTCCTTTTTCACAAGGGAAGTTGGAGCATACCAGCAAGAGGACACGAGAGGTCTCTGTGGCTCCCATTTCCCAGACATATTCAGTTAATGCACACTTTTTCTCTCAACGTTATACGTAGGAAGGCAACTAAAACCTAAATACAAAATAAAGCAGATAATCAGCCTGCTAACTCTGTGATACATGAAAGTAAGAGACATTTTACAGAATGCAGGCAAACTTTTCAAGGAGCCTTTGATCTACTCTGACCATTTTAGATGACGTTCCAGCTGACCGGACTACCTTTAATGCCTTCACTACAACTTTCCCTCCCCTTTGGTGCAACAGCCAATGCTGCCTACCCACAACTTCACCATGTTACGACACGAGCTGCTGTGGCCACAGCCAGCCTGCTCTCCTCCAGCTCCTTCCTGCTCCCCAAAGCTGCTCAGCGTGTCAGTAGCCTTCTGCACCGCCTCAATGCATAGCCAGCTCTACGAAGCCCTAGTTAGGGCTTCTGCATCAACACCAAAATAATGTTTAAAGTCAGGTAACATTAACATCATTCAAAAACTCGTCTCTAAATCCAAGATCTGCTTCAAATTGTTTAAATTCTTGCCCACTAAAAGACATTTCAATACCAAGAAAAAATAGATTTGGTATGAATTATTGTATACTCAACTGTTCTTTTGATGAATACAAGAAAAGAAATAGCCTAAGCGGGGGGGGGGGGGGGGGGGGGGGGGGGAACCTTTTTAAGTTTTTGCTCTAGAAAACTAATTTTTCATATTGACTTGTTAATTGACAAGTTTTGACATGTTCTTTAATGTTGATGACCATTTTTTTGTCAATGTTAAATGTCTCTTGCCAATTTCTTACAGTTTTCAAACCTTAAATAATCCTCACATAATATGTACTGTTCAAAGAAGTCCCATGGATGCAGGATGCAAATATTAATAGAGGATTTGGAAACTGAAGAACTAAACAGCACTAGCTTACCTAGATTTATGTGCTACTTACTTTTGTATCAGGCTGGCACATGCTTATAGCAGTACAGTTAAAAGAGGATCTTAGTGTTTTTGCACTAAAGAACCTTCAGTAAGTTCATGTGGTTTGATCCAACTAACTCACCCCTGCAAGCCCTCTGTTTTCACAGCCTTAATCATGTGCTCTTAAACATCTTTAGGTGCCATCCAAATTTCCAGATTATAAGATTTAAGGGAGTTTTTGGCTCATGTTTTTCTCCACCCTGGCTCTTTTGCTAAATTTATACTGTGTATTTTCTAAAGTGTTTAGGAATCACTCAAGGATTACAAAAGTGTTTGAAAGACCTGAAAATGTGCAGCCTCTCCATTGAATGTTGTCTCCAAAGTTAAGCCGCACAAAGTTGTTCTTCCCAGTTTCACAATATTTGAGGAATATTATGAGAAAAAAACCATGACTATTTGTTTACCTTTTAGTCCAAATAACTTTGCATATTGTTAGAGTCTCCATTGACATAAACACTAAAGATTTTGGTTTTGTTTTTTAGAAAAACATGTGCTGGAAAATAAAGAGTTTTAAAATGAAGAGGATTTCAAGTTATCATATCGTGAATAAATAAAGAGCAACCCAAACAAGTTTATGTTTCTGTTTTCTGAAGGCATCCTGGATAACAGAAAAGTAATATATTGTTTCATCTTTGTAAATCAACCATTAGTTTTGTCTATTGAAATTATTAACCTACATTCCCTGTTTGATTCCAAGTGTGTTTCAGCCTTGCAAGTTTAAAACACCTGGTTTTTTTGTTGTGTGGTTTTGGTTTTTTTTAATATATATTAACAAAAAATCTGAATCTGGCTCAGTTAAGCCTGTTCAACTTTGTGGTTACTATTAAGAACTATAAGTATTTATGTTAGGTTTTTTTATTTCAGGAATATCGTAACTTAAGCAAGACATATCACTGAAATGTCAACTTTTAAAAAATCTTATAATTTATGTGAACTATGCAGAAACTGACCAATCAGAATTTATTTATAAAAGTAGTGTAAGAAGGTACAAATAAATGAGAGAAAATTAAAAACAAAGTATAACATTTTAAACAACTTTGACAATAATGTCTTATCACCCTCTAATTTTCTGCTCTGAAATTTCATTTTTTAGTTCATTATTTTGGTTGGAGAGCTGCTCAAACCACTGGATTTCAAAAAGATCTTGAGTGATTCTATGTCTTGTAAGCCAGACATGTTCAATGAATAAACCTCCTAATATGAAGAAATTAAAGACAAATTAAGTTCTGGCTCTGCCCTTTGCAGAGTACTGCTGCTCAGAAGTTGCTAGCAAACAGTGGTTATATTAAGCCTTTATCTACTGAGTTACTGGAGCTTTAGATTTGAATTTGTACTATAGATAACACCTTTGTCTCTTAAGGTATCTTCCACTATTTTCCTAAAAAGAGAAAGTCAGTTCTTCACAGCACATCTCGAATAGTAAGATACCTGTGTTGCATGGAAGAAGACGTTCTTTCCCTGCCTCATATCAGTAAATCAACTCAATTAAACCATGATTAATGTTTGGCTCAGTGTCACATAAATTTCTCTAACAGCTGATACTACATAAATCAAGATGGCTGGCTGCCAACTCTCTTCACTGCACTCGGTGCATACCACGCATCCCATTCCAAACACAGGTTTGCTTCCTCTCACTCCCCAAAATTGCTAACATGTAGAATGAATACCTAGAAACACCTGTCCTGTCTCTTCTGCTTGCTATCAAGCATGGCTAAAAATACAACCAGAAATATGGTTGCAGTACAAACTACGAGTTACAGGAATAGACTTTAGAGTTTACACTCTATTTGCCCCGCCTTTTACTTGCATGATAACATAAAGAACACTAAACAAACTGGAAGATAAATAAAGCTGTCATGTTCTTCCAAAATAAGAATTCTAGATACATCTCAGAAACTTTAATTAAAATTTCCTTAAGTTTGAGTCATTCAAATCTGTTGTTTGACTTAAGTCATCTCTACATGCAATCAAGTCATCTATCTCTATACTCAGGCAAGGAATGGCTAATGCTGTGGTGAGCTCCACAGCAGTTTCCTTTCAAAAAAGTAATAAACTGACTTTTGAGTATTTGGTGATGCCAACCAGGAAGGATGCAATCATGTAAATTGGCTCTTCTAAATAATTTGCATATGAGTCCCAGACATGCGGGGGGAGACAGTGTGCTAAGAATGCAGAAAAATGCAGTAAAATACAGTACACAACAACTTATGTGTTAAGAATTCAATTGCCCCCTTGATAATACTGTGCTAAGTAATCCTTTTTAACATGTGAAGGACGGACAAGGTATATACAACATTTTTTAAATGTACAGCTTCCATCTTCTGATCACAACAAACTGGGAGTACCATCTCATAGATTTAACTAACAATGATTGCAGTAATATGACCAAAAGTCCATTGATCTAGAAAAAGCATTTCTAGAATTATTAAGTCATTAAACAGCAAGTGAAAATAACAAGCAAGAAATACATAAGCAATTTATGATGTAAAAAACATTGGCTGATGGACAGGGAGTAGCTAGTATCGCTTGTGATTTATTTAATCAATATTGATTATACAGTTCAAAGATACTCACTGTGGTCAACAGTTCCATACTATGCTCTGTGGAAATAATTCCATGCCGTATGAAGCACAGTACTTGATGTAATGTGTAGTATTCAGTATTTATGGTAAAGCCATTCTGCGTTATCTCTGTCATCTAGCATTGGGCAAGTTCCAGTTACAGACAAATGCAAACTGCAATTCGAATGACAAGTTTACACTTGCGCAATGGCAGATATCTATAAATTGACTAGACTTCTCAATTATTTCAGATGACTTTTCTCAAAATGTCTAAGAGTGTTTACCAATGTCCACATTTTGGTTTGAATTAGATACGCATTAGGTAATTAGACATTTGAAATAGCTGTTAGAATTGTTAGCTGGCTCCCTCTTCTCAAAAGGCCAAAGTAGCTGACAATGGCTAATAACTAAATATTTCATGTGAAAAAGGATATGCAGACATAATTACTGCTGCAACCTCATCAGACCAGCCAAGTCTAATTAAGTGTCAAGCTAGAGTTACAAAAGGGTTATGAGATTTCCCTTAAAAACGACAACTCAGCTACGGTGACACACAGACAAAAAAACTACCTCAAGAGCAAGAGGAACATGACTTTTATGTAGGTCTGTGAGTAACGTTATCAAAAAGACCCTGTTCTTTCACATTATTCAAAATATATTATTGAAATTAAAGCACAATTGAAATATTCAACCTGTAGCCAAGAAAGAAAATTTTGTGGAATATTTCCTCCTTCATTAACATGTCCTTAAAGTAGTTAATAACCCTTTTAATTGTTTTTCCCTCCAAATCAAACATTGGAGGCTCTCATAAGCCTTACCTCTTTCCATTTGTAATTATTTACATTTCTAATTACTAGTATATCCTATTACTGAGTATCTTAATTATCATTAAATTGATCATTAAAATATGAATCTTCTGTATTCTGTTTATAGGCACAAACAAACCATACAGGTAAATGAGAGAGAGTAGTGTGTTAGATATTCAGAGATAAAGACAGGCAGGAAATAATATTATTAGGCCATTAACTTTCTAGATTTCAAACAGCTTTCCTCATTCCACATTGCACTAAGACAGAGCTTTCAAGTTTTCATAGAAGTCTTGCCAGAGTAAAAAGTGGTTTTATCTAGGCTTAGAGTGTACTATGTAAAGAGACCGTACGTATCTCAGAGATGATGTCAGACTCTCAGATATCAGCATGTATTAAAGCGAAAGTCTGATTCTTAAGCATAAAAGATGTAAAGATGACACAAACACATTTTCTATTCTGCTTATCATCCTGCACGTTTACACCGACATTCTTCATAATTTCTTATTTAATGTAGCAATGACTTTTCTTCATTTGAGAAACATCTCTCAAAAATAAAAGGCAATCAGTGCAGCATTATCACATTCCATTATTTCTAGAAGTGGCTGCCCATCTTAAGTTAGAACAAGGATTCTTCTTTTATTTCTTCCACAAAGCTCTGTCATTTTCGATATATTTGTGCTGAATAATATTGATCCTTTTTTAATTTAAAAATGTAATGGTGTTTCAACTCAATTCCTGCCACATTACTTGCTATGTAAGGCAACAGAGCTATGCTAATTCTTGCTGTGGTAACAATGCAGAATTTGCTCAGATTTTACTATTAGGAGACACTAAACTCTTCAAGTGTGGCATGCTAATCATGTTCTAATTCTTCATCCATCTCTTTTGAACTTTCCTCCATTCCTCCCCCTAAATCTGCTGACAATCCCATGCCACTGAATGTTATTACAGTTCCTAGAACTGTTCAGGATATATTTTATCTTGCTCAGGGAGTCCTCCTAATAATATTAATATGTACACAGAAAATCTTAAACTGATTGACAGCCAGTCACCTTTTCCTCAGCCATGACAGCTATTTAGTATTTTAATATCTTCTCTTAAAACTGCAAGAAAGAATACAGAAGTTTAACACTGCCTTTAACCAAATCACAGTGGTGTCTGTGCTATGTGCTAATCAAATACCATTCAGCCAAAGGGATGAAATCCCAGGCTTACTTAAGAAATTACAAATAAAACTTCTATTTGTTTCAGTAAGATTTTTTTTTGTCGTTTTGGATTAGTTTTCTGATACTTTGCTTTGTCATGCCATCAATTTGAATGGAAAGACATGACAGAATCACTGGTATAATGTAGCCCACTCCTACTGATGATTTGAATGAAGGTACTCAGATTTGCACTTTCACATAATAAAAACTTTGCTGCCCTGGTAGAATACCCTTTACCTTCAAAAGCAGATAGGCTGTTAAGCTGTTTTATTTTTTTTTCCTTTTAAAAAACCATGAAAATCACTTTGTTTGACTTTTTAGTATTACAGCTGCATTCAAAATACAGTCAGTGCTACATGGTATTGAAAACAATCCTTCATCTCATAGTCTGAACTGAAGAATCAATGTATGCATCCTACAGTATCCTGATTATCTGCTGAGATAAGATAAGGGCATGCATCACCTCATCCTCTCCACTCTTACTGAAAAGGTCATCAGAGTGCTTGAGCTGGACTGCTAACCAGGGCAGCCAGAGACCTTAGCCAAATGACACCCCATAACCTAGTATCACCAAAGAAAGAGTGAGTGAAGGATTTAAAAACAGAGGAGTGCAAGGGGAAGTAATATGCAGTGTTTATGCACTTACCTTGAATACATTTATTTGCTTTCCTAAAACTTTTTTATTTCCAAAAAGGGAGCGTGATCTGATTTTGAGAATCCTTCAGGAGAGGGTTGGCAATTTCTGAGTTGATGGAGGCTATAAGCTACACTACATCTCAGAAAGAGACATTTTAATTACCACTGAAATTAAACAATATCTAATAGAAGCCAAAGAAAATTTAGCTCTAAGTGTAAGTTGTGTGAATGACAAGATCCTGTTTACATGCTGTATTATGGCTTCTCTTTTTCTACAGGAAAGTTTCATTTTACTATTGATGCCATTTGTTTAATTTCAGAGTACGACTCACATGAGTAGATTATATTCTGGGAGCTCTAAATAATGGTTTATACCCACATATATGAGAAGAGATCTTGTCTGTAAAATCACAATACTGCAGCAAAATTTTTTTTGTCTAAATGACTTTTCAGGCTTTTGTTTCAATGGAACTTTGTTCATTCAAGCAAGCCTACATTGCTGGCCACAATAATACAGGTAGCATGGTGAAATAGAAATAAATCAGAAAGAAGATAAGCTAATTGAAGTGACACTCATATTTCAAAGGCATTGCCTTTGAGGATGAAAAATAAATTTTGAGAGTTTTCCAGTCATTTAAAAAACTCCGGTCATTTAAAAAAAATATATTCTAGATAATTATTTCTCTCAGGTATCATAAAAATCAAACTATACATTTCCTGTAATGTTATCACAATAACATGTTTTCAGAACCACACAGGGAACATATGAAATTCACTTACGGAAGGTGATTCTAAAAGGTTGACACCTTTTAAAAAAAAAAAAAAAGACAACTAAAGTTTCCCATTGTCTCTGTATATACAACAAATTGACTGCATAAACCATATTTCAGTAAAAGTCTTGCTGGAGTGAAATTTTAATATTGTCAAATCTTTATATTTGTTCCTTATTTTTGGTGCAACACTCAGCATCCTTGCTGACACCTACTGTTGCACAGATAATTATGAAAAACAAAATCCAAATCCATGAAGAATATTTTTCACATTATGGAAGCAACTATTAAAAAAAAAAAACAACCTCCGGTTTTAAACTCATGTTTTGTTTTTCAAGTAACAAAATACAAAACTTTGGACACTTCCTGTATAATAATCTAAGAAAGCTGAATGGCACAAATCCCCAAATAAAAATGTATTTTGAATAAAGTATTCATCCACATCATGCAGAAGTAAAAATCTCTAGAGTAAAAATCTCGTAAGAAAATCAACAAAACAGTTTGGAAAGTTGGAGGAAATACATCAAACCTTGAATATAGAAATAGAACTATGTTGTTGCAATGACCAAAAGTCATCTTATATAAATGCTATTTTGAGCAATAGATATCGGAATTGATTTAAATACTAACACACTACCAGTCTCCCAGAGTCAAAATAAGCATTCTGTAATTCCTTGTAAGCAATGTGAGCACGTTAAGTATCTGAATTAACTAAACTGCAGCCAGAAGGCGGCCCTTTCAAATAATTTTGTTAAAACATGAATAGAAAGGCTACAACATAAAATAGAAAAAGATATATTGAATGTCAACAGTTTGTATTACATGGTCAGCAGATATTTATTACATCTGTAAACACTGATAGCATTTACTATGCTATGGGAAGCAGGTAGCCTTGAAGAGACCATCTTCCTCTTATGTGCCACACTGGTTTCCCATCCGCATTTTTTTAACACTTAGGAATTACTATAGATCAAACCCCTTATTTCAAAATCCCATGAGACCTTTTTAGAAAAAAACATACTTTTTATAAATTTAAGCATTTGTTATGGCTGTCAAACACTATCAGTCAAATTTAGCTCATAAAGCACTAAACAGGCTTGGGCTGCTAGTTATACAAATTTGGATCATAAATTTAAAACCTGCCTTGTCCCTATTATCTATTTTCAGCAGACAAAGATCTCAATACAAAAGAGATTAATCATTCTGGGGGTTAGAAGAGGTGATCATGTGTCATACTATAGATACAATATTTGGTTTAGACAATTCCACAATTATTCAGGAGCTCTGCAAAAGAATTAAAAGTTTTTGCTCCACTAACAGCATATGTTAGATGAGAAGTTTTCATCTTTCTTCATTGTCAGTCTGACACCTGTAGAGAAACTTCTCCGAGGCCATAACCAATAAACAAAAATTTACTTTAATAAACTTGTTCTTAAGGGTCCCGTGATATCCATCCCCATTGGTTTAGAGTGTTTCTTTCACAGAGAGGCTTGCTTCATTTTTATCTCACCTGAATACAGATGTACGGGAAAGGCAATTGTTCATGAGGGAGGGAATACCAATATCACTAATAAACTTATCTTTGACACATAAAAAATAAAATCAGATCAAAGTCCATGCTACTAATAAAAAACAGGTTTGCTACATGTACGTTATAAAAAATTGATTTTTTAAAATAGATGGGGGGTTGCCCATTTTATGAATTTATGCCCAGATGCAAGAAAGTATATAAATCCAACACACCCTGATTCAAAAAATATAAAACACAATGGAAAAAACTGAAGTCTCTGCTCATCTGGCAATGTCTGGTGACATACCAATTCAGTAAGGAATTTATACATCTGAGAGGTTTCAGATTGGGAAAATGGAGGGGGTTTAAAGTGAATTATGAAAATTTGCAACATTCATATTACTATAAAGAAATTTAATTCAGTTTTTGCAAGCATTTCAGTATTTGACCAAAACCAGACCCTGAAACAGAGCAATACATTCCCTGCTGTCATTTACTGCCTCTCCAATTACCAAGCTTCAATCCACTTCTCAGAGGAGTAAGAAACATGAAAGACAGGTCTGTGAATGACTGATTAACATGGAAATGATCATTTCATGAAGATTATATTGTATTCTTAACAAGATCAAAAGTGTGCACTAAATTATTGTTATGATAATTACCTTTGGCAGAATTTGTCTTATTGTTAAAAAGCAATAATAAGGTACCTTAAGAGGCAGAGCAATTACACTTAACTGCTGTAATTAATAAGTTAATTCTCAGGCAAAAATGATTCATATCATAGGAATTATGTAACTGCTGCCATTTAAATTCTTACTGCAATACCTTAATATAATTTAAATGAAGCATTGTTAATATTTCTAAACTTTTACTTCAATAAGGTAAGAGAACAAATTCAGTTCAGGACGAAGACCATTTCATTTCTGTGTCACTGCACTGGATTGTCTCAAACTGAATATCAAAACATGCATATGTAATCCAAATGAGGAGAAGGGAGGGAGAAGAGAGCAGAGGTTAATATTTGTACACACAGCTTTTGTGACATCAGTTTGCTCCTTTCCCAGCAGGTGTCATTCAAAAATCTTTCTTCACTATCAAAGATGTTTTGCCATCAAACATTATTTCGTGTATATCACTGCATGATCAAAAGAAATTTCACAGAGAGATTTAATCCTCCATTCTCCCCTTAAAGAATTTGTGCCAGAATTTGTGATTTGACATAACGTAAACAGTGAATTTCATTAATTGCCTTAAGATCTATTTTTCTCTGATGACCTCCATTGCTATTTCTGAGTGATCTTCAGAAAGCCAAAAAATGTCAGAGTGATTTCAGCCACGGTTTTTAATAAATGGTTCATTAGAGTACTATGAGTATAAAACAATTCCCAGACCACCTGCATTTTACTACCAATAATCCTAGATGATTTCTAAATGACAACACAGCTCTCAGTGTCCTTATTACATAGGAAGTCATTTAGGTCATCATTTTTCCAAAGATGATATACACAAACAGTTTTTACCATGTCACAGCATGATTTGTAGAAGACTTACTGCAAATAAAAAACACTCAGCTTGTTGGCATCCCTGATACTTCATGATTTGGGGATTCACTGGCTTCGAAAATGGCTTCCTCAAAAATTGAATACAGAAACACTTCTTTGTTACTCCTTCAGAAAAAGGAATCCCACTTTTTCAATGTCAGAACAAGTACATTTTCTACTGTGTTTTTAATACTTAAGCAAATATCTTCCCAAATACTCTGCAGTAAACTTTCAATTGTATTGATGATTTTTTGAAAAAACATCACTCTCTGGCTATACTAAATCAATATATGCAACACTAATTAAATAGTCAGAAATTATTCCGCACCTGGAACTGCATACAATGTGTATCTCTAGGCTCCATTTAAGAACTCAAAAATCACGAGTGAGGGCTACATCTCTTATCTCTACTTGCAAAGGTGTTGAAAATTGAAATAAAAGTTGCAGTCAAGCTGTGTCCTGTCCCAACTTCCTGTGCAGCCCCAGCCTACTCGCTGGTGGGGTGGTGTGAGAAACAGAAAAGGCCTTGACACTGTGCAAGCACTGTTCAGCAATAGCTAAAACATCCCTGTGTTATCAACACTGCTTGGGTCACAAATCTAACATGTAGCACCATACCAGTTACTATGAAGAAAAATGAGTCTATGCCAGCCAAAACCATCACAATTGTATATAATTAATTGTGTATAAAACTGACTGCATATGTAAAGGAAAGACCAATCCAAATAAAAACATATTCTCAAATTAATTTTTTTATGTATTCCATACGTGATGCTAAGGACAAGCTGAAAATTTTAAAGCAAGTAAGATGCTAGTGTGATAACTGTGTAGTACAGTATATGTATATAGTAAGGCATAGCAATTAGTTTGATGACAGTCTAAGCATTTAAGAGGCAAAAGTAACATGAGTTCTGACTGTTCTGTTACTTTGCAGGGAAAGCAGAGCCAGCTGTCAAACAAACTCAAACATCTTTCAGAGGAAAGTAAAGAGATGGGCAATTCTTAGAATACATTTTAAAGAGTTTGTCTGATATCTTTTTGTTGACAAGCAAGATGATGTTATCGTTTGTGTTTTCATCAATATTGCCATACAACACTGCAAAGGTTTAACAGCATCCTCTGCAGACAGCCCTCACAGGAGCTTTGGGACCAGACATATTCACTGAGTATTCCCAACAGGGAGGGTGTCTTCAAGCTGGTTGTCAGGTCAGGTCCAAAGCGAGAGACAAAACCTTCGGACTCAAAGGCTGCAGCAGACCATAGCTCAAAGAGGCTGAGCTCTGCTTGCTAGCCAGTTTTATTAGCTCTCTTGATAACACAAGGGCAGCCAAAGACATTGTATTTACAAAACATGATCTCCTTTGAAAGGATGCCCATGTAACCGCGACAAACATGAGCTGCTAGCGTATAATGGCACCAATATACTGAAAAGTAGGAAAAGAGAATGCACCCTTGAGATTCACATGAATGCAGCTGAAAGCAAATGGGGCAGAGGCATAACTAGTAAACAGCAACCAAAAAAAACACTTGAGTTGTGTGAAATAACCCTCAACCAGCAGGACACTGATGAATTGTTCCCACTCTTTCTAAATGCTAGCAAATGCCCTGGAAGAAATCTAGACCAAGAGACCTGGGCTTTGGGTAGGTGTTGGTAGTGTGTTCTTTTTACCTTTTTGCAACTCTGTTTGCAATTTTGTAATAACCTGCCTAACATTATACTTTCATAAAGTAAACTAGAATGATTTTTTTTTTCTTAAATTTGTCTAGTCAATAATATTGGTCTTAATTTGATTTGCTGGGATGTGGGCTTGGGAGTGGTAGGTCTATTTCCAGTGGCATGCATATTTACCTTTAATGCCACATACCCAAAAGATGTTTAGGATTCTCAAGAGTAGGCATAATGTTTTAGCACCCACCTGATACGGTCAAATGTATGGATTTATGATGTCAAGCCTTAAATCAGAGGGAAAAATAATATCCTCTGTCAAATGAAAAAAACTGTGATTCTTTGTGGAAAGAAAAGACAGTTTATAACTTCTGATATATTTGGAAATTTTGTTGTGATTTTATTGTCTTCTTTTTAAAATGTTTGCTCAAACATGAGAAAAAATAATTTAAGTATGATACAATGTCAGTGATCAAAATGGGGTAATTCTTTTAAATCTTCTAATGGGTTTCTTTGATACACCTCCAAAAAAGTGTAATAGTTATTCATGGTCGTTATATTCTCTGAAGTTAGATGTTGGCTAAATACAGGATTTGAAAATGTTCTTGTGAGTTAAAATGCGAAGAGAGTACTCTGGTGATGAAAGAAAATATGCCATTATTTAATGTTTGTTTGGGTTTTTTTGTTGTGGTTTTTGTTGTTTTGTTTTTTTGGTTTTTGGGTTTGTTTTGTTTTGTTTTTTTAAATTAGACTACCAGTGTCAATTCACCTAAGTTATATCCAAAATCTGTTAGGTCCCTTTGTTGCAAATATCTCTACAAACAAGTCCAATGAATGCCTCTGTGATTTTTATGCATGGAGGCAAGGCCACAAAAAAAGATTTTCACAACATCCAGACTTCTTCAGATTTAAAACAAATGACCATAATATACGTGTTAAGAGATTGTTATTATTGTCCTGTAGATACACAAATAACTCAAGAAAAATAAGCATTGTTAGTGTTCTTTGGACCTTTGCTATCCATATATTACAGGATTGTGACTATACGTTAGAGGAGAGAAAATATCTGAAAAAATAGGCATGAGTACAATCCATTATAGTAAAAACATTTCAAACAAGTACAATGCAAAATAGTTTCTCCAATTGAAATTACTAAGATAGTGACACAGTAATACAAACTTCAGTCAATCACTTTTGTAGAAGAGAACAGCATAGTTACTGTATAAAGCATACATATAAAGTCATGTTAGCTTTACTAATAGAGATGGAGATATTGGAAGTACGTGAAATATATTTCTCCTTTATAAGTTTCAAAGACCTGTTTCTTTGAGAAGTGCTTCTTTCCACAATAAACCAATTACACTAATCAATACCTTTCATTTTAATTTAGGCCGCAATTATTTTAAGTGATAAAAAGTTCAACTTTGCATATTTTTCCTAACTTTACTTTTTTGCAGACAGTTACAAAAACCTGTGGCTCATTATGCTGTTCAGATTGATTTGAAACTGAAGCAGCAATTAGTTCTATAGTAACAAAAAGGACTATTAATTATCTGCAAGAGTCTAAACTCTGCTAAATGATTATTTCCACCATAATTATCAGGGTATACAGGTCACTGATTATCATCAAAAGCAATTAAGAACATCCCAAGACACCACAGAATCAAGGGATCATGATAAATCTTTAAGATCATTTCTACAAGGCTGTGACCTACCCAAAGGCCTACTGGAGTTACAGTGAAGAGATATGGAGGGTGTCATACCTGAGCTTAAACTCATATTTGAGAATGCAGGATAGCTCATACTTTAAAACAGAAACACTGAGTTCAGATTATAAATTTAATTTTGGTATTCAAGAAGACAAGGAAAAATGAAAGCAGTTTTCACATTTCAAAAAATTCTTTAAGAAAAAATAATAATACAATAACTGTTCTCTCATTTGAGAGAAACAGTTCTCTTTGAACAGTTTTCAGCACTTACCACACAATTTAACATGTGTAGCTTACTGAGATCTTATATAATCAAGGATTTTGGAATCTGCTTTTAGAATGAGCACATCGCTCAGTTGGGTAAAAAACATATCAAATTTTTTATCAAATAGATATATGTAAACAAAAAAAAAAATCAAAACAATGAAAGTCTTAAAAGCACTTCTCACTGTGGTATCATGGAGAAATGTGGCCTGAAAGAAATGAGATTAAATCCACATAAATATCAAAATTATATCAGTCACCGTTACGCTTACTATATGGTTCCTTGTTAGTTTTACAACACTGAATTTCCACTCCAGTCCTGCAAACTATCCAACCAAGTCTCCCTGCAGCTAACGTAAAGATCCCATCTTTGCTTTCCCCCACTTCAGAGCAGCCCAGTTACCTGAACCCTGACCCTGCTGCTACAGACATCACTGCTTAACCTCCCATTTGGGATAATCAAAGACATCTTTTTCACTTCAAGGAGTGCAAACGAAACCATGTAGAATACCATTTTTAAGAAACATGTACCTCAAAATATAACAAGGCTGCCTTGAAAAAAAGAGGGAATATTTCAACCCTTTGCATACGTGCATTAGAAAACCACTTCATTCATCTATGCTTCCTGTCTGAAAAGGAACCACAAGCAATTATTCTTGTGAAAAGATTAGCACCTTTCCAAGCCTATTTGAACACAGAGTAACAAAAAGGTGAATGACTAATGAGCACAGGTTTCTGATGAAGGACTTCTGTCCATCATACAGAAGTCCGTATTTTGGGACCTAACATCATCTCTCCCTTCACAAAGCATACTCAACACTCTGTTTTTATTGTCAAGTCACCTCTACAACTGGAAATAGACAGTTCTCAGAAGAGATATAAAAATACCTCCGAGCTATAGGTATAGAATTTAATTCATGGAAAAGAGATTGCATTATTTGCCTGAAACATTTTTTTGTGGGTAAACAGTACCACAATATTAATCTGTATTCATTTAGGTATTCTAACATTATTGTCCTCATTATAACGTTAACACTTATCCTAACATGTTTCATCTGAGACTATGTATGTACACGTTTGCTAAAAAACTTGCATTACTAGGAATCAGCCATACAGAGAAGAAAAAGACAGGATCATGCAGATACGTGACAGAAGCCTGCTTATCAAAGAAGAGTTCAAGATGTGGCTTCTGTTCCGCTCTGCCTCAGCTGGATGCCCAATTTTCTCAATGTCCTGATGCTTCCCTTCCTAAGATTCATCATAAATCTTTGGTATCCTACAATCCATTTATGTTATTTCTATAACTGAATCCATCAGTTAAAGCTCTGACCCTCCAAGAACAAAATCTCTACATATACGCTAGCAAATGAGTACTTCATTCAGTTTCTACTGACATGCAGACAAGAAGGTTCCACGCTAATGTCTCAGCACTCCCTCTGACTTCAGAAGGAACATTTAAATTCTCAGTGTTCAACCCAAAAAATCTAGCTTCCAGATCTGGTGATCATACCTGAATCTATCACCAATGAGCAGCATTGCTGATATGATAATTTCTTTTATTTAAATATTGCTTTTTTCCTCATTAAAAATCCCTGAGAATCAATAAATACTTTTGGAGATAAAATAAACCAGCTGTTACATGATAAATGATGCAGGTTCTTATAAATATGATAAAAGTTTAAAAATCATAAAGGGTTCTCTACAGGTGCTAATTTTACTACTTGAATGAAATTAATAAGACTCTCCATAAAACAGCAGGAGATCCTTAGATTACATGCGTAATCAGCAAGAAAATTTATTGTGGATTCACGAAGCACAAAATGTTTGTGTAATGTATGCAAAAGTGGTACTTTATTCTCTGCAGTGAACAATTCTGAGTCCTTATAATAGAAAAATATTTAATAGTTTGAAAACTCTTGAGGCATAGTTTTAAAAAGTTGTTCAACTGTGATTAATTCAACTCATGACAAACTAGTAATGAAAGAAGGACCACCTTATTTTAATATTCAGTAGGATCCATTATTAAAATAACTATTTAAGGTTAAACAATGGATATAGAGACAACTGAAAATCCAATTTGATGTCTAGGGAAGTAAGATCTAGGAGAGTGAGATTCACAAATTGAGTACTGCATTAATCTGAAAAGCTAAGCTACTTTTCATTATCTGATATCCTGAAACAGCACACAGGCAAGTGATAAATTTAACATTTGAATACAAAAAATATTAAAAGATGTTTTCCATTGCATGTAATTGCAGCCATTCTGATTCTTTAAGGAATGATTTCTTTCAGGGTACTGTGCAATTAGAATGAGCTGCTTGCATAGCATCTTTAGCTCAATAGCTATCAATGGACTTTTACCTCACACCATTTCTTGGCTACTGTATGTACAATGTATTTATTACATGACTGCTTATTACTGTAAACCTCATGTATGTTTTGTGAACCATTTCAGATGAAGACATTCTAGCAGTGGTCCCAAAGAGGAAATTCTATCCCATTTGTTCTATTAAATTCTCAGCAAATTATGCCCTCTGAGAAACAGTGTATAGCCCAGCTTTTATCTTTTTTTCAAAAATCTTTTATTACAATGTACCATGGAATCATGAGTTTGTGTTCAATACTTTACATTTAATATTTATTGATTGCTGCAATTAATTGCTTTTGTTCTGTACTTTTGGGTTTAATTAAGTGGACTAAAATTGTCGATACACTGCAGCTGTTCAACTGACTCACAAACAAAACTAAATAATACTTTACCATGACTAGTTATTAATGTTCTGCCAATGAAACAAGCAAGGGGACTGCATGGGTCAGGGAATTAGTAATAACAACAGAATACAGAGCCTTTAATTTTTAGATTAACTGCTCAGCACAGATTAACAGTACCTAAAATGATTGTAATCTAAGGACGCTTACTTACTTATGTTACATGTGTTATGTGAAATGAGATTACTGATAACAGTTTAGTTTCTGGAACCCACGCCTCAAAAGCCATCACCAAGTGGCATCCTTTGCTAAGTACACTTACATAGTACAGTGCTTAAAGACATCATCTGTTTCTGCTCATGTCCTGAATGGTGGTGAGCAAACTCTGCGGCACTTCGGAACTGACTGAAAGCCCCATAGCTGTGTCAGTACAGTGCTAAACCAAAGCAAACACATCCTACAGACAGGCCACAAATATTAGGTGGAGGTTGTGAGCATGAAAATATGTTCACGTGGCTTTTGAGTTGAATCTGTGTCATATTCTGCAGGCCTATAGTGTGGCCAATGGCAATATACGGTGTGGATATATCCATTGATAGTTCAGTAAAGAGTCTTTAGCAATTTAGGGACTGATCTGCACTGTGAACTTTGTAACTGTTCACCCCATTACATGACGGTAACCCAGTAACGTAAATAGACTATTGCTGCAAAACATGTTGCACTTGTCAAGTAGGAAAAAGGAAGACCCCTATTTCCAGAGCCTTGGTACTTCTCAAGAATATTATATTCAAGGATATGCAAAGAAAGAGGCTATATTTGTTGAGATAAATTGGTACATCTTCTTTAATAGCAACATAAATTTAGAGAAGTGAGAAAATCTGGGCCAGAATATGAATTAAAATCCAGTTTCCCTGTTTAAAATACAAGTTGTACATTAACAGATGTTATCAATTCTAACATTAATTTCCTATATCTATTCTATGCAGGTTCTTCTAGAGTCATCATTTGAAAATCATCTGGACACATACTGTTTCTAATATCTAATTGATTAATTTACCCTAAACGATGGATGCTCACAAATTGTTCATCACTAACCAAAAGGCTTAAAGTGAAACTTCATTTGTCAGTATCGCGGGTTATCCATGAAGTTGCTGCCAATCTTTTTGGGCATCAACATGCTAGCAGACCATCCTTTCCCAGGCTTTGAATGCATTCCCTTTCCTACATGCAAGGCAATTTGTCATTTATCAGCTTCCTTTCAAACTTCCAAGACTCTTCCCTTATCAAAAGACAGCATTCTGCTACAAACGTTCCTAAGCCACTGAATTTTGAAAAAGCTGGCTGACCTGGCTCTCAAAGTACCACAGTTTTATCAGAACTTCGGAAATCTTCCTTTTTACCAAGGGTTAGTGCTTTCATGCCTTCTCTCCCCAAATACCTTATCATGCTGAATTTCTTTTTAAAATTACTTCAGCCTTTTATTCCTCTTCCTCCGCACACAAACACACACGTATATGTGTATATGTATATTTATACATATATAGGTCTACTGGGCCTTATCTGATGCAGATTTCCTGTAATGCCTTCAGCATTATAATATAATATAATATAATATAATATAATATAATATAATATAATATAAAATAAATATTGCATATTATATAATATTTATAGAAAGATAGGTTCTACTGAAAGATAAGATTCAATAATTTGTAAAAGACTGATATTTTGGAATAATATTTATGCTTTTCATATTCTCTGCAAATACAAATGCAAGACATGAATCATGCCCTTTAACATATTTCCCTGGGTTTTCTGAGACTAGATCAGATGGAACATTTCATCAGAATCCTTGAAAATTCATGCAAACAGCAAATATGAGCATCTGCATTTTAAGTATTAACTTAAATAAACCATGAAAACCTCAGCACTGGCAGATTTGCTCTGACTCCTTTGCCAAAGGGTGGCCTTCATATTCTTTACCCTGAAAGCGTTCCACACAAGAGATGAATGTGAAATTTAGCTTTCATAGCTGCGACACATATCCCAAAAAGCCTTACCGTCACTAAATTTAATCCTGATAAAGAACACGGTAATTTCTACGCCACATTATTTATAAGTGAATTAAAGCGAATATTCAGTAGCCCAAAGTGCAAATAATTATATCCACTCTTCCAAACAGATATCTTTGAATCCTATTAATGTTAGTTTAGCATCTGCGGAAGTGACGTTACCTACAAACACACACACACAAACTCTGCATCGTGATGGGTTAGTTCCATCCTTTAACGGCCTGTTGCTCTGTGACTGATCTTTATCATTTAACTTCTTTTGCCACATCTTTATCCGGGCATTTAGAAAAAAAACAGGCTATACCTTAATAAATAATCCCATTTAATCACAAAGTCTAAAATATATATGTTAAAGGCATGGCCAGCTGTCTACCTTTACTTCATAGACTACTCTCAAGTTTTCAGCAATGTCTACATTGGGCAATGTAGAACAAGCTCAAGGATTCTTGCGTTTGAGTTCAGCCAGGCTGGTAAATCTGGAAGTGGTATTCACACAGTGCTGCGCCCAAAGCTCACTCTGAAAAAATGCCTGGGAAGATTACAAAAAGAGACAGCCAAATGCTGTGTACAGTGCCCCTGAGAAAGATCAAGACTTTAAAAGCAACAATAACCACAAAAATATGCAGACAAAATCTGAACCATGCACATAAGGTAAGAAATGGAATACAATTTATACCTTGGCAGAGTTGCAACTTCAGTTTCTCCCTCTCCTGCCCCCTTCTACCATATATCAAGATGTTTGTGTGTATGATGTGGTCAAATTAAAAACTGTACCAGCCCTTTAAAGAAAAGAAAATAGGCCTAAGGACTGAGGATTTTATAAGCAGCCTGAGATTCCAGTCTCTAAAATCCCCAGGGCCACTTTGAAAATCTCAGCCTAAATGTTTAGCCGAGTTACTATCTGCTTTTCTTTCAAAGTGCAAATCCCAGTTGTTCTCAGAATTTCCTAATGCATAACACGCTTATCCATGAAACATAAGCTGTGGTTAGGATGAAACCTTTGCCCTGCATTCTCTCCATAGATACAAACTGTCTGTCAATATACTATAGTACTGCTCCCATTCAGCTCACACTGCATTTAGGAACCCCTGTACTTTAAGATTTAGGAGGCTTCAGAAACCCACTTTTTAAAGCATTTTCAGCAAACTTGGAAGTAAAAAGCATTGTTGGTCTATTTCAAGTTTTTTAATACGATGTAAAAGAATGGGAGGTAGTTAAAAATACAAAGCGCTGTGGAAAGGAAGCAGGCATTCTAGATAAAAGTACTTAAGATTAATTTAACATGCACAGGATTTCCCAATTAAAACTTTCACATTAGCACTGCATTTTCAACAGTTAATCTCCTAATGAGACATCCCCAGCAATGAGAAGTGAATTGCAGGACTGAATATGGCCCTGAGGCCCGCATCTGGAAAAGGCTGTACTTTGTAAACGCTGGATTTATGCTGCGGTCTCAAATTCTGCGAAGAAAGAGCTGCACTGCCACCTACTGTCAAGACATCTTTTCCCATCAGGAGCTGCCACTAAAAGCGAGAAATCCTTCGTGCTCCCGCACAAAATGTTGAACGCTGTTGACCAAACCGCACACAAAAGAAAATGGTGTAACTTAATTCTTCATGCGTGCAAAGCTTAGATGATTTTTTTTTTTACTCTGGTAGCTGGAAAGGCCGATTGTTTCTTTTTCTCTTTTCTGCATAATGCAATAAAAGCAAAGGAATGCTGTGCTGAACAATGTGGGAGAGCCTATGCAAAAGTCTGTTTTTTCTCTTTCTCTTATTCCCAGATCTCCACTGTCCTACCTTTGAATCCTGGCTGACCTGCAGTCATCTCTGCTAATAATACTCCAACTGACTCATCCAAAAGTGGTATGTTGCGGTTGACTTCTTCCCTTCCCTAGGGGCCAAAGGCATTACCTCTGTGATGTGCCTGATCTCCAAGAGTCTGGATGTGAAGGAGCCTTGCATAGCAGCCCATGGCACCACTGTGGAGATACTAGCTTAATTGAAAACAAAGTTTTACTCCAGTTTCCTCTCAGGGTCTTTTTTGACAGCTAAAATTGCAAATCAATTACCATATTGAGAGCAGCTACTCCCTTTCCTAGTAGACATACTCACTACCAATTGCTCATGAAATAGATTTTCATAAGTAGCAGAAAACAAAGGGAAATAATATTTCAGAATGCAAAGAAAGAAACTTACCTAATAGTGAAATAGCGAAGAGGGAACATCAGGATAAATGAATGTGTCAGCTGTGCTCTCTGTAAATTCTAGCCAGCTTGAACAACCATTTATCTAGGATTTAAGATATAGTAGCAGACAACTGGGTGTTTTTTCTGCTCTTTGCCTTAATTGTATATGCAAATAGCATTATAGATATATAGGTGAGAGAATCCCCATCCTTACGTTTATAGTTGTTTGGCAACATTAAAGCACAGACCAATTCAAGCTGCTGCCAGGAAAATCACAGAGTTACATATCATCTGCAAGCACCCTGGGGGCAAAAGTATCTCCAATTCAGTGTGTGTCAAAGGCGCCTCAGAAGACTGAAGTTGTGAGCACACGCTCAAAGAAACATATGCCCTTCCTACATTACCATCAAAATAAGTCCAAAACAAGCAAGATGGCTCAATTGCGTTTTCTAAAGGCTAGACCTTTTTTTTTTTTTTTTTTAAGTTTGTAGTAGACAGGAGCTCCTGCAACTACAGAAGTGGTGAGATTCACTTGTTTAATAACTGGGGAAAAAAATTCCAGACATCCTGTCACTATCTCTCTTCTCCTCTGCCTTCAGGCCTAGCAGTACTCCACATTTCAAGTACAATATAAGACAGCTACTAAATTTGTGTGTCTCCATTCTGTGTCTTTTTAGATACATAATATGGTCATGGCACCAAAGGGTTTATGTGTTCGGACCCTAGAAGAGAGCTGTTTCTTTTTAAAAGCATAAATACAGTACAATAATCCTTGAGAAAACATAAATTTCCATACATTTGCACATGAAAAGTCTCCTTTCACTTTTCATTTAGCAATAGAATAGTTCTGAAGAATTAATTCTGTTAGAAATTCTATTCTGTTGCCCTAAAATTAAAATCTTGTATTTATCTGTTCATCGTCTTACATACTGTAGGGCTTTTACTGCAAATAAATTCAGAATTTTTGTCTCCATTACAGAACAGTGGCAACAGAGGTAATAAAAAACAAACAATTTTTTTGTTCTCTCTTCATAGAAATGCTACTTTTTCTTCCCACTGGAAATTCTTAAAACATCTTCCTTCCAGCAACAAGCCCATGTGATAAGTTTTATATGGCACATTATGTAGCATTAACAGAAGAAACTTGTACTTCACCTATTCCTTATATCCACTGTGTTTAAATTCATCTAACGGAGCTGTTTACATCAGGAATAGTAGATTTTTAAGCCATCTCTACAAAAGCTCTTCAGGCAACAAAGTGAGTCTAATTAATTATATGTTTTCATCTTGTCTTTACACAAAATCATCTGACAAGACAAAAACATAGCAAGAGAAGACCAGAAACAAATTTTAGGAAGGCTAATCTGCCTCTCCACACTCTCTGTAGCTGCTGTGTTGGGTTTCGTCCTTAGCTGGCCATACCATCACCATGCTTGGCAAAGTCAGTTGTGACTTCTACCTATGTTAGCAAAAGCTTTGACCAGGATACACTTCTGAGCAGAAGTGTAAAAGCTTGATGTTCTGTAACACAAGTATTTAAGCAGTCCTTAATCCAAAAGCATTTTAGACTGCTACTGTGAACCAAAAATACTTAACTTCTTTCTGTATTTAGTTTTACAGAACTGTTTCTTTTTCTCTACTCTTTTCTATTTCCTCTCCCCCAGACTGACTCTCTTGGTATCCTTTCTCTTTACACAGAAAACAAACATCCAACAGTATTTCAGCTGAACCTTCAAACCTACAATGTTCAGCTGTGCCCATGGTAGGAAAAATAGGCTGTCCATTTCCAAAAGAAACTACAGTGACTATGAGAATCAATAGAGAGCTGAAAAAAAATCTATGGGAAAATCATGAAGATTGTTTCGACAATGAACAATTTTTAACAAAACCAATACGTATTCCTTTTTGTTATTATCGTTTGCAAAGGACCTATCCTGTAACGCATTCTGTTTTGCAAATTACCATTTTTAGTACTGGAAAAGCAAAGACAAAGGCCAGAACCTCAGATGCTGTAAATGTTGTGACTTGATGGCACAAAATAGCACTGTTCTAATAGCAAGCAAGAATAAGCAAAATCCTGGTGTACTGCAATGCAAAACCAGGACTTCTACTGTTTGCAGTGAACTTGAGAATTCACTTAATGAGCAAGCTTCATTAACATACAGCAGATATGTTGCTAGACAGGCTAACAGAATAAACCTCCGGCTCTCAAGTAGAGATGCAACCTTTCAGAGCCCCAATGCCGCTTTCTGACAGAGACTGAGTGAAGTACTGCCCAGCTTCCAGCTGATGAATGACAGGATGTCCAAATGACAACACGGCAACTTAACTGAGCAAAATAAAGACATAACCCTCTGAATGACAGTGGTTAACCACATAGGGAGAAACATCTGGGCTAACAAGAATGCCACGTTACAAGGCTCTAGCTGTAATTTTTCCCAATATCGATTCACTATTAATAACCTGATCCCTGCTACAATAGTGAACACCATTGTCGCCTGTTATGATTGAATATAACCAGCAAAGCTCTTTCATGTTTTTCTCTGCTCACAAACTGTATTACTGGTACTCTAATACAAAAGCTGGAGAAATATCTGCAAGATCTGCATACGTAGTTAGATCTCTGCTAACTAAGAATTTAAAGTTCTCTTTTATAAATACCTAGTGGCAAGCCCAGATCATTTTAAGGCATATCTTCCTGGAAGAAGTAGCATAGCCAGCAAAAGTATGGAAAGAAATGAAAACTGTTCACCTATTATACAGCATGTCTCAGTTTACTTGGAGATTTACGTTGGTGTAAGGCAGGTAGGCTTTTACAGATCCTCCACTTCTGCCCACCTCTAAGGCAACTATCTCACCTCCAGCTTGGTCCTGTGGATACAAGAAGGATTGCAGCAGGATTTCTTACTTAGGAGCTGATATGTGTTGAGGAATTCAATGTTTCCTTGTTATTTAGGCCTCAGCTGATTAAATAAAATAGATAGATAGCCTAATATGTTAGAAACTAGTGGTAGTTTTATTACGGAATACTGCCCCTCATTTTCTACCAGATGTCCTTTCTATTTTGCATGTTCATATTCTTGATAAGGATCCTTACGGAAAAAAGAAAAAAGAGTATGCTTTCAACTTTAATTATCAGTTTAAAAATGCAGTTCTATATCCTGAATGCTTTACAAACAGGCTTCTTTGGTTTCTGATCTCTGTGATGGTTAGGAGAAAAATAGACATGTTCAGGAGCTGGAAAATATTCCTGATATACAATCTATTTTCAAAAGGAAGAACACAGCTCAATCCTAGACATAACAATAGTTTTGCTAAAGTAACATCTTTAAGTAGAGGTGGTTAAGATTAAACCATTGCAGTTTAAGGAAAAACACTACTAATTTTTTTTTTTTTCTCCATAATATGCACAGGCAGTTGCAAAGATACCACTGAATTATTCTTGATGTTAAAGAGAAGATGATCAGTAAAATATTCTTCATGTTCTTGCAGATGCTGGCAATAACAATGCAAAGCAATACAGTGTACATATTAACATTATCTTTGTGAATACCTGACAGGTGTGGAGCATACTTGAAATGAAGGGAGTCTTTGCCCCAGAGTTCTTCCAATCACAAAGAAAACGGAAGTTGAGACACAGAAACAAAAATTCAAACTGAAACCCTGCAGCTCGGAGAGAGAGGATACTGTTGAGCTGAGTAATACCTTTGAAGTGACACAAAGTTAAATTGGTATTCCTTAACCACATACAAAGATTTTATATACTGATTATGTGTTCAAAGTACTTGTGCCTGTTTTCAACAGTGGTTCTTACACAGTCATCTATGAAGCACTGCTGCTGAATGTAAGTGACCCTCAGAGATCCATCTAATCCTCAACTACATGAAAGAATATGGTAGATTTGAGTTTAATAAATCCTCATTATTGTACATGGTCAACAGCCAGACTTTGTTTTAAGATTTACAACTATATTTATGTGTAACAAAGTTTATTTGCCTCTTACTTGGGTAAGCATTGGTGAACGGTGTGTTGGTTAGTCACAGAACACTCATTTGTTTCTGACTGAGTTAAATAATTTCAGATTTGATATCACGTGAGCCAATTCATTTCTGAGTTGCTTTCTCCCACAGCTCTATGAAGCTGCATGCGACAATTAGGCTGGCATTCTGCAATTGATGGCACAGGACTCCATAGCTACGGCAGAATGCTTTACCAAGCATTTTCTCCATGAAGGGAAGCTATGACTCTGTTTACTTGCCAGTTGAATTATTAAGCTCCTGGCTGATATTTCAGTCAAGTGAAGAGGAATTTTAAGAACGATGCAAACTGAAAGAGCTCTCAGGCTTTAAAAAAAAAAAAAAAAAAAGCTACAGTGTTTAAACAAGAAAAGGAAAGGAATCATAAGCTCTGAAGAGATCTTTCTTACCCTCTAAAACAAAACTAAATATTTCAGAACCCATAACACAATGAGGTTAAATAAGTGGGAGGCCTCCCCCTTGTGCTTGAGGAACAGGAATATTAAGGTTATTTTTCTTTAACGAACCAGCCTAGGATGACCCATCTTTCATCTTAAGTGCATTAATGCAAGCCCCTCTACCCTAGGAACCTCATGCGCGGTACAAGGCAGAGTACCTGAGACTGCAGCTAGGCTCTTTATATCTCATTCCTCCACCCTAAAAATATTCTATTATTCTTGAAGGAACAAGGTGCATGTCAAGAAAGCTTGCCAAGATTTCTTCTAGATAGATCAGTCACTTTCTTTGATCTTATGGCCAGAAAGACCACAGGTATTTTCTGCCCTGCCATATCTATGAATAAAGATTAAATGTGCCAAGCCACATTTGCAGATTACCTAAAGCACATGCTTTGCAAGAGTTCCAAGTGTTGTGTTCTGGCTCTAATACACAACAGGAAATTAAAGCAGAAATACCCAACAAAGACAGTGTTAAGAAATGTACTGTCATTTACAAGACAAAAAAACCACCCCCGAAACATGCACCTGTCATTTTATACTTGACAATGGCAAACTGAGAGCTCAGGGTGAGGTGAAAAGCCTCATATTGACAAAAATATCCTCCCTTCAGCCTTTGCATTAAAATGCTCTTTGAGTTTTACTGAGCTAAACAAAATTGAGAAAACAGTACATTATTTCAATAGCATCTCTCTTCTGAGAGGCTGCTGCAGTGGCCAGAGTGAACCTAAAGGCTTCTTATGCCAGAGGGCACAGCAGCAGCCAGAGGAATTCAGTGGTACCGGGGCAGAAAGGAACAATATATGTTGGAGAACACATGGATGGACCTGCCTCTAGAGTGCCTAGGTATAAATGAAGCTTCTTGATCTGCTGGCAGGAACTCCTGGAACAGGTAGCCAGGGTACCACATAGCCTTCTGCTGGGGTGAATCCCCATCCCACAGCTCATGGAGGACCTCAGCCAGGCACCCTACCCTGGCCCTCCTACCTCACTTCCTTAATTTAACCCATGGTTTTCAGAATCTTCACACACACAAAATTTCTTTTAGTGTCTCCTTGCTGTGCACAGGTTATAATTGTTTTTATAGGTGCGTATGTATGTCCAGGTTAGCAGCTATTACAAGCAAGAAAACATACTCTGTGCTGGAAGAGCAATGTAGTGTTTGTCCTCCAGCAAGAGAAATAGCAGGTTCTGCTATAAATAATCTCAGTGTTCATCACACTATTATATGAACACAGTTTCTAAATAATCATATAAAAAAACCCTGTTAAGCATAATCAAATATAATTTTAATCCCATCAGATCCTCATATAATTCTCTTTAGGATTAGTTTTAGGTTTTTAAAAACATTAGATTAAGCACAGTTAGTGAAAAGGCATTAATTAGCTACCTTTGTTCATTTTATGAAGCTCTACAATGCAGCATTTTGCAAAAATGAGATACAATAAAGGATGTTAAAATGCGTGAATTAGTATATTAAAGGTATTCCCATTGCTACCAACACACTTTTAACCAAAACTCATTGCAATCCTAAACTAGAAGTAGCTATCAGGAAAGAAAGTTCAGCGACCCTTTACCAAACTCCTCATTTAAATTCTTGTTCTTTTCCTCCTTCCTTCCCTTGCACACACTTATTTATTTACCTTCCAAAATCATGGAAACAGAAATATCTTAGCATAAGTCAGATAGATCTAAGAAGTACTTAAGAGAAAATCTCTCCCAAATCTGCAGGTTCAGAAAGTTCAGTAAGAATCTGGACATCTGAATCCTATGATGTGTTGTGTTATTATCTATTAATATTATATATGGAATTGTTATTAATGTGGTATTCCTGTATCGTATACAGCAATGGGCACTATAGCTCTAAAGTCTGCCTGAGGCCTCCCTTGCACCAACAGGGTTTGCCAACAGCAGTATATCAAAACACACTCCTAATAGAGACACAGTATTTTCTACCAAACTAGCTACTTTGCTGGTATAGCTTTAAAAAAGTACCTAATTCTTATGGGCACAGCTATGTCAGATGGCAGAAGGTGAAATGTGTTCTCTCTGTATGCGCAAGAAAAAGCCAGTAGCGCATAGACAGTTGCGCTGTGTATCTGCATCAACAAAGCAGCCATTGCTGGTCTAACCTACGTGAGTCTATGGAATTCAGGGAACTCCACAGGGAATTCCAGACCAGAATCAGTCTGGGTTTAGGATATGGTAGGAGCACACAGGGACTTAGTGGGAAGTAGCTGATAAACTGAATTTGATACCTTGTCCCACTGTATTATATAACAGGGTACATTGTTTTCATATCCTGATTAAAGTCTTCTTTTGGAAGGGACAAAACCTTTTCCCACAGTACTGTGTGCACATAGCAATATGAGAAAACCATGACGCTCTGCATCGAACATAATTAATGCACATTTAATATGGAAGTCGTTATGTAGTGACAATCAATTGTTAAAAGCACACATTAATTTCTGTCCCTTTCCACATGCTAATTAAATAACATCCTTTCAGAATTTATGTTTCTATTAATGCTTTTCAGTTTGAAAATCAGAACCATTCTTGGGAACGTGTTAACCTCTGCAATGGTTTTCAGATGGTCATCTCCTGAGAGGTAGGACAGTGCTTTTCTGTTGTCTCTTGTCTTAACTTATTCACTTGCATGCATTTATGTGGCCTGAATCATCATGTAGTGGCATTACAATTAGGAAGGACTAAGATTCCACTGAATATAGGCTCCCATTAATTAGTTTCCTTTTTTATACAATTTCTGTGTTAACTTTGAAGGAGGGTCTAAAAAGTCATAGTCTTATTGGTTTCTATAGAGTTGAGAAAAAAATAATTTGTAGAAACACTCTATTATTTTGATGTTCTTCGTGGCAATATTATAGGTGTACATAGAAACTGTTTCTTCACAAATTAAACCGCACTAGCACCACTAAGCAGTAGCAAAAGCATTTGCAAATATGCATTCAGTTACAGATGCATCATGATGCATTTGTGACTTATTTCAGTCACTTTCCATAAACATTCAAATAGACACATTTATCTTCACACAAATATGCATTGAAAAAAACAAAAAGTGATGTGACTAATGATATGTCCATGCAGCTGCATAAGCCCTTATGTTAGATGTGTTTGTGTGTATTTTGAAAGCTTTTTGTGGGGTTATGGTTCATCTGATCACAGTAGAGAAAAAAATAGTATGTAACTTCCTATTCAATATATTATTGAAACTCAGACAGCCCAGGGATAATTGATTTGTTTCAAAGCCAACAGAACACAAAAGAGTAGATTGAAAGTGGTAGTAGAGAGGTACTCTATTACTCAAATTCAGTTGTAGTGGAGACTTTAGATAGGCAAACTATAATTTGCAAAGTCAATTTGCATTGTAATCAGTATACTAGGGTACTGCAGCTAATAATGACTTCTAACATTTCTTTCAATAATGCCTAAATTTATTTCATCTACAAGCTTGTCTTTTTATGTCATACTATCCACACGTTTCAGATATGACCATTCTATTTAAAATGGCTTAATAAATATATTTAATATATTTTATAGAAATTACAGACTTGTTTTAGCTGTTAACATTCCTTTAAATTGTCTATACTTCTGTTATATTTTCAGGTTGATAAATTTAAAATTAATGAGACATGCATTTCCCATCAAAACTATTTAACAACAATTCTATGAGTTGTTCAGATTAATTAATCCTGTTAAATCTTTCATTAATAGTGTAGTAAATGTGTGCTGTATAATGGATGCATTTAATTTAATTCCATTTTACTCTATTTTTTTAAACTAATCCAGTATCACCTAACATGAAGCTGACAATACTTTTGTCCAATAATTACTATCAAATGAAAATCAAATAAGATGCAAGCTTAGACCTTCATGCAGCAAAACATGTCAACACACATTTGAATTAGGCATGCAGTTTTTTTCTGTTAAAGTCATTATGGATGTTCGCATGATTAAATATAAACAGGCCACCAAGTGGCATACTGGATCGGGGCCCAAAGGTTTAAAGGAAAAATCAATCCTTTGAAAGCCACCAAGAAATCCAAGTAGGGAAAGCCAGGGCTTTCACTTACCAAGATTTAGGAGAACAGTCAAAAATGATTAACTGGAATCAATTTGCACACATTGTATGCACTGTATTTAGATCACACAAATTACTTCATATTAGCAAATCAATACTTACATTCATTGCAAACTCTAAGACTGATTATCCCATGCATCTCTGAAAAGACTATAGAGCATTTTTATGCCTTAATAATTCATATAGGGATAAAGGCCTTCTCCAGGCATATAGATTAAAAAAGATACTTATAAATATACCTTTGATTAATATAAAAACTAAACTAGAGAGCATTCGCTAACGTGTTCTGCAAACAGCCAATGAAAAATTGGGGTATTGTATTTGCAGAATCCTATTCTTTTACTGAGCAGTGTGTTGTTTAGTACTTTTCCCCACAGCAATCCAATCCCATTGTAAACAGTTATTACTACAAATAGACTAGGTGAGCAATATTTGTTCTTTTGGAAATAACCACCTGATCTACATAAAATGTTTTAAAACAAAAAGACCTGTTTCTTAGGCAAATATCCAGTTGGAATAAATTGCCAACAATACCTGATATAAAAATCCACCCGAATGGGGTGAATAATATAGACATGATTTGGCTGGAATGAGAATTGGGAAATACAGGTTCTAAACTGGGTGCTGTCAGTGAGAATGTGGCCATTAGTAATAAAATAGGTAGGTGCAAACTCATTCTGTTTGCTGGCAGAATCATCTTCAGCTGAAAACTGTGAGACTGTATTACCAGAGAGCTGAGCTAACAAGCCCACTGAGAGCTGAAGCAAATTCCTGTAAGTTCAGGTCTCCGCTTACATGGTTATTCAGCTTCCAGACCAGACCCCTCTCATCTCTCACCTCCTAAGTGGATTGGTTCTCAGTCTTGGGCAAGTCACTTCATCTTTTTGTTTCCCTCCCCACTTTCCGTATCTTACCCACTCAGAGTAAAAGCTCAGCAGAGCAATGCAGGGATGATCTCAGTTGGGACTTCTAGATGCTTCTGTAATATGAACACTGGTGATAAATCAGGAGAGGATAATGGAAGTGTCAACTGACTCCTAAGTGTAGCAGCAGAGCTGTAATGTACTGTATTATACCCTACATGTAACACTATTCTTCAAGAAGGCCTTTGCACAGCATGGTTTATTCCACTACAATAATAAATGTATTCATGATGCATCTCCAAGTATTACCCAGCACTAAAAATGAATCACAGTAATGTTACCTTCACTTCTCTCCAACAAGAAGATAATACTTTTTGGATGTGATGCCATTCTGTATAGTTTTTGACAAACTGGAAATACTTTAATGAAGTAATAAGACTGTACCAGGAGCATATGATTCATCTTGAAGCAGTAGTATATAAAAAGAGAGAGCTAGAATAAGTGAGGCAATTCAATTTATATCTGTTTAGCTGTGCTTGTTTGTATTGTTATTCCTGACTGTTCTAGATTCCAGCAGATACTTCCTTTGCAGCTCCTCCGATTCACCATGATCACTAGTTTCTAAGAGGTTCATGAGATGCTACAAGATATGCAGGAAACATCGGCAAGTGTATGTATCACTAGCACATAGAAAAATCAGATAACAAACGATGTGTAATTTTTAATTCTCCATTAAGGTAATGGTGCTTTTTAAAAATCTGAGGTATTGCCGCTGATCCTCTATCATTTCTCTCACAAACCAGTAAACAAGGTTACTGGTAATCCCATGAATGTAATGGTAAAGAGCAAAAGCACTTCGTTAGCATTTTCTATTCATGCTGTTCTTTATTACTAGATGCTTGCTCAGCCCACACTACTCTTCATTCTGTTTCAACAGGTTTGGCTGATGTAATGTTTCATGATTTTGTAAATCCATCTAAGTATCAAATGTTTTCCTAAAATCTCAATAAATTCTGCCATGTAGCTGTTTCACTGTTATCTACTAATTTAGTAATGCTCAGACGAAACTCATTTATCAGTCTGTGTCCTCTTTATGAATCAATGCCAACAGACCTCTCAGTGAATGACGTTTTGTGTCTGAATATCCTGTAGTTTTGCCAGTATTTTCTACATCTTCCCAAGAAAATTTAGTGCATTCCCTTAGTTCCCACTACTCTACAAAAACATCTTTCTCTCCCCTACTACTGATCACATCTATTAGTCCTCTTGGCAGAAGACCTTCCTTTTTTTATTGCTAATAATTTTTGAATCCTAATATATGATTCTTCTGAGCCTGATTCTTTGTCAGCTTTTGATCGTTCTAATTGCCTTATTATCATCTGCTCTCATACAGTGATAAAGGCTTTTAATGTTTCATGTGCTAGGAACGAAAGAGAAAAAACGTGAGCAAAATCTCTCTTTGTTCCTGGAATATTACCACCTCTGCAGTTCATAATCATTAGGGTGAAGAATTCATTTTGGCCCTCTGTTATGTCAAAGTTTCATCCTTTCAGTGGCCCCGCTGTCTCTTTGCTATTTTGTTCACTTCAGCAGCAAAATGAATTGATCATTGCTGCTCCTTTTACCACCTACTATTTCATATGCTACTTTAACATCCCAGAATAATGATTTTTACTCACTTCTTTAATTTTTCTATGAACTGTATGTCTCATGCATTTTTTTAATATAGCTTCTTGTATCTATGTATGATAAAAAAAGCGTATCATCATTACATTTGCCCGGGGCCTGAATTTTATAATCTGTTTTAACGTCCTTTTCTTCATTACAGAAACATGCTTTACAAAGTGGAGATTTAAAAACATAACTGAACTTCTGCAGGTTTACCCACCGTTTTGAGTTCTGTCCTTTGAGAAGTTAGAAAAGGCTCCAAATAATACAGTCTCTACCACCCTCCAAGATACGCTGCCTTTCAATTTCAGAATTCAGAAGCATCTACCAGAAACTTACACCAAGTACCACCAAAATCCTAATTAAAAAAACTTTCCAGATCATCTTCCAATGATTTTGTAGTCCAGTTAATTCAAAAGCAAATAAACTTAATCTTGCATAATGAGATTTTTTTTTTTTTTTCCCGATCAACCAAAACTGCTCATAGAGACATTCTGGCTTCAACAAATATTTTCTCCAGAAGGACTCCTCAGGTTCACAGTGGAATTAGTGCTCAAAGCAAAAGGCAAAATCAGAAAGAACAAGGAGAAAGAAACACTACTGCCCAGGTATAGTCCAAATCCATCCATCGCCAGGAGGTTATCCTAACCATAAATTAGAGAAATAGTCTGCCCATTGTCCAGTGAATATTTTTTTGTAATAACTAACTCCAACAGTAGGAGGAAGAACAAGATAACAGCACTGGCTTTACAGTACTGCAGCAAGAACCTTGACTGCTTGGCAGAAAAACTGGGTTCCGGTTATCCTTTTTGTATGCAGTCTAGAGCCCAATTTAGAAGACAACTGGGATCATTCTTCCTCACTGTCTGCTGTTGAAGTTTTACAAGTCTGAAAAAGGGACATGACTCCAGGTCTTTCATATCCAAGGATATAGAAGATATCTTCTGGATATTAGTCTCTATCACCCCTTTGTAACACTCCCATTGTGGATATTGTTCTATTGTATAGAAGTAAATGCATCATTTGGACAAAAGAGACCCAAAAGCTACGTGACCTGGTGGCTGTGGCTTCCATCTAGAAGACCTAGGCTATATGGCCTGGTGGCTATGGCATCCACCTTCAAGTATCTGTTTCAGAAAAAAGGGCAAGCAGGAATGACTTGAAACCTTTCTTCCATATTTCTGGTGGAGCAACTGCCTTAGAGAATTAGTGAGCTACTGAGTACAATGGTATAACAAGGCTGTGATTTACTGGGGGAAAGGAAGCTTGGGAGGGGGAAGATTTCCAATACATACCCAACACAGGAAATGGAATAGATGTGAATTTTACTATTCTTTGTTGTATGAGCAAAATATTGTCTATCCACACTCTAGTTATCAATAGTTAACTATACTAACAAGGTCTGCTTCATTACAGGTAATCTTGCATCTTTTCTTGTAGAACAAAACCGATGTACACACTTTAAACGACTTTTTTTTTTTATTTCTACCAATTGTTCAGTCACATATCCTAAAAGTTATAATGCATTTTGAAATTTTGTTGTCACTGTATTCCTTTTTTAGTTCTTTTTTGTTTCATCATGTGAAAAAAACAGCTTTCCTTACATTTAATTGTCTAGGTACCTATTTGGTATAAAAGCTTTAACTTGAACCCCTTGTGTTCAAAAACAGCTGGTCCTATTCACTCGATAAAGTGAATAGGACGAGAAGAAACGGCCTCAAGTTGCGCCAAGAGAGGCTTAGATTGGATATTAGGAAAAATTTCTTCACTGAAAGAGTAGTCAGGCACTGGACCAGGCTGCCCAGGAAAGTGGTTGAGTCCCCATCCCTTGGAGGTATTTAAAAGACAGGCAGATGTGGTGCTTAGGGACGTGGTTTAGTGGTGGAGTTGGCAGTGCTGGGTTAACGGTTGGACTTGAGGATCTTAAAGGTCTTTTCCAACCTAAACAATTCTATGAAGAGTCAGTGAAATGCAAAACACTTGTTAGAGGCCCGTCCATTACAAAAGTGGAATTTCTACAGGTACTGTTATTTACATTGCAGCAAACTGTGGCTATTTGCTTCCAATTAAGAACAAAATATTCCTTCACCGATGAGAAATTACCTGAGACATAACCGTTATACCATCCAATGCCTCCAACACTAGCCTCTGAAATATCATTGCTATACAACTTTATGTGAATGAATTAGGTAATTGCTGTTGATCCAATGTGAATGGCCTATCCATTCTGAAAATCTACAAAAAACTGCATAATTCACAAAGTTTACATAGACTTTTCCCTCATTTTTCTACCCAGAATATTTAACAGTTCACAGCCGCGATTCTCAACAGAGACCTGCAACTCACATTCAAAGAGAAGCCTCAAAACTAAAATTCATGACCTAACAGGACATTTGATATTGCAAACTGAATCAGGATACAGAATTCCCTCGCCTTGACATCTGCGAGCACATCCCCTTCAGTGACAACTTCCCCATATGTCTGGGAGTAAACTCTGGGTCAGACTGCTACAAGGAATGTGTTTCAAGGGGAGAACCAGCGTACAGCACAGCCTTGCATGCCAGCCTCTGACATTTACTTTATGAAGTGACCCACTGCACTAAATTACACCCATCAAGAGGGATTCCAAGCAACTACTTACCAAGGCAGAAAACTAAGCCAGGAGCTGTTCAGAAGTACTAATTCCTGTGGATGGCCTGAAAGATTGTACAAGTTTAGCGGACATAATCTTAAACAATAAAGAAGGAAAAAGGAAGAAAATATGTTCCTGTGGATTAACGAAGAAAAGTTGTGGCTTTGAAGTATGCAGCCTATTCTCTTTACTGTATCTGTGTGTTTCTCTTGGTTACCTAGTGTGTTTTAGAGTCTAACTATCATGTAATGGAGATTTAGGATTGTGCTTGATTTATGATCCTGATATGTTAGTCTGACCACTAAGAAACATTTAGGTTGTTGGAGGTTTTTTTTTTTTTAATGGACACTGCAAATGATTGATTGTATGACTTGCACACACTGAAACACTTACAGATTAATAGCAAAAGGGTTAAACATTAGAAAGTGTTCAGGTACAGAGGGTAAGACAACAAACATTTTCAAATTGCAATGATGAAAATAAATCTTTGATGTTAAAAGCCAAAAGAAAGTAAATGCACATGAAACTTGGCAGTTACTTTCAGCAAGTCTAAACACAAAAATTGTGTTGTTCTCACTAAAATTATTTTGCAGGTCCATTTAATTAAATAGTACAGACCCGTGTGAACACTTTCAAACTGGTCTGCAACAGGTTTCTTGTGGTTTAGCTTAAGTCAGTAAGAAATCTACTTAAGGTAAATCAATATAAGCCTTTTGTAAAACAATTTAGGAGTAGCTATATGAGGGCTTCAGGATTGCAACTAAATTGATTTATTTAAATGTGAGTTCAATTAAACGGGTGCAGCTTTTGCATGTGGACAAGGCCTAAAGGTGTGACATATTGTCTTGTCTGCACTGACTCCATACCTACTTTTAATGTTTATTAGATTTTTAATCTTGTTAATGTTATGGCCTTCTTCTGAAAGGGCAAAATGCCAACCTTATTTATATATACTGTGATCTATCCCTTGCTCAAGAAACTATTACCTGTTGGTAATCTCTTAAATACCTCCAATCAAATCCCAAAATAAACTTTACTGATTAAGGTGGCAACAAAACTGCTTAGTTCCCTTATGCATTAGGATAATGAGTAGCCTATTGTTCAAAGCATGGATTTCTTCAAGGCTACAAGCAGAAAATAAACACCCTGACTATTAGTAGTAGACCTGCTGACAGCTTTGAATACCACTGGTCACAATGAGGTGTTCACTGGTGTGAACCAACAGAGCTGAGATGGGATCACACCTGTTGGATTCTGCAGGACACAGCATAAAAATGAGCATGTAAATGACATTGTTTTAAGATATTGTGGTATAATCAGAATAGTGATGGACCCCAGGTGGTTCAGACAATTTTCTTCCAGGATGCAGCAATGTCTAATAGGCTGCTTAATACATCTAATTACACTTTCTGTTAGTGTGCAGCCCCCCCAAAAAGCAGGGAAGAGTGTGTTATGACCTACCTACTAATTAATAGAAGCCTCTATTCAATAGAATACTTCTGTTGCCAAAGACTCTGGATTCTGGCCCACATAGTTATCTCTAATTTTCCTTACTGGATTTTTCCCTAGCTGACTGCTTCCCAACACAAAGGGGAATCACTCTTTTGTAATGCCACAAGATGCAAGGTACCACTCTAAATGTTTAAAAAACAACCACCTCCTCAAAGAAATCCTAGCTACTACTGCATTTCTAGCAAGTTCTCATGAATATGTGGAGGGTTTTAGGATTTACACTAAAAGTAATAAAAAATCAGAATGACCTGGAAACAGTCCTATGTTTTACTTTGTCCTTTTAAAAAGACAGACTTTGATCATGAAACTGTGATCTTAGAAACCCCCAGACCTCGAATCTGTGGAATGGTCTCTAACAAACTTTTACCAAAATGAACTGAACGCTACTGGGCACATTTGCTTGAAATTAAATGACAATGTCTTGCCATACAAGTAGATTTATTGAAAAATTGAAAGATTGCTGTTACATTTCCAGGTACCATCATTATCATTACGTTATTCTATGCAGCAGCATAGAATAATGCATAGGAATAAACATTCTTCTAACACCAGGTTAAATTCAGAGGATAAATATAAGGCTATATTTCTACTAGGGCAGCTATGGTTTTGTAAGAAAACTAAAATGTTCCTCTCTTACATCTTTAATAATAGATAGCCATGGAGCCAGTTATGCAGCCGGGGGCGGGGGGGGGGGGAGAAAAAAAGACGATAATTAATCCATAGCTATGCCATATATTGTAAATTAACAAGTACCATCATATTTTAAGAAATATATTCTAAGTAATAACCATTTATACAGTACTGTAAATGTATGCAATACATTACAAAAATCTAAAGACATGTTCCTTTGTCCGGATTGCTTACAAGCTACCAGTTATAAATATTCTAATCAGGCTTTTATACCTCTCCTGTCAGTGTGGTACCGGAGTGCCTTTCTATTAGTGCATTAAGCTACATGACTAGCATTTTTCTGTCTTTCTGTCCCCAGGTGGAAAATTGCATGTATTTAAAAATAATTAATATTTTATTTTTTATCTATGATGTGCATGCACTTTCACTAGCAAATGCAGACAGAACAATATATGTCACATTTTACTGTGTTGAATTTAAAGTACTAGACAAGACTGTCGCATTAAAATAAGTATATTTATATGCTGAACTGGTGGAGAACAACAGCTAGAAATGTCTTGAGGAATATGTTCTATACCCTTAGCAGCAAATATTTTTCATTATCCACATTCCAGAGTAATCACTGATGAACACTGGATGGATTTTCAGATATGCTCATTATCGGCCTAACTTTGCTTCAACTGGAAGTTTTATCACGTAGTGTAATGGGAGCAGAGTTGGGCCACTGCTTAGTGCATCTGCAAACTCCAGACTCTAAAGACAGTGTGAGAGCGTAAGCACACCGGAGAGCTCAGGAGTCCCTGACTGGCTGCTCAGGGACCTAATTAATCTGCCCCAGTTCCTTTCCAGTCTGATGTAGTTCTTTGTTCGCCTCCATATGTATGAATTGCAAACTTTCTTCCTGCTACATCAACTGCAGCCACCAATAAAAGTTTGCTGTTTCTCATAGACAGTTACAGTTAACTTTACCACAGTAATCCTTACCACTTCCCAGTTTACAATAGGATAGAAAACATAAAATTTCAAATACTAAAATATTACACCAAAATTGTCAGTTTTAGAGAAGAAAAAAATTTACATCACCTCCCACACAAGGTTACACCAGAACAACAACTGTGAGTTACCCAAAGAAATTCTGTGTCTGTATTATATTGGGCTATTTTCCGTATTACACTGACTATTTATGCCAATACATTTTTATTACAATCCCTTACTTCTCCTTTCATTTCCAAGACACAACCATCCAGAGATTTCAAATCTCAGTCAATTGTAGAACACGTAGTTTAATCAGGTTTAATAGGAAAATGATGATACACCAAAAAGCTTTTTCTACTGAGGACATGACATAAAGGGCATTTTCATAAAGATGCTAGCAATTTAAATTTAGAATAAATTTGTACAGGTTTTTTTGACATTGCAAGGAAAGCATAGAAATGCATATCCAGTTTTGAAAGATATAAAAGTCTGATCAGTTGTCAAAAACAACGGGTCCTTCCACCTATTCAGTATGCTCCTGGTATTTCCTTGGGAACTAGACTCCCAAGAACAGACTATGCAAACTCAGAGGCCAGGGAGACATTATACTATCACATAGGAAAAAAATTCTACTCAGCTTTCCTACCTAGATTTCAATAAATGGTAAATACAAAATTTATTTCCACTTAACTTTTTATGTAGAGATCTCTTTTTTCTCTTTACAAAAAAAAAAAAAAAAAGAAGATTAAAAAATGCTTTATAGCAAAGTATCGCAAACCCTGCAGCAGAAAGATGTGAAGAGCTCCATTAACAAGAAAGAGGTTTTAAGAGAGTGGTCTGAATTATGCAGCAGCCTGATGTTCAGAGTGCATTACTGGACTGGTGTACACCTTTTCACAGCTCTAGCCCCAAAACCCAGCAGTCACTTCAAAATAATCTCTCTTGAAGCTAACTTCACTAATTTTTTGTTTCTATAGTCTAAAATGGCAGGGTTTTGAACTCCTTCACAGACCAAGACCACAGAATTATATTTTTCATTTGTACTCTCAAGAAGTGTGTCATCATTCAAATAGTTTTGTTATAATACTATCATGATTAGCATTGGCAGAGAACTTCTGAGCTCAGAAAGATTGATGAGGCAGATTTTCTTATGGATGTGTATCTTCTCTTTCCCCTATATCTGTACTGCCATAAGGTCATCTCCTGTCTCATCTCTTCCCTTACCCCACTGTGCTCCCCACCATCTTTCTAAGCATCCCTGTGACTTTTCCACTGACCAACAGATAGCATATATAGTCACTAGAAAGTTATTTTCATGCTGACTGACCAGCTGCCTGCAACCAAATAGAGTATATAACAGCTGAATTGTTCCTGCCTTTCCCTCAGAGAACAGGGAGGACAAGCATTTAGTTTTCTCTCTTTTGCCCAGCTTTGGGTTTTCATAAAACTTGCAACTTCAAGATTCCTACTTTCCTTCAAATTTAGATGAAGCTGAACAGCTGGTTCAAAAGCTATTGGGGAGGGATTAGCGGGCAAGCAATCACACAGCTTTCACCCCTGCCCTCAAAAAAAGAAGAAAAATCAGGACTGTTCAAAAGTTCATCAGCAAAGACAGCAACTGTGTAGCACCTTTGTAGCAGAGGAAACCAGAAGAATTTCACTGTTATTCTTAATGAGGCCAGAATTTTGTCAGAGTAACATTAGTATACTCAGAATTATCTCTGTTTCAAAGATTGGAGATCACCCAGTCCTGTCATTTTCCCAATACTTAATATTGCAAATATGTAACAGCAGAGAACTAGGACAGTACACCCTTCAGTCTTAAACTATTATCTTTTCAAACCAGCTATACTTGTGAGTTTTAAATCTGCATGTGTTAAATATGGATCTCATTCTGTTAGGACATCTATTCTTGATTACAAAATAATCAAGAAGTGAAAAGGGCATATCCAAACACAGTCCTGTGTTTTATTTCTAACCTCAGAAACGGATTTAAGTCTGAACATGTCTTGTTTATGTATTCAACTGAGCCACCCAGCATATGAAAAAAATCATGTATCTGACATCAAGATTAGGTCCAGGGCAAGAGTGGGAATGACATGGCGGTTAAGGGGGCTGACCTAGGATGCAGGGACAGCCAAGCTCAGCTGAGGATTTTCTGCAAATTTCTCTTGTGTGCCTGAAGGTAAATCACTGTGGCACAGGGCCACCAAGATATTTACATATGTAAACTCTGTTCACCCAAGAAAGCTTGGGAGATAAACAAACAGCACTTGAATAAAAGTACACTCTAAATATCTTTGTTGATCCAGCCTTTAAACACTTTGTGACTCCCTAAAATGTAGAAAATACTGTTTGCCTGCCATGCAGAGGTTTTGAGAAGAAAAATAGACTCAAAAAAATCTATGTATGCAAAGCACAATCATATTTTGGTAAAATCCTCAACCAGTAAGAATAAAAGCAATTAACTCCTCGAGAGCACGTTTTGTATTGATTGTAGGGTACAAAGACCTTCTAGCCATGTTAATGTCACTGGACCTCATCCAAATCCTGATGAAGAAAAAGGACAGTTTTAACTGACCTTAAGTAAATTTGAACCTGATCAATTCTCAGTGTTGGCTGGTTAACTCTGTACATGTCTCTAGTCCTGCTGCTTTAACAGGGGTGTACAGATCAACTTTGTACTGAAAGCTCAGCAAGACCACACCTGCTGAAATACATCGAGCCCCACACCTCCTTAGTGTAAGCTGCAGGAGGCTGGAGGCTTAGGACCGGTGCTCTGCAAGTCTGTACTCATCATTCTAGCCAGTACTCACTGACTGCCTGTACAGTGTTATTAATCATCTTACATTTGACAGCTTTCTGTCAAAGACTGTCGTAGAAAAAAATATCTTACAGAATCTGTAGCATATATTGTTTTATAGATACATATAAAACAACTTTAAAATAAAATAAGCCGATGTTATTTAATCATCTTCATAATCAACTTAAATATTATTTTCTTTCATATTTTGACCATACTCATTTAAAAGACAAATCTGTGCAAATACTTCAACCATATAATGCGAGTAAATTAAATTGACATTTGGTTAAAGATATGTTTTAATTCCAAACTTTTATTAAATCTGGTGGCAAATTAAGATGATATTCTAGAAACTAAATGGTCATATAAATGTACGAAGACAATACATTTGATTGTACTTCAGAGAAACTATTTAATATGGGATTTTGGATTTTTACTTACATTCACTAACCCAATAAATCCAAGACAATAAAAGTAGCAAGAAAAAAGAAAAAAAGATTTCTTGCATGGTTCCATTAAGATTCCTTTGGTGATCAGCTTCATGATCAAATAATTACAATATTAAAAATATTTTTCCTATTTTGCCAATAGGAAATAGGTCTAAATATGAATACAAAGATACATAAGAAATTAAAAAATTCACATTAATAAGGAGTCTCATGGGCTCTTATTCACTAAACAGTTCCTATAACACTTTTAAACACAGTCGATTATTTAAAGCATGTTTGGACTGAAATACTATTTTAAAAGATAAAGCAGATTTTTCAACCTCAGTTCAATTCATTAGTGTATTTTTTGAATTAGACTCCAAAAGCTACAATAATTAAAACCATATGTAGAGCAGATATGTCTCATTTTTTATGTTATATTACTTCTTCAGCATTATTATAAGCTCAGCCTGCCTGATGTGAGTCTAATTTTCTACTCAATCTTAGGCTGAGTCCCACTGGGAAAGTGAGATATTGTGATTATTAAGAAAAGCAGAGAAAAAAGAGATTAAAGACTCCCTGCTAATGAGTCGAAGAGAAAAGAAAGAGATGTGCCAATCTACAGTGTAGTACCTCTAAATTGAACTGCCAAACAATAAACAACAATGGGAAATAAACAATTCTTCATTACAGAGAGAGACATTTTTAGATGTTCATAGATAATAAGTGCAGAATGAAGAAAAACACTGATAAAAACAGAAAACACCAAAACAGTCGTATACAAATTGGAAGTTATAATGTTTGACTACTTCCCTTACAGCCTTTGACAGAACAAATACAATACAGACATCTGTCATGTTCATTAAATATTTGAAAAGACAGATGAATAATGAAGTCCAGTAAGATACTGTTAGTTTTATTAATTTTATATCTACTTATCTTAGCTGATGAAAATAAGGAACAGAATTCAGCTTCACTGAGAAGGAATGCAGTTTTGCTATGGAGTGGTACCCAACAACAAAAGCATTGAACTGATCAAAAAGACTAGCAATTGTGCAGACAAAATATTTAGAAATGACAGTTCTCCAAAGTTGTCTGGTGCACTCATTGGGGTTTTTAACCTCCAGAAGCTCTCACTTACACCCCCTGTACTCCCAGAATCCTAATGCTACATAATCTAGAAAAAGCACTGTTATTACAAAGAAAAATGTCTTTGAAGATTGTCTGCAATGCAAATTCTTTAAAGACTGATACTACAGCATCAGGTAAAATATTTCTGTTTGCAATACTGTTGAACAGAGACCATCTTCTCATCAGGATATCCCAACACATTTTATGAAGGAAGAAAGTTTTTAGATGGGGAAAATGAGGGAGAAAAATCAAATGGAATGCCTGAAATTATCCAGTATATTAATACTGCAGAGGTACTAGCAGTAAACATTTTTTTTAAATTCACATTTTTACAAAGCAATATTTGTAAGATATCAAGAGGAAATTGATGCTACTTGACAGAATTACCACAAAGATTGGTGGAACTGTAGACCTACCTACACCTATTAGATGACTGCAAAATATCCTTAAAGTATTCCTGAGAATCTGGAAAAGAGAGAGCATTCTGACCTTGCCCCACCTAAATACGGAATTATCTGTGGTTCAAGGAAGGTGGAATAAGAAAAAAAAAAAAATATTCATCTCTGTGCAGACTGAAGTTAGTACTGTAGGGTGACAACATCTGCTCATGTAAAATTAGTCAGAACAAGTGCATCACAGTCTTCCGTTGTCTCTTATAGTAGCCCTGAGACTTGTTCCAACTATTGAGTAAGCAATCTTCACTCTTAGCACTAAGAGAATGGAAACAAGAATATCCATGTTTAATACTAATAACACCAGATTCTAAAACGAAAGGAAACCTTTGTGGTTGCCTAGAATTAGTATTCCAAAAATAATGGAATCTACAAACACCTACCAAGATAAAAGTAGATGCTCTGCTCCCACTCAGTGTTCCTGATCGAGCCTGTAAGACCTATACAAGTCACGCTGTCCACTGCATATTAGAAGCCAATCATTTCACCTTCATACTTTGTGAAGTCTGCTATGCTATAAGCATTCCGCCATGTCTTTCTTCCCTATCCAAATGTAGTTTTCTCACTTACACCCTGTTTACCAACAATCTGTGTTGCTCTGAGTATCAGTGACCCAAGCTCTTTATGTTCATATCTCTCAGTCTTTGCATCATCTGCACATCGTGTCACTAATGATGTGGTTTATTCCAGGCCACTGACAAGCCCTTAAACACTGTGTGGCCATCCCTGATTAAGACCACAAGGCCTGTGCCTGCTTGATGATTACTCATCACTGGTTTAGCCACTCTTCATTCATGCAGCATGTGCTGGGGAGACTTGGTATTGTTCTTGCTACTTAATCAAAATTCTTTGCCCTCCCAAGTCCCTGTTTGCCATAAAACAGCCTCCCTACATCAACAGCTGTCTTATATCTATCAACCCAAACTGGAACCTCATCAAAAGGGTGTCATATCAGCTTTACAATAGCTGTGTTCCACAAGTCTAACAATTATTATTACCCTTATTTCATTCTTTATAATTGAGTCCTATACCAGCCATGCCATTATTTTGCCTAAGATGGATGTCAGTCTGACAGGTCTGTAATTACCATTGTAACCTTTTTCACCCTTTCAAAATATTGGCTCAACAATAGATTTCTTCTCATCTTCTGGAATTTTCCAGTTCCGGTTTTATTGATAAGCAATGGCAATGGTCCACTGAGCTCCTCAGACCGTTTTTCTATAACATTTGGACACCTACTATAAAGAAATGCTGATTTTAAAAGGTCCAAGGTTAGCAGCCTGTGCCCATTTTCATCCTCATTAATTGTTGAAACAAGGTATTTCAGCTTCAGCATCATCATATGGCTATCACCCTGCTTCTTTTCCGCAAAGAACCTGGAGGAGCATTCTGGATCACCACTAACTGAATTTTACACATTAACCTGTAACAAACCCCACTTGGGAAAGGCAGCGAGACAACAAGGGAGAAATACATGTGAACTCCTGCTCAGGGAACAAAAAGGGTTGCAAGGGGAGAATATCAGCCTTGGAGAACCCAGAAAAGGCAAAAGAGTTTGCTTCCCAGGGTGAGGACTACTAAGGAACCCTAGGGATTTGAAGGGACAGCAGCAATTCAGCAGCTTAAGGAGAAAAGTCTGTAGGCACAAATGAAAATCTGTTCAAAATGGATCCTTGCAAATCCAAAATCTCCATCCAAGTAATTTTTTTTTCTCATCTCATCTCTAATTATCACCTTGCAACTTCTCTGCTGCTGCTAACCCCTACCTACTTCTGCTTAATCAACAATTTCCCTGGTAGCACTCTCCTCTGTGTCTCCTAAACCCACCCAGATGAGATCACTGAATACCCTTTAGCTGGGAAACTAGTTATCTTAGCTAAAAAGGGTGGACAGGTTAGCACAGAATTGAGAAAAGTACTTGGTTAAATATGTAACAGAAACGTTCATTGACTACCTCTGTTTTTCTTGCATTATTACACACATCTCCGCCTTTTCCACATAGTAACAAGCTAATACAATCATTGGGATTTTTTTCCTCTTTAAAAAACTTATTAAAGTCCTTAATTCCAATGGCCATAAGTTTCTCCTTGTGTCCTTCTGTTTCCTTTACAAATGTCTTCAATTCCTAACTTCTCATTTATATTCATTTATTCATTGCTATCAACTTCCCTTTTTTTTCCATTTGTTTCATTACATATTACAGCTGCTTTCTCTCCCCTGTAAGCCAGGCTAGTTTTTAACTGTTGGAAAATTTTCATTAAAAAATGCCAATGAACTGACCCTGAAATATTTCACTCAAGACATCCCTAGTTTGATAAAACTTTCCTCAAAACGAGCAGATGACTCAGAAGGAACTCAGATGGGATGCCTTGCGACTGCCACCCTCTCTGGGTTCCTGGCTCTGGGAAGATCTGCCAACTGCAATGGCAAAACCCCAAAGTTTCTATTTATCAAAACAGAAAAATAAAAGCAAGATAAAAAGAAAAAAAAAAGAAAAAAAAAAAAGAAAGAAAAAAAATCCTGACCACACCACACTTTAAATTCTCAGTGCTTAAAAACAAAGGAATGTATCTCAAACTCTTTCAAAACAGAGACACCTGAATAGGGACTGCAAAAATACAAAGTCACAGAACAAGTAGTCTATGTCTTAGTATACAGTTGTCTACATTACCGGTGCTTATTTAGTTATCCGTGGCTCACTCAATTCCAACATTTTGTATTTTTAAATTTGTTCATCTAACTCATTGAATATCTCGGGAAGTGATGGGTGTCTCTGGGTGAGAGTGACTGACAGGTGCTGTGCAGGCACGTGTGTAATGAATGTCACAGACAACATGGAGGCCTCCTCAGAGAATGCCACTGGGAGAGACAGCTTGTCTTCTGGCAGTTTGTAAATAGAAATCCAGTGGGAGTTACATGGATTTCAGTTGCCAGTCACTTTATTCCTGCTTGCTCTCTACGGGAATCAGGAGAATAAACAAGTACTTTTCATCACGGCACTTCCCATCCACAGTGGAAGACAGTGCCTATTCAGAACAGACTGTAACAAAGGATAATCTCTCTTTTGTTTTATCAACATCCCAATCGTGTCGTTATGCCTGCAGTTATGGCCAAATAGTTATCACAGACCTAGATTTCCACAAAATGCATTTTTATGATGTGCCTATTCTCTCCTCTTTCAAACAGAGCACACATGCCATGCACAAATCGTGGATAGGATCCTGAAAGCAAAGCCCTTTAGAGAAGCAAAAACATGAGCATGACTTCTACTGCTTATTTTACTTAGTGACACTTGGACACTGAGCAGATAGACAGTTCACCAAGAGCTCTCTCACATATTGATGCAGGGAGCACACTTTCAATATAAATTGTTCCTATTCAGAATAATGAACTCCACTGTATATTATTTGTCATGATCCTTTTTCTTTTCTTTTTTATTTTTTTTTTTTTTTTATTTCCCTTACTGCACCTTTCTATCAAGAGAATAGAAGAGCAAAGATGAGCACCAATGCCTGGAGTTTTATTCAGTGAAATGTGGATACTAGGAAAGCCTTGGAACGCATACATAGTTGTTGTCTTTTGGTCTGCATCTCCCTAAGACAGCTGACAGGCATGAGAGAATTGTATTCTCTAAGGCTATATTCAGGAACTGGCACCTGACACAACAGTACATACACCTTCAGAAAAACGTCTGTGTATCTGTGAATGGCTAAGATGCAAAAAGCCAGCAGGTGGCACTCAAAAACACCTACCGGTGCCTGGATGAGAGAACAATCTTGTGCACTACACATGGCAGTTCTTTCTCAACAGTATCTTGTCTACATAACCGGACAGAAACAAACAAACAAGAAAAATAAATTCCTGTTAAGCAGACAGTCTGAGTTTTACCCAAATTTCAGACAAGCATCTATGAACTCTTAGTCCCAGGTGAAATACTGACACTGTGTCAATGACATCTCAAAAGTCACATTCACACACCCCGACTAAGAAAATTCACATACTCTCAATTTCATTTTCTTCTTCTATTTACACAACGTGATTTGCCTGTGCAAAGGAGATTTCCATGCGTGATTACCTTTCTCAAGTCTCAAGAGGGAACAAATTGTGTCACTCTTCTGTGACAGGAACCTGCTGGTATGGGATGGGTATCTTTTTCCACTGCCTTCAGAATTCAGTGGTGAAGGATCTGAACATCTGCAGGCAGTTGTCTGCACCTATTCACTGAAGATGATGGCTAGTTTTCTAATATTTTTGCTCCTTTTTTCTCCCCCTTTCTTTCAATATTTAGCCATTTGCTCAAATTAGCATGTGTCCAAGCTCAAAACTAAAGCTATCATCTTGCGTTGATAGACATTTAGCACTGCTTTATTAATGATTACACCAAGGTTGCTTCAAAAGTTTGTGAAAAGGCATCACTAATGGTGACCAGCCTCCTCTGTCAATAAATAACAAGAAGTCAGTGCTGCCTGTCATTCCTTGAAAGACACTGAATCCATCTGCCACTTTAAGCACAGCTCTCATTATTTATTCTCTTTCTTCTACACAGCCCGTTATCAAAATAGACTTCCTTTCATATTTCACAGTTTTTAAAAGTTTAAAACTCGACATTTACAGGTTGGGTTTTTTTCTCCCCTAATTAGACTTCCTGAAAAAAAAGACCTAAAAAAATTTGCAAGGTTGGATCATATTGCTAAAATTTTAGTTCCTACATTTTTACAGTTCCTTCCCAAGGCTATATCCTACAATTTACAGAGGACCCTATATATGGGTCATTAAGAACAAAGCCCCTACTTAATACTCTTTCTAAAAGGCTAGCCATGCGACTGTTTCCTAGATCAAGCAGACTCTCTAAAGTGGCGAGACAGACAAGACTTTCAGAGAAGCCATAACAGGGATAAAGTAAAAAAAATGCTTACAGCTCTTTTATCTTTTTTTTTTTTTTTTTAAATATAAGGCTTATTGTTCATCCAGTATCAGGGCGTACTCAGCACAAAAAGCACAAAATAAGCATATCCCTTCCCACCACCAAGAAATCCAATAAGGACAAAACTCTTCATTCAGATATATACAGTACATTGCTTGTGAGATAAAACTATAAGCTCAGAAGTACTTCAAGACATAATAAAAATTCATACAGTGCTTCAAGATCCTTCATACTCCAACGACAAAGCCAGTGTTGCTGAATATGTCTCCTGTGATAAGAGGGGGAACTGCTACATGCTCGGATTTAATTTTTTAAGTGATACAAACCTGTATTTTGTTCCCTCTAAATGACCAGATGGGATATTTCAGAGCTATTTTTTTCTTTTCCTCCCCACAAGAGGGATAAATATAGCATACATTGCTAAATTGGTTCTGTTCTGTTGCTTTTATTAAAATAATTACACTGTGTATATATCCAGATAGGCCTAGGGGATTTTATTTATTTTTATTATTAATTCCATTTAAACACTCAAATGAATGAGTAAATAAATCTAATTCTAGTTAAGGAATTTGTTAGCTGGCTTTACAAAGTACAGACTATTTTTGGGTAAGCCAGACCCAAATTTTACAGTCCTGATTAAATTACTCTCAACCGTGAGGAGATCATTTTCTTCATCATTGAGTCAGAGTTCTGGCATAACAGTCGGATTTCAAAGGCAACGCTCAGAAATTGTCAGCCTGCATGGAATTCTCACATATTTCAGACTTTATGTTTTGCAAGTTTCAACTTAAAGCATATTACTGCCCCAATTACTCTGCTGCTCTTGTCTCACATAAAATTTTAATTTAGTTAAAGGTGAAACAAATAAGATATTGAAATATTTATTTTTATTATAAAAGAGAACAAAGCAACCTTTGTGTTTGTATTTCCTCTTTCCCATAATTTTAAGGAGGCAGATTCTTTCATGGAGAAATCATTCATGTTACTGTTAGATTACATACTTTGCTTATAGCTATAAATTAAATATCAAGTACAAGTGAACTGCATTTTAAACATTAATTAGGAATTACATACCTCCTGTACAGTGGATGGCAGGAAGGGCTCTACGTTGATCTGACTGTTCTAATTCATTCTGGCTGACTTAATCACACAACTTAAAAAATATTTTTTTTTGTTTTTGCAACTGGATGGTAAATCTTCAAAAATTCTGCCTGTTTCATGAGATTAAGAAACATCACTATACATTAGTGAATTCAGAATGGCACATTATTAGTGATTCACAGAGAACACATTGTAGCTAGTTAATACCTTTTCCATTGGTGATAAGGCCGTTTCTGTGCCAAAAAAAAAACCCAGAAACAAATTTCATTGTCCTTTTCTGGATTCCTGCATTTAAAGAAAATTCAAATTTCAAAAATCTTACTATTTAAGCCCATTTAAAATACAAACATATAGAATGACTAATATACCTTTCTATAAATTTATACGTACGTTAAACACATTTGTACATGAAAATAAAGTTCTGTTTGCACCCATCCTTGTGGGAGGATCCACATCCCCTTCCTAACTGTCCTACTGAGTTAAGTGTCCAGGATTTGTCCATGTACCCACAAAGAAAAAAAACCTTTGAACAGACACTTACTTGGGGATGTGGATATTTTCAGACTTTGATAAGCAACAAGTTTTCACTACTGCCAGTGATAGTAGCTTGAAGTCTGGCTCCCTCTTTATCCTGATGATAAGTGCTAGTTATAGCTGAAGGTATCACAGTTTTTATGATAACTCTCTTGGTTTGAGAAGTAAAAAACCAGCATAATCAAAACCTTAGCATAGTGAATTTTATTAGAGGATTGGGGCACACAATGAGGGAGATTTTTCTTCTCAGTTGGAAATGGTTACAAGTGTATGATATATAGGTTTATAGAATTCCAAAATGGAAAGCATTTTTAAAAGCTATAGCAGGTATAAGGCAGTTCCTCTTTGTCTAAGATTTTTTTTTGTATTTTTTTTTCTACAGGAAGTTTTGCAAGCCTTAGACAGACTCAGTAAATGACATGGGTGTCAGGATATTTTTGCACAGCCTGTAACTGCACATAAAATGTTGACATTTGGAAAAATATTGTTTCTTTTAATCAGATTTTTATCAAAGAAGTAGAGTCCTTCATTCTAAGATGAGTGACTATAATTAGATGGTTCCCTAACCAAATCCTCCTACCCTCCCAGCTTTTGATACAGCTATAAGTTATTTACTCATAGAATAAACCCTGCCACCAAGTTAATGAGATGCACAATAAATGCATCATTAATTTATGCTAGATACTATTCTGTTCCCTTCATATCTATTGTTGTTATCCTCCCACAGCACTCAAACTAATTCTAATTGATGGTTTCCATCAGCAAATTAAAAAACAATATACTCCAGACTATAGTGATGAAAAACATACAGAGTAAAACAATATGTTCTAAGAGAACACCACACTTTGTTATCTTTACAGTACAGAATAAAAGACAAGTTGGTTAAAGAATGCTGTGCAAGTCTTTTTATTGCTTTTATGATAATAAGAAGATAGTCCTTATTTGTTTTGATTGGATGGTACAAATTCATTGTCCTGTTACAAATTATTGATTTGGTTGAAAATCAGTACTTGCCTGATTTAATACTTACAGGTGTTTCCTTCTGATAGTTTACATTTGCAATTTAAATTGCATTCAGAAAGCTTAAATGACTAATCCTCAACTTGTAGGCACGCTCCTCTTTGGAAAATATAAATCCAGTGTCAAACACCTTTTTTTGTTAAATACGTTATTGGTGAAAAATTCATTGCTTGGCCTGCAAAATGGAGAGAGAATCACAGTTTTAGTAGGGGCAGTAGAAGCGGGGCGGGGGGGGTGGGAATGGAGGTATTTATAAGTTGCTTTAGTAGGTGTTTGACAGCAGCCCCAAACTAATTGCATTTTGTTTGGTCTACATACAGAAATAATTTTATGCTCTTACAGGAAGGGCAGGAAAGGAGCTACAGTTTATTTGGGGCTGATCTGTGGTGCTGCAAGCAATCGGGGCACAGAGCAAGCCCAGATGCAGAGGTACTCACGCCAGGGCTGATATTTGCCATCAGGAAATATTTATGCTCTTATAAACAGAGAGCGTGTCACTAAAAAGCAGAGGGTAAGCGGGCATGACAGCACAAGGGGCCACCAAACCCACAAGCAGGTCTCTTGAACTCAGGACCCTCTCTGCTCCCTTCCCTCCCCACCACCCAAGATGGCCTCCGCCCCTCACCTCTACCCAAGGGCTTTCCCGCCTTCTCCCTTCCTCACCCGTAAGGATGAAAACAGAGGGACCTGTGCACCTATGCAGACCCACACTACCGCCAGGGTCCTGAGGGCACCAACAGGCCTTCAGAGGGGCCTCAGCAGCCTCACCTGGGGCCTCCCCTCCACCCCTGCTCTCTGGGCGCCATTTCACCTCAGCCCGGGACCTTCCGCCCCAGCCACTTTACCTCAGGCGGGGCCCGCCTGGCCACGGGGCTCGCCTGGCTGCCGGGCAGGGGCGGCGGGAGGGCCCTGGCTGCAACAGTATACCACCTATAGAACGCTATAACATATCTTTCTTCTAATTACTCAGAGAATTTAGCTTTATTTTGACTTCTGTTGAAAAAGCGGTTATCTTTCAGAGGAAGCGATTTACTACCTCTCTGCATAAAAGCTGTCACTTCAGCGGATATTGCCCAGCTCTAGGGAAAGATTTAGAAAATCTTTCACATGAGGCCTTCCGTCCTCCCGCTTCTGCTGCCCGCCTGCTCCCCACTGCTCTCAAACTAGGCTACAACAGCAGCTCGAATTCACCCTCCCTGTTTTACAAACAACTTTTCAGGTGCCTTCTTCAAGCGAGAGCCCTCCCTGTGCTGAGGCCTGCTGCGATCCCCTCAGGCCCCCTCCTAAACCACCAAACGGGGCAGCCTGGGCGGCTGGCACCGCTGGGCTGCGTACCCAGCACCTCCAGCGGCACGGTCGCCACGCTTAGATAGCTGTCTGCCCTCTCTATACCTCAATCGCATCTTAAAACTGTAACAGGAGTAGTGCTACTTCTCTACAATGATTTGAGGGCTAGTGCTAGAAATCGCCATATAGTCCAACCACCTATCATTATTTTCAACTGTTTCTCAGTTGGCAAAGAGAAGACCAACTATATGAATGGTTTTGGGTTTTTTTTTTTTTCTTTTTGTGGGTTTGGTTTGTTTCTTTTTTTTATTTGTCACATTTCTCCATGAACAGGTATTATTTTCACCCCAATCTAATAGCAGCAACCCAGTTTGTATGTGTTATATTTAAATTTTTAAATTTTTTCATTTAATGGTCTTTCATTTAATTTTCTCCTATGGACCATACACTTATAAGACAATTTTAAAGTTTTTCCTCCTGTTCTCTCATGCCTTGCCAGTAGTAACCCGTCCTTTTACTTCGGTTTCCATTCCACATCTATGTTTGTGGAAGTTCCCCCGTCTCAGGGACATGTGAGTAACAGATGAACAATGTAGTTTTATGACTAACGTGATACTTAGCTAATATTTTTCTAATTAAGTAGTCCATAAATAAACAATATAAACATGGCTTTCACACTTGGTGAATATTTTTACATTTTCTCATAACTATTCTTCATTTATTATCATTCTTAGCCCTGTCTCTGACCAAGAAAAGAAGCTACTTACGCAACTTATGCACTTATAAACTTAGAAACTTACACAACTCCAGTGGACTAACTGCACGAGTAAACAACCTTCAATGAAAACAACATAGACATAATCTAATTTTTTTTTTAATGGAAAAAATACTGGTTTAGCGCAAACATCTTTTGATTAATGCCTGTTAAGTTCAGCAGCTTTTGTAAATTGATCTATTCTTTCCTGAATACCTAGTAATATGCAAAAAAAACCCCAGACGTCTTGTTTTGAGGTGTATTACATTCCATTCACATTATTTTCCTGTAGTTAGCTTTTAAAAATTAGCTGAAAATACAATTCAAGAGATGCAAATTCTCTATATGAGATACAAGTCTTCACCTAAAGTCTTGCATGAGGGATGATTTAAGGATTTGACGCATACACTACAAAGTGCATTAAAGCCCAGTTTTCAGTTTTAACCCAAAGCATTATTTAAAAGTCTCTTTTCCAATTACAGTGTACCTTCAAGAAATAAAATTCCTGCTTTCTAACTCCTGGATCTGAAACGCTCCCTCCTGCAGTCCCAAACAATTTGGGCCGGGTGTACAGGGAAAGAATGGATGTTTCATTTTGCCTGCTTTCTTTGCCCTCGAGTTTTGCAACTTTATTTTGAACACAATTTATCCTGTGCCGTGTACACCCAGAATATCATCTGGGAAGGAAGCAGCTATTTTCCTTTCCCAGGTGGGTCTGTCACCACTCTGTACCTCCGAGCAGAAAGCATGCAAGTATTATGGAGCATTCAACTTGAGGGAGCCAGCAAAGAGGTGCAGCCAGTTATCAGCCCCATTAGCATACAAGCACAGTGATGCAGATGAACCCAATCTCTTGACCTTTTTCAAATATGAATTCAGTGCCACGTGGGTATAACCTGCTGAGTGACATTACAACCAGGTTCCATTGCTCTGTTCAAGCAAGTATGACCCTAATTGCTGCAGGTGAATGAAAAGGGAGTGAAAGCACAGTTGTTACCAACCTGAGTCTCCACCAAACCAACAGGAGAGCTCTAGACTTACAGACTAACCAGCAGCCAGCCAAGAGGTTTGAGCAAACACCAGCAGGATGCCATTCAGAGGAACAAATACCATTTCTTAAAAAATAGATCACAGACTGATGGGGAGTCTACAGCTACCAACCCACACTGCGAGCAGCCACAGGCGTCAATTCTTCTGTCAAAGCGTATCAAAGGAAAGGAGCTGCAAAGAGGAAGAGCACTCTAAAGGATTCCAGAGACAGAAGGTGGTCGTTTCAGGTTACTGCTATTGAGAGGAAGTATTGTGCGTGTGCCATTCACTTTTAGCACCCAATTAATATTTTAAAGACATTCTTGAGCACTTCTTATAATTTTATTATTTTTCACTTCTACTGTTTTAATGCCCTCTGAGAACCTTGAAAATCCAATGTCTTTCCCTATTAATTTTGTCCTTTTCTCTTTGACACACTCATTTATCTGAGTTTCTTAGCAAGGCTCAAATTAACATCTTTTTCCTTCCCTCTCCCTTCCTTGTTTGGAAAGTCTGGCTTGCTTCACACGCAGAAGACAAAATGTCTTAAAGCAAACAGCACAGCACCCCACAAAGAACTCAGCAACTTCATCGCTAACTTCCCAGGACGTGATCAGGAGCTGAAGGATCTGGCGCACAATAAGGTATATCTGTAACAGCAGCCAGAAAACAATGGTAAGGAAATAAAAGGATACTTACTGGTTTCAGATAGCTTGGGTCCAAGCATCCTCGCATTAAAATTTAGATTGTAGACTTAAAACATCAGAGCACACAAAGTCAGCCCAAGCAACCTAGGGTTCCTGCTACAGAATTAAGGTAGAAATATCAAATCCAAAGCTACAGTCCTGAAATCCCTAACTCAGCACCTGCCTAACTTGAAGGTACCTAAAGCCTGGGTATATACCATGTTGCATTTCCAAGCTATGTTCTTTTACAGGTTACTACTGTTTCCTAACCTGACAGATGCTTTCTATGCCCAGAACTGCCTCACTTAAAAGGATTTGACACTTTTAAGACAAACCAGTATGGAGGCAATCCTGCCTGTGCCTACGAGGGGCCAAATCCAATACAGTCATTCACTGTACAGATAAAACACACCAGCTTGGATACTTGGTGAGAGGGTCTGTAGGTATCTACTTTGGCAAATAAATTATGTGACAAAGCTCCCCTAGCACTCAATGAAAAAGGCAATTCAAAGCAAAAAGCAAACAGGCTCTGAATTGTACTCAGGAAGAGACTGTCTCTCTGCTGACAACTGCAGAAGCCTAGCTAGATAATTTTGCTGGCTAAATTAAATGCCTATAGTAAAGTGCTAACGTCAAGTGGTACAAACAGTTCCCCTTTGTCCTAAAATGCAAAGAGATGGTGAAAATAGCATTGAGTAACCTTTCATTCAATAACTCGGGCCCTCTTCTCTGGACTGTTTATGCCTTGTAGCCACTGACTGCTGAATGCAAATTGCACAAATGCTGCTGTAAGCAGAGAGTAGATGTTAATACTCCTCCTTCTGCAGGCACGCTTAAGTTATGTGACTCATGGTCTCACTTGTGCTGTCGCTTTTCTTGTGATTATTGAATCCTTTTCTACATAGTGGATCAGCTTCAAGGGCAAAATTAAGATTGCTGTTGAGATTGCAGCCCCACTCGGATTACTTTATGATTCACATCACTTTCCTGGTGCTAAAGAGAATATGTGTGAAGCAAAGCAGCAGCTCTACGACTATCGCTGCTTCCCAGCTCTGCTTTAGCAATAGACAGACACATGCTCACTTCTTAGAGAAGCTGGTTAGAAGCACTCACCACTAGGAAACGTTTCTTTAGAGTGGCGGTGGTGCAAATAGAGATGCCTGCTTACAGGTCTGAGTAGCATGCTAAAGGGTAGGAGGGCGGGATTTCAGGCATGTAATTTATTTGTTATTTCCTAATTACTAGTTAAGCAGTTTGCTTTTCCCATTGTGTGATTTTGGATGACTTTTGAGCAATTTAACTCGCCACACACAATGCACAGGATCATAGATTAGTTACCCAAGGATCTGTCTGCAGCACGTTCCTTGCAGTTATTTATATTCTTTATCAGAACTACTCACAGTGGAAGCAGTCACTGCAAGCAATCATGTTGTCAAGAACAGATGACTGTAAGAGAGCTAATAATGTGGATAAGCGTGAGGAAGTCAGTTTGGCAGAACAATGAAGGTGAGAAAGGGGGCTGTTAAGGATGGCTGAATTGCCTTGAAGCAGATATTTTCATCTGAAGAGGATGTGGATTTGTTAATCCCAGGTGGTCAAGAGAAACAGCAGAATAATTTTCATTCATTTAATACAGCAGCAATATCATGCATTCTCTAAGCCAGTATGTGGTAAAGTAACCAAACACAGAGAGAACCACAAAAAGGTTAAGCTTAGAAGGCTTTTTATATTTATTACCCTCTCCCTTGGAGCATGATGTCTAAGTAAACTACAAAACTTCAAACTCCATAAACACTTGGGAAAGCATGTAGATTCCCAGCATTCAGATAATGATCATCTTCCATGTAACCTTTGATCTCCGCTAGATCCTGGAATCCAAGAATAGCTATCCTGGCATCATATAAATAGTCTTGCTTTACAATTTGACATACCTCAAGGAGGTGGCAGAATTATGGCTTATCCTCCAGTGTGGTGAGGAAAGAATCCTTCACGCTTGTATTTTAAGTCTCCTATTTTAATGGGAAAAACCCTGTCTGCTTACCTTTGTTTCAGGACACAGGTAGGATATCACCAAATGTCATATACTCTTACCCTAGCAGCACTACTTCACTATTTTTTAAAAGTTGGACTCACAAATAAAGCAACTGTTCCCCATTACTCTCTCTATTTATTAAATTATTAAAGAAGGTGTTGATATTATCATCTAATATTCTTTTTGCTAATACCTGCATCAGAGAAGGATTTGAAAATGTGCCATCACTTTAAATGTAACCCAACAATAATGATTTTAAATATCTCTTCTATAATAGATTTTGGTCCTGAAAATTAATCTTTTAGAAATAAAACTCCTACAAAACCCTGCTATTACTGTTTCTTTTCCCTAATACATTTCTGAGTAGTTAGCGTTTCTCTATATTCCTTATCTATCACCTACTTTTAAAAGCTATTAGAAACTTTTAAATGTGTTTAAAATAGGTGTCTCATTTTTTCATAACTTCTCCTTATGTAGTATGTTCTCTTTCTATGCAGAAAATGTACCAGCTGCTGTTGTTGGGAAGGATCTGTGTGCAGTGTATTGTACAGGACTTTATTCTTGCCCTTCTACTTATAAATAAGAAACTGCTGCTGCAGAATGTGTTGGTCTTTGAGAATAAACCACTCTTCCAAAAAGTGAAGACTGGATGGACACTTTCCTAAAAATTTAAGGCAGCAAAATTCAAACAGAAAGGTAAGAGGGGAGAAGCCAAAAGTGACTGTGTTTCACAAGCACATAAGCTGAATTTCAGCCCGTGGCCTTCACTCCCCACTGCTCTCTTTCTTTGCAGAGGGCTCATATTTTTCAAGTGATAGTTACCCAATCTTAAATGGATTACTTCAGAAATTCTGCTTAAAGTGACAGTTTGTTCTATGTGAATAAATACACAGGTTAGTTTCTATCTTTCTTTTCCTTCCTTGAATAGAACTGAAAAGTCATTTTCCTACCCTCATGAACACTCTTCTAGTAGTACAAGAAGGTACAGATGCCCCCTGGACATATCCCATATTAAAGCATCGTGTGAGGAGTGGAGTAGTAAAGGATAAGCATCAGCAGGGAGGATATATGCAAACATCTGAGCACTCTCTCTCAGGTATCCTGTGTTTCTCTTGGCCTCCAGAGTCATATTCCATTAGCCAAAATATTTACTTCACCCACCTCACTTGAAATCACAACTGGGAGAGTAGTGATAGAATCACAGAATCGTTTATGTTAGAAAAGACCTTTAAGATCATCAAGTCCAACCGTTAACCCAGCACTGCCAAGTCCACCACTAAACCATGTCCCTAAGCACCACATCTACCTAGCTTTTAAATACCTCCAGGGATGGGGACTCAACCACTTCACTGGGCAGCCTGGTCCAGTGCCTGGCTACCCTTTCAGTGAAGAAGTTTTTCCTAATTTCCAATCTAAACCTCCCCTGGCACAACTTGAGGCCATTTCCTTTCGTCCTATCACTTGTTACTTGGCAGAAGAGACTGACCCCCGCCTCACTACCCCCTCAGGTAGTTGTAGAGAGAGAGAAGGTCTTTCCTCAGCCTCTTTTTCTCTAGGCTAAACAACCCCAGCTCCCTCAGCCGCTCCTCATAAGACTTGTGCTCCAGACCCTTCACCAGCCTCGTTGCCCTTCTCTGGACACGCTGCAGCACCTCGATGTCCTTCTTGTAGTGAGGGCCCCAAAACTGAACACAGGAGTCGAGGTGCGGCCTCACCAGTGCCAAGTACAGGGGGACGATCCCTTCCCTAGTCCTGCTGGCCACACTATTCCTGATACAAGCCAGGATGCTATTGGTCCTCTTGGCCACCTGGGCACACTATCAGCTCATATTCAGATGGCTGTTGACCAACACCCCCAGGTCCTTTTCCGCCAGGCAGCTCTCCAGCCACTCTTCTCCAAGTCTGTAGCGTTGCATGGGGTTGTTGTGACCCAAGTGCAGGACCCAGCACTGAGCCTTGTTGACCCTCATACGACTGGCCTTGGCCCATTGATCCAGCCTGTCCAGATCCCTCTGGAGAGCCTTCCTACCCTCAGGCAGATCAACACTCCTGGCCAACATGTAGGAATTAGTTTTTATCATGAAACATGCAATAGAATGAGATTTTTCTTTGTTCCTGTATTCAAATGGACACTTGAGAATATTGACTTCCATTTAAAAACAAAATAAAACAAACAAAACCTCTGTCAACTGTGGAACTAATGAAGCCCAGTGTGATACAGCTCAATGCCCTCAGGGCCTTCTCAGAACACCACAATAAACCCTGACAATCATCACACATCAGACAGCAAGCTGGCTGCTGCCACGCAGGATGTATAACACATCAGTGCTACCAGGCTTTCCTTCACTGGAGATGGTAACTTTTTTCTCTTTGCATTCCATTTACCAATTTGGGGGGGCGGGGGGGGGGGGGGAGTTAGGAATGTTGAGACTTCAACCCTTTTTTCTAATCTGATTGAAATTGGCTAGCTAGGTTCAAAAGTTATTGGAGAGTGACGCACAGACTGTCAGGTCTTAAACCATCATTTCCTAAGGAACTCAGTAAAAAAAGTTTTATAGATATGAAGAAAATAGTTTGAAATATGACTACATGCACACTGATACCTCTAAAAGAGAGAGACAACTCAAGTCTTTTGAAGCTGTATTGGGTTTCTGTGGCAAAGTTTTGCTAGCCGGGGGGCTACAGGGGTGGCTTCTGTGAGAAGCTGCTGGAAGCTTCCCCTATGTCCAATAGAGACAATGCCAGCCGGGTCCAAGACGGACCCGCCGCTGGCCAAGGCAGAGCCCATCAGCAACAGTGGTAGTGTCTCTGGGATAATGTAGTTAAGGGGGCCAGGGGGAATCCTGCACATTTGCAGCCGGAGAGAGGAGTGAGAATACGTGAGAGGAACAACCCTGCAGACACCAAGGTCAGGGAAGAAGGAGAGGGAGGAGGTGCTCCAGGTGCTGGAGCAGAGATTCTCCTGCAGCCCCTGGTGAAGACCGTGGTGAGGCAGGCTGTCCCCCTGCAGGCCATGGAGGTAACAATGGAGCAGGGATCCACCTGCATCCCATGGAGGACCCCACGCCAGAGTAGGTGGGTGCCCAAAGGAGGCTGTGACCCTGTGGGAAGCCCATGCTGGAGCAGGCTCCTGGCAGGGCCTGTGGAGAGAAGAGCCCATGCTGGTGAAAGTAGTATTCTGCTACGTATGATGCCCTTCCATACAAAGGAGTACAAAAACCAGACTGTAAAGGTTTTAAGATTCGCTATGCTTGCTTTTCTTCTTAACCAGTACCCTGTTTATAAAGATCCAATTAGTCCTGTGGTCTTGTTTGCAGACATTAGGTCAACAAATAATAGGATAGATACACTTTCATGTGACTTGGGTAACCAACATGAATATCTCATTCTGCAAATTATACTCAGAGGAGCACTTGCAAAATTCTACAGGCCTAATGCGATTGTAAGATTATTTGATGAACTACATAAAACACACACATTCATATAAAAAAATCATTAGCAGGTCATGGATAATTCACAGATAGAAAACCTGATTAAATCCCAAAGCAGTTATATACAATGAACGGCTTGACCTGCTCTATTCAGTACATGCATATTACACAAGTCAAGTATATTGGCTCTTTCCTGACACTTCATAGATCTTTGCATATATTATTCCAACTATTCCATAGATTAGAGTAAGAAAAAGATGTTCAGTTAACAAGCTGTTTCTGAAAAATCCAGCAATTACAGTGATTCGTAAGCCAAAATCTGAAAATCCTTCTCAGGTTCCATTAAAACTTACTTTAAATCTTTTCTTGAATAAGCTATGGAATACAAAACCAATGGTGTTCTACATTTTTATTGGAAAAATGCCTTCACTCTTTCAGAACAGCAGTTTACAGGTGCTCATTTGACTCTCTAGCCAAATAAATTATTATAAGGTTATTTAGAGTCCTGTTCCAGTAGAGTTACTCCATGTGCGAATGCTTATTGATTTCAGTAGAACTTCTATTACACTATCTGCTATGAAGTCTTATTTCTTTCTCATTTAAAATCCTCACTGCTGTGTTTGCTCATTTCATTTTATTATTGGTTCAAATCGTTGTGGTATTAGAGCTAACGTATCCAGAGTAAATCTATGAAATGAGAAAGGCTACAAATCAGAACGCTAATGATAGAGATGGTCACTCACAAAGAGAAGGCTTACCTATATTCTTTGAAGGCTGCTAGGTATAAAGAAACCTAATCAGTAAATGACACTTAATCTTCCTTAACTCAAATATACCATATAATGTTATTTGTATCCATTGTTTTTACAGAAACATCCTTGCAATGTAAGCTTAACTCTATTTAATAATTAAAATTACTTAAAAGCAAAATTGACTACTTACAGGTACAAGCACTGATTATGTTAATTTAAATTATAAATGCTTTTTCTTCAGTGTGATCATGTATTTTTAAGTCTTTTAGACAATCATGCTTCAAGCACATTTGGTATGGAGTATATGAACTGATAACTTTCATATGGTAATAAGGTTCCAATTTCATGTAAATCTTTTTCTTTTTTTTTAACTGAAAGCATTTATCTTTTATTCATTACATAATCCTCTTTACATACAATGGCTATACAAAATATCAGTAATAATCTGTTTCATCCTTTTGATTGTTTGAGAATTTTATGCAGACCAAAATTTGATTTTCATGTTTTCTGGCTGCAGGCTTTCCATATTTTGCTTGGCTCATTTGCTGCTCACACTCAAACTGGGAAACTGTGATGTAAACACATGCAGGCCCTGATTCAGTAAAAGTGCTTAAAACACCTGTATTTAAGGCTGTCTGTGGCATAAATGTGCCTACTTGAGTGCTTAAAGCTAGGCAAGGGCTTATGTGCTTTGCTGCATCTTAAAGAAACTTGATTTTATATTCAAGGCATTGTACCCAGCCATATGACTATGCTCTGAGATGACACCATGTTAATAATCAACTAGGTTCCATGTACATGAAAAGAGTTCACTGAAGAATCAGCTCTTTATATGTCATCTACAGGCTGTTTACAATCAAATCTGTAGAATTTTTTTAACCCTTCACACTGTAAAAATAAGAGCATCACTAGTTACTCTTTGACTTATTCAGAATAACCCTAGTTGCTATGTGCTGGACTCTGGGATGCTCTAACAGTTCAAATGGATGCTTGAGGCTCTGTGGAGCCTCAGTAAAGACAGCAGAGAGGGGATTTAATTCATCTCACCGTAGACATGCATATCTAAGCCAGCCCATTATTTCTTCTTTGTAGTTACTGGAGAAATAGGTGTTTCTACAGAATTATTTCTATCATCAAAATGCTGATATGTACCACATTTCCCCTAAACAATGTTTCTGTTTCTCTCTACTGACCACAGCAAAAGTCTCCATGACCTCATTAGTTAAGGCTATGATACTGCGGATGACTCACACCCTGCTAGGAGTCTCTCAACCCGCTCAAGTTTTTTCCTTAAAGTATGTTTAAAAATTTTTCCATCACTTCAAAGCACTAATGTTCTGTAGGAGGAGGATCCATTAAAATGGGTGGCACCTGAAGTGGTAACCTGCAGTAGTTTGTCTGTGAGCATTAGGCCCTAAAAGACAGCACTACCTGAGATGGAGAGCACTATTCTTTGGTGGGTTACTGCCTGCCCTATAAGTTCCTGCACACAGGAATCCCCTCAGTGGGTCACTGATCAGGCTGACTAGAAGTGTTCGGAGCAGAAAGAGCCACAGGGAGATCCTGAGACACAACACCAACTGCTCAGCAGGGTAAGGTAGTTGCTAGTCATGAGAATTGCTCATTCACCGATTAACCGGGGAATCAAAGACACAGTCGCATTTCCACATATGCCAAAGATTTACTATCTCTACAGCTCAAGAAGAAAAAGCTGCCAGATATTTGCTCTTTCTTTAAGGTTACCTAATATATTATCACTTATTAAACTTTTCCCGTAGAGAAGATGATCAACTGTGAAGCACCAAATAAAGTTGTATTTGATATAGCTTTAACATTTTGCCTATCCTGCTGTTTGTGGAGGACAGATGCCACTATGCTTTCACATGTTGCTCCTTATCTTACTCCAGTGTGCGCCCTGACTGAAATAAATATAGGAGAAAGCTACCATTACAAAGGAAAAAATATCGTACTTTGGACTGACCTTACAACACTACACCTTATAAAAAGGTAAAATTATCTGAATGGTAACCAGGAAAGCTCTAATATGAATGAAAAGGGAAGAAAATAGGTGAGTGTGACCTTTAAGAAGCTTCAGTTCTTTGTAACATACCCTTAATTCTGTATTTTCTTGAAAGGGGAGTTGTATTTGGGAACCTAACAGAGCAAATACACTGCTAACTTCTCTTAAAAGAGCCAGTGCATTAAATATAAAACCAATGGAAATTCACAAGACCAAAAAAAAAACCACCCCCACCCACAAAAACCCACACTCTTTTGGCCAAGTATTGACAAAGAAGAAAAACAAATAAAAAAGAGCAATAATGCAAATAAACAAACCCAAGAATACTACTAGAGTACAGTGATATGTGATGCAAATTCAGAAAGTTATCCTTCTAGGGAGGAATCCATTAGTCCAAAACTTTGTGAGAGCTCTTGAACATGCCAAAACCTCTAGTGCTGAGGGAAAAAGCATAATCTATAGTCCAGATAAAATGATCGAACTCTTATCACTAGTCCAAATGTTGAAATCCTATCTGGTTCATCATCCAGTAACCTGTTATCAGTTCTCCTTTAGAAAAGACTCCAAATAAACGTCCTTTAATGTTTCACTAAAAAATAACAGAACTGCACTGTGTACAAAGTAGGTTCTCTAGGTGCTAGATGGGCATGTAAACACATCAGAGGTTTCCCTTGCTGGGTGGATGGTAATTTGTCTGACAGTCAGTTCTAATGGAGTGACCACAGTTTTTGCACTCCATTTTCAGGCAGAAACAGTTCACAAAGATAAGGTCACTCTCCGAGAACTGAAACGTCAGACAAATCACCATCCAACTTGCAAACTGTGCCTCTAACAGAGACTGGTGTGATTTGTGGCTTTGGGGTTTGTTTTTTATTGTTCATATTCCTGAGAAAATCGCTGTGGAGCTCGTTTGTTCCAGAGCCTGCACAGCCAGAACTCCAGCATGAGGAACTCACAGAAGGCATGACCACTGAACACGCTGCTCCTTTGTTCACAGAGTAGCACCTTCCAGAGGTCAAAGGAAAATAAGTCTGATAAGCTGATGCCAAGTCATACTTCACTGCAGAGATGGCCGACTGAAAGGGGCAAAGTCAAAGATCTGTTTGAAGCTTGGATCATCCAGTACATCCTCCACAGCCAAGTTCTCAAATACAATACAGGAGGAGAAAAACCTCAGCGCCTGCAAGCAGCTTAGGAGACTGAAAGGAAATCTGGGGCTGTTCATTTACAACAAGAATGCCTAGCTGAAGGTTCAGTCATTGGTTTATATGTGGGGCTTTTTTTTTTAAACATGCAAACCCAATTTTTTATCACCTTCTGCTGAAATTAAAATTATTACCAATATGGCTATTTAAAGCTGTTTTTTAAATAGGCCATTATGCATCTTCCATTGCATACTAAAAATTCCTATAAAACTGGACTAAAATCTAAACTTTTATAGGAACTTAGGTGATATTGTACCAGCTGTCCTACTTTTTAATTCCCTTTTACCTATAGGAATGAGACTCAGGTTAGGGAGGCCTGAGTTCTGCCCATATATCATTACAAAACTTACATATGTAAGAAAAGTCATCTACATTAGCAAAGAGTAAAACACAGCTAAATATTCATCATCAGCTATGTCTCTTCTGTAGTTCACTGCATAATCCTGGCTCTCCTATATTTGAAAAGCAAAACAGAGTAATTTTTGCAAACATCTGGACACCCAGGTTCGACACCCCGCACTGCCTCATTTTGTTTATCATAAGCAAGCAGTTTAGCCACTAGCCTCACCTACATTAAGGGATGCAGAGATACATAAATGGAGTGCAAATCTCAAAATATTCCTGTGTAGGATCTTCTGTTCAAGTTACCAATGACAAAAATCTACTTTGAAATAAGAAGGAGGCACATTTCTTAAAATCCCACCTCTGCAGCTTTGGTCAAAGTTGGGCTCCCACCAGGTCATTAGCAGTGGAACATTATTACCACATCTGCCTTAAGAGCATGCCCACAGGCAGAAACTGCAGGGTTCAGCACCTGCAGAGCAGGAGCTTAGCAGCTGTCGGCAGTGTCTATTTCGTGCTCCCAAGTGCATTTATTGTCGGTATTTATGTGACTGAAAAAAATCATTTTCATTCTTCCTAACATTTAGAAAAATTATAGAATAAACCACCTACAGTAGGAAATATTTCTTACCTGAATCTGGCCTAATTCTGTCTATTCAACAGGCAGATCAAAAAAAGGCTAGTTGTGCCTTTAAAGCTGGTACTGACATTCCTGTCCAGTGTTCACTTAATTGGGTCACACACAGCTCTACCACCTGACAAAGATAATTTGGTTACACATAGATTGTTCTGATTTGCCCCATTGTACTTGAAGTGGATATTCTTGTAAAGGCCACTGTCTTATTGCACGATTATTAGGTGCATCAGTACCTCCTGTGGGTGATGTGGCTAACATTATCTGGTGGATTCTTTCTCAAATTGCCTCAATTTAGTATCTGTCTATGGAGGCAGAAGCCAGACGCTCCACCACAGTATCTGAATCTGTCACAACTACAAACAGTTCTTTAGACTTATAAAGCTCTGCGAGGGAAATACAGTTTTTACATTACAGATGGAGAGCGAGGGCACAGGCAAATAGAGATGACCGACCCCACGCCACAAAGGATAGCTAGGCCTTAACTGAAAACTGACCCTAGGTTTTTTACGTCCAAGCCAAGTGCCTTAGCCTCTAGACCACCTTCCCAAGTGCAAAGATAACTGCATATTAATTAAATAAAAACTATTAGATGTGCAAGACTTCCTTATGCACCCATCACTGAGATTAGCAGGTTTAAAATATTGTATGTCACTCAAATCTTCAGAGAAAAGTGATTTAAACATATTACCTCATCATATCCACAGACATCTTTTCCATTATTGTTTTAGGTGGTTTTAACAAATGGAGGATAGATGGGAGAAAGTGTGTGTTAACATTAAAAATGCTTTTTTGAGGGTCTAGAAAAACATTGGCCAAGGATCTGTTTTCAATACATTCAATATTGATGTGCTATTAAAGAAGGTTTTTCCCCCTTCTTTTATACTTTGGTACTTGCAGCTGTTAATAAATTAGCACATTACAATTCCAATAAAGTTATCCCATGTGTTCTGAAGTAATTTAATTATTTCCAGTGTGAGTTAAATAGTCATCTTTAAATACAGCTCTTTAAAAAGTGGATATTTTTGGTTCAATTCTACCCTGGCAAAATCAAGCAGGTGTCGTCTCTTGAATCTGAATAAAAATTTGAAGCCATCTGAATTATTAAAATACACACAAGTCCAAAATAAAGCTTGTGTAAATCCTAATAAGATAAATCTAAAAAAATCAGATCATGTCTATTGAAATATTTCTCTGACATAAAATGAACATTTCAGCCTAGGATGTTTCAGCAAAGTTCTGTTTTGAAGGTTTAAATATGAGAAAATTTTGAAAATTTTGAAAATTTGTCTCCTAAAACTTCATTCTTGACTATGCAGATTTTTCTTGCAAAAGGTATTAAAACCTGATGATTATAAAGTAACAAACTTAAAACTATAAATCAAACAATAAGGACCCAAGTCAAAGATACTTCACCAGAAAAAAAAAAATGCCCCGTAAATGTGGCTTGACAATTCCTTTGTAGTTCTTTGACTATTCAGTTCCCAGTGTAATAATTTAGAACAGCCTGAGGTCTGCACTGAGTTGTACCTCGATCTCCATAGTCCAGAAAAGCAGATCTAGCTTCAGGAGACTGGTGGAATGCAAAGGTCCTTAATACTGAATCTTTTACCCGACAGTATCCTCTATGCAGAGAAAAGTCTTGCCTAGGTGGTTAAACCAGTTTTTAAGCTCTTCTGCAAAGGAAAGTTAGTTAAAAGGATACACTGAAAATCAGTGCCCCCTGTGCAAGCAGACACAACAAAGACACTGACATCTCACTTTGCTAGTAAATACAGGAAGATTTAACCAAGAAGTTGTTGTTTTCTTTTTGTTTGTTTGCTTTTTTTTCTTCTCTAAATCAACTAATTTTTCAAGTGTCAATCAATTGGCCAATCCCTGAGCACAGTTTTAACATTTGAAGGAAGTAATTCAGCTTATTAGAGCTGTGTATGTGTATTTTTTTAAGTCCTGGGGTTTTGTTTTAGGAGTTAGTGCACTCTAACAGCAATTACTATATACATTTAGATACTGTCCATGTTGTATGAAAATATTTGTTAGCTTGAAAAAGACAAACTGCAAGAAAATGTCAAATCACAGAAGGGATCCCACTTCATGGTTAGCTACGGAAAAAGCAGAAGTGCTTTTTGCACTACTTACGTTCTGGTTTTAATCTATCTGTAAGATACTATAACATAATTGGAGAAAAAACAAATGCCATTGCCTAACCAAAAGCGAACTTTCTCAGAATAATTGAATTGAATTGCCATCCAATCTCACTAACGGGTATCCTCAGCATAATTTACGTACATTTCATTTTGAAATATTTATTGCAGTTTTTAAAGGTGGATTGGTAAAGATCACTTCAGCTCTCCACATTACTTCTCTAATGCTCACACTTTAATTGAGTTTATCCATCAATGTCGTATACTGTTTAGAGAATGGATGCGGGGCTAGAACTGTTAGCACTGTGTATGGAAAGGACTTTGATTTAATTAACAATAGTATCTCTGTAGAGAAGTTAAAGGCTATATTCATTCTGTTCTAATAAATTGGATTCAGGCTCTTTGTTTGGACAGAGAGTGGTGAATGATGTTCAGGTCTATTTCTTAGAAGTGGCAGGACATGAAACAGTGATAGGTTGCAGAATGGTAGTAAGTTCAAACCATTAAAAAAAGAAAAATTATTACCTCACCTTATTACAAACATTCCAGTAGTGCTGCACAAGTTTCACTTGTCTGTGAAACACTATTGCTTCCTTGCTTCTGTGTCGGTTTCACCTGCCAGAATGAAAATTCACTTTCAAAAACAATGCTGCAAATACAGCTGTGGACTTCCACCTTGAATGCATGAGACATTCTTTGTTAGTTTTGCCTTGGCAGTCAACTCACTGAAAAGGCCAAGTTAAGATAATTACTCACATGAGGTATGCATTCAAAGGAGACCAAGATACATTGAATGTGTGTTGATATTGGCAAATGAGTCTCATTCAGCTTCATGGTTTTCAATACATCTTAATTTGTCTTGCATTTTGTACACTCCGCTGAGCATCTTTAAAATAATAGCCAAATAAATTTCTTAAAAAAACCAAACAACATTCTGGTTAATGCATGAAGCATAGAGTTGAGCTTGGACCACCAAACAGAAAGAAGAAAATGCTCACTTAAGTTCTCACTAAATACAATTAAACACCAGCACAGGCAGAACCGTTTTCCAATATTTGATTAAGGTACAGAATGCAACATTAAACGCGTGGATGATGAAATGTATCCTCTGCTTTTTATAGTAACTTCTAACCTAGTGTGTCAGAGAACTGTATTTTTGTGTCATACAGTTATCGAAATAGTGTTATACTTTCTACATCTTCTGTAGCACCTAAGCACTTTCTCATTTTTAAAAAGTGGTAAACTCAGTGCTCTAGAGTCAAAAGCCAGAAGAGATGTGCAGTCTAATTATGGTCCTGTGCTCGGCTGAATTACACCAACTGTAAGTCAGGTTCTTGAATACTGAACAAGAGTTCACATAACATAACATAACATGTATAATCAAAGGGTTAAATCCATGCAACTTTATTTGCATGGATGTATTTTTATACTCCTCAACATTATTTGGAGTTAAATCTATAAACAAAACTTCTGAGACTGGGCTTTCTGCCCTGGACTGGTTCTTAAAACAGTCAGTCGTGAAACAACAGATTACAGCTGGGAGCAGGCAGTAACGACACGTGACAGTAGGAGCAGTAACAGTGGTTGTTCTCATTTTAATCCAGAAATCTTATGTTTTAATGTCAGACAACAAGGAGCAAGAACCTTGCAGAAAGATAAATGGAACACACTATTTCTGAAGTAGAAATACACTAATCAGTACCAAAAGGGAGGACCGGTGATGCTAAACAGAACATGGGATGTGAGAAAAGAACAAGAAGCACTGATAAATGCTTCAGCAAAAGCTGATAGGAGATTCTAAAGTATTGATTCTTTTATCTTCCTAGGCTATGCGAGCAAGCAAATAAACAGCAGGACAACATCAAAACCAAAACTATTCAATAGGGAGGACAAAGATCAAAGTAGTCTTGAATGTATTTTATCATTGTTTCCTGCTGGTAAGTATTGTTAAGTGGAAGCATAATGCGAATGCATGAAAGCAAAACAAGAGTCATGCATTTTGTACTAGAAGACCGCACATAATATCTAATAGAGCATCTAACAATATACCATCTTAAGTGTAAAGACAAAAAAAAGTGGTATTGTTACATGCAGAGGTTGCATCTAATAAGTAGTAATTCTGCAGTTTTTTAGAGCACTTCAGGCTGAATCCTCTGTGTGGGTTTTTTTTAGCTTTGTTGTGGGGTTTGTTTTTTTTTGTTTGCTTGTTGAAAGGAAAAGACTAGGTCATAAGCTGTCACCATCAATAAAAAAAGGATGATTAGGTGCCTCTCATTAAAGACGATAACATTTCACCTAGCATAGAAACATTACGTGAATTGAGTAGTCATGTGAGTAATCCTCAAGTCTGGCTGAGGCACTGCTTGATTCAAGGAAGCTGTAATGAAGTAACAAGCACCACCTAAGAATTATCCCCTTATGGCAATGTAAAGCCAATTCAGTCTCCAGAAAAAAATTAAAGCAACCTCTATACTGCATTTAACTGCCATCAGACATAAAACGGGGAAGGATAAACACTATTATAATATGTAATTTTCCACAGACACACTTTTCTATGGAAAAGACATACTCATAAATTATGAATCTATTTAATTGTATGAAAAGAATGAATGTTTAATATCTCAAGAACCATATAGTAGAATGTTCTTAATGTCCTATGTATTCACAAATTTAATAATAGGACAGAAATTCCTATGAATAAATTGCAAGTATCCCTTATTGTCAAAGTTTGTTTACCTTCCTGTTATCTGCACGCATCTTTCCACTTTTTGAAGATTTTCAATGGAGCATTCCCTCTAATAAGAAAGAGAGAAATAAGAGCATCAGAAATATTTACCTTTTTAAAGAAATGTTCTGTGATTCAGGAAGGAAGGAAAGATTAAGATCATTATACACATTTAGGAAAGATTTTTGGGTAATGTAAATTGTCAAAAGTCATGAAAGGGTCTATAAACAATTAACATCAACCAGAAACCTTCCCTGTTCACATCTTTGTAGGTCAACAGTTTTCAAACTTTTAAAAATCTGCTGTCCACCAAATTTTCCAGTGAAGATGCAGATCCAGTCAAAAATTTTTCACATACAGAGAGTGTTGCAGAACATATATTAACTTTTCTTCTGCTTTTCCAAATTGTGCTTTGCAGTTTCCTTGGAAACAATCCACAGATCCTCACCCCGTGACTGACCGCAGGTCAAAACAAGTCCAGCGTTCTAATCATAAGTTCCTTGGGCAAGTAATCTCTGGTAAGCAGACCGTAGGTACTGTTTGGAAAACTTTCATTTCAGTTCACTCCTTTATTCCTTCAATGACTCTGGACTGTAGATGCTCTAAAGCTTTGTTATTCTTTATTTAATTTGTATTTTTCACACAAAAGCCAGTTAGAAAATACTGGCTTCCAGAAGGTTCAAATAATTATTATCATTTTTCTTAACGCTAAACTGAGTGAGGATGAAACACAAGAACAGGCTGTGCAGAGAAGCTGTGGAATCTCCATCCTTGTGGGTATTCAAAACCCCACTGCACACGGCCACAAGTAATCTGCTCTAACTGGACCTGCTTTGAGCTGGAGCTTGGACTAGCTGACTTCTGGAAGTCCCTTTCGACCCACATGATTCTGTGACTGTGCTGGAGGCGACATTATAGAGGTGTGTTAGACAAACCTAGACATTCAGCAACTGTACATATTTCAATCATAATTTTGTAGTGATCTTCAAGCTTCCATGGCTTTACCCATTATAATAATTGTGTGGTCCCATTGCTATACTTTTATAAAGTTCACCCAACTCAAATTTCCTCCAGAATAACAGCCATGTTAACTGCTCTTCTGGGCTAGATTTGTTTTGAGCAACTCCTATGTGTATCATTGTCCAGCACTAAAATTCAATGTCGGTGTAGGTCACAGACACCATACTAGCAATAGGTAGATAATCATCCAATTACTGGAAATAGTGGTAATTCTAACAGACTCAGTGTAGCTGCCCAGAAAACAAAGTGTGTTCCGAGAGGGCTGAAGGATTTTGGCTTCATTCTTTCTGGTTCTGCTCAAATTCTTAAGGTAGCACAGAAGGACTTGGAATAGCTCACAGAAACTTCCAGAAAATAGCCCTAGAAACAGGAAATTAAGTTAATGTGATGCCAACGAAGCTTACAAATGCAGTACTTCTAAGCCCAAACCAGCACAAATTTAATGCACGTATTGCACTACATTTATTTACACCAGTATCATCTTGTTTACAGTCCAGATACTCCTAAGACATGGCAGCCACAAGCTAGCACCTGCTTGACTTCAAATGTCAATTTAAGATTTTTTGTTTGTTTGTTTTGAGTTTGTTTGTTTGTTTTTCATGCAATTGTATAGTAATGAGGTGGGTCATTCTGCCTCTAAAGAAACAGTGTGACTTAGGGTTAACTTAGTGTTGAGCACTCCTGGACAACCACCATGGCCGGTCACGGTTTCTTCCTTTTTCACTAAACGTAGCTTAGATGACATAAGTCATACAAGCTATGTAAATTCACCCTTATTTAAAGTTGCATAAATTGGATTCTTTGCTTTCTGGAATGCAATGCCATGTTCTTTACAAATTATCTAAATTCTTTGTTCCTCAACATACAGTTTTGCATTTGCTCAGTGACAGTTATGTACCTTATTATTTATTATTCCATCAATCTTTGTTTCACCTGTAAATAATATCAGAATTATTTTAAATTTTCTTTCAGAAAAACTGAATAATGTAGGGCTGTTTCCCAGACAAATCCAAACAAAATTTTTCCTCTGCTTATTAAAGCTGATAATGAAGCACTGAGATGCACCAACTCTCACCCTTCTAACAGAAACAATAATTACAGCATTGATATTGTATAATGCTGTTTTTTTCAATTGAGATGCCCTCTGTTTATAGGTGCATGACAAAATCCCACCGTGTCTGCACAACGCGTGGATATGAGTCTCAATATTTTTCTGCTGTCAGCAAGTAGTACGGTTTGAAATCCTATGGCTTCTATCTGTACTAGCTAGTCTACCTGAAAAAAATAACAGCTTATCAACTTGCTGAGTTAGATCAAGCAGTGCTATATAATTCAAAGTCCCATGTGGAGACCAGTGTGGTTCCACATGATAGAATTTTTCTTTTTTTACTGTTTACTCAAAAAAGTAGGAAATTTCACATGAAATAATTGTGTTAAAGGTTAAGACTGAAAAGCAAAGCGCTCCAGCAGGTAGGAAATAAAATAAAGGTGTACTGTGCAACATAGCTCAGATCCTTTAGGCACAAACACTACAATTTGAATGCTGCCTTGCATAACGTGCACATATACTGTATTCCTTCCCTTTCCTTCTCCCCCCTCTTTGCCTCCCAGCCAAAATGACCCACTCTCTTTCATTAGAAAAAGGCCAAGTGCTGTGAATGAGTCAGTTTTGTCCTTTGGAAAAGAAGAATGGTGATATCAAATCAGGAGGACCTTCTCTCCAGTGACCCTAATACTGACCAATAGCTGATGTTTCAGGTACAATATAAGAATAAGGCAAGCATATGGTGAAAAAATCTACCAGAGTCCAGTGATCTGCAGCTCAAGGGTTCATAAAACTGATGTGCTGACTATTCAAATCAACAAGAACTGAGCTTTAAATTCAGGAAGCACTATATGAGCACTAAGACTGATGGCAAACTGGACCAAGCTTGACACTCAAAATTTGTGAAAACTTTCTACGTTAAATTTTGTTCTGCACTAAAAATGGATAAGAAAGGGGAAACAAGGAAACTCTTAAGATTGCTGTGAAGGTAAATGCCTTAGGGTTTGTGAAGCAGTTCAATACTACAGCTAAAGCATATTACAAAGGAGCGCACAAGGAAATTAGTAATTTTGTACTCTGCAGGGTTTGGATGGCAAAGTAAATAAGGTTTAGGGGTATGTATCATATGATCCAGTACAAGCAAATGTTGAATAATTAACCCCATGGTGACCACTGTACATCTGTGTATAAAGCATATATAAACTACATATATATACACACAGTGTAAAAGGCATAGGTCCTGGGGGGAGCAGGGGGGGAAACTGTATGCGAACTGGTAATTAAAACCTTTCCAACTGTACATTCATTGAGGAGCTGAATAAAATTTCCATAGATTTCCCACATTCTGACATTTGAAAACTTGATAGTCTATTTTTCTTGATGTGTTTCTCTGGGGTGCAAAATACATACATCTAAATTTACACAAAGTCAATTGATTGACCGAATCACTTTTCAATACCCTTTGATACACAGGAAATACTTTCCCATTGGTTATTATATAGGATATTCTCCTCCTTCTCCTATAGGTCATTTTGACATATAGCTTAATTCCTTAGTATCACTTCCAAAGGCATACTGAAACCTCCAGACTACTTAAACGCTATGTCAGACCCCACACTGCTGAGCCTTGACCTAGCCTGTCCCAACTATGGGACTTGCTACGTGCAAGATCAGTTTATAGAGAGTTGCCTTGGAGCCCAAGATAAGCAACAGTGCAAGCCATACAAGTCACCAAATCCCCACAGAAGATCTGCACAAGCCCCAAGTGACGTGGAAAGACCTACCCTGGATTTTGTTACTGAGATGAATTTCACTCCAAGAGGAAACATTGCTGAGAGCAATGACAAGCAGAAGGATAGCTCTCAAAACAATTTTATATAAAGGATACCGAATCCTTCTTTTATTTATAGATCTTTTGAAATTTCTATCTTTGGACGCGTGCTTATGTATACACTTCCCCTTTCTTAAATCACAGCAGAGTTTTTTCACAGGTTTTACTTGACAAATTTACCTCCTCTGAAGTCTTGCTTCACCCCTCAGGAACTACAACAAAAGCTCATAACAGCATATTGCAAACTTTAAAAACTATTATTTAGATTGTATGGGAGAAAGGTCTGGGTTATAAGAAACCTAATCATTAGGAAGCCCTTGGGTGCATTCTGATTCTAGACTTGTTCCTGTAAAAGTCCAAGTTTCACTCCCGGGGAATTCAATAAGCCAGAAACATCTGAGTATACAAGGCAGCAGCATCTTCCCAACCAGCATCAATACAGAAAGAAAAATGAAAAGTAGTCTTCGGTACATGAAGAAGTTAAGAAGCGCTGTCTGTGTCTGGCTCTCATTCTGATACAGGTTCTGCTTCTAACGTTTGGTAAATATTTGCTTTTACTTCTGTGCTATGGCCAAGTGAAAACTCAGATTGTTACTAAAATGTCACTAAGCAGTGTTTCTGAGGATATACATTTGAAAGCTATGTCTAAAGGTACGATTGATTCAGCTGACCTTTCCCTGTTACTGTGAATACAGATACCCTAATGGCTAATGCAGGAAGCTACTGCATGTGTCACACCATACTTCTACTTGTTTTAACCTTCCAGTGTACGCATGTTTAAAAGTACCAAAATGTCAGTACCATAAAAATAAATGCACCCAAAAACCTTAACTATAATGAAACCTATGAGATTTTTCATTTGCTTTCACCTGAAGAGCACATGTTAAAAGATTAAACTGAAGCTCTTCAGTAAGCTGTTTGCAAAGAGCCAGGAAGGACCTTACAAAGTAAGTACACATGCACTCGTAGCAGATGTCTATGCCAAAGAATGAAGAGCATTTTACAGATAATACCTAACTCAACTTTAAATGAGCTAGCCCAGGGTTCCAAGTCTCAGTAGCACAAAGTTCCCGCAGGCTTATTTATCCTGCTGGAATGTAATTTATCTTGACTCAGTGTACTCCCAATGAAATAAATGGTGCACCTTGTCAAGCAAAATGGTGTTCACTGTGCAAGAGACATTACAGCCTTTCCCTCTGTTCATGTATTGCCACAACTGTGTTTCAACTAAGACATCACCTCTCCATTATTTGCCCTATTTGATATCAAAACTAACCCTGACTACCACACACAGAAAGCAGGACAGGTATTAAGAAATAAAACCAAGTCCCCTTCTAACCAGAAATTGCTTGCTGTTTGACCTAGTAATCAGTGCTTAAGAACATGCACATTTCAAAAGCATTATCGCTGAAATGTTATCAATCCACCAACACACTTCTATATATGGCTGTGGGCATGCTGTGGTTTGCTTATAGGGAAGCATTTTCTGTGTAAATGAATTGCTTCTTCTTGAGCTGTCAAATGTATAAAGCATACAAAGCAGCTAGAAACCATCCAATAATAGCATATTATCTCATAAACCCAACCTTCATTAGCAACAACTCAGGAAAGCATTACACTGTGTGTAGAGTAATTTAAATTGTGACTTTTTTGATAGAATAATAGAGGTTTGTCATATTTATAACATGTAGGTAACAAAAAAAGCTTTCAATCCTAAAATGTCTCTTATATAATTTAAATGCATATAATTTTTTGCAGTAACAAATTAAAGCTTGGAGACTTGGAAATCCTGTCTGGTGAACAAGTTTAATAGTTTGTGTAGACAGAGAGGGATGATGTGCCAAGGCAGGAAAGGAGAGGTTGACAGCTTTAACCCACCTTCACATTCTCAGAGTTTTAAAGCTGGTCCTGAGCCAATTCAGGCTTCTGCTTTATGCTATCATGTGTTATCCTCTATTGCCAAGAATAACTGGAAAGCAGCAGGCAAACCAACAACATGGCAGACAGCAAGAAGATGGGCAGATCAGCCTTTCATGAGAGAACTATCTTATGGAATAGGTATTCTCAAGTGAGATTTCTGTTTTCTTTCCTGCACTGAAGAAGTAGAGAAAATGCAGTGTCAAGTGTGAAATCATGCACAAACTGTTGCACTGGCACTTTGGAAATCAGAATAGGGTTCTTCAGTTTTGTTCATCGCTTTATAATGGAATCACAAAATTATTTCAGTGAAACAATTTAAGAGTCTGATCCTGCTCTCAGATAACTCAACAACAATGTTATTTTTCCCTATATGGTGCAACCAATCAAAATTTTAGGTATTATTTTTCTCCATTTATCCACCTCCAAAATGGTGTTCACCAAGGAAGAGTTCCCATGTGGTCTCCCATGTATACTTCGGTGACCCATATAAGTTTTTCTCCACAGTCTTAGTTTTCCAGCTTCAAAAACCTGCAATGATACTTTCCTACCTCAATAACACATCAGTCCTGAGTACATACACAACTGGGATATGCATAAGAAAATTAACCTTTGCCATGTACTATTCACTGAGTACAGAAGCAGAGCATTGATTTCACTAGGCCATTATCATATATTTAATGCTAGTTGGTGGCCAGTGCTTCACAGGAAGATGCAAAATGTTGCACAGTGAAACAACTGCATCAATCTCAGATTGTTACATGAACAGCTTCAGAAGGCACACACTTGAAAATGTCTCAGAGACAAGACAACCTTCCTTCTCCCAAAACTGAAATTCCAGTCTGAAAAATATACTGGATTGCTCTTCCCTGTGTATATGATACGACCAGTTAGGTTTTAGTCACTACATCTTGAAATGTAAGAAATACATCTTTTTGCTACAGAGCAAGTGTGAGAAAGGTTTCAAGATTAAGGAAAACCAGACTGCTATCTAAAACTGTCTGCAGCTTCTGTAGACCTCCCCAAGCTCAGTCCAAGGGATCATCATGGAATCACAACTGGGGCACCCCAGGTTCTCTCAAATGCTAATCTGGGGTGATAGGCTAGCTTATACAGCCCCCAGTTAAGTCTGTGCTTAAGCTCATACTTTATGATCCATGTTATCTTTCTTCATTGTTTTTCTTAAATCTGAAACAAAAGCCACAGAACATCCTCACATTTCAGCATGAAAAGCATAATAGTCAGATGGAATAATATTTGTTCCTGGGCAAATTGTACACTGACAGCCTCATACTTGTGAGGCAGTAGATGGTCCATTCCAGAGAACAGAACAGGTTTCACGGACTCTCAGTGGGCCATACAACATTGATGTCCAAGCATAGGTGGCCCCAAGATATCAGATCTTATTAATCATTATATTGTTGTTCATAGAAAAGTTTTGTTAGAGTATTTCAAAGGGTGTCTTGAATTTAGTAAATTAAAATTGTTTTCACCCTCTGAGACTAGAACAAATAGATTCACGTTACTAAGGAAACATGTCTGTGCAAGTACCCAGATAAGAAAATAGCAACAACAACAAAAATTTCCCTAAATCCATTGTTAATAAGGTTATTTTCTCTCATAATATTTGTGGCATACGCTAAAAGCATGACTATATTGTTACAAAGGCACTCACTTGGATGACCTACATAACTCATTCATGGCTTTGCTACTTATGAATCTTTGATACATCTATCCAAAAGAGATGTCAGTAAAACATTTACACCACACCTTGCTATCCAATGTTCCGTTTTTATGACAAATGCAAGTTGTACCTTGAAGTAGCCAGAATTTCAATACATGAGCTTTTCAATACTGAATTAAATTTCTGCCGCTATCTGCTTATAAAAGCAAACCGCAAGAGCCTAAAACAGGGACAGACTATAATAAATCTCAAACATTCCTTAGGCAAATGTATAAGTATGTAATGGGGATCAAAGCTGAATATATAAATCCAAGATGTGAAAAAGAACGAAATATGCTCCAAGTGTCTAAAATCACTGGCAGACAATCTACCTGTCTAATGTCACACTCCCAACTAAAAGATAAAGAAGGCATATAAGGAGGAAAATAATCTTTTCATACTACAGGGGAGAAAAAAAATTAAGCCAAAAATCCCCTAAACAACCCCTGCCATGTACAATGCTCTTAATATGCCAGAGCCTATCTATGCATCCATCAGTCAATGTATGTATACGGAAATATGTACCAAGAACCAACTAAAACACTAACATACAAATATAAAACATTGGTATATATTTACAGTAGAATACTGATATACAACCATGTCCTGTATCTCAGGAGACAAAAATAGGTTTGTAGGTAGAGTAAAATATATTTTATTAGGCTAAATGCTATAATTGATAAAACAATCAAGCATCCATGCACACAAATCCTTCTTTGGGTAATTAAAGATGGTATAAATTTGCAACTATATCAGCTGGTCTAACAAAAAGGTATTAATACTATTTACAAACCTGTTTTGATTGCATCCTTAGGACTTTGTTGCTATAACAAAACATCATTACCTCTACCTAGACATGTCTACCATTTTTGATTTAATGCAATTACTGGGATTTGATGAAAGCTAATTAATTGAACATTGTTAATTGAACAATGCACTCAAATTATTCCTCAATTTCTAAAAAAAAACTCAGCAAGAAAAACCTTCCAAACCGTATCTCAAAAAACACTGAAAATCACCTCTTAACTCTTTGTCTGTCGGAATATACAAAAAATTTTGGGAGATTCTTTCAAACAGCTAACAAATCTGTCCACAAGTAAAATTATATTTATAATGTTGGTGAAAGCAGTTGTTTTCCAAACCAAAGAGAAATATAAAAAGTGAATCCATGTTTATCATGCAAAATGCTTTGAGGTAGTTTTGGAAGAGAAGCACTGAAAAGTAATTCCAATAAAAATGCAAGGAGAATAACAGAACATACAAGCTACGGTACAAAAAGGAATAGAAATTTTAAAATATTTACTGAACCTAATTTTAAATAATTGTTAAGTAAAAGTGCTTTTTAGAATATTAAGCAGATGTCTAATCATCTCATTTGAAAAAATGAAATGAAGTACCAGATAACAAAATTCCAGGTTATTAGCAGAGTATCGTTGCAAATTCAAAGTAAAATAAAGTGGTTCAGTTGCCTGTGTGAATTTAGATGGAAAATATTTTGTCTAAATTTTGTCATACAGAAACAGTTTAGGCATTGACCCTGTAAAAAGACCCTTCTAAGTTTGTGAGCTTTGAGTGGCTGACTTTCATCTCTGAAGCATTTGTGTCTCATCTAACCACAACATGCTGCAAAAGTGCTTGACATTGAGCAAATTATATTGTATGACATAGTCTTACAATAATCAGCATTTAATTAAAAGTTAAAGAATACAATTTATACAAATAAAGCTCTAGGTTACCTGAAGAATGAAAGTGCAGGGTATTATTTTGGCTGTTCTGTCTATTGGATTACTGTTGGATTAATAGACCTCCTGGGAAGAGCATTGTTAAAACAGGATTTTCATGACAGGGAAAGACATTTCAAACACACTTCTTAGCGGAACACATATTAAGAGGCAGCCATTACCAGTAGGTTTTGGATTTGTTGCACCAAAGAGAGGAAGAGTGAAGACATAAAAGGAAGAAACATTGCTCATTCCTCAGTTGTACCGATAAAGAACAGAGGAGGAACTGAGCAGACAGTTTTGAAGAGGGTGTAGGCATGCCAGGAGAAATGATAAAAAAAAAAAAAATGTTCTTAGTTTAAAGGGAAAGTGAATTGTACAAAAGGTGGCTAGCAAGAAGGTAGCCTCAGTAGATAGGCTGGAAGTTGAATACAGCACAACTTCAGCTAGTGGATGAGGAGAAGACAGACATGCTGCCGAAGAGATCTTGGCAGAATTTGGCACTAGCAGAACTGCAGACAAAACAAAGCTCTGAGCTGAGGTGTCTGGGCCTATGGTTAAGGACGTATAATTATTTTTTTTTATTTAAGCTATTTTTTCTAACATGACAGCTACACATTCAAATCTAAATCAGAGTAAAGATGAGCAAAGCAGGCTGTGTTGTGTATATGCAACACATTGTATAATGTATCCACAAAACTGTGAGTTAACCTGATGCAACAAACTGCTTGTAACATTTTTTCTAGAATGAAATTATGTTTAGTCTCTCTAAGATACAATTAATAACAGCAAATTAATTTATGCTCCCCCTAAACCAGTAGGCAGAGACATGCAGCCAGTATAGTCATGATAATGTCTGACTCACTTGTCTCCAGTGCAATAAATTTAGATGAGGTATACACTATGCAAATTGAAAACAGATATCTGATCCAAAAGAAAGTGATGCTGTATGAAACAATTTGCAGGGCTGTGTCAGGCCATACTGAGTAATGTTCCTTGTGCTATAAATTAGTGTGATATGAAATCCATCTAAATCAAAAGCATTGTCTTTTTGACCTACGCTATGAGATACAAGATTATATAACTGACGGGATGGGTAATAAGTGCTGTAATTGTCGGCACTTACTTTGTATTAAAATTCCCATCAGTGGCAAGGTTAGAATCATGCCTTCAGTGAAGGATTTTTTTTTTTTACATACAGGAACAAATCATTAGAAAAAAGTAACAACAGATGAGCTCTAGAAAGCTCAGAAGCTGATCCTGGTAAAGCCTGCAAAGTATCAGCTGTGTACCTAAATCTGCTGGCTATGCCAAATCGAGTGAAAATATTGCAGGTACAAGCTCTTGTGACAGTTTCTTTAAGTTCTGCTTTCAATGCAACCCCAAAATTCTGTAAGAGGGACCCCTGTCACTTTCATGTCCATCTTTAATATGTTAAGGAAACTTCTTTGATTTTCAGAAGAAAAAAAAAAAGATTTGAGGTCTCAGCTCTGCAGAGCTTCTCTTGGCACGTTAATGGTCGAGTGGAAAGTTATCAAAGGAAATTTTCTGTACGATTCTACACCCCGACATTATTTAGATGAGAGTGAAGGACGCTAATATGCATCAGCTCATTACAGTCCCTAGACCAGGATATCAAATAAGCACAGCCAAAATACACTCTCATGCCCCTCTTCACACCTCCTGCCTTGAGGGTGAGTACAGGAAAGAGCACAGCACCTGAGAGGTCACCTTTCCAGTGTTTTCATGAATTCTAGGCATGATCCACACATTGATTAAAGTCCTGCTGCATTACCTGAGTGCCTTTCCTTCCTAAATTAAATTTGCATTGCATGAAATGATCAAAGCCAGCATGTAGCCCAATAAGGTTCAATGCATGCAAGTGTATGGAAAGCAAGTATGTCTACCAGAACAAGGAGTATAATGGAGAATCTCATTTTTCATACATAAAAAAAAGCCCAACAATAAACAAACTCAAAAGTCTGATTTTTGCATGCATTGAGAGGTTCCTTGTGCTGAGTGGCACCTTACTCATAAAATACTCTTAGAGATTCTACAGATCTCCCAAGTGTGTAAGGCACCACCATTTACCATTGCGAGTATAGCCGCGTGATCCCAGGTAAAAGAATTAGACTGTAATTTTCCAGCTTTGTAAATCTGAACAAGTGCACACAGAGCTTGCAGCGATAAAGTAAAGGCTAACTTTCAAAGAAACAAGGTGAGAAGCAGCTATGCATTCGGAAATTGAGAAGACGCTCCAGTCACAGTAGCGTAACTTAAGTCACATTTAAAGAAAACAATCTGGATTCTCTTGCTGCCCCACCTTAACACTAAGTTTATCAGCAGTTCAGACATGGAGAACAGCTATCAATTATGCTGGAACAGGAAGACAAAATTGTTTGGGTTACCCCAAATATTATACTTGGATCTAGAATCTCCTGGATTCCAACAGGAACTGAACAAAAGCCAGATTTTTTTTTTATGTTAAATGTGCAAACTGTTAGCTGTGTTGATAAAAACATGTACTCCTCTCTCCATTCCATTTTAATATTTATGAGCTGGTTGTGAGCACACTGGCATACTGTCTGTCTTGCTCCTTGTATTGAATTGCATATCCTCAAACTGCAGAACCAAGCTAAAGGCTGAAGGCATTACAGCTTTACTGTCACCAAAAATAATTACATAAATGTAATTCCAAATTATTCATATGTTACTGCTGTCCGTATTGTTACATAAGTGCATTTCACTAAGGTCAGAGTATTAAAATCACATAATATTGAAAATATGACCAACATTTCAGATATACAGATGGTTATAAGAGAGTCCCCCCAAAGGCCTTCAGACCCAGGAACTTGTATTTGCCCATGGCAGAGTCAAAAAGAACACAAAAATATAAAAATCAAGAAAAATACATATGCTGCTTCCTTGAATAACCCCTTCTAAACATTTGAGAGACAGATTACTCAAAGGTTTCAATGGATGGTGTAATGCTGAAAGGATTTATCTTCCATGAACTTTTCTACTCCCCTGTTGAACCAGCATAAAGTTTTACCATACACAACTGACTACGGAAACATATTTCACAGCTTATTGTTATTATTATTTCACAACTCTGCATTGTCTTATATGTATCATGTTATTTGAATGTACTTTGGACAGCTACCTGGAATCAAAGGGGTTTTCATCAAGCACAGTAATGTAAGTTAGCAAGGCATTTCAGATTTGAAACACAAAAACAGTCCCACTCAATTACGTGCCTGTTCTGTTAACTTTATGCTCAAGTATTTTGCTAGTATAAAACTGAAATTTGTTCATTTATATGGATAGTGCCAGAAAAACTTGTGCCTCTGGACTTACATCCTGCAAATTATATACTAAAAAAAGCCTTAAGTCTTAAAAAAATCCTCAAGTCAAATGTAAAAGTGGACATTTAATTGGGTATTTATCTTTATATATTTCATTATACTTATTTATTTTTGATCAATGGAATGACTTTTTTTTTTAAAAGTAAACGGGCATCTGCAGTTTTGCAACTGAAATATTGCAACATCATAGAGCATTAGAAATCAAAACTGAAATAGACTGTCAGCTTACCATAAAATGACAATGACTGCTTTTGCCCTAGCTGAAAGATGGGCCAAAAAAAGCTGATAGAGCAAACAATGAACAGGAGTTCGATCAAATCCTGAGCAAGGTTTCTTGTATTTGACCCATTTTTAATCTAAAAATGTCCTTTAAGCTGTCATATAAAATATAAAATGCTTTAATAAAAGATTCCAGTCTTTAACTATAAGCTGAACGATAATAAAATGTACATGGCTTTTAATGTGGAGCTTTTAGCATACACTTTGGTTTTTTTTTAAATCACGGATTTTAAGAAAGTAGAACATGCACAGTGAAACTAAGTTCATGGTATGTGATATCATTATCATAGGTATTCAGTATTAAAGGGATCACAATGTTCCTGAGCTGGCTGAGAAATAACTACCGTCGATGCAAGTTGTAGCAAGTTAAAGCCATTTAGAATAACAGAAATATTGATTATAACACATGTTGGAAAGGGACGCATAGTACACAAACAGGTCCAGTGGCTCAGAAAATCTAAAACGTATTCATACAGGATTGATTCTTTCTTTTTTCTGGAGAAACACCAAGAGAAGATGTGCAGAGCTGGTACTCAAAAGTCACCAGTGTTTTACATTCAATAACAGATGTCCTATTATAGCCAAATCAATTACTATAGCTCTGTCTTAGGGTGTAACATATTCAGGTCTGACTTACATTAGGCTGTCATCAAGTATATCTTTAAAGTGTTTTGCAGTTGCATGGCACTAATGTTGTATCAAGATGTTTACAAGCACTGAGTAAATTCATATTCATATCACTGGAATTCTGGATTTAGATTGGTGTCATGTACAATTTATCTGAAGTAAATGCAAACTGTTTGGCTGGATAGGATGTGGCTGTGCAATCCTCTTTTTTTTCCACCACCGGTGATAGCATGTGCCTCCTTCTGCTGACAAGGAGCTTACTCTGCTATGTCCTTTCAGGGTGTTCAAATCCTTACAATTTGTTTCGTTTGCATTTAGCGCTTCTTGAATGTAGGCATTTTATAAAAAGAAAAATTCACCTTGCTCTCCTTTGGAAATAAGCAAAAATCCAATTACAACTTTAAGGTTAAGAACTTCAGGCTATATCATGTCCTTAACAAATGTGGAAATGGTGATTTTGCGCTCGTACATAAGGCATTAGCTCCGTCACACAAATGCAGCACCATTACAGAGGCTCCTATTGAGTAGTTAGATACCATACCATTATATATCTGCTGCTCAATATTCTTGTTAAAAAACCTTGGCTTTTTCAGAGCTTTGCACACCTGACTTTGTCAGAGCACTTGTCCCAAAATGATTGAAATTGAACCTTAATATATGTAGGAGAAATCAGAGAAGTTACAGATACACTGCAAGCCTAGAACTGTCAGTTCAGAATTTTCATTTTTGACTTATTCAATGCAAGATGAAAGCTGTATCTTTGTTTCTGACTGTCTCTATAATATTGCAAGCAATAGCATATACCTGAAGACAGTGACAGCACAGGGCATCAGCCATGATAATTCAACAGATTGGTTACTGTTCTTACAATGGGAAAATTTCTGCCTAAGTAAATTTATCAAAGTAACTGTATTTATAATCTGAAAAAATATGTAGAGGTTTTATTGTATTTTTATGCTTTTAATAATCTTGACTCCTACAAACAATAAACTGACATAATCCCATTGATGAAGTTATCAACATAACATACATATTTACCTCAAGTTCACAAGTAATTTGGTCCCACACTGACATTCCAATACGTCCTATGAGACTTCTTGGTGAACTTAAATTTCCAGAAAACAAAGCAAAGCATGTTACTGACATATCCAAATTAATCTATGGGTATCCAGAAAAAAATAAGAAATTTCAGGGAAGCCTCAGCTATCCTTCAGTATTTTCTATGGAAAACTTTCACAATTATTTGTTATTTTATACAGTATTTTGCCATGTATCACTGTGTGTGAAAATGTTTGAGACACCTGCTGATCTCAGCTGAATGTTTGGCAGAAGATAAAAATCAAAGCACAGTATCAAAGAAGTTCGAGCAACACTCTCATTCACATATGCTTGTTGGAAGGAAAGATCATTGCCTCTTCAAAACTGGAATCTGAAAAAATGTGGGTATGCCAGCCTCTGCCTATAGCACACCTTGTGTGATTAACTCCACAGATGGTGATTTTTGCTACTTTAAGGGAACACAAATCAACAACAACAACAGAAAAAGGATTTTCATTGACTTATAATTTGCACAAAACCTTGCCTTTATACCAAGCAGAGTTTCCCACTGTGAACTTTGTACTGATACTTCTTTGTGGGATGTCAGGTATCAGTTTACAGTCAGCATGAACAAGTCAAAGCATTTAATTTCCACCTTGCTGCCCTAACTCATTTTTCAGTCTTTATCAATACAGTTAACATCTCATCTGTAATTCAATACCCAAAACCAGGTACTGCCTTTAATGTGGATCTTTCCCTAGTCCTCACATCACTGAGATATTTTAATCTCACTCCATCTTCCTACACAAATTTTCTAAAGGGAAGGCTTTCTCGTGTGTCCGAGCAGATGAAATTAGCACCTTGGTCTTGTATCTAACGTATTTCAATCTTCTCTTGTCAGCCTTGACCTCCTCCATTTTACGCCATGGAAATCCACTCAAAATGTTGCACAAAAAGTCAATTTTCCTCATTAATCACATGTACCCTGTCAACTCTGGTTTCCTTCAATGGCTTTCTCTTCTCTGAATTAAATACAAAATTGTCTTCCTGTACCCCTGGTTCCCATGTGTGCTACTAAGGTGCCACCCCCTTCTTCTCCCCACCAGTTCTCCATCTGTTGAATTTTCAAAGATCTTTCTATAGTCTCCTTTTGAGCACATCTTTTGTAGTTGGAAACACTTGCAAATTTCTTAGAACCACCTCACTATCTTCTTCCTCTTCTCCAAATTTTACCGGGACAGTGCTAGACCATGAAGCTTATAAAACTTTTGTTCAAGGCAAGGAGCAGATGGGATGCAAATACTATTTACCATGCTAAATGGTCCTTTCTCATCATTATATGGCCCTATTTGTTTGTTGTAGGTATCACTAATGCTATCACAAATTTTTGCTTCTTGCTGTGTGAAGGAATTTTCATTGCATGTTTAATCTTATTCCAGAGAGCGGACACATAGACAGAAAACATATGCTAGAACAAAAAAAATCATCAAGCTGTGAATAGTTTTCTGCTTCAACTGTCTATTGTGCACTGCAGATCCCCATAATAATTTCAACTTTGAACTGTTTCCCATTTTAAAACCTTAATGTCATATCAGCCCATTTTTCTGAATTCTTCTTTTTTCCACATATTTTTCATTCAAAACAAAAATAAGTCCTTGCCATTTTCAGCTGAAAACATATAGAGACGAGTATGAATTTCCAGTTCTTAGATGACTCAAAAAGGGCAGCATGACACCAGCATTTCTGACAACTCTCAGTAAACTGCTTAAGCTGGTTATCATCAGAATCTCTTTCAGAGAGATTTCTAGTACTTTTTCATAATTTTGATTAGGATACCCCAAGATGTTTAAGTGACAAATGTATCGAGGCCCTGGGCTTTTCCTCACCAGTAGTTAGTGTTTATCTTCTCTGTTATTCATTGACTCAACATTTCTATAGCTTTCATTCTGTACTTTAAAAGAAGCCAGTTTCACTTTTTTATATAATTAGTTTCATAGTTACTGGTAGTCTTAAAAGAATTCCTCAGACAATTCTCACCTCATTTGGAAATGCACACAAATTGCTCCCCCCCGCCAACTTCTTATGACACTAAAACTTTTCAAAACTAAAGAATATTTTTACTTTCAATAGCCCTACGTTCTCTTTTTACTTAATCTTACATTTACATACTCTTTCCTTATTTCTTCAATGTTACCACTATATTTACCACCCCCAATTTACTGCTCTTTGCCTCCTTCAGCACCTGGACTGTTTCTCAGAAAAGCATAAAATATCAGAGCATTGCAATTTCTCATGCATGTTGGAATCATTTAAACATGCAACTTAGTTTGTTGTATGCAATGTTGAGATATCTGTATCAAAAACTGTATTCTCTCATTAAAAAATGTCTAATGAGATTCAGCTTGCCATTTAGCACCATAATAGTCATTGCTCAAATTGTACTTTGCAGTGGGAAGTTAAAACTGAAAAATGACCCCAAGTAAAAATGTTGATGCTCAGATAATTAACATTTTAGTAGTTCCCTTTCAAAAATGCCCTGTGACTCTCTTCTGCAGACTTCTCCAAGAGCTTTATATAGCCTCACTTAAGGGAACATGTAATTAGGCAGGATTTAAAAGATCCCACTGGCCACTTCAAGCTCTACGTTAGCTTCAAAAAGAAACTGAAGCCATTTACACTGTATTGTTTAGTTTGTGACTAAGATTTCCTAATATTTAACAGAGGTGCTAGAAATCCAAAGAAGCTTTAAACAAGCACGGAACAATGTAAAGCCAGAAGTGAAAATATTTAAAGAGAAGTAAAGAGGATTTCAAATCCATTTTACACAGCTGCATCTGCTGTGACAGTTTATTAAGCTGCAAGGCAAGGGATTTTTTTTTTTCTTGCTGAAATATTTACCATAAGCTAAATAGAATTGTCACAGTGTCTCAAGTCACTGCCACGGAAAGCTGAACATTAGCATTCCCAAATGAGAATGTTACTTGATTGATTCACTGAGTGAAAGGGTGGGCAAAATCAGATCAAAATGGAAGCCAATGTACAGCATTCAGATCTGTGGAGGGAACTGAAAATGGGAGAAAAGCTGGAGGGGGGAAGTAATAGGCTTTGTGCATTGGTGGATGGAAAACAGCTGAGAATTTGCCGTTTTTTGAACTGCTTCCAGGCTCTGATGGTGTACCAAGCAGAAAGCGCGTACATTTGAACCTCTCTTTTTGCAGGAGAAGCTGCACAATTTCATGAGGGCTTAAAGGAGTTATGATTTCTCTTCAAGGAAATGACTGCCTTGGTTGAGGAGGGTGATGTGTAAAATGATGATCAGGGGATTGTTTGCTTTTTCTGAAACCATTAACGTAAGGTAAGATCCTTTAAGTTGTATCATTCGCAAGTGATGTATTGCTGGATTTGGTAGAAAAGCAGGAACACAAAGCCCTTCATCTCCCAGGTAGGCTACCGTTGGAAACGTCTCTCTCAAAACCACCTGCCAACTGCGACAAGCTAGATCTGCTACCACCAAGCCTCCAAGAGACGTCTTTCTTCTAACTAAATCCTTCTTCACTAAATCCTTGTTAAATTTGCAGTCATGTGAAATAAGAAAGTCACTGGTGCACATAATACCAAAGTAAAGGTATGGTCATTCAGACTGGACGTTTACTTCAGGGGGTCAATTTCAACACTAAATTAACCATGACGGTGCCCATTTTTATTTTGTACATGTGAACAGAGGAGCGATGTGGGGTAAAGCACAGAGGAGCCTGAGGGGAAAACACACAGAAGCAAGAGGCAAATCCCGCCTGCCTGACTCCTGCAAACACTTGTGCAGAAGTCAACAGAACTACCTTTGTGAATCAGCACGCAAGATGTGACCCCTCGCTTCCCCCCCTTGGTATTTAAAGAGAAATCATTGCACTCTGTGTGTGCCACACAGCTAGACCCTGGAATAAAAGATACTGACCTTTAAGAGCTCGTTCCTAATTAAAGTTACCCATTTGAAATCACACAAGCAGTTCTGGCACCTTTGGCCATTCATGGATATTAACTGTTATCTGAAAAAGCACCAAAACACAGTCTGCAATTAAATGTTCTTTAAAGTTCTGTTCCTTTTAAATAAGGAAGAATTTGCACACAATACTGAAAGTTTCCTTTCAAGTCCTCTGAAAATATTTTCAACACTTTGTTTTATGATTATCTATACTAAAAGTGAGAGAATAAACAATTATGATGTTGCCAGGAAATTTCAACATTAAATATTGCATTAGAAGTCAAAGGTTTTGTGATAGGATGTCACATCTCTAAGAAGCTATTACATACGGTCTAAGAAACTGAAAAATAAGCTGTGTCATAAAAACTTACCTGTAGCACTAATTTTGTTATCACATATTGTCTTTCTACAAAATAAGTTGTTCTGGAAGCAAATCAAGCATAAGTTTCCGTGTGTTCTCCTTACAATAATAAGTGCAGGTTCCTCCAATATTTTCATGATCTACATCACCACAAGACCTTCAATTTCTTACTAAAGGCTGAGCTGAGCTCCAACTCTTAACACAGTTTCACTTTTTTAACACAATTCGTTCTTTCAGGAAGAGGTTGAGGGGCTGAAGAATAGGTATCATCAATGGGAATGTTCTTTTCCAACCAGTTATGACTTTCATGAAACTTATGGATTTAATATCTCCAAGTCTTGTCAAAAGTTGCATGAGCAGGGAAGGGAGAAGCTCAGCAGTAGCAGATATTGGGCATATCAGGCTTCAGAATTCAGAATATATTTGAAAATAAAACCTAAATTAATAAAAAGAAGGAAGGATAATATCTTCCAAAAAGATTAGCATGATTTAGTCTGGGAAGCAACAAAGAATATCAGAAGGCTCATGTGTGAAAAGGAAGGTCTTTCCATTCTGACACCAAATAGCAGGGGGACAGTGGGTGCCCCTAGACTACTACACCCATCTAAAGAACAATAACTCATTTTCACCCCCAGCATGACGAGCATTAAAAAGCTCTCATGTGGTCCATTTTCCTTGAAAACTTCATTGATTTTTTTTGTATTTACATAGTAACGGAAAGGATATTTACTGGTCACAAGAGGAAGAACCAAGAAATCACATTCGATGACAGAGGGTGGAATAATTACCTAATTAAGTCATAACTGCAGGAAATTAGGCAAATTCATGAAATATGCATTGGTAATGGATCAGTATGTTTTCCAGGCTTCTACTCTGCTGTTTTCATCTGCAATATGCATGCTAAAGGGGGAGAAGAGAGGCGGGAGAAAGTAGAGTGGGAGAGCAAGAGCGAGGAAGGTCTGTGTGCTGTATTTGCTTTGCAACTTAAAAGATTAAAATAGATTTTAAAAACAAGTTACAACTGGTTAATGTCACATAAGGGATATTTTCATTATAAACTTCTGATATTTAAAACTAATATTTTTCATGTATACCTATAAACAGTTTTATACTTACATATATTATAAAAGTGCAGGGGATCCAGGGCACCTTTGATACAAAACAACTGAGACTTAAAACTGAGGTACATCAGTGTCATACTGGACCCATTCACTGAATTCTATACACTTAGGAATCCTGACTGCAAACCTGACCACGTTTACTCCATGCCTGTCTTTCCCATGCTGAAATAGAAGTTCGTGATGCTGCGGAAAAATATTTTCAGACATTCTCCCTCTACATTCTGGGACCCTGTTACTCTGTAAGGTAACCTTCCTGGTTACTCTGAATTATTCTCTGCTTTTCATGGCACTCTCTGGAGTCTGGGAAGCATGTAATTCAGTCTCACTGGGCCTGAATAGGAATAGCCAAACGAATGCCTGAACACCAATTTTTAACCTGATGGAGAAGTTTTTAAGTATTATTCTCCTTATTAAAACTCCTTTACACTGTCAAGAAATGCAGAAGAAAGGAAAACCAAAGATTTGCTGGGAAAGGAGGATTATGAGTGTCTTACACTGAAGTCCTGTTAACAAGCCAAGATGATAGGAAAGTCATCGTGAAAACTTCTGAATGGGAAAGGATGAGGAGTAAGGTGCCAAGAAAGAGATCTCTTCGTATCTAAGCAGCTTATTTTGCATTTAATACAATGTCCTTGACACAGTATGAATTGATAAAACACCACAGTTAATAAAAAGAGTGAGAAGCACTAACATTGGCATTCAAGAAAATGTTCCTGGATACTGTGACACTTTTGGGAAAGAGTCAAGATTCTGCAGTTCTTTTCACACCTAACACACCAGTGATGCACCCAGAGCAAATTTTCCTATATTTATCCTATCAGCAATACCGCAGAACATCAAATACAGAACTGATCTTGAAATAAGCAGGATATTTACTTTGAGTGCAGAAAGGAAGTATCCTTATGGTAGATTTCCAGTAGCTTTTCACCTCTGTAGTACATTCTAATTTCGTTTCCTCCATCTTTGTAAATTATCAAACTAGCTAAACTTAAAACCATTCTATCCATGAAAATATCCTGTCAACTCAAAACACGAGTCATTTAACTCAGATGCTAGTTTTATCAAAGTGGTTTCAGTAAACCAACAAATTAGGAGAGATCTTTTTAGCAACCCTCAGCTGGGTCTCTGAGGCCCTTCAGAATGGGGATCCTTACAAATACTTGTCTTGCATTTTCAGCACATGCATCCAACCAAGCACATCTCCAGGTAGTAAAGAACAGTGCAAACCTAGGCCTTTTCAGTGATGGATCCTTCATTTAAGAATACTGATACTACAAGGACCACAGAAGTGCATCACAACAGCAGGCTTCAAAGAAGTTCTCTCGCATCTTTTTCACGTGCTCTGCTTCAAGCTTTTAACCAGCTCTAGTAGTTCTTCCATGCCACAGTCCCTGAGTTGCTATTCAAGTAAAGGACATACCAATCATTTGGAAGGCCTGTATATTAAACATACTACTGGGTTCCACTTTGATGGGTTTGTTTTACAGGTGTACAGGCACTGAAGTTGTTATTAAACCTTTCCCCTGTTGTTATTTGAGTTTATGCACGAAGCCACCGTAAAGACATATTTTTAGCCTTGTGAAGTGTTTTCCCCCTCTCCGTTAATTATCAAGTACCTGACTGATTGCTCACGATTGATGACTGATGGGGAGAAGGTTCAGCAGGTGTTAATGGTTCGGTTAATGTGAGTGGCACAGAGGAAGGAAGTGGCCCAGAATTCCATCAAATATGCTTGCTGCTGTTGCCTGTAAATGGTTTTCTCGATGGCAGAGTGTGCATGAATTTGTATTATAAACTGAAAATGGAAATTTCTGTAAGGTGTTATCACTAAAAAGAGTGTAACTGAAGGAGTATGATTATTTCTGATCTTTGCTTATGGAAATTGTTGTTTATTTAAACTTTCAACTGACACAATGTATAGTCAAGTGAAAAAGAACTTCAAGTGGAATAATCAAATGAAATACTACAAACTGAATTCAGCATCGGGGAAAGATATCTTGCAATGTAATCTAAAACCTATCCCAATAACTTCGTATGATTATGAAGAGAAAGTCATTTACATGAAAGACAAATTATTTTTGAAGTTAGTAATCGAACAGGAAGTCATCTTAACAGTTCAATGACGTTCTCTGGGACACAGGAAATGCAGCCAAGTTATTTAAATACAAAAAACCAAATTTGAAACTGATTTCTAATTAACTAAAGCACAGACCCACCTTTCTGGTGTCTTCTGCTTTGCTGGACTTCATGCTGCATGGTTATTTTCATATGTTCATAAGCATTACTCTCCATCCTACGTTTAGTTAGCTCTCCTTAGAATCAGGTCCTGAAGGGAGTAGGCTGGTGTTTCTGCCTACGCAGCACTTCAGTGAAAGAAATCAGGATACCTAAAAAAACCCCAATCTTATCAGAAGATTTATGGAATCTCACGTAACCCATTGCATGCATGGGATGTACACAACTGAAGTGACTAACCCCCTTAATAGAAGTATTTGTGCATACCAACTTGTAAAGTATGGATATGAAAGAGAGGACCTGATGACTTTACTTGTTTTAAGATTCATTTATATGTTCTATAATAGTTATATTTTTCTATTTCCAAAAGGGGAAAGGTTCCTAGAAACAATAAACAGCTCAGTCCAACAGAAAATCCATAGAAAGTTTTCAGAATGTTTATGAAAAAATCTTAATAAATAAAAACATGTGAAAAAGGAGACATCTTTGGGCTAAATTAATGCTTAAACATGATTGAAAAAGGGAGCTAAGATGTCGACATTCTTTCAAAACCACAGTTTTAAAGTGAAAAATTAAAAGGGTATAGAGTATATACAGTTATATATAAATATATACTTCTGAGTATAGCTAGCAGTGAAACCTTTTCTAGAGAAATCATAAAAGCTTTTTTATTTATATATATAAGACATATTACAGGTAAATACAAGGATATATGTATTACCCACAATTATGAAACAAGTCAGAAAATCAAGCTAGTTGTGTGCCTTAATGCTAAAATTTGTATTTATATTAGTTTCAAAATACATATTATACAAATCTGTATTTGTAAATCAAGATAAGTTTGATGCAATCATCTCCTATAAACTACCAAATACTCTGACAACCCCTGAATCTCCTGTCATCATTTCATTACTGTAAGTGCCACTGAAATTCATAAAATCCTACTTCAGAACCTCTAGAAATTTTAGCCAGTTTTCTATTCAAAGGTTGATATGATAAATGAATTCCAAACTCAAAGTTTGAATCCTGTTAATCTAACACTAGGAAAAAAAGAGTTTCCCAAATTAACTACAAAACAAAATCTGTTGCATTTACAAAGGTACGGTAATTGTGTACACGATAATTATAATGCCATTTCTTTTAGGTTTTAGAAATATGAATTTCAACCTATAGGAGCATGAAGCACCACATGCTGCTCACATCAAGAACTGTTTAGAAAATAGTTTTATCAAAAGAAGCTCTTGGGTTTTAAAAGCAGTTAAGAATTTTAGGTATAAAATTCCTGTCAAGTTCCGATAGGATTTCTACTTACTAAATCCAGTAACAGCTTGTGTAAAATCCCATCCTCCTCTTTACCACATTGGCAAGTCTTTTCTGAAAACTTGTTGGTGAAACTGATTCTTTTTGCTCTTGAGACAGAACAATGAAGTCTTCTTAAGCACAAGGAGAACCCTTGCTCCTTCTAGATTGTGGACTCTTCTGTGGGAACAAAACTATTTTAGCTTAATAAAATTTGTGAAGGCTCTTACTCTAAGTAGGAACAGCAAGTTAGACATCTATCCCTTACCAGACTTCAATATGTTCAAGTTGAAAATCCATGTCAGTGACTTCAAGGAAATTGGTAGAAAAAAATAAGGCTTTTAAAACAGTGATGTTTAAAAAAAAAAAAAAGGGGGGGGGTGTCTTTATAGCAGCAAAAAGAGGAAATTTGCGGCAGATGAATAAGAGAGCTTTTGAGTAAGTCAAAGGTTCAAAAACTGAATTTCCTTCCCCTCCAACTCAACTAAACAAATGTACTCAAAGCAATATTCTTGTTGCTTTCAGTAGCAACTGGGTACAGCTTCAATACTTGTAACAAAACTCAACAATGAATGTAAAGGAAATACGGAAACTACCAAAAAACCCAGTCATATTAATGGTCTTGGCAATAAACTTGCTGAGGTCAAGAATTCAGAAACACAGGAATCTACATTAGGAGCACAGCTGTTTGTGCTGCATCCCAAACAGCTCAGGGCATGCATTTCTGGATTACATTTTTCTCTGAAGAGAATTTTTACAACCTCTTACTAAAGTGGCAGTCAGAAACGATGATTTCCTGACAGTGATACGTGGCCATCACAAACAGTGCTTTCCAAAGGCAGTACTTCTAGTTACTATGTACCACATCAAGAATGGCAGGTTTATAGAGGAAAACATTGGGAACCACCATACTTAAATATTGTGATACAAACTACAAATTTCTCTTGTTCAGGTTTGAACAGGTGCTTTTTGTACGTACTCCAATGAAAAATAGTCTGCAATGTACATGCATATCTGTAATATACATACACACACACACATACACACACACCCCCAATACATATATCTGGCATGCACATATCTGTTGTCTCCATCACATCAGCAGGATGTTACTTCCCTAGCTTGTCAGATTGTCTCACAATGACTTCCCTACTTCACCTAGACAAAATTTTAAAAGTTATATGTATTACCTCTCATATATGTTGTTAGTATTGCTACTCATTTGTAAGAGGCTGAAAATCTCTGTAATGAGCCTCTGAAAAATAGCTTTTCATGTAAGGATATTCCAAGTACTATTATGGGAGTTTCCATCCTTTTTTTTTTTTTTTTTTTTTTTCAAAATACCAGTTATATTCCACAAATATTCTATCTAGGGGCTTGAATCTTTGGGGAAATTGGCTTCATGACAACAATTTCCAATAAACAATCTAGTCTTGTGGTTCTGGTATGAACTCTCACTAATAAAAGAAGACATTTCCTCCAGAATGAAAAAGGACAAATAGAGAGGAAAAAAAAGCAAGCTACTGTTTCTAAGCTCTAAGGCTAAAGTATTTTATAGTATTTAATTTATTGAAAAATGCTTATGCTTATTCTTTTGAAAAACAAATACTTTTTTTTACAAAGGAAAATTACAATATTTGATTATTATTATTACAGCCAAGGGATTACTAAATGTTTCTGGCAACCACACAATCCAGTATCCAGTACACTATTCAGCAAGCCGGTAGTGTATTGCCTTTTTAAGGACATGCTAGGGACCACAATAAACAGCAGTCAAGAGCAAGAGTGTTACTCACAGGAGGTAAATGAGTTATATGTGCACAGCCTGAAAGAACAAAGCAAAATTTTAGTAAAAAGCTTTGAAGTATTGTCAGATGAAAGAAGCAAAAAACATTAAGTTTAATGGCATAAATAGATGGAGAATAAATTATGAGTAAACTGGAATACCTAGGATTCTTAAAATTGTCCGAACTGTTTAAATGAAAGTGACTAAATGACACTGTATTTCCAATGTTAGTAGCATAGCCACAATATGTTTAAATATCTCAAAAGCATATGTTTATTTTTTGTATTCACCCTTAAAAAGCAGATTTATAAAGCAATGTGAATCCAAAACAACCTTTGTTTCTTCAGTCCCTCTCCTATTCTTGGGGGTTTGTTTTGTTTTGTTTCTCTTGAAATTAAGTCTGTAAATAACATTTATTGCTTTTAGATTAATTGAAGAGTTGTTAGATCAAGCAGAAAAGTGGAAAATTGATTAACAATGCAATGTTATCAACTTCAGATCACCATTACCACTTCTGATGACCTCAGTAAGTCTGACGTTAGATGTGATCATTAGAGCATCTATCTGGTCTGCTAGCATTTAGGATTTACATTAATCAAGGCCTGTTAAGGCTAGACTTTAGAATTCAGTCCACCAAAATCATCCCTCAAGATGTTTCTTTCTAGCCCCTATCATTACTGCTTGGTTTATGCCTCAACGTATGAGGGGTTTTAGCCCTAATTAATTTTATCCCATCTAATGTAACTGCACATGTTCTCATTACCTATATAGACATCTAATCCCACTAAGCTCTTTACCTTCTTGATATCTCATGGCAATAATTTCCATAAGCTAATTATATATTGGGTAGAAAAATATTTCCTTTTAATCTCTGTCACCTCTCTCTACACAATCATCCCTTAACCTCCTACAGACCTATAACCAATCTTCTGCCCCTCAGAAATCCATTGCTTGGCATGCAGACCCCCACCAATTCATCCGATAAGCCTCACTGTCTCTGGCTACTGTTTCTTCTAATTGACTGAGCTCTGACCTCAAAGATATCCAACACTTTCCTTTTCTAATTCAGTTCACCTCTAGCATTTTCTTTTTATCTAAATCAATTGGCCCTCTGCGTGCCCCAAAGCAATCACGTTTTCCATTTGCTGATTTTGTGTTACCATGTGCACCCTTAACTGATCACCAGTTCGTGTCTAACATCAGTTGTTACTGTATCTCTCTTATGGATCTATTCTTAGTACCCCAGACCAAAATGATTTTGTGGCTGCACCCATATATAAGATGTTTCTTGAATCCTTCTCCAGGAACTGATCTTCCCCTACCCAGGCTGTTTATTTATCCCATAATTTCCTGTGCTTATTGTCTTTTCTTATCTTCAACTAATGATTTTTCAGACAAACTTTTCCAAACTTTTTGATAAGATATCACATTTGAATAATAGGTTGTGACTGAACTCTGAACCATGAAGAAGGAAAGCAAAGGAAAAACAACACTGATAGGATGCACAGAGAGCTGCTATTGACCTTACCAAGATGACCAAAGTATTGGAAAGTAGAAACTGGAAGAATGTCCTGCTTAGTGCACAACAGACCCATTGGGCTTAATCGAGGATAAAGTTTCTAGTTTCTTCTGATTTCCATCCAGTATAAAGTTTCATTTATGTGGGAAAGGAAAGGAACCAATCCTCACATCGCTATTAGTCCAAACCAAACTCTACATTGTATAGGTCCAAAATTATTCTGTTAAAACTGCGAGTGCCAGGCCTACAGCTCCAGCTGACAAAATCCTTTCCTCTGGCTTCTTTGCCTTCCAGAACAGACTTCATTTTTTCTATTGTCCTCTTCCTCTTTCAGTCCTGATAATTAAAACTGAACCATAACGCTCAGTAACATTACTGGAAAAGAATATGATTGTGGCAAGAAACAAGATCAAGAAGAACGCAATACGGTCAAGCATGACTAATGTGAAGGTGATAGAGATTCCAAGAACAGTAGAGCATAAAAGGAAGACCTAAATCATTCTGTCATCCAAGAAAGTAAGTCATAACAGACAACTATGGACAGAGAGCAGCACAACCTAGCCACAGGTAATTCTCAAACATTCATTTCTTCAGAATATTGTGGGCAGAAACCAACCATCGAAATCTTCATGCATCATTTACACACACAACTCATTTCTTCTCTACTTTCATTAGGAATTATTTTTAGGTGTTATTTACAGCATGTGAAGCTTCCTTTTTAAACTAAATTTTTAGATTATATTTTTTAAAAATTGACATTCTCTCTGATGGCAAGATGCTAATTTAAAAAAGAAACCTAGTTTCTTTTGTCATCTAATTTGTCAGAATGACAAATCAGGTTAGTAATTTTTAAATGGCACTTGATTGAAATATCACATTATAGGCACATTTTAATTAATTTATGTGCAAATGGGGCCTATACAAGCAGACCAAAAGCTATGACTATAATCACAGCTATGTTTCCTGCATATAGACGCATTATCCTAGCAAATGTTTTCACACACATCCCTGAAATGTTTTTTTTGGGGTTTTTTGGGGTTTTTTTTGCCTTTTTACACACATGCTTGATGACTCTCTCTCATCAAGAAATCTGCAGTTTAAATTAAGAAAACACTGTAACAGGATTACATTTCTAATTGTAAAGATTACATTTTGCCTTCAGGCCACGTGAGCAAATAAGAAACATATTTAATAAATAAAGGGTATAATTTACTTTGGGTAATTTAACAAAATCCTGAAGGGCCTTGATGTTCTGTATTACCAGCAGGTAAATCTTCTGTGAGCCACAGTAAAATATTTTGCATCAACAAAGCTGGACCCCATAATCAAATAATGGATTAACTGAGATACATTTAAAACTCTATGTGCACAGTGGTGTTAGCTATAGCTTGTCTTTGTTGAGCTGTGTAGGCTTTAATATAACCTTGTCTGGCCACTTACTAAAATGTAATTCTCTATCTTGTCACAATTGTGTGTGTCAGTTATAGGATTCAATTACATCTGAATAATATCCAAAGAAATATTTTCCTGAACTGAACAAGTTAAAGGGTTTTTTATTCTTTATTTTTTAAGCAGAATTTATGCTTTAGATCTGTAATAAGAGAGCTCATTTTCGTACATGAGTATATCAAATCTGGCTTAAGGAAGGTATCATGACTATTACCATGCATCTTGGGACAGTTAGAAGTACAGTATTTCACAAGTGACATAATGGTTACTAAGTTGTACCTTGTGAATGGTATCAGAAGAGGATTAAAAGGCCAAAATACGGAACCACTCAGCATTGCTGATCCTTGTACTAGATATTGATATTCTATTTTACTTAAATTCAAAACTGAAAGTTCAGCTGTGATAACTTTCCCTGTTCAGTACAATGGAAATGACCCTTAACAAGAAGCATCACACAAGAAAAGAAAAGGAAATCTGTCATTCTTAGACAAGAAATTTCAACCCTTATCCTTCTTGCATTTAACGGATATGGTTAGTTGTTCAAATGCAGACTTTAAATTACTCACTAAAAATATCCAAGAAAATCACAAAATCATACCTATTGGTAAAATTAAAGCTGTAAAACCAGCCAGTATATGGAGCATCTAGAGTCATCTTTGTGTACAAAAATTGTTTTGTCATGAGCATCTCCAGGATGGGAATTAGGGGCCAAATGTAAACACTTTCATTCAGATACTATTATGTCTACAGCAACTTGCTGTATATAATGTATATAATATACATATATATAATTTGTGCAGATTGTACCCCAAAAGCTACACTTACTTTCCTGATTTTCACCAAAATATTCCTGTCAATTCTGAAAGCATCATTCATGACAAATCCCCCCAAGCCAGCCTAGACATCCACTTGAATTTTTATTTCGTTTTCTCTTTGCAAAGTAGTATATACAATTGAAAAGGTTTTTTTCTACAGCAGATTCTATACGTTATTAAGCTCCTTACAAAGATAAATCATTAATTCAAGCAGTTCCTAACATTTTTTAAAGCAACCTAGAAGATTAAAATGCTCTATCCCTCATGATATCAAGTTTTCAGATTTATCATTGCCATAGATGCACAGCCTCTGCAAGTTGCAGATATATTTGCTGAGGAGAAGGAAACAGCCCCTTTCCAGAGCACTGATTTCTTTTTGAGAGGATAAGCCACTTAGAGACAGTTCCTTGTATTTGAAGAAAAACAAAAACCAGCAGCTTACAAAATGAGATTTTAAAATAATTTGCTATGGTCCATCCAAGTAGCCAAGGTCATTAACAAAACAGGTCATTAAGCTTTTATGAAAGAAGCTATTACTGAGCTTTCTTCACTGAGTTATTGTCTATGGAACCACAGTTTACTCCCCTAGTTTACAGAATCTAGCAAAATATTCTTCAGCAAACAGAGATGGGGAAAACCCTGATGCAATCCAAACCCAAAAACAGCCTTAAATTCATTATAGCTCCCCATAATTATGATAAATAAATTGCGTGGGTCTTCCTTCTTGACCAATCTGATTTTTAACTTAGATCAAAATCTATTCTATCCTTTTCATTTTTACTGTTTTCATTTAAAACCACTTTATGAGGTCTGAAGTAAAATGGCACTGTTCAGCATATGAAACTCTCAGTCATTAATATACTGTCCCACCATAAAAAGGATATTATTAGAAATCTCTAAAAAACTTTTAGTGTTAACATTGCAGAGGCTAGAATAAGCAGAAAATGTCTACTAGGGTTTCTTTTTCTTCCATGTATTTAACAAGTAAAACACCAAAAATATTTCAGGTATCAAAAAAAACGAAGGTACATAATTCTGCACAATTATTTTGATGTTGATTTTAGTTTAGCTTCAGCTAAGAATTCCATGCAAAGGTCAAAACATTGTGAAATGTACTGTCTATTAAATTCTAGAACACAAATTCTGCAATTTGAGTCTTTCTGTGTAGGCCCATCAACATCCATGGCACTAACCACAGAATGCAGTACTACCAAATTAAGTGATGGCCAAGGCAGATTAGTTTTTATGGAACACTTAAATTTTTGATGGACTGTAGTGATCTTATCTCAATTAAATGATATTGCATATTTTAAAGGGCTGTCAGTCATTTGACATAATCATAAATATTGCTACAGCAACAGGCTAACAAGAACTACAGTCCAGTCTTTAAAAACAATAAATTAGTTTTAACATAAAGTTAAAACATGGCAGTTTGTAGTAGCTCAGTTTCAAAACAATAAACCATCTGCCTCATTAAATCATCAAGAGCACTCATCCTTTCCTTCCTCTTGGCTAAATCTGTTCTTCTCAAAACTGTTGAGCCGTAGCCAGGCCTAATTCACCACCCTTTCAAGAGCTGTTCCTCCTCTGAATAGCTAAGCATCATCAGCTGGCTCACTCACTTAACTGCCACCCTTCCCTTGTAGCTGGAATAGAGAATTTCTTTATTAGTTTCATACTCAGGAAGATGAATACCATACGTAGAGAGTAGTAGGGGAAAGTGGTGGATACTCTAATTGCCCCACTTGTCTGCCCCTGCCAGAAAATTTCTTCACAAGAAATAAGAAATACTATCACCAATTCCTTATCCTAACAGAGACTAGCTAGCATCTCCCCTCAAGAAATACATCTTTCCAGTTAGGTCAGTCAAAACACTGCTAATATTCCCTTATGAAAACTCCAGCAAACACATACAAATAGCTCACCTTATAGACAGCAATCTGGATTTTTGTTAACCAGAAACAGATCTGCCACATAATCGAGATCTTATTGGAGAATGAAGAGATGGATCAGACAAGTATTTAATATTTGATAGAAGAATTCAAAATATATCAGATTTTTTTCCTGTACTAGAATGCACTGATTACACTACAGCACGTGGCCTACAGTAAGAGTCAAACAAGTCCCGTAGTGGTAAATCCTATCCAGAAGCTCTGAACAGAATAACAAATAGCTTAGAGTCTTTATATCAATACCATCAAAATAACAGAAGACAGAATAATTACCAGTGGCACTAGGATAAAAACATAACAATTATCAGAGGCAGCCAGAAAAGGTTTAGAAGAGAGTTCTGCAGGGAAAAAATCTACATAGAGCCTCTGGATTTTGTGGAGAACAATGTAATTTCATGCAAATCCCAGAGAACATTTCTGGAAAGACCTGTAAAAGTCACCTGTTCCACACTTTGCCTGACAGCAGACACTAGTTTCCTTGCCTGTTCGTGACAGATATTTGACTAATAGCTGTCTAAAAACTTCCAAAACCAGTACTTCCTTCATCTCATTGGACAATCTACACCAGTGCATAACTATCTTTACTAGCAGAAAGTTTAGATTTGTTTTTAGAAGCATGCCTGCGTGCCCAAAATGGACAAAACACATAATGGGATGACCTCCTCCGTGCTGAGTGAAGAAAGCAGTTTAATCCAGATGGTTTTGTTTATAGATGCAAATATGATGTTTTGTATTCCTTCAATAGCGTAACATTGGTGACGTAGGCTGAGTTTGTAATTCACTCTAAACCCTACATTCTGAGGAATTATTGCCTGGTTATTCCTATCTAAGCATAGCATTTGTCAGCAGGATGCAATTCAAAAGGAGGAAAAACATAGGAAAAAAAAAAAAAAACCCGATGAGCCAAATTTTCTTGTTCTAATCTCAGAAATAACTGCAGCCCTACCAGGCTTGGCATCATGAGCAAATCGGAGAAGAGCACTTTCAATGCGAACACAGGAGTCATTAATAAAACACAGAAGGGAATCGGACTCAGGATAGATCCTGCTCTACACAATGCACACCTCCAATCTGGCAATGCACCACTCATAAACTAGAAGTTTTATTTTTTTAATGAGCAAAATGCTGTTTAAGTATTTCCCCTAGCTCAGAAGAAGCAGATTTTTTTTAGGAATTAATCAAAATAGGGGATGTTATCAGTTCTTCCTTGATCCCTCATGCTGCAGAAAAGTAATATCGGAAATCCTGGACACTTTTGAAGACTACGACCATTGCCATTGACTTGGATTTCTGTGCGTGGTCTTCATTCTAAATGTTTTATCCCAAATATTGCTGTTTTAATCAGAAAATTTAATGAGCTATTTTATTCCAGAAGAGTTCATCTTCCTTTGGACACTCCCTTCCCTCCCTCTTCCCCATTTATAATAACTATTGTGCCATTTCATTACATAGTAGTCCTTCCCTCCTGATAATTCCAGTTCCTTTTTTCATGACAGTGATAGCTGCATCTGATAAGTCATAGAAAAGTAAACTTGACAACATTTTCTACTTCCAACTCAATTTCTAATCTGTTTCTACATTGACTCTTTTGCTCCAGTTAACAAAAAAATGATGTCTCTGAGCTCATATCAATTTTAATATTCACAACCTGTCAGAAAAATTCACATTCCTCACTGAAGTCTTAGCTCAGGTGTTTCATTGATCAGGTCCCAAATCCCTTTCTTTAATATGAGCCTTAAATCAATCTCTTAGAGCCGGCAACATCCCTCACAGAAGGTAACAAAGACATTTTTAGTACAGATAAAAGCAAAAGCAAAAGACCTAATTCCTATTTAGCTAAGCGTTGATCAATGACAACACTTTCCTGAAGTTTCAAGAAGCCTTATATAAACAATCGGCTTGCAGTAAGAAGAAATACTGTGACAAGAAGGTCTTCGTTGTTCAGCATCAGTGTCAGGTTCCACCTTCCCTTCCCTTCCTTCTGTGTGCACAAAGGGGACCGCCTGTCCCAGCTGGAGCCACCCCGAACGCCCCGAGAGTGAGACCTCAGTGCCACACAGATTCGCATAGCCTGTTTACTCTTCCCCACCTGTGGGCTCCATGTTTGCTGCAAGTCCCAATTCCTCTCCATGGGAAAAATCTAAATGGTGTCAGATGGGGCTGCTCAGATTCAGAAATAAAGTGTTCCTCCAGAAATCAAATAACATATTTGGTTGGTGAAAACATAGCAAATTTCATACAAGTGATTTACAATAAATAAATAAATAATCTTTCTGCAAGCCCAAGCACTGTAGTCATGCATTGCCTTCTTACAGCTTTATACTCCATTTCAAACTGTGAAAGATCCAAGCTGAAGACTGAAAACACAAGACTCTCCAGTCCTGAGCTATTCTGCCCGCCCTGCAGGACAAGTGCTAAATGTTACATGTAGCTGTGAACTGAATGTCAATGAGAAATACGAGAAAAAATTGTGATTTTATGTTTCCATTAATCAACGTGCTCCTTATTTTATTAGCATAACCAGATAAACACACACACGTGTCTCATTAAGTTCAGCAGGAAGGCCAGCCAGCAAAATCTTGCAGTTCATCAGGTAAGATCTTCCATATTGAAATGACCTCAGAGGTTTTATAGGGCCTTGAGTATCACAGCTGCATTAAATATCCTCAAACTCTTAAATCTTTTCCTTCAGACAATATAGTTAGGCCAATTTCACATTTAATTTCTCACTCTTATAAAGTTTGACTTTTCCACCTCAGCATACCTTTAAAATTGAAGACATTCTTTACAATAATAAAATAACTTCTTTCAAGGATATGAGAGATAATTTGATGATCATTCTTTAAAGCAGAAGGTTAAACCTTTTTACTGTGAAGTTGATGGCATAAATTATATCAATATATAAATGCTCTACAGCAGCTTTAATATCATTTTGTAACACTGACTTCTCCCAGTTGGTCTGAAACTATGATGAGGTAAATCTCAAGGTCAGAATTTGATAGTAGCATCTGTCTCTTCTTTCAGTTGTTACCAAGGAAGAACCTCCAGATTGATTTTTACAGTAGTAATTTAAGGGTTGGGCTTAGTTTGAGGTTGTATCCAGTAATTTTTGGTTTATTTTAGTAAAATATATCTTTATGGTGTCAAGAATGATGACTCCCAGTTGTCCTGGTTTTGGCTGGGATACAGTTAATTTTCTTCCTAGTAGCTGGTCTAGTGCTGTGGTTTGCATTTAATATGAGAATAATGTTGAGAACACACTGGTGTTTTAGTTGTTGCTAAGCAGTGCTTACACCAGTCAAGGACTTTTCAGCTTCCCATGCTCTGCCAGGTGCACAAGAAGCTGGGAGGGGGCACAGCCAGGACAGCTGACCCAGACTGGCCAAAGGGATATCCCATACCACATAACATCATGCCCAGTATATAAACTGGGGGAGTTGGCCCAGGGGCAGCAATCGCTACCTGGGGACGGGCTGGGCATCAGTCGATGAGCAATTGTATCACTTGTTTTTCCTGGCTTTTGTTTCTCTCTCTCTCTCTCATTGCTTTCCTTTTCATTACAATTTATTATTATTATTATTATTATTGTTATTTCAATTATTAAACTGTTCTTATCTCAACCTATGAGTTTTCTTACTTCTGCTCTTCAGATTTTCTCCCTTGTCCCACTGTGGGTGGGGAGAGTGAGCAAGCAGCTGTGTGGTGCTTCATTGCCGACTGGGGTTAAGCCACAACATCAGTTCCGGACCTTGATGGACAAGGATTCATCTGAGTTTCAGATTTAAATGTCACGTAATATGTGCTTATGCAGCTGCTTTTTTTCCCCCTACTTTTTTTTTTTTGTTGTTGTTTTCAATGAAAGACAAATGTTTTCTCGTTTAATGGATATAAAACAAGAACAGTGATAGGATCTGTTTTGCAAACACGTCTGGGTGAGCGTGTTTTTGCTCCCCTGGGTAATTCTTTCAATAGAGCTACTCACATGAAAAAGCTGTTCATGTGGGTGTGCAGTGAGTTATTGTTAATACATGATTTCAAGATCTGGGGATTGAAGAAGTTGGCACCAAGTGGCCTAAGACTTAAATGGTGGAAGCTGATGACACAAAGGCAGAGCGCAAAGGCAACCCGGACTGATTAATAGATTCCTGAATTTGCAGCTGTTACGGCAGACACATTTCTTCTGGCTTCCTGCAGCTCTTAATCAAGCTAAGCATCAGCAAGAGGCACATTTGCAAAAGGATCCTAAAAATGTGAATATATAAAATAATGCATTTGTGGTTTTATACATGCACTGGTAACTATCTTTTAGTAACTAGGGAACTGCATACCCACTCCCTGTATGACTGCATAGATACAGTTTAGACGTCTCCTGTGGAGATTTGTTGTCTGGTAATACAGATTTTTACCATTTCCCACGTCTTTGTTCTATATCCTCTTGCTGTCACTCTTTTTCCATTTCCCCCACCCCCTGAGCTGTTCACCACTATAAAAGAGATAGTTAAAGTTTCAGAAGTGTATAAAAGTGGCTGAAAGTTGAAAACTTCCTTTCTTTACCTTTCTTTGATTGAAAAATGTTTGGGTTTTGTGTTTCTAAACTTAAAATCAAAACTGCTCCCTTGATGTGTATTTTTTGACATGTTTCACCCCAGAGCAAATGCTTACACTGCTGGGAACAGGGGATTGTAATGGAAATAGTAACAAACCTCTAAACTGCAGCAGTGCTATCAGGCATGATTACAATTGGTTTAGGTTCGAACTGGGAGCTCCCATCTTCAATCTATCTATAAACTTTAAAGGTAGTGTCATGTTTACAAAGATGGTGAAAAGACCAATTCAAGCTACAGTGCAAAATAACAGGCAACAATATAGCTGTACTCTTAAAACAAAGCCCAACAGAAGTAACATATCAAAACCTGGTGTAAAAAAGTGTCAATGATAATTACAATGAAGCAGCTTTACTAGCACCAGCATGCTCAAATGTACAAAAACATGAGGCAGCAGTTGATCACGAGATATTAAAACAGGATGAAAGGAAGGAAAAAAAGATAAAAAGGGAAGGTTTGTATTTGCCTTTAGGTGTCACAAGTCTTCAAAACTTTTCAGTATTTCAAAACCCTCATATTAACTACGGGTATAGCTTTAACAAAAGGAAGCTGGACTAACGTTCCATCACAAGATTGGGATATGTATTTTAACAGCCTTTAATACTAAAGCATCGTCAGTGTTAGCTGAGAAAATTATGTAAATACTAATTTATGCTTTATGCCAATATTAAGGATTTTTTTCAACATATAAGTTATTATAGAAGGACCACATATATAGTTATCATTCTCACACTTAAGCTGTGTATAATGAAGTCACAACTTTGCTTTGATGCACCAAACTCCATACCAGTTTATTCTACATGACAGAACACTTGCAGCTATGAAATCTTAGTGAGGGGGAGAAAACCAAACAAAACCAAATACAGATATTTTTCCTAAACAGCTAAGAATACATAGAATTAAATGTTTGCCCTTAAAATAAGACCACTTTACCATAGGCTTCACTGAGCCAGAACTGCATTCAAAGCATTTTGGGGTCTGCTTTGTATTCAATAATTAAAAAGGATTCTTACCTTTCGTAAATGTTGAATCCATTCCACAACACAAAGCACCTCTTTTAGATGATTTAACATATGAATAAAGTTATTAGAATAACTGAAAAATATATTTGCTGGGAATAAAATATTGAAGTGTAGAACAGTATTTCTTGCTACCAACTTTTACTGAAACTTCACCAGCTAAAATATAGATGTAGCAGTGAAATACAATCCTCTCTTCATTCAAAATGCCATTTAAATTGACCTGTTCTGTAAAGCTCATGTCTGCTCACTCACTAGCAGGAATTCACAGCACATCCATTGTAATAATTCACACTAAGTGCAGGGCGGGGCGGGGGGGGGGGGGGGGGGGAAGGAAAACTAAAAAGATCTGCTCTAACCATCATCTTTCAGGATTTTTGGGCAACTTTTGCTGAGTATTTAGAAGCTTCAATTCCTGATTCAGTATACACATATGGGAGAGAGGAAGAAAGAACAAGGTCACTAATAGGCAGCTGGATGACATCTAAACTAAAAATCTCTTTATGAACATTTAATTTTGGTCTCAGAGGAAACCAGTACTGTTTTGATAACCATTACTTGTTACTGCCATAGAGCCAAGCACACAAATAGGTAGCGTTGTTCCACCGATTTTCACTACCTGCTGATACAGACAATGCCATTAACTACTAAAAAAAAAATCTGCACTGCTTTATTAACACCAGAAAATTATTTACAGAAAAAATAATAAGTGTGCACACTTACCCACACATAAGTTCATATGTGTGTACATATGATATGCATAGGTAACATTAACTGCTTAATTCTTCTTTAATCCCATCGCACTAATAACATTCATCACTGATTCTAGTCAAATTCAAATCACAAGTACCTTACAAGACTAAATTATAGTCTTGAGTGCTCTCTGAAATCCTCCAGTGAATAATCTTTACTGTTCTCGTTAGTGAAAGGTAAAAGACAGATTTTAGTTACATACAGGAACTGTGAAGTTATTTCATTTTTCCATTAGGAAAGCAACTTACATTAGAGTTTTTATGATTGAACTTTCATTTGTTTCTGTCTTAAAAACAGAATTAGAGTAAATAAATTACTCTTTTTTAAAGCACTACTAAAGGATATTTCCATAGAATAAATAAATTATATACCCGCATGCAACACAACATGCACATGTTCCAAGTTCTCTGACACCTAAGTTGTGATTTAAAATTTTTGTCACTCAAACAAAGTGACAGCTCAAGAGATTTCACAGTAACCATTGGACACATCACCTTCCCATCTTCTCCAGGATTGGCAGGAGAACTTACAAAACTATTTATGAATAGCAAATACTTTTGCTTTTAGCATACATAAGTTTGCACCAAACGTCAGGTGTCTCACGGTTGTTTTTGAGGGAAAGACACCTACAGGCTATTTGGCAAAAATCTTCATATCTCTAAGTCACAGCTCAAATGATGTAAATTAGATACTGTTGCATTACCTAATTTCCAACAGGATAGTTTTCAGGGATGAAAACTATAAATATTTAATAGTATTTATAAAAGTCTAAATATTTAGTATATATTTGCCAAGTGTCATTATATTCCTCCTTGGATTTAGATGAAGTAGTCTTCATTTTGCTCACAAAAATTCAAAATAAGTGGATTTCCTGAAAACATTTTCTACTTTCCTCTGAAGTGGAAGTACGTCTGACTAGTACATGGAGTTCTCCACATACCACAGAGAACTTCTTACAGATGCTCCCCATTCCAGAGTGGTTACATCTATCACTATTCTTAGGAGCTGTCATCATCTGTTTAATAGCTACAACACAAGTCAGAAGAGATAGAAGTGGTGAGAAATGCATGGAGGGGCTGTTGGGACCTCCAGTCTTTTGTGCATCTCTCCCAGCCTAAAATACAAAGAAGTTATTGCTTATTGTTGGTGTTAGAAAATCCGATTTCTCTTTCAGCAGAGACTCTCATAGGGCCCCATTTCAGGACATAGTATTCTGAACTTTACTTTTAATAAGGTTTAGACTGTCCCACTGTAATAGGGAGGCAATCCCTGACATGCCCACTCAAGGTTAGAATTTTGAAAATCTTCATTAAAAAATTTACTGTTTTACCATACTGATTCATGGTACGCTGCCTTTACTAATTAAATTAATAGCTACACTTGCTTACTAAAGAGATTAACTTCTGCATTGCCCTCACTAGACGGGTTAGTTGCTAGGCAGCTTTCACTGGAGGTTTGGCACTATGTTCTTATCTCTGAGGACAAAGGCGGCTATGCATCTTTCACTAGGAGAATGAATGCTACACTGCTCTCACTAAGAGCATTCATCTCTGTCTTTATATCTCAATTGCTTTCCTTTAATTATTTTAATCACTTGGTGCATTCTAGTGTTGCAAGCCTATTTAATCTGGAGTATATTTTGACTTGCATGCTATGGAATTGCTTCCATTTTTTCCTCTCTTGTCAGTTTACAGCCTCAAAATTTATTCCAAGTCACATGTGAAGGTCTTGCACACCAGAGCATGCCACATCTGCTGCTGCAGTAATATTCAGTCTGATATTTAAGCCCTTCTCAACATTTTTCTATCCACTGAACTGTTCATTGTCAAATATTTGTTTGTTTACTTTGTTCATTTTATTCCACACTTCAGTTCGTATCTAGGAAGTCATACATTTTATTAACAGCCTCATTGTGCCAAATGCCTAGTCAATACAAGCCGCACAGCTCTGGTGACTTTGCTGAGGGTATGATTTACACCACCCACAGTCTGGTCTCCTTTTCTACCGAGCAGCTGGACCTCCAGGTACCCAGATATGGGTGTACTAACTCCCTTTGCAGTACCCAGATGATTTCCAAAGCGTAAGATGCCAGTGTTGTTTTCTCATTGACAATCTGGCCTATTTTTTCCTAGTGAATAGATCCACATAAAGCCCACATCCTTGTGCCATATCAACAGCTGGGGAAAATCAGCTTAGTTCCACAGATCTCAGCAAAGCTGAAGGCACAGCTCCTAATCTCCAAAACAAACCAACCCAAAACTAAGGACAAGTAAAATCTTCAGGTTTAAGCTGCAACTAGAATTCATTCCTGGACCAAGTCTGCAACGTATTCTTAATAAAACAACACAGATCTTAAAAGTCGTATGTATATCAATGTTATTCAGAACATGCTTCCAGTGGCTCTACTTGTAAAATGACAGTGATTACTGAATGGCAGGAAACAAATCACAGCTGAAAAATATAGTTCTCTTTTCAGTTAACTTCTAAGTTACATGAAGATTTATTTTAAAATTTATTCTTTAATTGATTTGCAATTTTTGTATAATCATGTCATGCAAATTTATGCCAACCGGTGTTTTGCTTTTTGTCATGCAGCTCATTTTATCCATTTCTGAGTACTCACTATCTTCTAGATGTTACTCATGTAATATAATTACTCCAGAAAGCACTATTTGACTGGATGGCCCAAACTCTAGAGAGACTGAAACAAAAAACCTGAATAATTAATAAAATATCCATACAAATTCAAATTCCCTTGTTCAATAAAGAAATAATATAATTCATATTCTTTGTAATGAATATGTGAGCACAGTCAAGTTGAAACACTTTTATAAATAACTTGCCTACCCTTTTGCCCAGTTGTGAGAATTGGCAAGGTTTCTTGCAATTATGTAGAGTCAAAATCTGTCAGCAGCACTGCATTTTTTCCCCAAGAATAAACAAATAATCTTAACCTGCTTATGGATAATACAAGAAACAAGAAAGGCAACAGAGAAAGTTGGTCAATTCTGCCTCTGACAAGGTAAAAATATGGAGATTTTAAGGCTAGGCTGAAACAAGAACAGGAAAGTGATAATATCTTCACAAGCTGAAAAGGAAAAATTTAGAAAGGAAGATCATGGTAATGTTGACTTCATAAGAATAATATGTCATGCTTTTATTTTTAAACAAAGGTTAAATCACGGTATTAGATGCTGTCAAAGATTTTGATCCTTTCCAGCGTTTAAGGAATTGGGATGCAAAAAAAACCCCAAACAAACCCCCCAAAAAATAACAAACTGACAATTTTTTTCTGTAGATATCAAACTGATGACTGCTCAGAAAAAAACATAAGGAAACCACTTTGCTTGAAGGCACCTTTATTTCTTATAATATGTCAGCTTCTTTTGATATTTCATGGAAAAATACTGAATATTCAAAAATTTGCCTGAAAATTTACCTCTTCTGGGACATCAATTTGAAGGATAGTCTGCTAACGATGCATTAGTTACTGGGAAATATTTGAGACTGACATACATAATTTATACTGTAAAGTCACACATGAAAATAATTTTAACTCTTTTATTAACACGTTAAAAAGTGCTTTAGAAAGATGTGCAAATACATACAGAGTAGACCCTACAGTTTTAAGACTCAAGGAAAAATACAGCAATTTCTATGAATCTCAAGTACCCAGGACAAAAATTCTGAGAATAATGCGCAAAATAACAAATGGTATGTTCTGCTACTCAAGGTAATTAAATATCAGCAAATTTTATGATCTATGTATGATAAACATCTGACTATTGTAATGATGGTAATTGTATAATAATCCTGATATATAATACGCTGATTCTTGATAGATTAGTAAGGCCTTTAAACCCTCTCCCTTTGACCAATTGTTGGTTGTTTTTATATAGGCAAGCACATCCATATCCACAGGCTTTGCTACTTAAGAGTTGCAGCTATGTCCAAAAAACCAAACAAACAAAAAAAGACAACTGAACAAATCAGAATTGTTAACTTTCACTTTGGTTATACAACAAAACAGTTCAGAGACATCCAGCTGCTTCAAAATTAATAGAAAGCTGAACAATGGACGACACATAACAAGGGGTTTAGAATTCAGTACGATAGAACTGGTCTAAGTTTTTACTTTCAAACAAAACACTTTGAAAAGAGAGAGCCAACAGGTTTTCTTGTCAACTTTTCATAAGTCTATTTTTAAGCAACCCCTTTTGATTGCTTATTTCTCTCCAAAAGACTTCCCCAGAGCTGAAAGCTTGAGCACAGTGACAAAGCTTGGAAGCCAAAGGAGCTAGAGCAGAAGTCCCCCAAAGACCACTGAAAGAGATTCCTCAATATCTGATCAGGGAAATTCACTTTATGACTGACTCACTCCTTACTGAGAAACTATAAACTGTCTTAAGGTTGAGAAAGAATGAAAAGTTCTTGTTCCAAATAGATGAGAAAAGAGGGAACATTAAAAGAAATGCTCTGTGGTACTGGGAAATTGCTGTTTGCTCTATCCAAAAAACTTCTCTCACTGTTATATTAAGAACTTGATAATTTTCAATTTATCCCTCCTTTTTTTTTATTTTGGCCCTCTTAAAATGAAAAAAGACTATATATTTTAATTAGATCTGACACTAGTGCACAGAAAGTATCATTCTGTTTTATACAGAGACAGATTTAATTATCACCCAAGCAGACACAAAGAAAGCATTCTCTAGTGTGCACGAGAGAAAGAAGAGCACATATACTCCTTTCCAAAACCAAAGCTCTTCACAGCACTACCATCCTCAAAATAGTCCCAAATGTTAAAATCAAGGAACTAATTGCTGGCATGTTTCCTGTAGCTAAGAATACCTCCCATAAGTTTCTCTTCTAAGAGAAAAAGCAATAATGACAACATCTATGGAGAAAGAGAGAAGGTGAGAAAGAAAGAATTTCAGGTAGTATCAGCCACTGTACTTTTCGTTAAACAAATTAGTTATTGGAGAATTTTTAAATTTTCTTTTTTTTAAAGGAGGTTCCAGGCACCAAGATGAAAACATTAGAAAGATGCAGAGGAAGTACACCCTAGACAGAGAGAGGGGGGGGAGAGAGGAGGGAGAGAGATTTAACATTCAGCAGAACATTTAAGTCAATAGAAATAGCATCTAAAAACATCTTCCATACATCAACTGACAAAAGAAAAAAGTTTTACAATTTGTACTATCATCACCAGAAAACTCACACAGATTACTGTGGGTCCACTGGCACATTATGAGTCTGCCTGCTATGACATCAATTGAGTTAGAGTTTTGTGTGTATTTCTATACAGATATTTAGAGAGTGCTATTTCTGAGTTCATGTACTGATCTCAGTCTATGAGCTTGAGAAGAGTTATTGCTGATCCTGGTCAAACCAATGGCAATTAGATAGCCAAGATTTTCTCTTTGTTCTCCCCCTGTTGCTTATCTTCACCCCAAATCACTGCTGATATCATTCAGATGGTTTAATGGCTATAGATTTTGGCATAGACACATTAGACCTTAAAACTTGCACTGAGATCAGATGATTATACATTTTTAAGTGCATTATGCAGGACAAGTTTGCTACATCTAACTTGTCAGAACAGTATTTTATGACACTGCCTGAAAGATTGGGCATATGCTATCTTTTTAAGATTATGTATAGAGCTTCATAAATCAAATGTCTGAGTGAAACTTTGTTTATTCTCAGTAGTATACAAGCAGATATTTTTGTAACAATATTTTACCAAATGTATCTGAAAATCCTGCTGACACAGTATTTCAAGGGAGTCCAGTGAGGCAAACAATGTGACAGTAAAAAGAGTGTGGAATATATGTCACAGCAAATAATTGATGTAGCAGATAATAAAATCTAATGCAAATATAGCTTTTACCGGGGGGAAGTAGCACAAGAGTGCTAGTCTCTCAAAATTAGTATGATTCAAAAAGGATATACAGTCACTGCACTACGCCATTCATGGTAAGTAATGAGCCATGATAATGAACTGTGATATATGAAGATATTTAGAAGGCTCATAAGGGTTGTTTGGAGTAAGAATAGCTTTATAAACTGGTTTATATTGTCAGTTGAAATGCTTCTGAGTCTGAAAGTTCTTTAGCACTATTATACTGGCAAGATTATTGGAAGAGAAGAAACCGTCCTCATCAGTTGTTCTTGTTTAAATCTTAATCATGCAAGATTACAGAGAGAGAGCTTTTGTTATAGGCACTCCTGATATAATTCAGATTGAATATAATTTTGGAAAAGCTTTCTCTATTTTTGTTATTGATGTTCAGAGTGAGAATCATATTTGGATCCATTGTTTTCATTTCTTTGTCACAATGACTAATCACACAGGACTTGTATCCAACTCATGCTTCAAAACAATCAAAGTCTTTCCAGAATTATAGTAAGTAGATCTATCCTAGACAAAAAAAAAAACCACAAGATGTACTTTTTCCCCATGATAAGCTTTTGCTGCTACAAAGACTACCAATACCTTTGGAATTCCAGTCTCTACCAGTTATCAGCATCATAGCCAGACATCTCAATATGAGCAACATAAATCTCTAGAAAACCACAGAATTTTATAAACACACACACACAACCTGGATTCAAACTTCAAATCTCAAGCTTAGCAGTTTAACCACAACGAAAAGCACAAATTCATTTCTATTTTTTGTATAATCATAGACAATATTTCAAAATATCTTGTATACTGGAAATTAGTAAAAATAAATACCTGAGAACTTTGGTGTTATCTTGTCTTTTTCCTGTTCATTTTAACTGGGGCGAACCAAAAGGATGTTTCAGGGGAAGCAAACATTTCTGAAAGACAACCTACCTCCACTGAATGAACAAGAAAATTCATACTCTCAACAGCAAGGACTTAAACGAACAGTGTCTTTACAGCAAAAAAAAAGACATGCTCTATCTAGAACGACAAAGAAATTGACAACTTCCTTATCTGTAATCCATACAAAACCTGCACAGAGAATAGTGTCTGTTTAGTTACCAGCCTCCTGTGTTTAGCGTGGAACTCATGATATTACAAATTACTTGACTGTTGAAGAACAGGATAAACAAAATCCTCCAAACTGGGATTTTGACCAAAACATTTTTTAGAAACTCATTTCTTAAAAAAGTTTCAAATTTTCATTGAACAAAGACACCCTCCAGCTCTTAAACACCCACTTTGCCCACTATCCTCTTTCTTTCCTGAAAAGATCACCCTTTAGATCATCATGCTGCAAAGCACTCTGGGAGTAGTAACTTGTACATCACAACCACCCTTTTTTTTTTTTCTTTTTTTAAATAGCAGCCATGATAATCCATTGTTGCACTACAATATCTTAAAAAGGGCCGCATGCCCAGAAGAGATGTGAATCAGCTGGTTCTCAGGTTCAACTAGGCATAACAGTAGTCCACGAATCCAGTTCAGACTACAGAAAATATTTTGCTTTTACTGTTATTACAATTACAGTACAACATCATCCAAAAGCCTCAAAATAACGGGCAACATACAAAGCTATCCAAAAGAGATCACGGTCTAGTTACTGTATAGTGAAGTATGTGACTGTAAAGCAATAAAAAAAGGGAAAGGAGAACAAATGATGGGTTTCACATCAATCAGGTGAACAAATTGCTATATACACTAGATTTGACACAACTAACTAACGCGATTCAAGGTCAATAAAAATATAGCGGGTTTTCACAACATCACATCTATATTCTTTTATTTTCCCATAGTCTTTCACTTACATTCTGCTATTTAAAGTACATTCCTCCAGTTTGGCCATTTTAGTCCTGACCTAACTGCTGCAAAATTGTACTTATTAAGAAAAAAATCCTGTGTCTTAATAATTTAGTAAGTTTAGTAGGTAAGCAAGTGCCAGAGAAACACCACCCATTCCTGCAGTAACAAAAGCTTGGAACTAAATGCAATTGGGCCAAAAACATTTCAGAAGTTATCTTCCTTGAACACTAAATGATGTGCAATCAACAGCAAAACAAAGCTTCACTTGACTTGAAATCAGAAAGAGTGAATGCTATTGTTTATTCTGGTTATTTTAAAGTAAAGTTATTTTACTATCAGCTGTTACAAGGAACTTGGAAGAAGAGATCACAGGTAAGACATGATATTCAGTGTCTACCACCTATTTTTAGAGCAAGGCTTTAAAATTTATCCCCGAATCTGGATCTAAAAATTTCTAACTTACAGAACTGTTTCTCAGTATTCCTGGGTCTCAAAGAATAAAACCAGTGTGCTATTTTTTTTCCACCGACAGAAGATGCCCCTCCTTAAAATTTTGTATGAGAAGAATTATTCCTCTCAAATGCAAGCTCCATTATTCATAGAGCTCTAAGCAAAACCCTACTTAGAAGAATCCCCTAGTGTCAGTCAATGGGAACTCTGCAAGATTAAAACAAGCAGGATTTGGCACTGAACTTCACTGCCAATGTATTGTTTTCCCCTCGCTCACTGTTTTATAAATGGTCATGCTAACAAAATACTTATTTTAACACATTTTCACACAATTTTTCAAAAAATTTGTTTTAGTAACTTAGTTTTAGATAAGTAAGTCTTAAGCCAAAACAATGTTATACAAGTTATTTTCAAATACCTAATTTCTCATAAAAAACAGCAACAGAAAAGAATTTCTCCCACTCGCTTTAATGTTGCAGATGCCTCTGAGTCTCCCTACCCTAGGAAACAGGTGAACTATACCTTTAGCAAAATAAGAGCTTAACTTTTCTTCCCTGACACTGACCTATTTTATTTTCTGTTGGGATTCCTGAATCTGTTGTTATTTCTCATTACTTGACTGCATAAGAAGTTCATTTTAAAAATAAATATAAGGTTGAAAAGTCCAATCTAACATAATCATAAGTGTTCAATTAATTTTATTTCAATGTATGCCTTCTTTTTTACTTCAACACTGAAAAGGAAAATAAAAACCCTCTAGATTTTCTTACAAGTGAACAAATGTCACAGCTGCTTAGAAACAGTTACTCACATCTTTGCAAATAGTATTTTCTATGCACTTCATGAACCATTAAGATGATCTAATTTATGAACTGAAAGGAGAAAGGATTGCTATTCAGAAAGCTCAGTCCCTGTGCTATTTACGGTGCCAGAACACTCAAAGGTACCTGGTGACTGAAGTCTCATAGTAACAACTGACATTTCATTTAACCTTTTTAACTAAAATAGTTATCTCTGCGAGTCACTCATGTCATGTTGAAGCAAATGTTCACCTTGATACTGAAACCTGAGCCTACAAAATGACATGTCTGGCACTTTATGAATGATACCTCTAAGCCGTACAATCTATAGGGAGTATCAAGTGTGTGGCACTAATTCGCAACCAGTGATCACAACCTGGTGATAGACACAGCTAAACCCCACTAGTTTCTTTTATACTAACATATGTGAAAACAGGGAAAGTCATCCTGAAAAAAATAACAATTCTTTACTGAAAGCTTTAGGCAAAACCTGCTAATACTAGAATTAGTTTGTGATTTTTCCCATCCATAAAACAGAGACCAGAAACTACTTTAATATTCCTCAGCCCTCTCTCATTTGAGGACGGTATCAAATACTGAGTGCAGGTTTATGAGAGCAGAACAAGGCTGGACTCCCTGCTTGGGGATCACACTTGCTTCATTTTAATTAAGGAATACTTTGCCCAAGTTCCCCAGGCTAATACAAGTCTAATTGAAGTCAATACTAAGTCCAATACATTGCCCTATGTGCAATCTAAATTCACATCCTAAGCTCACCTCAAGCAGACGAGAATACTGTGGATGGACCTAATAGAGCTTGCAAAGGGACATGAACAGTTTACATCCCTTGAGATGTCCAAAAACCAGCACCAGCAAACTGCTGGAAACTGAAAATAGAAAAGAAAGACATAGCATCAGAAGGAGTCAGCTGCAGTCAGTGACTTCAATATGGGCTCCTCAGGAAGAGACGGGTTAACTCAAAGTGTCCGCCTGTGCCTACAGCGATGCCTCTGTGTTGTCTTCGTTCTCCCTTTCCCCAACAAAGAACGCCCAAAAATCCCGAGTGCCAAGGCCACCCACTGCTGCCTCTGGGCTTCTCGACAGGGAGAGGTTAATTCCCTCTAACACACAAAACTCAGTAAATCAAGAATTACCAAAGTCCTCCTATTTTAAAGCAAAAAGACACAAGGGGGGGAGGAATCAGAGACTAGGAACAAAAAGCACAGAAGTTATGGGTTTAACCCCTCTGTGATTACAGCTGCTTACTGAAGGAGGGCTTTATGGTGCTTCGGGTAGACAGCCAAGAGAGAAGGCAATAAAGGCAGAAATCTGCATCAGTTTCAAACTGTCAACCCTAGACTCTAATTCCAATTTAACAGTAGTTTAAACATTAGAAGAGATTGCCATCACTCCTCAATAGCCTTAACCTCTAGAGCTTTCAAAAGAATGGACAGTGAATTTAGTTACTTATCAACCTTTTTACCTTGGAGATCTGGGTACAAAGGTAAGATCCAGTAGCTCAGAAGGTAGCTGATGAGACTGGTAGCCTATTTTTGGTCTCCAGTGTGCTCTAATGCCCCTCACACATTCCCTGGTCTTCCCTACATTTTTCTTGTTGGGTTTCCCCCGCCCTCCATCCAATTTAAAGTGAAAATTCAAGTGGTCAGGAATGTCTGACATCTAATCCTCCTTGTGTTGGATGTTCATGGTTGTCAGCAATGTTGGAGCAGTGTCAGTTGTGGAAAAGAAAGCTACTAATTAAAGATAGCCTTAAGCCCATCCCAGATTTGAACAGTCTTGAACATGGGGGTTGGAATCTGAAGTGTGATCCAGACAAGTAACTTGCAGGAGACCATTATTTTACTAGTAGTCTGTGTCAAACATCTCAAGTTCAACCTGAGGATTTATTAAGCAGAAGATGGAGCAGAGAAGGAGGGTTTTCTAAACATAAGATTTGCTTGTTCCATCTCATACATCTCTCTCACAGCACCTGTTACCATGATGCTGGTCAAAGGCCAGGTGAAGTAGCACATAAATTATCTGCAACCATTTCTACAGCAATGAAGCCTTACAGCTAAGTACAGACATGTCGTATTTATGCCTCTTCAAATGTGACCGTGAGACCTACGATGACATTGCTAATTGTTTTGTACATTTACTTGAGTAAATAAGAACTTGTCCAAAAATAATACATGATTCATTATTTGCTAATTTTTTTTAAAAAAATATATTTTGTTAAAATATAGTTGCCTATTTAAAAGCAGTTAAGGAAGCACAAATGAAAGAGCTGGCCAAGAACATGTTACATGACACAGAGTGAATAGCTAGCAGACACGTGAAATCCAGAAGTTAAGACCTGAACGTGTACACTGTTCAATAGACATCCTATAGTGAATTATTTCATAGAAACTGTGGCCAGCTGGCAAATAAGACAGGATAAATCAATGATAGTTATATCCAACAACTTATTCAGGCCAAATGGTCAAGTGTTTGGTTCTATTTACTTTTTGGTCACATTTCTAGAGCATGCCTAAAAAAACCTGCAGCTGTCAATATTTAATATTTTCTTTACCTGCTGTTATATTCATTCATACCTTTTAAAAATAAGAGTAAATAATTAAAAATTTACTTGTAATGATTATTTTTTCCCATAATGAAATAAATAATTTCATGCAGGTATCACACATTTTCTATACTAAATAGCACTATTTTCTATTTTAAGTTTACTAAAAATTGAGAGGATGGTGTTTTTAATCATTCTGCAGCTTTTGTTAAATATTTTTTAATGGCAGTGGCTGTATAGGGAGCTACTCTTTCAAGATTGTCTTTTTTTGCCATCCACAACAAATGCAAAGGAAGTTACAGGGAATTTTTAAGTAAGTCTGAACATATTCCCTCCAGAGTATATCAAAATGACTAACTCAGATACTTACTTAGCATCTTTTTAGTACTGTCAATAAAATCTGATACCATAATGAATATTTGCAAATCTCATTGTTCTGCCTGAAGTTCAAAAAGAAAATAATTTACATATTTAGTTAGTTTAATCAGTCTATTCTTTAGCTCCTAATGCACATACAAATGCATATTTCCCGGTAGTTCTAGAACCTCATGTGGATTTTCCTGAAATGCAAATCTAGTCTTACACACAAAAAAGAAAACTGCCCAGTATCTCTAAGTGCTGGACAATTTACATGAAAAACACTGTTCATTATAAAATGAACACTGTTCATTATAAAAACATAGCCATGAAAATCAAGAGGTTTGTAGGAACTGAGTATTGTTGGCAATACTAAGTAGGATTGTATTTAAACAAGTGCACGTCACCTTCAGAGTTAGTTCTTAGCAAAAAAATAAAACTGAACCAAACAAACCCTAGGGGTTTTATGACTGCAATACAAAGGCTTGGATCTGGTTATCAAATGTCTGGGACCTATTTTGGGCATGTATCACACTGAGTTCCCAAAGTAATAAACAGAAAGAGAGAAAGCATGAGGAGAAGAAAGGTGTGGGGGCGGGTGAGGTATCTAAGGTCATTTCAAATCTTGGTTGGTATGAAGTTTTGGAGGTGTCAGTCTCTCCACTACTTACAAGGAGAGCCTAAGGTATGCAAGATTAGGCACCTCAAGTAGATGAGATGAATCCAGCCCTAACTACATATTCAAACAAAATTTACCAGCCCTTGCCATTGCTTCTCACAGGCACTGGAAATGCCCTGGCTGTTCCTTGGGTTCCCCTCTAAAAACTGCTTTTCCCAAGACCTCACACTCAAGATTGCCAATCTCACCTGGCTTCTATCTAGGGGGACGGAGGCAAAAGGAAAAAAAGAAAAGGCAAAGAGAAAAAAACATCTCTACTGATTTACAAAATTAATTTTAGAAAAGAACTGTGTCAATAATGGTTATGGATATGAAGCTAGTGAGGAGAAGAGCACTTTCAATTCCTGAAGACTTTAGCAGGTGCTGATAACGCTTGCCCTTCACAATTCAGACCTCAAACTTCTCAAGACCTAGAATAACTCTGTAGCCTATTAGTAAGCTAAATATAGCCAGGGAACAAACATGTAACATATATCAGTCTTTTGTCAGAGATAACAGCCTGCACTGCTTTAATATGAACAGCACAGAGATCAGTTGTGAAGAATATAAAACAGCTCAATTCAGCAAGAGCACTCTCTATTAGGATGTTTTTATTATTTTTATTTTTTATTCAATGTACCATCACAAATTAGAAAAAGCAGTAGCAGCAGACAAGAACTATTCAAAATGGAAACTTAAGCATTTTATATAACATATCTGATATAGATGGATATTTAATATTAGTATAGACCTATCAAATTAGGATTACTCAGAGGTGCATTGGACGACACTTCAACAGAAAAGGCAAATAAATAGAACTATTATTATTATAGGTCCTAGCTAGTTTTGATAAAGAAAACAAATTTGAACCACCAAAATTCAATCCAGATACTTGGCATCTAGTAAGAAAAACAAAACAAAACAGGAATTGAATGTTGAGTAACTACAAAAACAACCAACCATTCTAAAGTCCATAGATTTTTTTTCTATGTACAGCTTGCTTTACCCTTGTTTACTGTACATAATTATGTCCCAATGCATATAGCTGCACTCTTAATAATAGTTCCAGAGGAAGAAGAAAAAGAAAGGGAAGGAAGAATTGTGCTTCTAATAAAGCTTCTCTATTTTCTTAAAGCCATGTCAGACATATATGTAAAACTACAACCAAAATAAATGATCAACTCTAATAACCTGCTGGGAGCAAAACTCATTCGAATCCACATAACACTGGCAAAAGCTATTGCTGGATAGGTCATTTAATTCAGAGGACCTTTCAACCCCATTGAAAATTTCAGAGGGAAAGAAAACAAAAAACATCAACGTCTTTGTATTTAGTATACAGACCTTTTTGCCAGTTCAAGTTTAAGACCTTTTTAAAAATGCACTGTCAGCAGCATAGCTTTTAAAGGTAAAATGAGGCCTTTAAAGCAGGTATCCCACTGTGCATTCTACCACTGTGCTGCCTGTGGAGTGTAAAAAACAAGGGCAAAGATGGAACTGAAAGTCTCAAACACTCTCTTACAATGGCTTTCATCTTCTTTTCCAAATCTGTAACCTTTGAAGACAGAAGGAAATGCAGTTAATGCGTTTACAAATAGGCTGGAACCTGCTATGTTTTTAAAGGAAACTCACAAAGGGCACAAACGTCCGCTGGCATCTCATTACATTACTTAAAGGTACACTTTCAGGGCTGGCAGCCCCCCAGTTTGACCTCTCTCTTTAATTTCATCTGTTTGAAAAGTTCATGCATTTTCTCAGATTCTTTTCATGATTTGTCACTTCTCTCTCTCAAAATGAAAACAATTAAAAATGTAACTGATGTATGATAATACCAGAAGGAAGCCTGTCACAAGTTACAAATCCATACTTACCCTTCATCTTTTGCAGGGAAAACACTGAAAATTCAGCTGACAAAATATCCGTCACCTTGCACATTTATCAATACAGTCTTTTATAAATGCTAAATAAGCAACAAGGAAACAAAACCCAGTGGTCCAGAACTCATGAGTAACTCTGAAAGAAGCCAATATGCACAAACGGTAGAAGAAAACACACTTTGCGAAGAAAATGGCTTTAGATGTAATCCTTCAGGACACCCTGAAAATAGTCAAACGAACATTAGACTCAGAAAGGCTGCAAATAATAAGAAGCATAGAGTAGCCTGGCAAGTTTCTTTAAGAAATACTCTGCAGAAATAAAAAAGGGGCAGTAGCAGGAATAAAGCTTCAGAAACAAATATAATTTCATATTATCATATGCCCCACTGAATGTGATGTACAAACACTGTTTAAATAAAAGGCCATAACATTATTTTGCTATCTGCTTTTTAAGTCTTGTTTTTCTATTCGAGGGTATAAAATCTGTACAGTAACTTTTTTTTTTTAAATCTTCTCTGATTTTTTCATTGCTTAATTCTCCACACAAGTGTTTACTTAATTCTGGATTTTTCAGTTTCTTTATAGAATTTCAATAGGACAGTTCTGATCAGCCACAGTTAAACAGAAGGTTTTCTGCCAAAACTCTACTGTTTGAAGACACATTCTGGCAATATGAAAACCCACAACTGTCTTATTGTCTTTTAAATAATACACCACACACTTCAGTAGAAATATTTCCTTTTGTCTAATCTAGTAGCAGAAAGGTCAATGGTAAGACACCTGCATAACTGAAAACATTTTGGTGGGAACTTGATATATCCTCCATTTCATACTTCATGCAATGTAGTTCCTCATAAACCCTCTCTAATTCTTGCTAAGAAAATATCCATTTTCTATACTTCATTTCATCTATGACTGTTGTAGCAATAGATAATAGCTAGGTAATCGATAATGTCAGAATGGTTCAGAATAACATATGCAAATCTGTTTTACCTAGCAATATACAAAAGTACCACAATGTGTCATTCGTGGCTGAAATTAGAGACTGTAGTTTACAGAACATCCAACATGCTTCTGGGCAATAGAACTGAAGCCGCATAGTATCTACAAATAAAATTTATGAGAAATCATACTTTGCCATCACTCTAGTTGTTACTGTTTCTAAGTCCCCATTCATCCTCATAAAATTACGATCCCACTATGCGCTAATCCTCCTTTCCAATCCTGCATTGTCCTTAGCAAATGCAGCTAAACCCGCACCCATCAGCACATATAAATTCATTTGCAAACACATGCAGTCAATCATATTAGTGGACTTTGAGCATTTCCATCTCACTAATGTGCACACAAGCGATCACACAAAGAAAAAAAAAAACCAAGTCCATATAGGTCACCTGTAGTAACATTTTGCTGGGGAAAAAAATGGCAACCAAGGGAAATGCCGCCTTGCCCTGGAATTCTTAAAGGGCAGCTAATTAATTCCAGAATTCATAAACACCAATATTATGATATCCACTCTTAAGATATTAATAATAAGATCATCCAGCCACATAAATTCAAAATGAAACAATTATTCTCTCCGGAGAAAGGAAAAACCCTAAGTTTTTTGCAATCCCTCTATTACTGAGCTCTAAACTGTGTCTTGGAAATGTAATCTCAAGGAACAGTTCCACATCACCACAGTTTGAACCACAAGAAAGTTCACGTCAAAGCAGAAAGGTGACAAGATCCAGATTCGTCCTTGTTCTCGGAAATGACGGAAGTACTCTGAGAATTTCTACCTCTTCTCACTGACTTTCAACCAGTTATTTGTCTTGAATATTTTCTGCACTACAGCTGTTTTTTGACAGTTTCAAACTGATTGTAGTAGCAGTTCAATATGTTCCCAAAGGTGAATTTAGTAGTGTGGGCTAGTTGTAAATTCATCTATCTTTACTTTCTGGATGATCTATAGGCTAATGTAAGATTAAAATGTGATACAATGTGATTTGAGAAGACCAAAATCTCTATTACCATTAAAAGCACTCTGAAGAATTAACCTAAAGATGTTTATTTATGGTATGTTTTATTTACGAGCTTGAGTTTACAAAATCTTTGCTATGGGGAACTGTACAACCTAACAACTTAAGTGTACTTTGTCAGGAGTGATTCTGAACTGCAGAAAGGGTTATGGCATACGTGGCCTATGAAAAGCCACCAGAGTCTGGCAAAGGATAGCAATTCAGCTTCCAGAGTCTAAAAAAGCCATAAATTCTCATGGGTGCTCTCAGTGGCCATCAAAGGCAAAGATAAAGAATGCAAATAATGACTGCAGGTTTTAAGCCATTTCAGAGCTCTAACCGTTTCAATAAAAACAACCCTTCTGGGCTCTCAGCATTACTACTCAAGTTGGGCCCACAAAAAAGTTATTTCCTACCCCACAAAAAGCATACCAATTAAAAAAAAAACCCAATCCCAAAAACATTGCTCCGTTCAGGTGCCACCAAGAGATTTCAGACAAAACAAGCCTCAAAATCTAGTCCACATCAATAATGCAGTGATTGCATCATTCAACTTTGTTGGAAGAGACACAAGTTTGGGTTGCTGTTCTGGCTACTTGGATCCACTCCTGACTAACGCTTAGGGAAGGGTAGATTCTCTCTAAGTTTGTTCTAATTAATGAACTGTTATCTAAGATGTAAAATCTACAGTTTTTCAAAACATACATCTCAGAGGGAAGTTCCATAAGATGGCCAAATTCATCTGACAGCTCACTTCTTCCTGATTGAAGTTCACTTCTCCACACCCCTCTCAGTCTTGTCCCTGCAAGCATGGTCCCACTGCCTTATTCGAGTCAGCTCTAACATTCATTGCAATATTTATGGACCCACTTCAGCTCGCTAAGCCAGCAGAAAACTATTCACAGGGGGGTTTTCTTCTAGGTTAGTATTTCACATTTTTCATTAAAGTTGGTACAAGGTAAAGATAAATTCTTGCATTAGCTTTCATTATCTTTAGAAATGCTTCAATCTGTTAAGAATAATTTAGCAAAGAAAATTTGATTATACATTTTTAATATTTCTTTCAGCAAATGGTATCTATGGTATTATTACCTCAGTTCTGTTAAGTTCTGACTAAGAAAAATCTGTATTGCATTTTAAATACAAACACTGGTCTTATAATACACTTCTGAGTATGAACTTTTCCTACATTTTTTCTAAACTAATCACACTGAAACCAAAAGAATAAGGGAAACCAGAAGTAATGGTCATAAAAGTAAGACAGCACAGTCAGATGAGACCACCCCTTTTCCTGTTGAGAATGGGTCAGAGGAGCACAAAACACCAACAATGCATGAAGAAAGCTGGGCCTTTCTTCATCAGTGAGTTCTTGGGGCTGGCCGCCTTGAGCTTTCAAGGACCAGAGCCATCAGTGCTAATCAAAATGGCGTCAGTTCAGCGGCATTAAATACTTGCACCTAAATTAGGATAATTTTATTAAGGGCTGATTGGTTTGTATGTGTAGTGTAGTGATAATTACTGACAGGGGTTAAGAACTAATCATTGGCAATGTGTATTGTCAATCCAGTAAAGAATCAAGCCTGAAGTTTGAAACTGCACTGATCTGTCTTTCAAACACTGAAGTGGATAAAAGGGTCGTGTAATATTGTTGTAGAAAAGTGGCAGCCACAGTACAATGTTAGCATGTCTTTATCCTTGAGGATCTGTAACAATTTAGATATAAATGTATAAATATACATATATACACCTATATATATATATGGGTATTTTAACTAGCTATTAAACAAGATTGCTTTCTATAGCAATAATTTCTGTATTTGGATTGAAAGCGATGTAAGCTTCAAAACTCCTGTTGAGTTCATAGGGCCCTGGTCTCACCACTGGGACTTCCTAAAATGCATTTTGCTGTTAGTAGATACCATTAAATCTGCTGACTACATATGTACGTTGCCTTATTATTCAATCTCAGTATTCTGCTGTGCATTATAAACCCCGCAGTATTATTTAGAAATGGTTACAAAGCAACCATGGCAATATACAAATAAAATATGAAAGAAGAAATATTTTTATTTCCATTTTTATATTAAAGTCAAATTAACTTGAATATCATTCTGGTTTATAGGTTAACAAAATACAAGAGAAATTAATTACTAGCAGAAATAAATATTTATAATGCAAGCACCATGATAACAACAACAAATGAAAAAGCCTCTTAGTGGAAGTGCTTGCCCTAAAGGGCAAGAGATATGCCAACCTAATAACCTCACCAGGGGTTATGAAAAATTTGCACATTGCCTGACAGCCTAAGGTAAAGTCTTATGGTAGTTCTTCAAGTGGATAAAAGGGAAAATGGAATGCATTGCAAAGAGGTACCGTTTATCTAAATCAACGGAGACATTTCCTACTGCATTGACTTTCACTGCATCTTGAGGAACATAAAAAGCATTAAGGAACATTTTAAAAACACCCAGGGGTTTTCTTTATCTAGGTTTTCTCCCTGATCAAATAAACTGGAACTCTTTATTATAGATATTTCCCATATTTCAAGTTAATGTACAGCACAGCCACCTAAATAATCTTAACACTTCACAAGGGCCCTGACAGTCTCCCAGAAATGTCATATTCCTCCCTCGATGAACATCCCTCAGAACGATAGCTTTGCAATGTCCCTTTGCACTGACACTAACTGAAATGATTATCCTTAAGATGACCAGGATCAAGCAACGAAATGGAAGGACCGATGTTTAACATCAATACAAGTGCTGAAGAGTGGAAAACCATGAATGTATGTAAACTGATACTGTATGTGTGATAGAGTTCACTTGCATCTGTTCTCTTATTCCTGTGTTTGAGAAATAATACTACCAACAAAGGACCATCTCTGTTACCTAAGACAGCAGAGTAAATTGTTCACTCCTAGTTCTTTCCTCATGAAGACTCAGAAGTAAATCAGGCAACAACAACAGCAGCAGCTGAGCCTATTAGCAGACCTTCAGTAAACAAAATTGGCATGGTTTTGAGCCTATATGTCACCTCAGCACAACTGAATCACTATCCATTCAATTAAACCCTATTTACAGAGGTGTTCATGACCAGAGAATAACATGCAGACATGAAATATAAAGATATATTGCACTTAAAATCTTTATACAGCTTTCCTCTCTCAACTGTTTAATGTTGTTTCTTGTGAAGCAGGTTTTCACACCAGGAGAAAATGGTAAAAGCAAGCTCTGCACGCAGACTGTAACAGTATTTCTCCCATAGTGCTCTTTTTATTTGTAGGACTTGAAGAACTCTACCAAATTAGCAAGGCTTAAGTAAATAAGACAATGATAGACCCACTTCTCCTTATTCCTACTTATGGCAACGTACAGCACTGCGATAAGCAATGGCTCCTGACTACATGAAGTATATTCATTTCTAAAAATTAGCTTCAATCTCTGCATTCTGTCCAGTAATATAATGCAGTTTCATTGGGAAATATTTGTAAGTAAGATGAAAAACAGATTAAGAAAACAAAAGGTTGAATTTAAGTAATTCCTTTATCCATGTTCTTTTTTTTAATCACTCCTCACTTTTGCCATTATAGCATTCTGATTGCATCTGAATTTGAGTCTTTCCATACTTCCTTTTGCTTTCTTCATAAGCTCTAATTTTTACCTACCTAAATATCTAGTTCCATTTCCTATATCTTTTTCCAAATTTCTCAACAAATGCATATTTGATTTTAAGCAAAAAACTGGCCAAAAGTCTAAAAGTAAATTGACACCTTTCATATAAATAATGCAATGAGGTGTGTAAAGCCTTTCATTTACTACCATGGGAGTGATACTATATCAAAAGTAAATTTTATTAAGTATGGACACATGAATTCCAAGCTCTTTATATTCTTCTCATATATAAATTATCAAACTTATATGCATGCTTTACAATTTCAGGTTCAATACATGACTTTATGGGTTTCTGCATACCATTAGTAACTTCTGCACTGCTACACAGTGCAATACTTATTTTAGTTCTGTGTAGTTTTTCTTCACTATTCAACCATTTTTCCTTATTACACTTCCAAGGCAGCAAATTTATTTCTGAAAAGCATGAAAGATACATGTTTTTCTGCTTAAGTAAACTGCAGACAGCAATTATAATCATCACTCAGATCACAAGATTATTCCATAAAGCCTGACAACAACAGCATGGAACGGTGGCAGAATAGATGCAGTTATCAATGACATTTTTCAAAAGCCATTGATCAGAATATCGGAACTACATTGCCTTAAGGTTTGTCATGGGAATTCACATTTTACATCCAGAACTAACAAAATAGCTGCTTTTAAAATTCAGGGTAAAGAACTGCATGTCTCTCCTGCCTATTTCATTGAGTCCTCTGCATCTTGTCTTTAAATCCAATGCACGGAGGAGTTCTTGGGTTTTATCCTCTCCTCTTCTCAAAATTAATGTGAGTCATATAAAGCACCTGCCACTGGTAATCATTCCTTTATATTTAAAATATATGTAGCTAGAACAAATGTATGAGTCACTTGGCCATGTTCCATAGCTGTGCTACTGTACCTGAATAGCTCTGCAGCACTTCACCTTTTGTACATATTGCATGCTTTAAAGCTGTCTAGTGTAACCGATAAATCTGGGCAATCACGTATTTTGTAATGATTTCTCCTGACATTCTCAATTACATTTTGGAGAGCCTTGAGTACAACATTTCCAGCAGTTCCCTCAACCAATAGCATAAATTTTGTTAAACTGCAACAGAGTGCTGTGCAAGATTTATTTGCTAAGCAGTTAACTCTGGTTACACCGTCAAAAGCAGGAAGCAAAATTGCATCAAATTTCACCAGCGGTAATTAATTTGTTATTTTGAAGGGAAACAGTAAAAGCCAAGCTACAAATAAAGATTAAATTCATATAGTTACATCACAGAAACATTCCTTTAAATTTCCTACAAATAAGTGTGGAGTGCAAACCATCACATAAGAAGGCCACTATAAATATTATTAGGGGGCTTTGATAATGTTTTTGGCAACAGGCTGGACATTAAAGAAGGTATGAAGCCAGTGCTCTGAAACACCATCTAACAGCAGGTAAATTCCTAAGTACATAGATACTTCTTACATACTACGTGGAAGCCTGGATTTCTAGGGCAATGGAAAGTTAGTAGATTTTAATCTTTGTATGTAAAAGCTGACATATTTTGAAAACTCATAAACTGGGTCTTTTTTTTGGGGGGGGGGGTGTTTTTCATGGGCAGGGTCTTTTTTTAAACCATTTCAATCTGAAAACAGTTCTTAAAAACAAAACACAAATGTACAAATACTCTTTTATTACTTTACTAGAAAAATAGTCCAAAACACTACTCCTAAGAGTGGTTCTATGTGATAATTTGTAACATTGTGTCTTTCTCAGCCATACAAGAAACACCACCTGTATCTTAGTAGTTCTGAAGAGATAGAGTGTTGTGAGTTGTATCTCTAGAAAAGAAATACCTGTCCAATTCTCTTCCCACAAGAGATGAGGAGTATGAGTAAGGGAAGGAGTGATGTACTTTTTTTAAAGGATTAAAATACAAAATGGACTACAGACATACAGGAAACTATAATGAACAGATGATGTTCTAGTTTACTCAAAACAAAAAGACTAGTGAGAAATGGCAGGTACATAAACTGACTTTTACAGAGAAAACAGTACACAAACACATCACACTGAACACCAAAATATGACTGGAGCATGGAAAAAAGTAACATTTCGCCAAGAAAATGCCTACCCTAAACATAGTACTTCCAGAAAAGGTCCCCAACAAAAAAAAAAAAAAAAAAAATAGCTGATCTAATAAGATGTTCTCTACAATCTTGATTTTTCACTAAATTCCCAATTTATAGGAGGTCTCCTTTTGATAAGTATTTTCAGTTCCGTACAAAACCAGAGTCTAAACTAGAAAGCCAGAGGAAAAAAAATGAAGGAACTCTATATCCACATTAAGAATGTCCTAGTGCCAACAATTCCAATTTAAGTCAGGCTCTGAGCACTTGCTGCGGAGCATTAGGAAGAGGAGGTCTTGTGACAGAAAGATCAAAGGCTTGGTTTTGAAAGTTGAGCCTGAAATCCTTTTGCTTTGGTGTTCCCAACTGTAAAGGGTAATAGCATGCCCGTCCCACAAATAAGCTCTACGATGATACAGGCATCTATCGAGAGGTACTTGCATAACACAGTGATAAGTACTCTATTTTTTATTACAAAAATAAACCACATTTTGGTCCATAAAATAAGCAGATTGAGTTCTATGTTTATACAGAAGATATTTTTGGACAACCATGGTCTCGGTTAGTTTTAAAGCAGTGTATGTAGAACCAACCCCAAAGGCAGACAGCCCATACATGACCTTGAAATAATGCCTTTCTGATGCAAACAATCTGTAGGTGCACTGAGTACTACTGCCATGAGAGAAGGGTGAGAAAAATTACTAAAGAGAGGATCAGCAAGTGGAGTTTCTTTTAGCATGTGGGTATAATTAAACCCAACATGAACAACGGAAGAAGCTCATACAGCCTATGGATTGTTGACTACACGTATTTTCAAAGTGGTGCTCCTGAGCAGATTTCTCTGACCCTTTTTCAAATCTTGCATTGTTTTCCCTTTCCTGTACTTAAATTCTTTTCATTTCTCATCTTCCACAGCTTATCCCCATTTTTCACTTATTAAACCCATTTTATATTCTCTCTTCTTCCTACTTCTGCTTAGTGGCTGTCATAAACCCTAAATTACCCACAGTTTTGCTCTCTGCCTTTCCCTTAGACTTTTCTCATCTTCTTCTTGAGAACTGTAACTTGCATTTAAATTCATTTGCAGGGTGTCAGCAGCTTCTCAAGGCTGTCTAACTTTTTCCTCCAGCACTACATTCCAGTAAACATAATATCTCATCCAATGGAGGACCTGTTTATGTACAAGACAGAGAATATTTGCCAGTCTAGTAGGGACATCCCATCTGCAGGAGATGCAATTTCCTCCCCTTTGCAAACAGCTTGGATCTTCTAAGATTAAACCAATAAAAGTTATTGTTTCATCATAGGACTTCGGCGATCTTATATAGAGAGTTATTGAATATGGTGACAAACTGTCCACAGAGCACGCCCTGGGCTGCAGGAACAGAGCACTTTCTACATTCTGCTGAGTTGTTCCTTCCAGAAGCAGCAACTCATGTCAGTGATTAACAAGAAGCTGGTGCAGATTCAGCACAGTTGGAGGCCAGCAAACTACAAGCTGCAGTGGCAACTGCAGTAAGCGAATTTAAAATTAGATACCGAAAACTTTTAAAAACGGAAGATGAGGGAAAAGAGGAAAGTTCTAAAGCATTGTAACTGGATTAAAAAAAAGTTGTAAAACTTTTCCTATGCCCATATTTGAGGAAATTTCTCCAGCAAGCTTTACTCACCCTCTAATAATATATGTTAACAACCATAATCTCCATCTTCAATGGCAGCAAATTACGCCTATTTTCTTTTTATTTGTTCTTTAAAGAGCACTTAGATAAAAATAATTGTGGTGCTCTTCCTTGAGAAGTTTGGGTATAGTGGCTAATTGATATAGATTTGCCTTAGAAATAAATGTGCTTTCACTGTGGTAATATTGTTTTAATTGTGTTTGTCTCAGACCATAAGCGTGACAACTTTTTGGACAGAGTTATATATTGTGCCATTCTTCTTCAGCTTTAGAAAAAAAAAAGAAACAGTCACTGAAAGAAAGAATTTTAGGACAATTATTTTCAGGTTCATTGGCTTAAATTCCGTAATCAATGCACACATTATAGTTCAGCTGTATATTGCCATTAATAACATAATCATCACATATGACATTTGACTGTTTCTGTTGTCCCACCTGTTTGAGAATACCTGCAAATAATATTTTTGTGTTAGTTCTATGTTTTTACAAGGAAAGGAAATTTATGAAAGACAAGTCCATAACAATCCCCCCCAGCCTTGCCCAGGTTTCATTCTGGAAGAATGACACCCCCTGAGATCTTCCAGGAATCTGTGCTATAATGGTAATAATTTCATTCATGAATGGAATATTCATCAAGGAGATTAAGCATTGTTGTTTTCTTTACCTTAGCTTCACAGGTATGTTGTATGCTGAACATATGTTTTCTTTTTTACCAGATGTACCAAGAAAAGCACAGTATACCATGTACCCGACACTCTCTTCTCTTCTTTTCCTCATTGAGCAAAACACAAATTTTAGCCAAGGAGTAGCTCTCTAAAAGTAAATCTAAAAATTATTAAGGAACCATCATATCAATTACAGTTCTGTATCACTTCATTACTAACAGATTAGAAATAGGTATCATACAGAAAATATTTCAATGTAGAGTACTTAGAACGATTAGGCACTATTATGTGTATTGAGCCTAGAAAGCACTTACTCCAAAAAGGAAATAAGGGAGACTGCACATAGTAAGAGCTCCCAGCACATTGTGGTAGCCGAGACATTCTTTGAACAAATAAGGGACCATCTGGAAGAGAAGAGAGGTAGTGTTGCCTCTTTAGCTGCTATGTACATTGTGATATCAAGACAATACCATACATTGGGACCGGTTTGAATACTTATAATTCAGTAAAGATGTTGCAAACTTGGAAAAGATTCAGAAAGGAACCAGAAGGATGACTCAAGATCTGCCTTCACTGAGGCACTTCATTGTCTCCATCCATAATCACTTCTTACAGTGAAGGTTTATAGTATAGCTTGATCACAAGCAATGAGTATCTAACAAGCAGAGATTTCGGATAGCAGAAGGCAATTTAATCTAACAGGTAATTATAACACAATTCAATGGCTAGAAACTGACAGCTAGATAAGTCCAGAAAAAGGTGCACACTTTTAATAGTGAGAGGGAATACTAGAACAACTTTTCCAAGAATGTACCCAATTCTCTGCACTTCATAGACTCTGAATTGGTTTTGAATGTCGCAAATTCACACCATGACATATAAATTTGTTACAGAAACAACTGTTTAAATTACAACAGAATGCAATTATACAGAGATTGGACTATGAAGAAGGTCAAATAATGCAGAAGGTCATAATGGATTCCTCCTTTTCAATCTACCACTTAGTCCTGTGTACTGTCTGTGAAATATAAATATTAAACATTATTCTTTGTTTTGGAAGAATGTAATGTCTACTTGCATAGCAAAATGAGAAAGCTACAGAACATTTCTTATTCAGCTAGTGTGCTGTTAAGTACAATAAATACAGTAAGTACAATAATTTCTTATGAACTTAGGACTGGAAACTGTTGTGAAGTCTACATTGCACTGTTTTCAGCAGTCTTTGCATATTGATTGTAGTTGTCCAAATTAAATTAGTACATACCTGTGGGAACCTCTGAGATCTCTTAAGGCAGGGGGATTGCCTATGTGTGGTAATGTCTTAAATGTTGTTTCCATTACCTTAGGACCATCTTCCTCTGCCAGACAAAATGCCATTTACTCCTGTCAAATCAATTAGCCTCATTCTGTTTTCAGAACCTATAAGGGTTAACTCTGTCTGTATTGAAGCTCTTTTAGTCAGACATTATTATCTACTGTGTATTTGTTTACCATCTAGCAGAACAAGGCTCTCATCTAAGTAGATATCACTGCAAAAATACACATAAAAAGATAGCAACTAAAATGAAAATATCAAAGCCAGACTCTTCCTACTTGTTTTAAATATCCTCTGCTGCTGACCTGAATTTTGTAAACAAGTTAATATTTCCTAATGTTCTCACAAGAGACCAAGAAATTCAAATACCATAGTTCTTAAGTACCCCAAATGTCACTGAGCCATTAACTGCATTTAAAGAAAATACTGCAAAACTTACTTATATAAACTCATGACCTACAATCTTAATTTTCAATTCAATGCAAAACAGCAATCAAAGTAATTTTTATTCTTAAAAAACAGAGCGCTAAATATGTTTATCTACCAGAAAGCCACTGTGGTTTTCCATTTCCAGTCCAGAACCCAGTTCTAGTAAAAAATTGAAAATCCTTCAAAATCAAGGACTACAGTGAAAACGCAGACAAGCCCATCACTGCGGAAGGCAAAACAGGCACCATTTTAATGAAACCTTGGTATCAACTCAGTGAATGCATTACTTTCTACAAGAGTTTACATTTGTGTCCCTTTTCCAGCTTTCAAAGATGCAGAAGGAACTACAGATCCCAGACCACATCCAGCTAAACATCCCTGTCCTGATCTCCTCAGCCATGCTGGAGAACTTCCAGGAACTAGGAAAAGAGAGCCATATATCTCAGAAGTACGGCAGTCATCTTTTACAGCTTGGGCTTATGCACACCACTGCCAGACATAATAAATCCAGATAAAAGAGAGTCTGAGATAACCCACATAAAGAACTGTTCATTGAACTCATATAATCTATACCCCAGCCAATGAGCATGGAAGCAGGCTATTAAGCATGAACTTAACAACTGCCTTGTTAAGTGCCTGCAAGCTCTCAGATGAATGGAAGTAGGGTTCAATTTTTGTGCAAGACTTTAACGTCACGTTGCCTGGTATTGGATTTTGAATGCTTTGGACTCTTTATCTTTATGAATTTTTTATAAATGTTACTTAATATGCAAGCGCTATGAGATTGTACATTAACTGGAGAAACAGTGTAATTTATGGGAGATATGAGCAATTTCCCTATACTCAGCTAAACTGAAATAGAGAGCTAGCCTTTTACCATATGGCTTATTCTCAGCCATCACGTAACATAGATCTCTTTGCCTAACAAAATTACATGCTTTCACAATCAGCACCCTGTCTACTCCTGACAGTTTTCTTGGCTCCTTAGATTTTTTCCTTCTCTCACTGCAAAGCCCTGTTGCAATAAAAGTAAGATAATACTTTTCATCTTACACTGCTTCACTGGACAGCCAGTTACCAAATGACAGATAGAAGAATAGACAGAGAAGAACAGAGGATGCCTATAGGGTTGTGCAAAGGTAATGTTTGTTTTTCCTCTGTAAGGGTGTAACCATGTCTTTTGTTAGCCTTGTGCTCTGCTCTGTAGTTACTTTTCTAGCCACTACACAGCACACTTTTTTGTCTTCATGTTTGAGAGACACAAATTGCATTATGGCAGGGTATGAACAAATATGTCATTCCTTGTTTTGAATCTACCCTTCTCAAATAATGTAAGATCAAGGTGTCCGAGGCAGGACTATCGGAGGGGAAAAAAAAGCAGAGAAAAAACTAAATCTAGAGTTAAGAATATGAAAAATGAAGTAAATAATGAGCGGACCAAAGGATGAACACAGACTCACATGAAGAAATAACTGAAAGGAAAGAATACCCACCCACCTTTCAAACCTTCTGCTACGGCCTTTCCAGAGTGAAAAAAAAAAATAAATGCCCTTATTGCAAATTTTCCACTCTGCTTTGTGCTCTAGAGAAGCTACATTTCTTCTAAGGAGTAGAGGAGAACATAGTGTAAAGAATTTCCCACTAGTTTCAACAGGAGGTTATAGGTCTTGGGCCTTCATAGCAGAACGTGCTGCAAAGCAGCCAGGCTAATTATGGAAGAGGGAAGGGAGTAAAGAAGATTCCTCCTTTCTAGGCCACTGAAGGATGCAGCATCCCAAAGGCAGACGCAGATTTCACAGGCATATGAGTAGAAAAGAGCAGCGCTTGCAAGGCAACAGATCCTGCAATCCATCTATTCCACCTATACCATATCCCTTTGAACATGAACACAGAGAGTAGCTGCACCAGGGGTCATACACGTGGTGACATATACAGAAAATGCTGATTTTGGTGCCAAGAAGGTTCTGCAACATGAGGTAATGACAGCTGAATTTAGGTGCTACTTTTTGGTATGTGCAGTTCTCACTGAAAATGCTCATTGAAATTTAGTGCTAGTCAGCAGTCAAAAGCAATATAAAATAGATGGGCCGGCAGAACCATAACATATATGCATTGGACAGATAACAAACGCGGTTATTCTAAAATTGTTAACATTATTGAGCAAACCTATATAAAATAATAAGGAAAAGTCACTCCTTGCAAGACTCCTTTACTATCATAGTGTTCTCTCTCTAGAGGTGATAAGCATTTTGCAAAATGACCGTATCTGCTCTTTGAAATCATCTCTGTCTCTCAATTCTGTATGCCTTTCCATAAAGTCATATTGTTTATAAGAATGGCTGCTTTTAGATATCACCTCCTAGCATCCATAACAATCCTTCTATAAAGCTTAATCATGAGTTGCTTTGTACTTAATCCCTTTTTTCCCCACATTTCGCATATCCTTAACAGGCACTTGGTACAATGAAGCTCCAAAATCTATAATCAAAAGATTCAGGGCCTTGGTGTACTTTGCTCTTAGAATGGAAATAAAATCATATAGCCAAGGAAAAATTAAATATTATTTGACAGTTATCCTTTTTAAGAATTTTTATGCAGCATTTTTCTTTCAGATAGAAGAACAAGCACCTAAGTTTCCTTTTTTCCTAAGCTGCATCCTCTAACAACTAAGACTCCTTAAGACATCTCACTACGAACATCAAAGAAAGTGGATACTCTGCCTAGTCAGATGGCATTCCCTCGTCCTTGCCCAAATGAATTCTTTATTTTATTCAGGCTTACAGAAACAAACGGATTTTGGGGGGGTTTCAGGAAAATTGCCTGAAAACATACTATGTCAAAAACAGTCTGAATCAATGTGGGTGGCATTGTCTCTGAAGGTATCCTCTTAAATAGCCAGTATCTACCAGATACTACTGTATCGTTTGCGCTCATAAAAAAGAATAGTTCTGCTATGTTTGACTTGTGCCAGAATGATAGTATCATTCCAAGCAAAACAATAGAAAATCAGCATTCAGGGGTATTTAACAGCAACAAAATGAAAACAAACTATACCAAAACTACGCACTATGTTCAGCAAGCTACAGCAGCTCCCATTAACAGCAGCTCCTGCAATCCTTGCTGTGGTGCACATGGTTTTTCCAAAAGTCATGTCAGGTCTAGCAGCTCATTCTTTGCCTCTGTTGTCTTTGTGTCTTTGAAATTGCAAGAATGGCATGTTATGATTGATGTATTTCCTGGCACTACTGCTCTGAACCAAATCATTCTTGTTTTCAGAATCTGTGAATACTATCTGACCTTCCTGAGAATTCATTTTAAAAAATGATAAGCATTATGTTGGGGTTTTCATTAGCAGTATGGATGCAAGTAGCCTTACAAAGGCAAGAAAATGTAAGTGCATGTTGCGATCTGTTCCTCACGTAGGTTGTTCTCTTTGATCCCCACTGGAAGTACTGCTATAACCAGAATCGTATAACAAATAAGAGACAATTATTACCAATAGAGTCAAAGGAGCTTATGGCACAGTAGTAGTCTGTACTGGCATTCTTATCTACAAGCAACAAAAATCCATTGTGTTTTTTATAGGACAGCTTTTGGTCTTACATATTTCATTACCCATACTTGAATAAAGACCTAGGTGTTTAGGTTGGTTTGTTTTTTGAAAAAGGTAAAATGCACAGAAAATACTAATAACTTTCAGTAGGAAAGTTGGAGAAGCTAGACAAGCTTGAGTTGTTTTGCTGCTATTGAACTGAAGCACAGAATTAGAAACTAGGTTTTCCCCAATTATTTAAAGAAACTGATATGTTGTTAAATACTGTCTATTAACACCTATCTGAAAGTGGATTGAGAAGTATTTCATTAGGCTCTTACTATAAAAACAATCTCCTGGTTTTGCTTAGATAAAATATTATCAACAGGAAATAAGAGGAGATGGCACTCACCCTACCAGTTTTGAATGAGCTGTTGTCTTCCTTCTGAAGGATAAAGCTTTGAAACCCAAAATGACAACACTTCGCTACAAAACTATTCACCAAACGTGACTAAGAGTGTAAAAATCACTATGGTCAGGATATTTTGTGACCAAAGAATGGCCTTGCCTTTTAATTATTTTTTGCTAGTTCTGAAACAATTTGATGCTAATCTCAACTAACTCCAATGACTGAATCGTCTTTCTTCTGCTCCTCAGCTGTCTGACAAAAATCTCAGTTTGGTGATGCTCATATTCTTGATGGCAGCAATGAGATCTCTCTCTAGCTCATCTTTTAATCCAACCCCCATTGAGTTCTTGCAGTATTCCTACAGGATTGCTATTTCTCAGTTTCTCTTCCCTTAAAAGCTCCAGTTCTATTCTCCAGCACAATCCTTAATCTGCTCATCTCCAAAATTAAAATGGGAAGCAAAATAGGTCATCTATTCACATATTCATGACTATTTAAAGCTAGTCAATCTCTCTCATATAAACCTGCCTAATTTTCCTGCATGCAGTTCATTTTAATGGAATACTATCTATCTATCAAGCCATAGTTGTACAGGTTTTTTTTTTTTTTTTTATTCCCTTTGTTAAAGAAACTTGGGAATTTAACTTTTTTTTCTTTTAATTACGCCTAAAATTTTCATCCATCATTCATCATCATCTCAGTCTGTTTTTCTTTTATGAAAAATGATTGTATAAAAAACTTGCAACAATACAATCCCGCAGGCTTGAATTTTACTTGCATAGAATTATTGATAAGAACAGTGTAACGTGTCCTTCTGATGAAACATGTTTTTTCAGAAACTGTACTTATTCATTTATTAGTAATGATAAAAACTGCCAGGAGCTGTATTTCTCATGCCTCTGTGTAAAGAACGAACTGCCTCAAGGCTAAACATCTCCTACAAAATGTCTTCCCCTCTGGAAAGTGGCAGCATCTTTATGTTAATGATTAAAAATATTCTCTGGATCTGTTCTTGTATTTTTTGGAAGAAAACCTTTTTTTTTTCCCCATCTCTTTTCTTTGCACGTTATCATACTTCATTCATAAAGAAGATCCCTGTCATGAATCAAGTATGCTATAAATCACACCGATATGTAACATTTCAGAATAATTTCTAGGAAGTCAATAAAATATTCCATTGTATAAGGTAAAAAGTCTCAAAGCCTCTTATATCATGGCAGTATAGAATATGAAGCCAGTATGGAGTCAAAGAATTACAGTTTTTCAACCATTCTTAGCTGCACTGTTGCCTTCAACAGACCCAAGGCACAGAAGGAAAGTCAACCTTTTGCCAAATATGTCATGTGAATTCATACCTAAGCTCTCCAATTTGTGCACCCAACAGCCTAGAAAAGTTTTCCTACTCCGGAGTTAAAGATGTTACTGGCTGACGTATTCATAAATATGTTACTGGCTCACAAATTTGTCAGAACAACTTTGGAGAAAGGAAGTATTACGTTGAATTTTTTTCAGGTCTTTGACCTTAAGCACTTCCTATTTTGGAATCATACTTTAGGTTAATATTTTTAGGTTAATATTTCTTCTAGATTTCTAATGAAGACCATCATTAGGTTTGTATAGATTGCTGTTATATTGCAACGGATGCCTCCCTAGGACGGTACAGATTCCCATTTATCATCATAACATGTTTTTTCATCTGCAGTTGACAGCAGAAGAGCAAAATGTAATTATCATCACTGTACTGAGATCAAATCAAATAGCCTGTTTTGCTCATATCAAAGTCAATATTACTTCATTTTTTTAAATAAGAGTTCTTATAACAAGTTCGAATAAATTCACCACATAATCTATCTGCTCAGATGGGAAAGCATCGCCTATTAAATGCCACTTTCTGTACCACTACTTGATAGAAACCATGATAGTTCTAAATAGAATGGACTTAAATCTGCAATGCAGAGCCAAAGGAATCCTCACCTCCTTGCAGTTTTTGCCAGAGTGGCGACTGAGTGATATGGTTAACTGTTACATACAAGGATTACATAAGATATTCCACAAAATACATTAAAAATGAATTCTTGATAAGGCTGTTGGCCAGTTCCCAAGCACAGACTTAACCTCAGTACATTAAAGGCTTCTCCCAACAATCATGTAAATCAATAGAAAAATACTTCCCTGTAGAAAGAACTCATTTATAGAACTAACATTGCATATTACAGAATATAAACATGTCTTCCACTATTATCAAAACTCATTAGATAAACAAAAGCTGGAGCCAAACCAGTCAGTCCTATTGAATCAGCTTTCTCTGACAGATCTCTGTCCTGTCTGGAAGTTTCTGACCAGGTCTAATTATACTTATCTGCTTTGCAAAGGCCTTTTGAGAGTTATAGATGAAAAGCGCAATATTAGAACTATCTATTATTGTTATTCAACCCTATCAACCTTTTCTCTGAAGGCTGTCGGAAAAGAAAGAAGGGAAGTTTAGCTATTAAGAACACAATACATTCATATACCTAGGTAAGAACTGAATTTAGCTATGGCCTCACATACCGCAACCGTAATCCGAACTTGAGCAGGTGAAGGGAAAGATGATCCAACGATTAAAAGTAATTCGCCAATAAACTGAGAGTCTTAATTAAGACTTCCCACTCTACTGCCGGTTTCCTGCACAACCTTATTCACCTCCCTCAACTACAGCAGACTGTATCACACAGCATGGCCTGCAAGAGGGTCTTGAAGCTGGTTAACTCCTACAGCTGTGGTACCTTATGGCCTGAGCAGCTCAGCCAGCCATGCTGCACTCCCAGCAGCCTGCACAGAGCTGACTCTGCTTCTCTGCACCCACCGTATAAACAGGCAGTCCTAGCCCACTTCCCAGAAATACTGATACTAGCACCTAACTATTTTCCTGGTAATAACTGCATTAGAAGAGCTCTATATTAAAACTGTGTTCTATTCTCAGTTCATAAAGTAAGGAGAGCATAATAGTGAAAGTATCCATTTTCTCATCACTTGTTGATACACTGCTCAAACCTGTCCCATTTCTTAGCTCATCTTCTTGAATCTCTCAAGAGTTATGCTTCTGTCACCATTATGATCTCTTAATAAAATGTTCCTTTAGGGAAGATGGAATTCTCTTCCTAACTGACAACATTTCTCACTTTGAAGAGTCAAGGGCAAAGATGCTGTTAGCAGACCTGATCCACCAAACGCTTGTACAAGAGACACTAAACTGCAGTAGCTTTTTTTTTTTTCCTTTTTTAATGTTTTAAGTACCTACTTATTCCCTATATATTCCTTCTATACTGTATGTCTTCTATGTGAAATCAACTAGATCTATATTATTATTTACCTATTTAGTAGGTAAAACTTTATCATTTCAAACAAATTAGAACCATAACATTCATTGCTTATTTACAAAATTATCGTTCTATGGGACATCAGACTTGGCTGTATTGTGGTATCTAAATAAATACACATACTAAAACCATTGCACTGTTTATAGTCAAAAGAACAAGAAAATCGGGTTATGGTATTCATTTTAAATAGATAGATTTTATTTACTGTTGTTTTTATATGTTCTATTACACCCTAGCACTATTCAACATCTTCCAAGAATGTACTTTTCATAGACTTTGATAGAATTATATTCTCTTAGGTTTTTTCTCTGGGACACTGAACAGAAGCCAACAACTGCTGAAATTTAATATTACCTGAAGTGCTGTGCTGTGTAAAGCTCAGCAGAAGCAACCATTTAGAAGGTTTTAAGTCTGATATCTTGGCCAAAATCCAATAAGGTCAGGAAACACCTGGCCTTCAAAAACTTGTTTGTAATGATACAGAAACAAGGCAGATTCATGAATATTTCAGAGAATTTGGGCCTAGCTTGAGACCAAATCTCCACATTTCCTCACTCCAGTTTCAGCTGCATATCAAACCTGCACAATGTGCAAGAAGTTCCCTACACTGATATCTTCAGGGTTTGCCTTTGAGAGAAGGAAGCCATACATTTTGATCCTCAATCATGATCATGGAAGAATGCCCATAATTCTGCTGATACACTTTAATATTGACCAAAAGTTGAATTTCTCAAAAATATATGCAGAGCGCATGAGCTGCCCAAACGAGAGGGAAAAAAAAAAAAAGCCAAACAAACAAAAAAGCCAAAACCACACAAAACAAAAAAGCAAAAGCCACAAAACACAGTCCTAGATCATCAAACTTATTACTCCACTTACCAGTCTTCTCTAGCAGTGGGGACTGGAAAAACCCAAGATGAGGAAAGTCTTGCCAAACAACCAGTGCAATGCTTCCGTCTGGGCTACACAATCAAACTTCCAGAAATCTGTAGGCTCGGGCCACACACATATCCCTGCTGCAGGACAGAAGAATTTTACTGTTAGACAACTCTATCTGCAACTGTCTGCTTTCCAGTTACCTGCTGCAAAACTAGAACCTCTGGAGCATACTTCATAACATGGAGAATGTTAAAAATGTACTGGAAGTAAATGAAGACACATTTTATTATAGGGCAGTTTAAAACTGAAGTACCCAGTTCATAACATGAAGTCTACGAGACTGCAGTCTTAAATATTGATTTTGTATTCATTGTCATTGACAGAAGCAATTCTGCTTTTGCTGAATGTAATAAATATGACTTTAAACAGAATAAGGCCCTTTCAGCAAGAAATTTTACATCTATCTGTTTATAAGCCTAAAATTAAAACCGCTAGAATTGAAAAAAAGAAAAAAATAACCAAGGGGGTTTTCAAAAATTTAAAACTCTATCATGCATAAATGGAGCTCATCAGAGAAAGTAATTTCCCTGCAGAAAACACTCCATCTTTTGTTTTATGTAAGTTAGCAACATGAATATTTTATTCTTAGTGAAACTGCCGTTACCCTTTTGCATTTCATAGCTTTGCTTGGTGCCTCAGATAAATAAGTGGTGGTTTTCTTTTTTCTTTCTCTTTGCTGTTCAAGCCTATTGCAATTACAAATTTTGCCATCGCTCAGTAGATATTAGAGTTTGGAATTTGGCGGTAGCAGCAACTATATCCTTTGTCCCTAACATCCCTTCTAGAAAGTAGATGGGAAGAAATGTGCGTAAAGGACAACCACTTCATAGAGGGTAATTATTCTCAAGATATCCATCATCATTTGGAAGGCACATTGACTGTTATTGTCTTCAGGTAGATTAGGTTTTTCTCAAAACTACTTTCAACCTAGGCAAAATTTTACAATTACAGAGAAGGTAGTAAAAACACCTACATTGTATATCCACATTAAAACAACCTCCCTAAATGAATACTGAACTGAATTTACCACTGAGATGTATTTCAACTCCAGGATGAGAATAATAAAAAGAATCAGTACAGTGGATAACATATTGCATTGCTGGGAGCTGTTGCACAAAACTGTGAGCAAAATAGGCTGCACAAGAATACAGACCCTATACAAAATTGTATTTTAAATGAGTTTCATCTCAAGAAGCTTAAAAGTAACTTTTTCGATCAAGGTGAAAATTTGGAGAAGATAGATCATTTGACCTATATGCAGTTCCATTATCATTGTAAATTCTCTTCTTTGAGAGCAATTTTATTTTTAATTTTGTTACTTGGAATGTGAGAGTCTGAGTGGCTGATTTTCTTGCTTAGTGTTGTTGGGTTTTTTCCAGTCATTTTTACAGGATTTTTTTTTTTTTTTTTTTTTTTAAGATTGAACATTTCCAGAAAACAGTTGTATCATGTATTTTGTGGTTTAATCTGGCAGGCAGCTAAACACTGCATAGCCGTTCGCTCACTCCCCACCCTCCCCGGTCGGATGGGGGAAAGAATCAAGCAAAAAAAAAAGATCTGTGGGTTGAGATAAAGGCAGTTTAATACGACAGAAAAGGAAGGAAAAATAATAGTAATGATGATGATGATAATAGAGTATACAAAATAAGTGATGCATAAGGCAATTGCTCACCACCTACCAACTGATGCCCAGCCAGTTCCTGAGCAGCGATCACTGCCCCCCAGCCAACTCCCCCAGTTTACATACTGAGCATGACGTCATATGGTATAGGATATCCCTTTGGCCAGTTTGGGTCAGCTGTCCTGGCAGTGCCCCCTCCCAGCTTCTCGCTGGCAGAGCACGGGAAGCTGAAAAGTCCTTGACCAGTGTAAGCACTACTTAGCATCAACTAAAACACCAGTGTGTTCTCAACATTATTCTCATACTAAATCCAAACCACAACACTATACCAGCTACTAGGAAGAAAATTAACTCTATCCCAGCTGAAACCAGGACAATGTATCAGATCTGCCACCTAAACAGGAATAGACTTTCTCCTTCAAAACAGACTTTTTGAGCTGCAGGGAATGAGCAGGGGTAGGGCACCAAGGGCATGTCAGCAGGACATATTTAAAACAAGGCTAGCATGCCTCTGAACCACCTGGGTGTCTGAGTGGCAGAGGGTAGTACTTTTTGAAGGCATTACTTCAGGACAGCAATACTAAAACAACACTGCCCCTGGCTAATTAGCTGTACCAATCCAGACTAAATTGCACAGGCTTAAAGTTAAACTTACAGATTCACACTGTTTCCATTGCCAAAGCTAAAGTGCTAACTCCCGGACCTACATACAGTGTTTACATTGCACAGGATATACAAGCCATGCCATTCACTATCTGCTGTATGTAGACACCTGATTACTGAGGAAAAAAAGACCTGAATTTATGCTGGCTGAGGATGACCTAATTTGAATCATGCTGCAAAGCAGACCACCGGCATGCTTTGTCAAAAGACCACACAGAAAAAGTCTACAAGATGAAATCACTTAAAGCCAGAACCAAAAAGCTTTGCCACCTTAGTAAAAAAATCATCAGGGGAAGATTTGTGCTCCAGAACACCTGAATCTAATCATGCAAAGAGGAAAAGACCAGCTACTGTCCAGTAAAAGTCATCCAGTAACAAGAAGCATCGCTCTCTCAGATCATTGGTGAGGGTCCAACTTTCTCTACTGCTGAATTTCAGAATACTTTGAGACACGATATGTTTCAAAATATTTTTTCATTTCAGCTATCTGCTTTTTGTCTTCATTCTCTACAAAAAAAAAAAAAGTTTTCCAAATTGTTTATTGTGAGAGTGTGAAAGTGCTTGCATAGGCGAGGACTCAAAATTCCCACAATAAAGACGTCATGACAAGAGCACCCCATGCCTAGAAAGCTTAAAAATTGTCTCAAAGACATGCATCAATGTTTGTTCCCTGTTCTACAGTTAAAGGCCTACAAAGACAAGAAACTTGTAATTTGTTATTACTGGTAAAAAGGAACAGCAAAATTTCATCTTTTAACTAACTCATTAGCTCAGCAAGTAGTGTAAAGGGGAGAGTTTGTCAATGTAGAAGATGGGAATTTTAAAACTTAGTTGGGTGGGAGAGTATGGGACATACTAGAGAATTTGACTTCAGTATTCAAGGTTTAACTATTACAGAATCATAAGCTGAGTTAGTAAACTGCTTAGTTTTACAGTAGTTTACATGCAAGTTATTACCCATTCCTGTGAATCCTTCTCAGCACTAAGAAATTAATTGCTGATCCTGTAATTTAGCTCCATCTTTGGTGTTGTCAAATATGTTGACCTACTTTGTAAATCATTGCTACATTTTTACTTTAATTTGTTATGGAAATTTATTGCATGCTTTCTTTATTTTACCTTATGATGTCCTCATTCATTATGTATAAAAATATGCTGAGTTATATCTCAAATGATATTCCATATGGACCTAAAAATCATTACAGATATTGATGGATATTTGCTAGTAAGCCTCATGTCTCTCTAGCTTTTCCTCTCTTCATCTACTCCAATTTGTCTTTAACTCTTTCAGTGCCCATAAGCTCATTAGTGGCCACAGGGATTGTGAAATTTACTTCATTGGAAATGGTAGTAGTGTTATATAAATACCTAATCACCCCTCATTTAAAATTTTCAAAAGAAAGTTGGCAAGAAAATACACCAGAAAACAGCTGCCTCTTCTACTATAAAAAGTTTTATATAAAAGAGTTATAACTGGGGGAGGTCACTCCTATGAAAGATGCTGAGGATATTCCAGAATCTAAATCCTGAATGATGATGACAAAAGTTACAGTTGATGACATTTATAAATTAATTAGTAAATGTTATGTAGAACAAGAAGTTTGAATTCCTTTAGATAGTCTGAACTTTCTAGCAGTCCTCAGGGTCTTCTGTATTTCAAAAACCACAAAGGCTTTTAGGTCAACTGTCTTCCCACTCTGCAGTAGAAGTTGAATTGCGACCATAAATCTAGTTTTCTAATTGCAGACAGAGTGAAAAAAGAAATATTGCATTCATTTTTTTGGAAATATTAGAAGGAATATATTTTCAACTTAAGATCCTAGACAGAGAAACAATAAACAGCCGAACATCATTCATAGCTGAAGTTGCTGTATTAGCTTGCTTTTAAAGACAACACTATATATAGGACAAATCATCAGTGACCATAAACTCTGGCACAGCAGTGCTTTTGGACAGAGATATTTTCTAGTTCCTTCATACTCCAATTTCTGCGTTGGACTGTCCTTTAATAACACAGCCATAAATCAGTGCTATTTGCTGTATTTTAATGTAAAACATAAAAAAAAAGAATAGCAAACCTCATAAATAGAATCTGCGCTAATACTCAAATCTATCACTGAAAGCAACAGACTAACTTTGTTTCAAAGTGGTTACTCAACTTGTCCATTAAACCATATCTCAAAAAACAGCTTAATTTTATTATCAGGCTCCTGTTGCTTTATTCTCTTTACCTGTTACGACATCGCATTTAACAACAAATATTTCACACAACCTTTTAACTGTGTTATTCAGAATGTAAACCCTAGACAGACAGAAGCTAATGCAAGGAAATAATTTTCCTAAGGATTTGGATTATTTCCTAATTGTTTATTATATATGTATTCTCTTTCCAGAAATCAAGATTTAAAATTCCACCTTCTTCAAAGCTTTAATGTTATTTGGATCTCTGAAGCATTTATATTTAATTTCACAGCAGTGTCACAATTCAAGTGGTATATTTTAGTGTCTGCAGCAGCCAATTGTTGATTTATTTTCTTTCAGGCAAAATGCAAATAATCTCTTAAGAGGTTTGCTTGCAGCCCTTGTGTTTGAGTTAATATATTTGCAGTGAATAAATTAAAAAAAAATCCAACTATGACTTTTTAAGGCCCTCTTGAATTTAAAAACACCATTCAGTTTTAAAAAATTATTTGGAAGTTTTCCTATGAGAAGTAACTGGAAATGAACTCATTAGTGACCCTGGGCCATCTCCAGTATAGGGGTATGCCAACTGTGAACTTCAAGGGTGGGGAAACGAGCAGCTCTAGTGACCTAGCACCTTTCTGAGTTCTCCACTAGAAGCCCATTCTTGGCTGTGGAGACATTCCTGTAAGCCATACTCTCAAATTACCTCAGGTCTAACTGCCCCATGGAGCAGTCCAGAAAGGACAAAGACATCAGACACTATCTTTGTCAGAGCATTCACCTTCCCAACTGTGTATTTTAAAAGCTTCTCTTCAAATAGATTCCTTCTCTTCTCCATTTGGTGCAGTCAGAGGCTGCTATGACTGAAGCATTAAAGCTTGAGATGGAAGACTTCAGAGACATAGATACTAGCCTTAGCTCAGTACTGCTCGGCAGCAAAGAGCGGGAGGAACCAGTCTACATCCTCACAGGCTCAAGTGAGCAAATTTCTTTGCTGAGACATGGCCTCCAAATTCACGGTTCCCAAGTCATCTAGACTGACCTACACTAGAAGAAACTACAGCTCCTGCTTGGCCCATCATTTCTCATTTCTATAGAAAAGAAAACGAGTTACAAGGAGAGAAACGAGTGTCCCCTGGTTTGGCTTCATCCTATACCTGGGACATTGTTGTAACATTACCCAGATCCCAGTTAGGGACTCCCCAGTTCCTAATCAAGGCAGCTCGGAGTTAAGCAGCTCATCTGTAACTCCTACAGATTTCATTTCCTACCAGTACTCTTTGCAAGCCTCCTGTTTATCCTGCTGAATATCTGTGTCACGCGATAGCACAAAAAGAGGAAAAAGACTAGATTTTAAGGAGTTACAAAGCAGGTCAGCTTCAGGACTAGACTACAGATTGTAATGATAGTCAAGCTGGCTACAGGCCAGATTTAACAAGTTAGAGCAACCTCTTGAGGTATCTAGAGCTAAGTTTCCATCAGAGATAACAAAAGCTAAGGAAGGACATAGATTTAGGAAAAAAAAAAAATATATATATATATGTATACAAAAATTAATCTTGGAGAGGTGGGGGAGTCCAAAGAAAATTTTTAAAATGTCACATTTTCCTAGAGCACATTGCAATAACTGTTATTTTCCAATAGAAAAATGCTTTGTCAAATCATCAGTGAACACTCAGGATTTATTAGGATGAGCTGAGTCTTTCAAATAAAGCAAGGAATGAGAAGCTAGAAGGTTTTGATTTTCTGACATTTCTCTCTGTCTCTGAGCATAGTAAGAAATTTTATCTTTTAAGAATTTTCAACATTTTTTCAATGGTGTCTTGTGAGATGTTTAATTTTTATATGTTCACTAACACCTGAGAGCACTGTGCTTCACAGAACGGTATTTTTAAAACCTGGTCAGCACATCCAAAAATTACTATCTGCATCACAAATATTTCAAATATTTCACGTTTTTGCACTATCTTGCAGCTCTGAAACAACAACAACAAAAAAACCCCACACACAAACACTTGAAGCCCAATTCTGTTCTCATTGGAATCAATTGAACTTTGGTAAATGTGTTGAAAGAAGCAGGATAGAGTCTTAAAGTACAAATGCTTTAATGAACACCAGATATTGCAGAGATAAACAGTTTTCAGATTTCAAATCATCTTGAATCAAATTGATCCCTAGTAAATTTGTTTCTAGTTTAAAAAGCCTGTTAATTCTGTGTCTAACAGACTAAAATTGGTCTTTGGATCTATACTTACTCAATTAGCTTTTCGTTTCATTTTTAGACTCAATTAATTCACTTTATGAAAAATGGTAGTGTTTTCCCATACATCTTTCATCCAAGAAGATGCTTTCTTTTATACAAGTTGTTTTCTATTTGGAAATGCAATCATCTTTATAAAAAGATAGATTAATATTTGAGGGTCCAGCCTGATAAATTGTTACTTCTTAGAGGAAGGAGCAAAGATTATTACAGAAACTATGCAAATAATTTGTTAGATTTTTTTTTTCAAGTGAAGGGCATTATTATTTTGTATAACACATTTTCTAATGAAGTCAAGATTTAGCTTCTCTGCGATTTATTCCAGATTATTGTTAACTTTATAACTTTCACCTTCTATTTTCACAAACATTGAAACTGTACTCTGAAAATCAAATTACAATTTAGAGTTTACTGACCAAGAAGATTGTATCAGAAAAACTTAGACTCTTATATCTTTGCTAGAATAGACTAAATAAGAGTTTGTGCCAGGGCAAAGCTAAGTCATTTACAAATGAATAATCATGGATGAATGATTGCATTTTTTGCTCAAGTCTTCCTTTGATCTTCATTATAAATAAGAAAGTATCTTAATAATTCTTTAAGAATCACACAAGTGAAAAACAATCATTCAATACTCAGCGGTATAAAAATATACTGGCTAAAATAGACTCTAATTTCTTTATTTTTCTTACTCTTAATTTTCTTCCAACTTCTTTTGTTGCATAAGAAAAACTCTTATTTTTAAAAAAAATTCACTACCTTAGTTTTCCGATAATCATGACCACATTCAGCTTAGAAATACCAATTCAAAATTATAAACTTCAGTAATGCTCTCTATTGCTGTACTTCTTCCAGACAGGAAGATGCATGTGTCTGCCTTTTCATCACATGTGGCAACACTTCATCTTTTTCAGGACTATACAGTAAGTATAGCCATAAAGATTTCAATGTTCTATATTTGATACTGTATATTTTTGTCTAACCAGATAACTGTTTGTTTTGACAAAGGAATCTCTAAGAACAAATGAAATTTCAGTAAGAAGTTAATATTACAAAAATCCTCCCTTCCCATTTGGTGCACCTCAATATACAATACAAAAGCTGAGAATTGTTAAGTCAGACAAAATTCTCAGCTGATAAACTCACATGAAAACAAGTTCCACCCACAAAAAAAAAAAATTGAAGGGAGATATCAAGAGCTGAGGAAAGGATTTTTAATTTTGTTCATATTCCTTTTACATATAAACTATTGATAGATCAGTGCAACATAAAATACCAACATTATAAAATATCTATCTAACGTAGGACCTTGTCCAGTGACATCCAATATTTCTGGATCAAGTCCCTTAGCAGCCCAGCACATCTGACTATCACGTTTTCCAAACCTTATCTCCAACCTACTAAGATCAATGATACACGGGGAACATCCCTCTTCTGAAACTGAATACCAGCATTCAAAAAACACTACACCTGTCATTAGATGAAGAACCAGCACCTTTGCTTCAAACAACATATAACAGACTTAGCATGCAGTTTTATCCACGTGTTCAGCAATTTCAAGGTGTTACCAAAGTTTCAGACTGACTGTGCACAATGAGTGCACAGTAATGCTGATGTCTGGTGGGACTATTGAAAGCATTATGCATTGGTAAATACTTCCAATCTGGTAATCCAAGCCTTACCTCTAATAACCCTGTTCTATGAGTTTCTTTTGCATTTACTACTTCAAATATATTTTTATTTAAGTTTGATACTATAACCAAATGTTGTAACACAATCTTCATGCTCTTGTCCTGTCACAACCACAAAATATCCCAAAAATGTACTAATTCCTTACATTATAAATTGCATCTGTCTCCCACAGGAAAACTGCCATTTGGTGGAAACTCCTCAATAACTGTTTGGATGGAGCGGTTACATCATGCATCTGTGCAGAATACATCAGATGCCATCATTCTGAGGGTGAAATGTGTCACGAGAGTCCACTTTTCACTATTCTTTTCATTCCCCATCTACTTGCAACATTACCCTGAAGTCCTCATATTGTTCCCTTGGTGACTAATGTTCTCTTGTTATCTTTCTGTATTTGAATTACAATGCTGTAAACAGTAAACATCTGGGCAGAAAAATGGTCACACCAAATCATGCCTGCAAAAACTGAATTGTTCACAAATTAAGGAGAAAGTTAAAGACTGGGAAATAATTAGAAAAATACACACATTCTGCAAACTTTTATCTGGGTTCAAAAGGATTCACACATCTGCATCATCTGAATGATCTCAGTGTCAACAGCAACCTTTTCCTTTCATCTGCCTATCTTGCAGAAAAAACCTCTCAGTTAAGTTGTACTTTGATACATATAGGCACAGAACCCACCAAGAGTTGAACATACATTTAGTTATAACCAGGTAAAATGAACTCGCCTGCCTCTCCTTCCATATTCTTCCTTTCCTCCTTTTCACAGAATTGTTGACAAGGATTGTCTCTTTCCTGGTGTATATTGTAGTAAACATACTAAGAATTCAATCCTAACTGGCAACCTCAGGCTCTACTTGGTTTTAGAATTCCAGCCTTCGCTGCCTAAACTTCCTTCCAAGCCTTCAAAACTCCAGCTACTAGGGCTGCTGCGTCTCTCTTGTTCAAGTTGCTTAACAAAATATATATTCTGGTAACTTTGCTCTCAAAACCACGGGGGTTTCTTCTACCAGTTGACTGGGCAGCAGAGAATGGCCAAACCACATTTTTTCCCCCACAGCAATAACAGCTCTTCAAAATGAAGTTACCAAAATTTAAAGCATTTAAAAAAAAAAGTTTTTTTAAAAAAATTAACATCCTTGTCAATTAAACAATATCACATTGTTCCCTGTTTGCTACCACATACTTAAGAGACATGACATTTCAATTAAATTGGCATCTTTACTTTTTCATAGGCTAACCTGAGGAAGACCAAGCCATTGTTCAGAAGACAGAACATCTGGTAAACATGGACAAAGTTACAAGTACTTACAATTTGTCTTTCATAATCACCTTAATAATCAGATGGCTCTGGTTTTGGAATCACTCTGACATCTTTTTGTTTCAGTTCTTTACTGTGAAATGCGCTCCAAAGATTCCCAGTGACATTATTCGCCAACACCTTGACATGATGTAACCATGATGGGTTTGCATCACTGAGATCTCTAAAGACTTGGATGAGCATTTCATCTGATGCTGTAATATCATGTCTATGAATTCACAATGACATGCTCAGGAGATTTTTAAGATCACAAAAAAGCCTACTGGAGAGACTGAGAAATTTGCAGCACTATAAAATGTTATAAAGAAAATTAACTGATTTTTCTTTTTTTTAACCTCAACTATTTCTAAGCCTTTTCTTTAAAGCAGAAAAACCTTATCAATGCCTACAGACCAGACTCACAAACTAGATGCAGAGTACACAAAATTACAACCCTGAACTTGTGGATCCTTTATCAATTTGAGTTATGGATGAAGATTTCCAACATTGTGCAGCTTATTCATCTCAGAATGGGACTTCCGAGAGCAACCTTCATAAAAAGGTGCTTCAGATATATGATCAGAAGTGCCAGAGAGAAACACACTTAAAAGATTTTTTTTTTTAATGGAACACCTTCCTCTTTTAATAATCTATAGTCCTGATCTGTTTATTGCAGTCAAACATATATGAGGGGTTTGTTGTATTTTGGGGGGGGGGTGGTGTTGGCGTTTTTTTGTTGTTGTTGTTTTTTTTCTTTTAAAACTAAACAGGAGTGATACATTTCCTCTAAGAATCACAAAGGGAAAGGCTCAACTTTTTGACTATAGCTTTACTTACAAAATTCACCCAGGACATAGGAGACCCCTGCTAAGCTCTCTCCTCTCTCTGAAACAGGTTCAGGTGGTAGCTGAGGTTGTTTTCAGGCAAAAGTAGTTAAACCCACACCCTGGTGAGCTGTCTTCTCCCTGTATAAGGAGTAGGCTCAATGATGTGTGAGGAAAGGGTGGTGAAAGGCAATCTTCATGCACTTGCCTTGCTAGCTACTTGATGGCTCAGCTGGGGGAAGAGCAGGGTCTGCTGGGCATGTTCTGAGCAAATTTGCTGGATCAATGTAGCGAAGTGAGATGGACGAATGTTATTTCATTTGTGCATACAGACTTGTCTCAACATGTGAGGACTGAGGGTTTCTTCAGTAAACCCCAACACAAAATTTCAGTCATCTAGAGAACTTTTAGTCAAAAACCGCTATGCACAGCAAGGCATCATCTGAGGAAGAGCCTTAATTTCCTTCTGAGGGTCATAATTTTAGATGTAAGACACTAAAGCAAGTGTTAGGTAGGACTTAAACCCTTAAGCCATATTTTGTGGCACAAGCTGTAATTGCCTATAAATCATGCTGTGTTATCTGCTTGGCACATAAAGCTTGTCTATAAATACATAACTGTTTTAAAATCCATATTTCTACGTTGCACTGAATAAATCGAATTGGAAATATGGCATGGTTTTCTGTTTGTTTTAAAGCTCCACATTCAAAAGAAAACACTTTAAAGTGAGCTATCTGGTTTTTTTGGTGTGGGGTTTTTATTTTTGAAAATCAGTCTACTTCTAAGCATTTAGATTTATGTGAAGATTTAGTTTAATGTTGTTTTAGGAATAACAGTCACATGAACTCCAATGCTTTTCTTAGGTTGCATTAAGAAAAGGTCATCTCAGCTAGATATGTAGCATTAATAGCACTGGCATTAACAGTATTTATTTGTTCTCACAAAAAAAAAAAAAAAAAAAAGAAATTCACAACACATCTTCCTCAATTATGTTCAGTTAATCTGGATAGCCATAAGAACTGAATATCTTGTATGCTGCTTGCCCCCTTGCTGGGATAGTCAACAACAGACCTTAACCGATACATCTACTGCTTTGTGACTGCATGCAAAATAATCCAATAGTAAGGTCTTTTATCCAGAAAAGTGGTATATCAATAGTTGCCAGCTTTCCCTCCCCCCCTTGGAATTTATGGAAGATCACAGTAATAATTTATTGCACTGTGACTGAGAGTCCATCATGTATTAGAGCTCATCTCTTCTGTGATTTAAAACCACCTACACGAGTGCTTTAGAGCTATTTCTGAGATTCCCTGAGCTGTTTTAGTCTGTATGAATCATGAAGCCAGTGAAAGTTTTATAAAGTTTCACTGTTCTTGATTTATTTTTTTTATATCTAGAACAAGAGAGAGCTCCAGCCTGGGTCTTTTGAGGGTACACAGAGAGGAGCACAGCTGAACCATCTGGGTCAACACTGTTCTCTTTTCTGACATTTACCTTCAGTGCAACACAAGGCTGGGCACACCAGCCCCAGTGCTCATGCACACTATGGGATCTCTCCTGGGCTGTCATGAGCATGATTGGGCCACATAGCTTACAGAGGAGGAGCAGAACAAGGTGGATTTTAGACACATTCATAGGCCACAAGGCACAATCGAGGACTATTCAGCCACAGAAAAGAATTTCTAATGTTAAATAAAGCAGCCTCAAAAGAAGTCTGCCTCCAGAAACATTACACACCCCAGTACAGCCTGAGCATCCAGGGTGGCAGGAGCACACCGCTGGTGAGTAAATCCCCTCATTTAACACCATTAAGAATCTGGTATCTGGAGCTAGATCCCAAGAAGAGTCTTGGCATCACTAGATGTCCTTGGTTTGGGATAACCAACTACAGCCAAGACATACTTTGCTGGTCCTGTATAATAAAAAATACATATATACAATATGCAGTGAAATGCTGCATACCATAATTGCCATGTCAATCAAAGGGGAACTAGAGCTGAACTTCAGGAAAAGCAGAAGTGTGTCTTTCAGGAGGTTAAGAGACAAGATTAACCTGCCCACGAGCTGTTGGTGAGCATTTTCTCACTCTATTAAAGCATTCCAATAATACCAAGTTAAAGACACTGTAAGAAATAGATTCTCTTTCGTATACTCAAAACAGTCCTCTAAGTTTTAGTAGCAAACCAGTGGGCCAAACATTCTGCTAATAAAAGAAAAAAATACATTATTAATCATGACTCAAACAGCCAGAGAAGCCAAACACGTCGTTGTGTTGGTGTCGTCATTAGACAGCAAAAATGTAACTCACCAGGAAACTCGTTGCACCAGGAGTGTTTCCAATAACACTCCAACCTTCTCCACATCCCCTCCAAATCCAAACTGCACTGATTTATTTTTTTAAACAGTCTGTAGGATTACTTTCCCCTCTCTCTGTGCCTAACAGCACTTATGCGGTTATAATTAGACATAGCCAGATACCACCTGCAAAATGCCTCACAAAATTGTGCTTGTTCACGTCTATGCAGAGAGAATGGCAAGTAGAGCAGAATCCAGATTTTTCTTTATAAAAGGCTCTACATGTGTCACAGGAATAGTTAAAACGGACATATCCGCTGTGATGGATTCTGCTGTTATGGCATAGGGCAGCAAGAAACTAAAATCAGAAGAAAATAAGTGTTTCAGTCATGTGAGCCACTCAGAGCTGTCAGTGTAACAGATTAGCTCTTCTACCTTTCCAGGCAAGGAACTGAGACCACCCAGGCATATTATGAGAGGACACTATATCTGGACTTTAATAGGCCTTTTGGCTGAAAACTTGTATTTGAAGAGTGTGGACCAAACAGTTTGAATTTCAGAGCCACAGGACTTTGCAGACATCCAAAAAAGGTAGAGGGAAAAAAGTCAACCACATTTTGAAGAGGCTTACGCACAGCAAAGGAATACTTAATTAGTTTACCAAATTAAGATTTTTATTACATCCTCTCTTGCATGTTTTTGTCTGATTGAAAACAGATTTGTAAGATGACAGAAAACTATTTTGGACAGCCAGATAAAGTAGACTGTGAACTTGTCCCCGCTAGAGGAAACCTCGTTTTGGAATAGCATTTGCTTGCACACAGGCTGTCAGACACACACTTCTTTCACCTGGACAAATGCACAAACGTCCATATTCAGTTTTGAAAGTGGAATTTAGCAGCCATTTTTTAAAGTAGTGCTTTTGCCATAACATGAGAAGCGTAGCATCAAGCAAAAGGATAGCCACAATTTTGTTATAAATAACATAAATACAAACAGCTTTAATAGCTAAAGGCTAATTGTAATGCTCAATAGTATTTTATGCCCTTTTCATAAGTAGATGGCATACACGCACTGCAAATGAAGGTTCAAGCTATCACACTGTAACATAAAGACGCTGTGCAACTGCAATAGCTGCGAACAAAAAGTAAGAAGTAGGGTTCTAGATTCTGCAATTTCTCTTGATTCCTATTGTAAAATAGGAAACTTGGTATGATTCTAAAAATAGGGTTAAGCGATTTTCATTATTATCAATTGAGACACTCTAAATCTCACTTCCAGAACTAAGTCTAATTAAAATCATTACCATAAATTAGATCCATTGCCTCAAAATTGGAAATTCCCATTCTAGGCTCCTAGGAAAAGTATAAGACAAAATCCTGTGACTGAACTAAACAGGGACACTCAGTAACACTGGATACTTCCACGGAATACTAATAGCAAGCAGTTTACAATCACCTCAACAGCTGAAATTCCTTCATGAAAATTTAAGGGACAATTTAAAATAGCAATAAAAAGAACGCAAACAATTTGCACATGGATTATTCACAAATAGGAGAGAGGCCTGCATTAGTCAAATTAATTGTTCTTTCAAATTGCTCACACAGCTCTCTCTGAGTGTTGTTTTCCACCATCAGTCACTCAGAGTGCACCTGTGGGCAACCAGCCTGGCAGAGCTGTTACTGCTGCTCTGGTATGGAGCTGATTACCTCTTTTCTTCTGGTAATCATATCCAGTAACTTGAAAAATAAAAGTAAGATAATCTAAAAAAAACCCTACAATAAATCATTGTCTTGAATTTCTTTTTCCCTATTACAGATTAATCCTGCTGCAACCTACCAGCATTGTTTCAAGTGAAACACAAGAAAGAAGCCTTCAGCATGAACACCGTGTGACTTGCATACTTCTACTTAAAAATCTGAACAAAATATTAATGTGACAAGCAAATATAAGGTAAGAAGTAGCTGAGCGTGTTAAAGCATTAATGCACCCATCTTATTTCATAGAAGTAAAGTAACACTTTTGGATGGTTCAAGTGGGTGACTAACCCACTATGAAAGCAAACCCTTTGCTAGTTTATGTCATAGGAATCATTGCACACATTAGTAGGTCAAGAACTGTATTGGTACAATTTTCTGATTTTCTGTGTCAAAATTTCAGCAACAGTGGAATATGAAACAAATAATTTAAGTAGTGGAGAGTAAAAGAAACTCTGAAGTAGTCAACAGAGTATAAATGTCCGACCTTTATTCTTCCTTTGTTGCCTGAGAAATTGAGTCATTATTTACAGTGTGTAAAGTATACTAATGTGAAAAACCTTCACCAAAATCTAAACATTTAGCTTAGTTCTATTAAAAAATCCCTGTATTCACATGAAGATATAAATCTCAAAAATAAACACACATTCGCCATAATTAATCTTAGATTCTTCATACATTGTTCAAAATCTGCCCCAGCCTCACAGCATCTTTGACAATCTTGCTACAGCAAGGTTGCAGAGGTGCTAAAAGGACCACTTTGTAGCAGGCTTCAGCAAAGCCTGTTGAGAAATGAATGATACTTCGTCAATATTTTCTTCTTTTTGTTTTTAAGCTTAGATACTGGAATCACAGTAGGTCCTCAGAGTTCGACCCAATCTTAGAGAACTTTTTGCCAAGTTTTGAAGCATCTTGCTTTGTGCCAATAAAAACAACAAAAAAAGTGCACACTTTTTGCCCAGCTCTAAACAACAGTAGTCCTGATTGCCCTTCAAATACACTGATTCCACACAGCTGTAACTGTTTATTTCAGTACAGTTAGTCTAGATTTACACTAGCTCAGTTGAGATGATAATCAAATTACCTATCTAGCTGAGACTGCAGGATACAGTTCAATTACCTAAGGTGCCATTTGATCAGGACACCAAGATTAAAATTCTTTTCTTCTACTTACATTATGCCATTGCCAGGAACATCGTCTATGTCTATCCTAGCAAATTTAAGAATCACTGGTAGCAATTCTGGGTACCGTAATACAGTTACCTGTAAGGTTAAACTGTAGCAGAATCCCAGCACAGTTTCTCCCTGCGTCGGCTATTGCTCTCCCAAGTAATTCCTGGGCACAGCTGCAGAGTGAGAACACTCTGGAGCCTTTCCACCTACACAGCACATGTGCAGCCACCCTGGGTTAGGGGCTCACTGACCCCTGTGGCCCACAACAGTCCCAGGTGTTCCTACTTTGCAGTTTAGGCACAGCCTTGAAGTCCCATAAATGCCTGGGTATCTCATAATGAGGTACCAAGTGAGTCTCATCTAAAAATAAATTATTGCAAGGAGGATGCATGCTAAATTTCAGCCTAGCAGGAGGTTATCCAAAAGCACTGGAGTTAAGATATGTAACAGCGCAGTATATTCTGACAGAAGATTGAAATGTTGAAACAATTTTTTTAAAGCCTTCCCTTAAAATAAAGCTCCTTTCCTGGCTCAAGAAAATTGAGTGATATTTCATGTCTACAGTTATTTGTGATGATGAAAAGGAGTTCATCTGCTGACAACCTGTCCCTTATACATCAAGCGCTTCTCTAACAATGTGAGAGGAGGAAGACAGTTAAGTGTGATTTAAGTGAAAAGAATCAGGTCTCTGTACATTCTAAAATAAGGGTTGATTATAAAATGTATGCATATGTGTGCCCATAAATTGGTCTACCGTAATTAAAAGTTGTCCAAAAATGAGTCTTACTGCCCCTGCCCCACAAAAATTTCACTGTTTCAACACACAAATAACAGACAAAAATCCCCAAGACAGGTTATAAATTCAGCCTCATGAGAGCTAGAATTCAATTACATTTTCTTCTGAGAACCAGGTGCTTTAGTAGAATACAACATGTGTGAACCAGCACAGCAGCATTTTCAAATCAAAGGTTTCCAGCTTTCTGCTGAAAGCTGAAAGTTTCTGTTTCCAGGTGTTCCATATTTTTTCCTAAGAAGTCAAAACTGTCTGTAAAGAGCACACATTTCTCACACAGAAAATAATTTTAATAAAGAAAATAGTTTCAACAGAATATTTTGGGCCACTTCTACAATGAATTCATGCTGGTTTGCCTTTTACAAAGCAACAGCATGAAACCTCAAGGTTCAGAGCTAATCCTGCAGAGCAGTCTCAACCCCACTGAATTTTAATCACAGAGTGCACCCAGCACACCACAATGGCCAACCTCACATTATTCATTTAAATCAACAGTCAAAAAAAAAAGGAAAGAAAGAAAGAAAATCCTCACTTTTTTCCTCTTGGTGGAGCCTTCTTACATTTGGATGCATTTGAATTACGCTGTTTTATCTCCAGTGACAAATCTGTTATACCTTGGCTGCACCAACATCTTAGACACATGCTATTTCTTTCATTCATTTCCCTTGTGCTTTTACCTTAGTACCTAATGCGCTGTCAGAATCAGAGAATCCATCCATAAGTATTATGTGATGAGTAACTGCTGTATATGCAAGCACACAGGAGAAATGAGCTTTCATTTTTTCGTTGCAATCATTTACATAGCGAATATGATCCCATATAAATTACTTCTTGTCATCTCTTTACATTTGATCAGCTGAAGGATCCTTCTATTGAAACTGAGGGAAAGAAAGAAAAAAAAGCTACCAGCAATTTGACACTCCTTTATACTTAGAGTTTGAAGGTTTGTACAGTTTTATATTCAAACTGCTATACTTTCTGATGGTTTCTCCTCTTAGAACAGGATTCCTTTGATAGTCAGACAACTTCTATCTCTATCCCTCCAGGCTAAAAAAAAAAAACCAAAACTCAATTTTCATGACTTCCATTAGAAAATTAGAATTTCTGTATACCACAATATTAAGTGGTGTTTCTTAAGTGGTTATGACCTGACAGAAATGCCTTAGCTGTGGGAGAACTGACAAAAAAGTGTACTTCTGGAGGCTGGAAGAACCCACAAAGCCTGCATTACTGACATACAGCTTCCTACTATAAATATTTTTCACATTAATAGTGATCTTCAGCCAAGTTCTCCAAGAATTTAACAGAGTCACACCTTGACAGGATTCATCCTAAATCACATCTTTGTCTACATTTCTTAATACCAAAAAAACCCACTTTGCATTAAAGTGACAAAAGAGTATGATTTAAACTCTTAACACAAGGCAATTCACAGCTGAAATAACTGAGCAGCATAACATGTCTTTTTCTATGCAGGTTTTACAAGGCATCTGAAATTGGTGACTAATACTGAATACTCAGTCCCTTCCATTAAAAAAAAAGTATATATATTTCTAATGAATATTTTCCAATGTCTTTAAGGTGGGAATGTTGGGGGTGGAGGTAGGCTTTTTAGTGCCATTAACATCTCTGGGGCTTTCTGCCACAGAAAGTTTACTGTCCTGAAAATGTTTATAGAAATAAGTTTTGCTTTTGCTTGACACAAATTCAAGAGTCTCCCAAATACTAGCAAAGAACAATGGGCCAAATTCTGCTTACTGTACTCGGTACCATTAGTGGCAGGATTCAGAGGATGAGTGCAGTGGCAGGATATGGCTCACAACATTTTTCATTTTCATGTATCTGCGTGATCAAGATGAGCAGCTCTTAGCACACCATCAGTTTAAAAAAAAAAGAAAAAAAAATCAATGAAATTAAGGATGTTTGTGGTTTTTTTTCTATTTGAGGAAATATTCTTCAGCTATGACCCACTAGTTTTCTGTCCAAGAAAACTAGCCAGACTGCGACTCCAGCAGGTTAAAATTTACGTACAATGTAACTGTGCAAGTAGCCTGAGAAAGCAGAGCATATAAGTGGGCTCCCTCCATATAGTCTTATAACAGCAGCATTATTAGCTCCTGTTTTTAGATTGTTCCTAAGGTGGAGGGGAGGCAGAGAGGGACACGCATAAATGGATGGGGGGACACAACACACTAATCACTGGGAAAGCTTATTCTTGCTTCAGTCATTACATTAAATCTAAAACTCCACCTGTTTTTCATACAAACATCAATCATTTCCCACAGAAACACAAGCAGGATTGCTCTCTCTACCTAGCTTACACGGGATGTCTTAAAAATTCACTCTCCAGCACAGATGCACAAAGTCAGGTCTCAAACACGCGCCTTAGTAGATCAGTGCAGTATTTTCTTCAGTTGTACATATTGAGTGGGAAGGCAAATTTTTGCTGAACCAATAGCTAGATTGTCAAGTTTGGTTGAACTAGTACTTGGAAGACAGGATGTGTACCTGAAGTTTGTGAAGTCTGTTTTGAGAAAACAAAACCAGATTGCAAATAAAGAAGCTGCACAATTCCTGAGAGGGATGGGGTAATAAAAGAAATTAAAAAAAAAAAAACCTAAACAAACTTAACAAGCAATGTAGTTCAGAAATTTCATTTTCATGAATTAAAGCAATAGACCTAATGTGAAAAGATTGAATGATATTCTGAAGGATTTAATATTAATACCTATGAGTTATGAAAAAGTTCACAACTTTTAAAGACTGCTTCAGAAATGCTGCATTTTTTTTAATGTAATTCTTTTCATCATCCAAAAATGAGCATTGGGTAGTTGCTGTTGATTATTTTCCAATTTAAAAAAAAAAAAAAACACAACACAACAACTTTTGTATTAGGGAGCCATTGGAATTCTACCTGATCCAGCTGGCCAACCACAACACAAACATAAATAAGAACAGAAAGCCCAATGAAAATGAAAAGTTTGGAAGTCCAATGATATAAGAATTATTCATTCAGATTACCCAACGAAATGCTTAAAAAATAGAAAGCCTCCAAGGAATATCACTACTGGTGATTTGTTAAATTTTCTGAGCATTGCAAGGCCTCAGCTTGTTTAAAAAAAGAGACCAAAAAAATGAGATAAACTTCCTTTAGAGAAATACCATAACATAGAAAGCCATTTGACTGCAGGAGTCTAAACAAAATGCCAGAAGACTTTTTATGTTTTGCCAGTCACTGTTGCAGCTACATTTTCCCTTGTGAAACAGGATGGTAAGATGATTTCATGTTATCATTTTATTTATGCAATTCATATCAAATCCAGCCATGACCTCCATGGTATTTTTAAGCATTATAGACTTATTTAAATGTTTTATTTCAAAAGCACACTTTTAGGTTGAAAAATACCACATACACAGAAGTCCTACATTGCCTTCACAAAAAAGTCTCCTGTGTTCTTCATTGAAGTAATGTAAGATCAGAAAAGAGATCTATTTCCTTGTAATTTTGGAAGATAAACTGCCTTCATATAAAGCAAAATCCCTACAAACCTGTGGCCGCTAAACATTTATATTACCCCTTTAAATCAATGTTGCCTGCAGATTAAACCCTTTGAGTTTAGGCATCAAGGCTTCCTTACAACTGCACACTGTAGAAAACTCCTTCTTACAGGGACACTACAACACAACTCCTCCAAGGAGAAAAACATGCATATTCCTTTACAATGCGCTAGAGAAATCATCGTGTCATATATCTTTATAACAATGTGCATAGCAGAAGGTTCCACAGATATATTTTATGAAAACACACCAGTTTTGTTTTCTCAGCTCTGCCCAACTGATATAACGTGTCTTGACATCCAAACTAATATAGTCAACTTTAGAGCAGGCTTCCCCTCTATAATTTTTGTCTATTGCAAACAAAGAGTTACAGATATTTCCCGGCTAGCTCTGTTATATTAGTCGAGAACCAAATGCAGCAAAAGATTAACTTCTGCTTCTTTAAAATGCAAGATTTCTAATTTTACACCTGTTATTGGAATAAACATAACAAATCTTGTAACAGATACACCTTACTGCTCACTTTTCAACACTGTTACTGCATTTGTTTTACTGGTTTTATTATCCTCCTTATCATCTAAATTATTTTCCATTAAAATTCATGTCCTATCCTACATTAGGTTACATATCATCTGAGCTAGAAGTAGGCTGCTATGACAATCACAGACTTTTTGAACAGCAACGGCATGTCTTTGGGCAGAAAAAGCCTGTAAAGGAAAGTATGCATCAGTAGCACAGCAGAAGACCAGCTCACACATTGAATTAATTTGTGATGAATATCATGCATAGGCTTGTACAGGCAGTCATGCATCCACCATAGTCTGCTCACTGCTTCCCACAGCTCCCGTCAGCCTTATTTAGGAGAGACATCTCAGATAATGATAACATTGCCCGACATTACTGGTTTAAGTAACACTTTTTTCAAAGTATCTCTTTGTTGCTTTAAAACTGGAAGTCAATCGCTGCAGAGCTTCCTGACAGACCAGGTAAAGGGTGGGGGATGAGGAATGTGTTTAAAAACTGTACCCTTCACACAGTTTTTCAGGTCCTGAGGGCACTAATAGGCCCTAATAGGCCTGCCCATCTCCCAGGGGCACCCCTTCAGCTGGAGCACAGGCCCCCAGCGCTTGCCTCAGCACAGTGCCTGTGGCCAGCCCCAGCCCCTCCTGATCCTGGTTGGACTTCCTATGCTGATGCGGGATCTGACCCATCATCTTGCCTTATAGGATGGTCCCTGGGCCATCAATGGATCCCGTCTGTCGCCAGCCCAGCTGGGGGGACTTGTGGCCACTGTCTTGCTTGTTCTGGGGTCACCCTCAGCTCCATCTTGTCTTCCCTTGGGGGCAGCACTGATACGTGCTTTTTCACTGTAACATTTGAGAACACTGAGAATTTTTTTAATACGAGTTTATCCTGGAAAAGAGCAAAAATGACACTATTTACAGAAATGTACTGCTTTTGCTACAAAGTTGTCACTGATAAAAGATCCGAGGTGAAATTTCTGGTCAAAATTGACAAAGCAGTTCCTATACTAACATAATCCTGAATTAAGCACAAGCAGAATTTGGACCTAAGGTTTCTCTATCTCTGACAAGTGGCCAAGTCACTGACACTTTATCTGTACATGCACACTTATGCTTTCACATACACACACGCTTTCCTATTCAGGTTTATTTAACTGTGAAGAAGTACATGGAAAGCTGCTTTGATACCATAGAGAAGTTTGGTATTTTCAGGGCAGATTTGGGGGGTGAGGTGGTTGGGGGTTTTTGTGGTTTGGGTTGGGGGGGATGGATCCAAATCTGATAAAAAGGTGGTAACTTTCCAAAGTTCTCACAAGAGGGAACTGGGAAAAAGGCAAATTCCAGTCAAGACATTTTTCATTAAAAATGGTGGACAAGAACCTTTGAGAAATAGTAACACTAAGAGAAGTAACCTTTTTTATTCACTGACTCATCTTCCATTCCTACTCCTTGCTGTAAAATATCTATATGCACCTGCAAATGTTACTTCTTGGGAGAGTAGTATGGGGACAACATTTCAGCTACACGCAATGCTACAAAAAGGATGAAAGAGGAGCCAGGAAAATAACGAGTGGATCCCAGCTGAATAAGACAGCGATCCCCAGACTGCAGTTTGAGAATTGCCATTTAAGAGAAAATCCAAGCCACATCCTTTGAAATCATAATACCACGGAAAATATTCCAGGCTCCTCCAAGACTACAAAAGCAACAAGAGGTCTATATGATCTATTTACTCTTTGGTCTGATTTACAGAAATAGCTCTTGACAGGAGGCAAGTTGATAATAAAAATTGAAGCTTTCCCACTCCTCTTTTAAGCACATCTTTAGATGTTGTCTCTCTCTTCTTCCCCCATTAAGCGATAGATCTAAAGACTAAAAAGGAACTGAAGAAGTGGCAAGATCTAACGCCTGTTGGACTAAATACGTAAATTATGAAATCAAGTCTCAGAACTGGGAGACCTTAAGTCAGAGTACTGGTAAATCAAGAAAGTGATGAAAGCAGCATTCACCATTAGAAAGGGTGCTGATTTTATCTGTGACATTTCTAGCCCTCAGAAGTCTACAATATTTTTCATATAAGATCAAAGAAAACGCATTAATATTTGCATATGGTTTGCTGTATATTTTCCCCCCTTCCATTAGCATCTCTCTCACTCCCTAACTTCAAACACTGAATAATACTGAAATCTTTAGTTTAAAGGAAACAAAAAACCCTGCACTTTAGATAACTAAAATGCATATTGAAATTAATGGGAATCATTTGATTCCTTCCTGTGACAAAATAAAAATCAGACATTTTCTGGAAAAGAGGCATCTTTAATGTCCCAGGTGAAACATGAGAGTAGTGTGATTTCCTAATGAAAGCCTTTTTGTTATTCTCACATTTTTCTGCACGCAATTTTTGCAGTGTTTGTTTGTATAACTATGAATTGGCTTATGTTGTTTGAATTTCTTAACCAAGCATTTTGCTTTTATTATAATACAATTTTATGATAATTAAAAAGAACTTGCCATATTTAAATATTTTCTGCATGAGTGGCATTAAAGCATTCAGTGCGAGGAATTAATGAGAGTATTGAATTAAATGTGTCAAATACATCCAATTTTTAAAACCTCAATGTAACAAACACAATGCACAGAAGTTATTTTGTCTGCATAAATGATGTTCAAAAGCTTAGAGCTGTCTCATTATAAGGTGCTTTTTAATATCTGAGGTGGGGTTACTCTGTAGAGTATCTTGGCCCCATAATGAACCCACTCCTTTTATTGAGATGATGGTTACATTTTTCTGTTGGTTCAGAGTGAACCAAACCTGGGATTTGTCCTGCCACCATTTATAAATGCAAGTGGCTTTGTATATGTGACTTCAGTTGCCTACCTCTACATTACAAAAATGAAGAGATCTTCCCCAGTCTAAGTGTACAACCCAGTTGCATTCAAGTTCTCAGTGAGGCTGCACTAACACGATGGCACTTCTCTGCCCAGCCTGGTTTTCACGCAGGAAAACGCCCCCTCACAGCCCTATTCAGCAAACACAGAGGTGTATCTCTCTAACAATCAACCATCAGACCAACATCTCACGTCATGTAGATGTATTGCAAACACAGAGTCACGCATACAGGAAAATTACTGTGATTGCTGAAAGGAAGCAGAGCTGCAAAAATATTCAGTTTTGGTCCACACGGATTATCAGTTTCTGAGTTTAATATTGAAAATCCTCCCAAAGGTGGGTTGCAGGATTAAAATAAAATTGTATTGATTTAAATCAAACTCCTTGAGAACAGCCAAGCTTTTTACTTTGTCAGCTACTTTCTGCCTGTCAGAATGATGATTCATACTTTTGAAAGTAATGCCCATTTATCCTTACTGAAGACCCTCAGCAAGACCATCCACAATATAGTATTTCATATCTGCTTCTGAAAGGTAAACCATCTCAAATAGAAGGCAAAATTCTCATGACAGAAAATGCAGCCGTTTCTTTCCCTTTTTTATTGTAATATTACAGATCTTTCTTACTAAGAAAAAAAATACACTTACTGTAAGGAGTTAATAATTTGCAACTGTCTTCTGGGAAGATCAGTACTTACCAGTTCACAACCAAAAAGCAAAGGGCTACATTAAGACAACGTTTCCTACCTTTTGAATTTTTGTTGAGCATACCACAGCCATTAATGACTGCAATGCATTGAGCCTAAGACTGCATCAATTGATATCAGAAATAAAATTTTTCAGGTTAAATTTATTGATGGAGTTTCTTTGCGAATAAGAACAAAAATACACTATGTTTTACCCAACTTCAATGACAGATCAGGGAAAGATCAAGTAAAAGTTTTTCTTTTAAAACTTTATCATTTTTTATCGCACTGCCTTTCCAAAAGTATGGATAATAATTAATGCTTTATGACATTAAGCACACAGGTTAAATCGAAAATCCTATTACATACCTGGGAAAAATTATCTGTGGAATGACATAAGACACAGCCTTCGGCTCTTAACAATCTAGGAGGAGTTCTTGTTCAACCATTCAGAAAGTCCAAATTATATATAATTCTGCCAAACTTCATCCTTCTCATGAATCTCTCAAGGATTGCTCTCAGGAGACTGGTAAGGAAGCAGGGTCATCGGGTCCCTTTTTTAATGTTTCAGTAGGGACATCCATAGCAAAATAAAATAGCTGGCATGACTGAATGTGAAGAAATATAAAGGGGACTAATGAAGTACCATATTTTAATGTTCTTGTTCCAAATTTGTTAAGCACAGCAAGAAACAGACTGTATTTCCTTTATCTATGAATGTATAAAAACACTGGTATGGTATTGGAATATTTCCTGTGATTTAATCAGTAAGTAATGTTTGTCTTGTAAAGGCTGATAATCTATAACTCTTTCCAAATTCCACATTTAGGACTAGTCAGAAGTGTGTCATTTTAAAGGACAGAATTTCTTATTCTAAATGACTTTGGTAGACAATTATTCTGTATGCACAGATTTAAGGACACAGCCATATATATAAATATAAGAAAGAAGATTTTAGACTTTCAAACCTATTTACAGAAAGCCACAGGAAAGAAATAATCTTTCCATCTACATTATAGGAATTTGGGCAAAGTGAGGATTTAATACATTTATTTAGATATGTTATTTAACTAACAGGAAGCATGAAACAAAAGTCCTGAACAAATAACCTTTTAACCACTCAAAGGTCCTTTAAGGCTACCTACTCCTTGCACAGCCATCCAGAACAGGGAGGTTGGGCAGGGATCCTGGCAGATGCTTTCACTACAGAAGGGCTCTTAAATCTGAGCTGTGGGTTTCCATGCCCCACGCTGCTGCAGAGCATTGTTATGCTGGAAGGTGTTAATGGTTGCCAGCAAGTATGCCTCTGATCCATGGGAAATCACAGACTTTGCAAGCTGATGTGCATGCTAGCAGCCCTTTGTTCAGAGGAATTAAGATCTTTAATAGAGTAAAACAGCTGAAACAACAGAAAGCCATGTGGGAAGGCCCAGGGGATTGATTGAAAATGTCGGGTCCTGTATTGACAGGAGGTAGATGTGTTGGTACATGTAGGCAGAAAACCACCAGGAAGCCAGAAAAACAGTTGTAGGCTTGGCCTTGAGAACAGAAATAGACCTCCTTGGGTGCAGGACTGAATAGAAAAATAGGTTTAAAAGTTTGAAGTAAGAAAACTGTCCATTATTATTCATTTCTGCTGCATTTAGGAAAAGAGGATACATTCACCACAAATGACTAGGGACGCTCCAAAGAAATGCCTGACAAATATAAGCAGTTTCTCCTCCCCCAGAAACAAACCGCTAAAGCCTAGCTAATAGTAGCAAGGAGCTGAAAACAACAGTTTACAGTATTCAGCCCACAATAAAAGGATTAATTTCTTTAAGAGATCGAAGGATGGTACAATTTATTTTTGCAAATGCCAGCCAGAACTGCTTGCTTCAAAAGCCGAAAACACTTTTCTCGATGGTTGCTCCCACATTGCAAGCTTCTGCCTGGAGCAGCTTGCCTGTTTTCATAGCTGCAAGGGCCATGGTGAGGCCTGTGAGCTTCCCATGTGGGTACAGGACAAGCACATCGTCCTCTTCACCTGGCAAGTATCTACACCACAGGATGGGTGGCTGCACCCACTCTGCCATTAGTCACATCCCAGGTATCAGGAACTTGGAGGAAATTTTTAAGGATGCTTTGCAACCGGCTGAATATTGCACCAGCCTGTAGAGACAGTCAATAACACGAATCACATGAAAATGCATCTTTCTTGAGCTCTGGGGTCTCTCTCTCACCCCACTCACTAAGTAGCCCACTTTCAGCTCTCAGTGATCTGTTTGCCACCACCAGTGCAGCTGGTGACCAGGCATAGGCCCAGGTATGGATGGTGAACTGTTTCACATCTTTGCATTTCAAAAGCAAAGGTCAATCTGGGTGTGAGGCACAGTGAATAGTCTTTTAGACAGCACAGATAATTTGAGTAAAAATAGAGGTCTCATTTATGTATAGCCTTGGACAACCCAACAGGGGAAAAAACCAACCAACCAACCAACAAAACACCACCCAAACCAGAAAGCTGGGTAGCCAGGTTTACTTGCAACTCCCTGAGGGACCCAGGTGTTCACCAGAGTCAATATTATAGCAATCTACTTGAATGTGAAATGTAGAGTAGGTACAGATAGTTCTGCATCTTTCCAAGCCTCCGACACATGCTTGAGAATGCAGACACACAACAGTAGAGACCCATTACAGACTGATTAAATTCAACAAACATCCTCTTGACTCAGGTATGTGGATACTATGCACAGACACAGGCTGTTGCCTCACACCACAGTATGATTTATAAATGAGACAATTGAAATGAAGACGGATTGTTCCTAAATCAAGTCCTACTGAAGGCAGTGACCAAAAGTAAAGTTTTCTATGTATGATTTAGGTATTTGCAGACAGATTTATAAAAAAAATTTTTCAAAAGGAAGTGGACACCAACCTTCTGAGGTACTTTTATAAACACAAGTATGGGCCCAATACTTCAAAACAGAAGCAAGCCATGGCAAATCAGGCCCTGTCATTTGAAATGAATGGGTCCTAACTAGGAATACGTTACTATGTTTTTTTCAAAGTTGTTTGCCGTGGATCTAACATGTTATGTTTCTCTGTACTGCTGTCACATGAAATACTAACAAGAGTAGCAACTAACAGCTAAGCACTAAACATATACATTTGTGCTGTAGTTGTTCATACTTGATATGACCATAATGTCTAATCTAATGCCAGATGATGAACTTGATGTTCTCCTTGGTTAGATTCACGATGAAGTGGGAGGAGAGGAAAGAAGAGACACTGGTAAGCCCTACACTGGATGTATTGTTGACAGCACAAGAACATGTTTATTTTTGTTATTCCTTCTGGTGCTCATTATAAGCACCACACTTTTGGATGAGTTACGGCCAAAGTGTCTAGCTATCAATAAAACATGGGTTTACTGAATCTGCAGCAACATGAGACATAAGTGCAGTAATCTCCTGTTTACTGATGGCACATTATGCGACATTATTTTCATTCAACTCTGACCATTGGAAAATTAAAACAACTTTGATCACTTTTGGAGATTCTGGGCTAAGATTTCCATTTGTAACTATCAATTATTTAAAGAATAGTTTTAAAGGGTTCTTAGAGCTTTTAAAAAAATTATAGTAATTTAAGCAGCAACAGCAGATGATTACAAGTCATAAGCCTCATGGAATAAAAAGTCTGTATAAAATAGTCACATTGCCATCTACTGACAGCTCTTTATAAAAAGGCTTGTTTTTTACTAGCTGCCTATGTACTTAATGCTCTCTCTGTTGACATGCAGTAGTACGAAAAATTAGGAATGTACAATATATGTTGTTCAATACATCCCACTGCAATAATCCTGCTTCTCTCGAATCCATTCAGGCTTTCACAGTTATATACTGCAATTAGATACGTTTATTAGTGGCATTATTGCACAGTATTTCATAGGAGGTAAAACTGTTTTCAAGAAAGTAACTACAGAAGGGTATGTTAATAAATCTGTGCTACATGCACAGTACATAGGGACTTGCTAATAGGATTTCCATAATAACAGCATTTATCTCGCTGCACATTTTATAATACCAATCACTGGCAACCACGGTATTGTTATTATATTATGTGAAAAATAGGATTTCATGTTAAGGACACATCATATAGACTAAAACAGCGGTGTCACTGATGCACCTGTGTACTAAAAAAAGCTTTTATCTCATCTTTATACTAAAATACATTTTGGCCTGAGCCCTAATACCTTAGTTATTACAACAGCAACATGTAATTGCACTTTAAAACTGAATCTAGGCCTCATGTCAGTTCTACCTCACTGCAACATGGGTCACTGGATCCTAAAAATGACCTATAAATGAAGCAATGCAGTGCTTTTTCATGAAAGCAAAAATAGCAAGCTGGGATTTCCTCACTGTTACCCAACCAGCACTATTAATCCTCTGCACAAACTGAAGGCTGTCCTTAGCTTCTCACTGCTTAATTCCCTGCTAAGAATTTCTGCATGCTTTCTGGTCCATAGCATAAGGTGATTTTTCTTCACCCTTGCCTCCTAATTGTAATATCCAAGTTTGAAAGAAGAAAACAACAAAAAAGTGATCTACCGTATAACCTACAGTATTTGTGCCCAGTTTTTCATACCGCCAAATTTGCCCTTCATAAAAGAGTTTCTAAAGCTCTAAATTCTCTTTAACACTTCAGTTACTGTCATTTCTTACACTCATTGGAACACACTGCAGCATTTTACCTTTTGTGAGAAATTATCTTGGCATACAGAAGAGCCCAGAGAAGTGGTACCCTGCAGAACGCAGGGCATTATTATACCCTGTTGAGAAACTTTACACCAGTGATCTTCAAGTGCCTTCTAAGGGCTTGCTCCTTCGCCAAACCAAGGTAATAGAGAAACCTACCTCAATGTAGCAGAGTAGCTCAGGATCAGGGAATTAATCCTCCATATGCACATTGTTACGCAATCAGTCAACAAAAGCAATACTTTTTCATGACAATTTAAACTATCAGCTAAAACAAAGGAGTACCTCACATATATCCAAGTTAGTTTCAAAGTCTAAGGAGACCGATAAGCAGACAGAAGTGTACGATAAGCTAGAGTGAGAATTTACAGAAATGTAGCTACTGACCAATAAACTCCTTGTGTGCTCAGCCTCTGAAAATTAAATAATCTAAAAGCATCCACAGAGAGACCCAACAGGAACTCTGTTGTATGCTTATGCCCTGTTTCACCACAGGCAAGCTATCCTCAGACATCACAGTATCTTGGAATCCTTTCTGGATGTCCTTTCGTAGAACAAGCATATGTTTATTGCACATACCCTAGCATACCCAAGCATTTTATTTTTGCCTCCTTTTCTGGAGTTACACAACTGCTTAAATCTTTTTAGAGCTATTGAGCCATATCTAATTATCACTCACTCACTGATATATCTGTAATAACTAGAATAACTAAATGTCAAGATAGAATGATTAGTATGCACACAGTAGGAAGAGGAAGGCAGGCCGCTGCAAGGTAATACTGTGTTTGGCTGAAATTCATTTTGTTTACAGATAAATAAACCAACTGCCAGATTTACCACTCTGCAACTTTCCATTTTGTCTTCTCATCCAATGGTTGCTGGCAATAACATCACCCTGAAATCACCCTGAAATGAAGCTCTTGCAATTCAATGAGTGCAGAATAAACTATGAAAGTCACACTTGTCTCCCCTTGTAAACACTGCAGTTTTTCTAACAGACTACTATATAAATAGAGTGAATAGAAATACTTTGCACAAAATTCATAAAATTTCCCATTGCAATCATTTAAAGACAGCTTTAATAAAACTTGAATGGAGATCAGTTCTTTAAGGAACAAAATAATTTCCCTAAATAACAAAGGAAAATCAAAGCTGGCATTTGTTTCCAGAATGAGATACCTGCTACCCTAAAACTCAAGGTCAGCATCAAATCTCACAAGTTTTCCTTAAATGTAACCACCCTCTCAACTTTTCCTCTTAAAGAATGAGGATAAGTATTTCCACTACTGAGGCAACCAAAAAAAAACAACTTTCAAATTTAAGTGCAAACATATTTTAAGCAAAACCCATATAATCCTAGTGGGAAAACTAGAATCATTTATTTCACTGGGATTATGACTGAGAAACACAGGAAGATAAAATATGAAGACACAGGACATGCATAATATTTCTTCCCTTAGAGAGCTCAAATATGGATTTCACAACAGGTGTTGAAGGGGTTTTGGTGGGGTTTGTTTTTTTTAAACAATGTATTGTTTTAGCTTTCACAGAAATAAAACACCTCAAGTAGTGGAAAGCTCTTAGCCAAAGACAAACACTACTTATTGGCTCTACAACTTTCCTAAGCAGAATCACCTGAAACTTCCTACTCATCGTGCTCAGGCTCTGCTCTCCATATGAGAGGAGGTTGAGCTGAAATGGCCAAGAAATATGCAAAGAATGCAAACAATCAATTAGTGCAGTTCAGAAGTGAAATTAACTTTGTTTGTAATGCAGAGAACACACAGCAGTGATAAATTATTGCTTTAACATTGTAACAGCATCTGTTGCACACAGCCTGCAGGGCTAAGATCTGGCCTTTGATCTACATCACTCACATTGAAAAGAACAAGGTAATCCAGATACCTGTAGGACTCACTTGCACAGCTTTAGAGAAGCTATAAAAAAATATTCTCAAAGAATCATTGCTTTTTTTTTTTTTTCCCTAGGAGAAAGGGTGTTTTGTTTTGCTTCAACAAGTAAAAGAATAAGAAAAGTCCATCGCAGGAAGAACTTGCAAGCTGGTACATTTATTTTGTGTCTTCCACTGTTTCTACTTGCCACCAATAAATACATAAAAAAATACTTACATACAAAGCATGGCTGAATGGGGGAAGAAAACAGTTAATGGTGATGGACACCAACTTCTGTGACTGCTATGAGAGAACCTTTCTCAGCTATTTCATTTTAGAACAACCTCCATATACTTAAAAAAACCAGCAAATTCCATAGTGTCAGAAGTGTCACTTCTGCAGTGCAGAAGGTCACGTCATTCAGTACAGCATCCTCGGAGAGCTTCTGAATTAAGAGTTTGTTCTTTTAGTACCTATAACTCATTAAAAACTAATTTGAAAGTCTCAAGGTTTCAAAGCCACCAACAGCAGAAAGTAGAAGTTTGGAGAGTACTTAGCAATGGTACAGCCCCAAGGGGCTTGTGTTCCTGCTTTTGAAGAAATCACTTGATCGTTGCCCATGATTAAAATTAAAAATATGAAAAAACATTGCAAAATTAAGCCTTAAAGAATATTTCTCCACACGTTAGGAAAATTTTCAAAATAAACAAAGGTTTCTTTGTGTGCCTTTATCACCTGAATCTGCGTATTCAGAAGAAACAATCCAAAAGAGAGGCTTTTTTTTTTTTTTTTTAAGATGTCCACACATACAGACCAAAAAAAAAAAAAAGTAACTCAGCTTTCAGACTCACCCATACTACAGTATGAAATGCCTTTGGTGGTGAACTGGAGGGACAAGTGACAGAATGTAGAGTGTAACTGTCATCCTCAATGTCCTATAACACCAGTGGCCAGTGCAAAATATCTTTGAAGGCTGCAATGGGTGACAAGACACTTTAAGAAGAGATAGGAAAATCAAAGGACATTGACTGGTTTATACATTGTCATCAGTAAATCAAACTGTTTTGTTTGTTTGTAAGGTCAAGATACTTGCATTATATTAAGGGTTCATTAGCACAGAGAAGCATTAGCTGTTACAGGCTGATTTTTCTTTTTGAAGGTCTAAGAAAAAAATAAAGCTCCGTAGAAAAGAAGGATGTTGGACTGCCAAAAGATGTCAGCCCAAACTATGCTCTGATGTCTTTGTTACAACAGAAACACTGCATATTGAGTAGCTAAAGTAAAAAAAAAAAAAAATTAAAAAAAAATCTAGTTTTAGAAAACTTTTAAAACAAATTTTCAGGTCCAGACAGTTCATATATTTTTTAACATACATTGCATATAATACTTGTAATTATTTCAGCACTAAACATTTAATGGGAAAATTGGCCTTATTTCTCACTATAGACCTTGATCCAGCAAATATCTAATTCTAAGCTTGTGCTTAAAGGCTTAGAAAGTAGTTCCATACTGAAGTACTTAACTAAATTACTGCAGATGCATTCAGTAAACCATTTTAAACATTTACACATTTTAAGTATGCAAAGATATTCCTAAAGCCTGGAGTGAGGCTAAATGACTAAAATTTGCAATACTATCTTTTAGCAACCTTTTTATGCATCTGGCACACTGGGCATGAATTTCCATATTCAGTGAGCACTCAAGACATACATATTGCCTTTTGTTTTAAGAGTGCATCACTCATACTAATAAACTCTGCTCGAAACCGCAGCCATCTGCAACAGTTTATGTTGTTAGTTATGTGACCCAGTGTTGCAATTCTGCAGTCACAAGTCTGACCCAGACCCAAGGAAAGTGACTGCAATAGGTGCAAAGTAAGGTCCCTCTGCAACCACCACACTGTATGGGCTGTACACTCACTGAATGAAAATGTGGTAAAAACCTTTTCACCTCACATTTCACTGCACATAAGTGCCAAAAGAATCTACAGCTTATGAGATCTATCATATTTTTATAAACATTTTATGCAAAGTTTAGAGAAAGAGGTGCGATTGCATGACCAAAGATGTCCTCTAAAATAATTTACTGCTCTTTTTTGCTCTAAGACACTGCAGAGCAAGTAAGATAATCTTAACAAAGGGGTAAGAAAGGGAGTTATAAGTGACAAATGGGACAAAATTCACAGCCATTGGTTTACTGCATCAGCTACAGCACCTTAGGCATAAAGGGGAAAAAAAAAAATCATAAACAGACATAATTCATCATCCTGTGTTCACTCTGGTACCCAAGTTGTATCAATCACAATTTATTAAAAATCATTAAAATATATGACATTATGAATATGTCCTTCATATATCACTCCTATACAAATCTAATCCCTAACTTTAGAACACGGACTATCTAACAAATCTAATCATTAGACAAGGTCTATTATTAATATTATATGTATTACTGTACTTTCTCTGCTCTATAGTATACCCAGTGCAAAATCTGTAATGTGCAACCCATCTGCCAGCACAGAAATCATGTATCGTACAGCTTGAGTGCTTGGAAGCACTGATAGTCCTTATGACAAGTTTTTAATGAAATAATGCTATGCTTGTCAGTGGAACTGAGAAAAAGAATACATTAGACTGACATATATCTAATCATCCTGCAAAATACTGCATCCCAGAACTGGAGGTGGAGAGTTGTAAAAGGCAGACAGCATAATGTGCTCATTTGTGGTCTCGTCCTGGAACCAGTGAGAGTTAGTGTTGATCAGCACCAATTTTCTGCCCAGAGGAATTAAAAACACCGGGGTCTGGATAAGTTCAGTGTAAAAATATCAAATGATTGCCCACAAATATATACCCTGAAAAGAAAGTGTTTGCTCCCTATTTATTTCTAGAAAATTGCAAACAGCTTTGCTTTGCACTGCATTCCAAACCATGCCAAGAAACATGATGCACAGCAAATATGAACCACAGACATGTTTACCCTCTGCCTCTTATGCTTCCAGATGTCTCAGTTTTATGTGCCAAACCACCTCCTCCTCTTTCAAAATCCTACTTCTAAACTTTTGAAAAGTCCTTTTCCTTTCTATATTATGTTTTGTGGTGGAGCAACAACACTGTGTTTGGAAGGCACATTTCGAAGTACTTACAGGCTATTTCCAATTAAAAATTCAACCATACCATTACAAACAGAAGAGCTTGTAAGTATTTAGTAGTAAAAAGAACTCAAATGACAACAGTGCCCTGTTAAAATACAGTAGCACTATTATGATTAATTGTAATTCATAAAAGATAGAAGTGTTCAATAAATATTTCTGCTGTATACTTCAGAGACAAAGTTGTATGTCTCAGGAAGTGATGAAACACTTTCCTGTATTAACTCAGGAAAATGTTAGCTAGCAGCTTCTAAAGTCTGACATTTTAAAAATCAGCAGATCCAGATAAATGAAGTGTTTTAAAAGAACCAGCCAAGCATCTTTCTAGGCTGTCAGTGACTTCTGTCACATTGGCAAAGCTTCAGAAGACTGAAGAGGAGGTAGAGTTGTACCAATATGACAAGATGGGACTTTAAAAAATCCCATAGTAATTGTCAGAGTAAAACATTGAGAAGAGCAAGAAATTAACTTCTACAAAGTCAGTCCTATGCACAGTTATAACTGCTATGTACTCACATCCAAAAATCAGGGTCTTGTAGTTTATATCAGTCAGAAGCAGACACTGATGTTTGAATCAGAGTTATGGTACAAAATGCTTGTTTACAAGAACGTATCAAATTCTGCTTCTCTAAACGCAGAAGTGAAGTGAACTGAGACAATTACCTCTCACAGCATCAGAACTCCTTCATTCATCCTGTTCCAAATATTTGCCTTGGAAGAACACAACTTGCATCTGTTCAGGTTGCATAAAACATTCCTTCTCCATTTCCAAGTTCTCTCCCTGCTTCCTGCATGAGATAGTTCAGCCACACAAACATACCCCTTCGTGTATCAATAATCAGCCAAACTTCCTTCACACAGAACATCTGGATTTCTACCTAGCTGCCCTTATTTTAGACGAAAATACATTTAGCTGTGTCTCATAGCTACCATAAAATATAGGATGGTAATTAACTCCACCAGTTTCTACTAGATTAACCAATTTATACTATTATATTCAACTAAAGAGGGACTTTGTGGATAGTGGTAAAATTAACGTTCATTGTTTTCAGCGCATTTTATATTAGTCTAATTGACAAATGTTCCCATTCCTGCAGTAAAAAAATTGTAGCTTTCTAAGCAATGAAGGCACATGTAATAGTTCATTCCTTGAAATCACTTGGTTATGGGTATATTAAAAGCAATATATAATCAGCTAGCAGAGGCAAAAGACCCCAAGGTTATTTAAATTGAACATGATGGGCAATGCCAAAGTCCCACGCGTAAGTCAAGCTAGTGAAGCTGCAGCATAGTGGCTCAGGTCTTGTACCTTAATTGTGCCTAATCGACACATAGATGACTTTGTGAGCAACAACTCTGCTGCAGTAGTCTTTAACAATCACAAGTTAAATAGTTTAGACAAGAGGAAGAGAGAGTAGTCTGTTTCCACTTCCTGCTTTGCTTTCCTGTTGCTGGGTCAGTCTCCCTTGGACCTACCCGGAGCAAATTCTGCTGTCACAGGACTTGTTCCAAAACAATACTGGGGCTGGTGATGCTCCTAAAGCCTCTGCATTGCAAATGTGCAATTTAAGAGTATGCAGCCTCAATTAGAAATATACTTACAGCCACTGTTTAATTACTGACTTTTATTGTCCCTCTCCATTTGCACCAGCTCTATCCTTCTGAAACAGAACTTTTGCCAAGCTCCACTCTCTCCACCCTACATGACAGGGTTCCACATAGTAATAATATGAGAATTTGGATTGATTACAATAGAAACTTAACCATCAATCCATAAAACTATGCAGTGAGCAGGATATATTAAAGCTTAGACTGGGTTCCATAAATAAGTGATAAGAATAGAATTAAACTAATTAAGCTGGTGGAATCCACTGCCATGTGGACACATAAAAACATCAAGTTGAGCAATAGTCTACAAAGGCTTGAACTCTTGTATGAAAGTGAAAATGCTCAAATATGCAATCAAAAGGAAATAAACCAAGTGAGAAAAATCTTCAAATGCCCCAAGTTACTAACCAGTGAGAGAAAGCTTCTCTCTGAACCATTCATTTCAGATGATTTGATCCTGTACCATTAAGGGCATGACTGTCTTGCCTTTGTTTTTTGCCTAAGAACTGGATTTTCTTGTACTAAAGTGTTTGCTGCTTCCTGCACTCATCATGGAAAAACATCTAGCTTGACCATGCTGAGACACTTGCCTTTCTGTCTTATTCTGCTTTCTGAGTAGTTTTGAAAATGCTTCCTTAAAAGGACTAATCCTGTCTTTACATCCTGTAAATTTTGTGGAACATTTAGTATCCAAAGTATTCATGAAAATAGGACCAAACATAACAAAATTCATGTATGAGAAGACCATGAAAGAGTAAAAATAAGTACGGACACTCACTCAGCCAAGAACAGCCCAGGCAAATCCTGAAACCCTATGCTTCTCAGGTCAGTACATAGTCTATAGCATCTTACCAGTAATAGCAAAAATCACATGTATAGCATATATAATACATATACAGCACATATAAATATGAAAGACAGAATGGAACAGATTGAGTATGAGGACAACATGATCACACAGACAGAATACCAGTGTTTCGCAGACTGATGGTTTTCTAATTTTTTTAAACACATTTATTGTAAATCAAGTTAAATCACGTACCACTCTGATACCTTCTGACGTAGGGCTTGAAGCAAAAAAAAGTACTACTGTGTAGAGTTCACATAAGGATTTCCAAACATAAAAGCACAGAAAAAGAAATATGGGAGAAAAGAGCAAAGGAGAGTTCAAGTATAGTATCTTTGAAAGAGTGAATAAGAGACAGAAGTATGCAATTTTGAAACAAATCTTACATTACCGAATAAAGGGTTCTCTTTCCACTAAGAGTTTGGCATTTTGGCCTTCTATGCTTCAACTTTTCACAACTTGTGTTTGCTTTGCAAAATCTGCCTTTAAAGTAATCTGCTTTTACTGTCCTGGAAAGCATAATAGAAAGAGCAATTCCTGCAACTTTCAAGTTCAGCCACAGCCTCCATGACACTATAGCTCGGGGTGCTCCTCTTTTGAGGACTTTCTTGTGGCTGTTACATTGTAAAACCTTTACAGCCTTCTACTACTAAGTGCTGTAAAACTGGCACCCTTACGACTGTATCCTCAGCTGTCTACAGAAGCTTTAGAACTTTCTTTTGAATAAAAAGGATAGTTATCCGCAAGCATTTACTGAGAGGCTGAGTTCAAGCACACGTTATAAAGCTAAGGAAATGCAAAATAAAACCAAATTACTAACATCAGTTAGATTCCAGTTTCCCTCTTCTGACTGTAGCTCCCAGTAAGAAATAACCTTCACTGCCAGGTTAGAGCTGGAAAGTGGCAGCAATGGGAGGAGGGATGCACAACAAAGCTAAGGGTGAGCAGGGCATCTGCAGTCCCTTTGAAGTCCTTCTCCATTGCTCTTCTCCAGTCGCCCACAAGGGCAACTGAAAAACAGTACAATGTGGGTGGCATCGAGCCGTAGTTGCTAACTTTTGATGCGAGGAAAGAAAACTCTCTCTGGCAAGCACAAACGGGGCTCCGTGGTACCAACGCTCTGGGCAGCCTGTGCCAGAGCTTAGCCACCCCCTTTAGGTTCACCTTAGTGAAAGGTTGGGACAAGTTCCTCTGGCCAAGCCCAATAGACCTTAGCCACTCTGCCACTGCACTTGTAGGTTATCGGTAACAACCTAATATTCTTCTATACGAGCATTTACACCCAAGTTGCTTGATTCACCAGTTACAACCCCACAACAAACTATTTGTTTATTTTTAACTTACATGTTGCACTAAGAACTGAGAATGGCAAGACCCTGTGGGTGGGGAGACGGAGCCTTTCCTGGGGAGTACGGGGAACAAGCTGAGGAAGCAAGGAGGAGCGGAGCGCAGGGTAAGGCAGAAAGTGGGAACGAGGAAAGTAATCAGCCAGTAGCCTGAAGCATGCAGAGCCTGGGAAACTGCTGAGAGGGGCCAGGCTGCCAAGGGTCAGCACCCAGAGAAACCGCTGGACCCAGAAAGCCAGCAGAGACTGAAATCAAACTTGGAGGCAAGGAACTTGCCTGCAAGAAAAGAGTTGACAGGGACAGTGCTGTTTATAAACTCATTTTACTTCTAGTCTCTGTTTCACAGAGTCACTTCAAGATTTCTGTTTAGAGAGTTAGTTATTCCAGTTTATATTCTAATAAAACAGGGCTTTCAGCTTAAAAGCCTTATTACCTTCTTTGGGGTGTTTATTATATAGAAAAGAAATAAACAGGTACAACCCGAAGCTCCAGCTGCCATGGGTCCTTGTCAGAAACACATTAAGCTTATTCAGTTAAATTGCTCTTATAACATTTTTATTTACACATAAAAGCATAAACAGGTAAGAGAGTGCCAGCTCTTCCTTTCCTAAAAGGAAAAAACATTTTAGAAAAGTGAATTCCTTTATACATGCATTCAGTACTCACATTTTAAATATTGTATATTAACTTTTCTATTGGAAGTTGAGAGCAGAGAGAAAAATAACGCAACTAGACACAACTGACACACTAAAAAAGAAACTTGTCATAGCAAGGCAATTTTAGATGCCAAAGTGGTACCGGCAAAGGAAAAATGGGTTTGGGGAAAACAGCAGCTTGTAGGCCATCTTTTGGTAGCTATTGAAACACAAACCATGCTGAGCTTAATGTTTCAATGAACCTGCGTGAAATAGAGTCTGACAGCTTTCTGGGTTTAGTGCAATTATAAACAAACACATTCCTGCATAATCCTTGGCCAAGTAAATGATAGTACAACAACTACAAAAGGAACATCTGAATATCCCTGGACATACACACTCAGTGAGTGTTTAAAATATAAATAAGAATTCATATCACAGGAGAATACAACCAAATATTATAAATAGCCAAGCCCATGCACACATGGTAAAATGCAGAAGCAATGGCCACTAAATTACAAGATCTACTTTAGAGCCAGCCCTCGGCTTCTGGCTATTTATGTTCAGGTAAAGAAAAGAAGCATACAGTAATAATTCTCATTCAAAATATTTGGAATGGAAAAAGGGTTCATTACATAGATGGTGGACTTCTCAGAATTTTTTACCCTACCCCAAGTTATCTTGCTGGTCTTGTATGTCTGGCTGTGAAGGGACACCCTTTCTTTTTTAGTTTTCTTTCAGACCCTACAGTAGTGTTTTAAAGAGAAAATCCAACTTACTGGCACATTATTGAACTTCCCAGCTGACAAAGGAGATCTATTCTGAACCCAGAAAACTTGTTGTTGCAAGAATCTGTCAAAAAAAACATCATGTGTTAAGGACAGAGTCGAAAGACATCAAGGAAACATCCACAAGACTCTGACTGATGTTGCTCTACAAATATGAACAATTATCAAGGAGCAAGACATGCACGCAGCACAGCCTCCAACCATCAGAACTAAGCCAAAGTTCAAAAAAGTCGCCTGTTTCACTGACGTGTTTCCCTCACGCAGTTCCGACAGGAGGGGAAGAGCAGTCAACCTGATCTGAAAGGGTGCAGCAAATGATACTTTCCTTTAGTGAGCACTTAACTTATGCAGCAGAGAGCAAAAGTCACCAAAGCGCACCTTGCTGCCATTTGCAGTGGAATCAACAGGCGACGGGAGACCGATCTGAATACTGAGCTGCACTGGGTTGAGTGCCACTTGTTCGCGCACTGAACAGACGAAGACAGCCACGTTTCTACAAAGGCTGTTGTCAGACCTCCAGCAACACCCCCATCTCTACAAACATTTTTCCCTGAATGCATTACAGTTGCTGACCTAAAGGTGAATAAGGAGAAGTGGCACATGGCATCAGTGGAGTGCTGTTTAGGTCATTCAGGACCAACCCAGTAAGTGGCACTGTCACGTACAAAACAGCAGTGTTAGGAAGATGAAATTGATGATGATAAAAAGAAATGAGGCATCAAAACCATAGAACAAAATAGAGAACAATAGTTCTGCAATATTAAATAAATCTCTAGTTTAGCTCTTTCTTTAGAGTTGGGAAACTCGGAGAGATTACGGCCTGATGTCAGGTAGACAGTAATGCTACACAGAGCAACAGCTCCTCTGTTTCTTCCTAACAACCTATAACCCTCCTTCCAAAGACACCTGCTCTAAATCATGAGCAATGACCTCCAGTGATAACAGACTAGTTTACTCTAGCTGAATATGAGATCCTAAGTGCTAGAGGTGTCTTCAGATGCCTTCAAATGTGCAATGACCAGGGGACTTTCGTGGATTTGAATGAATAGCTAGTGTTAAATACAGTGAGACAGTTGAAAAGTATGGGTTCAGGATTAACACTGGGATGAGTTCCTTTTGGTTTTGTTTATTTTTGGTGAGGGTGGTTTGATTCTTTTATTTGTTTGTTTTATGATTTCAAGGTTCAAACTGGAGTGTCTCTATGCATAATTTCATGGCAAAGCAACCCAAAAGTACATGTGCAGTCTACCCTGCAGTATGGAGGAAAAAAATTTTTTTCCAAACTCGTAGCTTAGAAAACAGTTCATTTCTAACAGTTATATAGCTAAAACTAATCTGTTGCTTCTATTGCTTCTTCCTTGCTCTTCCATCAGTCTGAAGAGAGTTGCTTTCTGAAAATGGGCAAAGCTGCCCCACTCTTCTCCTTAAAACTTACTTTTGCCCACAGGGAGGTTGCTGATGTGCTGAGAGCAGGCAGCACTGGCTCTCTCATCTTGCACTTCCTTGTCTACACATATCTGCTGCCTCGTGCACCTGCTTAGGCTGTTAGATCCTTTGGCAGCAGCTGTCTTGCTTTTCTTGTTTGACCTTTAACATCACCTTAATTCCTGACCAAACATTTCAGGCTGTGTTTTTAAGACAGGCATAAGCCAACTGAGTGACCACTGGGAAGAAGTGCTGTTCTGACACCCTTCAATCCCTCCTTCCCAACAATGTGCTTCCACTCTTTAATTGCAATAGCTTTGGCAGTCATTAGGTTCCTCCATGAGCCAGAAACACCTGCTGAGCAGAAAATTGGCTCAGTAAAGAAAACTGCAAGCTGATAGAGCTCACAAAAGCATCAATTTGGTACCTGTGCTGGCACAAGAGAGGAAGCAGGACCAAGCACCTAGAAAAGGGAGGCCCAAGCAACACCTGTTTTTTGCCCACTCAGCTGTTTGCATCCCATACACTAGGAAACAGAAATAATAATAAGTGCTTGTTAGATTGGGGGGGCAGGGAGGGAGGGCAGAGAAAGGAGGAAGTAATAAACAAATTGATTTAGGGGTTTGGGTTTTTGGAAGGGGGAAATGATTTCCTTAAATACAAAATGGCAGTGACTTGATTTTGGACATGACTCTGGAAAAAGCTGTATCATGAGTGGCGAACTGTGACCAAGGGTGGAAATGAAGGGTTAAAAGTTTTTCTGCTGTATAAGATGCTCAAGAGAAAAACTTGCCTGGATCACGATGCAGCCTAAAATTCACTTCTGTCTCTCTCTCATATTATCTACCTCCAAGTTTTGGAGCTAGGTCCCACCTCCTTTCTATTACTTGCATGGAAAGTTTTAGTCTTCTGCAGCATTCCTACCTAAAAACACAACAAACACACCCTTAGCCATCTGACATAAACAGCACGTTTAGTAGTGAGGATACACAAGCCACAGAGGGAGAGGAGCAGAGTGAAGCTCTTCTCCCATTCTGCCTCTGCTCAGCACAGAGATCTTCACCATCACTGGCATTTTTCCATTGCTCCGGTTCCCAGTTTGTGAAGCCAAACCTGGCAAAACTGATTTTCTTAAGCCTTAGTTAACCACTGCTGTAAATTATTTCCCTACCAACAGCTGCACATCAACATTTAATGGCTGATTTAATGATCACCAGCCCTACTAAGAATGTTTTGGGGATCGTTGTAAGTCAGATGTACATTGGCAGACACTTCTATTGCAGCAAAGTTTGTAAACCTGCAAAACCACCTCATCATATCAGAGTTTCTAGCAGGTCAACATTCCCCAAACCCCTGGCCATTTTATACAAAAATAAAGAGGGGATAGTTCTTCGTTGCAAGTGAAGAACGCAATGAAAGCTATCCCCATTGCAATTATGTTGAAATTTAGACTGGATTTGATACGCTGGTACATTAAACATGGTAACTAATGAAACAAGCATGAACAAATGTCAGGTTAGAACAGCAATAAAAATAGCTAGAATGAATGTCTTGCAAATCATTAGTAGAAGAAGTAGCAATACAAATGCATGCTATTATTAACCACTTTTGGTAATGAAACTATCAATAATATCTAGAGACTTTGTTCCAATAATAACATTTCATAAAAATTAGAAAGCAAAAATTGGCCAGGATGTCAATTTCCTAATTTATGATGGTTTATCTGGATAAGCATAATTCTTAATTGTATCCTATTAGTCAGAAGACAAACTTCCAAGAAAATGGGCGATTTTTATGACCCAAAGCAGAACTTTTGTGAATTTGCTAAAGCCGTCTGTGATTAATTGGGCTCGTGAACATACAAGAGAATACAGACAGCTACAGAAATATGAATTGTTTTGTAAGTATAGAAAGCAAACCAGAGACGCGTACCATTAGTATACTGAAACAGCGGAAGCTTTCTGGTATATCGGATTCAGGCATTCACCACAGAAGAACGTGAACTCTCCAAATACTTTAACATAATCAGGTACAAAGCGAACGACCAGCAGAATTTGATATCTACAACTTTTCACACATCCTCACTTCCTAATAGAACAATGCTTTAAAAGTGGTGGTTTAGAAAAAAGCCCAAAGTGTGCATACTCTGGAAAACTACTGTAGCCATAGAAATTGAGCCCTTCTGTGCAATCTATTTTATCTTCAACATTACAGTTTATACAGAGGGGAAGAAAAATATCCGCACAGGAAACTTACTTCATCTGCAATAGCTATTCTTCCAATCAACAGATTTGGTAATGATTCCGTATTTAGGGTAAGAGCTTTTCCAGCGGGAGTTATTTTAATATTTTCCGCATTTTAGGGAGGGGGGGTGTGTTATTATTTTAACATAGGGTGAAGCCTCTTTCAGTTCTTACAGTCAACTGTCCTCATCCTGATGACACTTGAACGCTGATTTAAAATGTTTGCCGTGCCATTAATGAAATCAGGAAGATAGTGTTTATAACCTTCCTTTGAACTCTTGATTAAAATACATACATAAATAGATGTGTATTTATATATGTGAGCATTTGATGGTTTTGATCTACACTCTTGACACTTTGATCCCACTTTACTTTGAAGGCGGTTCAAAAAAGAAACTTCTAGCATATGCTCCAGTACAATTATTTGCATAGGAGATCCAGAACTGCTATCAAAAGATATGCCATTCTAATACAATGGGAGACAATTGCTTTAAATTGATTCACACTTTCACACAAAAGGGTAGCAATCAAGTGGTGTGGAGTCCCTTAGCCTGCATTGAATTTTGCATGTTATAGAATCTGTTACATCTGACAATTCATTGTTTTCCAAAATTATTTTAAGAGCTGAGCCAAGTGGCAATGGTGATACGGGAGGAAATAGTTTAAGTCTTCCCAACCGTTAACTTAACATTGAGTCTTTTTCATGTACCAAACATACAAATCTATGTATCGGTTCAGATTTCCTCTAGTGCCCGACTCCAAATGAAAGGTTACTCCCACACTTGTGTGTGCTTTTTCAAAAGCCACAGCGTTCAATAAGCTGCGTCCCTAAGAATTGCATCCACTGTTTCTGAAAAGCCAACAGGCGAGCGTGGCCTCCAGCCCCTGCCGTAAGCTTCCAGAAGTGTGCTGCACGCATGAAATAGCTGTCTTTGGTAAAATGGACCTTGCTTGCTGCTGCTATGCACTGTGTTCAGTGCTAAAACCAGAGCTGATACCTGGTCAGCATGAAGCGATTGTGACCTTGTATTCGTGAAAACAATTCTGCTGCATAAAAAAAGAAGAGTTGGTGAATTACTGTCCTTTACCTCTAGGCATTTTTTCTATATGATGAGGATAAGTAGGTAACAAGAAGGAAAAAAATCTAAATACCTTATAGTTGTATGAAAATATGAAACTGCAGTCAGACCACGGAGAATTGGTTGCAAATCCCCTGCAGGACTGGCCTGTTGGAGGGGTGGGGTGGGGGAAGACTTGATTGCAAAGACAAGCAAGAAAAGAGTTCCCAGGAGAGTCAACTTTTTTTTTTTTTCAAGGCTTCCAAGATTGTGTTGCAGGGAAACTCTGTAGCACACCCCCTGCCATGTGCTGAGGTCCAGCCTTTACTATGTGTTCCTGAAGCTTAGACTCAGAGGGACAACACTGATTAATGAACGACTTGGTTGACAATTTCACTTTTGTAAGACTGCTTTCTCCAGATTTGGCACAAAGGCGCTGCAAGGAGAAACTAAATTCTTCATTTAATGCTTGATAATAATAATATATTTACCGGGCACTGTTTCTGTCGTCATCTTGTACGTCCCTATTTGCCTTCCATTTTTCTCCAACTAAACAAAATTCTCAGTTCCTACATACACACGTAGACCATTTATCTCGGACACAGGCTCTTTTTTATTCCCCCCAAAAACTTATATGTGGAAGATTCTTCTCTGTATTACCCGCCGTAGCAAAAGCAAAGGTGAAGCAAGCCTGTTTTCTCACAGCGTGTGCCTGAGCAGCGTCAGATCCTTTACAGCCACTGAGAACTCCAAGGCGGTTGTGAAGCAGGAACTGCGCAGCCTCCCCGAGCACAGATCAGTTGAATCTATTTCATTTCAGGCTAACCTACACTATGAAACATGTAATTGGTTATGCCTTTTGCATTATTTCCACTCTAGCTCAGATTTGCATTGTAAACAAATCAATTTGCCACTTTAATTGTTTAGCTCTGAGTCAACTTCCAGGGCTGAGAGGACAGACAAAACATAATAAATGGCTTCGTGTCCAGATTTTATCACAAGGAGCTGAACTACATAACTTATGAGCCCAGTCAGTTCTATTGAGTTATGAACTAGCTCTTCCTCCAGAGTAAATTAAAATTCTTATTGCATACAAAAAGCCTAGTGAACACATTTTATTACTGTTGCAGGGAAGTGCAGAAATAATGGAGGCAGAGCTAAGGTAAATATATAACCTGATGCCTCTCTGGTGGATTGTTTGCTAAACCTTGTAATTTTATGCACTGGCGTTTGAATGTTGTATTTTCTGCCTGTGTATTCAGAAGGCTCAGTAGAAAAGCATAAGTTGCTGGGACATGGCAAAATGAGAGCTCTGCGATGACAGAAGAAGCTACTGTAAACAAAGGATGTGGCCTAAGAGCAATGACAATTTTCTGCAACGCTTTCCAATAAGCAATCTCATCCCAATTCAGGAACAATGGGTATTTTAGTTAGCATTTGGGAAAAGAGCAGAGAGCATAAAGTAATAGAAACTAAGTAAATGGGAAAATTATAGAGGTTAGGTAAAATGGAAGCTGGCATTTATTCTATACTAGAAATTCATCGTTTTAGAAACAGACACTTAACTATAATAGGATATATGTACAGTGAACAGAGGAACACACACTTTAAATTATTACCAGAGAGCAAGACCAAAGTCCCTAAATGGGATAAGCACACAGAGAGAGGAAACATTTGTCATATGCAATATGAAGGTGAACTAAAAAAGGTGAATGCATCATTCTGAAGTTACAGGAAGGCAACAGGCTAAAATTCATCCCCCTTGTGGCAAAAGTCTTACTCATTTCAGCAGGTCTAGGACTCTGTACAAGGAAGAAGACAACTTTTGCAGTAATTGAAATACATGGACTCTGATACAGAGACAGAACAATCATAAACCTTGTCATTTGTCAACTAAAAAAATCTGACCTTTGAACAAAAAAGAATCTATTCCCACATATTTTTTTTCTGCAATGATTAGATGAACCCACAGCCATCCCACACATGAATAACAAAATACATTTTAAGTTACTAGTTAATAAATGTCAGCCCAAGTGAAAAAGTGATGATTTGAATCCACAAAGGGGCAAGACTAGTACTAATCTCACAAGCTGAATATTCAACACAGTAAGATCTTGGAAGTGACTGAACAGGATTTCTAGTCTAGTCTTTGAGGATAGCTCTTAAGAAAAACATGATAGTAGTGTAACTAATGGGACTCTGAAATGCAGAAACATCATGATGTCAATTCAAACTGAAAACAAGCTAATCTGTAGATTACTTCAAAAATAACTAAACTGATCAAGAAGAATACATATTAAATAAAAATATCAAAACTATATGAGAAATCAAGCTCTATTACATAACTGCAGAGCACACTTAAAAAGATTCTTGCAAGTGGAGTAAATAAAAAAAATAAATAAATCTTGCATATGGAATAAAAGCCAAACAAACCTCAACAGGAAAGAATGTTACAGAGGCCATCTTATAGAAAATGTCAGCATTTAAGGAATTGAAAGTTTGCTCAATTAAGGAGAATATGAAAGCCTATACAACAGGGGAGGACCAACCTAAAATGGAAATTAAGAGAACTAAAAAGGGATTTGAGGAGTGCCTTATAAAGAGCTTTCAAATAGAATAAAAGGTTTGAAAATACATCAAAGGAAAAAGCCACAAAGGGATTCAGATGGACAGTTTGACCGCAACGGTGTGAAAGATGTACTTGAGACAGCTAATACCATATGAGAGGGGCTCAGCGACTGCTTTACATTGCTGGTCCTTGCTGAAGATGTTGGGGAGGTTCTCACACTCAGCTTACTCCTTGTAGCAGGAAAGGTCAGAGGAGCTGTCAGCTTGGTGTAAACAAACAGTATCAAACCAGATGGATAAATCAGATGTCAAAGTCTGGAGGGCCCAACAGCATTCACCTGAGCATGCTGTAGGGATTCACACTGAAATTGCATTACTGCTGGCCAAGATGCATAATGTCACTACACATTACAGACAGTCACTGTGGCAAAGGACAGTGCAACTCTCAACCACAATAAAGGATCCAGTGGAAGAACCTGAGACCTACACACCTCTGAATCTGACTCCCACCCTGTTAGAACAGTGAAGTCTACGATAAATAGAAAGAGTATGTGAATAAGAATAGCCTATCCAGAAAGAGTCAGCATGACTTCTGTAAAAGGAAATCTTGGCTGACTAACATACTGAATGTCTTTAAGGGTATCAACAAGCAGGAGGATGTAGATGATCCAGCGAAGGTAACACACCTGAATTTTCAGAAAGTGCATGAAAAGTTGCTACATGAAACGTTATTCAAGAAGCTTAACTGCCATAGGATTGTAGGCAAGTTTCTTTCATGGACTGAAATCCAGTTTAAGGCCAAGAAGCAAAAGGTGGGTTTAACTGGTCATTTTTCAGGATGAAGAAAAGTTAGATGTGGGATCCCCAGGGATCATTGCTAGGACCATTTCTATTCAACTACAGTTAATAAATTCAATATTAATTTAAACAATCTGTTCCAATTCATCAGTGACCAGTGAAATGATATAAACAGCGTAACTAAACTCTTTCAGCTGGTCAGCCTGCCAGTGGCAAGGAATGCCAGCAGGACCTTTACAAACACAAGTAAGTAGGCAAAAAAGTAGGAAATCGGTTCATTATAGAGGAATGTGTTCAGGGAAAATAGTCTAAGCCATACTTACATGATGCTCACCTCAGAAATGGAAGTCAAAACTCAGGAGGGAGATCTCGAAGTTGTCCTTGCTAAATTGTTCTTTCCAGACAAACCGGCCCATTGTGCAGAAGGAGCCAAAAAAACCCAGAGAGACATTGGGCATTATTCGAAATTGTGCAAAGAACAAGGCAAAGGGATCTATGTCTTTCCACGTTTTTAATACAGATTGCAATGCTGGTCAAGGTCAGTTCAGAAGCACGCAGCAGAGCTGGAAAAAGTACAGAGGAGGCAACTATAATGTTCAAAGGGTTGGAGCAGCCACCTTAAGAGAAGAGAGTGAAGAGGCTGGAGAGAAGTCCCAAGGGACGGATGATAAAGATTTACAAAATCATGCAAGCAATAAGCAGAACTCCATTTCCCCAACTCTTTGCAACACCACAACAAGGAGGTGCTTGGTGAAACTAAAAGGGGATTCATTTTAAAAAGATAAAAGAAAGTACTACTTCACACAGTGGATATCAAACTTCTGGGATCTGCTGCTATAGGAGGTTGTGAAGGAAGATACTATCAGAAAGTTCAGGAAGGAATTAGACAAATTCATTGCCACCAGGTGCATAGACCAAGACTCAAAGGATTTAAAAGGTTATAAATAAATACTAAAAAGCAGGGCCTGTGATGTCCCTGATACAACTCTGAGGGCTGAGGACTAAACTGTAGAAAGTAGGCAGGTTCACACGCCTCACGCTAAGTAGCATCTCTTTCTGTCATTGCTGCAGACAGGCAAAAAAATTCCTGCCCCAGAAGTAAATGTGTTTAGAGAAGCATACTTTGTAAACAAATTTAACTTAAATTCTCCCTGCATTTTAATGAGAAGGAGAAAAGATTCTGCAATCCATTTAAGGAATTGGAGCACATAATCTGACACAAAGTCTCATTTCACATTGGGCATTAATGATATCATCAGCATAGCTGAATCACTTGTGACACCAGACTAGTTGATGTTTGGGTTTTGTGGTGGGTGTTTTAGAACAAGGCTCTGCTGGCTTTGACACATCCCACTTCAATGGTGGGATGAGAAAGAGCAACCTTAGCAGGATCCACCACTCCTCTGCTAAGTGCTTGCATAGTCCTTGTCAAATCAAAAGTGAGGAGGCACCCCTTCACCAAGAGAGAGAATAATCCACCAATTGTCAAAATGGTTATACATGAGACTCGATTGGGGGAAAAAAAAAAACAAAAAAACCTCACACAAAACCATAGACAGGGACTTTTTTTTTTTCCTGCTGTTGGTCTATATAGATTCTAAGACTCCATGTGGCTCACAGGGTTTGACTCAGTACACAGAAGCGCAGCACACTCTCACAAAGGGAGACAGGCACACGCACCTCGCGACTGTAACAGCACAGATAAGATCTCAATTCCAGCAAGAGGTCAGCACTGCCTAGAACTTGCTCATAAAACTGGTCTGAGAAAGGAAATCTGTAAATGAAGCCCAAGAATAAGCCCTTACTACAGACTTACTGCAGATTTTTAATCAGTTTCTGGTCTTGCTTCTTTCACAGAATCGAGAAGAGGATACAGCTTTCCCTCCCTCAAAACAGCTAGGTAGTTTGGAAAGTAGCCTGGGTATACAATCGTCTTGTCTGATCACTCAGGAAAAATACTGCTAAGCTTTCAATGCCACAGTAATCTAGGACTGCAAAGCCCGCTCACTACCAATCATTTAGGTCACTCCTTTTTGGCTTTAAAATTCTTCATGAACCTACCCATATTGAGCTGTTTCTTCACTCTTCCTAGCTCATACACAAAGTCATGTTAGCCATGCCTATATTAACTACTTCAGTGTTTCCTAAGAGCTGGAGTAAAGGAAGCTGAGATATTCCTTCAAAAATCCCAGATGCAGCATCCATGGGAAAAATAAATAATTATCTCAATAAGGAAGATTCTCAATTCAATCAGTTTCTATTCAGGCCTCGCTCAGAAAAATTCAGTCTTAAGTAGCAAGTCAACTCCAGGAAGTGCTAAGCAATAAGCAGGGATTACACTCTCTCATAAGATATTTTTCAGTTCTCAGGTGGCCCATTAGTCATTCCTCCCAAGTCAAGATTTCATATTTAACTATTTTCAAAAGATCAAAGCAGAATTTTCCTCATCATTTCCATCTTGATAGCATTTTGCGTACACTAGCACCACAAATTCAGACCTGGCATAAAATGGATGTTACTTCATTTCCTGTCCCCAATTTCCATTTGACATCAGGTTTTTTTTCCTTATAGCCACAATTAGGACAAGGGATCAAAAATATTACAAAGAGCTGTTCTCCAACCACTACGCAGCTATTACCACCATCTATTGTATTATCAATAACTGTTATTTCTAAAGGAGAGTCAAATAAGCTCTGTTTATAGTACAGCCAGTAGCAAGATGACTTTACTAATAGGTAACAAATTGCCACTCTGATTGGAGCCAGCTGTCTAGCAAAAAAAATGGAATCATGCATTGATGTTTTGGAGCGCTTCCTTTTGTAAAACATTGGCTGGGTGCAGCACTATTTATATGCAGCTCTTCTGCGTGCTGCATTCGAGATGAAGTGACAGCTACCATCTTAAAACAGCTGTAAAGTCATCTCTGCCATCAAATCATATAAACTGGAGTATTTTTTTAAAATTTATTTTGGTTTTAATTAGGACAGTGAAAACTTACAGTCAAAAATAAGCAGGTATACCAGTCTACCATTTAACATGGCAGTCTTCGGAAAGACTCGGTCAGCTCTTACATTTCTTCTGTACCACTTTGATTGGCTTATACAAGATTTACAATGACAGGAACATGGACGGTTTCTGAGGCTCTCCCATCCCGATGTTCATACAGCCTGATAAGGAGGGGCCAGGGGAGGAAGGAAAGCAGAACAGAAAGGGCACTTACTCACTCCTTGCCACTCTCCAGCAGTTCAAGCTGACTGAATGCTGGCAGACTTTCATTTCCCAGGCCTGTAATTGCTTGCCCCGGTTACATCTTTCAGAGGCCACCCTCTTCCCCGCATATGCCTAAGCAGAGTTATCAGGTTTGAAAGGCAAGTGAAAGGAACAAAAAGCACCAAGTCTGACTGAGTCTCCTCACATCTGCACCTGAATGCAGATTTTTATCTCTGTTATCTGCATAAGACTTGTAGGTGCACAGCTTCCTCCCTCTCTGAAGCTTCTTCACCCATTCCTCATGCAAGGAGATAACAGGTTTGCTCCATCCCTACTCAGCCCCTGCACTTGGCAGTCTGATAAAGGATGAGCCATCCTGCAGCAACCTCTCATCTGCCACACTAGAACAAACACAGATGCACCTCCATCTAACAGGAGACACAGTAGCTTCTGCATTTTCACGAGGGAGACCAACAAAACAGAAGCAATACACAGCAAACTTGTTTGTCTCTCTCCAGCACTCTCTAGTTCAGGCTTTTTTCTGGTCCCCAGTACACACTTGTGGAAGTTTGGTTTGTAATGCAGATACTTTTCACCACTTTCTGAATAATTAAAAAAAAATTTAAAAACTTTGTGACTGTTCGTAGTAGGAATTTCTAGTTTCAGCAGATTTCTTACATCTGAGGACCAAACCAAGGATATCATTGAGGTTCCAGTCAAGTGCATGAGTTAGGGGCACAAGCCTAGAGATGAACAAACAGTCCTCTGAAACATGGATACAGTCTCTTAACCACAGCAAAACATCTTTTTTTCTAAAAACTCTTTCTTTCAAATAACATGATATGTAGACATATGTCAGTGACATTACAGGCTTAAATCAAAATGAAAGGATAAGATAGCCTGAAGAAGCTACGCTGCTTCAGTAACTGGTGAGGGTCAAAGGGGTTACAGATGCGCTGCTGGCTTTCCACACGTATGGCTCGTGTTTGCCAGAGGAAGACAACTCCTGGCAAACCACTCACTTTTAATGAACTTCATTTAAGAAAACAACTGTTCTCATAAAACGTGGCCAAAAAATGGGTTGTCTGCTCACATTATTATTTTAGCATTCACAAGTAAGTTGCACAAACTTATGGCTTCACAGAAAGAAAAGATTTCTTGAGTAAGAAAAGATAGTGACAGTGCTCTGCATCCATGGACCAGACCCTGAGCCCTTGCACATCTAAATACCCACAGACTTCATTTTGATCTTTACTTATTATAAGTTTTTCAAGATAAAAGAGCACAGTTTTGGAGTGCAGTAGCCCACATCCTTACCTCTTCTCCTCTTCTTCCCCTCGTTGTCATACCACCACCACCTTTAGCATAACAACTCTTTCCAGCCCTAAAAGAGGCCTTGAGTTTAAGGACATTTATTTTTTGCCTTTCACATTAAAAAAAAAAGCTGAAGCGTAGAAAAACTAAGGCTGGCCCAAGGCTAACCAGCCCTAATGGAGGTAAGCTAATGAAAAGATCCCACAAGAGGTCACAGTTAAGTGCTGTTTTGCATACATTTAAAAAAACCACACAAGGCCTAGTTAAAGCATGACTTTAAAGAATTTCACACAGTCCTTACAAGAGTGAAGTATTTTACCAGAAAATTCCTGGATTTAGTAATAAATTAGCTAAAATTTCTTCACTAAAACTGAAGAATCAAAAAGCCAACCCTGTTCCTTCTATTGTGTGTCTTACTGGCAGCAGTGAAAGAAAGATGAAAGCAAATGCAGTTAAAATCCAATACAGTTCACACACCTTGTCTAAAAAGCTGCATAATATTATTTCAAGTTGACCAGAACACACCTGTACGCGGGGGTGCGGGTGCCAGGCGCTGGGACTGGGGGGCTGCAGGGCGGCCTCTGTGAGGAGAGGCCGGGGCCGCCCCGCGCCGGACACAGCCGGTTCCCGCCGGTTCTGACAGACCCGCCACAGGGCACGGCTGCAGCCCTCAGCCGCACTGGGGGTGCCTCGGGGAACCTGTATGTATTTAAGAAAGGGCAAAAACACCACGCAGGCAGTGAGGAGTGGAGAAAACGTGTGAGAGAAACAGCCCTGCGAGCACCAAGGCCAGAGAAGGAGGAGGAAGACCTCCAGGCACCCAAGCAGACATTTCCCTGCAGAGGACGACACCAGAGCAGTCATCTACACTGCAGCCATGGAGGAGCTAAGTTAAGCCTGGGAAAAAGGGGAGGAGAAGGGCTGTTTTAATTTTGTCTTTTTTTTTTTTCCCACCATCCAAATCTATTTTAATTAGCAATAAATTAATTTTCCCCAAGTGGAGCCTGTTTTGCCCATGGCAGTGACTGACAAGTGATCTCCCTATCTCTATCTCAACCCATGAGCTTTATCATCTTATTTTCTCTCCCTGTCCTGTTGAGGAAGGGGAATGAGAGAGTGGCTGGGTGGGCAGCTGGCCCAGCTCAGCCTACCACAGTAACTGTACTTCCATAACAGCTCATCTTTAGGCTTTTCTAAATACCTCTTTCAAATGACTTGCAGATCAACATGAGAGCTTGTATTTAGTGCTTCTTTCAGTTTAGTTTTAAGGACAAGACAACAAGGAGAAAAGGGTTTGGAAGTCCATGCCATCATTAAAAACCAATATACTGTCAGAGCAGCAAGTAAACCATCTCTTAGCAGAAACATCTTTTTGTTAAAGGTATATAAAGGATAGTGGTGTTAGCAATATGCATTCAAGCCTTTTGACTCGACTCATTCATCACAAATCCTTGACAATTCCACCAGTCTTCTGCCCACAACTTTCTTATGTTCACAATAACAACAGAGCCAAATTTGAGCTATTTTAGACACTTAAGGTACTTCCTCACAGCAGTAATATTCAGTGTTTACAGAAGGAAATGCTACATTGTTAAAAAATAATGACCCTTGTGTTTTTATAACATGGGGAAGTGTTTGAGCATTTAAAACGAATAAAATTACACAATATACCAAGGACTGAGGTTCCTGAAGGTTAGTCATTATTTTACAGAAAAATTGTGGGGAAGAGGTGAAGTTTTAACTGTGATTTTACAGTCACTGTGTAATACACTGGGTAAGCAATCACAATTTAAGAAAGAAAACTCAAGGAGAAAGAAAACAATTTGAAAATGTCACCACTTTCCTGAGCTTTTGGGGGAGCTAAACACACACAAAAAACAACTGGGAAATATCACATTTTCCTTGTACACAAGAGAGGCAAACATGGAAATAAGACTTTGGCAGCAGGTAAGTTACTGTAGGCATTTAAATGAAAGAAAGCGAGACTCAGAAGCAGCAGAGTATGACGTTTTAATCCTTTCTTTCCTATCAGATCCTTATTTTGTCTTTCTTTCCCCCCACACCACCGTCTTCTACAGACTTCTACCATCTCTCTACCTGACCCCCAAATTGCAGTGTATTTCTAAGGGCCTGATGCTAAATCTTGTACTCTCCCTACTCTTGAATTTTGTGGCCTAAGGTTTATGGGAGATTTTACTTGTTAACAGACCAACATCCAATAAACTATTACATCCTTCTAACCTTCACCCATCAGTAGCTCCTCCTCAAACTCTATCATCACCTATTTGCCACTAGGAGACAGGTTACTCCTTGAGATTCATCCACACTGCAGTCATCGTACTACAGATGTACCTGAACCAGTTATTCACAGGCTAGCTCAGGTTCTGCTAGCAGAGTGGCTGTGACAGTACAAAACTCAGCACAGGATGCAATACCCAGCTGCACGGGGTCAGGCTGTTAGCTTTCTGCACTGGCAAAAACCCTCAAGCTACATTTTTTAAGGCAAGCTAAGCATTTCTGCATGAGCAACAGTCACAGTAGGGACTGCAATGTAGATATACTCCAAGAAACTGTACCTGCAAAGATTTCCCCTCAGAGAAAAAAGGCAATTAATTCCCTAAACCAAAATGGATCCCTGAGGATCTGTGCAGAGGTCAGGAAGTTTCCTCTACTTTAATGCTGTCCACAGCACGATTACATCAATAAGGAGCAAGTTCTCAACAGCTGCCACAGTTTCAGAGGTGTTTGTGTGTCACAGAAACAGAGTTTGTAAAACCATTCTAAAAATACATTCATTAGCGACCCAGCAAAATTTCTGCAGACTGGGAAGGGATGATGTTGTGGAGGTCAACTGTTCCACTTCCCTACTGTGGACACTCACACTGGTAATACACTCAAAAGGAGACATGCTAGAGATGATAACAGAAGCATTGAACCTCACCAGTGGGCACCCAGCCTCCTTGGGGGATTTTTGGTAAGTTCTGCTGGAAGGTGCAAAAGGACAGGAGAGGTTTTACTGACTTACCATAAAGAAAAAGTCTATACATTCAAACACTTCCTCTGGAAGACATAAATACTGGTCACACCTTAGCAAAAAAAAAAAAAAAAAAAAAATTTCATACCAAGGGCAATGACTATACAGTGTTAAAAAAAAAAAAAAAACAAAACCAAAAACAAACACCTATACTCAATGTAGTGATTGTTTTCTGTGTTGCTGGAGCCAGATACGTCATGCAGTCACCATCACATAAAAATAATTCCAAAACATTTTTGTATGTTCAAAATGCATATAATAAAACTGAAAAAGATTGTCTCAACGCAGTACAATACACAAGTAACTGCAAAGAAACAATTGTGTGGTTTTCTGCCTCCTGGGTAGTTAACACTGCTTTTAATTTCATCTCTGTCTTTTCATATTATCATCGGCAGAAGCTCATGGCCAAGAGTTTGCCCTGGTAATAGCTGACTGTTCTCTTTGATATCATCACTCCTTGCTCTTTATGGACAGGCCAATATTCATTGTGATTAGCAAGGGACAGCCCTGTCTATCCAGATTAGTCATGAATACTTAGCAGTTCACTCCATGCATCATCACTAATTGCTGTAAAAGAAAATGTCTGCATTTCTTTTTTCAACAAAAAAGACCATAATTTTCCCTCTCCAGGGAAGACAACAATGTTTCACTTGTAATCACCTCTGTTGGTGAGAATTTGTTTCCATCAGTAATTCCAGGAAATAATACCTTATTGGTCAGCTTTTTTATTCTTTGCCCAAGATTTAATGATCCGTGAACCTGTACTAAAATATTACTTTCTAAAAAAAGACTCGGAAAGGTATTATCAGGAAACTCATAGTTATTCCAGTCCTTAAGCTGCATGACCATGCATTCCTAGTTGATAATCCTAAGGAAAATTTAGTGACAAGTCCTCCTACCACGGGAATGAGTGTGGGTGAAAGTGTGCGTGCCCAGTCCTACGGAGATATGAAGGTACTATTTCTATTCCCAGTTTAGCTCGTGTTCTTAAAAGAAAAAAAACAAACCACCACACATTTAAACAGGATATAGTTTTATCTTCCCCCATATTTGGACGGTCTCTCCTTGAGAAATTTAATTTTTCCTCAAAAGTTACATGTATAAATTTATCAATTATTTTCCTTGTCTTAAGAGACATTTTTAAAATAAGTCGAGTCTTGGGGTTTTATTTTGTTGGGTTTTATCTGATCTGTTAATGAAATGTGTCCATGGTAATCTTCCTGGTTTTGTTTCTGATGGTGACTGACATGCTTAAGGGAAAACGTGGCCTATTTATACTAAGTAAAATAATATTGAGTTGATACCAATAGTATTTTAAAAGATTCTTTCATAAATATGACATTTTACATCTTCATTCATTAAAAAAAATTATGCTACGTGTAATCATTGCATAAGACATGTACATACCCTTTTGCCATAAGATAATTACTTTGTGTCAGAGAATACTTTTTTCCATCAGATTTTTTTTCTGCAATGAAAGAAAATTTGTGTAAGATTGATTTATAAAATTTATAAAATTTGCCAGAAAAGTACTGTTGACTGATACACCTTCGTCCAGGAAAAGCTATTCTTCTTCTATAGGACAGCACTAGAAATCACATTGCTGAAATGAATGAAATGTAAATGGAACAAAGTATGGCAGGTAAACAATTTTTTTAAAAAGTCATTGTAGAACCATCAAGAATTTTACAGACGCTAGGTTTGACACAGAAACGAAGGCAAGGAAATGGAAAGTTTCATACTAGTGTCATGCACATGCCTTTCTGCTACCCTTCCTTTGCCACAGCTGCCAAATACCATGACCATGCCAGCTCAAGCCAGAAACTCCAGTTCAGGCTAAAGCTCTCTTTTTGGGTTCATTTTGGCATGAAAATAAACTCTGATCACAGAGCTGACATATCCAATAAATCCTTTCAGTCATCAATGGCTCTCCCTACATCAGTAAATAGTACAGTCCAGAAAAATCAAGTCTGAAGAGAACGTCAATAAGTACTCAGGAACACTAGTTCTATTACGCTTTAGTTAGTTTTTTGAGGTTTGTTTGGGGGTTTTTTGTTCATTTGGGTTTTTGTTGGGGTTTTTTGTTTGTTTGGGTTTTTTTTCTCCTCCAGACTAGCTCTAACCTGGTCCCACAGACTGAATGCCGGTCAGCAGTTGGGGCATGCTAGGTGCACTCCTGGACTGCATCTTCTAGTTTAGGTTCATCCAAAAGGAATCCAGTTCTCACAGTCTAAGGTAGCTCCATAACACAAACCAAAGCAGGGTGAGTGGGGACAACTGAGAGATTCCCTTCACAAATGTGTTCCTTATCCAACCTAAAGCACTTCAATTGATGCACTAAGGATGACTTAAAAAATGAGCATTTTATTTCCATGAAAGTAAAGTAGATCTATGCACAAAATAATTCAAGTCAAGAAAGTTTTTGCATCGGATATGAACATCAGTTACTATGTTAGTGAGGAGTTAATAAGGCACCTTCTGTCAAGACTTTTTAGCTTAGCTTTTGTTGAACATCTGGCAGACACAGCAGAGAAGGGACACTTCTGAAAATGTCCTCAGTCAATCAATACATGAACACCTAAAGAGAACATCTAAGGAGGATTTGAGTGTCGTATTTAAAGTTTTGACCTGGAGCTGTCACCATTTAACATTCACCATAAACCACTTTGATTACTGTTGTCAGACTCCACGTGGAAGATACAAGCCATGCAAGTAGAATATTTAAGATCTTTCTGCTGTTCTTCTGCAAAATCTGGTAGTGAAATCAATCTGCTAATTAACTAACTGCTAATTGATTTCTGTACAGCCATTAGTGTGCTGTCACTCTAACACCTATATATTATATTACTTTTCTTGTATTGTTACTTTGTTCCACATTTTTCCAGGAGACACACTGTGAACGTTATTCCATATTCCAAAGCCTACATGTACATTACCGTTATTGATAATACACATTGCCTATGACAATAATTTATAAAGCAGCTGGAAAAACTTACCAGAAATTTAAGGTATTGAGGGTTTTGCAACTGCTTCCATATTGATTATGATAAAATTTTTCTGTACTCTTTCAGAAATCTTTGCTGTTTACACTAGACCTGATGCTAAAATACTAGCTATTCTATAAAACTGATCTAAATTTCATACCTTCTTTGAGAATATATGCAGAACCTTAAATCTGTGCATAGCTACTACTAACTGCAACGGGACATAAAAGTCCACGTACATGGACCAGTTTGAAGAATCAGGGCCTTAGATTTATGAAGTGAAAGATGTTATTCTTCTAATTGATATCAGTGCCTGTAGCCCCTTAAAAACATTTTTCCTATCAAGTCTCTTTCAGCTTTCTAATCTCAGGCATTCCTAAATGACTAAACATGAATTAAAGACATAAGATTTAAAATAGATTTTGTCTGTCAGTCTAAAACATCTTCTATTCATCTGGAAAGTCTTAATTAAGGACATATATCTTCAGCTTCCTTTTTTTTTTCCTCTAGTGACTACAGTGTAAGTCCTATTTTAAGACATTTTAATTCTGAACATTCTGATCATCAGCATGACACACTGTAAATTCAGGACTAAGAATATCTGAAAATAAAATTCAGTAAATAGAGGTCTGCAATGTCACTTCTGCATTGTTAACTGTAAGCTCAGGCTGTACTTCTTACAGGAGAGAGAGATGGAGTAAATGTGAGACGTATGCATACTCCTACTCATTTGTCACCAATCATCAGGGTCTAGAAAAAAATACCAGGTGCAATCTTCAACCCGTTGTTGACAATGACACCCTTAGCAGGGCTTAGATCCACTAAAGAACGCAGACATTCAGAAGCCCAAAGAAAGGTGTCATGTTAACAGTCCAGCTGATTTTCGCTCCTATTATACCTCCATTTACGGATGGAAAAAGTTCAGTAAGAGCAAGTGGATATCCAGGACTGATAACGTATTACTTTATCTCTGTTCCATCTGCAGAAATTAAGCTGTGCCTTAACGGCTGATTATACAGGCAATCAAATGCCCAGTGCACCTGTGCAGAGACTATTCCTAGCTCTAAAGCACAGTTATTCTTAAGCTATCATTTCAAATGCAGGTCTACTTAAAACAAAATGTTTGTTTCCTCTGTGGTCTTTTCACTAGCCAGGGTGGAACCGTCGTGGCTTTGGAGCTATAGGGCCAGCAGGAGAGCCACAGGGGTCTCTTGGCTGGGAACAGCTAAGGGAATGCTCAGTATGATAAGCTCTTTCCCTTCTTGCCTCGCCATGCCTTTTCTTTCTGCATCCGAAGGGAGGAAGGTCATCTCCTTCCTGTTGCCAGCACACAAAACACACATTTATGATGTTCCAGACTTCTGGACAGGGAGTACAATTCTCTGTTTGTCTCACCAGCTGACTCTCATGCTGGGAGGAACTGCTCTTTCTGACAGCTCTGGAATCTAAAGGTGATTTTTCCCCCCCCCCCTCGTGTAATAAGATTGGCAAAGCACCATCTGCCATCCAGAGGTCTGATCTGGGATTTAGATTCCAATTCTTGCACAGTGGGAGAGTTCCAGTAACGCTGGTAGGTTAGAAAGACTCAAAGAGAAATCCTTGTAAGTCAATAAATTGCCTGGTCACAGCCTGAAGTAGGAAGGGATACATCCTGGGCAGCTAGTGATTCTTTCTGTCTCTGTTCTCTAACCCCTGATTTTGGGGCTTCTAGTCAAGGCCCCTTGGTAGATCTGCAGAGGTAGATGGGGGTCTGACCTTCACACTTACAAAAAACTTCCTAATAAATCAAAAACCATTAGAACATCTCTGACGCAATCCTGCCAAGTAATTTGGAGCATATGTTCAAGTCAAATACAAAGGTATAAATGAAGTTACAGCCTCCCTACATAAGACATTACCTATACCACAGTATGTACTGATACAAGTAAAACCTGCCAGTGACAAAAAAGTCACTTCATATTTCTACAGTTTGCTAAGTGTCCTAGAAGTGAAAATAGATTGTTTCCATATGTATTTTGAGACCTTTTCACATAATTGAGTGACTTTAAATTAAATTTAAATAAATACATAAGAATAATCTTCACAATTGACTCCAGTTTCTCTTAGAGACATTTCATGACTTATCTCCAGTGCCAAAGAAATGTTATCTGCCCCATTACAAAATCCCAATGGAGACACGATGCTCCAGTTTTTCGCAAGGAAAACGAGACAAGGTCACATATATGGAGGGAATGAGGGCTGAAGGGAGTGAAATATATGGCTACGAGAGACTAAGTAACTAATAGAAGAAACTACTGACTCTTACCTATGCTGTGATTTTTGCAGTGTTGGCATATGTCACTTATCTTGCTGAAAAAGATGAAATATAAATCTTCTTAATAATGAAGACAGTCTAAAATTCACTGGGAGTGAGGCACTGTATAGCAATTTGCACTGCTCGCAATAGTTTTAAATATCTTCCTCCAGGTTAGGCTTTCATAATGCACAGCAAATTCACATTCACTCAGAAGTGAATGTGTGGCTCAAACCAAGTCTGATTTTAGTGAATTCATTTCTGAGACAAATGACCCAATTGAGTATAATGGCTCTGAGAAGCTGCCTAGAGTAAAACATATGAGTAAGTAAGTGATTGCATGATTGAGGCCCGAGACATTAAGAAACATACTGCTGCTACCCAGTAATGGCATCATTAATGCAGCCATTTATTGGTTTATTTTTACTTAGAACAGGAGAAAATGCATTGCCCTTCTGAGACCATGAGAAATCAATACATTTTCAGCTTTTAATAACATGATCTAAACCAGTTGCTATAGTCTGCAGTGAAATCTGCTGTGGGTATATGACGCCATTCATTCTCTCCACAATATTATTTGCGTTTTAAGAGACACAAGCAAAGACTTCAGTGAAGCAATAATTAAACCTACGCTACACTGCCTAGAATGAAAATTATGTACATTAAGAAGCCTAAAAAGTTCTTTTAACATCTTTATTGTTTTCATAATAAAGAAAACAAATAGAGTCACCAAAACGTACACATTGTACAATCAGCAACTCACAACAGTACCAAACTTCGTATCAACAGGGTGTCATTGACTACACTTAGGCTGTAAAAATGCCAAATATCACATGTATATAAATGCATGCTGAATCAAATGCCATACATGTTTATTGGACCTGTTGACCCTCTATTTTGAGAAAATCCACTGTTACATACTAACATTTTTACATGGAATTTTTCCCTGAATATAAGTATATTGCAAATAGGGAACGGCAGGACTTAGGACCTCGATCATGACATTAAGTCTCAAGTTCCCTGACCAAAGCAGTGAGAACAAGTACTATCTTGGGAAGGAGACTATTATGGACCTTCAAAGAGAAAGGGGCACCACTGACTAACTAAGAGGAGCTCTTTCAGAAGCATTATGCCTCCAGGAGGGAGGGCAGCACTCCTTAAAGAGAGACAGACAAGGATAAGTAAGGTCAGTGTGCATCACCATTCCTGGCCACCAATGCCAAAAGCTTTTGAAAGTAGTTTACATTTAATTGTATTTGAAAGTCTCCTTATTCATTATTATTCTCGCAAGAGCTGGGCTGGAACTCAAAGAAACATCATGGGTTAATCCTTGGGAGTTCATATGTGAAACTTTGGCTGTGGGGGTATTCAGTTTTAAAAGCTGAAAACTCATAAATACATCAGTAGTAACTGGGTTCATCTGGCTTAAAAAAAGAATTCATTTGCAATAGATAATTCAAAATAAATAGTTTGAAGAGCAATCGTTATTTCACTGAGTGTGATATAACAGCCTCCTCCATGCTATAAACACTTAGTACCCACTGTCAGCAGTGTTTTATCTTGCTCACAGCTTTTATTTTTTATTTACAGCATAAGAAAACATCTCTTTCCTTACATCCAGTTCATTCTTCCTTTCAGTCACACCAGATCAAGTCTACAGATGTTTTACTTCCTGTACCTAATATTTTATCACCATTTTTAGGACTCTGATAGTATTTCAAGAGTCCAAGAGAATTAGGAAGCTCTTTAGGATTCTCATCTGTTGGGGTTGTCTGAAAGCTCCTAAATTTTCAACATATAGATTCAATTTCCCTTTGTGTCTTATAATTAAGACCTGACACCTGAGAATGTAACTGGGCAAGTTCATTTTGGCCACTGTATCAAATTATGAAGTTTCCAGTGCTGTAAGCTTCACCAACCAAAAGGAAGTCTGGGGGACTCCACATGGGCAGAGATTGTGCTTAGGAATGTATTTCAAAAACTGAGACAAATAGTGTTAGGAAGAACTTGATTCATCCCAAACACAATGAAGTTGCCTGTCCACTGCCCAAACATATACGTACTACTAATATTTTTTTTCCAGACAAATTAAGATTACTTCACATCATCAGTTTGCAATTAAACATCACTCAATCAACCAGCTTAGGCAGACATGTGCAGCATGTCAGCTTCTGTGAATCCTAAACCTTGGTGCCAATGAGTTACATAAAGGGGACTGCAGCTCACATAAATAGTGAGCCACAGGCACCGAAATATTTGCAAATATTAAACTTAACAGGGAAGATGGACTTGAGAAAACTAAGAAAATACAGCCATCTGATGCTTCTCATTTGCTGGTTAGACAGGGGTTTATAAAGACAGTTACTTTTTTCCACCTGCGCTTGCAACTTGACAGTAACAGTGGTTCTCCAGTGTGGTACTGAATTAGGAGGCATTTTGTTTGTATTGTTAGAGCCTTAATTGAAACAGTCAGAGAGAAATGTTTTATTACCGAGAGAGAAAGGACTTTTTTAATAAGGCTCTAAGGAGACTCAGTTTTAATGATGCTTAACACAATGTTTTAAACCACACAGTACATCTACACGCTATTTCTTGTTAAATGTTGGTTATTTAACAGCAGGCTGGCACCAGATTGCCTGCTGCGGGTAGTTAGGGCTGGCTCATGCAAGTTCTGACAGTCTCAACATTGATGAAAGACAGCGTCAATTTTAATTCTTACAGTATTTCACTTCTTGACACTTTCTTTCTCAGACTACTATTTATAACAGATGTTCTTCGCATGGCAGCAAGTGTAAACACAAATATAATCAACTGCTAAGCTGTATGTCCTGACGTCACTTGGAACACGAGGTATGAGACCAGGATTATGAGAAGTAGGTACATCTGTTCCTCATAGGTGTTTACCACTCAGTGCTTTTGATATGGATATGAAAATACAGATATAAGACTCGAGCTATTATAACCTAAACGTTATGAGTCAGCAGTTGAAAAGAGCAATACGATACGGAAAACCAAGTTTAGCAGTATATTAGTAAGTTAGCTTATATTTATATGGATATTAAGAATAATAAACATTGATTAGGCAAGCTTTTGAAAAAACCTATCAAATTATGAATTTTTAATTAAGTTGTTTAGCCACAGTCGTGTTACATTTCAAATCAGTTGACAACCTTTATTTTTCCAAGATTTCCCCCCCCCCCCCTTCTCCCACTTGGGGAATTTTCACATTTTTACTTGGGATAATGCAGGGGCAGTGGTGGTGTTTGTTGTTGTAGGGTGGGTTTTGGGTTTTTTTTTTTCTTTTCCTTAAAAAAAGGACACTGCAGATGCTGTCTCATATTAAGAAAAGATAGAAATTTTATCTGTAGAAGATTAAAATAGAAAGAAAATGAAATATAATCCACTACAAAATTACAGACCATTAAAACTTGAATCCTTCCTCTTCATCGGCAGAGCTGTAGCAAGCAAATTTTAAAGCAAGCTGTTTTTAAAAATCAGAACTATGTCATTGCCAAAACACACTTTTTTGTCTAGGATGTGACAACTTTTATGTATATGGGTAACTTGTGACACATAGACAAAGAAAAGGTGAGAGTTCAAAGAGTAATTGCACGTCATGGACTGAAAAGCTGAACTACAGATACTCATAAAACCAACAGTGACAAAATGCACATAGGGCATTTCTACCCAGTCTTGAACCAAAAGAAATACTCACAGTTTTGCATTAGTTCTGATTTTTCCCCATAGCCCATTTCTAAAAGGCAGGTATACCCTAAAGGAAAAAACAAAACAAAACAAATCAGAAATGTTGATAAGGTGACTCAATCAATCATGGGACGCATTAGCAGTGGTAAACAAGGTTGTCTAACCAGAGCATTAACCTTCAGGAAGGAGGCAGAAGTAATGAAATAATCTAAACCCCCCAAACACATCAGCTGGTATGCAAATCTAATAACCAGTTACTTCATTATTGATGCTGACATTCCTTTTGTTGCTCCAAGAGGGGAATTTGCATTTTGTGGTAGAAGAACTATCTACAGACAGTACATAAAATGAAGTAAAACATCTAAAAAAAATCCTAGCAGTTGTCAAAGACTCACATAATGAACTGAACACAGCATAGAGTAATGAAAGTAAACATCTCAGCTTACATAACCGAGGTCATAAAAAGTACTTTTTGCCATGGTTTATGGTGAGTAGGAAAGAAAAAAAGTTCAATAACACATTGAAAACAAAGAAATTCTTTCCAGTTGACTAGAAAACATACACACACAAAAAACCTACAAGGAAAAATAACAGCCAAACTTCTGAAGTATTTCAATATTTGTAATTCTACATATGGAAGACAGAAAAGTAATCTCAATCTAGAAGCCCACTAGACCATGTAGCACAGTAGTAAGCAAAAGCAGTGTTTCCAGGGACTCAGTACTTGTATATACCCGAGTATTTAGCAGTGAAACACAACAGCTCTCTGGATGGGCCATGTGTTTGTAGATGCACACCCAAATGGAATGAGTTCTTACTGAAAAGCTAACTGAAAATCTGACTTGAAATGCATTAAGTACCTGATAATATAAACAAAATACAGAGCAACAGAATTAGGATGGGGATAAAACCTTGTGTTTCCACCTTCTAGGCATTCTTAAGTCAAACATTTAAATTTCCAGGCAACGACTCCACATGCCAGACCTATCCTTTTCAAGCATTACTGTATTCATACTTGCATAAATACACACACACGGATCAGAGATGATAAGAACACCCATGGTCTGTTACTCCATTCTTTCAAAATGCCTGTCTTTTCTAGCCTTCACATCTTTTAATGCTTGGAATAGTTACATTTTAAATTATCCCAGCAATGGATTCTCTGTAGCTTTTCTGGGGCCGCCATTCCACATCCTAAAGAATTTAATTTTCATCAAATTTTTTTCTTCTCTTTTTGTTGCTATTTACCGTCCTTTCTGTAAGTCAGTTTTCTATAGTTAATTTAACCTTTTTATTTTCATTTTGTTGCTCTGAACTACATTTTAAATTTCTTCTCTATTCAAGCATTTGAGATGGTTATCATATCCCTTCAGTTACTCTTTCCCTGACTACATCTCCTTTTTTGGCTGTTGTCCCTCACTGCCTCCAAAACCAAATACATAATCTTCCATTGAATTTTGCCTGCATGAAAAGGGCACAATCAGACCATTTAATCTTTTCCCACTAATTGGTCCCTTCAATCTCCAATCTCTTTGGCAGATTTTTTCCTGAATTCCTTCCAACGTATTCACACTTTTGTTACGCCAGCTCCAACAGTGCTAGCGTACGTAGGCTAATGCATGAGTGTTTACATATTGAAAGACATACATGCAAATGTTGAGTACAAAACAGAATGAATTTAGAACAGATTTTAGACAAAAATCACACACCAGTGCAAATACTTCGGAGAACACCAAAATGTCCTGGAATTAAACTTTGCCCTAGGAAACAGCTGGAAGTGAGTATGTGGTAATATATACCTATCTTGATCAACAGAGGCAGTAGAAGAACAATGCCTGTTTATATCATATGAAGATCCAACCTGAATGTTTCCAGAATTTATAATTATCAGACATGTATATGCTTCATTAGTTTAAGACACTGTCTCTGATATAACAAACATAGAACCCACAGTATTTAGATTTGGAAATTAGACAGTTAATACACATACTGCGAGATGCTGTTGTACCAACGTGTTGGATTTGAAGCAGGCTGAAGGACTCCAATTTGAAGCATTAAAACAGCTTACACTGTCAGGTACGGAAAGAGGAAATAGTCTTCTTGAGAATCAATTTGACCAATCTGCTGAACCTAGTACAAAATATATTTGGAAGAAAATGTAGCTTAAAATACAGCTGATTGATAAGCATAAGGCCATCCACAGAGGACAGTTAGTGGCATCTCTGTAATCCTTTACTTAAGTGTTTTCAGTTTGGACATACCAAAAAAAAAAAATATTCCAGCTTTGTGTTTGCCAGGTGAAATCTGGAGCCTAAAACAATCTCTGCTCATCACAGACACTCTTAATTTCTGCATGTCTGACCTTCTCATCCTGAAAAATTAATTCTGCTAGTCATAAACAACCTTTTTACCATACATATGCTCCACCTTAACCTTGTGGTGCCTCCAGGTAATTCTCCATGCTGATTTGTTCTAGTCCGACATCTCTGTGTGCTGGGATTTAGGTTAACCTTTTATGCTTCCATAACAGATGCTTCATACACTCCAGTCAGGGATTTTGTTAATTGCTTCTCCAATGGTGAGGACATCTCAGCTGCAAGGGATTAGGAAAGAATCAGGAAATCAACAACAGGTAAATTAGAAGTGGATCAGACACTTCCCCATTGGAAAAAAATGTAAATGTTAAAAGCTAAGTTTGATCCTCATGTTCATGCATGCTTTCAAAATAGGATTTGTCAATTGCAGATGCAAAGCAGCTCCAATTTGATATTAGTCACTTTGTCTAGTTTATATTCTGAAACATTAAAGCTGCATAAATGACCTGCCAAGTATTGATGTAAGCTTATTGACAAAACAGAATGCTTCACAGTAAGGGCATCATCTCACAAGGCTCCACACAGTGACTCTGTAATTACTGTTTCAGCCTCTGCATATCAGATCTCTAGTATACTGTGCATGATTCACCAAAAATAAAAAAAGAAAGAATTAGCTGATGTAAGTAGGAATAAATTATCTGAAACCAATAATCTTTGGGAACTCACAAAAACAGAATTATTCTAAAATGATCAGTTACACTTCTTTCACTAAGGTTTAGAAATAATGGGTAAACTCAGCAATTTCTTTAAAAATTCATTAAATCCTTATCCAGTAGCACATAGATTCCTACCACATCCTCTAGAAAGCTAGGGCAATACAACAAAATAACCTAAAAAAAGAAGCGTAAGAGAACAGATTTCTTTCTCGTATTCTGTGTAAAATGAGTACACTTTTGTATTCTGCAAAACATACATACCTAAAGCGAGCAGATCTAGCCAAAGCTTTGAATTTGGGCTGGAAAGGGAGGCAGAACAGTTAGCTATTTCACAGGGACACAGAGGGGATAGAAAAAAAGTAACAGAAATGGATACCAGGTCCGACTAGACCTACGTACCTCAAGTCCATAAATTACATCTGTATTTAGTTTCTTCTCTTGACTTTCACTGTCATCTTGTGTGTTCATTCTACGTCTCCACTTGCTTTCCACCATCCTTGTCAGTCTACTCTTGCTTAGCAGTTTACATATTTACTTCATTGGAAATATTTTCATTATGCTATTCCTTGATAAGAAAATCAAGTTTAAAGAAAATAAATCAAAATCTTAACTGTTTTTAATCATCTGTGAAAGGTAAACAAGTTTATGCAATCTTTTGGGAATGGATATTACACTTATCTCTTCTACCAGAAAAAAACAGCTCTAACAACCGGGTTGCCAACAATCCATTTGGCTTGTTTTGGCTGCTTGTTGGCCAACCCAGGGCAATCTCAAACTACTACATAAATCTGCCTCAGACATAAAAGTTAGAGCAGGTGGCACAAGTTAACGATGCAAAGGTTTCATTCAAGCTGCTTGTGTAAGAATGACCACCTTGAAAATGAACTCTGACGACTGGCTTAACAGTTAAGGACTTGTGCTATGAGGAATCACTCCTCTATATAAAGAGCAGGCAGAATCTGATGCATAACTGTGCGTACTTCAATAATCCATCATTTCAGTATCAATAGTATTATTTATTGAATCGTGCAATCTTTGTTCAGTTGCTCTATTTCAGAAAGTTTTTATTCAGAATTCCTTCAGGTTTTTACCCCTATTAATATTCATCTACAAGAATGATGTCTTTAAATACCAATAACTGTCCCACTTCATCCATAATTTATGAACCTCCTCTTAACACAAAATCCATAGGTATCACTTTTTGTCCCTTGACTCCAAAAATTAAAGCCAGACAAAGCTGTAGTGAACAGCATAGGAATAGAACTGTCATTTTCTGCAATCTCAAAGAAATCTGCAGTTTAGATAAAGTTCATATTTATTTCACATCTGAGACAAAAAGCTATTAAAGGCACCCTGTGGCTTCAAATCCATTTTATTTACTTTATTTACATTTTAACAATGTTTGACAAGGTAAACCTCTTAAGAAATATTGTATCATTTGCGAGAAAGGGTGCTGAATCTTAAGAAAGCAAATATTCTGAGCCATTACAAAGGGTTCCCTCAAAGGGACATTTTCTTTAAATTACAGCTGTCAATCAAAACCATGACTTTGTTCTTTGTTATGTGGAGACCAGGTTTCAAAGGGAAGAGTATGTAGAAAAATAAAAAAGCTTTACTCAAATAAGGATAAACAGGAGACTGGATAATCAGAAATATTTCAGAGAGAAGACAGAAGTCAAGTCTATAAATCAGGCTGAGAAATTTTTAGAAGCATTCCCTAATATGCACTCAAGTTATTTACGAGTTAAAAAGATGTCATTCCTGTTGGTATCTTCCAAATCTAAACAGCAAGTTTAGTGTGTTATATAATGTCAAAGACAATGTTAACTAAATGTTAACAGTAATTTTGAAAGACAAGGAAGGACATTAAGCACAAGCAAGCAAGCCTTCACAATTCTATGCAACAGCATCTAATATAGGATTGCATATATACAATCACATGTGTAAAATACTAGCAAAAAAAAAAAAAAGTATTTACCCCTGTATGACCTTCCATTTTTATAAATGCAGAAGGTCACAGAGGACTGGATTCTGGAAAGATTCCTGGTGCATTTCCCCAAAAAGCCTCCTTAGCTCATGTCTACACAACAGCACAAAAATCCCCAAACTGAGACCCAAACAAGTCAGTCTACAATTTGCAGCCCAAGAAGCACCATTGCCATGTTCTCCCAGCACCAAAAATCAGCCTATAAAGCCCTGCCTCCTGGCCCCATGTCAACGAACACAGAAATCCCAACCCAAGCTGGCCCATGACTAACTCAGGCAAAGTTTTCCCATCCACAAACCTCAGCGCTTCTACTTATCAAAGCTGGCATGGGTGGAAGGGACAGTGCCCACACAGCAGGGTAGACGTGTTCTCAGGAAAGAAGATCTGCCAAGTCTGGCAATGATACTGGGAAATCATGATTCTATGATAAATCATGCACTGGGGGATCCCTTGGCCGGGAGAGAGGGGGAGAAGGACAGGGATGAACTGTACAGAGGCATCTATACTAAGGCATACTGGTAGACAAACACAAGTGCAAGAAGAGTTTACAATGAGTTTACAGATGCAATGTTATATGCCCACATAGAAAGTTAACCATTTGAAAACTACCAATATTTGCACCCATGCAACACACAACTCCTGTTGCCATAAGAAAGTATAAAGAACAATAATTCAATACCAAGCTGTTCATTTCAGCAACCTTCATTTTATTACCATTTTTATAGTAATTACTATCAGGGCATCAGGTACTCATGTTTTTCTATAATTCTGTCATTCTAATATAAAAATCATGATGATTGATTTAAGTCCTGCATCATAGGTTTACAGGCTGGATTCCACTTGCAGCGGGAAAGCTTAACACAGAAATCAGTATTTAAATTCAGAATTTGTACAGGTTTTAAATAGGTCTACTCAATGAAATTAACTGTTTTACTCCACAACAAAAAGATGGTTTGAATACCATATCAGAAGGTTAAAAATCCAGGCAAAGCAGATATCTTACTAGTATAATCAGTTTTCTAAACTTCTGATGTTCCAGTAACCCAATAAGCTATTCAGCTTGCTGACCATGCTTTATAAATACCTATATGGATAAAGATATTACACACACAGCAAGCACCTACTTTCCAATGTAAAAAGTACTTAATATATGAAATCTCAGTGCAGTAAAACTTGATAATTGTGAACAACAAAGCACTGACCAAGAAGATAGGTCATTCTGTAATCCTGGCGCTATCAAATAGGGTTTTGATGGTATGTGGGACTGGTATATCACTAGGCTTAGATAAGGTAAAAAGGTAGATTTAAATTTTATATCTAGGCTTTGATTTGCAACAAGGAGTGGCTGAATGGTGTAGCCACAGATTCTTTGCTTATCATACAATCATTTAAAATGGCATTTCTTTGGTAGCTCAAGTAGCTGTGGAGTTAATTTCATCACTAAGATGGGGTGTGTTCTCTGCTGGTGTTTTTAGGCTATCAAATGTAAATAACATTCTGTTACTCTGAAGTTTTCTCAGTGTCTCCCCCCAAAGGCAATGCATAACGACTTCTTGTTGAAGAGATTAAATGTAACATTTTTCTACCTCTCTCAAGATATTTCTTCTTTGATTTCAGAGATGTAGCAATCTACCTGACCAAGCTGTCAAAAAGGCATACTCTGCAGCTCACGCTGAACATGTACAGACCACAGCCTGGAAGGCTATCTGTACAGACACACACACGCACAGAAAACCAGCCAAATTGTTCCAAGAAAGCTTGCATGAAGTCAATTTGTGTGATGTGCAGTGATACCACATCCTATGAAGTGATTAGGATTGATCTGAAGGGTTTCTTTAAAAAGAAAAAAACCCACACATTTAAGGAAAAGCAAGTATATTCTTGCACAAGTTACCTAACCTGAGCTTGCCCCAGGTCCCACTGTCTAATGTGGGAATAATGCTTGCAACATGGATTTGTTATGAGGTTAAAATCCAGTTATAATTAAGCAGTGTTCAGACAATAAACAAACAGAAATGCATAACCAGCTGAAATAGAACTGGCTGAGATGCAGGCATTATTCTGGTCTCCTTGCTGTTCATCCATTTATGGAGTCTCTTAAGCACTCATTACCAGCACACACAAAATCAATTATGTTATTCATTTTGGTAGAGGGATAGTCAATGACTATTTTGGATAGAAAGTCATTTTTTCCTCATATAGTAACAGGAGGGAGCATTTATCTTGCCAGCATCAAGTACAGAGGTTTCTAGTTTCTGTGCTACGCAAGACAATGGTTTAGAAGAATTTTGTGTCCACCAGGACTGGACTGAGACCTCCAAGTTCCATACTCTATAGCAAAGCCATCGTTTTAATCACCCCAAAAAAACTGGGCCACCTGCTGTTGTTCCCTTGGATAATGCCTCTCCAGGCTCCCACAAAACCTACATGACTGAGACATTGTACATCTTCACAGCAGTCCAGTAGGCAAAACAAAATCTGGCTTTATCCCCAAGAGACTGCAATTTAACAGTGGTGAAGTTGCTATGACACAAGGCTCGATACCAGTTTGCCAGGTCTGTAGCAGTGGTTAAGGGCAGACTTGCTCCGCTTGCACTAATATCAACATGACACGAATATGTCTAAACCACAATCCAAGAGCGTGCCTATAGCTCTTGTTGCCATATCTGAGCAAGGTTTAATTATTTGGGTTGGAGGCCAAATTCAGTTTCAGCATGATCTATTTGAACTGAATATATAATCTCTGGCTGAGGGTCTCACTGCAGCAATTGCGCTCTTTGCTGCACTGGCCGGGCAGTGGTGACCGTGTCTACAAAAACTGCAATTGCACCTCCGCATTGCAGCCAGGCTATACCTTTTGCTTCTTTGACTGTTGTGGCACTACCCTCCCACCAGCTGCCGTAATGACATACTTCAGTTTGGGAGCAAATAGCAAAGGTCTCACTGCTGGTACTTTTTACCACTTAGGCGAGTGAGCACAATACTCATCACAGAGGTCAAAATCTCAGTAAAAAGACCACTTGAAGTTACGTGATGCCTTGCCCCACCTGACCTCATACTATCCAGACACTGAAGCAGTCCTGCTTGCAAAAAGTAAAATCATCAGATAAAGACTTAAGAGGAAAAAGCAAAGCAAACCGTATTCTGGCTGTTTCGGTTTAGGAATCCAGTTGCACTACAGAGACACATGTATCAACAATGAAGAGAACTGCAAAAAAGGCTGCTTTCCTCTCCAATTGTAGAGTAAACCTTATTACAGCTACTACCAAGTGCCATCTCCAGAACTGCTTTGTTTCCACTCTGTTTCACAGTTTAGAATACACTTAAGTTTCCTTCTGCTCTGGTAAATTGATTTTTGTACAGCATGAGGGGATGCGTTCTGCTTCCGATTATAGATTTAAAGAAATACTACACGTCACCTTACACCGAGTAAAAATCAATTTTCTACCTGTAGGTGATGAAACTATTTCTCACCCCTGCTGAGCAGTCATATATCTCATAAGGCTTAAAATCATGAACTGGTTCATTTCACCAAGAGCAAAAATAAAAGGTGATCTCTTTAAATATATTATTTTACATGTTACTCAGGTGTTCCTTTCCAAAGGTTATCTATAGTTTTATCTCCTGTATTTAATATTAAGCTTTCTCCTCCTCACTCTTATATGCTCAGCTGTTATCAAGAGACTTTGGTCTTGGTAAAACCCCAAAACACATTACATCTGAAAAATGCAAAGCAGTTGTCTCTCGCTTTCTCCTGGTGATAAAGGGCATTCTAGAAGAAGAGCTGCATTAAAAGCCCAGATCTGAATCTGAGCAAAACAGAAAGCCAGCTGTTAAGATTTGGCTGTAGACTGCTGCAAAATTATCTTATTTGCAAAGCTCGCTATGTGGTGAGGCAGATAAATGATAACACCATGAACTAGTAAAAGGAAGAAAGCTTTATTCTACACATATCTGGGTCTGACTTCAAATTTGATATTGAATATGCAGCTTTGAACATATATTCATAAACATTCACTCCAAGCAGTTCTGCACATGCAGCATTTTAATATGGGGAAAGCAGTACTAAGCTATTTCCCTGCATAATGGTACAGAAACAAATATTTTAACATTTGAGTGGAATAAAATGTTCAGAAAAGAAATGGCGGGCAAAAAAAAGGGCTCATTTCTGGCAAAGGATGCATTTCCAGCCAAAGGAGAAAAACTTCTCCCTGTCAGTCAATCAATCAGCGCATAGTTTATTTTAAGCTGGTGATAATATGGCTTTGGAGATTAGGAAGCTAGTGAGCTACAAAGAAGATCAAATTAATTTTCCTTAAGTGAAAAAAAAAAAAAATCCTTCAACAAATAAGCACAAAAACTTAACCCTCTCTATCAAGTTCAGAATGGAAAAACTATTCAGAAACATTATCTGATGTGAATTTGGTCAGTATCATGAAGCAGAAATAAATGAGCCGGCTGAGAAGCAGGAATTATGTACCGCATGTCTGAGCTGGAGGATTTTATTATCATGGTTTCTTTTGTTAATTGACTAATTAACGGAGCTGTGAAAATACAAAACGAAGAACAGAAAAAATTACTGAATAGACAGCCTCAGCCACAATTTTCAAATTTTAATGCCTAAGGTTAGCTGCCGAGATGCATATTTAGCACTTTAACCATAGCAGCCTCATTTTAAAGTCAGGTAAGCACCCACAAAATGTACAGCTGCTGCAGAAGGTACAAGTTCAGTGCCCAGAAAACAAAGCAATTTTGATTTAAATTCTTAATTTGGGCCCAATGTCAAGCATTCGTGTTTGACAAAGTTGGTCCTCATTCATTTCCCAGCAAAAAGCAACGTGCCACCTCTGCACCCCGTAAGAGCCAGTTAGTTATGTCCTCTGCAGCCCACAGGGGAGAGGCTACGCACCATAAAGATGATTTAGGAGCAGGGAGCTGCCCCCCACCCACACTTCCAATGTCTTGCAGCTAGAGACAAGGCACTCAAACTTGAGGACAGAAGCGGAGGAGTTAAAAAAAAAAAAAAAAGAAAGAAAAAAGTTGGAGTTCTTCCTCTTCTTCCTCTAAGAGCAGGCTCTTGTCCCACCTTCCTATGGGATGGTGACCAAGGTCACCGGTCCCAGTGTCGCTGCCTCAGTCTAGCATCAAGCAGCTCCCCAGGGCACACGCAAGGTGATATCACACAGTGGGGACAAGGTCTGACAACTGCCTCACGTGTAACGCTGTGCTCACAGGTGAAACACGGAGTCACTTTGGCCCAGTATGCTCCAACAGGCAAACTAGTCCAGTAGGATCTTTTGCCATGTGTGCTGCTCCTGTCTTCCATATTATTATATTACAATAACATTTTAATTGAAAGCCCACTGAAAGTTCCTTTCAATTTTGCATTAAAAAATGCACTATTGTATTTTTGATCGGCTATATCTTCATAAATACTGCTAAAACAACACCCCCTGTGATTCCCCAAGAGAGGATCACAGCTAAAACGAGACAAAGATTATTCTAAATGGTGGCACAAACCCCAAAAGAAAACATGCCTTTCAAATAAGTGCAGCAGCTTTTAATTTCTGAATTGTGCAGTCAAGCATACACATTCTTGTCTGATGAAGAAGAATATAATTACCTAGGGGCATGTCAAAAATAACTGTTGCTTTTCCCTTCCTATCCTTTCTTGGGAGAGCAGAGTTTGGTGAGCCAATCAAGAAATTAAAACTGACATTTCACAAACTGATCGTCATGTTGCTATTTATTTTTTGTTTGCCTATTTAGAGTGAGTACAGCTATCAGGCAAATACACCAAGAATCTGACACAGCCTTCAGCAGTATCTGAACTAATCCTTAAGAAAATTAATTCCCTTAAAAAATAAACCAGGAAATCTCAGGAGGTCATTCTGCTGTCCTACATCTTCTAGAGTGAACTGAATGCTTTCAATTCTGGTATAAACAGTTTCAGCCACCTACCTTTCATTTTAAGAAGTCTCATATTCACCAGTTAAAGAAATTTCAAGTTCATCCTGTTTTGAAAAAGCAGGCTGATTAAAGGGAAAGCAGCAGAGTTGTTTGGGTTTTGATGGTGTGGGGTTTTTTTTCTTTCTTTCTTAACTTTCACCCATTATCAGCAGAATTATTTTTCAATCGTTCCTTACTGCAGAACAGGATGTTCACACACTTCACCGAAATACAATGGTCACAAATTGACTAGTATTTCCTTTCTTGACCCAGCATAGCACATGGCAACAAGATAATTTTGGGTGTTTCAAATATTCACCCCCAAAGTATTATTTTATGTTCTGTTTTCTTTGTTGTAAAGTAGCTTTGTTTACACAGACACCTAAATTCAGTGGTCTGCTCCAGAAGTCTTGACTCCTGTTTCAGATTTAAATAAATTACTTTGGGTTACACTATTGTAACAGCTGAAAATTTGGTTGTGACTTAAGCTAGTCTAATTTCCAGAACAGTTCAGTTCAAGAACAAATCTGTGTAAGCAAAACAGCCTTGTTCTACAAATCCCTGAAATATGAGGAAGGAAGTGTTTGCACAACTAAATTTTAATCCTTGACACTAAGCCTTAGCATACATGCATTAATACTTCCATTATAAAGACTATCTATCAAGACGACAAGGGTCTGAGGTAAATATTACTGGTTTTTCCGTTACAAATGATATCTTCCCCAGGGATACTGACAGACTTTCAAAGAATTATAAGGAACCTTTCCAGTATCTGCGATATAGGCTTATTAGCAGTCACCCTGGGGTACGTGCTAGAAGGGACAGTTTCCGGGATTTTGCTTTAATGTATTCCACTACATAGCAAAAAAAACCCCGAACCAAATAAACCCTGAATATTCATAAAATTCTTCCCTGATGTTCATATTGATGAAAGTTCATAGAATCATAGCATATCTCAAGTTGGAAGGGACCCATAAGGATCATTGAGTCCAATTACCTGTAGAGTTCAAGTAGAAAGCAATTTTCTTTTAAAAGTTATAATGAATGACACTATTTATGAGCCATTAAAGAGAAATTCAGAAGTTTGGAACTTAAGCTGTATCTTAGTAGGTATCAATAGTTTCTATACCATTAAATGGTTCCTTAAATTAGTAACTGCATGTGACATTAGCAGAGTTGCTATATTATACAGAAGTCACGTTGCTAATTCCCAAGAAGCCAGAAGTTATTATTTAGAGGTTCACTGAAACATGCATAGTACTAGCACACCTATCAAGATGCTTGAGATCATCTCAAGTACTAAAGAAACAGCCAAAGTTTACTTCATTTACAAACAATACTACTATCTTAATGACAAATAATACTTTTAAACAGAATGTGTAATACCCTAACTTGCTTGCTTTTAATGGTTATCTTGCATTAGACATTGGTCAGGTGCAAGTTTTCTGGAAAGAACAATGCTTTTTTTGAATGACATAACTGTACTCCCACCTACACATTTTTATCACCATCTAGATTAGCTGACTTGGTGATACTGTCAGCACTCTGGTTATGGCAATGTGGAATTTATCATGAACTAATTTACCTTGAAAAGGACTTGTTTCAATGAATGTTGAATCCATAGTGTATGGCACAATATTCATATTCTTGCTCCTAAGTGAAAGAGCTTTACATTCTTCCTAGATCCCAGTTCTTTATTAAGAAAAAAAAAAAATTTTTTTTTTTTTTGACCAACAGCTCTTAGTCAGGGACACCTTCCACTAGACCAGGTTGCTCATAGCCCCATCCAACCTGGCCTTGAACACTCCCAGGGATGGGGCATCCACAACTCCTCTGGGCAACCTGTTCCAGTGCCTCACCACCCTCATAGTGAAGAATTTCTTCCTTATATCAAATCTAAATCTACCCTCTTTCAGTTTAAAGCCATTACCCCTTGTCCTATCACTATGTGCCTGTGCAAAAAAGTCTCTCTCCAGCTTTCTTGTAGGCCCTCTTGAGGTACTGGAAGGCTACTATAAGATCTCCCCAGAGCCTTCTCTTCTCCAGGCTGAACAACCCTGACTTTCTCAGCCTGTCTTCACAGGAGAGGTGCTCCAGCCCTCTGATCATCTTCGTGGCCCTCCTTTGGACTTGCTCCAACAGGTCCATGTCCTTCTTATGTTGGGAGCTGAATGCAGCACTCCAAGTAGGGTCTCACGAGAGCAGAATAGAAGGGGAGAATCACCTCCCTCGACCTGCTGTCACACTTCTTCTGATGCAGCCCAGGACATGGTTGGCTTTCTGGGCTGTGAGCGCACATTGCCAGGTGATGTTGAGGTTTTCATCAACCAACACTCCCAAGTCGTCCTCCTCAGGGCTGCCCTCAATCCATTCTCTGCCCAGCCTGTATTTGTGCTTGAGGTTGCCCAACCCATGTGCAGGACCTTGCACTTGGCCTTGTTGAACTTCATAAGGTTCGCACAGGCCCACCTCTCAAGCCTGTCAAAGTCCCTCTGGATGGCATCCTTTCCCTCCACCGTCTCAACTGCACCACACAGCTTGGTGTCATCGGCAAACTTGCTGAGGGGGCACTCAATTCCACTGTCCATGTTGCCAGCAAAGATGTTAAACAGCACCGGTCCCAATACCGACCCCTGAGGAATGTCGCTTGTCACCAGTCTCCACTTGGACATCGAGCCACTGACCACAACTCTGAGTGTGACCATCCAGCCAATTCCTTATCCACCGAGTGGTCCATCTGTCAAATCCATGTGTCTCCAATTTAGAGAATTTTATCACCTTCCCCACCAGCCCCTCCTTGTTGGCAAGAACAAAGTCCAGCATAGCACCTCTCCTCATTGGCTCCTCTATCACTTGGAGAAGGAAGTTATCATGAACGCATTCCAAGAACCTCCTGGATTGCTTATGTCCTGCTGTGTTGTCCCCCCAACAGATATCAGGGTGGTTGAAGTCCCCCATGAGGACTGGGGCTTGTGAACATGAGGCTGCTCCTATCTGTCTATAGAGGGCCTGATCCGCTTGGTCTTCCTGGTCGGGTGGCATGCAGCAGACACCCACTGTAATGTCACCTAATGTTCCAATTCAATGTAAAAATATTTGAAGAGGCATATCTTGCCTTGCAAAAACTAGATAGAGTGCTTTGGTTTGTACTGGTAAAAATGGAAAAGTAGTTTGCCTCAGTTTTGTAAAACCGCAAGTCGCACAAGATTTACATCATCTTCCTTCTGACACAAACTCAAAATTCTCATATAACAACAGTTAATATTTGCTTTGTGTTTCAAAAACCTGATTTACTGAGATGGTTTCTAAACATGGTAAATAATTTAAGAAACTGCAAAGTCTGCATGTGGAAAGGTTCACACGAACCTTGAAAATTCTTTTGTTGCATTATTTAGTATAGTTATAAATGTCAGGTTACTGTTCATAGACGTACGTCTGTTTAGAATGGCATTTGCAGAATAATGTTTGCAAAAGTTCATATGAGTATTCCTCTCAGTGCTGCTGACAAAGATTTTTTTTTTTTTTTTAAATTCTTCAACATGGCAGGTCCCTTTAAAGGAGATGCTTCATCTTTGTTCTGATTTCAGCTCTGTATGTTCTATGGCAGGTCAAAAACATTCCAGGACTGTATAATTGTTATTGCTATTGTCTGTCTTAGTTGCACACAGCAGCTCTGATCAAGTAACAGGATTCTCCACTGAGCTTTATGCTGTACAGTTACGATTTAAAAAAAAAAAAAAAAGACAAAAAAAACAACTCTAAGGAGTTTCCACTCAAAATGTAAGAAAAGAAGATGAAGACAGACAGTGAAATAAGAAAACAAAGAAACGGAAGAATTTATTTGCCAGGATATATCCAAATGCCCAGGGGAAGTTTTTATTTTAATTAAAAGCACTGAGCATATGGAGTACTGTAAGTCAGAACATCCAGTCAGGGCATTAGTTTCAAAGTACCTGTCTTCTGTTTTCACTCTGAATTCTTTTTTTAGAGATGGAAATGATTACTGCATGTCTGAGTTACACCTACTATTTATGATCATATAAACAAACCTGATTCATTGAAAGCGCCATCTCAACCACCGTTACTTTGAATTTTAGGTTAAGAATTGGCAGACCAACAGGAGCTGTACAGTTAAAAAAAGCCTACCTGCTCTTTAGAGATGCTCAAAATAAAAAGCTCAAATGTTTTGAACAATGACACATATTTTTTGTTCAAGGGCAATGACTCAAATCATAGTAAAACATGGTTCTGTATAGCAACTGATTGGGTCAAATTAGGTAAAAAAATTCACTCTCAGGCTGATAATCATACCAGCCAAGCTTATACCTAGAAGGAGCTCATTAGGAAACAAGGCATTAAAAATAAGCAGCTATAATATATCATTGACTGCTTTCCCATGTTCTTCAGCACCACGACTCAAGTGTCTATTGATAAGACTCAGCATGAAGTACTGAGAGACAGGGTACCTGCAGCATGCAATATTTCATACAGATCTTTGCAGTGTTTCCTACAGATCTTTGCTACATTGATGCTCAGCTGGCCCAAGGGATAGCTTCAAATATTTCCTAGAATATTTGATAGTTATTTCCTATTTAGATAGATAGAATATTTCCTAGTTATTTGATACACAGAACTGAGAACAGGAAATATCTCACTGAATACGCCACAGAAGTAACAGATTTGTTCTTCAAACATCTACACACAAAAACATGACAAATCTACTCAGAGAAGCACCAAAGCAGTACCCTAAAACTTCTCCTGTTGAAACAGAAACACCATTCACGGTGCCCACGGACACTTCAGCAAGGCTCTTGCTGTGATTGGTGTGCTTTACAAGGACCTCGCTCTGCCTTCCTCCCAAGGCTGCCTTTCTGACCAGTGAAGATGCGCCTCCAAACTTTGGCACTCAGCCTGTTTGCTTAAAGACAGGCGTGGACAGTGTCTATGAATCTAACGGTTCCAGAATGATTATCCAGTCATCCAACGCTGGCAACATCGCAAGTTTTTACAGAAGTCCTGCAATACAGCTACCTTTTCCTCCAAGAAAAATGTTTTTTCCCCTATACAAAATATAGAACTGTTTCATGTAAATAAGAGGTCAAATGATTATCATAACTTCTTTTTTTTTTTTTTAAACAAAGTAATTTTGAATCTTTGCAGACAAAATATTACTACAACTTAGGACTTCAGACCCAGCTTAGTTACTATGTTATTTTAAAACGCTGTTGATTCATAGAAGAAGAAAAATAAACTGTCAGATATTGGTCACAAGAAACATTTTCAATTCTAAAATCTGATTTCATTCTAAAGCAAACAAAATAGATATTATGAAGGCTTACAATTTTCCACTACAGCTACTTACGAAAATCTAATTTTAGGCTTCAATTTCAAGTTTTATCTGCTGTTATTTTTCCTACAAGTACATCTCTTGATAACATCTCAGTAGAGGATGGTAATTTAATACATTCCATTTCTTTCATTTAATTTCTGCTATTTCAATGAGAAAGGGCTGTTGCCACATAAACCTTTTTTTTTGATCAAAGCGTTTGCTGTTTATATTTCTTTGCTGCAGCAAAATAAATTTTTTTTAAAAAAAAAAAATGTTCTTCATATGATCTGCTTAAAAAAAAAATTCTCCTGATGATAGCTTTTCCAAGGGGAAAATTCTTAGCTATACAACTCAGAATTTACAGAGAACACAAGACAGAAGTGTCCTAGGAAATGTCTTCCATAAGATATTCTAGTTCTGTTTGTTCTAATAAGTAAAATAAAAATTCATCTAAATGACAAAGGCAAACTAGAAATTTTTCAAAATTTTAACCATCCTGCAGCCTGGCTTAATCCATGACTGAAAAGCCAACAAAGTCTGAAGGTGTGATTTATCCATGTGATGTAGGTTGCTCTATAAAACATGAATTGTTATCTGCTGAAAACCATTGGAGAAGCAGTGAAGCTCCTAAAAGCAAAATTATTGCAAGTAGTAAATATGAGACATGCAGTACGGCAAATAAAATTAGATCAACCAAGTTCTAAACTACCAACATTGGATATATTCTTTAGACATTTATAAGTTTTAGCAAATGCAGTCTGACACCAGTTCAGCTCCAGAAGTCTGAACAGGGCTTAAGCAGTTAATAGAAGCATAAAATAGCGTGTGCATAATGTGAATAACAGCCTTTTTTCCAAACAGACCCTTAGGTAGTTCACAAACATCACAGCCAAATGCCCTGTTAGAATTTAAAATATTTACTGCCTACTCTGATCTCTACTTCAGCAACATAAAACACCTACAAATGTTTATCAAGTGATGTATTCCAAACACACACTGGCCAGAATTTCATCAATAACACTTTTGAACCATAACATTTTAATCTCGTGTACTATGGGTGTATCTCAAAGCCCAGACCAAGCTTCACCAGTATTGGGAGAGTTCCCCATAAAGCCCAAGGTGGGCCCATGAAGTTCCTTGAGGGTACTGCCATTTCACTAGGAAAATTCACTTCTAAGTACTTATGAATGCTTTGCACTGTGGTTTTGATAACATTTACAAGACTCAACATTTCATACCATTTACCATACAGACCAACATTATTGACTATTTATTTTAACACCAGGAATCAATGAAAAAAAATAAACATTTCTGCTGGCAAAAGTTTACCTTCTATTCTGACTACATCTCTTTACAAAAGATGTTGAGCGTCATCTCCTATTTCACAAAATGTACTTATTAAAAACATCATTAATTTTCTTGCCACAGAAGATGCAGGACAATCTACTTAACAGGCAGACTAGATTAGAGTCATCTAAGTGAAGCACCTGAAGAAGGGTGAAAGGTTAAGATCTTTGTATAGAATTAATTCTCTGACATCTGAGTGTTAAACCCTAAAAAAGTATGAAAAAAAATCAATTAATGGCAAATAAATATACAGAGGCATTAGCTGCTCCTAATCTCTGCGCTATTTTCTGTCTTAGCTGGGAAAACAACAATACAGAAGTTTGAAGATAATGCTCACCTTCACCTCCTAGTCCCAGTAAATACTCAAGACTCAATATAGTAAAAGAAAAGCTTGTGAATAATTTTGAACTGCTGCTGTTAACATTTAAATATAGGAAATAATTTATTCTGTCTTCCAAAAGATTCAATTTCAATTGAAAATGAAATATTAAACCAACAAAGTATCTTCTTCTGTAGACATATTGTAAAATCTTTCTTTGAATACATCTTACGGCGCCATCAAAACATAAAGCTGTCTTTGTTGAATTGTTCTCAGTAACAAACACCATCTATTTCAGAGTGCCCCAAAAGCCACTGTTCAGTTTTTTAATTCCTTTTCCTGAAACAATCTAAACATTAACAAGTAAAAGTCAACTGCCCCTAAAAGTTATGGCACTGCATGAGAGCATTTTAAAACTATATGGTTTAGACTTCAACCTCTGGTTTCTAAGAGGATGCACTCATTTACATTTTCAACTTATATCTTTCTTCTTCTTAAAAGATAATTTTTTTCCCCCTCAAGATGAAAACAGATTCTTCTACCACTATTGACTGCAACAAGAAAAACAGCAATTTACCAAAAAACCCATTAACAATTTAAAAGTGCTGGCAGCATAGGACCAGAGTACCAGTAACAGAAATTGGTGTTTACTACATTTCCCTAGCTTCATATTTCTATGTTTAAGCTACTCTTTGCTAAAACCGGAGAATGAGAGAGACCTAATCTCAGCAGAGCTCCAGAAGGCCTGGGAAACTGAAATTTCAGTTGAACTGAACATTTTAAAGGTAGTTTTCTATGACCTGAAAAGAAAGCTGTTTGAGTTTTTTCCCCTCTACTCCCTGGTTTCATTACCCCTAGTGCTTTAGATTCTAGAGGGGAGAGAAGAGAGAAATCTTTGCTGTCCTCATTTCTCCCACCCTCTTTAATTTCATCTGTGACTTTAATTATATTTCTTCTCATAAGCTTGTCTTGCCTTTATTTTATTTTTAAAGAGATAAGAGCTTGCAGCAAGGCTCCCTAAAAAACTCTTTCAGCTCTATTTTTAATGCACACAGTAAAGTCAGAAGCATACATTAAAAAAAAATACAAAGAGTAGCTGATTATTAATTCCAGTTAAACCATTACTGAGAGAGAATCACTGATCAGAATTATACTAATTAATTTTACATAATCAGTGATTTTCTACAAGAGCAGCTTTGTGAGCACTTACAGTCTGTCAGGCTTTGCTTAATGTTAAATCCTCACCTTTTGCGCTTGCACACTTTACAGCATTGTTGAAAACTTGTCGACAAAAGTAACATTGAAACTTTTAGTATATGCGTGAGCTAAAAATGGAATTACTTCCTTTTGATAGTTAATTACTGCTTTGGAATCGCTAAGTAGGAGAAATGTTTATTAATCTATGTACAAAGTTCCCTTTAAGGGTAATCATTTTATCGCTTTGCAGCACAATTCCAAAACACAATTCAGCACTTGACAGCTTTTGTTAAGCTTGTTTTTGATAACTGGATACAGAAGTTGCTTGTGGCCATTTGGATGCAACCATTCTAGTTTCACAGAGCTTTTGAGAGTGATCAGACTTAAACACATCACTCATTCTGCTGAGCCAGCTTGACAGTTTTGATAGCCCATTACAGTAGTTTATATTTCATTTCTGGAAGATTTCAGTAGACATCTCCGAATTAGGCTACCTTGGAATCTCAAGTTCCAGTGGGCTCTGACTTTGATCTCAGGTCATCACTACTTAATGCAAATAACCCATGGCGAGTCCTTTCATATTAACATTAACCGGGAACTTTTCCAGTACTACTTTCTCACACCCTTCTTTATTTATAACCGTGTTGGACAGCTCAAGAGGCACCTCTGTGAATCATCGCAAACTATTTCTCAATATTTCGATTAAAAATTAAATCGAACAATAATTAATGGGTATGATATTTGTTTGATTAAAAGCAAGTCAGCGATAGCCTTGTGGAAAATAAAGTTGTTTGCATTTTATTCCAGAGAAAGTGAAAGAGAAACGCATATTGTAAATTCTCTCTGTTCTTTTCTCCTTTGAAATGGTAATAGCAATGCAACGGGGAGAAAAGCTGGATCAGGACTGAGCAAATAGGGGGAATGTTATTTGTGAATATTCTATGATGTACAAACCAAGTTTTGACTTGGTATTATTCGTGCCCTTCTGTTTAACATCTTAAAAATTCATAGGGCCAGTAGTAGCAGTAGTCAAACACTAACGTTGCATTTCAATCAATCTGACCACAGAAAGAAGACATGCATTTTTAACTTTCCAAAGAACAACTCAGAAATGAAAGTGATAGTGTAAGATGGCTGAAAAAGCAGCAGAAAATCTTCCGTTCCCCTAACCAGATGTTTGAGTGGTCCGGCTTTACAAGCCTGTTTTATCACCAGCAGCAATCTGACCTGGCTTGCTAAACCAAAGAGCATTTACTATCCTTTCCCACAGAAGAATGCAAACATGCAAGGAAATGTGAACAGCTTTCTGTATGTCAAAGATAAAATACGCTTTTTGAACGATAAGGAAAACTAAAAACCATCCCGTGCAAGTATCTGCTCAGTCCACTGCGTTTAACAGAAACGCTTCCACATTGTACTAAATGCATAACACACTCCGTTCTGAACTCTCATCTTGTCTCTTTCCATCATAACATACACTCAAATTATTGTCCAATATAGAGCAATGCTAATGTAAACAATATTTACATCAGCTAACAATCTTGCCTCTAGCTTTAATTTAAATTACTTCAATTTAGATTGTTTATGGGAAATACAAGATAATACATGAAGAAAAAAAAATGTAAAGAAGGAAGGGAACTACTCTGTTCTCTTTAGGATTTTCATTGAAAAAAGGCCTACATTGGTGTATCCGTAAAAGACCGGTGCCAAACACAAAGACAGAAAGTATCCAATAAATGTAGCCTGTGCAACTGGTTCTCAGCCAAGGTACTTAGAACTGAAATGTGTTCACACACTATTAAAATGTTTCTGAACAATCTGCAAACAATAAAAAAACCCACCACCACAACACACAAACAAAACAGACTCCATATGTTAACGTATATACTAAATAAAATTTCTATCAATACGGTCAGGAAACGTTATTGTTAAGCACCCCAGAAAGATAGTCCGCTGCTTTTGTTGTTGCTTTTTGTTTTGTTTGGGGTTTCTTGTTGGGGTTTTGGGGTTTGGTTTGAGGGGCTGGGGCACAGAAGGAGGGTTAGGGTGGTTTGGGGTTTTTTTGGGGGGTTTTTTTGGTGGGTTTGGGGTTTTTTTTGTTTGGGTTGTTTTGTTTTTTGGGTTGGTTTTTTTGGGGTTGTTTTGGTTTTTTTTTTTTTAAATCTCCCCCTGACCTCCCCACCCATATTTAGATTAACTTTAGGCAGGCACTAAATTAAGCCATTCATCCAGAGGTGAAAGACACTTATGATCTTTTTTCTCTCCTAAGCATAACAGTATAAACCTCATTCAGAGATTTATAGAAGGATTATAAAAAGGCACATGCCACACTGCCCTGTCCCATCTTCTCCCCATCTCACTCAGAATAAGCGAATACTACAGAAGAAGTTTTTAATCAGAAGAAACTTTACTTTTCCCTGCTCCATGTTTTCCTCTGCCAGGAGAAACACAGGTTGAACAACATATCTTAAAACTTCTGCAAAGTTGTGCCTGAAGTCACTCAATACAAATAAATACATTGCCCAGGGCTGACGAGCGCAATGTGTTACTGAATTATGTCCTTCACCAAATATTAACGCCGCTATTATCCGTGCAGGATTCTAGCATGATTCTACAGGTAACGCTACCAGTAACAAATCCTACTTCTCTTCACCAACAAGTTATAGAAATACCATTATGTGTTTTTTCTTCTCCATGGTAAATATAACAGTCCTTGGTGCTCAATGAGCATTAGGGAATAAAGCTTTACCATAACGATAAGACGACAGCCAGTTACTTTTCTCATTTATATATGGAGATAAATAAAGCTCAGAGAAGACAACTGACTTAGTTTCACCTTTAAAAGCTTGTGACAGAGCCAAGAGCAGAAATTTCTTAGCCTTGCATTTAAATTATAATACCGGTCATTAATTTAGTTGTAACATTTACATATATTTAAGTTTCAGCCGTATCTGGTTAAGATATCATTATGCAGCAAACACTTAGAGGATGTGTAGATAACGTGGCTGTATGATTAAGGAAGTCATGTTTTGCTATGAGGCACCGAAACAATGGGGCAAACCAGAGGGACTAGCAGCAAACAGATTCAGCCTACCATGAAAGAACTCTTGGCAGTATCTACTGGAATGTTAATTAAAAGGAAGAGAAAATAAAATGACTGTCCCCAAACGGTTAAACAGTATCCATAGCAAGAATGGACTAGGAGAGGGTTTGTCAGCGTGCTTTGCAGATTTCTGGTGCAGATCACAGCAATGATTTTATTTTCCCCAGAAAAAAAGCAGTTCAAAGTAGGGGTGACAAGGTATTTTCAGCTATGAGGGGCTAGGGCTTGTGCAAGTTGGAGAGAGTGTGAGCATGAGCGTATGTGACTTATTTTTAAATTTGGTTTTCAATTCCTAAGATTCAGTAGACAGTCTCTTGGGTGTCAGTATTTTGTCCCTGTTTTAATGTGTCTGCAGCATGTAACTGAAAGATGCAAGTAAGCAAAGATGTTACCAATATTTGCAACAAAACGTAAGGTCTTTTTTGTGTGAAACAGAAAACTCGGGGTTTTTTTTACTAAAATGCATAATTATACTGGGCAGGGACATTCAGATAAGTAGACTTTGATGTGCCTAAAATTGCTAATGTTGAATTTTGCAGTAGTTAATCACTAACATTAAAAACTGGAACTCACAGAATCACAGACTGGCTGAAGTTGTCAGGCACCTCTTGAGATCACCTAGTCCACCCCCCCTGCTCAAGCAGAGTCACCTAGACCAGGCTGCTCAGGGCCACATCCAGTTGAGTTTTGAATATCTCCAAGGATGGAGACTCCACAGCTTCTCTGGGCAACTTGCTACAGTGCTTGACCACAGAGTAAAAAAAAAAAAGGGGAGGGGGGGTGCATTTAAATGGGATTTCCTGTTCTTCAGTTTGTGCCCATTGCCTCTCGCCATGTCACTGGATACCCTGAGTCAAGTTTGGCTCAGTCTTTTTTACTCCTGCCGATCTAGTATTTATACACATTGATAAGATCCCTCCAAGCCTTCTCTTCCCCAGGCTAAGCAGTCCCCGCTCTCAGCCTTTCCTCCTAAATCTGATGCTCCAATCCCTTCAACATCTTCATTGCCCTTTGCTGGACTCACTCCAGTATGTCCATGTTTCTTTTGTAGAGCCCAGCGCTGGTGTCAGAACTCCAGATTTGTGTCTCACTGGTGCTTTCTAGAGGAGAAGGATCACCTTCCTCAACCTGCTGGCAACATTCTTCCTAATCCAGCCCAGGAGGCTACTAAGCCTTCCTTGTTTCACGGGCACGTTGCTGGCTCACGTTCACCTTGGTGTCCACCCGGAGCACCAGGGTCTTTTCTGCAAAGCTACTTTCCAGCTGGTCACCAGTGCAGGAGGTTATTCCTCCTCAGCTGCAGGACTCTGCGTTTTCCTTTGCTGAACCTCACAAGGTTTCTGCCAGACCATTTCTCCAGCCTGTTGAAGTCCTTGCATTGAATTCCATGTGATGTATGCTTTGACAGACCTTCTTCACGTTGCCTCTAGTCATTTCACCAACACTTTTATTAAGCAGTAACAGCATACATCATGGTATACACAGTCAAGGTTTCCTTATGCTAATTTTGACAGTACTGAATTACTGTCTACTATTTAAAGTACCCAAATCACTCTGTACTGTGAAAACTTTCTGCACCTTAGCTATAGGTCACCAAACTGTTCGCCACCTTTTCAAGATTCTTAACAAAAACACAAAACTGTACAAAAAGAGTAGGATGTCCTAATTCTCCTTCTCAAGGAATTTTTCTGCAGAACTGTGAAGTCTTTTCCATGTTTATCTTCCAATTTTTCACTTATCAATCTCTCCTGATGATTAAGTTTGCCAGCCCGGATGACAACTTTGGTATAAATAAATGGAGTATTTTCAATTTCTCTCACCCTTGCACAGAGAGTTATTCTTACAGTTATTCTTATCAAATCCCTGTTAAATAAAACCAGCCATATATCTCAATACATGCAAGTACATACCTAACAACCCACTGCATTTTTAGACAGATTAGGTATTTTAAAGCTGTTGAATAATCATAGAACAGCAGCATCAGTTAACAATAACAATTTTGAAAGGAAGTTTGAAAACACAGATCAGACTGAAAAGTTATGTTTGTATTTACTGAAATCATGAAAGTGGATTTTCCTCCAACACAGACTGTAGGCACAGCATGGCACAGTCTAAAGATGGTTTCATTTGACACTAAGTCTAAGGACAGGCTAATGTCAGTGAAACCCATGTACTGGAAAAATGTAACCCTTTTAAGAACAGCAGATCAGGAATAACAACGTATCAGAAATTATCATATTCTAACAAGAATTTTTTTTGCCCCCATGATAAAATTCTTACAGTGCGTTTAAATGGAATTTAAGTTAAAAGAGAAAGGTATATACAAGAAAGCACTGTAGTCACTTAATTTCTACTTCCTGTAACGTTTATTACCACAGAAGATGAGCGCTGTAGGAGTGCTTTATGCAGATGTAGCATTTATCTCTATTGATAAAATCCTAAGATACTAGACCTAAGTTTAGTACACAATGCATGCAAACCATTTTAAAGAGTCCTAGAAGTGCTCTGCCTAATTTACCTTTTTACCTTTAGAACCTTCATTCATAAATAAAATCCACATAGAAATATGACATAGCGTTAAAAAAACCCTCCATAATACACACATAACCAAACCGATCAGCTTCATGAGAAAGACTATCCAGCGTGTGAGTCTTTCCTGACTGGACCTCGTGTCACTACTGGACCCTTTCCTGTCACCAAGTTAGATCAAGCAGCTAGTCCTGTCCTTAAACTGTTACATCTTGGCTCCACACTTGTTGGATTCAGCATCAGCTCTTTCCAACAAGCTACCGGCAAATTTCTCAGCTAATACATCTTTGAAATTGAACCTTATGGCTCTGGTTTGTCACTACATCCAACCGCGCTCAAAAGTACTAAGGAGAAACGGCCACGGGGAGCTGGCTCCAGCTCCGTTATTCGTAGCTGCGAGGTATAAATCAGAGATATATCGTGACTGCTGTGAAAGACAGCAGTGGAGAACCAGATGTAATACAGCTCTGCTCAGCCACCTTCTCCTGCTTCCTTGTTCCCTTTTCCTTAAGGCACACAAAGTATTTCCAGCAAAAATGCTTAAAAACCATATCAGACTCCCAAGTCATAACATTAATAAAGTAATTGATTCTTGTCTTCTGAATGTGTTTCTGTCACCAAGCATTTTTCATAAATATGAAAGCCTATTCCTTTAGTAAAGGAAAAGAGATTAAGTAAGCAAAAAAAACACCCCACCATCAGAAGCTTTCACAAAGAGAAGCAAGAAAACTCATGTAAACCCAAGATAAAACAGAAGAGTTGGCTAAACTGTCAGCTAGCCTTTCTTTCATGTCTGGGATATTATTTTCCCAGGAATTGTGCCAACACAGATTTGCTGTGCACCTTATGGCTAGACGCACAAACTGGCAGCAGGGGTAGCAGTCCTGAGGGAGAGCTTTCCATCAGTCACAGCCCCTCCAGAGGTCTGAGCCTAAGATGATGCAGGACACCGATGTCCTCCATGGCCAAGTTATTTGTCGTTCCTAATGAAAACTGACTCACAAGAACTATTTTTTATTATCATTGGTTTATTTTAACAGGAGCTTTGGCTGGGAGATTTGACTGGCAAGGAAGGTTGTTTTCTCGGTCTGAAATACTTTTTTCAAACTGCAGTTGAAGTGTTTGCTGACATAAAGTTACTCTAAAAGGCCATTTATTTCCAACTTTTAGTTTATGTATTTCCAAATCACTGTAGAGCTGAGAAGTTCGCTACTTACTAATTTATTATTAAATCAGAACAACTAATTGAGATTGCATCCGCTCAGTGGCAGCTCTAACACCTTTTAGCTGGTGGACAGCTCCGTCACTTTGTGTTCTGGTGTGTACATCTGCTCCAGGACGCTGCAGTGCCAGGCTTGCTGCTTGTAAGGGTGCCAGCCAGGCAGGGGAATTAAATTAATTCCCAGGAGGGAATTAAAACTCAAAGACTTTGCCATTATGTTCTCTACTACCCCAAAGTAAAACTGCCCCTGCATCCACTTTAAACATTAACAGTGCCATCCAATATTTCAAGATCACAGAATTAGAAAAAACTGCTACTGCAGTGAAAGTACAAATATCTTTTTTGGAATATTTTAACTACCAATTCTTTTTCGTAAATGAATTAAATAGCACTTTGTTGAAGGTTTTAGAAGAAATATATACAACAATTAAGGAAGACTTACAATAATTTTACCTGCCTATACATAATCAAAATAAATAAAAAATAGATGTTAAATGCTGAATTTTAAAATAACCTTGTCATTTTTCAGTACAATCCATTTTTAATTTTATGACATTTATAACATAATAGATATTAGTTATCAGGTCTTATTAGCATAAGAAAGAACTACAAGCTGTACCAGTTGGGAAACTAAATTACTGTCTTTACGTTTAAGTATTACATTGACAAATACATTGACCTTTACATTATGTTATGCTTAAAGGTTAAAAAAAAATGTGTTATTGTTGGTTCTATTGTAATTTTAAAAGGTTAAAAAAATGCATTATTGTTGGTTTTACTGTAATTTTAGACACAAAGTTTCCCCTGAAAAGCCTACTGAAGGATAAAAGATTGATATAAATTGGGGGGGGGAGTGGGGTGATAAATTATTAATATCATGGGACAACTTACACAGCAACTCTTCTACAAGGTCAAGACTAGATATTCCCATTGGAACAAACAGAGAATGTAAGTGGAAAACAACTCTTGCCTTTCTGGGGATACTCATCCGAGAACGGTATCTTGGGTAATGACATGTTTTAAGCTTTACCTTGCACTGGCCACAGTCATAATTCATCTCTTTTGGGTTTTGGATACACGCATGTATGTTTCACTCGTAAAGATTATCTATAAATTTCTTACAGCTGCTTTTCAGAAGGTTTCAAATGACAACTGGAAAGCCCACCAACATTGCATGGCATCTAAGAGACAGGTAAAACACAGCAATGCACAAAGTTTTAGGGTCTCTAACACAGGATTTATTGCCTAGCTTCTTCTGATATTAATATGACAGAACAGAATATTTCAGTTGGAAGGGACCTAGAACAATCATCTAGTCCAACTGCCTGACCACTTCAGGGTCAAACAGTATTATAATAACAATTACAATCATTATAGTTAAAATAACAATTACAGTCATTATAATATCTTGTAAAACGAGTTTGAGAACGCTAATGATTCACCAAGTCCAACCACAGTCTTGGTAGCTCATCCTCAGGTATGGAAATTATCAGGATGAACTTACCATTGGAAGAAATAAAACACAAAAAATGTTTTACTCTTCATCTTGTGAGAGAAAAAATAAGTCTTATTTCTGGTTCAGTTTAGGAATTTCTCTCATCTTTGTCTCTCTATATTCCAGAGGCCTACTCAGAAGCACAAAGCAATGCAAAGAATCATAAAGTTGGAGGCCGGGGCGGGGGGTGGGGTGCTGTGCATCCTTTATGCAGAAAGGAATGAGCTGGACACGATACAAACCCACCTTCCACTTCTATCCTGATTTGCTTTCAGCATCCTTGTGCCAGTAGCACCTATATCCACAAGTATAGGGGAAAATCTGCTGAAATTCCTTTTTATATGGGTTTTCAGCCAGCCCTTTTCTTTGGCTTGCAAGCAGTATGCTAACCTGGGTGTTTGCTGACTGATCTGTTAGGACGATGTTAAACTCACTGTGCATTTTTCACTGACTGACTACAATGTGGCATATTGATTTTGCCTTTCCCTAGTTCACTTCTAAAACCTACACAGTCAAAACTGTTACTTATTTGAAGCTTTCTGCTTCTCCAGCCCTGTTCTGACAGATATCTGTGTTCTGACACCATCTGCTATCTTCATATTCCATCACTGAACCACAGGCTAGCACTTCTGCTGTGACAGCTTTTGAGGTGTAAAATACACTTCTCTTGACATCTGCCTCAGCTCATCCATCCTCCCCTAAAAAAGGTCTGAAAATATTCTTGAGATACTTTACATTTTAATTTCTCTATAGGATCCTTCTTCACTAGAAGGATGCCAACTTTCTGTGGTTTATTGTCTTTCAATTTTGAAGAGAGTTTGTATTTTTTGTGTACAAGCTCACAGTGCAGTAGGCAGGCAGGGAACGCCTGACACGCCAAATTAATGCTGCATATTCCTGTCTGCTGCCTGTAAAAGCACACAGAAACATGCATGTGTCCCTTATAGGCTTAAGACAACTAGATATTCCAACTCTTTTGACTGCAGTGTCACACTCCAGTTAAAGAAACCATCTGCTCTCCTAAAATGAAAAAGGAAAATAGAAAGCAAGGTGATTAGATGAGTTATGGTCTACTGAACTACAAAATGGAAGCTAATCCCATCTGAGACTCCACCTCTGCACACCGTCAGTCCACCCAATATATTTACCTTTCAAGTTTTGATGACATTCACCTCATTTTCTCACAAAAGTATCACAAGTAAGTTAGTGCTGTAAAAGCACTTTGACAATTCAGGATCTAAGATGTAGCTCATTCTCCAGCCTTTATTAACCATGATGCAACAAAGCTATTCTAGAGCAAGGTGTGTCTTAAAATTATTGCCTTGCCAAAAAAGAAAAACAGGTACACTTCTAATCACAGGAGGAGGGAGGGTTGTGCCTCTTTCTTTTCAAACTATATCTGACCATCCAAAATTCAACATAACAAAACATATGTGGAACATATTAGAATTAGGCGGCAGAAGTCATGAGTAATAACACCATGAAAGAATACTTATGAAGGACTAAAAAAAAAAAAAAAAAACCACAGTCACTAAAAATGTAGTAAAATAGAAAAAGAATCTGAGAAAAGTATAAATCAAAAATTATAAACAAGAAACACAGCTAGGAAGTGGTGAGCTTCCATCTTCACTAAACACACAAAGAGAATCCATATTACTGAATGGAGGAGTGGTGTTACTTTCCAAATTTGAGTAATGCAACACAACATAGAGAGGAGCACTCTTAAAATGTTCCAATAGACAAAACCACAAATCTAACAGGTTATTGTCATTCAGCTCAAGAGTTACTATTATGAGTCATTTTTTTATAGGCTTCTTATAGGTCTTTAAACACATTTAATCCATAAACATGTCCGATAGTATGCGTTCACATCTTGCCAGAGACAGTCATCACCAGTAACATAGTTTGTAAGAAGTTTTGTTTTAATAAGTATATTGATTTCCATCCCTCTCTTCATTGTTCCAGCTTCTCTCTCACCTCTCTTTAAGTCTTCCATTGCTCATTTTCCCTAACCATACCTTTCAGCAATAAATTTGCACATATTTTAAGGAAAAAACCCTTTTTCTCCTAAGTTACACATTTGTACCTTTTATTAGTTCTTGTCAAATATATTTCTAAAGCTTGTGCCTGCCTAATACGCGGTACCTATGTTGTCATTCTATCCAAATAAAGACCTACTCTGCATCAAGTAAAATTACTGGTTTATGCCTTTTATACAGCAGGTCTAGGGTGCTCATAATAGTGTTTACAAATAGTCTGCCTACAATAACTCCCAACTGATCTAGGTGCAAGTATCTAACTAAAGTACTTTCTAATTTATCTGCCAGCACACTACCAAAAATCCCTCAATCAGCATTTATTCATGAAATAGACCTCTATTATAAGCAGTTAGTCAAGGTCTCTTCTTTTTGGCTGTTATAAAAATCCTTACTTCCTTCCAAGAGAGGAGGCCTCCTCCATAAATGATCATAACAAATCTATCAATGCAGTAGTTCAAATTTCTTTCAGTGTCCTGCAAAATGAAGATACAAGGATACCTATGTCTGCTACATTTTTTACCTTAAGATCCTTTCACAAGCATCCACATAGTACTTTATGACATAACTAAGAATTTTTTGTCTCATATTTCTAAATGAGAGGACAGATACTTAAGATACTGTAATTATTTTAATCATTGTTTTGGGTTTTGTATTTCTCTGCAGCACATAATTCGTAACAAAACTTGTGCAAAATTATCTGTTACCTCTTATGAGGTAATTAATAGCTGTCTTGCCAGAAGTTTTATATAAATGTTTTTCTTAAAATTTCTTGCTAGAAGTCTGTCTGTATTAATATCCTACTATAACTTTGTATATTTTTATTCAATATATAAATACTATTATTTGCATTTAATATTTACCTGTTTACATAAATGCTTGTGTCATTTCTTCATTTACATATAAGTTCTCAGTTACCTCTATAACCCCTTGAAAGGCACTTTTGCTTGCACACACACACAACTTTTCAGATAAACATCGCAGTTTTTTCTGCTTTATAATTTTGCAAAGCGATAGCTTTATCTCTTTGTCTCTAATTTCTTCCAAAAAAAGAAAAAGAAAGAAGAAAATAAAGAAACTATTGGCTTATGTTTTATTCCAGGAATGAAAGGGCCTATGAGACAAGCCTTCTCCAGTTTTAGGAGGTTTTTCAATTTGTTCTGTTCTGGTCCTTTTACAAGGGGAAGCGTCACCAACAAAATGACCTAGAATCACACTCTGCCAATACTCCATAGGATTTCTTTTTCTAAGATAAAATAACAACAGTTAAACTGGCCGTCACAGCACTCTGCTCAGTCCCTGGGGGTATTACTGAGTTGCCCTCGTCCCATATCGCATAGTCCAAAACTCTAAACATGTCCTGTTGTTATACCTCTTAGCCTTTTCTGCTTACCCCAAAAAGTATAAGCTCACCTTCGCTCTGCTTAGTGCTATCGCCTCTGCCCAGTGAGCCCCTTACGGCTGCCCCTAAAAAGCCAGGCAACTGCACTGCAGTATCCCACGGACCGGGCTGTCAAGCGATGCTCAAGGACTCTCCTCCACACCACTTCCCTCCACACTCACTTTCTTCCTTCTCTCACCCTCTATCTACTCATTTCTGTTTGCTTCAGAATGTGTCCTTCCTGCCGCCTTCTTAGTCACCATCATGGGAAATGAAACATTCTCTTCCTCCCATAATTCTCCTTCTCAATTTTATTCCTTGCATATTACTGTTCAGAGTAGCACAAATCTTCAATAACTTTAATATCGATATTTTTCTTATCTTCTGCCCCCCTTGCCTTTTGGATCATTTTGCTCTTAAGCTTAACAGTTTAGCAATCTGTACTTTAGTGTGTTCTCACTTTCTGTGTTGAAGGAAAACTGAATTTTTCATATTCTTCCAATAGATTCAATTTCTCAAGGATTTAGTCCTGTCTTTTCTATTCTTTATGATGTACTGCTGTTCTTGATGTGTTTAAAAGGAAAAAAAAAAATTCCTATTTTATATTTTCTGTTTCAAGCCAGCCTGTAATCTTCCTCAGGTCTTTATTCCTCCGTGTAGCTTGTGACAGGTCTTGAAACACCGGTACCATATGTTCTCCCAGAGTAAGATCAGAAAGCTCTCTAGCTTGCTTCCCCCCCCCCGCCCCCAAGACTCTTCTTTCCACTCAAAATGGTGCAGTCTTAAAATTGTATTACCATGTTTACCTGAACTGAGAATAAGAGCAGTAAAGAACTCTATGCCTTCCTCTACCTATGAGTCCTGCAATTATTTTCTATTGTAGAAAGGCCCAAGTCTTGCCGTAATATTTAGCACACACTCCTCCTCCTGAAAAATCCTCAGATCCGTATTTTTTCTTTCACAATTTTCTACAGCCTTTTCAAAATCTTTTCCTTTCTTTGTAGTCATAGTGATTTATTTTGTAAAGTTACTATATTTACAGATCTTTATTCATATTTATCTTACAGATAAGTATTTGATTTTTACCTCCAATTTTTAACCTCCTATTCATTCCTCTCAAGCTTCACCTGCTACAAACTTTAGAGATTTGACAGAAGCAGACCCCTCAAAATCCTGCCCAGCAGTAGGGACTGTTCTGTCTGTCCTCTCAGCACACACCGCTCCCGCCTGTGGTGGACATTTTTGAGCTCCATGGAAGTGTCTTGGGGAACAATCCCCAGATACAAGTGTTCACTGGTTCCATAAACAAGGAAAGACTTCTCGGAAGTTCAGCTTAAAAAAAAAATATGGCATTTGCGTTTTCCACCATTCCACCCCCTTTCCCTCTGTCTTGGAGCACTGAGAGCAAATCACCATGTGCTGTGACAATCCCCCTGGCCAGCCTGGATCTGCACGGGTTCAGGACTAAACTAGGATTTAGTGTAACGGGAGCTCAGTGACAATAGTATAAAAAAAGATGAGAGAACTGGGCTTAGGGTCAGCAGAAAGACTTCTTATTCCATCTGTCATTTTGCACATACTATGCTTTCAGAAACTTATTTTCATTAACACTACTTCCTCCATGTTAATAAGCGTGATACACTATATATTATATACATTAATAAGGACATATTCATGCTAGCAGTAGTAATTCAATCAGTATCCAAAGCACCAAACGTGTAACATCTATAGCTCTGGACTCAAAGTGGCTAAGCACAAACACACATCTTCACACATCTCAATACAAGACTGCCTCTCAAACTCTTGCCTTGATTTGACTGACTGCACTCCCTGAACATAAGTTTATCAGTCCTTCAACATACTTCACAGATGGTACTATGGAAAAGTTCCATGACTGGGCCTCTCCAGGAATAAAACATTGCAAGCTTTACCAAGCCTATGAAAAAACTATTTTCAAAATGACAAATTAAAATCTCTAATTTTCATTTGCTTTAAGTTTTAACCCTGCATCAAATTTAGCACAGAATTTTATTTGCACTGCTAGTAGACCTGAAGCCACTTGGAATAATACCTTTTTATTATTTAAAGGCTCTAAGAAAACTACAGACCATTCACCTTCAATTAGAGACCACTATAAAAGTGTACTTTCACTACTGTCTTAACTGACAGATGTTCTTCCCTGAATGCCACCTGGCATCAAAACCATCCAGTTCTTGCAAGGAGTGCTGTGCTGGTACACGCGACAGGTTGGCAAACCACAGGTGGCTGTCAAACCTGTAAAGATGTATGTAATGTCAAACTTCTGCAGCTACATTCAGCTCCCCTTCAACATCACCAGGCTGTGCACGGGTCCGCTTTGGGCACATCTCACCGAAAGATCAGTGCGTATCTAAGCGAGTATAGATACACCTATCTCGTACAAAGGAGAGCAGCACAGAAATACTGGACCTGGCAGAAACCTGTGTCAGGGCTGGGTGGTCCATGAAACCTCCACAGAGCACAGGTCGGTGCTCAAGCTGCTGGCTCAGGTCCAAAAGCGCAGCTGGTAGCCCGCGTGGCTGGTAGCCCGCACTGCTGCTAGCGGCAAGCTACCCTGCACACATGCTGCCAGTGGCGCCCAGGACAGCATTTCCACCATGGGGAAAGAGCAGGCAGAGTCATCTTGTGCCCAGCGCACAGACTGAAAAGGAACTAGAAACAGATTCTGATCAGAGATACTGTGGGATGAAAAGAGCTGGGCAGGGAGGGTGGTCAAGCAATAGTGCTTGAAAAACTGAAAGCAAACATATGCTCCCTTGCCTTCTCCTTTTGTGAAACTCAGTAACTGCCTTTATCCCTTTTCCCTCAGTTCCTTATTTTCCTCCAGCAAAGTCCCTACAAATACAGAGTTCAGTCCATTTTGTCTCAAAGAAAAGATTACAGCCCCTTAAACATGAGAGCAGAATAACCATCCATCAGCCAAGACACCTCAAAACCACTCACAAACTGCAGTCTTGGAGAACCTGGGAAAGAAAATGAGTTCCCTCATTCCCGGCTCTAAGCCCAACACAAATGTCATGCTTGGCAAGATGACGCCTTCAGTTCCTTAAGATGATAAATCACTTTGGCTTTACAGTGCGTCCTTGATACTTAAGGATCCCAGATCCCATATTACTGTAACACATCTGCAGGCTCTGGCAATAGAAGAGTGTGTTTATAACCCTAAAACAGACAGCATTTTAGTGACATTTAGTGTCACCAAAATGAAAAATAATTACTCGCCACTGGCTATAAATTAAGTATGTTTATTTTGCCAAGGGCAACATTTACTAGAAATTGTAAATAGCAAGCAAGTCAGAAATCACGTAAATCATGATCCTAGCTAATTAAATTCTGCATCTAATGGACTAAAATTTATTGACAGCTCACTAAAATGAATTAAGAAATACAGTAACTGCATTTGTTGAAAGTAATAAAGTGGTGTTGGGTTTTTTTGGGGGGGCAGGTTTTGGGGTTGGGGGGGGTGTTGGTGTTTGGTTGGTTGGTTTTGCAAGCATTTAGAAGGTTATTATAAAATTGCTCTGGGCCACACTGTTAACTTACAACAGCCAATTACTATTCTCTTTAATCAGAGAAGACATTCCTATTTATTGGAAAATAACTTACTTGGGCTATTGTTTCCAATTTTTATTCCTGCTTAAGAAATTGGACACTTACTAAATATTGAAACCTAGGAAGGCAATAGAGAGATGGTAGTGAGACACATGTGCCAATTTACTTTCTATTAACTTTCTTCGGTCATTTCAGTATTCCTGTCCTGTAGTTTGGAATGAATTCATGTAAACATCTTTGTTATTAAACTAACTAATAGTCGTCACAGTGGGAGAACGCGTGTGTTCAGACCTGTGCTGAGATTTGCCATATGGTTGGCAGATCGTATTTTATCTTCTCTTGCAATGCACGCTAACTTCTGACCAAACCGTCCATTGACTGGTTTAAGTGTTAAGCCTAGGAACAGAAATCACAGAAAACAGGCATTCTGGCAACAAAAAGAATATAAAGGAGAAGCCTGAAGGAAGGGGCACATTAATGAAATCAAAGGAAGAAGCTCCACTGCTCTGTGGTAAAGGATAATAATATGAGCAGGGATTAAATGGCAAATGAAAAAAATATACAAATAAAAAGAGGGTTAAAGGAAGAAAAATGTGTGGCTGACTCAACAGAGCAAAATTTTACTGACAGCTATACTGGGACAAAAAAAAAAAAAAACCCTGGGTATTTTATGGCACATACAAAAGGGCATTACTAAAATAACTAGGATGTTAAATGCAGGAACTGGAAGTAACCAGATGTATAACAATGGAAAGCATATGAGGGGAAAAAAGTAGCTGGAAATTCCCAAGGAAACAAGAGGATGTTTCTGAGGTTAACAACAGGTGAGGAAAAAGGAGAGATATCACTATCATCTGGGCTAATTAGTAAGTTTGAATACTTTCAGAGATGGCCTCCACCTCAACTGCAAAGGAGCAAACAGATTAGCAACTAATTATCTGAATAGGCTTTTATATTAACAGTGATGGTCAGCACAGGAATTGTGCATATCCACCTTTAACGAAGCTATACAACTGCATAACAACTGTGCCCTTCAGTCCCACATATTTCCTGCACAGTATGATGGTAAATTCTTTGGGAATCTTTTCTACCGTGTGCGCCTGCAAATGATGAGCGTGACTGATTTCTTCTCTCAGCTGTATTTTTTATTTTAGCACACTTGCCTCCATGTGATATGATTTTTAGATCACATTTAAACTACTTGGTACTTTTCCGTAAAAGCAATCATCAAATATTTTAATTCATTGACAATATTTATCTTCATTAGCCCAAATTGAAGGTGTAAGTCTAACACATTGCCTTTAACAGCGTATGGTACCACACTTATCTTTCTGGTCTGCCTCCTAAATGTTGAGCTCCACCATAAAAACTTTTTATATTTTATTATTCTTAAGTGCATTCATAGCTGCTTCTTTACTAAAATTACTTCTTTAATGAAGATGTTCCTGCAATAACATCTTAAATTAGTATGTCTTAAGTCCTGAAAGCAGAAACACTTTATGTCACCCTAAAGCTCTTCCCCAAGAGCCATCTTTCACAATACCGAGTAAGGGGAAATGCCAAGGGTGGAAGAGGAAGCAGGGAGCTGGGCTCCACAAACCCCAGCAGCAGAGACTCTGGCCAGAGCTGTGCGACAGGCAGCAAGCATCTCACTGCCAGGACACACATCCGTGGTCACCAGCCACTGGCATTTACAGACTCTGAGAGTAACAAAAAGATACACGTATAAGAAAACATTTATGAATTCTAAAAGAACTAGTCTGTATTCAGTTTTAACATGTATTTGTAGTGCACAGCCACATATACTTCACTTCAGGTCCCCAGGGCCATTTTTCTGTTTATATTCTGTTAGCCCAGTGAACACCAGCAGAAAATGCAATCCAGTTGACAAAAAGCTTCCCAATGACTACTTTAAATCTGTCACATGGTTCTTCCGACAAAAAAGCAAATGAGAATCCTAAAGAAACCCCATGGGTTAAGCAACTTATCCCATTCCCTTCAGACCCCAAATAAGTGAAAAATCAGTTAAAGTACCTCAGACACTGCAAGCTTGGCTTTAAATCATTGTTGACCAAATCAGAGAAAATGAACTTGAGCTCCTTTCTTGAATCCTCCTATGCTGCAAGTAGGCTTAAGCACCGGGTTCATGGATGAAGTGTAACTGGTTTTAATTCTCCTGCTTGAGACAGGCCATGTGAAAGTATGGACGTAACAAAAGCAAAAGGTTTTTTTTAACCACAGAGTATGAAAAAGTTAACACTGTAGTCTGTGACAAAAACAGTAAGGTGTGTTGTCTCACTCTGCACTGATTATCACAGCCAGTATTACATGCCTTATCTATCCTCCTTCCAGACCAATTATATACCTAGTAAAGTAATTCCAGTTATTCAAGAACTGTACAAAATCCTAAGTAAATTTAGAGAAAGATATTTGGATCACTGATGTTTCTTTTAAAAGCCATACATAACAACACATAAAAATTAGGGAAGCTACTTAGCAAACTAGGCATTCCAGGGACTCATTTCCACTTTGGATGAATGTACTGATCTGCAGTCCCCTGCTTCAGAGCGCGGGGAGCAGTGCCTGGGGAACGCACAAGAGGTTTTGGATTGTGTTCTAGAGGTTTTCTAAATGCCTCATTCAAGCAAACTTTCCCTTCTGTCTCTGCTTGAGAAGAAAAAACAGAGGGAATAAAAGAGATGAAGAAAATACGAAATCTTTAAAGTCCTTCTTATTATTCCCAATGAAACCATCATACACACAAAACTGAAGCATTAAGCAGGAGCTGTTAACATGCATTTGGATTTGTAAATATTAGAAATTTGACTAAGAGTACGCTGGAGAAAAAAGCCAATTAAGTGCAATACAAATTCACTTTACTTCTTTGTGTAATAATTTATCACATAATCTTTCATTCATATGTAACAAATTTTCTGCCCTGCTACAGCTCCTACATAGGTATATGCTACATAAAGAACCAGAATCGCGAGCTATTCTATATAGAAATATACTGCATGCAAGCCAAAAATCAGTTCAAAACATGCACACATTGATAATTCAGTCATCTACTGCTTGGATTAGAGAAGTTGCAACTTTTATTATCAAGTATCATATGTAAGGATCCCTTATCTTCACATGTAGGTACTGAGTAAGATGCAGCTGCCCGACACATTCCTTCACCCGGATGGAGCAGCAGGACAAGGCATTGGGCAAGCCACAAGCAGAGGAGAGCAGTGGCTAAGTGCAGGTGACATAGGGCTATGAAGTCTGATAGACATTACGTCATACAGGTAGCAATAGCAGCAGCAGATGAACAAACTCAACACGGTTAGAAAACAGTTATAAATGCTTTACTATTCATAGGCTGGAAATAGCCATACGCACCAAAACAAGATACAAGAACGAACTAAGGAATAAATACACACATACACACACTCTATAAATGTGATGATTTTTAAATAGAAATATCTTTACTTCCAAACCCTAGACCCCAGCAGAATTACACAGCTCTGGGTCACTTTCAACTTCCTCAACATTTCACAAAAAGAGAGTTCAGGGGGGAACAGGTAGAAACTAGAGAATATTTTTTACTTGCTGGTACCACAGTTAGGAAATATAAGCCATACATGGCCAAACGGATCAGCTTAAAAGTCCGCATCATTCAAAATCCTCAGCCGAAGGAGGACTTTTCTTGGAGAGAAATCAGAAGAAAGAAATCAGATTAACTTATCAAATTCTTAGAATACATGAATTTCCTTCAACCCATTTAACTCCAGAAAAGGCCTAGCACTTTGTAGGACCCCTTAGGCAAGATCATGGATTTTCTTGTTTCAAAATTTAAAATGAAACATTCTTCTCATATTAGTTATTATTATAAACATATCATGCCTTACCAAGATAGCCAGTGCGAACAGAAAACACTAAAAACTAAGCTAAAACTTAAACTAAGCAGATGCCAACCCATGATTCTCAAAAGCAAACACAAAGGTTGGAAATTTTAAAGGATATTATAGTAAGATGCTCAAATCTCACTGAATTAAATGAGAGTTTGGCACACAATTCCTCTAGATTGCTTTGAAAAGTCTATGTTGAACAATTGCTAATAATAAATAAAAAAAAAATCTATTCTAAAAACAATCAAGCTGTCCAGAAGTATTTTACAAAAAGAAAGGAATTGAATTTAGACAAGTTCATCTCAAATAATCCCACAACCTCCACTCAACTCTGCACACCCTATAAATAAAAGACAAGATCAGACTTTTCAAATGGCTTAGCATACGGTATACCTTTCCATGACAAATCAAAGAGATCAGTTTTTCTAAGCCCTTGTATCTTTGCTGTACTGCGTAGTCCCCTGGGTTACAGCAACTTCTGTCACTGAGTTTTCCATTATTTACATATTTAGCAAGGTGCAAGTTATCCTAGCCATTACAGCTATCAAAAATATTATTACTATAACTGAATTTTATGTTTGCAAATGATAAAAAAAATTAAGGCAATACTTATAGAAGATAGGTGAATTTGGTTCTTTAATTCCTGAACTTTGTCTCTGAAGGGAGGTTGTTTAAAATATTCAGAGCACTTCACAGTAATCTCCAGTCCCCACAGAAATAAGAATTCTGAGTGGAGCTTTCAATTCACTTTTTATGCAAAGCTATTTAATTTTATTATCAAAATATAAAAATTAGAGACACTAACAACATCTGATTTAAATAATAATCTGACATATATGATTGCTTTTCTAGATTTAATTTTGGAAATTTTTCATATAGCAATATGCAAAACAAATTAAAATGATGGGACACGCCACTTAAAAAGATATTAGTAAGCATTTGTAACACCAGAAGTTTCCTTCCTATTGCTGTCAAAGATAAAAGTTGGTTAGACCCTTTGTTTAGTAAACTAAACGTAGTAGGAAGTTTCCCTGCGAGACCCCTGCACACTTATGCTGACTGCAAAATCACAGAAAGAAACACTCTGGAGTGCCTTTGGGATCTGGCTGCAGGAGCAGACATATCTGTGGCCAACTCAAATGCAAACTTCAGGAAAACTGGGGAAGGAACGCCCACCGTGCACACAGGGCAACAGCAGTGAAGGAATAAGCACAGCTTCACACGATTACCGGACTACAGCAGGGACTTTGTTCTCAGCTCTTGTCTACTCTTTAGACTATCCTTGCACAGGTATAGAATACCATCGATAGATTTCAATGGCATTTAAAAATCCAGTTTATGCAGATATGACTGCCACCCAGCAGAAAGGCCAGGAGTTGTTGAACAATGATTTAAAACTGCTAATGATTATTCCACAGCGTTCTTAATAAAAGAATTATATAACAACTCTCATGTTATTAAAAATTAAAAACAGTTTCTATCCAGTATCATCTGAAAAATGACACTGGAAATACATGAGAGCTACAGGGAAACTTTTTGTCTAAGCAGGTACAACGGTCACCATTTTTGGCTTATTATTTGATTGCATACCTCCATCTTATATCTCTGTACTGAGAAAAGGTTTTGACGTTATACACTTCCAGTCAGACATTCCCTGCCGCAGGGAGTGGTCATCGGACAGCAGCAGCTAGAGCAGACTTTATAGATACATGAGGTTTCTGGCAGAGCACTGGGCCTCAGCCGCCACAGTCTGTGCTTTCCAGTCATGGAGGCTCCCCAGAAAGTTTAACACAGCCCGTTGGTCCATGAGCACGTGGATGGCATGAGCAGCAGGAATGCCACTGATACTGCTCTAGCAAAACAACCACCAGGCAATATTTTTTTCTATCAGTACTTTGAGACAGATTAGCAAGCAAAACTGCAAGCCTCTCAGGTAGGATGAATGCCTTTTAAGTAAAATATACCTAATTGCACTTAAAGTCTTCATCAGAAACACACAAGTAGTCTTCTGCAGCCTAATCACACACACACACACCCCCCAAACTCCAGTTAGTTTTCACATTACTAAGTGTTGTAGCAACCATGTCACAATAGAGCGCAGGCAATTAACTCCAGTATAACAAGCTCCAATGGAACAGGCAGAATTGAGGAACTTGGCCAAGGGATGAATGAAACAATATCTCCAAGTGAAAAGACCTCCACGACAGGCCATCAGCAAAAGAAAATCTATGGCAGTGATAAGCCATTTGTCCCTTGCATCTCATACAAACAAATTTGCAAAGAATGGAGGAAGCTGAAGGACAGTGACCTAAACAGTCTGTCAGGTTTTGCATTTTGCTGGAAACTCCCAAAATCAGTCTTGTCATCATTCGCTATGTTGTCAGACAGGCAATACTTTCTCCAGCTGCAATGCGCTGCTAATAGAGTCATCTTCAAATCACCTTTTAGTACACTCATCTGACCAATGAGAGAAGTATATTTACCTGGGACTCAAATATTCCAAGTTCTATCAAATTGTTATCTGTTCTGCCCATGCAAGGAGGATCATTTTCCTTAGATCCCATCAAATACAGTTTCAGACCGCAGGTTCAGGTCCTTTTCAGATTTTGAGCTGCACAGTTCTATACTAGCTCAGTAAAAACAGCTGGAAAAAAGAAGCATTTCTATGTCACTTCTAAAACTATGAAAAAAAAACTCAAACCACTATTAAAGTTTAGTTTGCCCTCTCTAAAACAAAATTATAAATAGCAGCACAAAGCAGGAATTCTCAGTTACTCCAAAGTTAGAGGATGCAGTAGAAAGCGATTCACAGATTTCTGAGCAAACCCAAAATTCTTCCCACACGCCATTCTGCTCAATGACTTTGAACAGGCATACTTTGACATCACTGTCAGTCTGGAGGTGATGCAGTGTCAGACTTGTACAAAAACATGTTTCCCAGACTTGGCTTTCAGATTCTTGTCTTTGCATTCTTATGTGCTGTCAAAGCTACTGAGTACGTCTTTCAGTCCTCATTTCCTAAACGCAGAACCTTCTCCACTCGGAATGAGATCCCCGAGTGGTCAATAGCATGAAGCGGTCAGGATCTCCTTTTTTTCCTTCTTCCTCCCAGGAAAAGCAGCATGGTTCAGACTTTGAAAGGATGGGAACAGCTGTTCCCATCTGAACAACCACGGTGCAGCTATTTGTTCTCTGAGATCAGAGAACAAAAAGTACTCTTTAAACTTCAACCAGTAGTTCTCTGGAGAGAACAGACTGCTTTCTGAAGAATAAATTAAGCATTCAATTAAACTCTACAACAGGTAAGTACTGTTCTTATCCTTTTGGGGAAATGTGTTCAATGCTATTATTATAATCCCCTGCAAATAACTCATCGAAGTCACATCGAACTGAGAATTTCTCTTCTCAGCTCAAGCAAAATGTTCATTATAAATAACACATAGATTTAAGAAGCGAAATAAGTACTTTGGTTATTTTGCAAAATATTAAAAGATGCAGAATATTGGCACTATACCAGACCCTGTTCCACAGTTGCAGGGCTAGGTCAGTGGATGCCTCAATTTCTGTGAGGATCCATACGTGCATCAGGGCTTCCCATCCCGTTTCTGATTCCCTACTTCCCAGAATTATAGATGCATATATATGAATACTTAGGTATTTCTAAATGCAAAGTAATGCTACAGAAGTATGGCGTTAAAGAATTGATTTGTCTCCATCGATGGAGCATCTAATTTAGGTTAAATGACTATGAAATAGCTTCAGGATTTATTGTTTTTAGCATGATAACTCATCAACTATATTTTAGCTTGCAGGAATTTAAGCAGAGAAGTTAATTAACAATAATTTTCAAACTGCCAAAAGCTGCTATAGGTTTAGTAAGTACTGAACATACATATAAGCATGACCTAAATAAATAAATAAAACAATACTGCTTCCAGACCACTGAGCTTATTACTAAAATTAATTGAGCAATATCGACTTGGATATTTTAATCATCTAGAAGAGTTAAAGGCAACAGTAGCCTCTGAAGATACAAATATTCCTTTTACTTTCTATTAAAATACTGACCACGTTGATTTAATTAAGCAGCACATGCATCTCTAGCTTCGATGCATTTCAAGTAAAGATTATGCTGACAGTAGCTACCATGTTGAAAGGAGTTCTCCAAGCTTGACAAGGTAAAACAGAGTAAACCAATTTTCAAGGTTTTTACCTGATTTAGCAAAACTAAATTTGGACAACCTAGTAAGGATGGAAGAAAAAACAAAAATGGCAAAATTTGTGCCTAAGCATGATTTGGAAAAAAATATTTCATATATTAATAGAGAAAATGTTTTATCACAATACCATGAAATAAACTTTCAACTCTTGAGCAACAATAGCTGTAAGTTTCCATTGAACATCTACTTTTTATCACTGTGTATTTTAGATTAGTTTTCTTTGCTTCTAAACTAAAGATGCATTGGCCTTTAACACTATTAATTACCTTATTGGGTCCAAGTCCTCTTGAACTGTAACGCTCTTTTAATAAGATCTTACAGAGTGTTTTCATACAAGCAAATAATTATTACAGGCACTATCCTTCCTCACACTAAGACCCTTTTCACTGTTAAAACAAAGACTTGCAGTAAAGAATTGACGCAAGACTAAACAACAAATAATTTATAGTAAGTTACTCCGAATGAAAGCAAACATCATTTCAGAATACCAAGCAAACAACAAACAAGAATGCGTAGCCACTTGGGCAGGATTATTAGAATGAGTAAACGCTACTTGTGTAAGCATTAACAAGATCGTATCCACAAAGCACATTTATTATCAGTCCAAATTTAACAGGGCAGACATGATGGAAAGAAAAAAATACATATATATATGTATGTGTGCATATATATATATATAATGTACACGCAATGAATATACACACGCTGTTTTCTCCGGATAGAGCCCCTGCTTTCTTGACCTACCAAGGTGCCATGATCAAACTAAAAAGAGAGTGCATTGCTGAAACAGCATCTGAAATCACAACCATAGCATTATTTTCCTAGTTGCAGTTACCAGCATCTCTGAAATGTGTAAAAACCTGTAAAACAAAGACATGCGATAGCAGGTGAGAATGGCTTCCAGCTTAGCACAGCTCTTGAAGTAGTGCCACCAGATTTGCCGATGGGATGTTGGTAATTGGTTGATCCTGCAGGAACCTCTCTAAGTCGTTCTCTGTTGGAAATCACTTACATCCAGTACCGGGATGGGAAATACTGCTAATTGGCTATGTCTGTTCAGAGAATCTGAGCTGGAGTTGGCAGCCAAAGTAACTGGCAACAAGAATATTGTTAGCTTCAACACTTCCTAAGCTTTCCATCCAGGAAACGTTAAAGCGGAAAGTATACGAGTATCATTTCAGGATTATCAGAACACAGGTTTTACTTCTGTAGTCAGTGAAAAAGATGTAATGCCAAATGAATTGCAGAAAATTGGCATGACCAGTTTCTTGTGCTTTCTTCCAGTGTAAATCCATCACTCAGACCCTTTTTTCTGCAAATAATACGCTGAAGGACAAGCTATTACATCCCTTGGCTAAGTTTTTTGCCTTTCGGTGACTAAAAATCCATTGCCTGACTGGTGCATGGGAAACCTGTACTTGTACTTCTGCACAGACGTATGTGTCTACGCAGGTGGCTGTAGCACCTACGGCCTGAGCCAGACAGACCTAGTCCAGAAGCCACATCCCTATAAATTTCAGGGCTTCTCAGCAGAGCTAGCTTGGGCACCCTGCCTCAGTAACACAGCTGCATCATTTCTGGAACAAAACTCCCTTTTTTTTTTTTTTGGAGGAAATGCACATCTGTATGAACCTGCTCACGTAACTATAACTTAGAGTGGAGAAAGAGAGGGTGACAGACGGTTCCAAAATGAGAAGGATATGATCAGGAAAAAAGTGCTTTCTTGAGATACAGGTTCTTAGACAGAACTGCTGAGGCAGAATATAAGGTATGAATAATTTTAAACCATCTTTGCCTCCTAGGAGGCTGGTTTTATGTGACAGAGTATGCCTGTGGTACAAAGGTGTGACTGCCACAGCTGAAGTGCTGCATTTAACATAGTTACCTCAGACATCAAAACCTCGGAATTCACATCAGCTTGGATTTCAGTGCAGACCAGTGTGGGTATGAGAGATCCGTACAGCCACACAGGACCCCATAACTGCCGCTTCTCTGGGAGCCCTGAGCTAGTGCAGGTCTGTCAAACTGGGCTGGGAAACGCAGCGCAAACACGGTTTAAGGCCAAAGCACAATTGTGAGGTTTGCCTTAAAGTATAACCAACCACAAGAGCCATCTGACTTCAGCCATGCACATCCTCAGCACCCTACCTGCTCTCCTGGCGAATTCTCTGTCCCTAGACAACTGCAGCCACTTGCCACCACCAAAAGTCATACAACAGCTTGATTAGCAACAAGAACCCGGCCACAGAAGCTGCTTTTAAGATGTCAAGATTAAGGTGATTTCAGTGGGAGTCTACTGAAATGGTGAATTTAAACACAACCATTAAGCCAGTAAAATTACATGTCAGTAGGTGTGATAATTGTCAGATGGAGGGGGGAAAAAAGGAAAGAGAGAGCATAGATAAAAATTACAGCTTGGGCGTGCTGCTAGAATGATAATATGTGGGATGGAACTGAGAAATGAGCTCCAAAGATGACCTAGGCGAAGAGAAATGTACGAAGAATGTAATTGCCCATATGACTTCAAGACTTGGCAGCTAATTTTCAAGATTGGATAAATTGTCTTTAAGCAATGATTTTTTTTTTTTTAATTCTTACTCAGAAGTGATATTGTGGCAGTGACTAGTAACTCACGAGATTATTACAGTTTACATGGAAAGCGCTCCAAATATTAAACTTCAGCCTTTCAGTGTAAAACTCTTTAGCTAGATACATGCAGTCAGATAAGCAGGTCATGGTCATCTGTGCCGATCATACACGTAATGCTACAGCACATACAGAAAAAAAAGAAAAAAGAAAAGTGTCCTTCAGCTGGTAATACACAATGTAAAGTACATAGACACAGGCTGCAATGTTTGAAAGAAAGCCATTTGAAAGACCTTTTATGCAGTCATACAGGTTTAGAAAGGGCTAAACATTTAAAAGTATAGATTCACGTATCGGATTCACAGACTGCATAATAGCCTGTTTGGATCAGAAAATGCATCACTCAAAAATATCAGCATTGGTAATGGCATCGCAACTCCTTTTATTCTGTGCACGCCTTCAAAGTTCCTATACACCCACATTTTCAGAAACAGTCTCAAACCTATGAACGTTGGAGCATAACAGAAATCTATATATGGAGAAGCCTTTGTATGTGTGTGAAATTACATAAAGATGATTAAAAAGTTAGAGGAAAAAAGGATTGCCAAGGTGAAAAGCAGGCATAGAAAATAAAAGATAATCCACTTTATTTCTGGTGGTTGCCGTATTCATGAATTTCTGGCCAGTTCAGAAAGTAATGAAATGTATGACTGCCCCATCCAAGAGGTGCCTTTCTTGTTTTCTCCTACATTAATCACTTCAGTTAATCTATTTACACACATGGCCTGTTAGGACAAACGTGATTGCTGCAAACTGAAAATTCAGGTCCTATTCCTGTATCGCTTAACTTGTGAAAACAAGAACAAATTAGATGCCCAGCTTTTTTTTTTTTTTTTTAAACCTGGTGGTGGTGGCTTTTTTGGGTTTGGGGGGTTTGGGGGGGGGGGGGTGTCCCCCCAGCTGCAGAGGCAAATATCTTGCTCCATTCTGCTTGCTCACCGATCCTGCGATTCCTGCATTTGTTGCTGTATAGGGAGACACTCTGAGCTAACCCTGGATGCTGGAAACAGTTGAAACATCATAATCTAAAGCATAAACTTTTTGAGTAATCTAACTGCTGGCTTCTTTCTGAAAGGACACTAGAGGTATAAGTAGTGTCATAGTCTTTAGGGAAAAAAAAAAAAAAAAAAAAAAAAAAACCCACCCAAAACCACCAACCTTAATAGGCTCAAACCCTACTCAGGAAGAAAACTTAATTCAAATACCCAAGCTCCCAGAGGGTACAGGGTTTAAGATCCCACTCTTCACCTCACATTTAGGCAGCTTGTAATTCAGCACAGAGCTTTTGGATTATCACACACTTGCACCCAATGAAGCATTCATGTTCTGCTCCTGGAAACACCACCAAAACCAAGACGCTCTCTGGAAATTTAGCCCAGTCACATAAGTATTGGCACATTACTTTATGAAACAAGACATGAGAGACCCAGAAGATTTCTACGAACAGGTAAGTGCTAGTACATCACAAAACTATAGGTCTGCCAGTAAAAAAGACACAGCATCAATCTTTTACTTCACTTTTGATTCCTAATCTTTTTTGCCTGTTGAGATGATAAAAGTTGAAGAATATTTCTGCTGTTTATGCTTGAACCTCTTATTCAAATTTCTGCCCTGGCAGGTGGCTGCAGCCTGCCCATACCCAGGGAAACGGAACTGCAGTTATCTCATCAGATGTCTCGCTACGGTCTGAGGGCATCGGTCCCTGTGCATTCCTGCTACAAGGACAAATGAGTTCACTAAAATAGCTCCAGCTCTTATTCTCAGCTGAAACACAAAGCTTCCAGTGGGCAACAGTTTTACCCCCTTCTGGACGGGAGGCAGAAAGAGTTCAAACCTCTCTTCCATGTTATTCATAAGCTTTTATCAGACATACCATCAAGAGGACCTGTTTAAACAACAGAAAATCCCAGTAAACTCAATTCTCCATTACCTACAGGTTAAACAGCAGCACATTTCAATTCTCTCAAAGCCTAACCAAAACCAAAATCTGACACAGTACTGCCCGGTTACTACTAGATAGGGGGAAAATAAAAATACAAATAAAGTGAGGGAAGTCAATTATTTGTTCCCTTTAAACTACTCCTTACTGCTTAGGGTATTTCCCTTCAGCTTGTTAAGCACATCTGAAATTCTGTGAACCTTTTGGACTAGAAAATGTTTATTGCTCTCCTTAATTTCCACTTAATCAGTTCAGAATATTCAAGTACATGTCATGTTCTGAAGACTCAAAGGAAACTGTAACTAAAACCATGAAAATACAAAGATATCAGGAGGGACTCTGGAATAATCACATTGACACTCTAGAGCTGGGGAGGGATTAAATGGAGGACATCCCAACTGGAATACTTTTGAATTCCAGGGAAGAAAAGTTCTTAAGGACAACTAACACCCAGTCTCGTAGAGAGAGCTAACAAATATTAATAGGTGTTTGTAAGCATTTTTCCTACATTACTGAAAAGATGCAACTCGACTGGAAACTCCAGAAGAGACGGACAAGCTTCCATCATGAAATAAGGAAGATGAGGAAAAAGACTTTTGATCAGATTCTGAGCAGATTTACATTTGTTAAACTTTGTCTCTTTTTAATCACACACAGATCTGAGTTCTCTGTGTTTCACACTGTATTACCATTTACTCACACAGAGAACAGGCATAAAACCACTTTCCAAAACAGGGCAGCTTTAGATGCATCCTGGTGTAATGTAAATGCAAAATGGCATGGGATGAACAAGTATCAAGTATCCTTTTCAGTGCCTTGATCTTAAATGGCTTCTGAAAGAAACTTAGCAGTATTCACCAAACAGTTTGCAAAGAATCGGGCCCAGTCATGGAGGAGAAGAAAAAAAAAAAAAAAAACCACACACAAACATGTACAACAGTTTTCTGTTTAACAAATTGCTAATAACCACAAGAAGTAACTACATAAATTGAACTCAAATGGTGAAATACAAATTTATGTAGAATTGTAAGTTATCTGCTGTGCAATTGCTCTGTTCAGTTTTTACATCAACTACATTTTATAATCAATGAAAAGCCACAGAAATTCTAATTAACTGCATTTTGACTTTAACGCGTCTTTGACCTTCTATGCAGATTTACTACTGTCAAAAACAGATTTTTAAAATAATTAAAACACTACCTGTAAGAAAAAAATTCACATTTTCAGCTGAATTTTGGGTTTGTCCTTTTTGATACAAATATTTTAAATGTCTACTATTTTTGTTGCAGTTCATACCTTCCCACCATAACTGCACAAAATATAAATCACTATTTCATGTATCCACAGCTGCTCTTGTATGTCATGATCAGCCAAATCATCCTGTATAATAACACCTGCTAACTAAACAGTCTGGGAAAGAAAGAAAAGAGGGCATGGCAATGTATTTTACCCAATGCCACTATGCAGATACTTAGTTCCTGCCACCCCTTGATTAAATGAAATAGCCTATTTCTTGGTAAGGACACTTTATTTAGTCTAAAGACACAAATACCTTGATGTGTAGATATATGTTAAAAATCCAGAAAGTAAGTTGGTTTTTATAAAAGAAAAAAGGGAGCTCATAATATTGCTGACAAATTTCCTAATCATTATTGGAGAATGACAGTTGTAAAAGGCGCAACAAGGACTGCTGATCTGGAGAAACAAAAGCAAGAGGCTGTGGAAGATGGCGAGAGAGAGAAAAAGCAGACAAGAGTGAGATCCAGTAGGAGGAGGGGGAAAAAATTAAGAAAAGGTAGGTAGAAGAAAAATGAGAGAAAAATAAGAAAAGCTGCCAGCAGGATGCATTACACACTTGGTAAGAGGTCTGCAATGTACATGCTGTTACGGTGCAACTGCAATAGCATCCCAGACTAGTGATATTCAGGTTGGTTTGGTTTTAGTAAAAATAAATTAAAAACATCAGCAACATGCTTGTATTATTTAAGAGCCTCTCTCAGCTCCTTCTTGCCATGTTCCCTAAAGTCCAAATACGGGATAAATTAAATCTTCTGAAGAATATTTCAGTTCTGAAGCATGCTGTCATCTGCTCCCCAGTGGGAATTAGACTTCATTAGCAGACCTGGAGGGCATGCTGCAAGGCACTTCCATTTTTACAGCCCGCTACACAGAGTGGGGATTTGATCAAGGTGAGATCAGCATATGGGAAAACAGGTTAATGTTGCTGAATGGTCGAGTTCTGTCTGTCCCTGTAATTTGTTTCAGCGATAATGAAGATCTGGAAGTGTTTTGTGTAAGTGAATTACAGACACTCATCCTGCTGAAACATCTCCGTAGACCTGAACAGGATATTTTGTGTAAGTTCCAAAAAATTACTGGAATGTACAAGCCATGGATCAGGCTTTATATGAAAGTGTAGAACTGTAGACAGATGAAAAAAGGAAAATATAGAGTTCACCAAATTATCAATTCGTTTTATTTTTTATCAATGAGATCAGCTCCCAGAGAGCAAGATGATAAACAGCTCTGCTTGGTGAGACAAGTCTTTAGTGTGACCTATCAGGATAACATTACCTACTGAATAGTTGTTCATCAGCTATTAGCATGAAAATTTTTCTATTTTTAGTAAGCTATCAGTGTTCGGCAAATCTTTGCACTCAAAAAGAACCGATCTATGGTGCTCAGAACAGCAGATGTTACTATGCTATTACATTCAGAATGGGATTTAAAAGTAGAATAGTCATTGGTATCGTATGCTGTGCATTGATCGCTTGCATCCACTTCACTGTCCTAAAACTAAATGAAACTAGAAGAGTTTCCAAGGAGAACATCCAATTTATTCCACCAGCATGAAAAGAGGCAAGCATTCAATGGTAAAGCACTAGTACGAGTATGCACACGTAATCAAGTTTGGGCTTGGAAATAGAAGGCAACAGCCTTCACCTACAGAGAGGTTTTGAACACATTGGCACCATTTGCTAGTTTTAAAAATGTTTGTTTCATTTATACAGAAGGACTACACCCCAGGCTTAAGAATCTATCAATTAGATGTTTACACCTTCACAAAGATAGCAAGAGGCTGGAAGAAATTTGGGTTCTTTCTTCCTTACACACCTTTATAAATCTGAGCATCTAAGTAGTAGTTTCTCAGAGCAACTCCCATTTAATATTTGTATTATGTAGAGAACTACAACCAGCAAACTAACCAAAATCTTTCCCAAAGAAGCAGATGTAGTTATTCGTAACAATATAAAAGATCTGACTTGGACTTTAAAGATTTTTTTTTTTTCCCCACTTGACCTAGGTTTAAAATACATTTGGAACACCTATTTTCATTCTAACTCTAATGCTTGCTATGAACCTGCAAACTCATTCCCTTCTAGCGAGATCTTCTTTTGTTTCAACAGAGTACTTACAGAATTAGCTGAATTATGTGGCTTATAGCCAAAACTATGATCCTGAGCAGTCCTCCTCAACTGCTGCCCAATTGCAAAGGTGCCTGCATTTCTCAAACTGTATCTTAAGTTCTCCAGGTGTCTAAAACTCTGTTTCTTCAAGTGTCCAGAGTTGTCAAAGATTGGGCAGTACTATACAGCCTAATGTCTATTTTGATGTTGATCTTCAATGATTGAGATCTTGTAATGTAAGTTTCTGACAATCAGATTTAAAAAGAAGCCTCTGTTCACTGGCCAAAACATATACAATATTAAAACCAGATTTGATAGAGAGAAACCAATGACAACTTTTTGCTAATCATTTGTTTTACAGAACATTTTCCTCACTTTTCATTTAATTTGTGCCTGCTCAAGAGACTTAATCAGCTGAAGAGATTTAATAAGGCAAAAAGAAAACTTAAGATTCATGTTTAAACTTTAATTTATAGAGGAAAAAAATAAGTATGTTTTCAACAGTTTCTATCATTTAGAGAGAAGACTGTGCAGCCAGCCCAGATCGTAAAAGAAGAAATGTTATTCTAGAGAAAAGAAAGTTTAAATCACAGTGAAAAGAGATTTAGGAAAAAATATGATCACTTTTTTAAAAGCTGTGCTCCTAGTCTGAAAATTAAGAACAACACTGAGATACATTGTTCATTGTGTCAAATAAAGACAGCTTGAGGTTTAAGAACAGTGCAACCTGACAGTCCCACAAAATACCCCTGGATTCTGGAAGTCAAAGTATCTTTGATCTAGTTCATGCTTCATCATTACCAATGAGCTGGACATAGTCCGCTCTCATGGCTATATTACACTCCCTAGGTCCTTCTGGGTTTTATGTTGTTTATTAAAACTGAATGTCTTATTAAGCCACTGAAGAGTAAGCAATTAGCCAGAGACAATATGAAGAAAAATGAAGAAACAGACTCTTTAATATATATGTCAAAGCTTTAGGTAGACATATTATGGCTCTTGGGGCATTGCTTTGAAAAATTTAATTATCATTCATAAGTCTAGATTCACATGTCTCTTTCTAGAATCGAGATCATTCAAAGGTCACTTATGAAATCATCATGGAGCATATCTCTCATTATAGTCTGTGACATGAGTTATGCTTTCCCAGTAAACCTGGGGAAAAGAAAATATACCCCAAAGAACAGCAAGGTAATAAAATCTGACAATCTGACAATAGGAGAAAATTTATCGTAAAAAAAAACCCTAATAATGGCTCCTAGCACTTTTTAATCACAGCTACTGAACTGTTGCATCCTGAGGAACATGGCTTGTTTTAATTATTTATTGGGAGTTGATGGTTTATTTGGAAGAAAATGCAATTATATCCTGACACTTTAATCACTATCAGTTTGGTTTGTTCCCCTGCTACTGCTAAGAGGAAGGTTACCTTCCTATGGAAATTCTGACATTTCTATAATTGGTTTTGCAACTCTTCCAAGAGACTGAAAGTATTCATATTATTAAATTTGTGCAAAAATTGGAGTTAAGATATTATTAAGATTGATGGCTAATAACACCAATAAACCAAACCTCAAACAGATTAAATTTCTTTTCTCCTTTCCTGTTAGATACATGCTATATATAGTCTTTGGGACGCAAAATCTCCACTGACGTCAAAGATGGAAATCAAGCACAGCCCCTTAACAGACCCCTTCAAATATCTCCAATATCCAGAAAAAAAGTTTAGAAAAAAAAAATTAAAAATCAAAGACTAGGAAATCAGACTCATAGGATGGATAAGAAGTCTGCTCTACTGAAGCCCAAGGGAATTTTGCTAAATTTAGCCTTCAGGTTAGAGGTTTGTGCTTGCCAATTGATCAAAAACAGGAAAAATAAATTACATCCTCAAAAATGCTGTGGAAAGCTTTGGCTAGTTTCAGTATTCAGAGTATTTCAGAATATTCAGTAAAATATTCACATAGCTGTAAGCAGCCGAATTAAATATTTAGCTTCAAGATCAAGTTAACTCATTCAGCAGAGATTCTAATGTTGTTTATACCTAACCATGTGACAAACCTGCTAACCATCCTTCAAGGAGCACTACACACGTAGCTGTAAAAGTGGAAGGGGAGAGGAAGGGAAAACACCATAAGCAGCGGGACCAGATCATAACAACATTGTTTAGGCTGACTTCAGCACCCATACCACTGCACTTTCATCCTTCTATTGTACTGTCCAGGGACTTTAATGTACACTAAGCTATTCTGCGAATGAGAGGCAATCCTGGTTATCAGGTCACTTCTAATTGACCTGAACATGGCTTGGCCATCACCAAGCCTGAGCTTCACACCACAATTTTCAGCAGGAGTAATGCTCTGGCTTAGGGCTGAATGAGTGGTTACACAGCTCCTGGCCAGTATGGAGCAAGCTCAGGCCTCTCTAACCTTGGAGGTGGTCCCTTCCATGCTCTCTGAAGAGCATACAAAGCTTGCAGGGGCAAGTGAAGCAGATATCAAGTGCCAAGCACTTAGACACCACACCTAAGAACAGGGACATACATTTGTTTTCCCCTCAGAGTCTCACCACACCATCATACAGTTCAAGCAAATGTTAAAACACCTAACCGCTTATCTCTACCAGACCCATGCTATGTAGCCTTAAAGGCTTACCTGTGTCAACCAACAAGGTAAAAAGTAATACAGGGTTGCAGGAAATTGGATGGTCCAGATGTTCAAACAAAGCCTAGCTTCCTAAAAGCAGGCAGTGTTTGGACAGTCAATAGTTACATCAAATATAGCAAAATGGAGAGCGATTTTAAGTTCTCTATGTAGGATTTGGAGATAACAGAGGAAAACACACATTGGTGAATCTGTCAACAACAGAGCCCCCCATGCCAACCCAAACAGTATGAACCAAAGAGAACCGATTTAAAACACACTTATCTAATATTGAAGTGGCAATAGGTAATTTGAAGAGAAAGATATACTTGTTCAAATTACCCCCCACCTCTCATAACTACCTCACTTTGTGCCCTCAGAGTTTATCAGTGTTGTAGAAGACATTTATTGACTTTTATTTTCCTTTCTGTTGACAGCTCTCCAAGGTTAGCGCAGTTACTCAGCACCTCTGATGCAGCCAGGAGAACATTTCACTTTAAAACATACACACTTTAACAAAGCAAATATCAAATTACTTAAGGAAATGGTGACCAGAATTGTTTTCAAAGTGTCACAGTTAGGAAATGACAATGACAACTCTGCTCCTTACTTCCTGTAAGGGCAGAAACTAACAAAGAGCTGAGCAGAATCCAAATCAGTTCAGTCACAGAATTAGACAACACCCCACAAAAAGCCATCAACAAGTTGTCGACATGGGATCTCGCAAAACTGGTAGTTATCTATAGGCCCTTTTATTGGAAAAAAAGGCCCTCCTCAGGTTGCCATGTGAATTCCTCAAACTGCCTTTCTGTTTTCTCTGGGTAACATTTGAGACCTGAACCACGGGAACCTTTGCATTCAATCCCTGTGTTGTATGAGTCTTCTGGGAAGGAAAATAAAAAACAAAACCAAAAAACCCCAAACAAACCAACCCACACACACATACACATGAAGGAAAGCAACTCCTTTAAACAAACTTGGCATCTTTTTCAATATTAAGTGTACCATATGCCTAATTTAGGAAGTTAATCTGCCCCTTTATAGTCAAGGGAGAGCATGCGCTTTCCCATAAGGGGATATAATGCACTGACATACGCTTATTTGTCCACCATCCTAGACCCAATTCACTTGCATACAGCCTGTTCAGGTGAATTCCAGGATGCCACTCGCTAATTTTCCAGTCTTCATGCAAATAAAATGCATCAGATTTTCCTAACACACTCACTACAAACATTGGAAACGTGCACAACTGAGACTTCATCGATTACAAAGTTGTTATTAAAAGCTAAGTTAGCCTAGGGGTAGATGGCTTTCCACTGAAGTTTAACAGTTCATTCCTGTGAAAAAAAGAAAACCTTCTTTAACACAAATCACAGCCACTCCTTGCACTTGAAAACATGATTTGTAATATACTGCAGGTCTTCATGGAAATCCCAGGGTAGGGGAGCAGGAAATCAAATTGTGATTTATTTTTTTTTTTATTCCACTTAGTCACATAAATCTTGTGCCATCAGACTTATCTAAATCCATTATAAGCCTTGCTTTATCTTTTAGCTTCATTTTTTTCATTCTAGCTTTTCACTTTTGAAGATGACTTTATAATCTACTTTATTATTGCTCTTATTAGACAAGACGATTGTATTCCCAGGTGCAGGTAATTTCTTACAGTCTGCTTTCAGTATTTCCAGGCCACCAATTCCTGATGTGATACAGTGAGCTCAGAAGACAGACATACAGTGTAGTAAAACAAAATATCCTGACATTGCAAAGGCAGACATTTTCTAAACTAAACATGGTTATTGTACTATGCCTAGTGTAAACCACTACATCTAACTACAGCAAATATTGATATGTATTCATTTGCCTGATTTAGATGCAAGATTCTCATAGAAGCTTATTTCCTCTGTTTGCTAATGCAGTAAAGCATGAAAAATATTTAAGCTTATTCGCGGCTAAATAGTATGAAATATCTAAGTCATTCACCTGCATGCTATTCCTTAATTACGTAGCTCTTGGTACTCCCACTGAAAGAATACATTCCATTATAAAGTGAGAAGTAAACTGCTGAAAGAACATACACTGATGAACTCCAGTGAAAAGGTTTACCAAGCCGATTCAAGCTTTAATTTAAAACTAACCGAGATCAGAATAACAGGGGTAGACACAGGGATACACACAAAAAGAGGAAAAGCTAAATCTACATTCTACAATATGGTGCTCTCTTTACAGATGATGACATATGTATTTTTGGTCTAAATACTCTCACACTATAAAATGGAGTATGCCATTAAATTATGAATTTGGCCAATGATTTTTTTATGTTCAGTACCTTCTAATACCTAATTAACACAGATTAACATTATTGCAGCATGAAATGATCAAATGGTTAACTGAATGCAAAGTGTACGGGTAGAAACTAAACAAAGTACTTGTAAAAAGTGAACTGACAAGAAGGTGTTTATTTGTGCAACTATGAATACTTTAGATGTCTACTACACCACCAACAAGCTTTTATGAACTGATCTCTTCCAAAGACACAAAAAAGCTCAGATGGGAAAAATTTCCCACTCGACTCTTTTGCATCAGTTTTTTTAACATGACACCATTCACAACTGTGAAGCTATATTGTCACATCATAAGCAAAAGAATAATCAAGATACCGATCACTACCAGAAGTGGAACACAGTCAGAATCTTAAATCCAGCCATTAATCTCCTAAAATTTAAAGTTTGCTCCTGAACTCTTTAATCCAAAGCTATTCTTGTAACATTTTTGGTGCAGTTCAAAGTCAAAGAAGGATAAGACCTATTTTCTAGATGTACTTCAAAGTTAGCCCAAGCTGGTTGAAATCTCAAGAGATCACTGCTTCTTTTCCCTTTCCCTTTTTAATCACTATGATGATAATTTCAGTCCCTCATGTTTAACAGATTATTTCACTGCAGTTGTCAGCCACTTTTTTTTTTTTAATATTCTTCTCATATGGAACGAGCCTTTCTTTTACCTTCCTTGAATTCAACAGATTCAGAACGTCTAAACAGCACATTTTTTCACCTTGAATTTGCCTTCATATTAACGCATCTGTATTTTGCTGCAAGAAACATCTGGGACAATTTCAGGCAGCCTTTCAAAAAAATATGGTAGCCCATATGGCAGAACAAATGCCAAGAGAGAAAAATTCTCCTGTTATTGCCATTTATTTTCACTTGTAGTTAAATGAGTAAAATAACAAAAGGTGTTTCTATAGCCAGCAGCCTGATTTGCTGACATTGTGTGCCTTCAGAGCAGAAAAAAGAACAGCCGCCTTCTTGGCCTAATCACCTTATATTGATAAGCTACAACAATATTATTCTCTTAAAGGATAGGACACACAACCAAGTCCAGTAATTACTATTAGAAGCTATGTTCTTTAAAAAGAAGCTAAAATCTAAACTACATGATACACTGAATAAGAGGCCACTACCATTAGGCCTCTAATGCACAAGGACAAGAACATGCAGGTCTGGAATGCAACTTATGTATTTTGCAGCGAACACACATTATTCAAAGCTCAGAAAATCTAGTAAGCAGGGATGGGAGCCCAGGTCTTCCCACTTGCAAATAAACATCCTCACAACTAGCCATGTTTCCTCCTACTCTGGGGCATTCTTTAATTATAACAGTCAATTCTGCTCCAAGAATACATTTCACCTTGCTAAAAATCTTACCCACACTACATGAGCATCACATGTTTTAATTGATATACCAAAGCAAACCTAGAAAGTAATAATCCCCACTATCGCCATTTACTTACCTCAGTAAAATAGTAGGTTACACTAAAAGAATATAACACACCAACTTGCTACTTTTTTTTTTTTTTGGTTAATAATGATTCTGAGGCATTACATTCAACTGAATGTGCACAAAATAGAAAAATCAGTTTTGTTCACAATTGTAAGTTACAGGTGCATAGTACCTTATATTGCAGTAACGCCCTGCACACAGACTAGAGAAAAATATTTTACTGAAAGAGGTAATCCCAAGAAGGGTAAGCAGCTCATAGACACTAGATTTCTCCATTGTGAGAACTGCTATGTGACAGTTATAGCTATAACAGATCTAGCTAAATTCTCTGGGTAAGGAGACATGGTGAGAACATATCAGACAGCCCTGAACAAGGAGCTACATAAGACAAACCACTGTAGGAACAACCATGCTCAGAAACATCCTCAAGGCATAATTCTGCCATTAGTCCCTTCATAAGAGGGGATTAAGCAGTAGCTACTGATATACCTTGCTTAAAGATGACTGTCTTTTCTGAGCTAGTTTCCCTATGGTACTCAGAGAAGGGTGGGGAAGGGGGGGGGGGGGGAAGAGAGAGGGGGAATTGCATCAAAAGATGGAACATTCCCCTGCCCAGAAAAACATAACAGCAAATATGTAGGAATCACCTGAGCTCTGAATAGTTCCCTGTAGGTCAGGAACAAAGAGGAAGGCTGAAGGCAGGGTCCCCTAATACAATCATGACAATCAAATTCCCATTTCAACTTAAAGCAGCAAGAATTTAGTGTCTCTTTATTGACTGTCAAGACCTGACTAGACAGTGAAATTTCACCCCATCTCCTCTCAAGTTTCACTCTTACTTGCAGTAAATATTTTCCTACATCAGGCAAGTAGTGGTAAAATAATGTAATGCTACTCAGCTACTACACTTCTCAGAGCGTACTTCTAAGACTTATTAGAATAGTATTTGTGCCATTGGCATAGCTGTGTCCCTCACTAGAAGCAACTGTGTACATTATCATCTTTTAATGGAAGCAGAAGTTGTAACGTTTATGGTATTTTTATGCAAGACATTTCATACTTATAGAACGCAATCAATAGACTTCTTTCCTTAAAAGGCTTTATAAACATTGTATAAGCCTCAGAAGAAATCAAGCTGTATCTTGTGTCACATTTTTATGTAACATTAATGGTAACAACTGTTTAATACCCCTAAAAAAAAAAAACCTAAATATCCTTACACACAATTTAAAAGTTAAAAATTCCAGTACTAAGGAAAAAATGTTTGGTACTTGAACTGTACAGATAACAAAGTAGCTGATTTTTCAGCAGATTCCCAAAATGTCATTTTGAACAAGATGAAAGTGTAAATCTTGATTGGACTACTTCTACCACTGACCTTTCAACCTTTCCAAACTTCTTTGTGGATTTATTAAAGGGTTATTCTTCCCAGGCTTCAACTACAGACTTAACAGGGTGTAGCATTAATCGAAATTCTGGCGTGCAGCCTCCAGCTAGCCAGTCATACCGATTCGTTTGTCAGTCTCACCCTCCTGCTGAACCCAAGCAAGCCCACCTGCTCAGGACTATCTGTAGGGCATAGGAAATCAAAGCATCAGGTCATGAATGAATCCTCTTGGGACAAAACTCTAAGGAAAAAGACTCCACATGCTGACTCAGTACCAGTGCTTTGCTCCAGGAAGGCAGCAGCTGATCTCGAGAACATTTCCATCAGCAGGAGCTACAGATCTGCTCCCAACTGCATTTTGCTTTCCCCTTTTCAAATTCCTCTCTTCCTGCCTCACATCTCTTACAGGCTTCTTGAGGCACGACTGACCAAGCTCACCCCTCCTATTAACCCCATTAAAGACCTACAAAAGACAGGCCCAGGTTCATCTGCCTGAAATAGGAAGACAACTGAAAGTGAATTCGGAACCACAAACAACTGAAAGGCACTGCGCTGTGATAGCGGGCTGCTCCAGGCTGCCATCCATGACCAGCGCAGAGCCCTGAGCATCACTCAGAAGGCAGTGGGAGCCAGCCGAAAATCAACTCTGTTTCCTCACAATTTAAGTATAGGTCATCCTCAAGCAACCAGCCTGAAAGTCATGATAGGCACCTAATCAAGCCAGAAATTGCTTCCCTGGTGTCAGCTCAGATGGAAAAAGGAACCTGCATGTCATCACCCCAAATAGCTAGCTGGAGTTATATTTCTGCACAACAGCAACTTTAAAGTAATACACAAACAGAACAGCATGGGTCCAAAAATTTTGCCCTGTAGGATTTCTCAGAGGTCTTTGACTAGACTAGGAGAAAATCCCATCCAGAAAATTGTATTTACTGCATGAAATAAAGTTAGTATGAGATACTTCACACATCCTCCAGGTGCTGAGAAGGGTATTGAGAACAACTTTGCTGAAGAAATAAAGGAAAGCCAATTGTAGTGAAGGAGATGCTATAAACTAACATTTACACATGAATCATTAACACATTAAAGACACATTGAGCTCTGGAAGTCTCTGAATCCCAAGTGAAACACTTTGAAGGGTATTACAGTAGTTTTAAATGTACTGTAACAGTAAAAAAAGTGATACATTGCTATTTAAAATAAGAAAGGGAATAGGATAAAGTGAAAGCATAAAGTCATCATTTCTACTCAAGTGGTATATTGTGTTCACTTGAAGATTCTTCATTTCAAAAGCAACAGATGATAGCTGATTAATTCAGAGACAGGTGACAGATGTGTTTAGAAGTGCTCAGTCTCTATACCCAAGTGACAGGACAAGGAAGAGATTCTCAAAGAAATATAATAAACTGACAGAAAATATAATTTATGAATTTCTATTCATCTTTTCTTGCAAAAGATGACCACTCAGACAAGTAAAAAAAGGAAAATTCATAACTCCTATTTATCATCCCTTCTTCCCTACATAGGGCAATTAGTCTGTGAAATTCGTTGCTACAAGGTTATGACCTAAATGACAACAGTAGAATAAATGAGTGGTCAAAGTAAATTTTGTAATCAGTCAGGAGTAATGACAAACAGAAACCAACCAGCAACTAGTGAGGTCAGCCTTGTCAGTTCATGAGTTTAGGGAAGAAAGTTTCTTCTGTCTTTTCAAGGAATGTTTTGGAACCCTTTTCTCCTGTTTTGTTTTTGTTTTCCTTTCTCTCTCATCTCCTTTTTAAGTCAGTATTTGGAGAGGACAAATTCAAACACTCAAGTTTCAGTTAAGAAGGCCAAACATGATTAAGGTTGTTCTTAAATTTACTGTCTTCCCAGACACTTTTTTTAACACCTATATACATATATATATACACACATGCACACATATGTATACACACGCACACACACACTGGATTTAGTAATTATAGACTTACCACCAGTTTCCACTAGTATTAAGTTTACAGGGGAAGGTGGGATATTGTCTTATGGAGAGCATTTAATTTACCACACAATTATAATTTTACAGTGGGCACTGTGTGTAAAGGAGAAGATTTTATTTTGTGATGAAGCATAACCATAAACACACTCTTTTTGCACATATCTCTTTTCCCCCAGGGATAATAATTTCTTTAAGCATCTCTTTAAAGCAGAGATCCATCCCTGGATAGAAGCCATTCTGTTACAAAACAGAATCTGGAAAATAGAGCAATGAAGCTGAATTTTTAAAACAAGGGAAACGAGATTGCACTTTTACTAAAGAAAAGATTTCATTTACACCTATTCAGCTGTTTAATCTTGAACACATCTTGCTCTCCCTTCAGAGGGGCATGCTCCACTTCAACATCTCACTACAATGTAATATCAAATTATGAGTCTTTTTTCAGTTCAACTGTTTTTCAATTGAAAGTGATTATCTACATTTCCCTTTTTTTTTTTTTCTGGATTGCTCATTATTCCCCTAGTTTGCATATGAAATCAGTCCTCCTTTAAACTAGGAATTATCTTTGCTTCCCAGAGAGGACAGAGTGCTCAGCCTGTAATGAACTTTATACGAACTACATAGAATAAGACCATACAATATGGAGCAGTAGGCTTTAAAACATAAATATATCTCTATACATTATTTGAGGTCAAAAGTAACAAAGGTATTTTAAGTATTAACAACTGTGAGACGAAACTGAATAATCTTCTACTAAGGAAACAGCCAATTTGACAGCACAAACAGGCTCAGATTACGCTGCTCACAGTGAAGTATCTTCTGGAAGTTAGGTGGATGGATGGGCTATTAACTACTGCTCCTGCCTGCCTGTTTTCCACTAGGCTACTCTGCTGCCCAGCAATGAGCAGAACAAAGCGAAAGCCATAAAGCAAGCCTCAGAGCAGTGTTTTCATGCTCACCTTAAAGTGTTATAACCTAGAAGTTGGCACTTCTAGCCTAAAAACAGAATTGGTAGAGATGAAGCATGTACTGCCACAATTGTATACCATACATTGGCTGCATAAAACCCAGAAGGTACCCGGACACCTTGTTTCCTCATTTGACTTTTAAATACCCTAGGTACCTAACGTTATGTCTTCGGGCACACCCAAAACCAGCAAGATCTAATCAGCTTGTGTGGAAAACCTATTAATACCTAAGGACAAGGCAGAGGAAGTTCAGTATCTGCCCTTTGGATGCACAATGTATACCTAAAGGACAGCGCCTGTCCGATTGCAGCAAGGTTGCACCCTGTCCTCAGCAACTGCAGGAACCAGACCAGCAGCAGGGCACAGACGATGGTCTGCCACTTCCTAAGGGACAGAGAGCCGAGCAGGATATATTTCATCTCTGAACTGGGCCCATGGGCAGGGGCTGTGGGTGGAGGCAGGCTTGTCAGGGCCATTAGGAACCTGACACCCACTTCAGGAGCAATGCCTTCCTCCGCCCTTGCATTACACTTCTCTCTCTCCACAGCAGCAGCTGCTCAAGAACCAACTTGCACCCAGCACAGCCCTCCTCGAGGGCTGCTTCCCCCCAACAACGCACCCACTCCCCCTTCCCAGCCCACACACAGCAGCAGAAGCCATCGCTCTGTGCCTGGCTGGGGTAGTACAGGATGCCATGGTCAGGTACGGGAAAACCCTGACCTGTGCCAACAGGGCTACAGTGATTACCACTTGATAAACAAAAACAAAGAACACATGCAGGCCAACTCAGAACAAACTAGAACCCCAGATGTATTTTCTCAGCTTTCCTACCTGCTAGGCTACAGACTTGGGCTTCTTGAAGATGACCTAATGATATTATGGCAGACAGGTACACAGACACAGCTCGCACGTACCATCAAGACACAACATTTTAGAGTCACTACCAAGCCCAACCAAGGACATATGACAGTCATTCGTTATTTCCAAATATGTAACTTTGCATATGATCAACATGATCAAACAGTTCTGTTTTCCCTCCCTCTCCCAAAGATTTACCATTACCTCAGTCATTTGTGTTTACAGACTTTTTCCAATAATGAATTCATTTGTCTTCCACTTCATTGGCATGATTTCTGATTTATAAGTACATTTTGAGCCCTATCAATTACTGTCTTCCCTCCATTTAATATGCACTAGCTGACTGTATGTTTGCTTATTTTCTTAGCTAACATGCCAGATGGTAGCAAGTCAAATGCTCTAAATACTTCCATTGCATTAATAACATTACAGTTACAAACCAAACGTGTTATCTCATCAGAAGAGATAAAGTGAGTTTATGAAAATCTATTGTCTATAAATGCATGCCAATTGGCATTAATTATCTTATAACTTCTTTTAATTTTGTATTAATTGAGTCAGGCTTTTCATTATCTTGCCTGGATTAATATTGGTCTGACAGGCCTATAATTATCCTGGTCATTGAATTTACCCATATTAAATACAGCACAACATTATCTTATTTGCAAGGCTCTGGAACGTATCTAATATTCTGAGACTTTTTGAAAATCAAAATTCTATTAATTTCTTCCTACTGTATATTTAATTGTCTGGTAAGTATTCACAATTCAACTTGTAAGTCATTTTCTTTATTTTTATAGATATGTATAAAACCCCACATACACCTCAATTATTTATTTTAGTGAGACACTGCCTCCCCCATTTTTAATAGTTGCTAGTTTTATTTTCTCTTTATTATTTGCATTATTCTCACATAAATGTATAAGTAACTTCCCTGGTCAGTTCTTTTCAATATATACCACAAGCTACTGTCTATCTGTTTTCACCCTAAATTAGCAAGACACTTGAGCTTATGCACCTGTTTCAATCACACCATGCAAGAAATTAAGCTCATTAATTTTCTTTTCAAGAACTGTAGGTATATTTAAAGGTTAAAAACAGAAAAAAAAAAAAAAACAAAACGTCTTCAGTTATAAACTTGCTTCCTTGAAAATAAGCACATGTAATGGGGCTTTGATATACCAAGAAGTCACAACCTTAAATTACTTAAGTTTCCCCTGCCATCTGCACAAAACTATAACAAGAAAAAAAAAAAGAAGAAACATTTCTTTCAAATCTCACAGCAAGTTTTTTTGCATTCCTTTTCAACAAGAGATAAAAGTCTTTCATTAGCCAGATTAGAATCAAGAACTGTTCTAAATTTTTGTTGAAATTTTGATAAAAAACTTTGAACATGTATCCTAATTGCTTTGAAAGTAAGTGTTAACTGATAATCATATTCCATTCTTAAGCAGAAAAAGAGAAAAAAGGTTTAAGAAACACTCAGGCATTATCCTACCAGTTTTCAAACTAGGTACAGTTATGAACTATGATTTTGGTCTAGTTTAATTTAGACTGATTCCTAACTGAGCTTATCAGGATACTAACCTAAATACAGCAGCAAGCGTTTATTAAGAGACATCATTCTGCCTTTGCAATCGAAGTTACAAATAACAAAGAGAATTTACTTTGTGAGAAAAGAACAAAGCAGCAAACAACTTTTGGAATTTTTCCAAATTAAAAAGTTAACTTTACTGTCAAATGCATCAAATTCATGAACTTGACACCAAAAGCTAGTATATATTTGAACACACAGTTTCCCATTTACCTAGTATAGACAATTCCAAGCATTGCAGCATAAACCCTAGATCTCTGCTTTATAACATTTTGTCTCACCTTCACTACTTTCTATTTGATATGACCGAGTTCACTAATTCAGGAGGCAGTTCGCATTTCTTCCATTTTTGCTATATCCTCTTTATAGGTTCGGTTAGGGACAGACTATTGTCTAACAATAACTTTTCTCAATATCCCAGAAGCCCAGGCTCTCCACTGCAAAACATTGTTTACAAAATATTTCTGGCACTCTGAAAGAATTAGAGGTTCTCATTTAAATTTTATGACACAGAAGCCAGAAGCAGCATTAAAATTTTTAAGTCTAGAAGGGACATCCAAATGCCATCACAAATTCTAATCATATGCTGCTGGGACATCTAGTCTTGTAAGCATAAGTATCTTTTGGCAAGGAGAAAATCCTTTGAGTAAACATCAAAAACTTGTTCTCGCATCTGGCATTTCCAATTGGAGGGTCACATTTCAGCTCCTCTCTCACTTTGTTGCTTACCTTTACCTAAGTCCTGTGAAAAATGCTGATACACCTTTGCCTCCTGACCACGCAAGAGAACACAGAGAACAAAAACACTGCTATACACAAAGACAGGTCGATCAGAGTCCACATCCAAATTTTTAACCAGCTAGGAAAAATTTTAATATGAAGCACACACCAGCTCAAATTTAGAGTTGCCTCTATGTCTTGGTTCAGGGAAGCACATAAGCAAGTGCTTGACACCAGACTCATCTAAGAACAGTTGTATTTCAGCATCTTTGTAACACATACAGACTTCAAAGCAGTACACCCCGCCACATGCACACGCATCATTACTCAGTCATCTAGCAAAACACATTTTAATTTCAACACATGGGCTAATACTTTCAGTAAGATTGGACACATGCACGTACTCGAGCAACCTGCATCCTCAGGACCTCCCAGCTCAGGTGCAGGTTTCAGCTGGTGCATTTCCCTTGCGTGTCAGGATTGGAGGACCAGGAGTGACAGCCGAGAGAAGCACCACTCGTCATCATCCGGGTCGAGGACCAGCTCTTTGGTGCTACTGTTGTTAAGTCACTTCTGGATTTCCTCCCCTTGCAAAGCGTTTTTCACTGCTGTTCAGCTAGCGTCGCCAATATACAACAAACAAGTATTCACTTTCTATTTTACTGCTACTTTTAATTGAAATGAGATCAGTCTTTACCCTCAACCTTTTTTTACCCTCAACTCATCCGGACAACATGGAAAGGTTTTGTTCTGCAACACAAGTCAAAGCTAATATTAACCATTATATTTTCCTTCAGTATCCTGAACACGCTTCTTCCTGGATTTTAACTTAACATTTGCATTATCAACTTCTGTCAGTTTTCTACTAATCGATATTAAAATGTCCATAGTATTTTTCCCAAGTATGGCAAGAATTAAGCATGAATTTTGCTTATTTCTGTGAAGCTCCTACAACAGTAACTATTCCAAGTACTCCCCACAACACAAAAAAACCTAAATGCAGTGTTGTTAACATTGTTTTTTATCCTACACCTCAGTCGGCTCTGTTTTTCTCAAATCCTCAGGTCCTAACCTGATGTGATTACATAAGTTCAAGCCAATTTATTTTTATTTGCCTTTTTTCCAAATATATTTACAGTTCTGTGATTGCTGAAAAAAATTTTCAAAACTCAATTCAGATGTTCCCAAACACTCATCTATACACATACAGCCTTTCAAATGATCTGTTAAATCACCTGAAAAATATTAGAGTGAATTCCATGACTGGAGAACCTTAAAAGAAAGAACACCACAGGTTTGTCTAGCTGTAAGTCCTTAAGCACAGCAACCAGCCCCAAAGTTTGATTTTTGTCTAGCCAGGGAGAGTAAATATACACACACAGTGACTCAATGGTTAAGAGGAACTGACAGCTGAGCACCTTGTAGATGTTTGGTTTTGTGTGTGTGCTGGAAACAAGATGTTCTCCTATCACACATGCTGCAGACTAGAAGCTATTACATAGCTACATGTATGTGACATGGGTATCTCTCTTAGCACTGCACTGTAAAACTTAGAAAGGATTTCACCTTTCCCTGCCCCCCCATGCTTATGGTCTTCTCAGAATAAAGAAAGAAAAAAAAAATATTTTCTCCTTCTTTCATGAATAATACTATAATAAAATAACCAGATGCAAGAAAAAAAATGTGTATTCAAATTCTGTAAGTCTTGATTAACATGTACTATGACCCCATTTTACAATGTATAATTTTATAGAGTTCTTCCTATGCAAAAATTGTGGGGTTTTTTTCTTGTGGTTGATCTCAGATTCATTGCAGCTAATTTTGTTACACATTCCAGTGATTAAAGCTGGAGTCACAAGGTGCTTCTTCAAATTCATTAATGCCAAAGTGCCTCAGGGTTTTGTTCAGCACCAGTAATGCTAGATTTGCCAGGAGCTTAATGGTCAAAAACATTTTCCAGGGTAGTCCAGGGACTTCATATCAAGAACACTCCATGAGGTGAACTCTTCCTGGTCCTCATTTAGGTCTAGTAGCAATTATAAAGCCATGAAAGTAGAACGTCCTCTTTTTTTGCCTAATATTCATAATATTTAAGAGACTGGAAAAAAGAGAGGAGTGTAAAGTCATGAAGGAAAACAAAATCCTTGTTTGATTTTCTTGCATTAGCTCTTTAGATATGCAGGCAAGTCCCTCAGCATGCATCTTAAAAAAATAACTATAGCTTCAAAAAATACAGTTCTCCTAAATAGAATTTTGAAGGAAGAGGAAGAAGGTTAAGTGTCTTAACATCCACTTTGCTTAGGTTTAGCTCCCAGCACAGCAAGCATTCCACCTTAAAAAGAAGCATGCAGGGAGAGAAGTAAAACAGCATGATCAAAAGTGCATATTTTGTTGCTTGAATAATGGTGGGGAGCCTCATTAATTAAAAAAAAAAAAAAGCTATGTAATTAAGAAGAAAGATACCAATATTGCTTCTAGGTTAAGTGAGATTGCCACAAAGCCTTCTGAAATAGATTTTAAAGCTTTCACTAGGGTGAAGGTAGCTCATATTTTTGCTCAAATGCGAGTCTGCACAAAGGAAATTCAAGATATCCATTGAAAATGTACTTGAAAAAAGGTATGAGAATCACAGTGCTATAAAGCCATTTTTTAATCAAGTGCTACATTTACTTGAGCCCTTTTTGAAACCCCACAGAAAGCTATTGCGTGGAAAGCCTTGATTTTTGTAGTAAGCACGGGCACAACACACAAACACAATATAAAACATTTGATAATCTGACCACCCTGACAGGATGACAGAGCTTCCATCACCACACCTATGAAAAAAAATTCTTCCACAAGCACATATCATCTTGACACTGTTACACTAGAGCCAGTGCATTTTCTCACATGCACAAAGATAAGTGATGGCTTAAAAAAAACTGCTGTGCAGGATCAGTGGCATGGTGAGTGATCTGCATATGCAGATATGAAGGGCATGACTACCCCTCAAAGCCTGTCACCCCACTGATTTATACGAGTGTAGCTCTACAGTCAACAGAGCACTGCCAATTGACAAAAGCTGGGGAACGAGTCCCAAATCTGCAGTCTTCCTTGCCAGTTCATAGCAACCTGCAGCCTTTATTTCTGTAAGCGGTAATGACAACTGGAGGCATTCAATCCCATGTCATTTTGAAACCATTTATTCCAAGTCTACTAGCCTGCTGCATTTGCCAAATCAAAATGGAAACGTGTTCAAAAAAAATTGTCTGGAGTTTAATTCACAGATACAACAATCATATGAAAGAAAAACCTCAACCATATTGGGTGAAATATATATATATACACACACACAACAATATTTTGAAAGTACCAAGAGAAGCAGAATTAAGTTTAGAGCTATGGCACAAGGATTAAACTCCGGTTTACAGCAGCTAAAGTGTTTGTTGCAGAAGTGTTCCTTGTGAAACAATAGTCCGAGTACAGAGACATGGATATCACTGGCTTGACTATTAGCTTCAGTAGCACATTTCAGTAACAGTTGTTTTTTTGCAGTACACAAAAAATATCGTCAGTCCCTGTATATGCAAGAGTGAAGTGACAGCCTTCAGGATCATTACATGCTAAGTTACTGTCAAACTTAGCAGCCCAGAAGGATAATACATTGAGTTTCAATCTTTTGATGACATTTGATTGTCCTTTATTATTTTTCTTGGTACTAAAATAATTGCAAGGAGAAATAAAAGAGAGAGGGATGGAGAAATAAAGTACATGAATTGTGTATCTTTTCCACCTTCCCTGTTCTCTCTTTCTCATTTTTCCCCCTTTTTGAAACAAAAGAAAAAGGACTCCTCTTATACTGAATTAGAATGAAACTGGCATTGAAAATCCCTGTCTAGCTCATTAGATCCTGGTACCGCAAAACTTTTTCATATGATTACAGTGGGTTGATTACGAGTTTTCAGTCAACATCCATTACCAATAGGACCAGGGAAATGCAAATCACAAAGTTTCCCAGAGCCATACATTTTTACTATTAAAAAAGCTGTCAATGGACACATTATTTTCAACATTTTGGTCTTTGAATCAGTCAGCAAAAGATTTGCAGGAATATACTTCATCTATGGACTGTTCTCCACAGAAACTGCTTTGAACACGTGCTGTTTAATCTGGCCAACAAATACATAGTAGGTGACTTAAAACCTCAGCTTGCAAGAAGGGTGCCTAGATGCTAGCATGAGTTTTCACTGAAACAACTGCTTACTGGCTGTTTCTGAAACTCAAAAAACTGCAAGTATTTTTATGTACAAAAATTCTATTAGATACAATTGTTTAAGAATGAGTCTCTGACATGACAGGGAGATAAATTTTCCATTATTGCCTACAATAGGAGCTTAGACCAAGAAAGAAAATCATAGTACCTTTGTACACTTTCTCCCTCTCCACCTTCGAAGCAGACCGGGTTATGGAGGTTGTTGATTTTACTCCAAGTAGAAAAGCTGTTCCAGAATTAGGCTGATTTCAAGGTTAGCAGCCTTTTCTCTACAGATTGCACCTGGGGAGCTGGCACAGATCAAGTGATTTGCCAATATCTTGAAAGGAAAAAAGGATCCCCATCTGAGCCAGGCACCTGCACCAGATACCTCCAGACCTACTTCAGTGCCCAGCTTGCCAGGCCAGCTTTTTCTACCTAATCGATAAAGCCAGTCACATAATCCATAGAGGGAAAACATTTACTGAAAGGAGAGTGCTGAAGTGAGACAGACATGCAGTCCCTTCATTTAAGTTTGTAAGGATCAGAGGCCCCAGCATAGACCACTTACAGGAGCAATCTGGTAGGACTCTGACAGATTGGCTCAGGTACAGCTCTGACAGATACTTTGCACCCCTGCAGACTGCGCTTGCTATAATGTCTCAACCCAAAGTCAGACCTTTCCTCAACTGAATGCTGCTGGAAAGCCTGGCCTTCCCTTTAACATCCTCAGCTTTGAAAGAGTTGCTCAAACTCAGATCACTAAAAAAATTTAAATTAGACTAAACATTTAAATATGGAGATCAGCCAGACCTCCTGTTCAGTCCTACTGAAGAATTAACCGCTTCTGAAATTTGCCACTAAGTCATTTCGACACAAAAGTAATAAAAAACCCCACACTTAATATTGATCTGCACGGTTCATAAGTGACCTGTCATTTATGCCCACTATGAATCAATAACTTTTATCCTTTTGCTTTCTATCCTTAAAGCAGTTGAGCTGTTCCAACATTTTTTGCTCACATCAAATGTCAAAATGCATAGTGATTTAGTTCAAACACTTTTCCAAACTTTGTAGGCTCTCTGATCTCCTCCTTTGTGACCCATCATTGCTTTTTCTTCCCCATACATGTAAAAATAACGTCAATGATTTCTCTAGAGTACAGATAAACCATCTCCTGTTTTCTCCCTCAGTATGCCAATTGCTCCCTCTCTACAAATAAAAATATGAATTTTTATATATATATATATAACATATGTATGCATATATGGATGGACTTTTAAACATGGGTTTGAAACCATATAATATAAAATAGTTAATATTAATTTATACTATTGTGCATATAAAAATATTTTTATACCTATAAGTCCATGCATACATTTAGAACCTACTTTAGACTTTAAAGTAGTACAACTGCTGTTCAGTATCTGGTGCTCTGAAATTTCACCAGTTCTGTAACTGTCACCATCCCCCAAAACATTCATATTTCCTTCAGTACCTCACTCACTCTATTTAAAGAATATGTGCAACTTAAGAGACATAGGTTTTCTGAGCTATCAAACAGTATATGTATTAAAGCATTTAAAAAAAAACAAACAAACAAAAAAACCACACGCAACATTATTTGCCTGTGTCAGCTGGGTTTGTCCCCAAAATGATAAATTACAATCTTCAAATTCCATGCTGAGTCAGAGAATACATTTTGATTCATTGCAGTATTCTTTTTCTGTCCTTGTACACTGAACTTCTTCAGCATTACACTCTCATGCACATGGTTATGTTTATGTTTAAAATGTAGGGAAATTGCAGATTAATAACATTCTGGTTCATTAGGATTCAATAGACTCAATTGGGGTGTAATCTGCTGTCGGAGAGCAGTGGCTCCCAGAAAGCACGCTCTCGATTTACGTGCGGGCACAGGCTCACCAAACACTGGTGGACATAGGAACCACCTTTCACAACAAAACGCAACAATGAACTAGAAGTACCAAAACCAGAACAGAACGCAAGCACAAAGCAGAGTTATGCTTGCCTGCACTTCCAAAGTGGCTGAAAGGAGCTGAAGAGGCTCCACAATGTGAACACCCCCCAGAGAGGCAATAGGAACATAAAGCTGTGAGAAAGCCATGAGAGACTCCTGCCAGGGGACTAGTAAGTTTTTAAACAAGAGTTGATAGCTTTCAGGTCAATTAAATCGTACATGTTTACATTCTTTGGATAAGGAGTGTCAAAAGCACCAGCCTTTGTCACCAAATTCTCCTCCAACAGAAACAACCTGGAACAAACATGAATATCACTAATTTCTCAGACTGATTAATGTTATAGGACATAAGACAGCTAAAAACCACATTTGCTTTCAAATTCATCCCTCATCTATGTTTCCACACACAAACCACGAAACAAACCTGTTTCTAAGACCAAGTTTAACAGACACAGTACATTACTTTGATTACAGCATAGACTTAGACAACTAACTCTTAGAAGCAGACAGAGCTGATCACAAACTGAAGGCATAAACCCAAAATTTTGTCCTTCACCTAAAGTACCAAGAAAAAAAAAAAAGAATCAATACACACACAATACCTGCAGAAGTGTAGGTACAAATGTTTCACACCACATGAAAACCTATTTAAATGAGAATAAAAATATAAGGTATGAAGATTATTTTAAAATATTTCCAGAAAAGCTAATCAACTGTAGTATTTGATCTTTCTTTATTAAAGATACCAATCAGTTTTGTAAGCCCAAGTGATTATTTTGACGCAAACAGCACAAACATAATTTAACAGCCTTTAGAGTAAAAAGGAATCTCTTCTACTCTTTTTTCTCCTTCAAGACAAGGCAAAGAACAAACCTCCGAGCTGTCTGTAGGCCTTCAAGGATTTTGCATGCTTAAACCTTTAGCAAGAATATCCATAAGAAAGTTGTCACTGTATTTCAAAATACAAATGCTTTAGTGACATTTTTGTAGCAAAGGTATTATACCAAGGCAGCTATCAAAAAATACAATACGGACAGAAACTTGTCCTGAAGCAAAGCATCCTTTTCTCCAACTAAACCCACACTAATCGGGTGAATCAAGTCCTTTGCCCATGAAGGACCCTGGTAACACACAGCTGGCATAGCCTGGGCTTACAGCAGTTGCAGCTCTAACATGCCACAGCCCAGGAACCTTTACCTTGTGCATCCGCCATCGTCTGCTACTACTTGCAATTATGCTGATGGCTGGTGGGCTGCAGGCTTCTAGTTTCCTACTCAGCCTCGAGCAGGGATAGCTCTTTCACATTCACCAGTATAAAATACTTGATCATTAATCTACTGCTTACAAAGCCAAATGTGTGATTTACGATAGTTAAAAGAAGTTTTAAGCACCCAGATCTTGCCACCACATACTTTGAGATATTTGTGCAGGTTCAGAGCTGAAAGCAACCAAAAAAAAAATTAGATTTTTTTTTTTATAAACAGAGGTAGAACTTTCAGAAAGATTCAGTGTTCTCAACAAAAATACTATTTTCAAAAAAAAGATTATTCAAAATTATAATGTTTCTCAAAAAAGTAATATAGGACAACTTGGAAATGGCTTTAAGAGAAGGCTTGAAAATTAACAGCATTTTCAATAAATTCAGATGCAATTTCCTGATCAAATATTTTCTAACCAAATGATTGCAATTTTATCAAATCCTACATCTATTTAGCATATAATGGTAAAGTATAAGTGACTAGTTTGCTAATGACAAATAAAAGTGTCAAGGCATAGTGGGTCCTGAAAGTTATTAAGATCCTTGTTCACCATTATTTTCAAATCATTATATTTTCTTCTGTTCAGGTGAAGACTCTTTGGATCCTACTCACAGCATGAAGTTCTCGCATAAGAAATTCACATTTAAATTAATCAGCTATTAAGATTTACCTCTTAAAAAGAGAGGGGTTTAAGAGACATTAGCAAAGTTTACCAATTTTGACTACAAAATGATATGTACTAGATATGACCATAATATATACTATACTTAGGATCACACTATCAAAGTAGTTAATAAAAACCAAGTCATTTTGAAGTGATTCTTCCTGCAGAAACCCAAGCTATCCATTGAAGTCTAAGAATTCATACAAATCAAAATAATTCACATGAAGAATTGACCTTAGGCAATGAAGTGCAATTAATTAATGCATTGCTGGATTAGTGCTTATTGGTTATAATTAGTCATTCATTTTAAAAGTAATTAACTCTATCTCTCTTATGAAGTTAAAAATCAGGAAAAAAACCACACTTGTAGATCATAAAAAGGTAGCCCTCATCTTTTTGGAGTTCTTTTGGGTTTGGTGGGGGGTTTGGGGGGCTTTGGATTGTGTTTGGTTTGTTTTTTTTTTTAATTAATCTTAACTAATGGTGCCTATTCTTCCTTCAGATTCTGTCATGAGACCCTGCAAGTGAGAGGCAGCGCAGCTTGCTTTCTTCAAACTGTAGAAGCAAGCAAACTTTGCGAGAAGTGAGCAAGTTACACGACCCCTTGATTTGCTTTCCAATGCTATGCAATTCTCCGGTTATTCAAATACACCCAGTCTACAAGGAGCAAAAGTTTTCTTTGACCCAGGAAGTGACATTAACATCATAGTCTGCAAACAGAATGAGTGGGAGGTCTGGTGCTACTACAAATAAATCAGTAATAACAGTAACCAGTATTTCTATAGTCCCAAGGACAAAGAAAAGAGAGAAAGAGAGAGACCGAGCTTTTCAAAATGATTTACATTAAACTTAGGCAATCAACCCTCCAGGCAGCTTTGCAAAGCGAAGCCTAAAAATTCTTTTTATCTTAATCTTTCTTTAAAATTCTAGCCAGAGGAAGAAATTCAAGGGTACCTTTTCTGTGGAATAATGCCATCATTTATCATCCAGGCTGATATGCAAAGTGACACAGGATATGGAAAATCTCTTTAAAAGATATGGGGTAAAATCCTGGACTCCTTGAAGTTTCTAACAAAATTTGCATGACCATTCATTGGATAAATTTGCATCAGTAGTCCTTATTTCTGAAAACTATGATTACCACCTTTCAGTTTGCAAGGAAGTCTCCTAAAATATGAATGTGTAATTCTTGCAGCTATTTTCACATGTATTCTTTCTAAGACTCATTTTCTAGAGCACAGATTTTTTATTATTATTATTTTTCCCTCCGAATGAAATATTCAAGATTTATGTTTTTCAGTGCACACACATCTTCTAATGTTAAAGGCTGACATCCTTGGTAATTATAAAGTTTGATCAGGTGAAAATAAAGTCAATGGTATATAGTACTGTAAAAATTATAATGGTGATTAACTCAAGATTAGCTCCAACCTACCTGCTTATACCTACTGTACATATATCAAATGTTATTGAAGTTACAGTTTGAAAGGAGCAGGACACGATCTGAATCTTGTTAGACATTAGAGCTAACTTAGCTGTTTATCTTCTACCTTGACTACCTGCATACCTGAGGAACCCATTGAATATAATTTGATTATTAAATATAGAGTAGCCTCCTACAATCCAAAAGACTTATGTATGAAGTTGAATAGAAGTAAGAGAAAGTTAGCACTGTAAAAGGGCACACAAGTTTACCTAAGTACAGGCGCTACACTGAACAGAAGAATGAAGGAAAAGGGCAGGTGAGTGGCAAGAGCAGAAGATGCGATGATAAACTACAAGAGAAACGATGAACTGAGCAGATCTTCGATCACATTCCAAAAGCAAATGAGGAGCGCACTCCTAGTGCAGGCAAGACACAAGACAGATAGCACAGGGAACAACTTGGGAGAAGGACAATGAATTTTTACAAAAATTCTCAAAAAAAAGAGATAGAAGATAAGTGGCTTGTCAAAAGAGGATTAAAAAGAGAAACTGAGAGCTTAATTATCGCCTCATAGGAATAGGCTACTCATGCAAGATAAGTAGAGGTAAGATGGATGATAAGAAAGATTTAAGTCTGGAATATTAGATGCACAGCTGAGCCTCAGAGACTATTAGTTATAAGTGGATGTACCAAGCTGGCCAGAGATGAGTATGAAGTACAGCATGATAAAGTTGGCAGAGCTGTGCACTGCTTGCTTTGTAAAGAATGATCTACAGGCAGTACTACCATCTGCCAGACAAAGTTGGAGAACATAAGAGGGAAATTTCATAATATTTTTACACTCTTGTTATTCTTCATGAATCATACACTGTAAAACTGGTTAGAGTATGACAAAATATTTCACTGGAAATACAAGAAAGGATTCTGTTAGACGGGAATTGAGAAAATCTTGGTCATAGAAAAACATGTACATAATACTGACTTTTTTCCTCATGCTTTAGAATCTCGTAATGATGATCTCATTACAGAACTATGAAAAACAGTAGTTGGCCAACACTCTGGGAATACAGAACTTTCCCCAAAAACTCCAACAGGCATCTCTTGTGTACCAGTTCAGGTGACAGCATTCTGAATTCACCCACGCATTGGCCCACATGGCTGCAATGCCAGTGAAGCAAATCCCAGATCGTCAAATCCCACCTGAAGGAAACAAGTCAGTCAACTATGAAACAACTTATCAAAAGAGTCCATCAATTTATTTTAGGGAGGTGAATTTGGGCAAGTTAGAAGACTGCAGAAAAATATGACGCTGTACATGGTAGAGCATGATCTGAGTTAATCTCGTTATTTGAGTTAAATTCCCTGAAGAATTCAGCCATTCTAGACATGCTCCAGCAGCTGCAGGATCTGAGCAGGATTTCCCTGCATTTTGCATCCTCTGGGCTGCTATGGGCCACAAGGTCTCTTTAAGACAGCTCTTCTCAAAGAAATCAGCAGAACAGAGGAATCAGCCAGATTTAAAACAGATGAGACAAGACCTAAACATTAACCACATGAGTACATGAATAGAATGGAATAAAAGAAAAAAATGCAGCAAATGGAAGGTAATAAATTAAATAAAACAAGGATCGATTTAGCAAAGAGACTGAAGCTCAAAGCAGTTGGCAGCAGCCACAGGAAACAGGGACCAGCCTGTCCAGAAGACAAAGTCAAAAAGGGAGATGGGATAGGACACTAGCATCTAAATGATGAAAAAACTAACATACTCCAATTTGGAGGGCATGGATACTTCATATGAGACATATCATAATTTTTGTTACTAGAAATTTGTATGGTGATGAGTATGGTCAAAAGAAAAAACAAGTATATGACTGATCAGTCTGGTGGATGAAGAAAGCCCTTAAATTTAAACAGCAAATAATGCTGCACACATACACTTAGATATTCCTGTGAAATATGTATTGCTGAAATCAATAGTTCTGTTGTGAATAAAGACTTTCGTTTTACTAGGAGAAAGAAAACATGCCAAACAGATAAACCCATATGACCACTTACAACACACTTTCAGCCCAACTCAGCATTTAGACAGCAATCAAAATGTCTTAAGTTTGCACTCAAATCATTGCAGAGAATGCTGGAAGCTGCTAGCTGAAAATAATAATACAAATTCTTTCCCCCCTTTCACTCCTCTTTAGCAGTGTGGCACTCATGAAGCTGCCATTTGCTCCATTAGGATTCATTATTATGTACACAGAGCCTCCCACACAACGATATTGCTATTTGCCACCTCAAAGTAAGCTAATAGCATTTTCAAAATGCAATTAGAACCTTTCAGGAGAAAGCTCAAGCTGTGTTTGGATAATATGAAGTTAACTCTCTACTACATTTCACAGACAGGCACACCAAAGCTAATAAATTCTTCTCATGTCTTCAGATTATTAACACACCTACTAGCAATGTCAAGATGTTAGTTTAAAGAATTTCAAATATGAAACAGTTCAATAATCTGGTTTACGACAGCTGACTGACAAAGCTAATTAACTGCCTGGAGAAGATTCTTTATAAATGAAGCAACTTCTGTCTGAACATATTTCCAAGAACAAAATGTTCTTTTCGTCTTTCTCTCTTCTCCCTCCTATTCTTTCCCTTCTAGCCTTCTCCATCCTATCTAATCTTTGACAAAAGGTTTCTTGATGGTATTTATATGTTGCTCTTCCTGTGATTTGGTGTTTTCTTATTTTCTCTGCCCTTTGTAGCTTCCTGCTGGACACTTATACTCCTCTCCTCCAGACCTTTTTGTTAAAAGGTATCTTTTCAGGCACTCTACACAGAGCACATTCACATCTCCCCTTGCATCCTGAGGGAGTTTCATGTTTGAGTATCTACAACCTTTCCCCAGCTGTGAGGCTGCTGTTTCATAGCATCCACCTGCTTCAGGTATTTTTCTCATTTACAGACCTTCCACCATGCACCATTTCCAAAAAAGAAGAGATCCTGTTTGTATCCAATTCTAGTTGCACAGAAGGAAAATAGTATTTTGGGGGAGTTCCCCACTTGACTCACAGAATGTTACAATTTGGGGAGTATTTTTACGCAGAGGAAGCTGACACTGATAACTCTAGTTATTATTAGCCCTTATTGTAAGCAGGCACTATGCAAACACAGTATGTTGCTCTGCCAACACATCCCAGTCTTGGCCTGAAAGACATCATTATGCCCATTAGATGGTCTCTCCTTAGTGAGAACATCCTATTTATTATACCAGATAATGCACCGGTTTTACAAAACAAACATACAGTACAGCCAATGCAAGTATCTATTGCCTAATATTCATTGCAAATTAAGGGCACTGACAGTATGAGATTAGAAAATACCTGCAAAATCCAAATAAAAACACCTGTAACAAGAGGAAGAGATGTTTTATGAAGACAAACATCAGACTTTTATTCCCATCAGAACCCAACTCTGAATGCAAGTATTGCTGCATTTGAGCATTACAGGCAGAATAATAGCAGTGGAACTGGAAATGCTTATTTGTAGGCTGATACTAAGTGATGCCTGTGACACAGACCAGCAGCAGCAGATTAACTTTATCTGGAATTTTTCTTTTTCTTTTGTCATCACAAGTTCATAAAAAACTATAGGTATTCTTCATACAAAGCAATTTATTGCCCAGACCTTTTTCTAACACCAACAGAACAGACTGAAAATACTCATCATACTTATCATAAATATCGAAACAATGAGATATCAGAGATATCAGCAAGACTTGCAGAAGCATTTGAAGAAATTGTAGTTTCAGGTATCTGATCCTGCTCAGTCCTCTCAGAATGAGGGAAACCCACCCAGACTCAATGGAGAGATGTCTGTCCTGTGACTTCCTCCCTTATTTGCACCCTGCCCTTTCCCTTGCTGATAGCATATTCAGAAAAGGCTCAAGTTTTCACACTGAATCATCACTTCAAGCAAATGAGTGGCATTATGTCCATATTGCAGAACTTCCTTGAGGAAGAGGAGTAGGATAAAAATACTAAAGTGACCATCCATTGCAGAGTCTACTCTCACCTTGATCATTTCTCTGTAAGAGGACTAACTTTGCTGATCCTGCCACATTTCCCCTCCTAGTTTTGTTGTGGAAGACATACTCGCTATCTTCAAAATGTCTACAACTCCCAATGTTCAAAATGGAGGAGGAACAAATATTAGTAATTTATGGGAGGCTAAATGAGACACAGAAACCGACTTGTACTGCTGCAGAACTGAGATCTGAGTTATTACTGTTGTCCTTCCCCATTCTGCCCTCTCCAAAAGTCTGAGGTATTCACATTTGAAGCTCTACTTCAACTCAAAACTTAAATTCATGCAGTGTGCCAATTTCGAATCAAATATTTTGCACAGTTTCAATCAAAAATTAGACTGGAATTACCGTTTTCCTTTCTGTTGTCACATAAATCAGATCTGAAGACAACTCTTAACAGACCAGCTGGGCATTAGATTTTGGGAAAATAAAAACACATGAATATGTGTTTAAGCATGCATACATTATTAAAGGATAATTGGTAAATAATCCTTATTAATGAGTATGTCAGGCTTGAGTCAAAGAGTCCAGCCACAGATGAGTCATTTTTCCCCCATCTTTCTTTAAAACTCACTGATTGTGCATTGCTTTTAAGGTCTATGCTAGCTAATTAGGGAATTTCAGTAATCTATTTTTAATATGTACCATCTTCTGTTCTTTTTAGTGCAGCCTTAAGATAGACTTTTATCTTTACTGCTGTGCACAGATCATCTGAAAATATAAGTTCTCTACTACATGACAACTCATAATGAGCCTTAATGAAGCTTGGGAACAGCTGTTAAAAACTCCAGTTGAATAGGTTTGCCCAAGCAGCAGTAGCTTAGGATGCTTTTTCTCTTATAGCACTGTTGAGTCATCTGCTCACCATACATATAATGAGAAAAATCAAAAATGAAACACTAAAGCAGCTTAAGCCTTTTTCCTTAGACATTTTATTTTAATCAGAGTTTTAATAAGTACATTATGAACCATCATCTCTTAAGCCTTTCACCTTTTTAATTATATTCCTGCTCTGAACATCGACAAAAGCAAATGTTATTATGCAAATTTTGCTCTGAATTCGTGTCCCTACCAAGAGCATAAGAAACATAGTTCAAACTCCGTTTTTAATTATACTATAGATAAACGAGCTGGAAATTATTAGAAATTACAATAAGCTCTCACGATTTTACATGTTACCTAAGCTAAAAGTCAAAAGATTATATATTTTGGGTAGGATAAAGGACTTAAAGAACTGCGAAGGTTAAACATGATTGAAACAAACAAATTCCATTACTTCATATTGTTTGTCTTCTCTTATTGACCTTTCATTGCATAGACACTAAACTCTATGGCATATGGGACACTCAAGGGGTTTTTGTACTGCTTTTCTGCTTACAAGGATGTGTAGGTTCCCTCCAACCTTCCAATATTTTTTTAAACATAATTTGCCAATCATTCAATCAGAACACATGGGAGCAGTTCACTTCCATGTATCAACTGCAAAGCACTACTTCATGAAACATCAGAATTTTTTTCCTCCAATATCCTCGTTATCTGGTTTTGTTCCACTAACACCTATAGGCCTAATTCCCACTCTACTAGGCATAGTACAGCTGCAGCAAAGAGATAGTATAGTTCAAAAGCACATAGCTTAAGTCTAGAGCCAATGGATGAATAAGAACTCAGATGACAGGAGATAAGAGATAGACGATTGCATTGAACCTGATAAGCAGAATCCACAGAACACCTGATAAACTTTTTCTCTTCTCCTTCCCTCAATCAATGTTTCCCAATAAAAGTTTCAAAGCACCAACACTGCTTGCCATTGCCAATATTTCAAATGATTTACATCAACCTAATAGAGCCAAAAACTAGCCATAGGCATTGGGCTTCAGATATTTAGTTAATTTAATGTTTCTGAGCTTTGAATATTTCATGATGAAATTTTCCAGTTGTTCTGTAGGGAAATGCCAAGAAATAGAAGATTCTTAATAGATCTGTAAACACTGAGCAACAGAGGTCTGCCGATGCCCTGGTCCATTGAAGCTTTACCGTCAACTGCAATGGCACCGGAATTCATTCTTTTCTTCGCTGATTCTGAACTCCAGTATGATTTGACTGCCTTGCACAAAGGCTTGGAACTGTTTGCTTGTGGAAAGAGTGTTGTTTGCTGAGTTTTTCAAAGTTCCGGTCTCATGGCTCATTGCGCTAGTGACACCCACAGTTTATTTTCATGATTGTTTGCTTTGGAGGATACTACACAATTACCACAACACCACTGACAGATAACAAATATGTAACTGGAAAAAAAGGATCTGTACAACTCAGACCTGAAGTTGGCAACTTATAGACTGTCTTCCTTTCCAAATTGTGACTGTCCTAACAACATTGCTATGCGAAGCTCATTGCAAACAAATAAAATAATGCACTATAATAACTCTCAAACAGAAAAAATAAAGACTAAGGGTATGATTCTTAGTTATAAGGACCTTATTTGAAGTAGTTGCACTGAAAAGAGTGTAAAGCATCCTAATAAGAATCTGATGCAAGACAGTTTGGGATTTGCAAGTTTCTGTAATGTACAGTGTTATGCACCAGAGTCTTCTGCATAAAGCAGAAATCCAAAGCTGCTCAAACTCCCTTATTTTCAGAAGGGAAGAGTAAAAATAGAATAAGGATGAGGATTTTGAGGCAGCCACTTTCTCTGAAGTGGCCCTCATAGGTCACATTATCTGCATTTGGTTAGTGAATTCACTCCCAAGAGTCACAGAATAAAGGGAGGATGGTGGCAATGTTGTATAATTCAAGAGTTCTAATAAGTAAAATTAGCAAACATTACAAGTAGTAATGGAAACTATACATGTGAAAAATAGTGCAGTGACAGTGAAATTTTAGAACAGCAAATAAAAGGGACATATGATAGTTCCAGAGTCATTCACAAATAGGCTTTTACATGCATGAGAAATGCCTATGAAAATATTCTGCACAATTTGGAGAAGAGAAAAATCTTTACACACTATAACAGGACAAGAGTATAAACCAGCCTCCAAGAAATGGAATTAAAAGTCCAGAAGCTGTTTCAGGAGAAAGAAAAAGAAAAAACTTCCCAATTTCACCTAGTAATATACCTAGTCTCAAAGCAAGGTGGCTTTATCAGGTCATTAATCTAAGATGATACTTGGTGCCTTTAAGCATTATTCCCAAAGATGATATTTAGTCACTCTAAAGAAAATTCACCCTTTTGCATCATAAGGAAAAAAAACAATGCAGCAGAAACCTACAGGCTCACAGTCTATTTTGCACAACCGCTCTCTTTTTCCATGACGTACGTAGGAAAGAGTTTGGATATCCTGATATACACATCAGTTATTGGGGAGGGAGGGAAGAGGAGGAAGCTTGGAAGAGAACAAGAGAGCAAAGGAGTTTTTCTGTCAGACTAAATACAGGTTTAGCTGGAGGGCAGGGGAGGACCATCTTCCAATAGTTCAGGGACAACTCCATACACAAGACTGCAGAAATTGTATTCTGGCAGATTCCCAGACAAACTCAGCATTCAGCAGAGTCAGGTTCCTGGCTCAACTGGAAACATCTTAAGAAATATGTTCAATAAACACCCCTCTTCCCTTTCACTGTAAACTTACTTATTTTAGAAGAGAATGGCAAAGGGATCTTAGCACAACACGCATAGGATGATGTAAATAGCTTCCCAGAGCCAGTCCTCACATATACGGATTACCACAATGACAGCATACAGTAGATGCGCTAATAAAATTGCATCTGAGTTGCACCCCATTCCTGGAGTCTCACCTCTGTGTAGTGCCTGGTCAAGGTGCTATTTATGCTGAGAAACTTCAGCAATAAGCAACTGCAGATACGTAGGATTTTTCCCCACAAACACATCTCTCCAACTTCTTTCTCAAGGGGCTTAAATTCTCAGCTATTGTACACATAAAATGCCATGAAACGTGAAGTCAAACAGGGAAAATGGAAGTCTCTAGTTCTAGTAATTGAGTCTCCCTAATGAAGTTACTGTGTAAAAATCTCAGGGATGCACATTCCATTTTTATTACTCTAAATGTGAATAGTCAAGTTCAGCCTTCAGAGTAAACAAAACATGATTTACTTTAGCAAAGGAAGCTGGAAGCTGACTTTTGAAAAATAAATCATTAAAAATCAGTGGCAGGCAATCATTTGCTGAAAGAGATCCTTTTCTCTTGCCAATAGTTTTATTAAAGCAGATTTTTAGCCTAATCTTTTAAGGGAAGGAAAGGTATCATGCTATCCCAATTGTCAACAAGTTCAGAACCCATTAATAAAATATGGCTGAAATATGAAAACAGGGTAATAGTCTCAGACACAGAATACTCCATGCTACATGAAAATCAGGTGCTGAACAGAGAATAGATACCCCAGTTATCACCTGACTAAAGGTAGTGTATCTTTCCATAGACAGCAGCCAACTAGCCAGTGAAATTTCCAGCTAGTCAACTCAGCACATATGCAGCTTCAAACCAGCAAGCTTAGGCAACGACACTCACCTCAGCCATGTTGGTAAGGGACACTGAAGGGAGAGGTGGCTTAGGTAAAGAGGGATATAGTATTATGGAAGATGAAGGCAGGCATTTGGGGGCTTAGAAGGCAAAAAGCAGATGAGGGCCTATAGAAAACTATTTTGTTACAGTTCAAATTGTTTTAAATGAATCGTCTCATTCAAAACTGTCCTACACGTAGGTTAAATCCAGTCTTCCATAAACTATTCAGACTGTTTGGTGTTTTAACAGGACATAGAAGAGTCAAAAATGGACCAGGTATGCTGCACACCCTTCTTGAGCGGATGTCTATTGTCTATGCTAGCACTTGTCACGGATATTCACCTACATTCACCGTTGTGTAATTAGCTGTTTCAATCATACAGTATGGTTTCAACTGAATAGCTTAATATAATTCAGATAAACAGAAACAATGCAGAGAACATCTTGGAGGTCTCAAAGCCCTTAAAGGGCTTTAATCATCTATCCTGTTAGATGACTTTGGGTACATCTACACAGTCAGCTATGTCGTTAATGCTCAAGCTCAGATCCCCTGATTGTCTGTGTCATATGTATGTTACTTCAGACTTGGGCTCCCTTTTGGTATGAACCACTCCTCAAAAAAAAAAAAAAAAGACCAAACAAAACCAAAACTTGATCATGGGTCTAGGTATCATAGGTATCATTCACTCCAGGAATGGCTCTTGTAAGACAACACAGCTGGAATCACATTAGGCTTGGCTCTCTACCCAACCAGGCCTCCAACACAATCCCATAGCTAGCACTGTCCTCTCAGATTTTCCCCTGAACATGCAAGTCACACAACGCTGTTCTGGTAGACTGCAATATATTGTTTCATATACTTTGAACTTAAAAAAAAGACAAAAATATTTTTTCTGACCCAGAACAGACCTGGGCAAAAGCCATGCAATATGAGTGGATCCAGTCCACCCTGCACCACATAAGTTCAGGATCAGAGATTGGTCCTGAGGTAGCAGCTTTAGAAGTGCACACAAAGCTATTTGACTACACAAACATCCATGTCCCTGATCCACATACACTGAAGACTCCAAATGGCAGAGTACAGACACACTTGTAGCTTGCACAAAGAGAGAAAATAATACTGTAAATTAAAGCTTTGCACTTCTATTCTAGATCTGTAAAAGACAGAATTTTGAAAGACATCCTGTACACCTGAGGTAACATCCTGCCCAAGGAAGTCCACTGGAGTTTTGCCATTAATTTCCCAGGGGACAGGGCTTCTCTCACGCTTCCATCCAGGTTTTTCTCAATTATTATTAACTGTGCATTTAAGCAGTTATTCCAGGGAAAACAGGAATGAATTTCAGAGAAAAATAACTCAGCCATTTTTCTAGTCCTTGATCAGGAAGCAAGTGACAATAACTGGCTACTAAGTCAAACCTTAGATTTACAAAAAAGGAGCAAGGGTAGAAGTATAAGTTAGAGCAAACAGGAAAATTTATTGCTTAAGTGATAATATAAAAGTAATCATGTAATTCTTCAGTACATCACCTGATCCAATCCACAAACAGCTTTGCAGCTTGTGTCAGATTATGTTGGGCGAGAGTTACCCGTCTTTAAAAATGCAATGATCACTGCCCAATGAAAATAGGCTGAAAGTATCAGTCATCTGATCTGGCACGGGAAAGTCTCCTCCAGCCCCTGAAACATGACAGTCTTGCTTGAAAAACTGTACACCTTGAGCTACTGCACAAAGGAATAATAGAATCTTCTTTTTCACTATATATTTCAGTTCACACTGAGGACAGGGGAAACTAATATTAAGGCAAGTACTTGGCCTAGTCAGATTCCTATTTCTTTGGTCTAAATTCTGCCTAATAAAATCTAACTGGCCTAAAAGATTTAGCACAGATATTCCATTGGTTTGAAAAAAACATAGTTATTGCACTTCCAGCAATCACATAAAAGCAGAAATTGCTTGAATCTTAATGAAGGTATAAAAGATTAAAAAAAAAAGACATAAAAAAACTGTTTAATAATAATAAAAAACCTAAAGTGTACTGGTAAGGCCATGAATTCAAGCCTTGATTAAGCTCTGTAATTACATATTAGGTAAAGACCGAAGCATCAAAACTAAACAGTACCAGTTTGTACAACAGCAGTATGCTTTAATGAATCCCTGGAGCTACTGTTTCAACTATTAGCAGGTTTTTGTGGTTTTTTAGGATAACCACTCAAACAGGGCTGTATTTCTAGGTAGACTAGAAAAAAAAAAGTGCTAGTTTTTGCTGAGCGTATCCAATTCATTCCAGCATTCCATTGATGTTATATAAATGGCATAATAGATTCAAGTGACATATTAAAATCAAAAAAATGACAGAAAATGACTAGCAGCGTCTCTCTTCCCATTCACACTTGCTTCACTTCTACATATACTTAAGATTTGCATATTTCTACTTCTTTTCTGTTCCTCCCAATGTCCCTCTAAAATCTAAAGAAAAACTTGCATTTTCAAAACTACCATCTTTGTTTCATAAATTCCCCCTGCTGCTATAGGTTCCCTAAGTAATGTTCTTCCAAGTCAGAATATTCAGAAATAAATATTAACAAATATTCTAATAAAATGATAGCATTTTTTTAACCAATACTTTTTTCTTTTCCATTTCCTGTTTCACTAACCCTTTCTTACTTATAGGTTTAGCTATTCTAAAGCCTTCCCTCTTCCCACCCTCCCACATACTAAAGGGTATTTCCTTATTTTCTCTAACTAGATGCCCTAATATCATTTAATGCCTCTTTTTCTTTTCTTTTTTTTTTTTTCCCCCATTTTGTTTCCCCCGTGATTCTAGCAGCTTGCTTTATGGACGATTTCAGCTGGCTGCATAACAGGCTACAGCAGGAGATCAGTGCATGTAATGACATTCTCCACAATATCTACTTATAAACAAATTTATAAGGCTTGTTTTGTTAATGTCAGGCTAAGAAAACTTTATAAGCACACCTAGTATTGCTGACATCCAAACACTAGTTTCTACAATAATTTTAATGTCTTCATGAGTCCTAGCAGCATAATCGAGAGCGCTACAGCATCAAATGATAGAGGCCATAACCTTGACACCAGCCATAGAGGGAAGCAGGGTACCACTAGACACATTTAATAGCAAAAATTCTAATCTCTAGGACTGCCTTTACTCTGAGCTGGTGCGATTTTGTGCACATGCAATCTATTGCAAAAGGAGCAACTAGCAAACCAAGCACCACTTCCAGACTGTGGCAGAAAGGTCTCCGTAGTGACAGCAACTATGAGAAGACACAGCTAACAAGATACTTGTAGTTGATACCCTGGTTAACTTTTCAGAGAGCGAGCACAAAAGTCTGAAGACACATTACTTCCACTTCTTTGCTACCACTGCTTTCATTGGTATTAGACAAGTCTACAGCACAGCCCCACTATAAAACACATTTCTTGAACGGTGTGCTGAAGTGAGACTGAAAGGAGGAGATCCTAGCGCATCATCAGCAAAATCAAGCACAGGACTGTTTTCACATATACGAGAGCAATTAAAGGAAAGGTATCTGAAACAGATGTGTGTGCATAAATATCTGGAAACTCTGCTGTTATCACCCACCACTTACCCAGAGATTGCCAGAAAACACATGTATCCTGCTAATTGCCCATGAAAATTCAGAATATTTTGCCAAATCTGAATTTGCAGTTGACGGTCATATTGGCAACAGGAAGAAGAAAAACATATTTTCAAGACCTCCTAACAATTCTTCCTAGTGGGAGATAAATAGTACTACAAGTTTTCATGGCCCGTATTTTACATGTGTTCATCACCTGTTGATATTGCAAGCATTTTATCCACATGTTGTTGACACATAAAACAATTAAAAGCTTTTCAGATTTCTTTACTATCTGTGCTACTTATTTAGTGGGCCATTTCAGCATGCCTGTAGGCACTGTAGAACTAGCTTTGTGCCGTACGTGCTTTTCAAAGAGGAACAGTGTTACAGCAAACACTGCTAATACTTTTGCTGTACTTCTACAAAAGTTATTCTATATCCTGTGGTCAGTGAAATCCTAGCACAAGATACTATAGACATGTTAAATCTCCATAATGGCTAGTTATAAGAGAATCCATTAATAGGGACATTTTTCTAAGTTTCTCACTATTAATTTAGAAGAGAGGTAGAGAAGCGTATCCTTTTCAGTGTAAATTATTTTAAAAACATTAATATCCTGGAATTTTGTGCCAACTACCTGTTTTGTGTCCTGCTTAGGTTTTTTGTTTGGGTTTTTTTTTTTTCCTTCTCCTCTCCACAGATCAACAGTAAGTACTGGATATCACCAACCTAGATCTTGATGTGGAAAAATGCGTGCTGCTGATGTGTTTCATACTGAAAAAATGTACCACACGTTGCTCCTCTGATGATGTTTCTTAGTTTTCAATACAGAAAAAAAAAAAAAATCTTGTCTTGCATGATATGATGAGCTATCTTAACAACCATTTAGAAATAAATTGCCAAAATCCTTTTTCAAGTACAAAAACTATAATGAACACCTACTGCTGAATATTTATCAACGTATCCAAAGATGGAGACAGATGAAAGACATAGTATTTCCCCTTGCTTAAGAAGTTTACTAGTTCTAATATATTACTTTATCATCCTGCTTTATGGAGAGGTGGGGGGTGGAGTGGTCAGTCAGTTTTCCTTATAGGAGGACAAGGCTTACTCTTATGTATTCCCAGTGCTTCTTTTAAAAAAAAAAAAAAAAAAAAAAAAAAAAAAAAACACACCACAACAAAAAAATGGTTTTAACAATCTGTCCTTCCTGCAGCTTGAAAAATGAACTGAATGACAGTTTAAATATCTGGCAGACTGGTCACTTCATACCTGTGTTCCTGCACAGCTTTTTGATGCTTAGCATCTGTGCAAGCTGACCTAAGTGCTCCATAAGGTACTGATCCTGAAAGGATATAGTGCTCACCTTTGCACCTGTGAAACAGCCCAGTGGGGCCACATGCAAATAAACAAGCAAAGGCTACATTATCAACATATGTCTAAAGATGAAAGTAAATGCAAATAGCTAGTACTTCAGAATAAAAATACATTTGCAACATATTTCTTTCAGAGCGAGATATAGTTATGTCCCTAAAGAAAGTGACATTCACTGCATTTTTTAATCTTACCATATCCTAGTATTAGCCTATATTCATGCCCCTTTCAGAATCACCGACCACTGTTTTGTGGGTTTCACACACACACACACAATTAAAAATAATTGAGTTATTCATAGCCATTGATGTCTTCAGCTACTTCTCACAGCTCTGTATGAGTACCGATACAAATTCAGGATGAAAAAAAGATCTCGTAACAGCAGGTACAGATTCTTTGAGCATCGAGACTTTAGGAAAGGAAATCAAATTTACTGAACCTTGTTGCCGTCTTCAATTATCTATTGGAAGGGTACAAAGAAGATGGAGGCAGACTTTTCTCAGAAGTATGCAGTGAAAGGAAGAGAGGCAATGGGAAAAGGTGCAACAAGGAAAATTCTGTTAAGATCTTAGAAAAAGAACATCTAGTGAAAGAGCAATGAAAAACTGGAGCAGGTTGCCCAGAGAGGCTGTGGAGAGCCTTACAGATATCTAAAGCCCAACAGGACAAGGCCCTGAGAAACCTCATCTCAGTTGACCTTGTTTTATTTGGGGGTGGGGGTGGGTGGGGGTGGGTGTGTACGTGCGTGTGTGTGTGTGCACGTGTGAGAGCAGATAACCTCCAGAGGTTCCTTTAAACATAAATTACCGAGATTCAAATTTTAATACAAGAATTCTGCGTATAGGTAAGCCCACATACAGACTCACTATCCCTGCTTTCCAGACCTCCTCTTAGCTTTTCAGCAGGTATTGGCAAATATACAAATATCTTATCCTTTTGTAATGTCTCCGCTGTTAACATCTGCGGTAGGATTGCACAATTTCAGGATTACAAAATACCTGAAAATACATGAGTGAAAGTTTTATTGTTCTACCTACACACATTGGAATGACACAAAGAAAACCCTTCACAGAAAGAACTATCGTTTTTCAGTGTGAAATAAAGCTTCTCCTCCCTCCCCCACATTAGCATCAGTGAGACTTGTTTTTAACACCTATACGATATTTTTGTAAACTGTGGGGTGCTGCACAGAAGAATAAAACTTTGTTTGCAGCTAACCCTTTACCTGCACTTTATGGTTTTGAAGGGGAGGGTTTTGAACCCAGATTTGCCCGCTGTTCTCTGGTTGCAACCTAGCAAAATTTAACCTGAATAAATATGTTGAAAATTAGAAGATATCTATATTTTTGTTATTGTCATGGTGAAAGCCTGACAAGTAGAATAGAGTCTGGAGTGTTTAAAGGATTCTTCTAAAGGTGGGGGTTAAGTTTGGGGATTTTTTTTTGGTGGGTTGGGTGGGTTCTGGGGTTGTGGGTTTTTTTGTTTGGTTTTGTTGGTTTTTGGTGGGGGCGGGGAGGGTGTTAAAGTAATTTTGGAAACTATTGCTAGTATATTGCTGGGCTGACATCAGTCTTACTTCTTATATCACTTACGAAAGAACATTATTATTAGAACTAGCACTATCATCCACAACACTGCATGGAAACATCTCCCCTTACAGAATAAATTGCATAAACATGGATAAGGTCATTTTTCTCTCTTAACTCAAAAGATGTCAATGAAATAATCAGCACTAGCCCCTTGCAAGTTCCTTTTATTAATGTATTAAGGGCAATTACCAGAAAAATGCCTGTCTTAATCTACCATCTTTTACAAAATATGGCTTCATATTATCACATCGCATAAATGCTGAAGTCACAAACAGCCATAAATAAGGGAAAGTTGATTAGGAGTCTATTAAACATGTACTTTTATTACTCCCAAGACTTCTGTGCGCTATATGTAGGCATCCCTATCTTCCTATAAATGCTTAGTTAGGGTGCACACTTGCAATGGCTTCTCAAACCATTGCAGTGTCATTAAACATCATTACATCATTATTGTTTCTTTATTTTTCAGTTCTGTTCACATAAGACAAGGACCATTAGCCACAGGCAGAATTTATTTCAATAGAGGCAGCAACACATGAAATGTCCCAGCACAAGTCAGCAGAATACTTGCACAGTGACAAGCAGTTATTTTTCCTCAACCCATCACCACAGTGGTATACTAAAATTTTTAAATTATCATTACTCATTTCTTGATTAAATTCTAACCAATTTCACACAGTTAAAACAAACAAACAAACAAAATCTCTCTCTTAAACCGTTTCTATCTGTAGCATGGTTTTGGTGGCCCTGATGAAAATAATGGCAATGCTTTAAATTCTGGTTTTTCAAGGAACATGTTATTTAAAGCTACTAAGACAGTTATATTGTCATTTAATATAAAACAATTGATAATTACTTAATCAAACCGGGAATTAGCACCAAAGATATAATACAGCAGCTGCATAAACACCTAATCCTTCTCATTTTATATAACGATACTACTTACTTTTAACTTAAATGTATTGACATGAAACTGCTAACGGTCACATAGTAGCCAACACCGTGCTCTTAGTTACCTTGCAACTTGACAAGGAATCATAAAACATAGGCCATGGGTTACTGCTTTCCAAACATACCCCTCCATATCTTTTCCCACAAAGAACACAGTTTAATTTTAGGGATGGTATCAAAGGCTGAGATGCGTCCTGAAACTAAAGGGATATTGATAAAATACAATCTGAACACCATTGGGATGCCCAGGATTTCCTCAAATAAAACAGTTGGGCTTTAAACCTCCAACACATTCAGCAAATTTTCCCTAGGGGAAGAATAAAAAATAAAATTAAAAAAAAGTCTTGGCAACTGAACCTGGTGTTATGCCATTCATTAACTGTGTTACAGCCGTCACATGCCCCAAAACCCTAACAATGCCCTCAATGCAAATAATGAGCCAACTTAAATCTGGGTGCACTTCCAGGGAATCAATTAGAGCTAAGCCAATGCTAAATATGACCCACTGTACACCACTGACTTAGAACAGGCTATTTTATGTGCAATAGCTGCTGATTTTATGCTGACACTTTGCCAAACAATGAACTTGGCAAAAACTGAAATGGTCTTTAATCACAGTTTCAGTTAAATTACATTCTTCAACAAAACATGCTCATGACAAACAATAAACTGACAGACACTAGCCTCACAAATTCAAGGTACAGCTACTCAAACAGAGCCATTACCAAATAAGTAAACTAATTTGAACAAAAAAACATGGCCCAATAATGAACCTTTTCCTTGAGCAGAGGCATGCTGCCGTATGCAGACATAAGAGACAAGATGACATAGCTTTTCTAGAATAGGTCTTTTCTTCTGACCATAAATGTCAATAATTTGAATTTAACAAAATGCATTTTTATAACTAAGTTTCCTCAATTTGTATTGTGATGGAGAACGTTCAGTCAAAAATTCCCAACTAATTCTCTTTGAAAGCTCTTAAGTCTTAAGGCACTATTGAAAGCAACATCATGGAGATAAGGAAATCAGCAGAGATCAAAATAGTGATCCTACTTTATTATTTTAAGTGAAATAGGTGCTAAAAAGGGATGAAAAAGAGCAGATACTTTGGGCCTGTATCACTAAAGGATACTAAAAGGCATTTGCTTAATTATGTCACTAACTTAGTAGAGATCAACAGGATTGCACAAGTACTTAACGCTAAGTATCTACCGAGCTGCTTTGTGATTCTAGGTGTTGGTAAGCACATTCCAAAGATCTTTTAAATTTAATTTCTGTTTCTATCATATAGGTGACGCTAGTCAGAATGGATATGTTAAGCACAGAAAACCAAATATTTTCACTTCACTTCTCCAACTTTTAAAAACTTTACAAGAAGTGAAAAGTTTTCACTTAACTTTCACCTGTTAACCAGCAGATGCAAGGTCTCTGAAGTGTGATTACAACTTAATTTCTCTGGGTAGCACACATCTGATAAGAAAAATATCTGTTCAAAGCAATCTTATTCAAGGGACAGAGAAGCCTAACTTTGAGCAGCCACACAGACTATCCTTTTTTTTTTTTTTTTTAAGAGAAAGTTCTGTCTTGCACATGGACACTTTACTTTGTCAGCTCTCATTTCTCAGGCTACAGTTGCCAGACATCCCTCTGTCCCTCAAATGCTTAAGACTCTATGGGGTAAAAGTGTCAAAATAACAGGTACAGAATAATGTCTTAAATTCTGGTAGCAGTAATGGGAGTAAGGCAAGGCATTCCCTACTGTACTGCTGTGAAAGCATGCTTCAATAAGTTGCTACATGTTGTTATTAGAGCTCTCTTAATAAATGCCATCAGTAGAGATACAAAAGTGGTAAGTTATTTGATTTAAAATTCTATTTCAGGCGATTTATTTTATTTGTTGTTATTGGCTTTTATCTATAACAGTGACAGACAAAATAGTCATTTATGTGATTTAGACACCTAGCCATCTCATTTTCACACTACGTGCTCCAAGAAAAGGCAAAGAATTACATGCAATGTTGACAATTTACATTCAGCAGAGCCACTGTGTGACATCTCAATCTGCTGAGATATATCATACAGTTACCACTGTAGGCCACTTCAAAATTATCCTACTTTCTTTCATAACGCCACGTGGGGAGGGAGACATGCTGGCTTCTTTTTAAGTTCTTGCACCTCCTTGCTCTAAAGCCCTCTGCTGAGTAAAAATATCTGTCAGTCTGCAGATTTCATTGTTGGCTACTTTCAACATATTGATTTCCCCAGAGACATAAGTTGATTGACTTTTTTTTTAAGCTACCTTATACTTCAACAGAGGTGCTAACGTAGCAGCAAAATTAGACACTTTCAAGCTACTATCATATGTTAAACACTCTACACGGTTCCGTTTCCTTTATGCTAACTAAATAGGTTTCTCTCTTTTCCAAAAGAGCCTTAACACATTAGACTAGACCTTTCTTCTGAATGTGTTATAGTAAGTCAATGGAAGCCAAAGAATGACCTTAGAGAAACAGACCTGTTAACCAGGCTTGTAGTAGACTAGCTGATTTTTCTAATATTCATGACTGGCTGTGAATGTTCTTCACACATATTTTCTCAAAATTTTCTTCCCTTTTGATTTAACACACACAATCAGCTAGGCAATATCAAGACGATAACTTGAGTACATGGCATTCACTCAGAAATTAAGGGACATTTTTCTCATTCCACCCTGCTCAGCTTATGTCCTCTTAGCACACCCGGAATTAAAGACCTCAACATACAGTTTTTAAAATGAAAAAATAGACTTGCAGAAAAGGTAACTTTATAAACATACAATAGATCAATATGTTAGTCTATTTCTCTCAAGCAAATGTTGTGAAGTTTTGAAGTTTCATGAGCAGATACAAATGAACAGTCAGCAGAACTATAAGGGGAAATAAGTAGCTGAAAAGACCTATTTATTTTAGCTTCCTTTCAGTGTCTGTTAATAAATGCTTTGAGTTCAGACAATATAAATAGAAGGGAAATTGCATTTTTAAAAATACATATATATATATTCTGAGTAAAATTTGACAGGAAAAAAATCTTGACAGACCACCACGTTGCTAGACCAGCACATTTTCTCATTCACGTGAATTAGTTTGTGACCCTATCACCAGAAACGTATGAAAGATTGTATTTCATTTTTGACGGTACCTCCCATAGCAAGACATGTTAACCCATCTCTGCATTATGATTTCACTGGTAGGAGTTTTGAAAACACTATTAAGCAGTATTAAACATCCCTAAATGAAAGAAAGAACTGATAGAAGACAACATAGGTACATGTAACCATATTCTCAGTATTCAAAAGCTGGCTGATTTCTAACATTTCTGTTGGAATACAGCAGGACACTGAGGGCCTCAATACTACTTAAGGAGTCAAGTATTCGAGAGTTGTCAGATTGCCAAAAAAGTGTCATTTTAGGCAGCAGCTGTGCATGCTGTCAACTACCTTCACACAACATAGTAAACCAATGGCAAGCACACTTTTTGGCTTTGTTATTAACAGATTACTGCAGGGCATATATGAATGGGAGCACATTCTTCTATGACAAATGAAGAGAAAAGCATGAGAATAAAAAAAAAAAAAAATAAAGGTAGGTAATCCACTTCCTGGTATTGAAAAGTCACCGTGCCGCAAAACAGGTATTCAAAATCTGGTTTCAATATTGCAGAAAGAAAACAAATTATTAGCATAGTTTACAATTGTGGGTTATTAAGAGATCAGTATGTACAGTACAATTTACTATTAGCACAACTGTTTATCTTTTCAGTCACAAAAGACTGTTAGGTAGTATTGAATCAAATCAGTAATTTACAATTCAGCAGACAACTATGGCAATATAAATCCAGGACAATAGATTGTAGTGCCAAGAATTCACTGACAACTACTGACACTTCCTCATTTACGGTTTGTATGATCTGGAATTCAAAGTCTTAAAGGCTCTTTTAACTAGTGATCATCATCTTTGATCTCCTTAAAATTACTATGGCATGTGTAGAAATGAGATTCATAAGAATCCTTACCCTCTTGGCACAGAAATTAATTTAGTGATTATACTGCATGTTTAAAAAAATTAACAAACAAAACAAAAGCATAGTCAAAATTTGAACAAAATAGTTCGATCCAAGTAATCATCATCCATATTCAGAACAGCATGAAAGACTTTCTCCTGAAGATAAAGGAAAGTTCCATTAATGCATTTGCAGCCTGCCATACATATTCTTTTCAGCATATTGCACCATGAATTATTCTTTTATAATCTCTGCTAAGATCATTTGTCATTCATTTAGGTCTCAAGCCTTTTGAAAGTGACAAATGTTTTCTCCCACATTTCTAAGTACTATTGAAAGTATTTAAAAAAAAAAAAAAGGCCGTATTAGTTGTTTAAGCTGTTTTATACCTACACCACAAAGCAAGAAGATTGCTTCACTGAGTAGCTTGTTAAATTTGGGTTCTTGTTTCATATATTTCCCGGTCTTGGCTGAAAGACCTCATCTTCACTCATGACATCATTAACTATTAACATCATGGTTTTAATCTAGTCTTCCATAACATCACAAACCAACAAAGAACAGATATCTTCAAGTAGTTACACAGGCATATCTGAGTTCACAGGATCAGCTCACTCCTCAGTACAAAATATGGAAAGCATTAAGGCTTTCTGTGAGATATTTTGAGTCCTAAAATGATATCCTTGCCCAAAAGTCCCTCTTCATTTACTTGACTTATCTATACAACAGCCACAATAAGAGTCAAGACTAGCTCCTGATTTCCCTTAAAGTCTTCACAGCTAACTAGGTCTTTCCTGGAACCCAGAAGAGTCAGAACACCTGCACACATTTACCGCGTTAAAAGCTCAGTGGCACACAGCACTGTGAGAGAGTACAGAGAGAAATATTAGAAAGCTGAAGTCCTAGTAAGTTCCAAGACAGACTTGTTAAGTGAGCTTTACCCAAGTCTATTTTACATATACTATCAAAGACACTAGACCCTCATTCAGGAAGCAATTTCTACAATACCAGTTTTGTTCTATTATGGGAAACCTTATAACCATCACCACGAAAATCTCCTTAGAGAAAGGAGAAGCAGGAGAAAAAAAGGACTAAAATTCATCTGTGAAGCAACACTGACTATTAATGTTTTACTGGAATAACAATTAGTACTTATGCTTTGCAAATTTTAAGACAGTTGCATGTTGCATTACAGTGACTAAAAGGCTCTAAACATTAAAAAAAAAAAGTTTTAGCATTTTTTCTTACTGAATCAAGTCTTATGTAATAAATGCCAAAAGCTCTGGTTATTTTAAAGTAAGTACCACACTAAACAATTCAACTAGAAGAGGGTAACACTTTCCAGTGACAAGCTTTATTAGAAGACTGTTCACTTCTAAGAAAAAAATAATATTTACACAGTACTACGAGGCTATCTCCACTAGCAATATTCACTGGTCATCACAGCATTATTTTGGACACTACAAGATTGCCAAAGACTGGAAAATCAAATTTTTCACTACACCACTTCTTAACCAAGACTGGGAAATCACTATGTCTCTAAATCAACAGTAATAAGAGGAACAAGCACAAAGATTTGTTGTACCGCAGGCAGTTGCCCAACTCCACACCCAGAGGGAACATACCTTCACAATCAGATGGTCCAGGGCTCAACAAGTCCCGTAGCATTTTTCACTGTGAAAACTACTAAAAGAGCTCTGTTGCACAGAATGCCCTTCTATCTCTACAAGAACAAACATGCCTCCTTTCCCCAGAGACAAAAGCAAAACCTCCAGGCACAGAGGAGGAAAAAAGAAAATGAAAGAAAGTTCCAAGCCTTTCTTCCTCATATACAATCACTAACAGCACCTGGCAGCCTCCCTTTTGTCAGGAGCACTCATTAGTTTCACCTGAAGGCCATTTCTGTCCCACTAGAGCACTAAGCTATAAATTGCTGGGTGAAACAAGTTATTTGCTCAAAACTAGGATGTATTCTATTCCTTTCTTGCTAAGTTTAGTGTATAGAATATGGTCTATCAAAATCAGGTACTTAAATTTGGAGACTGAGTTTAGCTAATAAGATAATGTTCAAAGAATAGAAAAGAAGGGTAGTTTTCTGATTAATAAAATAAAAAGCATTTTTAACTACGTAGTTCAAGTTCTTGGGAAGCTCTTTCCCCTACTTATTTCTCTCCGTATCAGACAAGCATATCACAAATTTAATGTTACTGAGCTGGGATATGTTACCTGCTGTAGCCAACAGCATTTCTTTCAGTAACAGCCTTTTTTATTCCATGCAAAGTACACAAGCTCAGTGCCTCAGTCTCCTTTTAGCATTATTCATTAGACTTAAATGAAAAATGCATATGATAGCCTCCAAGATCTTCCCCCCTTTTCATATTTGTTATGTTCTTTCCTTCTTTTCAGGAGTTACAGTACCCAAGCACGTATCCCTTTTCCTGCTGCTGCTGTCATTAAACTTTACATCTTAGTCCCTGAATGCAGCAGAGCTCTAAGCATGCCCAGGACTCACTTTAGGCAGACTTAATGTGATCAATGAAGTATTATAGGATTGCTAACCAGTGTACCACAGGATTAAGTACCCCATAATATGCTCCAGAAAAGCCAAAGCTCACCCACAACTGCCATGATTTCTTCTGAAAGAAACTATTTGGGAAATTTGTAAGATTTAAACTTGAAGCATATCTATACAGTACATTCAGTATTCATTACGATGATGGCCATTGACTACATAGTAACGTACCAAATGTGTTTTTAACAACAATCAATGGAGTAAAATACATAGATGAACTCTTGATCAAAGGCCTAACATTAATATTACTGTAATTTTAACTGTGCAACCCTAATACTGTGTTAAAAGTTTATGGCAATTGCCTTTGCCTTTTCACCCTTCTTAGGGCAAGCAACACTGCACATTTCGGAGTCAAAGGCCCCACAGTAAGTTGAATGCACTTTTTGAATAGACGTATCTAGGGACTGTCATTTTTAACAGCCTCCTTAAGGGTGTCTACAGCCCAGTCAACACGTATAGGGAGGGGAACTCAAGACGGCTGAGCCCTCACTCTTCTAAGGAAATACAATATCACAAGCATGAGGGCAGCTCTCTTGTCTGATTTATAAGTACACAATGTCCAGAGAACTGATAAACTCTGAACAGATTATTTAATTGCACCCAACATTGAAAACATTAGTACAGACCCTCCTGCTAGAGTAAGGAGACATTCTGCAACCCATTTCGCTGTTATCCTTAGGAACATCTCCAAATAAAGCCATTAAAACAATCCACTCTGAAAACAGTGAATTGACACGGAAGAATTCAAAGCAAGCTACATTCTTTCTTGCATTTTGCTTCCTCTCACTCTTTACCAGCATTTTATAAGATATTAAAGAAGGTCCCTAGAACCCTATTAAACAGAGCTCAACGGATTTAATCCATTACATATTGCACGGGACTTCCTTCGCAGAGGTGAAGCCTGAAAATTGAGGCACTTATACCTAGCTTTACAAAGAGCTCCCTGCAGAGTGACTCCTGCAGTCACCCAGGAGCCCTTATAGAAGAGAACTCTAATTAAGGGCCTAACAACATGGTTAGATATTGAACCTGAGATATCTGCTTCGAAAAATACCATCCCCCTAAGAGCTTGGTTTAGAAACCTGCTCAGAGAAATTTGCTTTAAATCTGCCCTTAAAAAACATACTTAGCCTCTTTTGCAGTGGTAAAGAGGTCACTAAGAAGGATTGTTATTAATCATTCTCTTCCATGAGACACTGCCACCATCACTAATGCTATTCATTTGCTCACAAATTTCATACTCATTATAGAACTTTTAGATTTTTATTCTTCAATACGGCTAGGAAAAAGATTACTCTGCTTGAAATCAGTGTAATTACAGAGAACCTGGCAGGTTTGGTATCCTTTTCTTTCCTATAAATCACAGTCATTAGCCTCAAGTTGGACAACCATGATTCGGCAATGTCACATCAGCAAAACCCACCTTTACACAGGTCTGGTAGAGCTCCTACAACTGGGCACTTATCAGATTGCTAAGTTTGTGCACTCTAACAACTAGCTTAATTTCTGTAGGCTATAGTGCCAGTTCTTTCCTTGGCACGCCCAGTACTCTTCTTGTGCACAAGCCATCTCTGCCTGCCATCTGTTTGTGTAAACGAGATTTTGCAGCACAACTCCCCAGCGCTGCATGTTCAGACCTGATCTTCCAAACTCATCAACAAGGACATCCTCCTCTGGTGCTGTGCTTTGGGTTATCAATTAATCATTTCAAAGACATATGACAGCTGAATCAAACAGTACATAAACCTTGTAAAGGTTTCCAAAAAAAATACACTGTGCTTTAAATAGTACAAGAGAAAGATACAAGTAAGCAAAGCAATAAAACACTTCCACACATCTCTTGCTTAATATATGCTAGTAACTAACGTGAAAAATCTAAAAGTAGCCATATCCAGAAGGCATTTAGCTCCCTAACTTCCAGTAAAATCAGCAGGATTTAGGTACATATGTGATTTTGAGAAGGTAAACTTATTATAAGGCATCTAAATACTTTTTTTTCAAATTGGCTTTAAGTCACTTAAAAAACAGGACTTAGGTAAATCTTTATTACTGGATTCTATATGTAGTGAAAGCCTGTAAGAGAAATTAAGTCAAACCTACAAAGGCATTTTAGGTCTCTGATTCCTACCGAGTCAATGAGAGTTAGGAGCCTATATGATTTAGCACATGAGAACCTAAGCACATTTTAAATACATGCTTTTTCAAAAGTTATTAAATAGAAATTTGCCATTTTAGAAGCTTAGACAGAGCTCATTAGAATAAATTTTATCTGAGAGCCTTGATGCAACAGAAAATTCCTCAATTTATTTCATGGCAGTGCAGACCCACCTTTGGGTATTACAAAAAGAAGAAAGCAAGACTGTGATGCATCTCATTAAATATCTTACACTATGTGTTTTGTCTGGAGCTTTGCAGCTCAAGACTATTATATTGACAGCCTGAATGTGTAAAACATACCTGTTAGACTAATATCCAAGAAAACTGTTTTAAAAGCTTAAAAACTCACCTTCACCATTTTATGAAAGTTGAAAGTCACAGTATTATCTGCACTCTGGAAATTGTTTCAGTAATGCTTAAGATTACTGGAAATGAGAATTTGAAAGGTATAAGAATTATGCAGCATTCTAAAGAATACATGAAGATGAAAATTGTTGCAACACAGGGTAGCATTTTCATCAGAAAGTTGTATTTAATGGACTCAAGCCTGAAATATTGAAATCATATGAGATATCCTACTTTCACATTATTTCATGGCATCCGACCTAATCACTTCCCTTGACTTGATGAATCTTATAGAATTACTGTCAAGCTATATTTGGCTGAGAGATCTGTTTATATGAAGCTGATTCGTAGTTTTGCTGCTAAGTAAAAAGATAAATCCATCTGCTGTCTTTCATCTCACCTTTTCATGAAAGCCTGCAAGATGAAGCCTGTAGCAATTTTTTTTTTAATCTTTCTTTGGCTGTTCCATTTTCAAATATCAAACGAGGGTTTTTCACCACAGCCCACTGAAGCTTCTCTCCACTGAAGCTATAAAACATCATTAATTCTTAGCTTTAAAAGCTACACATGCAAGATGGTCACATATTCAAATGCTCAACAGCCTCCTGCTTCAAATAAAGGTTGTGGTGTGAGAAATGTCCTGAACAGGTACTGTATTGAATGAGTTACTTTAACTTCATTCCAAAGAGCCTATTACTTAGAGACAAAGAAGAAAGGCAGGATATTTCACTTTCTTAACACTCAATATTTTGAGGCTGTTTAACATTTGTGGGCCTGGCTTCCTCAGTTGACATACTTTTTAAATTCTAGACTGGCAAAGCCCTTAAGTTAACGTTAAACACACTCCCCAGTAAGAGGCACCTGTGTTGTTTTAGTACAGCATGGAGCCACCTGTGGGAAACTGAAAAGGGATTCTAATGAGATGCCCAAAGCCATTCTCATCTGCAGCAGCTCATGGCTTCTTAAAAAACAGCCTCAGATTAAGGACTAAAATAAAACTAAACCTGGAATGTTCATCTGATTAGAGGACAAGATCTTTGCCTAGCACAGGAGCAGGCTGCTCAGAAGCAGAGTAGGCACCCAGCTCTGCTAACTACCTGGTTTCTCAGTCTTACAAGAGTCCTGCTAGCATTTACGGATCACAAAACATCATCATTGCTCATGGATGCTCTGTCTTCCCATGCCAATCATCTAGTGCCACCTGTGCAGACAATGCTGACTAGAAATTCCACCTTTGCTGTTCATGAAGAAGATAGTAGCACTGACATAGCGACAGATTTTTTGTGAAATTTGCATTTACATCACAGGATAAAATTTACAGTAACATCTGGCAATAGGCTGCAGTTTAGAGTTTACGTTTTATTCAGAGAAGTATAGAAGGTTTAGGCATGAAGCCATAAATTCATAACAATCCTAAATAGTGTCGCTAAGTACTAAATTTTGGAGTAAAAAAATGCACATCTTGCATGATAACGTGAAAGATTGCACCAGTGAAGCATGAGTCATCACCTGTTGACATTTAATTTAACAGAACGTTGAGAACATGAACACTTATAATGCTGGAAGCTGATATCAAAGAAACAGGGAATTTGAAAATTTATGAAGACAAAGATACAATCAAACAGAAAAAAAAAATTATGGTGACTTCAGTGCAAAGAAGTGACACGGTGTACAACTATGATGGTACTCAATAATGCATATTAGTAGGGAGGTATCAACAGGGCTACTCCACTAATTCACAACTTTGTGACCCTAGATAGATGCTCTCTGGGGAAGGACAGGCAGCTCCTTCAGCCTCCAGCGGTAAAGGGGGTAAAAGTCACTGTTCTGCCCAAAAAGGCCTTGGACGGGCAACATTCCAAGGTGGTTTTGGACAGAAGAGTTGACATAAATCCCCTTGACTTCTGAAGGCAGTTGTTTAAGACATGGTACGGTTGCAATAAAAAGACTAGTGCTCTCTGACAACAACAATGCACATCTCCAGTGACATAGGAAACCTGGAAGTCCCAGTGACCTTAGAAGGCACTTAAAATGAAATTATGTGACTTTGCTTCAGTCTGGTTAAAACGTACACATAATATTATGCCATATACACGCTGGCTGGTTTTTGTTACGTTTATTGACAATAACTTGGAAGGGAGGTGTAGAAAACGTACCATGAAGAACCATGCTCTTTGTGACACTGAAAACCATCGTATAAAATGCACAAGTAACTAAAACGTAGACAATGAATGAAACGTATCTTTGCCAAGCATCTCATCTCAGGGAGATTTATTAAAATTACAGAGGACACTCAAAATTCTCAACTTATTCTCTTACTTCTCTGAATGGACAGTTGTTGATGCAGCAGTTCCTTCACTGAATATCCTTAGTGTATTTCTTTTTCTGTTTATCACTCATAAAATATTCAGCAAGAGTACAGTGCCACCTGAAGAGAGGGAAACCAGGCTGGTTCTCATGGATCTCCCTACTATAAAATTCAAGAAGCAGCAATTTTTAAACAGACGGGAGGGGCTACAGAGTTAAGATCACTAGTCTAGAAACTGCTGGTCCCTCAGTTTAGGAAGCAACTTTTTTCCTCAAGCACAAAAAGATGATCAAAACCCTTTCACATTTCAGAAGAAAAAAAATGGGAATCATTCATCCCACTCTTCTTCTTTTGCCAGAACTTTCACAGAGCAAAACTTCTGAACAACAAAAATTCTATGTAGTTCTTCAAGATGGTAACACAGGTACATTATAACCAGATAGATGACTGAAGCACTTATGATAAAAAAAGTCCAGAAGACTGCACTGTCTCTTCTCTTGATCTCTACTAAACTAAGCAGGGTCTCAACTGGATACATTACCTCCAAGACACTTGCTTCCATTATTCTCCATTCTGCATTTCCAGTAGTAGCTAACATAATCAATTCTTGACAAGGATCATTGGAGATACAGCTTATGGTAGTTAGGAAGACCCCTGCAAATGCAACCCCATAACATAAAGACTTACAGAACAAAAGCATCTATCCGAAGACTAGTTCTGCATGATGGCTGCCATCTAGGTGAATACACCAAGGACTGAAACCACATCATCTGTGAATCTAGAACTGTACCACAACACACATACTTGTACATGGGCTGCAAAAGCACTGTTAACCTCTTGTTGGTCTTCAGGATAGTGAAAGTTATATTTGCTATTCCAATCTCTTTCCTACAACAAAACAGAGCATCTGGTGCTCTCCTATACAATATACATCTGGGCTTTTTTCACTTACTAGCTCAACAGACTGGTCTTTGCATGTGATGCCCCCATTTGATCATTCCCCTGTCTATATGCCATGGTTCATACGGAACCTAAATTAAGAACCGCATTTACTTGTGTTCATTCCTTGGTTTGCCAAGTGACAGATTTATTGGCCATGTTAGTGATGTCACAGATTTTCTTTGTATTTCAGTCATCTGGAGTGGCATTTGGAAAGGGCATTTTCTGCCTAAAATCAATAGCTTCTCTAGCTGCTGTAATATTTCTTCTTACTTAGAAATATTACTCAGAATATAAAAGCAATTGATTGTAGGCAGAAAATATACTTGCCAATTACTGATGGAGAGGGGAAGAATACAAAGTGCCCTCTAGCTTAAGTAGTTCCAGCTGGTGACACATCAGTACTAATCAGCACATGTGTTTCAGAGGCACCAGAGCCTTCTCAAGCAAATGCCTGGTTTTCCTTCTTATAAGTTGAAACCCAAAGTGTCATTTATTCCAATGAAAACATGAACACAGATTTCTAATTCTGGATTTCTCAGAGATCTACTTTCACAGTAAGTAACCAAATCAGAATGTCCTGTTGTTGAATTAAGGTAGTGAAAATGCAAGTTAACTTTGCTTATTTTTTATGCAAACTTTCCAGTAACCTTAGCAGAATTTGAAGAGATAAACAGATTAGTGGAACAGATTTAAAATATTGGAAATTTGTCCTTTCTTCTTTGGACTGAAGTTAAAGTAAATAATAAGTTGTGTACCTGATTGTGATAGGTTGCGATTACCTAAGAACAGTGATGCTAATTACTATACAGTAGAATATCAGCATAGCTTTGATTTGGCATGCTGCCAGAAAAATTTCCAGTTCTACAGTCCAGCCTGATAGCCACAGCCTTGAAAGCGGAACAGACACATACATACTTCCCTAATTTCATACTTGGTGTACACACAATTGCACACAGCAAATAGCTCCAAACAACACAGTTCTTTCCTGTTCTCTCACCTCCAAACCTGCTACAACTACTTCAGCATTCATTTATTTTCACCATTGTAATTGGCTGCAAGGAAGTCTCATAGATTTTTGTAGTACCTCTGTTCATATGCTGCTCATTCTCATGTTCCCTAACTATGCACAGGGTGTGCATCAGATGATAACAGTAAAGCTGGAAGAAGAAGAAAGGCCCAAAAAGGAGTTATGTAGTTTCAACAAGCTTGACATAAGCTACAGCCAAAATGGCCAGATCGCTGAAGATGTTGGTTTGAGCAAGTTCTCTCAATGAAATTATGATATCTCACTTGTTTCTCTGCATATCAAAGAATTTTTGTAAGGGCTATTTTAAGGCTCATACTTTCACAAGTACCTCAGTGAGACAGAAGTACAAGTTCCAGTGACACCGGATTGGAGCACCTAACTCAAACTTTCTGAAAGAACAGAGATGAGCACTTGTTAGCAAAAAGTCAGTTTTGATTGTTGTTTTCCATGCTGTTTTCAGAGATTAAGGCAAGTATACTTTTCTGGGCAGGTGAGGCCATTAGATGCTGCTGTAGAGGGAACTCTGGATTCATCATTCAGAAACACTACTTTCAACATATTTCTTCAAGACATGCTCTTACTTTCATAGGTGTCCCAAAAGCATCTGTATGTTAAATCACCTAATAAGAAATACAATATTTTCAAAAATTATATCCTTCCATACTTACACAATTTAGTTATTTAAGGATCTAAAATAAAACCCTTGATAAATTTGAGTCCTCCTTGATATATGTTGAGACCTAGAACCCAGTTCCAAGTCTCTTCTGTATGGGTTGTTTCCTTCTGAATTTCAATATACTACCACGACTTTACATACATCCCAGACATTTGCTCAAATTGGGTCTCAAAAAGTTCTTTAGTGTGTTTTTAGTATCAGCAATAAGATTTTGAAAAAATATTTTATTCAGGAACTATTGTAAACCATACGTAAAAGATTACTTCATTTTTAAAGGAAAAAAAAAGAAACTAAAACCAGAAAATGGGTTAGCCAGTTTCTCTTCACAGCTAATTCCCTCTTCCTTGCCCTGACATTATACAGAGTCATTAAAGCAGGCAAAGCTTTCAGTTAGCACACTTAGTAAGTTATTTACATTTTAAAAGGATGTTTTGGAACATGCTCAATTATTCCAAGCAAGCATTACATAAAATCGAATTTTATACATTGGGCAATACTGAACTCCATTTGACATGCTGTTTCAACAAAGAATATGTTGACAAATATGTCAACAAAGAATATGTTACCAAAGAGTCTACAGCTTCATACTTCCAAAACATTTTCTTCTGTCTATGAGGGAAAGTTTTTCACCCTTCACATAGATTTCTAAGGTGATAAAAAAACAAGGAAAAACAAAAAACTACTCCCAAAAAAACCCACACAAACAAAAACTTTGTGCTTGAATCACAAAGTTTTGGTTTCAAAACTATGTATATGAATTTAATTATTACTGTGATGGACAAACAAACTAATAAACCTCTAAAGGACAAATTTCCAGGACATGTCTTTGGTTCAGGATGATTTTTAGTATGATTAAGCTTGAAATATCAAGACTTCCCTTCACTGGGAAATTTAAGAGTGTTTCTGTCCAGCTGTTAACAAATAAGTTAGATGACATAATGCTGCTCACATCCAACTGACCAATCAAGATAATGATGAGTTGTGTTCAAAATTTATCATCCACTCAGGGATAAACCTGCTCTTGTCTAATTTTTTTAAGTAGGATGAAAAGAACTTACACTTCTCTATATTAACTGGTTTCTAGTAACTTTATTCAATTCTAAATACATCTAAATATTAAAATATATCCTCCTACATACTAGACTTCTAACATTGGAAATATTGTACATAAAAAGAAGAAAGAGCTAGGAAGAACAAGCAAATAGATTCATTTGGGCAGATGGAAAATGAAGAGAACATTGTCATGAAAAGGCTCAATCAATCACTTTATGCTTCACCAATTTTTAGGTAGGTCTACTTTACTCATATGGCAACCTACCAAAACTTGGTTTACCCAAGTAAAAATTCATTTTACATCAGTTTGGTCTGTTGCCTGGCAAAGAACTTACTAAACCTTATCAAACTGAAGAATTAAATGGACTGCCACCTTAGGCATCCCTTGCATCTCAGTGTCTTTTTCTCAGTCATCCCACCTCTCTGCTCTGTAATGCATAACCACTGTCCAACTAGATAAGTGCTACGATCAGCAGCTTTGCACTTGATCCAGTTTGAATCTATCGTACTATTTCAGTTGAAGAGTCACCATCATTTCTGCTCAGCCCACTATAAGTTATTTGTTGTTTTTTCTATTCTGGTATGCTTTTGTTCTTCTGACTCCTAGCCAGACCCAGAAGTGTAAGCAGAAAAATCAATTGTTCCACAATTTTTTTTCTGAGTAACGTGGAAACAGGAATTATCAGTAACCCTTGAGTAATTCTCCCTTCCAAAATTTCACCTTTATTTTTGAGAATCAAATGCTTTGAGAATTTGAGGTATTCACCTAAACCCAGCTGATTTTGCACAAGCTCAACATATTCAAAAGGTGGGGATCATCCACAGGAATGGCACTTGTGCTGCTAGTTAGGATTTCTTCTGACACACCACTTACTCAAAAGAATTTTCCATGCTGTCATTGCCCTAAAGATTCTTTTCACGGTTTCAGTAACAGTGGCATCTGCAGAGGGGAGCTCCAGCCACTTGAAACTCATTAAAACATACTTGAGATTGACAATGAGTTGAAAACATCTGTCAGACTTGGCCAAGATTTCAATCAAGTGTGATGTTGCCATGTTACTTTGCTACATTGACTTAATAAATGACTTGGCTGCTGTCAATGCAAGGAAAGTTGGGTTCTAATTACTAGCCTGATTTTTTTTTTTTTTTTCTGTATCTGAAATGTACTTTCACTTAAGGTTCATAGTCTACATGACATGCATTAAAATTAATTTGCTGAATCTAGAAGCGGAGGTAAAGTAGTACAGACTCACTTTTTAACATGCTGTATTAGGCATCAGCTAATGTGTAACATGGCGTACATATAAAGAGTCTCCAATAGAAAGTAAATCACATGCTTCTCCCAAACAGCCTAAGAAGAGTAAACAAGTGACTACCTGATACTTTCATCCTCTTTTTTTTTTTTTTATTAACCCCAACAAGTCCCAAACAACTCTGAGCAAAAACCTTCTAAGAACCTAGTGTCATTTTTGAAAAATAATGTCCAGGAAAACCTCTGAGTTACACAAGTTATTTTTCAAAGAAGCTAAAAAAGTGTATACCTAACTGAAGATATGCCAAAGTAAAAAATCAAAGGGCTGTATTACTATTTCAAATGGAATAGGAAAGAAGTAGCATACGGTTAATTCTTGCCTCCAGAAAGACAATGTTTTCTTTCAGATGTAAGTGAAGGGAATCCAATTTGGGGACTGATGGGCTTCATCCTTTCGCTTTACTTTTTTCAATATCCCTTTCATCCACAGGTATTACAGGGATTTCTTGAGTTCTCCCTTCTTGGGAACGGTCCCATAAACAGGATACTTTAGAAAAACAGTTTTATACAAAGTAAGGGGCCTTAACAAAATCAACACCCTGGAGTCTAGAAAGCTGTTACAATATGATTTAGATGATATAAAACTGTTACATGTGATGAGTTTACTATATAGTAAATCTGTAGGTGCAAGGAGACCATGTCAATGAAATGTTAATATTGATATAAAGCTGCACCACTTTTATTTTACCATTCTGGTATGTGCAAAGTATTCTGGTAGTTATTTTACTAAAGGGATTATTTTATGAAAATTGACTTCCAATAACCAGATTTATTTTATTTGGCCAGATTTCAGCTTTTTTGTTGAAATGGGAAATAAAAGAGCAAGTGTAAAAAGTAGTCAGACTTACTAACTGTTCTGGGAAGCTTCTGTTTCCACTAAATCCACTGTAAAGATTCACCTGAAACCACCAGAACACATATGAAGGCCAATGAGAAGTGCTTTTAAATATCCTACCCAGGCTGCATGCAGATATCTGGGAGCTTTAATTCAAGGCTGCATGTGTGGCTAGAAAGAATGAAAAGTTAACACACAGTTGTGCTTTAAGAGCCAATCAGTCATTCCCTCTTGCAAGCACTGACATGTTCAGATTGTGTGCGCACCAAAACTGCAGCTCCAAAGGGTGCTTTCTTTGTTTGTTGTTGGTTGTTTTTTTCTGAAACTACTCCAGTTCTCTGAAATGATGGATATTACCCAAAGAAACAACAAAGATTTTATTACCTATTATTTCAGGTATAAATTATTCCCAATTTGAATAAAGATCATTTAGATAAATATAATGAAAATCTTAAGTTTTGCCTGATGTAAAATTTCATATATTCACAGAAAATCTCTTTTCCTTTGCTTGCTGTGCAGGAGCTTTAAAAAAGAAGAAAAATGTTAATCTTTGGGTTATTACCTGTGGCCAAATCAAGACATCCTTTTCCCTAACTGTATTTTGAAATTGCACATGAATGGAAAAAAAACAAAACAAAACATTTTTTCAAATGATGAAATGCATTGTGCTGTGTTTTGTTTTGTTTTACACTATGGAGCCCTGTCACACGCATGGTTCCTCTGTGAGACGCTGGCAGACAGTCTGTTTGCAGCTGTATTCTTATTTTTAAAAATAAAATTCTTTATGCAGTCAGCAAGTACCTCTTTAATGATTTTTTTACTTCAGAGGAGCATCTCTATTTACACTAAGATATTACAACATGAAATAATATAACACACTCACATATTCTTTACATGCATGTGCAACATTTTAAGTAATGTTTTGAAATACACAGTATTAGTGCAATGACTTCTCTTTTTCCTTTGGCTTAATGACCACAACAGATTTGTGTTCACAACATGCTACCCTGACAAAGCAAGGTGCTCTGCTCTAGAAATTTGCCCTTCTTTGTGATCTAAAGCTAGATGAAAAACTGCAGTTTCTTGGGTGGAGGAAAGGGGTGAGGGTTGAGGGCCAAGCTCAGACTATAGTAATAAGGTATGTTTAACCTAAGGGCTACTCATACTTCAGAGACTCTCACTCTGTGAGCAAACTTAGAAATCGGAGGATTACACATAGAGTAAGGTGAAACCCGGTTCAGGTAAAGATGACAAAAATCTAATCTTCATAAAACTGTAACAGGTTCTTTGAGGCTTTTTAGTCCTTAGGATTTAATAATAATACCCATTGACAGCTTAGTCATTGAAGTCCTTGGTGGTACACCAGGCACTTTAACAGTCATCCAGAGAATACGTCTGTTTCTGCCAATTCATAAATGCAAATTTATTTTAGACAAGGCATGAATAACCCACTCATTCATCCTCAAGTACAATCAGATGAAAACACACGTGTTGAGCAACCAGCCATACGTTATTTGTTATGGATCTGCTATATCTACATTCATTGCTATCCCCTTTTCAGAAGAGGGACAGACAAGATGATTAAACAGGCAATGTAAACTTCAAGATTACAGTTAGGAAACACATCTTCATTGCAGAAGTTCTCTAGAAGTCCCTATAAACCTGTTATCTTCTCATGGTCTCTAGCAACATGTTGTTGCTGTTCACTTCTCAAGAACTGCCACTTGAAAATACGGGTTAGGTTGTAATTTCTAGCTGATCTCCTGTCTTTGTCATATAAATAGAAGAGATCTGAGTGGGTGAAATAGAACACAAAGTCATTCTTGCATCTCCAGCCTCCAGGCTAGGAGAGACTATCAATGGTATGCTTCTCTTATGATGAACATTCACTAAACCTTTTGTTGAACTAGGTTCTATAATTTTCTTATCTGTATTAAGTAGTTTTGCAATGAAATAATATGCTTTACTATGCTTTCTTAAGAACATTGTATCGATGCTTGCAAATGTATTTGCTCTATGCTTATGTTCGGCATACTGCACAATACAGCTCTGCTGTAAATCTGTAGCCTCACAAATTAAATCTGCTATACATTACTAGTTACCGTATTCCAGTTGTGCTTTTAGCATCATTTTGAATAAAGTTAACATCAATATGTAATTTTGCATTATTTTTATTAAATATTTAAAACAAGAAAATTAGTCTAACATTCATTTAGCAGTAACATAATACGTATCAAAGCATATAGTTGCAATAAAAATAAGTACATCTTCACATGCAGCTAAAGACAAATGCAAGCAAATTTTGTCTCTGTTCAAAGCCAACTCCAAGAAAGCCAACTCAGTCTTGGCCCAGCCATATCAAAATGACAATGTCCTTGAGCTAACAGCACCCTTTTTTTAGAATTCACACTAACGTCCTTACGTTCTTATATCGTGCCTTGACTTTTATTGACAAAATGTTCAGCTCCTAGAAACTACACCATCTTATATCACCTAGCAATGACTCCTCTGAAAAAAACAAGTGATCCTCACAGATATAGAAAAAAATCCAATCCTGTCCTTTAGATATTTTAAAAAAAAAACAACAGCTGGTTGTACAATTTTTTGAGAAAGAAAGAGATACAGGAACCTTGAAAAAAAATTGCAGAAAAAGTCCATTATTTAGCATTTGTGATGGATGCACACGACCTCTTAACCAAACTAGCAGTAGTTTGGTACAGGCTCCAAAGGAGGTAAAGGCCTGAGCTGTGGCCAGGCCAAGAACTCCTCTGGTTCCAGTCTGACTCATTTATCAAGGAACAATGTGACTATGTCAATTTGTCGTGACAGAAATACATATTGTATTTTAATGAATGTGAGTAATACACATTGCTGTATCACCTCAAAAAATGAGATAAGATTCCCAAATTATGTCTACCCAGGACAAAGCTCTCCTAAATGCATACAGACCTCCTAGTCTAATAAGTATCAAGTTTTAAATAAAATTTATAGAACATCTTGTATCTGTTCTAGAATAAATTTTACTCATTAAAAAGAAAACTTCATGAACACCATCACTTCAAAATCATCCTTTGTACTTGTTTTAATCTCAAAAATAAAAGATTTTTCTTTTGGAAATCAAAGTCTTTCTGCATGGCCTGTTTGTGCTTCAGCACCTCTTGCCACTGCTGTGTAACTAGCACCTTTAGTCTCATGCAGAAGTAAATTTAGCATCCTACGGCATTCCTAGGAATAAAGGAACATCACGGTATGAGCCAGTGAATCACTTTCAAGGCAAACACAAGCCCATTTTCATGTCTTTGTATTCTGTTGAAGTTTGTCAATGTCGAGTCAACCCTCCCTAAAGACAACACATTTTCAATCAGAGATGTAAAAACCAGTTTGCATGCAATTTAAATTCTGCAAACTGGCAATCTTCTCATGAAAACCACAAACAATTCTTTCCATTCTCATGCATCAGTACTCCTGATTTACCATCATTTTTCAGTTACATGAATTGATCCTTCATTTCCAAGACAGGGAAAAAAACAGAGCATTTTTGACAGGGGTTAGTGATTTCCCATTTAGTCACCACACACAGTCAAGCTTACACTGCTAACAGTTTAAACTACACGACCAAATAATATTCATCTCTGCTAAATTCTTAATGTACCTCATGGATTCCTGTTCCACCCTCATCAAGAAAACTTGATCTTTTTTCATCTTCCCCACTAAAACAGTATAGAACTGGCTTATGAGCATTTGAAGCTTGCAAGCTTTCTTATGCTGAACGCCAATCAGATATGTTACCATGCAGCAATGACTGGAGATACATATTTAAAACCATGAGAATACCAGAAGAGGCACTGAATTTTGATTTAAATATATAAGGTTGTGTTCATCTGAGGCCAGATCTTCAGTTGGTTAAATCAATACATCTCCTTTGCCTTCAGGGAACCTGTGCTGATTTAGATCCTAGATCAGCGCAGCACTGTAGTCCCACTGAAGTCAGTTGATCTATATGTAAAGTTCAACAGCGCTATAAGGACATTACTAATACCTATGGACTGCTGAATCACAGTTTTACTGTGATCAAGAATATGAACCTTGTCTTTTAGGTTACTGAAACAGTGCTCAGAGACACACGCAAAACTGAAGACGAATGGGGAAATGTCACAATTCAAAAGAAGCTGACACCTGTCAATGCACTTTTAAAAAGAAATGCTCTATTTAGCAAAAATGGTAGAATACTGATCTGTTCTGATGAGTATTCATTCAAAATTAGGACTCTATTCATTAAAACATCTCTTGGCTTTTTTTTTTTTTTTGTGGTGGAAAATCAGAACTTCTGTTCCGTTTTAAAAAATAATACTTCCAAAACTGTCTAAAAAGGTAGCACTTTGAAATTGACCCTATCTTTGGTTTAGACTCTCAAAATGTTTAATTTCCCTTTCTCACTGTTAATTCCATTGAATTTTGATTGATTTTACTCTCCCTTTTTTTTTAAGGCCTCAGCTTTTTTAAATTAATGTAATTTCTCTCTCCTCCCCTTTTCCTGCAGGATTTTGGGGGTTTTTTTGAGTTTCCAGAAGCCCTGCAAGAGTCTAAAGGTTGCTAGAAGATATTGAAGGTGTTCTGTGGTTTGCGGTGTGTGCCGTGACTGACTGGCAGTGAAGAAAGCACATAAAAAAGCATCTTCTACGACAGTACTACTGTACTCAGCATACCAGCTGCCCACAAAGTCCTGCGTGCCCCTCTTTATGGGGTATTAAGCACATGCTCCTAGATAATAAGTTCATTTCTAATATAAAATGTGTAAGTAACATGCAATTTCAATTTGAGTGTTTACTTTTAGAAATTAGAAATTTTTTTAATTCAAAATGGCAAATTTCTGTGAAACATTTTGATTTAGATGAAAGCGCAATTTGCAGAAGAATACTGCCATAGTGAGCATTTTTTGGGCAAGTCTGCTTTGGAGGAAAAAAAAAAAAGAATCCTTTATTATTTAAAAACAATCTTTCTTTTAGACAAAAATGTCAACTTGCTTCAGAACAAGCAGATTTCTTCATGGGAGATACTTCCGAAAGGAAAATTTTCAGAGCATGATGTACCCCCTCATCGCCCTGCACTGCTCATTGCAGGCAGAGAAAGTAAAGGAGTGAAGATAAGCTCGGGAGAGGGTGGGAGGACACACATTATTTTAATGTTTGTCTTTGTTTCTCACTACTCTTATCTATTTTAATTGGCAATAAATTAGTCTTCCTCAGGTTGAGTCGGTTTTGCCCACAGCAGTAACTGCCAAGTGGTCTCCCTGTCTTTAGCTCAACCCATGAGCTTTCTCATCCTATTTGTTTTCTCCCCCTGTCCTGCTGAGGAGGAGGAGTGAGAGAGCGGCTGGGTGGGTGTTTGGCCCTTAGCCAAGGTTAACTCACCCCACTGCATTAGACTAGATTTTTCACAGAGGACTAGGAACTTGAAACTACATTGAACAACTTCCAAAATCCTAACAATGGCTCTGATTCTGCAACTCTTTGTACCCAGGAAAAGACACAGGACTGTGCAGAGCCCTGTTGATTGCAACGTACCTGCCTGCAAGCACAACTTCTGTACACAGAAGACCCAGCTGGAGCCAGTGAGGCTCCACCGGAGCACAAAGCTCCACCTGCCTCAAGACAACTGCAGGATCGGGACCATGAATTGCTCAAATGAACCTGAAGCCAATATAACTGTCAAAGGCATATGAACCAAAACAAGAAAATCTCTTCACAATTAGCCCACAACCACTTAGCTATATGGTCATCAAAATACTAAAGAAAAAACTTGTTGCCAATATAGTCAGGGCTCTCTTAATTTCATGCACTGTGACTCAACAATTTCCTCATTTCTCATTTTATTTCTCTAAAAGTGGCTTCATTTAAAAGTAGGAAAACCGCATTTCATGCTCTTCAGTTTCATTAAAGATATACAAAAGCCCTTACCAAAAGAAGACTACTCTAATTAAACCATTGTAGCAGAAGGAAATATTGAAAAGATGACTCTGAAAGGATTCTGACACGCTCTATATTCTCTTGCACATCATTCCTTATGGTATAAAAAAAAAAGAAGAAAAGAGCTCCTCCCTTTAAAAAAAACGGTTTTTAGAATCACATGATGAAACACGTAACGCTCAACCCAAAGTAACACAAATGGACTATCTCACAGATTTTCTAAAGTGTGTCAAGAAAGAAGGTCATTGCTCACTTCTTCAGCAGTGTGAGAACATAATATTACACCCTCAGAAAATCAACCTGTATCTGCTTGACAAGGCAGGTATGGTTAAACCACCTGCTTAAAACTCATTCCATAGGAAATGAGATATAAATACCATTTGAATTACATAAGACAAATTCAGCATCATTCAATACTTGCTGTTTAATCAACACTTGAATTAAAGCATTGCTGAAAATAAAATAAAAAAGTAAAACCTGAGTATTACTCCTTCCCTCAGGAACTGCAAAATAAGACTTTTTTTGAATGATATCTTTTCAGGAGCAAGAAGAATGGCAATGACTGTCCTGAGGTCTGACACTGGGAACAGAATGAGGTGGGGGTTTATTTCACTTTCAAAGCACATGAAACTAGGGCTCTGTTAAAAAGTTGGCTCACAGTGAAGTCAATTTTGTGATTCATTAATTAATTGCTCCAAATTCCAACAGTATTTTAGGGATCTTTTGGTTACAGGACAAATACATACATCAAGAGTTTGTCTCCACATGGGCAAGCAACGATTTCTGGGGCTGGCTTGAACCAAAGAAGCAGCTTATATTTATTCAAATCCTATTTCATAGTGGATAAGGATCTTTAGCGCCTTTAGCATTCAAATCCTGTACAGATAACCATAGTCCGTTGGTTGTTGCATCAGATGAGGCTCACAAACTATTTCAGTTAAATTTCCCATTGGTGAAGATCTCTATCACAGCCTCTTCCCTTTTTCTTTTCAGGCTGGTCTGCAAAACAGCTTAAAAGAAAAATGTAAAAAAAAAAAAAAAAGTCTCTCCTTTCTTTCTTGTAGATCTGTCCAAGGAAAGGAGACTACCATAAGCTTTCTATCAGGGAGCCTCCTCCACAAGCACACCTGCCACCTTCAGTTCATGATGTTCTCTTCCTCCTCCCTCAAAGCTGTACTGCCTCAGACTCCTGTAGCTACAGCTTCCTGAAGAACCACCCTTCAGGGTCTTTCTACATGAAAAGGAAAGTAGACTGGGAATGCATATGAATATTCCCAGTCCTGACAAAGCCTGTGCAGCCCATAACATATCATGCTTCCACGTGGTTTCTGAGACACTAAGACTTTCTTCTAGCTCCAAGATCACAGAGAAATAGCATTGAGACAGGTGAATGACCTCTTTATCCTCATGCCATGTCTTTTTCGTTCCAGAAAGAAACACCTTCACAGACCTTTTGAATTATCTTAAGCGAAACAGATACCGATTCTGTGCTTTTTTTTTGATTCCTATTGACCTTGTCACATTAGCCCAGTGTCTAACAAAAGACCCAGAAAATCATTTCCAATAATCCAAATCCAATATAATAGGCAAGAGGCACAAGAGAGCAGATTCCAAGGAAGTCAAGAAACCAAAATGTTGTTTCTTTCATAGCCTGAATGAAAATGAAAGACATGTCTTCCAACCAGAAGAGCAGATGAATTAGTGAGCCTTGTCAATCTCACAAAAACGACTCTATCAAATTAAGAACCATGAAATATTAATTCTGTTATTTTAAATTCACTTTTGCTACTCTCCTTACAATCCACTAGAAACACTGAAATACTAGAAATATCCAGTAAACACGCGTTCATAGCTCTGGCCCTACTATCAACAGTGATCAAAGCAGTGAAGAGTACCAATGCATTACTGACTGACTCTTGGGAGACTTTAATCTTTTCTCATAAATCACTTCTCTCCAGCTACCTGATCATTTGGATTTCAGAATAAAATGCATGTTTTCTGAAAGGTTCTGACTGATCTGAGTGGCTCACAAGTAGGACCATGAGGAGTCTTAAATGGCAATGGCCACATGCCGCCCTGTTTTTTATGTATCTATCTAGGTAGATTACCTGAAATGAACCATGACATCAGCTCATGAGGGAAGGTTTCATTTTTTTTAAAGAAACTTACTATTGCAGAGAACTATAACTAATATATATTTTTTTTTTCCTAGCTTGTAAGGTTTAGATGAAGATGTATTGAAAATATATCTCAAAAATATTTTTTAAATCCATACACTAAAATCAAATTTAAAAGCTTGCAGTATATCTATTTCTCACTTGCTTACTCCATGTAAAACAATGGATTGCACGCTATATATGCTGGTGGGAGAATGGGTTCCCTGAAACATAACACACTGGGAAACCGTGGTCTAACATAACTTGCCAATTTTGCCTGAAGCTGTTTCCATCAACAACAAAGAAAAGGAGGTATCATTGATTTCAACGGATGCTGGCTCAGACGCAAAGACAGTATACACAAGCAAAGCTTTAGGGACTGGTTTTGATCACCCAGGGTTTTTTTTATTGTTGCTCATCTCTGCATTTCCTGATTTTGCTGAAATAAAGAACAGCTGTTCTCACAAGCTTACCAATTCAAAGTTGCAAAGACAAAAGTTGCATCCAAATTTCCTTTTTCTTTAATAGCATAGTATAGATCTTATCTCATTCAATGGAGAACAAAATAAGTCCAAAAAAGGGAGGGAGGGGAGTCCATCTCACAATTCTGCTAGTTGTGGAAAAATACATCTCCCTGCATGTGTATCTACAGACACACTGCTGGAATTTTTTGCTCCCCAGTATGTGGCCAACAGAACAGATACCGTGGTGAAATGGTTCACACCCTGAGGACTATTCCCCAGAAGTGCTCTAGGGCCATTACAGTGACAAAACCTGAGACAACCTCAGCAGAGCTGGCATTTTTCCTGGACAAAAAGATACATAGGTATTCTTCACCACATGTGACCCTTGCACTGAGTTATGATACATATGCAGATCAGTTGTAAGCACAGTACAACTGATGTGAATGTGCTCAGTGGACATGTTCTTATTTTCTGGACATTCAGCACTCCAAAAAAGATATCCTGAACCCTTGTTTTCTGCCTCAACAAAATCTTTTGCAAAAGAACTGGATATGGCCAGAGAAATGTGAATGTCAGACTAAGATGTCAGCTAGACACGACCCCCCACCAGTACATAGCTTAGCATGTGCTATAAAACCTGCTCAGAAAGTTGGTCAAGTGTTTTGCTGCTCTAGACACACCAGTGAAATAGCCCTCCCTACATGCTACAGCTCCCCGGAAAGATACAGTAGCTACCTCTCAGCTTTCCAACAGCATGAATCAGTCCAGGGAAAACACTGCACCCACGCAGCTGCCATGTTTTCAAGCGAAATGTCTCACTTTGGATTGGACTGTGCAATGCAAATGTACCTGCAGCCTCTGTACTCTCTAGTTAGCTCAAGCGTCACCACACTACAGTCACTGCCATAACAAAAGTTTACATACATCTTTAAAGTGGGATATAGTCTGTAGCTGAGGAACAGGAGCTCCACATTTGATCCTTGCTCCCTTTGTAAACTCAAGGAAACAAATTAGGCACTGTGCCTCGGTGCCTGTTGCTCAAGAGCCAGGCTGCTGTGCTTTTCAAACCAAAAGGACAAAGATTGCTGGCTGCACGTAGGTGGGGGCAGACAATTAGTGCACTACACGTGCACACTCGTGGCTAGAAAGAGGTCTGTGACACAGCAGCAAACAAGGGAGCATGACTTCTAGGTCCAGCACTTTTTTGTTTCCTTTCCCTGCTGTCGCAGACAGTGAAATGAGGCAGGGATGACAGCTATTAGATAAGTTGCTACTTACCTGCAAGTCAAGGGCCACACACAACTAGTTGGCAGCATAGTTTCCCACACACATTAAGGGCCTGTTCAGAATCCCAAATAATAATTTACCTCACAAGAGTTTGCTCATTATGTACTTTGCCTGGCCCTTGTGCTCTTGTAAAACCCTCTTTGAGTAGGTAGGCATGAAAAAATCTCCTGCTGCCTGTAGCACTGGCCTTTTTTTCTTTTCATGTGACTGCAAACAGACACTCCTTATTCAAAAAGGAAAAGGTTATTAAACTCAGCGGAGTTATTTTAAAAAAGATAGAAATGAACTGTGACTGCAATCTTAAGTGTGAGTCTTGCCTGGAAAGCTGTTCGACACACAAAAGGCAAGCAGAAAGCACAGATTCAAGTCAAGTCTGGCTATTTTCATGTATAGTCACCATTAAGCTGACAAGACAGTAATCTGCTACCTCATTTTGTTATGAATGGTCCTTTAATTTGGGGTTATTATTATCTTTTATTAGAAGTTCCTTTAAGCTGTATGCTCTCTTGACACAAATCTCCCTTTTCCAAACAAGGCACGCATCTCAAAAGGATTTAGACATGGCTTGTACTTTACACTGGTGAGTTGCCTCACTGATGTCAGATTGACTCACATGAGTAACATGAAGGCCGGTAAGTCTAAGCAGCAGTGGAGCCCTGTCTGATTAAATCTTTATATCCATAGCAGTTCATGTGTAAAACAGCATCACGGTCATGACATGAAAAGTCAGCAGCTGGTAAGCCAATGAATCAACACCACATACCTCCAAAGGCCAAGTTTTAACTTATCTGCTTGTTTTAAATAGGATGATGAATGATGGTAAAAATGGCACTCACTCTTCATCTCTTCCATGCCCTTGTTTGTTTAATGGCTGGACTGCCCAGCTACAGTTTTTCTTTTATACATAAAGCTTATTAAGTACAGCCCAAACCTGAAGTTTTAATGGTATTCTCTATGTTAACATTTGCCTGGTGCATAAATTGCCACAACAATCTGGCAGCTACTGCGATGATGGTACAATGCCTTGAAACAACACAGTCTAGGGCTGGTCAGAATGATTATTAGCACCAGTCACACTTGATTGAAAAGAAAACAGATAAGCTATATTAAACCATCTTATTGGTAACCATCAAGAAATGAAATGAGCTAATTACTATTTCCTTTCTTTTCCCAGTGATCTGCAATCCCTGGATGAATGCTGTGTAAACCAGAAAGGTTTTTGTGGCCATCCTTTAGTAATTGACCTTTAGCTCTCCCCATTTCATTTGCCCTAAGTGTTAATTGACTTTGAAAAAGCAGTATATTATCCTTTTAGAAAAAAAAAGTCTGATTTGTGCCCGCCAACATCTTACAGCATCAAAGCCCTGTTAAATCATAGTGCAGTACAGCTGGAAATGAGTCTCCAGAAGAAATGGAAAGAGGGTGGGGGAAGGAAGCAGATCCGTCATTGAAAGAGCTCCACTGCCATCTAGAGAAAATCTTCACTAGCCAATTTTCTGAAAAGGAGGATCAGGTTGTTAGTCAAAATATTTCCATTCTGATGCTGTTTGGGGGGAAGGTAGGGACTCCGTTCAGGTTCACTGCATCTATACATTTTTTAAACCAACTTTGTAGTAATTTGCACTAGAAATAGCATATCCTGGAATATAATCTACCATAAATTCTAAGGAAATCATGGGAGATGATAGCTTTAAAGGCTCACTTATAGGCTCTCCTACATTGAGGTATGATATCTGAACAGTTTTGTTTCAAAGAAGCTCCTTTGAAGAGGTAGGTGCTGTATCTTTGCAGAAGGGTGCTTCAGTCACAAACAATTTACATTTTGACAGACATGCTATGCTCCTAGCAGCTACCTTTATGATACTGCTTGTCAGTTAGAAAGAAAGAATGTGCTATTTCAGGCTATGATTTTTTTCTCTTTCAAATATATGAAATTGTCTTTTTTGAGGGTTTTATACGCAGCAGCCTCACAGAGACCAAGTCAGACAGAGAGCAGGAGGCACCTGTGAAATGCATTACTAGTAACAGTCTACTTTAATCTGACCAATTTAATTTACTCTGCCTCTGACCAAAGAGCAACTGAACTCCATTTACTGTATGTGATGGGTCAGCTGCTATGAAAACTGGAGAGGCGTTCCCCACCACCAGTACCTAATCTGGTTACATTCTCAAGACAGCCGACACGTGGGTACATGGCTAACTGCACCTGGAACAAAAGAAATTAATTTGTAGCTTAGGGTACAGTCAGTAAGTAATGAAACTGCATCACTAATGCACCTCAAAAGGGAGAGTTCATTACTGCTGTCTCACAAAAACACTTGCTGTGAATTGTGGTCCTCTTGGTCTCCATCACTGTTATTTACTTGCTAATTAAAGAGCAATGTGGGACTTGTAACAGCTAATAGGAACTCACAGGTTCCTCCGTCTACTGACTCCCTGAAAATTTCAAAACCAAAACCTTTTTGAGGACTAAGGACTGCTAGTATGAACCTAGCTGCAACCATTAAAATACTGCCTGGATGTTTTTCATATTACGGTGCAATTTGTGTTTGCTTCCTTTGTGAAATCCTATTGGGCTGAAAATATCTTGAGATCAACAAAATTAATAAATTAGTTTGTGGCTATCTCCTTTAGCTAGCCAGTGAGGTGCTCTGTGATACTGCAAGGTATTAGCCCGCTATGGCAGCAGTGGTGAATTAATACTGCACAGAAAAAGATGACAGTGGTTATACTCTAGTTAAGAACCTGTAAAACATGCTGCATTATACAATTATGAAGGGCAGTATCTGAATTATTTATACTCTTCATTCCTGACTAAGAATGGCACCTCAAAACAGCATTATAAAGGAAATTATACCCGGAAAAAACATTCTTCATTTTCACTGAAATCAGAAACATTTGATTCCACACTGCCCTGCACTCCTTGACATTTATCCTGACTGGATGCTAAATCAGACCATTCTGAACACTCATTTTATATGGGCATGGGTGGCTACTCAAGGTGAAAGCAATGGAGAATCAAGCCTACAGAACCTATTATGCAAACCATAGGGTTCACTACGCCAAGAGCTGGTCTCAGTGAGTTGACTGACTGTCTTCTCGTTTCTATTAATGGTAACACTGACGATTCCTGGATGGAAGAACATAGTAATTTTGAGTGATGGGTTTATGAGGAGAGAGAATCCACCACTTTGATGGAGTATTAGGAAACACAGAATACAGAAGAATGGATGACCAGATCTTCCAGTCCAAATGTGTTGCAAAATGCAGAAAGCATTGCTTCTATTCATTACAGCCAACAGACTTGTCAGGAGGAAAAACCTCAATGCACCTTTAAAACCCAATTTGTCCTTTTTGCTGACAAACACAATTAAGTTGTGCAATTCAGGGAGAGAACAGTAGGCATAAGAATAGTTATTGTGAAAGGACAAACATTTAAACATGGCTAGACTGGGCTTTTTGCTGTTATCCTGCTTCTTACCTTGTCCAGAGACCTTGAAGACAGTCCTGAAATAATGACAAAGAAGAGCTCACCTTGTAACAATTAAGCATTAAAACTGAATCGGGTAAATGTCAAAAGCCAGACAATTGTAGACACAGTACTGCTTCTGGTGAAGCAGAAGTGTGGACTTTCTTCTTCTTCCTCTTTTTTTAAAGGCAAATAAATTCAGACCATAATGCTTGAAACATGCAGACCAGCCCTTCATCTACTATATTTTACACCAGAAGTTGTTTTAGGCATTATTGCCAACAGATAGTCCTGTTAATGTCAGACACAAGTACATGAACTAGAAATAGAAGGGAAGATAACATTCATATTGTAGAAATGAAAGGATAGCATCTCTTTTGTGTCTGGAATTTATTGTGGAGTCAAAGGGCACTGAAGAAATTCTGTTTGATTTGTACATGCCACTGGATATAATAGGATGGGCTTCATGAAGATATGAATCTCTCAGCTTGTTTTGAAGGCTCGCTTAAAATGTATTATTTTTCAAGGGATATAAATAAAACTCCTTTAAAGCCACTTACTTACAGTGTGACTGTAATCAATTTACTTCACATCTTGATGCTTCCCTCCCCTCACTTCCATACTTTGTCTTGTTTATTGAAACTCTATACTTCTAAGGGTAGACTGTCCCTCACTATTATTTTTTTTGTGAAATGACTGGTACAATGAGACCAAGTACCCACTCTAAAGGTAACTGTCATGTCAGGGTTCAGTCCTTGTTCAAAATTAAATTCCCTAGAACATTCACGCTAGCTGATTTTGTGCATTTTAGCAAAAAGAAAGGCACACACAGATCTCCCACCTTCTTTCACAAACTTTTTCCTCATAGGTTCATTGACTGATGAATCTCATTCCAGATCTCCATCTGTGTAGGCTTCTCATTAAATACCACATAAAACATGACATAGCTGGTATTGTTGCAATGTAATATTTTATGACTTTGTAAGACGTTTATTTTTATATTGATTGTAAATATTTTGGTGAATAGGCTGTTTCTTCAGTTAGCAATGCAAGGACTTACAACAGGCTATTACTCATTTGGAGTTAACAGTTGGCCTTCTTGCACAAATGTCAGGGACATGCCTTCTTGGTATAGAGTATCTTGAGTTTGATCATGATGGAAGATCATCATGCGTGTATGTAACCATGACACTTGATATCAAAGTCACAAAATCATATTCAGGAATAGCAAATATCATCATGGCAGGGCACTAATGTCATTCATCACTTAAGCAGATTGAGCCAGGTGCTAATCAAGCACAAATCACCATAACACCATTGCGACTAGTCAAGCTTCACCAGTTTTTACCAGCTAAAAAACTGTCCTGTCATATAATGATATACAGAAGAGCCTCATAACACAGAGTCAAGAATGAGCAAAGAGGCAGCAGATATGAGTGCTTTAGAGCTCTTCTGTTCTTTATAATCAACCTCTAGGGATAATCTCTCTGAATTCGTTTGCTTTTTAAAGAGCTTACACAACTTTTTGGCCAGCCTGTTTCAGACCTGACTGGAAGCAGTGTTCGACTTCTAATGAAGAATGCTGCAAGGTGCTTTGCAAATTGTTGCATATTCACTTTAGTACATGAGATATAGGAGATGAGCTGCTTGAGTGGATAAAAACTAGCTAGAATACTAGACCCAGAAGGTACTTAGGACTAGAAGCAGTTCCAAAGGGAAGGAGTTGACTTGTGGAATACTGTAACATTAGTATTGATTTTGTTTACTTTATAAACCTGAAAGGAGGAAAATGCAGTAAAGTGATGAAATGGGCTGATGATACAAAATGGGTGAATCAACAAATACACAATAGGAAAGCAATAAAATTCACAGGGACTTGACTAGACTAGAATCACGGGCAGATAAGTGGCTTATGCAATTCAATTTGGAAAAAGGTAAGATAATGAATCTACAGTCAAAATAACAAGAAAAGGGAACTCTATCTTCAATGGACAGAGAGGCGACTGCTGAAAAGGTTTGCATTTTAACATTCTAATGCAGAAAATGGTATGCTGTAAACTCAGGTTTCTCTAAAAAATCTCCTTTTCTGCCAGCCCTTTTTTTTCTCGGTAGTTGCTGCTGTATGGTAAAAGGCACTAGCCAGAAGAAAGAATTGAAAAGAATATGTGAAATTCTTCAACTTTTGGCCAACTGACTCCTTTTTATATAAAAAAGGACAAGAAACAATGTTTAAGCACATAGAAATTAAAGGAGATTATTCTAATACAGGGCTAGATTAGGTATTATGAAAGTGACATTTACAATATATACATATCACTCTGGTTGATAAAATGGAACAGAATTGGGAAAGTAGGATGTGAAGACGACAACAAGGAGAAATATATATATATATGCTAACACAAAACACTTCTTTAGGAAGTCTGAAAAAAGAGGGTATACATTTGGAAAGCAGTGAGGAAGATTAACCACATCACTCTTACCAGCTTTACAGAAGCACAAATCCCAGGATATTGTTGTGAAACCTGTAAATGTACTGTTAAGAGGAAAAAGGAAAAATAAAAACCAAACCCTGACATCTGAGACAGGATTTACTAAGGAATATAAAATCCCAGAGCTGTCAGGATTATCCCAGTAACTTTTGTACTATTGAGAGCTCCCAAGCATTGGTAACACCACTTCGACCCCAAACCTTCTGTGCCATGCCAGTAATAGTAAGAAGCCCTTATTTTTGAATATTTTACTCATCAGTAGTACAGTTTTAGCTGCCACGAGACTGATTTCTGCTTAACTTTCCTTTGTGGTTTTGGATGAAAAACTGTTCTGAGGAGATGGTAGGGAGGGTTAAGAAATGGAGGGAGGAAAATGTCACAAAGCCAAGGAAAAAGCAGTGAGAGTCAGAACAATCCTTTCCTTGACAATATCCCCTCAGGCTGGATACTTCCCTGCGCTGCGCGATTTAAATCTGGATCCCACTCGAGGCTTGACAGGGAGGGAAGTTTTGAGTACTCCTCTCCCACTCTTCAGGAGGCTATCCTAAATGCCCTATTGCCTGGTACTCTCTGATGAATTTCTGTTGGCCTTTTCTGTGGGAACATTTCCACTTTGCACATAATACCTGAATATTTGTTGGTGCAGAGACGAGAGCTCAAGTATTTTGTCTGTACCATAACACACCTCAAGAGAAAAACAGTCACTTCCATGCCACTGTATTGCAGCAGGCACTTCACAAGACTGAGATGCTAGCAAAAAAATGTAAGTCTGCCTCCTCATCCTTCCCCTCTTGAATTCAATTCAGAAACGTTAGAAAAGCAAAAAAAGGTCCCAGAATTCCCCAAGGGCAAGAGAGCCAACATTTCTATGGTCAACATACCAATTCTCTACCTCACACAAGCAGCTACAGCAGAGAGTATCCACAAAATGTAACAAGTACCTGAACACGTTTCCTCTCTCATACATGCCTCTGTCACTGGAAGAGGCAGCATACAAGACCAGATCCTGAAAGCTCAATAATGTAATGAAACCTACTTTTAATAAATAATAAATTACTAATAACAAATAAAAGACTCCAGTAATGTTCCAAACAGGGGAATACTTGGGGAAGAAAGAGCTAATGAATGCTTAGGTCTGCTCTGCAGTTATTTTGGGGAAAAGAATAACGTTTTGTCCTTCAATGAGTCCTAGGTCAAATACACACTCTTTGCATGCAAAGACAGACTCCGTTTTAACTTCCAACAATACAAAGTTTGTCTGGACCAAAAAAAAAAATGTATGAGGTCTTTCCATTCAATATCTAAATATTAGCAGTAACGGTTAGGGTTTTTGTTTTCCCAAGCCATTAGTCGAACTGATCCTACAGTCCATGATGCTCTTGTAAGACCTTCAGTATAACCTGACTGGCCATGAACCTGGCTGAGCCAACCAGTGAAACTTGGCCAGCAATGCTACTGACAGCATCGGAAGAACAAAATCCTGCTCATGGGTAAACACTACACTTGTGATTGAATTTTTCAAATCCCAATTGCTGCTCCTAAAAAAATAACAACAATAAAAACAATCACCAGACATAACAACACAGAGAGAAAAGTTCATATGACAGGAAAGACTGTATTTTCTTGCAGACAAGACACAGGCTCAGTTTCAATGGTGGTCCACTTGTCCTCACAGGAGCCACCCAATTCTCTACTAGTGCCTAACAAGAAAAGCGTTGTTTAGCAACCTTCAGATTATAGCTCTTTGTTCTGACATGCAAAAACAAATCACAGCAATAGGTAACCAAGAGAACAGAAGAAAAACCACCAGCCAACCTAATTCCATGATTTTCACTGGGACAGTTAAATAAGTTACCATCTTTTATGCTCCTTTTACATGTTTGAAACATGTACAGGACATCCCGGTCCTCTCATTTAATCTATCACGACAGTGTCAGAAATGGTAACATGTATTACACTCCTGCGTTAAAGAGGCCAAGTGTGACGAATACTGCAGGGCATATGCTTCAGGTGGAATGTCGAAGTTTCACACATTTGTGAAATATCTCTACTTAAGAACTACTCAGATGATTACATCTCTCATTTGTTTCACACAACCACAAGGGGTAAAGGTAGGCATTACACACACACACAGAGTATCGCAAATTCTGTAATATTTTGCGGATAATTACACTACTGCTAGAGGCTGAATACTAATTGCCTGAAATCAAAGTAAAATAAAAAGCAACCCTCATAAGCTGTTAATTTGACAGTTGGTCATTTCCTCAAATCTGATAAAGAATCCTTGGGCCGAGACAGCTTTTCGAACTGTGTAAGGCACATTCCTGTAGGAGGCAACACAGCAGCAGGGCTTCAAGGAGGGAACTTGATCTTTATTTAATAGACTGGCAGCTACAAGAGAGAACGCCAGCACATTTGCAAATGTGCCTGTAGCTAATGAGTGCATGTGCAGCTCAGAAGGGTTACAGATCTCCACATAAAACTCTGACCTAAAGCTAACACTCAATTTAGAATCAAATTATAGGGGGAAAAATTGTGTAAATAATTCATAAGAATTTAAATTGACATTTCTTTTCTGTGGCAACAAGCCCATTAGCATTATGGGTGATTACCTGTTTTTTAATCACTCTTTGTGTTATAGTTGTGCATTATATAAACTACCCAGTCCCGATACGCTAGAACAATCTAATGACTAATTCTGCAATAGTAGCTGCAGTCGCACAAGCAGTCCTGTTTTCTTCAGTGGAATCATACCAGTAAAGGCAACTTAATGGTGAGAATGTATTGCACCATACCTTAATTGAGACAAATTATGCCAACATTTTATGCACTCTGAAGTCCAACTGGTTTCCACACCACTAATTACAGGGTTAAATATTATTTAATTCAGGGACAGATGATCTTAGTACTTTTTCAGATAAGACTGGTGCCACAGCAAGAGTAAAGGAACAGTACAGCATAGTACATTTATACATATTCTCACCCACTCCAACTTTTTATAACAGTGCTTTACTAGTATTATTAAGCCTACTTTCAAAGCATCATCCCGTGGAGATATTATAATCTATCAATCTCTTTTTCTTACCCTATGTTTAGCTTGTTTTCACTTTTAGAAAACACCATGGTGGTAGCTTAATGCTATCTAAGGATCCAATGTCAAAGCAGCCTGGAAAGAGGGAAAGCCACAAGAGCAGTAAAACCTTGGCCTTGGGATCAGATTATATCAGTTCATCAAGTAAGTCTATTTGCTGGTCACTGGTCTTGACCACCTCACTTCAGGAGCAGCACGTCTGTGTAAATAAAGTTACACTCAAAGTATATCATTAATGCATACCACCAACTTTGCCTCCAGTGTAAAGTCATGTCTAGACAGAATGGGAAGTGACATTAGAAAACGGTTTAAGATATTATTAATTTTTTTCCCAAATGCAATCATGTGTGTTGATAGATTTCAAGCTCTTTCTGGAAACCTCTGCCAATGCTTCAGCACATTCCCTTCCGCTGCTCTGCACAAGTCTGCACTGGGAAAAGCTGGTGAAAATGATCAGCCCAGGAGATACTGGGTAATTATTCTGCTCAGCCATAGCTTCCAGAATCCCCTGAGTTCCCAAACGCTCTCTCTTGACAGGAAAAGTCACACCCCTAAAAAGACAAGGTCTATGCTGTTGTATTGGAAGATGTTCTTATGGTGAGTATTATGTATGCACTAAAAGAAGCAGCATGAGAAGCATTTATGGGAACACATAAATAATAAACAAAAGCAAAAATAAAATGAACAGTGCAAGCTTAGAGATAAGAATTGTCTTTCTCTTTGAGGACTCTTAACCTGGTGGCTACAATGAGTCAGAAAGGATATTTTTCAGTAAAATAATGTCATTAATACAGCTTTTTGTATCCAAAGTGATTAAAGTACCCTGACCAGTTCTACATGCTAATTTACAAGCAATGCCCCAATCCTGCCCAATGCCCCAAAAAGTCTATAGGTAACTAAATCCATGAGCAGCTCCAGCTGCTAAGAAAACAATTCACATGCCTGAAGTTGTGCATGTGCTTAAGTGTTTGCAAGAGTTGGGCCTAAATTACAAATTACATTCCTTATGCCTCTGTGATCAAGCATGGCAGCTGTTTAACTTCATACATTCACACGACACAGCAACTGAGGCGAGAGAGTATCTGACCTCACGATACTACAGGGAGAATTGCAGGTAGGCTGATTAAAATTACTCAGATGGAATGAGTCTTAAAATATGAAGCTTATGAATTATATAGTCCTGTCAATGCCAAGGGGACAGACTATACAATAATTTCCACACACTTACTCTCCGTTTCACACAACCACGGTTTGGGGTAAAGTTTGAATGCCAGCATCACACAGAAGAGAAGGCACAGGGGGAGACTTCCTGCCAGACCCTTAGTAAAGAGGGGACAGAAGGAAACAAAACCATTGGAATAATCAAGCTAAAAGCATTTCTTTTAGGAACAGTATTAATTGCATTAAAATTAAAACTATAATTTTGTAATCTGACCACCTGTCGACTAAAAGCAAAGTACCGGACTGCCATCTGCTGGCACTACCATATAATGAAAGCACGGCAACAAAATTATTTTTTGGAAGTTCCTGCAGGACTTGGCTCTTGGCGTATCTGCTGGTGGTGCTGTGCCAAAATAACTGTACTGGCTTGCACCGCCAAGGCACGTGCTGCCTACAGCAACAATATTCAATGCATCGAGAAATACAGAGATTATGTTTTCTGACACGTACTGCAAGATGTCATAGGGACCAACGTAAGTTTACACAGAAAACCAAAAGCAAAAGGAAACTGCAAAAACAGAGCAAATGTTTGTTCGCATCTGCAAACCTGGAAGCAGGTTCTACCCCAGCTAGTACACAAATTCAATACTAGATGAAACTCCAGCAAAACAGAACAGTACTAATCAGCCTGAAGGCTATTTTTGTCTGAGGAAAATGAGCATCTTTTGGTGTACACTCATGCTGTGTATTTTCATGCCATACCTCTCCACATAAGCAGTTGGCTGGAGCCCTCAACTCACTGTTTTTTCTGAAACTAAGGATAACATCTCATGTATGTTAGCTTAATGTTACTGTAAATTCGTAAGCTATTTTGAGTCAAAAAACTTTCATAACAAGAAAATCAATACTGCATACATTTTCTTCTAACATTCCCTAGGGTCTTCCCTTAACTATAAAACCATCTATGGCTAAAATTAAGCTGCCCAATTGTTCCATTACTTCCTCGTTCTCATTATGTACTAAAACATCCATTCAGCATTTTTTTTCCTCTACTAATGTAACAAACTCATCTGCTCAATGAGATTTATTGCTTGCTTTTTTTCCTGTGTTCACAAGAGATTGTTGTGCATTTTGCAGTAGGTCTTTATTATCTAGTAATGATGGCTTGCAAATTAAATTAGTTTTTAATGGCACAGTTAAATTCTAATTTATGTTTTGGAGCTTTGTTTAATTCATTTAGTTGTAATGTAATCGCTTTCTCACTATTATCTTACATTACATAGGAAGAACAAAAGAATAGCGACTCCTTTCCTCATACTCAGTTGTTTTGTTTTTATTAAAATCTTGTCACTAATTGCATTTCCCTGAGAAACTTTTTAAACTACTGTAGGCTTAACTGAAGGGGGTAGGGGGGGCACAAACTATGTGGTTGCTTGGGATTCAGAGCCTTGAAGGAGTCAAACAGAACACTTACTGCAACTCACCAGGGTCTGACTGTACACATTGCTTGTGCACATGTACTCTTTAAAGGCATGACTCATTACCGCCCTACACATTTTTGGCAACAGCTATGCAGGAAAACGGGGCAGGAAAGAAACAGCAACAGCTCTTTACTATCACTTTTTCAGCTGTGAAGATCTGGCCTGAAACCAGTCTGTTATTAGCAACCTTCATAGGAGCCATTTTGGAGGACTGAAATAAGACTTAAGGAGTGATTGTTCCTCCAGGTCTTCCTCAGAGTGATTTTCCTTCCTGTATTCCCATCAGGTCATGTTCTGCCCTCAAAACCTTTGTTTTTGTGATAACGGTTTCTTACAGGCATCCCACCTGTTCAGCAGGAGGTTAAAAGGGAAGTACTTATTCGGTACAGCGTGTAAGATATAGTTAGTCTATGTGTAAGGAGTTTGGAGAACATGGTGCACTACAGATGATTTCATCCAGGAATTAATGTAACCCTACAACATAACTTGAGAAAGATGTTTTATTGGGTGGGGAAACTAAAACACTGAGGCCAAATAACTTCTGAAAGCTTACAGACTAAATACCTGGTAAGAAATAGATCCTACACTTCCAACATATTAGTTTTGAGTCAATAAAGGTTGATTTTGTCCACAAAATTTCATGAACTAGTTAACCTTGCAATCACATGTATTTTTAAAGGTCTTCATCTCTGCCTTTCCATAACTTGTGCTTTCCAAATTTGAGTAAATAATTATAAACTGCTTTTAGTTTAGTAGTTTAAAACAACACACACAAGAATATGCAAAACTAAAAATTGTCTTCTCTAATCTGTGTGCCACAGCACTGTAAGCTGTACAGGCCTGAAGAGCTAACATGTTCCAGATGCTAGAAGAGATCATGAGCAAGGGCTTCAGAGGTTTGTTTCCTGCCAAGGTGACAACTCCCCGAATAACCCAACAGAAGACAGATCCCTCTTCAATACCAGGTTACAGACTAGAAAGTAGAGTAACAGCAGCTTTTACCCTTCAGTCTATTCAGAAAGATGGCTCATTTTTTTACAAACCGGTGATTAAATCCATTTCAGTAAAATGAAAATAGCTGCAGACGGATAAACTATCACTACCCTAAAACTGAAACCAGTTGCACATAAATGGTACTGCCTAACTACAAAAAGAGTAGAAACTTTCTGGATTGACGTATTTTGGTATGGTTTCATTTCAGCTTCAATGTCTTCTGACATGCCATTTCTAGAAGTGGCCCTGGAAAGCCTAGCAAACTGAATTTACCCTTTGCAGTCTGCTATGCCTCATAAACCAATAAAAGCTGTTTCTGAATATTTGAGGCATAAGAAGAAGTCCTGAAATTAATCACAGGCCTATATTCAGTCTAGGAACAGCTGTATTATACATGTGCACTGTTTTCTGATGTTACAAACCTTCAGAGAACAGCTTTTGTGGTTTATGACTCATAGGTGTAAATTGAGTTTTGCATGACCTTGTATGTTAAATGTCATTAACATGGCACTCTAAAAAAAAAAAAAAAGGTAATTTTTAGCACTGACATGCAGTACAGAAAACGTAAGGTTTTTATCCTACCCTTGAAAAATATGATCAAAGCTGTTCACATGGGACGAATTTGCATTTTTTTAACTACATACCAACATTCGCCTCTAAAAATATATAGATCCTTATCTCACTGTTTGCCTTTAATGATACTATCAATAGATGAATAATTATCAATAATCATTTGATGACATTATTTTGAAAGTTGAAGTTTTCTTAGAAGCAAGAGAATCTGAAGTACTGCTATGAACATATTTTTGATTAATGTTTCATAAGGGTAAAATACCTTTTCCTCAACATATTTTTTAAGATCTAGGAGGCAACATTCATTTGGTTGTTTTTGACAGCTTTAACTTACTTCTAATAGGCACAGTCATTTTCCAGTTCTACACTACGCTTAAAGTTTTTCAAAATTAACAAAACTATCCAAGATGAATCTTCTGAAAAAAGAATCTTTTCTACACAAAAGTTATAATTTATTCAGCCCAAAATATTTCTCACCTGCTTGCTGCTGAATACAACAGCCAAAGATTGCCTGCTACAAGACAGTCATATAATTAATATGACAGACCACTACAGATTTCAATTACTATATCATGATCAGTGCCTAGAATAAAGAGGGGAATTTTGTAGAAGAAATCCATAGGAAATAAACCGGACTGACAACTGACTAGAATTCAATTTTGCCGAAGTGATATTGAAATACAGAGAAGTAGCAGTACATTGATTAAGTTTCAAACTGCTGCATTACTAATACTGTCTCACGAACCTGCATGCTCTGTTATCACCATGGCAACATGATCATCAGAGCAATCCAGAGAGCATGCAACACTACAGACTGTTCATTTACATTTGTGATAGACGCTGAAAAGATTTGGGATTTAATAAGCCCAAATTTCTTCTAGTGCATGGAGGAAAATGAAGCCCAGAACCATAACTAAAATTCATAAATAAAAGTTATAGAAAAGCAAAGGGTAAAATGTTCTCAGTATTTTAAATACATAGATTTATTCTAGATTTTATAATAAGAATTTCCACCCTCCAAAAGCCTCATGACTCATTATGTTACTGGAAACAGTGTACTGTTAATGTCTTGTGTTGCATCCAAACAGAAAGCTATTATTTTAATCTTAGTCATTTCTACTCTGCAGCTGAAGTGGTCTTCAGATTCTGGACTTTAATCTTCACCTTTAAAATCTGAGTGGTTTGCTGAAAAATTCAGATTTACACTTCATACTAGACTTCAAATAGTCCCTAATTTGTGGATATTTATATCTGAGGTATCGTGATGCACATGTAATAAAAGCCTACAAAGATCTTTAAAAACATCAGAATTTATGTCTCCAGGCTCATAATTCTAAGCAAAGTATAAGGCAGGTCTGTATCAATCCCCTGGACACTACCTGCATTCACTCTCCAAGCATGCACAAAGTTGCAGCCAACACCATCCTTTTCTGAGAGAAGGACACTCAGGTGGTGATCCAGGTTACAGCATGGTTCCACATATAGCTGTTCCAGTACAAGCCACAGGGCTGCAAATTTAATTAAAGTAAGAATAAGCGGCTAAGAAAAGGTATATAGGTATTATAGCCTATGCCAGAAAGACTATAAACTATCAAACTTAGATGTACAGTATTATAATATGCAAAAAGTTGTTATACTGGTGGCATCTTTAGGTTTAAGAGTAAGCAACATTTCACTTGGAATAATGGTGGAAAAGGGATTCAGGAACTTATTTTCAGAACCTCATTTTGACAAAAAAAAAAGTCTAAGGAATTTATTTACAAATATCACATTAAAAATGTGGGTTTTCTAAATAAAAGCCCCCCAGAGCAGAGCAGTGAGCTGGGCTGAAATTGTTGTCTGAATGATATGACTTCACAGGACATTATTATCTGAACACCTACATTTTCGCAGCTCTTCCTGTAAATCACCTCTTTTGAGAGAAGAGATTTATAGTCATGGTACTACGAAAGCTGGCTTTATGGAGAAAACTTGAGAAAAAGAACAAATAACTTATCAAAAATTCAGAAAAGTATGTTTTAATAACATGTATTATATCTATTAACCTGCATTCTATACTTGTGTATTTTACGAACTGAAGATTACAGAGAGACTTCTCCATCGGTCGCTAGCAAAACTCAGCCATCACAAATACACTAACCAAATGCATGTATTCAGGTCCCGGCAGCATGGACTTCTCCAGTTACAGAGTATGTCTGGCAAAACATGAAGTTCTCTGTCAGGGCTGGAGTGGAGCTCCACATGGAGGAGTACCACCATAAGAGAAAGTGTTTTCCTCTGAGGTGTTTTTTTTTTTTAATGGCAGTTATTCGCAACGCCTCATGAAACTGAAATGCCACTGTAAATCCTGGAGAGAGAGATTAAAAGGCATAGAGCAAGTGAAGCAGTCAGGGGCACAAGATGAAGATATCAAATCCATTTCAGCTCCACATATGTGGTAAGTAAACAGAGATGGGCTTATATGGCATGTATATGTACAGAATAGCACTGACAGACAATTTAGCAGTATATATATATTAACTGGAATTTGAAGCCAGAACAATCAGACACGGCGATGTTATAAAATCCATCAAACTGAACCCAAGCAAACACTCAAAAATAATAAAACTAGTAAGAGCAGATTAAGCAGTATTAAACAGCAAACACTTAACTGTAATTCAGAGCCACTACAAGGTACTTCTTGTCTACAGTCATCTGTTCTTTTGAACAATGAGGAAAAGTAAAATGCCGTCATTTTCCAAATGTATAATTACAGCAGTTCACAAAGCTAATTACAAGTGAGTATCATCAGCTCCAGTTCCCTGCAAAGTAGAAACTTCATGGACAAGAATGTAATTATTATAATTTGTCATGTTCCCGTGTGATCAGCTGCACTACCGACACAACACATGTGTTGCAGAACGCCTGCAGAAACAGACCTCAAGCCCAGCTACTACAGTAAGGGAGATCATTTCTAGCACAAGCTGAGAGTACATGTGATGGCAAAATAGATGCTAGAGGAAATCCAGCATGCAAACGTCCAATCAGAAGCAAAAAAAAATGAAATATTGAAGTCAGCCCCAGACAGTACTTGCAATTTCTTTTCAAACTAAAAAAGGGCACGTTTCTTGGCTTCTATCAAAACATGAATGGCTCTTGTGTTATTTCAACCAAAAAATCAGGGAAACATAACAACACCAAATGATATCGTAAAATGAAATGCAAAGTTAGCTGCCTCACGTACTTTTCAGGTTGGCCTAGAAAATGAATCAGAACCTTAAGCCCCAAATCTTGCTTCCATGATTCGTTTACTGAAGTCCCTCTCTCCCCTTCTCTCTCCCTCTCTCTCTCTCTCCATTTTTTCCCCCAAATGCTAAAAAAAAGGGAAAATCTGCTTCCTTACTGAGATTTTGTAAGCACCAAATATTACACTCATTTTATTATATGGTTTTAAATAATGTTGAAGATATTATATGCAGAGGCTTAGAAACTAAGAGATAGAAGTCACTGCCCTTTTATTCATTCACATTTCCCACTACAGCAACCAAAACACTTTCTACTTAACCGAAAATAGCCCAAAACATATGCCATCAGACACCCAAGGATTTTTCAAAATCTGAATTACCCCCAGTAAAAATAAAAAATAAGGCAGCATTTTGCAAATTTGTGCTACTAGGCTTCTAAAACACGTTAACAACTTGTAAGTGTCAAGGGCCTGCTATAACTTAGTACCAAAAAGCATTAAACGCAATTGCCTTTGACTAATAGATATTTTATGTTAAAGGATAACCTCTAATTCTGCTCCAAGAAGTACATACTTGCCATTCACTGCAGACATTAGGAATTATGATTAAGATATATGAATGGAAGTCACCCTAGGGGAAAAAAAAGTCCATATAAACTTAAGTGAATCAAGACATTGGAACTAAAATTGTGAAGTTTAAGAAATAACTAGTAGAACTCAGAGCCAAAAGAAAATGAATTTTAAGAACTACTAGATGATTTGTATCTCAGGAAGACAAAGTACAGGGACATATCAATGCCATGTATCACCACGTAAAGTGAATCCTAGGAGGGAGTCAGGAAGAATTTTCTCAAAATAACATCCTAGTTTGTTAAACGCAGGACGGCATGACCCCATTCTCATGTAACTCAGTGACAAATGGATTCTAGTAGCAGTGGGAGCTACATTTATCTCTATGAGATGCCCAGCTTTCCGATGAGACTCGATATCACAAAAGATCAGCATTGTACACACTTCAAAAGGGCAAAGCCCAGCTCCTTTATTTCCGTGTTCCCCTAGCCTCTGCAGTTCTTCAAGTCTTATAAACGAGCTTCTGAAAAGACAGTATTTCCCTAATGCACACAGAAGATTATTCCTCAGCCTAGGTGTGGTCACTGAGATTAAACAGGCCAGGTCCTGAAAACATGGCTTTGAAAAAAACATTATAAATAAAGAGGGGTGCAGTCAGAGGCTGTGTCTACAAAGAGTATATACTTAAGCTCCGTCCCAGTCACACCCCAGGGCAAAACCAGTCTGTGCACCATCCCTTTCCAATTCTCCGCTCCCTACACCCCTAACAGGAGCTAAAGAAAGCCTGACCTGAAGACCAGGGACACAGGCATGCAGGGCATCGTGGAGATCCAGCTGCTCACCCACCAGCAGCAGTGCCAGCACCTCTGCTGCTAATGCAAACCACTCAGAACAGCACTCTTCTCCCCTCTGAGCATTCCCTCCTGTCACCCCCTGTTGTCATTTTTCCTCGTTGTTTTTAATTTAAACATTATTTCTTAGCATTCCTGCTTTTACCTGCCGCTTGTTGTGGCACTGTCCTGTTAAAGGTCTCCAGGTTCTGCGAAAGGGAACCCTGAGGACTTTGCCGTTGTAAGGAGCCAGCGGGATGGCGAGCACGGGGCTGCGCAGCGGCAGGAGGCAGCGCTGGTCAGCGTCCAGGAGCCAGAGGCAGGCATGGGCCAGCCTTCCCCAAGACCAGAAGTGCCAAGAGCTCTGAAAGTGGAAGACAAGTTTTATTCAAACCAAAATTACAACAGCAAGCTTTCAAACGGCAAAAGGCCACCTCTGCAGTTAGGACGGCCAGACGCAGGGCTGGTGAGCAGACCCCTTTCCCATCCCATCCCCAGCTTTGCCCTCAGCCCCACGGTCAGGCCAGCAAGGGCTGGAGCTCCCTGGGTGACTGTGTGCTTTCCAGTCATCCCTCCGAGTCTCAAGGAAAAACGTCTTTCTTCCCCTGCCTTCATCCCAAGCTGCCCACTGCAGTCAGTACTGTGGCTGCTAGTGGCTACAATTAGCCCCTTGTGGGACTGGCTGGCTAATTGCAGCTGGCCATAGTTAGCCCTTTACAGATTGCCAGGCTGAAATTTGATCACATAAAGGCAGGACTTTGTAAAAACAGTTTCTTGGCAGCTGTATACTAAGCCCCTGTGGAGGCAAAGAGCATACATATAGGAACAGTTATTCCACGGGAATCGAGCAATCACTCACAGGGATTTCTTTTAATGCTTCTTCATGTTAACACAGCGTAATGAAAGAAATTAACCGTAAGCTTTCTAATATGGAAGTACACCCAGGTGAATGCAAAATCACAGCATTTTCTAAGCAACAGACAGGGGAACAAAATAGTTTTTATCCTGAACTATTCATTACTAGACCAATGATAAATTATTTTGCAAAGGAAGCAGGGACTATACGGCAAAGATGTAGTTTTCTGCATGTACAGCATGTACAAATGTTTGGGGATATCATGAAGCCTGTATCAGTTTGGAGATACCAAAGCAACAGGTTTCTCTACTGTTTATATTCCTAGACAACATCAAAAAGGGCAGGCAGCCATCTTCTTTGTTCTAAATAAAGTGGACAGTAATTGCACATTTAAGACATGCATGCAGTACCCAGTAATTTCATATATACTAATTTTTTGGGTTTTGGCAGCTGTGCCATGCATTCATTACACTACAAGTATAAAGGATAAAATGCAAGGTGAATCCATGTTTTCGTTTCTAGGGGAAGGTTTCAAATAAGCAAGCTATGATGAGAAACACTGTTGTTATGAAACTGCTGTCTATCTGTTCGTGTGCTTGCAAAGTGACAAAACTCTGTATGTTTGCCATTTCCTACAAATATATAAGGTTTGGTCTTAGTTCTCAATATGCAGATATCCCATCAGTTTCAACGGGGGTCTTAAATATGCAGGATCACTCACAGTTATGTCCTTATGACTCTGTCCTGAGATGTCAATTATTTCCTTGAGAAATATATTCACACATAGTTCAGAGATGAAAAATCTGTTAGCAAAGAAAGAACTTGTATATACATCTTAAAATGGATTGCAGTAAAAACTGAGAAAATAACCTTTCAAGGCAGAATTATATGTATACTAGACATCTTTCATTTCAAAAGTAAGATCACTGAATAATAATCCAATGCTTAAAAAGAGGGAAGTGTTTTTCCCAATACAGTCCCTCTAAAGAAATCCACGCCCCTTTCCAAAGCTTCAAGTGCAGTAAGATCCATTTTAGGAGAAAGGTAATTACAGCAATTTGAGGGCAAAACATGGACAGGAAGGAGGAAAAGAGTAGTCACTCCTTTCCATTCCCCTTCCATCTTCTGACAGAGTAGTTAGCACACAGTTTGGAGCAGTAAAGGGAACTCAAAACAGGGAACAGTTATTCTGAGTGCTCACCTCAGGGCAAAAAAGACTTCCAGCTGAACAGTCTACCTGGCAATTACTGGCAACAACAATAGTTGCAATTCTACGCCTTCATCCAGCCAGGCTTCAGCGGGAAACGTACCACACAAACAGCTGTGTGGTCACACTCGTCTTCCTCCAGTGACGTTTCTCCTGCCTGCACATGTCCCAAAATCCACAAAGACCTCTGTTTACTTACACATCTCAAGTTGTAACAGCTGGTTCATTTTGCCCTACACCTTATACCTACCAATCTTTCCAGAGAAATATTTGCAAATGATAATTCAACAGTTCTCAAACCATACCACTGAAAATCCTACATGTGACATCAGATAACAATTTAAATTGAAAGAGCTGTTCTATAATAGCTCCAAGTTTTGATTTGCACTGTACCAAAAAAAATCACATTTTTCCCTACTAAGCTCTATTCCTCTTCTGTTAATATAAGTCCAGATTTCTTACATTAGAAGCTGAAGGGTTTTCAAATGTTTTAGTAGCTCTTACATACTGATTTTTTTTCCCCCACAATATAGCTTTATCCATTCAGGGTCTGATCTGAATTTCAGCAGTCAGCAGGATGATTCTTGTTGATTTCAGCAGCCATCTGTGGAGCAAAACCAAACCAAGTTACCATCACTTAGAACCTGAAACAGAAGTGGTGCATTGTCTGTTGAAAATTATTTACAGAACGAAATATGTGAAATAATTACCAGCAAAATAGCTGACATTTGATACTAGTTTACAATCAGTTAAGCAGGCAGTCCTAGGAATTCCAAACCTGTCAGATGTTATTTAGGTAGCTACTGACTGACAACAATTGACCCATAACTGTTGGTCTTTTTCCCTTGTGTTCTGTCTCTTATATCCATGTATTCCTTCCCACCTTGCAAAAGTTTTGAGAGGCTACCTTTTTTGTTTGGTTTTTTTCGGTTTGTTTTGTTTTTTAAGAAAGTTTTACTGTGGTCTTTGCCTCCAAGAATGACTACGATACAAATAAAAAATACTAAACACCAATTTTTGAAGCACACATGGGAAAAATAGCTGTTCTGTCTGATTCTGAATTAATTTATTCTGCCTGTTGTTGAGACCTAGCCTTGAGGGATAGTCCCTGTAAAATGAGAGGGACAAGCAACCGATCTTCCACATCTTCCATCAGATTTCACCAGATTTTCAAAACCAGCGTCATCTTAAACAAGAAACGTATTTAGAAGTTGCTTGTTAGTGCACAATAATCAGTGATTTAAAGGAAGATTTCTTTCCCTGACCAAAACCCTAAGTACACTCAGCTCTGCTGCTGCCTTATTTCAAACAAGGGAACAGCAGCAGTATATATATGCCCTCCACAACACAAAACTAATATCATTATTTGCTTTAATGACAACTTGACCACAGATGCTGGTGCCAGTACTCCAGCATAAATCCACACTATTAAATGTCCTGCTTCAGCCTGGTGCTATGAGCTTTGCACCCAGAAGCTTTATGCTGACAAGCAGGAAGTTATATAAAAATGGAGTCCCATCTTAGCAATTAGTTTTAACAAAATAGATACCACACAGACAAATCAATCCTCAGCATCTTATTTCCCTTTCAGCAACTTACTCTTCTACAGTTTCACATTTCTCAATAATCAAGCCCTTGAGGTAGGGACATTATCATTTTTCCTCCTTTGTCTATAAAGGACAATACAATTCCTGGCATTACAAAAACAATAGTAATGTCCTGATTGCATTAGTTTGCCACTATTTGCCTAGAATAGAATGAGCCCCTCAGAAAAATGTTATTTTTTGAGGATGGAAGGAATAGAGTGAGTTTTAACCATATTTTACATTGGCCTGTATGCCCTGTAACATCATTTCAGAAAACTCTGGATTCAATTTGGGCTCAGGCTATGCTCCCACAGTTGAAGTTTCTCTTCCATAATTCAGATTTTCTTGGGTTTCAGATTTACAAATATAAAGTTTCTTCCATGCATAAATGGTACAGCAATCGCTGCTCCCTCAATGTCTATTCTTCCTTTTTTCCTTATGAAAGGCAAGAATTATTTTAAACCATGTTATCCTTCATGCTTCACACCAACCATTGTTTTCCAGTTTTGGAAAGTAGTAAGTTTTCCATTGTATAAATTTGAGTAATAAATTCTGGTCCTGTAATGCTTTACCCAAATTTCTGAGAACTCAGTTTAATACTGAAGTATAAAATATTAAAAATAATACTTCATTATTTTATTAAAGATAAAGGTAAGTCTTGTTTCCTAGAAGCTTCACATATGCTTCCAGCATAGTAATCATCCTAAGCAACATTTCCAAATGAAAGTGGTTGCTTGCACATGATGTTGATTACACATAAGATATCGAGGTCTTCTTTTGCCCTGCTTCAATATTTTAGAGGAATCCACCAGTTCTCTCAGCAAGATTAATTTATACAAGTTATCTTGGATATATGAGTTTCTTTGAAGAAACTCATGCAGCCTTGTACACTGTTGTTTCCAGTAAATGCTTCTTTAAATGCATGGATCATTGACTCGTGGCTCATTTTCCCTGAGTTCCAGCAAAGAATCCAGGACAAGAGAGGTGCACAGGACAGTGACAGCTTATCTACCTGTAATAGATAGATCTGTTTACTCCAGCTGTGCAATGATGAAATTCTACTGAAATGAAGGGAATTCCACCACTGGAGTATAAAACAGTTATCAGTCAAGTGGAAATCTTAAAAGTCTGACAGTTGGAGCTTCCCTCCATTTCCACTCTTGCTCCCTCCCCTCTGAAGTGTTCAGTTCCATTTGTGAAATAATTAGGGGATAAAGCAATTCTTAATAGGGCACAGGACTAGGTGCCAGGAGATGCAGGTTCACTTCCATCAGTTTTCAGTTCTAAAGTCCACAGCAGAGAAATCATTCTACAGACTGTAGAAAAAATAAAATATAGCAAAACAAAACCAAGCCCTCTGTTTAAACTCCAGTATTTTTTCCAAAAGTAAATCTCAGCAAGTCTTTTCTCACTCAGGCTGCATCTTGCCTGGAGAGGTGGAAGACACTACACTATATCCATCAGACAAGAGGAAAAAATCTTCCAAAATAAAATAATATTCAAAAATATCATAAGACTGGGGAAGGTAGTAACTCCAGTGTTTACTCACGCTGATAAATGTTTTGGGTAAAGCATATTAAACCTGCTTATTACAGTCAGTTCAATAGCAGTAGCTTCAATAATGCCCAGTAAACAACTCTTTTAGTGCGAATATCAGTTTTTGAAGCGAAAGACATTGAGCTCTAATTTCCATGCTCTACTCGGACAACGAGCAGAGTGAGGGATTTACTAGGCTCTGGAGTACATGGCATTGTGTTTGGTGTAGAGTGACAGTTTTCAGACTAACTGGTGGGCTTAGGTGTCGTAACATATTATAATATGCACTTCACTGTAAGCCCACCATTGCAATGTCAATAAAAGACAGGCACAGAATTGCTTATTCAAAGATTCCAGTGAGCAGCTCACTGCCATCTCCATCACAGACGCAAAACATATGCTACAAAGCTAAAATGTCTTACCGCTTCTGTCTGCTGAATTTTACATTTGCTAATGACTGATACAGAAACAGGTGCTGCTGTAAAGTCATGGGAAAGCACCGAGTTAGCCATATGACTATGGCAGTAATGCAAAGTTGTCCACAAGAGGGGAAGACTTCAAATTAAAACATGTGTAATTCATTTCCTTCGCAGGCTATTCTCTGGTGACATTTGTACAGACCTCCATGTGTTAGCAATCTATTTGTGATGTTTCGCAATTGGTTCGGAAGCAGTCTTTGCTCTGTGGAGTGACAGCAGCACCAGTGATTAAATGAAACTGGAATGCAAGGTCCTGCTGAGCTTCCCCTGCCGGGGAGCAGCCAAGCCACTGTACTTGGGAACTTTAGGGAGCTTTTGTGGTTTTTTCCTTGTTTTCCTTGCCAATTTGTGATTTGTTCTGTTTGACTTACTTCCCCTTTCCTTAAGACTGTCACTATCTATGACAAGCTAATTATGATATATTCATTTCTGAACACTTTTAGAGAGATGTCCCAGAATGTCAAATAATGTTGTAACAGAGATGAGGAGAAAACAGCAGGTGCTTGACATCTAATTTAGTTAGAGCTGCCAGCCTGAAATAAGAGAAGAAATGAACATACAACACGTACCATCCATATATTTATTAAATCTCTGTGTACCTGCGTAGCAGAGAACTCAAATTAACCTAGCCAATAGATTTCACTGTTGCTCTGTATCTCTTATCTACTATACATTTACAAAGAAGGAAGAATGCAGTTTGGAACATCCATCTTCTCTGCAACTATTAACTTGCAGAGATTCATCAGACGTGGAACTAGGACTCAATACCAGGATATTCCCATGGCATTCAATAGCAGCTGGAGCTGTTCCACATCTCACAGAAAAGGTATCACACTTTTCAAGGCTTGCGGTTAGATGAGCATCAGTCAGAGAAAATGTTTATAAACATCACTGGCACAATCTTGAACAATCCTGCCTGTCCTTGTCTAGGAAGTCATGATCTTATAGGAGTGAGTCATTCCAAACAAAACCATGAATTAAAATGCAAGTTCACCCAGATTTCCTCTGACCCCTAGATCTCAAGTAGTTTGCTGAGAAAATCCTTCTCTGTTCACCAAATCACAAGCTCACAAGACATTAGCAACATTAGTGGGTTTTGGGGAGGTAGAGAAAGCTGTAACAGAAAAGGTTTTAGGCAGCAAGAGACATGTCTTCTTATCGCTTATGTTGGTTTTAGCTATCTTCTAGTAAGACTTGCATTATTTTGTCATTTTAATGCTTTCTTATCCCAGCTCTAGCACTACGACTATACACAAGTCACCATACTGCCTTTCCCTCTAGAGAGATATGCAAAAGAGAAATGTAAGCTATAAAACCCTCTCAAAGGGTTTTGACTCTCAAAGCAAGCTTCTGTCTTGGGTCTCAGCTTCCTTTGAAGCTGGTGGGACTTCAGGGAGGTCCAAACAATCTCACTGGAACTTAGTGGAAAGTCTTCCCCAGAAACTTGGCCAGACATTAAGCATGGGGCTATACCATTTTTTTCTGAATAAGATTCTTTCTTTCAGACATTGTTTTCCACATGTATCCTTGGTTCATTGCAGTTTAGATTTGTTTAATGTGTGTTTCCACTGGAAGAAGACGTTTAGAAGGGCTTGGATTTATTTTACTAGTTTCATTTCCTCTGGTAGATATTAATGTTCTTACACTGTTATATACCTATGCATTATGTGCAGTCCTGTGATGCCTGGGATTCCCTGCTTTCCCATTTGGACACAGAGCAAGACTCACTGAGCAACCTAATCTAGGAGCCTATTACTCTGAGCTGCATGTAACATCTGTATCTGTTAGATACAGGCAGAGGAGCTTAGCTGTGCCTCTTTTTTGTCTCTCTCCATCCACTTTATAGGAGTTTAGAAGCTCTAGTCAAGCACCTGTAAAACTATGTGACTAGGCGGTACTAACTGTGGAGAGTGGGTACAGCTGAAAACTGGGAAACATCAAGAAAACAGTATGATTAGATATTAACTCTGCCTCACTATAGTTACTCTTTCTGTATTTGCATATTGTTTTATACATTAGCAGGCAGTGTTAGGCATTCTGAGTTCAAACTGGGTATCTCAAAATATGTCTAAGAGCAACCAGTCTAAAGCCAGCATTCTTTTTCTTTAGCCGCTTTTGACTCCTGCCCAATATATGCCTGATTTTCTATGATGACTGCAAAAAGAATACAATTATTCTGACAAAAAAGTGTGACCAACATTGATATTCTTTTCAGCTCCTTATTGTGAAAGGTGCAATCCACAGCTGCTGCCTTCTATATGTGCAGAAACTCCTTACTGCTCGGGAGACAAAGGACAGAGGACTGTAAAGCTCCACAGACCTCCTGAGAGAGCTGCAAGCAAACTCTCCAGATGGCAGGCAGCTTTGCATTAGGTGACTGAGCCTTCAAAGCCAATAAAGCTGTTGGAGAAAATCATGTCACTGTTCTTGAATCAGAACTGGCCCATGACAGAAATCTGTATTCTTTTGCATTGAAGTTTCCTCCATCCCACGATTGCTCCAGGACAAAACTAAAACCGTGCTGTCCTATTCACAAGCCATACCACAAGCCCTGAAAACGGGACTGTGGAGACCTGTTTAGGTAGAAATTAAACTCTCCTGTGAAACAGTACTTTATTCCTATGCCATTCAGCCCTGCTAAGGTTTGGCAAGGATAGTAAGATGACCTGTAGGCAAGAATGAAGTACTATACTTCTCTGTACATTAGGGGAGAGAGGCTTTGGCTTTTTTCTGTTAGCTCTCAAGGTTCAATAATAGCAACAACAACTTTCAGCATTAAAAACATCATGGTCTGTTTCACATAGAAATATACATATATAATAGGGTCTTATTAACAAAACCAAGTTTTCTTTGGGTGCTCTGCCATCTCTGAAGTATGAAAGCGTATGAGGAGTGGGAAGAAAAGACATTAATTATTGAACTGAGAATGGAGGAACATAGTCCTCCTGAGATTCAAAAGATCCCTGGGAAACTGGACTTTCTTGTAAAGCACTTCTGAGGCTGAAGTGCTCATGGATCAAGTGCTTTTGCTTTCTTTAGAGCAGCTGAATGGATACCAAAGAAGTCCTACATATAATAGTACTCTCTGCAAGACCTCAGAAGTGACAACTTTATTCACCACTGCAAATTGCTAACTCAGTAAGCCTAATCCTCAGGTATGGTACTCACTTGTTTCCAGCACAAAAAGCACAGCTCTCTTAGCATTTATGAAACTGAATCTATAAACATGTCTCAAATTCAAGCATATGCCCTGCACTGCCCTTCAACAGACCTGCATCAAGCTGGTACTTTCACATTTGAGTAATTTAAACTTGGAAAGAATTAACCGTGCCTTTAGATTTTTCAGAGTGCTGTGCACAACTAATGAAAAAAAAAAAAATCTTGTAACAAAGAACCTAGCATTACACAAAGATTAAGTCCTTCCAACAGTATAATGGCCAAAACCTACATTTTTATAGCTGGCACTATGCATTCTTTATAACACTAGCAATACCTGTAGCAAACTGCACGTATTAGCCAGAAGCCTAGGGCTATCATGGTCACCTCAAATAAATTAATGCTGCATGCAGAGCTCAAGACAAAATGCAAAGCTGGCCTAATGCAAAAATGTGCAAAGCCCTTTCTGCAATAAGCAGTATATTTTAACAGACAGCTGTGACACCAGTGTGCCGTGATCCAGGTTGGCTGTCTGCCGGTGTTCAAATCATTGGTCTGAAACTTTAAAGCTATGGGGCCTAATTTCTCTGCTAAAGCAGGTACTCTGTGGGGCTAATCAGTCTGGACAGAGGATTAGATAAACATCACAACATTTCTGCTAGAATCCAAGCTAGCTGTCAGTATAAATGTGCCTATTGTGTAAAATCACTCCAAGTGTAACATCTTAATTCCCAGGTAAGATACCAGCTCTTAGCAAGGACCCTAGTGACACTATCTAAACTGGTAGATGTAGAAGCACTAAGTTCTCCAGTCTAGATAGATACCACTCCCATACTGCAGTGAAACTGGCACCGTGATCTTTGCAGGAGAGAAACCCAGGAACGTGTGCTGGAGGACATAAGAGCAGCGCTCCAGGTCCTTCACAGGGCATTTCAGGATCAGGACCCTAGGACACACTGAAGAATGCACCTGTCCCTCACCATAAATGCAGTATTAAAAAAGATGCAAGACAAACAGTAGAATTTGCCTCTTTCAGATACTGTTAAAAGAGTTATCAATCATGTGTTCATTTTTAGATGGAGGGCAGTTTTATACTTGGCTGCTTCTGCATGAGTTAACTCAAAACTAGCTAAACACCACAAAAGAGTCAAGCTAGCTGTTATCTTAAATAAGACTATTTTCTGACAGTCTTCCTTCTTCCTTGTTCCTCTTGCTTACATATACTAAACAGTGAAGTGCCATTTAAAACTTCTCTGATTGTTCTTGCAGTTTCTGGCACGTTTTCCCTCTGGAAGAACTGCTCTGTCCTTCCTCTCAAAGTATTTGTGTAGCTGAGTTTGCTTCTGATACAATGTGCTGTTCTGTAATCAGAGCCAACTGAGAACCAGGCAGAGACCTGCTTCCTTCAATGCCTAATAGGTCAGAGTTGCTTAATATAGCACAACACAATAACCTGGTCCCAACCATTGCTTGCAAGAGAACCTTTTAAAGGCATGTTTCAGACCAAGGACAGAACGAGTTCTCAAACAAATCCTACCAGCAACTCTCCCTATTTTCGGGTAAGCTCTAAAGCCTCCATAAACACATCTATGGCAATATCTTGGGAATACACGTCTTTTTGAGAAACCAGGTAAGTTAAAATTTAGCATTTTTAGGAAATTACAGAATCTTCCACTGAGAGGCTCTCAAGTTATCAAACTGTAAATTCCTCCAGTCCCTGATGTTCTACAGGGTTTTGTTACAGGTATTTCATGAAGACATTGCAATCTCCTGCAAGCTGATTGTCTCAACAAAAACTTAAGAGCAGCAGTCCTTATGCCAATCTGAAAATTACTTGCAAAGAAATTACAAATAGAACTTCATAGCAAGCTCTCAGAGGTTCCCTAGAACATGCACAAAATAGTTTTACAGTCGCTTACAAATTCCTCCCATGCAACTGGCCCAAGTGACCAGGTAGGACCAATTAACCCAATCCATTCACAGTAAGTCAGTGAAAATATTCTTTCAGACTTAACTTAGACTTAGATCTAGCCCAAAATCCAGAATAATTTAAAAAAAAAAAAAACAAAAAAACAAAAAACAAAAAACCCACAAAACCAAAACCAAACAAAAAAACCCACAAGCCAAACTAGCCACATCATTGAAATCCTTATTCATGAAGCTACGGGTGGAAAACAGCAGCAAGCCCAAGGTACTTACAACACAAATCATTGAAAGAACATACCCCAAGTCTGGATGACAAAACAAATTTAACAGACAGAATAACCAAAGGAGGGTTCAGCCGCCTGCTCTGCCGCTTTAGTAATGTATTGCACTGTCAAAAGAAGGTTTTATAATGAAAGTGTTCAGCAGCTTCAGTAGCTTTTTAGCAAGTGCTCACTATACCCTTCCTTCATCTTATGCCTCCTCACTTTTCTAATACAACCTAATATGCAATTTGCCTATTTTACTGAAACTGTTCAATGGGATCATGGTTTCAACAATTTTTTCCACAATAATCCCCAAGTCTTTTTCTTGATCACTGTGCTGGATGATTGTTCCACTTAGCAGGTATTCCCCAGGTTATTTAGTTCCTTCAACTTTAATTATCTTACATTTCTCTACATTGAACTCTATTTGCCATCTGCTGGCCTAGTCTCAAGTGAAACAATTCCTTCTAATTTTGATTGCATTACTCTGCATTATTTGTTCTGCCTCTAATCCTGGTATACACAATCTTGGAGGTTTTGTTTTCAATATTCTTTTTCAAGTCAGTTTGATAGGTGTCAAGAGAAATGACTCAGCCAGTTCAGAAAAGAAATAAATGCTTTAGGAAAAAAAATCTTTGCTTCCATGTGAATTTAAGTGTTCTTCAGTAACTCAAAAAAATAAAGAAGTTCATGTTTCATATAACACAGGAAATATAAATTACATTTTGCCGTAAATAACCTGTGTGCTGTATCCTTCTCTCCCAAGGAAAGACCTAAAAGTCAGGGCTCGGAATACTTTTTCGCCATTCTGGAGACTTCTCTGAGCTTGTGAAAACTATTTCTTCTTAAAATTGGACATAAACTGACCTGTGAATTAGCTAATGATTTCAGCTCCCTATTGCAAGTTTTGTTGTCTTTTATTGGCAACTAATAGCTGTATTTTGCAGTAGCGGAACCAATCCAAAGCCTATTGCACTTGGTTTTCCCATTGGCTCTAGTAGGCTTTGGCTCAGGCTTCCACCCAAAGAACTCCAGCTAGCTTAATTACAGACAGAAAGATAATTTCCTAGTGTTTACCTTTTACAGAAGATAAACTTGAATCCCAGAGTTTATTAAAATCTACAGTTTTTAAGATCAGCAATAGGTTTTGATCATGGCTTTTTAAAACTTTGCTGAAGGAAAGTCAGCAGTAGCATAGGACAAGAACCTGCATCACAAGTCATTAGACTAACCAGATTACACTTAGCGTTATTCCACATTAAAGTATTTTTCAGCATATCCCTGGAAACAGACTTTATCTATAGATTCTATCTGAAGACTGTGAGGTTAACTCACATTCAGATTAAAAGTCACTAACTTTCTACCTCAGGAATTTCGTAATGAGTGACTTTTTTTTTTTTCTACCACCAGAAAAAGAATCAAAATATAGCAAACAATTCTTTTTTCACCTGCTGAGCAGCAGGTTTTGATTTTCTCTGCCACTATAATGATATCCTTTAAGAAGGGCAAAGAATCAGGTTTTCTAAAGATCAGAGATTCTGATGACAACTGCAGTTAGAAAAACAGTACCTTGAATTCAGGTCCCACTAGGGAAGGTTGGGATTTTTCCCCAGTATTTCCAAAAGTTTTTGGCTGCTTCAAATACATACATATATATGTGTGTGTGTGTGTGTGTATATATACACACACACACACACACACACATACATATATATATATATATATTCAACTTTGACTGGAGCAGTCTGCTTTAGCCAAACCTGTTTTGAGGTCCCTTCCAACCTGGGTTCTGTGATTCTAAAGCCCTGGAAACAGATTCACTTACACACACCAGTAGTGTTCCTAAAGACAAATGCAACACATCCTGGAGCCGACTGGCACAAGAGACATTTTTACATCTGAATTCCAGAAGATGCTTTTATATTTTACTAAGATTTCTCATTAACATCACTTTGTAAGGATACTGTAAGAGCTTTAAAATATTAGGAATTCCAGATGTTTGTAAAATATGTATATTACATTTAAGGAAAGAGTGTTAATTTAAACAGAGCAGTCTGCTTTCAAAACCAAGTTTTTTGCACGCTCACACCCTTCGCTTCTGAGAGGGACTGCTCCAATCCAAATGGTTAGGTTTGGAATGCATCTACCTATGTCGTCTAATAGACTGAACTCTCTCTTTAAAATAACAGCCTGGTCTACCAAACATATTTCAGCAACTCAACTCTTAGGTTACCCTTAGGAGCTGAACCCTTCCTATTCGATTTCCTGCTATGACAAAGGAGTTGCTCTTGTCTAATTTCTGAAGGCTTTGTTTAGCTCGGTGACAACATTTATTATGTATAAAATTATCAATTATCTAGTATTATTGTTTATAAAGTGGCATGATCTTCATACATAGTTACAGACAACTCTCTCTCTATGGCTGTTTTATTTGTTTCCACAAAATGAGTACCTTTACTTGAACAGAGTCTTTTGAAAAACATCAGAGGAATCAGTTATATGCAAACTCATTTTAACGAGGCTTTGTAAAAACCACAGAAGTGTTTATGCTCTACTAGCCTTCTTAGCAGGGGCTTAAATTATGAACAGGCACCTTTGCCCTAGTGGCACAAAGGAGTTGGCACAGAAGCTTGTCAGTCTCCTACTGCTCTCCCTTATCCCTCAGCCACCACTGGCACGGTTCTCCTGTGGAGGAGAGCAAGTGAGGGCAGTCAGTGCTATTTCTAAAGCAGCTTTAATTCTCCATCAGCTTCCTGCCAAGAAACCTGCAGGGTCAATAGGGAACACTGTTAGGAAGTCACAATTCTTGTTGCTTGGGTTTTAAGCTTTATTGAAGCTTGAGCGTTGTTAAACATTTATAATACCTTAAGAAATAAACTGTAAGCACTGATAAGGGACATCTGCACGGTACAGAATATTCCTCTCACTCCACTAATAATGGACCCCACCATACCTTTAAGAGGCATGTCCTTGCACTTGCTAAGAGGCGCAGTTATCCAAGTCTTGGTGCTTTATTTTTCTTCTCAAAAAATTCCCTATCTTACTAGTCCCAGAATATTATTTGCTTCTATTCTTGCAAAATCTTATTTCATCATTCTTTCATCTAGCAGCCTGGTACCGGCCCTCCACACTCTGAGTCTTATTAGACAAATTAGGAGATTCTTCCCCTTCCAGTGAAGTGTACATTAATTTAAATTTAAAAGTATATCAATAAAAAAGGTGCTGCCTACATCACACACTAAGAATCTTTGAAGCCAATTTCTTTAATATCTTCTTCAGCATCACTTAACATCTTTTTAGTCGTTGTGGTTATAGCTAAGTCATGATAACTTGGATGCATCAGGGCATCCATGGTCTCAGCTAGTGTCAAGAGCAAGACATTCAGCCTTCCATCTTATCCTATTATTTTGCTCTGCACAAAATAAACGTCATACCGATCTACATCAGTATTTTACTCTCAGTGGTAGGCATGTACACAGTTTGAACTACAAGATCCATAATGGCTTCCTGCAAATACCTTCAGGGTACAGAATCTTTACTGGATTGGTATACAATCTTTACTAGATTTACTGCAAAATTAAACCACACCTCAAAGTTACTCTGCAAAATCTCCTAGCATCTCCATCAAGCTCTGGTAAATAGTATGGATTTCCATCAATTTTCAGATTACATTTAGAGAAGGCACTATCATTCAGCGTGAATCCTAGAGCGCTGAGGTTCAGATTCATCACACTCAACCAAGGTAGCACAGGTAGGTGTGCAATAACCATAAGCTCCCTCTGTAATCATTAGAGACAGGCGCTTTCAGAAAGCAATTCAGCTTTTCAATGGAATGAATGGCTTTGGGAGTGTGCTTACCTCCTTTAAGTGACTACAGAGGGAACCTGAGACAACAATGTTCTCAGTTTAGGCACGTCAGCAGAATGCTAAAAGTTAAGTGGCTGGAAGGTCCAAACTGTTTCTGACTATCAAATGTTGTTATACTAGATAAAAATAACATGGGTGCACATGTTTCTCTCTCAGAATCAAACACTGAACAGAATTAACAGACCAAACGTAAGGACCTTACCCAGTTGATCAACATCATTTGCATGTAACAGAGATGCAAACTGTACAACAGCCAACAAGTGTCCATCCTAACCTCATTTAGAGCTCCCATACCCTTTCTAGAGCTCTTCATAACAGTGCCCATGTTATACAACCATTCCTAACTTCATTTCAACACCTACATCTGGATTTAAATTCCCAACAATAAAATGGCCCCTTATTCTTGCTTTAAAACCTTTGCATATAGGACTTGCATGTAAAAATAGTAATGACTTGCCCAAGTGTTTCTTCAGGAACATGTTGAACAGGATCAAATATAGTTAATCATATTAAAATAATTACAGGTTATAATGCCACTTGATGTTCATAGTAAAGTGAACACACTAAGAAGAAAGTTTCCCTTGTAAGGAAACAGGATCATTATTATAAGGCAGTCAAGCTTCATTAGCAAAACAGCAGCATTTGTGAGTCAGAGCAGCACTAGCAGACAGCAGGCTAGCCTATCTGATCCATTTTTGAATCCATTTCTATTAGCTTTCAACTACTATTTTCAACAGTACAATGTTTAAACTGCTTACCATAACACAAAATCACCTTCCTCAATGTATAATTGAAGCATTCAATAAACGAGGTATTCTGGCAAGTAATGAAAAACAGGGCACTATATACAACAGTAAATATTTGACTGGTTCTTCAAAAGAAAATTGCAGCATTTCAATATTTACTTTCACTCAGAAGTGTTGATGATTTCCCTGCTGAGCAATAAAAGAGGAAAATTAAAAGTGCCTTCATAATCACTTGATCTTCCTTTTAAAAAATATTTGCCAAAATATTCTCTGTATTCCTATTGTTTGTGAATTAGAAAATGTAAACTTGCAAATACATTTGGAAGTGCTACTGTTTTAAAATAGCATCTCCAACTTTGATTTTCCTATCTGCTCTCTGCCCTAAAGCGAATAGCAATTTCTCACTATGACAAGATGGATCTGGCATCCTCAAGCTATATCAGCATGAACTATCATCAGCACTTGCTGAGCATCTATCTCATGTTATATACAGTTCCTAACACATTTATGCTACAATGGCAATTATAAAAGTAACATTGGCTGCCTGCAGATGGTTATTTGATCCATAACAAAAATGAGTCCTCTTATTGTTTATTATCACTGGTATAAAATCCGTCCTGTCTGAGTAGAAGACAAATAACAGATGTCTTCTTTCTTTAACTATGTAGTCTCTTGAGAGTAAATCATCAGTTATACACGGTGATAAGGATGCCCCAAAATGTCACTTCAATTTTGATCATTCAAAACATTTGGAATAAATCTCGTCTAAAGTAGTAACAATAGCCTACCTGCCCACGCCTTTCTTCAGAATTAAATGTGTACTTAACACAACTAGGTGTAATACACAAGACAAAAAGTCACCTCATTTGCTGGCTCCCACCTAGCAGGCACACAATTGGTACCAATTTATGAATCTCATCTCCATCTTCACCAGGCAAAATAATCGAATTAGATAGTGTGCTGTTCCTAGGACTGGTGGTATGATATAATTTATTTTCTTTTAAAGATTCAATCTGACACTTATTTTGAAATACTTACTCTATAAACAAAGGGCCAAATACTTAGTTATGCCTGAAAGCAGCTCTTCAGCACTAACCTTATTTATCCACACCAAACCTCGAGTTTTCATGATGAAAAGTAAACAGAGAGGTCTGATTTTTCTTACCTTGACTGCCTGAAGCTATACCAATAGGCTAAGCAAGCCCTCTAGGCTCTCCTTAGAGTAAACAGTGAGAAACAGGCATCTCCAGAGGACAATTCATCCCATCCCAAAACAAATGTTATGGTACAGAATGGCTGTCACCTATCTGTTCACCACTGAATAAATGAGACGCCTACTTTTTTAGATAACTAAAGATGAGAAAGTCCTCTCGGAAAGTGTCTTTGTCCAAAGTAACACACGACTCAGTAAAAGCAAACCAGAACCAGTATTCATGGATTAGTGGCTACAGCAACCAGGAATTCCTGGCCTAACTGTAGGACAACAGCAGCAGTGCTTCAGAGAAGAACAAAGAATATGTTATGATTAATTAAAACTATGCTACAGATAATTAAGTTCTGGTATAGATAAAATGCTATAGAAATGTAACAGAATAATTTTTTCTCTGTTATCAGAACACTCCTTAAAAAGCCTTAGGAAAGAAAATGTGTTCTTTTTCAAAGAACACATGGCTGAAAAACATTAGCCCATCACTCACCTGAGAAGACTGGATTTTATGGATAACTATGAAACGAGGAAAATGTTGTCAAGCTTAATTTTGTATTTTCTGCTTTTGTCAGCTTGCGTGAGTAACTTCCATCCCCTTTCACACTGCTCTTAATGTATTAAAAATAATGAATAAAGGAGACTCTAACGGGAGAAGTCAAATATGACAATATAATTAAATTACTCAGCATGCAGAAATCTCTTGCTTTTCAGATCTATGAGTTAAATATATGCCAATTCAATTTCCTTAAACACTTGACAGGACCTATTTTCTATGAGATTTCTTGCTAACAGGCTTTCAGTCACATTAAGTGCTCACAAAGTGCACAGAAGTTGTATTTTACTGCACAGCCCTAATTGAGCTGTCTGGGCTAAAGTAGCTGAATGTTACAGAAATGTTTATTATACAAGCCCACTTACTCTCAAACTAGAAAAGAACATTCCTGTACATTTGAGTGTAATTTATCCTAGAAAAAAAAGAAAGCAAAAGGTCTTTTATCACCTTCTCATTTCAGTGAATTATGCTTATGGAGTTCTTTTACAACTCAAAATCTGGTTTCACTCCAAACTGCAAAAGAGCAAAGTCTCAAATACCTTTCAGTTGGCTCTCATTACATTTGATGTCTCTTTCTGACCAAGAAGTATAACTTGGTTCCTTGTAGCATTCAGGAGCAACCTCCTATTTATAACTCGTAAGTGTTATTACCTTAGCAGCACTCTATGAATGGGGAGATGACATATTTTTGTTTTCAATAAACATCTTGTTGTTCATGTTTGCCTTTTTCCTATAATTTCATTTAGTATTTGTTTCTCCATTTCTTCTGAGCATCTATTCATCCAGTCTAAGTCAAAAGTCATGTTTAAAGATACACAAAAATCAAAGAAAACAGATGTAAAAAATCCTAATACCTGCATGTGAAATGCAGCTGGGGCTGAAATGTCGCACACACCCCAAATCCCTATCTATCTATCCCATATGCCTTCCTCGTGGCAGCAAAGGAGGTAAAGGATGGCAATCAACTTCTCTCAAGCAGGAGACTAAAATCTAGCTCTATTAGAGAGTAGGGGTGTGCTGTAGCAACCAATTTATTGGATAAAAGCTGCAGCAAAGCTATTTTGTTTGTAAAGCAAGATGACATTAACATAAAACCTGGTATCAGCACTTACCCAATAGGGGCCATTGGCTCACCCAGCCCTCCCTTGAACAACTCCCTGTATCTCGGCAGCGTGGCTCCAAGCACTCCCAGCCATGAGTACAGGGCAAAATCACCTGATCTGACCCCACAACCTGCGCCAGCACAGATCAGCAAAATCTATTCATTTGATCTTTGGGTCACACCTTATCTGCAGCTGTGCTAGTGGCTCGCCGACTCAGTACATGCTTTGGAGAAGAAACAGCAATCTAAATGAGAACCTTAAATAGTAGACTTGACCTGTTTTCCTTTATTTCTGAATATCTCCATAGTTTCTTTAAAAAATAAATTAATTAATTAAAAATCCCAACATAGAAACTGCACATCAGCTTAGTGGGCTCTTCAAGGCTACAGAAAACTTTAAATCCAGTTTTAAATCCAGTTTTTGCCTCAGTCTGGCCCCAGTTATGGAAGCTTAGTATTAAGAAACCAACCCAAGATACTTCAACCTGAGAAGACAAAGGAGGAAAGAACACTAATGAAGAGCAGAAACCGAGAACTGTGTTCATTTGTTGGTAACCAAAAAGTCCCAAAATAAAGTAATATAAAAAAACCATACTTTTAATAGGCTCCCTTCCCAACATGCAATCAGTGTAATTAGATATTAGATCACAAGATGGAAAGGAGCTTGCACATAGGGCCATAAAAATAAAGTCTCTGCTCTCTTGTCAAATCTTCTTTTCCCCCTGTGTATTACCTCTGCTTTTCCAACTAATTCATTTTGGTTTATTTCATTTATTTTTCTCAAGTGTCCTCTCATTATAATTCAGTATCTACACTAGACCTGCACCTTGACTGACTGATTTTTTTTCCCCCCCTTATGTCCATGCTTGGCAAGCATTTAATACTAATTAAAGATTTCTCCAGTCTATTCAACGGGTACACAGATAATCAACAGGCGGTGACTTTGATTGATAGTCACTGTCATGAAAACTGGAGGATGAAACCTTTGAGTGAATTTCCTTGAAGAAAAGCTCTGTAGATAGTACATTCCAAACTACGACCGAGACATATTTTTCCCACATGCCAGTGTTGCTTAGAAAGATGGTACAGACTACCAGAGATTGGCACAATGAAAGAGATTTGCTGCAGCCATCTAAATTTGTCAGTGATCTCATTTGCCCTGGGGTGTCTCACCTTCTCAATATTACTTTAGACTCCTTAGTGGTATGACAAATCAACAGAAAATCAATAGCAATAAAACTACAGTGAAGCAACCTTCATTGCTGAGAAATTAAGACAGAAAGTGAATCTCATGGATTTCAAAATAATGATGAGAGATGACAAAAAAAACCAGCAACGGTAAAAGGGCAAGGACAGCTAAAGGGTCTCCACGGGTCACCATTGCAAAACATTATTTCTGTATACATACACTTGATTTAGTGCTGGTTACATGAGGTCTATAGTACCACAAAAGCTAATAAGTCATTGCCTTGGCTGACAGCCTTAGCACCTGTGCTTCATCAAACAGCAGGAAGCCTTGTAAATTACCTAGAGAAGCAACTGGTGACCATACAGCATGCCTGTGAGAATCGTGCAAATCCCATTTCAGCACACTGATTAGGTTCATTTCATTTCCGATATTATTAAAGCCCGCATAAACACTTTCTAGTAGTACTTATCCTTTTGCCCTGATTACTGTTTTTAGGATCAGGTTAATATCACTTTTGCTTCTTGTGCTAACAGAGATGCATTATTTCTGATTTTTGAAATAGTGCCAGCGTGTCTTTGACATCAGCCTGGAACATCTACTAATTTAAAAGGAAAAGTAATGGCTAGAGAGTGATGTTACAGAAGACCCTAGGCACTTGTATTTGAGGATAGATGGATTGTTTATTTACATGGGAGTGAAGTGACAGGAAAACCTTTAAAGGTATTTGAGTTGGTACTGAAAGTCTTTGTATTTTCTTTTTCTGAAGTTAAATTGCACCAAACTTTTTTCCATGTCAATGAAATTTACTTAAGAGTTTAATAGAAATATTAGATTACGTGTCAGCACCAAAGAGAGAAATTCAACTGATGTGACTAGACTTCTATTTTTATCAGCAAGGAAGAGTGTCACAGGGTCTTGATAGTATGCAGATGAATGTGAAACAAAGTAACTTCATGGGCTGCATCTCAAATTCCAGCCTGGAAATGTTTAAGATAATTCTGAGATTTATTGTTGCCAGCAAATGAAATGATTTTGCACAGGTTTAAAGAAGTTTCAAAAGGGAGAAAACACGAAAGAAGTCTGCTTCAAATAAGAGATGTGAGTTAACTCAGGGGATTTAGAAGTATTTGAAATTGAAATCTACCATTAATTCCACCTTTAAATAAATGAAAAAAAAAAAAATCATGCAGAGGATACCTGAATGGCCACTAGTAACACAGAGAAATGCTGCACCAAAATTCCTGGTGTGTTGATCACTTATTTCTAAGTTCTGTTTATTAATACATTACACAGCATGACTTTACATCTGAGACAAATTTGGTCATTTTCTCCTTCCTTCTTTTGAAGGCTAGACAAGAAATACATTATAAACTTCTGCCATAAGAGATCTTGCAGTCAAAGAGAGCTGCAAGAACTCTTTTTTGAAAAAAGGAGGCATGTTCAAAGAAATGTGACTATCCACGGGGGAAGGCAGAAGTCACATTCAATTCATTCCACAATCTTCAGCCACTACTGCAGAAATTATCTCCCTTACAGGCAGTCTTTACCTTTACATAAATACCAGCAGTGCTCTTTATCCCGAAGGTTTAAGTAATCACTCAGTTATCCTGAATTCATGCCATTGAACCCACTAAAGATAAGAAACGAGACTTCTAACTCAATCAAAAACTCTGCAGGAAGGCACCAGAGAACTGAGTTCAGTGCTTGTATTGCTGAGATCTGTTGCAACGTTTTTTAGCTGGGTAGAACCTCCTAAGTACTGAAGATATACCCACATACATATAGCACTGGCCTAGACCAGCTAAGGAGCAACAGAAAAAAAAATGAGCAGTAAAGTCAAGCTGTGGTCCATCAAGAATATGGTTGAAAGCTCCTGCTACATGACAGCAAGCTATAGCCCAGATTTATTAACTGTAGGTATCATCTTCTACCAAGGAGGTGACACCAAATCTGCAAATGTCCCAAAATACTTTACTGTGCCTATCAGTATTTCTTGATTCTTAGTTTCATCTTCAGTTGGTTTACATCCATGAATGTGCTTCATGCAACCCCTGGCAATCTTCATAGCAGTAGCATTTTTGCATGAGAGAAAGAATAACTAGAAGTGCATAACATCTGCATATTGAAGGCATGTAAGTTCTTCACATTTAACTAATTTACCTAAGTAGTCACAACCTAGATCCTGAAACAAGCTAGAAAGGCATGAGACAGAGGAATTACCCGGGCTAAGCATCAGCCCAGAATAGGGCTCTGCCATCAACCACTATTCTGGCCAGAAGCTACAGTTTCAGCCTGTGGACTCCGAGTGTTGCGAGTGGTAACATATTACAGCCTTAATATAAGCATGTCTTCTTAAAGTATATATCTCGACAATACAGATTTGATCAGATTCTTCCCACTCGCAGAAACTGATGACAGCCACAATCAGTAGAGATTTAATACAAGTGGAGAAAATTTGAATGCATGTCTTATAAAAAACACACAAATGGGTTTCATCAGCTGGAGTGCACCAATAGGAGGTCATTATCCAAGGAATATAATGACAGCATTATAGCCTTAAGACTGTAATGAGAACAACTTATAAAAATGGTATAAAGATTGTCCACTCTCATTTTGGCCTCTATTACTAAAAATATTTTCAGTAAGTTTTTTATTTTCCCTTAAGATGGCTCCATATGTCAAAGGACTGAGGTTCAGAAGATTAATGCTTCAGAGTCTCTGAAAACTGCAAATAAATTGCAAAGAATTTGCAATCCTCATTTCAGCCTGTATTAACAATCTGCCATTCTACTTGCGTAATTGATAGGCCATTCTATTTACTTTTCAACTTTCTGCTAAGTTCTAGGTTCATTAATTGTCATTCACAAGTTAAATAAATACCCAGATAAAACACAGAATTAGGAAGACCATAACTGATATAGCTTAACATTGTCTTAGCTCATTGTATTAGCTCTAACAGTCCTGCTAACCTCTAACAACCATTCTTTCTACAAAGTGGCTGATTCATCACTCCCAGTGAGGAAACCAGGTACAGAAGAAATAGAGTAGGGAGCCCAAAGAATTAAATGAATATGCAATTATAATTTGCTACTCATAATTAGGAGTATGAGCAGCTCGATACAGAGAGGAGGACCAATATGCAGAAAACAAAAAAAAGTATACACGTTTATTAGTCATGAATTCAGAGATCACACAGACAGCTATATTCCCATAGCTTAATGAGTTACTAATCAACTGAGCAGTAGTCACAGTGCATGTGCATGATTTTGGCCAGCTACGTATGAAAACTGTTAGCTCAAACAACAAAGACATTTAAATTCACACTTGTATCATACTGAAACTGTGCAGGGAGCCAGTTACTATAGCTGAGCTGATGCACGTGAAGTTATTAAGTTAAATGTCTGAGCTCTTAATATGGAAAAAGACATAAAGACTAGGTCCACAAAGGAGAGAGAGAGCATTTAACAGCATAAGAGCAGGAAAAAAAAAATCTGAGCTTACATGGCTAGCAGTGGATATATTTTTTTTTTTGCAGGACCCACAACGTGTTTATAAAATAAATCAAATGAAGACTGTACTATTGTCCTTTTACACGCTACTGGCCTAGTCAGACATTGTTATTTGTAGTCATGGCTGAAAGACTTGGCTTAATCAGTTCATTTAAAATGTCTATATTGGCATCCTCTTCTCAATTTTAGGATGAAATTCTTTAACATTTATGGGGTGCATTTCAAATCAAAATTATTCAATCATCTTCAACACAATTTATTTTTCTTTACAGAATGCTAGCAATAAAGAACAGAACTGCTTACTTATTTTGAATCTAATTTTTAACACTCCTTTTTCATAAAATGTCTGTTTCATCCTTGCTTTCTTGCCAGTCAGAGATCTCTTTAAGGGTGAAAAGATTTCCCAAACATTCCATGTGCACCCAGGACACACCTGGCTTAGGGGACAATAACTGATCAGGGAGATGGCTTACCGCTGGAGAGTATTCCATAATTGTCTGATTAGCAAAGGGAAAAAAGGAATGCACAAAAGCAAGACATTATATCAGTTTATATTTGCCTGATCAAATTAAATAATTATACTCAGTTTTTATAAATATTTGGCCTATTAGTAAAGACTAGATTATTCCAGTTTCACTGGCACACGTTGGGAGTTCAGGAAGTGGACTTATTACCTTCCTCCTTCAAAGAACTGGCATGCTGTGAGGCAGATTGTAATATCAGTATTCAGATCAAGTATTTTGTACTGTGTGTAGTCCCACAATAGCCAACAGGACCACTACAAGATATAACTCGATCTGACAAACAGATCCAGTGACTGAAGAGTGGAATTTGAAAATACATTATCAAAGAGGGGGTTTTTTGGGTTTTTTTGTTTTGTGGTTTGTTTTGTGTTTTGTTTTTTTTTTTTTTTTTTTTTTTTAAACAGAAGGGGTAATTATCACTTGGGACAACACCCAGTTAATCTGATTGGTTTCCCACCACTTAAAGTCTACGAGACAAGTGTAGATTTCTTCCTAAAACATGCATTTTAACTCAACTGGAAATTTGTTATAATACAAGAATTTTGGGTCAGAATCCTGTTATCTATGACCACATATTCGGTAGAACATTGCCTGGAATTAACTTGAATCTTATTTCTAAGTGGTTTAAGGAAAAGTGATGTGAATCTCTGAGTATACAAGTTCTAGGCGATCTTAAACCTCACATAAGCTAAACTAAAAGGTTATTAATTAAAAATAACAGTTTTAAGGACTTCAGAAGAGGTGTCCCTGAAATGAACAACTTGGTTGAAATTCATATTTCAGGATAAATCCATGTATTTTTTTTAAAAAACACAGATTAACACTTATGAAGAAGATAGAATAATAAAGATGCCCCTTTACAGACTTAAAAAATCTATGAGAATGCTACTGTTCATCCCCATCTTTGGGAAAATAACCATAGTCAATCAATGCAAAAAAAGGCAGTCTGCAATAGCTTTTTAGCAGTTCACTTAAACAATAAAAATTTAAATCTTCTAAAGAAATCTAAAATATGATGATCAAGGGTCTGGGAAGCCTGCCATATGAGGATAGGCTGAGAGAGCTAGGTTTGTTCAGCCTTGAGAAAAGGAGGCTTAAAGGGGATCTCATCACCATGTGCCAGTACTCAAAGCGGAGCTACAAAGAAGATGGAGACTCCCTTTTTACAAGGAGTCACATGGTGAGGACAAGAGGTAACGAGTGCAAGTTACCCCCAGGGAGATTCCAATTGGACACGAGAGGTAAATTTTTCACACTGAGAACAGCCAGTCAGTGGAATAATCTCCCCAGGGAAGTGGTTGACTCCGCTACGCTGAACATGTTTAAGACTCAGCTGGACATGGTGCTGGGCCATCTCATCTAGATTGTGCTAGAAAGGTTGGACCAGATGATCCTTGAGGTCCCTTCCAACCTGGTATTCTATGATTCTATTTTTCTAATGGCTTAACTGTGTATTGTAAAATATAAGGACCTCTTACTGCTCATGCACACTAGCTATAAGATAGTTACACATTATACTATGACAGTTATGCTATCATACCACTGTATTTAGAAACAGTATGGATCCCATTTGTGATTCCTTTATTTGACAAAAAGCCATAGATGAAATAGCGGCTAGATAAAATTGCAAACTGTACAAGAACTCACAGACAGAGAAGGATTGGCAGACAGATGGTACTTCAGTCATACCTGCCACAAACAGGGTAATCTAGAACCACACCATCTCTGTCACTGCCACAGAGCCAAGAGAGTAGAGAGATAATTCAACTGTGCTGCAAATTCTTTAACCCAGTAGGAAAGAAACACTGCCTGGCAATAGCTTCTACAAGTGCTCAGCCTTTCCTTACACATTCCTACTAGAAAGCTGTCAGGCTTGCTGCTTCCTTCCTCTCCAGACAGGTGCCAAGAATACCCATCTTCCCTCTGGATACCTCAAAGTGTTGAGGAAAAAGACATTGTATCCCCACATCGCCAAGAATCGACTCTGCTTTCAGGCTTCCTTGCAGGCTTTCACTGAAGCTTATGGCCAGCTCCAGCAAAGGATGCCACAGCTGTGGGGTACAGACCCCTTCTCTGTTACTCACACCTGTGCTGGCCCCACCGACACTACTTCCATGCAGGTGATAGCTACAGCTGCCCATCACTCTCACCACTGAAGCCAACGGAGGCAATCAAGACCATAAAACTTGTTTTCTCATGCTACCCAGATGCATCCCTCTTTCCCTCTCCCAGTAACCACTACATACAAAGCTTTAGTGTGCATATCATTTCACAGAGGCCAAACATCAAATTTCTCTTCAACTTGACATCTTTTGATCCCCTGAAGCCTTTCATGCAAGCTGGGATTTAGGCACACAGGTACAGCAGGAGCAGAGAAATTATTCCATTACTGCCTACATTGTGTCTGTGAATAAATGGCTCCGTGCTCCAGGTCTCTTCTTTTAACCAACAAAGCCAGCTATGCATTTAAAAAAGGTCACACTATATTCTTTACCAAAGAAATTCCCATTTAGATCGATCTAAAATGAACTTTCCTGCATTAGACTCCTAACCTGTAGAACATTCTGGCTGCAGCTTTTATCAATTCCACCCAATAGTATTTTGATAAACAAGTTTAACATTGAAACCAACAGTTGCAATTTGGCAGCCAGGAGTTTTCTCTCTCTCATTTTAATACTGTTTCTGCCAGCACTCACTGTTCTTGTTATTCCAGGTACAGCAGCCATAACTCATGTCTGCTGGGACATTATTGTATGTATACTTTGGAGTATAGAGAGCTCTTAGGATGTCTAATATGATGTCCTTTGCAATTTGTTATTAGAGTATGAATCACCTTGCCAGTTAATCATATCATTATGAATGCTGAATACATGAAAACCAAGAGGGACTGAAATGCATATATTCCCAGATTAAGAAAAGCTATTTGAAAAATATAGGCAGACTCGTGAAAACAGGTTTTGAACTGTGTTGGATTGCTGCACAAAACTGAAAAATTTTAATCAAAAGGGCTTTTTGCCTTAGTTGCTTGTAATGATCCTGGAAAAGAAAGGGAAAGAACATGCAAACTTCCATCTTCTGCTAAAAATGGAGATGTAAAAGGAAGAATCCAATGCATTTGGATGAAACCCAATATAATTAAAAAACAATAGATAAATACATCAACTCTCTATTTACCTGCACTGTCATTTTAAGCTCAAAGAGGCTGATGCATTTAGTCAGAGTCATCATCAGTACTGCATAGCATCATTAATCTCTTGCTTGTTTAGGCATTAGGGTTCATTTTACTTTCCTTGCGTGTACTTTGCTGCCACCTCCAGGATGCTGTGGTTAGAAGACTGAAAGTTTAAAAAACCGGTAATCAATTGAAAGTTATTTTGCTCTGAGGTGCAATATTTCAAATTGTAAGCATGGTTTTAGTGTCATTTCAAAAAATCACCAAAAATCTGTTCGCAGACACCATTCACAAGCATGGGTGTCATGATGGCTTACAGATGCAAAAGCTGCAGGCTACTTGTTAGAAAAGTAAAATGGTGCTTTAAAATAATAGCCTAGTTAGCATAATGCTAAATTACACAGGAAACCCTGTAAAAAGATATTTATGGCATACATTCATTCCGAACCAGTCTTTTGTGATTGTTATGCCACCTAATTCCAGGAAAAGAAAGAGTAAACAGACAGTTCTTAAATGGAAGTATTTTACAGGGTTGGGATTTTTTTTTTCTTTTTTAAACTGTGTTAAGTTATTCAAGGCACACTGCTAGCCCCTTAGAAGTAGGCAATAATTGCAGTGAAAAAAAAGGTTCGAAATCCTCTAGAATGAGAAGGTACTGGTGGTATCTTTTCTTCCTCCTTTACTAAGGAGAGGATCAAGTTCAAGTGGATGGAACATCAGGTATCATTAAGGAATACATTTTTCCAAAAACTGTAACGAGGTGTTAAGTCTCACAGTGCACAGTTGTACACAATGGACTATAGAAAATTTGCCCTAGAATTAAGACTAACATTAGACTAGAGCGAAATTTTTAAAGATGCTATACAATTAGTAATATCTACTTAATGTAAGTCATGTACAACAGTGATTTTTTTTTTCCTTGTATACAAATCTTTTCATCCCTCTCATCTTTTCTGTAACCTTCCTTTGGATATTTCCTGACATTATATCAATGTACTTTACCCTCTTGACTGCATACCATGCACCTTCACTTGGTCACAGTCCCAAAGGTACACCCGCATCAATAACAGACTGGTAAGAGTTATTCAACTCTCTATCTGAACATCAAGCCATTTCCAAAACATATCACTTGCCTCTTTTACATTCACTTTCAGTGGTCCCTTGTTTGCCTAAACACCTTTTGGGGCATTCACACAATACTGCAGCCTTCAGTAGCTAAATGAATTTGACCTGGGCCAAGCCAGTGTCCTAACCGGCTAAGACTTATTAAATCCTGATAAATCTCATTATCATCCTTTTAAAAGGATTCAGAACTTCCTAAGACTAACAGTATTTTCTGGTTGTAGACATACTATATACTTTTTTTTTGTATCTCCAAAAACATAAGATCTTGAAGTCATAGTTTACAACAGTGAAGGAAAGCTCACCGAAGAGATGCTACTAGAGTTAGTTTTTATTAAAAAATAAGATTCAGTGAAAACTAGATCATATCCTACTAGGACTTTCATTTTTATTATGAATCTCCCTATCTCAAAAGTATAGGATGCAGCCTAGTTCCATTGTCTAGAATCTACACTCCAGATTTTTCAGTCCCTGATTAACTGTAACAACAGGCAAATTAACATATCACACACCATGGCAGAAATGGTCTGTACCACTGGATTAGGCATTGCCATACTCCTCCTCTGTAGAGAAGATCAGCATAGGCACTACGTATCACAGAATCCACAGAACAAGTTTAGTGCCATTTAAGCAAGGTCTTTAATTTGTTAGACTTTTGCAGAGTTTATGCTACTGGCAAGTGTTTCTGTATAAACCATGTCAATGGCAAGCTATGACGCAAACACATACAAACATCATTCCATGTTATAGCTGAAGTGCTTTGCCAAAAATCATTCAAGATTATGTATACAGGGCAAGTTATTTGGCTCCATTTTTATTTTTATTCTTGCAGTTATTTAAATAGAGGCTTAGGTTGCTAAAGATGAGGTGTGTGTTCACTGGGTTCTTCTAAAATCACTTGGCAGTAATCTTGCCAGAAAAAGTGGAAAGCATAGTAGTATGACTTTCATTGATTTCCTGCACTAAGATCATTACAAACATATCGAGCCATAAAAACGCCCAGAATAGGTGCTCACTGTGTTTACAATAATACTGAACTATACTTACCTTTTGGAATTCAAAAGGCTCAATTACTTTTCCTCTATTTTAGATTGAATTAATTTGCTTTCCAATCTGATCAGAATTTGAAGTAATTAATTTGTCCACATTAAATGTAATACTTCTTTATAGTTGAAGAGAGTAGTTTGAAAGGAAGACAAGACAAAAACTTCAGTAGAATGTTTGCATGTAACTTGATGAAATTTGACCCACAATCCAGAAAACAGTGCATTGTATGTCAGTATTTCAGAATACTTCAAAACTACTAAATAAATTATACCAAAACAAAAGCATTGAACTCAGAGTAAGGACTCAGCTGCCTGGAAAATTCATCCACAGTAGCCTGAATTGAAATAGTCAACTACTCTGGGACCTTGGACTAACATCATCATTTCCTGAAAATCCCTTTAAAAAGACATCGTAACACGGACTCTCTTTTTTGATATTAGCCATCCTGAAGAACTAAAATTTAACATGAATTTATTTCTTTCAAAAGGGAAACCTGTGGTAATTCACAGCATATCAGCACCTCATCAATATGGCATATTTGTGGTTATTATTTGGACAAGAGTGTAAGCATCTGCTAAAAGAAATTCAATCACTCAGGTAGTAATAAGGATTTTTTTGGATCATTTTCCTCTGGTTTTTTTGTTTGTTTTTTTTACATGCTCTGTAAATCCTAGGATTTACATTAAAAATGTCTGTAATGCAAGGAAAGCTAGAAATTAAAATGAAAATAGTAAATAAACTGAGAATTCCTGAGTAGAGATAGTTTTGTTATTCACACCAACTTCTTTCTTATTTAGAACAGAAATAAAAGGCTCATATAGCCTGTATATCTGAAATTAAGTTTTAAAACATGTTTCTACAACACATTATTAACTCCATTACTGTTACCATACTTTATCATTTTTTCTTAGCAGAAAGCTGGATCACATTTTTCTCACTATTGTTAACTTACTATAGTTCCATGTAAACATAATCCCAATTAGATGTTCATCACACACAGACTTCTACTGTCAATATTCAGTATGGTTCTTCATCAGAAGCCATCAATATGACCTACACACTGTATTTTCTAACTGACAGGCCATGCATCAGCCACATGCTGTTTATTTGTTAGCTTCATTGATTAAAATGCTTTCTTCTGCTTTCATTTGCATATCCAGGAGGGGGATGATATTAGCAGAGGCCCCACAACACAGATGCAATGAACTACTCAAAGCGAACACACCATGAGATGAGTGTCCATGTATGAAGAGCGGGAGAAAATTAAATACTCTAAGTATATCAAGCTGGTTTTGGCATCTTGATTAAAGGGTAACAAGCTTTCAGGCATATATGTCCTTAACAGAGTTTATACACTCCACTAACCATGTAGTATCAATGTCTTTTTTTCAGCCGAGCCTTGTCTCATTTTTTAAAATACAAAAATGCAAATTTTTTTTTTTATAGTTTACACTGCTGTTGTGACAGCTAATACAGACGGGAGAAAAAGTCCAAGTCTCCAGTGTGGAGAATGAATCACAATTTCTGACACCTTTAAACCAGACAGAATTAAGCCTCTCCCTCATCACATGAGGTTGAGTGGAAACAGTATTGCTTTGTGCTAAAAGGGGGATTTAATGCTCCCTTAGCCTTGCTTTAGAGTCTTCATGAGATTACAGCAACTACAAAGAAAAACAAGGTGTTATTTATAATTTCTCCCCACCACAGCAAGGGGTCAGATTCCCTATATTCTCTGAACACAGGCAGAAAATTCATGACATCAAAGAACACAGGAAAAAGTCCTGATAAAGACAAGCCACAGAGGAAAAAAAATTAAATTAGTGACCACTGTGGGCATAGTGCGACTCCTATTTCAGGCTAAATCTTATTGAGATGAGAGTCCCAAGACAGTCCCATTTAAACTAATTTAGCATAAAATACCACTCAATACAATGGTGGCAATGTCTAGTCTCAACTGTCTCCTGCAATTTACTTTTAATCTATAACGTTCCCCACCTTCTGTGCAATTTCATGGCAGAAAAATAATACTTATAAAGGCTACTTTAAAATAGTGTTTCTGGTTACAGACCATTAGTTGTAAAGACAGTGAAGTACCTTAGTGCTTCTATTCAAATGTAAATATTGGTGATTTTTAACATCTTACTATTCAAAGCAAAATAAGCTATTCATTTACCACACTTCCCTTATTCAGAACACTTTGAATAATATTTACAGTCAACATTTTATTTTTTCAAGGAAAGTAATTTTTCCCTTAGTTCAATTATCATTGTCTTTCAAATGTTGCTATCACTATCGCTCCTAAATACTATGGCATCTTGTTCAGAAATTATAACAACTGCAGAAAAAGGTAAAATATTTCAATTACAAAAGCGCATTGTAAATAATAAATTGGGCAGTTCATAACTGGTGTGCCTCAGCAGGAGCTGAAGGCAGGATCTTTGAAATAATTATAATTATTTCCTTGCTACCTTTTGTCTCAAGACCTTTACCAGTAATAGGTTAGTTCTTCCCAATTCCCACCCCCTCCCCATGTCCACCCTCCTGAATATGAGTTAGAAAGGCCAGTACAGCAAAGGCTAAAACAGAAGTACTGGCCATTCCCCATTTCTCTCAACTCACCTCATTCAGCAAAAGCAATAGAGACAACAGACAGCAGGAAAGGGGCAGCAGAGAAAAACAATCATGCAGAGGAGTGCACTGAAGATCACTTACCAGCTTACTCCCAGGCATTCTGGCCCTCAGCAACCGTGGAAGTCAATGCTGAATATTCCAGTAAGATCATACTGTTTGAGTAAACAATTGTGTATAACCTTCACTTTAGCTGATAGAAGATGATGTAGTATTCTATTATCTACACTGACAAGTGATTTATTGGTATACTTTTTATTCCTCAAAACTGTTTTAGGTATTACACTTCTCCACAACTGTACTGAATTTCTAACTCTATGTGCAATTCTATGTCTGAACGGTAGTGCCAGAGATCCTTAATCGTTAATGATATATTAGAGTAGTCCCTTTTCTCCCCAGTACGTGCTTCCTTAGGAATAGTTTTACAGCTACTTTACTACAATGTTTGAAGGCCGATCTCAAAGTCCTGAAGTTTGTTTTTCATAGCAGATGTTTTACTTGTGTCTTGTCCCCCCCTCCAAGATTACACACAATCAAATGAGAAAGGAATACTTCTCTATCAATATTTTGTTTCACTACCATGCAGCTTAGCATATTTTACACCAAAGCATTTCAGATGGCCTCTAAGTTGCCAGCTAGCTGAATACAAGTAACCAACTTTAGAGATTCAAGATCATTCTGACCTGTTTCCCAGTCATTTCTGAAAGGATCAACGAGGCTGCATTTTTAAAAAGTTCTCAGCAATTCTCCTCCCATTGTATTCCAGAAAGTCTAATGATTTGCACAGAAATAATTAGCGAAGTGGCAAATGTTTTAAATCCAAGTATTGCACTGGAGAAGCTGCACTGCCTAGAATCATTCTGTTCTTACAGATATTGCAAAGGCATTTTTTTCCTGCCTTAACTGCAATTAAATAACAATCTGATACTTATGTAATAAAAAAAAAAATCTAAATTTATTACAAAACAGAATTCAAGAACTGAACTACTTTCATGGGAAGTTTCAAATATTAACAAGATAAAAACAGTTCCAAAGTGCAAGATAATGTAAGCTCTTTTCCCTCAAAAGTTATTTATGATATATACAGAAGATCTATGAATTAGTGCTTCATATTCACATCTAGGTAGTCATGAATGGAATATACATGGCCCAAGCCCCAGCCTCTCAATAAATCAGCTACTACTAAGTTGAAGTGGAAATATTAAAGTTCACAATTGACTGTTTTAACAGTAGTTAGAGACAATACCCTCAAGCTTCCAGCAGTAACCTGGAGTGCAAAGCTACTGAAGTCACTTCTGTAGTGTTAAAGAACCTCCTTCTTTCTTTAATACTACTTGCATGACTACTGGCACAGTTGCCTCTTCAGAAAAGACATGTTTAAGTAATGCTGCTCAGTGCCAGCTATTAGAAAGGGTAAACCTAAATATAATTGCTAGATTAATTCAGCGTCTCTTTCACGACATTAATTTACATCTCCCAGTTTGTGTTCAGATTTGCCTGTACCTGTTCAATCACACTACTTCTCATTCTATAAGAACATTTGTAGGGACTTCATTCCACTTCCTTAATACACAGCATGGTATCTCTTCTTTTGTCTACTCTGAGCTCAGGCTATTCTGAGTCTGGAAAAAATTCTAGTGTAGATAAAAAAAGAATGTCCTAGAAAGCCCCATTACCATCATTATTACTCCTTACGCCTCTGCCTTCTTTTCTGTTCCTTTCCCTCCTACTTCACAGGAAAGTAATGGACCTTTGACCACACCCTTTTTCAGTCCAGCCTCCTACATACCAGCCCCTAAAGTCAGGTTGCTCCCAGAAATGGGAACACACAGTAAACGATATCCCACTTTCAGAGTCATAACTCCCTCTTCAGCTCCAGAGCAGAGCATCTGCCCACTACCTCTTGCACATATCTCATTCAAAAAAGTATTAAAGCTGGAGATGGGGGGGGCATTAATTTTTTTTTTTAAAGAGAAGAAAATGCTAGATAACACCAAAAAGTTACATAACCATCAAGCACAATTCCCTTTTCACTGCATCATACTCCTAGAAAAAGGAAATGTCTGAAGAGTTTTTAAAGGCAAATTTTGGTATTTTAGAATATTTCAGTTCTTAAGGGGTGTTATTAAAGGAAACTGAAGTTTCATTTTATTAAAGTAAGCTTTCAAATGTTTCTGAAAAACACATGGACCTATTAAAAAAGTGAAGCTTTCAAACCTCCAGCCCACCAAAAATACCAAAACATCATGCAATTGTGGGAAACAAGCTCTCCATGAACTAAAAATCCCATTTCTTGCTTGGCTTTGCTCAATGATTCCATGTGATCTTTGCTTTTCTGCACTGCAGGAGTTAGCTAGTGTTACAAGTCCTGAGCCTTAGATTTGCACCTAGAGGTCTCTCTCTCTTCTTACAGAACCAGCATAAAACCTGTGGAACATTCCAGTGGAGCTTCTGAACCAGCTTTTGCCGTGGCCTGGGTAATGGTAATGCACATGACTGCATCATATGTGACTTCTGTGAAGACTGTTGTGTGCAAACAGGTTACTAAGTTCTTAAGTCATATTCTCCATTCACTCAGTTTAACTGAAGAGTTTGACAAGTCTGTCCCCCTCTTGCTGGGTCTGGAAATATATATACCCACAAACATATAACCTCCAGAAAGACACCATGGCAGAAGCTTCTCCTTTCTGTTATAATGAATCTCTTCTGCCTTACAGAAGAACCAGTGAAGTACCTGAGTTCTTGTGAATTTTTCATTAAACAAGGTATGTAGCCACTGTAGCTTGTGAACCGTTTTTTTCAAGTCTAATTACAGTCAGCTTGTTCACATAGCCTTCAGAAAATTCAAGGTATAAGACAAGTTACAGAATTTTCTTCAAAGAAAGATAAAACATGAGAAGGAACAATCTAATCAGGAAGAGTAAATACCTCAATAAAGTTTTGTTTTCGTTTTCTAATGCGTTCTTTTTTAAACAAAAGGTATATTCATAGAGTGATTAATTTTCAAAGAACAGGCAAGATCAAAATTTGTTGATGGTATGGTGATAGTTCTGTATCAACCAGCTTTCAACCCAGAAAATAGTTATAGGTGCATTTATAATTAAAAGCAATGCTGCACATTAATTTTGGGCAATCATTCTCACAAGTTTCACAAAAATACGTCATACATTGTTTCAAACTTAGCGGGAAGCTCACGAGATCTCAACTTTTCCGTGTTCTAATCTAAAAGAAGGCAAAGATATGAAATTAAGAGACAGCTTGATGATACCCAAGGTCCCCCTAAGGAAAAGCAAGTTATTTTGTTGCTTAGGTCCACAGCAGCATGCCGAACAGTGTTTATGAACTTGGATACCCTTCTTAAAATTGCAGTTTTGCAGTTAATGAGCCATTGATATACATACTTCAGAGATGCATAAAATTAGGACTGAGGGAGACTGCTGACCTAATAAACTTTTCATCAGAACTTTTTCAGGTATCATTTTTACCAAAGTCATAATGAAACTAAGACCTAGGGAAGGCCCATTGATTTCAAGGAATAGTCCCACTCTGTTCCATAGTGATCCCGCTGACTTCAGCAAGATAATTGATGCTACCAAAGCATGAATTCAAACTCTGCGCTTGACAACAGCCTGAGTAGGCATTGAGACAGAATCATTGTTTCCCCTTCTGCAGCCAGGGTTACAGCATGTTCCTCGGGAGCACAAGGGAATTGGCAATAAAGTTGCTCTTTATACAAAAGACAGGTGCAGTAAAACACTGACCTTGGACTGCCAGATATTTTCAAGGATATCATGTTGGCATTTTTCATGAGCACTAAATTTAGTGAAATGGAATGGGGTTTATTAGATTAATTGATAATTATTAAATTAGCAGTGAAGTGATGATAGTACCCGAGAGTCTTGCCTTCAAGACCCTACCCAAGCAGCAATAAAGGGTTTAACTAGAATCTAGTTCAGTGTGAACTTGCAAACAAAATAAGTTTACTGATAATAAAATAAGCCCAAAGATTTATTTTCTTATCGAATATATTTGCAGGACTTCCTGAGAAGGACAACTTCAATGCTATTTCAAAGTGCTATCAATTGGTTGCACTATGCAAGTTGAACTGAGGGATATACTATAATAATTGTCAATATCTGCGTGATATTCTTGCAAGAAAGACTAATTAATGGACTTAAATGTTCACTCACTGTTGTGCCTGAAAAGCAAGATTCTCTCCCACCCACCCCCTCCCCTTTTTAAAGCAAGAAAGGGGACATTATGCAGAGGAGCACCACAATGAAAATTAAGTCTTTTGGTGGATTAAGACTTAAAGACAACTAAACACTGCTTCCAACAAATATCCTTTTGACCTGTTTCACCGGTATAGGCACAAGTGGTTGATGGCACAAACCTACCAATCAACTATGGAGTTGCTCTAGGAGTTTAAGACATACCATTGTAAGTTATTTTCTCACTTGAGAATGAGCAACAATGAATCAAAATTCCTTAATTTTGAGTCATTATAAACACATTTGATTCCTTTGTAAAAAAATCATCGTTATTTATCATGACCCAATGAATATGGTAAATCACTAAGAATAACGGCATCTATTTTCTTCTAATTTTTCTGGGAAAGAAGCGAGAAATGTACATCCCTACTTAAGGGAGATGTCTCATATCAAAGTACATGCAACAGCTCTGCGCACATTAAAACTCAGAAGAGGACAAATGAATTCAAAGTGAGAGTTTTGGAAGCCTGTAAAGTCTGGCTTTATTTTAGTATCTTCTATGCTACTCAGGTTCAACTCATTTAATAAACTCAACAGCTTAAAGCTTAAACGATTAAAGAAAGGACATGCAGTAAGAAAAGATATATTAAAAGTAAAAGCCACACTCAGATGTAGCCATGTTAAAAAATAGAAAAATTGTAATGAGCCCTATGCTTAGGAGAGAGCATTGTGCAGTTAATGTAAGTAATGAACCTTTCATCTGAAATGATGTAGTGTCACAACTCATTTGCATCCCACTTAAAGTGTAATTAAGTTTCCCTGACAGCATGGCTTATGGCTGAAAGAACAGACCTGGCTGCTAAATTAATCCAGAATCCCTCTAGTTAATAACACTCTGCAAAGAAAACTTAACACACTTTCATTCAAAGTTCCTAAACTTACATTTAAAGTGGCACTATAAGGAATTTCAGAGAATGTTTTTAAAGACTTCAAGCTACACTCAGTCACACAGCTGACTTGAAGACAGTTGTACTGAATCCAAGACAGGGTTTGACTCAAACCACAGTACACAAGATAATGCAGCAACATGTCTAAATGCGTTTCCATTTTTTGTTACTCTTGGAAAACTGACCTATGCATTGCAGGAACTCCATCACTATGGGAATGTTCTCAACTGCAGAGAGATAAAAGGTCACAGTCGAGAGCTGCTCCTAACTACAGTAAAACAGATGATCATCGGCTGGTTCATTACTAGTAATGATATCAATGTCTGATTTTTTGATAGAACAGTAACATCCAGCAGTGCTCAGTAACAGCCAACAGTTCTGTTTTTAATTTAAAGAAGTCCTATTATTAACCATTCTTTTTAGCCACCTATAAAATCCATGCTCTATGAAGGAGTCACTAAAAACAGTATAGAAGGATTGTCTATATAAAACAGTCATGCTTTTATTTTTGGGGGGTAATATTTTGCGTTTTATGAATCGGTTTATTCTTTACTGAGTTTCATCTTAAAGGTTCTATTTAGAGCGAAGAAAGGTGAAACACTCCAGAATACATAAATCCTGTAAAATCCACATGGATCTAAGAAAAGTTAATTCATTACCATGAACCATAAGTCACGGACTGTCTAGAATAAACAGCTCATAAACACCGTCATCTTATTTACCATTATATTCCTGTATGCATGTTACAAATAGTGAGGAACCTACGCAGTCTCTCCATTATTCTGAAAATCTCATTAGAGAGAATTCTGTTTCTGCCACTGGAAAGAATCCAATTTTAGCAGCTCCACAAGATCATTCCCAAGAGTCACTCTGAAATACATTACATGAAAATCTGCAAAGGCAGAACCTGAATCCAAAAGGAACAGGTACACAGTGGCTATAATTAAACTGTAGCTGTTACAAAGGGCTTATTTCTTCCCTACAAGAGGATTAGTTATAACAGCTTTTGTGACTACCAAGTATGACTAACTGAAAAACAAAAATCATGTTTTGCAAAGTATTTTGATGTTCTGGAAAACAATTTTACTCTACAGTTGAAGAAAATGAAAGCTGGTAGCGGTTATTTTTTATATAAGTAAATGTTCCAACTAGTCACACAAAACATGGTTTTACAGTTGGTGGTAACAGAACATGAACAACCAAGTCTCTCTGAATTTGAGAGATTAAGCTACAGCTTTATAATATGAATACCATCACTACTTAGAAGATTGGTCAAAATAATGTCAAATATTTTCTGTTAAGGGGATGTTGTAGGAAAGCACATTGTGCCCAGGAAGAGAAGTTTAAAGCACCAATTATCCCTCCACAGTTATAATTTATAACCATCAATGCAAAACCTAAGAAGTACTTGAAGTATAGCCCCTTAGACGATAGAACTTGCTCATTTGACTGAATGTGACTTTCAACATAAGACAACACAGTTTAAACAATCTGGACCAGATGTTTGTTTTCGAGTAGTTTTAGGCATTACTTGACAACAGCAACTGATTTATCTATATCCACAATAGTAAGGCAGCTGGTTCCCAGATCTCTCCCAGATTCCATTTTTGACTTAACGTTTGGAGAAAATAAGGAACTAATGGAGAAAATAAGGAAGAGGAAAACAGTGTGCAAGTAAATGTTATGAGTTCCACTAATAATTTAGACTTAAAAATTAAATTCTCTTAGGTGTGATGAAACCAGAATTCATAGCCTCTGGCTTTCGTATGGAGCCACTTGCAAGTCTAACATGTTGCTCAAGGCCACATATGTATCTCATCAGATACAACTGTTTCTTGGCCACACGTTTCAGAGCAGCAAAATTCAATTTTGCTTTAAATACAATGAGGTTTTGAGTTGGTTTTGCAAGTAATTATCAAGAGTTTATTGGCATTAACTGAACTAACTGTTGTATAATAATAATAATTGTATAGCAATATTGGATAATATTAAGAATATGAATGCTATTATATTCCCACCAATCAGGTAGTTAGATATCAAAATACTAAATTTTTTAAAGCAGCAAATAAATGCACTTTTTTGGCAGGGACAGAGCAATTTCCAATTCCTTTGCTGCAATAGTGAATAGGAAAACATGCTCTGAGTTAAACAGAGACCACCTAGGGGCCTTCAGGCAGCCAGAAAATTCTGAGGTGCTACAGAACCACCAAGCCTGAAATGAAGGAAAAGCTGCTACAGTGTTTTTTTTCTCTAACAACATCCTGCCTAGAATTCTGAAGTCAGGGCCACCGGGCACTGTAAATCAGCCCTGGAGCTTTGAAATCAGTGTGTTCCTGCATGGAAAGAATATAGCTGAATATATTCTCTGCAACTTGTTTGCATATAGCTGTTGCATTTCCTCTAGAATATTCGTTCCTTGTAATTGTATGCAAATAATCAACTTACATAGGGTGTTCTGTATTCTCATTAGCTGAAAAGTCTCATTGCAGATGATACTCCAAATGACATTCCATTCTGGATTTAATCCAAAGTCAAAAGGAAAAAACTTATTTCCAGACTTCGGTGGCTTCAGAGCCCAGTCTTGCTTTATTGGCGAATGAAACTGTTCATACTCACAAATCAGGCTCCTGAACCAGTTCAATCTCTTCTTTAAGTATTGGATAAAACGCTCATATATTCTTCCAATCATATATCCATGGATAACATGGAATTCGTTATTCTCAAGTGGCAAATACTTTCAATGAATGCATGATGCACCATTCCAACTACTACAGCTTACATCCACTTTTTATAGCAGATCAATCCCTTTGCAGGGCATTTAAAAGAAAGTAATTAAAATTTCAGCCTCATTTGTAATGCGATATTGGCAAAGTACTTTGAACTAAAGCATTTTCAAATACTCCAAAATATTTTCATTATCTGCATTATTCAGACAAGGATCTTGAAGTTTCTCTACTAGTATAAAAAATTAAGATAAATCAGAAAAATTACTCTTTTCTTTAGCCTTGGTTACTGCATGATTAGGATACCTACAACAACATAAGTGCTACCCATTAGGACAGAAAGGGATGGATGACAAAGAATATTTATGTGCATTTCAGAACAGCAGGCTCCAATTTAATTTCATTGTGTGTTTGCACACACACAAGATGCTTCAGATATGCATAACTACCTCCATATAATCTATGGTTGTGGGATATCGAAAAAAGCTTTAGATGCAATCAAACAGTTGGAAAAGGCAAAGACCACCTGCAGAAGTCTAGAAGTATACTTTTCCCCTCTCACAGATTTTGTGTCCCCACTTGCTTCATCATATGTGCTGCAGAGAGTAGGTTCCTGGACAAAACAAGTTTACCTCATTTATTGCCAGAAATTTTACTTCTGAAGACTGTTCTTCTGCCACAATACTGCATTCAACCCTATCCATTGTGCCTGCATATCTTATATTCCTAAACTGTGGCAATTAAAAACAAAAAAATATATCCCCTATATTTGCAAGAAAAAACAACATACCCAAGTCAGCCAAACTGGCACTTTCAGAAAAATTCTGGTTTGGTGCTGACCAGATGTCGTGGTTTAACCCCAGCCAGCAACTAAGCAGCTGCTCGCTCACCCCCCCACCGGTGGGATGGGGAAGAGGATCGGAAGGGCAAAAGGGGAAAACTCGTGGGTTGAGATAAAAACAGTTTAATAACTAAAGTAAAATAAAAAAAAAAATAGAACAGTAGTAATACAAAGCAAGCGGTACACTGTACAATTGCTCACCACCCGCCGACGGATGCCCAGCACGTCCCCCAAGCAGCGACCGAACCCCTCCCCGGCCAACTCCCCTGCTTATATACTGAGCATGACGTCACGTGGTATGGAATAGCCCCCGCCCAGTCTGAGTCAGCTGCCCCGGCTGTGCCCCCTCCCAGCCTCCCGTGCCCCTGGCAGAGCATGGGAAGCTGAAAGGTCCTTGACCAGTGTGAGCACCACTTAGCAAGTACTTAGCACTACTTAACAAGAACCAAAACATCAGTGTATCATCGACATTGTTCTCAACCTAGACCCAAAACACAGCCCCATACCGGCTACCAGCAAGAAAACCAACTCCATCCCAGCCAAAACCAGGACACCAGATGATGGGATATATTACAGCATAAATTCCATTCCCTACTGGCAATTTAGTCCATCATGGAGGGAACTGTTGCTTATCTTCCAAATTAGAGAAGAATGGCTAAGCAAGCCTCAGATGAGCCTGAGATTACAAGATGGTAACTAATTCACCCGCTCCACTGAAGACAAGACCTTTTGTTGCATTGCAAAAGAAAGCATCAAGTTAGTAACTCACCTTGGGATAGTCACCATACCAAATCCTTACCTCAACAGCAGAAGCAGTGTATTTGTATTAACAGCAGTGGTATTTAAAAAACAAACAAACAAAAACCCAAACAAACTTAGGAAAGGAGCAATTGCTGCTGAAGTGTAAGAAACATTTTGATTACACAGGGTGAAATTCTATGAGTTTTGTCATTTAATTCAACAGGAGCCAGATTACAACCTTAAAAGTATAATGAAAGACTGTAATCAACTAAAGTTTCTGCAGTCTTGATGACACACTCTAACCATTCTCACAACTTCTCTCTTAAATTAATACTCTTCATTAAAGTACACAAACATTCTAAAAGCTACCTGCCAAAGTTTTCACACATTACAGAAATTCTATTACTCTAAAAACATTAACTTAAGTGTGCAGTTAACTAAAAGTGTGAGCTATTGAAAAAATATGTTCGTACTCTGCACAATGTGTTAAAGTGAGGATGGACTTTTCGATAATTAATAGGGAAAAAACAGCTTTGGTCTTCATAGAGTGTCTGTAAAGCATAAGTATAAACTTGAATATAAAGAGATAGCCACAGAACACTTTCCTGATTAATTGGATAACCTGAGCCAACTTACAAAGGGATACAGAGGTATCCTGTCATTACTCAAAGTGCATTATTTCAATGATTTATTTTAGGACACTAAAACAAATGAAGTGAAATGTACAGGTTTTAGTAACCAGAAGTGAAATGATAAAGGGGAAGATGGTATAAAGAGCAACAATTGTCAATTTGCAAACCTCTTTGTAAATGAAAAACTGGGAAAAACATTAAAAGAAATTAGAGAAATTTATTTTACCATGATGGTTCTCATCTATTCTTGTATCATTAAAAAATTACTTGCATTTAACCCTGAAGACGGTATACTTCATATGGAAACCTACTAAGTGAAATAGTTGGCAAGGTGTGAATTTATTATTAAAAATCAGAAATATTTTACATATTCCTGGATCTTATGCTATATTGTTCTTGAACAAAGTTACTCTTAAAAATAGCTCGAATAACTCCTTTTCCACTTAAAGCAGAGCAGCATGTATAAGTAAGTATTTCTTGTTTGAAGAGTCTTCTTTTGTCTAGTGCTGTTATATATAAAGTAATTCAGAAAAATATTTCTAAATCCTAGCCTTAAAAAATCCTCAAGTCTTATTAGGCACCTAAACTGACTAACCAAATCTGTTTTAAAAGTGACCTACCAAGGAAAATATTTTAGACCTAATTTTCTTATTCTAGAAATTCTTTTTAATGTGAAAAAGTACACATGCAGGCAGAATGGTTAACATACAAATATGAAATCATGTACTTTTATTTCTGTACCATTAACATTAGAATACTGGAGTACCTTTTCAACCCATATACTTACCTGTTTATTCACAGCTCATCATTGTGATGTTTTCATGTCTGGATGAAAACCTATAGCCATCAACTTTCTACTTACTGGCCAAGAAGCTGGAACAACAAATTACTAGGAACCACTCTCATCACTTGGCTAGCAAGGAGAAAGGACAAGGGCACTGTTTCCTCCTGTGAATTTACAGCAAGGCACAATCTAATCCCAATTCTCATGCAAGATTTACAGAGAAATGCTGTACTTACAGAAATAACTATGAAGTCAGTGGCATTGTACCCAATTGGCTGTATCCAACTTATTTATAATCCCAATTATTGTCCCCTATTAATGGAGAATTTTCTTAGTATTTTTGGGAAATGTACAATCTGTTGTCCTGAACAGAACTCTTTTCACATGGTCTCAATTGTTTCTAAGCACTGAACACACCTAGAACTCTCCAAGATTTCCTTACGCATTGTTTTCTCTATGTAAATAACTAACTTTTTTCCACATATATAGTGGAAAATTATAGAAGAGGGGAGCATTATCTGCACAAAACTTTCTCCATCCAGATGCCTTTAATTCAGTAAAAGTTCAAGAACGCGGTCTGGTTTTATTGTGTAAATTAAAGGGAAATGTGGTTCCTAATTAAGGCTATGAAGACATGAAAGACATAACTCACATTGTTTTCCAAAGACCTGGCCATTCTGAAGTTATTTTCCCTGCAAATTCTCTGATCTCATTGATAAGAACACAAATAAGAAGTCCTTTAACTCGTAAGAAAATGAAATAAAAATAATAATGGAAACAAGAAAGAGTTAGTTTCAGATGGCATTTCGTTATCCATGCAGGATACTACTCACTGCAAAGTAGTCTCCTCCAGAGAGGATTCTTCCATAATCAGTCAAAAAAAAAAAAATCACCTCAAAACATAATTTTAATTATAATGTTAAAACAAGCTCAGATTCACCATTCATTAAATACTGAATTTAACTTCACATCTAACCTCTTCTTCAGTCAGCCACTTGTCTGATCTATCCTAATGTTCCATCAATAACAAAAACCACAGGCATATGCAGTCACATAAAAGACGGTGGTCTTTTATCCTCCTGCAGACGATTGCAATAGTTATCAGCTCAAATTCAAATGGTATCCAAATTTAAATTATGCACAGACACACAAAGGATCAATCAAAACTTCATCAGCTAACTTTTTTGCTCCATCAGAAGTTAATTATTAAACAGGGAAACAAATTTAAGGACCAGATGTTTGTATTCATTTTATTAATTGCTCATCATACTGTATATAACTGGTAAAGAACTCCATATACAAATTTTAAGTCAAGTGAAATTTCAGCAATCAACAGCCTCACAATCAGTGCAATGTCTGTTGCAGAAACTAAGCTTTACTTACTCAAAACTGAAGTGAATGATAGTTTATATAAATTCTCATTGACAAAACTAGTAAAGGCATTTTAACCCCAGAGAGTTTGCAATGGCCCTATCTTTTGGCAGCTATATGAACTTTTGTCTGGTTATCCAAAAGTGAAGCTTATGTGGTTGCACGACTTGTGTATCTGTCCTGTTCTTATTACTTTTGAATCCATGGAGCAACCTCATTTAAAAGGGGGGGGGCAGGGGAAGCAGAATGCATTAACAGCAAACAAACTTCTACAATTTTTGTGGTGACAAAGACAGTGAATACGTAGAAGGGGGTTAAAGTTACTGCCCTATAAAGTAAACGGGGTACAATTTTCAGTCATTTGCATGTACCCGGCATATCAAGCAGATTACCCATCAGCCCCAATAGTGTGTGCATACCTCCAGGAGTAAACTATCTTCTGCCTAGGATAGGCATCACAGGACAGAAAGGCACAGGGAGCACAGAAAACAAAACTATAAGAAACTCCACTCTGGGAAAGTGTTTGCAAGCAATATGTTCTAATTATGTGACAAAGGATTCTTGGTTCATAATAAAGATTGGTGTATATAATTTGCATGTTTGTGGGTTTTTATAATAACATGGCTCTGTAACTGTCAAGGGCTCTGATTCTGTCAGAAAGGAAGCATCCACAATTCCTAGAATACTAGATTAGACTTCTTGCTAATCACAAGCTTGCAGATGCTGCTCAGCAAATCTCAGAATTAGACCCAAATTTGATTCAGACTACGGATGCTTATACACTTTAAATCTAATCAATATGCCAATCATTATAGCAGGGCAATTCCAGCAGAGTTTTTTGGGAACAACAGAGTTGATTTAACAAAGCTGTAATGGACATTTGAAATTACAACCTCATCACCTACCATAGATTCCCTCCTGCGCCCCATGCGAACGTTGGTATGAGTTTTCTGGTTTCTGTTTTCAAATTTACTTGCACTCAAGACTGGTTGATTCCAAATGGGCATTCTGTGCTATGTAGTACTACTCATTGCAACTTATGGCCTGACATATCTAATCATAAATATTAATATTGCAGAGTGGGTAACCGGTGACATGAGTGGATTTCTTAAAAACATAGCTCTTCCAGTGTCCAGTGTCTCCTAAGACCCAGCCTTTCAGACCGACACATCACTTCAGATTCTGCCAACTTTTAACCATTAGATAAAAAAAAAAAACAACCTTCAATACCAGCACTAATGGAGCTTAAACAAATGTGAAAAGCTTCAGACTATCTTCTACTTCAAAACAACTCCTAAAATGTCAAATGCAAGCTCGTAGACCTTACTGAAAGCTGACAATATGCATGCAAGCAAAGAAACGGTTAATCTTTTAACCAAAAAAATCTCAGCATACTCCTGTTGTCTCCATTTGCGAGAAACAGATGACTGATACTAAGCTCAATCAGAGTCTGACAGCAATTACAAGCTCCTTAACTATCATTCTTCTAACAAGACCTAAGATTCTTAAGTGATTTCTAATGCAGATAGAAGGGCTCGGGGAACATGGAACACAAATCCAATGGAAACTAGGCTTCACAAAACAGCTTGTAATTAGTATGTTCTAATAAGATGCTGAAAGACACACAACCATGCACAATTAATTCTGTTCATGATCTGGCTTAGGGAACATCACAACTAAGTTAGAAGAGACCACAAGTGCCAAAAAATGTGAAAGCAAGGCTAGGTGGCTGCCATTATGTGACCTACTGAAAAACAAAAAACTCATCTTGTATAATACCTGGAAATTTTTTTAAACAATCCAGTTCTTATGACCATAATTAGTTACATTACAGCTGCTGAAAAAACTAGACAATTAGTAGTTCTAATAAACTAGCCATTAACATGTACCTATAAATGCCTGATTATAAAAGCAGTATATTTAATAGCTTAAAAGAATCATTACGTTTGTCAATTAGCACCATCTTTTTTTAATTAAATCATCTTTCCATGAGTGGAGGAAAAAAAAAATACAAGAAAAGTTTCATGAAGTTTAAACAGAGCAGACAATTCTTCTGACTAAAATCCAATTTTTAAGGGCTGTAATGGCTAAACCAATGTTTTGAGCTGTAAGTGTTGATACACAAGCTAAAGAGAGAAAGAAGAGAAGTTGCACAGATCTTTGGACAAAGTTCTACTTTAAGAAGGTTATTCTGGTCTTGTTGATCAGGAAAAAATGGATTTCAGCAGGAAAAAAAAAAAGACGCTGTTGAAAACTACAGAGGGCTTTCAGAATACATTTAAGAATCATGGAAGGAGAAGGTGTTAAAAACCCAAAGAGAGGAATTCAGCACCTCACATTACAGCGAACACAAAATTGGGTGAACACAGTCAATGCTCGTGATGCTGTGCAATAGTCCCCATTTTAACAGATAAATTACACATCTTATAAGCAACGCTATCATGATTTTAAGCACTTCAGGCACTGTAGACTCAGGAGGATGAAAATAAAGACTTGGCACTGTGATACTAACACATGCAGAATGTGATTACTTTTCCCTGTATCATTTACTAAACCTGCTAATTAATCTGGAGAGCCTCACCCAAGCATCAAATCCACAGATTAACTGAGATGGAAAGCAGTCAATTTACTTTTCTATTAAAACTAACTAAACAGGTGCAGAAATAAAAAAAAAATATTCCACTTCTCATTAGCTCAGATACTTTTTTCCAATCCTGAATGCTAAATCTCAGTAAGTCTTGACACCACGGAGATGCAACATGTGGAAATGGACTCATGCCTGAAGGAACTTCCAGTATATAAAAAAATCCCCTTCCTTCAAAGGAAGCAAGTGCCTTATATTTGCCAATACCTTAAACTGTAGTAGTTATCCCTTTTCCCTGACCTGATGTCCATGTCTATGTTCCTTCTGTTATGTCAATACTCATTCAACTGAAGTTTATTTTGGTTTAGGGTTTTTGCAGGTGTGTTGGGTTTTTTCCCCTCTCAGAGAGAAGACCTGGGGTCAGGGTTGGGTAGGGAAAGGGCTTATCTGCTCCTTTATAGACGGAGTCGTTGTCTATACTGATTCACCGCATGGCTGGAAAAATTGTGCTGCAAGCACAAAAGAGGTATCAAGCCAGTGGTACTGGCAAGACAAAGCTGCCCCCTTTTGAGCAGCAGCCTGCACTCAACTTTCAAAACCATCTTTCACCCAAAGACTTCACTAATGACCATCTCATCAATAGTATCTGAATTGATATAATAGAGTCACCATTTCCTACCCCAAGAACAATATTACTACATGGCCTGACAGAGTTTGAAGTATGAGGTCCCTTAAAGGAAGATTTGACTCTCTTCCTCTCTCTACAGTTTCTATCAACAATTTGAAAATTCAAATAACTTTTCACAACTGACCACTAAATGTAATCCCATCCTGCCCCTCCTGCCACCTCTACAGTTTTATTCATCAGGTTAAAATCTCCAGTACAGGTTATAAGCAATAGCAGTGAGAGGCTAGTTATGTTCTTCATGGTCCACCAGACTACAAAAGACAAATTTAGCACTTGGCTTTCACAGTGATCTGCTAACAGCAATAGAATGTGAAAGTATTCCTGGATCTAAAGAAAATATCCTGTACAAGTCGCTGAACTTTTTTCCATTTTTTTTTCCCTGGCCCTATCTCCATTTCCTCTTTTCCCTCAAAGCTCTTTCCCTTGGCTCTCCTGGACTTTTTGCCAGGCCAAGTCTACTCTCTCCTACCTTCCCTTAGTTCTTCAGCCATGTATCCCCAGCCACCCCCTTTTGTTTTCTTGTCCAGCTGATTTTACATTTTATATCCTTTTCCCAGAACTAGCCTTCCTTCATAGCTCCACGTCCCACCCTGCGTTTCACATCCCCTCCTCATTTCATGGTTCACTCAGCTCACAATAGCTAAGACTGAGCTTCCCAATTTCCTGAATTCTAGCAGCTTTCTTCTTCCACTTCTCAGTACCTTGGTTCAGCCTGAGATTTTGAGAACATCAGTAAGAGGAGTTGCTTTGTCCCTCGGTTGTTACACACAGTTCTAGAATAAATAATGAGAAACAACTGCAGGGAATTACAAAAGAATTCCTTCAGTTGGATTTCCAGATATAAGATAGCGTTTCAGACCACGAATCCATCTAGCACAGTGGCCTTTATCCATAAGTAGATGCCCAAGGAAGAGTAAGAACAGGAGGTAAAGAAAGCATGTGCTTATCTTACTACACTCCCAACCTCCAATTATTTTCAGCTGAGGGGATTTCTCGAACCTGGTTTTATATACTTAAAACCCTCCACTTTATCTTGCTTCCAAGTACCTTTCCCAATCTCCCACTGAGCCCACAGAAGCTGCTCAAACACACAGTGGCAATACAATGTTATGAAAAGCACCAACTTTCTCTGCTCTGAGCATGGCATTCACTAACTTCATATGATGGTCCATCCTCTTCATATTAGAACAAGTCAACCTCCACCCAGCTGCTTTGCTGTTACCTGCATCCAAACTCTATACAGTAATTTGTAGCCCTCTACCACATCCTCAAACTACCTTTTTTCCAGGCTGAAGACAGCCCTAGCCTAACCAGTAGATGCTCATAAAAAAAGAGCATTCCCCATCACATAACCTGTCACTGGGAGGCAGAAAGACCAGTCAACATTGAACAAGCAATTTTGCCTGCCAGTGGTGTATTCCCACTCCCTGCAAAATCTTCAGAGAATTCACCTGTCAAGATGCAAAAAGCTCTTTTGAAGATGTACAGAATAGTTTCTGAAAAGCTGTTTCACAGAGATTACAAAAGACTCCTGACAATAATACAGACCTCTCACCAAGTCTCAGGATTTCATTCTAGAAGTCGTAAGAATTTAAGGAGGTATAAGACCACATTTTTGTCTTCTGACATCATGAACTACCTTCCTCTGAAACAGCTAAGTATTTTGCTGAAATTAAAAAAAAAAAGGTTTGAAATAGATACCTGGCATAAGAGGTTACAGACCACCCTGTTAACATCTAGGAAAGTAATATGCAACTTTAAAACAAGAACCAATTATTTAAAGTGCCAGGCACAATTAAATATAAATACCATGGCTTGTATAAGCTATAAAGCACCCAGAAAAAGAAAGCACCAGTTTCCAAAATGTTTAATTTGCTGATGAAAGCAAACTCAGCAGTAAGAAGGAATTGAACCAATTACATTGCCTAGACTTAAGGAGATGAATAATTTTATGACAGCTACTACTGGCACCAAGATATAAACTTCATTGCCTACAGTGACTGAGTTCAAGAGAGCAAACTCATGAAATGAAAGACAAGATTAAACTGGCTAAAAATGTATTCTACAGAGGGGAGTTCTGCATTTTAAAAAGATGACATCTGAAAATTCCTTTTTTTTTTTTTCCTCAAGAATCTGCTGCATATCCCAAGAAAGCCACTAAACTAGTCTGGCTAGGTTGGTTTTAAAACAGCAGTGAAGGCACAGTAATTTAGATTTTATTTCAGTGCTATTTTAAAACAATTTAGTTAATTCTGGGTTACCACCTGTGTAAGAATACATTTGTATTTACAAATAAACTACATAACTGGCAGAGGGTATTTATACACATACGCAGTGGTAGTCTATAGCATTATTTCTGAAAATGAATCACAAACATATTTTCATATGTTCATAGCTAGTGCAGATACAAACAGTGCTTCCTGAACCATCACCTAAAACCCTCCCACAGACCCTGCAGCTAAGGCTTTTGCTCATTTTAAACCAGAGGAAAGAAAACAAGCAGTGCCAAGCAGTATGCTTGGATAGAACTAGCTTCTAGAACTGAATTCTCCTGATAATACTGATACTAATTTCAACAGATAGACAAGTAGATGGAAAAAGGCATAATTGCGATACACTTTATGTTTAAACTGTTGCATTGATCTCACCGGGACTATTTGTATGAGCATGTGTATAGCTGTTTATACAACCAGTGTAAATAAGGGTTCTATAATCAGGCTTAAAGCACTTCCCAGTACTTTTGCTGAAGCACTGTTCAGAGACACTGTAGTAAACTAAAGCACTCACTGAAAGCAAAAGGAAGGAATCATCAAAAAATAAATGCAGGTTAACTACCAAACTTCAATAGCATTATTATAAATGTACCATAATCAAATGCAATGAAGTCCACTTTAGAGATGGCTTTGGCAGTGTGAAAGAATAGTTTTAAATTTTATGTGCAGCAAATTATGCACTGTGCTGTTCATATTTTGACAGTATTTTACATGGTCAGAATTTAAAATACAACAAATGTTTTGTGCTGTGCCTTTCAGAGGCACAAAACACCTCAGCCTGGGAAAAAAGGAGCAGCAAGCAACATAGTACTTAACATCACATTCATCAGTATTGTATCATCATAGTGCTGGGCAGTACAAATATTAACTGACTCGCATTTCTAATGAGTTAACTAGAACAAATAATACAGTAGCTGTGCCAGCCATGGCAAACAAAACATATATAATAATCCAGCATGAAGTTAGAGCTTACTAGCTCTAACATCTGACCTGGCATATTAGAGAAAATTATAAAAAGTATACAAGGACATCAACAAAATTTTACTCCCATTCAGAGCTTCTGCATAAAAAAACCCCCACTGTGTGGTGTCACTACATGCAGTGCTAGATTTTATCACCTACCATACCTCACAGCCTAAGTTGCTCCATCTTTGCATTTAAGACACAAATCACTTCTGCCAGTAGAACACATTATCACTCAAGTTTTCTTTAAAGAAAACTTTCTTTTTGCCTTTTTGTATCAAAGAACAACAATTTTCTGTCTCTTAAGCTACAGTTTTCACATTGTTTCACATTCTTCTCTAAGCTTCACTCCAGAGTGTTTGCACCACTCAAGCCTCACCCTTGACGGGGTGCACCATCTCTTACAAACCAGGCTGTATTTAAAAAAAAAAAAATCCTTCAGAATTAAATACAGCCTTTTTGGAAAGTTTGCAAGAGACTATCCAAGATATTTGTAAAAAAAAAAAAAAAGAATATTCAAATCATTTGCATACCACAACATTATGTTTTATATTACAGACTGACACCTCATGGAATTTATCTTCTGTTAATTTTGTCTCAAAATTATTTTTAGAAATACTACTGTAGGAAAAGAAACATTACAACTAACTACACAGCATGGCATAGTGTTTCTTTTGATAAAAAGGTCTCAAAAAAATAAAAATAAGCCATCATCAGCTTGACTGAAACATCTTTTTTCTAAAATCAAGGATATAGTAACAAGGAATGGATCTGGTTAAGGATAACTAGGCTGGTAGCACCAAGGCATAGTTTTGATAACCTTCTTCTTCCACCTAGTGGCAAGAAGCATAAAAAACAAGGTCCTTGGGAGGGCAGTCATAAGATGTTTTCAAACACCAACTCTATAAAGAGTCACTGACATTATAAGGAGGACTGAGTCATGCAGAATTCTGGTTTTCATGTTCAAGTTCGCAAGCAATAAACATACTATCGCAAGGAGCTTAGAAATACACTTACGAGATAGAATTGTTGAAACCAACCTAAATTCTCTTTACAGGTATATTTTTCATTCACGAAGCTCAGTATTTTTGTTGTCCAGGTTATTCACTCTGATTATCTTGTAAATAAGAGGTTGCAACTATCCAAATCTGCATTCTGCCTCAATTGCTCAAGTGTTTACTAAGAAGATTTGGAAAAAAAAAATTAAAAAACATTACAGCAAAACTGCTCAGCATTTCATTAAACTTAGTAAATCAAATAGTATACACAACAGTATAAGCTACGACAGATAATACTATTGCCCTATAGATGGGGGGTGGTTGTAGCAGAATATAAGAACTAATTAAAAGTTTCTGCTGAATTATCTGGCCACAGTGGAAAAAACACGCCTATTAGTATTGAGCACTATGTAAGCAATAGAAATATATCCGTTATCTCGATTGGAATTTTAAGTAAGAGCAGTGTTTTCAAGCTCACATTCTACTTCCCTTTAGGATCAACATTCTCACAACAGAACCTACTGAATTAGAAAATGGATTAAACCAGAAGTGTATTTTCAGAAGCAATGATAAGTTGATAGTACATTCTTGTGTTTTCAACTAACCCTGGCATTAAGCTTGGGGAAACTCCATCCCTTATCCTTTGTGCGGGATCTTCTCCTGAAAAAGGACAGGAACAGGGAAATTATTTCCTCAAGTTTCACACACACACACACAAATTAAGCACTAAAAACATGCTTGGATATTTACCATGTCTGCTATCTGTTAGCAGCAGGACTAACAAAACATGGCTTCTCATGCTTTTATATTTTATACATATATTCTGTCTCCTAAGCTTCTTACCTCAAGATAACACTAGGGCACAGGTCTATGAAATCTAAGCTCACCTCTGTGACAGCACCTTATATCCCTTAAGTTCCACACATTTCCTAGTTTCCTAATCAAAGTGTAAAGGTAAGAGCCTATATGTACTACAGCTGAAGTTAAGCATGCACCAGCTGCTTCCAATACTGGGCACTACAGCTACAGAATAAGGGCTAAGAGATGATCTCTCCTTTCCTCAGTTTGGGGTGCTATAGTGAGGAACTACCTCCAGCTGTTCATGTCCACACATTTTGCAAGAACTGAGTATCTTTTGAGGCTGTCTGCTCCTCCAATTCAGCTGAAATTGGCTAATGGATTTAAAAATTGTTGTGGTAGTGGGGGGAAAAGATAATGACAACATTGCCAGAAAGGCAAGAAGGTAGTGATAATAGTGATAACCCACCAGCTTCATGTCCTTAGGAAGTCTGGTTAAATATGGTAAAATAATTAAAAATTGCCACGACATTGACATTTTCACATGTGAAGATGTCACACTTAAGGTTATCTAAAGCCTTTGCAGAGCTAAAAACAACAAAAAAATGAAGTACTGTGCGCTCCCCAGTGGGTATTCCCCCATTTCCAAAGTAATAAAATTCCTGCATCTTAGACTCAGTATGTCACATGATATAACTGGCACAAGGCCAAATATTATCCACAGGAAACATTTATGAGACAGGTTGGTTTGTTGTTTTTTTTTTTTCTTTTGAGCAACGGATAAGAAGTGCTCACAGAGTTGAAGTGTTTAAATCCATTTCAAAGTGAAATGGATTTATGGATAGAGTGCTTGCACGAGCTAGGCTTTCTATCATGCAGCTCTGCATTTTGTCAAATTGATATCCTACATAAAGTATATCCAGCGTGACAATTTAGAGAATTTATCTGTATTATCCTTGATACAAGTTTGACATACAAAAACAGCACAATGCTGAATGCCTATATGTATGCATGTACATACACACATACACTGAGCTAGAGTGGATTGAATTGCATTCCTTCTAAACCAGGATTAACAATTAATGAACACATACTTAAACGGAACTCATGCAGAACAGAGTTTGTTTTATCTTTCCCTCATGTTTGCATGTCATCAAAAAAGAGAGGTAATTCAGGAACGACAGGCTACAATTGGACTCCACTGTGTAGAACAAGGCCTGGCTAAAAAGCAGATCAGAAGAAAACAGCTACGCACTAGCTAGTCATCTCAATGAACATTGATACCCATCCTGCAAAGTCCTGGAGCTTGAAGTGACGCTGGCAAGCATTGTATTGTCCATTGATGAGCCAGGAATTCACTGCTACCTGCCAAGACACCGTATTTCCATCTAACGTATGCCTTATGTAGAGATTCCCTCCTACAGTAAGTTTCTACCAAGGGAATAATTTAACTTTAAACCTTCAGAAACAAGTCAGTGCACAGGTTCTAACTCTGCACCCCATGAACCCATTCGGTAATCTGATGAAAGCCAGCACTTACAGTTCAAACAGACTCTTAAAGCTTAGAAACATATAAGAGAACCACCTGACAGCAGTGTGGAGTAGCACGTGCCTTGAATAAAGTCTGCATGATAATTCCCATTTTTCAGAAGCAGCAAGCATTACATTTTGTACTGCAGAGACAATTATTTTACTTTAAATTACTTATTTAGGGGAAGCAATCTGTTTCCCTCAAAGTTTATAATTCACATCCAAAGTCAAATCTGAAGTAGTCAGTTTGAAGTGGGAATAAATGAGATGAAGCCTCTGAATAAATAATTTGATTTGCTGTCCTTTACATACAAAACATCATTCATCATGTGAAAACAACCTTTGTGAGAAAAACAGTAAACTTATTTTGAACCCTTGCACGCACTTTTTTACAGAGTGTTTAAAATGAAGTCTGAAAGTTTAGTGAAATGCTTTTTGCTTTTGACTGAACTTTCAAAAGCAGCTTTGAGATGCCACTATCTAGAAGATGTTTTTAATCAATATTTATTGGATTATTCAGTATTTCAGACCGATGCCATTCTTTAGAAAACTGTACAAGGATTGAAAGTAGAAAAGAAGCCAAACAATTGAATGTACAATACTTCTCATTTTCAACAGATGGCACTTTATAGCAAGGAATTTATAGCATCTAATTAAAAGATAGCAAAAACAACTGGATGGCTGAGTGCATTGACTTGCCAAAGACTGCATCTGAAAAAGCCTAATATCCTTAAACTTGAAAGTATGGTTCTATAAAACAGAAAGTACAAAGAGGGAATCTAAAGCCAAACGAAAACTCTGAAGTAACATTCTGTCCCAGATATTAATCACACCAAGATGTTCTTCACAAAGGCAGGATATTCCCATCTTCTTTTCTTCTCTGGCAGAATTTACAGGTAGAGTTAAGTTTAAAGATAGCAAAGCAAACATGACCATCAGACTATGGTTATTACTGCACACAAGCTCAGAAGAGAACAGAGAATCCTTTTAGTAATATGAGTTAGAGTGCAGTCTTGTGCAAAACTTTACAGGCATTTTGATGTCTAAAGCTACACACAAGATTTTTAGAACCATTTATGAGCTAAACAAACAAGAAAGGCCTGGGAGCATTGCTGCCTCTGAATCACAACCCAAATTACACTTTTAAGTTTTCTGTCAGTATTATCTGAGTGGAAGGTGCTTACTAATGAGAGTCACAAAAGGCAAACAGAGTGACAATGTTTAAAGAAATCCATACGGAGCTAACAGTTATCTTTAGTTAACTAATCAGTAGTTATAGAGAAAAAGTCACTCTTCTTGGAGATGTACAGAGAGAGGACAAAAGGCAATGGACACAAATTGCAGCATGGGAAATGGCAATTAGATAAGTTTTTATAACAGAACTAGTTGAGTATTGAAACAGGCTACCCAGAGCAATTGAAGCTCCATCGTTCGAGTTATTCAGAACCCGAGAAGGTCCTGAGCAAACGCATCTAGCTTCAACAATAGCCCTGCTTTGAGCAGGATGTTAGACTACAAGAACACCAGTCCCTTCCAGGAACCTGTAGGATACTAAATTGATCAGCAGAAAATGCTGCACAAAAAGATGAGACCCAACACCACATCCTCAGGGCATAACTTCTGAAAGATACACCCTCAGTTATGACTGAGCTATATTCTCTCAGACTCCCAAAACAATCCTTCTCTCAAAACCAGAGAACATGACCACCTTTTACCCTGTGATGATGACATCTCAACAGGATGCAGGAAGTCCTCTTTCTAGTAAAGGACTGAGGACCATGTCTTGGTCTGAATTCTCACTCTGAACTAAACCAAAGAAGTTTGATTTTAAAGTCATCTAACTTTTCAGATGTCGGATCTGGTTAGGGGTTAAGGTTCCCATTTTCTAAGTTAATTTATATAGGAACAAGTCAGCAGCCACAATCAAGCAGCACTTACTCTGCTAGACAAAAAAGAAACATCTCATTTGTAAATCCTGTGAGAGTTTACAGATTAGACGTTACCATCTAACAGTATTCAGTACTGTTAAAAACATTCATGCCCATATGTAGAAAGTGCAGGCGCATAAAATTAGAGTATTTCCAACGTTAGGTGGCATGCAAACAAAATTCTCATACGTCTGAGCTGAATCCTTAAGGTGATGTGACAAGGTCTTGGAACAAACAAGCTTTTGCAGGCACACAACTATATCAAAAGGTTTTACTAAACATTATTTCTCCCAGAAACTTTTCCTGGAATGCATAAAACCCTTTGTAAATCTATTCTCTGTAACTAAATATCATTAGAAATTCCATACTGAATTTGAAGCAGAGAGGTCTGCTAATAAATTAATAAAGATTAAATTCCCCCTGCAGCACTGTGCAAAGGAAAGCTTCAGGTATAGGAAGGTATAGGAAAGGGTAGTGTTATACCTCTGCAGCATCTTGCAATGCACGTACTGGGCCACAAAATGCCATGATCGCTATATTCTTTTCTGTTCCTGAAGGAGGCATTCTTTCTCCTGATTGCAATCAAAAAAATTAGGCAAGTAAGAAGCTCATTAAACAGCCAAGAAACAAACTAGCAGCAGTGAAAATACAGCAGAAATGCAGCAACTACAGGAAACTGAAAGATTCCAAGCCAGATATTGGCCTTGTCAGGCTTAGAGCTCTCATGAAAACACAGCTGTAATTTTAGCACATTTTTTCCCCTTCATTGGTAGGGGCAGATTCATCTCTTGCATAGATGAAAAACTCCATACCCAGATGAACTGAAACACAAGTCACTGCATACTTCATACATTTAGAATCAACTAGCCCAAATACTTTACAGTTGATTTTAAGACTGATCAATGATTTTGGTGTCAAGGAAAGCCTTACTAATCTGATATTTACAAACTCTGCTCAGAATGAAGAAGTTGTTTCCATACAGCTTCATCCAACCTTAATGCTATAAAAATTTATGCTTCAATCCATTTAATTAGTGAGAGACTTCCATATATCTGATTCAGGCTGCTTCCAGTCTTCTCCCATTAGTCCCTTCAGATTCAAATCTTTGAAAAATTCCAGGCGATGACTGCAAAGAGAGGAGAAATAAACAAAAGCGCTGTAAGTCTTGTAGTATGTGTCTTAATAAAAGGCAGTATCCTCAATAGGTTTAATTAATCTTTATTTTCAGGTTTTCTTGGACAGGAATGTAACCAGCATTCCATGTGTTCATTTTCCAAAACTTGAGTTTATAAATAAAAAACACTACTGTGTTTCTGAAAACCTTGTACTGGAAAACACAGGGCAAAATCCTCAACTGTGAACAAGTATCACACAGCATAAAGTGAAGTTAACAAAGTGCTCACCTTTTAAACTCCCTCAACTTATGTTACCTGGAACTGCAGTCAGAGCAAGAGCACAGTGATATCCTGCTTTATGAGTTATCCACACTCCAACAGAGTAAAAATTTACAACTCTTGACCAATTGAAAAATCGTATCACAGGAATATCCTTTCCTTACAGAAAAGAGGAAGACTGTATAATGAAGCTAGTAAATCTATTTTTTCTGTAAGACTACAAGTCTTGTTTTCTTTTAAAGATTATGAATCAGTTGTTGCTAAGAATGTCTCCTTTAGGCTACCAGACAGAAACAATAGAAGGAAGACACTGAAGCTAATTGCTAATTAATACTTACATTAAACAACTGCCAAACAGTAGATAGAACATCTGACACTACACTAATCATTTAAAAAGGTAAATGGAATTCTCTTATTAGGAAGTCATTTGTAAGAGTAAAGACAAACTAGGAGGAATGAAAGTAGCAAGGAGCAACCTCTTCACATAATTGCATCTGGTAGCAATGTCTGAAAAAGTCAAGAGGTTTTTTGGAAGGGGTGCTATAGAAAGAATAGAAAGAATCCCTTCCTGAAGAATATTACAGGCGTTCTCCAGTTTACCACAGAAAAATAAAAGTATCTATTCCTTACGGAACACTGATAAAGAGAATGTATTTTATTAGCTAGAATTTTTTTTAAATAAACAGTTGCAGAAGCTAAGTTTTTCTTAAATAAAGGCAAAAAAGGGTAACTTACCTAAAATTTACCTTACCTGGCTGTCATTGTATGTTGAGTAACAAGTTTACATAAGAACTATAGTGTACCCTCTAGAGCTAGTTCATTTATATGAAATGCCCAGAAGTAGCTATTTTTATCAAATCATCTCAGCCTCACAGTCAAAGAAAATAAACAGGCTCAAAGCACAATTTAAAAATCAAGATATTCTAGTTTTTCTACTGATACTGGCTATCCTTTTATTATACTTTTCAGTTTGGTCTGCCTTCTCAAGTTTTTTCCATAATATGGACCCATCTGTAGAGGTGAGGTTGTTTAGAACAGTAGGGGAGAAGCAAAAGAGATTTACTGGAAATGCATCTGGTGAAATTAACACTAAATGGCATTCCAGGAGGTGCTGGAGGCAAGGAAAAAGTAGAACAACCTATCTATGATTTAGCTGAGGAAGGTGATAAAACAGATACCAATGGTGTTGAATGCATCATTTCCTATGCACCTAGGGGATAACATAGAAATCAAGCACTAATTACAGCTATCTGCCACAGTGCTTTATACAAAGTACAGTGGCAATGGATCTGGGGCTAAGCAGTATAATTAAAATACTAGTGGCACTCAATCTGAAAGCCAGATTAGCTTTTTTAAGTATTCCGAGAGTAGTGCAACTATATTACAAAGGAGCTAATTTCATGCTTACAAATCTGGTTTCTGTCCTTCCTGTAGCTCATGTCGAGGCACGGGATGAAGCGCTTCGTATTTTCTCTCTTCTCCTGAGCCATGAATGGCAAATGCATTGAACTTGTTAGTGCCTGGTGGAAAATAATTCCAAGGAAGATGAGCTTTACCCTCCCATTTGGTTTTCATTCTGGTCACCTCAAACTCTAAAGGAAGTTCTTCCTGTTAAAGGAGGAAAAAAAATAAGAAGTAATGTCACCTTCCAACCAGGCAACACGTACCTAAAAACAATTAGTTTTTCTGTACATTATGAATGTACTTGACCACTTACTTTCCATACTCTTCTTTTGCCAGAAAGAAGCAGCAGCAAGTGTTGTCCGTGGCTGGTCAAAAAAATCAGAGCGCAATTTTCTTAAAATGATGCCAAGTTATTAGTGTACTGTCTGCCACAAATGTGTACATCCCCCATATTGGAACAATTTCTGTACCCAGTCTTCCTCATACATGTGTCTTACAAGCATTAGAACTGGAAATGCAAATTAACATTTGTGACTTTTTCAGAGTGCTATACTTACGGACAAAGTTCAACTTCTAAATACTGTTCAGTTCTGTCACTCAGGAAAAATGCTTCTACAACTACAAAAAAAAACAAACAGGCTGTCAGTATTTTATATTAACTATTTTGTAATATCCTGACACCTTCATATCCCACTAAAACAATTCTGTTTTCATGATTTTTGGTCTGCGCCATGCCAGAGTTTGTCTAGCTGTGTACATGCTACTGACAGCTTCCTAACTATTTGAAATGCTGTGCCATAATTGTAACTTCAAGAGCTTTTATTTTTAATGCCTATCATCATAAAGAGCTTTATAAAGCACCGTACTAATTGTATTTACTTTACCAACTCCAGCTTTGGAAACACTCATCTTGATGCAGCAGAGAAATAGCAGATCTCATAACTGATGTTAGCTGCCAATGCAGTAAGAAAAGCATTGGTACGCAGCTGTTTCACCTAGTACAGTTGCTGTGAACAAAGCTGACCAAGATAGAATGATCCCAGTCAATCATACTCACAGCACACACTCCAGGTAGGTCACTTAAGTGTGGAAGTCTTGTGTTTGCTGGTAGCCTGAGGATTCAGAGCACCAGAGACCAGAAAAAAAAAAAAAAAATGAAAAGAGGAACATGCACTCACAGCAGAGTACACACCGCATTACTAAGACTGATAAATCTCAGAAACAGTAAGAAAGTGTTTGGCTCTTAAATGGCTTTTCCCTGTAGATGGCTGATACTTTGGATGGGGATTACTGTTCCAGGTGTACCTGAAAGCCAGGTGTGACTGCTGAATCACCTTTCAGGAACACAAAGCAGAAATATAATGGTGTTTCTCACAGCAATTACATTATTAGAAACCTTGAGTTAGAAGTATAATTAGATACGATTATTTTATTTTTACATAAGCCTATTTAGTACAATATCATCAAAGAGGTGCTAATACTGTTCTAGTAGAGCTTTAATCAGAATAGCTCAATAATCATGAAGTAGAGAACTGCTGGAAACATTAAATTCTTGCATTATTCAAAGCAACAGGTAAAAGTGAAAGTATTGAGAGGAAAGGAGAAAGAAAACAGCATTACTCTGAGAATATTCCCCGTTCCATTTGGGTACAGTTTTGAATCACATTTTATAAGCTGCCCTTTGTTTCACACCTTCCTATTCCTCAAATATACTTTGGAAAAGTGATTAAAATAGAGAGATGTTTTAGCTATTGCTCAGTACTTCTTAAAGCAAAAGTAGAACCTATCTTTGGGATTTTACTTCTATTTACCTACTGCAAATGCATTTAAATATATATGCCACAGAATTATTTTGATATTCAAATACGTCAAGCCTCTATTATTCCACAAGTTATATCAGTAACCCAGAAACTAAGTTTGAGTGCCTATACTATTGACAGGTTCAGGAAGAGTCAACCTCATCATTCTTGAAATCAATCCAGCTCATCGTACTCCCTTTCTTTATGGCCACCAAGCGACATAACATATTTGCTTCTTTTCCCAGTCATTTGTATTGTTGCACTACAATAAAACAACCACTCACCTTACAGCCAGCAGTGTTAGTGATGAAAATCAATTCACCACCTAGGAAAAGAGCATCGTTCTTGATACAGTCTGGGGTGGTTTACAGTTGAATATAGTATGGGGCTTACAGTTACTTAAGGAGCTGTTTAATGGTAAGGCAGCGATTACAACTAAATTCTTTCCCAGTATTCTTCCCCACAGAAACTAATTTTTTTAATTTTTTTTTTAAGAAACCAAATTGAATTAGATGTCATACACTCACAACCATTAGATCAGTTTGAAAAAAATAACCATCATAGACTCTTAAACAAAGAGCAGGCATATTAACTACAGAGGAACATCAGTGTCTACACAAATCAGATATATTTGCAGCAGAACAGTTATACTTACCCTCATAGTCCCAGAGTCTACTAAAAGGTTTCCCTGGCTCTCCAAGTGGTGCTGGAGGATCATTAAAGAAGGGAGCATTAACTTCCATCAGCAGTCCTGCATTGTCCGACTTCAGCACAATTGTTACTGGCTCATGGCTCACAGGTAAACCATCCCATGTGTGTTTAATTGTAAATTCCATCTTCACGTGCTACATAAATGAGAGAGGAAGTTTCCGTCAAAGAAGATCTCAGATTCCATTTCAGCACCAGCTACACTGTTTGCTTGGCCAGGAAAAAAGCACACTTTCATACAAAGCAATCATCAAATCATGTTTTTAGACATCGGAAGAGCTGGGATAGTTTAGTTTTATAAAGCAACTAAACAAACAGTTACTTGAATGCTTTTCATAGGTTTTTATACCTGCATGGTTACAAATCATTCTGAAGTGTTACCAAGCTGAAGGCATTTCAACTATGTACCTAAATAAACACCTTCCAAAACAATCAAAAATATTTATCAAAAGAACAGATAAACAAAACAAAGTCTCCACCACATGATCTTAGATGATTTGGTAACATGAGAAAAACAGATTGAGACAAAACTTCCACGAATCTGAGATTCAAGAAGATAAAAGAGTTAGCTAAAACTTTCCTTCGTGGTCATTGCAAACCAGCTGAACTACAGGATTTCAAGGAACACTACAAGCACACCTTGTTAAACACACTGAATGTTTGCAGAGCAGCAAGAACAGAGAACACTGCACTCCAACAGCTGTTGTTACTTAGAAATAACCGTACGAACCTGACAAATAGCCTTAATCTATTTAATAAGCAAAAAAAAAAAATCAGCGGAGCCCAGTTTCCAACAAGTTTATGGCCCCTTATCCATCCCTTCCTCAGTATTATGAGTTCCTTCCCATGTCCACAAAGGTGATCCTTGATTTGTTCCCTTACACATCTGCTAGCCATACAAGAAGGGAACTGGCAGTACAGAGCCTGACTGAGAGTTATGCACATGCTGTTAAGTCCTGTGACCAGAGGTGCTAGCTCAGTAGCTAAGTTGTAACCACTTTTCCTACAGTGGGGAACGCTTAATTGTGTTGTTTCATCTCTACCCAGATACCCATTTTGTTGGGACTGACAGAACGTAAGCGTAACCTACCACATTCTGCAGGTGTTATCAACAGATGCAGTACATGAGACACAATGTAACCACATGCACCACACTTCCCTATATACCACAGCCTTGCTCTTATGACTACACATTAACTGTGTCTCATACCCTCTGCTACAGTCATGCTAGCCAGTTTCCATTCCCTGATGTTCATGCTGAAAAGCACCAGACCTTCGCTCTTTGAGTTCAAGTCGATAAAATAGCTAGAGTGAGGTCAGGTAAGTAGATATACTCACAATCAAGGAGATAATGATGTGGCCAAAGAAGTGTGACAGAGAAAATTTGAAGCAATAGATTTAGTAACTAGACACCTTAATTTAAGAAGTCCAGTAAAAAAGGAAAATCAAATATTGGACTATCACTTTTGACAAGGTTGTATTTAAATAAACTGAAAACTAATTAAATTTTTATGTCAGCATTTTAACTGCATGATATGCTAGACAAGCATCAGATGTGCTTTATGCGAGACACCTGGGATAGCCCTAGAAACTATGACAGACTCTACCATCATTAATGTTCACTCCAACTCAAGTGGCAAGTTTCTGGAAGCAAGATGACACAAGTTGAAAGAAAAGAGTCAATGTACAAAGCGTGGGGAGGGAAGACACCCAGCAGTGCCCTAACAGCATCCTTAAGCCAGCAGAAACTGGCTCATAGTCTGGCATTAGTAGTACCTCAAACAGGCAAAGCTGAATCATCCACAGTTTAAAACAAAAAGAGAGAACTAGTAAGAAATGGTATTCTAAGCAAGTACAGTGACAACTCTTCTGCAATAATTACCATGTATGCCACCAAATAAAAGAGCAATATGTTAAATAACAAGTCCCTTTCACAACACAAACAGCTGCTGAAACATACTCAATGGGCTATTTAGCCTTAAACTGATCCAGAAAATATTAATCCACAGGAAATGTAGGCAAGTATTGTGTTTTTCATTTTCTAAGCTGCAAACACTGAGCAGCATGAGCACGAAGCATCCACAGACGGTAAGGCCCTTCCTACAGTTTTTTTAAATGAACAGGGGAATTCCTGTAAAGGGAGTGCCCATGCCTTATGCACACCTACTGTGAAAGGAAACAAGACAGAATTCCACAAGTAGGATCACTTACTCAAGAGTAAAGTTTAAGAGTAGATGAGGGCATCTAAGAAAGTTAATAAAGTGTTATGAACCCATCTTATACTACACTATTAAATTAACATTATGCACTTAGAAGTCAACGTTTCCTTCTATTATTCTGTTTTCAGCTTGTGCTAATATATTTAACTCTTTGCATTCACTGGCCAAGGCAAATATCTGAAACACCTATTTGAAAACAGTGCCAGATTTCAATAGTCTTTTAAAGTAATATAGCCTTCTAATAAAAGTAGCCTGGGAAGATCTTAAAATCCAGGGAGAATTACATGACTAGCTATTACAATTCCTGACCGAAGTAAGGAACGTGAAGCTTCTTGTGCACAAGATTTGAAAGGTTGTCTCAGGAAAAAAGTCACAACATACCAAGTTTAAAGAAAAAGCAGTAAAATAATAGAACCTGCTAAATGACTTTAGACACTGCTGTAACTGCAGCATCTAAAATGAAGATAAGACACAAGATGCATCACACATTCCTATTTGTACCTATATGAGAGACAAATTACTTTTTTTGGTAAAAACCTTAACTCCTGCAGACATAGCTTACAGTGTACTGAAATGAACATACTGAAGATTTAGCTCGTTGTTGTACACCAATATTAGTCTTAAATAGAAGAACATACAATTTTAAAAAGAACCATAAAGTAATACAGAAAATTGCAAAACATTCACTAGCTTTCATTAGAGGTCTACCTAGTGCTAAGGTTGCTCAATTTACAGGACAGCAGATCTAAGATTTTCCAAATTAATGGCCATCGGTGCAAGTTTTAAGTTTATTACATCACATAGACTTAGGTAAGCTGGCTACCAGCATGCTTTCCAATTATAATAAAAACAGCAACACGTAGCAATGGTGTAAAAGTCATTTAAAACAGCGAGAGGAGACCTCTCGTTACCTTTTAACGCTACACCTCAGCCCGTTGTTAATACACTGTAAAGAGACGCAAACACTAAATGAAATAGTTTTACAGCAAGTATTTTCTCGGCCATTTAAAAGCACTCGGACTGGACGGCTTCAAGCTACACAGAGCTGGCAGCACCTCAGAGCTCAGCCAGGCGAGCGTCCCCCCTCACCAGCCAGGAGAAAGCTACTGCTGCGGGAATCACCTCACGCCTCTCCGTATCGAGGGGATTTACGGCTCCCATCCCAAACCCTGACAACGTGGGTAACAAGGACAAACACAAGCAGGAAGTAATCAGACTGGCGTTTTTCTTAATTGCTCCAAGAGGGCAAGGGAGAAGTTGGAAACCGTGCGAGAGCCCGCGGCTTTTGCTGTAGTTCGTGACTGGACACAGGCACGAGCTCCCAGAGGTTCCCGCGCCCGGCTACCCCCCGCCTACCCCAGCCACAAACAGCAGCGGCGCCATTTCCTGAGGAGAAATTTAACGCGTAGGCGCCTCTCTCTGCCCGGTAAGTCTCTCAGAGAAGTTTAACGAGGGATTTCTTACACCTGCAGACACCCGCTGCCGCCCCGACGGGAAACCCGGCTCCTGAGGAAGCCCAGCGCCTCCGCCTCCCGCCCCGACCAGCGCGCATGCGCACGCGGCCCCCCTCACAACTCCCCTCCCGCTACGCGGCGCAGGCGCTGTGGGGGGCCGAGCGGGCCGCTGAGGGACGGCTCCCGGGGCGGGGGAGCGGGGGGCGCCGCGGCCGCCGTTTCCCCCTCAGCCGGCGGCGGTAGCGGTGGTGGTGGCGGCGGCGGGGCGGCCGCCGCGCCGCGCTGGGCTGAGGGGAAGGGGCCAGTGCGGCGCGGGAGGTTGTGGTTACTGCCCCCGCCTCAGCCGGCCGCAGTCGCGGCTTTACTTCCCGAAAGAAGTGCGAGGCGGCCGGCGAGGGGAGCGCGTCCCCGGCGCCTGGAGGGTGCCGCCTCCGCCTCTCTCCCCAGCGGTTCTTGCCTCCCCTGTCTGCTGGCGAGCGGCTGAAATAACCGGCTTTCCCCCGGGTTTCTGCAGGGTTTTCTCGGGGGGCAAACTCGGCGGCGGCGCAGCTTTCCACGGGAAGTATGGCCGCGGGGCTCGGCGGCGGGGGAGAGCCAGGTGAGGTCTCTGCGAGCGGTCGGCTTCGCGGGCTGCCCGCCGGCTCCCGAGGCGCCGCGGGCCGGCCCGGGAGCTGCCCCGGGGGCCGGTGGAGCGGGGGGCAGAGGAGCCCAGGCCGGGACGCTGCCTCCCGGAGCCGGGGTCGGGTTCTACAGAGGGCAGAAGCCCTTTCGCCTATGGTTGTAGCAATGAAGGTTTATGTTTAGTGTTTGCTCTAGTGAATATCATCAAAACTATTTTTTTAGTTCGCTGAAGACTAATAATTAAAAGCTGCTAACGAGGGTAATAGTCAAAAACATATGCATTTTTTTGTCATAATGCCTCTTTTCTCTAGGTAAGAAACTACTGCGTTTCCTATGCTTGGCTTACACCTGAAAGGCAAAAAAAGCTGCCTTGCCAGTTGCTCATAAAATTTGCTTTACAATTAAGTGGGTTTTGTTACAATTTTGTTAATTTTAATGTAAGCTTAATATGATTGAATCAGAGTACACTTTAATTACTTACCAGCAAAATACTGGCAAAAAATTCCTTCTGCACAGTTTATATTCCTGTAAACAGGGAACGGGTTGATGTGTTGTCCCAAGAACATTACTGTCCCTGTCGCTAATTAGCATTACGGGAAAACTTGATAGCACAGAAGGAAGTAGGACAAGATCACAGTGCATAAAGTGCTATGGCTGTGCATCACTCAAAAATCAAAATTTCAATTGATACTAAACTTTGTATGACAGCTTTGGGTGGCCAAAGTTGAAAGACCAGCTCTTGATTGCAAGGACCTTAGCAACAGAAAAGCTTCTGTCTGAGCCAAGAGTCATCCCAGCTCAAAAGCCCATATCTTTGTTGAGTTTTGCATAAGTATTTATTATACTGCGATGTGAAAAAATCATGGATTTTCAAATATTGGTATTTTGCTTTTTCATATGTATTTAATTTTTCTGGGTGTAGCTTCTTATTTTACAAATCTTTAGGCTCTAAACAGAGTTCAGACTATTCGCTGTGAAGTGGCAAGAGCTGCCTATTCTGTCTTTAAAAAACTTCATACATTTTGGAAGGTGCCAAATGACAAATTTGAAGTTGGCTTGCATGCCAGCTGAGACATAAGTTGTTTGAGGCCTACTCTAAGTCTGATACATGGATTGATGTTTCTCTTGTTTCATGAATGTGAAATCAAAGTTCTAAAATGCTGAATGTGTGTAATACATATAAAAAGAGATTCTCTAAGCACTATTATATTTAGCTTTCTCGAATAAATATTTGTTGTGTTAAATATGTAGCTGTAAAGAAGGCTCTCGGAATGAAATGCCAGTCTCTGGCACTGATCAGTTATAAATTGAGTTTTACCTGAATGCTTTCTGCAGTATCAGCAGCCAACCCTACAAATAATAATTCATCCGTGCCATTACATATTTTTGTGATAAGCTACGACATACATAGAACTTTTAACAGAATGTATTTAATGATTCACTCTTGAAGGTGAGTACACCTGTAAGGGCTGTTTAAGATTTGTCCCCTTTTGCACCTATGGCCTCTCATGTTTGCAGACTGCTTTGGCTGGTGAGGGCAGCTACTTTCCCCTTTCTGTTCCTTGCATCCTTTTACTATTACCTCCTTTCTGTCCCCTCTGTCTTTTTCTTCCTTCAGAAGATTAGAACCAGAAAAAGGACCATGGGATGTGTATTAAGAAGAATAGGCAAGAAGTTGTTTTAAATCAAAATGTATGCATTACCTTCCTAACTTCCTTTTTCTTCCTCTTTACCCATTCCAGTTACAGAGGCGTCACTCAGATTCTTATAGAATAGCATAGAATATTTCGGTTGGAAGAGAGCTACAAGGATCATCTAGTCCAACTGCTTGAGCAATTCAGGGCTGACCAAAAGTTAAAGCATGGTATTAAGGGCATTTTTCAACTGCCTCTTAAACACTGACAGGCTTGGGGCATCGACCGCCTCTCTAGGAAACCTGTTCCAGTGTTTGACCACCCTCTCAGTAAAGAAATGCTTCCTAATGTCCAGTCTAAACCTCCCCTGGCGCAGCTTTGAACCATTCCCATGCGTCTTGTCACTGAATATCTGGGAGAAGAGATCAGCACCTCACTGTAGAGAGCAATGTGGTCACCCCTCAGCCTCCTTTTCTCCAAACCAGACAAGCCCAAGTCCCCAGCCGCTCCTCACAGGACATGCCTTCCAGCCCTTTCACCAGCTTTGTTGCCCTCCTCTGGACACATGCAAGGACCTTCACAGCCTTCCTAAATTGTGGGGCCCAGAACTGCAGACAGCACTCGAGGTGAGGTCGCACCAACACTGAATGCAGCGGGATAATCACCTCTTTTGACCGGCTGGTTATACTATGTTTTTGTTAGATCAAAGAACACTCCGTGAACAAGTGGAAAGAGCTGATATTTCTCCCTTCCAACTGTCTGCTGGCTCTTTCATTTGTAGTACAAGTAGTCTCTGAAATCCCAATAGCCAAAGTTAGATGAGTAAGGAAGAGTGATGCCTCAGTTGATGTTCCCAGCTCAGCAGTGTGAAATCTCATTACTCATTATGCTTTGCTGCTTTCGGAAAAAGCAGATGCTGACAGATTGCATTTCTTCATTCTTGTTTGGGTTTCTTCTGGATATACTTGAGTGTTCAGATCCATTTATCAGTGAAGCTCTCTTGACCTAAGTTTGTTGAAAGTTTATTGAGAACTGCAGGGTTGAGTTCCCAAGAACAGGTTCATTGTCAAACATCCACCTAATTGAACTGGACACACAATGTGATTTGTTGCACTTAGACCTCGTGAGTCATTAAGATGTGTATGTGTTTGTGGGTTTTCTAGGCAGAAACTTCATTTTTTGTAATTTCTAAAAGAAAACAGAAGGAATATGAAAGAAACGGAGTTCATTATTATTACACAGTCTTTGTAGGCTTTTTCAAGTTCTATTTTCATTAAAATAATTGTGTTAAATGGAAGAATTTTATGAAACACATTGTGTGCCTTCAAAGCACTGCACCTTTAAACATATTTCTGACTGCCAGTCAGGTTTATCTAGATAATGGCCCGTGTTGTAGCTATGATTCTCAAACTTTGTATTTTTCAGATCAGAGGCTAAACGTGGCACTCGGACAGTATGAAACAGATGAGATTTTGAGAGCTGCTGCTGAGCAGGTATGTGAACTCAGGGATGGAAGTAGTAAGAGTTTTTGTGATGAGGGTTTGAGACAAACATCTTTGCATACATAGAGCACAGCCCACTTCAGTGTGGCCTGGCCTTGCTTTGGGTCCATCACACAGCTCTAGAGCTGCTTGTTGTTTTTCCAAGCAGCAGCAGCAGAATGAAACTGTCATAACAGTGAATTCCGGTATCTTTGGTGCATTTTCAAAAGTTTGTCACATGCAGGAGAACATATCCCTGCAAGAATACTTGTTTTCTGCTTTAGTAGACTTTTTCACTTCTATAGACTTCTCTTTTCCGTGAGATTGGTCTCATGTGAAGATAACGTTTTGTGCTGGGCACCATACGCCTGTCTGAAAGTCTATGCAGAAGCTAGGGCATCAGCATTTTCGGATGCCAAGATGCATGGAAGTGAACTTAGCACTTACACAAACTTGTGATTGTTCTTTTAAGAGCAAGATGATTCCCCCTCAGATGCAATTATGCTTTATATCAGAGCATCTCCGGGGAAAAAAAAAAAAATAATTTTTTCAGATTGGGCCAGCACTCAAGGATTTTTGAACATAAAGTGGAAGTGATCATGTGGAATATTGTGTATGATTACAGTGCAGACAGAACAGCAGCTTTGGGTTGTGTGTAAACATTTAAAACTACGTGCACTCATGTGCAAGTACTAATTAATAAAGTATATCATTACAGAAAAATGCCCCTGGTGTTGATGGCGTATCAGGATCCAGGATGATGAACCAAAGGTAACTGATTCCAAATGATAAGTGGGAATACTACAAAGTATTCAAAAGAAATTGTCATATGCTTTTAAAAGTGTAAATATCCAGGTGAACCTCGTCTTATGTACACGTTAATGGCTCTGGGAACTTGGGAATGGAGGTCTGTGAAAGTGTTCCTGTAGCAGTTGTTTTTAGATGCTATTCTGTTTATTCAGTAAATTAAATATATGACTTTTCTTGCACAATCTGTAAAGTAAAGGATGAGAGATGAATGAAGGAATTCTCTGGTCCAAATTTTAAGGTAATAAACAAAAGCGCAGGTAAGATTGTACTGATCTAGGTAACACAGGTAACTTCTGTCTGTTGAGGTCATATGGATGTTTTTAAAAATGCTTATTTGACAATCTTCAGCTAACAGTTGCCTATCAGTAAATTGTTTAATAATCATTGTCATTTCCTTTCTGTTATAAAAATAACCTATCCTTTCTTGTTAGCTTTTAAGGCATTACCACTCTAGACTAATACAGAACTTCCAGAGGATTACTATCATTTACAAAAATATTAGGAAGAAAAAAGTATATTAGTAGAACTACATTATTTTACATTCTCATAGGCCACTCTACTGTTGTATGTGAAAGCAGTTATAAAGTCTAGTCTTTAATCGTTTGGGATTCTATGGATGAAATATTAATGTTGTATTAATGCTCATTTATAATGTCCCATGTTCTAGTTCTGTTATACAGGAAAACTGCTGTTAATGACCGTACTTTAAAAGTAGTAATTAAATTTGTTCATTTGATTCTGGTCAATGTCAAGCTTGGAAATAAAGTGACTGTTTTGTTCTGTTAAGAATTCTGTAAAAGTAATTAATTATCAGAACAATGTTTCAGCCTTTACAAAATTTATTCTAAGCATGTTTTTCAACTTTTTAGCTTGTCAACTCTAATCACAGAGTATGATAAACACTTGGAAGAAATGAGAGAACAGCTGCAGTTTTATCAGGTATGGATGTTCGTAACATTTCAGACTGTATATTCTTAGTATTTTATAGTATTCGTATTTAGGCCATCAGTTTTTGTCAATAAAGGAAAGGGTGCCCGCACCATGCTTCACAAACTTGCTGGACTGCAGTCTGCCTCAAATGGATGAACAGAGAGCTTTCTATGAAAAGGCTGGGAGACTGTCCAAATTGCACAGGTTACTGTGTGTTTGGAGAAGTAGTGTAGTGAAATGAAACATGCATGCTTTATTTCTCTAGATGTTCTGGTATGGTTGCAGGTATTTTCCTAGGTGATGTTCAGATGAGGCAGCTGTTTCCCCCTTTCCTTACAGGTCTGATCTTGGCCATGCAGTCCAGCTCAGTCCTGCAAGTGTAGATACACCCAGCCTTCTTCATTCTTAATAATTCTTCAGATTCAAATAATGCTGTAAATGTTTATTGTCATGGAGGCTGAGGTGGAGGGGGACTGTCCTCCTTCCAACCACAGAAAAATGAAAATATTTAATGCTTCATATGATCACCAAAAAGCAAAGTGATATGTTTAATAATTAAAACGTGGCATACAGAAAGCAATTTTTACTTGCGATCTTCATGCAGAAGTTATACTCTGGTTTTGGTTTAATGCACTTAATTTGTTTGCTCTGTCCATCAAAAAGATTCTGCAAATACAGTCGTCAAGCTTGGTGGATTTTAGAAGGCAATAGAAGCACTATGGTGTTGCCCTGTTTAGTTAACAAAACAGTCCATTTGACTCATGTAACTGAAGCTTCTCCTCAGTTAATTCCTAAACTCTTATCTCAAATGCTTCATGCATAAAAGATGAGAGTAATTGTCCCGGTTTTGGCTGGGATGGAGTTGGTTTTCTTCCTGGTAGCCGGTATGGGGCTGTGTTTTGGGTCTAGGTTGAGAACAATGTCGATGATACACTGATGTTTTGGTTCTTGTTAAGTAGTGCTAAGTACTTGCTAAGTGGTGCTCACACTGGTCAAGGACTTTTCAGCTTCCCATGCTCTGCCAGGTGCACGGGAGGCTGGGAGGGGGCACAGCCGGGGCAGCTGACTCAGACTGGGCGGGGGCTATTCCATACCACGTGACGTCATGCTCAGTATATAAGCAGGGGAGTTGGCCGGGGAGGGGTTCGGTCGCTGCTTGGGGGACGTGCTGGGCATCGGTCGGCGGGTGGTGAGCAATTGTACAGTGTACCGCTTGCTTTGTATTACTACTGTTCTATTTTTTTTTTTATTTTACTTTAGTTATTAAACTGTTTTTATCTGAACCCACGAGTTTTTCCCCTTTTGCCCTTCCGATCCTCTTCCCCATCCCGCCGGTGGGGGGTGAGCGAGCGGCTGCGTGGTGCTTAGTTGCTGGCTGGGATTAAACCACGGCAGTAATCCACTGTATCTCTAAAAGAACTTAGTTAATTAAGAATCAATCTGTAAAAGCTATAAGAATACCAGAAGGTAAGTTTAGTGCTCATAATAACTTCTGAATGCTGAGGTATAACAGGACTTAGCAGCTGTTAAATTTAAGTGGCACCCTGTGACTTTCCTTAAAGAAGAAAGTGACTTTCATTTACTGTATTATACGGAATTAAATTCTCCATCTTTTACAGTATCAGTCAGAATTAAAAGATGAAAGAATTACTGAAGTTTCTGTCACTTAAATGAGTGCTTACTCTTGCATGGTTTGTTTTTTGTGTTAGGCACAAATGAGTGAGATGAGACTAAAATTTGAACAAGTCACCGAGGAAAATGAAAGGTAAATAATTGCACTGCCCTGTTACTACTGCTGTTTGGCTTGATTTCTAAACCTTAGAAAGCTTTTTTTCTAGGACCTTGAAATCTTTTGAATCCACTTAAGAGTTGAAGATCTCATACTCACAAGCTTAATGTTAGAGTCTTTAAGTGCTTAATGCAGATTACAGCACCAGGTTTAGGAGATTTAACCATATCTCTAGAAGAACTAGATATTAAACTATTTCAAATTCTCTTGTGTTTATAGAACATAATTTAATAGATTTAAATTTGAGTTAGAAGTAAACAGTATGTACAGATTGAAGGTACGGTATACTTCAGTTGTTAAAAAAATTCCTGTTAAAGAAAAACTTTGCTGAACTTACTTCTTTGAATTTCAGGCTGCATGCAGAGTTGAAAGAGGCTCTTGAGAAGCAACTGGAGGCTCTTCCTTTCATGCCTCTGGGAAGTGATATTCCTGCAGATGAAGGAATAGTGAGAAACCTTCAAGAACAACTACAACTGACGAATCAAGTGTGTGAGATGAAACATTTTTACTGTTTTATTTCTCTTGTTGTGCATTCGCAGATGAGGGGAAGCTGTTTTATTTCTTTGTTCAGAATTCATTTGTTCAGAGTTCCTTGAGACTGTTTTGAGGCCCTCTTGACTTTCTGTAGCTAAAGAAACACGTACCTACACTTTCAACTTAAAAACCTGAAGGAACTTTTCTCCTGGATTCATATAGGAAGTTTTTAATATTCATTTGTGCCTGTAATTTTACCTAGTTGACTTGATCTTTATATTGAATTCCTGACCAGGAAATTAATGAAAAACTTTGTTTGATTCAAGTTTTTGTAGTAGCTTGTCATTTTAATCAAAGATGTTGTAATGTGATGTAAGGAGGCAAGTATATGTGGGATATAGAAAATAGTATTTAAATCTGAAAAGATAAGGAAAATTGTTTGAGCTTAGTACAATGATGTATCAATCCTGTTGCATATGATTAAGTTGAAGTTAGTGACAGCTGAATTTTAGTATTTGAATATTACATTTACTGTAGGCCTACAGTAAATACCTGTAAAAGTTTGAGCTAGAAAAAAAATCTTGAAAACTTGCGATTTACTTGTAGGTGGAATTTGAACTTGTAAGCATCTGTTTTTCTGCATCTGAATTTGGTATTTTGTCTGTGTGGTTGTAATGTGTGCAGAGAAAAGTACAGAAAATGGCATTTCTTCAAAACTGAAGTTAAGACTTCTCTAGAGAATGATAGATGAAGGTAAATGTGCTGCAATAGAATATTTTATGCAAATCATTGTTCTGTAACTTAGGAAAAAGAACAAGCAATAGAGCTCTGGCAGACTGTATTAGAGGAGCATGATCGACTCCAGCAGCAGTACCAGGAACGCATGACTGAAACGCAGATTCACGTGGCTGAAAGGCAGAAGCAGAAAGTAATTTTCATTTATATTTTTGTTAATTTTGGAATGTCTTTCTGTACTGTAGAGATTCTGGGTCTGTGTGTAGTCAAACTGAAGTGGGGGGGTTCTGAAGTGATGTGGTCACTGATTCATCAGCTTAAATGCACCGTTACAAGTGGAAAAGTTCTTTATTTCAAATATATGGGCAGGAACTTGGGGAATGCGCTGAGTCTGAGTCTTAGCATATATATATATGTATATGTGCACAAGATATGCATGTGCATATAAATAATCCTGTGTTTGAGTTGCATGGTTGGAAATCTTCAGTAGAGTTCAACATCTGAAAAAGCTGCTAAAGATTTCTGAATTCTAAGGTGGAAGTCTTTCATGTTTTCTCCTATGTTTGAATCCTGAATTTTGTCTGTAAGATCACAGTGGGATAGTGGGAAAAATAGTCTCATTTCCTGCTCTCATTCAGTAAAGCAGCATGTGTAAACAGATGAAAAATCAAGTTCACCCGCATTCTTCTAATGCTAGCTTGTGTTTAGCAGCCTGTTTCTCTTCTGCTGTTTCTGGGGAAGGCCTCTCAGGAAATCTTAGTTCAGAAAAGAAGCTGTTTTGCCCTGACGAGCTATATAAAGATGCTCAATGTGTGAAGAACTAATAGAAACTTCATGCCTGTATGTACCTTGCTACAGATATTTCTAGTTCTGTAAAGAGATGCTACAAACTTTTAACATTTGCTTTCCATTTTCCACTACGCTAGAGTTGGGTGCAGTTACAGCTCACCTGTATGCCAGAATTTTTTTTTTACTGGTTTTTGTTCTTTTGTGGTATTAAGTCCACCTCAGCAATATGCTCTTTTCCGAGAAACAGGAAAAATATCTGTACAGCTATTGTGCTCTGTCAAGTTCCATAATTATTTCAAGTAGTAGTTATGAGGACTCTTATCTACATGTAGTTCCAACTTTTTGCTCCTGTTCTTTCTATTAGATTATTTCTTGCGTTGCATTGTCAGTTACTGGTAACATACACATAGTAGAGCACACAGAGTCACTGGTAGCCGTTGGAGGGTTTAGGGCTGTCAGATTCCACTTTTGGTAACTAAATTCTTGGTGGATTTTAATGCCATTATAACAAGAACAAGGTTGAGCTGCCTTTTATTCTTAAATGCTACTGGTCTCCCACAGAAAAAGACTTCTCAGTTGAATAAACTTTTTTGTTTTACGTTTTGCTTTTAATGGAGGAGCAGAAATAGCTATCAGAGGTAAACAGAAATAGGTAAGACCAACTAGAATTAGAACTGACAGAAAGCAAAGGTGAGAGAGGATATCGTTGTAAGGGTTGGACACAGTAAATAAGGGAGTTGTTGGAATAGGTTTCTGGCAAATACTTGGCCTTGAGGCTGTTAAACACAGCACAACTAGTAGATATTCCAGCTCAGGGACTTGCGTCCTCTCTATGCTGTGAAGACACTTGGCATGCTGCAGATAATTTTTTTGTGTTATGCTCGTTTTCCTAGGAAGACAGGGTTCATGTTCAGGGACTCAGGAGTTGAATCGAGCAATTTTTTTGTATGGATGCAAAACATCCTATATGGCAAAGAGCAAATGAAACATGTCCATACAGGTATTTTTTTAATTAAGGGGTACATGTCTGCTACTGTGCTTAGCAAAAAGGCTTAGCAGCATTGTAGTCTGGGTGGCTCTTTAAAGGCACTACTCATGTATGCTTTCATATTTTGATAGTAAGTGTGTATGAGTTTTGGAAGGAGGCAGTTTCTAACTGCTTGAAATTCAGATACGTTTTTCAGTAGTAAATCTAATTTGCCAGATTACTAGGTCAACAGCTAAAAGCAATCTAACTGAAGTCTACAAAGGCACATTGAATTTCCTGCAACATGTATAAATTTTTTTGAAAATGTTTTCGGTTGACTATGAAACTCTAATTATACACTCTTTTTGATGATAATGATTATAAGAAGCTCTGAATTATCTTTTTAGGATCAACTGACTGGCTTTCAACAGTTGACTCGGCAACTGCATATAGCCAATGAGAAAATAGAGTTGGTAAGTAAAACCTTCTGAACAGTGACCTAGTAAATTATGGTTTTTTCCTACTAGAGCCTCAAAGTATAAAAGAAAAGCAAAAAGGCCTTCATACATACCTGGTTGGAAAAGAACTCGTGCTACTCAGATTTGCCAGCTTCTCTAGGGACCAGTCAGAAATCAAGTAGTAATGGCTTTTTTCCTGAACTCAAAACACCAGGTCAGGGTGATTGAGAAGTTAGCTCTTAATATTATGTGAGCTCTTTCTTCAAGAAGTCAGCGGTAAGCTTACGCTCGGAATTTTAGTATGTGGTGAGTGTAAGTCACACATTCAAAACCATCTTCGCGAAGGAAAAATTTATTTAAATGATGGCCTCCTATGTATGCTAGCTCTGACACATAGTTATTGATTCCTAGTTTGGCACTGCTGGCTTCAGTGTCTGTCATTGACCTTTTCAGGGATTTTTCTGAGCTCTAATCATCTTCTAGAGCTTCATCCATATCCTTAGATAGTGAGACTTCTTAGTCTCTAAGCTTTAGCCTTTCAATATTGACAAAAAAATTTAATACGGTAGAAAGACTCGAAGTTTCTAGCTGAGCAGCTTCTTCTCTGAAAGACATGATTCCTGCGTGAATTTTGATTAATGTTTGTCTTGGATACTGGCAGTGCAAAAAGACTCCCAACCTGCTCTAGGCAGTCTGCTCTCTTCTGTCTTTATCACTGGTACTTTTTTCCCTCACATCTGACCTGTTGTTAAAATATAAGTCTGTTTCATTGGTGTGAAATATTGCAGGTATGAAGGAAAGATTACTACGTTCTTTGTCACAGTGCCTCTTATTGAAAACTTTTATATTGCCATTTTTTTCTTTCCCCGCTTTTTCTATTCTGTTCAAAGCAAGTCAAGTCTTCAAATGTTCTTTGACTATGTTTTTAAGGTGGCTAATCATTCTTCTTGCTCACCTTGAAATTCTTTCCAGTTGTGCCATCGTTCTTGAACTGTGGTGCTGGAAACAGTGCAATACTCCAATTGAACCCTTTACAATGTTGAGTAGTATATTGCAGATTACTACAGAATTGTATCTTGCAAGCAGTTGTCCTGTTTACAAGCTATTTCGTTAGTATTAATAAAAGCAAAATAATGCACTCAGAGAGGAACTTTTGCCTTATGTAGTCAGTGATGGTCTCAAAATTAACTATTCTCTGAAGGTAGATACTTTGGAGTTACTGGGAGGTTGCTGTCTGAAAACAGTCTCAAGCAAAAACAATGATGAGCTTTTAAAGCAGTTTTGCCTGAGGATTTGGAAGTTACAGACTGTTTGATCTGCTGTTACAAGCAAATCAGTAGTAGGCACCTCAAAAAAATAGAATCACTGAATGCTTAAAATCATAAAATTGGAAAGAGATGATGTGGAGAGGAGAGTGTGAAATAGGTGAACTCTTTGAAGGAGATGAAACAGATGATGTTAAGATAATTTGTTTGCGATATCCAGAAAAACATTTGCAAGGTCTATTACCAAAGGCATAAAAATGTCATGGAATAAAGAAGCATGCCCTTTCTTGAACTAACAAACTGAAAAATAGGAAGTGAAGAGACAGAGTAATTAGTCACGTTTTTTATTGTGGTAAAACAGCTGTGTTTCCGAGATGTGCTCAGGTTAGAGTTGTTCAGCGTATTTATAAGCATTCTGGAAATGAGATTCAGTATTGAGGCAACAGTATTCACTACTGATGTTAAACTATTTAGGGTAGTGAAAAGTGAAGTAAACTGCAGAAATTTGCAGAAAGATCTCATGATGTTGAGTATCTGAGTGAATTTTATCTGACATTTCATTGGTATTAATAAAAGCAAAGTAATACATGTGGGCAAGAGGGAGCTTTCACTTTGGGTACTCTGTGGTGGTCTTGAATTTAACTGTTACCACTCGGAATAGGTATTTTAGAAGTAGGAAGTGTCTGAAAATAATTCTTAGCAACAGTCAAAAAAGCAAGAAGAATGTTAGCAATTATTAGGAGAGGAGGGAAAAGGAATATATTGTGCTTAAGTCCACAGTACAGTAGCATCTTGAATGTTGCCTGCAGTTGTGGTCGTCTCTAATATCTGAATGTAGATATATGTAAGATCTAGAGAAGGCTGCTAGGGTAACAAAAACATGAAATGATTCTCAAATGAGAAGGCAGTTGAAGGAGAATGACACCTCCAGCACTATGGCTGGCATAGAAAAAAATAAGAGAGGAGCAATTGCTCATTGCTTCTTGTCTCTAAACAAAGGAATTCTTCCCAGCAATATCTGGTCTACTGTGGTACTCATTGTGACAAGGTATTCTAGACACCTAAATTAGATGGGAATGCGGATGGCAGGTCTGAGCTATTGCAATTCTCATCTCGGGAAGTTCTTACACTACCAAAATATGGGGAAAGAAGGGGAGGATTAGGTAACATCACTCTGCATTTGTCTTTCTAAAATACTCTACATAAACCTTGGCACTTGGAGACCAGCCACAGTGTTAAATAGACCGTATTGGCTGGTTTTGTGGTATTATATTCTGTAGGAATGCCCTATAACAATTCCGAATATGTAACATTTTCAATACAGTAAGTAACATGTTACAAATATCTCCTTATTTTGCAGAGCAATCAACAGTTTCTGAAAACTGTAACAGAACAGAATGTGGAACTAGAGCAGCTACGAAAACAACTGAGGTATAAACCAGGCAATTTAAAAAATTATTAAGTATCTTTTCTATAGCTTTTTCTAACCTGCTGCTGTATCATGGGCCTTGTTTGTACTGCAAACAGACTTGATAGTGATAGTTACAATGGTTTCAGTTACTGCCTCTTCAGTTTGTTACAAATGTGTGCATTGTTAGTGTTAGGGTGGCATATTTCCAGTTAGTGGTGTTTGGTTCAGCTGTTTCCTGAAATAGTCAACATTTGACCCTTGATTTGAAAGGAACAAAGTGTCAGTATCACAACAAAATTGACTCTGAAGATAGGTTTTCAGTAGAATACAATGTGCTCAAAATCCAGTTACATAATTACTCATTGCAGTTCTGAAATATGAATGTTCAAAGTAGTTTCAAGTTTTACTGTTTTTAATAAAATTTCCATTCACTGTTTCTCAATAAAGAGCTCTACACCATAGGCTCTTTGGAAGTTAGAGGTAAGAGAAGCGCTAATTATATTCCTGAAGTATATCAAGAAAAATGAGGAAAATATCTGCGACACAATTTCATGATTATTAGTATTTACCACCATAGTCTGTTCAATGCCAGTTTACCGTATCTGTTAACTCTTTTAATTAGTGATGGTTGAGGTCAAAGTAAAATTTAATTTCAGTAAACAGTGGATTTGTGGACTGACAATAAAAAGGAAATGGATTATTATTCATTATTATCAACCAGTAATATTTTTTTGTATAACATTACCTAAAGCTTTAAATAAGCTTTTAAAATAAACTTTTAAGTTTATAAGCTTAACGTTTATAATGTACTTAATTTTGGTCTAATTATTAAATTTTCCTTTGATTTTAGTGATTGTACTTTCCTTTGATACTGTGATTAAAATATTTAATATGGTTGGACTGCTATGATGTTTTAGTTAGTTTTATCTTTAGATTTTTAAAGAATGTCACCCAAAAATGGTAAAAATAATTTCCATTTTTATGTAAACAGTTAGAGATGGCTCTGTATGTTTGTGCATGCCCATGTGTTCATGCACTCAATTTTGTATGCAGCTTTTGCAGGTAATGCTGGTATTTAGGAACCTAGGTTGGCTGAATGCATGCTGATAACTGATTTTATCCCTCCAAGAAAGAAAGGCTGCATCAGGCATTCCCTCTCCTCTCTTCCAAACCCATGCCAAATATTACATGAAGAGCAATTGGTATCTGTTGTAATGCTAAGTGCTTATCACTGTAAAGATTGGGTGTTATACAAATTCAGCATCTGTTTAATGAGCCTAGTTGTACAATTAGTAGATATTAAAGTTACCATGTCACAATACCCACAGTAAAAGATACAGCTTTAGAGTGAATTAACAGATTCATTGCTGTTGAATATTGGTCATTGTTGAATATTTATTAACCAATTTAAAAATTAGTCTTTTTTTCAAGATTGGTTGTATCCAAACTTTCTTGCTGTTAGAGCAATAAAAATTAGCTGCTTCTAGTATTAAGCTTTCACCCCCTGCTTGGTGTGTTATGGTTTACTTACTAAAATAATTTTATTTGTTTTAAACAATGTTTATTTTTACATTTCCTTTGTATAATAAATTTAGGACCAGAACCTGCTTACAAGTGCCAAGTTACCTCAGTGGCTGAAGATGTGTTTTTGAGGGGGGTTGTTAGCACCTCTCATTTTTATTAGCCAAGATTTTTCCATGGAAAAACTATTTTCAAAAATAGTGTGTTTTGGAGAAGGAAAATGTTGTGACAAGCAATCAAAGATTAAGGTGGTATTCAGGGTATTTGCTACAATAAAGTATTTCCAAACTCAGTCATCACTTGCAATTTGCTTGTGCATGCTACTATTTAATTCTTAAAAGGGAAAGAACATCATTTTCACATTCCTACTTTTTTGGAATTTCTTTCCTTGCAGAGGGTATTAGTATTGAATTACTGGTTTGGTATCTCATTCAGCTATAAATCTTTGGTCTTGCATTGACATGCTTACATTGACTCACGTAATAAGTGGGTATGAAAGCAATTAGCATTAACTGAACCTATTTTAGACATTCAATAAATGCTATCAGCATTCGGTTTATTACTGCGTTTCTAACACTCTCAGCGGTTTTGATTAAAAAAACAAGCAAAGAAAAAAAACTTAGTCATTCAGGTTGTGGTTGTGCAGCCAGTTGAGTGTGTGTTGTCAAAATTACAGATGTCATGATTTCCTTTGGTCTCATCTTTATTTCCTTTTTTTTAAAAGGAAACTCCTTTTTAGGCTTGAACCTTAGTGTTATATGAAATTCTTTAATGATACCACTTTGATCAAATGATTTAGAATACGGCATGACAAGCAAAATGGCCAAACTCTTTGATTCATAGCCAAGCAGACACACAAGGATCTGTGTGACTGTCTATATGGCAATGAGCTTGGATAGTAGAAGGGAAGCGCATGTTTTCTGCTTAAACTGCTGCTTCGGAAGTAGGTGTATTAAAAGCTAGAAGTCCCTGGGACTGACTGAAAGCTAGTGGATCATCGTGCTCTGAACTTTTACTCACACATGCCCAAATATCTATGCATATTTTTGATTAGTTGCTGTTTTATAAATAGTGAAATTGTGAGTGACTTTAGACTTCCATCTAAGTATCCACTGGGCTGGAGTAGTCATCTTCCTTCTCATTTCAGAACACTAGATTGCTGATGTAATATGTTCTAGCTGGGCAAGGCTGCTCAACACCTGTGGTTTAAGTCAATCAAAGCAGTTAACTGCATGCCATTAATCAATAAATGGACAATCAGTGGCCTATACATTAATGATCAATGTTAATAATATAACAGGTAAACTGTGATACTAGGCATTTGCAATATATTAATAAACAAACACAAATCTATAAACAGCCTTCTGTAATTAATCCCGTGAAGTACTGATCTCACACACTCTTGCTTGCTTGCCCTTATATAGGTACACACACCCTCTCTCACGTGAAGCATGGATTAAAAGTGTGTGCACAGGTACTCCCTTGTGGGGCAGTACACGTGCCCCATCTGCACACCCCTCCCGCTGGAGGTGTGGGTGCTCCAGCTTTGTGTGTGCTTGTGCTGCTTGCTGAAGTCTGCTAGCGGTGCCCTGCTGAGAAAGGACCCCGTGAGTTCCCACGCACACCCGATAGGTTGGTCCCCAGTTATTTCACCCCGGGCTGCGACCTGGGTGCAGGCTACTCACGGTGTCTGGTGGGGCGGCTGCTCCCGGGCACGGGAGAAGGTGGCAATGCCCATGGGGCAACTCCTGGCAGGGTCAAACACAGCTTCGCTGCTGGGCTGTCACTCTAAGGTCTGTTGCCCACATTCACAAGTTCTCATGTTTCCTTTCAAGCTGTTGTCTTCTCACAAGTCTCTTTGTAACTGTTGAATCTGGCTGGTGATGATCATGCCAATTACAATGTTTGTCGCCGTTACTCTCCCCATAGCATTCTCAGTTTTGGGCAAAGAGGCTCTCAGAGGAATTTTGTGTCTCTAATTATGGGCACTGGTTACACTCGCATTCCTCTCTGATCAGCTAAAAGTTCTTGCAACCGTAAAAACAGTACTATGTTATACTCACAAAGCTAATGACAGCAGCTCTATGTAGCTCTAAAGTGCGTGCTGCAGTCATTCTCAAAGAAGCGTGGAATATTTTCACCAGTTGTTTCTCTACCGTGAAGTTACGTAGATGTAGCCTGCATGGATTATATAGCATATAATGCAGACAATTCTAACCCTTTTGGATGTTTTTAATAGATTTACACTGATTTATGGTGATAGAGTAACAAGTCTGGAGAGGAAAAGTAGGTTTAAAACAACCCCAACTTACACGTAAAAGAATTTAGGTTTGTGTGGCCTAGACTGAGTGTAATTTTGGAGCTTTCAATATTGCTAAGCTTATAAATGTGTGTTGATGAATTTTAGGTATTTTAACATTAATATATAGCAAAGTATACAGTCTGACACACGTAGCCATAAAACACGTTAAACATGCTGACCTTACCCAAAATAAAGTATTGAAATTTGGGCAAAAACTCCTTAAGAAGTGTTTGAGAACTGAGTCATTGCTTCTCATCAGTGTTAACATAAACTCGATGTAAAATGTGCAGTTACGCTGTACTGTTTACATACTATTTACGTGCTATTACGCTAGCTATTAAGGGGCCATAATCTGCCGTGCATGGAGACAATGTAATATTTGATGTATTTCTGTAGAGAATTGAGGTTTGAACAGATTTCACTTATTTATATGCTAGAATTTTTATTAAAACATTTATTAGTGCTTTAGTGTTTCAAAGCTCTGTTGGCATTGCTAGGACAGAATCTTGGCATTGCTAAGGCAGGTATCTGCATTTCAGAATCTTAAAGCTTTTAAACAGAGGTAACTTGCCAAGATTATGATAAAGATGTATTGCACAGTGAAGACTAAAAGCTGCATCCTTAGAATCCATTTATTGCTTGTTAAACACACACCTCTGAATTTGATCTGGATCTGAATTTGGTCATTAAAACGCATTTTTAATACTTAGGCTGTCCTGCATTTTATGACCTCTCTATATTTTTCTTATTTTTCCCTTCTTATGCTGGGTTTTGAGTTTTTATTTTGTTTGGTTTTTTTTTACAGCACACGTTAAATATTTTGAAATATTTTGGGGGAAGCAACTGAATGTCCTCATAAACTTAACAGTACTTTTTGTAGGAGAAAGATGCATGATTCAGATGGAATAAGATCAAAGGTTTGGACCTGCAATGAGGACCATGTGTCTGGGAATAATGCTTTTATGTTTGTTTTTGCTTTTTAAAGAAATTATAACAAAGTTAGCTTTCCTGATTAATTAAGCTGAAATTAAGTATTTGCTGTAGAATTGCTGGGATTATGTACATTTTGCTTAAGAGTTCCATATAGATATAATATGCTCTTGTCTTTTATGCCATTACATCAAAATTATTATTGCTCTAAGGAATTTTTGCTTGAAGTTGACCCTTAACAGTATTAAATATTTTCTAGCGTCTTTCATGGCTATTGGTGCTCCAGTTTGCATTAGCTTATCTAATACATTTGCTCTTTTTTAACTTCATCATACATTCAATCATCGGTCTTTAAATTTAGCCTAAGATGCAGCCTGAATAATTGGGTTACACCCCAGGTGAAGGACTCTCTCTGTCTTTCTGTTCCCAAGTCAGAGGAGCAGGAGGGTTGCTCATTCAATAAGCTTTTCTACTGAGGAGGAAGTCTGATTCATTAACTAGTCCTTTTTTTTTTTTTTTTTTACCCTTTTCTGTTTCAGCTCATCAAACCTCTCCAGATTACAAAGCACATCAGTTAAATTCTTCAGAAGTGGTTAATTTTTTTTTTTTTAAATTCCTAGTCAAATTGCTTTAAGAAGGGAAATCTAATTCTGAAAAAGATTTCTTTGTTAAGTATCTGTGGCCAATTATATGTAAGTTATTGAATCACTTAAAGTTTTTGATTGCCTAGTCCTCCAAAATATTTAATCAACACATACACCTTCTCGTTCAGCTATCTTTAAGCAGTAATTTGTTTAATGAATTTGGTGTTCCTCTCTCACTGCCACATAGTAAGAAAGGGAAGAAGGGGGAAACCTTTACTGCCCTGTAGGAACAGTATTACGAAATCTGACTGCCCTGCACAGCTATTTCCAAAAAGTTGTAACGGAGTTGGTTTTTTCCCCTATAGTAATTGAAATGTAATTCATAGACTGTTTTCTTTATACAGGCAAGCCAAAATAGATGGGCGGACAGCAAATGCTAAGGTTGATGAAATGACCAGATTGACAGAGAAGCTTCAAGGCCAGTTGGAGAGAAAGGTATTCTTGAGAAAGGAATGATTTTCTGTTGCAATTTAACGGCTCGTCAGTTATCTGAATGCTGACGTTAAATTAATTGCAAGTTATTCTCTAACTTGTTTTATGTTAGTATATCTTTATTTTGTTCAGGGAAGCTCAGATGATGTCTGAATAATACGTATATTCTTTCTAGGAAGAAGATGTGCTATCTGCCCAGCAAAGAGAAACAGCATCTGACAAACGCTTGCAGGAAATGCAGTCTAGTATAAAACAATTAGAAACAAGGTAAAGATAGCTCGTTCAGTGTTAATAACAGGATACATGCAAGTGAGATAAAATATTACGTCTTTTTCAGCCTCTCGGGTTTGTGTTTCTGAGCAGTTCTGTGTTCTGAAAATATCTTATGCTTGACTGCTCTCCATCTTATTTGTTCTATTCTGCAACCTTTCAGAACAGCTTCTGATTTCAGTGTGTTTAAAATGATAAAACAGACCACCTGATTTTATTGACTGTAATGGAGAAAAAATGAGGCATATATTTTTCATTCTAGTGCAGAAATTTTAGTTACTCAACTCTCGTTAGCTTTAGGTGGAGTTCTAAAGAAAAACATTCAGACTGAAATTTGAAAATGTTTATGTAAACTAGCTGGTTTTGAGGTGAATACAGATTTTTCCGTGTTAAATAAGATTTGGTTTCAGGTCTTAGTTCAGCAATCTTTATGCAAAAAAGATTATTTACTAAAACTGTTAAAGCACATTTCTTAACAATAAATGTTAGTTACAAAAGTAGTTTGAATACCTGCTAAGGAGTAGAACTTTAATTCCAGCACTGTCTACTGGAAGATCTAAGACTCGATCAGGTTCTTTTGTCTGGGTTTTTTTCCCCCCCTTCACTTTCCAAGGATATCACACTTAGCTGAGCGCAGTGATTTTGATTCAAGTATCATGAGCAGTTATTAACATTAGTCAAATGACCTGATAGCTGAGAAGAATTCATAAATTTCGACATAACTGTATGACTGTTCATCTTCCCTTCTTGGTCACAGCCTTGCGAGCGTGATTAGCAGACTCTTCAGTAACTCTGGGAACCAACCTTGTGACCGTGTGGTCAAGTACTGCCTCGAGGAGTTGCACAGGCTTGTGTGGCTACCTCTGCTTGATGAATTTCCCCGGCCTAAGCGTTGTGGAGGCTCTTAAGTCTATTTTAGAATGTCTCAAGGAATTGGCTAGTTTTATTATTTTCTGTAGGTTTTTTGTTCTAGAAAAATTGTGCTTTGGTTCTACAAAAACAGAGTGCTTGTCTTTCTATGTTTTATCACAAACATGTTAGAAAGTACAAAAGCATGGCTGCTTGAAAAGGCAGCTCAAGTGTTGCCAAAGTGCTCACTGTGGATATTTAGAACCGTGCACTTTATTGAACCAGCGGCACTTGTGCAACTTTCTGAGATCTTTTGGAGGATACCTCTGAGACTCTCTTGCCCTTTCTTATGCCTGCCAATACTGACAATCATAATTAAACAATAAGAGTTTCTGAGCTGTTGTAAAATTAGCAGTGGTTGTCTTGTTCTAATGGTATAGCTGCAACTTCATTGCCCACATCCAATTATCCTGTTTCCTCCACAGAGGAAAACTTTATTCCTTCTGGGGCTGTTCTGTTCTGTTTTAATATAGAACATTTTCAGTGATGTATCCCAGGATAGCAACATTCTTCTAAGGATCTTCTGAGATTAGATATCTGAGTTAACTCCTTTAATTCTGTTTCTTTCTAGGACTTGATGAATATTAAACTCAAAGGCTCTGTCCAAAAACAAGCAGAAAAGGACTGAAGTTTCAGCAACTTATGAATAAATAATTTCCTATTAGTTTAGTTTGAAAGAATTAGCATCTTAATTAAACACCTTGTTGTTAAATGAGCAAAATTATTACTGTCTTGTAGGTTACGTGTTACTGTCCAAGACGCTGAACAGCTGAGAACAGAAAGAACAGCCCTGGAGAAACAGATCGGAGAGCTTCAAACAAAGTGTGCTAATCTAGAAAGGGAGAAGTATGATGCTGTTGCAAAAGTCCAAGATTGCATACAGCTCTTAGAAGAAGCTAACCTACAAAAAAGTCAGGTAAGGCAACGGATGAAGAGATTTCTTAGGTATTGGAATACTTTCATTACTTAGAGTTGTGAAGTGCCTGATTATGTATTCGTACAGGCATCCATGCATACACAACGAAGCTTCTTTTATCTCTGTTGTACTAAAATTAGTAATGCATAAGATGGCAAACTGTGGCATCACCATACATTACTTAGACGTGTCAGACAGTATAAATTTCAAAGAATACGTTGAGTGCCTGGCTAAAGGTGATCTAAGCGATAGTACTCTGCCTGAACTTGAGTTTTCAAAAACTTTTGACAGAGCTTCTTATCAAATACTTAAAAACAAATTAGGCTGTCAGAATAAAAAGGGACATCCTGTTATGAATTTATAACTTATTAATGGTTAGGAAAGAGGAACTAAAACTAAAGGGACTTTTTTGTTATATGATGGACACAGGTCACCAAGAGAGTGAGTTCTGTGTTCAGATCTTAATTATTCAGAAGAAGTCTGGAAAAGTGCCTGAGTAATGAGTGGGTGAAGTCTGCAGTCAGAAAAAAATTGTAAAGGCGTTTATTAGTGTATTATAAAATGGCAGAAGAAATTCAAATGTGCCATACTGGGTGCTGAATTTAGTCTTACCAGTCAAAAAATGGTTTAGGAGATGGTGTGGATGTCTCTTAAGAATACATTCACGCAATCCGCAGTGGTACTCGATACAATGAATAGAATGTTCAGAATGAGAGTTAAAAATAGAGATGCCTTTAAACATAGTGCACCATCATGTGCAGTTTTGATCAGCCCATTTCAGGCAAGAACAGGAGAATTAGGAAAGTGCAGGAGGAGTCACCAATGAAAACTAGACATGCAGAGAGGCCTTAAAACAAATTTTTGCGTACAATATGTGATTAAACTGTCATAGGATGATGTGTGTGCCAAAAGTATAGATATGAAAACAGTCAAACTCACGACAGGACAATCCACCAAAATTTCCTGAAGAACAGGGTCTAATCTAGCAAGTCTTGACGTGTCTATTGATCAAAAAAAGTCACCCTGTTTTCCCAGTTCTTAACTTTCCTGAAGTATCTGCTGTTTGCCCCTTTAGGAGATAGGATACAGGGCTTGGTAAACTTTTGTCTAATATGGGCTCTTTGTGTTTTAATGCTAAGCTTCAGTTTGAGTCAGCCTTTTAGAAATCTAATGCATTGTGTTTGCTGGCAAGACAGAACTTTAATGCACATCTGGTGACTGTAGCCATCAGTAAGTGAAACCCAGTTTAGTTAATGTCTGTGGGAATAAATGGAGAATCTTAGAATTGATTCTGTTTGGGCTAACATGTTGAACTGTTGAGCAGTTAAGGACATAAACGCTCCCTTTCAGTCTGAAGTTGCTTTTCAAACTTGAGGAGCCTCCTGAGTATCTAAACTAGCTTTTTTCTTTTAACTTCTGGAATATTAAAGTTAGCGTTGCTCTTGCTGATTTCAGTTCTGTGACAAAGGACGCAGACCTGCCTCCTTTTTTTCTGACAGAAAAGGTAACTAACTTCTTTAAAGAGACTCTGCTACCTTCTGGCCTGCTTCCAGAACAGTATAAATATTGACAAAGCTTAGGGTCTGGTCATTACTGCAGTTAAACTTCTGTGGTTCTTCCTGTTATACAAAAGAGGATAATCATCTTGTTTATAGTCTTTCTTCCCATATATTTATAGTCATTTAGGAAACCCTTTGGTGGCATCTTTTCATAATTTCCTCATACCTTTCTGCATCTCATTTGCTTTATGAACTGATCTTCTACAGTTCCCTTTACCTGTTAGACTGGTTCAGAAAGGGGTGAAAAATGAAATTTTACATCCTCCAGCTCTTCATGGCCAGCTTTGGACTTGTCAGTTCCTTTTTCCTAGGAAGATATTTCGATCCTTGACAGCATTCCCCTAGAGCCTGATAGTGGGGAGAATATGAAGAATGAAAGGTGAAAATAAAATCATTTTTTTTCAGAGTTTAAAAACCAGAAAACACTCTTTCATTTGCAAATTACCAGTTAGGAGTATAAATCACATTTCCAGTCGGCTAAGTATTAGTACATCAGAGCAGTGTTAGAACACCATTTTTCATCCAAAAGTAGTTCAGCAGATCATTTGATGCCACTTGCTATAAACTCGCATGAAGCTGACAGAAAGAAGTGGTCCAGTAAAAATTGTTCTGATGTAAATTGCGTCTTGAAGACAGTAACTGAGCAGTTACGGATAAATAAGTGGCTTGTTAGAAGTAACAGTTTAGATTAATGCTGTAGTAAGAATAAACTGGAATTGGCACACACTTGTTAATTTACTGCTCTGGCTAAAGCATCCTGAATTTTTCAAACTGGGAAGTTTGTTAATGAGCAGGATAACAAAATGCAGCATCATATACATATGAGTTAACTCTTCGTGTCTTCAGCTGTGGCCACAGAGGTTTCTCCCTGCTCTGTAAGAGATTGAGGGGTGGGAGTAACAGGCTGTCATAACAATGCTGCTTGTGTGCAGAAGCGCACAAAGCTAAGCTTACAAAAAGACATCAGAAGAATTTTAAAAGAGTAATTTGAGAAATAAAATACAAAGTTGAATTGAATGGGAGCAGTAAAAGAGAGTATGACAGATGAAGTGACATGTTACTGGCTGAAGTGAGTAACCTTCTATAGGCTGAATTTATTTCATCCAACAGGGATGTTTTTGTGTCTTTCTCCCTTTATGCATCTACATATCCTCTATGTGGCGCCTAGGATTTTTCATCTTACCCATTAAGAATTTTATATTCTGTAATCTTTTCAGACCAGTTATCTCCTATTATACTTTAACATCAGTAGCTTTCTTGCATCCTCTAGAGGAAGGGTTCCTTGCTACACCTTTTTCTGTAATTCTTGCCATTCTTTTATGCTAAAGAGCTGTTTGGTTCATTGTTATCTGCCGTGAAAGGGACTGCATATACATTCCTTAGTTGTTTATAAATTTTTATTCCTTTACTTTTAGTTTTCTGGGAGATGAGTAATTTAGTATATCAACCATAAAAAATGCTTAGCTGTATGTAGGAGCACGTGTGTGTGTGTGTGTGTGTGTATACAGGTACTCGGTTTCCTAACAGAAAACTTTCTATGTGTCATCGTTGGCATTTTTTATTACAGACCCTGGCCCCAGATGAGAACATTGGAGAGTAGCTTTGCCTTTTGGTCTGGGTTCCTATGCTTTCTTCTGTATAATTCCACACCCAGCCAAAATCTGAAGTCCCAATAATAAGTCCTAATAGAAAAAGGCATCTACTGACACTAACTTTTTGTGTGGTTCTGATTTACAAGAGTGTGCACTTACTGCAAAATGTTCTCGCTGTTCTTGTTTTCTTGTTGGGTCTCTGGGTCAGCTACTCCAAAGTAAAAAGGAAAAAAGGTTTTTTGAACAGTGACCGTGTGTGGCTTTGTCTCTCAGTGCTAGATACTATGTCACCACTGAAATCTTATCAGTAGTATTTCAAGTTTTTATTTTTTTCTAGGCACTCTTTGGGGAGAAACAAAAGGAAGAGGAAATAAAAAAAATGAAAGATGAAATGTCTCAACTCGCAGAAGATACTGCTGCAAGAATTAGAAAGGCAGTAAGTTATGATGTTTAGAAAGAATGGGAAGATTTTTTTGTTTTCCTCAATGTGAAAAGCTGTTGATGGGCCGTGGTCATCATAAGCAGTTTTCTTACAAGTGTTTTGATAATATAGGTAGCAAGGCAGCATGCTGACAGTACTGTACTCCAGCTTTGTTATCTAGACATACATTCTTCTGAGCTAAATGGTATTCTTAAATCTCTCAAGAACCAAAAGTGTTGATGTCTGTGCAGACACTGCTACAGAGAAGGCTGCACTGTAAAGATGTAAAGAATGGCACTTCGGTTTCAGAGATTCTGCTCAGTAGCACATCAGCAGACCGAGTGTTGTATTGGTATTGAGGTATTTAATTTATGATACATGGCCTCATCTTGGAAGTTGCTGATGGAAGCTTATCATGCATGTCCAGATGATAGGACCTGGTGAAAGTTATACTGTCGGTTTTTGGCATCTCAGTCCTTAAAAATATTCCTCTATTTAGGCAAGTAAGACTCTTCTACCAAGTACAGCTGACAATCAAAAGGCTCAATATCACAGCACACTTAGAAATCAAAATTTGGTAGGGAAGTGACTAAAAAAACTGTTGTAGTATCTTTATGATTTTTGTTGTTGTTATGAGCAGCTGAAAAACTGAAGCTTTTCTGATAAAAGACTAGTCACAAAATTGATTTTCTCCATGTTGTGTCCCATCTGCAGTTAAAATGCAGACTAATCTACCTGGAGGTTCTCGGTAATTATCTGCATGTCAAAGAGCCTTACTTTATTTTCAGGCAGACTCCAGAGGAAATAAAGGCTTGTTAGAGGCATGTGTTGCCAATGTCTTTTGTTGCAAGTGGACAACAGTGTAAAGCAATTATCTCGTTTGTAAGCTTTCAGTGGTGAAATTGATTTTGCCTCCTTTCACTTTCTTCACTGTGACACAACTTGCATATGTACTGTATAGGGATGAAGGGATTCTTTTTCTTTCCAGTCCTTTCATTTGGAGAGGTTTCGGGAATATACTGCCTAAATTTTCAGAGCCTTTAAAATGAGGATAAAGATGGTTTGTGCCTTCGTTTTGGCAGTTACCTGAAAGAATCACAAAAATTGTGTGGATTACTTAAAACTGCGATATTTAATGTCATACATGATTTGGAGAAGGTGCAAGAGCTAAAGAGCAATTAGGATAAGCACTCTAGTTGTGACAATGATTTACTGATCAGAATTTAGAAATGTCCTATTTCTTATTTTGAAATTATCTCAGTAAAAATGAATCTATCAAAAGCATAAAAAGTAAAATTTTAAACTATGAGTTGTCATGTTTCTCCAGGTATTAACAAATACTTCTTTTCTTAAGCGATCTAAAAATATCTGTTACACAAATTGCAAATACCTTGCACCTAAGGGACAGCAGCTTTCCTGACAGTCTTGTTCTTTCTGTAAGGTCTTGTTGCGATGTCCTCCTGTCTGCTTTTTTTTCTAAACACCCTTAGTTAAAGTAGTATGGATTGATAAAAAACGTTCTTTCTAACATTTACGTAGTAAGATTTGTCAGTTATTGCAGTCCCATATATTTCCATATTTATATACATGCGCCGCATATGGACTATATATATATATGTATAAAAACAGGACAGAAGAATAGTTCACAGAATTAATTTTTTAGTTTTACTTCGGTTTTGATCACAGGTAGACTCTGCAAAGAAGCAATATAATGTGCAGATTTCTCGACTGACAGAAGAACTCTCCAGTCTTCAGATGGTATGGTGTTGACTGATGAAAGTATTTTTGATAGCAAAACATTTGAGACTTCTAGTTTTTGTTTATCAAGTAAAATACTAAATTCAGGTAAAAGTCAAGTAAAATATGATTAATGAAGAATTGTCCAGGACTATGCTTTATTACTGCACGTGCAGGACATATTCCTGCAGTGCAGGATGTGCACTTCACATCCTGCATGTCTCCAGACATGAATGCAACATACAGTGTCTTTCATGTTACTTGACAAAGCCAACGGTGTGCAGCGTCTTAACAGTCAGTGCAGAGATTCATATTTAGGTATAAAGGATACTTGCTTTGAAAATTCATTTTAATGTGCAGATTTGCCTTATATATATACAATCATATCTTACTGAGAATCTTGCCTGGCTCTGCATGAAATAATTCGGTGCTGCAAATCCACGCATTTCTTTTTGTAAGTTTATTCCTTGATTTACGCATATTGTTGTCATAGTTCACAAGCGTCTTGATAGTGAGATTCTGTGCTGGAAAACATTTCCCATGTGATGGCTTTTCTTAAGTATCCCTGTTTCCTTCAGGGATAAATAAAGCATGGAAAGCAGAGTATTGCATATCTATATTTGGGGATGCAGAAATTAAGTATATGAAAGTTGACCAAGTACGCTAAGAGAAAGTCTGTGCATCACAATCATCATACTCTTGAATGAACCAGGGCTTGTAACAAACGATGTGGGAGACCAGAAGAGCTTGGTGCATATGCACCTATTTATGGATTAAATTTATTCAAATGGTTTCATTTTACGTGTCTTAGTCTGTATAGTGAATGAGGCTGATCCTATAGAGAAAATAATGAGCAGGTAAATATAATCAAATGCATATGTACCAGCAACAAGGATTACATTTACAGCGGCTGGGTTTTGGCTTTGGCACTTCTTGAATTTTTATTTTGAGTTATTTTTTATTAGATTTATTTTAAAATGACTTTTTAAAATAGGAATGTGGAGAAAAACAGGGTCAAATTGAACGAGCCATTAGAGAAAAGAGAGCAGTGGAAGAAGAACTTGAAAAGGTAAGACAATTGCATGCATTTTTACATCATGTTTAAGGTCTCTTTTCAGAAGGAAAAGATATATTGATTTTTCCTATTTCTCATGGTTTTTTGGTTCCCTTAGTTTTCTTATTTTATTGTTTGAGTAGATTTTCGTAATTGTAAATTTTCATGTAAATATTTTAATGTGGGTTTGTTTTTTTTAATCTGGAAAGCATTTTAAAGCTGCAATACTAAACTGAAAAAGAGGATTCTTTGAAAAGTGTAAAACATAAAAGGAGAGATGTTTGACATAATCAGAAAGAATTTTGGTATATATTCCAGTTAAACTTAAGCTCAATAGACAGAAAACTAAATGAATGCCAGATCTTTGAAAACTTTTTTTCCAAGTAGCAGCAACAATGATAGAAATTCAGTTTTGTTTTAAATCGCTGGAAAACAGGACGCAATGAGGAGTAGCCTCCTTGTCAGTACTACACTGCCAATCACCAGTGCAAGGTAAAGACGATCTTACATGTAAGTTCATTCTTCAGATTTGCAGGGAAGACAGAGGACATGAATCTGACCATAGAAAACTGGAGCAACTGCATCAGAAATATTTACTTGCAGAAACTACAAAAGGTGACCTTCAGCTAAGCCTACAGACAACACAAAATAAACTCAAACAACTGGAAATGAAGTAAGTAATGGATATTACAGAAATTGGAACGGAAAGCAATGGGAATTATTTCTGACTAATTAAATTGTTGGTTATGTGTTAGGTTTTTGTCACATCTTTTTAACCAGTAGCAGGAATAGTATCAAGATACCATAGTTCTGAGGCAAGGGCAATTACGAATCACTGTGATAGAATTAAAGGAGATAACGCGCTATGGAATGAAAGGTTTTCTTTACAAGATGAGAACTGCAAGCAATTGTTTGACAAAAACATGAAAATAGGAGTATATTATTTGGAATCTTACTGCATTTTTAAATACTGTTTGTAGGAAAAGTTACTCTATGAAATATTCAGGCAGAATTTATTACTTTATAAATTCATCTACAGTGAGGAATCTCCTAGTACATACAGAACACTGTTCATATAGCATACTGAATTTCAGGTCTATGTTCAGAGCTAATAGTCATTATTGCAGTTCCAATAATACAATGGTAAAAAGTACAATATGGTACACATTTTTAGACCAGGTGGTTGTTTTCAGCATGAAAAGTGTGGGATTCTCTAGAAGCTTCAGTCATTTCTGTACTCTGATGATCGTAAATGCTGTCACTTCACCAGAGCAGTCCTCAGCTGGGAATCTGGAAATGTTATAAAAATGAAAATCTTGTTTTGCATTGTCATTTTAGTGAGATTGCTACAATATTAGATTGGTTTTATGAATTCCCTCATCTTGATAAAATTCTTTGCTGACTTGTGCATAGTTCTAGCTGTCAAGCTTGTTAAACATGCTGAGCTGATAGAAACTTTCAGGAAGAAACGAGGGCACAGTTGCACTGGGTCAGACCAAAGATCTGTCCCTATATATTTTTTTTTTTTTTTTTTCTCTAGTACAGTAGTTGTTCAGCTCTTGAGTTCCAACAAGACTTTTCTCTTTCAGCTCTGAGGAAGAGAAATCTCGCTGCCAGGAAGTTATTTGTAAATTGCAAAGCATTCTGGATTCAGAAAGAGAAAAGAGTGCCTTTGTCAGTGAACAAAGGCTAAAACTTCAGCAAGAGAATGAACAACTGCAAAAAGAAATGGAGGGCTTGAGAAAACTGGCCACAGAGGCTCAAAAAAAAGGCGAAAATAAAGGTATGGCTTATATGTTATTTTTGTTTTAACGTAAGACTGATATTTGCTTAATGAGGCAGCAGTTCTAAGAGAAAATCATTGGAAGTTTAACTTAAGGATGAAAGTTTCAATGATGCTTTCTGGTTTCTGCTTAAGAGTAATTTTGTTGTAGCATCGCGTGTCCTCAGAATCTGTTGGGTAACTCAATCTCTGCTAATTAAATTGTATTTTAATATGTATTACATTCTGCTTGATAAGAAGATCCCAAATGTTCTTTGCTTTTTATAAGATTAATAGATTAAATAACAACATATTTTCCTTCAAGTGATTTCACTTACTCCAATTCCATATCTTCATTTATCTACTGTCGGTAATGTGTCAGGAATCTCTGTACGACTTTCAGTCCAGAGTGTTCCTCTACTTGTGTGTCCACCATGTTGTCAGAGCAGTGTGGAACTAATAAATAATTGAATAGCGTGGTTGTCAAACATCGGTTCTGTATTTTCTGGACAGAGAACATTTTTCTGTATGAATAGGTAACAAGATAATTAGCTGAAAGATGGACGTTCTTTTTGAATGTGTTCCATTAAATGCACCTGAACAGACTGCAGGTGGGATAATGAATTAATTCATAGTAATCTCAGCAGATTCATGGTACCTTTGGCTTCTGGAGGGAGTAACAGCTTTGATCCTTGATGTGATTTCTAAACATATAAAGCTGGTACTTTTGGCATATAAAGCCCTCTGCTCTTAACTCCAGGAGTGTAAAGATACTGAAAAGGGATCTAAGAATCTGTAGCAATGAAGACTTCAGTAAGCAGTTTTACAAGTTATGAACGGGGACTATCTCAAATCCAGTTTCCACTTTGCACAAGAAGATAAAGGAAGCAGTCAAACAGAAAATCTTGTTCCAACTCCAGAACCCTTTGGTCAAACGTAGTTTAAAAACAAAGGATCAGAGTCTTGTAACAGATAGGCAGTGGTGATAAAGCATATACCAGATCTTTCTTTGTCTCATTTTTAATCAGACAGGCTTCCATTATAGTCACAGATAAGATTTATTGCTTGCTTTCGTTTTCCTCTGACGTACAACGGATTTTAGGTGCAGTTAAGAAACTCCTGACACATTTTAGCTAGATGAAAAAGAAAGAACGTGCTTCTGTGGAGAAAACACAAGGGAGAAGGATAAAGATTATTTACAAAAATAAGCATACGCAGCTCATTATCCTTTATTGTCAGTTGTACTATTTGCTTAAATTGGCTTTGGGAACATGTATCTATCTGAACATATAATTACAAGTTTAATTATTCTATGTTACATGCTTTCAACAAATGTTTATAAATTTAACTCAAGTGATGTAAAAAAAAAAGTGAGAGACTTGATTGTACCCGATTTGTGTTTTTTCTAGATAAGCACAATGGAGCATGAGCATGCTGTGAAAGAACATGGATATGAAGCTCGACTTAAGGAAATGGAAGACACCAGTCAAAAGTCTACCGCTGAACTTAGGCGTCTGTTAGCAGCTCAGCAAAAAGCAACAAATCGGTGGAAAGAAGAAACAAAAAATCTTACTGAAACTACAGAAGCCAGGATCAGTAAGCTAAAGTAAGTGCAGTTTTGTTCCTCTTCTGGAAGCTGTTACAGTTTTAGTTACTGTTTGGTGTATGGCAGTAGACCTGTGGTGAAAAACCACGAAGAGCAAACCATCTGGACTAGATGATGTGCTTCCTGCAAAACAAGAAAGAATGCTCCAAAGAGAACTTTTGATGCTCTCTGTGAAGTTAGCACTGAAGTAAAAATTTTGCATCTTGTTGATGTGCATGAATTTTGTAATGACAAAAAGTAAATGGAATATATTACTTGTAATTTTCTCTTTCAAGATATAGCACGCTCAATTTAGAGAATTTTAGCTTTGGATTATGAAAACCTCTATATTTATAGCTATTCAGAACAGTCACCATAAAATCAGTTGTGGAGTGAGTCTCCAGACTTCTAAAATAAGCTGGAAAAAACCTATTGGGACGCACATCTAATGTTCTCTTCTGAGCAGCTGCTGTCATAAATGAGGATACAAATCAGTTGTGTGATTGCCCTAAGCAAAAATATGATAGAAACTTTACTTTTCTCTTAATTCATACAGGTTGCCAGGTAACTAGCTAATACTTGTATTCCCAGCACAGAACGTAAGAATATTTTCAGTTTTGAAAGGGCGTAATAACGAGGGCATCTCACACAACAGACACAGGTACAGATTACATATGATTCCTAGAGGCTGGGGAATACAAGCACCTATGGTGCCTGTGAGCCTATATACAGACAGACATCAGCTGATTTAGAAAAGACAGTGGCGTTATTGGAAATGGGTGAGTAGAGAAGGAAGTGTCCCAGTGAGAAATTAGCAAGTTATGTCTGAAATAAATTCTGCAAACTTATCTTTGTTTTAAATGCATGCTGCTATAGATAGTGTTTGCTTCTACTTGGATGGTAATATCCATTCAAAAATGTTAAGAATCCACACTGGTCAGTTTATGAAATAAGCAGAAATGTGTGGACACATTGCACAGTGTTAACATGTACATGAATTGATCTGTGCACAGCGGATTTGTAGTGTCTTTCCTTTTCTAGTATTGCCTTCCTCCACCTCAGCTTCCTCGCATGTCTTGTGTTTGGCTGGCAAGTAACAGCCAAACTGTGGCTAGTTGTGAGCTGATGCACACGCTCGCTCACTCGCTGTGGTCAGCCAGCTAGCTGGTGCTTCTAGGAGGCCAAGTTTGAAATGGGCTTCTCTCAACAGAGGCAATGTTTGCCTCATGCTTTATTTGATTTCTAAGCTCAGGAAACTCTGTCAGTTAGATCAAGGGGACTATAAATTAGAGATTAAATTGCCTGATATTTTTACAGAACTTCGTAGAAGTTTATGTCCTCAAGATCTCTTCCTCTTCAAAACTGACTGAAGTTTGGAGGAGGTTGACAAACTGGTACACAGTAACTTCTAAACCAGGAAGCCTGATTTCATAAGTCTCATTTCTTTAAAATTAAAATGGCTAGAGAAGAATATGGTGTTGCATATTTCATTATCTTTTAGGAAGTGCATTCAGTGGTTTTTAGAAGTAAAATTCAGGGTATGCAGCTCTGTTGAGAAATTTGAAATGACCCTTTAGTCACTTAAAGCGCAGGATGCCCTCATGTATAGTTCTTTGCTCAGAGTGATTTTAGGAGTTGCTTACTATTGTGTTAACAAGGAAGCAAAGCCTTTGCCCTATTAAAATTGGAAATCTGTGAATTCTAGCTTTTATTTCTTTTGGGAGTAATCTTTGGATTTGTCATGTTTTATTATTGTAATGGTTTACATATTCTCAGCTCGAACCATAATATTTCCAGTATCCCATGCAATTATTTTTTTTTTTTTACATCTTTTGTAAATGCAGTAACTAGAGAAGAAAAATATTTTGTAGTGTTTCATGCTAAGGTAAATTTAAGCTGTTAAACTAGTAGTTCATTTCCTATAAATGAAACTACAAAACCTCTCACAGTTCAACATCTAGGTTCATAACTAGATCCTGAATGTAGTTCAGCGACTCCCAATTAAAAGGGAAAAATTGCAGACTTCCAAAACAATTAAAGTTGTCTGTGAAACAGCTGCTGTCCTTCTTAAAGCTTTAATGTTAAGTGTTAAAATGTTGTTATAGAGGACCAAAAGCTTTAGACCTTATTGATCTGCAGCAAAATGCTGACACAGAAAATATAACAGACATAAGAGGAAGTCTGCTTTGTGAATCTGTATGAAAAACGGGTAGTAAATTGTGAAAATGTCCCTGTTTATGTGAGAGGCTGCCTATGTGGCATCATCTGGAAACCTCCTGCAATAATTTACCATCCTGTGTCAAGAGAATACTGCCTGAGGAGCAGAATAGAAAAAATGTTCATCTCCTGTTAAAAATTGTAAGTCTACACTAAGTCCACGTGATTCTCTGTGACTTCAGTAGATGTTTTGGTGCAAGTCTAAAGGCAAAATCAGTTACTTTTTAAGATGATTTCATAGGTGATGCTTTTCCACACTGTATAAGCTAGAAGCAGAAGTTTTTACCGGACATTTGCTCTACCTAACAAGGACGCTGGCAATAGAAACAAGTTTGTTCTTTGCTAGAAGGCAGTAATTTAAACTGACATAAGGAATTTCATAATTAAATCTGTGCGGTCATGCTCTGATATTACGGTGACAAGTGGCTATAACAGAATCTACGAGTGTTATCCAGAAAATTTAAAACCAGCTTATTTTTCACGTTATACGCATTGCCAGATACCTAGCTATATAGTGCAGAATGCAGTTGGTATGAAAATTAGCTCCTGAATTACACAGTACTAGTTATTCAACGCAAAGTCCTTGCTTGTATTATAAATTAATAATTACCATATTTATTTTAATTTTATCACAATAACATTTTGTGTAAGTATTTTGAGCACAAAAACAGAATGGCAAATCACTTCTGGCTTTGTTGTGAACTAAAATAAAGTTGCTGATTATTTAAAAAGCACAATAATTTAGCAGCAAAAGCATTTATCACAGAAACATCAGCAAGACCACTAAATAATAGACTGATACTGGGTAAGCAGGATCTATTGAATTAAAGGCTCTGTTTGTAAGTCTTCTTGAGGCTAATGCAGGAAATGGTATCGCCAAGCCTTACAGAGGGGTCCAAGTGAAAGGGCGATGTTCACCCAGCTCTCCTGTATGCATAATTTTTAAGTTTATGTGGTTTTGAGAGGGTTAGTTAAGCTGTGAGCTTGTAAGGAAAACTTAATATCTTCCTGAGAAACTTCATCATGACTGCACAGCAAGGCTATGAACTTAGATGAAGATCTCAACATACCCTTTTGGGATTTAAAGAGAGAGCTCTCCAAGTTTAGCAGCATCTTGTGGTTATGTAGTATATGTTGAGGACAGTCTGAGGCATTCCTTGGCACTTCATGAAGTTGCTGTTTGATGTATCAGATTCATGTAAATATATGAGCAAATACAGAGATTGTGTTGGTGACATGTAGCAGAAGTTCAGTTTTTAATAAGAATTATTACTCTTACAGCATAGTAATGTGCTTTATAAGTGAATGTTTTTCAGGAAGTTCTAAACTTCCTAACAAAGTCATATCCATGCGTGCAGGGGAGGTAGTTTACGTAAAGGCATTTTATATTGCATTTCACCAGAAGTTTGCTGTTAGTGCAGCTCTCGTAAGCATTGAGTCAGTGTCCCGTTTGTTAGTGTAGGTGTTTCCCATTCCATTGCCTTAAATTCATGATCTGTTGCTGCTTTTCAGTTCTATCCTCATTGCTTTCATTTTCCAATGTGAAGGTGTCTGAAACGTTTTGGCTTCTTTACTAACTTCCCAGCAGCAGCTGCTAACTTTTCCATATTCCGTGCTGCTCATTTGTCATCTTTTAAGTCTCCAGTGTTTTGTTTGTGAGGTGTAATACATACGCATAAAGGAAGCATTAAATAAATACTTTTAAGAAATGAAGCAACATGAGTGGATCTTAGGTGATTTTTAATTTTTAAAAAAATTAAGAAGCAAAAGCAAATTTTGCAACCTGTAACAGTAGAGCAGGGTGTGATTTTTTAAAATAAGATGAGAATGTAGTAGATCAGTGGAGAACCTGTAGATAAAAATGCTGATAAATAAATTGATAGTTTCAGGCTTCACTGAAAATTATTCCGTGCTTTCTTGGGCATTTGGGTCTCAGTTCAAGTTAAACATGTAATCACTGCCTATAAATCTGAACTTGGAAATAAAAAACAGTGCTGAAACAGTAGGCAATGCATTGAATACCTGTAGACTAAATTCCACCATTTTCTTCATAAAAACACATTACAGTCTTCATTTATGAGAAGAGTTTTCTTCCCTCTAAGCATCTTAAGATGCCGTACACTTTTAGAAGGATTTATTGGTAACAGACCTCACCTTCACCTTGCAAGAGGGCAAGGAACCAGTTTTGCTTCAATATACTTGTGCCAAAAGTCAATCTTGAAGGTAACTAAGAAGGTCAGTGCTTCTTGCAACATAGGTCATCGTTCCAAATAAAAACCTTGCTCTTGGCAGCATGACTAACAACTCCTGACTAGTGTTTATTCTCTTTATTCCTGCAAAACCTCTAGTCTGGCAGACTATGAAAGGAAGCTGCTCTGACTTTTGATTGCATCCATTTTAGATGTACTTTGAGTTCTCATGACATTTACTGAGGTGGACTGAGACAGCAAATATTTACAATTATAAAACAGTTATGCAAATGCATGATTACTGTTAAAGGTTGTAAAAAAGTGGCATAGCACTCATTTATTTAAAGATGAGCTGTCGCAAGGCTTTTCTATTGAATTTAGGTTGTTTCTTTCTCTAAGAATGTGTTTGTATGTAAAAAATTCATCTATGTCTGCTTATGTGTGTTTATAAACACATACAAAACCATCACCCTAGATGAAATTTGGAGGAATTTTGTATTTCAGGTTAAGGTGAATTTTGGGTTTGAATAAGGGTTTGGCTGGGATGGAGTCAATTTTCTTTATAGCAGCCTGTAGTGTGCTGTGTTTTCGATTTATGACCAAATTAGTGTTGCTGAACAGTGCTAATACAGTGTCCAGGCCTTCTCTGTTTCTCACGCTGCCGCCCCACCAGTGAGCAGGCTGGGGGTGGGCAAGAAGATGGGAGGGGACACAGCCGGGACAGCTGACCCCAACTGACCAAAGGGATAGCCCATACCGTATGACGTCATGTTCACCAATGAAACTGGGTGGAAGTTCTTCCAAAGTGGCTGTTGTTTGGATACTGGCTGGGCATTGGCCTGCTGGTGATGAGTGATTGGGTTTGCATCTTTCCCCCCCCCCCCCTTCACTTATTAAACTGTCTTTCTCTTGACCCATGAGTTTTTGTCCCACCTGTACCCTTCTGGTTCTCTCCTCCTTCCCTCTGGGGGGTTGTGAGCGAGCAACTGGCTGGGGACTTAGTGCCAGTTGAGTTAACCCATCTCAAGACCAAAGGACAGATGTGGCTTTTGAGACGAAAATGTGTATTAACACTTAGTTTTAGTTGAATTGGTTTGGTTACTTGCTGCGTTTCAACAGGTTTGCGTTTTGACAGTTGCATCTCTGCTAGGGTCTGAGATTCAGCCACCAATTCAGTTCTGGCCAGGAATAATCAGTAGAATGAACTTCTGAGAGGCAAAAAGTCATCTTTCACATTCGTTATAGGGGTTTAAATGGAAATGGAGGGAAGTGTAGAAATTCTACAAAACTGGCAAACATTTCTAAAGGTAATTTTTTTCATAACACAAAAAGAGCTTTCAAGTCTTGGTGAATAATTTAACTATTATATGTTCATTAATTTAGTAATTGACACTTACCTGAGTTTCTATTTGATTTTTTTCTCCCCCTATATCTGGAACATTGTTTAAGTAATCTAAATAACCAAATTGGAATTAGGTTTAATGTTTAAAAAGTTATTTTGATCTTCAGCGTCACTTCTCCACAAATTTGTGTGGAATTTGATAAGAAACAGAAGCAATCCGTGTTGTTGTTGCTGATCTACAGGATGTAGAGCTTCCAACTGTAAAGTTGTAAGCTCTAAGATCGCTGTCAGTTTGAATGTCCCAAAACTTCAAGGGACTTGGGTGATCTGCCTTTGACAGCTGTGGTAAAATAATAGTATCCAGTGCTTCCAGCTTCTTTTACATTTCTTGTCTTTATTTGAAAGAATTTACTTTTGAAAGAAATGAGGAATCCATACTTTTAAAGGCTGTTGCTTTCACTGAAGTACTATAATCTAGACAAATGGTTCCTATGCCCATAAGGATAGATTGAGAAGGGGTAAGAAAGTTCTGACAACAGAATTTAAGCAAAACCAGGATAATCGGATCTGCCGTCATTTACTAAAAGAAAATAAAGTGAAAGACTGTATGCAAGCTTAAAAAAGTAAGGGCAGATTACTCATTCATTCAGTAAAGTCCACCTTGACTGGTCTGTACTTATGTTAACTAGGTTAAACAAATAAATAAAAAAGAGGTCATAATACCAAGTAGTAATAGATGGTTAGTCCCTTCTAATGGGCATATCGGTATTTTTCACAGATTTTTATGTTCTAATCCTGAGAATGGAGAAAAGAATTGGGGTAAATTGAGAAAGAATTTGGCAGCTAACCAGTGGTTACACAGCAACTCTTACCAGGCTCCTCACCAGGGGCAAACACCAAGAGCATATTTCTGTTGAACCTGATTCTGGAGCAGAGATCGGAACAAGATTCACACTGATAAGCGAAGTGTCAGAATTCAATCAAATGACTGGATTATCCACAGAATGCCCTTCAGTGGAGTAGATCTTGAAATCTGTAGATGGGACAAAGGCAGATCTTGTAACTTGAGAACTTTACAGGAAATTGACAGTTCTCTCAGCTTTGCTATCACTATTCCTTTGGCCTGTTAGAGGTGTGGCTGATGGCTCGGTTAAGGTACAGTTTAGCCTGAGTAGGGGTAGGAACAGGTATACCTAAGTCTGTTCTCTTTTTAGAAATATAAACTAAATCTACAAAACAAACAGTACGTGAGACAATTTATAAACATTGGCTTAAATGATAAAGAGGGTAAGTACTTTAGAAGTTACTTCCATGTAACAATGCATTTGAGGAGCTTTAAAAATCTTAACTCGTTAACTAATAAAAAAAGCAATACAATTTAATGCTAATGCATAGGATGAACAAATTGGTAAATTAATAATCTTAACCATCTGCCACTATTGTCTAGTAGTAAGATATGACTTCTGGGGGGGGGGAATCAAAAATATTTGTTGTAACATAAACCCATTATATTTGAACAACTGTACTGAATGGCTTCATTTTTTTAATATTCACTTGAATTATAATTGTCAGTACTTACAAAAAGGGAATCCTTGCCATATTGTTTTTAAATTTAAATACTTTGCTTAGCTTAAGTCATCTGATTGCAGCTATTTTGGGTGTCTTTGTTCCAGTTTCTGCTTCTGAAACATTTCTGTGTCATAGTTAAGAGTCCCTGACTCATCGGTAGCCATGTGTGGTTTTTGGAGCTCTCAGTTTTCTCTTTTCTATAATTGAAAAGAATCTGCCTCTGAAGAACGACCTGTTTTGGTGCCTGTGCATGAAGTGTTGGCCAGGGCTGCCTTCTCCTTCTCCCTACATCCTGTACAGTCCATTAAGTGAATTGCACAGCATCTTGAGATGAAGAAGTTTCCTCCATTTCTGAAACATTATTCTTGGCTGCACTTCTGTAATGTTTGGCAGCCATAGCTGCTTATTTTAAGATGTTCATTAAAGAAAAAAATTAACAGGATGAGAGACAGCTGCAGGTACTGGCAGTATACAAAATTCATAATTACTAAGAGTAACTGAAGCATATTATAGTATAATTCAACCGAAAAAACAGCTGGCACATGCTATATTTGTCATATGAGAGCTTTGCAGAACGTACTTGCTACAGCTGGCCGATTTATCACCCGTCTGCCGAAATGCTAGAAGCTCACCTTTTGTTTCCTACTCACTTAACAAAGACAATATGGAGTAGGGACCGATTCGATTATTCAGCAGTTGGGGTTACTGCTCAATTTTAATATGAAAATCTCATAATGTGTGTTTGGGGGAGGGTTAACAATCAGAGTGGATTGTTTAGCTCAATGAGTGTCTAGCTCAATAGCCGCCATGGTTCCGTAGGCTTACAAGGTTAAACTGTTTTCTTTAAATACGTGTTCAGTGTGATCTAATTATAAAAATAATTTCTTGATATACAGCTGTATATGAGCATGTAAACTCTGTTTATGGCCTGTGCTGCTAAGAATGCCAATTCCACACCTCAGCACAAGCACAGGAGACAGATTGGTTTCAGTAACTAAGACTTTTTAATTTAGAAAATTAATCTATTTGGATAGTCTTCTAAGATGACGTAACAATAAAGATGGTTTGTCAGAATGTAAGAATTTCCTTATTTTCAAAGCCTTTTTTACTAGCGTAGTTGAACATAAGCAGTCTACACGTTGTAAGGAGTAGTGTTTGAATAGTTTTCTAGGGAGTTTGTTTTGAAAAGGTATGTATGGAAAGATATGACAGGAATTGTACAAAATTTCTGTTTTGCTAATAAAACAGTTTATAAAAACTGAACTTTCAAAAAACAGCTGTTCATTAGGGCTCCTATATTGAAAATGCTTCATCTCGATGCTTGATATTGATTGCAGAGGACAAATTGCAATAATAGTGTGTTAAGTATTAACATACTATTTTGATCCTGCAATTGTAATCCATCTTTAATTGTTTAGTTTTAATTTAATTTTATATAAAAATGTTCACATGTGGTAACACAGGTATCATCTATATATAATTTTAACTGTTTAACATCGTTTAAATATCTGGCTATGTACTCTCATTTTTATAGCAGCTAGTCAAAAGATGTGGAACTGGTTTTATGGTATCTACCTGGGATTGGTTAAAGGGGTTGGTCGAGAACAAGGGAGTGGAAGCTACCAGCCAGGTGTACTCGCAACCTTATGTTAACCAATACATTACAACCTTGTATTTCAAGTGCCATATAGCAGTTTTCAGTCAAACTGTTACGAAATACTAAGTTTAAAAGTCTTTAAGAGTAAATTATTATTGAGAACTAAATGGCATCATTAAATTAGCAGAGGCTTTTTCAGATGGAGATGTGAGGTTAAAGTATCTCCTACCTTGCCTCCACTCCCTCAGAAAGAATAAAGGCTTTAGCTTCCATCGCAGTGCGTGTCGTTTCAGTAACAGGCAGAGCACCTAAAGGTTAGGTATCAGCTTTCTGAGCGTTGTCAAGGTGCTACATATTCATGAAGGTGATTGAATTTCGCCATACTTGCAAGTTGGGAAAAGAAGGTAAAGTGAGAAGAGAGTTGAAAATTCTTCACAAACATGCTTGAAGCTCAACATAGAAGGTGAAACTGGTGGCAGGAATCTTGATCACACCATTTTTTGTGATGGCTGTTGCTAGTGGGGTAGAGACTGGTCAAAGGTTAGAGCAGCTCATTTAGTTTTGCATCTTCCTCTGGCTAAAATTACCGAAGTTCAGAGATTTTTCCATCTTTGGTCATTTCTCTTCTTCAATGGCTTGTGATGACAGGAGGCAAGAACCGTTTCCTTTGAGCACCAAGTCAAAGATGTCCACCATAACCCAGATATTTTTTGTCTTCAATACTATACACCAGTATAGTATATCTCACCAGTATAGAATGATTTGGGTTTAGGTACTTCAAAGCACCTTCAAAAATGTCTATGTTGAAGTCTGGTTATGGGACACTAATTGGAACATTAATCTAAATATTGAATGCACTGTGCAAATGCAGCTTATATTTATAGCATAACATGCCTGCAAAATAAGTTTCAATAAACAGGAAAAAAAAAAAAAAACCAAAAAAAACAGAAAACCAGAAAAAAAAAGAATTGTCAAATGCCCTTGACAAAGTTCTGTTGCTTCGAACAAATACATCTCATTCCTCTGCCATTATAGTTTTGAATACACATGAAGAAGTGCTAGCTGTGTAGTGCTTTTGAAATCAATGTTTTAAGAGCAACGCTGTAATTAAAAATACACCATAAGCCCCTACAATGCAAGAAAGTACCTGTGAAATTATATTCCGATAACTGATGCGCTACTGTGTGTTAATCAGCATCTTTTCTTCTGATTAATAGAAGTGAGCTGAATCAACAAAAACTTCGTAGCCAGGAGCTCATTTCTCAGCTGGAAATGGCAAATGAAAAGGTAACTGAGGTAAGATAATGACTGATACGACAACTGCTTTCAGTTATAACCTGATGCATGCACACTAGGATCTCAACAGAAACCTATGTAGATAAGATATGGTGCTGGTTTAGGAGAAATGAAGGATTTTTGACAGGAGTAGTCATAGCTGGAAAACCCCACTGTTTCTGCTGACTGACATGTTCAGATGGCAGGAAGACAAATTAACTTCACTCTCAAATTACAAGAAAAGGTAAAGGAGAGATCATCTTTCAAGGTTACTAATCTAGCAATTGCAGACAATTCAGGAAATGTTGCTGAAGTCACTTATGCCTACGTATGCATGCATACCTCTAAAAAGGAGTAGGCGTTGTGTTATGGGTAATATAGCCTATGCAGAGATATCGAATTCTCAGCATACTCTGCGTATAGTAGAAGTTACACGGTATGTGCATATATGCATATAGATAAAAGCATTATCCATTAAAGATTAAGGGCGGGATTGTTTTGGGATGTGCATTGTTCAATAATTAATGGCCACTTTAGAAACCAGCTATCCTGTCAGCCTCATAAATCCGGGATAATATCCAGTTCTATCTAGGATAAGTCCTGTGTTGTCTTTTGTAGAGCTGTATTATTTAGTGGAGAAAAATGGGGCTGATGCGAGAATAGATTTCTGCAAGTAAAGGATGGTTAAGAAAGACTTTATACATACCCTTTGATGAAGAGAGCAGAAGAAATCTGTGGCAAGATTATAATCTCATTTGTATTATCTAATACATTCTTTTTCCCTTTGAGTACAGCGAAAACATTTATATTGTAAGATTGTGTAAATTAAATTACCTGGATTAAAATGTCAGCTTTTATGCATCTTACTTTAAGATCATGACATGAGTAGAACTTCCTCTGCAGATTACTCTGCTTGGAAAAGTCATGTGATGTCATATTTGAGCTGGAAATTCTCTATAATGTGTCAGCAGTATGTCTTCAGTCTTATTGTAAGTGGTAAACAGTTCTGCTTTTGAAGTTCCTCTTGTTTTAAGCTTTTTCACTAGAGTATGTATGGATCCAGTAAAAAGAACTTTGCATTTGTAATGAGATATTTCATTTACACAGGATGAAAAATTAATGACGGAATATCGAGAATACATCAATAGGCTTCAAAGGCGACTGAGCCAGGCAGAACAGAGGGCAGCTACCGCATCTCAGAAGGTACAAAACTAACAAAACCCATGTTATCTAAGTGCATTTAAAAAATCCCGTTGAACATTACAAAAATATTAACTTTGTATCATTCCTGAGGCAGAGGTGATCATTTATGTGAGTTATTACTAATATAATTTTAACAGCAAGCTTGTGTTTTGGATGTGTCATCACAAAACTGAGGCATATTCAATTAAATGCCACCTTCTGACAGGATGCTTAAGTGACAGTATAGATTTGTTTACAGAAACAACTTTGATGCGAATTAAACTTGCGTGGTTCAAAACGTGTGAATGCAGGTGTACGATCATTTCCATCTTTGGGAATGGCAGCAAGTTAACAAAGAGAAAAAAACTTCCTTAAATAACTGCAGCTCCTGTTTACATAAAGCGGGCTTTTTTAGCTTGGTGTAACCTACTGCGGCAGTCACAAACGATGGCTTCATGTGATAAAGAGCAAACATTGTGCTGTCTCCTGGGGGGTCCGATTTATAACAAAGCATGCCTTGAGTTGACGGCTGGAGAACTGCCTTTATAAAAATTGCTAGGCAGCATAGCTGTTTTGTGGGAATTCTGGGGATTTTTTCAGCCAAGTTCGTTCCCTGGTCTAATTCATTGGGTGGCTGCACAAAGAGCATGGGGAAATGGTGTGCAGCGGTCGCAGGACAGAACCGATAGTGTGGACCTGTTCAGTGTTGATCAAATTGCAACCTTGAGTACCTTCTGCCACGTCATGCCAACTCCCAAAGTTGTTAACTTCTTGTCTGTCTTAGTGGCCTCCAGTAGCTGTGTCCCCTAAGATCGCCGGAGAAGTACACCCCGCTGCAGTTATCAGCAGTTATGTGTAACAGACACAAGAAGTCCTGTAATGTCAAAAATACTGAAAATTGTGCAGACAGAATAGGAAATACTTGGGTTTTTTCCAGGCCATGGGAAGGGGGGAGGAAGGGACGGTGTATGTATCTCGCTACCACAGTAAATGTGCCTAGTACGTGTTTCAGTGGTTCTGGAAACTTCAGCCAAGGGGTGTCTGTTAGAGCCATTTATGTGCCCAAGACCTCCTTGTGCACCATTGCGATCACTTAATGACTGAATTGTTGCTGCCTTCTTTTTCCAGTTCTCTTACAACCCAGTTCCAACTTTGAGCAGTACTATGTGATACTTCCAGGCATCAGAGATATTGGGAGGAAGGGTTTTCTTCTCGTCAGAGAGAGAAACTTCAGGCTTTAATTGTCTAAACCCCGTGCTACTTATAATTCTGTATTTTCTCTGCTGGACAGTAGGTGATATTTTTCCATCCAGCTCTCTTTTCCATACTATTCAAGCTATACATCTCGAAGCAAATCCCATGGGGGGTTTATACATTGGGTTCAACTTATTTGCCAAGCAAATTTGTTACTCAAGTTGGTCTCCTATTAAGTAGAAGTGGTCTTTCTGCCTTCTGATTTTTTACAGTGATTTAGGAAACCCATTTGCAAATTACAGCTTTTTAATGTGGGTGATCCCATGTGAGTTGCAGAGAGGAAATGTTTGCTTGATCTAAATTGTCCAATTAGGACAAAGGGCATTTTTTCCCCAACAGCAGTGAATAAATGGGCATAGCTGCCAAGCTATCATAACATAAGCTGTCTTTTCTGGCTGTAAATGCTCTCTGTCATGACAAGGTCTACCCAGCTGGTGAAGAATTGCTCTGAAAGTGTGATTTTTTTATTTTTTTTTTTACCTCCTGTTTGTTATATGGAGCTGTTCAGCTCTCATACTTCCGACGTGCTGTCTTCCCTTAAAAAACATGGTCACACAGCCTTTCAGGTGTTCAGGAGTAAATTCCTGGCCTCAATGCCCACATAGGAAGAGGTCTTGCTGGTCTGAAAACATCGATAATTAACTGTTCCTCACCAGTCTCCCTCTGAATGGTAACAAAGAGATTTGATAAGGTGTTTAGCAGCTAAATTGTTGTCCAGATCTTATTGCCCATCTTCAGAACTGCCTTGCCCTCTTCAGGCTTGGCAGAGGTTACTGCTGCCAGCTGTCAGGCACGGCTTCTTCGTAGGCACTTAACAACTCCTGTGCCGAGCCCCTTCCTCTCCCTCTACACCCCCCCCCAAAAAAAAAATGTACCAGCACTGTTCCCGCTAAAGGCTGGAAAAAGCGGTGTCCAGGAGTACTGCTACAAGAATGTCCGCTCTTCTGAATCTGAAGAAACAAGGTGTTCATTCTCTTCTAGCTCTCAGAAGACCAAATGTTCATGTGTGTGCTTCCTCAGATTCAGAATGGCAGCTCTTCTCTGTAGGCTGAATCTGCAGAGCGAGGGCTACTTTCTGACTTAATTGTCTATCCTCATTACATTATCCAGCTTGTACAATTAAATCAAATATAGGCTAGAGCTGGACTGTTAGGGAGTCTAGAAATTACATTCTTAATGTGGTTAGTTCAATGACTATAAATCTTCACTTATTATTAAATAATAGTAATTCAGTCGGAAACATAAAAAATACAGGATGTTTGCACAGGTTTAAAATGTGTGTATTCTGTGTAGGTGCCTTTAAAGTGCACGCCTGCCACCTCATCTTTCATCATCTTGAATTCTTTGGGATCTGAAGTAAGACAAACGCAGCAGTCATCTGTAGAGCGTGTTGTAAATTCTACTGTTTACCTCAAATTCCCACTTACCTACGCTTGCTCCCTCTCCTTCACGACACCTTCCGTATTGAAGTTCTGCTGATACTTTGATCATACAAAAAATTATATACGGAACTATCTGCTTGTTTTTAATTACAGCTCAGCCTGATAACCACACAGAAGAAAAAAGCCGCTTCCCTGAAGGATCTGGAAAATATTTAAACATACGTCTTGATCATTCACACCATGCTGGAGTTAAGATTATTGCTGGAGAAACTTCACGTTGGAGCATTAAAGTCAAATGCATAGCAAGGCCTGTAAAACTTAGATAAACATTTTCTGGTTTATTCAGGTAAGAAAGGGGGTGGATGAAGATACTGTATCGGTATGCATAGTAAAGATCGGAAGAAGACTGCAAAATGATGTAATTAAAGTCCTTTAATGTAGCAGATGAAACAGGCCGATACAGTGCTGTGGCATATTGGTCTGTTTTGGTCTGAAACCCACCAGCTCCAACTAGGACAAGATTGCGTACAGGGAATAGATAACAGCATGCTGAAATTCGTTAACAGCTTTGCTCACATGCACTTGATACCTTTCATTTTTCTTTGTAGCGCAGTAACTTGGGAACGTTTTGAAGATCTTTTCTGAATTGTAGTAAGACACTAATTACATCATGAATGTCAAACAGTTGCTGGTTTTATGGTAGGCGTTGCAGCTGCGAAATGCCTCCGTTGCCTTCCAGTTTTAAGAATTCGGTTGCGTTTGTTCTGATACCCCTGGGAAAGAGTTAATAAATAAAATACTGCTGTGGCTGTTCATACAGCTCGTTTCTAAGGACCATCATCTTTCTTCAGTTGTGCTTTTTCTTCCTATTTTACAATTGTTCCTTGCTTTTCTGTTGATCTGCTCTCTTGGTTTGTATGTGTCTGGGAACTTCAGTTCTCTATTACTTCAGTTTGCACGAAGCTGGTGAAGTCATCCAGCTTTTATGCATTTTGAAATAGCGTGTTTGAATTCTACAGATGCCGGTATGTGGGAATCCTCTTGTGCACTTGCTTTTCTTTGGTAGTTGAGAAACTTCATATGTGTCATTCTAAAAGTAGAGCTGAACTCTGTTTTCTCTTTCAGCATGTATTATAAACCTTTGATAGGTGTTAACTGACTTTTGAAGTGCTCCCATCTTGGATTTAAGTGATGTAATTTCTTGTCCTTCCTCTTAAATGGGAAGAGTATAATTCTGGTTTATAACTTCTAATTCAGTTGAACGGATAATGCTTACCTGATGCTTGATGAAAACCGGTGTTTTGGACTAACAAACCCATACGTCTGTCGCAGTGGATCTTCACCATCTTTGCGTTTTAGAGGACAGACCTGGGTTGATCACCACATGGAAGTAACGGTTTGTGCCACCTCCTGAAAACCTGGCTGTTCAAGCAGAGCCTGCAAGACGGACACGACCTCAAGACCAATTTCTGCTTAGCGCAGAGGAATTTACTATTTCCTACAGTTGTACACACTTCTTTCTTTACTAGTGCTTTCTGTGTGCCCATATCCATTGCAATCTCTAATTTTGCTAAAAGACTTCCAAGAGTTTTCAAAGCAACATGGATACATTGTCCAGAAGCGCCAAACGTCTGTAGCGGGGAGATTTTCATCAATCAACTGTGCATATGATACGGAGGGTGGTAAGTACCAAGCACCTTATTGTCATTTGCATAACGCACATCTGAGATGATGACAGACCACCTGGAAGATTCTGTGTGAGCTATTAATCCCATTCACTCTGTAAAGAGAGGCTCTAGCTGTGAAGTGAAACCCGGCTGGAAATGGCAGGTAATTGTAAGGTTTTGAGCAACGGTATTTGTGTATTTGTTCCTTGAGGCACAGAAAGGCACCTGCTTGGTTCCCCTTTAATTATGGGCATATTCATTTCAGCTTGCAGTGCAGCTCTTGTGGAATGGTTATTTGCCAGAATATGAACTGCAATGATGACACAAGCACCTAATAGTAAAGTTAAGGGGCAGCAGAGCAATTATGGCAGGTGACACAGGAAAGAAGATTTCTCACTTATCCTCTGTCTGCCTGATCCTCTGAGCAGCTAAAAATTGACCAAATATACCTGTCTGAACCACGCAAGGGAACGTGGTCAGGTTAAGCTCGTCATCCTCGCATCATCTCCTTTCATTTCTGTTTGGCTTCTAGAGGAGGCTGCTGGCATGTTGCTCACAAATTGGACTTTCAGAGGAAAGGCACTTGTTGAGGCAATTAAAATTTGAGGCTTGCTGGTTAGAGAAGTGTTGCTCTTTCCCTCCCGATACTAAACTGTTTCATGGAATTGAGCAGCAGGCTTTTCACGCCCATCTTGGTTGTTTTATGTTTGTTTCTGTGTATTTCTTGTCACTCTTCCACTGAAAAGTTTTTGTTTTCCCTACCTTCCTTTCCCACCCCAACACCAGTTTTTGAGTGTTTTAAAGATTCCCTAGAGTGATATTAGTGCTTCCCATTGAGTAAAACTTTGTTCTTCACTATGTTTGTTTAGGAAAAGTTTCTAGGTGAATGCTACTTCCATTCAACAGGTGAGAGAAACTGACTATGAAGGCAGTACGAGTTTCACCTGGGGTCTTCCCAGGAGCCCCGTACCTTCTGGCACAGGCCAGATCCTGAAAGATCTATCGCTGCATACAAGGAACTTCTACATAGACTATTTAAGTGGTTAGCACGCTGCCCTCAGCTCTGACCCCATCTGACTCGGGTAACCCCAGCAGTGCAGCAGCTGCCAGCAAGATCTATAAAGCAGCTGCAAGAACCTCTCTCAGACTTTCACTGACGCCTTGAAGAGCTTGTACTGGTAACCCTTAGGAGGGGGCCATCCTTTCATCTTCATTCTTTGAAATATGTTTTTGAGGAGTGCCACTCACAGTTGCCCACAGTGTGAATGCATGTAATACAAGTACAGAGCTGAGAAAAATTATTTACTCTTAGCTGGTTTTCAAGATGTATTGCTAGGTGTATGCCTTCACAGCCTTGTCCTTTTCTTGCCCTACTCCAAGTCCCTTCCATGTTTCCACGTCTTGAGAGGAAGCAAGAGGAAAGGATCTACTGTGCCCTTTGCGCCGTGTCTCCTAGAGATCCTGCTGTAGCAGCAAATGTTCTCTGTCAGCGTTGCTTGGCTATCTGTAGGCAGTTCAGAGCGTTGAAGGTACATTCAGCGTGCTTGTCTTGAAGATCTACAGGTAAGAACCCTCGTGTTCCTCTTCCGGTGGAACATGTATGAAGAGTATGGACTTTGGAAGGACGTCATCTATCAACAAATGTAAACTATTGGAGGTAAGCAACACTTCTTTGAGGCTCTCAAGGAAAAAAGCATACCATTTTCTGGTGATGGGATGGGCACAGCTGTCAGCAACAAGACCCTATACTGTTCCTCAACAAGAAAAAAATCTTTCTCTTGCAACCGCAGTGTGCATTTTGATACCTGTAATAATCCAAATTAAATGCTTATTATAACCAGTTGTTCAGATCATTGCAGTGACGTGTTTATGTAAAAACCCAAACAAAATAACTGCTGCAAATTCTAAAACACTGCTGGCAAGGATACTGCAAAAATGTACAGCATTTATTCACATACAGACAAAAAGGCACAATTCTACTGAATATTTTAACAAAAAATACAGCTGTCTTCAACTAGGTCTTTATAAATACTTCAAAAAAGGGAGAAAATAAATACAGGATTGGGCCATGTAATATAAAATAGTCATCTCTACATATACTTTTTCTTTCTATCTGCTTCTCTTCATGCACCTTTTTTTAATTAATTTCAGCTGAATGGACACCAAAGCTAGGCACATAGTGAAAAATCTTCTGTACAAGGTTTTACAAATGTAATGACAATTTTCTCAAATTTCCGAAATTAAGATTTATACACAACACGTATAACCCTTCGTTTAATTTGTGTGAGTTTATAACCTAACAAACGGCATTCCAGGCAACTTTACAGAAGTTCAACTAGCCTACAGGTTGACAGAATACAGCAATCATAATCAAAGAGATCTCTTGGTCAGTCTGCACAAGGAAAGGTAATGCTTAAAAACAGAAATTCAGCAAATGGTTCTATCCCAATAAGATACAGGGGTGGGTTTGTATCGTCACTGCTGTACTTACGACACCTCTCTGCTGAGCGCTAAGCATGGGAGACAGAACTAACCTACAGAGCTGGTCATACTGCAGTCTTCTTACAGCTTTTTTGGTTTTGGTTCAGCTTAACTTGAAATATTAGAAAGCTTATTAACCTAAACGTCGGGGAGCAAAACAGATAAGGCATTAATTCTGCACAACGTTAGCATTCAAAATAGTGCAAATTAACAAGGTACCTCTTCCAAACTGGTGTGAGGTTAAGTGTTTACTTAGAATCAAAATTTAGATTATTCCAGCTATGGCTTGACAAACAATTCCCTATATGGTCGTGAGCTTCTTTCTTACAGAAAATAACAGTGCCCGTCTGGAAAACGGTGCTGTATGTCGAGTAGAACCTACCTGCATTTACCTTTTGTCTGTTGTTGTTTGACCAAATAAGTACATTTCTTTTAACGCATCCCAAGAGTGACTATGTAATTTCAGATTCACCAGTGCCCTGTTTGACTTTCACCTCTAAGTCATAAAGTCAATCTAACTTCTTGGGACCAGCAATGGTATTTTCAAACTATGCTATCTTACACAAAATTCCCCTTCCTCAACATCATCCCAAAAGGTATCAAAAGGTTAAGACTTCAGAGTTTTAAAACAAATGATAGGGATGCATTCTGTTGCAGTATTTAATTAAGTGATAACTTGCATAGCAAGACAGGGTGTTAATAAGCCTTTTTTTTCTTTCTTTGTTTTGATTGAATCCTCTGGAAGACTCAGTTATGGCAGAGTTCTACTGTGTCTTAAATGTTCCCTGCTCAAGAGGCAAGGGTCTAACATTAAACAGTGAGTGGATGTGGTAACAGCAGGCTAGGAGTAGGGAAGGGGGGAGGGGGTTCTTTACGCCTGTCTTTCTGTAACGCATTGCTGCTTAAACTTTTCCACCAGTACCTACCTGACTTACATCTACGCAGAATTCCAACATTTACAGGCTCCTAACACTCCACTGTTATATGTGCCCTCTACTCGGTACAAAACAGTATCCTAATGATCTGTTAATATTATTGCTCATAGCTTACTAGTTATTGCCATTTGCAATTATTAAAAAAAGTACACAATCAGAATACGAGTTCCCTCTTCCATCAAATCTAGTCCAGAATAGAAGGAAATATTTTTTCTTCATTTGACTGAAAAGAGCTAATCACAATTTATTGCCTTTCCATTTTATTCTATTTAAAAATATATATTCTTCTCCATTTTAAAGCAACCCTTTAGTGTCATAAGCCTGGCTTTCCCAATCCATACCATTAGTGCATATGTGGTGGGCTTGGGGAAATCCTACTGACTAGTGCCTTAGAAATGTTTGTCTTGAATTGTCATCGTACTCCCGGAGGCAGGCGACTGACTAAACGGTGACGGGTTATTCCACGGGGTGCAGCAGCCCACAAGCCTGCCCCCTTTCTCAGAACTGAGCCGTTCCAGAGTGTCCTCCGTGCTCGGTCTGAGTCTTTTCGAGCTGTTGCACTGTAAAAGGCAGCTGCAGCGCTGACCTGTCCCTTCCTCCTTCTCCAGTGTAACGTCATGGTGACATCTGGTCATCTCGTAGGTGTATTTATTTACATGTAAACTCTGGAGCTTACGGAGGGGTCTGAGCTGCCGTCTATGCTCAAACCAAATACAACAGAAAACATGCTGCAAACGGAGGAGAAAGACCTACCACCACCCAAGGAAAGTGACCACTTGTAATGGGCTTCAGCAGTGCAGTATGGTTAAGGAACCATCTTCGATTCAGTACACACTAGTTAAATTAAGAGCTTGTGCTTTTCCAGAAGGCAGGGGAAGGGAGTAAAATTTTATCAGTGCTTTTTAGCTAAAAGGGATGAACTCAGCCTACTTCCCCCTACCCACCCTAGCCCCTTCTAAAAGGTTTTTGTGAGTTACTTTAGTGTTCATCACAAATCCTATTTTAGTAGTGATGTCATTTCTCTGCTTACTCAGGAAAGTTGCAAATAAAGGAGATTCAAATGGGGGGGGGCAAAAAAAACAGCTTTAAGTGCATGTAAACATATTTATACAGCTCAGGAATAATGGGTTATCAATTTGTCAGTCTGTAGCCATGTCTAAGAACTCTCTTCTCACACCAATAAATAACGTGGAGTTGGCTTGTAGGCAGTGACTCTACTGACCGCGGTGCTGACACCGTGTCCCTGTGTCCAGTCAGGATGCCAGGATGCTTCTCCTAATAATGTCCGTCCTTCTGCTGATAGTGCTGTTTGGGCTGAGCCGCTGCTGCCTGCACTTTTTTTCAGCCACTTCAGTCTCCGAGTCGCTCATTTCGGCGTCAGGGATGTACCCATCATTCTCGCTGTCAGGCTTTAGCTTGCTTTTTGCCCTGTCCTTCGGTGAAACTCTGCCCATGCCCAGGTAGGGGTAGCTGGAGTTCTGGCGGCAGGTCTCCTCCGGGCTCTCCCCCTGCTGCTGCCTCTCCCCCTTCTTTGGAATTCGGAATCCGCCCCAGTTTTTCACTGGGCTGGTGGGCGTCGTAGGCACTTTAACTACTGTCTGATTAGAGTTTACTTTGACAAGACCCCCATTGCATTTAGGCACTATATCCCTCCGCGTGCCAGGTGCTGACCTACCACTGGAGTGGTTCACAGCCCTTTTGTTTTCCGATGGCCTCTGAGAGAGTTCCGTGGGTCTCAGTGGTTTGTGGTTGTGTTTAGAAGTCTTTTCCTTTAGTTCTGCCTTGATCACCTCACACTGTGGACGATTGTCTCTTCTTTTCCTGTGGTCTGGTATAACTATGCCATTTTTCTGCTGTGCTGATACAATCCGTGTTTCTGCAAAGGTCTTGTCAAAATTTAAAAAGCTCCCTGGAGCTGCACCGCCTTCCCTTTGGCTGGGCTGCCTCAGCATGGATTTGCTGTCGTTCCCAGAGCTGTTCCTTACTCTGTCTCTCTTGTGTGTTTTTTTCAAAGAGTGGGTTAGAGATGTGCCCATTTGTTTCCTGAAGAATGCAGAATGCCACTTCAGATCCTCGATCTTAGGGGCATTGGGGCCCAAAGATGGACTATTGAACAACACGGTGTTTTCCATTGAGGAGAATGAGGAAGGCACGCCTAAACGTAAACAAATTAAGTTAAAGTCAAGCAATTCCACGTCTGGGTAAATACCGCTTTCGAATGTACCTATTTTAACTCTGGTCCTCATGCCTGGCCTGTTCTTCCGCGTGAGTGAGTATCTGGTTGCCTATCCAGCACCTTTATGTCACCATTATGTGGCTATGTCGTGGTTTCACAACATACTGCTGGTGTAGTAGTTTACCTTCCTGTAGCCGTGCTGCACCTAATGACACTTGTAGCAAACATAAATCCTCGTGCTACTATGGCCACTAAGACAGAGAGACGACTCAGCCGGGAGGAAAAAGCCACCAGCAAGTGGATCTCATTGATTCTGTCTAAAATACGGTTTATTAGTTACTGAATACTTTAAGGATAATCTAGTTACTGCAGTAACTTTGAAGTTATTAATCTTTCTGAGAAAAGACTACTGTCAATGAGATTAGGCAGAAAAAACCATGTTGTTTTAAAACCAGAGTGCTATCTTTTCAAAATTCATTTCTTTCAACTGCCATCTATGATGCAAAGAAGCACATACTAAACACTAATGCAGCGGCACTAATAAACCGCAGACTTACTAGGTACCATATGGCGCTTGAATGTAAGTCACGGTCTCTCTGTCGTAAGGAGTCATTAAAGGATCAGACCAGAAAGGACCTGAAGCAGCAAGCCCTTCAGTGCCCCATGGGTAGGAACACAGACTCACCAGTTTCTATAGCAATGCGCCCACCATTCGAGCTACCCGGATTCTCCTTTTTTTCTCCAACTGCTGATGCATGGTGGACTACACAAGATTTTAATGAGAATAAATGAGGTCCTGTTTGTCCTTCAAAACGAGTCATTAGCCTGTAAGCAAACCTTTCAATGCTTGTGCCTGTGGTCTTCCGTGAAAAGGATAACCCTGAAGCATACCTGAAACTCTTTCTTGTTCCAACTGCTTTGCGTAGATATTAAATATCTGCTCTTGAACTTTGCAAACAGATCTCTTGATTTTTTCCCTTCGGGTCACCATGTAAGTGAGATTTCGCACCTGGAAGACATCAAGTTGATGAGTTTTACAGGTATTGTGTTTCTCGAATGTTGTCAATCCATGCTTTGCATTAATTCAGTTTAAGTACTATACACCATTTAAACAAGTTAGTAATGTATTTAAATTTAACCTTCTTCAACACACTTCTTAGAAAAGAGTCTTAAATACCATTTAGTTGACAGATTTGGGAGGGACACAGCACAGAAGTAACTTCTATGAACACCTGAATCATTCATATCTATATGAAATCCAGAGAAATGCTGGAAATGCTTCAATGTACTCAGTACTAAATAGCCTAGCACCATTTCCTTCTTATTGTTTGAGACACAACAGAAAATTATACTTAATTAATAGCATGAAAATGTGGAGAGCTATTCAACAGTACCAGTCTTTCTGATGACCCTGCCAGTGCAGTATAATTGGTCAAAATGAAGGCAGGCCAGTCTGTTCATGCCATAGCATAACGGAGGTAGCAGGGACTGGAAACAGTAATGAAATGATTATTTATTTGTCTCAGGTTTTTTTTTAGAAGAAAACTATATTTCTGCCCTTAAAATGTGACTGTCTAATCTAGACAGCTGCCTAAGTTTCACCACCACCTCTCTCCTGGAGCTTACAAGTTATTACTTTCCTGGATGAGGGAATCGCTGAGAAGTACGCGTGGGCGTTTCCCAGGCTGCTCTCTCAGTTCAGTGTGGCTGCAGACAGCCCGGTGCCCCGTGGGTTACAACCTTGTAGGCTGAGCTCACAGCCATTAAGGAGGAGACTTTTAACCAGTGTGACTGTTTTTGCTAAGGTCCTGCTCTATTTAAGGCTTCCAGTCCCGGGAGAGCCAGCACTTCTAAGTAACTGTCATTACTCTGTGGATTTGAGTTAGAAGGGATTTGTCGAGCCTGGGACCCCTTCTGATACAGTCCCTGGCCTTTTGTTCTTTGCCTTGTCTGATCCAAGCTGCACAGCAGATGCATCATGTCCACATAAGTACCTGTTTCATGAGGTAAAATGGATGACACGATTTCAAAACCTGTTTCCAGACGGATGACACTGTCACTAATGTCATTCGTAATCAAGTCTACCCGACTATCTTGAAGAGGAGAAAAAAAGGTAGGCCCCATTTTTTATTTTTTTTCCCATCCAAGTTCTCTTGGAGGTACAATCAGTGGGAACAACAGAGTAGTAAAATATTGAAAATATTACTAGAATGATGTATCCTGTTTTGACATGACACTTTAAAATGGATATATATACAGAATAATTTAAGATCCAGAGAACACAGTGACAAACTCAACTTATTTAGCTGATCAAAGAGAAGATTAAAAGAAATCTTGAGCACATGGAGCAGAAACCAAAGAGACTAGGTAACAGCTATCGCACCGAGCTAGAAAAGGGTCATGGGCTGGAAGTTAAAACTAGAGAAAAACTTCAAAAGAAAAACTGCAACGATTCATTAGAAGAGTAATTAGCCATCAGGATCCTTTACAAAGGGTGCAGTAGATGCATGAGCACCTGCTCTCCTGATTTAAAGACTAGATCTTTAAAGACTTTCTGGAAGAAAGGCCCTAGTTCACCCACCGGTTACTGAGCCTGAGGCAGGGCCTCCTGAGCCAGGTTCCATACGTGGCCTACACAAGCTTTCTGGCTCTAACGTATCTTAAACTCTACTAGTTAACACCCCCCCCCCAAAAAAAAAACCAAAAAGGAAGGAATTCAGGTCGTTACAGGATCAGATATACTTAAGATAGAACACCAAACTGTTCTTTAAACATTCAAAACCTAATTGAGTGGGATATCGTGCCCCCAAACCTAGACACAGTCCAGTGAAACATCACCCTACTACGCTGTGTCAATGAAAAACCGATCTGCTGCAAATCAAGGTAAATTTCATAATCTCTTCCTTCCTGTGCACCAGATGAAAGGAGCAGAGAGAGCCTTTAAAGGCTAAAAAAGCTCCGGCTGGGGGTTGCAGTACAGTCCACAGCCATCAGAGTTAATCAGTAAAAAAGCAGAAGCGGAAATACGACAATCCAGTTATAAGGAGACTGGCTACTACAAGCCAAGATCTGCTGGCCCTGTGAACTAACCCTCTATTTGAAAAGGGTAATTGGAGTGCTCTGTAGAAATGTAGTGTTAGTGGTCTTTCCTGACAATACAACCTTGAGTTAAGATGCAGGATGGAGTGCCGGCACGCCAGGGCAGTAACTGACAGCGTAGTTTGGACAGTCGGCTAAGGAAGGCCAGCGCACCTCGCACAAGCGCAGGCACTGCAGTGGCTTACCCGCTCTAGATCCTGCCGGAGGTGTGTGAAGAGCTGCAACCTTCTGAATAGAACGTCCTGTTCCCGTTTAGCCAGATTGTCCTCTTCATCCTTCTTTGGGGTAATCAAAGGCTTGTTGAAGTTGGCTTTTCTCTTCAGCTTCCAGTACTGATAAAGGAATCCCACCGGCTCCTCGGGCAGCCGCAGCGCTTTAGCCACTTCCAAAGACTCAACAAACGTATAGAACTCATCCTCCAGCTGCTGGAGCTTTTGCTTGCGGAGGCTGACTCTGTGGGCCTCCTCCTGGTTTTGATCCATGCTGTGGAAAGGGTCGATGTGGGCAGGAAGAGAGCTGTCCTGAATCCCGTTCCCGTTCTCCTGACCTGGGCTTTCACTGAAAGTCTCGTCATCCGCTTTCTTGGTGGAGCTGTGCTTGGGACAGTATGACTTAAATTTCACCTCGTCGTTCTCTGCCAGTATGGTCTTCATCTCCAAGCCACGGTCAAATGCACAGGTGACGTGAAAGGCTGTTCTGCAGTTCTTCACCGAACACTACAGAAATTAAATTAAAATTAATCAAATATAAACTTAAGAAGCCACACTGCCTAAAACTATTCGAGCAGCCAGGACTGCTTTGGAAGAACAACCCTGTTACCGTGCTCTGCTTGTAAGCTGCATGTACTTTCTTGTTCTCTTTTAATTAGGTTTACGATTTAGTGCTTTCAGGCCAGGCAACGATCAAGTGGCCCAGTGGGACAGGAGTGGTTAACCCCTCCCTAGCCCAATCACGCTATTCAATAACCAGCAAATCCACAAGAGGAGCGTTCTTGCCGTCACCGGAGCCACTCGCAGAAGGCAATGTTACACAAAGGAAAATGTTCCCCCTTTGACTGTGCCCAGCATGAGAGAGAGGGAAAAACATCTCGGTGGCTCCAGGTCAGTCTGGTACTTTTAATTAAAAGGCTTTCCCAGCAGCTGGACCCACGCTACCCAAAAGGCCTCAACCAAGGGGGATTTTTTTTTTTTCCCCTGTTATCCCGATTTTATAATGTCAAATATTAAATCACTGTCAATCACTACTTCACTAACCACAGCCTTCAATTCACCTGGGGAACAAGGAGAACAGGAAATTTAATTTTTTGGTCATTTTTCTTCCCTCCCACTGAACCCTGCCGTCATGCAGTGATGGGGACTAGTTCAGCTGATTTAGCACTTCATTTCCATTATATGTAACTTTCTCTTGTAAAATGCTGTCGTTGCCATTGCCAGCCACCAACTGAAAGGTTTAAATATATATATGTATGTATATACACACACGCACACAGATGCATTTGTATCACCTCACACTTCTGCCTCCAGTGAAAAGAATTTCAAGTGGAAATGAACATTAGTGCTATTAACGCGAAGGAAACAAAATTATGCTTAACGCAAGTCATCTAACCTTAAAGAGAAACGCATTGCACTAGGATGTTTATACAGTACTTTGTAAAGAAGCCAAGTATCTTTCTCCTCTGTGTTTTCCTGCTCAGGTTGACTCAGCAGCCAGATGGCATAGAAAGGTACAACAGAGTGTAAACTGCAGAAGTTTCAAATGAACATTCTTTAATAAAATCAACAGATAAAAGGAATTCAAAAATACCAAGGCATCTTTTGTCCTCCTCTCTCTTACGAACAAACGGGGCAAAAGCAGCCCAACTGGAACACCAAAGAGTACAGAAGAGTACACTTCAGCCACAGTTTCCAAGCAGCTATCACAGAGAATAATCAGCTCTTCGTGCGGCTGCTGCTTTATTGGGAGAAGAGGGGAAAGCCTGTCTCATCGGAAGGAAATCTGCTGAACCTGGGAGAATATGCGGCCTCGTTTTTCCCAGCTTACTGCAGCTGCTCTCTGCCCAGCCTGATGCAGACTTCCAGCTGCCGGCTTTTTTAATTGCTGTGCACATCTCGTAACATCTCTGGAGGATCTCTCTCAGTTCATCCAGTTAATGCTACTTCCTTTCTATTGCAGTGGCTTTGTATAACGTTCTGCTCTGCTGTATAAAATTCCACAACACAAATCTAAATATTTCTCACTGCTAGCTTTAATGATACCAAGATTTGCACAATTCCTGTAAAATGCCAGGCAAAACTGTAATTTTTTTGTCTCTCCCCCATAATTTGAAATGTAGAACTGTCTGAAGTGGCAGCCATCGTCCCTGCATGTCATCCTGCGTCATCACTAGAAGGGGAGAGGTGGTATGAGAAGAAATACAGAAGGACACTCCCCTCTCTCCTGCACACTAACATACATAAACACTCAAGTGTTCAACTTCCATTACTGTAAGTTACCCCTCAGAACAGGTCTGGAGAATGGACAAAACAACTACCTAAGAGCGGCCAAGAGGAAGGGCACAGCTCTGCAAGGAGGTATTACGATTGCAAATTTATATGCTGTGGACAGATTTATTTTCTCTACTTAACATTTACTATTTTCTACATTCCTTAAATGGAAACGGACTGATAGGTTTCACTGGAACTACTGTTGCATTGCTGGTTTACAACTTTTTCTGGCAACCTCATCAAATGACTCAGAGCAGAGGAAAAAAGGAAATGGGTAAAACCTAATTTTTAAAAAGTGTAGGACTTCAGAAATTTCTGTGTCTTAACGCTGGTCTTACCGTCACGGATCCTGTAACATTAGGCTAGCCACAAAACAGAAAGAGCTCTACTTATTCAGACTTCTGAGACAGTAATATCTTCCTCTGTCTCGGAGAGCTTTCTGAGGATCATTTTGCTGAAGTGTATGAAGCACTTTAAAGCTGAAGAACATTACCACAATGCTAAGCTACATTTTATTGTCATCTTCTACACAACCACAACGCTGCCCCGAGTCGGTCACCTGTCCTTACTCTCATCATTAGTTCTCAAGGAGGGTAGATCAAAGCTTTGTCCCGTGTCTCAGGAAACCAAGTATCTCCTCTTTCAAAAATCTGGGGCTTGGTAATGTGTTTTCACAATCTCTCTAGATTTTAAAACTGTTCTTAAAATTATTATTTAACATTTCTGAGTGATTTTTCCACCGCAAAGGATCTCCAAGTGCTTTACAGCTAACAACCCAATATAAATATGCACGTGAAACCACGCTGCCCAGTCTGAAATGCTCTGGTGCAGATCAGTTCAGTATTTAACAGCAACAATTCACAGGCTACGGTGAGAAAGGCTGAATCCAAATCCAACTGAAACTGCAGTGAATTTCAGAAGTCTGCAATGAGACAAATTGGCACTGGCCCAAGAATGTGAGTTGTTGGTATGAAACAAATGGCTTTATACTGCTGGCTTTATAGTTTAATTATTTATTGCATACGGAAATCATTCTTTTTGGAACCATGAAGACTAGACATTTGTTTTGATTCTGCCCCGTCTTGCTGTTTCGAGCAGCCATCACCCCTGCGCTCAAGTGAGTACCAGAAGTCAGAACAGTAACGTGGCACTGCTTCTACAGCAACGGGAACTGGGAAACCCACACCCAGGAGGTTCCTCCCCCCCCCTTAGAAACACCAAGAGCTCCAGAATCTACCCACAACCAATGGAGGAAATGGGGCTCATTTCCTCAGCTTGTGGCTTGCTTGAACCTCAGAGCAGACCAGACCAGACCAGTCAAACAATGTTTCTTTCCTACTGCTCAAAAAGCCTAATATTAAATGATCAGATATTCTCCTCAGCAACTTAAAAGCTGGACCAACAATAAAACAGTTACAGAAAAAATAGTTACAGCCAAAACAGTCCAATGTTAAGTAGTACCTAAAATTAGAAATACAAAGCTACGACTAGCTTTATCATCAAAGTGAAGGTGTTCGCTTCCACTGACTTCACTGCGAGCTGGGCACGCCGAGCACCTTAAAAGTTCAGGTTGTTACAGGAAATAACTCCCACCAAGGTATCCAGCTTGTCTTAGAAGCTACTAAACAGGGACTAGCAGATAGGTTCCAGCATAGAAGCTTTCAGCGTTCAAGCTTCATTTTTGTACGTGGTACATCACAGAAATATAGGTTTTTTCCTCTACTCAACAAAATTTAAGTTTTATTTCATTGTACTAATAAACGTATCAGCGTATCTACAGATTAGGAAGTCTCATGGGATGACCTGGCTATTGTTATTAAGGTTTTACTAGAAAGTAACAGCACACTAACATTCAAAAGCACTTTGTGTGCAGTTAAGTCCATTGTAACAAACAGGAAATCAAAGTTTACTGCGGACGCAGATTTTGTTTATCTACTAAAAGCTGACAAAACAAAACACAAGGACATTTGTGCGATTAAATTACCTGTATAGATGCTCCAACTTTTTCATTACAAAGGCTGCACACCAGTGCCCATCTACTGCTGGGAATGTGAGAAACCTTTGTAATGGGCTCCATTTTTTCTGGGCTTCCAATGCTCACCTAAGAGAGAAAAGGTTAAAAAACCAGAGTGACTATTGCACTGTTAACTGAAAAGGGCAACAGTTTTATCGAAGAAATCAAATTCCTTGCGTGCACGTGCAAAATGTTCCAAGTTCCTCAGTTTATAAGGAACTAAAAAACTGAAAATTCCTTTTTTTAAAAAATCAGTTCCTCACTGCATGAACAAAACAGTTTCAAGGTGAAGCCCTCCAATTGAAAATTATCATACAGGATGAGTATTTTGATTATGAGAACCCACAGGAATTCTCACTGTCACATCCAAACCTTCCTGATTCACCTTTAATGTTCCATTTACAAAATAAAATGGTACTCTGTGTGCTTGTTAAATGAGCTTTGCCATCAGCAAAGGCCTAATTTTGGTTGACAAAGGTAATGTAATTACTTTCTTTACAGATGATGCTTCATCCTGCCAGACTTTACATATAATTGAAAATCTTTTATACTGTCTTCCTAAGAAGTACCATATATATGCTACACTCGGTGTAGCAACACGCACTAGGTCGAACACTGTTTTAAATAGATTTCTGCTCTCCCAGAGTCACTGCAGGCCTGAGCTCCCAAAGGGTCGGCACCTACCTCTGGAATCCACAGAGCACAGCTAACGTGGACCCACTTGGTGCCACTCCGAGTCGGCTTCATGGCACCACCCTTCTTGGGACAGAGCAAACACTTGGGCTGAACGCCAAGCGCGCAGGTCCTGCACAGCCAGCTGCCTTCCGGCACCTTCAGGATCCCGTAACATGCCTGTATTCCCATTTACAGACAAGGGAAAGAAAACAAAGGAAACAACATGCATTTCTGTTACTTTTTAGCTGTTTCCGCGTAGCCTCTCACAACTCTCAAAATGTTCTTTACGGAATTTCTAACACTATAGAAACATTAACCTGTGGAGGATTCTCAGGATGCTTTCATAAACTTAGCCAACCACATTACCCATTCTTTCCCCAAAAAGATCTTTCAGTGAAAGGAGCAGAAGTCATGACCAGCTGTTTTGCAGCAAACCACTGCCCAGTTCAGCTGGGAAAATGAAGAATGTGTTTGCCAGCCCAAAGAGCAAGGGGGCTCCGGACAGATGAGCCTGCCAGCAGTGAGCTAGGATGAAGTTCAGTATCAAAGTCTACAAGTAACAGGAACTGGACTGTATCTAATTCAAAAGGCAAGAACCACAAATTCAAGAGCTCTGCTGTGCAATACTCAATGTTATTCCAAAGCATTGGGGTTTACTTCTCATTCAGAGGGAAAAGTGCAGAACAGCAACTAATTAAGACCACTTTTTTCAGAGGACTGCATCTTTATGGAGACCTCCGGTCAAATTACTGTCCATTTTAACCCTCTTAAGTTTCAGGTTTGATGTGATCAGAGACCTGCTACAGGTCTAAAAACATCGGCTTTACTCTGAGTATCTTGCAAGATAGCCATTTGTACCTTACAGCTGTCATAGGCGTATTTCTTTATCATTAGTACAAATGCATTTAAGTAACACACGCAAGAATACGCCATTCTTGCTCATCGGACAACACGGTTTTCCGAACACTGAATGACAAAGCAAACTTCTTAAAGCTGGGAAGGAAGGACAGGCTGATAGAAAGGCATCTACCACAGTAAGAAGCATCCACAGAAACAGATATGCTAAAATTATATCTGTTATTTCATGCTAAGAGGACTTCTTAACTGCCACAAAAAGGTGGCACATAATAGTGCTTCATTAGCTCAGCTCAGGTCAGTAGGTTCTCCATTAAATTAAAATGACTATAATAAATCCTACCTGTGTCCCTACTGATTGCCTGGAAGTTTTTTTTTTTCCCCTCTCTGCTGAGGCTAAGTTGCTGATACTAAAGGTGTGTTAGCCCCCAAAGCATGCAGAAAGAGAGGAAAAGAATATAGCAAGCGAAGTGACCAGAGGAGAATAAAATACACAGATGTATGTTTGGGGGGGGGGGGTCTATTCCTCACCTTGTAACTTCCTCCACACAGACACAATACCACTCTTAACCCTCTTAGCATGACATTTCTAGAAGTACACCCAACAATTCTCCTCAATTATGTAATTTCTGAATTCATCCCACCGCTCAATGGTGAACTCTGCAAGAACTTAACAGGTCAATGTCTGTCACTGGAAAAAATCCAACCTGTTATCTTTAATGGTTTGGAAAAGTTTCTGTCCCCACCCCTACACTCCCCCACTGTGCCCTGGCCGCCGTACCTGGTGCACACAAATATTGCATTTGTCACAAAACACCATTTCGTTGCCATCCTCTCCATCTGGAGACTGACAGACATCACAGACAACATCTTCGTCATATTCGATCCCAAGTCCTTCTTCCGTCTCGATAGCGTGATTCATGTTATCATAGCATCGTTGTTCAAACTCCTCTATGACCCTTTCCATCGTGTACTCGTCCAGCTCAGGCATCCCTGGGAAACAGGAATTGTTACTTACTTAAAGGACAGAGTGATAACCACTGCCACACACAACTCCAGCTTCTTTTTTAACAGCTGAGTAGATATAGCCAACCCCCACATGTACACGTGTCATTCCTAGACAAGCATGCCTATTCCAGCATAAACTAGGGAAACTGGGAAAAAAAAAAGTCAAAGAAGTCTTAGAACTGTATTACACTATGAGAAGTGGAGTATCCAAACCAACCTTTCAAAATCCTGCGAAGAACTTTCCTAAACTGATTTTGGCTTCCTGGTCTTGTTCTCATTTTTCCTTCTGGGACAGCACTGTCTATGGCTTTTGCTTCAATTTTGCAACCCAGATGTTGACTCTTTGGTGAAAGATTTGAGTGTTTTGAACCAAAAGTGATGGGGTAGAGGGGGGAAAATCAATGACAAAATCTGCTATGATACTTGTAGCAAACTTGCAGTTTCTTACAACAGTTGTTGGTTTTTTACAAGTCCCAATCCAACAGGGTGCAACCCCAGCTGAGGTCTCCATCGGACCCTGCTGCACCAATAAATTAGTTTGTTTTAGAAAGTGAAAAACACAGTTGTAATAACTTCAACATCAAATCTGGGACAATAAATAAATGCAACATCTAATCTGGGATTTGGTCTTTTCAAACAGCATCCATCAGAAAATTTTTCATGATAGCACAGCTCCAGGCTGATTACATTATAGTATTCTATAATTCAAATTTGTTAATTATATTAAACTACTATTATAGACCCGAAAAAATACCTATCATAGAAGCAGCAAGAAAAATATCAAAAAAGAGCACAGTGCTTCCATCTCTCACTTGCGGTGACAATGAGCTGGCTGTAATAGTTCCAAGTTGGTACTACACCGACCTTTACCACAAAATCGTGCCACACAAACACCTGTGAAACCAAGAAAGCTAGGCTACTGCAAACAATCATTTTCCTCTTGTGAAGTCAGTTTAGCACAAGAATTTCCATAGACTTAAATCACTACAGTGAAGTGTAGGCTTAGGATATCCTGCTTTTGGTCTAATTCCCAATACCTAAGGTTTACTGTGACATACAGAAGATGGCAACCTCATGATGGGTGTTTTAACAAGAAAATCCTCCCTTTGGCTCTCCCTGTGAATAACTGAGCCACAAATTCCATAAAACGAAGAAGAAAAACCCTCTCTAGCTCCCCCAGATCAGAAGACAAACACTCTACAAAAGTACTTCCAGCTTCCCTTACTGACAGTAAACCCTTGCAGCAGAGATCAATGCATCCCACACTACCCGAACTGAGCAGCTAGAAGGTAGCAAGAGGGAACATCCAAAATCCTGCTGATCAGAGACAGTGAACTTTGCCCCGCAGCCCAGAAACACTGCACCAGCAAAGCGGGTGATGGCAGGGTTTAGACCAGTTTGCAACTAAATTCTAACCTCACGATTGCTAGCACTTTCTAAAAAACCCTTAGAGATATGTCATTGACTGTGCATTTATAACGGTTAAAAAAAGGGAATCAAGGGACTGCGGCTTCAGTTCAAATGTTTACATTCATTCTTTTAAAGACAGAATATACATTTGCAGTACCTGAAGCACTCCAACAGGTATCAAAGAAAACTCAGGGAATTCATAGCTGCAGGGACACCATAAAGGAAGTGCTACAACTGCAGATGAGGAAATATTTCACTTTCCAAATGCCCATTAATAGTATCTGTAGAGTGCAGTGTCTGACAGAGCACCCAGGTACATATTTCAAGACCCACAATGTACTGCCTGCTACTGACAGGAGCATTTCCTTCCCTCTGCATGCAGCAAAACTGAGTGGATAAAGATTCAGAGCAAACGAACTACAGGAAACCAGACCAAAACACAGCATCAGATATCAGATCTGTCAAATCCTAGCTGTGCAGTGTTTCACGTGACACGTGTACTTTTGAAGGATAAACGGCTACCACAAGGCTTCACGCACAGGTACAAATCTGCACGACGAAGAGCCCCTCTTGTGCACTTTAACACTAACGCTATTCACACCCCAGCGGCACGCTGTGGTAGGCCTCCTCTGGTTTTGGCGAAAGACAGACAGACTGAGGGGATTATCTACATTGGATAGACTGATATCCATTACAAATCATAAAAAGTATTTTTAATTTTTCTTTGAAGAAAGCTCAGGGGACTTGCTGCTGCTGTTTTCCTGACAATAACTGGAAAGGTAACCTAAACTCTTGAATCATGAACTGTTTTGAAATTGTCTAAGCCCAAACACTAAACCTGAGCAGGCCTGACTTGAGATCTGGAAAAAAGGCATGCCTAAGAGACCAGGTCAAGGCTGGGTTTAAAACGGAGAAACTTTTAAAGAGTTATAAATGGTCGGTTTGTGGTTTACCCGGTCTTGAGCCATGCCACGTATGGGCTACAGCCAGGTAAAACCTGTATGACTAAACCGTAACCTGAAGCAGGGAACTGCCACAATGCTAAAACAAAAATGAACAGTGTTCACCAACATGTCCAAACCTTTTCCATCTGGCACAGCATCTTTTCCTTTATCTAAACTATGTGCTGACTTATATCCACTTCAATTCCACTGAAATCCTCTCCTGAAGCACACACCTTACCAAAGAAACGTTCCTCCTCTTGCCCTGCTCCCCCACCCCTTCCCACGCACAAGCCGTCCTGTTGAAAAGGGAACAGTCGCTCCCCTCTTCCTGCTTCGGAACTGGAGCACACCGTCACAGTAAGGTTTAGGAAATTCCTCCAATAAATCACTGCAGGAATTCCTTACTGTCTCATTCCCTGTGCAATTCAGCTGGCATAGGTTCTCTAAACCTCCCAAGACTCCTTGTCTACCTTCATCGCACTGAACACCACTAGCTAAAAAGATGATACGGATATGTGACGCAGAGAAAAATAAATAAATAAATAAATAAAAAGGACTAACTGGAAAAACTACCTGAACGGTCTATCTGATGTTCTCTTCAAGGACCTTGATGGCAAAATGGGAACTTTGTGAGCATTCCCTTATGAAATGGAATTTCATAAGCAGAGAAAAAACCCACGTGGCCAGATTCTGACCTGGTCTAAGCAGATACAACTCAGCAGTTATGAAAGCATATATCTTAGGGCTTAATCATATCAGGTCTGGTTTCCTGTGGCTACCCCAACTCATACGATTACTATCGCTTCATACCTCTATCATCTCTTCCCACTGCTGCCCTCCCTAAAATTATTCTTAAGATTGCCAGCTTTAAAAAAAAAAAAGGTAACAAAACACAAGCACTCATTGCTCACCCATTTCTTTGAATTCTTCATTGGCCAGCTGCAACCACGCTACGTCCACATCATTGAGATCGTAGCGACACATGCTGTCTGCTAAGGTTCGAATGTCAACGTAGCCCAGCTCTGGAGGCTCCGAGCCTGACGAAACAATATACTTCCTGGGACGCGTAAAGGTGACAGCTTTTGTCTCGGACACAACCCTAAAACAAACAGACAGGCAGACGTCAGGTACGCTGGGTTGCTGAGAGACTTGTTTCTAGAGAATTCAAAATGCCTCATTCTAAGTGACTAACAATCATCAGCAATCATCTGGCCATCTAAGCAATCATCTTGCACCACTGAGATGGGAAGAGAAAACAGTACAGTGCACTGTCATAACGGATTGGCGGTATTATAAGAAATTAATTGGAGTGTCTAGAAACCCAATTCTTTAGCAGAATTCTAAATAAAATAAAAAGATTAGAGGATATAGCTGTGCTTAATCTTACCTGAAATTCACACGTGTTTAAAGCTAGGGTAGGAACGCTGTATTTATGTAGTGATGGCTGCCATATACACAGATCTTAAACTCCATTTTAAGACTTTTTTAAAATCAATCTGTTTAACTACAATACCAAGATCAAGAAAATTCAAAGAAAAAAAGTACTATTTCCTGCTACATTTGAAGTTTTCTTTCTCACAGTATGTTTCTTCTGAATTGTGTGTGTGTGTGTGTGTGTGTGTGTGTAGCTATGGAATTGCTGTCTTTGTGAAATTCAGAAGACCTTTCCACAGAGAACCAGTAATTTGCACTAGCTTCACCTTCACTTACCCAAGCAGATCCAAGCTCTGGCATCCTGGGTCTGCATTTCCTCTTTGACAATCACTAATGTCATGCTGGACCAAGCACAAATATTAATCAGATGCTGCTGAAACTACCTTCTCTCAGGTTTTGGAGGCTCCAGTTGGCGAACAACCAACAACGAAAGCGTATTTTAGCTGCAAGCCAACTGAAATTTTGTTCGACCACAGGCATTGATTCAGGAAACGGTAAAGTACCTACAGCACATAACTCGTTCTAGGTCAGATTCCTGCAATGCCGCAACTTTGCAAAGCCAGGAGCTGGGGGCAAAACCACCCGATTCACAAAGGACAGCAGTCATTCTACCAGCAAGCTGGTGACTTGCCTCCAAACAGCAAGATAGCTCTGTCAGCCCACCTGCCGTGCCGTTCTCTCAGCAGAGGACATTGCACCTTCTCTTAGTTAACTGCACACACTGCAATTCAGTTTGGATGAAACCCACTTCACAATGTAACGCTGGTACCCCAAGGAGCAACAGGCCACGCTGCCAAATGACTGCCTCCTGCAGCACCAGCGTTGATTTTTTGGTGCTCTAGTGCTACAAGGGAGGAGATAGCACCACTCCATGTAGACACAACTTTCTGCTGGGAACAACCTAAGCTCCACAACAAGCAGGACATCCTCTACCCTATTTTGCCCCCATCTGAGGTCCAACATGTTAACTCCTCCTCCTATCAGAAGACCCCCATCTGCCGCTACTGTATCCGCACACACAGACCTCAGTAAATCCTCTACCTATTTCAGTCTCCTGCACAGCCCTAAATCTTCCCCTCATCTAGCTTATTTCAGGCAACAATCTGAGAAACAGTGGGCAAGAGCCAAATATTGAATTTGGGGTTTCTGAGGTGCAGAAGGGGACCGTGGAAGAATACGAATCTGAATGACCTTGCCAGCCTAACTGCACTGCCCAAATTGCTCCTGGTCATACTACACAGTATTAAAATATCACAGACTACATCTCACAGAGAATTTCCTTTAAACTAGGCACTGCTCTCCAAATCTTCTGTACCATAAATTCCTTCCTGAGTACCTCTCCATGTGGAAATCATAACCTCTGGGCGGCACCCTGCACATGCTGCCTAAATACCACTGTAGTGGCACAGAATAAACAAGCACAGGTAGTTTGGCTTCAAAACAAACCACCTTCATCTCTTTATTTCTGCGATAGAAAGAAGTAAGAAAAAGCAACACTTACTACATACCAAAAGACACATTCAACTGCATTATCCATCTGACCACATGCTTACAGTGAATCACCACACAGACTCGCTCCTTTCCCCACCCCTCTCAACCTACTCTCGCTGCCCTGACCAGTCGCTACAAGGCCAAAACCTCTTATTCTCTATTATGTACCTCACTAGCATCAGCTATCTGTACTGTATTTTACTTCTGTCTTACACCAGCTACTATTTGACTATTGCTGATTCAATTTACAGAACATCTCCCTCCCCTCCCAAAGTTAGGCACAGAAGAGTTCCAGCACTCCGGCACCACCACAGCAGGGCTCTCCAAGGGCTTTGTGAGGGAGCAAACAGGACAAAAATCAGGCATGAGAGGGCCACTCTGACCCGCAGGAGCTCATCAGTAGGACCACAGAAGATAGCTCAGCAACTAAAAAAGAGTGGTGCCTCCTGTGCTGATACCTACAAGGGCAGGTGCCTTCTTTCTCTATTAAAGGAGATATCTTAAATTCAGAGCAACATCTCTGTTGGCCATTGGCAAAGAAAAGCTCTCTCCTAAGTGAGTACCTGGATCTGATATAGTCACCCAACTACCTCCCTGAAAGATACGGGGTGGGAATCCCCGGAAGATCTCCCTCTGCTAAAGTCCACAGGTCTCCTGGCCCTCCTGCAGCCTTGGGAGATGCTTGAAAGAGAAAGCGGTGAGGAGAAGACAACGTGAGCACACATGTACACTGTGTGTGCATTCATGCGGGGACTGGGTGAGGTCAGTGTGGAGCAGGCGACGAGCACTGCAGGGAAACAGTATGCTCCCATGTTCTAAACTGCACAGCAGAGAGGAAAATGCCAAGTTCTCCTCGGAGCTCCAGGTCCAATCCTTCAGAAGGAGAAGGAAGGAAAGGGTTTACCTGCTGTGCGGGTAAGTTCCCCATTATACAGACCTAGTGGGGCTGTGCAGCGGTCTGCAGGTTGCTGCACAGAACACAAAAAGCGCTAACAAACATTCCTGTAGCCCCCCTACTCCAAGGTTAAAGCTGGCAGATGCAGACCTAACAGAAGCAGTGTAGCATCACCCAGAGTCAGAGACTGGCTGCTCTGGCCCCACCAGCGCTGGTGGGTCATTTGGCAACGCCTTATGGGCCAGCCTGGACTTACTCAAGAGATCTAGTATGATTAAATGGCAATAATCCTTGTTCTTCTCGCTTTCTCCAACTCCAATCCCAACTAAGCATAAAACAGATGGGCTGCAGCATGCTCCTGCCCTTACAACTGTACTGCTTAATTTGAAACAGAAAACAATCTCTAAGTGTAACAAAAAAGGTAAAGAAAATAAGGGTTTCTTGGATAAGAGCTAGAAAATCTCACATTAATGTATTTAGTTACATGCACATCTGGATGGTTCTTAAAACAGCTGAAATGTTGTACAACAAACAATTTCCCAAGTTAGTAAATGAAACAACCAAAAAAACCAACGTGAAAACAACATAAATGCCATATTTTCTCTAGCCCTTAAATCTGGCTTGTCTAACTGTTCCTTGAAAGGAACCTATGGCTTGGAACTAAGCACAAGAAGCATCAGACAAGGGCTCTCCCAGCAATGCTGAGTGAGGTCAAGTCTGGGCTTAAAAATAGAAGCTATTTTTAAGGTTCTGTCACCACACTCCATCCTAATGTAATGCCAGAAATGATTCTCTGACATTCATATTTCAACGCCCAGGCAGAACAGGCCTGACTCTTGACCTCTCCGACCATTCAAAAAGTTGAGGTAGGTTGCTCTTCATCTCTGAGAACCAAGACCTTTCTAGCTAGACACTGTGGAATAAAGCTCAAGAAGCCAAGGCAATGTAGACATAAGCTGCTAGCAAAAACGTATGTGTATTTGTTTACATTCCTCCAAACTATACCTGGCTACTGGTTCTGGGATGGTCCCTGGGCTAACTGGCACCTGAACTCCCTTTTCCCACTCCTGCCTCCAGGGGTCTGCCAGCACATAGTATTCATCAGGGTTCAGCTGGAAGGAGTCATGTAACTTCATGGCAGTGATCAGGTCCGTTCTGAACACCTGCAAAGAGAGTGACCAAGAGAGAAAAATAGAGACACTGACATTTGATATTTACACTCTATGATTCACAGCTTCAGGGTAACCATGGAGCACAGTGTAACAAGGTCACTGTATCAACAGTGAACTAACCCAGCCCACTGCAGGACAGAAGTTTAGCTTCATCGCAGGGAAAGGGGTGGCTGAAGGTGCAGATACTGATAGAATGACTTCCAGCTAACTCCACTACAAGTCCTGGCGCTCCCCCTGCACTGGAGACATGATGCTAAAAGGTGCTACCCACTTCTACCTCCGTTTTGGCTGCAATAAAAGCTGCAGGAGCTTTGCGTCCTAAAACAGCAGCACAAGGAAGACTCATTTTTGCTCCAAGGTTTTGGGGGTTTTTTTAATTATTGGAGCGCTGACTAATCCAAAGACATTCTAGAAATTCCCTGTGGTAGAAATCAAGGCGTGACTCTACCATGACCAGCCGCAAGAGGAAATTCTAAGGAGATGACTCTTTGTGCAAGCATTTAAAATAATAATCCACAAGCTCAAATAAAATAAGACCCAAACTGGAATTCTGGTGGCAGTTCCATGTTCAGCACAGGTGCTTGTTATTCAGTCAGCTACAGACACCTCTGCATCATAGCTGTAATTTTACTTTGCCTTTGCAAAGGCATCCACCTCTAAAATGAGAAGGATGTTTGGCAACTTTTGGGTTAGCAGCCATAAACAATAAACAAGCAGCGATGCTGCCTTCAACAAGCCATAGAATGAAATAAAAAGGGATTCACTCTTGTAGCAGGCATGCTGTGGTACTGCTGTGGCAGCTTCAGCTGGGTTTGCCACTGCCTGTCAGCACTGCAGAAAGCAAAGGGTGCTAGCACAGGCATCGGAACTGCAAGCCTGCACTTGTTTACACGTATTCCAGCTCTCCCCACCCTGTAAGGCAAGGCTGCTGTAGACTACAGCAACTGCACTCAGCACTCCTCACCTCCACAACCACAAATTTTTAACTACTCAATGCCACGTTCAAAGGAAAGGGTTAAAAACCAACCAGGTGACAGAAAATAAGCACCACCAGGACAAGAAAAGGGTAGGTAATGTCTTAGAAAAGTTCTTCTGCAGACTTCTCCGTTTGTGGTAGACAGAGTCAACATCCACCCAGCCCCACATTGCGGAGTTACAAAGGGAAAGACAGATTATCAGGGCAGTGCTCCTAGGTACTCTTACGGGGCTGCTAATGGGGCAAAGTGACACAACCTCCCAGTCTCCTACCCAGTCCCAAACCAATGGCGACGCTGGCTGTTTTACGTTAGCTCCAGCCAACTATTGCATATGGCTGAGGAAGAGCCAGATCTATACAGAGCGCTAATTAGGCAGGCCTCCCTGGGACAGCAATTTCTGTCATACGCTATTCACACACCTGAAATCTCAATAGATTCCCTACAATTTTTGGAAAGTATTTTAGGGCAACAGTGAACCTGATGGTTAATTATACTTCTGAGAATATTTCAAAGTGTGATTTGCCTTACCACACTGCACATCTTGAAACCTCTCCTCCCTCCCAACACACACATACTATCCCACTTCTGTCTCAGTGTGTTTCCACTTCCACTCTGGTTTTGTCACAAAAATAGCATAAAATCATGACATTTTTCTTAACACTTGTCTTGACATGTTCGGAAAAACTGCCAACGTTAAAAAATAAAGAATAATATTACCATATGAAGGAAAGGGTGAATGCAGGTAATGAAATATAATGAAATGTTTTAAACAATCAAATTACAAGTCCTGTGAGGCTCCAATCAAGAAATGAAAAATAAGCCACAAAGTAAACTGGCTCACAAAACAAGCAAGCACAGCTGGCCAGGGGATTCTGCACTTCGAAGTAATTTGAATTAAAGCAATCAAATGTCAAATGAAAAGAAGACTAAAAATATAAAATGGAACGCAAAACTTGCTCAATCTGAGAGCCAAAGTAACTCAGGCTCTCAGATAAATTTGTCACAAAACTCCCTCAAAAGCAAAGCTAATGCAGCACCTGGCAGCCAAGAAACTCCTTCCCAGGCCAGTGGCCCTGTGACACCATTCTTTCTGCTCTAATTTCTGATGCAATCAGACTGCCCGGAGCAAAGCAGAGCTTACAGAAGTGCTGGCTCTCAGAAGCACTGAACACTTCAAAGCTAAAGGGTGAAACCCTGGCCACGCTGAAGTCAATGGGAATTTTGCCACCAACTTCAATGAGATCAGGATTTCACCCAGGGAGTTTAGCAAGTGTCACTTTTCTGCCAGCACACATCATCAGAATAGTCTGCTGTGGTGAGCGGAGACAATGCAAATGGAGGGGGGGAGGGAGAGGGGGAAAAGACCGTGAAACAGAGCTAAAGGGAAGTATATGAGAAGTCCATCCAGGCTGAGAAAACAAGAGAGAACAGCACAAAACTGCAAAGATTCTGACAACAAACGCAAGGAAAGGGAGAGGAGAAAACAGAAGTACACAAAAAGCAGCAGCAAGATTCATAATTATCTCAGATTATTTCTTGATAGCCTTTCATGAGGTGATTTTAAAACTGGGTCTAAGGGGCTACTTCTAAGGGATGTACAAAAGATAACTAAGGAAAGCAAGCCTATCACCAGCAAGAATAAATTCACCAGGGGTCTCCACATTCACCAAAAAATAAAGTCTTTAACAGCCAACAGTCAAAAAAGAAGACTGGAAAACACCAGTACTAGGTGTAGTTCACACTGACCAATGAATGGGATTCTTCTTGTGAAAACTCTTCTCTGAGACATAGGTATACTATCATTGGGGAGATTAATAACGCATGGTTTTTCTCAACATCAAGCACTCACTAATGCATCAGAAATACATGTACTGGGCAAGTAAGTTAAATGAAGAAATTCCACCTCCCAAAGCTAATGCTTTCTTTGCAGCCTCTACAAAGTCCACAGTGTAGTATTTGCCTGAAGATAGGGAGATTGAGCAAGAATATTTCCAAAGAACTGGATCGCATTTATGTGTTACTAACAGTTGATCCATCCTGGAAAGTTCAAAGATTTATATCTCCCTTGATAGGATATCCTCAAAGCACTACACAAGACAGAACTGTCAGGAAGCAGATTTCTAGTTTGACAAGCGCTTTAACAAAGATCACATAGCAAGACCCAATACCAACTATGAAATAAATGTACCTAATGTAAATTTTCACTGTTCACAAATCAAGCTACAAATAAACCCTGATGCTTAAAATACCAGAAGACAGACTCCACAGCTATGTTGAATGGGTGTCAGACTATAACAAAATTCACAGATAGAATCTGGTGCTGGCAGTGCCTGTGCCAACAGCTGAACTCCCTTATCTCCTGGCAAATAGAAAAAAAAAAAGGGGGGGGGGGGGAGGGGGGCAGATGCCAGCTAAAATGTAGCAAAAAGAAAAGAAAATGTAAATCAGAAGAAATTGATCCATTACCAGAGCATGTATACGGCTTTGTATTTCATAGATGTAATTTGTTACATACCTCAGAAGGTTTTCGATCTTCATGTCTGGAACACGAAGTCCTCCGATGTCGAGATCTGGAATGCTGGGACCAGGTGGACAGACCTAGGATACAGAAATGATCATTTGCAGACACTGCTGCCACCTATCAATAAAAGCCTGTGCTCCCTCCATACACCCAAGAAGGCCACCTGACTTCAGCGGGACTATATGAGTAAGGCAAGCCATAGTCAGGCTTCTATGACAAACCTCCAAAAGACTCTTTCAAAATGAACCAGAAAATAAAAGTTACTCAGTCGTAAAATTTCTGTGACCACTCTTCTGGTTTTGTTTTGTTTATAGTTTTCTACTGATACATGCGTGTATTGGCTGCACTGCACTTATCAGCCTTCCACCCAACATTTGAAGAAAGCTACCTCATAACATGCTTCCCCCTGAGCATCAATAAACTCTGCAGATTAATAACTAACCAGCAGGTCTGCTGATAGCCTGAGATGTACATTATCTTTGAAGCTAATGTATTGATGTCCTAAATATCTGTATTGGTTACCCAATTTTGACCAGAGCAAGCCTTTTCAGAATGAAGCACACTGCTATGCACACACAGTAGAGCCCACAAAACAAGCTGTTGTCTCTTCTCCTGAGCAAATCTCTCGCTGTGGTTGTACAATTTTTGTCTGCATAATTATTCATTACATTCCAAACAAATTATACCTTTTTGCCTTGAAACCTTTTGACAGAGTCTCTGTCAGCTTTCAGAAACAGTGTAACGGGAGAAAAGGAAAAAGAGAAAGAATCTACACTCCATTGACAAGGTAGTGCTTTGACACCACAGTATGTTATACCTGTGCAAATCAACTAATTTTATTTCAATAAGATTTACAAGTATGGCAGGTATTTTGCACTGCCAACTACACAGCAGTAATGAAAAAAAAAGCCAATAAATTCTTATGGGTTGGAGAGATGAAGGACTTGTAATAAGGTCTCTATGATATGGAAGCTAGGACCCACATGTTGAACTCTGAAGGATGAACACAGATTTTGCAACTTTGGGCATTAATTGTAGACAAATAAAACAGAACCGATACAAAGGCCTTCCCACACTGCTCATTTCTTCATTGCCTGTGCACATAGATGCTAGGAGTAAAAACTGTAAGGCTACAGTCCCTAAGACCAACATCACCTCACATCACCCAGCAGAAACCTCTTAGGTATCAGAAAGCACTGCTGAAAAACAGACTGCATAGGATGGGATAAGTTCTCTACTAAAAACAAAAATCATTTGCAAAGTGAAGTGACTGTCCAAGACTTCCATTGGAAAGACATGACTGAGTAACAAGTCATCAGAAGAATTTGTTATGTTGTAGTTATGCTTCTGTCTTCTCTTTTCAGTTAGTAATACGTTAAGGAATCTGCCCCAATAAAAACCACTCTGTAACACAGCAATGACTAACAGACATTACGCAGAACACGCATAATGGTTAAAATTGAAGCAAGGTACACAGCAAACAGCTATAAATCTTATCTTCTGAGGTAAGAATACAGAAAAGATCATTTTAATCAAATGTTAGTGTTTTAATATAAAAGCTGGTGATTTGAAAGGTTTTTAAAGTCATGGGCACTTTTCCTAAGCCCCTCTATTTGACAATTTTAATTTTCTATTTCTAGAAAAAAAGGGGAAAAAGTGACCGACTGCCATTTATTAATCTGTGTGGAAAGCCAGACTCCCAAGATCATTTAACTACCACTCCATGTAAATGTTCTCTCGAAAACTGAAGAAAAAACACAAGCAGCAGTATAAACTCCTTCTGAGGATCCTATCAGCCCATACCCAAACTCAACCTAAAAAAAGTCAGAGGGAAGAAGTGAAATCACTCAAAAAGCGTCAGATATACAACTAAAACTCAGGACAGAAAAAATTATTTTTCCCGCAATACAACAATATAAATATTGACATTTTAACAGTCAGACAGATGTGATTTCTTTAATCAACAGCCTCGCTAGAAGTCATAGACCACATACATATCCACACAGATTAGTATTTGGTTCTCGTGGGTTTTGGTATTTTCCATCGGCAAGACATTAATATCTGACCAACTATCTGCCACTGAGGTATTCAGCGAGTTAGACCACTGCACCAGCAAGTCAGACACTTGGAAATTTCTAATTCATTTGTGGATCTGTTTTGTGCACTGTTGGACCTGGGGGAGGGAGCCTGCATACAAGATAAGGAATTAAGACCAACAAGCTGTATTGGCAAAGCGTTGTTCGATTCTGAAGGTTCTGTGGGAGAAGAGCTGGTGAGTCTGGAGGCTTTAATACGCTTGTTCCCAAGTAATGCACGCATCTGGCAAAATTAGAGCAGCAGCAGTATGATGTACTTCTGGGTCTTTACCCGTGTGCTTTAATTGAGCTCTGATGACAACTTATCATAAACCGAAGACAAGTAAGCAAGCATATGGGCTTCTTTTTTTCTATCGTGGGTATTAAAAGATGGATTTCCAGGTCTCCCTCATGCCACAGAGAAGCTACAAAGGTGAGGAGTAAAATAATCACTACCATATCTTCCATCGCCATTTCTTTACTGTGTCATCTGCAGATGCTACACATCAAAAGACTGTCTTAAATGGGTACTTCTATTTTAGACACAGTCCATGTACACAAGGGTTAGGCCACCGGATTAATTAACTATTCCATGGAACATGAAAGGTCAACTCTTAGCACCAAAACTACAGAATCTTCATTTTAAGTTACTTTTTTAAAGCACTATACAAAAGCACACTACGTAAAATTTCCATTCATAAGGGACAAGTCAAACGCAGCCAGCCTTCCTCAGGATATATTATAATGAGTATTTTTTCCATGCCAACTAACTTTCTACAATGAATAAGGGAAGAAATAGCTTCTTACATAGTTCTGTAATAGCTGTTTCCTTGCACATAAAATTGGTGAATGCACAGTGAAAACACACAATGTTTTTAGTAAGTTACTGAAGAGACCGTTGTATTTTTCTGAGCAGCGTAAACTGACTATGCATAATACTAGGAGAAAAAGGTGGAAGAATTTCTCATGGGACTGGGATTTTACTACCCACTAAGATCTGTAACTGTAGCTAACAGATGACCCAGTCTGGCAAGGGCTTCACTTCAATAGAGAAAACATTTACTCACTGGATAAACAAAACCCAACTATAAGGCATGCATTCACAGATTCAACCAACCACCACCACTTAGACACAAAAGCGCAAGAAACTGAAGGAGCCAGTCAAATGACAGTAAAATATCCAGTCCCTAACAGTATTAAATTTAACTGCTTTTGAAATCTCAAATGAGAGTTTCAACTCTGCATCCATTAAAGTTAATGGCAAAATATCACTGCCTTCAACAGTGCCAAGACCAGGTCACTGAATTACCCAAAGCTGCTTTCATTAATAAACAGTCCACCCACTCCAAGTATACCAATGAAAGTGCAGGAGGAAAACGAAGGACGTTATTTGTCTTTTAAGCATCCTTTCCATATTTTCATACCTAATCCAGAAGAGGGACGGCACTGAAAGAAAAAGTTCACAGGCAGTTACAGCTACTTCAGTGATTCATGATCTGATTTTTACGTCTAAATACATGAAGTAAGAACCATTCCTGGATTATATGGAAGGAACAACCTACTGTGGTCAAAACAAATGCAGGATTCAAAACAGCTCTTCTGTATTACAAAAGCACATAAATCTAATCGAGTTATTTTAGAAAGATTCCAGACACTTTTCACCAAAATTATCCTCTTGCATTAAGTATCCAAAATGACTATATTCATCAACAGTGTTCTGAATACTAGCCTTAGTCCCAAACTGGGTTAGGATCACCAAGACTAGAAAAACAACTAAAGATCAAGACAGAGTTAAACCCAGTTTTGGTAAAATAACAAAAAAAAAAAAAAAACAAACCATAAGGGAAGCCTGAATCACTGGGATTTGGAAGATGTAAAACTTTGGTAAGATAACGTTATATACCTCATGGGAGAAATGAGTTCTACGGCAGATGGAAAATTAATGAGATGTTAAGAGAGCCCATACTACCAAAAGCCATGTGAGTAACAGTGAATATGAAAAATACACAACTCCAAAGCAAAAAGCTAAATAAACACATGCAAAACATGCATCACTATCATCATTAGACATCAGAGATAAAAGGAGTCTTATTAAGCGCTTATCCTGTTACACGACTGGGCAAGTTAAGGATGAACACAGCAGCCCAGCTAGCATCATCACTCCAGAGATACACCAAGACCATTCTGATTCTTTTAGTTAGAATCCTTTCAGACGGCCTAGGTGCTCGTACATTTTAAAAGGTTTTCATCACTGAGAACAATGGGAGGAGGATCATACTCTTACTACAAGTCTCGCTTTTCCCATTTTCCCATTTATCCACTTACAGACAAAAAGCAAAGAGAAATCCTAAACCACTAACAAGGTGTAATTCACAGCAAGAGAGGCAAAGCTCTAACACACTACTGGTGCTGGAAAGGTGACTTCTAATACTCAAATAGGAAAACTTTCTGTTCCCCTAGGCTATTATATACACCTTATGCCGTAAACCCAGTGTTTTTATAATACCGCTACAGGGTGTATATAACGCACACACCTCCTGATAATAAAAGAAAGCAATCAAGGAGTGTGAATTCTTTTTCTGTATTTGGGAAGAACACATACTTCCCAAAAGGAAAAACATAATCAATTTTAACTGTATCAATTTATTAAATGGTCTGCCAAGAATATGTTTTGATTCCAAAAACACCCATCAAAACAGAAAATTCCTCAGGACCAATAAAGCAATTCAAGCCCTCAGGGAATCCTACCCCACAACTAATATACTACTCAGCATGAGCAGAAAAGGCTCAGCTATTATGTACCATGCACAAGGCTGTTGTAAAGCCACCTGCAAGGCACCCAGCTGTGTCCCTGGAGAACTACCTGCTGCTATAGCCTCTGAACACTTCAAAGCCTCAGATCACTGGGCGTCTGAAAGCACTTCTCCCACCGTAAATACACTCCCGCCACACCATTACAGCAGGCAGCACAACAGAGCAAAACACCCCCGACATGGATGGATGTCTGGCTGTCACTTCTGCTTAACACGGGCATTTCCAGATGCCTATACTGTTCCTCAGCTCACTCCGAGACCAACTAGGTGCTGCTGCCAACACTCTGTCAGAAAGATCTGCAGCCTGAAGAGAAAACGTAGATGCTCAGAGTCTCCCCATTTACTGCCTGGCCCACAACTCTCTACAGTAAGGCTTTATGTCACTTAGACATAACTCCACATGTCTAGACCCAAATTCCAGCACAAATAAAACAGAAGCGTACTACTCTAAGGGCAGGTTTCCATTATGTTAGGTATAGAAAGAGCTGCCTGCAGAAGTCTTCGGGCCTTACAACAGAGAAAGCAGCATGTATGCAAACACAGCCTATGACATCGTTTCACATAGCCAAATTCCCCTTCTCATGTTTCTGGTGCTGGAGGATTTGCCCATCTATCTTCCTTATCTTTATATAATAGTGTATTATTATACAATAATCTCATTCGAGATCAAAACAGAAAAGGCAATGGCCATTTCTCTCTCGTCAACACCGATCCTACTCAAAATTTAGTGTCATTTGACAACTACCCAATTGCAGCTGCTGAACAATGCATGGATCCATACGATCTCTGCAGTGCTTTACAACAACGCCGCACAATTGCTCAGTATCTGACACACATAACGAACAGTCTTTGCAGCTCCCTGCCACAGCAGTTCAATACAAGTTCCCTCCTATGATCCTTTTTCTCAGTAGCAGACATTTGAGTTTTATGATCTCAAAGAACACACACATAACCACACATAGGCACATGTCACTCTTCTAACAGTGAGGAATTCCTAGGCTTCATCTTATTTTTTTATCACAAGACCCAAATGCCACTCTAGCTCCCTAGCCCAAGGCTTCCCACTGCAACAATGTTTTACCATAACAGGATACAAAGTTTTAGCGCAAGTTTAATACAGATTATCAAAGTCAGTTTGAGCACCTCCCAAGCTAGCATTCATAGGTTGATACCGTGATGTTGTCAGGTCTTAAAACTCCAGTGGAGTTAGCTGTACTCAATATTAGCAGTCTTGTAAAGAAAAACGTCCCTCTCCAAAAACAACAGTGATGATTATGTGATGTCCCTTCCTCAGGTGCGATATCCTATCAGCCCAGATAAGGCTTTCAAATCACTCTTCCAGAGTGCTCAAAAGTGTACCAACTTCACCAGAAGTCACCCTGTCCCAGTGAGCCTAACCTTCAGGTAAGATGCTAGTTCTGACCATCTGTCATCACTCCAAATGCCACAACCCTTTTTCAAAAGCACAGTAGTGACCACTAAACTTGCTGCTTTGCCCAAATTCTAGCACTGTAACTCCGTTACATTCTGTTGTTTAATCACCATCCCTCACCTACCAGCCCGTTCAATTGAAAACCGAAAAATGTTCTTCGCTTCCTTGTCTTAAAATGCTGCACAGCACTACGCGCGCTGCTAAGTGATTGCCACATTTCAGGCCAGCAGCGGCTGCAATTCTGCGGTAAATGACGTACCCACCTAAGGTTATGTACTCGGCAACCTTTGTGAAGGCACTCTGGGATCCATCTCAAACACAACGGGAATCCGCTGGGATGAAAAGCCCTTTCTAGTCCAAGATCCCCATCATTCAGTCAGAGCAATGGATATTGGCAAAATATGTTTAACTTTAAAATAACATTTGTTTAGTAATGATAGAATAAGGGTCCATCTAAATTACAGAACTACATTCCATAATCCCTAAGTATTAAATCTTTCATTTCGCAGAACTGATGTGAAACCTTGGAAATCTTAGAAGTATTTTTCATCTGCAAGTGACTTCAGTTCTTCTCTCAGACGCTCTGCACGTAGGAGTATGATGAATTGATAAGCTCTCCAAGAATAAATGAAGAGGCATCGTGGGAGCAAGTAAAGTGTGAAGAAAATCATGCTCTGAATTCCTTGCTCATGGAAAACAGTGACCAAACTCTTTGACATCAAGGAGGGCCTGGATCTCACCCAAGCTCCCTACAATACAACTGTCTGAGCTTCAGATCTTGTCTCAAACAATCTGTCCACGTGTCCAAGCAATTTGTGCAAAAGGAATGCCCTGAAGCTATAAATGGAAACTACTCCGCTGCACAACTTTATCTCACCAGGAAACAAAGCACATGGAATATTCAGCACAAACCACCTTTGCAGATTTACAGACCAAGGACGCTAAAAAGTCAGGTCAAACACTGAGCAGGAAAGATAAAACGGCTTCAGTATCTAACATTTCATTAGAGTAAGACCTGGAATCATGAAGAGAAGGAGTTTTTGCGATGCAGGAGCAAGCTGAAACACAATGTAACAAAAATTGCTTAAAAACTATCAAAGCCCCCAGCAGCCATGCAGGTAACAAGGAGGTAATTGAGTCTGAGGTAAACATTACTAATTTACTTAACACAGGTTTTGAAGAAGACGGCACGTACATCACAAGGCTTTTATGATGGGCCTGGCTAATATTAACGTCTATTATAGTTGCTGTAATACATTATCTGGAAAGGGACAGAAACTAACAAGCTGCCAGATGACAAAAAAGGATTACTTTGAGGTGCCAATAATCTCAAACCCTTCCCCAAGCCTCTCCCAACACCATTCCTCTGTATTTAGACAAAAGTTCAAAATCCAGAAGTGTGCCTGCAGCCATTTTTCATTCAATTATATTTCATGGATAAAATGTTCAAAGGTGACCTATAATTTCAGAAAATGCAATCTCTGAGAACACTCTCAGATATCCAGGGACTAACTGCTGAACTGCTGTGCACAACTTTCACTGACACCTCTTGCTCAGTGCTTCAAATACGCTATTTTGGCCTTGTGTCTAAATGAGGATTTAGAACTCTGATTTTAAGGGGACACAGCTCAACGATTTTCAGTAGTTAGGTTGAAGGACACAAAATAAACACTTTCAAGGGCTTGAAGTCTGCACTTAGCTTTTGGGAAAGAATCAAGTCAGAAAGCAAAAAAGAAGTGATGAGAAAAGCAAAGTTTCTGTCTTTAAGCTGCAAGGCTTTAAAACACTGCAAATAATATATAACCACCCACACTAAAATATCTTACATAAGTCAGTAAATATATGTATGCACTCTAGGACTCCAGCCATGTTGTTAAGGGTTCTTCTGTTCTGTATTTCACCCCGAAATGAAAACAATTCTCCCTTCTTTCATCTCACAAAAGGACAGCACCTTTTTCTGCCTCTGAAGAACTACAGATATCCTTATATCTTCAGTACAATACATTTTGAGTGTTTGGGGTATAAGGTTTGTTTTTCTATCACCTTAGTGAGTACCGAGGAAACTGATTCAGTTCAGTGATCTAATAGAAAACAATCTTTGTATGTTCATTTATTTTTTTAAATAAATTTAATTATTAGTAGCATCATTATTATTACCCTATAAATATTCAGGTTCCTGAGTTCAATAAAATAAAATGTTATTTCTTTATGCCAAACTATTTTCCAGGTGGCACTAGTCTACATGCTGGAGTCTACCCCAGACAAGCATTATCATTCAGGCTACTCCAACAACATTTATCCAGTGACCCTCGTGATGAATCCGAGACACCTGATCACACAGCCTACTAAGGCACAGTATGAAAACTCAACCTCAGAACTGAAGAAACGCAACAGCTGGGGGCCCAGCCCTCACCTTGCGAGATGAGGGAGAGCAGTGCTGAGCTCTAAGCTGCAGGACTATCGAGTTCAGTATGATGGGAATGCAAGAAGCACACCGGAGGGTCAAGAGGTGCCATTGACTGAAGGGAAGCAGATGTTTGGCAATAGGAGTCCAACTAAGTGTTGATTAAAATCTCAACTTTTCAATTAGAAGATGGCTGTTTGAAGTGCTCAGAATAGTCTATTTAATTGTTTTCTGCCTCTGGCAACTATGAGAAGGAAAAATAGCTAGTGAAAAACTTAAAACCTTCAACACGGAGCCCAGAAACGCACACAGATTTTTACCTTTTATCTTCTGGGCAACAAAATTTGCTTACCTTTCTAACACTAGTATCAGTACAGTGAATCAGAGATACTACTGACAAAGTAATAATACAGAAATTAACATAGTGAGAGTAATCAGTAATTCTACTAAAGACAAGAAGATTAGATAAAGGTGAAACCTGTAAGGGGAGACCCTTGACATTCAAACATAGTCGCAAGGAACTACGGGTATCTCCTATAACAGGAAAAGTGGAGAGAAAGGGCCTGAGCATCAGACATTGTTCCCAGGGAAGTGTGAATGACAAAAAGCCTTGGAGATGCTGACCCTACATTAAATGTTATCTCAGCTTCTGATTATTAATGCTTGATCTTTTTGAACATGTGTATAGTAATAGAATGAAGATGCAAGAACCTGTATCTGAACTTGCCCAGTAACTTCGCAAGGGGGAAAAAACATAATCAAGTCAAGAAAAAAAAAGTGTAATGAAAGGGAAGTGGTATGTATTTCCAACAATACTTGAAAATACTTTTAAAATTTCACTGCCTTTTGCCATGTAATTTATTCAATAAATAGTTATTCATATTAATTAGGCTTTAAAATACAGAGATCATAAAAGGGCAAGGGTTTGTTTTTCTTTTCCTAATTCATTTTCTTAGATCTTGATCTATGGAACAGATGAAAATACAGTTTTTTGCAAAACATAATTCAGTAAGTCGACAGCTCTATTCCAGATAGTTATATATCAAATGATATTACAAACAAGCATTATAATCAGCAACAGATCAGTCAACTGTATCTATTTCAGAACTTCAATTCCAAGATTATCTGCTTCATATTTTAGTTGGTAAAGCCTGTAATACAAGGCACATGAAGGGATCAAAGAGTAAAAAAAAAAACCAAACAGTTAAGAGTGTGAAAATAAACACTATCATCAAAATGAAACACTATTATATAAAGCTGCTAGGGAATGAAAAAAGGGTAAAGCAAAATTCTAATGAAAGACATCACATTTCGTGCTACTTGTCTATTTCACAAGTAAAAACACACCTTTATTTTGGGGAAGTACACATCACCTTTGAGGAAATACACTGACTTCTATTTCTAGAACCCCAAGTAAACTTCTCACCAAGAAAAAACAGGTCTGATTTGGGATTTTTTTCTTCCAAAATCCCCCAACTGCAGGTAGTTCTCCAAAACCAAGCCAAATCCCACACCTCTTTAATAGATTTTACTCAATCCTTATTTGGCCTAACTCCTAATCAGCTTGCTATTTCTCACCTCCTCCAATCCTTTTACCACTCCTTCATTTCAGCAATAGTTTACCTAAGGTTGTTTTAAGGTGCAGATTTGGCCATACCTGAGCAGATTCCCATGCAGCGCAGACACACCTAAGAAATCCATGCAGGTGAAGCAGTCACCTATGCAGGGCCACAGTGCAGCACAGGGCTAGGTTGTCAGAGGAAAGCTTTCAAAAGCACCTGGAAAACTCCCTGACCATTTTCTGTTACATTTCAGACTGAAGTCTCACAAAAGACTTCAGATTTGAAGATGTGCACCCAGACAGATCAAATTAAAACCAGGAAAATCTCTCTGACAACTGGCTAAGCTGCGCTATTGTCAAGTACAATCAACTTGCTTGTTTGGGCAAATAAAACACCTTGGCACATTTCCCAAACTGCCATTTTATCTCCCTGCCCCCCTTCCTTCTTTTTTTTTCTGCTTAAATGAAAGATTATCAATCCCTGGAATTCAAACACAAGATAGATATATACCATACAGAGCTCAGTATTAGTTATGTCACTACAGAAACAGTTACAAAAAATAAATACATTCTGTATCCGAATTACTGATTTACTGAATTCCAATTCTCGAAAGTTATTCCTCAAATAAAATAATCTGCAAACAAAGTAAGGAACAACTCTTATGCACCATCAATCTTTTCTACTTAAGTTTGAAGCAATATACCTTTCCATTGCATAAGAGAGTATGAGAAAACTGAAGCAAATTCAAAATCCTAATCCAAATTTCTGTGAAATACTAAGCTGTGGACATTAGCAGATGTCTCCATGCAAGTTCTGTCCTTGTAATGATAAATTATACTGCTTGCAAAGATTTTAAAGACGACAACTGACTTTTTCTCTTGTTTTGTCTTATTAACTAACACTGTATAGTCAACACAGTGGGGGGGATCCCGAATCTACTGTCCACCTGTGCTCAGAGTGACTGAGTTCAAAACTAGATCCTTATAATACATGTTTCTACCAGTCCAACCAATATGCAAAATGCCTCTGTCACATAAAACACTGCATTAAAATGTGTTTTCAAACTCATAACCTACTGCACTCTACAACAAAGGAGCACTTACTGCCATTGTCGTCAGAATCCTCACTGCTGCTAGGAAGCCGACGTCGTTTCATGATCTCCACGGGAAACAGCAGGCAGCCTGCAAAGCAATGAGACAGCACTTAACCCAAGATAATAATACACAGTCATCAAGTTGTGTTTCTGATGGCATTCGAGGATTTGCAGCACACAAAGGAAAACAAACAACTTTAAATGGCATCTGAAATATGAACAGTGAATATCTCAAGGATGCTTAATTAGGCAGTCATCATACCAGCAGGTGAACAAAATTGGAGAGCATCAACGACAACGCCACCAACACTTCCACCCCAAAACAAAAGCGTATTTTGTTCTGAGAGGTCTTAAAATCACTAAATTTCTGCAGTCAGTGTGCTTAACTTCCCCTGCCCATTCTGACACTAGATTTGCAATACAATAACATTTTTACTGCTTGTGTAAATATTTACTTTGGCTACTATGTTTTTGGAACCATTTTATTCCTGTTTAAAGTGCCAGATTTACAAAATCAAAGATTAAAGTCATCCACTTATACATAAAAAAAAGAAACATCAGCAGTAGCAAGCCAAGTTTTCCCAGATTAACTAAACATGCATCATCTCTGCCTTGGAAGGCACCACCCACTAAGGTAAGAGAGTTGGTTACTTCCTCCTGCAGGCACATTTCTAGCGCCATGCCTAACACTAACTGTTTTTCAGGAATCAGACCACCAATTGATTACACAGAAGCTCCTCCAAACTGCCAGACTTCTAGCAACATTGAGTTCAACTGCATGTGAACCAGTGATATACAGGCAAAAAGTTCCGTATCTTTTTAACTGCTATTCACAGGGTGTTGGTATTTTTGCATGTATTCTCTGTGGAATGAAACCAAATTCAGAAAAATTAAGGAAGCTGTAAATAGCTAGTCAGCATTTACATGTAAAAAGTATTAAAAAGTGCAAGTTGAAAAGCAGAAAAAACATGACAAGACAAGTGCAGAAAGGGATATCCACCGGTTAAACTGACAAGGACTCTAGATGCACATCAAATCCCCTGAGTCCTTGCTTACCACATACCAATTGTGTTAGCAATGAGGTCTGGGCGTTCTGCTTGCAGCAAAGCCCTCATACATAACTCTGGGGCGCAGATTTGGAAATCAGATTCCAAAATACTTTTTTGCTTCTAGGTAGGTGGATAAAATCTAACCTCTTCATTTTCAGGTGAGTTGGGATTGCCTGGAAACCTTTCAACAAAACTCTTTTCATTGACCCTTCAGTATACAGTTAACTACTTCAACTTTGTTCACTGAGAAGATGTCTCATTGTAGTAAACTCAATAATGCTTTCAACTTTTATAAGACTAATCCCCAAATAAGGAAACCCAAAAAGCCTAACCAAAGCCTGACACTATTTCCAAAAAAAGCACAAAAATAGCTTCTCTCCCAAAAGGGGTTCATATAAAAAGAAATAAGCATGTTTTTGAGGGAATTCATTTTATCATCACTAGCAAATCACAAGCAACTGAACCTGAGGCTCTATTTTACACTTCCAGTGAACTTAATATAGTTGTAGGAGCCCAAGCATTGCAAGATTGCCTCCTTTTTCATATTATACATGCAACCACAGGTGGGGGGAAGCCTCCCTCCCACAGAGTGACTCTCCAGAGTGGGTTTTAATATGACTGTCTTTGAAACATGTAACAGTTTTGAGCTGCAAACTTTGCTCACTGAAGAGAAGCTGAATGGTTCACTTCACCAAGACCTTTTGCCACCATTTCATAGAGTAAAAGTTCACATATAGTGTCTGATGCCAGAGAATAAAGAATCATAAATGACAACCTCTTACAGTGCTAGAAGAATTCTCTCCAAAAGAATTGCTTTGAAGCAGACCAGAACTTTGTGTGTATGGCAGATGGAAATGCTGCCAATGAATAAATACACAGACCAGCCTGCACCATCAAAATCATCTGAACACAGATCTGATATAAATATAGTAGATCCAGAGCCAAGTTCTGATACGGTCACTTATAAAGACAGAAAGCCAACATTCAGATCCAAACCAGGCTAAGACAGAACTGAAAAATCAATTAACTGCCAGAAGGCCAAATCTAGGGGGATAAACATCTATTCTGTAAGGTACTTTTTCCAGTAGTTCACATGCTTTTCCTGTAATTGAAAGAAATATTAACAACAGCAATATAAAAGAACATACTCGCTTAGAATGGAAATATCTCCCATAAACAAAGTGAAGAGGCTATGGAAGAAAATAAAGAAAAATTATCTTAGAAATGCAACTTGTATATTCCTGGTCAAAATCCTCCCTTCTTGGTTCATTCCCACATGGTCTGAAAAGTACTATGCACCATAAAGCAAAATAACATAGCGTGTATACACTGAGACACACTCATGAGCTTGCAATAAACAAGAAAATTTGAAATTCTGCTCCTCCACATCTTTTTGGATAAGTGTATTTTGAGTTCATCTTCTCCTAGCCATGCTTTCTGCAAATTCAGAAAATAAGAAAAGACCCAGAAGCTTCTCCTTCCTAACATGTCATCTTTACAAAACAAACTAAACATCTTTGTTGTTGTTTAAAGGAGAGAGTGGTATTTACACCTCCCAATTCAAGCACTCTCCATGGTTCTTCAGGAAATAAGCCAGAACAGAAACCACTTTCCTGGAGTACAGAGTATTAGATAAGGCAGCTAATTTCCTTGTCCACTCTAGTCAGGTTTCTGAAGTTGGCCACAATGAAAAGCCTGTGTTCTCAAAAGTAACAGTAAAAGAAATACCCCATTTATGAAGCTTCTGTGAGATTCCTTTACAGATGGGGGTGGGGGTGGGGTGGGGGAGAGAGAGTTAAAATCCAGCAATCTGATTTTCCCATCTTTGAACCTAACCTGAGTTTACAGGGAGCTAAATCAGAGATGGAAAAGCAGCATTTGGCTTCTTAGAGCAAGTCTCAAACCTCATAAGATTAACCCCCTAGAATTTTTGTCATTAGAAGTAATAAAACAGCTTTTTTCAGCTTCTAAAGTAATTTTAAACTGTTCCCACCAGATGTTCATATCCACAGTTCAGAACACACGTTCTAGAGATAACGCTAGAACAGCTAATACGAATTACAACCACACAGACTGAAATGCTGCTGCTCTTAAGGGTATCACAGTGCCCCTGCCTCAAAGACTATCAGTTTCTACCAGGCGATGGTGACCTCAAAGTCACACAAGAACTGCATTAAAAATAAACACGGATTACGGATAGTGATGGTTAGGTGCAGACTGAAGGCGCAGGCTCTCCCTGTTCAACCACAGACATACACATTTTCCCAGCATGTTTAGAGAATACTGTGAATTCAAGTAACACTTTTTTAATTGTCAAGAGGGAAAAAAAAACAACAAAACAAACTATAGTAACTCATTCTTCATGGGACATCAGGGACATCCTTAGCTACAAATAAGGAGGTATTTTTATACTGAAAAAGGCAGAATGAAAAAAATAACACACTTTTCAGTAAAATTACTTATCTCATTCTCTTTCCTTTCCTGATCTGAGATTTGACTGCCAGCAATATTACTTTTCTTTGACATTCTCACTCTTCTCAGTCATGAAAATGTTGGTATTTTTCACTTGACTTTATTTTGACATACACATAATATACTCAGGTGCATATACAATGCATCTGATCCAACTCTGATCTCATTAAAACATATTCTGAAACTGAAGTAGGTCTGTCAATTCCAATAGGTCAGAACTAAAGGCAGGTTCATCAAGACTGACTGTACCACAGCTAGTTTAATGGTACAAATTGGCTATGATCACTATGCCTGTAAGCAAAGAGAATTCATGTGTAAGCATAAAAAGGGTGAAACATTTAAGCCAACCTTTAAGATTCATACCAATAATAAGTAAAAACCATGCGCTTAGCCTGCAACACTTGCAGGACAGGAAGAGACCACCCAGGTTACTGAGCTCGATTCCCAACAACTGCATGCAACCACATAATTGCTGTTTAGTCCAGAAGTTTCCACAAAACATTCACTGCACCCACACATATGCCACAGAATGATTTCCCAACCCCCTTCATAAAATGAATGCTTCTCTAAAGCAAGGAAGCAGCCAACCAAGCAGTGCCCTTGAACCCTGTATCTTCTACCACAAACATTTCTACAGCTGTTTTTCCCAAATTCTTACACCAGCCCCAAAAGGGCATTTGCCCATATATTGTTTACCTGCAGAGTAAGCCCAACATTTGAAAAGCTACAACAGAGTCCAGCAGCCCGACTGTGACAAAGGCTGCTGCATCACCGAGCCAAACATTCCCCGACTTTTCAGTAACACGTGTGAATTCCTAATAACCAGCAACTTTTGTACAGGATTTCAGTTTCATTTCCTTGAAAGATGATTGTTTCTTCGTATTAAAATCATCCTTTCAGAAATCAGTCAGACCAACACACAGCACGCTGATAGTTATTTCTCCTGAGGACTCTGTTATAACTTGTAACCGTTTATTGAGGTGGGGGGGAGGTGGACTCAGGCAAATGCCAGCCTTCAACCAACACAGCTTTATAGAAACAGCCATGAGTCTGCTGGCAACGTTACCCCACTTCCAAGGGTGGACAAAGCATCTAAGAGCGCTTCATGCAATCACACCACCACCACAAATGGCATAGATGGGGCAGAGGCCATCACTTTTTAGCCACCAAGCACCCTCAGAGGAGCTAGCCATACCAGGGCAGTACTGGTGAGGCTGGGACAGCTTGCAACGCGCTCTGCTGCACTGCTCCCGAGGCTGAAGGTGCTGTGCTTTACAGAGACACGTCACCAGAGGCTCTTCCATCCTTTTTCATCGTGCTAGCTCTAAAAGCTAAGCTCTGGGTTTCATTCATTGATTAGGTATAAACTTCAAACATACAAGTGTAACTCTGGACTCACGTGATACGATTGCTCAGGTCATTTTCAAAGGTGAGATTACGACACCTGAAATGTTTCTTCTGGCTACTGTACTTTGGAGAGAGCGCTAAGCCTTTTTCAAAATACTTGTAAAATGCTATGCAAATGAAATGACTAGATGATAATCCAATATAATCAATGTCGGGCCACAAAATAACATTTGGATTTACATATCCTTGTGGAGGTGAGCAACAAACATCTAACTCTACACAAATAACCAGATACAGTTCGGAATACAGACATTTCTGCCTACTTCCCAGTATCTGCTGGCAGATGCAGTGCAATGGGTTAGAATCAGCAACGTGACACAGTACAGCAAATTCACTACTTTTACCAGAACGCATTATCACACTCCTCCGTTCTTCGCTCTGCGAGAGATTAATTTAATAGAACCAACAAAAACCACACTGGCCAGCAACGCCAAGATCTTTCCTTTTACTTTTTTTCTCCCACACTGAAGTCCCAGGGGTTGCACAGATAAGAGTGAAAAAAAATCTGAACCCTTTTTCCTGTCTTCCTCAGAGCAGAAATCCAGACATTCCCCCATAAAACTGGCATGGTAGCGTGCACACACATACCCCCACGTGCAACGCGCCACAGAACTTTTTATGCTACTACTGCACAGTTAAGAGGACCATATACTTTTTTCATTCAGTTTGACCCTAAGTAGAGAGACGATCAAAGAGAAAGATGTAAAGTGTGTCAGCCTTTGTTATGCAAATAGCTAAACAGAACCAGATTTTTAAAAATAATTATACATGAAAAAATCTACATCCTCGGGTCAAAGGTTTTACATAGCACAATTCTTACTGAAGTATTTTTAAGGGCTGTATAAACCTCTGGGTAAAAAGAGTGTATAATTCAAACTCTGACAGACAATTAACTGTAACCGTGTTAACGGGTGTCACTAAAACAAACTGCACTGAACAGCTGCAGAGACAGAATGGGAAGAAAGCAGAATTATGACAGATGTACACCCTGAAGACAAACTGAAAAACTGGCTTTTCCTGAAAGTAACCCACTAACTGCAATGAAACGAAGACCTAATTATCTCTAGCACACGAGAAATCACTTCAAAACACGTATTGTACAAATGGAAGTAAAGTGTAACATAGCCTGAACGAAATGGATAGTAGATGAAGACGTTTGACTGCTACTACTGTACTCTTTTTAAATACCTTGTTTATGACACCACCCCAGTCTTCACCGACACCTGACATAGCAAGAAAAAAAAGCTTTTTTCCTCCTATACCCAGACCAAAAAAAAAAAAAAAAACCCTACATCAGAAATAAGTCATACTATTAAAATTCACCTAAAACTTTATAATTCCTCTTTATCACCTATGAAAGCTTCGATAGCAACATTTTATAGACACGAAGATACAAGAAGAGTTCTTAAATGAAATACTACAGTATTATGCAGCACGGTCCATAGTACAAAACAGCCACAAACCTTAAATTTGGAGAAAAAAATCCTCCAAGTCTCATGAAACAAAAAAGTATGTTCCAAGGCCAAGAGTGTTCTCCCCAAGGAATATTCTACTGACTTCAGCACACCTATTCAAAATTTCACAAGGAAAGGCAGAAGTACAATTTGGACGTATCAGCCCAGCACTTCTCAGCAATCCACATGCTCATTTATGCACCTGTGCAAGTCAGCTCATAATGTTACCTTACAATCTGGGCAGTGGCAGCAAATTATTCCCAAACTGTGCTGGTGAGACTGACTGCCCAAAAGCTCGAGCAATGATAAACTGGGCTCCACAAATTAATTCAACCCACCAGTTCATCTCTTCCATCTAGAAAAAGCTGTCGGCTTGGTCAGCTCCAGCTGAAAACAGGAGCGCGAAGCAGCAGTACTAACCACATGGAGAAAACATCTGAGGAAAGACTGGAAGGTTTTTTTTTTTACTGTATTCTGAGAATTGGGAATGAAACCAGAGAAGCTGGAAGGGAAATTTGCAGCTGTGAGAGGAAAGGGGAGTTTATTATTATTATTTTATTTTAAACATATGTATTAAATGTAGCTCAAAAGCAGGGAGCGAGTGGTGTCTGAAGCCAGAGGGAAAATCCTGCCACTAAAAAGTACAACCCTTGCTGTTTCAACAATATCCCACTGAGTGTGAGAAACCTCTAGAAATAGAATCATAACAAGCGTATTTTGGCACAACTTTTATGCAGGTTTTTAGGTTTGCAACTGTGGGCAGCTTTTGACTTACTTAAAAGACAGCGCCTGCTTAAAAAGGAAATTATTCCAAATCACAGCTAAACCTTTCTCTAAAAAGAAAAAATGGGGCTAGCACAAAAGCATCTTCCTGCTTTAACATTAAAGCGTCAACTACAACGTGTTGCTAAACGCTATCGTAATTTCTAATGCTACCTTACAGCTGTCCAAGGAGAAGCAATCTACTTGTAACGCTTGCGGAGCAGCCACACAAACCGGCCGTTCGCATGTCACGCGTGGCCACTTCGCACTGGGCGACTGACGGGTCTCAAGATCCCTCGGACGGGATCCCACCCACGGGTGAATCTCATAAAATTTATTAGAATAAAGCCGTCAGCTGAAGGAAAAGAAAGAGGCCGAGGGAGAAGTCAGTCAGCGGCAGGCACTCCGCCCGGGAAGCCTGGCTTTTTGAAACCGTCTCACAGGTGAGCAGGGCCCCTACCGATCCTAACGGGCGGTCGCCACCCGCCGAGCCAACGGTTGCCCACTCAGGGCCGCCTTTCCAGAGGGCGGGAGCCGGGGCTTGAAGAGTGAATTCAAAAGCGGCGCCTCACGCCCCCCGCTCGGGGCGGCTCTCCTCCTCCTCCTCCTCCTCCTCCTCCTCCCGCAGCGATCCCACCTCAGCGCCCGGCCCGCGCGGGCGGCGCCTCAGGCGCCCGCCGGCCGTTAACGGCCGCGCCGAGGGCTCCTGGCGCCGGCTCCGGAGGCGCCGAGACGCGGCCAGCGGCGAGGAGAGGAGAGGGAGCCACCACCTCCCTGCCCGGGTGCCGCCGGGCTACGCCTCCCCCGCGGGGGTGGCACCTTCCCGGGCAGCGGCGCGGCCGCCGGTTTCCATTTGAAACGGCCCGGCCCGCCTCCTCCTCCCGGCTCCCTCTCCCGCTCCTCCCCGCCGCCGGCCGCACCAATCCGCTCGGCCCCGGCTGCAAATCAAACTTAGTGCCCCCGGCTCCGCTCCCTCTCCCCCAAGCCCCTGTCACTGCCGGCAACGGCCCAAGCGCCTTCCCCACCCATCCGCCCCCCCGCCCCATCTCCACGCCGCGATGGAGGGCGCGGGGAGGGGGGACGGGACGGCGGCTTGGCGGATGGAGCGGCGGCAGCACGGAGGAGACTTGAGCTCGTTTTCTGTGTCTGTCTCTCCTCCCACTCCCAGACAGTTCTGGAAACTGTGTATCACCTCTTGTCACAGGAAACCAACCAGCAGGCGGTGCAAACAAACAAACACCCTGCGCCTCCACCCTCCCCAAAATAATGAACACCCCACCGCTTAGCGCTGACCAACTGGCGGGCGCCAACGAGGAGGGAAAAGCAAAAAATAAAAAAAAAAAATTAAAAAAATAGAAGAAAAGCCATCATCCTCCGAGCAGGCAGCCACCCGAGCGCAGGGACAGGCAGGGTGGCAGCAGCATCAGGGCGGCTTTGTCTAATTTCAGCGAGCGGAGCGGCCGCCGGAGCGGCGCCCGGCCCCCCCGCACAGCCGTACCGCGGCGACCCGGCGCACGGCAGCCCGGACCCGCCTGGCTCCCCGGGCCCCGGGGCAAGAGCGAAACCGCCGGGCTACCTCGACGGGCGCCCGGGCAACTTCAGCCGTTTGCCGCCGCTCCCCCGCGCTTGTTCTGGTGCTACGTTACGTTCGCGTTTCGACACCGCCGGTGACGTTCCGCTCCCTCGTCAACAAACTCCGGCACGGCCACGCCGAGTCGCGGCCGGCGGCGCGACGTCCCGCCCCAGGCACCCACCGGCCCGCCGGAGGGGGGGGGGCCCGTCCCGGAGTTTGAACCGCGGCCCCCTCCCGCCCTCGCACTTCGGCTCCCCGACCCGGGGCGGGCGCCGGGCGCTGCGGGGCCGCCGTGCACCTGCTGGCCGCTGCCCCGCCCGGCCCGGCCCGGCGGGGATGCCGCCCCCCGGCGCGGCGGGCCCGGGCAGCCCGGCCCGCCTCCCCCCGCGCACACACACGTGCGCTCCGGGGCTCCCGCAAGTTGCTCTCCGGCGGGAGACACCGTGCGCTCGCCCCGGGCGGGAGCCGGGCCCGGAGCGGAGCGCCGGTGACAGCCCGCCGCTCGCCGCCCCCGGCGGAGCGCCCACCGGCGCCCCGCAGCGCGCCCTCCTGCGCCCAGCGAGCGCGCCACTGACCGCCTGCGGCTCTCCCGCTCCGAAAGGCAACTTGGGCTTCCTTGCACCGATGAGCAGTTTTTATGCTTTCCAAGCATTTTTTTTTTTCCTACAAGGGAAAGCCAAGTTGGGGGGGGGGGGTGTCAGTGTAACTACAAAGCTGCTTCTGCACATAAACACCTCCTCCCCCACGCACAGGCCCCCCGCCCTCGGCGAGAGGCGACGGCTCTGGTGGACATGTGGGTGACACGGTGACAGACGCTGGCCATGGCTCCCCCCGCCCCCTTCGCGCCCATCAGTACCCGAGCAGGACCTGCGCTCTGCCATTGCCATCTGTCCACCAAGTTGCTCCAACGCTTCCTTACTTTCCGCGGAGGGCGATGCCCGGCGGTGCCCCCCCCCCGCCGCCCCCGGCTCCAGCCCGCAGCGACGCCCGAGGCGCGGGGCCGGCAGCGCGGCACGCCGCCGGCTCCCCTGCCCGCTGCACCTCCACAGCTGCGCGGTCCCGGAGCCCGCAGCGGGAACAAAAAGCCGGCCGCCGCTGCCGGCCCCGGCCCGCCGCCCCTCCCTCCTCCCGCCGCCCCAGCCCGGCACAAGTTGCTTGTGGGATAGCGGAGCCGCAACTCGGCCGCCTCCCCTCGCCCCGCACCGCACCGAGCCGCACGGCTCTTGGCGCCATGTTAATGACGTACTATCTTATTTCCACTAGGCAGCGACCTTCGGCACGAAACTGCTCTCTCGCCGCCTCCGGAGCGACAAAAAAAAAAAAAAAAAAAAAACACCACACATCAAATATGGCTGTGCTGGCGGCTCCCCCGGCTGGCGCTGCGGCGGCGGCGGGGCGGCGGCGGGCACACGGTTACCTGCTGGCGGCGGCGGCGAGGCGGCGGCGGCGGCGGGCGGCGCGGCCGGGCTCCCCCTGCGCGGAGGGCGCGGGGCCGCCTCATGAGTTCGGCGCGGCGGCGGGGAGCGGGCGCGGAGAGCGGCTGCCTGCGCCACACGCACACACACACGGAGCCGCGCTCCCTCTCCCCCTCTCTCTCTCTCACACACACACACACAGAGACTCCCTCTGACTGACGTTTGTACTTGTTATGGAGGAAGGACTCCGTGAATCAAACTCGTTTCTGGGTCACTGCTGCCACAGGGGGGAGCTGCTTTAATCCCCTGCCAAAACTGGAAGGCGAGGGAAGGGGGGGGGGATAATCATGGTGTAGCGCCGGGGTGGGGGGGCGGCGGCGGCCCCGGGGGAGCCGCCGTTAACTCTTCGCGGGCTCGGCCCGGGGGCTGCCGCCGCCTCCCCCGCTCCCTCGGCGGCGGGCGGCTCCCCGGGGGGCCCCTCTCTCCCCGGGGGGCCCCTCGCTCCCCCCTGCCCCGGCCCGAGCCCGGGGGTGCGCGGCCGCCCGGCTCCTGCCGCCTCCCGGCTTCTGTTGAAGCGGGCTCGCAAAGGACGATCGGAGGCAAGGCTGCGAGGCCGGCAGCCGGGAAACCATCGGTGCCTGCACCCAGAGCCCGCCGGTGGCACTGCCGGCGCTACCCTGCCACAACTCACGCCGCGCTCCAAAACAACGTACGCCGATTTCACAACCGGGAATTACAACGCTGCACGGGCTCCCTACGCGTAGCACGTAATTCGCTATTTTTCAGGCAGAGAAACTGAGGCACCTAAGAGTTAAACGCTGGGGCCGCACGCATAGCGCAGAATTGCCAGGGCGAGGATAAAACGGCAGGCTCCCCCTTCGCAGCCCCCCGCGTTATCCCCCCAGCTCCCCAACTTTAACACTTCGCAAAGACTAGGAAGAGCTAACGCGCACTGCGGTTCAGTTCACGTCTTTCTAGCAGGGAACGAAATTATCTTAAATTGGCACCAAATTACATACTAAACTTTCCATTATCACCAAAGTAGGTTTGAATGCAGATTTCTGTATTTTCCACGTAAATCGCTTTACCTCGCGCCATGCACCTGTGCTCCCTGAGCGAAGAACACCCCCTTTTGAGCAGAATTCCTGAGCAAATACAGTACGAGGCCATAAACACCACGGAGAAGATGCAGCGTAATCTCAGGCACAGAATTAAGGCGATCTGTGGAAAGTAATGCCCATAGTATGCAAATACCAATTAATGCAGCCTCCACAGCAGTATTAGTCTGCCAAAGAATCGCACCTCAGTTCGACGGAGGAATTGGGTCGTTACTCATCCATGCAAACCGAGTCATTTATCCTGCCGTCTCACCCACCTACCTACCCACCCAATAAGGAAACTGTACTTACACTGCTACACATCCTCAAAAGTTGTGGTTTGCTACGACAACATCCTTTCCCCCCCCCCCCAAGGTATTTTTTCACTGTGAAAATAAGACAGCCGTGGTTCTATTCATAGAACAGCCTGAAGTATCTTCAGATTTCAGAGCCTAAACTAAGACTTTGATTCCCATTGTTTTCATCTACAGGACTATAAAAAACCCACACGCATTCTCTACATTCTCCCGCACTTACCTGGGCGTCCAGACCTGGCAAGGTACCTGATGGAGCGGTTTGCACACATCAGCACTCTAATTAGAAGGAGCTCCACTGATGGCATTCATATTTGCGGGATCAGGGCCTTCGCTTTTTGCCATTCGTGGTGCAGCCATCAGGCACCTGTGCCACACACCAGGTCATATTACCTGCTAAATAGTCCCCTGATTGCCAGAATTACACTCCTACACCCATCATCTTGCCCCTGAGCTGCCAGGAACCTACCCCACGCGCTAATTTTCAATACTGCCAAAGGAGTCGGTGAGTAGAGACTGCGTTGATCTGTATTAGCTCAACAGCCTGCGCCCACCACTGTGCTTGGGTATAAACGCCGGAATGGATTAGGTCAGAGTTTTTTCACTCCGTGGTCTGCAGGCTCCTTGGGAGCTCATGGACTACTTCTCCTAAATCCATAAAAAGTAATCAAGATGAGCAAAGCTACTGTCGGTTGGCACTTACTATAGAGAGGTATGCACCTCTACTGGATAAACATGATTTTTTTTTTCCTTTGAAATACTGTCCATTGTAACAGACTGAAGAATCACAGGAAACGCTGTTTGTCCGACTTTTTGGAATTCTTTCCAAGAAAGTTCAGAACTGGCTTCTGAGAAAACCTTAAATGTGAATGTGCTCTAATTTCTAAAGAGGAATGATAGAAACTTTCCTGTCTCAAACTCCTTGGATGTGAGGCAATATTTTTGGTTCTCTGGTATTAGTTTTCCTTTGCACACACAGCCAAGTTTAAGTTACATCTTATATTTTAGGAAACATTTCTCTTGGAAGCCATGCAAGGCCATACATGTAGGAACAGAACATGAGTGTTTGCAGAATGGTGGGCTGTGTTTTAGAAAGTAGCAAGTAAAAATGCTGTCTAAATTACTGTAAAAAACTCACCAAATGTGAGCCCTCAAGCAGTTAGTCCAGCCTTTACGAGGAAGGTAACGCAACTAGAACAAAGATGCTATTTTGTCTCTGCGTGCAGTGTATCACCGAGACTGTTCCGGAATAACATACTCATGTTTTAAAAGGAAATATTGAAAAATTGACGAGCTAGTAGCTGGAAGAATAATTTTGGAGATTATTGGAAAACACTTCGCAAAGAAAAGGTTACATCCTGTACTACTTTCAACACTACAGGTATAAAGTTGTAGACTAATATAGCTATGGTCAAACAGGGAAGAATATAATAGAGCATACCGGAGTAAGCCACTGGCATCATAACTACAAAACAGTGCTAAAAAAAAAAAAGGGTCTACATATGATCTAAATAAAGCGATGAGTTGTTCACTTCAGAATCAGCTTTAGCAGCTTAAGACACTGTTACGAGTCCCGCCTGAGAATACCAGGGGCAGACACCGGGACGGACTGTATGAGTGGTCCTCACGTGCTTCTCTACAAACCCGGTGCCCAGCTCAACCTGCCTGAGCAGGCAGGCTGCCTGACAACGAAACAGAGGGGGATGGTAAAAGCAAGCCACACGAGGCAGGGAGAGAAATCTTAATTCTGCATTAAACATCTGACCACAATCTGATTCTGAAGATTAGGAACCAAAACAGTGAGAGACGACCTCACAGTAGTCTTCTGCTACCTCCACAGGCTAAACTTCTAGGTGATGGGTAATTCTGCTGGAGATAGAGTCAGTAGAAGTTTTGCCACGTACATCAGCGGGGCCAGAATTCCAGCCTTCATCTCTAAGAGCTATTTACCCCCTCAGCAAAGCAGGCATTTTGTTATAATAAATAACATCATTAGACTCTGTGCCTCACTCAGTCATCTTTACATCAGCATTAACACTCATTCCAGGAGCGCTCAGAGAATAGGTATCAGGCTTGGAGTTAGGCTTTGTACTAACACACAGAGCTTCTGGTCCCTTCTCCAAGTTGTTTCATCAGATATGGTCACTCATATATTACATTTTACTTAAATTTTTTGATCGTTTATATAGTTTCTTAATGTCTCCTTCTTGACTGTTATTTCTGAGCAGATGCACAAAGCCAAGGAAAGACTATGTGGCTTTTCCGCACTTTTTTTCCAGCCTTTTGTGGAAATCTGTTGCTGCAGCAGTGTCTGATAAAATATTTTTACTTACTTGCTTCTTCCTTTCTTCTTCTTCTTTTTTTTTTCTTTTAATTTGATAATATTCCTTTTACACTTGGAATCTTTTCCACTAGTTCTGGCAGAGCCTCCACACATGATGGTGAAGCTAATGACGTTGAGTTTCTCCCCACTGTTAAACTTAGCCCAAGTATTACTTCAAACTCAAAACTGTTCTTTTGCTCTTTTGGCTCCAGTTTTTAAGAACCTCTACTTCCATTTGCTCCTTTTTTTATTTTGAAGACTTGAAAGTTGAGGGGAAGAACACAGTATGGATCCAAACCAGCACTGTCAAGACTTGAGCTTGTACTTAATCTTCAAGAATATGAACTTCCAGAGAGCTTTCACATCTCCTGGGAGAGGTGTATGTATTGCAGACAGATAAGGCAGATGCACAGTTGGTCCAAATCCTGTTGAGGTCCATTTTGTCTCTAGTTGGTCTACTCATATGAGCAAGGGAAAAAAAAAAGATTTTGACTCATGCATATGTAAATCTATACCACTTACAAATTGCATAAGTGCAATATTTTTAACTCCTGCAGAAATAAAACTTGCTCACACAGCTTACGTGTGGTCCATAGAGGAAGACAGTTGTCACAGTTTTTTCTAATCCAAATACATCATTTATGGCAACGTGGCACCTGACCACAAAATTACGCACAAAAAAAATTAATCAGTGCTCTGGCTTTTTCTTCCTTCTCCTTATCTACAGGCCCTGAATTTTGGTGTGTCTGGATTAGGGAGGTCAAAAAGACTAAGCTCAGGTAGTACGTTATTTCCTTTTACTCTGAAGCTGAGGTTTACAGCTACCAGGATTGCTTGTGGGAGTGATCTGCAGATTCACGGGCCATACTCCAAAGACATGCTTTCTCCTGTGCTCACAAGCCTCATTCTTGTGGTTAGTAGTTCCTTTGTTTCATTGAAATGTAGTTGTTGTGAGAGGTCACTAACTGGGTGTATGAGCCAGTACCCCAGTAAGCAGAAGCTGTGCCATTAAGGGATGAGGATGGAGAGGGACGAAAATGATTCTTCAGAGCTGAACTTTAACACGCTATCAAACAGGGTGCTTGCAACAGGGAGACTAGTGTAGTCTTTTTAATGACAAAACTGGAGAAGTAGAGATTATAGTATTCATTTTCTGTGTGGGTAGGCAGGGGCATACAAAGGTTAAATCACTTGCACAAGTCACATGTTAAGTCAGCATTAAAACCAAGAATAGAAACCTAAAGTCATGCCTCTCAGTCCAAGGTTTCTAATGATTAAACTATATCCTCTCCTTTGGCCTGGTCTATAGCACATAACACGGTACAAAGTATTCCTCCATGACATTTTGCACATAGATATCTTAAAATATTTTTGCAAGTCAAACACAATCATTGCACGGATATGCAACCGCTGACGTATATTCATCTGAAAGTGAAATGGGAACAGGTATGCCCAATAGGTAACATTTACTGAATTCCAAAATCTAAAAGTACAGCTACTGAAATCAAGCGTTTCCAAATTATTCTAATTGAAAAGTGGAAGCTGACAGGAAACCAGTAGAACAAGAACCTCAGGGGAATAACTAGAAGCAGGCAGTTAACTTGCAGGTCTGCGAGTTAAGCGGGATGAAGCTGATGCATCACCTTGAAGGTAAACAACACGATTTTGTACATGATGAGAGAAGTAATTAGCAGCCCAGGTAATGCCCTGAGTACAGGAAGAATGGATTGTGAAAACCTCAGGCAAGTGAGAGTTCAGCAGCAACAGATCAAATCTCCGTTGAAGTATATACACGTGCCTATCTGGCAGCTCATCAAGCAACATTATGCTGGCTAATCTAAATGAACTTCAATATTAAATTGTGTTTGTGCAGGCAGAAATCACGTAGTGAAAGAAAGGTGCTGTGACAAGACTCGTAGAAGAGTTCAAAAGAATCTGATTACAGATTGTCTGATTGCAGAGTGTGTCCTGATAACTGGTTGCTAAAAGTGGAGTAGTGGTACCAGTTTACTGAGGAAGTACAACAAAAATCAATTTCTTTTTTCAGTAACTACCTAGTGCCAAAATGACTTTAAAAAATAAAAAAAAAGGCAACTTCAACTCTGGATCCTTAACAGTCAGAAAAAGATTAAACTAAAAAAAAAAAAAAAAAAAGATGATCAGCTGTTGAAATTGCTCTGAGCAGCTTGCGGTAACGTTTCTGGAAAGAGCAGAAACCTTGGAAGTAGCTTCCCATGTGGCCCTTCTGGGTTCCACTCAGTACTTTATCGAACTGCCCCAGAGTTGCTTCTATTTGTGGTCTCTCCTCTGACGGCCTCTTCCAAATGCAATGACTCACAGTTTATTGAATTTAAAGCTGTTTCCAGACCATGAAACTGAGGTCTGCCGCAAGGGCCAAGAGATCATACACCCTCCATGGCAGAAAACAGATCTAGGACAATTAGACATAAGTTACAATGCAGAGAAGATATTCTGTTTATCCTCAATAGCTATAGCTCCCTCTCCTCAGTTTACCAGCTTATCAGTTTCCATGCTTGAAATCCCCCTTGGGGGATGTGTCAATCATCATTTTGACAAAGGGCAAATTTTCTCCCTTAATAGTTAAGAGTCCACTGATTTCAGATGCAGTTGTCCTGAAACCTACTTCAACTATTAGTAACTTGGGCTCAATAGTACACGGATGCAAGGCAACAAGGGTGTAAAGAAGCCATCACTTCTAAATCAAGAAAATGCTAGTCAAACAAATAGGCAACTGTTGTTTACTTCAGCTATTTTACTTTACCAATTATATGTTTTAGAAATTAAGTTATTCAGTGTTTAACACATAGGAAAAATGATTGAGAAAATTAAATGTCTTTTTCTTGATTGCTGAGCTTTTCTACAAGTTTCACTGCGCAAGTCAGCATTAAAAAGAATTTAGAAAGTTTTAATCAGCATAAATGTAATAAAAGCTGTCTCGGGTACTTCCATTTCACTGTTATATAAATTCAGAGGTTAAACACTACCAAACAGGACTCGGAACAAGACGCTCAGAGTATCCAGGACAAAAGAACCTTTATACAATAGGGGAAGTTGAGCCCTTCTCTAACCTCCCTCCCTCCATCTCTCACCCCCAAAAAAAGGGGGAGGGGGGTACTGGGATAAACTGGGCCATTTATCCTGTATATCAATGACCCGCATAACCTTGCAGCAAATGGCCCCAGCTGACTGTCTCTGTACCTGGCCAGCATCAATACATACCCAAACCCACCCAGTCCACACTGTTATGTTTCCACTTTGCTAAGAGCTTATCAGAAATACACACCCAGTAAAAAATTCACAAACATAAGAAAAAGCCACAGCACCCTTATCAGGTAGAGAATTATTATCTATTTTGCAAATAAGACATTGAGACATAATGGTAAAGAGATACAAATGAAAAGTGCCCCTGGCAAAGCGAAGAGACTCGATCTCGTGATTCAGCCCTACCATACTACACCAGCATAATCCTTCAGTGCTGTTTGAAACATACACAATACAAAAGGTCAACTATCCTTAACACTGCATTTGCACACTGGATGTGTCTAAGCCCCAATTTCTGCTTCAGACTCTGAGAGAGCAATGAGAGTTATAGGAGGTGGCAGAGTCTTTGCACATGAAGATGTTCAGAGGCAGAACCTCCGACGGCTGCATAGTAAATTTTCAGTGCACATAATGCAAGCACTCAGGATGTAAACAGCCCTCGAGTCACTTCATACCATTTGTAACAGTAATTCTGAAGTTAATTTTTTTTTTTTAAATGGACAAAGGAGTTTATTGCTTATCTAGAAGTTACAGCTTCCTTGCTACTGCTCAAAGCCGAGACTGCCACAGATATGTTTAAGCACACAGAGAAGAACGAAGAAAACTCGGAAATCAAATCATTACTCTGGCTCCTGTGAACTTTGCTTCACTAAGCAAAAAAACCTGCAGCAAACAAAATAGTCTCTGACCTTCCAGAACAACATTTAAAAAAAAAAAAAAAAGTCTGATCTGCTTATGTGGGCAGATTTTGGCACAGGGTAAACATCTGTGTTTGCTCCTCAAATTGCACAAGTCAGAAAAGAATATCTCTCTCTCTCTCTTTTATCCAGGACATGCTTTTAAACTGTTGTGCATTTATGTTTCTTTGACAATCTGAGGCAGGTTACTTTCTTCCCATGGAAGTGCGAGTGCTGGGGCAAAGCAAACGTGCCAACTGCCTGCAATCTGGTATCTGTAAAGGAGGAACCGGCACATCCTGCAGCAAGCGCACGTACCCTTACGTAAGTGCCAAAACCGCAGGTCCGGCCCACTCGGCTTCTCAAATATTCAGCCAACCATAGCAGCATCTCTGCCCTCAGCCAAAGCTAAAGGTGAGCCCACAGTGTCTCAGATCTCCTCTGGAAAAGGGCCCAACTACTTAAGGGAGCCAGGCAGAGTCTTCGGCCACAGAACACAGAGGGGAACAAAAGTTTACAGAAGGTAAGTTCAGGAAAGCTTGAAAGAGCACCAGCCCCATAGCAGACAGTCCCATGCCAGAGTACAACTTGTACTGGCACTCTGCTGTAGTACTTTGGATCAATAACATCTGTAATAAAGCACATATTGACTGATAGGCTGGACAGATGCACAAAGAGATTTTTCCTCTCGCAACGTGCTGGCGCTGGAGCCTAGAGCAATGATTTGGCTCTGCCTTTACATGTTTGTCTTTACTTCATGCTTTTCAAAGAGCTGCTCCTGTGGGTTCTTTGGGGTCCCCCCCTTTTTAAGGAAATCAAGCATCTTTCATGACTGCCTTAATAAAATATTGCAAGTATTGTGCACTGAGTAGTGCCTCAGACATCCTAGTTAGCTTGTTCGCAGTTCGATTTCAGTGAAGGAAATCAGTGACAGCGAAAAGGTACCAAAACTCGGGCAGTGAAACGAGAGACCAAGATCACCAACTGTGTAAGCCCTGTTGCTTCATGTGAACAGAATGAATAAGTATTGAAGATGTGTACATCTGTCAGGTACTGGCCCCAGCGAGGGAGCCCCATTAACTGAGTAAGCTGGTTACCCTTCAGAATACAATTAACACCAGCTGGTCGATTGGTTTAAATCCTTTTAAAGTTGTCGAAGATACACTAATACCCTGAATTCTATATTCTTCCATGAAAAAATAGCAGTCCAGAAAATCAAGCTACCACATACACACAAAATCCTTTTCTACTCCATACACACACACATGCATCTCAAAGTCAGGAGATCTCCAAGCCCAGCTAAGGGAAAAAGCCACTGATACTTGTCTTACTTTAAAAATTCCTTCCATGTACCTACAGTTTGTAAGCAACCATTGAAACCAAAAGCACGAGTTGAAGTTCTATTTTCACTGAGAATGAGTGTTTCTGCCGCTAACTTCTGTGGAGCTAGGATTTTCCCTGAGCCTACGTTTTATAATTGCAGAGAATTCTATATAGCCATTGCCATTCAAACTGTAGGATATTTTTTAATAAACTGATGTATCAAACACAATACACTGTACTCCGATTGAAGACCACCCTCTCCACCTGACCATCAAACGAGGAATTAGTTGACAGAGGGTTTAAAAGCTGCATGTCATTTCCAGCACATGCACCAAATGAAATCATACTTCTCAACATGTTTGCTACACTAACCCTGTTGACACTTCATAGCACAAAACCAGATACATTTAACCCTGTGAAAATTTAGGCCAGGTCTGAGAGTATCAAGCACAAGTAAAGTGAAAAATGCGCTAAGTTACTGAGACTAAGTTCAAAGGACTTTGATGTCCAGGGCTAAAAATGTAGTTCAGCAAATTCTTGCTCATTTGTCTGGCTCTGGAATAGTCTAAACTTACTTAGTACCTCCCTGCATGATTGCAACATTCCTTGAAGATCTACAGCCCTTATTTTTTTGGCATGATCTGAACCGCTTCAGTTTGCATAATGAGGTCATGGCTTCAGTCTCAGCCCAATGAAGCCAGATGCGATGGTCTAGGGCTACCTATTGGTTAGATGCTTCCACTTTCTCCAAGCTGAATTTCGCAACGCTGTGCTGCCGAGCCAAAGGGCCTGCTGCTTCTCATCCCGCTTCATGACTCTGTTGCACAATGCCTCAACTTTAATAAAAGGGATGGAGAACACGCATCTCAGCCCAACTTTTGGGCTAGATCATTACATCTCATATCTTTGTACTTACTAATTTTGTTCTGACTATACTACTTGTTAAAAACTGCAGGAAAAAACTCTTAGTGCTTGACTCGTTTTTTAAAACAACACTAATATTTTAGGTCTTTTGCTAGATATGCTACAGACATAGGACACCAACTAAAATATCTTTTTTGTATTTTTAACCTCTATTAATAGTACCAGTACGTTCAGCTTACACTTCCCTATTGAGAAATCCTTTTGTTCCACGTACAGGAAAATCTCCTGTATACATAGGCCACAGCTTGCAAAAATAAGCAAATAATACATTTTCTAAAAGATTAAGTTCATAAGTATGTTACACTGCTTGACAGTGACAACAACCACATGAATTTCCTCAAGAAAAAAAAAAAACAACCAACCCTTTTGCAAGAAACAAGTGAAGTTGCAATTTTTTTTTTTTGCCCTAAGGTTTCGTCACTTATCTCTTGGGTACAGATGACACTAATAACCACGTGCCTGGACTCCAGCTAAATTATCAGTTTCCTTTAAACAGTTTGAGGGAAGAAAAACAGCAAGAATGCTGTATAGGAAAGTAGGAAGGCTTGGTCTCGAGCCTAATTTTGAAAATTCTTTCAGTTTAGCCTCCAAATTTTGTTCTACAGGTTTTCATGTACAAAAAATTATCATTTGTGCATGCAGATTCAGTAGCTGCATATGTAGCTACCCAAACTGCACACAATGTGGGCACAGCACAAATGTTTGTAAGTCAAGTTCTGAAGAGGACACCTTAATCCCTTGACTCCCATAAAATGCATCACACTTTAAAAATTGTGTCATGTAGTTCCTGTGCAGAAGACTTGAGAAAGATCAGGTAGGTGAGGCTTCAAAAAAAAAAAACAAAAAAAAAAAAAGAAGGGTACTTCTGTTAAAGTTCAGGTTGCAGAATGCCCTGCTGATACCAGATACTTAAGCTGAATCCTCCATGTCTCTACAAACACCCTCTAAAGCTAAAAGAGTATCTACCCATAACACAGGGTCCTGTCCACCAGGATGCAGCTAAGCATTCAGGTCCTATTCATGATCAGAAATTCACAACCAAATACAGGTAGTACCAAGAGCATTCTGATTTCTACAGCAAAATGTAATGACTTCATTTTAATAGGTAAACATGATGAGCTCCACAAACGACTGCTGAGGCATTAGAGATCATTAGTCCCGCAGAGAAAGCACTAACATCCTGCAGTATCCAATTGTTTATCACTAATTTACAGCGACTGAATCCACAAATACATTTCTATCACTTTGTAGCTGCTTAATTAATTACATATATTAAGGAAATTAAACTGAAGGATGCAGCGAGTACTCCCAGGGCAACCAATGGCTATGTCACCAGCAATTTGCTTCTTTTCCATGCAGAGAAGTCCTCCCAGTTTTCTTTTTCTTTTAGTGGCAAAGAGGATCATGAAAGGATGAAAGCTGTGATCTGACTAGCATGCAGAAATCAAGAGAGACTTCTATTACCTTAAGATCAGCGAGATAACTCCAAGAGAAGAACTTCAGAAACATATGCATGAGTGAACAAGCAACCCAAACTTTGGGGAATCTTCAGATCGCAATCAGAACATCCCCGTGCAGCTTTTCATTATGATAAGACCAGAAGAAGCCCACAGATAGCGATAAAGCACATAGGTATTTACAAATTCATTCCAACCTTCACATGTAGAGTCTGCTAGAAAAGTATGATTTATAAAAACTAACATTTAAATAGTTTAATTGTTTTAATATATCAGATTAACACTAATGACTATAATATTTCATGATTTGTTATCTTTCTATAAAATGTTGTTAGAGGCAATTGTAAGCTCGTAGTTAATATCTTTTTGGATAAAGCTGTTCAGCTAATTCATTTTCCTCTTTTCTTGTATAAAATAATGCAAAAGAAAAATCAACTCTCAGATCTCAAGTAGTTAAAAAAATACAATGTTCTTTTCCTTGAAAACAAAGCAAAAACAACAACAACAAAAAAGTTTGTCCACTATTTTCAATACCATACAGGCTGCTATAAAGAAAGTTAACTGCCTGCCAGGCAGACCCAGTACCTCTACAAACACTATTTTACACACATTTAGGTCCAGAGGCATCAACTGGACTATTATCATACCTAAAATTAGACAAATTCATAAGTTTTTGTCAGACTGGGTGCTAATGTGCCCCAGACAATTAAAAATTTACTTTTTTTTAAAGAAGAAAACAATATGCTAATGATTTCATAGAATCATAGAATCATTTAGGTTGGAAAAGACGTTTAAGATCATCAAGTCCAACCGTTAACCCAGCACTGCCAAGTCCACCACTAAACCATGTCCCTGAGCACCACATCTACCCGGCTTTTAAATATCTCCAGGGATGGGGACTCAACCACTTCACTGGGCAGCCTGGTCCAGTGCTTGAGTACCCTTTCAGTGAAGGAATTTTTTCTTAATTTCCAATCTAAACCTCCCCTGGCACAACTCAGGGCCATTTCCTCTTGTCCTATTACTTGGTACTTGGGAGAAGAGACCGACCCCCACCTTGCTACAGCCTCCTTTCAGGTAGCTGTAGAGAGCGAGAAGGTCTCCCCTCAGCCTTCTCTTCTCCAGGCTAAACAACCCCAGCTCCCTCAGCCGCTCCTCACCAGACTTGTGCTCTAGACCCTTCACCAGCCTCGTTGCCCTTCTCTGGACACGCTCCAGCACCTCAATGTCCTTCTTGTAGTGAGGGGCCCAAAACTGAACACAGGAGTCGAGGTGCGGCCTCACCAGTGCCGAGTACAGGGGCACTATCACCTCCCTGGTCCTGCTGGCCACACTATTCCTGATACAAGCCAGGATGCCATTGGCCTTCTTGGCCACCTGGGCACACTGCCAGCTCATATTCAGCCGGCTGTCAACCAACACCCCCAGGTCCTTTTCAGCCGGGCAGCTCTCCAGCCACTCTTCCCCAAACCTGTAGCGTTGCCTGGGGTTGTTGTGACCCAAGTGCAGGACCCGGCACTTGGCCTTGTTGACCCTCATACGACTGGCCTCAGCCCATTGATCCAGCCTGTCCAGGTCCCTCTGTAGAGCCTTCCTACCCTCAGGCAGATCAACGCTCCTGCCCAACTTGGTGTCATCTGCAAACTTACTGAGGGTGCACTCAATCCCCTCGTCCAGATCATTGATAAAGATATTAAACAGAACTGGCCCTAATACTGAGCCCTGGGGAACACCACTCGTGACCGGCCGCCAACTGGATTTAACCCCATTCACCACAACTCTTTAGGCCTGGCCATCCAGCCAGTTTTCTACCCAGTGAAGAGTATACTCATCCAAGCCGTGAGCAGCCAGTTTCTCCAGGAGAAGGCTGTGGGAAACGGTGTCAAAGGCTTTACTAAAGTCCAGAGAGACAACATCCACAGCCTTTCCCTCATCCCCTAAGCGGGTCACCTTGTCATAGGAGGAGATCAGGTTAGTCAAGCAGGACCTGCCTTTCATAAACCCATGGTGACTGGCCCTGATTGTGTGGTTGTCCTGTACGTGCCACGTGATGGCACTCAGGATGATCTGCTCCATAACCTTCCCTGGCACCGAGGTCAGGCTGACAGGTCTGTTGTTCCCGGATCCTCCTTCCGGCCCCATTTCAATTTAAATGTTTAGGAGGTAGTTATCCTTTTGATATTATTCCTTAACACATGTTCAATCCTTGTACTGTGTTACGCCTATTGTGCATTCATACGCATTTTTGGTCACACAGACAACAGAACCTATACATGAAATATCACCACAGTCAGTTTATTTAAAATGTATTCCCATTTTTGTTAATTTAAAAAATACAGATTTTTCCTGATAATCCAAAATAATCTTATAAAATAATTTCTGATATTTGTGGAGCTCTATTTGGATTTTGAAAAAAATATTATTGGCATTCATTTTTCCTGTACTATAAGAGTACAGGACACTTGAGCATCATGTCTTTCTCTCTCATACAAAAAAAAAAAAACCTTGAAAAAAAACCCCAAAAAACAAACCAAACAACAACAAAAACCCCACTACCCAAACCAGAAGGGAACATACATAAAGGGCAATTCCACAGCTATTTTGTGGTAAACGATAAACCACAAAGCGTCCCTTAGGCAATGTGCAGAATGTATGATCCGGAGTTTGGAATGTCCTCATTTCCTGACACTTTTCCCTTTTTTCATCTATGTAAGAACTGCTGACTGCTACTTTTCATAGGGAGAGGCAACTTTATTCTTCACTGCTTTAGGTGCCAGACTTAGGAATGACTAAGTCTTCTGTTCTAGTATTACAGTAGCAGTTCTGAAAGGAAAAAGACATAAAATATAAAAGTTGAGGGTTAATGCCTCTCCCCATCCTTTTTACCCCAATTTTGGGACATAATTTTTAGAATCTTCTTGGAATACTCTGTGAAATGTTACATTTTCCTCATGATACAAGGTCAAAGCACTTCTTCCAAGCTCATTGATACCAGCCCTCATACTTTGAATTAAAGGACAAATGAATCAAATCTTAGGCAAAAGGAAAACAGAACAGACGTTGATGACCAGAACAGCAGAACATTTGGACTCTTTCACTCCAGGTCCTCCAGACCCTTGTAGCGGTTTTACTTTAGTGTCCAAATCTATGCCATGATTGCACTAAACCTGTCTTGAATGAACAAAAAGTCCTCTGATAAACAGCAAAAACAGTAGATGAACTAAAGAATTTCATTGATACAGACCACAGCAATAACATTTTCAGGAGAAAATTGCTCATTAGATATACCAAGCTCCAACTGTCTAAGATAACAATCTGCAATTTCATTTCTTACTTCAAAGCAGGAGCTGGCTATACAAATTTTCCTGGAAAATGCACTAGCTTGAACCCAAAATCTGATGAGCCATCCCTTCCTATGAATAGGTAACTAAAGCATAACAGCATTTTACTAATATATTTATAATCTACATGGTCAAAGTAAATAGCACTTTTCAAAGTATCTCTTCACCAGAAATCACAGGCTAGATCTGGCTGCCAAAATACAAATTATATGTTCCCTCAAAGGTTACTCTGCTTCAGTCAATATAAAGTTTCCTCATCAAAATTCTTCCATTAATTGAGGAGAACCTGTCTTGTGTCTTTTCTTGTATTTTAATGCTTCTTATTTCCTCTTCTCCTATTCCTCACGGATATTCTTTATGTTGCTTCCAGTCCTGGAAGCTGTTCCTCCCAGCAGCTGCAACAGCAGCGAGAGACAGGAGTCACTTGGACTCTGCTGGCCAGGCAAAAGCATCCCACTGGTTGTCCCCTGCTTACTAAATGCAGCATGGTTAGCTGAGCAAGAGCACCCTCTTTCTGAAGCAATTTTTGTGCCAGAAAGCCTTGCTGGTTTTCGCAGTGGGCGAGTATCCTGTGACTGAATGAGATTTGGACTTCTCCAGCCAGCTCGGTGTTATAAACACTTCACAGTCTGAAATAGCTGTCTAGACATTCATCAAGCCGTTGGGTTTCAGCCCTCCATATTTAGTCTTTGTGTGTCTAGGCTTGCTTGGATTGAACAGGCTTAAGTATTCTCTCTTTCTTTGCCATCTTTGGTACATCTCCAGAGTACTCACTAGCTCTCTATCAGTCACTCTTTCGTGAGACTTCTTAGTCCAACTGCTGTTCTGAATCAACCGATACTAACCTGCCTCAAAATAGGCCCTGTTCTACATCTGCGCCTCAGGACACTCTGATTTTCAGCTCATTGCTTCAGGAGGCACATGGCTACTGAAGCAAACTGATCCTTAACTCCGTGTGCAACATAATACCTGCAAATCTCCATTTTAGGAAGCACAAGCAGTTTGTAGATTTAGCTTTTTAAAATGCCTTATATACTAAGTACACCCATGTACATACCTACCTGATTCTCTAAATAGTCTAAAAGGTGTCCAAGACTAAGATTAAAGTCTTTAAGAAGTATACAATTATCCCTGTTTTACACAGAGCTGCGTCTCTGACGCAGAAGGCCCTCCAAACATTAGCTTTTCCTTCCTTCTCGGTTAGGGTACTTGTTTTCTCCGTTCCATATATGGCTAGCAAAAGACCTGTAAATCCAGATTTCTTTCCATGGTATTACACAGATAAGCTTTAAGGTTCCTTCTTCTGCCAGGTGAGCCATTACCTGCTTACCTGGCGGAATGGTTAGGTTTTTTTCCTGACCACTACTTCTAGCATGTTTGTTAAATTGTACTCCTAATTCAAATCTCATTGAGTTACAATAGTCCAGGCACCTAATACATAGTAGTCAATGCAGAGACAGTTGCATCTTTTCTTCTTCCACTCCCAGGAATCATTTGTGTAGGGAAGGGCAGGCACTGATCTCAATTAAGAAAGCTACACAGAAAAAAACGGACACGTAAGACTTGCGGAACACTTCATAGAAATAATGCAGAAGTGGCCTTATTCTTTGCATCATAAAGCTGACGTTTCTCCGAGTGCATTTTCTCAATTATTGTACACTTTGTAAGAATTAAAGAGAATTCAGAAAGTAAATGGAGTTTACTAATTTATCAGTAAACATTGAGGTTTATACTTTAGGACTACCTCCATAGTAAAGGCAATCTGCAGAATCAGACAAAAAGCAGCAGGAATCATTTTTGTGTAGTTTGATTGGCTTTAGTAACAAACATTCAGAGAAAAATCACGATGGCAATTTTTTTAAAAGCATCCATGCCACGGTTTGAGCTGTAGCAGGAGTTACGCCGTCTATATTCTTGCAGTTTAGAAGGAAAGCCACGCTGTAAAAACCAACAGCCCAAGATTTGAAAGAGGAAAGCTTTGGTCAGGAGTTCTACGATGCCAGAGAGTGAAATTCAGGTCTGCAAGTACAGTTCCATTAAAGTCATCACCAGTAAGAAATAGCTCTCCTGCACTTCAGAAATGTGTTCTCTCAGTACAGATAAGAACCCTTTGCCTTTATTTTAGTGATGAAAATAAGATCTACTACTCTTTTAACACAGCAAAGAATATCTATGAAAGAACTGAATTGTATTTCACTCTGGTAACCATCAATAGAATTTCTTACTAAACTTCCATCACATCTGATAACAGCAGGATTAAACAGATGCTAAATATTGAGCATCTGCTTTAAAGACTAAAACACCAAACTATTGTGCTGGCAACCTGTATTTTTCAGTAGGCTTTATTAATGATGGTAAGGTCTGAACTGAGCTTGTAGACTATCATTTATCAAAATGCTATTGTGTTGAAAGCAGCATCAAAATGCTAATATTTAAGCCCGTTTTTAGGACTCACACCTCACTTTAAATACTTCTTTTTTTGAGGTTGATGAGAATACAGCATAATTGTGGCTATGCTTTCATTAGCAAGTTGTGCAGCACAATCAGAGCAAGTCTGAAGTGCAAAACAGGTGTTGCTGGAAACCAAAAACCCATGCTACAGGTGTTTCTGGAGGGAAGGGGAAATGCTTTACACTAGCTCTACCCCAGTCTCCTGCACTGAATGACCATCAGCGGTTAAAGGTCTTTGAATATGCTCCTGTAACCTGCCTTTTGTTTTAGTTTAATCTAAAAGGAACTCAGTTTGTGTTCTCCAAGGCAATTTGACAACACGAACCGATGCGAGGCAAGGAAGGAGGATGGAACAATTCATGTCACCAGGACATCCCCTCTCTGAACTAACACATTAACATATACGCACCCTGTGATGATCAGCAGAAATACTTGGGGCAGAAACCATTTAATATGGAAGAAAAGGATAGAGAAACAGCATGTTTTCCATGAGGGTTCTATTCTGAAAAGCTTTCCCTGATTTAATAACGTAGGACCTTTTCAGGAACGTTACTATGTTAGCAAGCCTGCTAACTTTGGAGTAGCCATGTAGGAAGGGCAAAAAGGTTACAGCCAAGCTGTCTGTTTAATATTAAAGTATCTTAAGGAAACTTAAATGGGTCTGTGGTAGGAAAAGTAAAATTAGAAGGAAAAGTTGCACTTCTCAGACATTTTTTCTTTGAAAGAAAAGCAATTGTCTGTAGCAATATGGACACAGATGTTTTCAGGTACAGAAATAAAATGCAGGTGCTGGAGACTAAGTGAACTTCATATCTGTATGTGGGTCTAGATTGTCTCAAGAAGAATGAGAATCAGATTCTGCTCTTCATTTCATGTGTGCACCACCACTAAAGCACCAAGATGGTCTCCAAGTTGTAAATTCGTTCATCATTACATCTACAAGTGGGACATCCCCTGGTAAGTCTGACCATTCAACATTCATCCCCACTAAACTTACAGGATATAACAAGTCAGTGTAATTAACCAGGAACTCTGACATATTGAGCCATTGCCAACTCTTCTCTCTAAACTGAACCCAGACCCATGATTTCTGTGATCTGAGGCTGAGTTCTGCAAAGCACAGAGGTATGACCTTGGCTCAGCTTTATGGAAAAATTATTGTTGAGCTGCGAGAGAGTATGCAAGCTAAAACAATGCAAGATAAGAAGTAGTAAATGCAGTAAGAAGTAAAAGAAGTAAAAACAAAGACTAAAGTGAAATTTTTGAGTTGGAAGCTGTAACTCAAGGACTCGAGAGACAGATGCTGCCATGAAATGTGTAAAGCCCCAAAGAAGCAATAGTCAAAAGTCAGCAAGACCAAGAAGCAGCAGAGGCCAATGCTTCTCCACCTGACTGACCAGCAGAGACTCATCAGATGTTTGCATTAGGGGTGGTGCACACATTTCTGGTTGGCCTGATAGAATGTTGTTCCTACCAATGTGCTAGCCAAGAAATAATTACTGGGTACACACTGGTTGTATATACTCCCACTTGCAAGTCTCTAGGCATACTAAAGATATCAATACTATCAATTTTCATAACTATTTTGATACCAATAGCCATTGCTACTTATTGATTTCAATATCCATTGGCATCACTACCCATTGATGCCTGTTAATTTCAAAACTTGGATATTGACAGGCATTGATACCTATATGCATCATTGCCTTTTGATATCAATAGGCATCAATACCTATCAATAGGCATCAATACCTATCAATATCAACACCTTTCAATATCAACACCTTTCAATACTGATAGGCATCAATACCTATAATTTTTAATACTGATTTCTATATCTATCAAAAAGCATTGATATCTACCAATAAGTATAGTTATCAGTACCTCTTGATTTTGAAACCAAATTTCAATACTAGTATGCATCAAAACCTATTTCAATACCAATTTTGATAACAATAGGCATTCAAAGAGTATGGTACCTATGAAAGGGATCAATACCTTTTAATATCAATGTCTGTCAATACCAATCTCCATATCAGTAGGCATTGATAGCTATTAATTTCAATATTGATTTTGGTATCATTAGGCATTGATACTTACTGATATCAATAGGTATCAAAAGGTAGGCATTGATACCTATCGATTTCTATACTGATTTTAAAATCAATAGGCATCTACAGACATTGATAGGCATCAATATCGATTTCAAGAGCTACTGATTTCAAGTCATCTATACCTATTGATTTTGATATCAATAGGCATCTATACCTATTGATACCTTTCAATAGCAATAGTCCTTAATATCTATCATTGTTAATATCTATTGATAGGTAGGTATTAGTAGACCAGTTTAGATAACCATTGATACCTATAAATATCAATACCTTTCAGTAGACATAGATACTTATTGTTATGGTAGTCATCAGTAGACATCAATACCAATTGATAGGCATGGATACCTATGAATTTTGATACCAATTTATTTTTATACCTATCAATATCAATCAGTTTCAATACCTGGGTATATTAAGAGGCATCAATTCATATGCATGTTTACCTTCTGGCCAAAGAGCCATATGAATTTTTCTTTTGTATGTTATAGGTGGTATTATTTGGTATGGAGCTTGGCCTATTTTTCTCCCAGAGCAAAATATTGAAGGAACATCCTATTATCCTATAAGATATTTTACATTCACAATCAGGTTTGCAAAATCCCGCATTGCAAGGGTCAGTGAGCATGTGCAAAATCACAGGCAGAGATGCAGGGGGCATTTGTTAATAACTGGTCCTTGATATTTAGACAGAGGACAAAAATATAATAGTCTTGTTATTTCATTATTTCCAGGAATTCTGAGTACTTACATATTGTTCCAATTCATTTGGTTTTCTTGGAAGTCAGTTCTCTTGAAAACAGGTAAATTTCCCTTAAGCATCTCTCCAGATAGCTCAGTTTCAGCCTCTAGAGGTGTACCTCCTTTCGGCTTTTGGAGAGTTATTAGTTCTATTTAGATTTCTCTCTGCAGTCCTGGGTCCTCTGACATGCCCACAGTTTTACTTCTGAAGGCTGACAACAGAGCCAGCCATATCAGCTTTTTTACTTTCAGCTGCAAACATCATTTCTCAGTCTCACACACATACCTCCAAACCCAGCAGGGCGAGACAGACACACTCCCACAGAGCTGCCTAAGAAGCGACAGTGCCACATGGAAAGACAGTTGGATTTACTGGCATTGTTTCTCATTTTCAATATTTTGTCAACTCTGGATTTTGGGTTTAAATTTGCTTATGTGACTAAAGGAAAACTGATAGCTACAAAAGATATTGCTTGCTCATGTTATCCTAACAGGGATCAGCGTTGCAACCAGAGTATCAGCATGTGTGGTGTCACTGGCACCTCCTGAAGAGGCAAGTTTTCAAAGTTCACCTCTTGCCTGCTGGAGAAGGCTGGGATCCCCAGAGTAATGCTTCTTGCTGATGGTAAATGTCACCACAGTATCGCATTACTACAACTAGTTTAAAAAAGTCTGACATTTAAAAGATACCAACTTAGAAATTGCCTCCCAATGACACCACTGATGAAGTACTGAGTAGCAAGGAAAAACCACCATCTAGCAATTCAGCCAACCTTCCTTCAGCACTTTTGTTTTTTCCAAGGGCATTTCCTATGCAAATACTGACTCTGCCCAAATCCCGTTACCTTAAAAACATTAACAAGATCACAACCTTCAGGAGCATGGCTGATGGCCGATACTGCCTCAGGTAAGTCAGGATGGATATAATACACTATAGCAACACCTGCCACACCAAACCTGAGCATGAAAAATGAGTGGTCTCCACCCTTAAGTAATGTATACCGATATAAACGGTATCCCAACATCTGTGCAGTTGCTTCATTGAGAAAACAGTCACGAAATGTGACAGAGGTTTTTAGTAAAAACTGGCGTAGTTTTCACAAGTTATAACACATCTTTTCATGAGTATTTAGCTATGGGAACAGGGTGATGCACTTTGCAAACAAAATGAGTTAAACATTAAATGGCTAAAAGGACTGAGGGCAAGCACCCTAGCTTTTAGGTTATTTCACATCAGGGAGTAACTTAGCCCAAAGTGAGCGGTTTAGCAGGTCTGTGAGGTTGGTGCTGAAACGCCTCATATCTCCATCATATCTGGTTTAGGAGGGTTGCTTTGGATCAGAGCCTGGCCTAGGGCCAAAACACTTTCACAAAACTGTTCAAAGCTTTCTGAAGGGAAGTTATCCTCCAGGGCTTCACGACCTAAACTACAGGTCTCTCCAAGAAGCACTGCACTGTCCTCTCATTTCTTACAAATATTTCAGCACCACATTTACATCACTTACGAATGCAGCGAGGCAGAAAGAAGAGAGGATTATTTGCAGCATTTGGGTGCCCACTTACGCCATGGGACATATTGCAGACGCGCTGTGACACTGGACTCTTGTACTGGGTCTGTCTGGGATGGAGTTAACTTTCTTCATAGCAGCACATATGGAGCTGTATTTCAGATCTGCGACTAAAACAGTGTTGATAACACAACAGCGTTTTGGCTATGGCTGAACAGTGCTTGCACAGTGTCAAGGCCACCTTTTTTTCTCACTCTGCACTGGAAAGCAGGTTGAGGGTGGGCAAGAAGTTGGGACGGGGCACAGCCAGGACAGGTGACCCGAAGAGTCCCAAGGGATATCCCATACCATATAACATCAGGCTCAGCAATAAAAACTGGGAGGTTTTGTCTTCCAAGGTAAGCATTGCTCAGAGGCTAGGTGGGCGTAGGTGTGGTGATGGGAAGAGGCGAGTGATTGCCCTCACATCACTTGGGGTTTTTTGCCCCCTCTTTCCATCACTTATGAGACTGTCTTTATCTTGACCCATGATTTTTTTTGCTTTTGGTCTTCAAATTCTCTCTCTCATCCCACTGAGGGGGGGACAAAGTGAGCTGCTGTGTGGGTGCTTAGCTGCTGCCCGGAGTCACCCCAAAACAGACATAAAGCCATACCCCTCTACCATCAAGCTGCTAAGGGAAAGGACAGGTGAAGGAGGGCTTGATAAGAGCTGTTAAAGCAGCAGCCTTAGCACAGCAGAGGGAAAATTAATAACAGTTAGGGAATCAGATGGCAGAGCCAGCTTGGGTGGGAGGGATGACGCCCTTTCAGCAAGAAAACCTTCTCTTTCCCCCTTTTCTTGAGCCATGAACTTCTGTCTCATCCTGCACCCCCCCTTTTTGTAGCCTGTGCCATAGAGGAAGGAGGTAGAAAACCTCCTGTTGCCCAAGAGTAATGGGTAAGTGATCGCAGGACAGCAGGGGCCTCTTACCAGCATTTGCTGGGAATCTACTCAATTCCCTGTAGACTCACGTGCTAGGGGCCTGTGAAGAATGCTGTGGGCTGCCCTCTCTGGCGTTCCTGCTGATGCACAAGTCTGCCTACATCTCCATCCCATACTGGTAACAGTATGGTGCTACATGAACTCAGCATCCTGTCTGGGGTAATGGCAGGACAGCACACAATGGCCAACAACACCCCTTTCTGTCTTTCCCACCCCAAGAGACTTATAACTGATCCTGTCTGCAAGCTGTTTGCTGAAACTAGGAACCAACACAGCTCCCAGCCTCCTAAAATGAGAGGGACGACTCTGCGCTGCACAGCATTTCTGCAGAGGGACTCACGCGACTACAGAGCGTCGCAGCGGCAGGATTGCATCCTTGCGGCTCCCCTTCAGGGGCTGACTGAGGATGGGTGACACAGCAGCTTCTGCTTGTTGAGGCGTGCAGGGGAGAGAGGGGTTACTGCAGTCAACCAGCACCTCAGCCAATAACTGCTTTATATTTCGGATGAACAGAAACCTCCAAAAGGTACTTACTCTTGTGTTTGTGGGTCAGGGACAGGCTCCACGAAGTTACTGCCCTGTGAGCAGGCTAATCCATGGCAGTTAAGTGTGAAAAAGGGGCTGCACTGTAGGTTCTCAGCACAGAAGCCTAGGAGAGCCGTGCTTTCGCAGCATGTGTTAAACACAGCTCCCCAGTACTGGGGCTGAGCTAGGCACTCACACAGAGCTGGGACTGGAGAGGTAATTTCTGAGATAGCTGTGCCACGGAGGATTTTTTTCCACAGCTGATGGCTCTGGAGGAAGTGTTTTAAATGGCCTCAGTCAGACCAGCAGTGTGCACGGTTTCGCCGTGGCTCTGAGCCTGATGCTGTAAGCCTACCAGAAAGGTCAGGCACCGACTCCCCCCGCCCCAGAGCGACATACAGAAAAAGCAGCACGCTTTGTGGGGCTGGAATCCAGAGCATTGGCACAAGGGGTTGCTGACGCCAGAGCTGGCTGGAAACATGGAAGGAGGTATTTCTTGGCCTGCCCCTGCAGGAGCCTTCTATGGGGAACAGGGATCCTGGAGCAAACGCCAGAACGGGTGCTCTCCTCTGGATTCTCCTACGTGGTGTTTCTGTCCTAGGGGGTGCCGGCGTCCAGACATGACACCAGCTTGCTGGCATGCTCCCAAGCAAAGATCCTTTCAAGCTCCACATAAAGCGTGCACATCTGCTGTGGTGTTCCCAAGCATGCCTGTTGTTCCTGACCTGCAGGGACTCCACCTTCACTTTTTTATCTGGTTGAATTCCTCATTGCTTGCCAGTCTCCTCTATCAGAAGCCACCCTGAGATTAATGACTTCCAGGTAGGCAGCAGGATTATTTGATAGCACTAAAATCCCAACCCTTGCACAACTCAAAGACTATCAGTTCCTTGGGACCCCAAGTTGCAGGTCTCTGAATTTTGTGAAGTAAAACAGGTAACTATAAACTTTGTAGATGGTGGTGAACAAAGTAGAAAAGGCATTCTAGAAAGTGGAAACAAAAAGAAATGGGAATTCAGCAAGGGGAGACGGCAAGAGAAAGATGGGCAGTTACAGGAGGAAAAGGATTTCAAATCCAAATAGGTATAGCTGAATGAAGAAGGAGCACCAGAATTGCAAGAAAGAGCAGAGGGCTGGCAGTCAGCAGCAAATAGGAAAGTGTTCATGGCGTTTAGACCCTCATAGAGCACCAGAACTAATTCAGAGTGCTGTGAGAGCCATCAGCATTTGACAGCCTTATCTTAACCCTTGTGTATTGGGTCTTCCCAGATGACCTCATGGTGGCAAAACCCAAACTGGGGGGGATAAAGCCTAAGGAACTCCAACAAACACCAGAGCGTATCTGGACCTGAGCTTCCAGTTTTGTTTTCTCCTAGAGGGATCTAGTTGATCCTAGACCACTTTGAGAACTGAACCAATATGCAGTAAATTGGGACAATCAAGGGCTTCACTTCAAAACCATACTCTTATTTAAAATCCAGCTACTAATATAGACACCACTTTAGTCTTCCCATTACTGCTCTAAACCTTGGCCGTGTATTTTCTCTCTTCTCTATTTATTTACAAACTGGTAATTATTTTCTTGCACTTATATCTGGAGAACCCAGTATTTGACATTTACAAACATTCTTGTCCACCACTAAATGAACTGCACCCATTCCCTAGCTAACAAACATCCCTCCTCCCCCATCACCACAGGTCTCCAAATACCAATTTAACCTCATAGTCTAAGCATTAAATAGATAGAGGATCTGATGTAAAAATTATGGTTTCTATTGAAAAGCATCTAAAGACTAAAATTAGGCATTAGACTCCTTTTGTACTGGTCACTGGATAAATATGTTATCCACTCCATTGAGTTCCCATGCTTTCAGAATAAAAAAAAGTTTGTAAAAATTGCAGGGTTTTGAATCACAGCACTTGAATGGTTTCGGAGAGTTGGGTGGAGCATGTTAGTTTTTCACCTTGCTCTAAGAGTCAGGATTGAAAGACACATAGTAGGCAGTGTATGGAAACTTGTAAAATCCTTGCCTGTGCTTTACATATTTTAGATACAAATTGAGACTACTCCACCTTTTGGGGAAAAAAAAAAAAAGTGTCTTCAAGTTTCATTACAAAAAAATAAAAATCAATCACTGTAAATTCTAAGGACTGCAAAGTCTAACGTACATCCTCAGTTTTGTGGTGTTAAACTGGGAAGGGTCACATGCAATGTCTGACCTACATAGTCACGCCACATATGCATTTACATAAGTGCTCCAAAGCTTTCCGAGGGCACAGGGTTCTAGAAAAAGAGCAATGAGGGGGCATCCCTGAAGAATTTCCCTGCCAAGTACAAATCTTCCCAAACCCACATTATGGGCCATGGCTCCTGTGCATGGTTCAGCTGAGGAAGCCTTTAATTGCAAAGCACTACTGATCTTCTCATGGGTTTAGGAGAAATGAAAATGAGAACAGCAAGCTGCAATTCAGCAGCTAGTAAGAACACACAAAAATTCTTTCTCTGAATAGAGCTGACAAGCTCACATAAATTTCAGTGTCCTTGAGATACTGTAACTGCACCTGAGGTCATTTCCAACTGATGTTGGTCCCACAGGGAATTTCTTTAAATACTGTTCACTAGGCTGTAGTCATTCCTACTTTTTATGTCAATAAATCACGGTATTCATGTGGTCAACCAGAAGTAGCTGTGGCCTGGTAGCTCGGTCTCATCATCATATTGGGATCTAATATAGCTTAGATAGCCAGCACAGAACAGGCCAAAACATGCTAAGTGAGTCTTGCCTAATTATTTTGTCCAGGATTTAGGCACGTGTTCACTCAAATGTGGTAAGTTCATTTTTGATACAATCTGCTCTAGCTACAATTACATTCAAACCAGTATTTTCAAAGTTTTGTTGAAAGCCAAGGAGAGGCTGACCATAGTTGACCTTTTTCCAGTAGCCCACTTTAAATAATACATCTTCTCCATTGATATAAGCAAGTCCCAGGAATCTTGAAGGAAGATCAAAGAATCAATGAAATTAACCTCCTGGCCCTCCTGGACTCTCCCATCTGCTTACCCACTCCTACTTCTAACTTAGGATCTATACATATCTTTGCAAATACATTGCTTCCAGCACTGCTTGGGACTTTACTATTACTATTATACTTGCCCATTCATCTGCATCATGTTCCTAATCTGTTTGTCTTTCTTGTTGAATAACTCCTTTAAAGGGAAAGTTTAGATTTGCGACTGATACTTATGAAGACTCTATCTGGCAGAATGCAGTTTATATCTTAAGATACTGCACTTCTGTTAAGCTCCCTCTGTAAAAATGTTCAGGTCACCACATAGGAAAAGGTATGATACTGTAAGAGATACTACATACGTACACACTAAGACAAGCCCCTAGCATTTACAAACATCAGAATTGTAGGTTTTCTTCCTGTGATGAGTTTACCACAAGAGCACTCCTTAAAGATAAGGTCTGGCTTATTTTGCAGCCTCCCAAACTTTTGGTGTGAAGTGCCACAGTTTTTACAATTCTTTTTTTTTCTTCAACAATAGGCTTTGTCAAATAATCCTGAAATTAAAAAAAAAAAAAAAAAAAAGATAGAAGAGAAGAAAACCCCCTAGCTTTTGAAACACTGTATCTATTTAATATTAGAGTTACTTCAAATACTGTGAGCCATCTGGAACATTATGGCTCTGTCTTGACTGCCAGAAATAGGTTTCTTTTGTTTATTCACTAGTAGAGCCAGTTTCTAGTCTACAGAGAGTCTTCAGTCTTATCACAAAACAAACCAGATAGTCAGCCATGAGCAAATGAGTACAGTGAACCCTGTCCTTAAATATCCCACAGAAACAGCCTGCCTCCCTTGGGATTTCACGGTAGGTAGTTCATCTACCACAGGTAGGCAAAGCCTGAAATCACATTATTGCTGGTGTTAGAATTGGTTTTTCCTTTATTTTATTTTTCTACAAAGGCAAAACCCAGTACTTGAGCACTTGTCATTTCTAGTGAATTTTCTGGAGAAAATATAGACCCTATGTAGAAGGAAAAGGGCATCTTAATGCATATGTACCTCAGCATAAAAATGTGTGATGCAACCAAGGCCTTTTGTCTTAGCTCTCAAGAAGGCATCTAAAACTATATCTATATGCTAATATAATACATGATATAAACACCTTTGTATATGTGATATGGGTGTAACATCTTTGTTACTCAAATTTAAAGCAAACAAAAGAGCCTCCAAACCCCACAGCTTGTAAACTTATCACTTCTTTCATTATCAGAAAGCAAGCATAGAAAAAAATTCTCTTTAAAAAGGAAAAAAAACCCAAACACACCGCCTCAAAACTATTCACCAAAGAAACAAAAAGCCACAATTGAGACAACACCTTTTTGGTACCCTTAGCCAGACACGAAATGGAGCTGCCTTGTTTTACAAAGTGAGTTGACATCTGTTTGACTAAGACAAGCCTGTCCTGCCCCAACGCATTCTCATGCTCGCAGTGTAACCTGCGGCTAGCAGCATCCTCAAGGCCAGATCTGCTAACTACCAGAGCCCAGAGGAAATCTGTCTCAGTACTAGAAAAGAAATCACACCATTTTAAAGCAGATATATGTTCTTATCATTGTTTGCTTGTAAAGCAATAAAGCAACTTACTCTTGCCTAATCAATCTCAACTGTTAAGAGTAAATACATTTGCTTTAGACATGGTCTTCATTGTTCAGCTACTTTAGTGCCTCTCTGTCTCTCTCCCCCCTCCTTCTTTTTTGACAATATAAGAACATTGCTTTATTTTCACACTGTGGGGAAGCTTCTGCTGGGAAAGGTGGGGGAGAAAAACTAACCAAAACCAAAAACCAAACCAACTTCTTTTTCCCTTTTCCTTCACTCCTGTCCAGTTACAGCCATACAGTAAATCTTTGTAACATTATTTCCATTTCCCTTTAATCCTCACAACTTTGTACATAGAAATTTAATAAATGACTATATCTAAAAACCTGTGATGTTCTATTGAATTTTAAACTTGCATCTGCAGGATAGAAAAGAAGCAGCCAATGGATTTCTGCCCCAAACCAGAAAGATGTTAACAGCTACAACCTAATCAGCTTTTTCCCCTGCCATTAGATTACCTGAAGTTACATCCTGCAGCTCTCAGCTACAGCTTCTCCCTTCCCGATGAACTACTACACGTCCAATTCAAAAGCCACCTGCGAAGCGAGATAGCACCAGCATCCCATTTCTTACCAAATACATCTTCGATCCTTGTTTTGACCCTTTCTGGCCATGGCATTCAAGGAGCTTATTTTTGCCAATTAAATTATTAAAGCATTTGGGAAATTTGCCTTAAAGGATTTGGGAAAAGCATGCATTTATAAAAACCAAACCAACAAACAACAACTTCTTTGTACCAGCCTGCCAGCAGCTGAGCACTAGGGCAGGAATGCCACTAAAAGAAGGCAGATGTGCACTCGTTGCTGTGGCCCCCCAGTTCGGGAACTTGCACCCCCACCCCCTACAAACTAGTTCTAGTTGATTGACTTTCAGGGCACACTAAAAGGCCCATTTGTTTTCCCTAGCTGTGAGAAGACTGGGAGGACCCTGGTGAGAGATCATAAAATCTCTCCATTCTCACTTACAACAGTAGTGATTTGTATGTTAATAATAGGAAAACTGAGGGAGAGGAGTCTCCAGAGAAGTCTGTGTGTAAAACTGTTCCCAAAGTGTGTCAGAAACAAAGCCAGACACTTCTAAACATTTAGTTAGAAAGAAAGAAATCCACATTGGTACCTAAATAAAAAAGTTCTCTTATTTACAGAGGTGCATAGCACACACAAAATCACACTAGCCCAGCATTCATTTGTGCAGCGTGTAACATTTTGCTCAGCTTTTTGGATTTGACCAGGCAGGAAGACAAAACGATACCAACCATTCAACTAATTTAGTACATGTGCTCAATTTAAGAGTACCGTAGGTCTGCATTGGCCTACACAAAGTTTTCCATTGCTCCAGTCTCTCTCACAACCGATACGCTCCTTCAGCCACATGAGGTTTTAAATGTGGCAACATGACTTAGTTTCATTATTTCAGTCAAATTACAGATCTTTTCTCCACCATGAGCTTAACGTGGATGAAATTAACTGTAAGTGGGGGAGGGAGGAAGACGAAGCAAGACATTCTATTTAAAAGCATTTCTCTGTATATCTATCTGAACATGAGAAATTCTGAATAATGTATCCGATCGGTGAAAACTCTTGATAACATTCTAGCCGTAAGTGGGCAGAACCCTCATAATTTTGGTGAGAAACAAAAGCGGAATGGAAAGAATTAGTAACCGTACCATTACTGAAGGAGTACATGAAAACCAGGTAGTGACGAACAGAAGAGAGGGACTTCAGCAGTTACCACTGGAAGGGGGGAGCTACCAGAGGCGTCGTGGCAGGCAATCCAACACACAACATGGAATCATGGGCAAATTAACACACAAGATCACTACACCTTTGTGAATGAAAAAAAGCAGCATAAAGTAAGATTTTAAAAGCAACAGCATTGAGGAAAAAGCCTGCGGGAAGCGAAAGTGCAATAAAAGAAAGGAATATGATTAACAGTGAAATAAATTTTGGTTTTGAAAACAAAGATTTTCAGAAGCTAAATTGTATACATTATTTTTTTTTTCCCTGCAGTCCTTGGGACTCATTATTTTAAATATGCTTATTAGCTCGTATGTAGTTGAAAAAGTCATGCACATATTATGCTCTAGAGAAAGAAGAGAATGAGAAGTAATTGCTGCAAACTTTCATCACAGATGAAGGTACAATAAAGACCTTCCCTCAAGGAGGCACATCAATGAGAGCCTAGGATAAAAGGTGTGGTAGTTAAACAGCAAAGACGGACCCTTGTTCTGCCTGAAAAAATGGCTGGAACCGTTTGCAAAGCTAGTTGTACAGCCTTATTTTCCACATTTAAATTAAAAATGGCAGTAGAAAGTCCTTTTTCAGTTAAATCAGAATATAAAAATGTCTCATTTAACAATACAGTTCCTCTAGTGGTTTTCTGTTTAGATATGAATGCAGATTATCTCTCCTGGGCCATTACCCAACAGAAAGCAACTGTATCATTGGAGGGGAACATGATATACTGAATAATTACAAATGCTTAGTTGACAGGGCTGAACTACAAGTATAGGGGTTTTTAATTATTAAAGTAGACCAGCAAAATACATTTCCCTTATAAACTAAACCTTTCCAAAGAGTCAAAACCATGACTGCATGACGATAAGAGGCCGATATGGAATTAGTCAGAGCTACGATGGCAATATCAAAATTTATCTCCAAGAGATGATGGCTGAACTTATCAAGTAACGACCAGCAAAGAGTTCCTTACTGAGGGTAGATAAGTTCCACCTCTCCAAACCGCGTATTTTATAATCTGCTTATACAGCAGCTCATCCGTACAGCTGTCCCTTCATTTTAAATCCACCTGCTGTTTTAGCTGCTTCTAGTGCGATAGCCGATGTGCAATAAAGTGCTGAATTGGGTCTTCAGGATAAAGAAGGGTGAAAAATACGCAAGCCCCCACTATTCTGAAATTAAAGGTGAAGCAAGCTGTTTGCTTTTCTTTTAACTAAATACTCTTGCTTCATACTTCAGATGCCTCATGGCAGGAAGAGAGAGGCAAATTATTTCTAGTAGACACACGATGCAATGCGCTGCATGATGTAACTTAAACCATATTATATGTATGATGTTGCTACACTCATCTCAATCTGGCAACCATCTCCATGTTAACAGGCCCCACCGGTATCCAACTGGGCACAAAGGTCAGGCTGAGCACATCCCATTGTAGGATCCATTGTTTGCCTATGAACTGTGCCTTGTCTATCAAATTAGTCACTTAAAGAAATGAAACAGTTACTTGGTTAAATGACTGTTTCCCCCGGCTATTAGACAAAATGTATTACATCTCCAGGCATGTGATCAAATGATTGAGAGTTTGACCTAAATTTACTTACTCTGCTAAACAACCAAAGGAACAAAAGGAATTACGCCTCGCTGCCTAGTGTCAGCTACAAAGAATATCCATCAGTCTGTAACTGCAGATGAAATGCAGTGTTGTAGTTTTCTCTGCCGGGTTGTAGCAATTGCAGTTCAGGTGACAAAAGACATTTCAGGGAGTTTAGAGCTTTTTCTGTTGTTTGGTTGCAGTGGCGGGTTTTTTTCCCTTGAAGCTTTATGCCAACTGTTTTTGCACTTTTGGGACCCTAAAATGATATGCTTTAGAGGTGCCTTGACATCAACATAGCTAAGCTTGTGTGGAATTTCCACTTAAGACGAATGCACTTTGAATCCTTACAAAAATACCAATCTCAAAGCAGCAGAAGTACAAACAGATCATAGTCTCACACATTCGATAAACCAGACTAAAAACACAGGCACTTGTTAGAAATAAGCTTTCTTCAGGGGGAGGGGGCATTCCGAAATTTCATAGACTCCCTTGATTTCCGGAGCACCTGCTAGAAGCTATTAACATGCAGTCATTTGAAAACAGGTTAAGTTCTTTTATCATGATGTCATTTAAAAGAAAGCTGGCAAAATAATACATTCAGTTAACAGGGCTGGGTATTTCCAGTTGAAATTCAAATGTTTTGGGCACTTGACTCCCTTTAATTCTTTTATAAATAGATTTTCATATTCTGGTAACAATAGTTTTTCAGTCCATAACACCCCTGAATGTGTGGCTCGTGGCCATTTTGAGAAGCAGCAGGGAATGAGAAATAGGGCTAAGGGAGTGATCTACATCAACAAAATAGTACTTATGTGCAAAGCAGAAAATGTACGTGTGTGCCTGTTCAGTCTCCTTCAACACAAAGTAACTTGCAGTTCTACAGGGAAAAACAAGGAGAGCTATGGAATAAGCACTAGTGTGTAACACACCTAGATGCCACAGTTCAGAGAAGCCCAAAGACTAATATGAGCAGGGACTGACTCCATCAAAAGCAGCAGGACCTGGTTCCAGTCTATGAGATCAAAGGGTCTGGCCCATTTTAATAGAAGCATTGGTACTGTGCTATGGGCAAAGCCTGTCAGAAGAAGAGATCACTGCAGGACTAAGGGCTTTATCAGGTGACACTACCAACAGAACAGGGGAAAAAAAAAAAAAGAGCATGAAAAGGGACTTACCGCTTGCTTATGAACCCGTAGCCCATACTGACACACTTGGATAACTGTGTATACGAGTATAAAACCTGTGAGCTTAAGTGACTGTGCTTGCAAAGGTCATTTTGTATACTGTTTTTCCCCCATGTGTAGCTTTGATGTCTGGTCTGTTACAACGTTTATATTTATGAGTTGCATTTGGTGTTGAAGGTGTTTTAACTTGAGAGAAATATAACATAAAATAAGTTTATATACATTCCTCCCTTCACCTTCTCAACATCAAGTGTCTCTCAGCTCCAGCTTCCTCTTGACACCTCTCACCATGCTGAACAAAAAGAGTTTATTCTTGGTTATTCCTTGAACCATTTTTCTTTCACAAAAAACTGCTATCCAAAGCTTAACATCAGCTCTTAAAAGTTTGTAGAGTTCTTTCTAGGTTTTCTTCTTTGTTTTTCTGTGAACATACCTTTTCACAACTATAAATGTCTTTTTTCCCCAAGATGTAAAGGGAAAGGACTGAGGAAGGACCAAGTTTATTGCCAGTCCTAGGCACAGCCCAGCTTTATTTCACAAGATCAAGCAACAGGACATTCAACAGAAGGCAGGGTGAGGGGAAGAGGCACACATCCTGACATGCTGACAGTATGTTGACAAACTTCTTTCAGCATCAAAAGGCTTCCTTCTTTTTGCAATTCATTTAAAGCTCTTGCTCAAGGTTTTTGAACAAATGGGCCACTGACAGTCCCTCAAGGATTAATTTTCAAAAATTATAGCTCCCAAAAAAAGCACTGCTTACAGATAAACATTTACTTCTGTGAGTCAAACCAGCACCCCCACCCACCCACACCTTCCTCCACACACAGAGCCACATTTCAGATTCTGCAGAAGATAAGCATTGGAGCCAACATTTTAAAGGCACTTTGATATATACCTCTGGTGGCTCAAAAATGTCTCAATCAAATCTTTTTTCTTTCTAGAGAACAACATGATGCAGTGAACAGTTATCTGATGTTTCAGATTATTAAGCCTCGATAATAATTCCTTGCTGCTGGCACAGTGAGGTTCTCTCCACCTGCCCCAAGCCCTACATCCCAACCCACCCCCCTGCCTCATAATGCAAATCTATGCTCTTTGTATACCAAATAAAGAACTGCAATCAGAGACAAGGGAGTTGCCTGCAGCTGAGCTGACAGTGACAAACTTCAGGTTATACAAAAGCTCTCCTTACAAGCTATGCCAAACAGTATTACAAGCAAAGCCAGCAATCTGAACCAGCAGCCCTCTAGTTCTCACTGCCTGCGCTATATTCCTACCTTCAGCAAAAAATCCTTCAGGGCAGCAAGAACAGCAGTAAACCTGTCATTAACAGCCACGGTACTGTCACATCAGCGACTCTCCCATGTCAGCTACAATCTTTAGCTCAGCTGTTTGCCTCTTTGGGGAGAACTTTCCTTGGCTGTCAGGAAATAGAACATGTACGTTGGTCCTTCATAAGCATATACAAGCACTCCAGGGCACAAATAAACAAAACAGGCCTATTCTTTGGGAAATCATGTTGATTTTTAAAAAGAAGCCAAAAGATGCCTCTGTGAATAGTCCTATATATGAACTAGCATAGTAGAACTTACATGTAAATATGTCGTGTAGAATAAGGCACTGTCACTCCTTTCCTTTCCCTGCACCAGCACGGGAAAACAGATTGTTTTTACCACATGCTTGCTACAGAACTGTGTTTCCAAAACACATAGCCAAAGTCCTTGAATCACAGCTAAACATTTGGCTAAAACCCTGGAAGCCTACAGATCATTACCTTGGGCACTGGGATCTAGAAGCACCAAAAAGATCTCTCTCTTCATGTCTCATCAGCCTTTCTGCCCCTGTCAATATCAGTTGAAAACAACTACTACAAACAGGGGAGCATATCTGGTCCACAAACAATCCAAGGTGCTATCCATTAGATAACACCATCTGAAGAGAGGGAAATTTCATAAAAGTAACTTTTTGGTACAGCCAAAGCCTTTATACCACAGCTGAGTTGTTGCAGTGGCAAACTAATGGCATTCTGATAAAGTAACATAAGCTTCAGAGAAACTTGGAGCATTAAGACAAGATTTTTGAGGCCACCAAAATTGCTGGAGCTTACTCATATCTCTGGCCACATAAAATACAGCTGCTAAGACATATCACATGGGAGCGAGCAGAGAAATAACAACACTATCAGAATGTACTTGGTAGTGTGGTTAAGAGGCAGAAGAAACAAAAAGCATGAACGTCTTCAAGTCACAATCCTCCACAGTACTGAAGGCTGTAGGAAATTATTTCAGAGCATATGTTAGGAGGCTTGATTACCTAAGTACACTCAGAAATCCAAATTAATCTAATGGAATACTTAAACCATTAAATCCTTGTGTGGGTAGTCTCATTCAGAATGATGGTGGATTGTTCATCTTGAATTCATTTTCAAGATTAACTGCTTGGAAGAGTAGACTTCTCGTCAACTGTATGCCTCATTCTTACAATTATTTACATAGTCAAACCAAAAGGAACCAAGGTGTGACTGAGACTACAACAGCACTCTGTACCTGCATATAAAGCCCTTAAGAAACAATAGCTACAAACAAATGCTGCTGTTCATCTCCCGCACAGCAGAGGGTTTGTGTCCCCCACTATGCATGCTGGCTTTCCATAGCATAGCAAACCAAATTCAAAGCCTCAGTCCGGAAGCAATGATCTAAGCACAGCTCGTACAAATAAGCGATGCACTGGAGACTATGAAGCAAAAGAACTTCCTTCCCAAAAGCAGCTCATCTGTGCAGGAGACAGAAAGACCCAAGAGCTAGCCAAATCTGTGGAAATAGCTTCTCATGGGTACCAAAGCCTATGACAAGTCCGGGGACCTAACAGCAACAAACTAAGACAGGGTTTAAATGCAAGTATATGCCAAGCAAGGCATACTCCACTCCTGCCTGCGGGAAAGACAGACAATGAAAGAAGATGATAGCTGTAAATTAACACAGTATATTAAGATATTCAGGTGATTAATGCAGACCTTGTAGTGAGTAGATTCACTTAAAAGGGCTTTGTCAGCCCAGTCATGGTAGCCGGCTGATTTCTTTTACATCTCTCAGCAGAAGAGGCTTATGTAGTAAAAGACAGCAGCAGTAAACAGGAAACAGATAGAATTGTTTGGGGCCTTATAAGAGAAATAGTAATTTGATATAATGGGAGTCAGGATACGAAGCTGAAGAAGATGCAGTTCAGACAGAAATAAACTAAGCTATATAAAAGGTGAGTTTCCACAATCCAAAAAAAGATACCTTTACATATCCAGTGCTGACAAAACACATATTTTGACTATGGAGTAAGCATCATGACCTCTACAAGAAAGCAGTGCTATCAGCCCCACAATGGACCTCCGTGTGCATTGATGTACATCTTCACTAGTGTGACAAATTCACAAAAATCTGTATACTATATGCACAAATAAATTAAAAATTATAATCTACAAATAAGATATATACCCAATATGGTTTGTCAAGCATTAAATGTTTTTAAAAGGATCTGATCTTTGTCGGTTCCCTAAATTAGAACTATTTTTAAATAATTTCTTTAGTACAGCTTTAGTAGTAATGAGTTGCACAGAAGACAGAGAAAACCACAGAAATAATCTAAGATAGCTTTCCTGCTAACATCATTCCGAGAAATCCTACAAAAATTCAACAGGTCTCCTGAGAAGTTGTCTTCATTAGATTTGCTCAGTTTTACTTCATTTTGGTTGAATGGCTGAAAAGGAACCTTCTCCCTTTACATTCCTGTTCTCCTCCAACACTATTTGCAGCAACCTTCTCTCTGGTGACAACACAAAACCAGAACTGCGAGTCTATATATAAATATTCCATAAGATTCCCATATCTGTTGGCAAGTATGAGATTCAACTAAAACACATTTGAAAAAAAGTTTAAAAATCACGCATATTTTTTAAACAAGGATTTCAACTCTCATTTTCTTCCTATTTTGTATTGCAAACTCCTCCAAACACACTGCATAGTGCTTAGACATCTAACCACCTAATTTCTGAGCCATCTCACCTACAACTGGATTATTTTTTGTCAAGGCAGCCTGAGCTTCTAGAATCCTGCTAAAAATATGCTTGCCTCTTCCACAACATACAACATTTTACTCATGAATGAACTCGATGGTGCTAGCAGCAGGTGTTGTGGGAGAAAATAAAAAGTCTAGGAGAAGATCCCCTGCTGTCCTTTGTATTCTTAAGGTCTCACTCAAGCATACGTCTGTAACAGCTTCAAACTATACAAGCTGAACAATATATCATGTTATTTGTTTGCTTTACATGTATTTCAATCCTTCTATGAAGAAACAGGTGTGACATGATTACTGCAGGAATAATTAGATGCAAAAGAATGCAGAAATGAATAGGGAGGAGTGGAAGTGGAGCCACTCCTTTTTGTAGCAGCTCAGTCTTGAAGATCCGCCAAGCTGCCCCACCTGGCTGCATCATCAGACAGAAACAAGCATCTCTACAGGACCATCCAAGTCCACCCAGAGTCATCTGAAAAGCTGTAAGAAAACTGATTTTATAAAAAGAGGATCTTCTAGATGAAACAGTCTTTTTCAGAATCGTTTCAAGTTTCTCTCTGCACACTGATACATCTCAATGTGCCAGACACAAATTTATGAAATGGTTCTATTGGCCCAAAATAGGGCATTTTGGTTAAAAGTAATTCCAATGAAGAATTCGCTCAGCTCTACTCAGTTGTAGAAAGTAGTTGATGCATGCCTGAAAAACAATTATGTGAGGATCTGCAAGAAAGTCTTGCCTGCTCTGTTAGATGGAAGTAAGAACCAAACCCTGAACTTACAGAAATTCTTTCCTTAAAGATATTCACCATGTCAAAGCTCCGCATCTGGAGTTTTTCAACAACTAAATGAAAATCAGCATTTTAAATGCAAAGAGTACAGTAAGGATACTGTAGGTTGAATACTTAGTTGCCTACTGCCAGAAACAGTCAGCTGCTTTTATACTATATGAAAAGGTTTTGAAAGCTGACAAAACTGAGGATTCTACCAAAGTACCTCAGAAACATGACTAGCATCCAAGACAAAATTATCTGAGGATGAGAGTAGATTATTTTCTTTTAATTGTGAGGCATGAGTCTAATCTTTTAGAGTAGGCCATTTCTTCAATGGGAAAAAAATTCAGATGATAGCTTGTCCCTCCTTGCATGCCAAGTTTTGGCCTCTTATGGTACAAACTGGATCCACTATAAATGCTTTCTTTTATTTGTCTGTCAACAACTCCTCACTGCTTTTATTTTCAGTCTCCTGATTTTCATTTCGCATGGATAGTTTGATTTGTACAAAAAATACAGTTTATATTGATCCAAGATGTTCACATCTGTAACATGATATTAATAGGATTATGCCAACATGGAGAATATATGGAAAACACAACAACCTAAAAAATACTTTCTGACACCAAATAAAAAATATGAAACCTGACAGATTAGGTTATGTGATGTAAAAATATTTTACATCATTCGTGGACCACTCATGATAAGAAGCAATGAGGGAGACATCAACTTTGTTTCAAAATGTAACCTAAAAAGCTATCTGCAGTCATCTGTAATGTATAATTCCACAGATACGTATAGTTGCTAATGCACCTATCAAGGAATTCAGAGTCAATTTTATGAAAAGAAACAAATCGATAGATCTGGAGGACGAGGTATAGACAGCATATAGACACAGAATAGATGTACAGCAGAAACAAAATTAATGCAGGCTCTCACATACTTCACTGGGACATGAAGAAAGCCCTTATATATATCTAATTAGAGTTTCAATTCTCATACACATTTATTGATTTTGTATCCTGTCAGGAAAGTGAGCAAGACTGCTCACTTACCTATTTCTATGTTGTGGAAACATGTTACATCTTATTTATATTAACATGAACCAAACAGCAGGTGGCTTAGGTCTACATAAAACACTGATCCAGTGCATGCCATCTTTAAAATTCCCTTGCTAAGATTTGAAATAGTGAAGAAACCAGTATGACCATTATTTCTCCCAACTCCTTCCAATCAAGACAAGTCACTTCAAATTATCACTAGTATCATCACCTAAAGAAACTGTCACTTGAAGACACCACTCAAGAGAAGCTGGAAGAATTTGGTTTTAGAGATGAAAGAAAATAAAAAGCTGACAGCCAGGAAGTGGGACTGCCTGGAAAAAGCAACTCATGCTACTCTCCAGCAATTTTAAGGAGAATTTCACAGGAATGCTCCCTATGTGTCACATGCTCTCAAGAAGCTAGAATGGGTATAATGCTATGAATCATGTATGGATGAAAATACTGGAGCTATAGATAAAAATACCAGAGCCTGTTACCTATTAATCTGTTCCTTTGGAGCTCCACATCACCAAGAGACTTGCTCGGGAAAGGTGAAGACTGAAGCCTATGATAATATCTAATCCTGATAATGTTAGCTTTTGAAGAAAAACTCACCATACCCTTAGGGAGGTATTCATTCTTTCTCTACAGCAGAGCAACATCAAGATAGTGACTACCACAGTTGTTGCCCACAGGGAGCAAAGCCACTAGAACCACAAGAGAAAGAGTCTGAAGGCTCAGAAAAAGGCCAGTCTGTCTTGGATTGACTGCCACAGGGAGGAAATAAAAGAGCACAGCTTGTAAATCAGGTGGTCTCAAGCCAGCACTGGAAGAGTGAATCTATCCCTCCCTGTAGGTGTTGTTCTGGTCATTTGCAGCTGACGTTCAAGTTGTCAGGGTGGTGGTTTGTACTACAATGAAAAGTCCTCAACAAATATGCTGAGGTACACTGGCTTTACCTGAACCCTGATCAGATAACTTCAAAAGGTAAGTAGGATTCTTGACTGGATAAGTAACCTATGTTTAACATATATATGTATGACTTGTGTGTGCATGCGTATAAGGCTATTTTAAGTAGAGACAGAATCTCTGCATCTGGATTCATCCTTTGGATATTCTGTTCTTTTTTCCCCACAGGTCACGTCAATGAACACCACACATGCATGAATCCCACACAGCATAATCTGCAAGATACTTAACTCATCCAGAGTCTTGATTAGACTTCTATGCTTGCTCTGTCTCTGAAGTGGGAAAAACCTACGTATGGGAATAGGTAAGGAGGTTTGAAAAAGGGTTTCCGAAAGTGTTATGCAGCTTCATAATTCCATGGGATCAAAGCTGATTCTTCTCCAAGTCAGACGGAGGAGTTTGTGTTTACTGTAATGGAGATTATCGACCAAGTTATGCTGACCACTCAAGGCTTACAAACTTTTCTAGTATTAATCAGCCAAGAAACCACGAAGAGAGCTGTTTTGTTTTGCTTATTTAAATAAGCAGACCTTTCTTAGATTATTAGTTCAGAAACACTTTTAAATCTGAAGAGTCATATATATTCCTTATCTTAATGGAAATAAAATATGAAAGTAACTTCACCACTCTTTCTCTCTTCCCTAAACAAAATTTTAAAAGTTGGAGAATTTTCTTAACAAAAATACCCCCAACCTAAGTAAATTCTGAGTTCCAATTCTCAACTCCAGTACTGCAAGAGAAAGGAAGTTGAGATTTTGACCCAAAAAGCCAGATTCTTAATTAGTACAAAACTCAAAAGTTCCAAATTCATCTAAAATGAATCACTGCTTCCAACTGTTGAAGTAAATTTAGTACATGTTAGCAGCACAGCATGCCTTCCTACAAATGAAGGGAGAACAAAGGGAAACTGGATTTTGAATAAGGTTCTGCACTATCATTTTTTGCTCATGGTTAGTCTTCAGAAGTAGAAACATTAGCATTGACTGACATAATCAACATCTAGTCGGGTTTTTTTACTGCACGATAAATTAGGCTGTTTTGATACGCTCTTCCCACACAAAGCTGCATATTTCCTTTTTGCTTGATGGAGAAATTGGAATTGGCTAACATTAGGCTCTTAACTGACAATTAACTTTAGCAATGTTAAGAATGCTCTCATTCAGTTATTCATATTATTGAGATTGAAGGGGTTTTGTGGCATAACTGTTGCTGTTCCAGTTACATTATAACTAAAAGAAGAAGTGTTTTCTATTCTCTCTTTCTTCTTCTTAAAGGACTCACTGAAGTAAAATTTCAGTGAAAGATGAATGCAACTCTGGAGGAGATAAGTTTCCAACAAACAGAGAAATTTGAGCGTTAATTATCAGCATGAATTGAAATAAATTCCCTCCTTAGGAGGTTTCTATTCTGAGTTTCCAGTGTAAAAGGGAAGAACTTGCCTTTCCTTCTTATCTTATCCATTATGCTAATTAATTTACTTTAAACAAAGCGGGAGATAGTATTTCCCCAGCCTTTCCTCTCCTTGTACGTTTCCTTGCACAGATTTTAATTCAGAGCTACACACTTTGGGAAACATGTGGAAGGGAAGGTATGATTTGGCTTAGAGGCAGAGATTTTGTTTGTTTTGTTGTGATTTGGGACTGATTCAGTAGCATACTTCAATTATGATTCTCTGAGTAGTTACTAAAAAAGTGGAAAATGCTCAAGAGTGGTAAGGAAAAAGCTCTCCAAAGCAACAGGCAAAGAAAAATGCATACATCACATTTACAAAAAGAAAAGCCATTTTAGGTTTCATAGTTCCTCACCCCACAAAGGCAGTAACAGTCTTTTAATGGCGCTTTCTGGAGCTTTACCTTTGGCAACTTTTTTTTTTTTTTTAAACACAACTGAGGGAATGCTACACTATAAATAAATAGATGATAATAGCATGGATGCCTTAACATGCAATTTTTTCTGTGATCTGAATATCACAATTATTTGGTGTACCTCCCCTTCTTTTCCCTACCCTTCAGAGATTGCTATATGTAACTGTATTCCATGGCTGCAACTTTTTTGCTTCACCTTAGGAGCTCATTTTCTCATCTAGTTTTGCTTCCTTCCTCTTCTATGTGCTTAATTTTCTGTTTACCTTTATATATGTAGATATACATCTCCATCCTGCATTCTCTCTCAGAAAAATACGTGCTGACTGAAACATCCAGCAGAGGCTGCACAGGCCTGAGCCTCACCTATAGAGCTGAACCTTATGAAAAGAATGTAAGCACACAATTTTTACACTATAAACACATTCTGATGGATGTTACTGCTTCCAGTGTATGCAAAGCAATGTATTTTAAAGGTGATTTACAAAGAAAAAGCCCAGAATGGAAACCTAGTACAAAAAAAGCAAGCCCAAAATGGCCTTAATCATTTTGGACTTCCTTACATTATAAGGGAATGAAGAAAACAGAGTTCTTATGTAAGACTGCACTAAAAATAATTATCCTGATACTGATCTTCACTGCCTTATAACTTTTTTATGCCAAGGTTTCCCATAGAAATAATCTTCGCATGCTCTCTCTCACTCTATTAATTTCTGAATCAATAGGCTAATTTCCTCAAAGACAGTGATTTTCATCAAACGTTATGATATTAGGTAGTTAAGCTGAGGAGGAAGAGTATCAACACTTCAACAGAGAGAAAGGCTGTAACTTGTGTTTCAGCCTTACTAGACACCAGAAAATGCATGCATAGCAGAGGTATGGAAATCATCCTATCTGCAAAAAAGCTTCAGCTGAATCTCCCATCTTCCTAGACACCAAAAACTCCAGCTACTCAGGCAAATCTGTAAAAAACCAGGGTTTATTTGTTCTGCTGCTGGTGGAGTGACTTGATTGAGAACTGCTTTCACAGTTTTTATAACGGCAGTTCAATTAACTTACATACCCGATTAGCTGGTCTAATCATCTGATTTAGTTAATCTAAATTCCTTTTATTCGTCATCTTTCCCTACTGCAGCCTTCATCTGTGCTTTGAAGACATAGGCAGCATTCATCACATCTGCAAGACAACTGGGACAGGAACAATTCCTCCTATCGAAAACTTATGAAACATTCCTCAAAACCATCCATGCATCATAACATAAAACTTTATGGAAAAAAAATTACCACGTAATTTAAGCACATGACAATTATGACAGAGTGCATAAGGTGACACAGATGTCTCCCTTCAGGTTATCTTCTGCCAGATGTCTCAGCTAGCAGATTTGAGTGGTGAAAGGTATACAAAACTCCTATAAGTACATTCACTAGTCACAGTTATTTTTCCCTTGGTCTGTTACGTCGTTACTAATGTTGGTAGAACTAAACAAACATGAAACATTTTTAGAATGGAAAGAAAAAATTTACAATAGCCAAAGTATCTGCTTGTCAACCACACTGTTCTAGTTTTGGCAACCAAAGAATAAGTTGTCTAAGAAATTATTTATTGTCTTGTTTGGGAACTAAGTTTAACAGTAGAGCTGGACAAAAAACCCCACAAGTTGCTGCACGAAAGACACTGTGATTCTGTATGCCTTACCCAGCAGTGGGAATTTTGTCAATGTTTTGCGTGCAGAACCAGAGTTATTCTTTGGGTAAATAATTCATACTACATACTGCTTTAAGGGAATTGTATGCAGCCCATTTTCCCCCATAATTGAGAGTATAGTTTAGCAAATGAATTAAAGCTTTCAGTCCTGATATGCAGTTGTGCAAGAGAACAACTGAATTCATAATTAGGTGAATAGGTTTTGTTTTCCTCACCTCTCTCTCCCCATATATGAGCAAGAATAAGCCATTTGTTGAGCTTGGTTTGGTTTTAGAACAGCTTTGATGATTCAAGTAATATTCACCTCAAATTAGCATCACAGAGTCTCTTATCCAGCTTTGTTGAACTAAAAATTGAACGTGGTATTAGCAAACAGCACTATGCTAAAATAGTTAGTCTGCTAAGTGTCACTTCTTGTATCAAACACCTAAAAGGTTTTCCTGTGATTTACTACTTAATTACAGCTACACGCATGCTGCGGAAGCAGCCCACTCTTGGTGGTTTTTCCCTTAGATTTATTTATGTGTATTTTTGAGAAAGTTTATCTTAAAATTAGGGTATGAATTAAAGCTGCCCTACCAGATTTGACAGGGAGGAAGCATTAGTCTATTCTATACCTGAAGTGTACAACACCTGCGGGCAAAGTTCAAAAGTACAATCAAAATTTGTGAAAAGAACACAAATACTGATTACATTTTAAGGTCAGCTGGTCACTTTTTAACTTTCAAGCACTTAATTTTGCAACCCTGTCTGTGCTAGCAGACATACTAAACAATATGGAAGCTTTTGTGGAAAGTTTGGGAAAGACAGTTGCCTCAATAAGCAACCTGAATGCCACGTCTTATGGATTTCTCATGTCTTACTTTTTTAAAAATAACATTCTTAAAAGTGTTTTTCCTCCAATCATGGATATGCACCTGCAACTTCATGTTCCCCTTGGGAGGTCATTTGGGGCAGGAGAACTAGCAATGTATAGCTATGAGACATTCTCTCTTGAAATAATGATTCTAATTGTCATGTTCACCAGAAAGATAATAATTGACAAATTCCAGTATGAAATTTGATATTTCCAAAGGGAAAAGCTGAAAAGACGGACAAGACCCTACACTGGCTAGGGACATGTGGGCATTGAATGGCTTATATAGTTTCAGCTAATGGAAGACTGCATTTACCTTGTAAATTGATGCATTTTTTTCTTCTCTTTTTCTGCTTACTACTATTGCATTTCCATTGTGCCAGGCTAAGCAATTGCAGGTAGCAATCAGCTCAGAATTAACCTGACGGTATGTAACTATGAGGAAAATGCAATAAACATTGAATTGCAGGAAACACCTACTATCTAGAAGTGACTCTAAAGTGCTTGGAAAACATATGGAAGGAAGAGGTGTAAGTGCGCCTGCCAGAAGCCCTGATTCCTGTTCAAGTGAAGACACTCCCACAGCAGGTTACACCTTACTCCTGTGATAGGTGTATATAATGACACGTATTTCACAGAGGATGTCTCTCATTGCTCCTTCACTTTTGTCCCACTCCCCTCCCCCAAAAACCCCAACCCTCACACGTGTACTGGGATTTATACTCCATTCCTCAGGTCTACCAGTGGTCACCCTCAGAACACTCACGGATCTGACCCACAACTTGTCCTATGTAACGGATTTACGTGGTCTTGTTTCTTGGAATCCTTCACGTTCTTCCTCTTTAACTTTGATATTTAAAGGCAGGCAGACAAACAAATAAGCAACATATGTTACTCTTCAGTATCTACCTGAAATACCCATGGCTGCTAATGGCATGGGTATTAAGATAATAGATTTGAATATTTAGCACTGCAGACATTTCATGAACCCTGGGTTTCCAAGGATTCATTCTGCATCTTTTTCATTACTTTACAGCAACCATCCACAATGCAAGTGTTGCTTGTTTTGTTAAAACACGCACACAAAAAATTATAGGAGCTGCTTGTTTTGAATTCTTCAGCTATCTCTCATAGAGAGGAGCCTGCACCAGAGTGGAGCCAAAACACCAGCCCAGATTATCACAGTAGCATGATCTCACAGCACACCGAACTGCACTCTAGCACAGAACAGAATGTCCTATTCCAAAATACAATTGAAATATCTACTTTTCTCTACTGATACCAAACTTCCCCATGGTAGGTGGCAAACTACATGCCTTCTGAAGCTACGTTTGTCCTTATCATTGCCTTTAGTCAAAGCATCCTCTGCAGTTCCAGAAGTGGAAACAAATCTGCAAATATTTATACACCATGGGCACGTCCAAGCGCCACCACTCTGACTGCCTAGCGCTTCAAATTTTGTTCTGTGTCTTTCATATTCTCTCTCCCCTCTCTCTGGCTTATAGGGTTTTAATTTTAGATTCAGATAATTTAAGATTACTGCACATAATAAGAAATGGTTTAGGATGTTTTTCTCCTCTCCTCCCATTAAGAAAAACAAGAAACACTGATATTACACACATTTCCAATTCTGTGCACTGTATGTTAACGTTAGCTGAACTATGGTGCAGAATTGCAGTCTGCTACAACAGTGTATTTTTTAGTTATACAGTAGTAAGATCTTCATTAAAATGTCCAATTACCATATAGTTTCCTACTAGTTGGGATTTTAACTCTAATTTTTAAGGAAAGAAGGATTTTGTGATATTCCTGCAGAAGTGTACATAGACATATAGTAGGATTCCAAATAACTTCTGTAGCCATTGGGCAATTTTGGTCAAACTGAACACATCCATTATCAGAGGGAAGCCACAGGGGAGAGGCGCGTTATGAATAATGCCATCCCAAGAGAAGCTTCAGTCGGAGTTCGCACCTTGTCAGACAGCAGAGGACCTAACCACTGAATGCTATTGCCATGAGTAAGTCTTCCTGCTGCTCACAGAATTAATTCTGTGTGCCAGCGCTGCAGTGAGAAGGGAAAAACAAAGGGTCAAGATCCCTTGGAGCAAATTTTCTTTTCTCCTGGTTAAATTCACTCCCAGCTAGCTGCTGAGGGTAAGGGGAGGAAGAGCAGGGGGAAGCAGGGAAGGGAGGCTATTAAAATCAAATGCTGAAAGTTAGAGTGGGTGAGTCACTTCTTAGAGTACAGTCCTACTCTAAAGAATCTCCTCTGAAAGATGGTTCACAGCACAAAGTTCTGCAGGAGTCTCTCTCTCCACCAGCCTAAAGAGAAAGGTAACCCCTGAAATTAAGTGGCTAAAATTACATGGTGAGACCATCACGAGTTACATTTGCAGAAATAACTTTTATGCAAGCCCAATCTCAGAATATAAACACGGGCACAGTCAAGTACTTCAGTGTATACTAAAGTGTCTATGTCAACAAAAAATCAGGTCCAGAGGTGAAAACGTACTCAATGGCCCTATTTTATGCTCACAACTTATGGATGTAAAGCCAAAGAACAAGATTTTTAAAAGAAAAAGACGAAGTTGAACTTTCTAAGGAGCCCAGAACCCTCACAGTAACTATGCCTGCCGTTTTCTTGAACAACGAAACATTAGCTGTAAGGGAGACTCCAGAACACAAAGACTACAGCTTTTCCTGCAACTACTCTGCAGTTAGACTTCAGGGTAACAGAGCTTGCCACTGTTAGAACTAAACATGAATTAGGCAAAATACGTATCCAGTGTGTTGAAGCAACAGCTGAAGTTTGATATTAGCTTGTTTGAATCTCTGCCAGCATCTTAACATTTGGATACATATTTGAAACTTACTTAGACATCAAATCAAATGTGTACCATGCAGATTTTCCTGCATAACCTTCTTTTCAGCAATGATATTTTCCCTGAATAGCCTTAGATTTTAGTAATTACTCTCCACAGCTTAAAAGCAGGAAAGCTATGAGAAAAAGAGGCAAAACCACTTTGCTATTCAACTGAATTCAAATAGCATCCAAAGCATTTACACACCCTAAGAGATTCCAAAAGTAAATCTATACTGTCCCAAAGTGATTATTTCATATTATATTTACTGCATATGACCTGCTGTTCCACATCAATGGCCACACTGAGCCAGACTTTCTGTGACAACAGCTAGTGGCAGATATCTGGAGAAAGAGCACAAGAGCTCGGCAAACATGAAGTGATACTACACCAGCGTATTCCTGTTTTTCAAGAACGGTCTGAGCCACAGAGGACATCTTTGCATTCAGAAGGCCCTCATGGGCTTTCATTTGTCTCATCATTTCTGAACCCAAGCATACTTTAGGCATTCGTATTACCGCATGGCAAGGAGTTCCCCAGAACTGTTGTCCGTCTTGTACGTTTCCAGCCTGCCACCTGATCATTTGAGGCTTCCCCGATCCTTGCATTATGAGAAAGTGTGGTTACTTGTTTCTTACTCACTTTTTCCATGCCTCCCAGAATTTTACAGTGTTCGGTCATGTCCTCTTCACAGTCATGTTTTCCCCAGCATTAATCAGCTGGGGTTTGTGCGGAAGTCGTTCCACATCTCTGAGTATCCTTGCCACTTTTCACTGTGCCTGTTATAATATGAAATGAGGAAGTGAAAATCGGAAGCGCACTGAGTTTTGGATGGGGGGCACAGTAGTGTTTTAAACGGGTATGAGCCTATTAACTCAGTTTCTCAGTCAAGGCCAGAAACTTGGCAATCTTAGCCTGGAACTGGCTAATTCTAAATGAAATAGCCCAAAGAGAAGAAGCAATTCAGCATATTAGAGCAGCATTTTGCAAGTGCTAATTAACCTAGTTTAAAATTTTTAAGAAGCAGTCTGAGCTAAGTAAAACAAACATGTTTCATGCACATTCTTCTGGCCATCTTTTCTCCTAGTTTCCACTCTCCCAGAAAGCTGTCATAAGAGGCTCCCTCCCTGGAGTCGTGCCCTGTTTTAGCTCCACTTGTCTTTCCTCCCCCAGACTGCAACACACAGAGGAACAACTTCTGCAATTCCTCTTCTCTAGCTCTCATGCGTGTGGCTTCTGCCCAATAATTTTATAGCAAGGAAACCCCCCACTTAACTCTTTTCTGAGCCTCCAACTTCCAGATTTCTTCCTCTTGGAATACCTTTCCCTCTGTCCTAAAGTTGCCTTTGAATCTCAAAAATGAGGAATAACACGGGAGAGGGAAAATAGAATTGAAGGTGGGGGGGTGGTGTATTTATATAGTCAAAGATATCAGGCAACAATTTTTATGTCCCCACAAATCAAAAATAACTAAAAAAAAAAAAATCAAGGTCTATATCATATGGAGACATTTTGAAGAGCATAAATCACTCCTAAGTAGTGTGGAAAAATGGGAACTGTGCTTGAAGTGAGCTAATGAGGTCAATCCTGTCACTTCCCAGGTTCAGAATTCAGGACTAGAAAAATTATCCTTGTCTGTTGGGAGTCAAGAATTTCTTAACCAAGTATTAGAGGCCATAAAACTGCTTCTCAGATCGCACACTACTAACATACAACTTGCTTTTTCTTAAAGGAAGAATAAATTTCACAGTCAAATTTTCCAGTCAATATTTAATGGCACGAAGTGGGAAGACAACAGTGCAAAGTTCACAAATTCTCGTCAGACATATTCAGAAGGTAAGGATTCTACCAGAACAGTAGCTGTAAAATGCTAGCAAAAGCATGTCATTGTTTTATAACTTTGCGACCTTAAAACAGACTTATGAAAAGGCTTCTGAAATGGTCATCCTATTTCATTAGTAAGGAAACTATTTAATTGTCTCTCTTCTCCTCCACGGTTTTTAAATTCACCCTGCACTGCTCAACATGAGGACATGTGCATACACAGTTGAAACAGAAAAGCTAAGCAAGTCTCCAAGCTCTGCTACAGCAACTAACTTCACAAAACCAAAACCCAACTCTGTTCACATGTTGGAATTCTCTGAGAAAATTCTCTAAATTCAATCTGTAAAAGTCTGTAAAAGCATGCAATAAGCTATGCATGCTTGGGTCATATGCAGAAAGAAAAGAATGTGTGATCAATTTACAAAGGTAAAGAGGATCTTGCGAAGGCAGCAACATTCAAGTGCTTTCAGATATGGAGGGATTTGACCTGTACAATGTCGTACTGATTTTTGGACTTTTATGGAGACATTATGTGTACAATTTTGAGCCGAATGAGTCAGCTTAAAAACTCCTTAATTATTCTTAAATACTGATGTTTTGGCTGTAGCAAAAATGCATCCAACTCCTCTCAGTGCCTGTAACCTAGATCCTCTAGACTGACCAAGATTATAAGGAATGATTTCTTGCACAGCTGAGTGAAATAAGCACCACTCTGCAGCACATGGTTTACTAACACAGACACACACATACCCTGTTTTCACTGGAGACTACGCACGCTTGGGACCTCTGAAAGTCCTCTTGTTTAACAAAATATGGTTTGGGCCTAAAGAGGAGCACTGGCCTTGCTGACCTCAGGTAGGTTTAAATCAGTGCTAAAGGCCCTGAAAATCCATTACCAGTTCTCTCACTCGGTATTGACTGCGCATCATTTGAACACGTTTCTCCCCCTGTGGGAAAATAATGGAAGACTGGCGAGGAGGATTGTAAACACGCTCAAGTGACTTGCAGCTGGGGTGTCAAAAAACACACATATCATACTGATTTTGTTGTTTGGCCTTGTGTGTTGGACAAGTAGAACATCTGTGTTCAGATAACATAGGCCGGTGATAGACTTAGAGGCACCCTATCGAACGTGCTTGAGATTCCTGCCCTGCTGTGGGAAAGACCAAAGCACGTGGTAAATTACGCCTGCGTGAATCCCTGAAATACAGGCGAAAACAGCAGGTTCGGCGATCCTCTAGCAAGGACCGAGCTCCGCGGTGCCTGCATTCCCACTTGTGTGCCTCTGCCCAGGTGCTGCTTTGGGGATCCCCCGGTTGGTGAGGTAACGAAAATAAATTTACTCTTTGCAGTTCATCTGTGGTTTTGTGGTGGTTCCTGCGTCCCACCTGTGCCGGCTCACACACCCCCTTACATATGCCGCTAGCAAGAAGTGGGTGTATTCCATATTGCACTTGCTGTAAGCTATACACACTGGGCACTGCATAGTATGACCAGAAATCTTGCAGGATTTAATTTACAATCTTGCATGTTGTAAGCCCCTCAGGACAGGAAACTCTCATGTTTTATATATCTATAAAACAACATGCATACCTATGACACTGTATAAATAACAGAGGATCAGATTAAAAACATCTGTAGACACTCTGGCTGATCTATTGTCTTGCTGCCTGCTGCCTTTTCATAATTTTTGATGGCAGACGAGCCATTTCACACAACAGGATTGCTATCAGTGTTGATGCAGCTACATAGAAATCTGTAGCAACATGTTAATAATGGACTTGATGAAGAGAGAAATTAAAAAATAATAATAATAATCTCTCCTTCAGGCATGGCCTCCCGAGAGGTTTCTGTTTGATTTTTGTTTACTTTTGGCCAAGAAAAAGATAGGAAACATGGATGACTCAAACAAAACAGTTTTGGAAATGTGGTAGGAGGCAGTAAGGACAACATTTCTTCAATTCAGAACTAAGTCTGTTGTGATACAACTTTTCTCTGGCTGCCCAGAACTGTCAACATCTATTCATCTATTGTAAATTGCTTCTGTGAAAGCAAAAATAATGTATGTCCGCAACATGGTGATAGTCACAGAAGATATAAAGAGATTCACACACTGTGCAAGTATTGAGTACAGAAATAATGCTAAAAGGGAGGCAGACTGTTATTGATACCAAGCAGGGAAGGGAACAACTACATTTCCAAGAGAGAAGCAAAGAGGAATCCTAAATTTAGAACAAAATTCAGAACTGAAGCCAAGATACTGTCACCACCAGAGCTGCGTGAACATCTTACAGAAAATCCTTCAACGGTGTTAAACTCAGCTCCTTTAGGTTTAGAAAAGGGAAACAAAATCAATTCCCTTCATGTGAATCTTCTCCGTGTCCTTCCAATCACTATCTAAAAAGTAAAATTGAAGCACACTTGTCTCTGCCCAGCTATATACTTTTCTAAATTCATTATAAGCCTTTCACTATGACTCCATAGGCAAACTTCTGGCAGCTGGTCACATGGCAGGTCTGCTGAATTGAATGAGCCTGGTATGTTCTTCCAGTACACCTCAGGCTGCTTTCACAAAAGACAAGCATTAATTAAAAGTCACTCCATCTAATAAGAAACTTCACTTTTGCAGTGAGGAATTAAGAATAATTAAGATAGAGGAAAATGCCAGAAGTGTGAAACTATGAAAAATGTTTTCTTCAAACTGAGATGATCCAAAGATATCCAGTCAGATCATTTCACATGCGAGTGCTTCCCTCCACCTTTCCACGTTATTCTCTCAGACCTAACATACTTAGGCTCATCCATTTTCCGCTCTCCTTCCAGCAAGTAAGTGATCTAGTGATGATACTTTCTACATTGGTATTCAGAAGTGTGGTGTTTTCTATTCAACTTTTACCACTCCTTTTCAAACAAACACTTGGAAGAAACACTAACTTTCAAACAAACACTAACAAGAAAAAAATGTTATGGAGCAGAACACTTCTCCCATTACTCTTCTGGGAAGAGAGAGGTGGACCCATACGTACATATGTATGAAGATGTACATATAGAATCCACACAGCTTCCAAATGTAGAGGATGTGAAACATTTACATTGATATGATTTTTGTCTTTCATGTCACAAGTCTGGTATCCAGAGACTTTCATTCTGCAAAGAAGACAGGACGCTCAGTTTGATCAGGACGTTCACTTACTAAACATCTCCCAAAAAACCTAAGATTGTCTAAAAATGAAATTAGAATGTGATCAAACTGTACTCCTGCCTGCTTTACAACCAGAGAGTGCCAAGCCAGCTTGCTAGCAAGGGCTTAGCAGGTGTACGACGCATCTGTTGCAGCTGGCAGCATTTTATATGCTGCTGCATGACTGCAGGTATACTTAAACCCATCTTCCTCAACCTCCTCCCTGCGCCCAGGAAGGGACTGACAAGAAAAGTAAGTCAGAATGTTAGATAGTATATTGCTTACTATAAGAGATTTTTATTAAAACACGTGAACTGCAGCAATAAAGCATCTTAATGATTAAGGACAGAATCAGGTTACTACTTGCAGCAGCAAATAGGATAGTCTCTGTCATGTTGTTCCTGCTGCTGCAGAAGCAATCAGTAACTGAAGGAAAGAGCTAATGAAGGCAATTGAGTAGCTTTGAAAACATCAAAATCCAAGAGAATCCTAAATTCTAATCCCACAGCACAACACAACCTTTCCAGCTACACACAGTACTGCAGCATTTACTAAAAATCAGATTGTGCTTTTAAAATGCAGTTCATATTGGGAGTACTATATATTTGGAAGAATTGCAGGCCATTAACTCTAGGCCTACTAGTCTCTATGGATTCATCCTAGATGTGCTGCTGCTTTGCTCACATACCATTTTGTTTCTTTTTCACACCCTAGAGAAAAGAAAGCTCACAATTTAGAATAAAATTCTCAAGTATGCCAGAAACAGTTCACAAGGACAGTTCAGCTGTTCTGTAACAAAGCCTTATTTATAGAACACATAAGTTTCCCTTTGGAAGTCAGGAATTTAAACAGATTTTGAATTGTCCCTTTTTTAGGGCTTTGAGATTTATTTCAATGAGAAGCACAAGCATGTGTTCATTCATTCGTTCAGACCAACACTATCAGAACCTTCTCTTTTATCTTTCTCTAGAGTTTAGGGGCTCTTCTTTTACTGTATGAAGTTAAAACCCTTCACAAATTATTTTGAATGCACTAGGAAGAAGAGCAGCAGCTGCGAAGTTCTTGGCCAAAATCAGAAACAGTTCCTACTAGACTTGGGTGGTGGTAGGAGGAAACAACAATGCAACACCACCACCCCACATACACACACACCATCACATACACACACCCCAACAAAGCCATTTTCTGTCAAAAGATAAAGAAAAATAAAACTATTACACAAAATCAAGTCAATTTTGCTAGAAGACTACTCAGGAGAGAAGAGTGAAAGCATATTGGGGGTAGGGGGCACTTACAGAAGTGTTGAGCATTCATTTCAACTTCTGTTACCCTGAAGAAGAGTAATTTTTGTTTTGACTAATACAGTAATGTAAGTGAAGGTTGAAGAAAAACATTAAATCTGCCATTAGTCTTTTCCCCTCCTTTAAGAATAGTTAGAAGTTTTCTCGTTTGCTTCCTATTCTGAAGGGAATCAACTCTAAAAATCCTCTCTTAAATCAAGCTTTTCAGGTAGGGCTTCTTCTTACCAGTTGCCTACAGGTCTTTCCCAAATAAGGGGAGGAGGAAGAAAAATCAGAATTTTGTATACTCTTTGAAAACTATCTTCCCTATCCTTCCCCTATTACTCATTTAGAAAGAGCTTCTCAACCAGATCTTTAAGAAACTCAGAGAAGTTAACCACATGCATTCATTCATCCATCCAATCACTAATGGAGCTACAGTCACTTAAAACAGCTGAAAAATATGACTCCCTGTGCCTTTTACCTTTGAAGTTCTTGATAAAGGAATCTTTTTAATACACAGAGGACTTGAGGTATGGAATTATTGCTAAATCACTTCCCTTTTGTCTTGGTGCTTCAGCAAACCAGCTCTACCCTGCACTGTGTCAGTATTTTCTGTCATCTTGTCATCATTCATGTGACTTGACATATATCATCTGCTTGCCTTATTAATCCAGGAATGCAAGGCAAGAAGTTTAGCTGGTGAAAGGTTTCTGCCTTTTTCTAGAACAGCAAAAGGCTGGTGTAGAAGCAGAGAAAACAAACCAAAAAGTAACCCAAGGATGAGTTTCATTTCCCTCAGACAAAATACATAATCATTCCCATTCTACATTTGTAGAGTTTAAACATACAAAATGCCACAAAAATGCATAGAAAACTTTAACACATACTCACCATTAGCAATAAAAGATGAAAAACATCTGCATAGGAGGATACATGAAATGAAACACAAGGAGTCATGTAAACAATGTTCTATCATTTATCCTAATGCTGGGAATTGCAGGATGAAGGCTTTTAATCAGATGGCCTCTAGCAACAGCCCTGTTGCCTGGGAAGTAAATACACATGTAAACGTTTTTGATAAAGGCATGATACAGCCTGTATCATAAAACGAGCCTTCTTTTTGCATCTCTTTATGTCACAAAATACGTTTACATTCATCACAGCTATATGCATGTAAATTTACAAAGGCTTTGATCGCTTCAGTCCTGCTTGTGCTGGTAATTTACTTGGCCCATTTGTGTGTGTAAATTCACCTACCAACTTCCAGAACACAGAGAAAGGCAGACACCAAAACTTTAGTGAGAATATAAGGGTTTCCCAATGAATCATATCTACTAAAGGAGCATAATAAGCTATTTGAGATACAAATCTGTCTTTATTTTTATGTGAGATGTAGCAGGAAGCTATCAACAATAAATCTTAAGAGGGGATGCTAAGTCAACATAGCAGTTGATTCAATTTCAGTTTTACTCTCTGTACTTCTGGCAAAGGAAGAGGGAAACCTTGGATACAGAGTGGCAACATCTGAGGGAGACATAACAGTACTACAAAACGATGATAGAACAAACAAGAGCAAAAGTTTGATGCCACCCAGTTCCTTCGCACTTCACAGCTATGGAGACTGTAAGTGCTCAGCTGCAATTTGGCCATAAAGCAGAAGCTGGTAGGCTTGTACAGACTGGTAATTGCTGGGATCTTTGATGACAAGCTGCCACAGAAAACACAGGACAACACAAACTAAAGTATCACATAAACTAACAAGGAAGTACTGAAGATGAGTAGCCAACCCCACTAGTGTGAAAAATAATTGGCAAGATGAAAAGATATTCACGTGTACTGTAAGCATATGGGAAGGAGAGATGAGTACAACTGTCTGGGTTTATGGCTTCCTATTGGAAATACCACACCCTGATAAGCAGTATTATATCGTTGTATACGATGTGGCACATTGTTTAATGCTCATTTTGTCCAAATTTTGCACCTTCTACATCCCAGAACAGTTTTAAGCCATCGCCTTTAAAGGTAAGGAAGATGCCCCAACTTCTGCGAATTCTTTTCCACTGACATTTGGATCACAGATTCTCAGAATTTCTAAGCATACTTGTTTTTCTTGAACATAGCACTACAAAAATCCAGAGGCATTTTGAAGAATTTTCTTCTGTAAATGGTCACAAAACTATAACCTCTAAACAAGCCCCTATTCAGCAGTTTAGGCACCCTAGATGTGTTCTGCACATTATCAAGCCAGATACACATAGTCAGTGATTCTACTAGATGAGCCCAGAGCAAACCTTTCACTGACCAAGCTCTTTTTTCCCAAAAAAAAAAAAAAAAAAAAAAGCTATGTTTTATAATAGTGTCCCAAATCCCCCTGTGATAAACTACTATCCCCCAATGTCAATCACAGTTTTATAAGGACAGCAAGAAACCGCAAAACTTGCAATTGCAAAAGCTTTTTCCATTGTATTTAAGAATATTGTGTTCCTGAGGATAATTTTGGAAATTATGCATAATAAAATAGCAAAACACAAACTTGGACATATTTGTATGAATAAAGGATGTACATATAAAAATAACTATACACTGTAGAAAGGATGGGAAGTAGAAAATTAAATTTCGTGGGGAAGTGACCAAGCATGAGGCAACTAGGACAGTCTGGTATTATGTTTTGCTTTAGTAGTCGGGGTAGGGTCAAGAGAAACATAACCCAGAGAGGAGGGACTCAGGATGATAGCTGAAAGCGAGCACTAGTCATTGAGGCCCGGAGATTGAGAGTCACGTCAGCGTGAGAGCGCAGAGACACAAGGACAAGGGAGCAGACCACCTTCTGGTATTTGAACAATCCAGGCAGCCAAATGACACCTCAGAACCACCATACCTTCAGCTGCAGTAATGACGGTTACTCATATCAGGCACTGCACAGTCACAAATCATGAAGAAAACACCGTACAGTCTCTTCTACTAAAGAAAGTGTCTGTACCTTATGTGACAAACCAGGATTACATGCTGCACCATCACTCGATTTCTTTGCATAAATGCTTAGGAATCTCAGCTGGATTCACTGACATACACAAATTAATTTGTACAACAATAAAGCTGGCTTTTTAACAATTGGGTGCAGATTCAAGAATAAATGTAATACAATATTTAAAATAACAAAACTGATTTATCAACCACTGCCAAAGCTACTCAGAACAAAATAATCACGTAGGTCAAGGTCTGCTATTTCTTACTTACTTTTTGAAGTACAAGGGCAAAGAATGGTAATTTTGCCTGGTTCCTTTACCAGACAGCTAGTGGCTGCCTAGAACTGTAACATCTTCCATTTTGTCCGAAAGCATCACTTCTGGATGCTGATCTTTCTGGATATAGTCACTGGAAAGGGTGACAACGAGTAGTTTGGAAGATCTAAAAATGTCATGTTTCTTTCACACCCTATCGAGAGCTGAAATGGTGGACTTAAGAACCATTCTTTGCTAGGGCGGGAAGATCATCAGTTCCTACTATGGCAGCACTGCTTCCTAAAACAATGGCAGATGAGCTTTGCTATTGAGTTTTGGTGTGGATATGAGTCTCTACCCAAAGAGCTTCACCTGGAAGGAAACAGCTCAGAAGCCACATTAAGACGGCAACCATGCCTGAATTACTGATACATTCTGGTCAAGAACTACTGATACATTCTGGTCAAGAACTACTGATACATTCTGGTCAAGAACTACTGATACATTCTGGTCAAGAACTACTGATACATTCTGGTCAAGAACAAGTGGATTCCTAAAATGAGTTATTTATTGAAAGAGTTTTAAAGCTCCAAATTATGAAACTGTCTCTGTTGATGTGCTGTGTTGAAGAAAGTCAGACTTGGCACATGTTTCTCATTAACTGTACCAAAGCAGCTCAGTTTCCCTAGAAATCCCCAGTTTCTCCTCTGCAATAGGGTAATCTTGAAGGCCCCTAATTTTAGCTCTTCAGTCTGAAAGGGTAGCACATACATAAGTAGTGCTGAGTGAATGCCGCTGAAATGTCTATGATTATGTGGAATGCTAAAGCAAATTGGCTTTCTTGGCATATACAACATCATTACAATCTTCAGAATAATGTCTAAAAGAAAGGAGGTCTCATAAATATTTGTATAATGCATTTCACACATGAAAAATTTATATAGCCATCTTAAACATCTGTCAGTACAGTCAAGTGACACTGTGTGTTCTAAGATCCCAGTCACATAACTTGTTTCAAACTGGTCATAGCAAAAAGCTAACCCCTCCGCAACCCAATATGTTGTCTATGCGTGAAGTATAGGCCAACATTTGCATGTGTGCAGAATAGCCCTAGAATCTGGACACAAACGATTTTTTAAATTTGTTATTACTTCTGAACAGGAAGAAGTAGAACGGGCCAAATACAGTACATAGTTTATCTAGCACTCTTTATAACAAAAGTCATATTTAGAAAAGTAGTGCTGTATGCTTTCCTCTGATTTTCACATTTTCAGGCAGATTAAATCACTTTTGAACTGTTTGCTTGTTTGTTGATAACAGCTTTCAAGATGAGGTAATTAAAGGAAACCTATCAATTTAGTATATATTTTCAAGTTAATAATGTTGACATACTGTTCAAATAAACCTCCAATTTACTACAATCTGTTTTTAGACAAGCCCTCCATTTTAACCTCCAAATGGAAGGAAAGCTAAGTGACTTTCCTCATCTCACTTAATAGAGAACATATGTTCAAAGATAATACTGTAGGCTTGTTCTGAGAAGCTGTTCTTCCTCTGACAGAGATGCAGTGAGCTTGCGTAGGAACACTGATACATAATGAAAGTATGCCATAAATCTTGCGCACTGTAGAGGTCACTTCAGAAAAAAAGAAACCGCTGATCGGAGAAGCACATACGCATGCACAAACAAAAGCACCCTGGCCACAGGTGAAAAAAGAACCTGGTGTACCTCCTGTCAGCTGGAAGGGTCAGAACTAAGAGCCACCTCAAGCCTAATTTTTTTTTTTTTGGGGGGTAGGGGTGGGGAGTGGTAGTGAAGGGACAAGAGAGAGGATGGAAAGAAGGAAGGGGTCTCTACCATCACAAAGCACAAGAAGCAGCTCTGAAATAGAACTGTTTTAAGTCTTTGCATTATGAACTCTCTGGAATAATTTCAGGTGGAAACACTACAGTAATATCAACAGTAACTTTCATTTATTTTATAAATATTTACATAGACCATATTTGGTTTTGTAACTTGCACAAAGGATGTCACTGTCACTTACTTCTCCAGGTCTCAACTTTTTAATCTACAAAAGAAGGTTAACTGACCTGCCAAGGCCACTGTACTCCATGCTGGAAAAGCCAGTAAGAAAGCTCACATTCCTTGAATCCCAGTCAATTCATTGATGCGTTAAACCATGCCTATAAACAAGCCAACATTTTACATTGTATCTAGAAACAAAGCAAAGCCACTTCATTCTATTGTGCTCAATGCCGTGCCATCACATCATGAAGATGGGGGCCACATACGGTCACTTACATCCAGTAATAAAAGAAAACCAAAGATCCATCACCAGACATTATTAACATTTAGTTGCAGGTTTATCTGACCCTACAAAGCCATGCCACATCAAACCTTTCAAGTTCATACCCACCAAATCAAATGACGACAAGGATCACTGAACAATTCTTCAGTATGCTTTGACACACCCCATGTTATAGCCACCTGCCTAAAAAAAACAGAAAGTGTAAGTTATCTTAGCAGCAAGAAGTGACAAAACTGCATGGTTAGGAACTGGCCATGTGAGAAACCTAAACGCTACATCCTCAGTTCGTTCTGTGCAAATCAATCATTCAGCTCACAAGAACGCATTCAAAAGTTATGTTTTAGAGCAGGGGAATCCTACCCTGAAGGATACAGCTAACGCATCCTGGACCTTCCCCTCAAAGTCACCACTTAGAGTCAAACCCTTATCAGTTCAGAAACAGTCCTTGTATCTTCAGCTGACAGCCAGCACCAACTGCACAGATATCCCAAATCCTGAACAGCTGGAACAAGTAGGGTAAACTGATCATGACAGTCACAGGCTGAACAACATAACACTCACCTAGCCGTTCAGAGGGTCAAAAACCAACCAAAAAACAACACGAAAACCTGTACACACACACTCCAGAAACAAAAGTCTGTACACAAAGATTTTGCAAATAAGCTTTTAATTGTGAATGGTGAAGCTATCCTTAAATCTTGGGATTCCGAGGCTTAAATCTACATCAACGTATAGCTGGGGCCTTGCTTTTACCTCAAGAACAAAGTAAAACAATGAGCAGAAGTAGCGAGAAGCCATTCTTTGGTAAGCCCTTGACACCATTCGACTTATCAGGGGAGGAGGCATTAGTACTGTAGTGGGCACTGTAGTTCTTTCTCTGCTTCATCAGTTCTCTCAGGACATTGTTCAGTCTGTGACAGAGTTGTGGTAGAGAAGCACTTACTTTTTTAATTTGTTTATTTTTAAAAGACCTTCATCCATTTCCTTACTCATACACATGAACAAGATCCTGAATTTGGGTGGGGATTTTTTTTGTGGGTTTTTTGGTTTTGTTCTTTTTTTTTTTTTTAATGTAGTGAGTATCCCAGGCAGTGTTGCATATGCTGTTGACAGAAGTCCCACCTTAAAATGCTGGCAGCACTGCAGCTAGCTTTAGGAGTGGCTATGGTTCAGATTTCAAAAGTAAAGCTGGCAATTCAACCTGTGGTGCCTAAGCCTAAAGTTAGATGCCAAAATATGGACATAAATGTCTAAATAAATTATTTGGTTTACAAAAGACCCAAGTCTTTGCTGGCCAAGGAACGTCCTAACATGTGCTACCCCAGGTAGATACTTTAAATGGTTCAATTATCAGAAGTGCTTGTGCGAACCACTTCATTTAATGCAGTGGTAGCTGCTGCAGATCACCAACTAATAAGCCTGAATAATAACCAAGCGTCTGTCTTTAAATCATGGGGCATTCGCTGGAAGAAGTGATTTTCTGCACAGCCTACCAGTCTCCAAAACAACAGAAAAAGATTGTGATTTAAGCCAACCATGAGAAGTGGTTTTGTTTTTAATTAAGTTTGAGATGAAAAATAAATATTACTACAGAGCAAAATGCAGCACTTGAGCTTTCCTTGCAAGAAAGAATTAACTTTACAAAACAGTATCAGGAGAAATAGCTTGTTACTCAATAGGTCAGTAATTTAGACATTCATACAGGCTCAAAACCTTTCTTTGCCCAAGACTGGAACCCCCAGCCCCTGGTCTTCTGTTGCTGCTGTTGCCACGCGTGTCCTAAATATTTGTCAACACATAAAGAACAACCACCGGTTCACCATTAGGGAACCCTCAGCATGGACGCCACAAGAAAGGGGACACTTTAGATGCATTTAGCTTGTGTTTAAAACACAGGCCTGAGCCAGAGCCCAAAATATCTACAGTATTTATACACAACCTCTTGCTCCAGTACAGACTTGGTGCTCATTGCAGGTCACGTCAAAGGAGAAAGCTTAACCTTATGCCAACCCCTTGCACAGGGATAACCAAAGCTGCAGTCTGTATGAATTGTGCCTACTCAGACCAATTCCTCAGTCACATAAATTTTGATGCTTCAAGTGACAGCATGACAGACAAACAGTCCTGAGCTCCCTCTGAGTAAAACAGAGGATCAGAAATGAAGCAGGCGGAATGCTTCATTCCACATTCCTAGGTAAACATTTTAAACGGCTTCCTGAAAGGTTACAACCTAAAATGTAGAAATTGGACCACAGAAATGAAACCTTGATGAATAGCAGTTCACAAAAAAAAAAGCTCATCTGCGTATTCCAAAAGGCACTTGCAGTTTTTAAAAAGCCTTGCAATACTTTCATGTCATGTTACATGTTTTTTCATGTGTAGGTGTATTACAAAATAATCCTCACAGATCAGGGTACAACGAGTCACCTGGGCTCAGAAACAAAGCTTGGAATATCGGAGTGTGGAGGAGATTAACTGTTGCATCAGAACATATGCAGAAATTTCTCCAATCAGGATGACTTATTAAGGAATGAATTTGTAAGCCCCAGCTGGTTTGTCACAGACGTTTCTTCAAAAATACAAAACTATGTACCATTAAGCCACAGCCCAAAGAATTCAACAAACATGAAACCTTGATAAATGTGGAAGTTGGAATAATTTTTAAGTTTTGCATAAATGCCACCAAAAAAAATTGCAGGTCAGCTTGAAATAAAATTGTCATAAAGCACCTTAGGTTTCTGTAACTCAAAAGACAATTTAAAAGTTTTTTTCTCATCTATTTGGAAGAGATTTTTGTTTTAGCAGAACTGTTTGCAGTCTGTCCCTATAAAATGGATCAGTCTGGCTTCAGTAGATTTTACACAGCTCAAGGCAAACAAGGTTAGAAGTAAGAGAGAAACTTAGCCATCTTCAGCTGCTGCTGTCTGCAAGTGGAAAAGCTATGTATTCTATTGTTCTAGTTCTGAAGTAATATTTTAAGGTTTGTAGAGAATAAAGTCCTGGGCACTCAGCAATTTAGCTGTAGATGTTTTGTGTATGAGTCGCTGTCTATATTCTACCCCCAATATAAAGTGAGCAACAGAAAACGCGAAGCGAGTTGCAAGTGAACAGCAATCTGTCTGCAGAAGTCACATGCAGACAAGCACCATCTCCATTGTCAGGAGGACTAAACAGGTATTTTTGAGTCCTTTGTATTCACAGAGAGGTCCCAGGTCACTCTTATTGCCAGAGTCAAATGTTCCCAGGATCCAGGAGCTTCCAATTCTAGAGCCTGCTCTCCTTAGGAGCTGGTCATATACTAAGTCCAGTAAGTTTCAGACCAGTGTTCAAAATACTGTTTTTACAAAATGGTATGATGTAACTTCAAAGAGTGGAAGAGTACTTTAGAGTGACCCAAGAGTGCCAATGTTTCACAAAGCATTCTTTCTATTGTTTTCTGGATACCTGAATATATCATAATCACTATCTGAAGTTTAAATAAGTTAATAAAATGAGATGTTAAGGATGTTTATTACCATTTATACTAGTAAAAATTATGAAATTAAAAGAAAAAAAAAACAAACGAAAACAGTCTGAAGATCTGAGGCCCAATGCTTGCAGATACGTGTTCAAGCTTACTGTATTTTTTTATCTCGTAGTTAAAATGGAAATTAAGATACTCCAGAAGAGAAGCAGAGTAAACATACACCTGGTAGTCAGATCTAATTTTTTAAAAGTGCCAGTATAATGTGAAGCAGCGCATTTTCCAAATGCTGTTTACATCCTCATATCATCATCTTTTAGCTGACCATTAGGAAATACTCAAACACATTGAAGTTTGCAATACTCTTTTGAAAGCCGATTAATGATCATTATTAGAAATTATCCATATAGGTCATCCCAACATTTGCCAAAAAACTCTACAACATTTTCATTTTAAAAACTAACAAAATCAGGAATAAATGATAAGTTTTAGCTCAGGTCACCTTATCTTTTATTGTTGCATGATACCAAAACGGGACCTGATTCTCCCCATCCCTTCTGCACTGTCTATTAGAGCAAAGCTGCTAGATCAGCCAGCTGCAGGCTCCTCTGACTTAGAGACCTCGCAAACACGCACTTCCTTTTGGAATGAGTCCCTCTTGCCTTTCTCATTTTAACAGTCCCAATGCAACCACAAGGTTATTCTCCACTCTCAAATTAAGCCTTGGCCCTTTGACATTTTGAGTCATGCTAAGTAGTCCATTTGTCTTTAACAAGATTACCCCTTGATTATCTCTTTGGAAGGCAATTGATCAATCAATACTAATGAATTCATTTAGACAAAGGATCTAGTATCCAAATGTACTTATTCAAAATTGAATTTCACATTTACCTTTAAGTTCTTAAATATTTCTAGTAAGGTGTCTATAGAAATGAATAGCTTATTAGGTGCCAATAGCTTCATTACAGAATATTAATCACCTTTATGCTTTCTTCATAGCAGTGCCTCAGGTAAAACTGATTTGAAATATGGACAGCAGAATTAGAAAACACTGATTCCCTATAGCTTTAGCACTCACAACTGGATTCTCCCATGCCTACAAAAGCACTAACCTGACAGAAGTAATCAGGGCATTCATACCACTGCTGCCACCTACAGATTACCTGACAACTAATGAGGGTTGAACTGACACTGAAACATTTTCCTAATGAGAGTACTGATAGATAGGTGGGTAGGAGAGATGGATTGTATTTTCATGAAGCTCATAGAAATCGAGTATCTTAAAGATCGAGCTCTGTTGTCAGCTTTGGCTGAAATTAATCAGTGGCTTCAGAAGTTGTTAGGGAAGGCACGAACACCACGAGATTACACTCTTAGTCTCATTTCCTAAAGAAACAAGGCTTGCAATGTTTGGTTTGTTATCACATACACACCTTTCAAATAGGTTTCATCTGTTAGACTATTCTAACGTCATATTGCAACATTTTTCAAATTGTACTTACTTTAGGAGAAACTTAGAACCTTATCAAATGAATCTGACCTAGTAACTCAAGAAATCTTAGTGGGCCCTATTCAGCAAAAACAGCCAACTGTTTAATTCCTTATTCTAAGGGATTTAATTCCCCTCAAGAAGATTACTGAAGACACTGCAGACTGACTGTCCTGCAAATACTTGCAGTTTCCCCCTCAGTTGACAGAAACCTCATAGATTACCACTTGGTTGTTATCCTAGGGCAAATCTTATTCCAGGCAGGCAAACTGGCTTTTTCAGATGCCTCAACTTCAAACATAATTTAAAACAAACAAACAAACAACAAAAAACACTTAATAATGAAGAAAACCACAAGCTGTGTGAAAGTGTTACTAGTATGAAAGCAGCATATGCCTAATTAACTGAAGTGAAATGCACAAGACTCTCACTATAGCTGGGCGCTGCTGCAGAAGGAATGGTAGAAGGTAGACGGCGGTGATATGACTTAACAGATCTTTCTCGGGCGTTGAACATATAGTTCTTTTTAAAGAGAGTAAAATAGCCTTTTCTGAAGTTTCTGGTCTGAATCATCTCTCTTTAGAACTTGAACACATCAGTAAGCATTTCTTCTATCCTAAACCCAGATTCCTCTGGCATGTTGTACTTGGAACCATTGCATTGCTGTATCAGTAGTATTATCCCATTTCTGAAGACTATCCACATCCACTTAGTGCCGTTTTAAATTAATAAACACAAGAATCAAGTACTGAATCTGAAAAACATCCTTTTTCATTTCATTTAGGACTCTTAGTTGTACTAGCCCCCTACACCTTTCTTCTTGTTTTCCTCCTTTTAAACACATTCATGGTATTTCTCTGAGCCATGGAAGGCTGCGAGGCAGCTTTCAGTTGTGCAGAAAGCTGTAAAGCTTGCTGGCTGGCAGCAGTGTCCCCAGGCATCGCCTGGAGCCAGACTGTCCTGTACCCTGAAGTGCAAGGCAGATGAGCCTCAGAGAGCCTTTTCACTGAGTTTCCCTTCCTCTGTTTTTAAGTGTGTCACCAGACCCATTTTAGCACATTTCTGAGGGCTGCGTGGGAAGTCTGACTCTTCCTAAATTCCTGGTGCACTGAGATTTCATTTAGTTTATTTCCCTTTCTTCAACTGACAGCAGCTAATCTTCTGGCTAACCAGCTTCAGAATCTCAGGTAAACTTCACCCAGCCCTGTCCTGAAGAAGCTACTTCTTGTCTTTGCCATGAAAGGAAGCTTCAGCAGACTAGGATTCAAAGTTTGTCCTGCTGCTGACTGTACTGTAGCCATTTTTGAGTGATATGTTTAATGAGGTCAGCATAACTCAGCATAATGTACTCCTAAATATATTTAATATTGATTTCCTCTACTTCACTAGCAAAGTAATGTTGGACAGACCGCCAATGTTTTAATTTGTTTTCCAGGCATTTTTCTCTTCCTAAGGTTGATTCCAACAGAAAGATTAAGAAAATTTAATCTATCATCTCTGAAAACGTATTCTACATCCAGGTGCTCTACTGTTTCTGCCTCCTGGTATCCTCTGTCACGTTCCTCACACTATAAAACCTGGCTCTGAGCTCCTTACAGCTATTTGCTTCAGCATTAAACTCTCTATTCAGCATTTGCCTTTCCTTTCAGGTGTTGCCAGTGAAGAATCTACTTCTCCTTGGTGGCAGGCCAAATCAGTCCTCATCCAATTGACTGTGAGGACATTTTAAGCTCAGAACTGCTTTCCTCAAATACTTACAGAAGTGTTTTTCCCAGGAAACCTTATCATTAATTTCATAGTTTCTGGCTAAAACCTGTCAGCTAGCATCTGTTCGCAAGCCTGCACAAAACATACTCTCTGTTTTATACAGATGGTATTATATTCTTTTTATCAGTCTTTGTATAAGATTACACATTTTCATCAACTTTCAACAAAATGCTGAAGTAGGTAAACTGACCAATGTATTCCAGCAACTCCCAGACACAATAGCAGCACAACTGGGAAGAATCTTCCCTACAAAACATCCTGAGCCACATGGCCTTTACAAGCCAGCTTAAGGTTTGCTAAGTTTTCCATAAGGCTACATTAAACAGTACCAAAACCCCAAACCCCAACAAACCAACCCACAAGCACATCTTACTTCCTTCATCCCACAGAGGAACTCCAAAATGGAAAGGGATCATTCAGAAACAGTAATACTAGCATGCAGAATTTTCATTAAATATAATCACAAACATCACTTTTTGTGAGTACTAAAGACAACATTCTAAGAATTCAGGAAACCCAGATGATACCAAACCAACAGTAATTTCAGTTTTGATGCTCTTCATGCATGTAATGTTCACTGTACCATTTGGGGTGTTAACATAAACCAAGAATTAGAAATACACAGTCAGCGCAACCAAATCAGCTTTCTGAAACGTTCCTTTTTACTTCCTCAAGTATACATCACTAATTACGTGTTAAATTATGTATTTTTAATATAAGCTAGGAGTCTTCTCTCCTTGTTTACTAATTCCAATGTATTTAATTAGTCGCATTGATAGAGGTTTGCCTGCATAGGAAATGTGGATTGAGATCTGTTCTTAATGAGAACAGAACAAGCTTCCAAAGCTCTGTAATAAATTGTTCTGAAAGCACACTCTGCTTTTCCCCAAATGTCTATCCTTTACCTCTTCCCAGCCTCTTTTAACTGCCCTCTCCTTCCATCTTATAGCTTACTCTTAAATATTTCTAAACTGATCTCCTAGTAAAAAAGCACAGTCTAATATTTCACAGGTGCACTCGTGCTCTCTAGGGTAAATGTATCACCCTGTCATCACCATGGTCAACACATTCCTCACAATCACATTATCAGCTGCTTGTGTTGTTTCTGTCCTTATGGGGTGGCTGGGAATGCACGGAACTGCCATGTGAAAGATTTCCAGGTGCAAGGTTATAGCTTTGCATCTGTTTTTCTTCTCATGAGAGTTTTTTTTCCTCCAATCTTTAAGATTTCCATGTGCTCTTATTATGTTATCACTAGCCTATGAAATATACACAACCTTTCAAAAGCAGACTAAATACTATGCAGAGCGAAAGCAACACTGGATTACAAGATTAAGGTGATTTTACCAGGGTTTCATTAATATAAACACTATAAATGAATTAGTCCAGTCCTATACTTGACTATGATTATGCTATCCTGTATTCTCAGCTATCCTTCACTGTCTTTTAACATTGTTACTTATCTCCAAACCTCCTTTTACCTAAAACCTGAGAGCTATCTTTCCTACAGAACATCAGTGTAAAAGGCAATCATCACTTAGACAACTCTATATGTGAACTGCCAAATAATTTCTAACAACACTGCCAATTCTAAGTTTCATTTAAAAAAAAAAAATACTCATCCCTCCGGAACTTTAGTGGCAGTTGGGTCCACATCTGGACTTTGCACCTTTATACAAGATGGGAAACAAAAGATCTATTCATTACTGAGCTTTAAGGAAGGCGCATCTGCATTCACATGTGCATTGCCTCACAAACATCAGACTTACTTAAAATGAAGTCTGGAAAACTGGAAACACACTGGAAACACTGTAATGCTCTCATGGAAGACATGACCTTGCAAGCAGTGATTCCTATTTTCCATAGCTACATACCCGGGTATGTTAGGGTTTTTGCTTTGCCTACCAAATTGGTAAGGATTTTCACATTAATTTTTCTGATAATATATAAACTTTATTATCTCAGGAGACACCATGCCTGAAAGACATCCTTTGGTCAACCTGCTCAGTATCCCTAACTATGCAGATACACAGCTCTTCTACATCTGCCTCCAAGACTGTATGTTTCCTGGAAGCTGAGGAGAGTTTGAACCATCCCAAAGCACACTACCAGCAGTGGATTAATAATAGTCCAGATTACAGCTGAATAAGGGAGAACAACACTGCAAGTACAGATGCAATCCTCGGTTAAATCTGTTTATACAGTAGGGGCAGTTGTCACAGAAGGTTAAGGCTGAAATCTTGAAGTTTTTAGAAGAGGAAAAACTAATTCTAAATTAACGGCAATATATTTACATACCTCTCTTTTTTTTCAAACCCTATGCATTTCACTTGTTGCAAATGAAAGGGATTTTTGTTCCATCTGAACCTACTTTTAAAGTGTTCCTTCCCATCAATTTCATTAGCATCTCAACAGCACTAACTGCAGGTTTCCACAGCTAAATAGATAAATGGAAATTTCATGACAAATTATTAGGCTTTGTCACTGAGCTTTTATAGAACATCACAGTCTGTCCTTTTACTTGTCCCACCTATAACATAGTTTGTTTAATGACATTTTCGTCATTGTTCACCATGTGAGGTAGGCAAGTATAGTGCATTGGCCGCCTTTAACATCTTCAAGTACTTTCATTTTCCAGAATTCATTCACATACTGAAGTTGAAAGATGAAGATTCTGAAATTATCTCAGAATTTCTACTGCATATCAGAAAAAATGATCAAATTCTTTTGGAAAGTCAGTGTATACTTTAAACTCTCTCCAGTGAATATAGTAGATGTGCTTAAGATTTATTTGTAGGTAGCAATGCTTGCATCTCTTGTCACTCAACTAAACAGCACACACATTTTTAATAGCTGTTATGTTACAAAACAAGACTCAATTAGAATTAGATCATGCCAAAATTGGAGTCCAGAAGATTTACACTCTGCCAGATTGCATACAATACTCTTGTTACAGCTACCATACAAGCCAAGTTCCAATGAATACATGCTTATAAAACATTTTGAAATTCTGTAACGTTAACCCTGCTTTGGATTTCAGACTCTGCTAGTGCTCCCTGAGAAACAGCTTGCTATTACGATATCAATCGTGCTGCTTTTAGAGTAGACTATATGGTCATATTTTCACTACAGTTTAGAGGAAAACTTGTAGGAAGCCATAGCCACAGAAGAGGAACAGAAAAGATATGCCCAGAGAGGCCTTTTTTTCTCCCACAGCTGATAGAGCTTGATCAATACTCAGTAGCACTGAGGAAGTGCTTTTACTTATGAAAAACAGTAGGATAGAATAGCCAGCAAACCTCAAAAATTATTTGAATGCAACTATTAAAGTTTTATACATTGAATTTTAACTACAAAGGAATTTTGGAGTCCTCAACATTAGCATCATTTGAAACAAAAAAGTAAAAGGGACTGCATTCATAAAGGAATTATTTTTAATAATAAAACTTACTAATTTAGCTGCAAATTTAAAAAAATGTAAAATAAAAGTACTATAAACTTAGGAAGAATATGTTCTCTGTATAAGAAGAATATTACAATAAAGTAGTTGAACATTTACATGCAGAATTTAAATTAACTTCAACAAGGGACTTTTGAATAGCTTTCCAAAGCACGTGTAAGTAATATTAAAATCCATTTTTTATCTTCTATGCATACAAGCCATTAGAGAACAATTTCTTGCAATATACTTACAAACTAAATCTCTTAAGAGAATAGTTTTGTTCATTTTGCCTACCTTTCACCATCAGAGTAACAATGCTGAGATCTAACAACAAGAAGCACAGTAACAGCTAGGTGATACTACTTTAGTTCTTCTCCTTGTTAAAGAGTTTCACTAGTCAAACACATAACACATTGCTTTCTTACCAAGAACAATTTTACTTTCACACACAAAATAATTTACTACCTTCCAAAGAAAAAAATTAGACCTCATATTGCACTGTTTTGTATCGAACTAACCTACATTGATTTTTAAGTTGTTCAGGGGAGACTCTGTTTCTGTAATCCATCCTTTGGCAATCCCATTGAGTAGATCAGGAATTCTGAAAAAGCAACCAAAAGACCAAGCCTATCCTCTAGAAAACATTAAAGAAAGCTAGGCAACACACTAATCACATAGAGGGAAAGGGAAGGAGAGCTAGCCAAGTGGCCTCTGAAGCTGGTGAGCAACACAAGGACACAGCAGCAGCTGGGCCATTAGGGTTTAGATCTTTCTCACCTGTGCTGAGCTGGAAGCACTCTCCGAGAAAGGCTGTAGGTTTAGGGAAAAAATCTAGGATAGAAGTAGCTTCTAGATAAGGTATCATAAAATGAGGTTGTTATGTTTGGCTGAGAGCAGGTAGTGAACAGGCTCCTTGGATTAATTATATTGGAAGGGGCCGAGTCCTCTGAAGTATGGGATAGGGCCTTAGCAGGCAGATACGCTCCCTGACAGAAGGTTTGAGCTGGGTTACGAGCTTGCTCTAGGAGTATAAGCTTTTGGGACCCTGCTTTCTGTGGGCCCAAAGCTTAGTGGGAGTCTTGCTGGGTTACAGGAAGGGACATGGTAAGGGGTGTTTCAAAGTGGGATGTACCATCACTTTACAGGATCTGAAGATTCATGTGCTAGATTTAGAAGTGATGACTAGAAAGATGTTTCCGCTAGGGAGCAGTGCATGCCTGTGGTAGGTTGGAGAGACTGTTTTGGAGGTAAAGGACTAGGTGACAGCAGAGATATTTTGTAAGGCAAAACAAAATATCCATTGTAACCTTTCTCCTGCTCCTCATGGGGAGGTACTCAACCTCTTTTTGAGTTGAAATAAGGGGTCTGGGGACACAGCCTGATGCTGTGCTTCTGCACCTGTACTTGCACTGTTATCTTTTTATGAAAGCTCTCCTGTTACCAGGGTCTCCTATTTCATTACCTGTTGCCCCAGATAACGGAAAACTGGTAGTATTCTTGATGATTAGTAACCACTTACAAAAAATACAGTGAAGTTGACTACTTTCTACTATATGGGGAAGCAAGTTCCTGAATTAGATACTTCAAGTTAATTGCCGAAAACACCCTGTTCTTTCCTCCTCCCTTTTCGCTCCCTTCCCTGCTCCAGCTAGTGTTTCCAGTATAGCACCATAAAACTGCCCATCATCAAGTAAGGAGCTTTCAGCCACCACGGAGTGCTTGAATGCCTGTTTCTGTAAAAATCCACAAGAATCTATATTATATGGCAGTGATATTGTCATTGCCAGCTTATCAGCAGCTGTTTGTAGTTTAATTTATGAAAAATATTTGCTTCATAAACTATTGCTACCATGTCACCTCAAGGTAGCGCTGCTATTGCTTTCATTTTGGAGAAGTATTTTGCAGTGCAGACAAACCAGCAAGAGAAACCAAAGCTAGTAAGGTCAACATGAAGTTGAAATGGGAAAAGATGAGTTTACTAATGTGCCTGGTTAATTCTGTCAGGACTTGCAGCTCATTTCTCATCCCAGTGAATTTAATAAAACTTGTTGAATAAACTATACACAAAGGGTAGTTGAGAAAAAGTAATATTTAAATTAATCTCAATCAGTTTGACCGTAATTTTTTAAGGTTAATTGCTATAAAGTTTACCTGCTCTGAAGTTAACTATTTGCTCAGTGATATCCTTTAAAATTTCTTTGCAACAGATATCACAAAATCTATTTGCTAGGACAAATCGTGTACATCATATACACCGGGGGAGAAATGGGTTAGAGACTGGAACATTCTCAAATACCTAAGAGCGGTCATTGTAGCTCCCTAGTGAGGTACTTTAGTAGACAACGGGAAAACTCTTGTTGCTGCTGATAATGAGGTAACTACACTGTGACTAACAAAAATAAATTATCTTCGGGATTGTCAGTTTGTCTTCTGTAAGCATTTTTTTCACAGAAGTTTTTATAATCTTGGAAGAAATAAAAACAAGATGTTAATTCTATGGCTCAGGTCACATATGACCATTGCTAAGGTTCTTGCCTATCAAGTGAAAATCAGAAAACATTTGTAACTCTGCAAATGTCAGTTGCTGTTAGCGGAATTATTTTATATTATGCTTGTCATTGTCAGTAAATAGCATTTCTATCAATAATTTAAATTCATCATAAATTGGCATACATTCATAATCTCATGGGTATGTAGCCCATTACGGTTCAGTGGACAATAGATAATTTACGCACGCTTCTAAAACTACATTCTCTTAGTCTAGGTAGGAAAGCTGTACAAATCATACCAGAATTCCTACGACAACGAAAAAAGCAAAACCAAAGCTAGTCCATGTTTCATGGAAAAGAAATAACTGAAGAGGTTGTGGGGTACTACAACAGAGAAAAAACCAGTCATGATTCAGACCTCTGAATATACAATATCCCTAATATGGCACACAATAGCAACAACCAATATCTCTGATGCTATGGCCCAGTAGTTAAAGCTAAGACCTTGAAAAAAATCACAGAGCTTCTTCATCCATGGCACAGTGCAAAGGGCAAAATAACAGTATATTTTCTGGCCATTTTTTTTTAGCATAGAGGAAAATTAATGTTTCAAGGAAAAATAAAAGGAAAAATATTTCCTGGGGAAATAAGCATTCTTCTTTCCTCTTTTGACTAAATTTTATAGTTGTAAGAAAATAAAATCTTACTCCTATAAGAGTTTATCTGGTTCTGGTACCTGCTAAATACTTGAATTATAATGATCTATTTGTGATTTTAAACTCATTCCCATTATGTGGGATATTAAGAAATAAAATTTCTCATGGCTTTAAATTGGAAATTCATATACTCATATAGAGCGCATACTGCTCTGTATTACATTGAGTATTATTTAGTATCAGGTTTTCATATGCAAATCCAAAGTGTGAACTGCAATGAAAAACTGTGAAATCTTAGATTTTTACTACTAGGCCAAGAAGAACTAGAGTAGAAATTTGATACATAAACAACAGCAATGGGATGGATAGATGATGGATAGAAGGATATTTGGATGGACAGACAGAAAACAGTATTTCGTTCAACATTTAAAACATTGAAAGTTTCTTGCATATCCTGATCAAGTCACAAGGACACACAGCAGCTGTCAGTCACTGGGTCACAAATTGTCTGATATTACTTCTTTGGAACTTGGTGGTCCTCTGCACTGATTCACCAGTTTTCTTTTTATAAGAGATTATGTATTTCTTAGTGTAGCTATTTATCTTGAGATAATTATATAGATGAGTTCTCAGTAATTATAAGGCATTCCTTTTACTTTCCCCAGAAATTGTCATTGTTTTTCTTGTGGCCCCAGGAAAATATTCATTGGAGTCTAGTCAAGGCAATTCAACATACCTAGGAAAGACACCTATCGCTAAGCATGTGAGCAGTCCTTTTTAACTTAACGAGTTTACCTTTGCGGTAAAAGATAGGCACACGCTACTTGTCTTGTTGAATCAGGATTCTCCTGATGTAAATAAACTAAACCTGGGCTTACTTACATGTTTTGAAAATAAAAATCTGTAAACTCTCATCATCAGTTAGTTTACATGCAGAAGAATGACATTCTCATTATTCCATGTTAAGTGACTAGCAATTTTCTATAGAGTTAAACATTTATTTCACTAATATCATCTGGAAGGTGGCAGAAATGAAGACTACCAAGGCCCATGTTTCTAGGGAGAGGATGATTTCTAGGTGAGATCAAAGGAAATCCTTTCCTTACATCTTACAAAGAAATGATTGATAGCCCAATGAAATGTATTCAAATACTGTTCCTGGATAAACTGTTTTTCAGCTGGCATTTATATTTACAATTACAGTAGGTATGCTGTAAGGTTATTGCACTTTGTTCCAAAACCTGATGCCTAATTATCTCAGCCACACATCTTGTCCAGTAAGGCAGTTTCATGAACCAGCATAACCTCAACTAATACTTCAACATTTTCATTAATTTTGAAAGAGAAAAAAAAAAAGGTTTCTTCATCATCTTTTCACTGTTAAGCAAGCAAACACCCACTTGTTGCAAAACAATTTTATAGTGAATTGCTTTCACAAAACAAAATAGGTATGCTATCACAAAAAAACCCAAAGGTATTTACAGGTATGCTACCTGTAAATCTAAGTTATAAGTCTAAGCTTATCCTGTGCTTAAGCACTTCGGCCAAGTGAAAATATGGCCTTTGGAATATTTGTGCATTTTAGAATCTGTCTGTATTTTGTAACTGCAAATGCTTGACTCTAACTATGTGCCAAGTTCCATATGCTTAGTTGTACTATTCTGGGCTAATGCAAGAAAATAGGTTAGTCACCAAGAAAAGAATCCCAATGTAGAACATCCAATTCTAAAAGTTATGATTGATACAAAAAGACTCTCACAACCAAAAGGAACAGAAAATTAACTGCTACACCTTTTAAGGATATCTATTTCTACTAAAATTTTCTATATTACTGAATAGATTGCTGGGAAGGATTCATTGCTGGTCTTTTGGAAGCAGAGAAAATTTTTTTCTCCAGCTTCTATTTTTTTTTAATTATAAAATTTCCTATCTACCAATTACAGGAGAGATTTGTTCCATAAGCTGAGTATATGCAGCTTAGATTGTGGGTAACTTAATTATAATCTTAAATAGCTACCTGAGAGGCAAAACTCTCACAAAAGTTAGAAAGAGTCTTGCTCTAATCAACGGGAAGGGACTATGGCTTCACCACTTGCAGAAGTGCCCAGCGCGCCAGCCAGTGCTGGTATGAATGAGAAACTTCTATGCATGGAGGACCTAGCAAGGTCTATAGGCAAGAACTACATGAGCCAGGAGTCTGTACAGGACCAGGGGGCAGAATGCTATTAAAGCTACGTTTGGAAGGCACAACATTATTCTAAGAAGTTAGTATTTTCCTAACTGCTTAGTGTACAAAAAAGCCGGGGATCCTACTCATCTGCCCACAATTTATTTTCTTAATCATAAGACTTTCATATGGGTTACAAAATAAGTAGCAGATTCCTCCTCCTTGGCATAATTCAGGAAGTTCAGGTTCTACTGCTACAACCTTGGACCCACAGAAATTCTTGATGGACACAGGCAGGAGATGGTAGTGTTGAAATAGCTGGAAAGGCTGTTTTTTACAAAGGGAGTAAGACTTTAAAAGCATTGGACTTGTAGAACCATATTGCAATGATCCCACAGAACTAATAAACTGGTGGATGCACAAGAAATCGACTTTTTCACAATGTAGAAGGGCTTGTGACAGCCATGATCTCTGCAATCTGGGAGTGTAGAGACTTGGCCACAAACTGTAAGTCAGCAAAAAAAGGAAGCAGAAGGTGGCATGATCATAATTCAGTCAGTCTCTGCTTTCAAAGCAAAGTTGAAGAATGAGAAGGAGGAGAAACCTACTACATCCTTAATATATGATAGAGTATGCCTCAGAGAAGCGCAGACACTTCTAAAGATGTATTAGGCACAATCTCTTTGGTCCAGAGATTTCCTTTTCAAGGGAGCGCAGGTCTTCACTGCCTCCTGTGAAATATTATTAGAAGAAATGTCCAGGATAGATCATAAAATTTTTCACAAAACAGAAATCACAATGTGAAAGCACATAGCTTCCTCACTTGTCAAGTATTTGTTGTAAACAGAGACAACGCCAAGCACTGTGTGGTAAAATTAGCTGTAATGAAGAAGTATATGAAACCGTACCCTTTAGAAATCGCTATCTGGCATTTTTCTTGAAGTAAGACATGTGATCTTTAAATTTGCATGCACTTATACTAGTGGCAAAATCATGTCAGACCTGTAAAAGTGAAAAGCCTTCATGTTTCAAATAAGTCCTGTTTTATTCTCATGACATACAAGTCATCCATACAGGTGAGCAGACAGATTCCGAGATCACATCTGAGAGTATGTCTGTAGCTTTTGTCAGAGTTAGGATGAACTTTAATGGTGAGATTTCCATGGGAATACACAACGCCAATGCTCTAATTCCCCAAAGCCCTGAAGTACATGCCCAAAATCAAATATGATTTTTGCACGGCGGAATAAATGTATACACGTACTTACACTTAGGTGTGTACTTCAGGGCTTTGTTGAATATAGGCCAAGATATTTTAGCTTATTGAAGGCGCTTTTTATTTCAGCAGATCACTAGTAAGAACTTTGTCTGAATAAATTCTTTAAACTTCTCTATATGTGGCATTTCCTTGTACATATAGATAGATAGATATTTTGCCCATGTCTTAAGTATGACAGGAATATGAAATACTGTCCTGTCAAGCTATATTCTAAATTAATTTCTTCTGACTACCATAAAAATAATAATTGAAGTTGAAGATGTTTCAAGAGCAAAACATATGCGTTAAAATTCTAGATAGAAAATACCAGGAAATGATCATCTTTCAATTAAAAATAGTGAGGTATTGATCTCTTGAGGAGAATGTCAAGATTTAGTGACTCGAAGGGTATGTATTAATAATAGCAAAACTATCTAACATAAATTGCAGACCAATCGCACATAACAAAGACCTACATGAACAATTTGGTAATTATTGCAGGGAGCACCATTAAAATGGAAATCTGTAAAAATAGTGTGGCTGAAACATTTAGCTGAATCTGCATATTTACTGTCTCTTAATGATCTTTGAATAACATGTTTAGTGCGCACCTAAAAATGATATATGTATATCTACAAATACAACTTAATTACTACCTTTGCACTTCCCATATTAGCTACATAGAAAAATGGAAAATCACCATAGAAAAAAATATATATGGGTAGATTAATTTCCTTGTACTTGCTGTTAACACCCGTAGGCTAGTTTCTCCACTGATACAAATTGGTATAGTTCCACTAATTTCAAGAGAAGTATGTTTTTTGCCAGCTGAGCAACTAGCCTTGTTCTTTTTGTTTCATTTTGTTTCAATAACCAGATGGAGGCAATTTAAAAATACAGATATGAGGCTTCTTAGAGAAATTATTAACATTGCATTATAACATATTTGTGTTTTTAAACTAAGCTGTAAAATCTGGCATGGAAGTAATTAGACTTCAAATCAGAGTTAACTCACTAGTTTTGGACATTGCCACAGATAGCCCTTTCACCATAAATTCCCCTTTCACCTTAGCTATTCAAAAATCTCCTTCATATACTGAAGCGTTTCCTACAACCTTTGTTGTCACAGCTTAGTTTCTGTTCCTCTCCAGCTGAAGTAACAGTTAATGTCTGGACTGGACTGTGGCTGCATTTTCCTCACAAGATACAAATGCTTGGATAAAGCAGGAAAAGCTCAAAACTGTTCTCAATAGCGAGGGAGGAACTAATAACTCAAGGAACATGACATTTTTATTAAGCACCATGGTCTAAGTTTCTTCAGGAACCAGCTTTAATAATTTGGTTGTACATTGCTCTGAAGGGATTAATATTATTTACTTATAAGCATGGCTTGGAGCAGGACTGCTAACACATCCTGTACTCTTTCATCAGCTCTGCATCCGATTTTGGCTACACATAATTTAGAAGAATCATCACAGAGTGATTTCCCAACTATCTATGTGCCTCCAAGCACACGCAAGGGAAAACTCTACCAAGCATAAAAAATGGCCTTTAATATCACAGTACATCTTTTGAGATGCTTCCCTAAACTAATTCAGAAAAGCAGATGACCATTTCTGTCTGTTTGTTCAGAAAATTATAGCAAATTCTACACTGTCATATATAAGAAGATCAAACCTCAACCACCTTCAGTATGAATCACTGCTGTCCATATAGATTTTACTTTTTATTCTCCATGTTTTGTTAAATATTTTATAATATTCCTAACTGCTTACTGTTGATAGTCAGAGAATGGCAGACTTTTAAGAAAATATCACAGTTGTAACACTTCTAAATAGTGCATTGAGATAGAAATTATATATTCAAATGTGTTTTCAAGTGTTCTTAATGTATCATTGATAAGACTAGTCTTAAGTTATAATTTCAAAATGCCTTATAGAAATAACAAATTTTAAAGGTATATCAGCTTCCAACTCTTACAGAATCTTTTAACATACTGTTATTGAAGTAACATCCACAGTTATGACAACTAAGCAGAAGCAATATTTCTTCCTATTTTTAGTTTGTTTACTTTTTTGTTTGATTATCAGAAGGATACATGCCTACTGGAGTTCAAAAGCCTTAAGAATACACACTTTTAGCCTCCTTAGGACTTATGATAAGTGAGTGATCTCCCATTGTCAGTAGGAATTCAAGAAGGAACTTTATGTTTAAATGACATAATACAGACTAAAAATATTTCTCATCCACTTGAGTGTTTGGCACTTGTGTAACTTCACAAGCACAAAATCTGAACATGCATATGCTGTAACAGCACAAAAAAAAACCCCAAACCTGTTTGTACCAGCGCAGGACTTCAGTATCCGCTTTTACAATAAACCAACAAATCTTCCTTCAAGATTTTCACTTGAATAACAAGGTAACTATATGAAAGAAAGAAAGGGAGTGTAGACAGGACTAAAGCTTATAGTAAGGATAAGTAAAAGAGTACATGCAGAAGACAATAGGGAGATATCAAAATGTTCCCTCATACAAAAGGGAGGAGGAGAAAGTTCTCTTCGAGTGAATAACTACCTCAAGCATTAGGAGAAGGAAGTAGCTGGTCTCAGCCAAGAATGAGGAAATCAGCTGTGGTTGATTAGCAAACAATTGCCTCATTTACATGAACTTAATGTACTGCAGAGAGTCACTCCAGTGATTAACTAGTTTGGGTCTGCTGCTGATCATAAAAAGGTTTTCCTTGGCACCTGATAAGCTAGATAAATATGGTTTAGAGATTATAATTTTGCAGAATTTTCCATATTAGATAGCTGGAAACAGAAGAGAGATTGTCAGGTCAAAAATAATGGCTGGTAACAACTGCTGTTTCTCTGTATTAACGCTGCAGACACATCCAGAGCAGCCTCCCCCAAGGGCTGCAGCCGGACACTGTGGCAGGTACTTTACTAATAAAGGACGAGGCTGCTACCTGAGCAAATCGGTAACGGAGTTCAAGAATACTTCATGATATTACAAGTAAATAGATCAATATGCAGTTACAACACTGAAGCACTGTATTAATGCACAACGTGGAAAATAGGAAAAAAAATACAGAAAAATAGTATTATAGGCCTCCAGATTTAGTACAGCCATTAATGTAGCTAGTTCTATTTCATCAATAAAACATTTTGAGATGGACATGAAGGTGAAAATACTTGGTTTGCCTTGAGCCAATGTGAGAGCTTAATACCAGCAAAAGGGTAAGATCCTGCTTTTCTTCCCTCCCTTTCATTCCCAGCCACAGGTCCTTCAGCACTACCGCTTTGCACTGAGGCCCGCTTCAGATCCCCATGTGGATGTGTACACACACGCACACAAACAAAAAGAGCTGATTCAACTCACAAATCTGACAGAAGACCGTTTGTGTATTTTTTCTCAGTCAGCAGGGAGAAATTTCTGTCTTTCAGTAATGAGTCCCACTAGATTACTAATTTGGATTGAGCCATATAACTTAATTTTATCCCAAAGGTGTACTTTCATGAGATACTGACTTCACTGAAATGACCTGGGGTTAAAAAAAACCTCCAAAAGGTGGATTTTTAAGCCAGATCATTTCACTGATCCAGTTTACAATGCTTCCTAAAAAATACTATATTGGCAGAACCGAGGAGGCAGACAATTTGAACACATGAGTGGAAACAAGCCATCAAGGGAAGGAGACAGCGTGTCTTAAGTTGGCTTTCTTGCGAAAACCAACGTCTGGCAAGCCTGCACCTTTAGCATCCATGTATTTTCAAACAGTACAGAGTTCAGTTACTTCACTGGTGGCATACCTCAGTGCCCATTAATTATCTGTTTTTGCAAAGTAAACTTTACTAGTGACTCTTCTTTTTCCAACATTGCTTACCCTGTGAGTTTTCACAGAATGGCTGAGCCAATGGAACATCATTCTGCTACTTGAAGTGGCCATCTTGCTTCCTTCATTCCCTTCCTCCTTCTTTGTACCAGTTACAGCACTCATGTGAGCCCTGTGAGAGGTGCTTCAGCTCCCACCAAATCACAGAGAACCATTCACTTTTTTGCTGGATTGGTTTTCTCTGGTTTAGCGAGTGGTACTGGCTCATGGTAGGATCAGGCAAACACAAGAGCAGCATCAGGGAAGCAACAGGAATGTGTGGCCAGGAGAAGTTTTTCAAAGAAAGTCTTGTCACCGTACCTATTTTCTGGGTAGAAAGGGTATAACTAAAGAAGAATTGCAGTTCTCAGTAAGAGAAGCACACCTTCTTGGCTATGAAAGCAATACTCCTGCACCATGACAGACAGTCGTAGTGGGGAATATAATTTGTCTTTCGTAACACTGTTAGTAATAAGTGCAGTGATATAGCTAAGAATGTGCTTTTTGGACTAAGATCAATACAGGGGACTTTATCAGATGAGGAGATTTCTCTTCTTGCCCCTCTGTCCCCTCACTGAACTGCTTATCATCCTAACTGCCTTCTAGGACACACAAACCTCCACTCGCACCAAATGTGTGGTGGCTCACTTCTCTTCAGGTCCTTTCCTAGGAAAAAGCAGCAACACTCCTGGCCATGGGAAAGGGAGGTTGAACATTTCCATTAAAGCAGGACAACCACAGAGATAATACAGACCCAACGCTGTGAAGAGGCCAAAGAGGGAAACAGAGAAAAGACAACAGAGCATGGGCAGAAGCACAATTATGCTCAAAGCCAGACGGTGCAGACTGTGATAGAGCACAGTAAAATCTAGTGCCACAGATACAATCCTTGCATTGCAGGAACTAATAACGGTATCACGTACATTTAGAATTGCAGTGTTAACATATATCACCATATGCCGTATCCACCCACTGCAATTAGCAAGGATCCTTCAGTTGTTTTTTTCAAGCATGAAAAAGGGATCCATTATTGGCTGGATTCTGTCTGGAGGTTGTGGGAGGATAATGGCCACAGGAAATAAAACACAGCTATTGCCATCTTAACACCTGCAGTTTTACTTCCATTACAGCATGACTCCTCTAGGCATAAAGAATCAACCTGTTTGAATTGTACCCTGCAGAAACTTCTCTAAATACAAGATGATTTTACATGAGCTGTCTCCTGGATTTTTCTTAAGTAGAAGGATCAAGCAAGTCTTAGTCTTGTTAAATTTTGCTATGGATCCAGACTGATGCCAATTAAGCCACAAGCATAACTGTCTGACTTTTGTGATATAGCAACATGCCATGTGAGACTACAGCAACAGATACAGCCAGCAGCCCAGAATGCAGGAGTGTCTGTGAGTAAAAGGGGAATTGGTCAAACAAATATTTTTCAGACCTATTAAAATATTTTATTTCGTGTAGTCCTGTGTACTTCTAGAAAAGCCAAATGTAGCCACAAAGGGATTTATTTTCTTTTAAGGACATGGTTTCTTTGGGTATATTTGAAGAAAAGCGGACGTTAAGCACTTCGGAATAAGGACTGGCTAGCTCTGAGGGCTCCAGGCACTCAGCAGTGCATGGAGTACTGCCACCTTTTGGTCATTTCCTGCAAAAAACCTTTTCCTTATTTTTTAAGACATCACTAGTGTGTAACATAGTTTCTTTTTCCACAAAGTCCTCCTGTCTTGGAAATTCTCTCTCCCTTCTTTTAACGGAGAGGTATGGAGAGATAGTTGGAAGGATATTTGATATCCTTTGTTGTACTTGATTATTAGGTCATTTTCTTGGTTTGCGAGTAGTCTTTTTTTACAATGCGAGAAGGCTTTGTGTTTGATTAATGTGTAATAAAAACATATTATTACAGTTTTATTCAGACTCATAACAATGCTGCTATACCTGACTGCAATCTTTAGATACTGCTATCCTTGACAGAGTTATTAAATATGTCCTTCTTTAAAGCAGGTGTCACAAATAACAATAACCAATAACCCTGCTCTAAACCACAAGACTGGAAACCAATATCCTAAGAAACTGACAACTTTCAGTATGATACAAAAAGCCACCGACATCCATTCACTCCAACAGATATTTAGTGCAGGGGATTGTTTTTCTGTTGTAAAAAAGAGCCACATCTTGCATTCCTCTGAAGTCAACAGGAATTCTGAGTAAAAAGACCCGGGTTGAAACTTTTCAGACTATACTTGCTACTTCCCTGCATGAATTACTGAATTTCACTTAACTTCCTATCCACGTGTAAGATTTACACACAATTCTTTTTCTAGAGAGAAGAGAAAAATGCCAATTCTGAAAATTTCCAAAGGTCCTACTCCTTGGACTGAAGGAAATAGGAACTGAAGGAGAACAGACAACACCTTGCACTGTCAGGCAACAGGAGAGTAAACTAGCATATTTACTTTTATCAGTTTAAATCATAAAGTGCTCAAAGTGACCACTCACTTCTCTTCATCTCAGGGGTTATAACCTTTTTAGTAGGGCCTGTTGTGATAGGACAAAGGGTAATGGTTTTAAACTAAAGGAGGGTAGATTCAGACTAGATATAAGGAAGAAATTTTTTATGATGAGTGTGGTGAAACACTGGAACGGGCTGCCCAGAGAGGTGGTAGATGCCCCATCCCTGGGAACATTCCAGGTCAGGTAGGATGGGGCTCTGACCACCCTGATCTAGTTGAAGATGTCCCTGCTCGTTGCCAGGGGCAGTTGGACTAGATGGCCTTTAAAGGTCCCTTCCAACCCAAATCATTCTATGATAACACTTGGGGGGGCAGGACAGGGACTGGGGATTTTCAGACAGGTAAGAAGCAGACTTGGGTTCTCTCAATATCTGTTCTTTCTCCTGCATTTAGTTATGATCTTACATCCCTGCAACAGAAAGAGACTGTTCCTGTGAGGATTCCCCAGGGCACAGGACATTTTTTTAGTTTAGTGACAAATATTTTTGCAAAATTGTTCTTTTCTCAGAGGGTAAAAGGTCAGGGATTACTTCGACTGCTAAATTAGACCGTTATGGTAACATTTTCAAAGCTATGCTTGTGTTGGAAACACAAATCCTGTTATTGTTACAGGATTAGTGCACATAACTTTCCAAATGCTGCTTTGAAAATGGAGCCAAGAAATATTATTTGTGTGTACTTTCTGGAATTAATGTAGGCTATGATTATTGGCCAGTCTTACAACAGCACTGTTACATACACATCTTTTGATGTACTATCTATAGACACTCATTCACACCTGTCTGGATTTCTTTAGTAGTTGGACATTTTATTAAGAAAAAAAGGAATGATAAGACATCAGTTTCAACCTACCTCTTCCTTTGCCACAGATTAATACAATTTGTCTTGACTCTGCTAACAGTTTTTCTTGCCTTTTTTTCAATTGTCTCTTAGGAATAAAGAAGAAAAAACCCTTAAAATTAATAACATAATCTTTGTTTTGCTTAGTCCCACTAGAAACTTCAAACCTGCGCTGCAGTGATGGAATCAACCTGGTGCTGGCATTGCCAATTCCCCAGTTCCTCAAGCCTGATTAAACTTTTTCTCCTGTTCTGAATTAAAAGAGGTTTAGAATCTTATTACATTGTACAATTGCCTCAGGTGAGAACTAGTTTTCTCCTTCTGTTACTGTACAGCATCTATTGCAATCAGTGTTAATTTCTAACTAGAAATGCTTAAATTTGTCCTCTGCTTGTATATCAACTTCTAAATGAGAATGGGCCTTCTAACCATTGTTTTAACCACTAAAATCATTAATAATGGTCTTGACAAGGAAATAGAGGAAAAGAAAAGAATGTGTCTTGTAATGGAGAGAACATCTGGTTTCTGTACCTCGATTACACTGAGACACGACATACATTGCCTATCCAGCACTACCAAATCTACAGCAGTTCCAGACATGCCCGGTGACATATCACTAGGCACCTGGCACAGTTTGAGAAAGCTAGAAAGCCTACAATTTGGGTACCACATAAGGAGGCATTTTCAGGACTATAATTTTGGCCTTAAGTGCCTAATTTTGCATTTGGCGTTCCACAGGCTTATATACTTATCATGATTTGATTTTTATTCCTGACATTGTCATGATCTTTTTTTCTGTTTATACAATAAAGTAGGAAGCTGGCTGCTGTTGGCTTCCTGTGTATCAGCAGGGTGAGAGGGCCTCATCAGGAGAGCAATTCAGTCACCTGTAATGGATTCTTCCTCTGAATTGCCCTCTGGGTGGTAGAAACCTTTTTCTCCCCAAAATTATGGAGGATCCTAGGAAGGCTAATCACCTAACACAGGCACTTGCCTTGGAGTGCCTTGAATTAGGCTGTGTGAAAAGCACCCAAAGTTACAAAATAACGCTTCCCTTGCATGGGTAACCCAGCAACATCCGTTTTTTATAAAAGCAAGTAAATTATGGTAGTCGTCTTCTCTGATGTTGTCATGCTCACATCTTATACAGAGCTGACGTGCAGTCAATATAAAACACCATTTACCCCACAAGCCACATTTCCACTATTTCAAGACTGAATCTATCACTGACCTTAGCTTTCATCTTCCTCTTTTGTCAAAACTTTCTAGGATTTAAATATAATCCAACTAGAAAGAACAGAGATTATTTCTTCAGTAAGTAATGATAATTTCTCTTGTGTTGGTGTGGAATGAATACAGACAGTATCCAAAATTCTTACAGCCACTGGTGTAATAAAGTTCTTTTTTGGTGTGATTAAACATCAAATAGTTTTAAAGAAGCCATTTCTAAAATTTGAATTTCAAATGCTTATTTCACTGCTGAAAATCTTGTATTATGTTCAGACAGCTGATCTATAAATCCTTCCAATCCTTAAACTGCACTGGCCAAAGTACTGTCATTCATTAGATAAGGACAGTGACTACCTCATTTAAAATGAATCCTAGTAGATGACAGGCAGTGGAGGGAATATTTTCTAGTGTGACATGAGCCAGAAATACAGTTACCTAAAGGAAATAGCATTGAGGGGCAGTAGATATTAAACAGGGAAAATGCTTGCATGATGATGACTCTGAAGGAGGCCATTCAGAGCTTCTACACAAGCAATATTTCTTACATAGTCTTGGCTACATTCCAAGACTATATACTCGCACACACATATATATGTACAAAAAATACACAGTCCATCCTGGTATATAATTTAAAACGTAAATTACAAATCCTTACATATATTAATCCAACAGTTGTGGATTACTTACTATGAAAGTCCACTGTTATATGTTACAAGGAACAATATTATTTTACTGCATTGTTTAAATACATTTGGTCTTGTGATGTATAGAAAACTGATAGTGTAAATCTGGATCTTATGTCTCATTTGGCAAGAAGCAGACATTTCTAAGGGTTTTAATCCTCTGAGGACAAAGTAATAATTCAGTTCCAATTCTTGCAAGTTATACACATGCCTAAGTTCTTGCACATAATATAAAAAAGGCAATGGGAATATTCCCATTACTAGATTTTAGGCATATCCATAAAGTTGGAAGAACTACGGCCTTAGTATGTACATGGATTGAAGTAGTTTTATGACAAAGTGGAGAAGAAGGATCTGTAACAACTAGGCATGTTCTCCATAGAGCCTGGAATAAAATCAAGGACCTTAAATTGAACAGATGCTTCAAAGTGATACTGAAGTATAAATAATAGTAGCCTTCAGGATTGCTTCAGTCTGGTATTTAATTGTTTAAGGTTTCACTTTCTCTATGTTTGCAGCTGATTTTTCACCTAAAAAAAAGCAGAACTAAAAGAGCAAACTCACTATATACTTTTTAGGTAAGTAAAACCTTTTGGAGATGAAGTAGGTGTTTTGAAATTACTGTTTCTCTTTTAGTTCTAGTGCATAACGGAACAAGTTTGCAACAACTTATGGATATAGGTAAACAGATTATAGCTGCCTACCTGTATAAATGCCATAATCAACACATGGATGCGTTGGGATGGAATGCCGGTGTGTTTTGCAGCCAAGCCATGCATCTGTACAGCCTGGTCTAACAAAGGGCTCTTTCAAGTGTGTGACAGCAATCATAGATAAGATTTCTAGAAGGGAATGGGCTCAGATATATTAGAACAGTTTTGCTCTCAGCAAGGTGGAACCACCCTCTCTAGGCAGTTACTATGGAGTATACCAGTGCTACATAAAGGAGAGCCTGTGCAGGGGACGCAAAGGCCTACCTGCACATCATCGATCACACTTTTGAGAGCAACTTACTTTACAACAGCAAGTTGGAGGGAGTGGAGAAGGGCAAGGGACAATATATTTCTGTAGAGCAAAAAGTCTTCGGACTTTCTTAAGTAAAAGCTTGAACGTTATTTTCTTTCCTTCATTTAAAAAAAGTTAAACCAGACTTAAATAATACAAAGCAAAAAAGCAGAACCACAGGATTGAATAGAGGAAAATGAGAGCTACTTCTGTCACACTAACCTAAAGCAACTTGAGTGGTGTGACATGTTCTTCCAGTGCACGGCTAAGGCAGGAATAAAAAGCTTAGTTCAAATTCAGCCTGGCAACAAGAGGAAAATGCTTTCACTTACATTTTGGTCTTGTCCAGAACAGTTCTGTTGGCATTCAGGATGCATCCACAATTTTTAAGATATGGGCTACCTCCCGTCAATTGTTCGGATGCATTTCAGCCCAGAGTGCAGCAATAAGGTCAAGAGAAGTTTAGAATTTATTACAGAGAAAAGATTGCTGCTGTGGGACCTCTCTGGCATCGAGCCCCGGAGAGCAGAAAGCAGCCCCCCCATAACTGCTGGTCTACACAATCTCCATTGTTCTCTCAGGTTTCACAGCTGCAAAGGTTGCTTCCTCTTCCAGAAAGCAAGAGCTCTCCTCCCTGCAAAGCTGCACAGCAGCTCCATGACAGGAAGGATTTTTCTCTTTCTGTCTCATTTGGGGAAGGGGGGGGCAAGAGGGGGATGCTGACCTTGTATGCTCTTCACTGCTTATATTGCCCTGCCCCAGAACCAATTAACGTGGCCTGAATAGCCCAGTGGGTCTCAGGTGGCTGGGGCTTGATAAGGCATTTCCCCTCTGTGTGCTAGTCTTGATAAAAATTACTTGAAGGATACACCTCCTAAATTATTTAATCTTTTTTTATTTAATCAAAAAACAACTTTTGCCTTATATATATGAGTTTGAAGATAGGCCAAGAACATATGAATTAAATATTTTAAAGCCCTGTTTAATTGATTAACTGCGTTCCTCAGAGACACTCTTGCTAGTTCCTATCTAAGAGGATCCTTCACCTAACAGTTTCCTTTAATGGAGGGAGCTTAGGCTAAACATGTTTCCCAAACTTTTTAGTAACTTGATCCCTTTCTACACTGGAATTCTCCCAAGCCTCCTAGCAGGAATCACCCGCAATTCCCAGCTGACGGCAGTCCGAAAGGCAGGATATTTGTGGCCTAAGGAAACAACGGCCTGAACAAATCTCTGGAGTTTAAGAAGGGATATGTCCATGCTATAAAATGGGAGCTGTAGACCTGGTATCCTACCACCCTACTATGGCGTAGTGCCATCTCGTGGACATCAGCGGTTTTCCAGCAGAAAGCAGAGGAGGCAAGGACGGTGGAGAGGAAGACGGAGGGAGAAGAGGGTCGTTTCAGAAAAAAAACTAAATCACATTTCATCTGCTATGTTCCTGATGTAGGAAAGCATTCAAAACAACTTAAAGGCATCTGATTACTTAACTACCGTTGCATATATTTATCCTGGAGTGCCTTCCTGGTCTTTTCAGGCAACATACATGTGAAATCTGGGTATGACCACTCCAGAAAGTTCAAACATAAACCATGTGAAGATCTGGCCCAAAATCTGCAGTTCAACCATGAGTAACTCTAAGTAATAAAGGCAGTAAAAAAAAAAAACCTTACTAAAATAAAAGAGATCTAAGAGGTTAATATAGTCCTTCCATATATTTACTATTGTGTATTAATATTTGTGCATCATTTTTCATATTTAATGCATTTAAAAATAATTAATTTGCCCACAAAACATCTCTGTGAGCTAGGTACCAGAAAAACCTAGAAAAAAATTATTTGTTTTACTTCCCAAATTTGGTGGTCTGAGAAAGGCGATATGTCATTGGTTTTTTTCTGATGATTTCCTATTATTTCCAAATGATCCTATTCCACTCCAAAGGGAAGTGAAATAAGTTTGATTTGTAATGATTTAAAATCACAGACACTCATTGGAAAGCTAATCTGTCATGCTTTTGAATTCCCACTTTGGCTGTGCATAGGCATTATTTTGTCAGTCCAGTAAGGTTTTAGTTACTATACTTCCCAAAATAAATGCATCACTAATCAGCAACTACTAAAACAGCATCCAGTCTGAATCTAACCTTTTGCAATAAAGTAACAAAAAAAAAAAATATTATCCAGATTGAGAACTACTTTGTTTTCCTAGGTAGATCACAATCTCCTTCACTGCTGTGGTTCAATTTTTTTCTGACATGACTGGAAACTCTTTTGCTGAAGGAAATGTATCTGCCCTTATTAGATTAGGATTTGGCAGCAAACTCTGAAATATTGTAGTCTGTCATATCAGATGACACCAGGGCTTAAAACTTTTCACATTCCTTCAGTTACACATTCTAGTAGAGCTCTGCACAAATTCTCACATCTGAATTTTTAAAAAGCCTCATTTTTGCTTTCTGTCTGATGCTGAATGAGCACAAAGAACTCTGGCATTTTATTTTGTTGGGAAAACTCAAGTTGTTTTTAGAGTAGAAAAAATTAACTTGGCTTACTTCCATCACGGATGTACGTGTTGCAATAAAATTCACTTTTGTGAGAGAAGGTGCCCACACTCCCCATAAAATGCAGGAAATTTAGGCATTCGGATCAGCAAATTTAATAGACTGACACCTAGGCTACCAGTAAAAGATGGCAAAAAAAAAAGGAGAGGATCTAATGTTTGCCACCCATCAGCAGTTAGGGGCCTGTCCTTATTTGAGATTCTCAGCTACTGGCTCTCTTTCAGAGCTGGTGTCTATGTCACATCAGCCCCTTCGCATAAAAACTAAGACAGAGGATTCACAGTGTTTCCCAATTTGCAATACTTAATAACTTAATGGTTAAAGCATTTGCTTTTGTAGGGGAAGGTGCATGTCTGAATTCCTCCTCAGGATAAACTGAAGCCTTGGTTTTTGTTCTTCCATGACTGATGTGAGTTACCTGTTTTTCAGGATACAAGTTTTCTCCGCTCTCTCTGGCTCCAAACTAGAGAACAAGAAATTCAACTCCTCTGCTCTAGGAAAGAGCACTGACTACTGTGTTTTGGGGGTGCACACAGAAAAACTTTACATGTCTTGTTCCAACCTGTCTTTTGTATAAATGGATCTAGACCCAGTCGCCATTAAAAAAAACAAACAAAAAAACCAACCACAAACCCTTCAGCCCTTCATGTAACATTTCCAGGATTCCTTAATCTACCAATATAGTTCAATTTCAAGCTGGTTTTGTGAATGTTCTTTATAAATAAACTATGTTCTTTAATTTCTGACAAAAATACAGACTAGAGAAGGGTTTTTTTCTCTTTTTTAAAATGGAAAGACTTGCTCATCAGACACAGTAATATTTTAAAATGCTACTTCAATCTTAGAATATATAGCTGACATTGTTTTATGATGTGATCTCTCTCTCCGACTTCCAGCTAAGATTAATAAAATCCTCACCTCCCCTTTGGCCTCCAGATCTTATTCCAGCAGGAAATCACACCTTAAACTAAGTGATCCTGCCAGATACTTCATAGATTCTCATTAACAGGGAAAGTGGCAGGCATGTTCCATCACAGATCCTCCCAAATGTGTTGAAGTGAGACAGGAAAAAAGATAGGTGTGTTCATCTACACACGTAAGTATCGTCTATTGTTATAATTAGTATCCTTTTTTTCTAGACAATACACATGTAAGAATTTGGGTTTTAGGAGTTTCTTTTTGTATGCTTATTCTAGTATTATTGCAGCCAAATAATTTAAACTATTTCATTAAGACCTACATTTTAAAATGTCATCCTAATATATATGATTAAGTACTTTACACAGATAAATTTCTGAGCATTATTATGCTTACAGTACATTTCTCTGAAATGCACCTAATTCCAGAAATACTAACATAATTAACATAATGTTTTAAAAAAGCAATCTAGTGGGGGGAAAAAAAGCCCAAGTGGAGTAAAACAGAAAAATTTTACCAGAGATGAGCCAAAGTGCTTGAGGGACTCTGCTAACCAGTTCTCTTCTATTCAGGCTGGGCCCAGTGATGGGACTGGATTCAATGCTACGTGTGACTGTCAGTTTTAAGCACGGTATGACAATGCAGCCATGTGTTCAATCAACTTGTTGCATTACTCTGGAAAGGGATATCAAATCTGTATTTTGTAGGCTTTTTTCCTTTTTCAAACAGTAACATTTCCAGAATCTAACTGATTTATTGCTCTATAGTGTGAGTTATTATTCTAGATTTCCAAGGGGAAAGGACTGGTATTTTTGCCTTCAAGATTGCTCTAAGAAAACACCTGCATTTAGAATAAGAAATTTTATAGAGCTATGAGATGTTGTCCAGGGTACAAGTGGAAATATTAAGAGTTATATCCCATCTGAGGCTGAAATTAATATATTTTGAATTTCTTTTTCGCTCTTGCACACATGGAATATGTTTAATATAATTCTCGATGCCTGTAGACTTCTTTAAAGCCTAAGTGAGATAAATTTACTGTCAGAAGAAGGAACTGTGTATTCACACAGGAGTAATTACTTTTAGTCTTATTCCACATTTTAGCCTGAAACCTATTGAGCATTTTCGTTGCCACCATGGAGAATCTGACACGAAGAAAACGCCTCTAATTGTAATCCCATAACCTCTAACTTACTTTTAACTTAACTCTAGCTGTTATTATGATTACACTACAAAAAGAGGTGCTGGAAGATCAATTGTGAATGGCACCAGAAAAATAAACTTCTTTTATTTCTCTTCGCTTCATACACTATAGCAACATAGATGAGATTTGATCATCTAGTCAAGTTCAGCAAAAGATGTGGATATCAGATAGACTATCAACCAACACTGTCTCGCGTGTTTTCTCAAGCCAAATTTAGTGCTAAGTAGTGGTGTCCAACATAATGGCTCAGTCCTGCTCCCATGACAGGACTTTTGTCAGGCAAATGAACCTGAGGTCCAAGAGGCTGGCTAGAGTCTTTTAGGTTCCAACCCAACAGAGCCACATAGCCAGCCCTACACTTCCACGAGCCCCCCGAAATCACAGCTGAGCCATAGTGCACCTCATTTTTGCCAGGGCAACATATTGTAGTAACAGTATGACAAAATATTCTGTAGTTTTATAGAGCTTTACAAAGGATAGGGAAGGATGGTGGTGCAGAATAATCACGTCCTCCTAGTGGTAGTTGTCCTTATCTAATTTTTCAGATTTGAGATAAGAACATGTTATGAGATTTTGATAGATTTGAGGGTTATTTAAAATAAATATTCGCAGATAAGACACACCTTGCATTTTAGCAATGTTACAAAGGTAATTCTGCCTAGAGGTCTTCACTGTTTGATAGATTCCACCCATACTTAAATGTCAGATGTTCTTCTGACTAGCTTTTGATCCAGGCAGATACTGCCTCTTTGGTCTAGACCTTTAACCTCTGAAACAAATTATGCTGTTTACATGCTTAAAGCTCCTTCACACTAACTACAGCAAATAGGCAACATCCTTCAGCATGATCACAAATGATTTCTTATGATTACTATGCTGCACAATGTGAAAAATAGATATTTCTATAGAAACAAGGTTATTATTTGCTGTGATTGAGTATAAGCCTGATAGCTTTGGCTAATACACAGGACATGCTGTTATTTTGTCTTTTTCATTCAGACCAGAACTCTTCCTCCTCTGGGTCAGAAGCAAATAGAGTTGGGCACTGTCACTCCAATTCTGCCTACAGGTTTCAGAGTAATCTGCAGTACAATTTGCAAAACATACCATTTTTTTATTACTGAAGCCTATGGATTATTTTTCAGGAACAATTTAGTTCCGTTTCTTTTTTTCTGAATGTCATTGACTGAGGTTATTCCTCCTTTGTTACTGCTGATTGTCATTGTATGGATATCTTAGATTCTTAGTCTTAAAAATTTTCTGTTGCATTGCCATGAAAATAGATCATCCTGTTATTCTTTAGTGCATAATTTATATTCATTATCTTTCTAACGTGCCTGCTTAAATCTGTACTGTACTAACATGATTTCTGGTTTTACACTTCAATTTGTATACCAACAGCATTTTAAAGACCGAGATTTTTTTGATGTAATATCCAATTACAACAGCATTACAGCCAGGAAATGAAGTAAATTATATTGAATAAGCTCAGAATTCCTGTTTGAGCTACATCCATGAAACACAACTGTATGCATCTGTCTGTGGCAATGATAGAATAAGACATCTTGTAAATGTTTACAGTTATCATTTTAGTGTCTAAGTTTGATTTCTCTATTAAACACCATTGGCTTTCTCTTGCTATTTATAAAGGAGCCCTGCTTCACAGACAACAGAAGAACAGCAAAATCAAGCAGGACGCTAAATTCATCTCAGGGTTCTGCTGACATCAGAAACCACTCAAGCTTTGCTCGAGAGACTCTCCATGTATTTATAACCCTGTGGTTTACAGTTTCCTTCCATTTACTCTATATGTGGGTGACCTACCAAATGTGTGCATGACAGCCAGTATGGATCCCTTATATGCCGACAGTGATCTGTCTGATGTTAGGACCCACACTCCAATCAGGTTTGAAAATGTCCTGGACAAAAACATTTATCATGTAGCAAAAACTATAGGAGCTGCCTGCTAAATACTATCCATAGAAACAAAACTATTGGAAAGTGAGGCTGACAAGATAAAAGCAACTTAAGAGTCACTTCAGAGATGAGAACATTTGGGTTTTGCACGATTCTTTGGTTTTCTTTATCAATATATTTCTTTGTTAATAGATTTCTGCTAAGCCCCAAGGCAGAACTTTTTGGGCCATGTGCTCAGCCTTTCCTCAAAGCCAAGTGAAGGCATCATTTAATGAGAGATGCTGCACAGCTGCTACCTGCTCAGGTGACCTTCAGTAATATTATGACTGTGGTTACAGTAGCCTTGTTCTCCTCCCAGTGACTCCATGGGTGTCCTTTCTACTCTTTTTTCATCATTCTGAGTAGTTCCTGCCTTTTTTGAAAGCCATTACCAGCAAACACAAGTTTAAGTAATGAGACTATCAAAGGTCAATGCAATGGTCCTAACAGCTTTTTGGTAGCACACGGAATATGAGGCAAGACACAGCACTGTGTGACTACAGTAAAATCCATATATTGGGCTCTTTGGCTAAGAGGAATGATCTGATTAGCCAGGAATGTTTCTGGCATGCATGTTTGTATGAGCGTGCTCCATCAGCATTGTATCTCAATGGTAAAAATCTTCCCTCATTTACATACAAGTAGAATAATTTTCTAATCTTATCCATAAAATAGTACAGTATTATTCATGTTGAATAAAAGCTTGTTCTTAAACGGGCTTGACAGAACAGTTTCTGTTAACACCTCTTCAAAGGTAAGCTAGGGCTTACAGCAGGAATAGATCAAATGCCACTGGGCCATTTTGTCCTTTGTTAGGAATAAGATTTCTCTAGTTTGTTCATTACATTAAAACACTGCTTAGTTAAAATAATCCCACTCCCTTTTAATTGCAATCAGGCCTCCTGCTTCAAATCTGGCTTAGTTGCTTTGGATCTTCTAGTTGTATCTAGGAGTCTCTTTGAAAGGCACAAAGTTACCCACAGAAAGAGAAGACTAAAGCATTACAGTAAGGTGTAGATGGCATCTGGGTGCCAAAATTCCAAAATTCGGGTTCTGTAAATCCTGACCTGACAAAGGAGCTACTGCAGCTAATTTTTTTCTTTTTTGTAAGTTGTGGTTTCTATGCTGTGAAGAATAAAGTAGCGTTCACTGTAAGTGAGAGCTGGAATGACTGAGCCTACGCCACTCTTGATGTGTGCCCTGAAGCAAGTCATTGCTCTCTCTGCCACACTTCCTTCAATGTACAATGAGCATATTGTGGTACCTTCCTCAGAGCAGGGATGGAAAAATAACCAGTAATGTAAATGTGTAATAAAAATTTGTGATCCTTAATTATACACTTCTAAAATGAGAAGCGTGACGGGACTGGGACCCTTTTGTATACTGATTTTTTTACTACCTTAAAGTTAAGAAACTGTCAAAGAAATTACCAGAACATGAAGATTATTTGTTGTTTAATCTTCCACTAAACAATTGTCAGTTATCAGTTTCTGGATGCAGGTTTACGGGAGAGTGAGCAGCTCTTAGGACTGGGGACCCAAATGTCCTCCAGCTTTGTCAAGAGATTAATTCAAGGGGAGACCAGGAGCCTACACGACCAGCTGCAGGACTGTATGCAGGCCAACAGGAGCACGCACGCCACTCGGTACTGCCTCCAAACTGAAATAATTAAGAACTAGTTTATGACTCATCTCTGATATGTTGTCTCTTCAGTCTGTGCTTCGTTCATAAACAGATGGACTGTAAATATTCATGAAACAAATTTTTCAAAACCAACTCGTAACCTCATAACCAAACACTAACTGGATAAACCTCTGTGAAAATATAATTGAAACAGATCTCTGGATGTAAGTGTAAGAAATATAGAACATGATATAATAAACCCTGACCAGACATTTTTAGAATGGCTTTAGAATTTGAAAGACACTATCAAATGACATAATGGCACTAAATTAACCCGGTTTTGCAATGACATTTGACAATCCTTACTAAATTGTGCTCTATTGTGCACAGGAGGAGATTTAGATTAAGAGTGCTTGGTTTAGAAAAAGATGAAAGAAAATCTGGCCTAAGAAATATAGATGGCATATTTTTACATTTATTTTTATTCATAAGGCAAGAACAAATGGACATTCATAATTATGACAGACTAACATATGCCTGTAATATTTGTGTTGACCTGTAAATTCAATTCTATGACCATTATTTTGTCTGAAAAGCTTCTAATTTTGTTTCTTCTTTCCTGTTTCATTTTTCCACGTTGAAGTAAATACACATTGAACAGTAAAGTCTTTCCATTCAGCAAGAACACTATTAATGAGAAATATGCCAAAAATGGCAATGCCAATCATTCAGTGGGGTTTACTCTAGAAAAACAGGCTGCCTGCAACACCAGAAAACTGTTTCTCCTTGTTTGCATTTGTTGTGAAAGGGCAGAGTTGAGGTAGGCAATGGATGTCCTGACTTCTGGAACTGCTAGAGACCTTTTGACAGAGAAACTAGAACATGACAGATTTTTCCATACTGAGGTCTCTGTAACAACTCATCAGCTGAGTACAGGATTAAGGGTGTACTGCAAAACCTGTTAAGCTCTAAGAAGAATCCATGGGCTTTGTAAATATTGAGAACACTTGTGGGAAGTGTTTGGTATGCAGGTGTTTATTAGTCTTTCTTTGTTTAGCTAAAAAACTATGGCTGATTTGAAAATAATTTTCTAAATGTGTGATTTCCACAGTTTTATTTGTAACCTCCCCATTGTAGGGGTTTATTGATCAGTCATGGGACAGGTCATGATAAAATGCAGAGTCCTGCATTAACAGAAGAATACTGCAGTATTAATATAGCTCAGACAGCAAGCGTGGAAGCGAGCAGGATTAAAAAGTAGGCTCTACTACAGCCTAGTGAAAAGGCCTACCACATTTTGAGTTCTTTTCCCATCTCCGGTAAGGAGCTCAGAATAAATCAGAAACACATCCTGTTCATTCCTTGTCTTCTAGCTCAGGAAGAATAACAAATCATTAGGGGAAAATAGTTTCCTATATATTTAATGGAACAAATTAAAACAAAACAATATACCAGACACCTCTGGAAAGACTTGTAGCTATTGTAATGTACTAAGAAGCTGAGTCTTTTTGGTTCTGCTAAATGATGCAGTCATAACTGATGTATGAATAATAAAATCAGGTCTGGAGAGTACTTAGGTTACCAAATAAGGTGCTGCAACTGGAACTAGGTATAAATTTATTGTGGCCCTAGTTAAAAAATCCAAACAAACAACAAAAAAAACAAACCTGAAAGCAGAGTCTCTGTAGTAGAACAGGAGATTTGAGTTACATTACATACACAAAACATTGACATTCTCATTTTTATAGCAATCATTGCAGCAAGAAAGAAATGCAATATTTTATCTTTAGATGGTATTACTAAAACCAGATATCTTGTTGGAGAGGAACTGCAAGAGTTTACAACCACAGCAACCTCAGTAGTGGCAATTCTAAACTGAAAATAAACAAAGATCTGAAATGTACAAAAATCTCAAAAGGAATATAAAGGCAACTGTTGCACCACAGCATGCAAGAGTTACTATATGGTTATTTCAACATGTACAAAGTACCCTACCATGATAGTATCTTAGACAGGCTTCTGAAACTTTCTAGGGTAAAATTTATTTATGTAGCTTGAAAAATAAAGCACTTAAAATTTAAGAAAAGCTAGATTTAGGCTGGTGTTATAAATGTCATTCTCTCTTTATGCCTACCCAACCTATGGACTAACTGAAGCACAGCACCCCTAGGCAAATAATAGGCTATCATGTAATTGTACACTGTATCATAATGTATTCATGCTAGAAGGCAAAATTAAAGATACATTTACTTTCATGGGAAGAAAAAAGCAAGTAATAATGGTGAAGATTTTAGAAGCCTGTATTTGTCAAGAACAGAGAATTAAAAGGCTTTTAGCAAATGGACTTTTTCTAACTGGTAAAAGTATCACATTGCTGTTCTCCCCAGTTGCAACTCCAGCATTGGTAGCAATAATGGAAGTGATGTTAGAAGTAGGGCTTAAGGCACTGAGGCTCAAATTGCTGTCATCACCAAGGGGAAATGCTACATCTAATTGTAGATTCTCAAACAATCAGCTAGCCTGTTTTACTCTGATGACCCATCAAGATTCGATACTGAATTTAAGTAGGATTTTCTGGAAATAGTCTGTATATAAATTCTTAATGTGACTTCTGGAACACACTGTTCAGATCTTGCCCTCTTTACATTCAGTTTTTGAATTACTTTTTGTAGTATTTTATGGCATTTAACAAAGAACATATTTAATGACCAGAAGATGTAATTTCGTGCAGGTTCACTTTAGTAGAAACACAAGCATGCTGCAATCTGAGAGGAAACTCTCACAAGAGCTTGTATTCACAATTACCTCAGTGTCTCAGTTTCAGAATGAAAATAAGCTAAAGCTTTTCACTCAGCAGGTTTCTGTTCCTCATTCTAGCAGGTAATTAATTTAAATACTAATAAATTACCATCAACTTTTTTCTTGGTCCTGTTGCTGCAATAACAAATCAATTCTCAGTATTATTCAAAGGGTACTTTACAGATACAGATCTACTTATCACCAGAGGCTGGGAGTACTCCGATTGTATATTTTGGTTCACGTTTATTTCCAGTAATAATATTAACTACACTACTCAATAAACTAAATGGCACGAAATTGGAACTTACCTTCTAAAATATGCAATTCCCATCTGCAGCCACTGGATGGACTTATGGAGCCAGTGAATATTTTTTGATTGTAGACAAGATGCACAATTAGGTGAGCAACTGGGAAGAACTTTCCCTTCTGGGCAGTAGGAGAACTCTTCTGTAGAAAAGGCTTGAGCCTAAAAAGCAAGGTACAAGAAGGGATTTTAGCCTCTCCTCTTCAATCAATCCTTATTTTTCAACACAATTAGTTTAAGAAAAACTAGGCTGTGGAAATGAAACAAACAGAGTGATAAGAAAATTAGTTTGTAGGAGAACACACAGGTCAGTTCCAAATGTGATTATTTGGCATTAAAGTTTTAGGGTAAAAGCACTAAAAATTGTACTGAAAAGAAGCTAGGGGTTTTTTGATAGCTCAGTTTGCAAATATAAGCAGCTCATAGTTATTTAAAGTTCTGCCTAATTTTTAAAATGTATGCTACTTTAAAATGCTCATAATCTTTAAGAATAAATTAGGAAAGTATTTGCTTAAGCTATCTTACCTTTTTTTTGAATAGGAACCTTACGAAAGTTTGAGTCACTGTGCATAGTAAGTGTAAAGCAAGCCCTACATTAAGAGTACGATCATCCATGAATATAAAAATTTTATTTCCTTTTTTATTACAGCTGGCTGTTGCAATTACTTCTGAGTATTTTGAGTGTACTATATTTAACTATAGTACGATCTATTTAATGCACTTTTTTAGACCAGTTACCATTTCAGTGTATACAGCAGTGATAAAATATATATGTGATTCCATACCCTGTGTTCTGCTGTTGTGTAGCTAAAAGAAGTAGTAGGCATCAGTTGTAGCAGGAAAACTCAGTAAATCACCTCAAAGAAAGTCCAAGTAAATAGGGTTGCTGTGGGGAGAACTAAGTGAAGTTGGGGAATGGAAGTATACATGTGTGAGCCTAGGAGAAAGAAATGCTGTTGCATAAATCTCCCCATACCTGCTGTTCTAAATCTGTGGGCAGTGACAGTGCCTGACACGGCCCCTTCACTCTCTGTCCGTGGATACACCCCGTTACAGGATCTAAATGTGGATCACATGGTTTTATCATTTTATCTTACTGCCATCACCCGATTCTGTCCCAAAGAATTCAGAGTGGCACCAGACCTAACTATAGTTGAGGTTACTCTGCATGCCTGAATTTCTTTTGTCTTTGTACTGTGAAGGTCATACGCAGAGTCTGTAGGGAGCGAATGTCCTCTGACTCTTTATTTAATGGCATGGGATAGTCTTACTGGGTACCTATTATAGCCAGGATGAATGAGATACAGTTAAAAAAAGCATGTGAGCGGGGAAGGAAGGCTGGGTCAGGTTCAGTGCTACTGTCTACTGCTTTCAGTCCTCTTCTGGAACGAAACATGAAAGGACACTACAGACATGTCTCAGCTAACAACCTCTCCCGCATCCTAATTCACTTCTTAACCATGTACATCAGCAACTCTGTGGATAAATCAACACCTGCAGAAAAATCACTCTGGATCTCACCAATATTTTGCTGCTTTCTACCATATTCTGTAAATTCCTGTTATTTTGTAGAAAAGCAAACAAAACCTGATATAGGGCCCAAAACAAACTAACTTAGCAGCCACATTTAAAGTTATGCATGCACTTCAACACCATTCTAAGTCAGGAGCGGATATCCATGAATTAATTGCCTGCGATGATCACACAGGCCATGGAATAGGATGGAATGACACCTCTTACAATTACAATAATCATGGTGCCCATCACTGGACATGAAATGCGTGCAACGTGTCTCTGGCGTGCCAGGGCTCCTGAATGCCATATGCTGTCCTGACCTCAGATGGGGGAATACCATCTGGCATAGAAGCCCTGCAGTTGGCACTGCAGACTGCAGGCTCCTGTCTCTCCCTCCCCACTTCCCACCCTACCTCTCTGACAATTACAAAAACAGCGATCTTGCAGGAACGAAGCCAGGCTACAAGAATATTGAATGACTGAGTCAGAGGCTAGGAATGGGACGGGCAACTCTAGAGACTGCCTGATATATATAATTCATTGCCTAAAAGCAAAATTGTGACAAATCAGGTTCTCCTGTACCTCTCACTAGGCAATGAGATTCCCTCCCTGTTCTCCCCACTACATACGGTGTCACGTCACAGGTGTGCGCCTCCCTGCTAAAATCCTCCTGGAAAACATCCTACCTCAGCCAAGAACGCTTCCCCCTGCGAAGCCCCTGAGCACAACTTGCTATTCTTGGCTTGTTCTGACCTCCTTTAATTTCCTGACCTTGTTCTGGAACTAGGTGTTGGTCCACTGTTAATCACGCCAGACCGACCAAACAGCAATCTTCTCATACCAGTGCTGATTTAGAAAGCCTTTGCTAAGCTGCTGCACTGGGAATCTTCCACCATACAGAGATTAGGTCACAGACTTCCTTCCAGGGTAGGTGGCACCATGAGCTGCCAGCTCCAAGCTGGGACAGTAAACTGGGTGGGGCAGCATCCTAATATTACAAAGGACAATGTAGAGAGAGCCTATGGAATTACCAGTACCATTAATCTAACCACCTACATAAGCAAATCAAGTGAATCATCTACCTTACTGGTCTATCAAGCCTCAGCCACCCATATGATACTGGATATATAATGGTGCACTGGCTCACATGAATTAGATTTTTAAAGTGCGTCTAAATTACATGTTACAATTCCAGCTACTTAAAGACGCATGCTCAGTTTGGGAGTGGTCCTCCTTCAGACAGAAAATCTAAGCAATTTATTTTTCTAGATGAACCACTGAATATAAAACTGTTTATTCCTACAAATAGAATATTTGTCTGAAGTTCTAAACCCAAAGAATTGCAGGATAATCTCATTATTCTACCACTATGTCAAACCTTGCCATCTACTCTAGGTAGGAAATATGAAGTAAATAGCTATACCTCTAACATTGCTTTTAATTAAAGCTCTGTCAGGCAGTTAGTTGCTAGATCCACAAATGACAAAGCTGATGCAAAGCTCTGAATCTTTTCACTCACAGATTGTTTGGTAAATTGCTTTATTTGCGTTGGATGCACTACTAAAATCATTCAAATTAGTAACCAATCTGTTCCTGTTACTGTACACCTGAAAGTGTAATAGCAAATCTGTCCTATTACAGCCAAATGACAAATATCAGAAAAAATGTTGCCAAGACTGCCTGGTTTGTCTGTGTTGAGGCCTGTGGATTCCCACCTGTTCTGTGCAATGCCACTGCGTATATTATGTCGCAGCACAGGCTAAGCACAGCTTGGAATGCTGCAAGTGTGGGTGACATATGACATTCAATATGAATTCCCCTCACTTAATTAACATCATGTACTTTCTCTGACACACAAAAGTTGTCGTAGCATATTCTTAAAATTTAGAAAATTGGCTTTGATTTCTTTTTGGGCATTCGTGTGTGCCATTCTGAAGAAGTAACAAGATTACAGTATTCACATTGCTCAACCTCGACATTTGAAATGTCTAAACCTCGTGCCAAATTATTTTCTGCATATCCAAAGCGCTTGCATATACTCATGCTGATAGGTATTTCTTATCTCCTGACATTTCAGTGTTGATTTCAGATTAGCTTTTTAAAGGCGTAAAGACTACCAGTACATGTTTCCATGTGTTCTGTAACCTATTTCTACTCAATTCAGAGTTTAATTTCTGCCAGCACACACACAGCCTTTGCTCGCTGAAAGCAAATACCCATGCAAATATGAAGGAAGAAGGAAATTGAAAGGAAAAATAATAATTTGCAATTCCTGAGCAACAGATGAAAAAATTGATAAACCTTCTATCTTGGAGAACAGCTGCTTTTATTTATGTATAATCAAATTCCAAAGCCAGAAGTTGGTAACAACAGACTTCTCTCCCCACCAGCAAATGTGTATCCAGAGCTGGCCAATTAAGTTCATAGGCACACTCAATGAAGCAAGTCCTGATCCAGAGGTAACCCTACCCCTATTTTGCCAGCCTTCGGTGCTTTAAGACTCCTTGTACTATGTCCCAGCTATCCGTGCCTGACTTTGATCCTCACTGCTTTATAATGAAGTATGTCTTTTTATGAATTGGTTCTTTATTTAAACTTAGGAAAATGAGCTGAGAGATGTGAAAGCATGTTACACAGTGTTCTTTTCACTCGGAAATGTGAGTCTCGCACTGCTTGCTAATGTGCAGATTGCATGCCACAAATCCACCCTCACTAGACATCCAATCCAACCCTAATGAGGGAATGGATTCCTTCAAAAGGAGTGCAAAGAACAATGCAAGGCATTAATTTCATGTACCAGTATGCATTGGTATGTACCAATGTGCATACTAATTTCATATACCAGTATGCATTTTCCTTATCCATGATTCAGAGCCTCTGGATGAGCTCAGAGCTAATGGTGACACTGAAAACCAGGGGAATAGTCTTTATACGTACACTTGAGGCAAAGATTGGTGGAAACGGATGCCACAGTTGCATAGGGAAGATGTACATTCATGTGTGTGGTAATTAAAGAGAAATATAGTGGTCTAGCATAAATTACGAAATGTATAGTACTAATAGAACGGAGAAGCATACTGTGATTTTTTTGTAATATATTGCTCCTGCATTAAGGAGTTCAGTGATTTCTAAATATAGCAGTATTCTGTAGCAGCACTACTTAGATAAACTGGAGTGGCAATGTTATTTGATCTAAAAATAGAAAAATGCTTCTCCCTAAAAAATACCTAAAGACTGTAACTGTGGTTTCACAAGCAGCTTAAGGCAACCTAAGTTTGCACAGTCGTGGAAAGCAGCTGTCCTGTCCTCTCCGCATCTTTCTGCTCTTCACTTGCCAGGGCGCTGTGCTGTAAAACACCACCATTCCATCACACAGCCATTCAGTTCCCTGAACAAAGCTACCTTGCATCTGGCCAGCACAGAGAACACTCAAACTCAGTGACAATTTGTACAGAGGTCTTAGACAGCATTTAGGTTAGATATTAATGAGGTGTGAGTGAGTCTGGAATCCAGAGATCCATTTTCATGCTTAAGCTCCTGACACAGGGGATGCCTGCATGCCTCAAACTGAAATCCAAAGCAAGCAGTGAACTGATCAGGAAGCTGCTTGAAGGCACTGTCTTAGGAAGTACTTGCCTACAGTGGGTCAAGAGGGAAATCTCAGTGCAGGGCTGCAGGTCCTCTGTTCCATCTACTTGTGTGTCACCATGCAGAACTTCCAGAAGGAAGTCAGGACAGATCATTGTCCTCTGCTAACGTGATCTAGCAGGGGAGAAGACCATGGTGATAACACTCCGATTTACAAAATGGTGTTAGTCCTTGGTCAGAAGTGGGAAATTTGGCCTAATCCCTTCCTTGGGCAAATGCAGTTAAACACAGACCTCTCTCAAGCGTGCTCTGGTCACCAGGCTAACATTTTGCTCTTGGATGAAGGCTGGAATAAAGTAAATGGTCAGGCAGTTGTAGTACCTGAAGTTGTGCCACTTGAAGAGAAGAGGGAATGTTGGGCTCATTGGGCAAGATAGAAAACACGACACTAATCATTTAATGTGAAAAGAAACACAGAAAGAACACATCTTAATGATATGATGACCAATTGTAGGTATGGGAAACACAGCTATGCATCTGAATGCAGGGGGGAAAAAAAGATTTGCTTTCTTACCTGTGAGCTGCTAATTACTGTCAATTAAAAACAAAACAAAACAAAAAACCCAAACCACAGATTTGTCTTTAAAAACTTTAAAAGTCTGGTCTTTTTTCATGCATCTAGATGGAAGCTGCATGTGTCACACATTAATTTATCAAGCCTGCAGTTTCTACTGCAAGGTAGTACTCACACAGAAGCCCCTACTTCCATCTACGTAAAGTTATGTGAATAACGATGAACGATGACAGGTATTTCTAAAATGTACCTTATGTGACCGTATTTTCACTGTCTCAGCCACAATGCCTCCAGGTCAAGTAGCAGAGATGCATGCCATAGCACCATCTGTCAGACTTTTTGAAAAGGTACAGACATTTCACCATTCCTATTTTTGGGTTCTTCTTTCCTGAATTGTACAAGAGAGTCATGAGGCTATAGAGCAATTTCTACTTCTTTCCCCTCCTTTGGGCTGCAATGATTGCCTTTCATTTTTAAGATGCTTCCAATTGTTAATACCAAGGAGCACAAAATATGTCTTGCTGTTATAAAGACCATAAACAAGGAGACTTCCTGAAATCCTGTGTCATGGGCCTTCTAACATCTTTCCACATACATCATGCACAGAACTTTCATCCTCAGCCTTAAAACCAGTCAAAGCAACCTGAAGACTATTTCAGATTGAACTGTCCTGCTAAACCAGTATCCCTGCTGCTCTTTACCTAAGAGTCTTTTTATGAGTAGCCAGTCAGCTCACCCAAATTCTCAGTTCAAAGAGCAGGAGAATCAGCTACCATGTCCTCACATTTCCACGGGAGCTCTCACATCAACACAGAATATCTCACTTACACGAATTCCTAAGTGCAAGTCAATAGAGAGGATACAGAAGAAGAGCAAGTGTTAGCCACAAACTCTGCTGATGACCAGATTTGTATTGAAAAGACAATCATAAACTGCCTGTTCTAGTTAAAGACTACATTCAGTAACAGAGCTTTGTTTCCTTTTGTTTTGGAGAATGAAGATCAGTTGCAATATGTTGTTTCTAATCCACTTTCATAGCATAGAGTAAGAAGATATTTAAACAGGGAGACTAGGCTGTATCAGCTGCTCTTTGAAGCAGTCTATAAAAAAAAAAATTGCGGCTGCCATAATTAGGTAACACCTGTATTCCTGGCTGTAAAATGTCTGGAATTCAATCAATCAGGTTTGAACTTTGCAGAGTGTTTGCATACGTAGGTCAGTTCACAGTTCTCTGCTCTCTGGACAGACCAAGACAGCATGGCTTATTCCCCTTTGTAGTTAGAAGAGGAACGGGCTTTCTTTCTAAATAAGTACAGCTTTTCTACCTATCTTCTTAGCAAAATTAGCATTAACAGACAGCTTGGGACTCTATGTTTGGTCACTGATTGCAGCCATAAACAGCTACCAAGCCTGCTGCAGTTCTGTTGTATTTAATGAGATAATTTGTGTATTTCAGAGTCCTACATCTTAAATTTAGGCTTACAGCCAATCCATCAGGACAGGAGGAGAAAGACGGACAGACAGCACTCCAAATTTAGCGGCTATGGCTAAAGCACAAGGCAGGACACTGCAAGTTGTTTGCCGTATCTGAGAGACATTTTACAAGTCTAAGTCTGAGAAAGAAACAGAAACTGCTGAGGGTGGCCAGGTGTCTGGCTGGTGGCTGGGAAGCGCTATGGCACCCTAAGAAAAGCTGAGAGGGTATTAGTGATACTGCAGCATCTTAGAACACATGGAAGTGTTTTCTAAAATAATCTGTTTTAGCTGGGCAGGAGGAAGTAAAGGGAGCTGTTTTCTTCTGAATCTGCTGCTCTTGTGAGGGCCTCGTTCTGGTTGTTCTCTTCTAACTGTGATCTACTTCAGACTAGGGAAAGAAGTAGATATAATCAGCTCTATATGGGACTCCTGCAGTTAAGAAATCTGCTATTTCCTGCAGCACAGCTAGAGGCATAGAAAATTTAGCTAAGATGTGAGATTTTTGTGATCATATTAGCAAATATCTAAGTACCACTGAAGACACACGTTACATAAATGGGATGGAATGGAACTACTCACAACTGATTGTAGGAGCAACAGAAGGGAGGAGCACAGGTACAAATTACGACAAACACGGCTACACTGATGCATGGAGGACTGTAGTCTTGTCAGACCAGTGGAAGATTATTCCCCCTCCCCATCTCATTTTGTACAGAGGCAGAAATGGAACTTATGTACCCATGATGATATACCTCCAACTGAGCTTCTTTAAATTAGAAATGTCTCTGATAGCAGAAATAGAACTGATTTTTCATAGGCAAGAATAATTTTTAAATGTTCTTGCAATGAACAACCTTTTTTGTAAAAAATATAAAAATGGTTTTTATGAAATCAAAAGCAGAGTATGAAGGGTCCACAGTGAAAGTATTTCATTTAAAAACTCTAATTGTGCTTCATTTTCCAAGTTTAATTATCAAAAACTGCTAGGATCCTACTAGAAGGAACAGAACCTTTTTTTAATACTAGATCAAATTTTCTCTTTTAATAATTCTTTTCCTTAAAAGAAGAGGCTTTTTTGTCTTCTCATGTGTGCAGCCTTTAATTAGTCTGTTCAGACACAAGCAGTATTAACTAGACTCTGTCACAATTACCCACATTTGGTAGCTAATTACTCCTTGAATAGTCTTAAGGCTACCAGCAATTTTAGTACAATTGGCAGCCTAGGGCCCCTAGGAGCTGTTCCAGCAACCAAGAATAGCTGGAAGAGGGAGGCGGGCCAGCCATGACCCTTTCTCCTCAGCCACAACCTAACATATCTACTACGCCAAAGGCAAGAGCAACACAGAAATGAAAATATTCCCAAGTGGCTAAATGTGCTCTCTTTATGGCCTTTTTAAACTAATGGAGTAGCATAAAGGGACTATGGGGAAATGGAAAATAGGACCTTTTAAATGCTAAAGCATTGGCAGGACTACTAATGATTTTTCAATTTTGCAATGTTCCATTAAAACAACAGTACAAAACATGTATATGGGATGAGATTCTGACACAAGACTTATTCTAGTGTAATTTTATTCACTGATGCCTCATATTGCAGTAATTTACATCACTGCAATATGAGTGCAAGTGGGTATAAAACGCTGACTTGATTTAGTAGCATTTCATATGCATTTTACACAGGTAGAAATGACTTCACAAGGGACACAGCAGTATCTGTGATTTCAGTAAAATGATTCCTGCTGTACACTTGTGTGACATCAGTGTCAGACTAAAATTAACATAAAAATTTAAATGAGAACTTCAGTTTTAAATACACTATTAATTCAGATTCTATTCCACAAGAGTGGTGCTTTGCAAATTCAGCAGTATTGGGTTTGCAAAGAGCAAGGAATTCCTTTTAAAAAACTTCACAAGGTTAGGAGGGATCCCTTTCTAAGTGTTTCTGTAGCTACATCCTCACTGAAGAATTAGCTCATTACCTCTGCTTTTCCTGATCCCTTCAATTTAGGCTAGTATTCCCACCAAAAAAATCATTAGTTATCCATCAGATTCTCAAAGGGAACTGACTCTTCTTGCATTACATGACCATTTGATCTGGTGCAAGAGAACTAGTGCCAGCACTTGATGTACACAAGTTTGGGGGAAGTGTAGAACTGGCTCTTTCCACTGGCTGCCCGTTGTTACTCTGGATTAAGTGTATGGTAAAACTGCACCTCATTCAATGCCACACTGGAAACTATTTTCTACTGAACTGTGGAGACCATGAGAATTGACAGAAAATGTTGCAAGATTATTAGCCCTCAAGTTAGCAGGTATCCATAGTGCAGAGTTGGCAACTACGTTCTTTTAATTTAACCTTTAGCTTATCACTGCTGATGAGCAAACTGATACGAGTATACCTATGGATGTGTCAGCATTGCTGAGGCTGACTATAAGACAGACACTGGACTCTAAGAAACAGCAATAGTTTAGCTCAGCTGTCAGCAGCAACACCACAAAGCTGTAAGTTTGAAGACACATTGCCTTTGGCAGCAATACTGACTTAAGGTACTTCCAACAATTTTTCCTTCCTTCCTGCCTGTCCTGTTCTCTTGACAGCCATATGACTTTTATCAACACAACTATCTGTAAGGCTACACTGCGAATCAGGTCCAGGGAATTAAACAGGTATTATAGAAAAATTCTGAAAAAAAGGCAGTTTAACCTGAATTAGTCTCACGATTCAGTTCCCAAACATACACATAAACAGCTGTGTTGGCACAGCTGAAAGGGTGTCAGGAACAAGCAGCTGGCAGTTGAGGTGGGTCCTGGGAACGCCTTAAAACAGGCTGCTGCTGGGAAAAGTGTACATGGAACAACACCTTTACTGTGTCCGTTTTGGCACTGCTTACTTGCATGTGCATTGGCCACTTCCAGGGCTATGGTCCATGACTTCATGTACTGCAATAAGTTGAGACACCAGTAATCCTTTCCCAATGTTTGTGAGGGAATTTGCCTGTCCTTCTGGAAGCAGAGCGGGGATTGGAAAAACAGCAGTGTTCTTAGCACCTGATTGCAAATCACCAGCCTAAGGGAAAACAAAAGTAAAACATATCAAATCTGGGTTCCACTGAAGTACACATACAAATCTTGACCCTCCTGACTAACTACAGCATAAGATACTCCTCAGTTCCTCAGTGGGAGCTATGCTAAGACCCTACTATAGAGTTCTGATTTATAGAAACTAAATGTTTAGCAATAAAAGGAGGGCTAAGGACAATCTCCATCCTTTATTGGATGTGGGGGGAAACATAGTGACAAAGGATGAGGAAAAGGCTGAGGTACTTAATGCCTTCTTTGCCTCAGTCTTTAATAGTCAGACCAGTTGTTCTCTGGGTACCCAGCCCCCTGAGCTTGAAGAAAGGGATGGGGAGCAGAATGAAGCCCCCATAATCCAAGGGGAAATGGTCAGCAACCTGCTACACCACTTAAGACACACACAAGTCTATGGGGCCGGATGGGATCTACCCAAGGGTACTGAGGGAGCTGGTGGAAGTGCTCACCAAGCCACTTTCCATCACCTATCAGCAGTCCTGGCTAACCAGGGAGGTCCAAGTTGACTGGAGGTTAGCAAATGTGATGCCCATCTACAAGAAGGGCTGGAAGGAGGATCCGGGGAACTACAGACCTGTCAGCCTGACCTCAGTGCCAGGGAAGGTTATGGAGCAGATCATCCTGAGTGCCATCACGCTGATCACAACCAGGTGATCAGGCCCAGTCACCATGGGTTTATGAAAGGCAGGTCCTGCTTGACTAGCCTGATTTCCTTCTGACAAGGTGACCCGCTTAGTGGATGAGGGAAAGGCTGTGGATGTTGTCTACCTAGACTTTAGTAAAGCCTTTGACACCGTTTCTCACAGCCTTCTCCTGGAGAAACTGGCTGCTCACGGCTTGGACAGACATACTCTTCGCTGGGTAAAAACTGGCTGGATGGCCAGGCCCGAAGAGTTGTGGTGAATGGGGTTAAATCCAGTTGGCGGCCGGTCACGAGTGGTGTTCCCCAGGGCTCAGTACTGGGGCCAGTTCTGTTTAATATCTTTATCAATGATCTGGACAAGGGGATCGAGTGCACCGAGTTTGCAGACGACACCAAGTTGGGCAGGAGTGTTGATCTGCCTGAGGGTAGGAAGGCTCTACAGAGGGACCTGGACAGGCTGGATCAATGGGCTGAGGCCAGTCGTATGAGGGTCAACAAGGCCAAGTGCCGGGTCCTGCACTTGGGGCACAACAACCCCAGGCAACACTACAGGTTTGGGGAAGAGTGGCTGGAGAGCTGCCCGGCTGAAAAGGACCTGGGGGTGTTGGTTGACAGCCGGCTGAATATGAGCTGGCAGTGTGCCCAGGTGGCCAAGAAGGCCAATAGCATCCTGGCTTGTATCAGGAATAGTGTGGCCAGCAGGACCAGGGAGGTGATAGTGCCCCTGTACTCGGCACTGGTGAGGCCGCACCTCGACTCCTGTGTTCAGTTTTGGGCCCCTCACTACAAGAAGGACATTGAGGTGCTGGAGCGTGTCCAGAGAAGGGCAACAAAGCTGGTGAAGGGGGATGTTTAGCTGGAAGAAAAGGAGGCTGAGGGGAGATCTTATTGCTCTCTACAACTACCTGAAAGGAGGCTGTAGCAAGGTGGGGGTCGGTCTCTTCTCCCAAGTACCAAGTGATAGGACAAGAGGAAATGGCCTCAAGTTGTGCCAGGGGAGGTTTAGATTGGATATTAGGAAAAATTTCTTCACCGAAAAGGTTGTCAAGCATTGGACCAGGCTGCCCAGGGAAGTGGTTGAGTCCCCATCCCTGGAGGTATTTAAAAGATGGGTAGATGTGGTGCTTAGGGCTGTGGTTTAGTGGTGGACTTGGCAGTGCTGGGTTAACGGTTGGACTTGATCTCAAAGGTCTTTTGCAACCTAAACAATTCTGTGATTCTATGATTCTATTCTATGCCCATGTCCAAAGCACTGCACAAAATCCCCTCTAGCTGTAAGAACCAGAAGGCTTCCCAAACTAACTCTATGGTGTCCTGACTCACAATTTCCTGCCCTTTGTGCTCCCCTAACATCAGAGTCCAAGACTGGAAGAAGAGACAAGAGCAGCAGATTCTGAAGAAGAGACAAAATTACCTCCTAAAATGGTCCTGGTCATGGATTGGATGGTAGGATAGACAGATTGTAGGACAGACAGAATAGATATTGTGAAAAAAAATTCATAACGAGGGTAGTGAAACACTGAAGCAGGTTGTCCAAGGGGGTCTATTGACTCTCCATTCTTGGAGATATTCAGAATTCAGCAGGACAAGGCCTTGATCAACCTGATCTCATATGGCCCTGCTCTGAACCGAGCCTGGCCCAAGTGACCTCCAGGATCCCTTTAAACTAAATTATTCTGTGATTCAGTGACCAAGGAGCACCATGTGCACGACTCTGACGAACTCTAAGCACAAAAGGCAACCTGGTTTAAACTGGGTAATGCTCAGGATTAATTCCAAACAGCAATCAAAGCAAACTCTCAGCCTATCCTTTTATCACTTATCTGTTTCCCCAAGCTCTTCTTTCTTTCTCTCTTGACCTTCTCCTTTCTTAAGGTATTTCATAAGGTCACCAAAAAATTTCTTTTTTTTAAAAAAATTTAATTCCCCACTTAAGTTTGGCATGTAAGCACTAGATATAATACAGGTGGTTTTGAGGAACTCAGAGCCTAGAATTAAAACCTGAAAGGTGAAGAGTTACTGTTCAATTTTCAGTTTTTATAGTAGCAAAGAAGGTGTTGATTTTGGTTTTTGAGTCTCTTTCCAGATTGTGGAGATCGTTGTCTTTTCCCATCTCTTATTTCATATGCTTTGGAAATGAAGGAAATGTCCATAGCTCTGATACTGTTAATAGTTGCATCAGAGCAGTGAGGGAAACGGGGGCTTGTTTGTGGCACAGGGTGTGTTCTCACTCTTTCTTCGTACTGCTTATAACAGTACGGAGCACCTGTGAAGCCTTGACACAGGGAAAACAAGGCCATAACTAAGTGCAATTCAGGAATCATTTAGAGGGTTAAAACCTTGGAATAGGTATAAGGCTTTGATTCATGTTGCCAAAAAGAAAAAAAAAATCCTTATTTACAAGAACATTATGATACTCATTTTCTGTAAGGCTGGAAGGCCTTAGAGACCTACTCAGGAAATCAGGAAGTGGTTTTGCCTTGCATTAGAGCCTTTCCAAGCATTTTTTGTTTTGGGGAATTTCTTTTGCTGTCATCTGTGGGCAACTCCTAAGTTAGGTGTGCCATTATCATTGCTGTGCAATGAGACTTAAGCACACTGGGAGTTAACAGCATAACAATTATAATAATTGTATATAATTATAAATTGTGTTGTGTAAAATGTTTCTGTGCATTTTGCCTTACGAGTGCAATGTAAGGTTTTTTTTTTAAAAAAGATTTATATCTAAAAAAGGCTAATTAGGTTCTTACCGATTAAAAAAATGCATTGGTAAGGCTTTATAGACATTACTGTATAATGATGAGTTATTTCTTGTGTGATCAAAATGTTCTTACTCATACACATTTTGATGATAGGGCATGTTCTCTGGGAGCTGATATGATTGGCATGGGAGCATAAAGAATGGTGGCTAGTTCACTGCAGAAACTACCAGCAAATGAGCTGGCTCTTACAGGTCGTCATTTGAAGCCACCATCATTTTAAGCACGTGTTAAGAACGGGCAGTCACCTAGAGGGCTGAAGAGAGAACTTTGAATGAAAGAGGGAAAAAAGTTTGTGGCTTCCTGGCTTATTGCTGGGAAAGAAACTGCCATTTGGAGCACGTAAGGATGACAGTAACTTAAATAGAGGTAAGCAGCATTCACAAAAGCTAATCCACATCACAAAACCTATCCACATGACATGTTAAGAGCACCAAATTACAGGAATGAAAATAAATACTATGTGTACACAACATCATATTTACACCAATGTCTTATAATGATAAGAGCAATGGTTCTTAACAAACTCTTCTACAGTGCAGCTTACAGCCAGAGTATTTCTTTGACAGAAGACCAGAGAGCAACAGGGATGTTGGGAGGAGGGTGAGCAGGAAGGAAGAGGAACACAGGACTATGTCCATACCTGAGGGATCAAGTTTCTGTGTACCAAAGATCCCTTGGAGACACAGTTATGCAAGCATTCCTCAGTCACACCACACTAACTATTCTCATCCACATCATCCATGTCCAAAATGGAAGAGTAAGTTGTCAAAGTCTTTTAAAAATATCCTATTTAGTTTGAATTCTGATAAAGGCCCGGGCCGTATCAGTTCTCTTCTTTTTGGATATCTTCATGTCTTTTGCTCTAATGTGATGTTGCACGAAGCCTGCCTGTGACCCAGCTCAATTCACAAGTTCCCTCAAAAAGTTTGAATTCTAGTCTTTCCTGTACTTTTGCCTCTTCCATAGAGCAAGAAGACGTGGGACCTCAGCACAGCACTTATGGGAAGCACAAAGGAGAGCTAGAGCAAAATGCTGAATCCTAGGGTATGCATACGTAGAGATAGTAAACCTGGCTGTAAACTAGCATTTTGACATTTAATCCAACCACTGTGACTTCGGAGTGGCAAACAAAAGCAGGTTGTTTAGACAAGTGTGGAAGCCATGTGCATGGCAGTTGGGGGAATATAAAAAGAATTTCCTATGTAGGTACAGTTACATGAGTATTATAATGAAGTAGCAGTATATGATGAAATGAATGATGATATTAATAGTTAAAGATATTACACAAATTTGCCATTATTTTATAAGAAATTACATCAGGAGAAATCACACGCATATTTTTTTCACATCACTCTCGTTCCCACCTGGTTTACCACAAATTAACTGGACCAGTCGTTCAAGGAGATCAGACCCTCCTTGTAGTACCTGGGCCAAGCATAACCAGTAGGCTTCAATAGCTTCTTTGCTTTAGGATGTGTGGTAACTCCTGAGTCTCTGAGCATTCAAAAGAGCCTATATCTATCTAAGAGAATGCCTCCGTAATGTCTGCTGGTCAGTAGCTGGACCCATTCAGTCCCAAGTGCACTGTAATCACACGTAGGATGGCTGTTGTTTCTCTTGCAGGTGGAAGTCAAATACACAAATCACATTTCGGATTAAGTATCTACGTATGTAGCAAGCTGCTATGTATCATCAGAGCTTAATTTAGTATATTTAATCAACTTTCTCTTGGAAGTGTTTTCTATTGATGAGCTTTTACAAAGCATCACTTTTTGCAAAATTCAACCCCAAAGCATGTTTTAAGTTCTCTTCTCTTCTTGTATACATTTAGTACTTGCATATAATGTAATGTGATTACAGTTAAAATAGCACTGCTAGTACAGATTACATCGGAACGGTCATGAGCCCAAGCCTGTGTCTAGAGTAAATTATGTGAGTGCTTTGTATGAATTGAATAGTGGTATGCTGCCAAGAGCCTAGGTTATTCCTCCGCAGGAAACTGTATTAAAAATACCAATGTCTCAGTACAATCTGGCCCCATTCTGAGAACAAACATAAGCTTTTAAGAGGCGGTAGTGGTAGAAGAAATAGTAGTAGAACTTATTCCCTGGAATGGAAGTACAGGTATGGTCTTACCTTGAGTTTGTCAGGAATAATCCTTCTTTCAGTTTATCCCACACCGCCATGCCCTTTTGCTAGGTCTGCTGTAAGTTCCCAGCTCCATTTGTTTTCATACGCTATGTAGTTTGGAGGAAAAAAAAATTTAGTGGCAGTGCCAGCTTTCATAATCCCTGCTATTCTTCAGTTAAATCAGTGCCATGGGCTAGTCCACTATGCACCCAAAAAATTGCTGTGCTAGCCTAGTAAAGACTGCAGTGCAGGTGGAGAAATGAGTAGCCAGGGTTGCCTGAACAATGTTAAGCAGTACTGTCACTGAATGTTGAATTGCAGTCGGTTACAATCCCTGGCCAAAGACAGACAATACTGCAGTGACAGAAGTAAATTCATAAATTCTAATGGAATTTAAATGACAATTAACAAAATCCCAACAAAATCTTAAATAACCTTAGACAATTTTATATCAAAGTTAGTAAAACCTGTACACACCTACTGATGGATTCGACCCTTCGACTTAGGAAATCTCAAAAATCATCTGGTTCACACTGTAATGTTCTTGTTTACTATCTTCACCTCCAGTAACTACTGTCATGACAACTCATCTTCAGAATGAAATGCCAAGGATCCATAATATGACACAGCACCTGCATATTTAAAAGAAGAAACATGGTGGGAAGCACAAAATCAAATTCTTTTTCTTTCATAATATGGGCCCAAACCTAACCCCATAATTTCAAGGCTTATGTTCCTAATTATCATTACGACTCATTTTTTCCCATCTCATTATTTGTATTTATACATGAGCACACTTGAGATTTCTATACAAATCACATTCTGAAACACTTCTGTATTTGCCTAAGGTGTAAAATATAATTTGAATTTGTGACACTCCCCTTCTTTCCCTCTGAGGAAAAAATTGTCAGTCTATTTACAGCTAATCAGATATAGACATGCTCTGACTTGAAAAAGATTTGTCTAAGGACTACGTAGGGTTCACAGCATATTAGGGTGGTAGGCTATCATTCTGTGAGATAGTAAATAGCTTGAAGAAATAATTTTGTCCCAGGAGAGTTCCTATCAGATGAGATATTGTCTGTTTGTACCACTCTAACTTTATGCTGGATCAGGCATAATTTATCCTCCTCAACTGACAGAAAGCTGGCATAAAATCTGAATAAGCACTGTAACATATGCTCTGGCTGATTCGATAAAAATGCAGACATGTGCTCACGCCAATACAGATCAAATTTTTACTGCCAGGAAACGCAACATGCACAGATTTTATATTACTTAATGCAGAACTACAGCCTTATATTGCTTCATTTTTTTCTGCATATTAATTGATTTTTAATTACTTTAATATGGGCACAAATAAAGAGTACAGGTTTGTTTGAAATCTCCCTGACAAATACTTGTGTGGAGTAAGACTACTGTAATATATTGGTTCTCCAAACACAATCTCCAGACAGCATGAATGTCTCTTTCACAACACTGGCAAGCATGATTTTGTACCTTGATGGTCTAAACTAAAATTAATTTACCTAAGGCAAAAGAGGCTGTAACAGCCCTCTGTAAAAAAGACGTTGGACTGGCAATATATCTGCACCACTGGAGATACACTCATGTGCAATGCAGAAATTTTTGTGTTATTTTTCACCTCTTTGCAGCCTCTAACAGCACCGGAACAGAGAAAACGGGCTACTCTGATTTTTCGACAGGAAATAGTCCTGCACAAGCTTTATGCTGTGTCTGAACTCTCATGCACACCTTGCGCTGTCTGCATAGCTGAATCCCTAGTCAGCACAAATTGCTAGAAGTACCTGATTGCTGTTACCATTGGAGGAAAAGTTTAGTCTCTAAAGACTACTTCTGTGAGACTGCATTGAACATAGATGTTAACAGGAAAGTTCCCAAATCCTTACTTGTGTTAAAGACAACCTCTCTCTCTGACTCTCTCCAGGCTGTTTCTGTCTAATGCCCCTTCAGCTTTCAACTCTAACAAACTGATTTTTAAATTATAATATTGTATTGCTTCTTTGGAACGTGGATTTCCCATTTAGATTCAGCCTGGTCATTATTCAAAATGAAAAGGAGGAGATAGGGGTGCAAAGAGATAACATATGGATACATACACACTAAGCCTGCTTTTCCAGTGTCTTCTGTTTTATTTAGTCATACGCACCACTGCTGGGTGAGTGCAAAAGCCAGGTCAAGGGCTCCTATTTCGATTTCTTAGTATTATACACTTACTTTCAACAGGTTTTAATAACAAAAGATTTGCAAAGTATTCTAGTCTAACTCACATGTTGCTACAGCATCTAAAAATTTGCCAGGAATGTGCTGAGGAAAGTGTGTATTTAGCAGCAGGTTGAGCTTTAAAAGACTTCAGTCCCTTCCCACTCAACCTCCCTCTCCTCGGGTAGCGCAGGCTAGCTTGGCAGGCATGATCCTGCTCATATGATACAGTAGCAACCATGTGACTGAGCAGCTCTGTCATCGCAGTGTAGCTGCACCTGACCCCTGACTGAGTAATGTTATCATCATCTACCATATGTTTGGTGGTCTTTATATCCGTCTCTTCCAAGGGGAGGGACGTAAAACACAGGCACTGGACCGTTTTGCTTACACAGCATTTTGGTTTGTTTGGTGCTTTCTCTTTTTGTGGCAGTACAGAATAAAGGTTCGTATCCTTATAATATATAAAAGATGAATTGGAATGAGAAAACTAGTTACTATTACCCTTCACGAAAATGTTCCCTGTAAAATATAAGGGTCAGGTTCACCTGCTCGAGAATACTTCAGTAACAAGTAAACCTGCCGGCTTAACAGGTTTACAGCTACTTTTTTACGTGAAGTAGAAACTCTGATTCTAGCTTCAGACACTTTCAGACTGATGTGTATGGTGAAGAGAACATAATCATAACAGAAGGATTACATTCTTCTTCTTTCCAGTTGTCCTTCAAATCATTAAATATTTAATGTATTTATTATATGCAAAATAATTACATTCCTCTCATCACAGGATGCTGATTATTCCCAAACGGATATGGCTGTCTCTTCTCACATAAGGCTTGCCTTCATAATCTAGCATAGGGAGTACTCCCCCACAAAAACAGTTGGGCCCATAATTTGTCCTCCCAAAAGATTTAATGCCTGCATTAACCAGAAGAAATATAACTCTAATTCTGAATGTCTTGAGGAATCTGTTCACACCTATGTCAAAAACACTGCTTAACAGTGGCAGGCACTTATGAGACACTAGACAAACTGGAACCTTATTCAGAACCAGTGGCATTGCTTGTAATGGGTTAGAAGTTGTTAACACACTTGGGTAAACCTCATTTACCTTCTCCTGACATTATTTTAGAAGCAAGTCCCAGAAAATGTGGGGCCTGCACAGAAAAATCAGCTATGTCCTTAGCCACTGCTGAAGTAGAACATGCATTTGGAAGGCAAGACAACCACTTCCTTTTATACTACAAACAGTTTAAGCAAGTTTGTGACATACTTCATTTTGCACCGTTACTTGAGAAACTGAAAGTGGGGGTTCTGGTAAGGTTTGGATCCTGTAAACTTTTGCTGAGTTGTTTTGAGCTGACTTGCACTTCTGGGAAGCATCCATACCTTTCACAAGAAATTAGGAAGACTAAAACTAGAAAGACTATACGTATTCAGATGAGGCCATTTTAGGGAGCAATTTATTGCTAAGATATAGGGTGGGGTTTTGGCTAGAAAAATGCCCTGGAACATGCCATGCACATATGTTATAAGGCTTTATAGAGGCCTGCAATGCTTATTCTTTAACAAGCTTTAGGTTAGGTGACTATAAATTTGTACAGTAGTATAGTGCCAGATTAATGGTATGGATTGCACGGGATAAGGGTTGATTGCTTTTTTTAATTACATGTCAAATTAAACATAAATCTTGGTGTGCACTTTTTTGCGAGCACGGGATGCTGTTGTATCTGATCTTACAGATTGGTTGCTTTACTCTTCTTTAAAATGTTCTGGCATAACAGCCATTTCTTTATGACTAAGTGGACAACCAGTGTCTAAATAAACTAACAACTTTATTAATATTAGAAACATATAAAAGGAAACGTTTAAGAAAAATGCTATCAAAGCTTCTGTCGGCTAACAAAAAATGGTTTTTAACTACCTAGTACGGTTTGGCATGCCAAGTGCAAACTAAAGCTGAAGTGAAATCTGTGAAAGTAAAGTCTATAAATGCACTGTCGTAATTTTTATGTGTTCAGTGCTATACTATACAGGCTATTGCTCAGGGACCTCATCATTAGTCTTTATAGAACCTGTATACGGACATAAACTTTATATGCTGGAAATTATTCATTACCCTTCTAACAAGCACCTTCTTTCCTCATTTTTTCTCATGCCATTAAGTTGTCAGAGTTTCTTATCCCTTGTTCCTGTTGTACCTGCAGCAAGTCCTAGAATTTGGTGTTCCTCTCTTGCGTCTCCACAGTGATGTCACTGGGAATGGGATGCACTTGTTCGCTATCTGTAGCAATGTCTCAACGGCAGTCTCCTAACTGGCCTTTCCATACTCAGAGTACCTGCAAAATTAGAGAAAGATAATTCATTAATCAGAAATTCAAAAGAAAAATGTTGTCTAGCTTCTTTGTGATAAAGGCCCCAGTTTACAAATTTTAACACAATGGCTATGCTGTCTTTCTAAGCAAGGAGAAGGTATTCTGTTCCAGTAGAGGAATTTCTTCAGCCAATGAAAAGAAGATTTTGTAGACCCTGGTGACAATACCATGTATCAGTGAATGTAAGTGTTAATAACAGAAGTGACCCAGCAAAATTCACCTTATTAACTAAACAAATCAACCAAAATTCTGGCTGCATAATAAATTTGTAAGTATTATTTATTAGAAAGCGGCAAAGGCTAACGATGAGTTGCTGATGTAACTGCTGCTACTTGAAAAGTATAATTTGGCTGTATTCTGCAACTTCCTCTCCTTTCCTCATCAAAAATAGAAAAACAGAAAAAGCAAGGGCAAAAACTGAAAAACATGGACTTTGCCACAGAGGACTTCAGCAATTTACTCCTCACTATGAATGCTTGCCAAAGAACAGGAGCTGCACGTGTGCACAGTTTTCACACACCCCCCTCCAAAAGAAGAAGAAAAAAAAAAATAAAAAAGACTTACAAGGACAGACTGACTTTTGGTGACTTTGAACCCTGACACATTTTGTCCATTGAAGAGGTCTATTATCAGTAGCCTAAGTTACGACTTAACTCTATCTCAGTTTCCCATTATGTGTGAATGATGTAGTTCTACAGATTGCGACAACACACTAAAGGAAAGGCATCTAATCGTATGAATGGTCATGTATGCCTATTTAAAATCATTAGGTCACTACTATGACACATTTACACCTGGTTGTGTATTTACCATTTCCCCCCCTCAACAATGATGTGGACTTTGGGATGGAAGAGAGGCAATAAACTTCTGCATAAGCTGCTTAAATGGCTTTTGCCCTTAACAGCAGCCAATCTCTCTAGGAAAAACAACACAGCAACAGATAACGGCTAAAAAATTTACATTAGCTTGAAGCATTGGTTCCTTCACTTTGATCCTGCAGGGGCACCTCTGAATTCATTGCTGAAATCTCCTAGGATAGCTAGCGACCATTTCTGAAATGAATCCAAAACTGGGGTATGTAGTCTATTTCCCACCACTACTTATCAAACACAGGTCTGCTTCTATGGTCAGCTACTATGAACCATTGGCTTGTCAAAACAGGGGTTCATTAGCTGTCTCTCTGAACAGTACTTTGGAATAGTCCATAAAAAAAAGATTGTGATTGAAGACTGAATAGAATGTAAAATGCCTCAAAGACTTAACGGAACTGAGATGGAAAGGTGGGTAAGCAGGACAAAGAGATAAAAGAATGTAGAACAGGAGGAATCCCAGTAGTGGCCTACTTCTGTCTGTAGCTCACAGCTAGCAGCGTTGTGTATCAACACTAACGCTTAGAGAGGGAACAGCAGCTGAGGTATACACCGGGGGACAACCTAGCAGATGATGATTGTGGTGAACCAAGGAAACTACCATAGGAATTTTTAACGTAAGTGATATCATGCTACAGAACAAAATGTACATGTAAACACAGCAGTATCTTATAAAGATAATCCCAAGACAGAGTTAAAATGCAAAAAAAGCATCAACTGAAATTAGGCTAAATTAGTATTAGTTTTAAAACTAAATGAAAAGTGTCTATGTTAGTGGTGTTTCCTATGGGGGAAGCAAACAAACACACAAATCTAGCTCTTTTTAAAACCAAGACAAGGTTATTGGTATTATCAAAGCTGTGAAATTAAAGCCACTGGAAAAGCTCTCATTGACTTCATGGGAATTAACTATATCACTGCACAGATAAACATAATTTGGTTACTTAAGTGCTTGTTTTGCCAGTGTTCTAGTAAAATACACACGATACAGTTCTGCCCAGTATGCAAAAGGTCATACCTGTACGGTCGAGAACTGAGTTGGAAGAATAGAAATACTAAAATTATTTGCAGTTGCATTAAGGAGTTCAAATTATTTTCTGACTTTAATTCCACATTCTACATATACTGGTTCATTACCTACAGTGCCATACACTACTACTGCTAAGGCAAAAATACCCATATCTGAGTTCATGAACCACAATGTACCAGCAAATAGACTCCTTCCCAACCCTCTAGACAGGTCTTATCCCCAGTCTCCTTGCTACACTCATGTCTGTGTAACTTGCTATTTTGTCTTCTTTGTGTTCCTTCATGGAGACCTGCTAAAGAATATTCTTCTGCAGGTCTTGCATAGCATCCACACTTTCTGCAGACATATCCCACAATACAGTGAGGTTATATCATCTATTGATAGGCCTGGGCATTTAGTATTTGTCCTGGAACCATCTACAGTCAAATATGAAAACATAGTTACTTAGTGTAGGAGCGTGCCCTATTTATACTGAAAATCTTCCTTCTTCCTTACAGATGGCTATGCCCAAAGGCCTGCCTGGGTACTTTCTCTGCTGTTTCACTACAGCCTAATTACTGCAGTTCTGAAATCACCGTTTGAAAACACAGCCGCATACATACGGTTGCAAATATCCCAAATAAGTTGTTTTGTTAGAAACCTGCCTTTGCAAATGCATTGGCATATGTTTTTTGAAAATGTATCTCTAGCATACAAGTCAGTAATTTACTTGACCAGATTGGGAATAATATATGCCAGAGCCACTGTGAGACCAAGAGCTGAGAGCCAGAGTAACCTGAGCTTTCCATCTTTGAAGGAAAGCTGTTCTCAGCTCCTACACCAAGCTGAGCTCCAGTTGCAGCAAATCTACGTCTGGCTCTGTAGCAAGGCACCACCAGTTACTCATCTGGTCAGCACTTGACCGGTGCTCACAGGTTTCTGCTGGTCCCAGTCTGGACTACAGAGACTTTTCTGTGAAGCACACCATTAGAGAGAGTAACTTCATAATGGCTGAACAAAAGCAAACTGTTTTGTTAGAGATTAACTTAATCTAGTTCTGCGATACTATGACCAGGCATTTCAGATATCATACCATTTACAAAGACTAAGAAATAAGAGTAGACTTTTTACCAATGAAAAATTGAGCCCCATACCAGCAACTATGAAGAATATTAACACTGTCCCAGCCAAAACCAGCACAATGGGTTGATAAGCATTTCGCTATACTGCTATTCATCCTGTATTTTCAAATTTTTGAAAGAAATTTCTGAATAACTTGTATGCGTTCAGCATCCCTTCATTAAAAAACCCTGTGACATGATATTAAAAAACTTTAGATAGGTCTACATGTAGCACTTAAATATGAAATAAAGATGTGTTAAGGAATGTAAGCAGATGCTATTTTGAAATAAGACATCAAGCATTACATTGACCTCAACAGTAAGCATTTCTGAGCTGTATCAGCTTAAAACAAAACCGTCAGTGCATCCCGTACATTAAGCTGGGTTTAAAAATATCCAAAATCAATGGAGCTGATTGATTGTTCTGATATTCCAAATTTACTGAGACATCCCTGCATTCCTTCACACACAGTTCACCTCCTAATCTGTCCTGAACATAGCTTGTCTTTGCGTGATAAGAGATGTTTCTTCAGCTTCCAAATCAATGGAAAATAAACTTGAGCCATGATAGTGGCTTGTATCAGAGTTCAATTTCTGTTTATAAAGTTGTGCGCTCATTGTGCTTTTCACTGAGTTCAGTCTTCTATTCCAGAGACTGTAATAAGCAGTGTTTGAAAAGAAAAAGTAAAGAGCATAACTCTGAGTTGAGGCGTTCACCTCCTAATGGAAATGTCATCCAGAAGCATCATACCTGCTTCTCTCTAAAAAAAAAAAAAAAGTTAGAGAATTATTTCATATGTGGAGCGAAAAAGTAGGTGGCAACTGATCTATTTGTGAAATTCCTAGGACAAAGGTGCAATAGTCAGTATATCTGACACATTGCAACACAGAAGGCTCTGAAGAAGAAAATGTATACCGATGTAGAAAAACATTGCACATCTAACACCAGTGAGCAAATGACTTTAAAAGATACTACTGTTCTTTCCTTGTTGCTAGAACAAATCATGTAAGATATGGCAGAGAGACTGCTATGAAAGTTAATGGCTATTAACCTCCAAGAACTAGAGGATCAACAGGTAACAATAGATGAGACTGCATATGAATATAGCAATACATTATTCATTTTCTAGGTATTCTTCAAATTTTGTTAGGTAAAAAACCCTATAAAATTAAATAATTACTCAAGAACAACAAAAGCTATAATATATGTAATTAGGAACCTGGTAATATTCTTTCATATATGTTTTTTCAGGGCTCACTAAGCTCTTTATGGGAAAACTGTGATATGCAGGTATTACTACTTTGTTTGCTCTTCAGATCAAATCCAAACGAATGAATTATCTGTGCATTAATTTCAGAATTTGGAAAATTCTGAGATTTTTTTTCACAGCCAACCTAGAATACCTGATTTTCCTTTCACTCCTCTAATCATATTGCTGTAATTACACCACCGACACTCGCAATTATATACATTAGCAATACCTGGGCTCCTCAATCATGATCCAGATCTATGGCAACTGGCTGTCAATTAGATCAAATTAAGATTTGTTCACACCAAAAGAACCACCAAGAAGTGCACAGAAAAAACAGTAGAAGCAACACAGTAATGCTAAGGAACTTTGGGGGACCCTGTACCAGTTGTAGGAAGTTTATAGAACATAACTTTTATACTCTACAGGGACAGACCTTTTGTCTTGGCAAACCAAAGACAGGTGAGGAAGAAACACTGGAAGCAGTCATAGTGGAGAAACTGTTTTTTCTGGCATTTCTCTGGCAGGTAAAGCTAACAGCAGAGTAACCAAGTTCAACTGAAGCTGAAACGAGTCTGCCCCAAGACAGGAAGACATTTGCTTGTCCTATTTGAGTTAGCAGATCATGAGTCCCTGTCTTCTAACGATGGTATTCTGGTACTGAAGGTGGATGCCGCTGCACTGGGATCTCAACTTCCTTGTCACTTCATATCTGGACTTGTCTGAGCTGTACGCTAGCAAGGGGGCAACCAGCCAGCGTTTCTCCGGTTTGGAACCTACGCGTTTTCAGTGGTTTCTTTCTGCTACGTTCAGAAATGTTCTAATCCAAGTATACTTAGTATATTTAGTATTTGTATTATACTATTTCTAATGTATTTGTCTGTTTTCTAGTGTTTCTTTCGAGTAAAATTCTTCTAAATGTGGTCTTTCAAACAATTTCATTTCTTTAGGGTGGGTTCCCAGAACTCCTCTTGGTTTCCAGCTCTTATCTGGGGATCAAAAACATTTTGCTGCGCTAGATCCAAGGCTCACAGAAGTAAATCGAGGCATCCTAGCCAAGCCCAGGTAGCAGTCTAATCTCTTAAGAAGGCATCCAGAACAGACAAATGAAGGCTAGAATGCTTACAGTAGCCACACTGATTTCTGAAAGTATTCCTTCCAGAATATAGCAGAACACCTCATTCACGCAGTGGGAAACCATGTGCTTTCACAGAAATATCTAGAATTATTTAGCCAGTCTGTTTGAGTTTAGAGATAAGGTCTTGGTAGGAAGATGGGTAAAAGTACTTCACCTCTCTTATTACTTGCTTTTGTTTTCTGAACCCATCTTTAAAATACAAAGGAAGTTAAGAGAACATAGTAAGACATTGTGGAAAATCTAAATTAAACTCATGAGGGAAGGAAATCCAGAGGTAAGAGTGCAACTCCGTCTTTTTCTGACCTGCACCATAGCTGTGCCCAGACAATCCAAACATATTACGATTCTGTGATAAAAACTGTTGTTAAACACAATCAAGCTCTGACTTGTTGAGATAAAAGGACTTTCTTAATAGTGTTTACTTATACATGTATTAAACAGAGCCTGCTTGGTTAAGAGGAAGAGCAGCAGTATTTTAATTGTGGGTCTTTAACTGACAGGAACTTAATCCTGTTTCCTCACAGATAGTCATTACTGAACTGGCTCAGAGGGCAGAAGATTAAACACTTAATCATTACACAGGATGTTGAAAAATCAGAACTTTATGTAAATGCTAAGTATCATTAATGTTATTTTCCACTGGGTTGAGTCTCTTGCACTGTCCCACAGCCTCTGTGAAAACATTTGAGCTTTCCAAGTTTTGTGACTGAGTTATGTAATTGTGAATTATTCTTAAGGCTGATGTTATTAGTCAGGGATGCTTCAGCACCACACAGTTATATGGAATAACTATGGTTTCTCAAGTCCAAAGTACTCCTTGCATCACATTCCGACCACAGGGAGAGTGGCTGAGCCCAACTTACGTTCCCTAGGCCCAGTTACACGTTTGTGGAGCGGCTCTTCAGTACCATCTGATGAGACAGTCAGTTTTGCTTGGGAACACATTCACAAGATGAGAGGAACAAAAGGGCTACATTCTGCCCAGGTCTTTATCTTCTCTGCAGGTAAGTGTCATCCTGCTGAAATGACCCACATGCACCCACTCTCTCCTTGAAAATAATAAAAGCTTTAAGTCTTTCTCCTCACATAACCGAGCAAACTCACTCCTGGGCATAGGTTGTACTTAACAAGACACACTAAAGCCATCTATGCGTTGCCACTGCTACATTTCACAGCACAAGGAGTAATTCTAGTGGATTACCCTACTGTTAGTTATCATCTCGTTTTCTGACAGCAAAAAATGGGAGGGTGTATTTACCCTAAGCAGTGAAGCGCAGCAAGCAGTCCCTTGAACTACCTCCAAAGGCTTCCCTCCACGAATGGCTGCGGTTTCACCTCAGGGGCACGCCTGCCCTCACTCAAGCAGACAGCAAAAACCACCTCCCCACCAGAGCTCTGAGCAGACGTGTCGCTTACTCAGCAACCGCCGACAGGGCTTTGCACAACATGGCTGCACCACGGTGGCCAACACCGCCGGCCTTCGACCCTCTCCCCAGCGGCGGAGACACCCGCGTCCTGCAACCCACCCCGCCGCCCTCAGAGGCCGCCAGCCGGCGCGGTCCAGCCCGGCTTTCGCCGCGGCAGGCGGCGGTGCCCGCTCGCTGCCGTGAGGGGCCGCGGGGCGGCAGCTGAGGAGACGAGCTGCGCGCGGCCGCGCCCCGCCCCTCCTCCCCCTCAGGCTCCCGCCACCGCCACCTGCGCGGGGCGGGGCAGCCGCGCAGGCGCACTGCCGCCCGCGGCCCCTCTCGCGAGCCGACAGCCGTTGGGCTGGCGGGGCGTGGCCGCACCCAATTCGCCCGCGGGGCGCGAGCCCGCCGGGGGAGGGGCCGCCTCGCCCGGTCACCAATGGGAGACGGGCGAGCGGCGGGCGGGGGCGGGGCGAGGCGCGGCGGCCGCCGCCGGCTGGCGTCGCCGTGGGCGCGAGCGGGGCGGGGCCGCGGGGCGGGCGGGCGCTGGCCTGGCAGTGATGGCGGACGATGGGGACGGGAGGCTAAGGACTGAGGGGAGCAGCGACGGCGGCCGCGGGGGCGCGGGGGAGCCGCCGGCCGGCGCGGCGGCAGCGGCGGCGGGCGGTGAGATGTTGCTGAACGTGGGGCTGCTGGCGCTGGTGCTGCTGGCGGCCTACCGGCTGTACCTGCGCTGGGGGACGCGGAGCGGGCCGGGGGGCGCGGCCCGGCAGAGCCAGGCCGCCGCGCTGCCGCGGATGAAGCGGCGGGATTTCTCCCTGGAGCAGCTGCGCGAGTTCGACGGGGCCCGCAACCCCCGCATCCTCCTGGCTGTCAACGGCAAAGTCTTCGACGTGACCAAAGGCAGCAAGTTCTACGGGCCCGGTGAGAGGCCGGGGCCGGGGCCGGGGGCGGGGGGTCCCTCGGCGACAGCCGCCTTCCCGCCCTGCCGGGCGGGGGCCCCGCGCCGCCCCTCGGCTGCCCGCCGCCTTTCGGGCGGCGCTGAGGGGAGGCGGGGGCGGCGCTGGGGAGGCCGGCGGGGATCCGCTGCGGCGGGCGTGCCCTGCCGCCGGGGGCTCCTTGCCGGCGGCGCCCGGGCCTCGCCCCCACCTGGGGGGGGGGGGGGGGGGCGGTGGGTTTCGGGGAGGCCTCGCTCGGGCCGCGGGGTTTATCTGGGGCGGGCAGCCCCCTGCTCGCTGTCCGCTGGGGCCGCCGGCTGCCCGTGGCGGTGTCAGGTGGGAAACAGCCGTGCAGACCGCGGCCTGGCCTACGGCCCGCAACCCCCTCCTGGGCCGGCCCGCCTGCCTGGGCCTAACGGTAGTTGTCAATAGGTGGTGCGAAACGGGTCTGCGTTCTGTTCGGGCTTCCCTCACGCATCCAGTTTTCCAGTTGCCTAGATTTGGATGTGCAATGTTTAATTTTTTTTTTTTTCTTCTGTCTTTTCTAGTAGGTTTCCCAAGTGCAGCTGAGCAATGCTTCCTTCATTCTAGCTCTTACGGTTCAGGAAAGAAAAAAACAGCTGGTTACTTTAGGTGAAAATGCCATATTGAGCATGAATTTTAATCAGGATAGAGGCAAGCAGGGAGAGCTTGGGGACTGATGTCTTACTACCATTGAGAAAAGTGCTGAAATCAACCCAATCTCTTAAATAGAAAGACACACAATACAGTTCTTGGAGCAGAAATGTATACTTCAGAGGTTCAGACAAGTATGCTTCAAAGGCAATGTTATGTTTCTGTATTGACATTGTAGATTGTGAAACTGCAGCATATTTTCTTATAATAAACAGTGTTCTTAATAATGAGGTAGATAAACTTTCTAGTGAGCACTGTGCTCACATCTGTTGCCAGAGGAAATGAGGGTTGTGACTGCTGATAATTTTCTTCCTTAAACAATGGTGGTTTGGAAAACTTGATGTAATCAAATTACGCAGGAGTTTTCGTAGTAGGTATGGCAAGTGTCCTTGTATGAGGAGTGGAGGAGAGAGAGGATACTGTTCCCCCCCCCCCAGGAAGTAGGTCCAGTTAAGTAATTATGATGATTATTATTTTTTAATAATCTTAGGTTACAAAAATAAAAATGCAGAACTGGCATGTTACAAGTCTTTGGTTATATCTAGGGAAGTGGCAAGCAGTTGTACAGTTGAACTGGGCTAGTATTTTGTAACTCTTCTTACCCTCAAAGTTTGTGATACCAGCTCTGCTACCAGCCGCAGAAATTGAAACTGCCATAGCTGAATCAAAATGCTCTTCTGATTGGGTAGTGTAACAGTTAACAATGGAATCTAAACTACCTTGCCATGCCTTATTTTGTTTATTGACCAGTAAAGCTGAGAAAATGCAGTCTGGTGTGCTGCAGCTTTCATGACACTTAATCGGGCTAGTTCTTTTGTCTCTCTCACTTTAGGGGTTTTTAAACTGAGACCTATGTGCTGATATAAAATGCAGGTAATACATATGCTATGTGAAACTTAAAACACCAGTAAGTTGATAGATTGCTTCATAAATTACTCCATGAAATAATACTGAACCATAATCTAAATGTTCACTTTAACTCGTTTGTGTATCAAACATAAATTAAATTTTAGACTCTCCACTGTAGGTATCATCACTGGTTCACATCATCAACCTCTGGAGGTCTATTACTGTGAGGAAGCTAAAGCTTTATGTTCTAGGACATCAGTCTGCTTTTTTGATAACTGGCAGCAGCTGTTTTCCCTAAAGCAATGCTTCCAGCTTTTCGTGGACAGGGACAAAGGCTTCCCCCCCAGTAGTGAAAGGTTGCCTTTTTATAACAGAACTGACATCATCTTTGTCTGTCAGATCTCTGTTACTTGGGACCGTGCACACTAGGATAGCGATGCTCAAGCTGTGCATCATCAGCTGTGTGGTTCCTGCCAAGCGTGTTGATTTTTGAATCGTGCTGACGTGGTTTGCCTGTGCGGAGGCATGTCGAGGAATATTTTATTGCAACTGTTTTGTGGCTGAAGAGAAAAAAGGCTAGTAGGTGGTTTGCAGGCCTTAGAAGATCTGAGAAGAGTTAAGTGGAAAAGTCTTCTACAGCTGGTTGAGACCTTTTCAGAAAGACTTCAGTCAGAGTAGCCAGATGTCCCCAGCAGTTCTCTTGGTAATTTTATGCCTCATAGCTGGAGTATGGCAAGAGAAGTGCAAAGCATACCAACAAAGCCATGGCCAAATTTTGTTTAACAGAAGAAACAGTTGAAGGTACTGGCTTTGCTGACATTGCAGGCTCGGACTGTGAGCCTTTTGTACTTTGTCGAGGTACTGATGTGAAATACTGCTTTAGCTTTGAAGGCAGCAAAAAGCATTGGCTGAGGGCTCACTTATCAAATCCTAAGTATGTCCCGACTGCTGGGTTAATGTTGAGTAACGTGGCTGTCTCAGAAGGCTTCTGATGTCTTGAAATTAAGGTCTGGGTTTTTTTCTTCACTGCAGTTTGGATGCGAAGATGTCCCTTATTTTTCTGCTTATAGCAGAAGGCTAAAAATGCATGGGATTGTCATCTAGTCCAGATTTTTGTCCAGCAGTTGAGATGCCATTAAAACTCCCAACAAGCTTTTGATTTTATTAGAAGCTCTCCTGCTTTTAAGGTTCTATCCACTGAATCCTGTTATACTTTGGTTTGTTTCATTGCAGAGCCCTTTACATACATACAGTTAAGATTTTTTTTAAAATGGATAGACTTCAAGTCATCCTTTCAAACAGCCATGACTGAAAACTTCAGTCTCTGGAACATTTAATCAAAATGTTTTCCAAATTTTTGGGGTTTCTCATGTTACCTTCTTTACGCCTTCCACAATTTATCTCATTGGTATCCTATTAGTCGTTGTTATGTCTAATGCATTTTAGCTAAGAGCAAGAAAAGGTTATGTTACACATTTAACTGTCTATGCCTCCAAAAATCACTTTGCTTACAGTGAACTCGTAATTAAAAACTGTACTTGCTGAGTTCTTTTCCAAAATGCTGGGATAGTCCTGGGATAGTCCTCTGTCCTGCAAGTATGCCCTTTGTTTCAACATTTCACTTTTAGTTGTATTAAATACCACCTCTGTGCCCAAATGAGTAAGTGTCCTAGAATGCTTTGCTTGGTTATTAATTTTAATTAATTACCTTTTCTTATCGCCCACAAACTGTAAAAGAAATAAAGTAAACAATTAGCGGCTCGCTATTAAAAATATCATGTAACCAGAATTTCAAAGAAGCTGTTTTGGGGTGATTTCCCCATCTATAATCACATCTCATGACTCGGAGTCTAATGATTAATAGCTTTAGTGTGTGCTGTGTTGGTTTTATGCCCTTATAATGAGAGACAGTTTTTACTGTTTCGTTTATTGCAACATTTAATTTTATGTTTGTTTGTATCAAGATTCCTGGTAGTATATTGGTCAATAGAAGGGCATAGTAAGAGTTAAAGTAATGTTAGCAAATCTTAATATCTCGCATTTAAGTTGGCATGCCAAGATAATGCTGTAAACAGGTTTTGATTAACTTATCAAATACCTTGCGCAGTTATGAAAAATACATGGCTTTGAGCATGACAAAGCAAGATTATTTGCAATTCAGTGTATACAACTGTTCCACGTCACTTCTTGGTTCTTAATGTTTCATGATTTAAAAAAAATCAATTTCCTGACTTTCCTTCGCTGCAATACATTGTCACTGTCAACTCATTTCTCATCCCACTCTTGACTTTCAAAGTGTCGTGAAGATTTATGCCTTCCAGTTTGCCAAGAGGAGGAGAATAGGTAGTAGTAGTTCCTTTCACAAAAATTTCCATCATAGTTCATTTTTCATGAGGGGAAAATTAGCTTTATTTCATGTTGCAAATCCAGTTAAGAACCACAAATGTGATGCTCTTCGACTTCCTTTGGAACTGAGTGCTGTAAACTTCATTGCGTCTCTCTTTAAAAGATGGCACTGACGCTTTTCAGTACATCCTTTATAAGGGTATGGTTAGAGTGAAATGTTGCAGGAGGGACATCATATATGTTGTGTTTGGAGAATTCCGTTAAGGGTGGCCTTATCTTAAGAAAACAACAGGCTGAGGGTTTACAGATAAGTACAGAGGATAAGACTGGGGGGAAAGAAGAGCTTCCTGTAAGGTGCGTATCTTCTCTGTCTTTTTGATGTTTGTCAGCTCTTTGGTGTCTGTGTAATGGAGGTGTCTCTTGCCCCAGGACTCAGCTTTTCAAAGAAAGAGCATTTCTGGATAAAGAAGCTAAAAGTTCCTACCAGTAGAAAAACTAAAAAAGTGTGTACGTGCATATTGGTGAGAGATTGTTTCCATACTTCTGATGAAAGGGAGTAGTGCCCTTCCCACCAGGATGAAGGGGTTGTTCTAAGCCCTCGGTCCACGTTCACGGAGAGCAGGGACCAGTAAAGTGGTTTTGTGCAGGCAGATGCAGCGCTCTGTCTCCTCCTCTGCTTCTGCTTTGTGTGTCTGTCAGCTCTCTCTTTGTCCTTTTTTTTTTTCCTTTTTAAACTTGAATATGTTCCTTAAAACTTGAACAACTGTGTGCTTGATAAAAGGTCTGTGGAAATCCCTAGTTCCTATTTAAACCATTCAGGTTCCAGTCACCTGAGGTTCGAGGGGCCTGTTCAAGCAGGTATGCTCAAAGCAAGATATATTAGGATGTGATAGTGGCAGCATTGTTAACGACATATAGATGTTAAATCCAGCACATCGCAGTGTAGCTCTCTTTCATTTAATCAAAAACCTGGCCAGCATTGCTTGTCTTGTTAGGGAATAAACTAGTGGCCAGAGCACTTCTCACTAAAGCAAGCTCCTCAAGTATGGAGCTGTCTTCCAGGAATCTCCTGACTACTGAACTACAGGCTCTCCTAGCAGTGCTGGTTGTCTGCCCCTTCAGTTGAATTTGGGTCATTGATTCTTGCACTGTTTTTCAGAGTTAAAAAGGAATCAAGCGAAAGAGAGAGCGAGGCCCTCTGGTCTTGTGCCTAAGAAGTCAGGTTTAGACCCCTCTTTCTAAGCAGTTCCCATCTTAGCACGTAGACTTTGTGGATCGCTTGCCTAAGAACACTTCCCATGCAAGTTGTAACTTAAAATTGACCCACATCTTTCCTTTCACGTAAATCTGGAGCAGTAAAGTTAAAATTATGTCACCTTGAATTCCCAGTGATAAATGTTATTAGAAAGCTTCTGCTTTCAAGCTGCATCTCAAAATGGCTTTGTCTAGTTTGTAGCTTTTTCATTCCCTCATAAAAGATGCAACACTGAACAAACACGTGTCAGGATTCAGATGGAAAATTTTAAACAGACAGTGGAGATTTCGGTTTGATTTGGAGTGGAAAAGGTAGACAAAGTGGTAGAATAGTGCAGCTGTCAATAATTTCGTGGTCTATCTCCCTTTGTTCCTTTAACTTACATTAAAGGAGAGATTAGTCTTTATTCTTGTCTGCAGTTTAAGAAATGTTGTCTGTGAATTTCTAAGCTTCAGACAAAACTGGGTTTTCTTTCCAGTGGCTGCATGGAGCCCACAGATGCAAAGAACACCTGGTATGCTTGGAAGTGCTTTTTGACGACTTGAAGAAACCAGAGCTGGCTTAAAACTGACCCTCGTTAACCTGCGTGGCTTCTTCAGGAACTCGTATGGGCCTTGTGAGAGCGAATACAATTCTTAGATGACAAATCACTTCATTAGATATAAGGTCCACATGCGGCTATTTGTGGTGCAGTCCCTGTGCTGACAGCTGGAGCAATCCAAAGTTCAATGTACGGTGTTCACCTTTGCTACTGGTCTCGGAGCAATAGTCTGGGATGTTGTGCAAAGCTAGTATAGGACTGACATGGTCAGATAGCCTCTTTGGTAAACCAAGAGTATCTACTCAAAAGTTGAACACCAGCATAGGTTTTGCTGGGGGAACTATTGCCCAAACCAGTTGAAAATTGAAACACATGCTGTTCCAAGATCCAGTTTAGCCTGTTTTGGAGCAAGTGACTAGAAGCAGCACTTCCAAATAAAAACTTCAGCTTGGACAGCTTCATATCTCAAATTTTTAAATACAGTAATTTAATGTTGAATTTATTTTTCCTCGCCTGCTGTTGTTTTAGGGTGTCTGCAAAGAGAAATTAAGTCTTCATTTGAGAATGAAAACAGGGCTGAGGGATGCAGAAATCCTGAGTGCAGGAATTGGAAAGGTATTTTTACTGGCTGAAGAGATTTTGATTTTGCCCATTCTCAAGCTACCCAGTTCATTTGTGAATAAAGATGAATGCTGGGCTGGAACAAGATGTCAAATTCATCAAGACGGCCAGATTTTTAACTGGATTCTGAAAGAAAGTGAGGATCTGCAGGCGGTGGGTAGCAACATTTTGCACGCGTTGTCGCTTAGAGAAGGGCATACTTTATACAAGGTAGAGTTGTAAGGTAAACAAGGACTTTATGCAGGGGAAAAAGGCAGTGTATAAATGCGGTGGTATAGATGGGGAGATATGTAGGCAAATATGTAGTCGTGATAACTGTTTGGTCTTGGCGCTAAAATAAAAAAGGCTCTGAAACAAAGTGTTTTAATATGTGAAAGCAAGTTTTCCTTCATGTAAGGCTCGTAGCTATGTGTAGCCAAGTAACACGTAGCAGATGTGTTTTAATGGGTTTTGACACTTCCCTGACTTCCCTTTTGTTGTTGCGAGATGCCAAATAGGAGCGGAAGGAGAATTTTTTAAAGAAATATTTGACTATAAAATAGCTAATTTGGGAGTACGGCAAAAGAAAACCACTGCAAGTTTGTGGTAGGGTCTCAAAAAATCAGTTTGGTATACATACCTATGCTAACAGCATCTCTTTTTGCAATTTCTTCAGTATGTGTATCATGTCATGCTGCAATCAATTATTTAGAACAGGAGCCAGTCTAAATAGGTAGGCAGACAAAAGGAAAGAAAAGAAGGACTGTGGGTAGGGCTTGCAGAGTAAATTGCATCTGGTCGTGAAAGAACTCTGTGGGAGTATGTCTAGGATTGCACTAACGTCTCTACCTCAGAATCACGTTCTTCAAGCGCATTTTCTCCCCAGGGTTCTCTATGCTGGCACCTTCCTGGATGCTTCTCCAAGTGCAACAAAATCCGATATGTAAAATACCTTTTTGAGACTGTTGCACCGGTATTTGTATAAAAGTGAATAATAGACATGGGCTTATAGCAAAACCCCAGACCTGTATATTCTATATTAATATAAAATATTGTCCTTCATCTCAGTGTAAAAGTATCTGAATGGAAGCTTTAAATCTTGAAGTAGATCACTCATACTGAGATCTCTGAGCTTCTGCTAAACCAACCCTGCAACTAAGGTGAAGCCAGGCTTGCACTTTTTTTTAAATAATCATAATTCAATATTTGCCTTTTAGTAAAGGACTAAAGAATGGGACACATTTCTAAGTTACATTCGCAGAGCTGGAATTTGAGATGCTGTCTGTCCCGTCCAAAGGCTGGTTTTTACTAGTTGGCATTCTGTTGAGTGCTTGGACCTGGCTTGATGGTTTCTCTGTGACTCCTGAATACTTCTGTAGTAAACGTGCTGGAATGTTAACATTTACATTCCATTTTAGAGAAGAAGAAAAAAATTGGTATAATAGCATCTGACATTACAATATATTTGCAGAAATATTACATCCATTAATTTTAATGCAAACTGATATATTCTAAAAGCATTCATACTTTCAACTAAGTATATTAGTGAGATGTAAGGGTGTTCAGGGCTTGATGCCAATAAATATAATGTAATTCTCTTTTTAATAGCAATAATTGGAATCAAGCTGGTGGACCAAGAGGTGGCATCTCAGCAGGTGCTGTAAAACTCCATAAAGCACTAAATGCAGGGTAGAAGGGAAGGGGAACAGCGTGCTTCTCTAGCTCTGGTTAGCCAGAATTTTGGAAACGCCTTATGCAAATAGCTAGTAGGGTTTATGGAAATATTTGTTTTAAACACTTCAGAGAAAGGAAAAACTGGGGACAACATACTGTTGGTGGGGAGGTTAAGTAGCAGTTTATCATTGCTGTTAAGGATTTACTGATTGTGTGTGGTCTTTGTAAGAACTGTTTATAGCCTCTGTGTTCTTCATTCAGAACATCAAAAACTGGATCACTTGAATGACAGCTGTTTTGGAGTGAAGCGAGACTTTTTGTTTGAAGAAGCTCTATGTTATGTTGCAAACGATGGCCGTCCCTACCTCTTACACTGTTTCACGGGGAGTGACTGAGCATGCAAAATGCATAGATTAAATATCTTGGTCTAGGATTGATTTCAGTCTCTGAATCCTGTTTTTCAAATAAGCATCTAATTCAGAATACAAATATGAAAAATAGAGTTCACAAGCCCTCTTGACTTTGTTTCTCTTTAGCATAAATGTAGTCCCTGATCCCAGAGGTAGTTAATTGTGAATGCTGTTCCTGGAGCTAAATGTCTGAAAGGACGAGTATAGAGATGCTGTTAATCATTACGGTTGTCTCTTACGGCCAGATTTGTACAGTGCAAGCTTCCAGCTGATAGTTCTTTCTCTGATGTGTACTTCTTGTGAAATTTTGCTTTTAAATCAGTTGGTTTATTTCCAGAGAGACAGGGGAATTGTCTTTGGCATAGAAGACACCCTTCTGTTCTCACGTTTGCCTGTGAGCAACTTACAAAGCCAAGCACTCTGGGGTGGAGAGACGACACCAGTTCTGGTGAGGACATAGTTTCTTCTAATCCATATGGTACTCAGGTTCCCTGCCTCAGGAGTTCTTCCATTCAGCCTCTGTCTCAACCCTGAAGTCAATGCCCGGCAAGAGCAGATAGGTGTGGTGGCTGGAGCAAGCGGCCTGGGAGGAAACCAGCCTCTCTGAATGATTTCCTGTGGCTCGTCCTGGTGCAGAAGAGGTCTGAGGTGCTACAGCAGGCAATAGAGGGGGTGAAGGACAGTGTGTTGCCACTTGCTTGTGTTCATTCTTGCCCATGGGTGCTGCCTTTTCTTCAGGCTGACGGCCACTGTCGTCTTCGAGAGGTAAGCCAGAGAAGGGTTCTGGCCTTTTTATCTTCAAGTAGTGACCACTCTTTATAACGCCTGGGGCGTTTCCCTGTTGCTTAGCTGCTGCAGTTAGTGCAGAAAATTTTAAAGTGTTTTTTTTTTTGTTTTGTTTTGTGCTTTTTTTAATTGAGCTGAATTAAGGTATTTGGTTTTAGGTCAAGAAAATCTAAGATAACAATATGCTTGAAGTTCTTTAGATTAATTAAAATTTGGGAAAGCCAGTTACCAACCTCATCCTGAAGGTTGTTGGTTTGCAAATCAACTTGCAAATCAAATTGTAATAATATTTATTTGACAGTCATTACTCAAAATTTTACTAGCGTATTTGTGCTGCTTTGCATGAGTCAAAAAAGCACGAAGGCAGTAGTTGCTTTACGTTCTTAACATGAAGATTTGTGCCAATTTGAAGAACAATAGAGGACAGGTGTATGGGTGATCTGCTGCCCAAAATAAATGAGGTTATTTTCAGAGAAGTAAGAAATGTGTCAAAAGACACACTGTCTGTCAAGTATGTATGTAGAAAGTTGTGGTCCTATAAGTGAAGTGAAATTATTAATTAGCACTCTTAAGTTCTATTTATTGATAAAAGTCAATGGATTTGTAATTAAGATGTCTATACAATTTGCTTCTCTTCATGCCTGACTTGTAAATATTCTGTTTTGCTTAATAGAAGTGCGTTTCTTTTGAATTCCAGGCTCCGGTCCCTTTGGAATTTACATCAACTGACTTGCAACAAATGGCAGGGATTTTTCCAGATATCCCTTCCAAGCTATTTTCCTGGTTCTGCTTCTCTCAGCAGACTTTATCTCCTAGCGATACTTAAGATTGAATTGCAGTGCTGTTGAATGTCGAACAGCCGTGGCGTTGAAACTGCAGAAGTTTAATGTGTGGCTTTGGCAGACTACGTAAAGAACTGAGATCGGTCACGTTAAACAAAGAACTTGAAGGTATCGATTTTGTCTTTTTGTTTTCAGAGGGTCCATATGGAATATTTGCTGGCAGAGATGCCTCCAGGGGACTAGCAACTTTCTGTCTAGATAAAGATGCACTCAGAGATGAATATGATGACCTATCGGACTTAAATGCTGTACAGATGGAAAGTGTAAGAGAGTGGGAAATGCAATTTAAAGGTAAATTCTCAAATTAGCAGCACATCTTCAGCTTAAGGAAATGCTTTTAATTAAAATGACTGATTGGGGCTTGGGGTAGCTTTTAAAGAGATGTTGACAGTAACATTAATAATGCAATGTGGCTTTCTTAGGAAGAGACCAGGGGTTTCAGGTTTTTCTTCCGCAGAGAGGATTCCGCTAGATCCCACTACAGCTTTTTCAACCTTTTTACAAGCAAGCTGTTCTCTTCTCAGCTCTGCAGCGCAGAATTTCACTCTTGAATCTCAGTGTAGCTTAGCTGATGGAATTCCTGCTCGCAGGTTGTTGGCTTTGGATGCCATGGAATTATGATTAGGACCAAGAGTTGCTTTGGCATGAAGGGTTGAACGAGTTTGTCTTGAAATAATTTCTCAAAAGTGTGGAAGTATGCCTCTGGAGGGAGGGGGAGTCATTTTTCACAGTAACTGAAATTAAAGCAGGCTGAGGGAATTTGTGCGGTTTTAGTAGCAGCGTTTTCAGCCCTGGTGTGATAAAGCTTGCCTGATTAGGTACGGGAGAATTGAAACAAAGTACTGGTAGTAGAGAAGGTAGTGAGCAGCAATGGTAGCAAGATTGTTTTAGGAGGCTGAGCTTGCCGATAAATTGCCATCGATTTCAGCGATTCAGGTTCAGAACCTTACTGTGTAGGAGAAACAGTGGATTTGCAGCAGTGCAGGCTAACTAGCAAATGCAGCTGTATTTGTTTGTAATGGAATCATAAATCTTTTTCAGAAAAATACGACTACGTAGGTAGACTCCTAAAACCAGGGGAAGAACCATCAGAATACACAGATGAGGAAGATACCAAGGATCACACTAAACAGGAATGAACTTTGTAAACAACCAAAGTCAGGGGCCTTCGGAACTGCAACCTCTTATTCCCCATCACAGAATGTCCTGCATCTTTGGGTACAGTTCATCTGCTGCGAAAAACATTCAACAGGTTTTGTACAAGGAAAATAATATACTCAGAAATGAAGATTTGAATACTAGACATTATTCGTGCTGCCAAACTTTTTGTTGCAGTTTATTTGTAATGTCTGGTTAGGCTTCGTTAGTGAAGAGGGGCCAGGGATTGAAAGGCAAAAATGCTATTCCTTTTTATCAGTAAGCTGAAGCCTTCAAATAGTACATACTACAAGCTCTCTAAAAGACGTGAGTCTTCAAGCTCAGTGGAAGGTTTGAATTTTGTTTTGTGTGTGTCTTCTCCTTCAGCATTAAAGACAGATGTACTCATGTACATCAGTATCAGTAGGTTAGACTACTGAAACTGGTGTTAAAATGTGAATTTCCAATTTTGTTTCGTATGTGGGCGTTTAGTAGCCCTGGCAGAATACTTCAGTTCTCTAAGAGAAGTCCATCTAGATTAGGATGGGGGTAAAATTCATCCTTTCCTCAAAAGGATTGGGTAAAACTGTTTCCTCTGCAACAACTATTATCTGAAGCCTGCCTCCCCCCCCTTTTCCCATCCTCTAAATCAAATCAAATCAAATCTTAATTGTGCCTTATTTCGCTTACATAGACTTGAATTGTTTTAAGGGACAGCCCCAAAATTGTGGTTTCATAGTCACTACAAGCAGCATTGAGACTGAAGTTAGAATGTTCTGTTGACTGGAAAACCTTGATGTCATTCTGTGTATAGAATGTAAAAGAGGAATACTCAGTGTTACTGCCATATGTTAATACTACATATACTTAAATTAGCATTGTGATGGCCAAATGCATACTCCCGTGCTTCTTTTTAAGTAATTACAAACACACAAAAAAGTCACCCTTCCTCCTCTTCCAGAAGCTGCCTAACTTTTGGGAGCATAGCCTTCACACCCCTGTAGAGTGAAGGGGCGTGCGCGCGTGTGTATGTGTGCGTGTCTGTCTGAATGCAAGACTTGGGAGGGATTGTTTCTGCAGATATTGTAAATACGAGTACCATTTTAATAAAGCATGTACAATACCAAATGTGCTGTCAGACTTTGTGTAGAAGCTGTTAAGCAGAGCTGGAATGCGATGGAATACAAAGTAAGAGGAAGAAGTCTCGGATAGAAACCATCCAGCGCTATTAATGCTGTTCCTCGTCCGCATGGTGTTATTTTTCCTTTCAAGTCTCAGCTTTTGAAGAATCTTGAAGACTTACTCAGGTAAGCTGTATTTAAGAGAATAAACCTATGCCGATGCATTTACGGTGGAAAAACATAAGCGATGTAAATAAAGGAGCAGCATTTTAGGAAATCACGTAATGTACAGTAAAAGGAGTATGTCTCGTGGCACTAATAGGGCAGACACTGGAGATCTAGGTGTGGGTGTCACTCAACATACTGCAGAAATTTCACCGTCCGTTCTGCTAAATTCGTAACGGTGACACTGTTAAGTTCATGACTTGCAGCTTTATGGCTTTCATCTGTACCTCTGTTTGCAGACTTCACCTGTGATAAGCCTACCCTAACAGATTTCGATGTATACATTCTGTTGAACTGTAAACTGTGAAATTCCAGGGACTACTTCCTTTTTATTACCATTTGGCTGAAAGAGATTTATATTGATGTAAATGAAACAACCAAAAATCCTCCGCTGAATCATGTGTAACTCACGTGTCCTAGAAGGCAGGTTAAATTCCTTGCGTAGCCAGGCTTGGAACAGACTAGTTTTATCACAGAAGAAGTAACAGAACTGGAAGCTAGGTGACACTTGCAGTTCTTGTAGAGGCTGAACGATCCGGCTAGGTGTGTGGCTGTTCAGCTGCTGACCGTAATTCTGTAAAGCACTGGTTTCTGCTTAGCTCCCATCCTTGCAAGCTGAGCATCGGTGCAGCGTCCAGTCCAGACTTGGGTTTGCACGTTAGTACTACAGTAAGTGTCTGCTAATCATCTAACACTGCTGAAGTGCTGGGCCTGCTAGTGTAACTAACCACAAAAATACATGGTTTAGATGGAAGAATGGAAGCTACAGAAAAGCTTTCTTGCACAGGACAAGAGCTAGGAGTACTTAAGCACCAGTTCTTCATCTGGATGCTTCACTAGGGAATCTTTTTTTCTTTTGACAATCTCGCTATAAAAGGTTTTGCACTGCACTTCATTTACAGTATGCCTTTCACTTTTAGCTTTTGTGCCAGCTGTTGCACCTCATGGCACCAAGATGCGTACAGCTGTGGAGCAGGAAAAGGCAGCTTACCCAACCAGCAGATAGGACAACCAGATAAATATTCTTTTCCCAGGCCTCCACATAAAAATGCACGTACTATGCGTTACAGCTTCTGCTGTACAAAGTCGTGGCTGGAGGTTCTTAACGCTTGCCGTGAGTTACTCTGCTCTTTACTCCTTGCAGCCATTAGTATTGGTACATCTGGCGTAGCTGTAGCGTTAGCTGTTTATCATGCTTGTAGCTGTTTTATGTAGAAACTTCCTAAGGGTAGTTTGCATGTGCCCTGACTTCCTAACCCAAGTGCAGCCTTTCCCTTTCCGTAAGAAATGCAGTGAAGCTTAATCACAGTGAAGTTTTGTTGTTTGGGGTTTTTTTTAATTGTTTTAAAAGAACAATGCTCAAATTATTACTCTTATGATTTAAGACTGGTTGAACAGCAAGATGAGGAAAGGATGAGTTTTGCTTTGAAGCAACTTAATGGTAACTGTGAAGAAACAAAACAGTCATTCTATGGCAGCAGTACGTTGCATAGACTTAATCCTGTGTTTGGATGTCTAGTGGATCTAAATTAACCTCATTCATCCCACATACAAAGTCGCTAGTGATTTAAAGCGACAACCGGAAAAAAGGGCTTTAAAGCACACTGTAGCTTTCATTTTCAGAAAAAGTTGACACAAAGAATAATTTTGAATAACATCAGATCTATCAAAACTTCAGTGCAATTAATTTTTATGGAGGCGTTCATCCTTGTAACATTAGTGTCAATCACTTGGTCAAAATTCCCTGTTAACGACAATGACAGGCAGGTTGATACTGACAATGTGTTAAATTTTGTTTAAACAACGTAGGGGATTTGAAGGGAGTATTTCTCATTGTCTTTAGAAACAAAACACATTCCCAGTTTAGCCTGGGAAAACCAGTCATATATTAGACTTAGCATTAAACTAGTTTGAGTAGTCATTTGTATTGACACTTCTGCCTCATTCGTACACCGCTTCCCCAAAAATGCTTTATTATGGCAGGAAATCTATTTTTAAAACTTCCTCATTTAAAAAAAAAAAAAATAACGTACCATGCTGTTATTTGATCTGAACATCTTGAACTTCCACTAGGGGCTACAGAATTATCCTTTCACGTGCTTGTACTTGTTTGTATCTTTTTATTGAGCTAGATGAACTTTTCCTTGGCTAAGGTTTAAATTTTTTATCCTTCAGAGTCAGACACAGCACGTAAAACAGTTTGGCGCTCTGCTTCTGATCTTGTTTCTCTTTAGATACCTTAGTTCTAAAGCTATTTTCTAGTAGCTTTTGGGGTTTTTTTTTTGTTTGATTTCACTATCTTCATTGTAAAGGTCAAGGAATTGTTAAACTTTTTTTATTTATACTTTGAGTCTCTTTGATAATTGTTTTCTCTACAATAAAAGTCTGTGGGACTTTATTTCCTCCAAGAAACACACGCATTGTTGTGTAGAATAGCGCAAAATATTGATCAAGACCTAGTACTTTGAATATAATGGTCTTCCTGGCTCTGCTTCGGGGTTGGTTTTATGTTTTTAGGACAAAGCCCTGTAGTTTTTCATGAAGCGTAACTCACTAATTCAGCAACTCAGTACCGAGGTGTCGCTGAAGTTCATTTATTGAGCTCAGAGCGTGTTTGTGATGAAGCCCTGGGGCCTTGGAGTCCTTCCTGCAGCCTTGGCTCCCTCCCATTTTAACGTTGCAGGCGGCCATGTAGGCTGTGGGGAAAACCCTGCCACCGCTGTCCTCTGACTGCTCTTCCAGGCATCAGTGGAATGATGCAATTGCAGCCGGAGATGTGGCTATTTACTCCTTTTCCTACTTAACACTAGTAATAATGTAATCTGGCCTTGCAGGCTTACTTAAGCATGGAAACCAAATAAATAATTAAGTATGAATGTTACTGGCAAATCCTTCCACTGGCTTCTAATTTATGGTTAAAGGTGAATGTTTACAGACTGGGTTTTAAGCTTGCTTTTGATAGGTTGGTTCAAATGCAGGTGAAGGCTTGTTTACCTAAAAACTTAAACAAACAAACAAACAAGAAACCCCAAACAAACCCAAAGTGTTCCTCGCCCTTCCTCTTTGGGGATTCTTGTGGGTTTGTGTATTTTTTCCTGGACCAGGAGGCAGCAAGTTTAATGTGTTTGATAGAGGTCTCATCTGGCACTGCAACCTTCCTGCAAAATTCATGAACAAATCCGTTTGTCCCCATTCTGCTAACAACGTTTGCCAGGGTTGGTTTTTTTTGTGACGATCATATTTTACCAACCTGTCAAGTTTTCTAGGTAACTTGGCAAAGCCTCCAAGCGTACACTCTGTAAGCATCTAAAAATAAAGCCTTTTGGAGGTGGGAAGTGCCAAGGGCAAGTCTCGATTTGTCACTTGACCACAAGCATTCAATTACTGTTTGTATAAAAACTCCCTTTCTCTTGACTGGCTCCAGCCCCCCTTTCGCAGATTTCACAGAGTGAAATCACTGTCTCTTGTTTTTATGCACTTGAAAGCATGATTTATTCTTTTTTTACTAGAAAGAAACCTCAACTGATCAGCTTTGAAGGTACTACCCAAGGCATTACCTTAGAACTGGTAACAGAGATGATGAAATTTACTTTGAAATGTTATAATGTTGTCATTTAAGTTGTACTCTGAAGCTTCTTGGTACTTGGGTCATACAACACCACCACCTTAAACAAGTGAGAAGCTCTAAATCCATTATGGGGTTAGGGTTTGGGGTTGGTCTGTGCGCTGCATTTTCCTAGTGGAGTTTGTGGAGGTACAAGTTGCAAAGGGAACCGCATTCTTCCCTGCCAAAAAAAAAAAATTAGGCTGAAGACAGCAGAGAAGATTTAAGATTACGAGTAGAGCCTAGCATAGCTGTGGGATTTGTCAGTAAAAGAACATCGGCTAACGCTTAGTCTCTTCCTCCATCTGGAACCGAGGGAGTGTAGTTTGTCACCTCCGTACCGCGGCGATGCCTGAAGCAAAGTCTGCAGGGCAGGGGCTGCTATGAATACAAACCGCTTTCTGCTCAGTCTAATGCTTTACCTCCCACGGAAACCCAAGTCCCTGTTAAACTCCAGGAGCATCAGTCGTGCAGTCAGGCTACTGCTGCTCATTATAGGAAAACATTATCTGGTCTCCATCAGGAACAAGAGCCATCTTGAGTCTTCCTTCCCTTTTAAGAAGCCTTGAAAATATAATATTTTGAGCATGACAAACAAAAAATCTTACTGAGTAGTGTTTTGAAATATTTGTACAGTCATTTCTCAACAGAAGAAATGAAGACAAACCTAAAAGTTCTTTAATAAGCACACAGGAGAATTTTTAGACAAGGAAAGGTCTAAGACTTGCTAAGTGTTTAGCAACAGACTACTCTTAGAATACAACCAGTCTTAAGGAAGACAAATTGAAGGTTGGCTGAAATGAACTTAAAAGGCATCGGAAAGGATGTCTGACACACACATGCATGTTCGAAGACAAATTTATGGCTCTGCAAGTTATTAAAAGGTGATTAAGCACTTTAAGCCACACAGAGAAACAAGCTGCTTCGCCAGCAGTCTTTGGGGTTTATTCTGCAATTCAGTGGTTTTGTTCTCAGCTCAGTGTGCAAACAGCAGTAAAGTATCGTTTTTTCCACCTATCTGCAAGGGGAGGGAGGGAAGATTCAAGCCCGGGGGAAGCGAAAGGGGGCACTGCTGAAAGGCAGCCAGAGCTGGGGGCGGACTGGGGTGGGGTTTTGTCCACCTAAATAAGGGGACACTGTCAGAGCACCTCTCCCTGTGGAGGCCAGCGGGACAGACAGCAGGTAGGGTAGTTGCTCTCTTTGCTTTCAGCCATATTTATCATTCACCTGTCATATTGTTCTTTGGCAAACACCCAGTCATATGAAAACAATAAATCAATACTGAACTCGAAGGAAGCTGGCTGACGTTCCAAGAACCGCTTCAGCCTTTACCAGGCTGGGTTTCCCTGATCCCTTAGTGCACCAGAGGCAACAGAAATTCACAGGCACAGCTGCAGCCTTACACTCTTTCAAGTTCTTTTTTCTTCACGCTTTGGGGAAAAAAAAAGTTGATATACAACACTATTAGGGTTGGTTGTTGTTGTTTTTATAAAATTTGTCAAGATATCACAAAATTACAGACACCAAAAGCTTAATCTGCACATTTTCCAATGAAAAAGTGAAAGGAAATACCTTAAATCTCTTACTTGTATATACAATTTCAATCCAAATTTACATTCGCATCATTTTCTTGGATAGCAAAAGGCATGGATCAAACACAGGATTGAGATGTGTCACTTCAGCAGATTTATAGGATAATACTTAAAATATTGGTATGTGTTCATTTAAATTCATTTCGAACAGGCCACTTACAAAAGGCTCAATTTTGTATTGAAATTGTATTACCGGTTGGGAAGGCCGCTGCTAACAGACTCCTTTGCAATGCAAACATTCATACTTTGTTTCATGGAGATTCACAAGACAATGACTGAAAAACTCAGGGACTTGTTATTTAAAACCCCCTCCGTGGCTGTGCAGTTAGGACACCTTCGGGGATTAAGGCATTTGTGCTAGACATAATTTTTTAACTTTGCAAGTTAACTGACGTCTTTTCTGCAGTTAACAGAAGCTGAAATTCTTCTCACCCGCCCTTGGAAGAGAGAAGTTACCCACTCGGTTCTTTTTGAGTCCTTAAAAACAAAGTAATGAAGGTTCATAAGAAATGACAGGATATAAACAGCCCCATCTTTCAGCTACAGAAATGGATTTGTATTTGAATAACTTACATTCAGTGAAATTGTGTTTAGACCTGTTTGAAATTATTTAGGCGTAGCTAGCACAATTTAAGCAGAACTTCATTCAGATATTGCAAAATAAAGCAAAAAGTAAAATTTACAAGGAATACTTTGTTTCCCTCCAAACTCATTTTTATTACTCGAAATATGGAGAAAAAAAAATTTAAAAATTATGCCTCTCCTGTTAGAGTACTTCATAATCATAAGAGAATTCAAATGAAGACACCTCTCAAGCTGAGAATGATTTGAATAGTTTGCCATTTGAACAACCTGCACAAACTGTAGATCCTGTATGTGAATTTAAGACACTATGAAATCAACAGATCCATTTTCCCCTGTATTTTTCTGTTGCTTGAGTTATTAAGAACCAGTACTGAAGGAAATACCTGCAAAACTATCCCAGTTATGCCCACTCAAACTCCATACTTAATAAAATAGTAACTATGGAGACCCTGAAAAAAATAGAACCTATGTCTTTAAATAGAATCAAGAAATGCAGTTTCAGATACAGCTGCACGTTCTCGAGTGTGCTTTTGCACAAAAACATACTTTTTAGTAGCTAGATTCAAGAGCAAACCAATCACGTAGATCCTTCCTTTACATTTCAAATTCTACATATAACTTAATCTTTTTTGCTTTGGTAAAATACAAATAATGGGAAAATCTGGGTAAAGAAAGCACAGTAAATAACACGGGTGTATCATCATACCTTTTTTAAGAAATACGAGCTGAAATGTAAGGCATCCCCCAAAGTATTTTTTGCATATGCAAGGAATGCAGTTCTTTGTAAACAAAAGCTCGAGGAAAGCAATACTGAAGCCAAAGAATCTTCCCTAGGATCCTTCCGATGATCCCAAACCCAAGAGCAACTCTCCTAGGGTAAGCGTTTTGGAACTAAATCCTGTGAAAAAAGAGAATCCAATCCTTTGTCTTCCATACATTCTTAATCGTGTATTAGACTGGCTCGCCTTGAAGGTCTCCAAATTAAGAGGGTGATGTAAAAGTTGATTCTCAAGGGCGCAAACTGGTCTTAAGTCTATTTTTCTGGTACATCGCTTTCTATAGATTTTGTGGCAGCACTGTTATGGCCTACGGACGCTTGCACGGTATTCCCACCGGTAACATTTCCCAGTGCCTGGGACTGACAGGCAGCCGTGGGCTTAGTGGCAAGAAGTGTTTTAGAAGAATTAGAGTGATGTCTGCGACGACCTGAATCCTCACCTGTTGCAGCAACCGGTCTCTTTCTGCCAGATTCTTCACTAATAGGAGGCTGAAAATAAACAAACATTGGCAACCTGTTAAATGTCTTTCTGTAAGGCCAAGCATTTGCCTTTTCATATACTTAAAGGGTCAAAAAAAGACAGAGCATTCCATAACGAGGCCCTTAGCTAGGCCTAGTAACCTTAGTTATTCACAACTCACTGATGATATTCTAAAGCCTTCCTGGCCGCTTAGCTGGAAGTGCGAGTGCATGACATATTGAGGACTTTAAACAGCCTTACAGCATTATTTAGTCGTCGCTGCGCAAGTGTTTGCCACAACTCCTAGAAAATGGAGGATTATAGAAGATGATGGTAATGTAGAGCACTGTAACCCAGTTAGGAAAAGCACGGCAGCACTGTACTCTGGAATCGCACAATTTGAAAATTCAACATTCTACAGGAAGGATACATTGAATCTGGCACATGAAGTCTCCGCAAGGACAATGCCTGTCAGAGTTCATTAAGAAATGCCAGCTGGGCATTCATTCATTTGCCAAATTCTTAAACGGTATAGAAGTCACCCGTCTTACCAGATGACAAAGAAGCTATTTTTTGCTATTTATTTCATTATGCAATGAAAATGGATCAACGCTACATTTTAGCCACCACACCTCAGCACCATGCTTTGGTTCAAAAAAGAACGTCTAGAATAAAATTGCATTTTTCATTCGAATTTAATGGTTTTATTCATGCTTTTTCTAGTCATTGACAGGATTTGTAAAGCTGCCTTTTTGGGAAATGAAGTACTGTTCTCGGTTTACCTTGCAGTAAAAATATTCATACGCCAAATATTCATGTAAAATAGGTATCAAAACTTACATCCACCCTGAAGTCCTCCAGTCTCTTAAATTTACTAAGGTATTCTTGCAGTGTGGGGTCAATGGCTGGAGTCTTGTGCTGAGAGTATTTTAGATAAGCCCAAAATTTTTCCAGTCCGTACAGCTGACCTAATAATGGAAAAAGATAATTTTACCCATTTACAAAGGTGAGATTTAATTAAAAACTTAATTATTCACTGGTAACTATATGTTTAAGAGAGCTGTAAGATAAAAGGAACATGAAGAAAAGCTGCTCTTTGGTTAGTTAACAACTCGGTGCCAAGGAATTAGGATTATCTCCCAACTAAAGTTACCCCGATGTGAGCAGTGACTGGCCTATGATAATTACCAGCTTCATAGTCTCTCTTTGTTTCTTCTTGGAAATCCTTGAATATTTCTTGCCTGAATTTCTTTTCTAGGCCATAGCTGTAAAATCTAAACAAGCATTCCAATCCGTACCTGTAACAGAACAGAGGTACAAAAATCTTACGCATACGCTCCTCGTTCCTCAGAAGGATGCAAGTTTTCAGCCTCCTTGCATTTAAGTAAATGGCATAGCCTCATTTTACCCTTCTCAAAAACCATCAATTTTTATTGACCTATTGTTCTGAAATACCTTCACAAATAATCAAACCTGACTTAGGAAAATGAGGTTTGTCCCACGGTTTCAACTTATGAACTAAAGACGCTATACACACAAAATGAAGATGAATGCTTTCACATTTCCAGTGTGTTTGCATACACAAACAGTTTCCAACAGAAAACCAACCATAGTGGGTCGGACCAAAAGTCAGCCTAACCCACCATCAGGGCTAAGCCCGATGGGTAGGGCAGGACTCTCTGTCCTTTCAGCTCCCACACAACCCAGCGCCAGGGTTTCTGGCTCAGTATTCAGTAACCCTCTGGCTTTGGCTACCACACCGTCACCAGCGCTGCCTTGGGCCTCCAGACAGCAGGGACCTCCTCCTGTTCTGCTGCCACCTGAGTCCCCTTAAGAGCCTTCTCAAGTTTCTCCTGGTAAGTGTATCCTTGGATAACCACAAAGCATCAAGAAAGCTCAGAGCAGAGACACAGGGTATTATTAAAGCCACCTTTGCACCCTAGGGGCTAGCACTCTGCGGTCTCAGACAACATATCCAAACGTCAGGATTTCCATAGCCAGGACTTCCTCACTTGGCATCAAAACGTTGGGCTACCTTGTCTCTTTGGCTAAGACAAACTGGGTGGAAGGAAGGGAATGTCAAAGAGCTAAAGGAGCAGTGGTAATTTCCTTTGTGGTCATTTTTCTGGTATTTTTGGAAGGCAAGAAGCAGTTTGGACAAGTTGAATGAGGTTAAAAAACGTCTTCACCTATGGAAGGAAGAATCTTATTGAGTAAGCATAGAGCCGCCTTGTCACGGTCAACAAGTTACAGGATTTTGTAGGATTCAGGACCGATTACAAGTCAGCAAATGCTGCACATTTAGCTATTTATCTACAAAGCACAAATATATACAAAACAGATGTTTGGTATCAAAATAACTTATACAGACTGCTATTGTAAAGATTTACAAAGAGTCAAAACCAACGCTGAAAAATGTTCACTTCAGATATACGTCAGCTTCCCAGTCATTAAAATGAGTGGTAAGACCTCAACAGTTTTTAACTTCCAGGAAAAAGCGAATACCTGTAGTGTTCTTTTGCATCATCTAGAGCAAGTTGTTTGAATTCTTCATACATTTTCTTGTTAAAGTGATCTCTCAGAAAAAAGGACCAGAAACGAAAAAGTGTGTTCATTTCTTGGGACTGGCCAATTCCCAACCGTTTCCTCTCTGGAAGAAAAAAGAAAGGAAAATAAAAAAAAGCTATTTTTAATTTTTCAGCAGAATATAGACACGCAAGATCTTCCAGTAACTGAAGTTTAAATTTGAGGGTAATTATTTTGTCAGGGAATGTAAAGTTAAATGGAAAGCAGAGTTCATAAAATAGAAGAATCAAATAAATTTTGCTTGCCTTTCCCAAGAAAAATTAAGGATGAGGAACAACATGGAGAAAACTGCTATCAGATGACAGATAACTTCTACCTAAAATTTTAGGAAGCGCATTTGGCGGCTTACCCATTAGACACCTTCGGCGATATTTGTGGTACACCTGTTGAGTAAAGCCATTTTCCTTTAACAGTTCATGAGAAGGATGCTGAAATTTTGGAAGAGAATTTGGGGTACACCCGTAACTTCCTGCTAGCGGAGCTCCTTCTGAAGGCGAAGCATTGGAACTGCTGAAGAAAAAAACAAAACCAAACCCCATGTACTTCTGTCCTATAAACAGTGCTCTTCTACAGCATCAGTTTTCAAGCGTTCAGATCTACGCAAGAGCTGTCGGAATAGCACAGTCACCTGATGACCACCACAGTGCACGCCTGGGGTCCCAGTCATCTGGGTTTGGGTGAAAACATCACCTCAAGAAAATCAGATTCCGTGCTAATATGTCAAAACCAGATAGTTTTAGATGATGACAATTAAACATTACTGTAATGCCTGATTTTAAATGATCGCTTAAAAGCAAAAAATCACTGAAGTGAACATCAGTCCTTCAAGTAATATTACTGCTACATCATGGATCAAACATCAGTGTGAACACAGCCAGTCTAGCGAGCTTACTTCCAGATAGCCTTGTATTCTACATTTTTGTCTTTTTTGATTGCTCTTTTCTTGCTTTCACTGTATTTATAAACTGTCTTTTACTGCAGCCTATTTCTCCATTAGCAGCAAGAACTAACAACGCTGCAAACAAATTTTCTATGACAAAAAAGAAAATTTACCTCACAGAGGAAGCTCTGTGGTCTCTGGAATCCATCACCCAACCAACGTGGCATTCTAAGGGAGGATTTGTACTGTGTCGGGTTTTTCTTTTTCTTGGAGTCTACGAAAGTAAATGAAGTATTTATTTCCCTAATTTGATTTTATTCTCTCCCTTTTAAAACAAAGTTCTAAAAATTTTATATTCTTTCTAACACGTTATAAAGTCACAACGCTCCAGTTTCATAACCTAAAGATTAGTCTTATGTAACAAATTAAAAATCTTTAGACATTACACTTTTTCAGCAAGGACTTTTAAGAAATGTTACAGAGGAAACTCAGAAACCATTTTATAGAAATAAAAAAGAATGAATATGGTAAATATTTTGAAGATAAACAATAAAAAAGAGTACAAGTGTTTCATTTTTTGCCTTTTCATTCTTGTTAAATCATATGCACAGACGTGAGTTTTATAGGCTTGTTCTGGTTTTAAAAGAAAATATTACATCTTTCCATTTACCTTTACATCAATGGATCGTGCTTCCTTAACAACAGGGTAGAACCTGGGTGTTTTATTGGGATCCTGTAGCCTCGGGGTGCGAGGTGTTTGCGGGGTGAAGCCAGGGCGAACGCAGGGGGAATCCGGAACTGCTGTTGGCAGCGATCGAGCTATTGCTGCTGTTGGAGGTACTTCAATATTTAACAAATTACAAGCTAGCTCCTCTGCTAAATCTGTAGGCAGGAAGGAGAAAACATCCGTTTTCAAAAGGAACTTAGGATTTCAAAGCCTAAGCTCCCCTAGTATCTAGTATCTTAAAGGCCTGTTTCATTTCAAGTGAACTACATCATCCCCAAAGGATAATCAAATTAACAAAAGCACTTGGCGTAGAAGCAGTCTGAACTGCTCAAAACTATGAAATAATGTTTCAAGCATGTCTTTACTTCTTTCTTACCTGCTTGTTCTTGTGTATCTACACCAGCAAAGTAATGGAAAATAAACATTGGTGAAAGTGTAACCACGTTCTTGCTTTTTGGTGAGGTGGTTTTCTTCAATTACTTTAAAGATGCTATTAACAGGTATCTTAGTAAATGTTAATAACACTACTATATCAGAAATACCTCAAAAGATGAGATTTGGACATTGTGACTGCTCAGTAAGATTATGATACAAGTAGAAAATTCTCCTAATCTCATTTCATTCTATCCCTGCTTCCCATAAAAACACTGATTCTACAAAATGTTTCACAACATCACTAGCTATTACTTTACACGTTGTAAATGCCAAGTTACACAAAAAGCACCTGGTGTTGGTATATGGTGACAATAAAATAGAACACTGCCTATTGATGCTCGTACATCTCCTGAAAAGCACGAGTACCAGCTTCTTCTAATTCAATGGAAACCACACTACTGATTAACAGTTGACAATTTGAAAAATTAGCAAAGAAAAAGCCCCTCAGACTGCTGACTGAACCAAAATTAAAATATTACACAGGTAGAAAGAGTTAAAACACCTACAAAATTATTCTTTATTACAGAGATTCTAAAAGCAAATACATATTACTTACCTTTCCGTAACCCTGGAGGTCCTGGAGGAACTTCTTGGGTTGGATCAGCAATTAGTTCTGGTGCAAGATTATCAAATTCTTCCTTACTAATGAGATTTAGCTTCTTAAAGTTCTCAATCTCTTGCTGAATTCGAGAAAGCAAATTGTAAACAGAAAGCACAATAACAGATATCATCCTGAGAAACAGGTGAATTTCATAAAAGAGAAAATAAACAAGCCAAAATTGACACACCACTACTCCTACACAGCCAGTACAGATTTCTTCTAAGGAAGATGGAAGGAGTCTCCAGCACACATAAAGTTGCTGTGAAGGCTGTATATAACCTAATGCAGCTCACACTGCGCTAGCTAAAAGAAACAGTTATGCCAACAAATGGGCAAATGAAGGCAGGTAAGGCCATCTACACGTGAATTTTCACAAATACGGAATAGAAATGACTGAGATCCTGTCCCTTGCCAAGCCCAGAACCATTCTTCTGCAGTAAGCGTGCCAAGGAAGGTCCTAGCAATTTAGGGGAGCAGAAGAGGCCCTGCTCCCTTCCTCAGGCTACATCTAAAGAAAAGCCAGTATTTGTAAATAAAGTGTTCAGCTTTTTTTTCCGTTTTTTGATGGGTAGCTTAAACTGCAAAAGGACGGGTTTTTCAAGGTGTGTGGCAGCATCTCAAATCACTCATGCCCCTGCTCAGCTGAAGCTGGGGTGGGACATGCGTATGCGTGCGTGCTGTGTGTGAAAAGTCATATTTAAATCATCGTCAAGAAGGTAACAACAACAAAAAAAGAAAATATTTTCTCTTGCTGTGTGCTATTTCCTCACTGTCCTCTTCCAGTTTGCTGGTTTTCTTGGTTCATTTCCCTGGTAATAAGAACTCCGTATTCAGAATTCTACCTTTATTTCTTGCTCTTATTCTCAACAGTCATTTCTATCTTTGTCAGCGCTTTTTTGTACCCACATGCTCCATTTGTCCTTTAAGCTACTTTGACCCCTTCCCCCCCCCACCCCACAACCCACCTTTGCCCTTGTGCACAGATAAAGCTCCTTCCCCTCACCACTTAGCGTTTAGTTAACTTTGTATTTCTGTACACATATCATCTTCTAGTGATACAGTGGGATTGCCTACAGATACGCCACTCACTGGGCTCGCTTGCGCAAAAGAAGGGGTTTCTTAATAAACCAAGAGCAGTAAGTGACAGGACTGCAGTGTGCCACATTGACCTCTGCCTACAAAGTGCTGGAGTTCAACTCATCTGTAATTTTACAGCTGCTTAGTATATTTTAAAAAAATAAATAATTTCTAAATAAATAAATACATAAATAAATAAAAATCAAAGCTGACAATCTCCTTCCGAAGTTTTGAAAGCCTCAAAGACAGGATCCCATGTACAGGCTAAGAAATAAAAGGGTTTCTGTAATAAAATAAGGTGTGCAATCCAAAGTTTCATTTGCTCACAGAGCTATCATTCTAACAAGCTACAAAGTAAACAGAACCTCAGTATAAAACTACCTTAAAATGACTCTATTACCTTCCTCTCTTATCATCTCATCTCAGAAATGTGCCCTCTTCCCCTATGGCAGGGGTTTGCAAATGTTACGAAACAAGCTATTCATAGAACAAGGAAACACTGGAAAAGTTGAACCATCTCCAAAATGTTAAAAATAGTTCTAAAAAAATATTCATTCAGTGGTTTTTGGTCAAATCTGTGACAAGAAAAACTTTTGCTTTCAAGTTTTTACAATATTATCAAAATAAGGAGAATTCAATAGGCCTGTAAACTCAACTACTGTCATTTTTCTTTCAAAAAGGTGTAGCATTTTACAATTACGTAGCAGATGGCTGAAATTAATTTTGGAACTGTTTGAAGACAGGCATGGTTTTCAGGTCAAAAATGAAGAGAGTTACCTTCATCATAGCGTCATCTTCACTCTGCTCCATCCACAAATCCTGTTCATAATAGTATAAGCCATCATTAATAACTTTAGCAAGCTCTGACGTAATTTTTGCACGGCATACGTGGTTGCCAGTACGATCTCCGCCGGGATGTTTTCTCATATATGGTGGTGTCTGTGTTACAATCAAAATCTTGTTTATGTCCTGATCATCAATTTCATAATCGGAATCGCTGTCTGACCATTCAGTAAATTTATTCTTCCGACCTTGAATTTGTTCCATCTCTTCGTCAAACAAAAAATCAAGTTCTTCTTGTTCTTGTTCCTCTGGAGGTGGGGGTGGCTGCTGTTGATCTGAGGTTTGATCAGCTATAGGAACACTTTCCTAAGTTGGAAAAGGTGATGCGTTTTATATTTGAATTGGATAGTGATTACCCAAATGGGAGACAGATAGAACATGACAGAACATTTTCAATAAACAAATGTACTGGAATTAGAAACAATACAGCCACTTTTCAGATGTTTATTAAGTCAATTACTGTTCTAAACAATTCTGCCATAAGCTTTTAGAACAATTCTCAATGCACATTACAATAAATGTTTTCAATAATCAACAGGTACAACTGTCCCTCAGCATTAAAAAAAAAAAAACCCAAACAGTATTTCCTTTTCATTTTAGTGAGCTTTGGATCAGGATTTTAAATGCACTTAGTTATTCTAGGTCTGGTAGAGCGAGAAGCACACACACTAACTGTACTGCATTATCAAGCATCGCGTATGTTAAGACGTGAAAAATCTTGTTTTAGAATATAATCTGAAAGTTGGCACGTTTCACATTTGTTTCTTTAAACATAACTTAAAGGTTTTTGATTTTACCTTTAGTTTGACTGTGGATGCACGATGCCTCTTCTTCACTTCTATCCAAGGTTCAGAGTCCAAATCAGGCAAACTTGTAGACAATCCTTTAGACATTGTCTGAAAATTACCCGTTTCAGTGTTTTCCTTTGGACTCAGCAGGCTTCCCATTCTTGGAGAACTTGGTGCAGACTCTAGCAGTGGAAAACAGCAGTTCAGTTCCTGTTGTGTGTTGGGTTTTTTTGTTTTGTTGTTTGCCTTTTTTTTTTTTTTTTAAATTGTTTCACTAGTCTTTCTTTTAACTGCAACTACCATTTTTCTACCTCTCTAGCTAAATGTAACACTGACCAGCAGAACTCCTTTTCATTTTTAGGAGATAACTTTTCACAGTTCACTCAACATTTCAGGAAAAGATGGATTCTAGCAATTCTTATTTACATGGAAAGTTTCTAACAGTCTGGGAGAAATTATGTGTTATTCAGCAAACAAGAGCACATCCTTAGGGACATGTTTTCTCCACACCATCCTCTAGCTCTATGGATGGGTGCCTAACTCAGTCTTTATTCTTCCCATTTAATTCCAGCCAACATTTTAGTACAAGATTTCCTTGCCAAGGCTTGTCAGTGAACAAACCCATCTCCCTATTAATAATGTGAATGAGATCCCCATCCAAAACCAGGAGGCACCAATTTTCAGCTGCTACCAAAATGAAGCCGATTTTATGACTAACTTAAGATTACTATTACTACTTCTACTACTAAAGGACTGTAGTCCATCATACTGCATTCTGGAGAATGGTCACAGCCGTAACACATAAGAGACATTTTTATCTACTTCACATCAGCCGTGCCAGCCATGTGACCTGGCAACTGCAAGGCTGACAGGCAATCAGCTGAATAAACCCTTACCAAACGTACAACCTCTATTATGAAATCAGTATCAAGAGGCAAACTTCCTAAGCTAGACAGACAGTCCTAAACTTATGTTTCTATAAGATAAATCCTTTACCAGTATGTGAGCCAAAAATTTGGCCTGGTATGAATTCTGGACAATTGACGAGCTGAGAAAAGTCAGTCGGTGGCAGACTGCATGGAGGAGGACCTGGAATTGGCCACTTTTCTGGATCAATCCTTTTTCTTATCCTGTGATCCACAGTTTCAACTTCTGTACTGTCCTTTAGGGCCTGTGTGACAAGAATATTACAACTTAACAAACTTTACATATCCAGCACCATCGAAAAAAGAAAAAATGCACAAACTTTGCCATTTATAGCCTCTTTATAAAATCCTTGTCGTTGCAAACAGAAATCTTTCTTAACTTCATAGCACTGACTTTAAACGGCAGTACAAGATTAACCAAGCAACTTTCTACATATGTACTTCTGAATTATTTTACCTCCAAAATGAGTGCAGCATTTGTAGTCAGAGCTTGCATCCGACGGAAGCTAGCAATCAATGAAACAGGCAGAAATCCTTGTTGGTCCATCTTTCTCCTCAGAAAGAAGTCTCTTTCCAAATTTTCTGTGCTGAAATAATACTCACTGTAGAAAGAAACATACAAATATGAGGCTACTGTAGGTTAAAGAAAATCCTAAAACAGCAACTTAGAGATTCCTTGTTAAAGTCTTCCATTAAAAACAGAGCTTACTTTGTGATCAACAAAATCATTCTTTCAACAGGTATACCATTATAAGCAAGGCTTACAGAACAGCATGCATGCTCGACAGGTGAAGACTTATGATCCAGTACAGTACATAGGGGTGTAAATCAAGGCTTTGTTACATTTGCATATACAAACTGCGCAAGGAAAAACTCTGCTCAGTTTTTCTTTCACCCATCCCCTCCCTTATTACTTACATGAACAGAAGGGAACAACACTCTCTTAGCCTCCATATAGATGAAGGACAGCTACTGCTTAGGGTCAGGGCATAAGTTATTTCCCCACACAGCAGTATCAGTGCACCTTCATCCTGAACTGTATCTTTTCTTTTTCCAGTACATTAGAAGGTCTAAATATCCTATCTGAGTGTTGAGGCACATATTTGTACTCTGAATCATTACTTCAAGCATGCTTGTGGGAAGATGAGAGAACAAAAATAGTAATGTTGTATTTGTCACGAAACTGTACCAAAAGGCACAACAGTTCACGGAGAAAGGTAAAGTCTAGAAAAAAGAGATGATGTTTAGTGGATAAAGAGGGACAAGGACCATTTCAGGAATCTGACAATACCACAGAATGAGAAAGACGAGGGACAAAGAAACAGCAGAAAGACAAATCTTCTTAAATAATGAAGCTGCTCTATGAAATGATCAGGGTGTTGAGATGTTTTATACTTAGTGAAGAGAAAAAGTAAGGAATTCAAATCATGATCTGTCACACAAAGCAAGGGAATGAGAAAACATCCTATGAAAAAGAATGGGGAAAAAAAACCAATTTAATCACAATGACTAAAATCTAGGCCTTTCACACAATTTACACATCATACCATGATTTTGCACATTACATCCAAGAAATACTACTCATCAGGTTCAGGAAAATGTAGGTAGTGAAATATTTAATGGAGAGCAATTAAAATCCTATGATAGAAAAAGAGGCAGTGCAAAAATAAAACACGAGAGCATTAAAATGCTGAGGAGAAAAACACACATGCAAATGTAAATAAAGTTAATTCTAATTTCAACAAAGTATAAAATACTAAGTGTCTCCACTGAAGTTGGGATCAAGGCCAAAGTTACCAAGAGGAGAGGACTCTGATGCCATCATTGACCCAAGGAGAAGCTTGATACCATTTTTTTCTCTAATTTTTGGTAGCTAAAGAAATTTGAAGCAAAAGCTCTCTATATGAAACACTCAGCTCCAAGACAGAATGAATATAAAGTCTCAAAGTTGGACAATAAGACATACGACAAATGAAAACATTGCCATTAAATCAGAGCGGAGAAGAGAATAAGGCTTTCGGAGAATTAAGCTCTTACTCAGAGCTAAGTAAACTGATCAGTGAAGCAACTGTGCACAAAGAGGTCTCTTTCAAGAACATCCTATTTACTGTTCTGAACTGCTACATTTCTTTCCCCCTCCCAATCTAGAAGATAAGCAAGCACAAAAGCCATATATCAACATTTTACTAATGTTACCTTTACAGTCATACAGTAAAGGTAAAATCTTGTAACGATTCACCTAGTTAAAAATTCCACAAGCAGAAATGGACAATGACTGAACTTGACTCAAACTGCCTCACTTGATGTCCATCACTCTAGAAAAAGGAATGTGAAAGACCATTAATGATAAATGAAGACAACGCACAAGTTTGCTCCAAGTAGAGGGACAAACCTAAACACACACCCCCCCCTCCAGCTTTTCTTTTCTTATTCATTTTCCTCTTTGCTTATTCTTGAATTGATGCAGACTTGGATGCATGTCTGAACTTTTATTTATTTTTTTAAAGAAAGAGGACTTTAAATCGAGTTCTACTGCATGTTGCAGACTGAGGAGCTGCTAAGCACTGAAACTTTTCAGGCTGACCACCTCAGCCTGTAATTGAAAATGTCAAAGATGCTTTTGTATGTAATACAAATATTACTCTCTTATACATCAAGCTGGTGCTCGATAGCAGCGTATTTCTTACTGTAATTACACATCAACTCAGTTAGACACAGTCTCTAAGATTTTTCCCTATTAAGCAGGCAAACTCTTTTAAAATTCATCAATTCACTAGGATTCAAACCAATCTCACTTCTTTAATATATCCTGATTTATCTTGGACTCCATAATGAACTCTGACACCTAACAGTTCTGTGTAGCTTTATTCTGTGTCCTTCTTTGGCATAGTCACTTTAATATTTTATAACTAAATTATGAAAGGCAGACAACACCATCGTCATTTAGAAGCTAATAATAGGTAATTGATGAATAAAGTCTGTTTCCCATCATTTTTAATGTGATAAAAGAAGCGAATAGATACAAAAACACTTTTTTTTTTTTTTTAAGGAGCATAAAAATAATGAAGTTATGTTCTAAACCTGCTCAAGAACCTCCCTCTCTCTCATGGAAAGCAAACTCCATAATCAAACTGCCTTAGGAGTTCATATCAGACAAGCAACCAATGGCCCTGGTTAGCCAGCCATGCCAAGTCTTCTATTGACACCTGCCAACCTCTCGTTGCTAAAATAAAATACAAATATAACCAGAAGTCAGATGTGACCAATGCTGTAACTGACATTTTTCTCAGCAGAGGGGGACATCATCATGTCCTACCTTAGAAGGTCTGGATTCTACACTGCATGCCCAGAAATCTGGCCAACAGTGGAGTGTCTGTGCTCCTCCCTCACTTGTCTGAGGACAGTGCAGGCCGATTATCCTGACATGGGGGTACATGTCCACTGTCAGGTCTCATAGGGGCCTGGCAGCAAGAGTAACAAAAAAGACTGCAATAGAAGTTTTGAAGTTGATAGCCACATGCCAGATACTTTCTGCCCTTAAAGAGGCTTTTTTCTTCCTTTTTGCGTCAACTGTAACAAAAGAAGCAAGAATAAAATAAGCAAGTTGCTTTATGGAATACAAGGGCAATCAAAAACCACCACAAAGGCATCGCAGAGAAATGCCGTTGCAAGTACAGAAGATGAAATATCTGCCAGTGGTGGAAACTGTCTCTTTAAAATGAACTAGTGGTTTCCAGGCCCTTTTTGACTTGTCTCCTGGTGATAATCAGTCTTCCAGATGGTTTCTCATTGCCTAATGGTGTACACGAGAAAGTAAACATTTCAGATTATTGAAAAATCAAGTATCATTGCAAAACTACTCTCTTTCAGTTAAATGTTTCAGGTGAGACCCTCTGAAAACATAAAACTAACAAGACTTCTCAAAGTGAAATTGAGAGCAAATAAGGGAAACGTCTAGCTACATCACCCAAGAAGAGCTTTATAGGCAAACAGACCAACAGTACTCAAAAGCACAAGCTCAGAGACATCCATATCTCAATTACATGACAACATAAAAAGAGGGCTACGTACCATAAATAAAGCAGGTATACAAGTTAGAGCCAGACTACAGCACAAGATGCGGAACAGCTTCCTTAAAATTCCTCCCCATCACTCAAGTTTTTCCACCCCGCTAGTGAATAAATTCAAACTGACACTGGTAATGGTCAAATCAAAAATTTAAATTGAAATGCCTTAATCTCCATCTTTATATAGATAATAAGGATTAAACACTGTTTGAAATGAGTCATTTTATCTTAACTAGATCTCTAAAAATATTTGCGCATTGAACAATCTACTTACATTTGATGTTTTATATATTCTTTGAGAAGTGCTTCATCCACAGGATACATCTGCACTCCTGTTCCATCACCATAGTAATACATCACACTAGCATTAAGCTCGGGTTGAAATACTTGGTCAGTTCCTTCACCATATAGTTCTTGATAACCAACTGAATATTCAAAGTTCACTTCAAAATAAAGGAGAACATAAGAGAAAGATGGTGAACAATACTAAGTCCAGCACACAAATATTTTAAGGCTTGATACACACTGCTATTTTACTGTTGTTTTTCAGCATCTGATTTTAAAAAGACTCAAGCTACTTAACTATATTAAGTTACAGGTTACCTTTTTTGAGGTAACTCCTACTTCATGTGCAAACAATAACGTTATAAACAGTTTTAAAATTTTTGCTAAGCATCTACTTCTTTGCATACTTCTAGGGTTTCCTCTGCCTCGTCCTCTTCCTCTGCCTCGTCCTCTTCCTCTGCCTCTGGAGAACCCTCGAACACTGCCACTGTCACTTCTCACGCTGCACACTTCATCATGATCATCCCTCTTTTCTCTATCACGACGCCAATCTTTAAGAAAAAAAAAAAAGGCATAACACTTGCAATCATAATTAAATATCACAGTGCCAAAAAGTCCCTTGTAACAGAGTTCTCTGCTTGCGCCCAGGCAATTCACCGATTCGGTCATGCTGGCTGAAGCAGAAGGTCAGATCTGAAGCTGCAAAGGTGAAACGGTAAGGTTTGCCCAGCTGTGCCTGAGGGAGAGTCGGGCAGAAGCTGTTAGCCATCAAGTAGAGTAAAAGGGCTTGACTGGCAGTCAATCTCAAATGCTTCTGAAGCAACTGGACACTGGTGCCAGCTCAGGGATCACAATACCTATGATCGGCTTGGGACAGGAGGGAACGATCATGCAATTCTCCGTCCAGGTATGGTAATATGGTCTCCTCCTGTGGACAACAACTCCCAGTACCTAGAGCGAGCTAGGAAGAGCTGCTAGCTCTTGATGATCCTGCTGGAGTGGGATTTCCAGAGCAACGGCTCTCTGGAGCCTCCCTTTTGTTCCCAGAAGCAGCCATCTACTGCTCCCCTGACTCTGCCCATTTAACAGCCATCGTTTATTCTCTGCTGGTCGTGCCCCAAACTGAGCTTTTAAGTTAAGGACGCCTTTTTGACAACACATGCAAATCTAAGATGACTCTCTAGGAATTTATGTAAGCTTTTCATATAAATACGTGGTCTGCACAGAGCAAAAGAGAGCAAGAGCGAAGAAGAAAGGAAAGCAAGCAGGTCCAAACCAGACCCCAGGGACATTGGCTCCACTCACCACAAAACTTAAGGACAGGTATAATTCTTAATTTACTCATGAGAGAAAATTAATCCCTCTCTCACACCATTTCTTTCTCTTTTCCTAACAATCTCAGAGACTTCCATCTTCAGTCAGTCACCCTTGCTTAAAGTTTCTTTAAGCTGTAATTGGATCCGGAAGACTTTCCAGATGCCGGGGGACCTCTCTGTCAGAGGAATGCCTGGGGATACAGCCCCTACTTGATCAAATTGAGAGTTGCTAAATTTAACAAAGGACTGACTAAAGATACAATTCTTTGTTCATGTTAGAAATCTTGTTTTACTAGCAACTATTTTTAATGAACCCTACGACAAAATATGTATGCTCATACATTCAAGTACTTTATTTTCTGTCAAATAAGACTCTGAATTTATGAATATAGTGATTGGTACGTCTCTCTCTCACTGGGAATTTGGACCTTAGCCTTCACACTTGCAACCCTCAACCTTAGAGATCCCAAATGCGTAGGCATTATTTGAACTATTTCCCCAAATCAGTTTCATTTTTGCACTCTTGAGAGTGTACGTGGCTCAGACACATGCAAAAGTCCTACGTATAACACCTTTATGAGCTAGTGTTGTACTTAAGCCTGAAACAAGTTTTTTTTTTTATTTAAACAGCCAATGTTCCTGAAGAGCAAGAGATGTTTTATGTTCTCTCACACTGAAACTGGTCTTGAATCACTAGAGCCTTGGAGGCAGAGTTCATGCTACAAGTTTCTGGTCATTTGACCACCCTGAGGAATAATTGCTGAAGAAAGTGATACACTAGTAAGAATCCTCGCCCTGCCCCTGGCCATCCCTCCGACATTCAGATCAAACCCTTACATCCATGTTCCTAAAATGACTTCATGAACAAATCCCATCTCAGTAGCGTCCAGTACTTATTATAATCATAGAATCACAGAATCATTTAGGTTGGAAAAGGCCTTTAAGATCATCGAGTCCAACCATACAAGTAAACATTTAAATTGTTAATGTATATTGCAACTTTAAAGCTTAAACCAAAGAGTTACACTCAGCTTAAGATTTCTGCCATCTGACAAGCTGTATTCAGAACACCTGAGGACCAGAAGCAGTATACCAGCTGTGGTGCATTTCTCCCTCTGTTGTGCTAGTACAGCTTTTTGCACAGCCATGCTGAGAAATAGGTTGGGGAACTGAGGGAATTGGTCCAACTTAAAGGAAAAAACATCATCAGTAGAATTGCCAAAGCAGAGTTCAAAGTGTAGGTCCACAAGCAATTGCTCTGGTAGCAACAAGCTGTGGGAACAGCAGTAGAGCAGGACAGAGCAGCCACCTTATGAAACTATTTCCAAACTTTCTGCATCGTAAAGCTGTGGCCCAAGACTCTGTAGGGAGCCATGAAGAGAAAAAAAACATATGCTGCTCTGATTCAGAGCACCAGCACATGCAGTAAAGATAGACTGTTTCCAAAGTCAGTTACTCAGCAGAGTCAGTGATTTGAGACGTTACAACTCTGATCTGTTTATGAAGAGGTTAAAAAAAAAAAATCTGACAGTAAGCTTAAAAGCTTTCCAATTTAAAATTTGTTAAACTACAGTACAATTTATTTATTTTTTGCTGGTTATTGGCAAATATTAACACTAGGTTTTACTTAGTATAGGCAAAGTCAAATTTCAACATAAACTGCAAATCTAATGCCTACTCAAGTGGTATTATACTTTGCCACAAATAGAAAGACCCCAAGATTGAAAACTACTTACTTCTTGTCTCATTCCGCCTGTTGTTATGAGGTATTAACTTGTTTGTTTCCAGCAGAAATCTTGAGCTAGTTCGAGAGCCTGGTCTTTCTTGACTGTCTGACCTTACATCATCCAAGTGAAGTGGCACCCATTTCTGCTTGTTACCTTGAAAAGTTAATATATTACTCCTAATTATAGTACTACTAGAGGTTTCAGCTCCTGAAAAGATTCTATAGAATTCTTCTTGTAGACCTAGTAACAGTTAATTTTAAAGTTTAAAAACCGGGAGAAGCTTAACATTGAAATTTTAAGATATGATGAATGACCAAACAATAATAAATGCAGTAAACAGGGATTTCTCAAACTGAAATGTAATCTTACCTAAGCTTTAAATATATGAAATGAAGGTAAGCTTTTTTATTCAATGAATTTTTAGATGTAAGCTCCATTACTGAGAATTTATAGCTACATAAGTGTTAAATATATACAGTAAATTCATTACTATACTTATATATATAGTATATATATACTTATACTTACTTACGCCTTGCATATGAAACTTAAAGGTAAAAAATAAAGTATCAAGTTAACCACTAAAATAAAAATTTCAATCACAAACTATAAAAATTTTCCTGAGAATTTAGCTGTGGTACTGTATTTTTACCTTAAGATAGTCAGACTAAGTTCATTCATGTGCATCAGAAATTATTAGCAAAGCTGTATTTTGTTGTAGGCTGGCCTAAAATATCCACTAACCATTTATTTAATGATAATATTTGCTGTTCTATACTTGATCGGTATTGTGGGCTTCATACCCAAGAAATATAAGCAAATACATAAAATGCATTATCCACACTGGGGGAAAAAATAGGTTGTACTTGTGGAATGCTTTGCTTTAGATTTCCACTTAAACTGAAAAAATTAAAAGCAATAAAGGATTTGTTTTTAAATATATACATAGGAAGATTAACAAATCTAAACAACAAAGGTCTTTAGGATCTGAAGAAATACCAGCAGGGATGCAAGAAGAAGAAAAAAAAAAAAAGGCAGCTGGTGGCAGCAATATCTTAAAACACACTCAGCTGTTTCTCCAGCCTACTCCAGTCTACTGACCAAATGAGATACAGGTTTGCTTCCTATTTTTCATGTAACAGATTGGATCAAAAGGAAATTAACAACCCAGTTCGGTTTTCAAGTGATCACTTCAAGGTGTAAGCCAAAAGTAAAATACGAAAATTAAAGTGTTAGTATATATAGTAACACACACACACACACACGAAGTTAAACTAACATAGTGCTATCTATTTAGCAAAATAACGATATGAGAGACAGTAATGGCTTGTACAGCCATGCTAAAATTTTCCAGAAATTCTCAGAGCTCTATGGACCATCAGTAGGACACGAGCCGCTTTTTCCCCAGAATTCCTAGTTGCCTAGACAGAACACTCCAAAACCTGAGAAAGGAAGCCTGTTTTAAGCTTCCTAGCAGAAAGCAATATATCCTGTTATCACCTAGAAAATGCAAAACATAACAAGTTTCATCAAGTCAGTCAACTGGAATTAATGTCACTGTATCAATGGTGACTTATTGCATTATACATAGTGCCCAGACTGACCTTTTTTCCTTTGGTTATTAGTTTGAGCTTCATCTTCACTAATATTATCTCCTGGACCATCTGGCTTTGCCTCCGGGTTGTCCTTGATTCCATTATTGCTTTTTTGATCAGATTTCTCCTCCTTTTCTCTTCTATTTGTTGGCTTCTTACTGTGACTTACAGTCTTACACTGCAAGAGATACTGGTAATTATTTCTGACAGTACAGCTGCTGATAGCAGAAAGTATAAATTTCCTTTATTATTACCTGTTCTCAACCTCTTCGGTAGGGTGAGTTTTAAGAACTCTGTTGTTTCTCATTTTAAATAGTTCTATTTTCTGCTAACTTGGCAAGACTATAAAAAGAACTTTTAGACTAAGAAAGTTTTTGTTTGTTTGTTTTTTAACTGAAGATGTAGAATTGCAGCATGCACAACAATCATGCTTCAATACCTCCGAACTGAAATTTATTTTATAGGAAAGAAAGAAAGATTACTCACCAGTACCTACTGATCAGACTGATTCTCTTTAAAAAGCTGTGCTTACAGAATACTGAATGGTAAATCAGAAATTCCCATGATGCTGTACAATCTCAACAGCATGCCAAATGTTCATGTAAACTCTAAGGAGCCATAGGTCTTAACTCTGACAATTCTGTTCCACTAAATCAGAACAGGAACCAAAGATCAGAGGATGTGGAGGTGTATGATTACAGATTTATTTTTTCCCACATTAGAATATGGCATTTACTGGGAACTCTGTGCCTTTGAGTAGTGCCAGCATCTTGCAGATCATCACTTCTTGGAAATCCCACAGAATAACAGGTTTCAAAGAAGGCAAAATGAACAGCATTTTAGCGAACAGTGGAAAGTTTCATTTCTTCCCCGGTATCAATACAGGCTGGGGGACAAAGGGATTGAGAGCAGCCCTGCGGAGAAGGACTTGGGGGTACTGGTGGATGAAAAGCTGGACATGATGCAGCAATGTGCGCTCATACCCAAAAAGCCAACCGCATCCTGGGCTGCATCACAAGAAGCGTGGCCAGTGGGGCGAGGGAGGTGATTCTGCCCCTCTGCTCTGCTCTGGTAAGACCCCACCTGGAGTGCTGCGTCCAGCTCTGGGGTCCTCAGCACAGGAAAGACATGGGCCTGTTGGAGCGGGTGCAGAGGAGGGCCACAAAAATGATCAGAGGGGTGGAACACCTCTCCTATGGAGACAGGCTGAGAGAGCTGGGGTTGTTCAGCCTGAAGAAGAGAAGACTCCAGGAAGACCTTATTGCAGCCTTTCGGTACTTAAAGGGGACTCATAAGAAAGACGGGGACAGACTTTTTAGTAGGGCCTGTTGCGATAGGACAAAGGGTAATGGTTTTAAACTAAAGGAGGGTAGATTCAGACTAGATATAAGGAAGAAATTTTTTACGGTGAGCGTAGTGAAAGACTGGAACAGGTTGCCCAGAGAGGTGGTAGATGCCCCATCCCTGGAAACATGCAAGGTCAGGTTGGATGGGGCTCTGAGCAACCTGATCTAGTTGAAGATGTCCCTGCTGATCGCAGGGGTGGTTGGACTAGATGGTCTTTAAAGGTCCCTTCCAACCCAAACCACTCTATAATCGGATATAATATCTACCTGCAAAATTAAGCTTCACGGGCATTTCTGCCAAACAGAAAGAAAACTCCTATGTTGTGGAGATAGCTTTGAACCTGCTGGAGTACATACAGTAGATACTGCAGTACTATGCCATAATTAATTTGAATGCAAAGCCTTCCCTTAGACAAATCACTTGAGATTAAATACAAACTAGATGTTATTTGGTTTAACAGACACTACATGAATTTGTGTACTAAATTCTCACATACTTAAGTCAGCAAAAGGTTAATTAACATCTATGCAATACAATCTAGACCATCTGGTAAACCAAAAAAAATCTTTTAAAAAACTACTCTTAAAGCAGACTATTTCAGACAGAAAACATCAAATGTGTATATTCTTATGAAACACTACATATGTATCTCTCAGCCACTCTGATTAGTACTGTACAGACATCATTAATGATACCAAATTTGACATAATAACCAAGTAGATGTTAAAGACCTGCAGTACTAAAGAGAATGCAAAAGATAGGGGTGCATGTTTTCTTAAGTCACTAAAGTCAGTATTTCCCAAAAAAAGAAAAAGAGAAAAAAGATGCTAAAATAAGCATATTCTAGACATAGTCATAAATCAACACTAGCATTTACAAATATTATTAAAGGATATGAAATGTAATCCTTTCAATGCTATTCAATCTCTCAGATCGAAGCTCAGCAGACCCTCTCCTTTTCTGAGCATCAGAACATGACAGAAGATATCATTAATTTTTGGACACAGTGACAGAGTTTCCCTGCACCGTATCTCATGTATGACAACAGTAGTCTCTGAAATGTTACAAACAAAAAGTATTGCATGGTGGAACTGACCACCCGATCTTCAAGAACAGCGTTTTTGAGTTATTAGACTGTAGCAAACGAAGAGGCTGTGCATCCGAGGTATAAAAAGCACAGGTGAAATTATTTCTAGTCTTATGAGTTACTAAGAAAGGAGTTTGATGCACAGCTGAGGGTTATACACCTCTAATGCCATCAGATGAATTAGCAGCTTTAGGATGCAAGTCATGCATCCTTCATGTTACTGTTAAATATATCACCACTGTCTCCTCCTGAAATGGTAGTCTCTTCCGTTCACAACATCTCAGCAACTGACAGGAATATTGATGATGGAGAAGCTTATAAATACTTTTAAAACAAGTCAAATCAAGGATATGTGAGCAACTGAACAAGCATTAATTTACTGGCATATAATCTATTCAGGTTTTAAAGATTCTTCTAGCAATCTCAAAGATTTTCTCTGAGATCCTATAGACCAAGCTACTAGAGGAGGCAAATTCTACCTAGCAGTAAACATCATGTTGTGTCAAATCTACAGACATTTATAATTTTGACTTGCAATGCTAAAAGCCTGGTTAGACACCTGGAAATGTTTTGTTGCCGACATAAACAACAAAGTTATGACAATCAGTTGAGGGAGAAGGAAGGGTGTTAGAAACTGAGCCTGCAGGACAAATTATTCATGCCAAACTACTCAATACTCTTTTTCATTTTTCATTTGGACGCTTTCAATTACACAATGCACATTGTTGAACCCAAATCTTCTGGTTTCCCTCACCAAGAAAACAGTAAAAGCATCATGAGGTGCTGCAGAACTGAGACAAAGAATGAAATGGCACCTCAGAGCTTGCAATAATCTGTGCTCCGTTCTTGTTTTAAATAGCATAAGAGGTGTAAGACATATTATGCACTTATCACTTGAGATCAAGTGAAAGGAAGATAATTTGTTGGAAAAGATGTTAACTAAAGATCCAGCAAGGGGAAAATATATCAGAGGAATAGGGCAAGGATAACTACGTTGTCCTAAGACAACCTGAAGGAAGCATTCTGAGCCACAAGGGAGGGCAGCATGTTCAAAATCCCAAAGGCCGCCTCATCTGTGCATAAACTTTCCGAGTAGAAAAGGGAAATACAAGTGTGAAAATGGTGGAGTAAATATGGCACATTTTTACCTACTTGTCCACGGCACACTACCAACGATAAATGGAGTGTATGTGTGTGGGCTTGCAAAGGGTTCAGAAATTCCAGTACCAGCGCAGGTAGTTAAGCACAGACTGGTATCCTGAATTATTGACAAAAATTTCTGCTGACACCCTACAACACCCAAAGTGCATTCTGGGGGGAACGGTATTAAGCAGAGAAGTCAATATGGTTTTTAAAAAAAAATAATACTGAAGATAACGAAGGATACTTACTTCATTGTTTGCTATTTCGCTTGGTGTTGGCCAGTTTGTGATATCACCAAAATCACCAGCCTGCAAAGATGACAAACAGTTTATACTACTTCCTAGATTTAGTCCTTTTATTAAAAAGAAGACATGGAAGATGTCAGTCATGACTCAGATGGCAAGACTACCCCTTTGAGCAGAATTGTTAGCAGTTGCAATTTTTAAAAACTGAGAAATACAACAGAAAACAAATACACAATTTTTGAAAACAGAATATGATCAATTGTAGAAACAACTATTAATTGCAGTTACACCCAAATCAAGGTCCAATACATCTTAGCTTGTAATTAGTATAACTGTCTAAAGAATGCCTTCATGAAGAATATTTTAAGTGGGCACAGCCAAAAAAAAAAAGATAGCAAGTAAGTGAAACTTTCTACATTCTATTATAAACCAAAGAGGGCTTATGACTTTTGAGCACACATAAAACAATTGTCAGATTAAATGTTGTCTTGCACATAGCTTCCTATGTGATTTAAAGGTATTTTAAAACTCTTTTAGCTTTTGGAAGACCTTTGAGCACAGGTATTATTCAACCTAAGAAGGTGTGACTGTACAAAATTTTAGCAACTTAATTTTTCAATAAAAGGATTCAGTGTCTCCTGTTGTCATAATGATAATTTTATAACAGCACATAGAGCACACACATAATACGCAAAAAGGATTTCCAAAACCAATCTAGCATCACTTGTGCTCAAGTGATGTTTTTCTTTGCAGCCCCTTCACATTTTTATATAATCCCATTGCTTTTTTAAAACAAAAGTGCCTTTCCTTATCCCTCATACATACATCACATTAGCATCCCTTCTAATTTTAAATTTCCCTTCCTTTTTTACTTTGTCTTCAAAATTAACCATTACCAAGGCAGAACATAACACTTCTGGCTGTAACTCCAAAATAGCTTGCTATCTTTTTATTTTAGTAATATCAGCTACTTGCTATATTGAATATTTACAGCCAGAAATGCTCCTTTGAAATTATTTCATTCTCGGCTGAGCTAAATGTCAGTTTAGATTAACAGGTTAGATTAACTGGGGCTTCTACCACAATCAGTCCAGTAACTCACAGCTAAATGGCCTTCTGGCAAATACAAACCTTGCTGCATTTCCTTGACCTGGGTTTCGCTGCTTTTATAACTTTAGTGGAATTTTGTAGTTCTGAAAAGGAAGAAAAATATTTTCAGCTGAAGAATTAGACTGCACTTTAAAAGAGTAAGGAAGGTATACAACTGTGTTTAACTAGCTATCATGCTACACTAAAGTGTTTCTGAGGCCTTGGTATCGAAGTCCATAAAGTAACCAATAGTACATGACATTGAAAAACTCACATGCATAATGACTGTAAATAATCTTGAACACCAGGTGCACAGGATACAGTATAACACAGTTTTTAAGCATTTGCTCAGCTATAAGGTCAAGACTATCTCAAAACACTGGTATTTTAACCTAAGTAGCAGGAAAGAAAATGAGCCCCTGAAACACATTTTAAAAGTTACTCATACTAGAAGCTATAAGACAGAATTAATTTATGAAATCTATCATTATGCAAGCATGAGAAAAACTTAGAAGCAATTACGTATTCACAAATTCCTAGTAATTTCCTTTTATAAGCAATTACCCAAATGCCAAATAAAATTTAGCCATATTGCTCATAATCAAGCCAAAGCAATGAAAAAAAAAATATAAGGTGGAAAGAGAAAATTACTATAAAAACTACATTAAGACTAATAAATTTTAATGCCCAAATTCCACAATGGATATGCTTATGATAAATATGAGCATTTGCAACAAAGCTGACGCTCATGCATTTTCAGAACCATCCTGAATCAAGACCTAAACTTTATAATGATGATCTCATCTGATCTCCTGAGCAAGAGACTTACTTCCACCAGTAATATCTGCCAGGAATTAATATAATGCTTGGAAATAACACACTATCTCTCTCTCTCTCTCATATATGGCAACATTATTGGGCCTAATGATCTAGGATCAATAACCTACATTGAAAAATAAAGGTCTATTTAAATTTACTAGGTCTTTTAATACACGTGCAATTACCCTTCTGTATATGAATCCCATTTTCTTATTCTGTGCAATTTTTCCCTACCCATCTCAATTGTGTTCTACTTTTTGTGTTGGGAATTCAGGGGAAAAAAAAAAAACCACTAGTATCAGGCAATTTTTCTTGGAGATTAGAATTGAGACAGAGGAAACCACCTCTTAACTTCTGTTAAGCCCTGGTTCTGTTCTCCCAATGTGTACTTTCCCATAGAGGAGCGGTCACAACCTTTCCTTGAAACTTCTTATTCGGTATTTTATTGCAAGACAAGCTTGAAATATCGAACAGGACCGAAATCACTAGTGGATTATTATTTCACACAGGGATAACATCACCTCCTCAGCCCTTATCTCTTTCACATCCACTGACTAATCTTCCTTATCGCAGCTTCACACTGGGAACCGCACCCTCGCGCCCCAGTGACTGTGAAAACCCTCTCTGTCTGCTTCCTGGAATACACCCTGAATGTTAGGAGCATAAACTAACGTATACTCCATATTCCCCTGTAAATTATATTAATACCGCTATATACAACTTGCAGATCACACAAAACGTGAATTCAGCGAATCCCAATCGGCCTTTGACCTTTGCCACACCATTTACCAGCAGGTTTTTTTCTTCTCCTACAGATCTGCTTTTTAAAACAAAGACAAAACTGCCTCTTTCTTGTTATTCAGCCTCAAATAACTTTAGAGTGAGAGCTTTCAGAAACACACAGTGACTGTGCAATTCTAATTTTTACTTGTCACTCAATAGTAAACTAATTGCCCTTTACAAAACAAGACAAACAGCTGTAGAGATGGAGTAGCAAACAAATTTGTAATTTTCTCCAACAAAACTGCCAATTATCTGTAAAGGTAAACTGACTGGCCATAGCATTTGTCCTCCAGTAGTCTGTAAACACACATCTCTCCTTAGCTGTTCAATTACCTTACCGAAGCCCTTTTTCCATCTCACAGCACTTTTACTTAAATTGCTGCTGAAGGGCTGCTCTGCCAGAACTTCTCCTCTGTGTGTCACCAGGGCGTAGCAAGGGATTCAAAAATAAAAGACTCGATGTCGCTGCACTATCTTAGTCATGGGATATTATTCCAGGCGGCAGGAGAGGCTATCTGAATCGAGCAGAATGAGACCCAACTCGTTTTAAGGAATCTCTCTTATCTGTATGCAGTAATCCAAGACTTGGAAGATGCATTTGCACACTAAATGAAAATTAATATTAGGCAACACACCGCCTAGTTGATGATGCCCCTTCTGAACTCACTCCGTACTTCCCTACCCGAAAACAACTCCACAGAGCTTCTTGTCCTCCTAAAAGAGCCACACTCAAAACCAAATTTAACTGATCTTTCCTGACCGGCTTTCCAGGGCTTATCGTGTGGGAGCTGGATTTTAGTGTGAAGCATGAAAGGGAAGATAAGGGGGAAGGAGGAAAAAAAAAAAAAAAATGGAGGGTGGTAGAATAAAAAGAAAAAACCCATCAGATCACGTCAAGGTTTTACCCAGGTCACATATGTTACCTTGTTATGAACACACCTAGAGCCACTGTCCAGGCAAAAATTACTCTAGAGTGCGTTTAGATAAAAGCTCTATGCTTCACATTACTCCAGTGTGTGGTTTCAACATCACGTAACAGTGCTGAATACCCAGAAATGGCATCTTTAGCACACTGCTCCAGCAGAACCCAACAAGCCCTTGCAAATAAACTATTTCATTTATTGTTAATTCCAACCTAAGTGTATTAAAATGGTTTATTAAGTCATATGCTACAAGGTAACCTGTTTAGTAACAGCATGCTGTGTTGATAAAAGAATTCAGTTATTTTCAATTACTTTACTTGCTGGGTTTCAGCTGAGTTTTGAGGGGGTGGGGAAAAAAATTAAAAACAAGGATGAGGAAGTTTAATCGCCAATGATCATCTTTCAGTCACTGAACTCCATCCAGCAAAGATGCCATCCACATGAAAACAGAAATCAGCCTTCAAAGCCGTTTTTATTATGGTTCTTCCAAGCCTCTTAATACGCCACATCCTAACGTGAGGCATTTTCTGCAGACAGACATGGATGTGCCAACATGCCAAGTGCAGTATGTCAAGATACATGGGATGACAGTTCTGAAAAATGAAAGATGAATTTTGGAACCACCAAAACAGCAGCAATCCTCTGGGACAACGGCAACAGAAAAGGAAAAGCAGAGTGGATGCTGTGCAGAGATAAGAGAAGCAAAGTTTGTACATAAAGATGCAGCACCGAAGTATCGCTGATCACAGGACAAATTATGTTTTCAGTAGCAGTACTTCAGAATGGACGAAGTTCTGCAAATAATTTTTATCAGCAAGTAATTTTTTCTGATAGAAGGGGAGGGATGATATTGCCAATTTCTTCCGAAAGCAAAGTCTATTAATAAAAGGTGGAACACATTCTAATTTCAATACAAACGCGGTTTAGGCTGTAAGGATTTCTAGGCAATGTTCAAGTTTTATTTTTACTTGGACTGCAGGTGTATTTCCTTCAGTGAAGGAACAACATCGCATAAACACCAGAAGTGCTTCAGGAGGCAGCTGAAATCACCCAGCAGAACAGCTCTTCAAAACTTCAGTGGAACATGTTTGTTGAACTTGTGCAACATTTTCCTCTCAGTGCTCGCTTTGGAACTCCACAGTATAACCCATTTTTACACAAGGTAAGTTATACTTAAATCTATTGTTTTAAGAGATAAATGTGACAGTCTTGCAAATGGGACAAAACAATCCCTTGGAGTACATCATAATTTAAATCTAGAGCATGGACTTAGATCCAAGATCCTGGGAAATAAAAAAAACAGTAATTATGCTAACATCCTTTCCTACAATAGTTCTAGCATTTTATAGCAAAACTGCATTAGATTGACTTTCTTCACACTATTTGAACAACTAACCAAGGCAGTGAGTTATGACACCTGCATCCTTCCACCTATTTATGTTCAAAACCAGTCAGTTTTTCAATCCAACAAGCAACAGGGAAAAAAAATCCCCAATACATGATTGATTAATCATTATACTATTTCTTTTCCTTGCATTTCATTTCTCATCTCAATTTTTTCCTAGCTTCTTCATAGACAGCTGCAACCTGTGACTCAATTTCTACAAAAGCTTTCACGGTCTAAAGGGAACATGTGCACAGCAAGCCAGGACTGTGCCTTAGACTCTAGGCAGCAGGACGGATTTCTCTCTCTTCACAGGTCTCCAGTTTAGAAACAACAACAAAAAAAACCCCTACAATACAAAACTACATGTGTTGCTATATACAACTAAAATACAGACAGCAGGTTTGTAAAGATAATGTTTTTAATCCCTTCAGGGTTGGGATTTTTGTCAATGTTGTACCGTCTGATAATTCTTAAAACAATTTTTAAAAGCTGCTATTCAAACACATAGTGAATTCATAAGAACTAACGATAATATCTGCCTTAGATACACCAAAAAAATTTGATAATCAGATCATTTACCCATTTACTGATCAAAAGCTTGCTATTCCTAGTAGCACAGTATACCTTTACTGAACTGTACTTTTACAACCTGTTTGCTAACAGACTAAAGCAGATTAATTTCTACAATAGCACTACAGTGAACTGGTTCTGCTACCAAAATATCAATCAGATAAAAGGCGTTCTTTGATGCCCAGAAATAAGCGCCATGAAGAAAGACAAACTCAGCACTATATAAAAGACTGAAGTGTGCAGTTATTTTAATTAACTACATCATTCAAGCACACTAGGAAGCAAACTCGCTTCAACCACTGAAGCAGCACAGGTCTTTTGCTTCAACTGAATACTTTCATAAATTTCATGAACAATTTTTGAATAATTATCTAATGAATCACTAGAGACCCACATCAGCTATACAAATCGCATGAAGACTAGAGAACTTGTCATTCAGATTCCCTTTTCCAAGCTTACAAAAAGGGCAGCACTTTAGGTTTCATCAAATGACGAGGTGGGAGAGCTTTTGTAATAAAATTATTTCAACAACTCCAGCCTGGGCAAATTATTTATATGGAGGAAGGGTAACTAGCCTCTTCTGCAAGAGCCCAGCTCTCAGGGGTAGCTGAGGAAGAACAAGACTCAGAGGAAGGACAAGGAATACAGGACTAGCCCTGGGTTGTTCCGCAGCTTCCGTACGGATGCATCTTCTCGGCTCAATTTAAAAAAAGCTTATCTTGTTACCTTGTAAAAAATTACCTACGGGATTATATAGGACTCCTTCCTTGCAACCGTTCCTCTCCTCTTACTCACAGAGCTTCAACGTGAAGAACGGAAGACTTACTGCAATATATTGGCTGGGCGCTACAGGGGAAGGCGAGGGGAGGCAGCCACACCGCCGAAGTACCTTTCATCGTTTGGCAGCCTATGATAAAGCTAACTCCCTGGGTTCATGATCACCAGGATTAGACAGAAGCCTATTAACTTCACGAGCAATTTCATACTGCCACAAGTCTTTCTCCATGAGTTAAATGCAGATTAGGATGTAAAAGTAGCTGTATAATTCTGAAATTATTCTGTTTAAAAGAGACTTTTAATAAAAGGCTTAGTCAGAAACAATGAACTGTGGTAACGAACATACCATGAAAAATTCAAGTATGTTTACATTAGGTGTTTGGTTTACTATAACATGATTAAAACCTACAAACATATCTGAGACAAAAAAACAACAAGTCATAGTAACAACGCTTTGACCGAATTCTTTTGCCAAGAATTTTAAGCCTTTTACATTACTTTTTTCCTTCTAGTGCCAGGTGACTAACAGTTTCATTCAGTAACAAGAGTCAGGTTTGCCTCTATTACAAACTAATACCACGCTGAATTGAAAGTCAAAAGATGACAGACTGGGGTCAATTTTCTCAAGTGTGTAACTATCACTGAACAAACCATATGTGCACGTCTCAGGAAACTTTCAACAAATTAAGCCACGATCAACAAGTCGAACAGGATTCAGTCACTACTTTGATGTGAGATTCTTTTACGTTTTATTATCCTCTTTACGGATAGTTTTACATTCCATCCCAGTAGTATTTCTGCTCATCTAGTTATTATTTCACATGACTAATTTCCATACTACTACATTCATAAGGGCCTAGCGTGACTGATTTTGCTTTGCCAACGTGCAATTAGTGACTTCAAAATACATCCCTCGTTGCAGATGGAGGCACATGGCCAGTCCTTCCTTCGAACAGCCAGGAAAGATCAGCTGCTTTGTCTTTTACAAGGGAAACAGCAGCAGCTCCTTCATGGTGCTTTCCGTGGTGGCCAAACCAAAACAAACACCTTGGTATGTGTTCTCCACCGATGCCATTACCAGCAACAGCGACTCCCATATTTGCTAAATTACACACTTGCCACTGAAAAAGATGCTCCGGTGCAACTACTCAGCTTAATATTAATTTGATAAAAGGTAAGCCCAACTTTTATACAGAAAAAAAAAAAATCATTTAAAGTTCTCTGAAACCATCAAATTAAGCATATAATGTGTATAGTGTATGAAGTCACTGCCTCCGTTCTGTCTTCTCCTTCCTTGAACAACTATTTGTGTGTTTTGTCTTAAGCGGAAAAGTAAACTTTACAGAAGGTGAAGCATGAGGTGCTAATGCAACAAAGGAAGTTTTCCCAATGCGTCTGATGTACCATTATTATTCCTGCCACAGCAAGGCAAATGAGTGACAAGTTCTCTTTCATGTACGGACAAGACCACAAGCTGCTGCCCAGCAAGCCGGATTGTAGAAGCTACGCATAAATAGGTATTTACGAGTGCGTCGGGACACGCAAACAAAACAGTCGAGATGATATACGTTGCCAAAAGGTTTGATCTTCAGCTAAGTAGAGATTCTGTGGTTTGAAGAACTCTCTCCTCTACTTGCATGACCTGTATCCTTGAAACTAGAAATTATATATTTCTCTTTGTGAAGGAAGTATGTATTTAATTCAAGCATAAAAGCGACTGTCAGATCACAAAAAGGTTTGTCGGGTGCCTTCAGGAACAAGTGCTGAGATTGAAATTCTCAGGAAACACAGGCTGAAATACATATTTTGAGGTCAGTGCTTTACTTCCAGCCAAGAACTGCTAACTTCTAGGAAAGCTTTGCTAGCCTAAGCACAAAGCCTGGCAATTTGAAGCCAGGTCTTCCTTCAATGACCAACTTTGTAAAGCCATCTGCCTGTTTAGTCGGTATGGAGCCTATAAAGTAGCTTTATCTTACGTGGAGTAATTAAAGGCCAGAAAATTACACCACGGCTACTCTCGCTCCGTCTCTTTCCACATAAACAGTTTGAATCCTGAGAGCAAGCAAACTGACGACTTTTGTTTGCGTTTAAAGCCTCTGCAATCCAAACCTTCTGGAAAGCAAAACCAAGTAACGGATCGTGCAGAGGGCCTTACTGTATAATTAGGCAAAAAAAACCTGCGGTAAAGCAAACGGGATTTAGCAATATTTCTGAAGAAAATCGAGGGGAGGCCAGTGGCCCACCAGACCTATTTGCCAGGGGCGGACCGCTCGCAAGCCCCGGGAGGCTGCGGAGCGGCTCCCTCGCCCTCACCGTGTCCCCGTCCGGTCCCGGAGCCGGGCGGAGGCGGGGGCCGGCCCCCACCTCCCCTCGCTCGCTTCCCTCCTCTGCCCATGTATGTCAAAAGCCCGAGCTCCCGGCTCGGCTCCCCCGGAGCTGCTCCCGCCGGCCGACCCGCACCCGGGCCCTGCTCATGGTTTTCGTTTCTAAAAAAAAAAAAAACCAACCCCAAAACAAAAACTAAAACCTGAAACCCAGAAAAGCACCGCCAGGGGCCAGCCAGCACCCGGCCCGCCGCCCCCCCGCCCCGGCCGCCGCACCTGGGTCCTGCGGGAGGAGCTGCCCGTCCGCCGCGGGCGGGGAAGGGCTGTCCCGCCTGGCTCTGCGCCTCGTCCACGGGTTCTCCTTGGGCGGCGGGGCTTCCACCGCCGCCCGCCGCCGCCGGCCGCCCTCCTCCGCGGCCTCCTCCTCCCCGCGGGGCGAACCGGGCTCCGGCCGCCGGCCTTCCTCCGACTCCCGGGGCCGGCTGACGGCCGGGCCGCCGCTCCCCTCAGCCCCCCAGCCCCGCCGCTCGGCGGGCGCCGCCGACACCTGCGCCGCGGACATGCCCTGCCGCGGCGGCCGCGGGGAAGCCAAGGCGGGGGAAGGCGGGGGGGGGCCGCCTCCGCCTCCCCTCAGCGCCGCCCCGCCCCGCCGGCCGGGGCTCCGGGAGATCCCCGTCAGCTCCCCCGGCCGGGCCGGAACCGCCGCTCGCTGCCCCCTTCCCCTCAGCCGCGCCTTCGGGGAGGGAAGAAGCGAGGGAGAGCGACCCGCTGCCGCCGCCTCCGGAGGGACGGGAGCCGCTGCCGGCCCCGCTGCGCCCCGGCCCGGAGGGGGGTGCGCGGGCGGCGGCCGCCGTAACAGCCACGGAGGGGCGGGGCGGGGCGGCACTCCCCTGCGTTATGACCTCACAGCGCCCGCGCTCGAGCACGCCGACGCCATCCCCCCCCCCCCCGCGGAAAAGGCGGCCTTCTGCAAGCGCCCGCCTAAGTAAGGCGCCGAGCCCACCCCCGGGCTGCCCCCTTAAAACACTTTATGTCGGCTGTTCACGCAGCGTTGTGACTAACGTACCCCCTCCGGCCGTGCGGTAATGAGCTTGCGTTAATTAAATAAGTCGGCTGAGGTGCCCAAGCGGCACGCGGCGCGGGCACCCAAGGGCGCCCAGACCCGAGCCCGCTCGCACACCTGAGGAAACAGAAAGGGCGCAGCCTGCTCGCTGCTGCTCAAAAAAATAACACAGAACTCACCCAACAGCTGCTTTAAAGCGAGGGCATGGCTCTGTTCTGAAAACCTAATTAGAATCGGTGATAATTTTGGTGTTTTTTTTTTTTAATATCAAGTCTACCTTGAAACTCGACTGCTTGAGCAGAAGGCTGAAACGAAGCGCAGGTGAAGGCGGCAGGCGCTGCACAACACGAAAGCAGGAGATAGGGCAGCTGCTGCGCTCCTGCTCTCCAGGACAGACACACCCAGTTAAAGATGGTTTAACCTCTCACGTAACGCTTACTGGACGTTTCGGTTTTATAGGTCTTTCCCATGCTTGTACAACACGAGGGTCTCAAAATCCAGTAGGAGGGCGAACAGGTTTTGTTGAAGCGAAGCGGACTTTCCGCTTCAGCACTTCGAGCAGCACAGCCTAGGGAAGGCGTGCAACCAGCACAGGAGAACAGACTCGGGTCCAAGCAGGCAGGGAATCGCGCATCATTTCAGCGCTGCAACAGACAGGTACTTTTGCCATCACACAGTGTCTCCTCTACCTTTCTACTTTCTGCCAAAGATCTCCCAGAAATCACCTTGTACGTGCGCACCCGTACCACGTGTGCTGCGTTTATTAGGGAGTTATACCCGCACTTCTGCCCCGCGTTATCCCAGCAGCACTACGGTCACAGAATGAGGAAAGCCACTGCAGCATGAAGTTAATCACCCCTTGCCCTCTTTGCAACCTCCTAGTGCTCCTGTAATTCTTCTTGGTTACACCTCAAGACACCCTTTCCTCTCCAATTTCTTGCCTTCAGCCTGTCAAGCAACAGATGCAGGGCTTGGCCCTGTTTTACTCCCTTTTTTATAAAATGTCTTCCTAAAAATAGCCAACATCTCTTTAACGAACTAAGCAAATCCTTAAATAGGCTTTTATAAGGCTAGTAAAATATTTTTTAAAATAGTGTCACAAGTAACCAAATTTCCAGTGGTTTGCAGCAGCAGAATACAGTCTGTTTGGGGTAACATTATTCTCTGCTTTAATAAGACTGTATGCAGTTTTACCCCTTCATCAGGGAAAGAAAAAAAAAAAAACAACCACAAACCCACCAAAAAAACCCAACAAACCCCCACCATAGCTCACACTTCTTCAGGCACCGAGGCATTTCTAGGATTATTCTGGAACAGTGGGTACAGAAGCAGCTCAAAAGCCTAGAGGCCATCTTCCACGACACCAAGCACTTCAACCATCCCGACCTGCAGAAGCGGCTTGTGGCCGCCTCCCTCCCCAGCAGAGCACCATTTAGTCAGGTGTGATGAGACCAGATCACCTGGTGGAGGCCCAGGTCTACCTCAAAGAAGAACCCCCCCCTCCAGCTGCTTATGCTTTGTTCAAGATATTTGGAAATGAATGACCTTTTGTGGTAAAGGCTTGAAATTAAAACATCTACCATCTACCACAATTGTTTTATGCTACTCTAAGCAAACCGCATAGATACTTTAATGCATGTCTCTGTAACTGCAGATTTGAGCTCCAACCATTGGTAATAAGGGGGGAGTTTCTCTTTTCATAAATAGAAAAAAAAAATTACTATTGCTTCTAAGCACTTTTTGTACAAAAAGTGACACGTATTCTTTCTCCATTTTCAATTTGTATCAAGAAAGAGAAAAAAGGGTAGAATGATTAAAATTAAAGCAAATCTTCAAACTCTTTCTTAGAAGCATTTTTCTTTGCAACTAAGAACTCGATTTTTTCGGATGCAGTAGATTTACTAATCAAGGACATGCCAATTGCATATCGCAGCGACAAATTTACTTGAAATAGAGGAAAGCATTCTTACTGCATAATTTTGACAGGGAAAAAGGCCAATATGTATATACGTTTACATCTACGTTCCTGCAAAGCAGGAGGATCAGTCACGCTACCCATTCAAAACCATTTTCACATCTTTTATTTGGTTTCCAAAATCAGAAGCTAAGCAGAGGTTAGAGTGATATGAAAGTACAGAGGCCCTACCTAAGTCACTGGTAAGAAGGGGATTAACCTCCTGTTTCCTCTTTGTCTCGTACAAGTGTTAGAAGATAAGGAAGCAGATGTGCAGGCCAGCCGGGACTTCAGGAACACTGCAACGCTGCAGTGCAGGAACCTGAATAGACCAGGAAAAAAGTAGGAAACTGATCAAGAGTTAACTAAGGGGGGGCAAAAAAAACAGTAAAGGTGATCAGTAATGTGGCAGCTTGACAAGTTTTTGTACATACTCGTTTGGCTAACTTTGTGGTAGTAGAAGGCTTACTGTACGCTTTATTGGGCGGACCGGGCCTGAAGAGTACATAAAAAGCTTTTACAGTTACCTAAGACTCATCCTTAACTCTTTGTTCACTTTGTGTCATCCCTCTTGTTACTTTCTAGCAGGGCAAGTCAGAGTTCCTTGGCAAAACTCACAGTACTTGTAAGAGCACAGTATTTAAAATACTCATATTTGAAAAAGAGGCTGATTTACACTACATGGGACCAAGAGAATAACAATCGTTAGGAGCTACTTTACATTTTAAAGCTTGTGTTTTATCTTGTGTAGAAGCATCCAAGCGTACCAGGAAACGCTGCAAATTACAGGACTGCATAATATAGTACCATTTTACGCCTGTAATACTTTTTCAAGAGGAATTACGTGCCTACAGACTATACGAGACTCCTTTCAATACTGTATAACTTATCATTGCAGCCAAGCTGACAGAGAACCTGACAGTTTAAGATAAAGAAACTTCCCTGCCCAACCAACCGTAATTAACATCAACATTTTAAAAAAAGCGACACAGGACAGAAACGATTAACATAAATTAAAAAATATATTATTAAGTGCCTCAAAATGTTAGCAGCTACCAAGCAAAAATAGCATTTGAGGATCCAAGGATTTGCACTTTCTAATCTACTATTTAAAGAGTATCTATATACATGCATACGACATTCCAGCAAGAAAAGCAACAAGACTCCATTCCTTCATATAATGGTATCTTTTTGCAGACTTTCTAGAGTAATAAAACACAAGTGATCTATCCTCGCTAAAAAAAATTGCTGAGCGGTCACTTTTGAGGGGGGTGGTTTTGGGACTTGGGGAAAAAAAAAATGACAAAAAGCTCCATTTGACAATGATTAGATGCGTTCTGTTCTAGATGGTGATCAGCACTTAGGTGCCACGAGAGAAATGTGTAACCAAAACGCTAAAAAAAAAATTACCTGGGTTACTCATGGATAACACACCAGACCTAACTTCTCTGTCCTGAGCCTTTCCTTTCAAATGCAGAAAAAATGCACCACCCGCTCCGTTCGTCCTCCTCACGTTTTTGTCAGTCTTAGCGTCAGTATGCAGAGGTGTTACCACGGCCTTTGCTTTTCAGGCAGCCTAACTGAGCACCAAAATAAAATTGATTGCATCTTGGTTGCTGGGTACAACTGGCAGGCTTCAGTCAGAATGACTGTTCCAATTCCACAGAGTAAGCCACAACAATTTTCCAAGACTTTTGCGGGGTTTCTTTTGCAGATAAACATAATCAAGACTCAAAGATGCACCTGCCAATAACATTTACAGCTATCTGTTCAAAGCAGCCTTTCAGCTAGCGTGTAATAATCCCATTCATACTAAAGACTGCTGCAGACGATTGAAATAACCTCTTCTCCCGGCAGCAGCGCTCCAAAACCCCACCACCACCTTCCCGCCTTGCAAGAGCAACCATCGACAGCAAGGGCGATTTTTTCAATTACTGCTGGACGGTCCTACAATATGCTGTGAGTTTACTATGGGACAACACACCCTTGCTTGGAACACAGCAGCAAGCAGGAAGAAGTTGTACAGATTTTGGACCCTTTTACAGTAGAAGGGATTTTAACTAAGCCTGGGAAGTTCTACCACAATGAAGCCACTGAAAAGTATAAAATTGCAATCACAACGGTATCTTAATTAGATGATACAAGCTTATTTTCTTTACTAGGTACTGCATGTAGAAAAACATGAAAGCAGTATCGCTGTTTGTTATGTAAAGCTTTTATCTTGTACTGTAGATTAACTACTCTTCTTGCGCTACAGTACTAGTAGGAATAAAAAGGATTACAGGATGACAGTGAAATGCATTTAGAATTCCTGTTAACAAGAAAGAAAAAAACCTCACACCTAACTGTTTTTTTTAGGGTTTTTATTGAAAAACGTTAAAACCAAAAAATGATCAAGGCCAGTTTTACAATAAATTTAAGACATACAGAATAGCTTACCTGCTATTTGGATTTAGTGCAGGAACCTTATTCCAATATTTTTCTCATGCAATTGCTGGATTAAAACCACATTCTTTGAACATCAAAATGGATTATTAATAATGCTTTCTTAGGATTTAACCTTAAAATCCGGTTTAAAAAGTCAGTTTTCCAAAGGTTAAAAACATTTACACAGCAAGATTCCCCCCTTCACAGAGCAGCTAATAGCTTCCTGTGTCTGATAACTGGCAGAAATAGACCACAGAGCTCATTTTTCCATTTTGTTATTCTAACCTGAGAAATTTCTTAAATGCTTCTTACTGGGCCTTCGTATTTGGCAACATTACTTTATTACATAGCAAAGTGTGATTTCTCATTCTTGTCAGAGAGACCAGTCTTTCATTACTTATCCCAAAAGTCACTCTCACAAACAGGAGTTACATTAGCATAAATCTGCTTCTGTGAATAGCATGCCCTTTTGGCAAGTGAAACCCTGTTAGTAGTATCATCAGAACACTAACCTCAGGATGTCAAGTTCCCATCAGTTGTGTAATTCCTAGCATTGTGCGCTTTGAAAATATTTACTTTGGCATGTTATACTTTGTAGGGTAGAGAAGTTGATTTGTTTTGTGCTTACTCCCCGCCTTACAATCCATTTATTCAAGCCCTTTCGCTTGCCACCAGTTATCTCCCTTTCTCATAGCTGCAACAGAAACAGGACATAAAGCACACAAATAACATTTAAAATGTGAGATCTAAAAAAGCTGGTGAACAGCAGACAATGGGCTTGTAAAACACTCTTAGTTGATGAATGAGCTTGTAAAAGGTAAACCCCATAAATCTTTTAGTATAGTATTCAAGCCTTCAATTTTAAATTTGCAAGCTTACTTATATTTGATTTCAAACCTTCCAACATTCAGAGTTTTACTATATTTAAATGTGCTCGTCACTTCACACTTGCTCCCAATATATATAAAACCAACAGTCTAAAGAAATTATTAAAAACCACTTGAAATAAGCAATTTAACTTCCAACATAATATAACTTCTTTTGCATTTTCAGTAAATTTGTATGTTAAATAATTCAGGTTATTATAAATTGTTGCACTTCAGTTTTACCTGAACTTATCTGATTTTCAAGTGGACCATGATTTCTTCCCAGTTACTAGTCCTATCTGCCAGACTAAAATTTAAGAGAAGATACTTATATAAACTGAGCTTTGTTTGCTCTGCCTATTAAAAACCATTACGCTAACCAGAGAGATCAATGAAGTGCTTGATTCGAAAGGTATAGAAGTCACGCATCCCGAGAAATGGCTGGATTTTTCTGTTTGTTTCTGTGTAACTCTGGTCATGACTGTACTAAAATTAACATTGAAGTGTTTCAGTTTTCAACTTCTCTGCAAACTAGCTTTAAAAGACTGTTACAGGAGATTACCACATAATAAGATGGGAACAGATACCATACACAGCTGATGCATGACAACCTTTTACTCCACTGTAATTTGTTGGCATTTTTGACCCCAAAAGAGGAAACAACAGACTTTGGATTTTCTTAAATGCGTTCATAATCCTATTTTTTTTATTTTCCATCCAATTAAAAAACCAGCGTTGAAAAGTAAGGAGCTAACCTAACTGTTTTGATAACCCTTAGTCTCACATACATTTTTAATATTATGCAGTGAAACTGTATTTTGCATATCAGCGCTGAGTGCACTTTAAAAAGGACCTCTGTTGAAATATTTCCAACGGGTCTTTATAGCACCATATAATCTGCTGTTGATTTAACTGCTTAGAATCAGACTCTCTGTGCCACTGCTTCTAAAGAAAAATGATTACATTTTTTTTCCTCTAGCATTCTAAAAAAAAATATTTAGAAGAAAAAGTTTACGTTATCCAACTGAATGCATGTAAACAGTTAATTACTAGACAGTCCATTTTCACTTATTCCAGTTTTGTGAAAGTGATCAATGGATTGCTACGTGATTCTTCTGGAACGGCATGGTTTAATTCAGTGGCAGAAAAATCTCGTGGACGCATTGAATGAAAATGTCTTTCACTCTTCATTGAACTTGAAAGTCTCTTTTTGCAAGATTTGATGCTGCCCCTTCTGTTATAGCTCATCTTCAATTCATAATAGAGAAAATCAGTGACAAACACAAAAGGCCAAGGGCTGGCAAAGCCATAGTACAACACAATAGGAACTGCAAGGGGACGGGGAAACAAGAGGAAACCAAGGTACCCGGAACAAACTAGAAACACAGTAAACGCAAGAGAGCATCTTAGCCCAACAGCAAATTTTACATTCTTTCAATACTTGGATTGGTCTGTTTTCAACTGATAGACAATTCAGAATTTATTCAGGAATACACAACGTGATTAAATGTGAAGTACATGAACCATTCATGCACTAACAAATGCTGCCGTTGTTTTTTCACAGGTAAAGCTGAAGCGAGCGTGTCAGAATGGCATTTGGTTGAAATGAAAGTAATGCTGGTACTTTACCATTTCTGATAATTGTTATCTACAACAGTCAAAGTCAGTGACCACCTACTCAATGTTGCAAGAGGCTTGTTTTCCAAATATGAGTTCCAGTAAGTGGAAGTACAAATGAGATCAGTTTGAATACATTATGAAGACTTTTAAACTGCGTATTTCTGAAGGAAGCGGTCAAATGCGTCATAAATCGCTTGTCTGAAACAAGGAAAAAAGATCATTTGTATAATTTGTATAATTGGGCAGATATAAGTGGCACATCTCCATAGATTTACAAATATATTTACAAAGCTATCATCACAATTTCAAAACAGCATTCAAGAAAAATGTGATATTAGGTAGTCATTTCTCCTTCACTTATTTCTGGGATCTCTCACGTCAATCCAGCAATATATTTATGGTTCAGGAATGAGCGAGACTGTTTACCAACTTTAATACGAGTGCAAATGTTAATGGATTAGAAGTTTTCTACTGAAACGTGTCAAGAAATGGGTCAGAGAGACATGCATAATTTATAAGTTTTGAGCAGCTGTCATAAAATAAGGCTGAAGTTTTAAATAGCAATAAGCTAGTGGTTAGCATACCTTGACCTGGTATATTGCTAATCCTTTTTGCTGTTACTTAGACTTCCTAAATGGGATGTACAGTCTTACTAATTCCTTATAGTTTAAAATTAACAGCACAAGTGTTTAACTTTTTAAAACTAAGGAACTGCATTTATATAACTGATTTCTATAGAAGACAAGAATTCATGCAACTACTACTCATTTGCAGTCAAGCTTATATTTTAATTCTCATCTTCAATTGCGTGGGTTTTTTAATTCTCAGAAGACAACATTTGCAAAAGACAACAGCTGCACAATACAACATAAGCGGTCACCGCTTAAAAAATATCTTCTAGTGCCCAGTGAACAAACTAATGAAAAGCTTTTATAGGAAAACAAAAGAGTGAGAAGGATCATTCTCTTGCCATTGGCTCACTGAACAATCCGAGCTATGCTGCACCTCATCTTTGCTCATAAAATGGAAATGCTGACATGCTCTTTAAATTATTTCAGATCCAATAACTTGTTCTTCAAAGCAGTATTCGGTATTTCTTGCTTTAGAGTAATTATAAACTTGCTTTTAGAAGAAAAATTGTGTGTCTCAAAATTATGGTTTTAAGCTCTCAACTGTTTTTAAACTTTCCTAATTACCTTACCTAAAGAGCCCTTGTTTGAAGAGGTAGGCACTGACATGACCTCCATCCAGATACCTAATTTCACATCCGGGCCAGATTTCTTGAAGACTGCGCACCCCAGTTCGAGGAATATATGCATCCTCCTTAGCTTGTACAACTATGATTAAACTTGGGTCAACTGGAACTAAAGAAAAAGAAATCAAAATTGAATTCATCTAAGGTAAGAAATAGAAACATGTCAGCTGAGCTTTCTGTTGTAAAAATCCTCTCTATTTCTAAACAAATTAAAATTATTCTAAGCTTTAATAAAATTATATTTTCAAAAGTCGGCAGCACAATTTATGTTTTTTTGACATTACAGTTGTGAGGCCATCAGTAGAAAAACCAACTAATCAATCCCCGTCCCTCCCTTAAAGCAGAAAATTTCACAAGTCTGAGGAATGATAGGAGAATTGACTTTCCTCTTATCAACAAAACTCTATAGCATTCAGGTCAGTTCTCCGAGATCTGTTTTTTTCAGTGAAGAAACCTAGGAGACATCTGAAATTTAACAGAGCAGAAACTTCGTTTTTTTTTTTTTTCCTCAAGGAGATGAAAAAAAGACAACTTTTCATATGAGAGGTCAGAGAAAGTGCAGTATATGTTCACTTTCTTTTCTGTTTCCCACATTTTAGTTACAACATAAAAATCCCAACATATTGTTATATATATTTATTACTCATAACCAGAATTGCACCAATCACATTACTAACAGGAATAACACCAAAATGATGTTGAGAAAAATAACACCAAAATGATGTTGAATGCAGAAGAGTTCTCTTCACAAAGAAAATACATGGTATAGTAAAGAGTGACCAGCCAAGATACTTGACAATGGGGTGTCACAAATAATTTAGACCGTCTCCTTTCCTATATACTAGATCACGTATAGAGGATATGTAATGCTAAGATAGATTCTGGTCTTCCATTCAATTTTCCATGAAATCTGAACGTTACGCAGACTTTCTGAAGCTGCTCTCTAGACACACTCCAAGGATACCTTGGCACGAGATGCATTGTCTCCCAGAGCATGAAGAGACCTGGGAGACAACTGACACGAAGGTCTACATCACTTTGACAAGTGCGCTAGGATCACAGATCCTCTTAAGTTTCAAGAAACGTCAATGCTTTAGCTATGCAATACCTGGGTAAGTGTCTAGATAAACAAGAATGTCTGTACTTAGAATAAAGTTTACAGGGTTTTTTCTGTCTACTGAAGTAACTTCTAAAGCTTTAAGGAAAGCACTTCACTGGTACTTGTCACAAAACATCCTCAGCTAGCAGTGATCTGGGACATTGTCCAAGTCAAGAAATCTATGCTAGTGTAGAAATCTTTGGATTTTTTTTTTAAACATTTACCAGTGGAGTACTGAATGCCAGAATTAAAAAAATGAGGTGGCACAGGGTCTCAGCATCAAGAATGTTTTGACATTCAAAGACAACTCTGTCAGAAACTTGTCTGAAGTCCAAGCATGTTCTAGGACATGTTGAGTCCTCAGTGGGTACGTGCACAGTCGAACCATTTCGTCTGAACGGACTGCCACAAAAGCAATGCCAAGCCCCCCACTCCAGCAAAACCCTTTCAATCAGCTCTAAGAAGAAATCACTTGTTTGCATTGCCTGCAAGTGGGCTGTTGAAAAGGATTTGTCCTAGACGCCAAGAAGCCCAGGTTCATCAGATTTAAGGCTCACTGGGCTACAGCTCCCTCTATACACTATGCTTGTCTTGGGAAACACTATATTCACCAGCCTGCGTCGTCCCAGAAGGACCTCTGTGCGTTTTTACTGGCCACACTTGTCTAACAGTATCATTCAAGCTTGGTTCTCAGCTATGTAGGCTGCTTTCTATCTGAAGTCAACATCAGATTTCTGCTTTATGAGATTTACTTGAATCTGCTTGAAAAACCTTATTAGCAGATTAGATCAGATCTAGATATTACTCACATCACACAGACATTTTGTTCTTTTAAATAATACAAATTTGCACAAACTCATGTCTGAAAATAGCCACAGCAAGGCAGAGAAAAAACAAGCAAAGATACTGAAAGGCAAATTTTTAATTCACTTTATCATTAGTTGGCCATTAAGAAGAAACAGGAAAAACAATTAGGAAATGGAGTGGTAAATAGATGCTACTGAAGAACACTCAAGATATTTTCATATTTCAGCTAAGGTGCCAGCAGGTTTACACAATGCAGAATGAAGAAAATACCTTTCCTTCCATCGTATTTAATCCGGTTTTCCAAACTGTACATTTAAAACAAATAATACATACCTGAGAAGTTAGCTACATGGGTACATTCATCCATTACTCCTTTCATGAACCTTAAGGATTCTCTCTGTAAAGTGTCACTCTTTCTTCTTTTATTTATCCTGTGTCCTTGTGGGCTGGTTAAGTTTTTATTGCTATTGCTACTGGTTGAAAATGTTTGATTTATGCACTGCATTTTAGGAGCATCTTGTATTAAGAGTCTTTCTGATGAGGCACTTAGAGTACTTTTATTTGTGGTAAAGCTGTGAATAGCTTCTTTAGATACCATCTTGTTTGAGGAGTCAAAGTCAAACATTCTGGAAGTCACGTCCACATCCTCCAGACTGTCCACACTGTCAGGGAAGTTTTTAACAAAGTCTTGTCCCATCTTGAAAGAATCTGTCTAAACAAAGACAACAGGTCATTTATTAAGGGTTTCTCCTTTAAACCAGCTGGTCAATCTTATTTTTAAGATCAACTCAAAAAAGAAAAAAAATGATACAAACAGCACTGCTCACAGTACTTGTTATTTTCAGCCTGCACGTCACTCAATTAAATCCTGATCACCATAACCTCTTGATAATTTCATTCTACATTTCTGTCAGCTTAAAAAATGCAGGAAGTACTTATATATGGTAGCTTATGATACAAACGTTTGTTTTTAATTCTATATTAAACTGAATTTATAATTGCAGTCGTGTAAGCTTAAATTTCTGGGCAATAAACACCTATGACCAGTTCTAATGTTAGCTTTAGGACTGAAAAATCTACTGTCTCTAAATACTAGGAAGACACAAGCTGAACCTCTTGAAATGTTTCTTCTTTTCATTTTGTCTGCTCCATCAGTGTTCCTGGAGTGTATTTTACTTAAAAATGGCAAGCGCCTAAGCAACTATCTCCACCCCAGCCCCTCTTCTCCTGTCGTAAGATATTTGAAAAAGGACTGTCGCAAAGCAAAGAACCTTAGGAAAAAGGTTATTTATCAGAATTGGCTAGAAGACAGTGTTGCAACATATAAGCAATTCTCAAAAAGTTATCACTCCAATCTAAAACAGCAGTGAGGCAACGAAATTCCCCTTCGGGAGAGTCTTTCAACCCTAGTAAAAAAGAGTCAGGGAGAAAGAAAGAAAAATACACAGACAATAAATTATATTTTATAAGGAGCAAGAAACTAATTACAAAAGCTCTACTCATGTTTATCCCAACCGCCTATACAATAAAAGTCTAAAGCTGAGGGAGGGCTAGCATCACACATAGAAACAGAAATAGAGACCTAGCACTCTAAACAAACTAGAAAAGTAACTTAATGTTGCTACATATTAAAAATATTCCACAGCACTGCATATTGGGAAGCAATTGCTTCAAAGGGCAATAAATCATGTTTTTATATCTGCACGCCAGGCTATTGGTTTTCCAGACTATAAAGCCAGTTACTGGGAAATATTATCTACAGTTTCAATGTTTTGATTAAATTCATTTTAGGTTGCAGATTACACTAAGTGTGGTCACAGAAAGAACTTGTAGCAAGGGCTATTCTTAACACACATTATACAACCAAAATATTAGCTTCTGTTTTTCAGAAGGTTTTTCTTCAAAGATTAAATTTATCAAAGCGTAAGGAAACAACAGGCAAACATGTTTTAGCTAACAATTGGCTACTTTTACTGGAAGTAAAAAGAAGATACATTATTTGTTAGATTTTCACATGTAAATATTAGCAAATAGGGAAAACAAACTATACTTACTCCACAGTATTCAAGCATTTGAATGATTTCTTCTTCGTAAACAGTTTGCGTAAAATACTGTTTCTCTAGCTCTCTCCAGTTCACTGCCTTGCTCAACACACCCTGAGATTATAAACACAAGCATCCAGTACACAAGTAAAACCCAGAGATCATTCTAAAGTAATGATACACAGAGAAAATTGATCTGTTCCTCTCTGTGACTTGATTTTTCCAGTGGAATTCTGCCCAAGTTTCCAGATAACCCTCAGAATTATTGTAATCAAAGCATAAGCACATATTATAACATGGAAACCCACCTCCCTTTAAAAAAACAAACAACAAGGGAAAAAAAAAGGTGGCAGAAAACAGTCCCACTTAGGGTTGACACACATCTAGACTGGGCTAAACCAATGATGAGTGTCAAAGCCAGTCTATTCGTTCACCTGCCCCGGCAGCAGTAGTGAAAACAGGTACCCTTCATGGTAGCAGCAGCAACTATTTAACCCAACTATTTAAGCCAGGCTTTGAGCAGAAGAAAACATGTTTTCACCGCTTGCTTCCTCACCTTCCCACATCCAGACCAGGACTCTAATCACTGTCCCACAAAGCAGCCCCAGCCCCTAATTTGGTCCCTGACCCACTGAAGTAGCTCAAAGCTACTCTCCTTGCCACGTGGTGCACATCCTGAGCAGGAAGGGTGGGGTTTGCCACGAATCACTAATACAGGCCGAAGGGTGCTGAAATGCCCTAACTGAAAAGGGGAATGTGCCCAACCCAAACCTTTTAACGTACGTATCTGATTACATTCTAGTATATTAACAAAAATATATGTTAATTACCGTAGTGAAGACTGCAGAAGCTGTTGACCAGGAAAGACATGGAACCAATGGCAATGGTTTAGGCCAGTTTGTCACTGCCAGTGAAGCCATCTAGAATCAAAGGCACTTATTACATATTTTAATATTGAATTCACAATATGGTCAAAAGAACTCTCTCACCTTCAATTTATTTGTTTATACAGTATCAAACAAGTATGCAGTGCCAAAGCAGTTAAGGACTGTGGCAGCTGGATATACTTTCACCTATTTAGAAGATGCAGCCTATTCTTCAGCGATTTCCCTAACAATAAACATTGCTCTGGATAGGACTAATTTCAAGGCTGAATGGCTTTTTGTTATAAGAATTCCCAATGGAATATTTATTCTGACCTTCTAGTTGTTTAAAACCATGAAAAACATCTATAAAGCCTTTTCATCAAGCTCTTGAAAGCTTATTTCAAGGCAAAATGAAGGCAATCTACAAGAAGGACTATTTAACAGTCTATACTTTTAAAATTTGTATACTGGAAACAAAATGTGGAGGAGAAGTAATTCAGCATGTTAACTGGACTCTGTCCTTTAAAGTTTAAATTAGTACTTTTACATCAGTTCTCAGAACACATTTTTGTGAATATTCTGTTTATCCCAGGAAAAAAGAGAGCAAAGCAAAGCAGCTCAACGTACAGAAGTTCCCTATATGATATGTTCTTGACAAGTTTTATTTTATTGTTCTAAACGGAACAACAGTGTAAACCCTTTAATACAAAATACCCCGTGTCTGTGCCATATGTTCTAATAAATGGATTTATACAACTGAACTGTAATTCTATTCTAATTATTTTTTATTAATAAAAAGTTACAAGAACAGCACATATCTATGTTCTGATAGCCAGAAAGTCTGACTTCTTTTTTCTTAGTTCCAGCTCTCCCCATCAGTAGAACTGAATTAATGCTACCTACTTTCTGTTGTAAAACACATTCTAGAGATGATCAACATCAAATATGACTTATTTCCCTGGTTTTAAATTGTACCAGACGTCCTGTAAGTCAGGACTAACCAAAAATGTATCTTCCTGGACTAAGAAAAAAAATGTCAAAGGAGTTTCCAAACTCACTTTCTCAGATCTTGCCTCCTTCTGTACCCATGCTGTATGTGACCATTGGTATAGGATACAGGACTCAGTTATTCCCACAGCATTTGAAGTGTCCTGCACGTTAGTGGTGCATATACCAGTTTGAGAATTCTAATCCAACTTACAAATAAGACAGGGAAGACACATTTAACACAAAAGCTGTTGTTTCAGCAGGGTGATGTTATTTAAATCAAAGGTGCTTTGTACATTTATGACATTTAGAGTTATAAAATTGTGCTTTGGGGGAAAATTATTTCCCTTTCAGTAGACACTACCATTACCAACATTATTTACTTAGCTCCAAACAACAAACAAACAAGGATCGGCAAAACAGAGGGACATGGTTTTAATAAGCTTTGTACCTATGTCTCACAGACCAATGATTATCTGTTGAGACACAAGCAGTAATATTTTAACTGTGTATTAGTCTTTCAAGCATCTCACTAATACACTGCTGTTTTAGTTTGAATATGCACAGTGTCATACACAAAATCTTATCCACCTCACCACAGAAAGCTTCTCTAATCAATACCAATGATCAGGTAAAAAAAAAGATGAGTTGAGAACAGAACTGACACCAAAAGTCACCTCAATTACAACATGCCTACAAAAAGGAGGCATTTCACACAATGCATTCAAACACAAAAGTTTAAGCAAGAAGAATGGAGGAAAAGAGAGAGAACTAGCAATTGATCAGTACAGACCTTCTTTCAGAAAACATTTCTCCCCACCCCACCCCTTGTGTAAAAAACCACCATTATGTGAGAAGCTTATATTCTTATTAAGCCTGTCAGGAGATGGCTGACAAAGGGCTCGATGATTTGTCAGTACTTATTGAGGATTATACTAATTCAGCACCACAGAACATGAGAATTGCCAACAATTTGTTTCTCATGACTCTAAATGTTTATTTTAAAGTACTTCTGAGAGGAACACTATAAAACAAATTATTTCCATATGCTAAATAATCAAATGAGAAGTTAAAACAAAAATTACTGAACAGGAAATATAAAAGCTTACATGTCCTCCCATGGATATTCCAGTCATCCCTAGCGGTCCATAGCCTTCTCTCTCTAGCCAGTGCAAAAGAGCTGCCGATTCTAGAACAAGAGCTCCTCCCATCACAAACAGGTCCGAGACATTTTTTAAACATGACCGTCTTTTCTCCCCAGAAAAGGAAAATATAGGATTTATTTTCTAAGATTAGATTTTGACAGTTCTCATCATTCTATACATACTTTTATACAAAGCCCGATCACAATCCCAGAGAATTTTGGAGCTGAACTCCTGTTGATTCAACAGGAGAAAAAGCAAGTCCAGATTCTTTGGCACTTGTACTTTTTCATCTAAATAAGGTCTAGAAATAGACACCTGCTAAGCTTCTAATGTAATATCACTGACAGCCTGCTCTTCTAGAAACAGATATTACCAACATTAGAATCATATTAGTAGTAATCTTCTGTCCTGTAAAGTTATAATGGATCTTTTAGAAATAGAATCAGTGGTACAGTCCTTGACATACACTATCTCATTTGCAGAAACAATCCTTTTTTCTTTTTTTTTTTTTTTTTTTTCTTATTTACCTGTTTTACATCATTGAAAAATTGCACACAACATTTGAAGAGCAATCAGTATGTCAGCTTTGGAAGCACTCATCAGTGTCACTGTAAGACTGAAATTGTAAAGTGGGAAGTTTGTCACTGTACTGAGAAATTCATGTAGTGTACTGCAAAGCATTAAAACACAGAAGAAACAAAAAAAAAGTAGAAAGCGATTCAGCTGAACCATCAGAGGGACTCTAAAAAGTGAAAAAAAATGTATTTTACAGAGCAATTAATACACCTCTAATTTGGGGAGGGGAACTGTGTATTTTCAGTATCGCGCAGTCAGGTTACACAAGGCTACTGGCCTCTTCTGCAAGCATACGATCACGTTTGAGACACTCTGAAGCACAAGGACAAAGCTTACTCCGCAAGCCACAGGAGAAATGAACATAGCTGCTGCAGACCAGGATTGACAGGCTAATGTAATTCTTTCCTACAGAGTTGTTACCAGATTCCTCAGCCCTCTCCAGCTGCTATATTTACTAAACATTGTTTATTAACGAAACCGCTGCTGCTGCTTTGTAACTTTGTATCCAAGAGTGACAATTACTGGTTGGGGTATTAGACTGAGCACTTCCCTTTCAAAGAATCCTTCTCTACATCATGCAAATACTAAGCTGTCAAGCTGGACAACTAAGAATGGAGTTAGAAATATCCTTGCCAAAATATTTAATTTATTCTTTTGCATCAGATCCACAATAACCAGGAAAAAAACACCAATGCATGTATTCCAGCACACACTCTCTCCTGTCACTTTCCTATAATCTTACACTTCTAAATGCAATAATAAATACATATATGTTTAAGCAGTTTTCCTATCAAAGAAGCAATTTTAGAACAAATCAGCTTAGTTGGTAAATGTAATTCACTTTCTTTAAAAAAGTGGTTCTTATGTCAAAATAAATAAAATGCAGCATCTGCTTTGGAAAAAAAAACACCTAGAAACTATTTTTGAATTAAAATTTTCTCCTTAAAAGTAATTTTTTTAAGCTTTTGGATTTAGGAAATCCAAATGTTGAAATCTAAATAAAATCTAGGAAATCTAAAATGCTGTAGTGTGAGACAGTGCTCCTGGTGAAGTCCTAATAGAATGGACAGGTTTAAAAATAAATCACCTTCTATGTGTCTTCTGCTCATGTTAAATGTCCAAGTTAGGATTAAAAAGGATTAAACCACCAACTCATATTTGGACTTTAAGAAATAGTGATAGACTAAAACCACAGCTTTGCCTCAGACACATAGACTGTTTAATTCTGTTTATACTCCAGTGGTTGGGAAAATGTGAAAAGCGAAAAAACAGGACTGCCTGTTTTTAGGCTTCTGAATTCACATTTAAGAAACTGACTGAGGGAGCAAATCCTGTAAAATACTGAATATGGCATAGTTTCCACTGACTAACAAACAAGCAACACCAGATTTATTTGCGTGTGTCACTGTAAATCGTTAAAATACCTTGAAAAAGCAAAATCTTAGCAATTATAACAGGAAAATACACTATCTGACCAAAGATTATTCATAGTTGACTGAAATATAACTGCAGCATTTGTACATGCACAGTTGTGAACCAGGAAAATAAACTGGTACTTGCTTGCATCTCACCATATACTGCAAGTTCATCTTGTGCAAACTTTCCCGATCCCTGTGATCTCTTCACACAAAAAATGACAAAGCAGTCTAGCAAAGGGTAGACAATTTCACATTAGCAGGTTACAAGTGGTCCATGCCTGGGATTCTTTTTTTTCTTAATAAGCTATCAAAGTTTATACTACTTTGAGCTTCTTGAGAAAAAAAAAAAAAGTGGTATTTCAAAAAGACAGTATCCGTGAATGTAACGGTAATACTTACAATTGATCCTTAGGTTTTCTACAGCCATGTAGAAGACTCAAGTTAAAGAAAGTAAAAAATTTCTATATAAAAACTGGCAATTAAAACAGAAAAGAAAGTAAAATAAAATATATCACATACATAAATAGCATGGATTAATTAAAAATTGGAACTTAAATTCCAAATGTTTAACTGGAACTAAATCAAGTTAAATGTAGTTTGATGATGTAGTTTGCAACGTAAGATTTTACTTTTGTCAGGTATATGGGTAGGAAAAAAGTGTAACCAGAGATCCTATTTAATATAACAGAATAACAGTGTTACAGAAGTTACTGATGACTTGATGACAGGACAGAACTTAACTTTTTTTAAAAAACAAATCTTAAATGGTGGCACTAAGTTTGTCAAAAGTACCTGAGGTACCAAAGGGTTGCATTTGAGAAGGGAAAGCAGGAGAGGCAACTTTCTTTTCTGTCATTAATACACCCAGCAGTCACACAGTATGATGTAGAATGAATGCATAGTTTTCACTCTGTCGTGGCTAAAGGAATCATATCAGTACTTCGATCAGTACACAGATTCAGATCAGAACTTTTACTCTAATGACTACAGTAAGAAGCTGTAGAAGACATCTTCAAAAAAATCAAAAAAGCAATACTTGGTGTAAAAGGAGCGTATTATATTAACTGTGTTCCACTTTGTGTTTCGTGCAAGGGTCATACTTTGCTCTGTGCTTCTATCCACTGAAAATTGATCCGCAAAGCAGATATTATACCAGTGTGATAAGTCTTCTGCCTCCTGGAGAGAATGTTAAGAATAACTATCATGCTTTCCACAAAAGGATATAATAAGGATTTTCGAGCAACAGGGAAGCCATACAGGCTTCTTTAATCATTGGGCGTGCCATCAATGTGCGTCTCCTCCAGAAGTGCTAAAGATAAGATATACAAACATATATTAAGATAAAATCTGATTATTTAATTTCTCGATAACAATCAATTTTATATTTTACATACTCACATGATCTCCAGTGCCTGCTAAATGAATGCACACAGGTCTGTGCTTGCTATTCCATCTTCTGGGTATGATGAACTGAAATCTATGAGAAACAAACACCTATTTTAGCAAAGTAAGTGTATCTATTTGCAATCTGCACCAGAGAAATTACTCTTTAAAAAAAAAAAAAAAGAAAAAGAATAAAGTATTTTCATAACCCATACAGGCAAACTGCCAGCAATTCAGCAATATCATTTTTCATAAATACATCCAGCAAAGAAAGGAATCCAAAAGTAGGACTGAATAAATGCCAAACAAGAAAAGGAGCCAAGCTGAAAGATCATGTTCCTAAAAAAGGCCGCTACCTCATCATCACAATTTAAATTTTGCAGAGTGGAGAAATGGAACTTCAGAATTTTGCAGAGTGGAGAAATGGAACTTCAGATGAAAAGCAGCCTAAACGAGTATGACTGGCTCTCCTAGGCAGCATTGCTATTTTTCTCCTGAAGGCACAAAAGCTGAAATTGAAGATTAAGATGAGCAATATATTTAAATTAAAAAAAAAAAATAAAAAACTCAACATACAAACGATGAAACTATTCTATATATGCAGCATCAATCACAATGCCTTCTGCTGCTACTCAAGTTATTTACAGTCTAACTACTGGGGCGGGGGGGGATCACTTCTGAGTCACTAGTATTTTCCCCACAAGACAGAGCACTGTCACCTACAACAGTGTTACACTTCATAAAAAAATATTCACACAATGCACAACGATCTTAAGGGAAATTTGTAGACCATTTCAAAACTGTAACAATACTGTCCAATGTAACAATTAGCATAACCTGACTACAAACTGTAAGAGAACATAGATGAGGAAACAATCAGTATACTATATTTTTCAGTATGGTACTACTTAGTCCAAGAACATTAAGAGACAGTTTCTTCCTCTAACCAATGGAGAGGTGGAAGAGAACTGATATTTTGACTATCAAACTTTTTCTGACACTCCTTAGTGTTACATGTTTAAGTACACCTAAGAACACCAACCAGTAATACTGATAAAATTGACAATGCCAGTATTAACTTGAGCTGACAAACTTTTGTGTTTAATTTTTAAGTTATTAAACAAAGATTGGAAAAAAAAAATTCCATCATGAAAGTTTAGCTCAAAACTGAAAGCAAACAGAAATTATACTCTCTTTCCAAACCCACTCCTCAACAGCAAAGCAGTGTTAGTGTGAAAGCAGAAAAAATTCCATTAGGTGTCTTCTGACTATTAGGGATCATCCGGCTTTCTGTGAGGATGCTTTTTTTTTGGCTTGCCAAGTAAGAAAGGCACCAGATTCTCTTGCTACAATTAAATGAACTTACTACATCAGTACACATACAATATTTTTGTATTCAATGTAAATGGAAGGCTGGAATGGTTCCTTCAAATACAATATAACATACTTCTTTCATATAAACAGCTTCTCCTGCTACGTACAAAACAAACAACTACTGTTCTGGCTACAGTATCCTTCATTTCCAGCACCCTGCTCATTTGGAAAAAAACAAACAAATAATTAAAAAAAACCCCAGTGCATCCTTAAAAAAAAAGGACATACTTTGCTAGGAGATTTTTTTTTTAATTTACACACAGATTAAACTATCACATGAATAAGATTCATTTTCACTTTTGAGACCAAAATCTATTTCAACACATTCATACAAAAACCAGTTTGAAATATTTTACAGATGATTTGTGTTACAATAAATCAGCTTCCCAGTAAAACTACTTATAGCCCACTCCTATTTCTCTGCAGTAGTAGTTTCAGAAAGGAAATACCACTTGGTTTCTCTTACCTTGCTACAAGAGATTCGACTGGCAGGATACCTGGGACATAATGAGCCAATGGGGAAATGAAGTGCCCCTCAAGGATTTTACAGTCAGATTGCTCCTCAACCTACAAAGAGAATGGGATGATAGTATATTTCATATCAGTGTTTAACTTGCTCTCCAAGCCAATCTCTTAAAGTAGAAGAATTTGTTATAGGATAAAAATGTACTTAAAAAAACCCAAAGCTGAGGTGTATTTCAAATATAGGGATACATGTTATCAACACAATCAAAACATTTGTTTGAAACTTTGCTTTTATTAAATGACCTATTAAAGCAATCAAGGAATAAAGTGTAATGCTGTCCCATTTTAAATAACTTGCATAACACATACTAAGTCTTGAGAATTTTTTTGAGCTTTAAGATCTGACATTGCGACCCCCAGCTATTGTATCATCGGGGGAAAAAAAAAAACAGTATCTGTATAACCACTGCTTTATTCTCTCAGTTTCCTTCCATTCTCCACTAGTAGCCAACGTGACTGCTCGTTTCCCCATCCCTTCCAACCCCGTTTCACATTTTTGCTGGTGCCTCCTAATTCTATCTGCAGCAACTCAATTAAAAAAAAAAAAATCAAAACAGCAAACTGTTATGATTATATAACAAAGTATTTAGCTTACCACAGCATTGACCACCAGTGCATTTATTTGACTTTAGAATTACTCTTCATTTCTGACCCCCTATTCACACTTTCTAGAGTGAAAAGTCTTCAGGACAATGATTACTTCTATCTGCACACCTCCCTTGGAAGCACAGGGCCTCCTTTTTCCAATCAAGAGCATTTGAGAACTCACTACATCGATTTCTTTTGCCTCTGCAGCCTCACTTCCTCTTCCTTCACAGATCAATTCTAATGTTTTTTTTCTTGATACAGAGCAACTGGGAACACCAGTGAAGTCAGTTAATGCCACCTGTTAGAAAACCGGTGATCAGCAAAAGCTAACTGTCAGAGGTGCATTCACCACCCTATCTCTAGGTACTCCCTAACTCAAGTCCCCAGTTGCCAATCCCAGCAGCAAGTCATGCTGTGATAACGCCAGACATCAGGAAAATGTAGATTCACAGATTCAATTCTTCTACCCTATAAAAGCAGTCTAGTAAGTACTAAGTTGATTTCACCTTTATATGCATACCATCAGGAAAATAAATTTAGTTAAACTGCATCACCTCTTGCTTTTAAGTACCTTGTCAATAAACACTGGGTAATCTTTCGAAACCAGCGTCTGGCATTTTTCCCTGTTTCCAATAATCTTTCTGAATTCAAATATTCTGTTGAAAGGAAACAAGTAGAGAAGATTCAACTTTTAATCTAAAAAAAAGAGAAGATATATATATAAAATTTCAGGAGCTAAAGTAAGCCACAAAGAAAATAAAAGTTATGAACCCAGCTTTGCATTTACAGATTAATCAGGCTACCATAGGGTAGGTATATAAGAACGTTTTTAAGTTTAAAAAAAAAAACCTCAGGTACATTGCTTGCAGTTGCACAGCTCTTAAATAGTATTTTACACCTGGTATGTTGAAAACTTATGTCATTTTTTAGGGCCAAATTAAGACATAGCAACCTCCTACACTTACACATCCTTGTAGCCACATTGGGGCAATACAGACTGAATGGGTGAGAAACAGGCTGGACTGCCAACATCAAAGTGTAGTTGCCAATGATCTGAAGTTTAGCTGGAAACAAGTTACTAGCGGCACTTAGGGAAGTTCATGAATGACACAAACTGGAGGGCGAGGTTGATAGCTGGAAGGTTAGGGCTAGCTATCCAGAGTGACCTGGATAAGCTGGAGGAACAGGTCAATGATCATCCTAAAGCTCAACAATAAAACTGCAAAATCTTGCAGCTAGGACAGAACAGCCTGATGTGACAGTACAGGCTGGGAACTTGCCAGCTAGGTAGCAGCTCTGCAGGAAAAGTCATGGGGTTTCTGGTGGACAGCAAGCCGAACACGAGTTAGCAGCACATCCTTGCAGCTAGGAAGACCAATGGCATACCCTCTGCATTTAGCAAGAGGGCAGCCAGCAGGGCAAGGGAATGGGGTTTGCACTGCCTGGGGAACAGAAGGCTAAGGGGCAAATCCAGTTGCTTTCTTCTGCTACTTAAAAGGGCTGCAGAGTCTTACAGAGAAAATGAAACGAGACTCTTCTCAGAGGTATACAGTGAGGACGAGAGGCAATGGTTGCATGTTGCAACACAAAAAATTCCTACAGCGCTGGAAAAGATTGCCCAGGGAAACTATGAATAATCTCCATCCTCACGGGACTTTCAAAACTCAAATGGATGAGGTGCCAAGTGACTTGCATCAACTAAGAAGTTAGCTTTGTTTCGAATAGGGATTTGGACTAGATGCCCTCAAGGTGGCCCTCTCAACCTTCAATACTCTATGCTAAGAATAACTTGCCCATTCTTATGGTTGTAAATACACACAACGATGTTACCTGACCAACTAAACCAGCAGATGTGGGTAGAAAGTACAGAAAAACAGTATAACAGGAATGATCTGTTCACCTTCCTGACACCAGAGAAAACCAAACCAAAAGGACAGAGAGAAAATCCAGTTTACCACCATATGAAAAACACTCTACTATATAACCTTTGCTTTTTTCTTATACAGAACAGCAAGTGCATTAAATATTTCTGAGAAAATAAGGGTAAAGGTATGAGACGTGAGTGTGGACGGTAAGCTAAATGAAGAAATGAAAACATTTCTTGACACTAAATCCTCTAAAAAATACTGCATTTATGTATTTCCTCTGTAGTTAGGAGGATACAGAAGGCTGAATCTTGCATGTGTTGAGGAATTTCAACTCTTGCTAATGAGTTAAGGATAAAGCATTAGGATATCAACAGTCATCACACCAAGGGTGTGCACAGAAAACTTCAGATTACATCTAGGCAGGGTAGTCTGCAGTATCAGTCAATCTCAGTTAATGCTTGAAGTATAAGAAATTTAATAATTTCTTCTAATGGAGCTTCATGGTGATCAGTTTAAAAAAGAAAAAAAAAAAAAAGAAAGATGACACTGACACTGTTTCTGGCATGACAGGGCATGCACACTAGGGAGTGGGACTCCCTCCTCCCACTAGCCAGTGTGAGGAGGCAGGAGGAGGTGGTATTCTTCCTTCTTCATCCAGGTGAAGCCAGGCTGCTGGGGAACAGCTCATCATCTTCCTATTCAGGGGCAATATATTGAATAAATTCTTCTTTTACTTTTCAGATCAGCAGGCCAGCAAGCCTGCCTCATGTTTCCCCCCACAGCTTTTGACCTCACGTGAGAGGGTTTTCCCCCTCCATGAAAAAGGAAGAGCCATAGCTGATACTATTATTACTACCAGCAATGCTTCTTTATTGCTGTTTGACATTAGTGTGACCACCCTTACAGACCCCATGCAAGAGAAAAGCCTTGCCTAGTATTGCAATAACTAATAGTAGAATTAGTCAGAAGTTCCCCTATATAGCTAGCAATTGCACTGGGGGGAGATGGGGATGGGGGAGTGAAACTTCATCATGTCTCACCAAGAACCTAAAAACTTTTAAGAGAGGGTTTTGAGAACATTAAAGTGTCCCATTTCAGATACATGCACACGCGTAACAATACAGAAATGCTGCAATCAAAACAAAAAACACATTCTTGCTTATTCCAACAAAAGTAAACTGAACGTTTCAAAAATCCAACATTCTCATTTTGCAGGAAAGTCTGCTACTTAAGAGAAAAATCAACTGAAGACAGACATACAGACCGACCCAAGTGCCATTTCAAGATGAGATGTTTCACTGGCACTTAAAACCAAAAAACAACGCCCCACATAACTCCACTGCTACCCACAGTGGACAAACTTTTATTTCAGTATTTCTTTAAAATTTTCTTTATTGATTTTCAAATACATAAGAATTAGCTTATTAAATGCAGATTTATCATTTCCTACTTAAATACTACATAATGCAGAACATATATATTCAGTCACTTAATTTACACTTAAGAAATCCAAGTGCTCAACCTCCAGGTGTTACTCTTAACAATAACTAATAAAAATCATCAAATATTTAAAAATTAAGAGGTACTTCCATCTTTTTCTTATTTTCAAGATATCTAAAAAGAATGAGTTTACTACTTTGGGCTATCAGAGAAACTTCTGATTACATCTTACACGTTTGAAGCTCATTATTATTAAGAAGTTACAGAAAGCTAGCAAGATCCTCTTTAATGTTAAACAGAACAACTCCTCTGCACAAATTCAGCAACCTTTGTTTTTAGAAAACACTTTTCAGAAATGCTGCTTGAAGTATGTTATCATATATGCGTAAGTGAAAAATGTAATTGGACACATATGCATTCCGTCAAGAGAAGCCTCTTTAAACACAAACGTTTAGCAAATCTCTTTAAGACTTCTTTTAAATCCTGTTCCTCCCTTGGTATGGAAACACATGATTTCCTGAACAAAACAAACTTTAACATATTTTTTTTTTTAAATACAGGACAGTGACAATCGTTGGTACTTCAAGGGTTGTTTTTTTCTTTTAATATAAAGTACTGTTTATGCTGTTATTTTTTAACAAGTCACCTTTTCAGATCCTCTGGCTTTCCCCATCCTCTGATGAAAAGTTTAGTGAGGAGAAGCTTTCTGTACAAGACATCTAATTTACTTACACCCATTAGCAGCAAACTGACATCTAGAAAAAAGAACAGGTGAAAACAAGGCAGTTAAAGGGGTTAACCTGAGTGGCGAGTTCATGGATTGTAACACAAAGTAGGTTCTTATCCTGGTATCTGTATTAATGAAAAGCCATACCCTTTTATTCCAAGAAGTTAACCTTGACATTCAGGTCAATTCTTTTCATTTTAAACAAAATACAAAGGCAGTTAATACAAACTCTAGCTTTTTTAGGAAAATGGAATTTAGGAGTAGGAATTTAACATGCCTAATATAACCAGAAATTTATCACATAACTGATGACAAGCCAGCTGAAGAGGCACATAAGGTCACAGAACTACATCTTCAACCAGTCCTAACTGTATTTTACTTGAACCAATAAAACAAGGAGTGGCATTGATCTCTCTCCTGTCAATACAGCTATGATGGCAAAAACTTTTCAGTCAACATGGGCTTTCATAAACACATCTCAGAATGGAAGCTTGAAACAATATTTGGTTTTAAACAACCAAAAGACTAGATCTCTAGCTACGTAATTGTTCGTTTATAAAAAAGGAAAAAAAAAAGTAGCTCCAGTCACTGATGCAGAGAAAGCTTATTTTTGTAAACCTGTCTTCATTGGTGTCTTAAACATATATCCTAACCCTTATTTTATCCATTCTTTTCCAATTTTTGCCAACTTATTTCTTACGGTTTTGAAAATGATGGTCCCACCCCCTTCAGGGAAGAAATCACACCATCAAAATCCTTACCAGTATTGTTTCTCTTTCAGCAAATACAGCTGACAGCCAAATATAGCTAAAGCCAACAAGATTTTAGGCAGCTAGGTATTATTTTCAAAGCAATACTTACTGAAGTGAACAGGGAGCCACTACTGTGCTCTTCCAATGAGGAAGTAAGAAAAAAAAAAAAGATAACTCAAATCTGGTTTCTTGGCCAGCAGGATACAGGTTATTCAATTAAAAACAAAAACAAAGGTCCAGGGTCTGTGTACACCTAAGAAAACAACAGATTTAATAATCAAAGACTTAGCAAGTTACCTTCAACTATTTTCTAGTATTTTCAGATCCCTCTGTACTGAATGGTCTAAATAACTTCCTCACACTCCAAAACAGCATAATTTAATTTTTTTTTCATTTCAATCCAAAGTTCATTTATTCTGCCACACTTTAATATGGTCATTCTTAACATAAACTTGTCTGAATATAACAAGTTAAAATTGTGGTCACATTAAGAAATACATCCCTTTGCACTTCCAAAAAGCCAATACTTAAGAACCAATATACAGAAAAAAGAAAAATGCTATAACACCTAGAGTAAGTTACTATCAAAACAGAAACTATAGACAACTTAAGGTACTTGAATACTAGAACAAGCATCCTAGAAAGCCACAACAGTTCTACGTTCAGTCATTACAGGGCAGAAATAAATACCTGAAATCACTAGAAAGTCAAAGTGGGGACCTTCTATTTTAACACTGTAGAAAGTGTTAGTTCCTACTCTACCAGTCCCAAACAGTTGATTCTGTAATCTTATTATTCTGATCCATAATCCTGCTTCGTCTAACAGAATCACAACCTCAATACAATCTTTTTCCTTTCCCACTCTGGAGGTATCCATTGACCTCACGTGCTGTTGGGGTGTCAGGCAGAAAATGTTTGCGAGCCCCTGCAAGGTCCCTCCTCTGCTTTTTGGAGCAGGGAGACAGCTTGGTATTTTCCTGGTGCTAGAAGAGAACTGGGTGGTGGAGACAGGGACAGCAATACAGAGTGAACCCTCTATGGGGCTGGGAAGACAGTTCAGAGTCAGTACACACAAGAGTAAATTATGCTGTCAAAAATATACTAAAACTAGATTTGCAGTTCTATTGGTACACTGCTTACCAGTAACTGCGAAAAGAAATTTTAATGAATGTTTTGATGCTTAACAAAGCAGCCTTGCATGTTTTGTTTGGTTGGTTTTGGTTTGTTTTTTGGGGTTTTTTTGTTGTTTTAATTCTCTCCAAAATAAAAGCCAAATAAGAGAGCAAACAAGATGATGTTGATTTTGCTGTGAGTTCGAAGGCTGGCCTGATGAGCTCTCTCTGTTGCACCAAGGGAATGCCAAAACAAGTTTCTAGACAAGTACATTATATTTAAATGCACCACATTGATTGAGGTGAAAGGGTTGTCTCATCCTGTATTCTATTTCATTGAGTGAATAAAACTCTAAAGTAATTCAGGATATTTCAATTACTCAGATTCAAGATTAAACCACTACTGGAAAGAGTACAGGAAACACTAAACCAAAAAAAATATTCCAAGTACGTGAAGTATGTTGCATAGAACTTCTCAGAAATATTACTGAGATAAAATAGGGGTCATTTTGTTTATCTCAGTAACAAAAGGGAAGGACATGCTTCAGTCACTGCCCATCAATGTCTACATATAAAGACAATTACAAATACTTTTACTGTCAGAAAAGGCAAATCCAACTGTTGGAGGCTGAAGTTTTATAACCTTACAGTAGAAGTAAATAGTGTATTTTAGCAGTGAGAATTTCAACATGAGAAAAGAATCAGCAGAGCTTGTTTCGGAATGCGACTGGTTTTCCACCACTTGGTACCACACAGGTCACATCACGATCCCTTTGTCAGACAGGTCAGCTGGAAGCAGTGACCCGACAGAGATGCTGCATAGTTGTGTAGCTCAAGAAACAGTGCCTGTGTTATGAATATTCAATGAGTATATTGCTAACACAGTAAGCTTTACATAATTGTAAGTTGTGAATAGAAATCATAAGATACAAAGGCACATTAATGAGTGATCCACTAAAAAAAAAAAGAACAACCCTACATTCTAAAATAGTATTTTCCAGAGAAGATGACAAGGAAACCTAGAGATAAGTTATAACTAGGCTCTTGCTCTAGGAAGAGTGTTTTTCTTTGCTTCCAGAACCCTCATCCTGCATACTAACTATAAAATTTTGGTGTGTACACTTATTTCATAGAAACACACACAAAAATTCATCCGAAATCCAATACATAAAAGGTTAGCTATTCCTTTTTATCCAGTGCATGCAGCTTCAGTTACAAGAAAACTACCACTGGAAAGTAAAGACTTTACTAAAGGCCCAGACTACTGCTTGTATACATGAATATGAAACAGCTCCCACCAAGAAGTCAACCTGAAACAGGCACGAAGGTACATCTGTTTTAGAAGGCTCCTTAACTTTTTTGCCCTGTTACTTTTTAAAAACATTTCTCTTCCAATTAATGTCAGGTTGTGCTTTTTTTTTTCCCCCCTTTTCCCTCCAATAGAAGAAAGACCGCCTAAAAAATAACCACAAAGAAGTCACGGCGACAAGTCAGAAACAAGCCTCACAACAATTTCACGCGATGGGACAGAGAGGAGCCTGCGGATACAGCCAAGGGCCCAAGCCAGCAGCCTGACACCGGCGGCCGAGCAGCTCCCCGCCGCCGCCTGCCTTTCCTCCGCTCGCCCTCTGGTTGTTACCAGCGGACGGGGAGCCTGACCCGAACTTGTACCGGTCCAAAGGGCAGGGTTCACCAGACGGTGCCCTGCCGAGCCCGGAGGCTGCGGGTGCCGCCCTCCCCAGCCTCACCGCCGGCTTGGGGAAACCCCCTCGGGCCGCCGAGCCCTCGGCCCGCCCCGAGCGGGACCCAGGCGCTCACCGGGGCGGCCGCGGGGAGGCGGGAGGCGCCCAACGGCCCGTTAACGCCCCGAGGCGCGACGAGGACACGGGGGCCCGCGTCCCCTCAGCCCCCCGGACACCGAGTCCCCATCCCGCCGCCCCAGCACAGGGGTCCGGCAGCCCACCGCGGGGCGCTGTCCGCCTCAGCCGGCGGCGGGGACGTGCCCGGGGCTGGGCACAACAACCGGGGGGGCCCCTCCTTCCCCTGCCACCGCCCCGCGAAGGTCGGCCGGTCACTCACCGACCCGAGGGCCCGGCGCTGCCGGTGCTGAGGCACCGCATGGGCGGGCGGGAAGGCGGGAGAAGGGCGGGGCCGCTCTCGCGGGCGGGCGCACGTACGCAGGCGCTCAGCGGCGGCGCGCGGGAGGCCGCTGGCGCCGCCCCAGGCACGTGACCGGCGCTCCCGCCCCGCCCGCCGGCCGTGTCTCGCCGGGCTGGTGGGGGCCGGGGGTGGATCCCGGCAGGACGGGGCTCGGCAGCGGCCGCGGGTGGGTATGGCGGCCGCGGTCTGCAGTCCGGAGGTGGCCGCTGAGGGACAAGAGCCTTTGCTGAGTGGCGGAGAGGCGGCGGAAGAGGAGGAGAGCAGGTAGGGGCTTGTTCCTGACCCGCGCCCCTCCGTTCTGAGGCGCTGAGGCGGCTCCTTGCGCGGCGCCAACGGGCGCCCCCCGTCCCTCCCTGCTCCGGGGGCCTGAGGCGACACCCCCGCGGGTCACTCGAGGATCCACCCGTGGGTGACAGCTCCCTCTCCGCCCCCCTGCGTGGGTGCTTTACCCCGCAAGGAAAGCCCGAGCTGGAGGGAAGCTGCCCCGGGCTGGGGAGCGGGGCGCGGCAGGGGCCGCTGCCCCGGCGGGGGCTGCCTTCGTCTGTGAAAAACCGAACCCACTCGCTTGGGAAGTTTCTAAAAAGCATAAAAATGGGTTATTGTGGTGCTGAGGTCTGGGTATTTAATAGGGCTCTTCTTGTGTGGGCAGCAGTTGATCGCTTGGGTTTTTTTCCTTCTGTCAGGAAAACAACAATGTCGTGGATGTGTAGGGGTGGCTGCTGCTGCCGTCTGCGCTGAAGTGCTCTCGTACTTGAAGCGTTTGATTTAACTAAAATCTTGGAAGTAACCAAACACAGCATATGCATAGCATGTGCACCAGTTTGACTGACTTTTTCTTATGCGTGACCGGCAATAAGATTACAAAGTACATTTAGGAACGTCATTTATGTGGTTAAAGTTTCATTGAACCAAGACACTTCAATGGTGTAAACATTTCTGAAGAAATAAATGTACAAATCATGCTGTGAAACAGCTATATTAGCTTTAAAATTGTGTGTATGCCTCAGTCTATATATGGCCTATATAAACAATGTTTATAAACTATGTTTGGGCTTATATAACCTAGGTCCGTGTCTTTTGGACACAAATTATTTTGTTTAGAATACTTCAAAAGAGGTGAAGAACCCTGAAACGTTCTTGCTTCTGAAAAAGTACGTGGGTCTCAGAAGGTGCTTGTGAATTTTAGAAAAATAACTTCCTGCTCACAAAGTTTGTAACTTCTATTTTAAATTTTTTTGCAGCCCTTACAATCTTCACCAATATCTTTTACACACATCTTTTACATTGTATAGTTATTTTCTCATGGTAAGAATAGACTGGCCATACCTTTTAGTCTAATCAACACTTGTTCAGGTTTGGGGTTTTTTTTTGCTTTAAAGTCACAGTTCTGAGAAGATGTCTGGGGTTTTATGGTTTAATACGCACTTCTTAAAGCCTTTACGTGATATGTGATATCTGTGGTGCTCCAAAGTGTCTATTCAAAGAGATTGCAGAACTGAAGATCTCTCTAGATAAAGATCTCTTTATGTAACATTTGAATGCAATAGTATGTGATAGCATTTCTATTAGTTTCTTGATTCTTTGTATTCTTTGCTGTGTGGAAGTCCATTCCTGCATAACAATTTACACAATTGTATTGAGAAATTTTTGAAAAATGTTTTCAGTGTCCTGTGGGAACAACTAGAAGAGAATCTGATAACGATTTCTTTCTCTCTTGACTTTTGGTTCAAAAACAGGGAAGTTGTGGAAACACAAGAGCATTATAAGAGCAGGTGGCGATCCATCTGGATTATGTATCTTACTATGTTTCTCAGTAGTGTAGGTGAGTAACCACAGGTGGATTTCAGTGTTATTTGCTTAATGAATGTATTTCCGTTTGACAATTACAGGGTTTTCTAGATTTCAGCTACATAACTCCTTTAATGCTACTGTTCTTTTATAACCTTAAAAAGGTGCATTTTCTGATTCTTCAAAAGAGAAGATATGACTAACAAATCAAACAAAGTTACATTTAATAAGTTAAATAATACTCTGTTTTGAGACTAAGTAACATATTACTTAAGTCTTTGTTTTATGGCTTTGTAATAACTCGAGGTAAAAGGTAGTGACAGAGTAAGGTTATTGCTCAGAACCAAACAAAACAAAGGTCACACTTTTATCACCCAATGTGAAACTTCTAGGGAATGAAAACAGAAATAATGCTGAGTTCTTAAGAGGTAAGATCTTTGTAGGAATGTATGTTATCTATTTCAAAATGTGCATGAGAGCTTGTTTTCTCCTACAGAATTTTGCTTCTCCACTGCAGAACAAATTACTGTTTCGTTCCTAAATAACTGCCCCTGGAAGCAAGACTTATGTTGATTTTTCACTTACGGTGATTTTCTGTGGGCCTAGAAATGATCTTGAAAATCATAGGATACTTCAGTGATTTTTTTTTTTAATTTGTTGAATTAAAATTTCTGTGATAAATGAATGCAAATATGTCAGTATATCAAGAAATTCTTTTTACTCTGGGGACCTTGTTGTCTTTCCATTGGGAGGAAAAATCCCATGCAGTTCGCTTGGTGCATCAGTATTCTTTTCATAGGAGTTTTTTTGTTTAGTGGGTATGCACCTATAAAATATTTTTTTTTAAATAGTTCCTCCTGTTAGAAGGAATTATCACTCCTTAAAAAATGCACATAATACATAGTTTTTTCAGGTGACAGACTGATACACAGTTTTAGACTATAATACGCTTAGGAGCAGAAGAATGAACCTGTAGTAACTGTTTCAGTAAAGAGAACTACTAATAAACATGGCAAATAAAGTTAACTTCAGTTATGTTTTTACTGCATTGCAGGTTTCTCAATTGTAATTATGTCTGTGTGGCCGTATCTCCAAAAGGTTTGTAAATATGTTTTTATTTTTAATTAATAAGAACAAAAATTCCTGCTCAGAGTATGTAATACAAAACTTCGCATTTTATTTAGGAAAAGAAAGAGTAAAGGGAAGTGTGTGGTTATAAGAGACTTTTATTTTGCCATCGGCTTAGACAGCTTTCATTATTTCATGTAAAATCTGTCAGTTGATTTCTTGAATTGATAAAGGTACATCATAATCCAGAAATGTTTGGTTTTCCAATATAATTCCACTGTTTTCTTGGACAGTGAATCAATAGAAATCTCTTTATCTGAATGCGTTTGTAGTGTTAAAACATGATACACAAGGCTTGTCTGCGTTTTGGAAAAAAAAAAAAGGAAGCTGAAGGTAGAAGTTGCTCTGTAAATGTCAAATTGTTGTACGTAGACCTTCTTGATATGCTTAACAGGGAATTGCCTGTGTTCCTGGATAGTTTTTTTAGTTTGTTTGGTTTTTTTTTTCCATCTTTGTTCCATTCTTGTTAACAGTGGCATAAAAGGTCTCTAAAACTTTAATTTGATCTGTGCTAGGATTTTACTGCTCCTGGAATTGTAGAAGGCAGTTTCAAATGCAAGTTTGGAAGAACATACCCTGGGCAGGGTCCTAGAGGTATCGTTAAAATTGAGGCTGGTGCTGAATTCTTTGACAAGAAAAGAAAATGCATCATCGCCCTTATAAATCAGGATAGATTCAGGCGTGTGCAGAGATGACTTAAGTGATTCCTTGCTCCTGGCATGTAACCTGTCTACTGTACTGTTCAAGTTATGTCTATAGCCTATAACATCAGCAGTGCTGTATGAAAACTATTTGAGTTTGCTGCAAGTGAGCCATTTCCAGTCTCAGAAGCAAAACTCTTTTTATTGGTTTGGTGCATTGCTGGAGACAGTTACCCAAGGTTTGTTGCCCCAGACAAAGTACTATGTGAAAACAGCTGCTTCTGACACCCAGAGTGGTGTATTTATATTAAACACCGCACAATGCCATGCAGACACGCTAATTGCTTTAGCGATAGCTTAGGTTTGACACCTCATTGCACAGTGCCATATACCCTCAGAATTACAGTGCAGAGTCTTAGGTATTTCAGGTACTGATTCTAAAATGGTTTTGTTGATATTATAAAATACTATAACACTTTACCCATAAGATTGATTAATTTGTTTCTGCAGATTGATCCGACAGCAGATGCGAGTTTCTTGGGCTGGATCATAGCTTCATATAGCATTGGCCAAATGGTTGCCTCTCCCCTGTTCGGCTTGTGGTCCAATTACAGGCCAAGGAGAGAACCTCTCGTGGTTTCAACTGCTATTTCAGTAGCTGCTAATTGTCTTTACGCCTACGTCCACGTACCTCATTCACACAACAAATACTACATGCTGACTGCGCGTGCGCTTGTGGGATTTGGAGCAGGTAACCACAGCAGGATTTACATTTCTGAAAATTATTAAATTCTATGTCATGTGTAAGATAGTTAACATGATATTTTAGTACCAGATTTACCATTATGTGAATGATAACTTACTAGTTAACACAGCAAAGAGTCGGCCAATACTAGTTTATAATAAATTTGTGTAATTGTGCAGTTGTGTATAAGTACTAGAGGGAGTGCTGGGTTTTATTTTCTTGCAAAATAAGAACACACACACACCCAAAATAAATGTAATTGGATAATTTAAGAATATAACTTAGTATTTACATGAACGCTTTCTTGGTTTTGTTCTTTTAAGGAAACGTGGCTGTAGTTCGATCGTATATTGCGGGTGCCACTTCTCTTAAGGAAAGAACAAGTGCCATGGCCAATACCAGTGCCTGCCAAGCAGTTGGCTTCATATTAGGACCAGGTAAAGCATATCTTCTTTCCTCACTTCTCTAATACTTTTTAGGATGAAACTGGACATTGGAAGTAGGAATCCTCAGCAGCTGTATGTTGGGGATTTTAAGGCATAGTTTGTCAGTGGTATCAAAATTAAATAAATGGGATCCACTCACATATACTCGTATATGTCGATATAAATGCAATATTCTAGTCCAAAGAAATTCTAATTGTTTGTAGTTAAAAACTAGCTCTTTAGGATTGCTGGCTGCAGGAAATACAAGTTCCAAGATGCTCTCTTGTACCCGTACCCACTAAATAGTCTATGATCAATCGCACTTTATTTATGGAGAAGGGAATTTGACATTACTGTACTCGGGCAAACATTTCCACCTTTCCAAAATGACTGAAAATTTCACCTTGCCTCACATGTTGTTGAAAATAATATCCAACAGATCTTTCTGATCTTGTAGTGATGATCACAAAATCTTCATATTGGCAAAAATTTTAAGACGTAGCACAGGTATTACAGAGAGCTAAGGGAACAAAGAGCTCAAGGGGCATTTGTTAGGTCAGGCGTAGCTGTGGCTCCTGAGATACTCTGTCTGCTTCGTGGGAGAAACGCGTTAGACTTGCCTTGTGTTGTAAAGAGAGACCAGCAATTTTGTCCTAAACAGCCTCTACTGATTACTTGTCTCTTATAGCTGGAGATTAAGATTATCCGATTAGTAGAGCTGAAATGCTCTGTGTGTGGCAATATAATGAGGTGAATGTTTAGGGCTGAAAGTTTTTTCTCCAGTTGATTATTACTAGTGCTGTTGATAGAGCATTAAAGGGCCTGCAGCAACAAAAAATCTGCATTCTTTGTGTGATTTGCATAGAGTATAAGTTTAGGTAATTGCTTTTCCTAATTTGATAGGTACTCTCAGTCTGTTTCCTAACAGTAGTAAGCAAATGGCCTGATCTTACAATCTTTTGCTCTGCACCAATTTAAATTTTAATTAAAAAAAAACCCACAACTTCTTTTCTCTCTAGCTCGCCCTTAGCAGGAGGGATAGTCCAGTCGCAAGACCAAAGTTTTGCATGTAGGAGGAAGAGGAAAAAGAGTAAATCAGCTGTCTGCACATGGTCAAGAAAACTAACCATTGGTACACTCAGAATTCAGTTCCAGTTCTTTAAATGTCATGCTGTTATTTATACAGTGTATTTGTATGTCACCAAGTAGTTTTCCAGCTAGTTGAGATCCCACTGGTATCCATCAGTTCATTTAGAGTAGGATTCTCAAAATGTAAAAGGTTTGACAGGTATAATATTTAAATTTCCCTTAGCAATTAGAACAACTTTGCTTATCCAGCTTTATATGTTTATTCTATATGTGTTCTAATATTTTCTTAATGATTCTCAAGAATTTCTTAATACATTTATGTTTTTTAAGTTTTTCAGACGTGTTTTACACTTATTGGAGAAGAAGGAATAACATGGAAATTAGTTGATCTTCAGCTGAACATGTATACGGCACCAGTTTTATTTGGAGCTCTCTTAGGGGTTATTAATATTATTCTCATCTTTGCCATATTCAGGTAATCAAGTCAAAAAAGAGAAATATTCTACCTTGTTTTAGTGGATGGCTTGTAACAAGTAGTATGCTGCTCAGAGGGAGGAGTAATAAGCCTGAAATCTGGAGCGCTGAAACTCTTAAGCTGTTATTTACTTTTCGGGGCTTCTACCTTCTTTAATATGTATCTTTTTCATTATGCTCATAAATGAATCATAGTGATGTTACGGTTAGAATGTAAACTGATGAAAAAAGAGCTGTTAGATTATTAGCTTAGCCTTGATATATTTTTAACCTTGATGGTTTCTGCCCATGTTTTTCCTCTAAAGAGAAATAAGGTTAGCTTGTCTGTAGGGTTCTCACGGTCTGCGTCTTTCCTTTAAGGATCTCAAGGGGGGATTTTTATGCATTATCCCATTGGTGGCGGTGAGGGGAGGGTGCACACAGATATGGGATATTCTCCCGCTAGAATATTTTCTTTCTTGAATATGGTGGTTTTCACTGCAGTCAAATGTAGACTGCACAGATGATGTTTAAAGGAGCTGGGAATAACTAGAATATAAGATTATGTCATTTAGAATGATTTTAATAGAAACTTGACTCAATAGTAGATCAAATAAATATGTGTATTAATGAAAACAGTTCTAAATTTCTAGAGAGCATCGAGTGGATGACATGGGACGGCAAAGCAAAAGTATCAATTTTGAAGGAGAAGGTACCTACGCTTTCTTGAAAACTTATTCTGTGATTATAATTTTGAAGGTACTCTCTTATTACATGCAAGCATTTAGAAGTATTCTAAGGTCTGATGCATTGGGAACTAGGAAAATAGGCTACATCTCTTTCTCCCTGGTCCAGAAATCGCTTCACGTTCACGTTGTGTCCATAGTGCTGTCTGGTAGCAAAGAAGAAAAAAAGAAATATTGTGTGGATCCTTCCAGATTTTCACCCTGGAACTGTCTCTTACAAGAGACAGGATTAAGTGAATATGGACATAAAAAAAAAAATCTCCCTTAACTTCTACTCTGCAGTCATACTTCTCTTTTGTTCTGTATCACGCTGAGTAATATTGTTATTGCATATCAGCTTTCACATACGGCATCTTACTGAAAGGTGTAGGCTGTATAAGTAAATTTGGTTGGTGAGACTAAAGTACAGTAATTGCCACATACAGTGCAACAACTTATGTTCAATATATACCCTTTTTGTACGCAGTTCAAATTTTTTAAAACATTGTGAGTATCCCTTTCACTTAAAGAATAAAAAGTATATGAAAGGTCATCTTAAACCTCTTTTAAAATCTATGGAAGTCACCAGTTTCAGTATTGTATTAGTTTTCTGTTTAAAAAGGGAGCTGTATGTGCACACCACGCATGGTGTTTTGTGTATGAAAACGCTATGCCCAGGTTGGAGGAACAAAGGCTCCAGGGTAGTGCAAAGAGTTCTGCTGTGTGCTTTTGACCTTGCAAGAGGAACAGAAAGTGTTTTACTTTCCATTTTTAAGCTATTTAAAGAAGTTTGCTTATTTCCCTGTCACCCAGCATTACAATGGGAAAACAGATGGTGTAACCAGTTTGGAAGTCATTTTCCCTCATTGTCAGAGGAATTGAAGTTTCAGCAATTCCATTTTGATTTAAAAAACATTACACTTAGATTGTTAAAATATAACTGCCTAACCGCCCACCAACCTGCATGTTACATACTTAACAGAGTAAGGAAATCATTACTGTTTGTAATTTGTGGTGGTGTAAAAAGAGCTCAGTTTGCAGTTTAGGTCATTCTTTTGTTTTGTTGCAGAAAGTGGTGTTCTGGATCAGGACGCAGAAGGAAACGTTGACCATGTTGCTGTGGTAGCAATCAATTTTCTTTTCTTTGTCATCTTATTTGTGTTTGCTGTCTTTGAAACGTAAGTTTGCCTATTTTCTCTCAAAATACTTAGACAGTAGTAGTTAGACCGGGTGTGCATGTAAAGGCTTTTCTGTTGCACTCATTTTCTTAACCATACTCTTCATAAATAGAAGTCCAAAACCATATGCAATCAAATTGATGTATACTGTTACAGAGTAATGAATCAGTAATAACTAAAAATATATAGCATACAGTTTGTGGTATATGAAACATTAATGTAAAAGCTTTTGAATTGGATGCAAACCCATATCCTCAACTTTTTAAGTGTTAAAAAAAAAAAAGTAGCTTAACTTGGGCTACCTAAAATCTTCAGAGAAAACTATGTCTTCAGTTGAGTACTTTGTTCTATACTTTTTATTTTAATTTTGTGTAATTTCTTAGTATGATTCTGATTAGATCCAAAAGCCCCAGTGAAGCTCTTATTTCAGTAATGATTAAAACAATTTTTTTATATAGTTAATGCAATTGTATTCATAAATACACTATTTTATATGACTGGGGCTTTTTACCTAAAGAGGTATGTTATTCACTCCCAAATTTTCTGTGTGTAAGAAAATAAGTAAAACATAACATTACCTCAGACTGAAGTATACTTCATTTTTTTAATTCATAAAATGCTTTGAGGATGTAAGATTTATTTTGTAAGTTTTTTGAGCTCTAACGTAGCTAAAATTTCTTTTAACAATATGTCTCTCTCTTAATTTCATTAGCTTTAGAAAACTGAGCTCCTAGAAACTGGTTGGTTGCTAAAACTGAAACAGGATAAAATGCTTATTATTTTTATATTCACGGGGCCTGATTTTTGTTTTTTCTCTCTCTATTACTCTTGCTTTGCTTTAACTCCATCATCTTTTCATGAACTATCGGAAATAGACTAATGATGCTTCAGAAGTATGGCTGCTGTAATGCAGTCGTCAATTTTGTCTACTGGATTGTTTTAATAAATGATGCATGACAGAGTTAGTTTATAACTAGCCTGTGTTTTCTGCTGTGCCCATCAAGAAAGGCTTCTGTACCACTGTGTTTGATGTTTGGGACAATATATGTATGGGAACAACTGTGTAGAAGAAGCTTTTTTTTGATTAATGTAATTTTGTTCTGTCAATTTAGTATAGCTACTCCATTGACAATGGATATGTATTCCTGGACCAGGAAAGAAGCTGTTTTTTATAATGGAATAATCCTTAGTGTGGTTGGCATTGAATCGGTTATTGTTTTCATGGTGGTTAAAACACTATCTAAAAGGTAAGTTTTTGGAGTTTATGCGAATCTTGTTACTTACGTTAGCTAAGTGTGAAAAGCTTTAGTGCAAGGCCAAATCTGTGTTACTTGAATCTTTTACTTGTTAATGAATTTGGGTTTACTATGACAATGAAGGACTTCCAATTTGGACGCAGCCATGATGCTGTGGTTGTTCTTTATTCTGTTAACGTAACCCCCTTCCTTGTCTGTCTTTTACCCTTGAATCACAAGAAAACCAGGTTTTCAGTTACCGTGATTTTGCGATTTTTCTTGCAGGTGTTTTGGTCAGGCGTCTTTTCCACAAACTAATGGGCTATGTTGTTAGCACCGTCATAAATTTTACTTTAATTAAATGATATATTTAATTGTAATTTCATTGTTCGATAGGACTGGTGAGCGTGCCATACTCCATGGAGGCTTACTGATTGTCTTGGTTGGATTCTTTATCTTACTGCCTTGGGGGAAAAAACTACCAAATATCCAGTGGGAAGGTATAATTCAAGTCATCCTATAAATTATCATCATAATGATTTTTTGAAAGCTTTTTATTGTATTTTTTTCTTAATGGCACACGTAACTTTTATTTTTACAGAAATAAAGAATAACTCCATTCCCAGAACAACTTCCACTGAAATGTTAATGCCTTTCTGGAGTTGGCAAGCAATGCAGCTTCCATCCAACCACACGGTGGAACCCGTAGGCTGCCCTGTCACGCAGTCCTGGTGCCTGAATACTCCCATGATCTATCTGGCCCAGTATATCAGCTCTGACATACTGATAGGATTGGGCTATCCAGTTTGTAACGTCATGTCCTACACTTTATATTCAAAAATTCTAGGACCGAAGCCTCAGGTAAGCATGATGACTAAACAGGTTATTTCATTTGCTCTCCAGGACTTGCACCCTCTTTATTAGAATGAGGGATCTCGCTAACATTCCTTTTGTCATTAGCCAAATAATAGTACATTTCAACTGGGGCAGAAGTTTCCAGGAACTCTAATTTTTTTTAAAAATCCAAGGCAACTCCCTAGAGGAATTAGAAAGCAAGGCTTGCACTGCAATTTATGACAAATCTTACAGCATGAAAATTTCAGAACTGCTAAGCCCAAAGCTTGTGACTTTCATGACTGTTCTGGAAGAGTCATTTTTGTAACAACCAATTATATATTTGGAATATCAGTACAGAATAATGTTCCTCTTCTTTATATAAAGACTACAAATGCTATGATACCTTCAGGTATTGACATTTTACAGTGGTGAAACACATAGCAAGCTGATATTACTGCTTAGCAAAAAATTTTCTTCCTTTTTCACCACTTATCTCATTTTTTCCGTGTTATATTTTGCTGTAAGAGACTAAATACTTGGAGCCAGGATGCCTTTTTATTAGAAAGCTATAGAGTATGTAGCTCAGTGGAACCTTCGAATTAATGCTTAGGGAAGCTGTGCAATACTCTTGGAAACAAAGGACTCAGTATCTTAACGAGTTAAGAAAGATACGCAGTTGCTTAAACACTTCTAAATTTTCTAATTAGGATAATTGGTGGGAATTATTGGCAAGCCAAATAACTCCTGTATCACTAACATGAGCTTTTGATCTTCTGTAGGGTGTCTACATGGGATGGTTAACTGCCTCTGGAAGTGGAGCACGAATACTGGGGCCTGTTTTTGTGAGCCAAATATACACTCACCTGGGACCACGTTGGGCATTTAGCTTAATCTGTGGAGTGGTTGTAGTCTCTCTCTTACTCTTGGAGATAGTATACAAGAGACTAATTGCATTTTCTGTCAGATATGGAAGGATGCAAGAGGAGAATTGTTAAATATATATTTTAAAAAAAAAAGTAAAACCAACCAGAAATAATACTTTAGTTTATTACTGCTTTTTAATGAGGAGTACCTAACCACTGACCTCGTTGGCTGTATGCTAAGAACTGTAGACCTGTACTTACACACGTAACTTGGTCATATCCTAATATATGGTTACACCTGCTGCAACAGAGCTTTTGTATCCTGCTTTTCTAGCAGCAGAGGAAGAGATGTGAACAAGTTAGATCAATGCAGTGGCACATTTGAAGTGTGTACAGTTTAAATGATGCAGCTGTGTACTGACTGCAGCTGTGAAGGTCACGGGTTACGTGCATCCTTTCCAGAAAGAAGTAAAAGAAATATTTATCTTGATTCTGTGAATCAGGATTAGTGACTCTTTTGTAACTACAAGATTAGTTGAGCTGCATGCACTTTGTGTGGAAACATCACTACTTAAGTGAACCTTTTGATGTTCAGTTTGCTAGCTTGTAAGCACTGGGTAATACAAAATGTCTCACTGTGGAAACTGTTACATATCCGCACATCTCCAGGATTGCAAATGAAATGTGACAGAATTGTAGAGGAAGGTAGGTGCCTACTTCACAAGCAGTTTATGTGGGATTTGGGTATTTACGTTGGTTAAGAGCCGTTGCAAATCACAGCCTCAGTGGCTGTTACTTGAACTAGTGAACCATATGTGCAATTTTTTTTCTACAGTTTACCTGAATGCCTTTTTGTAGCGAGAAAGATCACCTGCACAGAGTTGAATTACATACAGCTTTTCTTAACTTTACTACAAGAAGGAAATACTAAGCATGATAGTTTACACTTTCGCTGTCATGTGTGAGAATGAATGCACTGTGCTGAGCAACCAATGTTAATTAAGTGAAAAGGAGGAAACTGTGGCTCCTTGTGTGTTGACTATTATTTGTAGACATTTTTTCTGATAATGTAGTACGGGAAACAGGAATTTACAATGTTTGAATCATTCAGTGTTTATTTTAAAAAGTGAAATAATAATTTTCCTTCATAATGGGGCCTAAGCTCATCTGTACGGGTTTGTTTTATCTGTTTCAATACTACCAGAGAAAAAAAATATAATGGAATAACTCCAGTATGAGAGTTGTAGCTGCTGCTTAACATGTCTAATATTTGATGCCTACTGAATTTATTAAATGTAATTAAGTATTATTATGTAATCAATTGTTCAAACACTAGAAGACTACTGAATTAAAAGATTATTTTTTCAATACTGACTGAAGGGAATACAGAAGTTTTATTCTCTCTCGGGCTTTCCTGCTGCAGTATCACAAAATGTTATGAAAAAGGACTTTGCTTTTATAAGCATTTCTTTTATAGGCTAATTCATAATAAATAGTACCAGAAATACTGTGTTTCGGTGGTAAAACCAGACTGCAAAATGAAGTGCTTAGAGTTACAGCAACCAAAAGGTACTTCAGTCATGAGACATTGGTGTTACTTTAGACATGAGAAATGCAAGAGTTTTCAAAATGGCTAACATGGTTAGGACTTCATGTTCTACAACCCAGTTTGTGCTTCAAGTATATATGTTGTAGGGTGTTTATTACTGTTGCTCTTCAGGCTAGCTAACTTCTGACTTAAGAGTGAGAAAATGTTTGGGTGCTTGGATGGATTATTTTAGCTGTAACTTATTTAAAGGGTTAAGGATAAAACTAGATTCAAGTCTCTTCTGCAGTGAATACCTGTAGAATACAGAATATCCCTAAAAAGGGGTAGCCCGTACACATTGATTTGTTTATATAATGATTAAAATAAGAAAGCAAGGTTTGAAATTCTTTGCCCATGAGAGTTGTTTTTATTTTCCTAGGTCAGCTGTGTTGCAAGCTATGGCTTACTTGTTATGGATTATCATCCTCTCATTCTTACAAAACATGTTAATGTATTCACAGGTAGGGCTTCTGTCTTTTCTTTTTATTCTGGCTAGCTATGTAATGTAACTGCACTTAAGTCACACTGTTCCTTACAAGCTGCTTTTTCTTTCTAAGCACTTACGCCTTCCTGCTCTCTGGTGTCCACCTCTTAGGCTTTCTTCAACTATTTGTATGTTTACCTTGCACATCAAACTAGATTATGTTATATCTATCTGAAGTAAAGATAATCAGCGTGGCTGATAATACAAGTTTTTAACTTGCAGTGCTGACCAACATCTTGCCAAGGTTAACTTGCTACTTTAAAAGTCAGTTGATTTAAGATTAAAGTACTAAAACAAAGTGGGTTTTTTTAGGAAGCTGTATTTATGTGCACGTTTGTATCTACAGGTATATTCAAAAAACCTTAGTCTACATAAGAGCTATGCATACTACATGGGTAATGAAAGACTTGTAATAGTTATTTGACCACGCAGTCATTCCATCTGAGTATTAAGGTCCAACATGAGAAGGTGCACACAAGCCACCTTCAGCTCCTCTGAAACTCTCCATCCTCCCCACCACTGACACCTTTTTGGAGCCCATTCTCCCACTCAGCTTAAGCCCTTCTCCTACTGTATAAGGAAGCTGGAGTATTTATTTAAGTATGAATATAAGCACCATCAGGAGTGTTAGCACACTTGAAGCGAAATGCTTAAAAAAAAAAGCTACTGTTAATGCTACTTCCGCTTGTCATAAGTGTGATTCATAATGTGTAAGACAAGATAAAAGTATCTAAAGTTAACAAAATTCCAGCTGAATCAGTTACTAGAGTAGGTGTAGTTCACTTTCCTATCAAATGTGCTCCTGGTTTTAGTCACCTGTATGCCAGAGGTAAAATATTGAATATACAAACCACAGTGCAATTTTTCAGTTCAGCAAGTTAGAAGTAACTTTGTGCAACAGTTTTATAACTTTTTCTCCCCAAGCTTCACCCAGCCCTAAACTCCCAACATACAACTTTCTAAGATAGCAGATCAGCTCCTGTTATAAATTGAGCTTAATACTTAGAGGAAAGGGCTCTCAATAAACAATCACTTGAACATGAAACAAATAGATCTGGACAGTTACCACTGCATTTATTTTCTTTTTTTTTTTTTATAAAATGCTTGTGCAGGGAAGTTAAAGCTGCTGCTACAAAAAAATAAAACCAAACAGTTATAAAACATATACATATTTACATATATTACTTGTAAGATGTAAAAATATAAGTTATTTACAAATACAAACACTCCAACAGCACAGATGCATTTTCCTTGATTGTTGGCACTGAGTAAGCAGTGGGGGAAGAAAAAAAATACAACAGATTCAGATTATTTCCAAAAAGTTGATGCTATCTAGAACTGAAGTTGCTCAAAGTATCGCTTGAGCAAGTTTATCCATCATCTTGAGGAAAACCATGTTTTGTATGATACTTTACAAGCAATTTGCTACACATAAACAGAGCAACCCTTCCCTTCCTGATTTTTTACCAGCTTTTGGAAGAATTTCTTCATAAGCTGAGTAAGATCAGTCACTTTACTTGAAAGTCAGTGAGGGAGTTTATTAAGCTCTTGTGTCCTGACACCTGCTTTGCTTTAATCAGTGGGGACCAGCTGGATTGGTAAACATCACAAGAATAGAAGACAGACAGTGCAGCTTCTCTTTGATGTATTCTGGCAACTTATCATTTTCTCCATACCTAGAAATGCAAATAAGCACAGAAAAATTCAGATGCTTGAAATAATGAGTTTTATTTCAGGACAGTATAATTATTTCAAAACTTGCCTGTAAATAGGCAAACCACTAAGTCAAGTAGATTTTAAGTATATCTAGACACATTAATTGGAGCTTGATGGCTTAAATCTAGGGCCCCCTTCCCTATATGTATTTAACTGGAAAAAAAAAATGTTGCAGGTGAAGAAAATATCTAAACAATGTTTAAAGCTGCAATAATATCTGAACAGACTGTATATTCCTGTCTCGAACTTTGCACAGAGGAAGCATGTTACTGAGTGGCTGTATTTGTATGGGAAGTGCCCAGCATCCAAAAGATACGCAAAACTTCACCTGAGCACTTCAGGTCTATGCAGCAATGTTGACATGCTCTCTCCCTAATCTACCGGGGTCTTAAAAAAAAAAAAGTATTAAAACTTTGCTTTTCTCCCTCTCCCTCTTTTAAATACTATGCATGAATAGTGGCTGTACTCTAGAGACCAACTAGGTGCATTCCTAGCTTTTTTTTTTTAATTAATTTGTTATCCAGAGTTCAGTCAAAGCTATAGGCATTTCTCTTTATTTATTAAGCTTATATAAGATAATCAACTGAGAAGTGATTGAAAAGCTAAGTTTTAATGTTTACAACACAAAATGAATAGCAACTATGGAGTTTACCTTATGTATAACAGCCTTGCACTGCCAGTAAACTGAACTATTTTTACAGCAGTAATAGACTCACCTAGTTGTCTGGCCATCTGGAGATGTGTAAGTGATAGAAGAAACACCTGCTTGTGCTACCAGTTGGGATCCATCGTTAAACTGAACCCATACTGCTCCGCTGGTCAGCTAACAAGAGAAGTTGCATTATGGTTTGAGGACATAAAATACAAGATTACACACCTAGATTTTTTCTAATAATTGAAGCTGAAAGTTTTTCAGAATTGCTGAAGTGACTTAGGTATCGTGGTCAGTCTTTCAAAGATAAAAGATTGCACGTATACTACTTCAGAGTCAGTAGTCTCATGCAGTCTCAAGAATCAGACTTCCTAAGGTTTCAGGTACTCAGCTGTAGTCCTCCTTTTCAATGAGAGTTAAAGAAAGAAGTACCTTTAGCTTAACCACTCCTAAGGAAATTCTAAATAGGACCAAACATAAAATAGAACGCCCATTTGTGAGAGTTCACAGCTATATAAATTTTGAAGTTTATATATATGAAGCAAACTTTTTCTGTTAGGACAGGAAGCTTACTTTATCTGGCTTGCACAGAACCATTTTTTAAATGAAAGCTGGTCCCACAGAAAAGCAGAGGAAAAATTTCTCTGTAAGGAAACAGCTTTTCCTGTTGTATAGGCAGATTCATTTTTCTTGTACAGATCTGGTGCATATCAGTTAAAAACACTTTGTCATGCCACCTTTACATCTACATTAGTGAACCGCCAGAGGTTTAACAGCTTCAGTTTTTTACTAGAGTCAAATTTAAATGACAGAAGACACCGAAATAGGCGATAATAACCACAGCAAAATTGTGATAACTGAAATACTGAACTATTATTTTTAGTTTCTTCTACTTATGTAGTTCACCATGGTATTTATCCAAGACGCTTATTTGGAAGGATTGTTCCACATACCAATTTTCAGATTTAAACTGTAGCAGAGCACAACTTAATGTATTCCTTACAAATCAAGTTTAAAGTTAATGACTTAAAAATATCTATCTCAAGTTCAGTAGGAAAAGAGAACAGACTTCCCTCCTTTATCAGCATTCGTTTCTCACCTGAGAAGCCCAACCAACGTTTTTCACAAAGACTGATTTTAAAAGTTGGGCTGAATTTGGGCTGCATTCCGTTTGATGAACAGAGGAGCATGTCGTTTCAGCAGTGTTACTCATAAACGTAGACTTCTCATACGGCACCACCTAAAACGCAGAAACGCACAGTATTAGCAGCCTTAGTATTAATCCACCAGATGATGTACCAACTATAGTGGTCAATTACTACCTGTTTTAATCTTTTCATATATACAGACAGTTTTAGCCTATATGCTTCATTTAACAGCATCATACTATAAAAACCCCAGAGGATTTCGTATGACTTTCTCAGTATTATGACAGGGTTTTTTTACCACTTCCCTGTACTCACAAAGGAATTGCTTTCCCTAAGCAGATTTTTTCTTCCTAAACCCCATTTTGCCTTATTTGACTGTCAGAAAACCCTGTCCATCTTTAGGAAAAATGTTCAGCACGTGTTAGATTATAAAATAGCCCTCATTCAGATGACCACTTGGCCAACATTTTACAAAAACATGGACATTGCTATTATTTGGAAACTAGAGTATTAAACATTAATAGGAGAGTTCTACAGCACAGACAGAGTCTGTTATAGGTTTAGAGAGACAAAAGTGATGAATTAAGAATAACAGAGGATCAAACATTGGAGGCCCTTAGGACAACGCCACCACTACTGTCTAGGAGGAACATGTCTACTTCTATGAAAGTTCTACTACTGGGATACCTCCTCCCATAGTCACAGAGATGACAGAGATGAGGTGGTGTTCTTAGCAGTATTTAAGATTCAGGGTTCAGTGAAAAGATGCAAGTCAGGGGATGCCTCTGAAATAGGAGAGCTTGGTCAGGAAAGAGATCAGGATCCAGATAATTACAGGAACCTGAAAGAAACAACAAGCTGTACCTCAGGATATACAGATCTAGTTCAAGTATAAAGAAACTGACAAAAAGAGAGTCAAGAGTAACATGGAAAAGCAACCAGCTATTGTGGTATTTTGCTTAGAAATACATACTTCAGAAGAGAATGCAAATGGTGAATGTCTTAAAGACCTAAGTGTTTGCTCTATGGCAAACAAAGAATGAGTTTGAATGCTGAACCCTCAAGTTAGAACTCTGGTGATAGGTAACCTTAAATCAGTGTAAAAATCAAGACCAGTACTGAAGCCCTAAGGAATTTTTGTTGCCAGGTTCATTTCAGTCAAGCATGAACTGGCAGATTCTGCACTAAGGACATGTGCTACACAATCAAAGAACAGAGATGCAGACCTACATAAATTCAAAAAAGTTAAGATGATAGAAACTCAGTGTGCCAAGACCCCACTATAATTCAGTCAGCTGGGGAAGTTGTATCACAGCTGTGATGCAGCAATTGGATGTTTGTGGGTCTTTTAAACAAGCCAGATGAAATTGCACACAAAGGCTTGTTCGCCATACCTATAAATATATTTACACTTACTTTTCTTTTTTATACACAGTAACATCTGATTATTTCAGAACAATAGCCTCAAATGCTAGTATCCTTTGTGACTACCATTTGATATACAGGCCTGAGGGCACATCAGAGCTCTCCAAAACAAATTGAAGACGGTGCTGTACAATGTGAGTAAGCAGTTTTCAAACTCTGTTCCCAGGAGGCATTTGTGGTAAAGTTTTGGAGGATTTTGATTTTGCAGATGATTTTAAATCCAGATATCAAAAGTTAATTGAAATCAAAGTTAACATTTCTCATCAATAGGCTCAAAAATGGCTAATAAAAGCCTACGTCCATACAAATGTAATTCCATTAGTTCAAATAAAACAGCAATATTTGAATTCCTACTGGAGAGTAGTCTCCACTGTATGTTCTTGTGTACTTACAGGAGGAGTATAGTTTGGAGTTTGAACTGGAGTAGAACTGGCAGCTATATTTCTATCCAGCACCATAACTTCTTTTGAACAGTTTGTATTGTCCAGCAGTGGAGGTGCTACAGCCTGTGGTGATTCAGTATTGCCAGGTTTTCTGCAAAAATCATGAGACAAATTGGGAAAAGGTCCATCCAAAAGGGACTAAAGAAACAAGTGAGGAGATGTAGCTTTTCCTTCAGTTTAACATGGACTGTACAAAGCACTTGATGGCACTGGTCTTCTGCAGAATTGTTTTGACATATGCTAATTGTTAGCCTGGTTTAGTCTAAATCCACAAATGTTTGCTGTCCTAGTATCAAAGGACAGGTCCAAAATAAGGTGTTCATACATGCTATCAAGTTAGTATTTATCTTGCTAATGACTATGAGCCTCTGTTAAGCAACCCTGGCTTCTGCAGACATTAGCTGCATAAGGCTGCTTAGTGGGAATATTCAAATGCATAGGTATTTTCAAGTGAAAGATACTACCTTCCAACAATTATTGGAAAAAATGGGACACTTTCACTCCTTTTTTCTTCTTCCAAAACAGCAGATTCCAGTGCGAGGCATATACGATGTCCCTGGAATTAGAAGGAGCTTGTTAAAGTTTTTAATTGAGAACTATCTCATACATGTTGAGCGTGGCAGGTGAGCGTACACAAGGAAATGCTTTTTTCAGTGGTACCTAATATTGGTAATAGCTGCACTCATGTACCATGGAGGCGATTCAAAAAGCTGTACTGCAGCAAAACTCCCTCGTAACTTCAGCACATCTGGAATTATGCTCTTAATAATCACATCTCCTCCCCTTTTATCAGGACTAGAAGACCCCTGAATTCTATTCCAGAAAATAACAGACCATAAGGAAGACTAAATAGGAAATTTGTACTATATTTTTTACTGTTTGCTAAATTCATAGACAAAAAAATTAGTCTTGTGACTGCTAATTGGGCAACATGAAACAAGAGATGGAAAGCATAGCGGGCAGGTCAGTTAAACACCTGGCAGGTTTTTTTGTTTGGTTTGGGGGGGGGCTTTGTTTTTTGTGGGTTTTTTGGGGTTTTTTTGCTTGTTTGTTTTTTTAAATTTGTATAAAGCAGTATCATCTGTTCTGTTTAATCCTTTCACCAGACAGGCAAACTGGCTTTACGCACTAGTAAGAATCTCCTCTAACAGTCTTCATTGTCAGGCATTGTTAATGTTACCTCTACATTGATATTTGCTCTTCCAAAAAACACTTTATCATCCCTCCTTATTAGTGTAATGAAAAATATGAAAAGCAACATCAGAAACACATTTGTGAAAGAGAAACTGATTTTTCAGAAAGTTGCTTTGCACTGGAAAAGGTCTGTATAAAACAGTTTACCTCATTTGCATGATCCATATAAACTTGTATTTCCTTCTTCAAACCTGCTTCGCTTTCTCCTTTCAAAGTGAAGGATTTCCCCGATTTTTCAATCACACGAGTTATACCAGCTGTCTTGTGTATCTTTGCTCCTGTAAAAAAAGTAAAAATTTCTAGCGTGAATTATATAAAATACCAGCATCTATAAAATACAGATTTCTGCCATTACATTCTACTCTACTAAAGTGTCTCTCTCTGACTTAATTACTGCAAGAATAAAACCACTCCTGCATGAGCTCTACGTCTAGCAGAAATAAAAAGCCACTGAAACTGGGACCGTGATGTTAACAGAATGCCCCCTATGGCCAAAGGTCACTACTTAAATGGGCTGAATAATGCATTTCTTACATATTTTAAGAACTACCTTTCTAAACATTAATCTGAGACAAAATTAACATCTCCAACAGTATTGCCAAAACTTGGTTAAGTAGGCTCTATCAGTATTTGAATAGTTTTCAAAAATATGCCCATTCTTTCAATAGCAGTTCTACGTTGAGTCACAGAGCTGTTAAGTTTTTTTTTTTTTATGTGTTGGTGTGTATCTATGCACGTGACAAATCAAACTAGTTAACAGTAGTCTATAGTGAGAAAGCAATCGTCAGTGCAGTCTAGTTTATGAAGGGCAGAGTTGGAGAAGGCAGCCAGTTGCTTTCTCCACTGAGTGTTCCTGGTAATACTGGTACCTCAGTTAACAATGGAAAGCTTGGAGTAGGGACGCACCTTTCACTAAGCAGGTTAACTATCAAATGCAGATGCAAAGAAGTGCTCATGAATAAAAACAAGGTGTAATTTAAATAACACTTTTGCAGCATGTACTCCCTGAAGAAGATATCAGTAAGGAGCTAATGAATAATAAACTGATCTGTGAGTGCTAGATTTTTTGCCTTTATTAAGGCAGAGTGGCAAAAAACCAGATGTTTCTAGTATTTTCTTCAATCTGAACTGTTGGTTGTTTGGCAATATTTTAGTGCAGCTTTAATAATATGATATAACTATTTCCAGAAGTGCAAAAATGAATACATACCATCATAAAAACAAATTTCAACATCTGCAGTGGGTGAATTTTCCATCAACATGCACTTGGCATATCTTGTGTAGAACGTAACTTTGGGGGTTTTTGTTCTTACCAACTGCACAAATTTGGCTGCATACTGGTATTTTTTCCAGTACTTCTCTAAAAAAGAAAATTTAAAAACTTTTATCAAAAAGTCATCAGATTAAACACTGCACCAGCTTGGAGAGAAGTAATTTAAAATATGTATTTGATAGCTGAAGGTTGTGAGTAACATTTAAGTACTTTACAGAAGTATGTTCAAAGACACTGACTTATTTCCACCAGTTTTTAGAAAAGTGTGCATCTTCAATAGCTTCAGTTGAATAGCTTCAATTAATATAGTTCAGACCCTAAACAACATAATGAAGAGCTGCATATACCATTTAACTAGATACCACAGTCCAGCTGGCATCCTGGCTTTAGGTAAAACCTGTCTTTGATCTCTAATTAGCAGAGAAGTCTGCTTCTCTCTCAAGAACTTAGCGTTAGCTTATATTTGTTCTTCAGCTGTCTGCATGGCTCTGTCAATGCTTTCAAGTATATATTTTTCCCCTCTCCCCCAAGTTACGAGTATTAGGAAGCACAAAGTAAAGTTTCTGTTTTAAAATTGACTTGATAATATTTCTTCCATTCATATTTAAACAGTTTCCAATATGAATGAGGAGAAGAATATGAAAGCTTTAATTTTCATACACTACATTGTAAAGAAGTGACTCCTTATAACTTCCATACAAAATAACTTAAAACCTGTGGGTTTACACTTTCTTGTAAAGTTTCAAAATACAGTTTCCAGTTAAACTGTAGTTTGAATCTCATTCTGAAAGGAGTTTTATCTTCACAATTATCTGAAAAGTAACAGCTAAAAGCTAAAAAGTCTCAAACAGGATTCACTAAAAATCACATCAATCATCATAAATTTAAAATAAATTTCAGGTTACCTGGCAAGTTGTCAAAATTATACATACAGGTGTCTTCAGGAGGAGAAGGAGGTATGTCATCAAGAAGGAAACCTCTTCCTTCATTTGGATGATAAACTGCAATCTACAAAAAGGGAAAAAAAAAAGTGTTTGCAGTTGCAACTTACTACAGCACTCCCTACTTTTAACAGGTATGGAAATAAGTCACAGTTTAATTAATTACCATGATTTACCATGAATGCTCTAATTCCTCTAAGTAATTATTTAACAGCAGCAGTTTTTCAACGATTCCAAAAGTCAAGTCCAATTTTGCTCTGAAATAATTGCTTGCTATCTATATTTGTATGGCTGTACTACGGGCAGAATAAGGGAGCTTACAGCTGTGCATATGTAAACATTGCATTTCCAAACAATCACTTAAATGAAAATTAAAAAAGCTCTGAAAGAACAGAATACTCTAAGCCTTTTATACAACAGTGAAGAAACTGAAAACATACTCACCACATTTCCATCACAAGATATTCTGAGAACTTCTTTCACAAGTTCTTGTGAGTGGTGTTCTTTTAGAAACTCCATACACACTTCCCCAGTATCTAGAATGCTCACCTAAAATATATTGAATATACAAGTTAAACAAAATGACCTTTAGTTTCTGGCAAAACAAGATAGCACTTCTTTCCAGAAATGCTGTAAAAAAAAAAAAGGGGGGGGGGGGTTCTTCTTCCTCAAATGCACTGCAACCTTATAAGTGCTTCTTTCAGTAACTTTTGCTATTAGCAGTATTAAAACAGAACACTTCAACATGACTGAAGGTTATAAGCCTGGTCAGTGAGGGTGTGGCTTCTTAAGTGACAAATCAAACAAAGACAGGTCAGCTCTATTCTGTTATTTTTTAAAAACCAAATTGGGGGGTGGAGGGAAACGTGACAGGATGAACAAGACTAAGAAATGGAACAAAAGGCAAAAGGGTGATACGAGGAACAAACCAACCAGAAAATTTATGTGATCAGTAAAGATTAATGGAACTTGTTTTGCTTTCCCACCCACAAGACAGGGAAACAGCAGCACTATAGAAAAAAGATTCAAGTTTTTACTTGAGAGCAAGACTCTCTTCATTTCTAATCCAGTTATTTATCTAATCTGTAAAAGTGTTTGACATAGTTAAAATCTTAATGTTGAAAGCTTAAATGCAACTTGTACAGCTAAGTAGTACAGAGTTTTAGAACTGTAGGAAGTATATATGCCATTTAATATTTGTTATGTCTACCTACAGTTTCTTTGCTTCTAAGCTAAAAGCAATGCAATGTCACTATTTGCAGGAAGTGACCACAAGGCTACAGTATTCCATATACAAGAACTAAGATACATTTTACTAATATGACTTTAAATTAAGTTATTATAGATTATGTTTTATAAAACCAAACTCTTCTTCTAGTTTACCAAGTGATTTCTAAGACATAGTCACACTATATTTAATATTTCAGCTGTTGCCGTTTTAAGAACCGATACATACCACTGCATTTTTTGTTTTTTGCCTGATTGGTTTTAGCCTGTGAGCATTGAGAGGTGACACTATACTTCGCAGTGTAGGTTTCTGATGTGGTGGTGGTTCTTTGCCCCACATTTGGTTTTGTTCTGAAGTTGGCCAAAGGCCACATGTAGAAGATGATGGTGGAATTTTCTCAGATTTGCAGAGAACTCCAGGGATGTATTTCTTTGGGTTTCTCTGGTTTAAAGAACGCGGACAGTCGACAGATGCATCCTGATTCCTTATATCTTTCAAGGTGTTCCATGCATTTCTTGATGCATCTTGCTGCACATCCAGATGATACTGAAAACCTCCATGTGCATTACTGTTGCCAGTCAGGTCTGCAGGTGGTCTCAGTGGAACTGAAAGCATCATCAAGGTACATTGTAGATTCAAAAAGTCACAGTACAAAGAAAAAATTGCTAATGTTTTTAAAGCTTTTCAAAATATCATCTTAGGAGGCTTATTTAAGTGGAGACTATTTGTTACTTTGTAGGAATTTTATTAACTTTAGATACTTTTACCTTGTCTTACAGATTATGAATCACACTTATAACAAACTGAAACAGCATTAACAGTAACTTTTTTTTCAGCTTATTTAAGTGGATTTCTTTAATCTCAGTCCAAATCATTACGCTATGACTTTACTACCAATCAATACCACTGTTAACAAAATTCCAGTGCTACTTAAAATACACTGTTACTAGATTCCAGTTATGATGGCCTTTGGTCTCAACATACATCAAGTCATTTTGCAAAACCATCTATAAACTAAATACTAAGATTTCAAATAGATACTTAAACAAGAATTAGTTTACAAGAATTAGTTTAATCTGTTGAAACAGTATACTTGCCATTCAGACAACCACTAGTACCAATTTTCATTTAAGTGTCAGCTTAACTAACTAGTGTTTTAGCATCAACCAGAGGTTTTAGTACTCAAGATGTTAAATGCACACTCCAAAACCCTTGTTTTATTTCCAGTCACTTGTTAAAAGACAAAAACCTATTTTTATACTTAAACTTCCTATAACTGCTTCCCCAGTTTTGATATTTAAGCCCTTGTTTGGGTGAGGCAAAAGTTGATCAAGTACTACCCTCCTCCTGCCATATTGCAGAACAGTTGAGAAGAGACCAAAAATTACATAGGATTATTCAGACCATATGTCATATGATTCCAATTCCCTGTAGACAGGAAGGGAAGGAGCCCAGTAATATCAAAACAAAAAAGGCCAGAATGGATTTGTGATTTAGTTTTATGATTAAATTACATTATTTGTAAATGATGTAATATGATGCATGACAAAACACCTCCTTCCCTTCTGTCTTTTGTCCTTTCCTCCACCCCTCCTTCTGCAGCCTCATTATCTTTCTCATTCACTGAGGTCCCATTTTCTCTTAAGGCCTATTTGCACAACTAAATTAACAGGGCTTTTGAGTCACCTGCCAATTTTTTGTCACATATTTATACTTACACATCTTTCAGGTCACAACTGAATAATTATGGCAGGTTCTAGAATTGTGTTTTCCTCTCTTTTTGCCTTTTTTTTTTGCTAAAATACTAAAAGAACAGAATGACCTCATTTTAGGAAGGCAAGTATTCAAATTCAATGCACAATTTTGTCACTCTTATGAAGGCAGTTACATACAGTTCATGATACCAACCCAGCAGCTCAAGAGGAACACTAACTACAAAGCCTTCTGAAATTAATTCCTACCTCAGGAAACTAAGATGTTACAGTTTAGTCCAAAAGAGAGAACAAACCAATATTTTCAATGGGCTATTTCTGGCTGAGGAATGATTCTACAGATGAGTGATGCTGGAAATCATGTTGCCTCTTTCAATATCTGTGTCAATTTTTTGCAGTGAGAAGTCAGTTTAGGGTCTCCCATACTTTTCACTCAGGAAAAAAAGTCCATCTGCAGTAGCCTCTGTTAACATCCAATCACTGTTATTTAGGATGCCAGCATTATACTCCGGTATTACAGTTATAGATATCCCTTCTGTCACAAGTTTAAAGAAATAAAATATAGAAACACCACAGAAACAGTTAAAAGTCACTACTCCAACTTGAGTGCAAAAATATACAACTGATTAGTCACACACCATGTGGTTGCATGCTTCCAAGCCACTGCTGCATTGTTTCAGCCTGGGACTTCTGCTCTAACAAACCAACCTGGGGCTTCATTGGGCAGAGATAGTTTGAGCTGCAAAATAGAAGTTACACATATAATCAAGATTACATCAAAGATACTTGCACAACAAAAGTTATAATGTTACAGCTGCAGAAGCCATAACACTTTTAGAACATTTCGGAAATGCAGGTGGCATTTTGCAGCTCTAGACAGCATAGAACATGCTTCTTTTTTCATGGGGAATGTTCATTGGGTAAAGCATTAAAAAAATATGATACTGCATCCAAATGGAATGAAAAGTTATTATTAATTTTTAGCACAAATTTACACCTGTTAGCACTCACTAGTAGACTCTCGGAACTGACATATATGAACAAAACCAGCCGTCAATAATGCTGCCAGCAGTGGCTGTTCTTAGATCTAGTTCTTAATTCACAGTATAGGAAACAACCTCAGAGAAGACACAGGGATGATGCCCATGACCCCAGTGGATCTCATTCAGCATAACGAATATGCAGCTGAAACATGTAAGCAACCTTATCACCTAAAATAATTTGAGTTTATATAAAATAGAGTAAATCCCAAAGATTAAAGATTTTTTACCAGCTTTTTAGACAATGACATATATGTAGTCACAGGTGAATTCAAGCTATAGTCCGCATGTTGAAGAATAAAGAATACACGCAAAAACAGTTACTGCAGAATCACTGATCTGTTGTAAATTCACACTAAGCTCCTGTGAGGTTTTCTGTCTCCGTAGCCTGTACCTGTCTGTACTTTCTTTTTGCAACAATCACTGCTTTAGCATTGGCAAGGACTCAGTTATCACAACCACCACACACAGAATATTAGCATCTAATTTAGGTCTTAGAACCTTGCATTTAAGATTGCTATGCAGGCCAACTATAGATGTAAGAGGCTCTCCTATAATCAACCATTTAAAAAAAAAGTAGTAATCATTCAGTTAATCCCCACACTCGTATTAATATTCTGTCACATTTACATATAGCATGTCTTTATGAAGTCATGGGGAATACAAGTAAGCATTATGCTAACATTCGTACAAATAATTTCTTTTTTAATTCATCAAACGTTTCTCAAACTAGAAAGAATGCACATGCCCATTGAACTTGCTGAACAGAGGCTTATGTCAAACACTTATGACTAGTCAAGAAAAACCTCTTACTCCCTTTACTTTTTCTATGGGGCAAAGTGCTCGCTTGCATTTTCCCTGAACTTACTTGCAGAAAGAAAAACATATGAAACCACCACACAAAGTTGCCACTCAATGTGGAGAGAAATGCAAGAACCAAGATATGCAATAGTCCTTACATTAAAATAGGAAAGCACTCTTTGATGTGCTGCCAACGGGAAAAAACAGAGCAAACTTCTGAGCACAGACAGATTAAGTTTATCATAAAGAAGGGCTCTTGTTGCACAGCAGTGCACAGAAGGCAAAGATGAGGCCTCCAACACCACAGAAAACATCCTAGCATCACTTGTAGATTTGACACTGGAGTTGGTTTGTATCAACTGGGGAAGTCCATCAATGTATGGAAAGAAGCCAGGATTTTCACCCAGAAACTACAACTAAGGACAGAACTAAGTTTCAGATAGTTATTTTTCAGTGTTATTTTCCTTTCTGGTACACCAGTTTTGTAATCCATCACCTAATCTTGTACTTAATTTGTTTTTTTTTTTCCTTTATTATTACTATTTCCTTTATTATTATTACCAGGATAAATAAAAGCTACAATCCAGCTAGCTGATGCGCTGCATCTATGAACTTCAAGATAGGGATGGTGGGGAGGTAAACCTCTACATAGCAACAGCATCAGCTATCACCCTCTCCTATTTGGTATTCAAGCTACAAGTGTAGAGACTTTGGCCACTTACTACAGCTTAGTTACAGGAAAAATCATGCATTTAACATACAAGGCAGCTCTAAATTTCATCTTAATAAAAAACCAATTCTTACTGTGGTTGATCTTTTACAGGTGGAGATATTTGCCCTTCAAAAGAACCAGAACTACCAGAAGTCTTCTCCTTAAATATTTCTCCTATATCAGTATAGCTGTTTGCAGGTGAAAAGCATTCTGTATTTTCCCTTGTTCCTACTTTAGGTTTAGAGAGCAGTTCCATAGAGTGGCATCTCTCAACAACATTCGATACGCCTTGAGTCTGGCTACGGGATGTGCCAGACCTATCTGAAGAGTGGGCTCTTCGGAGGTAGCGTGAATGTGGTCTCTCTTCAGCAAGTTGCATGGTTCTTCCCCTGCCAGTTACGCCAATTTCTTTTCCCTGAATTCCCCACTGATGAAAAGAACCGCTTCCATCTACGGATGAAGTATTACTGGAATTCTTGGTTTTAGGAAAAAAAGTCATTTTATTTGGTAGCGGCTGTCCAACTAACAGCTTCTTCTTTTCCTTCAAGCAACCGCTGGTACTGATGCTGGAAGAGCCTGTGAAGGTTGTAGAGATGGTAGCATTTCCACTGTCCATGGAATCTTCTGAAGTTCCCGAATCTTTACTCCGTGCAGAGCTACACCTGGACATAAAAGGATGATCCAACACCGAGGAAAGACTCAAACGATCTGCTGGATTTTTGCGAAGTAACCTATGTATAAGGTCTTGCGCCTCTCTTGATAAAAAGGCTGGCATTTCATAATCTGCTAATACTACTTTATTCAGCGTGTTCTTGACTGTGTCGGTGTCAAAAGGTGGCTTTCCAATAAGAAGAGTGTAAAACATACAGCCCAAAGACCACACATCAGATTCAAGTCCATGCGGACTCCTTGTGGCTATCTCTGGAGAAATGTAATTTGGAGTTCCACACATGGTGTAATGCTTTTCGTGGGGCATTTTCAGCTGAGTTGCTAGTCCAAAATCAGCAATCTTGACATTCATATTATTGGTGAGTAAGATATTAGAAAGGGTGAGGTCCCGGTGCAGTATTCCATGAGAATGAAGATACAGCATACCCGTGATAATTTGATGCAAGAAGTGTCGGGCTGTCAAAACACAAAACCAGATGTTTTAGTCATATAATTGAAGTCATAGCTGTGAAAATAACACCTTTTTTTCTTAGGTGAAGAGGTGCAACACAAAGAAAGCAAATCTGTGGATGTGAAGTTGCCAGTTTTCCTCTGTGGAACCTCCCAGTCTTGACCTATACTTCAACATAAGTTTATGTACAAAGGTAAGCTCTACCGTCTAAATACCTCTACCTTCTAAGTTCACTGTCTTTTTTTTTTTTTTAAACCCAAATAGCACAAGGTACTGTAAAATGGCATAAACAGAAAGAAAAGTAGACAGAAATTCAAGTCAATATGTGTAATAGTAATTAATCTTTAGATATCACCTATCACAAGATTTTAAGCTATACAAACTGGTTCAGAGTGATGGCAGTTTTAAACATCCTTTCACTAGAATTAAATATTTATTGAATAAGCCAAAACATTAATGCAAAGAGAGCTACCAAAAAAAAAAAATCTCACCTTCGTCTTCTGAAAAGGGTTTCTTTCTGTTCTTTATGTATCTGCTCATTTCACCATTGTGACACATCTCAAGTATCAAGTATACGTAGTTGCTATCTTCAAAATAGTTATAAAGCTAGAACATAAAATGATGAAAATATTAAAACACATTTTGTAGACTATACAGCTAGTCACATACACAGTCCTCGCTACAAAAACGTGATCCTTACCTCAAGTATAGATGGATGCTTTAGCTGACAATGTATTTTCACCTCATTTTGAACCCTCTGTACCATTCCAACTTTGTGCATGGCTTTTTTATCTATCTGTAAATGGATCACAGGATATTTTTCAAGCACTGCAACACTGATTACATACAGGCTAGTGTCAAGTTCACTTGACATTTTAGATGTTCAATGCATGTTTGCCCGAAAGCTTCTAAATATAAGCAAGTTTTCACATAGTTTAACCTACTCTACACTTTTAATGGACAAGTATCATCGATAAGTGGAGGAACATACAACTGTCTGAAAGTAGACGAGTTTAACATTGTCAATACTAATACTAATTATAAAATTTTCTGAAATACTTAAGCAGAGAAACCTAATTCTGATTTTGTCAGGCAGATATGCTAAATATAGTTAATACTAAAAGGGTGGCTAAATAAAAGTATTACAGATAAGCGAATCTGGCAAAACACCTGTGATATGTGAGTTTCCTTCACAAAGTTTGTCCTGGCAGTGAGGGAAATTTTTCAAGGCATTTTTTCCAGGACCTCTCCAGCCACATGGATTCTAAATGAAGTTTTTGTGGTCACAAATTTCTGTATTAGCATTATAGGGCTGATTGTCCACCTAAGGCTGAATATTTGAGCTTACGCTCTTTTAATAGCACTGTAAGCATTTCTATTAGTTATCAATACAGTCTATTTGGTCGTACTGCATCTTTCAGGATTGAATCCTAATGTAAATATCCGTTACACACAAACAAGCAATCCAGGCATGAATGCCCAACCGCATAACCCCAACCTGTTGCAACTTGCCCTTGTTCCATTTCTTGGAGGACAGAGACTTCCTTGGCTGGCTGCCTTACCATTTTGATAGCCACTTCCAGACCGGTTTTCAGGGATACTGCTCTGTAGACCCCTGCGAAGGAGCCCTTCCCTAGGAGGTTCCCCACCTTGAAATCCTGCAACATGAACAAATCACCGCCGTCAGCCCCAGACCAGCCTTTGAAGCCTCTCTCCCGATGCACAGGTTTCCCCCCCGCCCAAGAGATGGGGGACCCCACAGCCCCGACACCGGGGCAAACCCTCAGGCACCCCTGGGCGGTACCCGGACGGAGCTCTCCGGGGCGCGGCGGCGGTCCCCGGCGGGGCCGCCCAGCACCTCCCGCGGCATCGTCCTCCCCACCCGGCGGCCAGCTTGCACTGCCACCGGCGCTGCCCGCGGCGAGGCGGCGCGGCCACCTTCCCGCCGTCTCTCCCGCCGCTGCCGGGGGGGACGAGAGACGCCCGCCCCCGGCTCCCGCTGCTATGGCAGCGGTTGGGGAGCGACCGCCGCCCGCCCCGCAAACACAGAGCGCCTGGGGCTTTCCACGGCCCGGCTCCGCAAACCACAGCGGGGGGGCTCAGCTCCCCCGCCATCGCCCGGGCCGACGCCCCCCGTGGCTCCACGGCCCGGCCCAGGGGCGGGCTCCGCCAGCAGCCCAGGCGGGGAGGCGCCCGGGGGCCCGCCCCGCCACAGCCCTCCGGGTCGCATTCCCGGGGAAGGGGGCGAAGGCGCGGGCGGGCCTGGGAGGAGCCGCCCTGGGCGCCCCGCCGGCCGCCTCCCACAAACAAGCCGCCCGGGAGAGGGATGAGCCCCCGCCCGGCCTCTCCCCGCCACCGGCCCCGCGCCCCAGCAAATGGCGGGGCGGCCCCGGCCAGCGGGGAGGGGGGCGGGCTCCGCACCTCTATTTTCTCGCCGATGCAGGTCGCCATGGCGCCGGCCGCTCTCCCCGGGTCCCGCTATGGGCTCTCCTCAGGACCTCGGCCGCGGCTGCCCATCACGGCGCCCTCCGCCGCCCGCCTCGGCCCAGGCCCGCTCGTTCCCGGGCCCGGCGGCCGCTCCCCTCCCCCGGCGCCTCCATTTTGAAAAATCGCGCCGTTACCCCCCAGCCCCGCCCCGCCCCAGGTCGAGGCTGCGTCTGACGCAATCGCGTCACGCAGGAGGCGCCCGTGGCGCTCGCGGCGGGCTAGGAGACAGCGCGCGTGCGCGCCTGTTCCCTCAGTAGCCGTTACGGCGCGTGCGCCGTCGGGGGTCCGGCGGCGTTGGCGGGCTGGTGCGTTTCCTCGGCCCGGCAGCCGAAAAATACCCCCCTCTGACAGCCGTGCGCGGCGCCAGGTATCTCCCCTCAGAGCAGGGAGAGTCTCCGCGCCGCCCGCGGCCTAGGGAGGCCGGGCTCCCTGGCGTTGCCGTGTTTACCCCCGGCGTCTTGGTGGAAGCCCTCAGGCCTGGGAGAGGGGCTGAACCGAGCTGGCAGCGTCAGCTCCGGGTTGACGGTGACTGAACGTGAGCTCTCCTCATAAAAGGAACAGGGCTACCCTGCCGTGGGGATCTCCCTCGCACTCAATAGAGAGGTTTTGTTACTCCGTAGTTGTTATTTTTTAAAAGCTGGGATAAGTTCTGGGTTGAACTCACAAAGTTTAAGGGCTTCCCTTCGGCTTGCTGCCATAAGTACAAAGTGCCGTTCTTCCATTTTACCTCCTCCAACACAGCGTCTAGTAATGGAGACGCAGGGTGTTTGTCTCAGGTGTATAAGCTACAAACAGCATTGGGCTTCGGCGCAAGGCTGCCGGTGTGGCCTGAACTAGGTGCCCAGCCCTCTCCTATGGGATACCCATGGGGAGCAGGAGCTGCCACCACCTGGCACCCTGAGGAACCTGCAGCTGCCCAGGAAACATGCCCAGAGCTAGCTGAGAGGAAGAGCTGTCATCTGGGGTTTGTACCAAATCCCCCTCTCCCAGGTGTTCAGTCCACTAAAGGAAGAGGTGCAAGCTGAAGCTTTAAATCCTCAATTCCCAATATTTTCTTGAAGGTACATAGCTGTATTTTTTCTCCAAATATCTGAAAAAGCTTAGGCTAGTGAGGTTTTGCCAGCTGATGGTGGTATTGTGTGTAACAGGCTACTGGGGCACATGCTGAGCAGCCGCAAGGCTTGGATTGAATTCACTTTTCTGCTTGAGGAACCTGTTGGAGGGTACTCTGGTTTTGGGGCTGTGGTGCCAAACTAAGTAACGTACTGGGATAGCAGCATAGCTTCAACGTAAACACAGTGCAAGATGGTAACTAATTTTATCACCAGGTGTGCTATGGAGCACTGAGCTGAGTGGTAATTTTTTGTGTCCAATACCTACTTCCTGGATTCTTTCTCTACTGTTTCACATGAAATGTAGAAGTTTTTCAACGCAGACTTAAATATGAACGTTAATTAGGACAAAGAGGAAGTATTTTTTTGTATCAAAATGCTACTAAAGTGCTGTAATTGAAAGGGTTTTTAATAGAGGAAATAGTGCTTCTGGGAATGGATTATGGTTTGTGATGTTCATCATCAGGTTGTATTTCTCCTATAAAATGTGGCCATGGTATTTTGACCTGCACATATTAAGAGGCAAGGGGCATACTATAGATTGTCCTTCCTTAGCAAATATACCGTTTTCTTACTCATGGAAAGTACAGGTGTGCTCTGAAAGATGGTTAAAGCCGATTGGAACAGAAGGGGGAGCTGTCAGCACACCAGGCAAAGAAGAAGGGGCTCGGTACTGACGCATAAATTTTCCAACCAGGAGATAATTCCTCTTTTTGCTCTTCACAGGCGTTAATTAAGTGTTCTTTTCTCACGATCTGGGAGTGGAAAAAGGGTACTTGGTACTTTAATGATCTTGCACAGTGAAACATTTAGCAGTAAGAACTCTTTCTGAGACAAGCTTTTCTATTAAGGGACCTGGTCAACATTCTCTGACTTGTATTGATCTTAATGCTTTTTCATTAATAAGCGACTGCTTCCTTTAAAGCAGCAGGTTTTGTCAGCATTTTATGATGTCCTTTAAGAGGCATATCCCTTTCCTTTAATTCTCTGTAGCATCATCCCTCCAAAGACCTTATTGTTTTTCTGGCCTTTGCTTTTATGATACATATATATATATAACCGGAATAACTACATGTTTGTTTCTTTTAAGTGTGATAAACTGTTGCTCTCTGCTCGTTACACATCCTCATTCACGCAGACAAAGTTAGCATTCTTGCTGGGTTACAGTTTAGTTAAAAAATTATCAAAGTCAAGTGGTTTTGAAAGTAGAGCCAGAAAGATTTTATATTGCCTTTAATGGAGCAGAATCTAAGCTATAGAGGAGTAGTCAAAGTTTTTTTGAACCATTCATTTGGAAAGGGAATGGTATAAAAGGGAGAGCAGACCTGTTGTATATAATTCCATTATTTAAATTTGGTTGTTTTCCTTGCTGTGAGGTTCTGCTCATGTTTTGGTTTCTTTTACTTTGACTAAAATGCTTCAAGTGGATCTGGGATGGTTCAGCCATTCCACAACTATTCTACCATCACCCTTGTTCTCAGCTGCGTTTCTGATCTCTCGGTGCTACTTTCCGCTGCAAGCCATGCTTTTGCAACCAAATTCCTCTTGGGTCTTTAACCTCTTAACCAAAGGTATTGCAACTCTGCAAGATGGGAGCAAGAGGGAGGGTGGGACAGCAGCAGCTCTCTCATGGATGGGCTGATGTTGCTGTGGAATTCCACCCGTAGGTAGAAAGCAGGGAGATGAGGCTAAGCAGGGAGAAGAGCACCCTATATTCTTTCCCTTGCATTACACTGTAGAGCTGGCTGGTGAGTCTGCTGTTTCCACATGTGACTTTAAAACTACAGAGTGACCTTTTTGTGTTTTATGTAGAATATATGATAAAATAAAATCGTCTAGCTATGTAGAGAGAGAGTTTCTCACATTGCCTGTCTTCTTCAGCTCCTTCATTCAGCTTTTGTTTATTATGTCAAAGCAGCAATTAGACCTGGTCAACAGCACTTCATGTCTAATGTGAAACACAGCAACACTGTTGTAACAAATTTGTTTTTATGGGCTAGCTGCCTTCACCCGATGCCAGGCATCATTGATGAATTTCGTTTCTGTAGTTAAGGTGAATTTAAAATGTGAGGGAACATCTTCAAGCTCCGTTACCTGACCAGTTTGTTTACGTTCTCATGCGCTTTTCTATTCCTAGCTAGCCTATTAAAAATAAAATTAATCTTTGGACAAGTATGCCCTCAAACAATATTTAGACTCAACCACTATAGTGAACTGGTGCAGGTCCCTGGCACAGAATAAATTTTCCCCAATTTTGGAGAAGATATTTGCTTTTGCATTTATTATTTTTCAACTGGTAGTTCAGTTGTTTGTTTATTTCTTGCTTGACATCCAGATGCAGTACTATTTAAGCTAGCTGAAGCAGACGTGGCTATTTGTTTCCATCCTCTGTTTCTTCCTGCGTTGTGTGGCAGGACTGTTCATCTGGCTACACAGTGAACCAGATCGAGGAATTGGTTTTGGATGGAAAAAAGATTTTTTTGTTTGTTTGGTTTTTTTATTAGTCTGCCTTCTGAATCACTCTACCTCATAAACAGCTTGCTGGCTGCTTCTGTACCAGGGGAGTGCTCCCAAGAGTTACTCTGGCTGGGGCAGGCTAGCATCCAGAATGCAAGGAGGTGCACCGATTCAACACTTCACCTTCTCCAATGTTTGCCTGCTTGTGACTATAAACTTAAACAGTTCCCCCACTGCCTGCCAACTTTCATTGTTGGAATAAAATACAGAGGTGGCTTGTAGTCAGGCTGCACTTTGCCCTTCAGAGAAGGAGGCTCTCGGGAAGTTACATGCAGTCATCCACTCCTTAATGGGCGTAAAATGGCTTGTGGATAAGTGTATGTGTCAACTATTGAGAATCCTTACATGTAAAACGGAAGCTCTGTGACTGATTAAATAGATCTGGTTTGTGGAGCTGTGCAACATTGTCATCACAGGTTTGAGTAATTAGCTTGGAAGATTAGCAAAAATAAGACTTTCAGTTTAATGTCAAGGCTAGATTTTTAATCTGAACACTGATGAGAAAAGTTGTGTGAGTGGATTCATGTGCCAAAAGTATGACTGATACATATTGATGTTGGGGGCAAACTAAACAGCTAACAGCATACAAAATATGCTGCATGACTATACAGAAGACAAAATTTGTAGGTAGAGGTAATACCTTTTTATATTAGCCACTGCAGTTGGAAAAGGGTACGTGCTTTAGGGCACAGGCCCTGGTTTCTCTGAAGTTCTGTTGCATAGTGTCGCATATTTGGGGTTGCGTGGTAGTTAGGAGCTTACAAATAGGAAGTCGTCTGAAGATGATCATGTTTCTTGCATAAGATTGGGCGGTAGATGTCATTGTTTAGTTTGGCTTTTTTCTTTCATGTCACATAATCCTCATTAAAAGGGGAGCCAGAGAGTCTTTGGACTTTCAGCAACTGGGTAACTGCTCCTCCAGTAATTGTCAAGCCAGCAACATATGAGTGAAATGATACTTTCCTCTGTCTGATTAAAAAGAAAATTGAATCACTATTCTGTTGTTGGGAATTTATGACTACAGGGGTCAGCATCTGCTGTAAGCAGAGCTTGCGAGACGAACTAGCAATGTAATAAATCCCCTGCTAAGTCTTTTTATCAGACCAAATACATATCTAATCTTGTTCTCCATGCTTAAGTGTTGAAGGAAACGCTAGCTTAAAGTCTTCTTAAAATAGTTTTAAGACAGTAATAGGACTCCCTTTAAAAAGGGCATGCAGGCCGCCTTTCAACGTTATTGCACGAACAAAATGTGAAGATTTTGAGGGCCCTTCATCAGTGGAGAAGTCTGATTAGCAACAAGAATAAAAAGGAACTGAGTAAGAAGGATGATGAAAAGCAAAACTAGAGTGCTCAGAAATTGGGAGAAGGAGGGGAAGTCATCCTCCCTGCCTACCATTCTGCTTCATTCAGGTGTCACTGTAACCTTCTAAAGCTGATGGAGCTCTTCCTGCCTTCCCCTGGAGAGCAAGGGAGCGACAACAGATTTTTGAGTAGAAGGTGAACAAGAACTGTCAAGAGTGCTGTAGCTTGCAGCAGTGGTGATGGTTTAGCCTATGTTCAGAGCACTGCCTGTGTGTTGGTGCATTATGTCTTAGACACAGTATTAGGCAGTGAAAATGGTTATTTTAAATCTGATGTCTCTTGGCTGCACTGGCTAATTTTATGAGCATGAATAATTGTCTTTGCTATTGAAATCCATCTATGTGTATCACAAATTATGCAAATCAACTTTGTCCTTGAACAAAATGGCAGAGGTGCAGTGTCAGTGGGTTGCAGAAAAGTCCATGCAGGTACAGCTCAGGTCTTTAATTAGCTTGCTTGTTCAGAACATCTCCTGATACCTGATTTGTTCTCATTAAAAAGGGCAGAATTTACCTCAATTTAAATTCTCACCGAGTCAGAAAAGCTAGTAGAAAGCTTGGGTGATGGAGGCTGCTTGGCATGCCATGCCTAGTACTTAATTAATTCCATGGGTATATCGTTAGGTGAGACTGCAATGCATTTGGGCTGCCTGTGGTTGGTATCAGTTGTTCTGTAGGCTGACAAGCAGAGTGTTATTCTTAGTACGGTCTTGTAACTTGCAAATACCAGTTCTTCTGTACATGCAGTCTCTGGATGGCTTATTTTGTACTATCTCATTGTCACGAAAAAAAAAAAGATTAAGGGTCCTGTGGCTTTGGCCTGATCTGTTTTACACTGATATGTGATCAGGTATATGCAAAAAACATCTTACGTCCTGCAAACAACATGATCTGGGGTTGCCTTGTTCTAGGCTAATTACGTTGTTCTGACCACTGGTTCCAGTATTTGTGCATAACTAGTAGTATGTATGTGATACAGTTGTCTTTCTGTGAGTTAGTTGTGATTGTAAACAGCCACTAATTAGACAATTTCTGGTGAAGTATTTCATAGTCAAAATGTGACGATGATCAAATTGACCCTGTTCTTATTTTTATTTCTGACATGAAGAATATAAAAAGTTTTGCTGGGTCAGACCGAGAACAACCTTTTTATTTTAGCAGGCCTTTTTCATTTTACTTTTCTTGATTAAAAAAAAAAACCAAACCTTCTTGGTTTTCTGGTTGTAACTCTTAATTTTAACAAGCCATTTAAATAAGAAACAAGCACTTGTAAAGCCTGGAAGCAGCCAGTGCATTTGTAAAGCTGTATTAAAGAATATATGGATACACCTGTGGGGTTCATATAGGCAAGAATATGTGTCCACAAGATAAATGTGTTTACACACTGACACTGGGAACACTCTCAGAGTGCTTGACCACAGGGCATAAAGTTACAGTTTACAAATGATAATTTGTCATTGTTTGTTGTTCTACAGCTTTACTTGTGTCTTGGCAGCAAGGTTCACCACACTAGTAGTTTCACATATTTAACACATGTATATATTTATTATTGCTGCTTTTAACAGATGTAGGGAAGTATTCTCAGATGTATCTGGTAGTGTAGTGCCAGTCTAGACAACAAAAGTTGAGTCTTTTCCAAAATATTGTTGTTGTATCCTCCGTAAATGATGAGTTGTAAGCATGTAATGATCCATCAGCTGTGGCTGGTATTGACAATTAGGACTACATAAAAACATCCACCTGGGTTTATGTTTTTCTCCTTCAATGACACTCAGGTGTTGTGAAACATTAATTCTTACTGACATTTTTTTCTTTTGTGATGGGCTTTTGTCCCCGGTGTTATTTCCAAGTTGAATTTGGCTCATTGTTTTGTACAGCAAATTGCTTCAGCAAATTGTATCCCACTAAATCTTAATTACAATGGGTTATTTCTGTCAAAGAAACTGAAAGCAAGGGGTAGTTGGAGAGTTTCTAAGAAATTGTGATATTTTGAAGGTTTCTTTCTTCCTTGAGGAGAAGGAAAAGTTTGACTAAGGCAACCAATGGCTTCATAGATATATTCTTCCCCGCTGCCCCTTCCTGTCACCACCCTTGCAATACTCTTGCCAAGACTTGATTTCTTGAGCTAAGCAAACTAGTATTAAGGCTGCTTCATGTGTGCCTTTGTAATTTGAGCATCATTAAAGTTGTTAAATGAGAATGACGCTTCCCATTCACTGATTTTTATTAACTGTGTTTACACTGCTCAGGTAGTTAAGCAGCAGGGCAATGGTCAAGCTAATGCTTTGGAACTGTCTAGTTTACTAGTGTACATGGCATTAGTGTCCATTTCTCTAATACAACATTTATGATCTCCTCAAGTCTATTTTATCACTATAAACAAGGCAAGCTTTTCTACTCTCCTGTCATGTGATATGTTCTCTGTTCCCCAAGTCAATCTGGAGCTTTTCTCTGCACTTCCTACATAGTGAATTCATCTTTTTCTCAGCTTTAGTTGTTAGGGCTGTTGCTGGTATTAAACAAACACTTAGTAATACTAATCTTTTACTAGAAATACTTTTCCTGATACTTCAGAAGATCACATTTTACTTTTTCAGTCTTGTTATACTGACAGTTTATAGTCTTCATGAGATCAGCTATTGCATTTAAATCCTTCCTTCGTTGTCATTCTTCAAATGTAGAAATGTATTCTAATAGCATAAATATTTTGGATTAATCCACAAATGCATGATCCTTCACTGTGCCTTACTGGATTTCATTTCACCTCTGTTACTGAAATTCTGAGGGTCATCTGATTCATCATCTATGATACTCAGCCCTCTGTTTTTTATGATGGCTTCTAATTTTATGTTGTCATTAAAGCTTATTCTTTCATCCCTCGTGCCTTTATAACAGGGCCATTGATGGTCTTTTCAATTTTCAATATTTTACACCTTTGATGAAAAACTATTCTAAGCCTTCTCCATACTTGGGTTCCAAAATCTTCATATCAAAGAATTGTATTTTTGCCGAGCTGAGACATGAGCAATACTTCTGTGATTATTTTCTATAAACAGTTTTTTTTATGGTAGTTTTGCTGGTTGCCAGTCCAAATTTCAAGTAGTGTTACCCCTCTCTCGCTCAGTATATATATGGTAGGACTTTGACTGAGCTTCAGTTTCCTTTGATCTGTTGAATCGTTTTCGCATGCTGACAATGTACTCTGTAATATTTCTCCTTCTAATCATACAAGAACACTTCAGCCTTATCTAAATCTGATTCTCTCTCTTGTGGGCTTTTTACCCTACCCCAGTGGAGTATCTGAATCCCAGTTTGGAATCCCCTAATTATCTGACCCTATTTTATTTATAGTAGTTCTTAGGTCATCAACATGTTGTACAGACTAGACAACAAAAATAAACTGGGGTAGGATTTCTGCATTAATTATTAAATGTTATTTGTCTTTTGGGATCCAAAGTTTATACCAGCTTTTTGCCAGACATATGTTAATGTAAAATATGCTCTAACTAAGGGAGAAAGAAAGGAATCTCTCTCCATGTTACTCTGCTGCAGCTGCCATAAGCAGACATACTCAAACTACGTTGTTTTCTACACAGAAGAGAAGGAAGAGTACTAGTAGTGTGTTTGCCTGAGAGGCCCACAGCTCTGAAATTCCATCTCCAGGGATCTCATTTCCATATTAAACATGTCAAATGACAATGACTCTGCCTTGCCTTTAGCTAGGTTGTCTCAGTGGCTAATTACCCCCACTTTAAATGCATGCATTTATTCTAGAGTGACTTTACCTAACTTTGGCTTCAAGCCATTTAGCTTTGTGTTTCTTTTCTGCTAAAATACAGATCGCTACTGTCATCCTGTTTTAACAAAAATGTCGGGTTGTACTAGGTCCAGTGCTTTTCAAAAGTCTAAGGATATGATGGTGTATTTGGTTTGTAATAGGACTTCTGACTGAATCAAGGAGTACACCTGCTGTGTTTGGTGCCTTTTCTGTGACATTGTGTGACTGGTACTTGTGGTGCTAATACCCTTTAACTCTTTCACATCTTCTACTTTGGTCTGCACTGATGTCAGATTAATCCATCAATATCTCAGGTCTTTCCATTAGCCTTTTAAAATATTATTACAGTATTAAATTTTTAGTAGTTATCTGAGGCTTCTCCAAGTTTCAGCAGCTTGGATAATCTCTTCAATAAACTCTGTATTTGAAAGAATGGAGAGGTGGAGTCATTTAGATAATAACATCTCATTATTTTTTTTCCTCTCCATTTTATTGCTTCAGAAAGTGCCAATCTTTGTTCTTTATTTTGCTCTGCTTTAAGTCTAGAGCCAACACAGATGCTCAGTTTCATTTTAATAATAAATGAAAAACCATACAGTCCTCTGGACAGGTATTTCCCAGCGAGACAAATACACTGCTTGCAAATTGTAAAAAGCACCTTTTTTTTTTTTTAATCTGGATTGTGATTTGAGTTAACCTAAAAACTGTCCAATTTTGCATTAATATATACAAGTCAATTTTGTTTTATGGTGTCTTACTTCCCAGACTAAGATGAGCATATCAGTAGGACAATTAGAAACTGCAGGAGATCTGTTTTTTTGCAGAAACATTGCACTCTACAGTAGTGAGTGGTACTCTGTTGAAACTGTTGCTATTACTGTATTTATTTATTTAGTGCCAAGTGTTATAGAATAAGATTACTTTAAAAGTCTGTAGCTTTTCTGATGTAATACAGAGATGGTCAAGCTGACGCCTTGCATTTAGTGGAGATTTGCTGGGTATTAACAGGATTCTACTAAGTAGTATTCTCTTACCCAAGAAGGCACAAATGGTTTGGAGAATGACTCAGTCCTGTCCTCCCTCATCCCCTGAAGAACTGGGAAGATGGCTGTGCTTTTGAAGAAAGCTCATTTAGACGACATGGCAAAGTTTGATGGGTTCTTTGTTACTTCGGATTTAATTTTTTTAAGTTTGCATAACTTCTCTCACTTATGACTGCTTTAATATGCAAGAATGCTAGAAATAACACGTTCAGCTCGGGTGAAGGGAAGAAGGAAAGGAAATAAACCGCGTAATGCCTCATTCACTCTCTTAAGACAATTAAGGTGTGGCACAGGAAGGTATTGAAAGGATCCCTGTCTGGATCTGCTTTGATGTGTTAACTTTATATTCTAAATATTAGAATAAATTATGCCTTAGCTTCACAGGCGTATGCACAAGAGATTGCTGTGACCTGCCAGAGAATGAGCTCATCAGCAGCATGCTTGTGCAGGGAGTGTATTTCAGCAGCGCTGCAAGCCGTTGAAGCAAAGATGGGTAAGCAAAGCAATCCGTGCACTAGGGTTTGTCTTACAAGTCTGCCTGTGTGCGTTAGCAACACGATAAAGTAAATGCAATTCTGCGAGATTCCTTCACTGGAAACCAAGTCCAACAACTGTCAAGAAGAACAACTTATTTTTAAAAACTGAAGTTTCTAATTATACAGTCACAAAACTTTAGTGGGCTATTTACTGGCCTAATACCACTGAAATACGTATTTTGTATTCCTATTTGTCATGACTGCCCTGTGAAGGAAGAGCCCCTTCCAGTTACTGTCTCAATGACACCACACAGGCAGTTTTTTCCCATATTCTTCATTCTGGATCGTAATGCTAGAAAAATTGGGCAGGGAAGAACTGATTTACCCAAAACATAAAATTGAATCAAATCCAGCTTATGTTTGCAATGTTTTTTGTTGTGTATTTTTTATTAATTTATTTTATTCAAGGGAAAGTACGTGATCATGGAGGCTTGGATGCCTCTCTTTCACTAAATAGAATTATGTGTTTCTACAAAGAATATCAAATTTTATCAAATGAAAATTTTGTTTCGCTGCCCACCCACACAAATGCCTTCAGAGTTAACTTTTCAGTAAGAGAACTGAGCTTTGCTTTCAGAGATGAGAAACCTTGCTCTTGTTATTTAGAATCATCTGTTTGATGAAAACCTGAGTGGTGAAAAGCAAAGTTTCTGTCAGTAACAATTAATTACTGGGCGCTTGTTTCAGTCTGGCATTTCAACAGTTTGATCATTAATTTTGGAACGTACTTGCTGGATGTTTGCTGTTTACAGTGGTCTGCAGTCTTCACAACATGGTTCTTGTGTTAAACATAGTAATGTAATAATTGCAATAAGTACATCTTACAGATGAACATATAAAGGTCTTGCCACTTACATGCTTTATCTTAAAAAGCACCATGCCAAAATTTGTGAGAACAAAACCTCTGTATCTTGATTATACTGAAGTTTGGAGCAAATCTCATTAAAAGTTTTGGCTCTGACTGTGCTTGATTAGGAGCATATGACCTATTCCTTATGGTTATCATCCATGCCTGCAGTGTCTGTAAATTTATTTTGTTTTCTAAGTTATAAACTGTCCAAGAAGATAATCTGCGGAAAAAAAACCAAACCAAAACAGTCTTAATTTTTGGCTTACGCAAGGGGCATTCCACCTCAGACTTTATGCTTAATTCAGCCTGCCAAAATGCCTCGAGAGGAATATTGCAGCATCAGTTTATTGCAAATGCATTTTATTCATGTAAAGGCTTCAGTCTACAATTTCCTTCTCTTTCCATCTTGAGCATCCCAATATCCAAAGGTGACACTAGCCTCCAGTTCATACGCAGGTGGAATTTTAGCTGTTTGTCTTCAGCTCTGTAAACCTTTTCATCTCGTGTTCCTTTACCTTTTCTCTTGACAGCTGAGTGACTTGGTACACTGGATGCAACTCCACAGATACACACGTTGGCTGAAGCATATGCTCAGTGTGGTTTGGTATCGGAGGATTCACTAGTCTCTCGTTTTTATCCTTGCCCAATGCCAGCATCATTTCCCCCCCTCCAGATACACTGCCTAACATACTAGTTTATTTAGATGTTCACTAGAGGTTTCCTTGGTCTTCCTTATTGAATATTCAGTTGCCAGCAGTGGGTGTAACTGCCAGTGTTGACAGCTAGTTTTATTCGCAAACATAGACTGCTCCCTTAGGCACAATTCCTTTGTTAATGATGTTTCCAAGCCATACGGAATTATGCAACAGTCATGAGAGTAACTACTGTCTTAGGTCATTTTTTAATCCTTTTTCTAATTAGCATTTGTCCTTATATATATTTTCAGAACTCAGATCTTTGCACTTACCTGTACACTGAGCTTACTGTAAGCAGATGAAGTTTGCATCTCTTTCATAGAATGCAAAAAGACCACTGAATAGAAAACAACTGGATTTTGAACTGCATTTTAATGCCTCCATGCAGGAAGACAGGATCATAGTAAGCAATGCTTTTGAAAATAAATGGAGCATTCATATCTGAGCAGTCTTTTGAAGTTAAAAAAAATACATCTTACTGAGTATAGGTATTCTTTTAAGACATCATGGGTAAAAAAGAGTTAATCTGCCTTTGTAGAATGTACTGTTTATTTTGCTCTTCTGTCAAAGGAGAATAAATGGATTTACCCCTGTCTTTATGCTTCACGCTAGCAATAAAGCTAACTAAACTGTAGGAGGAAACATATGTGCCTGTCATATGTGGCATAGTATTATTAGGTGTATTTATTTGTACTATGAACATTTATGATCATCCACTGAGCTGTCAAGTACTACCTTCTGTCACATGAAGCATAGACGTTCTCTGAGTAAATAAATGATCTGAAGTGACCGTCGCTGTATTCCTGGGATCCAAAACAACCCGTGACATTCATGTAACCCCAGAGGCTTGCCCAGCTAGAACATCCTCAGTTTCCTCTAAAATAAAAGGAGCTTAGCAAAGAAGAAAGTAAGATTTCTATCAGTTTTAGCAGTAGAACTGATTGCTAACTAAATGAATGTGGTTATTTTCCACCATCTTGACTGAAAATAAATTTGAAGTGCCTGCTTAAACCATGCAACTCCTCTGGAGCAACCATAGGACAGCGCTTTCTAAGGGCAGAAACTGTAGTGGACTATTTTAGGCTCTAAACATAAGCAGCTGTAGTTCCACTGAAATTATAGAAGTTGTATTGCTTTGTGCAAAGGTTCAGTTTCATTCCCAGGTTGGGTTTTAAAATTTTCAAAAACTGTGAAGTTGCATTTCTTCTGTGACATTTCCAGCTCAATAGTAAACAGCCTTACTCATAGTGAATAGGAGGAAAAATAAGAATAATGTGGCTTTTCACTAGTAAAATTCACATACTGTCAGGTTGGGTTTTTTTCCCTGTGTATTCCAATCTCAGGAATACTTTGACCTAATGGCTTCACATATGCGCCACTTCTCTTACAACAACGTGTGCCCAGTTTTTACTAAAGCCTGAGGTTGGGCCTGTGTTTCAGTATTAATAAGCCTGTGTTGAGCTTTGTGCTGATGTGGCTGCACAAGTACTTGAACAAGGCAGTTTAAAACTGTCAGGGGTATCTTTACAATGTGACTGAAGTTTGGAGGTACGTGAAGCAGTATGTAGGCTTAGCTTTGAAACTCCTTTCTTAAACAAAAGCCTCTGCTCAGCTTTAATTATTGAGCTCGTAGTTCTCCTCCCTGACATTCTCTCCTACCACTAAGAGACCAGACTGGTTTTCCGTGAAAACTTTCTGTGACATGATTATGCCCATGGTACTTTATTGCTTAAGGATGACAAACAATAGCGTTACTACAGTGCACTACAGTCTCTGTTTTTCCTTTCAGTAGACCAAGCTTTTTTTTTTTTTTTAAAAAAACTTTCTCCACTTCAGATTCCGCATGCAGCTGCTCAGGAGAATGACATTTCTTTCTTAAGCATGCTCAGAGGAAATATGTGATTTTAGATGTCAGAATGTTTGAGTTGTGAGAGACTGGGAGTTGAACAATTATCTTGAGACCTGTGTAATTTTTGATTCTTTGCCTTGCATGGGAAAGGGTTGTGATTCGCATTTGTCTGTCTGATGGTGAGTTCTCCAGGGGGAATGTCTGTTTCAGACAGAAAAAAGAACTGAAAACTTATTCATCCTGTAACTGACCCTGCCACTGCTGTGCTGATCAAGGAAAAAATACGAGAAAAAATTCTTTTCTCACCTACCATACTTATGTGCTATTGAAAATCCATTTATTTCAGAGACGGAATTTTTTATTTAAATCCGTATCTTTAAGAAACAAGTCAAACTTGTCAGCCATGTGATTCAGTTTACTCATCTGTAAAATTGACAACATGTTTCATCCTTAGCTGAGGAGCGTGGGTGGAGGGGAGTTATTTGTAATGTAAGTGAAATAAAAAATAGTTTGTGCAAAGAATGATGGTTTCTGAAATACTAGTTATTAAATATATTCTGGTTTGAGTAAAATCCTTGGTATGTCATAAGGCTTTGTTTCAATGACTAATGCATTTTTATGGACATTCCAACTTTGAACCCTCCTATCAAGTTACTGGCCTTGCAGCAATGTCCCCAAGTCTGTGTTACAGGAATATTATGTTGCTTATATAAATGCTGTCAAAGCCAGGTGGATATTCTGTTTTTGCTAATTGCGTTGGACTACAATGCCAGCATTTGGTAGTTCAGTGATACTACTCAGTGGAATTTCACCGTTTATGCCAGCATAAGCTTTTTTTCCCCTCATATCTTTTGTATGTCTTAGTGATGTTACTGTATTTGTAACTTTGTGTGGTATAGTTGATTCCTGTCTCTGTAGATACCAAGTGTGAGATTAGTCACTGATTTACCACTAGACCCAGGCTGACATCATGCCTATATTGTTATGGAAACAATTAGGTCATTGGTATGTTTTGCTCATTTAGCTGATGCCTTGGTTGTAAGTGCCTGCTGTATTTGTTGCTGTATGGAACATAGTACCAGATTGTGCTGTGTTCTGAAGCAGGACATGATTCACTGTGAAAGTAGCTTTTTTTATTGTCTCCTCTGGAAGTTCAGTGCATGTTCCTCAGTCAGCCTCTCCGTGTGTTAGTCTTCTGTATTTGGAAGTCATGGCTTCCTGATTTGACTTTCCTGCTCTTGACTATACTTATTTGTTTGCCGCCTTCTTTATAACTCCGTATATCAGTGGATATCAGTATGTGGCAGATGCATTGACTATGAAATGATCTTTGTGTCATTGCTGTAGAGCAAACGCAATTGCAAAAGCAATTATTATTAGTTGTGATTTACAGTGTAGTTGTGTTTGCCCTTTCTTCCCTGTTCATCAAACTCCTCAATGGCAATCAAGTGCCTTATATGCACATCTGCATATCTTTTGAAAATGAAACAGCATTTTTATTCTTTAACTGTACAACAGTAAAGAACAGAGATTCTAGATGAGTTCAAGATCCAACAGTGCTCAGTGCTTTGCATATGCATATCGAGTATTTTCCCTACAGAACTCGGTCTGCATAGACTTGCCAAAAAGGAGACTTGTTCGTAGTCAGATTGGAAATTTGTAGCAGAGCTGGGGGCTGTATTGCTGGTTCTCGCTGTGGACAGTAATAGCTAATGCCCCATCCCTTACAATAGCTATAAAATCCATTTAGCAAGAAAACATCTTTAAAAGCTTTTGGTTGGGTTTTTTTTTAGTGTGTGTTCTCTGTGAACCCACAAATATATTCTCACTATAGCAGATTATCTCCTGAGATTATTTTGAGTCCATCATTTTCAAGAAAAGCAAAACACACATTTGTTAGAACAAGTATACCTTTTTATTTTGTCTTGATGCATTTATGTGGACTAGATAACCTCTAAAATCTCTTTCCAGGTGCATTTTCTGTGATTCTTTTGATTGCACAGCACTTGTGATCGCTAAGTGATAGTTTCTAATAGAGGAAACTTTTGCAAGTCAAAATAAATTCTGTGAGAAAGGGTGGTCTCAGTATTTTAACTGTTTCTTAAGAAGACCTAGCTTGGTTTAGAATTACAATTAAATTCATCACACAATCTTCACAAACCTCGCTTACATCAATGAAAAGAATTCCTCACACTGAAGTGAAAATAACATCATCACGGCACAGATGAAGGAGTTTCAAATCAGTGCAGATACTTACGGGTTAGTGCTTGCACTGTGTCCCCTTACGAGTCATATTCTGCCTTGTGAAGTGATACAAACTTAAAACTAGAGGTCAGATTTTTCTGCGCAGCAACACTGCTATTTGGATACTGAGAGCTAATAACCAATTTAAATACAAATCTATTCAGTATTTCCCTAGGCTATTATGTCAGAAATTTTGATTGACTCCCTTTGAAGCTATTTTTGTAAATTTTTAGTTGTAACTTGCACTTAGTTACCAAGCAAGCAGCTGCATTTGCAAAGAAGCTGAATCCCTTGGGTAGTGATATCTGCTAAGGTCATTCAGGTGGATTTGAAGAGCATAATAAAGGATGCAGTATGAGATTCAAAAGCTTCCTCAACAAAAGATCAATTACATTGTAGTATCCCTGACTGAAATCCTAATAATATTTTTTTTTCAGTTCATATTTCACCATCAGGGCATGTGTCTGCCCCTTTGGCTTTGAAAACTGGTTTATTGACATTATCCATGAAAACAAAATGTCACCTGAGCATAAAGATGTAATTTATGCATTTGTCCACTTGTTTACAAAGGATTTAGGTCAGCAGTTTAGCATATTAAGACAAATGACATTTCTCAGTGCCCTTTTTGTGGCAAACAGGTCGTTGTGGTGTTTTTTCTGACATGATACTAAAGGAATGCAAGGCAAAATACCTCTCTAATGGCTTGTTATATCACCAAGATGATGTAGCAAGAAGTCACTTGAAAAATCAGTTTCTGGTGTCTGAGCTCAGTTAGTTTGTCTTGAAAAAGCACTTGTCATGGTAATTTATCAAATTGGACTGTGATTGTTTATTTCCTCGCGAGCAAAGACAAATGTAAATACTGTATTTCTGTCATTTAAAGTTGTAGGAAAATTATTTTTAAAATTTCCATAGTCTTGGCAAACTTAGTGAATTTAGATACATTTTATATTTCTACATGTCAAATTATATTTATAAATGTGTGTTTCATATTTCACATTGTCTCAGGCCAGGAGAGCTTGAGCAGCTCCATTGCTAGCTCAAGGCTGAAGGCAGACCGGGTGGAGAAGACTAGGTGTGCCTCCACCTGTGTCTCTGAAGGACTCCATCCAGTAGGCTACCGGCAGTGCACGCTGAGAAGGTTTTGTTCTTTAGTAAGTGCAGTTGCTACTTCTCCTGTGGAGTGGCTGAGGTGTGGGTGGAGGGTGCCTTCCTCTGGGAGCTGCAATGGCGAGCATCCCTCCAGTTGGGTTTGCAGGGTAGGAAATCTGTGCTTCCATTGCATGAATGGAAAACAAGCTTCAGTACACAAATTTGGAGTTCTTAGTTGACAACTTTTTTTTATTTTGGTTTCTTTTTTTTACCTTATGGCCAACTTCAACTTGCCTTTTTGGTGGTAAAGCCAGTCCAATAACATTCTCTGTCCTTTAAAAAAAACACCTGTATGGGTGGAAAGGCCTGCCTGGAAGAGAAAAAATTGCAAGGTGGGGCTTGTATTTCCTGTGCAGTGTCACTTGAAGGTTTTTGAGGGACTAAGCTTCCAAAGTAAAATGTGCTGTGTTTTGCTTATAATGTATTTTAATTGTGATGACTCTCCTTTTAAAATGTGAAAAGAGTTCAAAGACTACCATATTCCTGAAGCAAATGCTATTTCTCTGACTGCCTGCAGAATAGAAATATTAATGGGTGCAGTTCTTGTGCCTATGGCTACACTGATGAGTGACTAATACCTGCCCATTTTTGAAGTCGCTGCTGGGACTTGACAAACTCTTACTTGAGTGAGTCATAAGAAATGACAGGATCCATATTTTCACATACACCTCTTTGTTCCTAACATCTGAAAAGAGAGCACAGAGTATAGATGCTTAAGAAGGGGCTCAGGACTGAACACCAAAAGCTGTGTTTGGACTGAAGCGAAGGATATTAGCATACAGAGCCCTAAAATACAGTTCTGTTCTGGAAAGCGATGGCAGCAATTTGCTGAGACCTCTTCACTGGAGTCCTAGGCTGTTCTGGTGAAGAGTCACACCAGTGCTCCACTCTGTGTATTGCAGGCAGCACTGTTGACATCAGTAGGATTAATCACACCATGTTCATGTAAGGATCTGTGTAAATCTTTGCAGAATTGGTCAGTGACCTCCATTTCAACTTTATATGCCTTATAACTACAAAGTTATTCTTTTGCAATTGCTGGCTACGCAGAACCTCATTGATTTGGGAGTCAAACTGCATGTTTGTTTGTTTTTCATTTGTAAGGATAGTAAGGAGCTCACATTAAGCCTTTATTTACACATTTGTAAAGCCATTGCCTCCTGGGAGAAAGCCAAGAGGAATTTAGGAAGGGGTGACAGCAAATCACAAGAAGTAGTAGAGGTTAGCTCCCTCTGAGATAGCTCTACAAGACTTAGCTAAGTAAGAAGCTAGGAATTTCTGTGTTTCCCTATTTCAGTCAGTGTATAAAAAAGTTGTTTGCAAAATATACTGAGCTATGAAAAGTCCTCTTTGCTCCCACCTAATTCTGCATGTGTGTGGATATCTGCAGCATCTGGAAACTTTCTGAAAGCCTTTTCTCCGGTGGTTGCAGTAGTTTTGGCTACCTATATGGAGTGTGTTCAGAAGTCTTGTGACTCTCTTCAGTCAGAGCTTCTACTTGATTTTAACATGTGATCCTGTTCTGGAAAGTATAAGTAGAAATGGAATTGTTTTATTAAATTGTACCTGTTTTACTGAAAATGTTTGAGACAAAAATTTGCATTTACACTCCTTTTTGTTTTTATACTTAAAAGGGAGGAAAATGTACTGCACTTTTGTCTCTAGGTATTTATCTGCTTGTAAATGCTGGGACTTTGTATTTTCCTACTCCACCCTTTACTTCTTTAAGTAATTGTGTTTGAGGTTTGGGGTTTTGTTTGGGATTTTTGTTTTTATTTTTTCCCAAAGCATGTGTTTGACTGTCAAATAAGTATAATATCCTCTTGTCTCTGGGTCTTTTCGGGTGAGGTGAAGGTTGCTTGGGTCAGCAGCGCTGGTCAAAAGTAGAATTATGAAAATGCTGGAGAGAGAAGTCATTGAAGGTCTTACGTAAATGAGAGATTCCTTGAGGAACAGCACTTTCATGATAGGAGGGAGTTCGGGTTTTTCTTGAATTTAAACTGCTGCTGTTACTGAGGAAATAAAGCCCAGCTGATTATGTACAGTGCAAAAGAAACAGTGGAGTCTCCTCCCTGTTCCTGTAGAGAATGTCTTGGTGCCTGGGGTGAGGAGGTTTGGGAAACAAGGATTAGGGCAGAAGGGATTAGGGGAACCTTGACTCTTATAATTTGTGGGAATTCTGGACACGTACAGTAAAAAAGAAACCTGACAAACTATTTCCTTTGCTGTGGATTCCACAGTCTGCGAGGCAGCCAGGTCTCTGCGCACCACTATTTTGTCAGTTCTTGTAGAAAAAACATTTCTTCCTGAGTTGTATATTGTAAGGGGCTGACGGCTTTAGGAGTGCAGAGGTAACAGTGAGTTTCCCCACAGCCCATCAGAGCCCTTGCTTCAGGGAAGATGCGGGGAGAGGAAAGGACTAAGGAGGACTGAATGTAGAGCCCTGAGTCCTCTCTCCCTAGCAGGTATTGCATTTCGTCCTTCCTGCCTCAGGGGTACGGTATGCTTAAGCTCCTCTTGTGTAGGACGGAATGGAAGTGAGGCAAGGAACAGGGGTTGAAGGAGTGGGTAGCTGAGCACCTTATATGCTGTGAGTATGTGAGTAATACCTTGAGTTTTCTGTTCAGGTATAGAGGGATAGTCACTGAGTACATTGTACTGGGGAGAGCAGTTTTGATCACTCTCTGATTAAATCTGTGTTGCATTACTTTTCTTGTACTCCCCTTAGAGAAAAGACCTGGGTTTAGAATCATAGAATCGTTTAGGTTGGAAAAGACCTTTAATATCATCAAGTCCAACCGTTAACCGAGCACTGCCAAGTCCACCACTAAACCATGTCCCTGAGCACCACATCTACCCGTCTTTTAATACCTCCAGGGATGGGGACTCAACCACTTCCCTGGGCAGCCTGTTCCAATGCCTGACAACCCTTTCAGTGAAGAAATTTTTCCTAATATCCAATCTAAACCTCCCCTGGCACAACATGAGGCTGTGTCCTCTTGTCCTATATCTTGTTACCTGTGAGAAAATCTCATGTTTCTTTATGGAAACAGTTCTCTAGAAGAAAACAGTTTTTTTTATAACAGCAAGCAAAGGAGTAACTACATGTGTGCCTGGATGTGGTGAGTTGCCTGGACAGGAACTGCAGTGTTTTGTGGAGAGGGAGCAGGCGTATGGGAGCTGGAGAGGAAGCAATGAGAAACCAGTGCCCTCCCTTGGGCGCTCTGCTTTCTTCTGTTTGACACTGAATACTTCCTCCACTGTAATGCTAAGGCCCAGAGATGTCAGCCTGGTAAGTTTTATCAGGTGTTTGTGAACTGCTTGCTGTTACAGGGAAGTGCTTTTGAAAAAGCAACAGTCAGGGACTGAGATTTTGATTTGAACTGAAGAACTGAGATGCAGTTTATAAAATAAATTACTAGGAGATGGGGAAAAAATAAAAAATGTGCAAAAAGGGAATATAGTTCATGGACACGTTAAGGAAAATGGACAGTACAGAGTTAATACCCCCAGGTGTCTGTGAAACCGGCTGTTGCTACTGTATGGATGTATCTACACATACAGTTTACTGGGTGCTGTGGGTGGCAGTAGAGAGATCTTTTTGGTCCCTGTGGATAACTGTTACAGGTGGGAGTGTGGTTCTTCTTTATTTTCGTTTAGATTTTGTTTTCACAGTGTTAGAACACCCAGATCCTCTAACAGAAGACTGACTCCAGACTTGAAAGAGAAATTCAGTAGATGTAGGGTAGGAGATGTCTGGAACTACTGGCTTTCTGCTCCCTCACGCTGTTCGAGTGGTCACCTACCTGAGCTTTCCAAGAGCATTAGTCTCTAATACAGGCAGGAGGCTATTTTTATCGTGTATTGGGTTAGATGAGTATAGGTCACACAAGCAGTAGATAAGCTGGGTTGTTTATTCCTTGTAAATTAACGCTCAAAAGCAGAAAAGGTAATGCCACTGACTTTTCTGAAATATCTGGTGAGCAGGTTGTTAATCCTTACTTAATAAGAACTTGCAGGATGGAGCTTGTGTGGTTATTATTTTTTCAGTGACTTTTCAAAGCACAGGTCTAGAAAAGCAGTCATAAATAGGATGACCTTTGCCTCCCAGATCTCATATCCATCTCCACTCTCTGCGCGAAAATTGCCATGTAAAATTTCATAAGGATATTCTGACCTGCCTTGGTATTGTAGACAATGCAGTGCAGGTAGATGATGTAGTAGGTGTGGAATACTTATTGCAAGAAAGTCCTGAAGCATTTGAACTATGTGGAAAGAGCAAGTAAAGTGGGAAAGGTTATTTTTAGTTGAGAAAGGAAACTTCTTAGGCTGCATCTTCCTGTAGTACCGTCAAGACAAATGTTCTATGTTTTGCTTTGTCATTTTAGTTTCCGAGAGAAGCTCTTGTGCTGGCTGCTTCCATGCTCTACAGAAGGAACTTAAAGCTCTGGCCTAGGATTTTTATGCAGGTGTCTTGCCTTCCTGGTGTTGAGGACAGCTATGGTCCTGGGAATGTAACGTGTTTCGCCCTTGTCATAGGTGTTGTGTGACTTGAAGGAGTAACTTAACGTTACTCTGCTTTGGAGGCAAAGTAGTAATGCACATTTACCTTCGTCTGTGCAATGGTTGTAAAATGTCCAGCGTTATTTCTGGAGCCCCCCTAAGATGGGCATAGTGCATGCAACGGATAAACATCCCAACATCAGGATGTTACCATTTCAGGGCGTACTCAGCATTTGCAGGACTGTTAGACTATACATCTTTGCAGCCAGTGAGAAACTTTAAATTGTTATGCAATTCATCTGGAAAATCACCCAGTTGGGTTAATTTTTGATAAGTTTTAACATTTTTGCTAAGACTATGGACTTTTGATTTAAAGAGGTTCATTGCACATAGTGCTGTGGACAATGCCTGCTGTTTCATACTTTGCAGCATCCAAAGTAGAAGAATGCAGCTGGCTGGAGGTGTAGATAAGCAAAAGGGATCTGTTTCAGTCAGCCCTTCAGCTCAGTACTCAACACTGAATTCTCCTGTAGTGGCCCTCCAGTTTAGAAGGAAAAGGTTAATTACAGGTTCCTGCAGAACCTGTTGTGGTTTGGGAGGGTATGGAAGCAAGGGGAGTGGGGAAGGAAGAGCAACCGCAACTGGATATCCCTCTGCAAGTCTTGGGTTTATTTCAAGATTAAATTGAAGGTGAAAGTCTTCAAGGCAAGTTAAAAGAAAACAAGCAAACAAAAATCCCTGCCACCACCTTCTTTAGAAACTGGTGTTTATATTATAGACAGAATAGCTGCTGACTCAGAGGCATAAAACACTTCTGTTCATAAAACTGAGACCAGTGCCCGTGACTTTTTTATTTTTGTGGGTGATTTTTGGAGAAAGGTCATGGCCCTACTTTGTTCTCCTCAGTGTGTGAGGCTCTGGGCGTAGGGGGAAATGTTTGCACAGGCCAGACTTTAGGAACTACTGGCCCTTGTGAATCAACTTCCACTGCAGTGTTTGTTCCTGGGTGTCCTGCTACTGATACCCATGCTGTGGGAAGCACCAGAATATTTACAGGCCTAATCTTGTAAAATCTGAGTCCTCTGATAGCTGAGGGATTTTTGTCTTTTCTGTGGCTGGTTAATTGCTCATAATCTGCTCTTCTGAAGGGAGAAGAAACATGAAACTGCTGAGAGGTTAGACTATTGTCCTGAAAATTGTCAGGCTGATCTGGTTTATTACTTAAAATCCTCTTCTTTAAACTTCTGGTTTTAATGTTATTACTGTAGCAGATAAAGTAGGGCAAAGGAACTGTTGTTTGGCTAGTGTTCAGGCAAGATGCGGGAATAGAAACGACACATAGTTGTAAAGTTATTTGGGAAGCCACTTTGATCATTTAGTACTTTTAAAAATCCTTTTAGTCAGGCAGTGTGTTGTTCTTATTTCCCAGCTGGATTCGAAAGATGCTTGTAAAAAAGTAGCCTTGGGAGACAGAACCAGTGGTGACGCGATTCCAGGTGCTCCTATTGCCCACGGGTACCAACGGGAGCAATGGAGAAATGTGGAAGGCAGTTTCAGGGATGTGCCGTAGGGCAGGCAGGGTTTCCTACCTTTGCTGTTTATGAAGTCTCAGCTGAGAATATTTTTCTACTGAGGAGTTACCCAAGTTCAGTGCTGCAGCAAAAAAATATGTATGAGAGAGAAACCAGGATTTTCAGACTGATGTCTTGTGATGTTTCAGGGAGCTTTTAATTGTGGCCAACAGGTAATGGAGTATTTTCTTTCTACAGACACCAGCTATGTCTCCTTCTTGGGTATTTGAGGATGAGGGTGTTTTCTGGAGAAATTTTCAAGTAAAATACTCTTGACTAGGAGTTTATAAATGTTGTATTTGCTATAGAAAGTGACATTTTTCTTCTTCGTGATTGAAAGTGCTTCAGCACTATTGAAAATGTAATTACCTGCTTATAAAAGGAAGAGCACACTGATATTTGTAGGGGGAATAAGGAAGGTAAGACAGTTAATCTGAGAAAGTAAAGGATAATATTTACTTGCAGTCATGGTAACGATCACTGGGACATTCTTATTTCAGAAGCTCTGTGACAAACACAATCTCTGGGAATAAATTGTTTTTATTCTGTAAGCAGCTCTTTTCTCCCTAAAACTGCACCAAGTCAGCCTCTTGAAATAGTGTTAGGATATTACAATGCCAGGGAAGCTATTTTTCAGACGAAATTTGAAATCTAGGTCCTCACCATGTATTTCAGTATTTTGATGCAAATACCGTTAGCGTGACATGATGGCTATGTCTTGAATTCCTTGAGTTTCAGCTGGCTGCCTTAAGCTGCTTTTCACATTCACCTAATTTTGCTAGGATAGTTGATGTTTCTCTTTTGCAGTGTAACGGTGGAATGCTTTTCTTGATGGCGAGCATCCTTGCACACCTGGTAAATACTGGAGTGTAAACCAGCTGATGTAGTAGTCTGAGATGCTCAACGGCAAAGCAGGTTAAGGGCAGTATTTTCCCCTATACTGACTGTTGTTAAGCACATGGAGTTGATTTTTAGATCATACATTTTTACATGTGTATACATACATACGTGTGTGTGTATATATATGTATGTATACACACACACACACTTTTTTTTATAGGAAGGACCATTCCCCACCCCTAAATCCCAAACCTTGCCTGTGAAATTAATGATATCATTGAAATATTTTATTAGACTGTATTTATTAAGATCCACGTGTGCAAAGCCCGGAAGAAATGCAGACTTTGTGAAGCTTTTCAAGTGTGTTAAGGAAGATGGATGTAAATGTGTTGAGTCATGTTGTGTGTTGTTACTTTTGTATAGGTTATGCAGATATTCTACAAGTCCTTGCGTACTGGTGGAGGATGGAGGGATTCCCATTGCACTGCTAAGACATGAAAGAACTCCTGGAGCAAGCCCAGGGACTGCTGCTTTATGGCTGCACTTCAGGATCTTCTCAGAGAACCAACGATGCCCAAAGCCATCAACTTCCCCAAGCGGTTCAAGATGCAGGAAAACTACTTTGAACTTGTTTGTATGTTGCAATAAATCATTCCAGAGAGATTAATTACTTGAAATTTTGGCAGTTTGTGCTCATCCAAATGGACGAATGTGAGCGCGGAAGTGAAAAACGACTGCAGTTCCTCCGAGGCAAAGCAGTGCTATGTATGTTCGGGCTGCAGCAGGTGGAGCGAGGAGTCCCAGTGTCCACAGGTAACTCACCTGGTGGAGTTTGTCAGCAGAAGAGAGTCTGCAGCGGACTGCGACCGAGAAGCATGAGAGAAACCACACCTGCCTAAGCAAGAAGGACAGGGTGAGCAACCAAAATGCATATTTCTTACCTGTGGGCTTTTGGACAAACATACCTTGTATCAATCCATGGCACCAGACAAAGGTTCTTTTAAGAACACTAAAGTAAAAATGAGGTCTTGGGTGGTCATATATGGTTCAAGTAGCAGTTTATATATTTATTATAATTATACACAACCTTGACAATCTATATTGCCATTCAAAAATAAATTGAAGTATTGTCAATTTGCACATGATCTGTCACTAATAAGAATCCCATTTACATACATAGCAAACATTTTGCATACTTAAAACACTGCTTTAAATTCTAACACTCCCATCTCTTCCCTCCCCCCATCCTGCGGAGATATGTTTAGACTATGTAAACCAACTTTTCCAACTATGCAACATTCAGGGACTACCACCTTTATTAATTTAATTAAACCATTTGAGCACTTTGTAGAGGTGGCCGGTGGGTGTAGCTCTTAATTGCATTTGTGTTTAAAATTATTCTTCACAGATCACATTGCAGTGATTCCTGCTTTTCATTGCTTGATGTATTTCCTTCTGACCAGGAAGATGGAAAACAGGATTTAATAACTGTATCAGGTAAGTCACATGAGTGCATTCCTGGTTTAGTATTCTTCAGTGCTAGCAGTCACATTCAGTTGTTTTGACTGTTATTTACATGTGTAGTAAGTGGTTGAAGTCTTCAAATTTCAACTGTGGAGAATTAAGAATTCAGGTAAGAGTCAGCTACCATACACTTTCTCTAGCATACTAGGAGTTTGTATTTATACTCCAAATGTTATCTTGGGAGTTGAAATGAAAATTTACATGGAATTAACTGCCTTTTGTTAAGCAATGTGTTTTTTACTACCTCTTTTGACAGAGAACTTCTGTCTTCTGGTGCCTGAAAGGCTAGAAAACTTAGCGTGACAAAAAAAGTGTAAAAGAGGCAACATAATATTCTTCCATCCAGTAAAGAAAACTCACAGCTAGTGGTAGCTAATGTAAGCATCCTTAGAGCATGTGGATGCTATAGTGACCCACAACTGAAGTTTGGGTATCTGGGCTTCAGTTTAGAAGGGCTCACAGAAGTCAGCATATTGAAGTATTACAGTGTGGTAACAGAAAAATGAAAGCCCTGTTTTGATGAATGAGGTTCATGCTGACACTAATCGATGGGAATTGAATTTAGCTTCTTTTCCTACAGCAGCTGGCTGGGTGCTTTGAACCAGCAAATCCAGTGTATTTGTAAAATGGTTTCATGGTTTTGAAAGCTAGTGTCAGTTAACTGAAAGGCATGGATAACCAGAGCATTGAGATGTGTAAAGATTCCAAGGTTTGTTAAGGCTGTAAAGTTCTCACACTAGTGTCAAAAAAAATACTTAGGAAGAAGTCTCCTGCTATCTCCTTGCCTGTTTCCTGAAATTACACTTAAACGTAATCCTTACAGGGAAAAACCTCCACTTAAATACGGAGCAGTTGAGAACAGTAACAGAAAGAACCTATAGCAGAGGTTGGAGTTCAGCGCACTGGGCTGTTTCAAAAAAATATTAAATGATTTCAAATGCTGAAGATACAAAGGAATCTTATCAACAGACAGACTGGACGCTTTAGATTAGCAGCCTTCACTTTTAAGTGGAAGAACCAAACGTGTCATGCTGCACACCACAGCAGCGGTACCCCCCGGCTGCCCACAAGGCGCAGAGTGCTGTAGCTGCGGGCCTGCATGCTGCACAAGTAGCACCGCACTAACTGCGGTTCCCCGCCACCGAGAGACAAGGGCACCTTCCTCCTCATTCTGCCACCTTGTCTTCAGAAGCCCAGTGGTAACCCAGGTTGGAGGATTCCGGATCCAACCGCCTACTGCAAGTTTTGCAAGTATGCCCCAGAGGCAGTATTTAAACACTGAAGGAAGGACACTGCCAGAAGCAAAGGAGGGAGAGGATTCTTCATTCAAATTCAGACCCACATTCCAATTCAGACCAAACAAGGCAGGCAGCTGTACTGGGTTATTTTACCATGTAGCACCCTTGTCAGTTTAAAGAAAGAAGAGTATAAAAGTTTAACTTAAAGGTATTGTTAAAAATCTGTTTATGATTGAAGTTCAAGCTGAATTGAAGCTGAATGAAGTTCAAAGTTTAAACTACTGTAATAAAAGATGTGGAAAGGAAGCAATGAATCAGTTGTACAACAGCCAGTAGCAACTTAGTTTAGTAAAGCAAATTAATTTTAAAGCCATTTCTTGAGAAAGTCCATTAATGTTCAAGACAGGAGAGAATCAGTCCTCTTTAAAAGAAAGATGTTACTGGTAAAATAAAACACAGTATTTATGCTATTTTGTAACTAAACTTTTATATGAATTTATAGACTATTAACTTTTTTTTTTTTAAAAACCAAACTCTACTGCCTTTACAAAGATAGCGTTGCTTCCTGTTTTTTCTTTTTGTGGGGTGGAGGGAACATTTTCAACTCTTTATGTTATGTTGCAAGATACTCATTCTGGTGCTGTCAGGGTAGCCACAGTAACTTGCTTGTTGAGTCCGACACACAAAACCTGATCTTCAAGTTGTGTGTAGCTTATATAAGTACTTGAGAACCTTAAATCTGCATCCTGGTAAAATTTCCTCTTTGTAACAGAGATTACATACTAACAAGTCATATGTTCATATGTTTATGTGCAGCTCACTATGGCAAGAACAATTTTGCCCTTTCAAATGGGATTCTTAACCTGTACGTCAGCAACCAGTTGCTATCGGCAGTCTGTGGGCAGCATTCCTCTTCACCAGGGATCTAGAGACAGAGCAGATGCACAGCAAAAAAAATCTATTCTAGTAAGAAAACCTTACTACAATTGCTTGTCCTAACCATATCTGCTTTTAAGCTTGCCATGTTAAGCAGCTGTAGAATTATTCCAGCCTTTATGCATAAGAATTGCCTCAGACATTTGTAATGTAGTATTAAGCATCTGATGGCCATGAGGAGACTTTCTGTTCTTACACATGACCTTTTAGCTACTGGAAAGCTTACATGGGAGATTTCCACTGTTTAAGCTCTTCTGCCAGCTATCAGGAAGTCTACTAGACAAATTCATGTGTATATGGGTTTTAGGAAGCCAATACTTAAGAATGCTACTCATTACACTGCTGTGGTAAAGCCACTAAGATATTAATGATGTTAAAGCCTACAGGACCAAAGCTAGCTCAGTCATGTACTGACGTAAACTTTGGACAACTGACACTGAAGTACAGTCGCCTCCTCAGTGCCAAAGATGTGTGACTACAGCGGCAGAATTCAAGAGAGGTTGCAGAGTAGCTGCAGCTCTCTTCAAGGTCACTCAGTTTTTGTTCAAGGGCTTTAAATGTGTAAACTCAAGGTGCCAGACCATCTACACCTGATTGTGTAGAGGAGGAACAGTAGAGCAAAGTACGTGCAACGCAGTCACTTGCTGTCAGTCACAGAGATACAACTCTAGCACTTGAGCTAGTTCAGCAGGTTTATATGCAGCTGTAAATGATGCTGCCTTCTTCTGTGAAGATATCCGAGAGTGTAGTTCACCTCTACCAACTCTAGCTTGGGTCACAGACTACTCCCTTTGTAGCATGAACAGTGGTGGAACATGAAGGGCACGGAGATAAAATGACTGCCAAAGCCAGAAACAAGAGCATGACCCTTCACTTCTTTACAACAGCGACAAGCTTGTACAGGAGAACTGCCGCAGGAATGCCCAGTTAACGCCAGCACACCTAAATGCATCTCTGCAACGGAGCTCAAGTCACTGAAGTGTTACAGTCTCTTATGCTGACTTGACTAAGAAACCACTTTTCATAGTTAAGAGTAGCCCATTCCTATTCTGGTAATAGAAGAGTTGTTTAAAGTCAAAAGAAAAGTGACTTGCTCTAGCAAGTGCTACAGTACCTCGGTAACCGACAGAAGCATTCAGAATATATGAACACACACTGGACCTTGACAATGTCTAAGATGTATCAAAGAAAATAGCAACTCAACTGTGTAATACATTACAGACACTTTCATTAGATCAACTAAATGACCGAAGATACTTGGCAAGCTTTGCAAGTTCATCAAGTAGATTCCATCTTTGGGGTAATAATATCCAGTTTGCAAGCTCTTTTGCTTAGCTCCTTGACCAAAAAGTTTATGTGCTGAGTACCAAGGCTTAAATAAGCTCTCAGTATTTCTTTCAAGTTTGTAAAAAACAGCATTTAAGCAACCTCAAAATCAGGGTGCTAATATCCAGCTCACACAGCACAATTTCTGTTGTTTCTCCCCACCAGCACAAGATGTGATCAAGATGTAGATTTCATTCAAAGAAGTGGAAATAGCAACATGTGCAATAAGACATTTTCAAGGGAAAGCTATGCAACAGTCCTCATATATTCTACCCCTTCATACTATTATTATTAGCATCATCCTATCGTAAGCACAGTACGTTGTGTACAGCGATGCGCACCGAGACCACTCACTTAATTTCAGCACATGGCAGAGCCATTATGGTAGCATTTTGTAACTAAGATTGTTAGTGGGATGGGAATCTAAAAAGTGTTTAAGCTTGTATTATTCCATTTATATGAAAGAGCCCGTACAATTCTCATGTTACATCAACAAGATGGACTAGTATGCCAACTAACCTCTATTTTAATATTTAAATTATAACAATACAATAACTAGAAAAGGTCAGTGCTTCAAGTGACAAGTTTTGCCACTTCAATTCCAATATTTTTCCAAAATAAAGATGCAATTAGATCTACACTTGAGCATCAGTAGTGCAATACAGTATCCTTTCCTGAATAAAGGAGCTGAGGTTTATCCACAATAAAAGCTTTAAATAAGGTAGATTGTTGCCATTTATATATCAATTCTGTATGTTTGATATAAAATATATTGGGAAAGCTTAAACTGACTTATACAATCTACATTTGGCTAAAGCTCCACATAAGCAGCATCAGTGGAAATGAACATCAGAGGTGTACTTAATATAAAACAACACTTTCAAAACTACTCAGCAACAAATGACAGAAGGTTGGCTAAGAATAACTGAACATCTGAGGTGTGTACCAGACAAAAAGAATGGACCCTGTGGTTACTTGCACTATTTTAATTCAGTAAAAGAAATGCAAGATTTAGTCCACTTCCATTTCTCCAGGTGGTTTGGTCTGCTGAGAATTGTCCTTCGCTGGTTCAGGTTTTGTTTCGGTACCGCTCTGTCCGTTCACTGGTCCATTGTGTTCGCCATTAGCTTTTGATTGCCCATCATTGGGAGGTTCTATCTTCGGTTTGGGCTTGTATATAATGGGATTACAGAAGCTATCCAATTCCTAGTTGTAACAGAAGGGAGAGAGCAAGTTCATTTGGTGGCACAGTAATTGCATTAAACTAGAACGTCTCAAATTTGTTTCTGGGTCTTAATGACCTGGTATTTAATTTTCAAGGACTAGACTTTTCAATTCTATCAAGTCTAGAAACTTAAAATAAAACCTTTCACTAGCTAAAGAGCTTCCGATCTGTTAAAAGCCTATATGGTAATCCATTTTCTAGCAAGCCTGGTGCTGTAACTCAGGATATTTTATAAAATGGCTTATGCAGAGGTACTGCTGTAAATCAAGAGCCAGAATTGCAGATTGATAAAACCACTGCTCACTCTGCATGGATCTTTTCATAGCTTTAAAATCTCTGCAGATGTAATATTCTAGCTCAACACAGAGGCCAAAATCTTGTTAAAGAAAAACTTATTTAGAAAGCAACAAGTACAATGATTGGTTTTTGTTTTTTTACCTTAGATTTTGTCAGTATTTCTGCCACTTTGACAACTGGATCCTGAGTTAGACTTAGTTTGTTCTGGGCATTCATTTTGCTGTTCAACCAATTCATAGCCTCATTAATGTATTTTTCAACTTTTTCCATCTCAGCAGGATCTAGGTGATCATATTTTTCATCCTAAGGAAAGAGAGATTCATATCATCAATTAATATATGCTTCTCACCCAATTAAGAATTTCACGGACACATAATAAAATAGGATAACATTGCTACAACCTGATAGAAACAGTTTTTAACAAGCATTTAGTATGAAGAACGATTGTAGAACAAGACAGGACATTATTTTTAGACATTTGAAATTTTGCTCTTAAGTGCACACTGCTGAAGCGCAGGTTAGTAATGAAGTTGCAAGAAAAAAAAGCACCTGAGATTTACTGTAGTTTGATGAACTAACCCCAGTAGATAGTCTTGTAAGTTATAGAAACAATGGTAACAGCCATAACTTGAGATATCCATTTCAAGTGGTACAAGTCACCATAAAAAATGTGACTACGTTTAATTCGTGTTCTCATGAAGGAACCATTTTTGCCAGCAATCCAGAACAGTTTTAAAAGTTCTCAGGAGCAGAAACACAACAGCTATTTTAAAGCAGCTTAACAGGTAATCCTATAGGATTTCTTTTTAAACACAAAAAAACTCTACAGCCAAACTCAAGCACCCATAATAGTTCATTCCCTAAATAATTTGCTTCTACCTTATTTTTGTATGCTTCTACTGCTTTCATAAGGAGCTGAATCTTCTTTCCCAGTTCATTTAAAACTTTTGGTCTCTCTTCGTGTTCCATGTATCTTTCCTGAATAGGCTGTCCAAATTTCTAGAAACATAAGCACAAAGATCTTGATAAAATACAAGTTTACTTAAGTCTGGTCTAAGAATAAAACATGGCATTGGAAGGAAGGCTGCCTTTAACTCCTTTTCTCACCCATTCAAGAGCTTCATCTTTGCCTTTTGCTTTAGTGCAACAACAACAACAACAGGCCCAGAAGTTTAAACACAGGAGTAGTGCCTGTCCTTATTAGGCTTAGTATTTTGCCGTTATTTTCAGCAAAAAGAGCATTTGAAACAATGCATTCAGAAGAGAAACAAGACAGGATTTACATGGATGGTTTAATTTTAAAGTAGTTCATCTGAAAACTTCACGTTTTATCCATGGTCTGTTTTCTTCCTTCTCCTGAATACTGGTAATCCAGGCAAGAAGGCAGTTGCCAGGATCTACACTGCTCTTTCCATCAGTTATTCCTTCCCCAAAGGAAACCTGACTTGAGAGAAAACATTTGGAGCCCAAGAGCTAGAGACAAAACTTACTACAAACAGAGCAGCTAGTCATTCATCAGAATTCACATTTTCCCATGAGACTATTAAAATCTGAAGCATTTAAGGGTTTTTTTTTTGTCATTACTAATCAAATGAAAGCTACTGTTAAAGCACTTTTCAGCCTTTAGCATTAGATATTAGACCAAAAATTCAGTTTTATGATACAGCTATAGAAGACCACTGAAAACAGGAAAACCAGAGCATCTATTCTGGAGTATAATTCCAAATACCTGGGAGAGCAGTCAAACTACTCAAAAGTCTCTTTCAGATTGTAACAAGACTGACAGAAAATTCCCATAGCAATTAATTTTATTGTCACTAGTGACAGTCTGCTTCATTTTGACTGTTTTCAAATTAGGAGCACAACTGACATTAAAACAAGCTGTATTTCTAGTTCTAAGTATGTTCATTTCAAAACTAAACTACATCCAGATAAAACCTGAATGTCCATACTTAAAAGTTAATGAACTTACAAAACTCACATATGGGTATGCACACACACCCCCCCTCATTAAAAGAGTTTTGCTTACTTAGCCATCTGTATTTATATAAATGCCCCCACCCCAAACACACACACGATTTTTCTAGAAAGTAACTTAAAACCTTACTCTTAATTCCTGAAGCTTATCCATGTATACTTGTTTTGGCTGGTCCTCTCCATCTTCATAAAGCCAGTTTTCTGTATCCTCCAGCATCAGGGTCAGCTTGTTGGAATCCTATGAAGCAAGTTAGGGATACTCTAGTCCAGAAGGGAACACGACAAATGAGACTTCTCCCCCCCAGCACACAAAGAACCCCCCTACTCAAAAAAGACTGTTTCGTCAGTTTAGAATATTCAAAGTGATAGTGAAGGAAAACAGTAGTTAACAGACTTCAAAGCCAAGACTTTACAGAACGATAAGAGGCAGGACAGCCCTAGCAATCTGATTTGCAGGTGAAGTTTATGGGAGCTTCAGGATTGATTTTATAAGTAAGCACATGCATCTCTCAACATTCTTGCATATTATCTTTACATGGGAAGTTCTGCTTCTCAGGTTCTCTGACAGCAGGATGGAAGAACAACAGACAAATTTGGACAACTATATATACAGTTGAAGTTAAAATTGTTTTAATTGGACTCTATTGGCTATAAACAAAGATTTTTAATTATTCAGAAATAAAGACCTTATCTATCCCCATAACTTAGGTAAGAGATTGTTTTGAAACTGGTACGGGAAAGACAGCCTCACACCCTTGAGTTTATACTGGAAGGGTGTCTGTACTGCGTGCTGGGTTGATGGCCAGGTAATCCAGAGAGCAGACCTTAAAGCTGCTGCTGGACATTTGTTGTTTCAACAACTGGTTGACTGCATATGAGCCAAGTGTTCTTTCAATACTGCTTTTGCAAAAGCCCAGTGTACACAGCTTTCTTCATCACCCTTATTTGGACTTTTAAGTGGGGAAAGAATCGTGTTTCTAAGTTGATGAAATTAGACAATAAAACACAAGAGCTACAGACACTCCACTTCTGCTCATTTTCATTTTATTCCTATCCACTCATGCCACGTAGAAGCTCGTAGTGATCTGTCCTGCTTTCCTACCCCCACCATAGGATTTTTATTTTCCGCCTGCATCCAGAATCTTTCCTTGCCACTGAGAAACTTCCCAGACAATAAAAAACTGTGCATGATTGCATGTCAAATGTCAAGTGTAAGCGCAGTTTTTGAATTACGCTTGTGTGAAGTTAATCCATTTCATATTCCAAAACAAGTCCAAGTGACCCCTGCAGCCTCCACATAACCCACACTCAAAACATAAATACAAAGGAATTTTTTTCCAACAGTTGAAACACATAGGCAAGTCTTACTTCTTCAGTGATGAATTTCTCAAAGACTCCACACAGTTTGTCTCTGAAGTCGTACACATATTCTTCAACTGCATTCTTAGCATCATTTCTTTCTTTCTCAAGCTTGTCTTGCATCATCATCTTCCCCTAGGGTGGAGAAAAGCTTATTTAAAACTAAAAGCATTTCAAGTGTCAAGCTTAATGATTACTCTCTTTGAACTGTACCACAAAACTTTGCAGAAGCTTGCTAATTCACAATTACGGATTAAAATTTTCACCTTTGTGCAAGTCATCTTCACTGCAGGCAGAACCGCAACAGGGCAAAAATGAGTTCCTATTTGGAAGCTGTTTGGCAAGTGCTTCAACATAAACAGATCAGATATCAATTATGATCTGACCACCCCAGACAGGACTAGAAGGCAAGACAAGCCTTGACTCTGGTTTGGAAGGAATCATTCTGCCCTACAAATCATTCTGCCCTCTGGTTTTGTTATTTTATTCTTCAGACTGACCAGCTTTCAGAGGGGAGCTTATGCTGGTGGGATCTTCACAGGCATGATACCTAGAAAGTTCAGAAGGGATCCTCTGAAAGGCAGGTTTTCTACATGTTGTAATACTTCCCTGCTGACGTAGGACTTGAAGGGCAAAAATGTGATATAACTAAGGACATAGCTTCTGTAAAGCACCAAAAAAGCATGCAAATGCTACTCCTGACCAGTATCAGGTCAGTCAATAACAATTAGCATTCCTATAACATACTGTGCAGCCTTTACTGGCAATCCTAGGCGTTTCCTGCCTAAGAACAGCATTGATACTTCGCGTAATGACAGGCTAAGAGGTCAAACTCAGACAGCTGGGTAGTTAAGTCTAGTGAAACTGATTAACTTCTCCAAAAAACCTAACCAAAACAACCCCCCTTATAATTCAGGACAACCCCCCAAGGAATTCTAAATTAGATAATACGTTTATGGTTGCAAATACTTTCAGGATAATTATTTACAGTGACATTAATTTGAGTGGTCATCTGCTTATGCTGCTTACCTCATTTTCTATATAGCAGTTGATAAGATCTTGTCCCAGTTGTCTATAGAGGCTTGCCTGTATAGGTAGGTCAATACTCTTAACTTTTGCTTTAGCCTTCGGCTGGGCTGGATGATCTTGCTTGTCTCCAGAAGCAGTCTATTAAAAGATTTACACTTATTAAGAAACTTTCAAGAGTAGAAATATTACTACATTTATGCTCAAAAGAGAGAGACAAATGAAACTAGTATGACAGCTACAAATTCATCATATGTAAACGAAGCACCTGAATAGCAGAGGACTAATTAGAATCACCACTACCTTAGTTCTGAAGCAAACTGGTAGAATTTAATTTCTTTAAACATAATGTGAAGAGCTGCTGAGAAAACCCGTTCAAAAGCTGAAGGCACTGCATATTCTTCTTCATAATGTTTCCTAAGTTTCCCTAGATTCCATCTTCACTATAAAACTGTGTTAACAGAAACTTACTTCAAAGTCTTAATCATATACTATGTTGAAAATGAAAGTGCCAAGGTAGGATTCCTAACATAACCATTTCAATAGAGCTGTACTCCTCTAAATACAGCCCATGTTTGCAGCCAGCAAGATTAATGACTTTGAGAATACTGGGCAAAAAAAGTCTAAGGGAAGCAACATTACATTTCCTTATCAATACTGAATACAAACTTTTGTTTCGGTTCCTGCATTTTCAGTTTCCTCATCTGCTTGGTTCTGTTGTTCAGCTTGGCCTTTCTGAATACCTTCATCTTGATCAACCTGCATTTTATCCTAGAAAGAGAGTTACATAACTGAATGCAAAGGTTTGCTGTACGACTGAAGACTGATGTCAATTACAGTAGATCACAGATACTATAAGGACTTAAGAATCAAGAATTTTTGATTCACCGTGTTTAAAACAGGCATTTTGATATAGTACTTGTATTCATATCTTTCTCAAATTAAATGGTAATTCTATTCTGCCTGTCCCCCTTGAAATAATTATGATGGTGCCGTCTGTCCCCTGTTAAAGAATTACACTAAGCCCTGTGAATACTCTGTTTTAAATTAGAAATAAATACACATAAAATGTATGCAAGGAACATTCTAGAAACACACCACCAACACAGGCAATAACAATAGGTTCTCCATGGAACAGCCAGAACTTTGACCTCGTATCATTTTTCACCTAAACTTTAAAGTTTGTAATCCAAAGCAGAAGTAATTTAGTCATCGTAATTGTTACCTGCATCTGTCTCATAGGACCATAAAAACTAAAGTTTCTGTAGTAGCCTCTTGGAGCACATGACCAACTGTCTTCCCTCCCTGCCACCCAAAATTAAGAAAGTTTCACTTAAATTTATCTGTAGTTCACCTATGCCTTATTCTAAATTTAAGGATCTTAAAGACATCACTAATTACTAGTGCTGATCATGTGATTTAGTTTAAGTAATACAATTCCCTGTCACCATTGCAAAAACCCTTTTAATAACATAGTAATGGATAAGTCTAAAGTTTTCAGGATGACTCCAATACTTGGACATCCAGAGCATCAATAAATAACAAGCTGTAGCAGAAGTCTGAAAGGTCTAAGATTACTTCCATTATGAGGAATTAAGATTCCTGCATTTACAAACTACATATGCATGTAAAATAATTTACTGTTAGTTCTGCGAAATACAAGAAAAAGTTATTTAAGGATTTCAAACTCTAGCACAGGTGCGTATGTTGCAATTTAGCTATGTTAATTGATTCAGCAAGTTTTTAATGATAACAGTTGAAAACAAGAAGGCTACTTTTACCAAATTTGTCACTTCAGAGGAGGAAAAAAAAATCCTCATTTACTGTTCTTACTGTTCACACAGAAAAGGCAACAACTGGAAGGAACTGTTTTGCCTACACAGAAAAGCTAGGGGGGGGGAAATAATACATAGATACACCACAAACCTCCTCCTCAGAGTCGAGGGTATCATCCTCAATAATGAAAGGTAATTGCTGACAAGCACCATTGTAAAGCAGAAGATGTGTTAGATGAGTGCAAGTACCACACATTGAAAGCCTGAGGATGGAAGTAGTTGCTCTTGCACTGAACACAGCCTACTCATCTCAGTAACCTCCACACGCACTAAATGCCAGCTGTGTCACTTTGAACTGTTTTTCACTTGTATACAAACATCAGATGCAGAGCACTTGTCCACAAGGAACTGCATCGTGTTTGGCATTTCAAATATGCTCAGATCCCTGGAAGGCAGTGTAATATTTAAGGAGTTGCTTGTATCAATTATGTAATGCCACTTGTGTAACCTCTTGCTTTAATTCCTGTAGTATATTCAACTAAAGTGGGAAAAGCTGCTAAGGACAAATTTTAAAAAATAATGACAGGAAATGCATTCACCCCCTCCTCTTAAATAAAGCTGCCAAGTGTTTGCTTTCTGTCCAACCTTACTCCCTAAGGAAGCCCTCCCTCAGTGTGCCTGACAGCCTGTGAGACCAGCTGCTCTGCTGAGCACTTTGCAACCTCAGAAAGACAGCAGGAGTGTGACGCAGCAGATGCCTGCTGCTTTATCCTCTTTTTCTCTACGCTATCTTCTCTCTCATCTGTGAGCTGTGACATAACCAAAATCCCAAGATCCCAAGCTATAGAAGGGCACAAGCAAAAAAAAAGGCTGCCAAGGCCACCACTGGTGTATCGTTCCCAGCTGCAAAGCGCTCCCTGGCACCCAGTCCCCAGCTCTACAGCATCAAATGTAATAGCTACACCTCACTACTCTCAGTGATCTACTTTCAGTATGCAGTGCGCTATCAAGAAAGTTGATCCTCCTTGCACTAGAATGAGAGAACATAGTTTTGTTAATTTCTCGGTATTAATGACAAAGCTGTTGCACATTTATTTCCAGTAATTTTCCCCTATGGGCTTACAAGCCAGTTTGTAAGAACTACCAACACTAAAGTACATAAAGAAGTGCTCTTAGTGGAAGAATGTTTATGGAGAACAAGTTTTCCATATATAAAGAAATACCATATATTTTTTTTACCCAATGAAAATGTAGTACTTGAGGAAAAACAAACCTTTAGAATTTATTTGTCAATAGATCTCATTAAATATGCTGACATTTGACAGCAACACTAGATAATGCTAAGACTGGTAGAGAGATGGTAAAGAGCAATGAAAAAATTACTTTTTTCTTTAGAATCTGGTTTTACATTCTTTTTTGCTTTCTTAGTGCCACATGTCACCAGTACTTTAATAATAAACGTGAAGAAATGTGTTACATAACTGAAGAAATAATTTAAGGGTGGAGAAGTAGTAATTGTCAAAAACTATACACTATGATTCAATCTCTAATTATCGGCTCTCTTGTCAGAATTACAAGGAGTGCAGATATTTACAAGTTTACATACCAGCTCATCATCTCTGCCTTGGTTCTTACTTGATGATTCAGTGTCCATAGGCGTGTCATTGTGATCTCCCTCTATGTTCTGCTTCTCTATTATGGAAGCATTAGCCACGCTGAAAAGGCCGTGAATATTGACGCGCACTTTAACCTTCACTTTGGAATTGTCGCCATCATGTTGGGGACCAACATTTTGAATAGTGAAACGCCCTTGAAAAAAACAAACATGGTTTTAATTGTTGTTCCAAAAATAGTGAAAGAGGAAAAAAAAAAGAAATAAAATATATTCCTTGAAGGGTGTTAATTTAAATAGCAACTTCATGTAACTTAAATAAACTATTTGAAAACCTCCTACTTAAGTTTTCAATTCTACAGTGTAAGCTGCAGCTAGATAAACTAAAACCTCGTTCCCCAATTACTATCGGTTAACTGATAATTGATAAGATGTTTTTGCTTTATCTGTATTTCATAAAGTCAAGATAACACTTTATTAGCTGTTCGACACCTCTGTTGCCTTCTCTAACCATCACACTAGAGAAATTTCTCTGATTCATCTCGTTTCTTTCATCCATGTAACTCAAACTTTGCCCTGAAAAATAAAATGTTAACAGAGAGAAAAGATGCTATTTGAATTTGGTAACATGGATGCACTACATATGTTGGAGAACGAACAGTGCTTATCAAGGCTTCTGGAAGCAGTGACATTGATACTTTATTTTGCAACTTGCTGGAAGTTTGAGTGTAAATGATGCAGACTGTGCACATGTAAAGGAGAATGTTCTTCCCTACAGATGACAAATTTCTTGCACAGACAGCTGAACAGGTAGCACCAAGTCTACATCCGATTCATAAATCAGTAAATAAAATTGTGATTTAGTTTAAAGACCCTGAGAAGTCCACTAATAACTGAAAGTAAGGTAGTATTAGCTACCAGGAAACTCCCTCATACCATCTCATGCTTTACACTCTACTACAGATGCTAAAGTTCAGGAACGGCCTATCTTGTATGTTCTCAGATTAACAGAAAGAGACATGACAGATATCTGTCTGGATAGATATCTATCATCTAGTGCTCATAGGTCCTTCGATCCGATTTCTTTGAAAAATCCAGGCTGGCGGGCACATAAGATCCTTATCCATTTTATAGAGGTTCAAAGAACCAGACAATAGAGCACTAAACTCTTTGTACCAACTTTTTAAAAAGCATTCAGAAACAGTGAAGACAGACAGAATGAAGAAAGTAAATTTTCTTAGGAACTGCCAAAAGAAGGTGTCGATACTGTTTGATCACTGCATCTAAACCAGGATGACTGTGCTGAGCCTTTCTCAAGAACCTAGGCTTTTCTATAGCCTAGGAAATATGGAAGTAACATATCTTAAAAAAGAGAAGAACCACTTTTCCCATTATCAACAGGAGTTGGGTATGGGGTTTTTATTCACATGTCCTTACCTATTCTGGAATCAGGATAAGGCACTTCATGCGGATGGGTATAGTAAGCTTCCAGGTCAAAAGGCTCTTTCTTGTGAAAAGTAATTACTTTTGAGAATGGAGCAGCATGGTTCTTACTGAAGACTTCACACTCCCTAAAACAGTAAAATATTGAGTAAGGTTAAACCACTGAGCATAACACAATGGATAATCAAAATCAAGGTATGTTCATGATCAGCAGCCATGCTAACCAAGCAGCTAAATAATTTAAGTCAGTTTATGACAAGAGTTGCAGGTTGAAGGTGTGTAGGTCTCAAAGTTGGACTACGCATTCTAACTCACACTTCTCAAAAATTAAGCAACTTCACACCAACATTTTTAAATTAAACTTATTTCCCAGTATTAAGCAGTAATTGGAAATCAAGAGGTACAGTGCAAAACAAGAAAATGAAAACTGTTCTGAGTGGATGACAGCTTCCAAGTCCAAGGCCTGGGTCTTTCCCATAGCTCAACATTTTTCTTTATATACACAAATACACACTTTTTATTAGGCACCATAAAACTTACCCTGTTCCTTCTTCATAAGATGATTTCCATCTTAATGTTACAGAATAAGGAACAACATCTGTGATGGAAAATTCACGCACTTTAAAAGCTGGGGAAAGAATTGCACACTAGAAAACAAAGACCAAAATGTTATTATATCCATGTAGTCAAATAAATAGCAAGTACAATAACTAAAACCCAAGTGCAAAAAGGCTACAATTCATGTAGGTCACATAGAGGTCCTGCTTATCAGAATTTTTAACAGAAACTTCCTATGCTTAGTCGAAAGTTATTTGAACTGAAAGGCTTAACTAAATTAAAGTAATAGTAACAGATGATACTTCCCCAGTGACTGTCAGTAAAGACACCCAACAAAGCTTCCAAATGATTACACAGAACTGAACAGTGCAATTTGGGCCATCATATTTAACAGGTCTCTAACAAGACCATCCTTCTAACATGACAGAGCAGCAAAGTACCGAATGCAGTACATTCAAATGTAACACATCTCTGACATGGTTACTGTCACCAGCTGCTGAAAGAACAAGTAAGACTCTACATCTTGTTTCAGCTATAGTACCTTTTGCTTTGGGTTAGCTGTAGTTCATTAGTACATGATGTTAAAGAAGCAATACCGAAGTTTAATTTCAATAACAATACCTGCAAGGCACAGCCTCTTGCAACAGCTTCATCAGCGTTTAGCGTGGTGCTTATCTCTTTACAGAAAAAGCTAGAGATCTGTTCCTTCACTGCTGGAATTCTAGTAGCCCCACCTACTATTTCTATACTGTAGATATCTTCACGCTGAAGTTCTAGAAGAGAGAGTGCATGGCCTTAAGTTATCACTGAGATATCAAAAAGCTGTCTTTGGACAGCCAAAAAAAAAAGAGTTCTTTTATTATCTAGACACTGTGACAAGCACTGAATATATTCAATGGCTGACAAGATCTTTAAAACCAGATTTGTCATGATGTGTCCTGTTCAAATTCTTTGTCCCTCCTGCAGGCCACAACGTTTTCTAGTTGCATAATCCTGGAAAACGCAGAAGCCAAGCATCAGTAAGGACAGCTGTTCTTTAAAATGCATTGTCCACATGCATCCCCTTTCTGGTCTGCACACGCTCAAGTGTGTGTAACTGGGTTTTCTTTGGCAGCCCTGCACTACTGGACAATACCTCATCCCTCCCAAGCAAGAACAAAATGAAAAGCAAATATACATCATTTTATGTTTGGTTTCATTTTGGTTGCCAAAAAAAGAAAAGCAAAACACTTAAATAAAATACGTAATAAAAGTTAGACTGTGGTGCTTGCAGGGTAGCTTTTTAATTTTGAATTCAAGATATGGGTATAAAGTGATCTCAAACAACTGTCAGTCCTTGAACAGCTCTGCTCAGCAGTTATTCAGGTTCTTCCTGTATTAGCTATCTAGCCGAGTCACAAGAGAAGCAGAATTCTTCCCTTTCTTTTAGTTAAAAGATGCTGGAACTGGGGGTAAAACGCTTTAAAAAAAAAAATTGTTATTTGCACATGCTTCAGATAATTTATTCCAAGAGTATACTGCCAAATTCTCAGGTCAGTGAGGACATGTATGTATCACATATGGAACAGGCTGGCCAAACAGTTGCAGTATAGTTTTTCCCATTGTGGTTTTGGTTTGGTTGTTTTGTGGTTTTAAATAAAATAATCTTTCAGAGCGCCAACCTTTTCCATTACACAGGGTGAATGAGGGTCAATAAACTAAGGTTGCAGAGTGATATGTGCACTAAATGAGGCAGGAATGGGATCATGCATACATGACAAGCATATGAATGGAACTTACATTTAACTTTTCAGTACTTAGCTTTGCAATTCTAATAAATACAAAAATATATTAAAAAGATAATCATTAAAGAGATCTAGGATAACTGGATTACTAGTTACTTTCTTGAACCAAAAGTAGTACCTAAATTAACTCCTACTTACTAGCTTGATCCATGGCTGCTCTTAGAGGAGGTTCCACTCTGGACAGAAGGGCTGCACACAATTGCTCAAACTGAGCTCTGCAGGAACAGGGAGAGCGTTTCACATTACAAGACAGCTTAAAGACCACACTTCACTGCACTTCAGTGAAAATAATGCACAGTACCTGTTCATCTTACTGGAGACATCAAGGTCATTCATGAAGCACTCAATATTGAGTGGAAGGTCAGAAGCATTTGCACTCATAAGCTTCTTTAGCTTTTCACATTCCTGATACAATCGTAGCAGCGCTCGGGGATTCTCTTTTACATTCAGTTTGTATTTCGTCCTAAATTCTTCAGAGAAGTAGTCTACCAAAGCCTCATCAAAATTCCTACCACCTACAAAAGGGTCAAAGGTAGTAGCCAAGACCTGCACAGAAGTGAAAGAATAAAGATTAAAAATTATTAGACAATGTTTGTTTAAATATAGGGATAGCTTTCATACAGACACTAGTTTTGTAAGTTAACACCTTTAAAAACAGGTTTGATATGGGAAAATTCTTTGTGGTTTTCTCACCATCTTCTATGCAGTTGCTAGATACAACTTAAAAAGATCACTCGCCAATTCTTTAGTTTCTGCTCTCCCTAAATAAAATACTATCACACCTACCACGCTGCTTTCTACCACGCTGCAGCCCCTACTCAGTTTACTAGCTCACTAAAGAAAAGGCAGACGAGGATAGCTATTTTGTCATGCTATTATTACTAGTTCTGTGTCATTTGCTCAAAACAGAAAAACTATCATCTTCCATATGACTTCAGATGGCTACGTTTTGCTACCAAAGACAAATTTACAAAAACATTCAGCCATCAGTAGCAGACAGACAAAAATCTCCAAACCAGAAAGTGAAGACTGTTCAGTTTTACTTCACGGCCTGTTGAATTTAGATTTTGAACAGTCATGGATGGCAGGGGGAGGAAAAAAAAAAAAAAAATCATAGAGCAATTCAGGGAGTTCAACAATTTCCCATAGATAAGTCAGTTGCACAACTACAATGCTTACAAGACTACCAGAATATGCAAATATTTCAGTGATATAAAATGGCACAAAAACTGTGCAGTATGCTTCATTGTCAAGCACTTTTCAAAACATGCTCTGGGATACTTCATTTCCGCATTTTATAAAAACTGATTTGCTGGAATAGCCAGAAAAATAACACGAAGTTTTTGCATTCAGCATTTCAAAAATATTTTCTATAGACATTTATTTCATTAAAAAAATCTTCCCACAGAACAGTATTTTGAGTATTGTTCAATTAACTACTTCAGGAATGTGGGATTTTACTGTATGACTGAAAAGATTACCTTCAGTTTTCCCTTGTTAAAAGCACAGATTGAGACCTGATATGCAGAATGCCCCATATCTACAAAGACCACATTTCTTGGTTTCTCTTCCAAGGCCGGCAGATCTTGCTTGTATATTCCATAGGCTAGTGCAACTGAAAAACACCAACCCACAGAAGTTAAGGGAAAGCTGTATGCAACTGTCGAGCATGCACTAAAAGCACTACCAAAAGACAGACACTACTCGTGTTTACTCTTTCTAAACACCGCCATTACTCAGCTCAAATACAACATAAGGGTATAAAGGGTCACAAGTTTTAGACCATTATGAGTTGCCACGTTCTTTATTTTCATTCCTTACCGTATGATTTATAGTTTTACTAGTAAATTACCTCATGTTCATTCACATAATTGACACTTAAGTATTCTGTATAACTTAACATCTCTTTTCAACAAAAACTGCATGCTGTGCACCTTCAAAGTGCTAACAAAGTCAGCAGCATATGTGCCATCATAAATTGAAATTTTTAGATCCAGGATTTATCAGATGGGTTATTTTTGCTTCTGTTTAAGAATTATTGTTCATATATAAAGCAGCTCATCACAAAGAAAGTTAACATGTTGAAAACACGTTTTTCACTGTCAAGGGAGGAAACAGATGTCAAGTGAAGGTTTAACACTACTAAAGCAAGACCTTGTATTTCAGTTCTGCTTGTAGCCAAATTAACATTGTAATTTGTGAAATTGCACAGATCAAGTCTCATGCCTACACCTCTCCTTTCAAATGCCTTACTTTCAGTAAATTTTCAGCTCAGCTTTGCAAAATTCAAGTATGCTCAAGAGATAAAACATGTTTTAGAAGACTAGTTTATAGGAATCTAAGATTTCAACACCAGCACTCATTTGGAAAGTTGGTTGAGACCTTCTAAAAGCAAAGAGAATTTAAATCAAGAAAAAAAAAAAGTTACTGGTTAAAACGACTCCAACTTTGGTTCCCATGAAGGGTAACGTATTTCTATACTCTACCCTAGAATTCACCAAAGCCAGAGGAGGGCAGTAAACAAATTATTTTATAGAAACAACAGTTGTGCCAATGCTACAACTGACAGGATTGCCACAAGTTTAAACTGTCATTATCCCACACACTTATGCTTGACTTGGTCTGGATATTTTGAAAAGTCACACAGTTCAAGTTGTTTCTAAATATGACCAGCAAGTCTGCTTTCAGAAAAAGGTCTATAAAAACGCAGTTTGTGTAGAAGCAGCTTTTAAAGCATACATATTAAGTAGTTAAAAATGAAAAATATTTGGATTACACATTTTAAAGTTTCTCTTCAACGTATTTCACTTCAAATAAATATTAGCTTATGACAAAAAGGTTTTTCTCTAATACTGCCATGAGATTTATTTTTACTCCAGCACACCCATCTTCCAGTAAGGTGGAAAGAAAATTAGAAAACCCCACTACACACCTATGTTAACTAAGGTTATTTACTGTAATCTTTCAGACAGATGCAGGTTACATCTGATAATACTGTTCTACACTATTACTTAATACAACAATTGAGAATTTAGGTCAGGTGCACACCCCAGCTGGATCATTAAGAGACTGTGAAGCTAGCTCAGGCCTTTCTGATACAGCTGCCGTAGCTCCATGGTACAGCAGATACAGGACAAGCACAGATACCAGCTTTATTTCAGAAGCAGAGCAGCTACCTTCAAGTAGCACTGCATTCAAGTTAGTAAACCCAAACTCTCATTATGTCTCCTAAGTGCTGAACACCACCCCACCAAAACAGCTGCTGTGCTTCCAGTTTCCAAGCTGGATTGGGCAGTACTGGCCTGGATAGCTTTTTCCCCGAGCTCCCAGTTGTGTAACAGGAGTATGTCATCAGCCTCACGGCTTCAATAGCTTGAATGGGTAGGGGAAACAAAAAAAAAAAAAAAGGGAAAAAAAAAAAGCTTTGCTGCCCTTTACCTGCTGTAGTTTCATTCATCAGCTTCAGACAATTTAATCCTGCGATCTGTGCAGCTGCCATTACAGACCTTCTCTCAGCATCAGTGAAGAAACTGGGTACCTGTTTCCAAAAAATAATTACAGAGGATATTATGAAATATGGACTTTTTAATTTTAAAAAGTCAGACTTACCCATTAAGCAACCCTATAAATTTCAATACCAGAAGAAACTGTTATAAGCTAACCTCAGATTAATAAGGCAGTCTGAATAAAACAGCTAGGTAATTCTTCACTTCAGTGCATATTTTAATTCCAGTTTCAAAATATGAAAAAAATGAAGGGACATCCAGAGTTATTTTAAACAAAGTAGATTTAAGCACCAAAAAAACCCTGAAAACATTTTGTCAGATTCTTCTGATGAGTCTTTGATCTTAAAATCGTTACCAGTTTCTGAAAACATTTGTGCAGCACAAAGTCAACACAATAAATACTCATACATAGCCCTAAAGTAAGTTACTGCAGAAGCACTACAGTGGTGCTGGAGCTAAACTTAGTGCTGAACTAAACTTTGTGTTCCAACTGAGTCTGTATCCATTTTTCAGTTATCACCTCTACCCCAGTGCCAGCTTACAGTGCGCTACAATACTCAGTTCCACCAAAAACAGCTAAAGCACAATCAGAGCCCATTTAGAAACTGGCTGCAATCAGTTGCCGTATCTTCAACTTCAGCCAAGCTTAAGACATAAAACCACATTCGTAGTGTATTTCGTTAGCTACCATTGTGGTGTATTACCAAGGATCCTTGTTTGTGTGGGAGATACTCTCTCTAAGTGTCTTTGTATACCGTAAGGAAGCAAGGAAAAAGATCAAAGCAGATTTCCAACAGCTGAAGTATACAACTTTCCAGTTCCCATGTCTGTCTGACAGAGAGGGGGTAACCCCAATACTTCATGCCCAGACTTCTCACCAGAGCAAGAACAGAAGTGAAGCAGTAAACAAAGACAATGTGAAAAGCAGACATTTAAGACTTCGTATCAGGAACAAAACCTCTTGTCTTCAAGCTCCCCCCTACTCCCCTGCTGTGGGTGAAGATGCTAGCTAAAAAAAAAAAACCCCAACACAAGTAAACCAGCCAAATAAAAAGACCTTCGCAAACAAATGCAGGTAGTTCGGGCTTCTCAAATTGCCAATATGACCCTCAGAGCCATAAAGTTCAGGCAACTCTCAACTACACTACAACCCAACAGCGTTCAACTATGTAACAACAAAGAAATTCAACATGAATTTGGGAAGGTTCTTTGGAACTGAGGAAGATATGGGAACAGACCTATGTGTAAGCATTTATAACAGGAACTACAGTAATCACAATTACTATACATAGCACTTGAAATTTGCCAGTCTGGATCAGCTTTAGTAGTATGTTCTTTCTGAAAACACACTCTTGATTTACGAAATTTTCCATCTTCTCACACATGATTACAAAAGTATTCCCATTTGGAAAAACCTACAACAAAGGCCCATTTTTTGGGGGGATGCGATTTCTATCCACTACTTATATCTCTTACCATTGCACTGTGGCATAAATGGTGCTAGCTCACATAAAGTTATCTATAGAAAGAATTGCAATAAATATATTGCAACTTACTGAAATCACGCAGTCTGCTACTGGTTTCTTCAAAGCACTTTCTGAAGTCTCTTTAAGTTTGGCCAATAACATTCCTGTGATCTGTTCAATTGCAAACAGTCTCTCTTCATCTAGGTATCTCACCTGAAACAGAGAATTGCAATTCTGTAATAAATCATCACAAGTTTTCTGTAAGATGTGCACCTTCAACATTTGTTGTAATTTTGAGCAATGAGACCCAAGTTTAACACCAGACTCTGGACACAAGTAACTCTCCATATCATATGCTACGGATTTGTGCTACCTACAACAAATCGTCATGGTTCAGTTTACCTGAAAATTGTTTTGTGGGAAATCTTAACACCTGCATTATTGCAAAGGGCTATTCACAAAGCCACACTACTTCTGTTGTTTGTTTGGGTTTTTTTTTAATTTAAAAAAAATCATAAAATGCATGATGAACATAGAATCACATCTGTCCTAACATGAGCTAAAACCAAGAGTTTTGGAGAAAACCCAAGGAACATTTGCTTCCTGCAAGGGTCACTCAAACACATAAGGCAGGGAAGGGGCAAACGAGGCAATTTTAACAGTCCTGCCCTGCCTGGGAAACACATCTGAGTCTTCAGCCTTCATGCGAGGTTCTACATCCTGAATTCCTGACAGGCTGCCGTCTCTCTAGCAAACACTCCTGTGCAGGGAAACCCAGAAAGATGAGCAGCAGCTATATTTACGTGGGCAATTAGTATGACATGGACAGGTATACAGAACAAAAGAAACTCACTTTGGTATAAAGTCATGCCGGAAAGCAACCCAAAGTGCACTAAGTGAGGATGATTGGGAGATTTGCTTCAGAAATGCACTCCTGATCCAAATTAAAATGCTAAAAGAAAGACACGTTCAGAGACTGAAGCCAGAAAGCCTGAACTTTGAGAAGAGTTTCCAGCCATTTACTTTGGAAGGAAATTAAAAATAGCTTGTTCAGATTACATCTTCAGAGCATTATCTTGTTTCCCTGAAACTTGGTCTCTGCATGTCTGTAAGACCTAAACTCAGATGAGACTAACAATCACACATTGTAATTAGATGTATTTGAAGGTAAATCTAGTAAGGTAAGGTGAAAAGCTACTACTGTGACTATAGAAAGCTAGTCCAATTGATGAGAAACCTCAACAGATGTCTCTGACAAAGTACAGTACTTGAGTAGATGTTACTGCAGGGAATAAAGCGTTCTTCATCTCTTGGTAACAGCAGATTTATTACAGTGAGTTTTAATGAAGGTGAATGAAACAAGGTTAACCTTTTTTGGGGTGAGAGCTATTAATATTTTATAGCACATCTGTATGGGAGACACTGCAATACCTTTTTTACACTACTTTATTACTGGAAGACATGAGTATGTCATAAAGAGCGAGTACTCACCATCTTCCTGAACATTTAAAGAAGTGAATGAGTTACAAGGAGAAATGAGAAACATCGCAAAGCTATGATAAGGCAGGCTCTTCGAAAAATAAAAGGTCTTACTGTACCTGTTACCACCTGACATTTCTTTTCAAAATGAATAGGAATATATTTAGAGTTTTCTTAAGGAAAATATAAGTCAGTTTAAGGATGAAGTTAAGTGACAAAGGTCCTAAGTGCTCATCTCTACCCTTAGAGATATTCTGCACAAAGCTCTAACTCACCTTTACTCCTATGGAGCCATTCGGCATCTTCTGAAGTTCATAGGGAAGTTTGGCCCTTTCAGCTTGTATGTAAGGATCTTCAAAAGCTCTTCCATGCAGTTTTTTGAAACCATGTACTGTATTTTTTACATTTGTGACAATCTGTAGAAAAAATAGTTTATTTTTAATTACTCAAGACATACAGACTGTAGAAGACCATCCACAAAGGAACTCTTGTTATGTTGGGCTTAATGCACATACTGAAGACTCGTGTCAAGCCCCACACATTTACTGGAAAGCAAAAGGGTGGGGGGAGAGAAGGAAGCAACTGTTTTTTAATCTATCGTCTCCATTAAAAAAATTTCAAATTTACTTCCCTCTTTAATATCCATTAGCTTGCCGCCATCTGATACAGTACACAATATTTGAGATCATATTACATATTGTTGCAATGCCTGCCTGCAGGAACAAATGAAATCGTTACCTGCCTTAACCTTAAATGAAGCTTCAACAAATTAACCTATTTCACTTCCTTTAAAGTTCTCCCCTGATTCAGATCCCATCTGGACATAAAGCCTCCCCACACCTATTCCCTCATCAGTGTTTCAACCCAATTACTTTAAGGACAGACTTTTAAGTAAAGAAAGGACCCAAACAAACAAATCCCAACAAACACAATATTTAAGCTATCAAAAGAAATTACTCCAGGGTGATCTTCTCCAAGTTAAACTAGTCTAGTTTACCAGTCTAAATAGCAAACTTTGTAGCTGGGAAGAGTACTGACAGGACACCTTCTCACCAGCGAAGTTCAGGGGTTGAGCTCAGATAAAAAGTATGAAGTTTCTCAGAATGCAAGTGATACAGCCTCTGCATACGCTGACTGCTCATGGTACTACTGGTGGGCTCTGTTCCCTTTATATCCGCCAGGCAAATTCCCAGTTACCTACACTCCACACTAAGGGGAAGGAATTCTCATGTGATGCATGGATGCCAAGAAATCTATTTTGAATTTGTAGATACACTGGCTATTATGAATTTTTACATATTTTCCTTCCAAAGGAAGGTTATTTTCCTTCCAAAGGAAGGTTGTTTTCCTAGGTTGCAAGTGAATTTCCAGAGGATTAGAGAAAATTTACTTCTGTTCAAAGTTCCAAATTTAGACAGTAAATTACTAAGATGCATTCATTTCACGTTATAAGCAACAACCAGTATCTATAACAAACTTCCATTGTTCAACTTCAGTTTCAGCTCTTCTAAAACATAAGCACAGTATTCCTCCCCACCCCCAATGGAGATTTAATTATGAACTCTGTTCTTGCTGTCATGAATAAGCAAGAAAAAAAGTCTTTTACTGAGAAAGAAACAAGGTTTTCTGTTTCTTCCCATTTTTTACTCTGAATGACAAAACGACGCAGAAATACGTTTCAATTTTAATACAGGGAATATACTGTTGAAGCAGTAACTATTACTGTGAAATGTACAGTTATTGTAGAAAATTTACTTTAAAGCAGAAAAACATCGAGTTTATTCATTCCTTTTCTTCCCACAGGTCAACAGGAGACAAGTCAGGTAAGTAATACCAAAGTTTTTCATCCATTTACCTGGCTCTTTGCTGCATTCCCAATGGCTCGGGTCTTGGGTCCTAAAGATATACATGCTCTAAGTAAAAACAGAAAAAAAAAAAAAAAATTGAGCTTTAAAAGAAAACATCATAAAATATTTCCATGGTACTTTAAAACACTCACAAAAATTAAAGTAGCAGAATATGGATGTGGTATTTAACAGTATTATTGCATGCAGCACCAGAACTCGCAGTGGAATTTTAGTTATTTTGTTCTTTGCAAATTAGTTTAGAAACTGCAAGCAACCACAATTGTTTTCATTATAATTGCATTTAAGGAATTCTTTAAAAGCTTATGTGTTCTACAGATCTTATCATGAAGGTAAGGAATTAAATAGCTGCTTTTGGGTCACAGCTTATAACCAAAGAAGCCTGTGATATTTAATTTAAACACCTGAACTTTACCAGTCAGGTTTTCTTGACTCAACAACCCTGAAGTCTGACAGTACCACATTCACACTGTAAGAGCCATTAGCAACAGTAATCATAAGACAACAATAAAAAACCCCACCTAAGCCCAAGGTAGCTGAGCAGCTGAGTTCTACAAACTGTTGAGCACTTCCCATGACGGAGGACTACCAGGTACACACGGCAAACAGGCAAAAGGGGAGATGCCTGGGAACAATCCCTAGCCACCAAGGGCTTGGGAAGCTCTAGAGTAGTCCATGGTCCCTTGCAGCTTGCTTCTTCTCAGGGTTCCAGTGAGCACCCCTCTCAGCCTCGCCGCTGGCTCTAGCAAAGGCTGCGCCAGGTCCCCAGCCACCACCTGGCCACCTCACTACTGCCTTTGGAAACTTCTTTTTTTTGGAAGTTACTATTGCCACACCTTTGCTTTACAGATTTGAAATAGAACTCTTTCCCCAAAAGGGAACTGATCATCTGGCTAAAGCCATTCAGTAGTAAATAACAGATACAACATGGATTTCATATGGTTCAAATTTAATTGTTTAATGAATGCATGAAGGTCACCATAGTAGATCGCTTCCTGCCTCCTCTCCATCATCACCACAATGAGGGCACTGTATGTAATATGACAGTATTATCTAGCAACCTCTTCTGCTGTAACATCACACTGAACACGCAAAACCTCCAGATTTAACTGCTGCAAACAGACAATGCATTGCCCTACATTTTCAAATATGCAGTTCAGCTTCCGCAAATGGCTTTTACAATTTTTAATGTCGTTTAACCCTACAGTTCCCAATTATACTTTGTGATAATTAAGAAAAGTCAGATAAAAGAGCAATTTAGAAAGGGTGCAAATGGTTTACGAGTTAGTTATTTTATGGATAATAACATGCTAACGCTATTACACCACACCTCTTCAGTGTGGGAATTTGCGTCTGTTGACAGAGAGCATTGCTTGCAAATACCCCTATGCAGAGCATGAAGCATCAAGTCAGTAGCTACTTAGCCCACCAGGACTCCTGCCATGGTTGGCTTCAGTTACTCAGTTCCAGCACAAGGGGATGGATGTTTTCTCCCTCCCTCAGCTGGGAAGCAGAGCTGTCAAAAAATGGAACGTGCTCTCTTTGGCTCCAAACACTTCAGCTGTATCCAAGGCAGCCCTTTAGGAAGCACATCCACCACGAGGATGCAAGCGCGACAACTGAACCGTCTCCCCCACCAGCACCCTCAGCCTGCTCTGAAGTCAGCTTTTCAGCAGTGCACAGGCTTTTCTAAAGGTGGTGACTCCCTTCACCAGAAGGACATATCAATCCTCTCCCTGCATTGTTTTGAAGAAGATGCTACCTCATCATTTTAATTACAGTCTGTGATTACGCCAATTACGCACAGTCTGAAAAAAGTTACTAAAAATTTATGAGCTATCAACAATCAACTGTTTTTCCACAAAACCACAGTGGTGAGGCACAGCGCTTGAAAGGGCCATTTGTCACAAGTTTAACAGGCCCGGTGCGCTAGCAACGCATACAACAGACTTGCGGGAGCTCCCAGTTCAGAAAAAGCCAAGTGTCAGTTCTAACATCCAAAGAGAAGTTAAGGCCAAGAGCCTTAAAAAGTACAAGTTCTACTGAAATGGATGGCTTCGTGGCAGAATCTTTTTCCTTTCTTTCTAAAATACTTGTGCTAAAGCTTCGAAGATGACACACATTTTACAAACGCTAACAATCCCATGCCTTAGATTACAGGATGTAGGTTTTAGGCAAACAATAAAGGATCACATGCGTGTTTTAACAACTGCCGCACTGGATTTATGACTTAAGAGTGCTGTATTAAATTGTGATACTACATATCTTCTACAAGTCTACACTACTTTTGTCTGTAGCACTGAAGTATGCTTACACGATGGCTGTACTGCTCGCAGCAGTGCTGCACAGATAGCTGAACCAGCTCTGAAACTGGAAGCTGGCTGCGCTAATTAGCCTTGCCCAGAAAGAGCAATTAGCCCTGTAGAGCACAGCCAGGACTGTCCTATCTTTAGGACCTAACCCAGTATCTTTACGTGGCTTAGGAACACCACCTTGCTCCTGAAAGCGTACTAGCTTGTCCAGAGCTAGTTCACGTATTTTTATACCTCATTATACAGGCACAACAAACATTAACGCTTTGCATTTCTGGGATCAAGTCCTAAGTATATGGGACATATCCAATCCACGTTAACTATTAGCTAACTTCAAGTATCTAAATGACATAAGCATCTCTATAGGAACAGATAAATAAAGAGTTCATTTACTGTGTTGCTATGTGTAATAAGCAGAAAAGTTTTGACGATGTAAGAGTTAGGTCTGCCTACATGACTCAAATCCTGTTTGAAGTAAGGTTTAGTTACTATGATAAACTTCCATAACAGTAACAAACCTGTTGTATTTCTATTTACTTTTTTGGTTTACCTCAAGACAATAGCATTAGGAAGGAGGTTCCTCACTTTCTCCTGTATTACATTTTGGAGAAAGAGAAGAAAAAAGCCAGGAAAAATGTCACTTTAAGCGAGATAACTACTGCCTTTAAGTATCTGTGCACTCCAGACGCTATCTATCTTACTAACTGTACTTTGAACTCCTTTCATCATCACTTCGTAAATGTCTTGAAAGTACAGTTACTCAGACATTAATGTGAAAAATGTTAAATGCAGGGAAACCTATGCGAAGCCTGCCTGCAAAGAACGCACTCCAAGAACAGCTAAGAACTGGAAGCGCTCTTCTTCATAGGGGGAAGGAAACTGCAGCTGCCTGAGGATTCTCTGGGCAACAATTTCAGGGGTTCCTTGCACACAATTGGAACGGTCCCAGGATTTCAGTTCTCATAAAACGCGCACAAGGATAATGCCTTCCTGAGAGTTAATGTGAGAAGTGTATTTTTCTAGGCAGTAAAAAGAATTTTAAAGAGTATTCCCATTAATACAGACGGGATGCATTTTGGCGCTCAACTTCTCGTACTTTTAAAAAAACTTTTTAGAAAGCAAAACAAAACCTACGTTTCTCAGAGACGAAAAAGACAGCAAAGCTGAAGTTGCTATGGCCTCACATCGCAGAAAGAGCTTTCTGCTGTTGGCTACAAATGCCTTTTATAAAAGGAAGCACCATTCAGAACCCGATTTTTATGAGTATTACAGGAATTCCTGCGTCCTCCTTGGAAATTACGCACAGATGGAGCTCTAAAAATCCTAGACGTATCCCATAGAAACAGAAGAGAACAATCTCCACCTACTCTTGCGTATCCCATCATCACGGACGTTGCCCACTACCCCCCCCTTTCTTGCAAGACCTCGGTATTCCAGGGCCAGCAGATACAAGTGAGAACAGGTTTAAGAGGAGAGAACTCACCGCGCCACTTCCCTGTTCCCCTGGTGAATCAACCTCCTCCTCCTCCTCCTCCCCGCTCTCCATCACAAAATTGTTAATGAAAACGCTTCAAGCCCTGGCAAGCGTTCCCGAGTTGGGGAAACACACGCGCTTACCCGAGAGCTGTGCTACGCCGAGCGAAAGTGTTACAAGGACAGAAAAAACCCCGCTGTGTCTCCGGGGGCGTGCGGCGCATCCCGCCCGGCGCGGTATCTCAAGGACACGGCACTCGGCAGCCACCGGCAGCGAGCGTTTCTCGGAGAGCCGCCGGCCCTACGCCCCGCGTCACCCAGAGCGGGGCACCCGCCCGGCAGCACCGGCCGCGCACGGCTGCCCGGCCACCGCCGCACCCCGCTCCTCTCCCGCCGGGAAAGCGGCCGGCGCCGGGCCGGGGCCTTCGAGCCGCGGGGAGGACAAGGCCCGACGGGGACACCCGCGGCTCCGCCCGGCCGCCTCGGGGAACCCACCGCGCCGGGCGGAGGAGGGAAAGGGGGCGGCCGGGCCGGCCGGTGCGGCGACCGGGGGGTCCGAGCGGCCCGGGAGCGCCGGTACTCACGGGGTGCAGCGGTCGCTGTACTCGTTGGCGATCGTCTCGATGCCGCCGCTCCGCGCCACGCCGATGTAGCAGTTGAGGAAGCCGAGGTCAATGCCAACCACCGACATGGCCGCGCCCGCCGCTGCTTCCCGCTCCCCGCCGCTCCTCTGCGACTACGGCGGCAGCGGCGACCGTCTGGGCTGCGGGACCCGGCTCCTCGCCCGCCTCTCCCCCACTGCGGAGCGCCGGCCACCAACCGGCAGTTGCTCTCCTCCGCGCAGGCGCGCTGCGCCGGCCGGCGGGGAACCGGCCAGGCGCCGGCTACGGCTTCGGCACTTTCCGGAAGGGCTCGGGCCGCGCCGGCTGCCGGCGCCGGGCGTTCGAGAAAGATCTGGAAAGGGCGGGAGCAGGCGCTCTCCGGAGCGGCGGCCGCGTCAGCGCTGCGGCGGGCACGCCCACGCCCTCCTTAAAGGGGCCGCCCGCCCGTTCCATGTGAAAGCCGGTTGCAACACCGCGTGATTTAACGTGGTCCTAACAACCTCGCGCAATTACTGCCGGGCGGCGGTCAGGCCCCTTGATACGATCGGCCTGGGCGGGTGTGCGTCAGCCGCAGGAGCGGGGCCGGCCCTGGGCCAGGGGTCCCAGCCCCGCTGGCCCAGGGGCTCGCCTTCCTGAGGAGATGGGGCTGGGGCGGCCTGCGCAGCCCCCGGACCCCCCTCTGTGGGAAGGCCACGTCGGGCGTCGAAAATGAAACCCAGGCGCTGGTGCCCGAAGCGGTGGCAGGGATGGCTGCCAGTGCCAGGGACGGGCAGAGACTTGGGACCTTCAAGGCCTGTCTTCCTCCCTCCCACTGCCAGTGGCTACGGAAGAGCCGTCCCCAGTTTGTGCCTACGTATTCCCAGAAGCACCTGCATCTTAGTCGGTTCTCTCTCCTCGAAGAAAAAATTATGGAAACCCGAGTATCTCCACTGCCATTACCCCGTTTTTTACGGGTGTCATTTTAAGTATGGAGGACTGAAACTCCACAGAACTTACCTACAGGCTGGAAAAGCTCCATAAGTATTTATTTGCTTCTAAAAATGACATCTCGGTTTCACATCTCGGTTTCACACGGCAACGTGACATCTTTCTGACACAGCGTGCAATGCTGCGCTGCGCCGTTTTGGAGAGACTAAAAATAAGCGCTAAAGTACTAAACTAGATTTGCATCCCTGTCAAGAGTTTTGATTCTCTCTCCATTTGTTACCGGTTCAATGGCCTACTTCACAACTGGAATTTTCCTAGTGAAGAAGACAGATGCCTTTTCCCTCTAAAAGCTCCTGAAGCAAGAAAAGCCACTGTTAGAGTTATTTGTCACGCAACTACTATTTGTTAGTCCAAGCAATTAACCACCTCGTTTTCCTTGCTAGTATTAGTATCAGAAAGGCAAACCGGGTCCAGTCCCAGCTGCAGCTGCCAGGGAGGCAAATCCCAACTGACGTTTCTGCTTTGCTGTTTCAATCCCTGTTACAAAACCAGTTCTCGGTGATTCAAGGTATTGCAGCATCCTGCTTCTGCAGCACCACCTGAGGCTAACTCCTGACTGAAAGGAAACCTCGGGCCAAGAGATGAGATGCAAATACTCTTGTGCAGCTATGCAACATTACTGAGCCAGGCCGAGAAGAAGTTGTGCAACCTTGCAGCAGGGGGACAAGCCGTCGCAGCAGAAGCGCTGGCATGTCTCGCATCTCAGCAGGATAAATCAGCCGGCACGCAGCTTCGTGCTGCCACTGCAGTGTTGTTTCTGGCAGCCAAGCCAGCTGGTTTCAACTTCAGTCAGGAACGCAGATGTGTGTAGACATTCACGATGGCGACAAGAAAAGAGCCAATGGACTTTTTATTTGCGTTGTCAAGAGTAAGCCTGTTACAAGTTGGAGATGAGATCGTAAGCAGGATAAGCCAAACTCTTAAAGTATTTCATAAAAGTCTTGTTTGCGTGCTTCACTGTCACACTGATTGCCCAGTCTGCGAGCATGAACAAAATTCACTCAAGTCAGATTAGCCACAAACGTGCCTGAGCATATCCCCCTCACACCCCGCCCCTGTCATCTACCGCCACTGTAGCAATCTTGGAATTGGTGTTGTCCGAGTCTTTCCAATTCTTTGCCTGTGGATCACATCTGATTTTTTAGCAGCTAAAAAAATAGTTGTACTGACTCAAGGAGCTAAGGGTTTTGTGTGAAACGTAATGGTTGTGGAGAAGTGTCAGGAACACTGCTAGCCTTAATTTCTTTGAAACCAAGCATTTAAATAAAGGCCTGCTAAATGCTTCCCCGAGTCCCTAAGTTACCCATATTCCACAAGGTTTTGTTTCTTTTCCCTTTCCCTATTGAAAATCATTACCTCAAATAAAAGCGTCTCCTCTTTTACGTACACTGTAAGATTTATCCTCAATACTGAGAAGAATCCTCAGCCGTTTAAAATTTCCTCAAGAAATAATAAATGTTCTAAGTCTCTAGTGCTTGGGTCTCCGCATTTTTGGGCTATGTTTTGGCTTAAAATGCTGCCAGCCAGCCTACAGTCTTCTCAATGCTGTTTGAGGGATGGGACAGAGAGAAAAGTGAATTGCTGTCTTTCTTAATGACAATTAAAAAAAAAAAAAGTCAACTCCTTTGTTGTCTTAACTTGTGCTTTGAAATACCATGAAAACACATCAAGAGGCTAGAAAGACGTTTTCTTTTTACTGTGGTTCATGTAGAAGCTGTAGCAGGCTGATAGGTACATATACTTACAATGGGCTCTGCTGACAGGCTAGGGAAACTGCTCTTACCAAAATATATTCAAGTACGTCCTGTAATTTAAAATTCAAAATGTGTAACATTTAGTATGACTAAAACTGAAACGTTGAGAATCTTAAAAAAGAGGCAAGTATTTTCTTGGATTCATTTCTTGAATGAAATGGAAACAGTGCTCTCTAGTTCCCTGAAAACAAATTAATTTAGTACATGCTTAGTCACAAAAACATCCAAATAATTTCTTAAAAGTACTGTTTGTATAACATTTCAACTAAAAATATGCTATGCAAACAATGAGAATTCTATCATGAACACTGTACAAGCAAAATAGATGTTCACTCACTATTTTAATCAGATCCCGAACTCTCCAAAACATCGAGATTAAAAATGTCCTTAATTTTGTGATAAAGAACAAGCACTAAGGCTCCTCCTGTTCCACGAAGGGTGTTGAAGAATGGCCCAAGGAAGAAAGCATTAAGCTCCTCTCACTCGTATATTTTCATAAAGCAGTCAACGGGCCCTTTATATTGATGTTCAGTCTCCCTGCTCTGCACACAAGTAATAAGGACAAATCATTATGGCACTGCACTGAGAAAGAAACTTAGTTGCCCAGCAAAATTTATCTTTCTTTAGTAAAGAACACTAAGGAACTTTTTCCTAATGCTTCACTTACTGCAGAGGAGTGATCTTTTAACTAATAAATATTTATCTGATGTAATGCTCTTTTAGCTGGTTCCAATAGCTAAATTTAGAAAGGCAGTGATCCTTCTTCTGATGCTTCTTCTAAGCTTTACTGGGCAAGTAGAAGGCTTAGGCATTAAATGAGGTCACTCCAGTCCTAAGGGTGCTCTGAATTGTTTCGATGCTATTAAAACTTCCACAGCTCGTTTCTTTTTTCCTTCTTTAGTACCACTGAAACATTTTTATACCAAGTAGATTTCAGTTCATTAGTAATCAATAGAGTCCTCTAAAAAACGTTAAGGTCTTGACTAGCACGATAATGTACAAACACAGGAGGGCTAAGAAGGAGCGCAGTCCAGTCTTCATCTAGCCCACCTTGTTTCTGAGCATTAATTGGCTAGAAAAATGAAAACAAAGCAAAAAGGGGATTTGTTAGTTAGAGACCTCAGCACCATGTTCACTAAAACCTGCTTCAAGTGCTTACAGGTGAAGGAAGTAAAGGATGACAAGCAGTGAATGTTCGCATGCACGCGTACAACCGTTTCTGTACAAGTCAGAGCTGAAGTACTGAACTCTCCCATCAGCTTTTTCCAAGTGCAGTATGGCTGAAAATCATGCCAACTCCTTTAAGTTTTGAAAATTTCACCAGCGGAGTAGAGGCAGCCCAGAGGAACGTTGTGTAGCCGTTCTCTGCGCAGCAGAGCACTTGGGAAATACTCTTGCCCACTGTGGAACTCAGCATAATGACGACAGCAAATCTCTCAGATACTCGTGAGTAACACCACAGCTCTGACAAAGCTGTTTTCTGTAGATACGCTTGGTGAACTGTCAAACAATTCCTGTTTTGGAACTGCAGTCTCTTCAGGATTTGAGGACTGTATGAAGAACTGACACTGGTTTTTGTCTTCACTAGCAAAAAATAAGTACACTTTCTTTGGAGAGATTAATCCAAAATCCTTATCTTTATGTGAAATTCTACTGGAAGGAAGACACTAGGTTTTTTACCGAATGTTGAAGATTTGACTTAAATTAGCTACATCTTAAGTCAAATCCACCTGCAATATCAAGGTAAGGTTCTAGCCTCTCTATAATGGCAGAAAGATAATCTTGCCTACTTTAGGCCTTTGTGATATACTCTGCAGCTAGCAAAGTGACGTTTGAATTTCCTGATGAAGACAGTGTTAGATTTTTGTTACATCTTCTGTTAGGAATCAAGGTATGAGATCCCTATAGTTTTCCTGACCATAATAAACACAGGAGATACATCTATGATAAATAATTCACATAAATGAATATAAATAAGCATAGTAACATAGCTAAAAAGCATTTAAAATATTTTGGTTTGACTCTACATGCATATATGCAAATGAAAGGATATTTGGTAATGGTTATTACTGCTTAGCTGACAGAAATCAACTTTGCTGAAAGCAGTAACTGTACTGTGCTCATTATTTCAGAAAGTAATTCCATCTGGCAAATATTAAAAGGTGCTATATTTAATTCAGGGCTTCCTCTTGGATCAGAATAAGCATCATGATAAGAAATTGATTAAAGTCATACTAATCAGCTTTATTTGTACCTGAAGCTTCAAAACTACATGAATGAAATAAGGACACCACATGAAATATATTTGTACATCCACAACAGATATACACCCCCTCGTTCTCATCCTCGTTTTGTGCTAGTAAACCCATTACCTTATTTCATATGATTATAATTTATGTTTTTCATAATCTTGATACTATTCTCTATCCTAGTGGTAAATTAATGACCAGAAATACAGGCAATTTTTTGCTAAAGCCTCAGAAGCACAGTACTTACGAATAGACAGCATTAACTGTAGGCCTACTGCTGATTAAGCAGATAAAGCAGAATCTGAAGACAGAGAAATCATATTTAGTCTGAAAGGAAGAAGTCGGTAGTGCTAATGGCGTTTGCCTGCTGTAAGCTTCAAGGATTTCCATTATTTAGGACAGATTGCCAGAGGTATGCAGGCATTACGTTAGAATCTAAGTATCTCCTAGGATTTTTTGAAAGCACCTAAGCAAGTTTTATGCCAACATTTCTGGAATACCAAGAGTAAAGAAGATACTCCTGAAACAAAACCTAGAGACACTTCTTTGGAACTAACAACTCCTTTCTGTTATCAGATGCCAAAACTTCCTCAGGGATGCAGGGAACAAGGTCTTGATTTTTCAGGAGCATTTTTGTGGGGTTTTATTTCGTGTTTGAGGATGATCTTCATAGGAAGAATTTGTACTATTAAATGTACTTCAAATGCTACCATACTACCTAGTAAAATTACCTAATAGCTAGCAACAAGATCCAACATTAATTGCTAATAATCCACTATCATACCCATCACATGCTGGGAAATAATTCTCAGCTTGTTCTGACCTTTGAAGATTACCGATTCTACCTCACACCTGAAGAACAGCTGTGTGCCACAAAGATTATTTTTCTAACTGCATTAGCTGGGCTAATAAAGGATATTATTCTACGCACAAACCTGCCTTACTCCAAATACCTGGCTTCCGAGGAGGAAAAAGAAAACAGATCCTGTCTTTCTACTAAAAGCTCTCACCAAGCCGTGAACTGAACATACTTTTACCGGACTCCCACAATACTATTATTTAATTTTTCTTTCTGTCTCTCTGGAGATGTTTTCACTTTTTTTCTGAATAGAGTCTTGCCTGCTGTAAGGCTATACAGCGCTTCAGTTAGCACATCAAACTTCAAAAATCTAGTAGGCAATTTTCAGAAAAGGATTGCAAGCTAGACCGTACCTGCATCATCATGCGTCTCCTGACGGCGTTAAAAGGATAAGACAGCATTCCTGAGCTAGTAGTCACAACTTGAACAACAAAAAAGGAAACAATGAATGGAGTTTGTTTTGCATTTGGCAATAATCCCTGCAAAATAAAACAAAAATGGAAGCTTGTACAAATTCTGTAAAATATATGTCAAATCCAGCAGATATCAAGTATAATTTTGATCATTTCTGTTGTTAATCCTACTGTAAAATGACTCGGCTCTTCAGTAATATACTCCATTGAGCACAAGTAACTGTAAAGACAAAAGCTGTAACTAACAGCCTCATTAGTTCATAATAAATCTTTAAAATATCATGATAAAGGTTTAAAACATGTTCATTTTTCTTTGTAAAAGCTACCTTAATGGTGTCACAACATCCAAAATAGGAGGCTGGGTATAAAATGATTCCCTGTACTGAAACCCGGTACAGGCCAGGAAGTCCATCTGTCTTTGCAATTTTAATAATACAGTCACCAAGTCCCTGGAACTGTTGCTCAGCAGCACCTAATATAAAAGAAATTTATGCACATCGTCATGCTTTACAGAAGCCCTTCTCTTTAGTACAAACTACTCTGCATGACCGAAACATTTAACATTACCAAAATTATATGAAAAACAGAGTAGATCATTGTTTCCTCCCCTTATGAACGAAGCATAGAGAAGAAATTGGGAGACGTGGATGGATGAAGACAGTTTACTCAAACAGATAGCAGTATGCAGTTGCTGAAACACTTTCAGGTCAAATAACTACCATTCCAACTTTGTCCTCATTCAGCAGAGTGCTTATGTATGAATTCTCTTACCCCCTCTCTGAAAAGAATTTTTTCTCTGTGATACCATGCTTTCACTCCCTCCACACCCATTCAAATTTGTCAGAAGCATTACTCGTTTCAGCTTTGCCCTATAGCAGAACACCAGCCACAAGCTGTGACAAAGGTAAAAACCCCACTTTTTATATTTGTAGATTCTTCATCTGTTTCCACATTCCACAGGTAACTACACCTAAGCTCTTAGGATTCTCTGCAGGTGAAAACACAGCAAGCAATAAACCAATCTTTGAAGGAAGAACTTCAAGCTGTGCACCTTCTTATACTGAAGGTATCATGAAAATATGAATTCGGCCCAAGTACACAGAGAGCAGCAGGTAGAGTCAAGCAGCCAATTCCTGGGACAACGCTGCACAGCACAGGCAGTAGCTAGAGATAACTTGTCCCACTGCAGGCAAATCGGGAAAGCCAACAACAATACAGACCGCAGAGGTTTCTTTCTCTCTGCTGCTTCCAGGTGCTGCTTTTGGGAAATGAGTTTTATCTGTTTGAATGGATGAAAGGTACATCTAGAGACATATACTACCCAACATCTTTGTTGAAAATCTTCAGTTGATATTCTTGATCTGGAACAAGGATGGTCATTAGCTCCTTAAATGACACCCCATAAAACTACAGGTTCATAAATTAAATTCCTCTAGTTTCTGGCATCCAAAGTTGGCAAAATTCAGTTAAACTTTTCCATACAGAATGTAAAAATAACTCAAACTTTGAGAGCTATGCTATAGTACTATTTCCAAAGAACGCTCTTTCACTCACCTTCATCCTGTCCTTTTCAATAAAGATCTTAACATTTCTTAATACTTTTAAGTTTGTAATTGTGCAATGGTAAATTTTTAAGTAAGAGAAAGAATTCTAATATTGGCCTTCCTCTAAAATGAAGTAAATATAAATAACCCGAGGCACATCAGATAAAATTGGAATTGCCTTTTAAGAGATCGCACTACCTTTCCCAATGTCAGCAGCTAAACGAGTTCATGCGAAATTTAACGGGTACACTACACACATGGGTGTCACTCCTGCTGCTCCGCCAGAAGCCAGGTTTGCTGAAAACCATTTCCAGAACTGAAAACACAAAAATTGCTGTATGCAGTTATGAAAATATAGTATTACAATACTATAATACTGACCTTGGTTGCAGATACTAAATGAAACTTTAAAGCATGAAGAGTAAGATCTATCTAAAACATTGTCTTATTTACAAAATAATAAAGAAACACGCCAGTCTCAGCATAAGACCTATCCTGAGGCATTGCAAAATTTCCACTTGTAAAGATTCCCTGGCTATTCTTACATTTATTAAAGAACATTTACAAGCTATTTTCTTTTTCAACTTCTGAATTCTATGGTGCTCTTGTGACCCAGATAGCAGATAACATCTTTCTCATCTATAACCATCCAATCCTCTGTAACAACCGGCCTGTGGATCTCCCCGATACAACAATTGTGCATCGACTCTCCATGATGGGGGAACGGGGAAACATAAAAATCAATGTACTTCCTTTCACCATGGCCCATGCTGTTTACCAAATAAGAAAAAGCTAATCACAGTAGAACAAACATTTTGCATAACATGTTTCGGTGGCGATATCTGACATAGCTCTGTGGACTTAAAACGCCCTCACAGGTACATCTTGTGCGGTAAATGCAGACCATGTAGATGTACCCAAAAATCACTTTTTTTATTTGCTGGTTCAGTAACAGCAACACTGTAGCTGTAGTAGTATGGAGTCCAGCATAGCTTAACTGCCCTAATATTTTATTAGTTGTACGGAAGGCTTTGCAACCTGCCCTAGCTCCTGTTGCTGCATAAACTGTTGCTAGTTGTAGTGGCAAGCGTGAGAGGGGGCAGCTGCAATCTGAAGATGCTTGACTGTGCCACTATTACCTTCAATACCAAGTGTCTGGCACATAGATACAGCCTGTCGTCTTTAACAAAAGTTCCTTTGCGCTTCACAATCTAAAGGTTTTAGTAATTATTATTTTTTTTAAAGATAATCCAGCTAAGCAAAAACTACTGCATGTAACCGTATTGTCTTCCCCATTTCCTATCCTGCACAAAACATGTAAGAAAGCATCCAAAGACCCTGAGCTTCAACAATGGATATGCTACTTTGCTAAATACTATACTTCTAAAGAAATTAATCCTGAGTGCTATTCATGGAATGTTTCTAAAATTTGAGTCACAAGCTCATACTGTATGTAAGCCATCTGGAAACACTTCTAGGAGACGGAAAGGAGATTTGAAGAACTATAAACACTGTGTTATTTACATCCTGCGTGTTTTATTTTTTCCACTGTAAGAAAAGAAAGAAAACAGCAACCTTAAACTCTTTACATACAAAATGACTGTAATTGAAAAAGGACTGCTTAAGAATTTGCATGCAATACAAGGAGATTAATCATACTTTACTGATTGACAGCATTCCTCCTGGTCAGCACCACCAGAAAAGCCTGCGGCAAGAAAAGTTTCTGGCACTGCAGTAAAAAACTGTCAACAAAAGAAAGCACAGAACATTGGATTTTTGTTTAAATTATCAAAACCTAACCAAAGAAATCCTAAAACAGATAACCTAAGACAGACACAAATAAAACAGATTTTCCAGCTATTTTCACATTAAACAAATGAGATACGAAACACTTATTTTCCATTCTGCTGATATGAATGAATTTTATGTAATTTGTCAAATGCCAATATCAACATTTCACATTCCAAGATCAAGATTTCTTGTAATGAATTCCATGGGTGTAGACCTTTGCGTCTATCAAGAATGCATCCAAGTTAAGGGACTTTTCCGAAGTACACAGAATTGCAAGGTAAGGCAGCATAGCCTGAAAGTTCAATTGCCTTTTTGAGCTGTAACCGAAAACTGTGCCTTTTCTGGGGTACTGTACAAAACTAAGTTCTTAAAATGCTTTAACTATTGATAAGTACGTTTCTAGCTTTACACGTAGCAAGAAATCAGTTTTCAGTGTGAAGCCTTACTCATCTACAGCAGTAATACGCACTTTGAAGTTTTTTCTGACACTTGCATACTAGTGATTATCAAGAAAATAATGTGAAAAAAATTGAGAGACTCCTGCTTGAGGGACACAACCTGAGAACTTCACACATTAGAATAAAAGCAGCTGTAATTTCCCGTGAGTGAGGTTTTTGAGACTAGAGTACCTATTAATGCAGTCTTAACTGTGGGAATGTTATTGGGGTTTTTGAGAAAGCCCAGAAACATAGGTGTCTGAGGCCAAGATTTTTAATATCCATCTTAATACTTGAATTAACTCCAAAATAATTACGTCCCGAACAAAACTTAGAAAATTCTGACTGCAGCTATAAGCAGTTATTTACATGCACCTCACAAAGTCATTAATCATTAAAGATTAAAAGCCAGATTTCATTACCTTCAACAATAAGCTACACAGTAACCCATGCTCGCTCTTCCTCTTGTTATAAAATAAGCTCATTAAAAAATCTTATCAATATACCACCGCTAATTACCAACCATGCTGAGAGAAAGAATTGCACAGGTCTTGACCAGATCTAGTTTGTTTATTAAACAGAACTAATATGCAAGAGATTATTTACCTGTTTTTCTTTAATCCAATTTGGGCAAGAGAATATGTTTGTATTTGTCCTTAAAAGCCAAGTTTAGAGCCTGTACTGGGAAATACCGTATAATATTTGCCAGATTGCCACAACAAAAGCTGAAAAATCCTACGGAAAAAGAAATGGATCTTTAAAATAACATTTCCAAAGTTTATACTACACCAAGTGTATTATACAATATTCCTTTTATTGTTTCTACTTTGGTATGAGCTGTAACAAAGGCCAAAAATGTTCCTTTTCAGGTCCTTTATTGTTCAGGCATTTGGTATTGGAAATCTGGATTTATTCTGACACCAACAGATGTAGGCATTCAGCGTTCGCACAAGAAAATCTAAAACTGCAAGTGAAACACCAATAATGCTGAGAAATAGATAAAATTTTCAACTTCCTTACTTCATACATTTCTAACACTAGGGATACCTATGGAAACTGCAGTCTGGAAACTGCAGAATAGAAGAGTATTTCACAGTGTTTCACTGTGTAGAAATTGCTTTCCTGAAGTAGCCTGCCTATGCATTTCTGCTTCCATAGGGGGTGCTCACACTCTGTATTAAAGCAATGACAAACGGTTTATACAGGTATCAGAAACATGGTAGCGCTTTTGTAATTATATTCTTCTTCTAAATTAAAGAAAGGATCCCTTTGGACACTGAGATAAATGCATAAGAAGCTAAATGGAGCTGAGGAGGTAGTGCAGGAGCAAATCTTATGTGGATTATGAGAAAAAAAACGTATGTGAGGATGTTCAGAGACATGGGACTTGCTGGCCGTTTAGACTTTGCTAAGCAGTGACAACAAAGTGATCTCTATGTGTAGCCATACTCTTCATTCAGACTTCTTAATTTTCTTGTGTTACCGTGGACGAAGGCAAAGACTCCTTAAAGACAAGGAAAACTCAAACCTGGGTTTTCATTTCTTATTTTGATCATGCTTTCCTACACATTAACGTGAGGATGCCAAATAAATGCTGCTTTTATAAAACTATCACAAGGAAATCATTAGGGGTATTTTATGCTGTCCACAAATACCAACAAGCGTGACTTTGCTACTACCAAATAAATCAAAAAACCCTGCAGGGATGTAACCCCCTCAGCACCTCCTCTGCCAGTACCTGTACTCCTTTGAATGCTGGCGGCCCACGATGGATGCTCCATCATCCTCGCTTCACAGGCGTTTCTGAAAGCTTTTGTTTTGACAAGGTTTGGGAGAAAGCGGGAAGGCGTGGGGATGGGGGAGCAGCACAGGGTCCCTACCTTGCTCCCCAGGGATGCGCACGAAGCGGGCCACCGTGCCCTTGTACTGCTGGTCCGCCTGGATCTGCTTGGACAAGGCCTGCAGCAACACCTGCTCGACAGGCGCCACTGCCATCTTGGAGATGGCGGCCACCACACCGCTGGCCAGCAGGTCCTTCCCGAAGGAGATGGGCTTGTAGAGGTCCTTGCCCTGCGGGGCCGCCATGGCACACGGCACCGCCCTGGCTGCCCCCCACCATTTCCTCATCTTCATGAAAAGCACGCGTCCAGCGGGCACCTAACTGGCTTCTTTTTCCTCAGAAGTTAAAAGTTGATGGTCTCAAGGTACCCAGGAGCTGAGCTACCTCTGTCCGCCACCTTTACTTGTGGCCGGGCCCAGAAACCCCACCATTTTCTTCTACTACACGGATCCTTTCCGGGGAGTGCCACCCTCCCCGAGCCGCGGGCAGCAAGCTTTCCAGAGGCCTCGGGAACTTTCCAGAAGCTTCTGTCAGCTGTGGGAACTGGCCCCTCTCCCCCCACCAGGAACTAGAGAATAAAAAAAACAGGTAATAAAGGGTACTTGTTGATCATTTTGAATTATGAGTTAATAAGCATTATATGCGACACGGAAATGAATTTTAGTCACGTTATTTATACCCATTCCGTTGCGGGTCAGAAGTACCAATTCCTTCTAGATTGCTGACAGCATTTTTGTTTTTATAAATTGCTTTACCTCCTGTACATCTCCTGACTTTATCACTAATGAAGGCATGAAACACCATATTTGTTCAGTCAAAATGTTTTCAATTGGTCATGTTTTTAAATGCTAACTTTTGTTTCTTGCATTCCCTTGAAATTTTAACCCTGTGCTCCAGTGATTTGTTGTACACCACATTGCTTTGCTAATAATTTTTATAAGTAACAATTTAAAGGCAAAAGAAATTAATTTCTTTTGAACCATAATACTTCCACTTTAACTCCTTTAGTAGCTTCTCCCTATCCATTCCTTTTCACATTAATTCTATACACCGATTCACAGCAATAATCATCCTGAAAGTTACGAAGCTACAAGATTTGTATCCAAGGTACCTGATAAAAATCTGTGTTCTGTACGAAGTGAAATCCTGTCATCCTTTAGGCCTCTTTTTAAACAGACTCTTAAAAATCTGCAAAATACAGTCTCTGCTTAGTTGACTAACAAAGCAACCAATAAAAATGTCTTTAAGTGTAGTATCAACACGATTAATGCAAATTTTGCAGCGTTTTGTTGCTGAACTAGACTGCTTTGAGTCTGAAAGGTGAACCATACTCGGATCCCTTAATTCTGTTTAAGGTATAGTTTCTTGTGAAGGAGCAAGCCAATCTAAACAGCTGATTGGTACTGAAGGAGTCCCACCTTCCTTCAGTTCTCGTTTCTCCACACACATCTACATATTCACACCCTTTCTTCTGCGTTGACTCAGTTGTGTGTTTGGCCGAGCTGAGTCAACTGAGTTTAACCCCCTGTACTGGCAGCAGAGTAACCTAGGTCTGACTAAACACAAGCATCTAGAGTAGTTAGCTCTAGCATTCAAATATCTTCCTTTTTAGCATTCAAACCATATAGCCCAGCCTTTAAAAGATTGAAACAAGAGACAAACATCAGCGAAATTACCTTTTTCCACACAGATACACACTTACATGCACAAGCCCACATACAGGTTCTGTAAAAGCTGTTAAACCTGCTCAAAGCAGGGCAGCAGAGACTGCTTGCTTTTCTGTCTTCCTTCTTCCATCTGCAACGAAACCTAATATTCAAACCCCACATTTTAGACTTTTAAAAGGTGCTGTTCGGACGTCATCCATACTATTACATATTTTTATTTTTCAAACAGAGTAAATCTCACAGCACTGGATTTACAGATGGGGAACAAATCTAAAGCACTATTGAGATAACTCAGTTTTGTACGTCTCAAACTGAAATACTGTCTCTCATCTTCTCGGAACCATAAATTCTAGAGACGGCTGATTAACAAAACCTGCAATTGTGCTTAAACTTCAGGCCTAAGACTTCTACTGCTTGGAATTAAAGCAACTATTGAGTGATTCAAGACAAGCTATGAATCACTCTGTGAGAGTGGGCAGTTATAAGCATCTGATTGACTATTTGAGAACTACTCTAAACAGTGTAATTTACTAGTGAAAACAAGATCTAAAGCTTTGATCATGAGAGCCTATGGAACTGAAGTTACTTTCCTGAATACTTAAACTTTTTAATCCCATTGTTTAAAATGCAACCTTAGTCATGCATTTTATGAAAAGCACTCATGAAAAGCAAGTAGAAACAGCAGAAAGAAAAAAGAAAAAAGCACTGTTGACATGGAACATGATGAAATGCTATGCAGACGACCAGATCTAAATGTGCTGGCTATGGGTAAAAAGACCCCCCCAAAAATCTTACATTTTAAACTATACTTTAGTAAAAAAAGCTTTAGGAGCAGCTGGTCTGTAGATTACAAACATTTTAACAACTTGTAGGAAAGCTGAAGTTTGTAGAAGAATTCTGATTTTGCAAACATCTTGCCTTCTCTTGCCTTATACGGATGTAACCTAACATTTTTTGTAATATCCAGCTGTAAATTGTAGAAGACCTTGCTAAACAAATATTGTTTAAATAAACAAAAGAGAAAATATGTTAAGTAAAAAAATGGAATAACGCTTTACTGGTCTTTGCCAAATATACATTTTTTTATTATGAAATTATGAATATAAAATAAAATCAGCCGAGTCCATGCATAGGTCTTAAAACCACCACTCCCTTGCCCCCCACCTTCTTTTGTGCCTTCAGAATTGTGTTTTTAACTATCAATATTACTTATAGTTGTTAAACTCATGAAGTCAAGTAAAACATCAGCCACACTATAGTGCTCAAGTGTGCAAGAGACCATGCTGGCAAAAATAGTAAGCCATTAGTTTTGTGTGGCTAAGTGCCATGAATTGGCTAAAAGGTTTCTTTCTGTTTTGATTAAAACAATGTTACTGAAAACATTCAGTATTTTTCATACCCTTAGAGGCACAAAATTTTAATTAACTGGAAAACTTTTCTTTTTCCCCTCCCTCACCAACTGCCAGATATTCAGAGAGTACTTTGAGGATATCAGCTTATCATTTCCCATGGCATATTATACACTGAACAGCAGTGAACATACAAATTATGTGATGTTTTCTTATAATAAAGTTATGATCAGGATAAATAATTTGACAATATATAAAGATAAGAACTGTGGTTCTCTGAAATCTTTTTAGTACTCAATTGATGAGGTCATTAGAATTATCACTGAAGTTTTACCTGTGTCATTACCACAAGGTAGATTTTTTTTTTTTTAAAAGCATTTCCAAGGTATGCCATGGGTGGGCACCACAACTGAGTTAATTTCTCTTTCTATTGAAGTACTTTAAAGAGATGACAACACCCCGCAGGATGGCTGAAAGTTCAGGGAGCTCATCTATGTAGCTAAGCCGAAGGACAGTTTAAAGGCCAGTTCGACAGCAGCTTCTGTGACTGAGTCATGAAAACAGACATAACACTCCTGAGGTTTTGGATGTAGAATGAGTCTCCTGGAAAAAAAAGAAAGGGGGGGGGGGGGAGATTATCACAGGTGTTAGCTTTTTCTCCTCAACTGTTTGATATATTCTGGTTGTACTCTGAGGTTTCAGTAAGATGTTAAAAACAACTGCTGTGTAAGACAGCTAGCAAATTTCTGTGGCTCTCCTCCATTATCTTACTACTTTCAATACATTAGATTTTTAAATCAAGTTATTCTCTGCTCAGTTTTCTCAAGACCATGTATGGAAAAAATTCTTCAGGTTTTTGGGATCTATTTGTATGGTACCGGTGTGTTTGCAGTAATCCAAGTTTCCGGGCTACAAGCTGCTATCATGGTACTTGGAAGCAAGCCTCACTATTCACATATTTACTGATTTTTAAACTTAATACATCTGGGTAGGTACATTATCACTTGTCAAACTAATAAGCTCTTTTAGGGAAAGAGCTAAAATAGGAAAGCTGTTAATACCTGTGTATAACTGTGGGTAGCACTACAGCATAGCATATAGCACTGCAAATACTAATGGACTGCCGCTGATGGAACACACAGTTTGATAATGCAGAGACTGAAAAAGTATTTTCTGAAAGATATCAACAGCAGTGTAAACATTTTTAAATGTTTAAATTGAAGATTTTAATTTTTCCAGCCCCAAGGGTACACACAAACTGCAGTTATGTACATTCGTGGTGGGAAACAATTGCTTTTCTTTTTTCTTTTTAAACATCTGACTTGAAGGCAAAAAGGTTGAACAAAAGCTCTGATCGAGAATTTCTACATTATTATTCCTGGCCAATAGAATTACCTGTGGATGACATTTCCTCTGGTTGTATCAGAAAAAAGTTCTTATGTCATATTCAGAAATGTATTTTGCTGTTTTCTGACTTTCCTATTTGCGCAATAGTTGAACTAGTCAATAATTATAACTTAATGAATTAATCAAGCATAATCATTTATATTCCTTTCACCCTCTGCCTATACTGAATTTGTTTTTCATATGGTGAAAGCATAGCTTCCATTTAACTGGGCATTTGCATTTTTCTTTCTATTTATCCAGTAGGAATACCAAATACAGAAGATGAACGTAGAAAAGAAGGAAACATCCTGTTGACTGCTTCTAATATGACTCTCTGCTTACTGCAGCTAAAATGTAGACAGCACAAAATACAGTAGATGGAGGAAAGAAATGTGTTATTCTTAATATTTAATGCCTAGGGCAGTATGCTGTTCTGTCATGCAAATAAGGCTGAGCTATGTAGCAATAATTATATGCATCAATAAGAAAATCACTTTAAGTTTAAATAACAACATAAATCGCAGTCCATTTACAACGATAACGGCAGAACTCTGAAAGCAAACTGAGGAAAGAAAACTCCCATTCCAAAATATCTTAAATAGACTGGTAGGTTGATTTGATCTTCCCAATGAAAAAAGCCAACCAACCAACAACTACAATTGTTCACCTTACTTCCTTGTGTCACTGAATCAGCATTATGCATGGAGGCAAGCGGGGGGATTTACTTGCAAAGCAGGGAATGGAGAGGTCAGAAGGAGCGTGAGGAGCACAAAAAGTGCAGGGCATTAAGAGTATGATTACAGTGCTTTAGCACGTCTGCACAGCACAGTGCAGCACTGCAAAGGGTGCCAGCTCTGTGGCATTAACATGCTGGCGCAGTGCTCACCCGAATTAACACACCTATGTTTTACAGCAGGTGGAACATCACACCAATGCAACTTCCCAGATCCCAAATCAAAGCTACCTCAGTCAGCCAGCTCAAGTATTTCTGTGATGTGCTATAGTTACATTTATTCTTAAAGAGTACAGCGGCATATTCAAAATGGAAATACATTCATTTGTCTTTAAACTCACCCCACAACCCAGTAATTCATTGTCGGTGGTGGTTTCTTCTGATCAGTCCAGTTATCAGGAGAGCACTCGAACAAAATTCCATGTTCTCTTACCAGATCTAGGTCCTCAGCTGCCGTACTAAATTCTGAGATCCCACTGCCTGCTTTTTTCTTCTGCTGTAAAACAATCGGTGAAATGTTAGTATAGAAGGAACTATTTTTACATAAATACTAGCAAATACAAGCATGTGATTTCTTCAGGAATCTCTGACGAATGATATTGCTGTCAAAAAGCCAGACTTAGAAGATATAACTAACTTGCTTACATGATTCTTTTCTCCACAGTTTCGTTAGTTTACCATCAACAGGCTTTTCCATTGTTGTACAACTTGGAGGTAGACACATGCTCCCTTTCTTGATTTTTTTTTTTTTTCTTTCTAGCTGAACGCTAATGAGACATCTGAGATAATACAGCTTCTTTCAAAAAGTGTGCTACAACAGCTAAAGCTCTCACCTTTCTTTCTCTGTGTGCCTCCCTAATTAAGAACTGTGATAGTAAAAGTCTATTGAATAAACTTGGCCAGGCAGGAATTTCTTTTTGTAAATAAACAGTTGAAGCACTTTGCTCAGAGTGTTTTCTTGCTCTTACTCAGTATGAGTGCATAAGACGTATAGAAAATAAAGACATTTTTGTGTTTCGTTGAGTTTTTAGAGCTATGTTTTGTACAGAGCTTTTGAATAAACCTTGTAAAAGTTCCAGGTGTTTCTAACTGAACTCCTGGTACCCGTTTGGTGAGGATCAAATTGTATGCACAAAACCTGCTTTTCTCTCTTTGCCTTGTCTTGGTGCTCAACAGCCCTGTCAGAGTCCAATAAAGCCAGGGTCTCTTTCTCCAGAAATGCGAGGGGAAAAAGACCAGAATGGACATGGAGTTAAACACAGCAGAATTCTGAAAGGGTTTGTCACTAGTTCAACTCTTCTCCCATTGAAGTCAAAGGAAGTTTAGTACTCTCTTGTAAATGTCTAATAATGAGAAAAATCCCAAGCTTCAATTTTTTTTTTTTTGAAGCATGAGAAGCGAGATGAGATTATGGAAACAGGAGTGGAAATCCCTTTGAAACAAATCTTTCTTAAGAGAGTTGTTAAGCCAGGGCATCTCTGGATCTGCCAATGAAACTTCTGTTCCAATTACAAGATCTGAGGAGGTGAAAGAAAAGGTTTTCTTGGAGAAAAATCTCATGGAACTTCTGTCTGCCATATGCAGAAGCATAAACCGCATCTTTCAATCTGCCTATTGAAGATGTGAGTGCTGAAGGTCTAGAAGAGAAAAGGTGGTCACATCACAAGTACCTTAATTTGTCAAAAATGGTAGAAGAAAAAGTGAAATGCACCTTCTCATTTGAGAGGAAAAAAAAAAAAAAGGCTAATATTTGCCTGAGAAAATGTCTTTTAAATTTCCCTAAACATACTTTGGATTAAATTCATAAAGCATATTCTAAACTACTACTAGTTCATAGAGTGGAAGAAATTTCACAATAGACGACTTAACCTTTTCTGTATCTTTTCTTAGTACACAAAATTGTTTCAAACGCCATTCTTGCTACTACTGCTACTGAAAAAGACTTAAGGAATATGTTAGTACTCAGTCTAATAATCTTCCCCACCAGAAAAATGGGGTCGCTATTATGCAACTTCCCAGCTGACATTTGTTTATATTTTAGCAGATCTTACACTATACTATTCATACTGAAAATACTCAAGAAAAATTATGTATTAAGAGGGGATATTTGATAGAACTATGAGGGCCTGTACTTCCATATGCATTAAAACTTCTTTCCTTCTGATTTTATTTAAGAGTAAGAAAATACTAAGATTATGATGAAGAAAACGAGGCCAGGGCTGCTTATTACATACAGTGACATATATTTTAGGGTTTAAAACTACAGGGCTTATTTTTGCCAAATTTAAAATTTATTCAAAATTTCTGTACACATTTAGAAGGTAATTTGTGAATTTTCAGTTCTCAAAAACTGAGGCAAAATTAATTATTGATCAGTTTATGATAATTTTGCATTATTGGTGCAATTCTCTGAATCCTAAACCATACCCATGTTTAGCTGATGTCAAAGAATAAGCAGTATCGTAGTACATTTCTATATTTGACTTTTTTGTCATGCACTATGAACAAGGAAAACTTCTATTCATTCTTTTACGTTTTCCTCATGCCATAATGCAACCTGCCAATTTCAGCATTGTTGGAACCAACATGCAAAAACTACCCCAAATTTCTCTAAAAGAGAAACTTTGTTCTGCAGCACATGTTCATCAATTATTTCTGATTTTCAGAGCAGAAGGAACCCAGCTGCTGCCTAGTGTACTCATGTCTGAAGAAGCCAGAAAAGCATGTGCTGAGGTAGCTGTGGCCAAAACAGAAGTTTTGACTTTCAAGCGTGAGTTTTTCACTTTTTATGAGCTATACCTAATGGTTGAATGGTTTCTTTATTCTGGTTTTTTTTTTGTTTGAACTATAAACTGTCTATTTAACACTTGTAACCAAAGGCAATTTGATGATAAGAAATATTCCTGTATTCTCTCTGCTTGCCTTTGGGTTTCTACGTCTCCCAACAGAAGTGCCCAAAATACATGACTCATTGCCAAAGTTTATTCAGCCAAACCCCAGTGTCATGTGGAGCTGACAGAATAATCCACAAAATTAACCTATTCTTCTAACACTTAAAAATTCCTAGATGATTTACAAGGCACATCAGTCTAACCAGAAGTGACTTCTTCGATAACTTCAAGAAAACATTAAGAAAAATTATACTGCTATTTGCAAACTGCATTCATTCAATTTGTACTGATATTTCCCATTTCTCATTTAATTTACTTGGATTGTCACTTTAGGATCTAAAAAATGCAACTGATAGACAGTATTCCATTTAGGTTTACAGTTGTTTATGTCTTTTCCAAAAGACTAAACAGGTCACAAAATTAGCAGAGGTGAAATGTTATCCTAATTTGGTTCATGTCAATAAAAATCAACTGTGCAATTAACAAACCAGACTATTAGCAAAATACAGCATGCGTTGAACACAAAATGTCTGATCTGAATGGAGTATCTCATAAATTGATTCTTACACCTACTGTTTAGATTTCTGCATTGCTACCACCATCTTACTCCAGACAGATCATTTGGAGTAAACAGAAATTTTTATCAAACACAAGGCAGTACAGTTGCTGACATCCAATCTGTCCATTTGGAAGTCTAATCTAAATTCCAAGTACCCACATAAAGCTCTGGCAGCTGGGATCGGGCTTCAGCCCAAGTCTAGAGCAAGGCTTGAACTGGTATCTCGGTAAAGGGAAAAAGCCTTACCTATTCTGGCATCCCACCTAATCTAAAATCCAAGAGAGCTGGCAGCATAATTAGAAGGAATTGATTCTTATAGCCAATCTTCTTCTAGACACATATCCACGTGAACAAACTATTACAGAGATTAGTGAATAGCAAATGTATAAGCAATCTTGGGTAGCACAGAGAGCAAAGACACTAAGAATGAACAGCCCTCTCACCATCAGAGGCCCTCTTCAGGTCACTGTTCACACACACAGCACAGTGAGGGGAGACCATGCTGCCACTTCACAGAAAATGTTTCATATGAGCAAAAAGAAGGCCTAAATTTCCTTTTGCTGCCAATCTGAAATCCCCTCCAAACATTACAATGGCTAAAAAACCTTTTTTTGCTACTTACAGTTCTTGAACCCAGCGCATGAAACTTTTTTCTAAGTTACAAACAAGAGTCCTAATATGAAACAGATTAAGAAAATACTATACTGGAAACATGGAGTATTTATTTTGAGGGCATTTTTGGTGGGAGAGCGAGACATAATTGCATGCCTACTGGGTTGGATGGTCAGAGAAAGAACCTGCCCGCAACAGTAAAAATATCAGGAGCTTTAAAAACAACCACACACGTGCAAATACACCTGCTAGTGAACTATTTAAATAATGAAGTGAAAACAATCTTGAAATAGTGAGTTGAGAATGCAAATAGAAAAACAAAAAACAAAGCTTCCATACTTCTTTCCTCAGGGACTGCTGAAAAATGGAACGAATTGAAAGACAGCAGCGATAGAAGTTCTCAATTAACTGAGGGTGGATGGAGCCACCAAGCCGTGCTACTTCTTTGTGAGTTGGAGTAATAAAGATTCCTTGCATCGTTTCCAAAGACAGATAGTGGAAGAGGGTATTCTCAGGCCCAGGTGCCAACCTTAAAAAACCAGAAGAATTCATTTAATATTAAAATAATTTTGAAAGAAATTTCAGTTAAACAACATATACTTTTGTTTCTTAAGACAGAATTGTTTCTCTGGTTACTATGATAGAGTACGAAAAAGGATACAGACATTCAAAAGGTGCCTATTTCTACACCAAGGAAATCCTGCTAATTTGGACTGTTAATACTCAATTTAAAACAAACAAACAAAAAACAAACAAAAAACCTACGGTACTAGTTAGGTATTGCACTTGTGTTCTCAAAAATTCTCACCAAAAAAAGAAAAAGGAAAGGAGAAATAAAAGCTTGGGGCGGGGGGAGCAGGGAAGGAAAGCTTTCTTTAGAGCTCAAACAAAACACCAGAGCAGACTGTGCTGTCACAAGCAACACATAGGAACTGGGAAGATCATGGCTTCTTTGCCCTTTGTGCACCGACCTAGAGATACCAGGGAGGCACAAGGTATGTGTGTGGTCCAAAACCTCTTTTATTTGAAATTCCAAGGTCACGTATATGTGGGACATGTGCATACATTCTGCTGACATATTCTTGAGAAACAGCCATCTTTTCTAATTAGCTCACCATTTAAGTGCTTCACTTTTGAGAATCCTTGCATAGCAAAGTTTTGGTTAGAATAAAATTATGCAGGAACTTCTACTATCTGTGCATATTCAAAAAATGATCCAAGTATGGCCTTAAAAATGGAATACTTAATAAAAAAAATAATTTCTTACTTGATAACGTTAAGAAATTCTGTATCTTTCTCTGAAGGGTTCTTTTTGAGGTTTCCTAAATGAAATGGATTTGGTAGCGTATGTTTTTTTCTAGTGGCCTGAAAAACAAGCAGATAGATGAACTAACAGAGAAAACAAAGTTAACAAAAGAACAGAATCAAACCAACAAATCACCTACTTAGAAGAAAATAACGTAGCATTTTTTAAAAGGCCCAAACAGTTGCATCAACTTATACAAATGTATTTTAAAGCCTATTTTAGACTAAAATGGGTTAGAAGCAGTTGTACAACTGTACAGCAATTTGTTCTGATAACTTGTGTTTACACCATTATTATTTTGGCGATATTGTCCAATTATTTCTGCTGATGCCTATGCAGCTGTGCCCACTTTAGTCATGTGAAAAAAACAAATATTTACAAGCAATGATAAAAGAAAAAAACGGGATGGCTCTGAGGCTGACCCAAAGCTTCCCAAGGCAACAGAAGTATTTTCTACTGAATTCAGGGGCTCTTAGATTTATTCTTTTATAGTACGCTTTTTTTTTAAAAAAAAAAAAGTTGCTCAAGTGAGTTTTTAAAAGAATTGCCACCTCCCTCAAGCCCACCAGAACCTCATCAATTCTCTTTGTCTTTGTTCTCAGACCTGATCCACTACAGATTGTGGGTTACTGCTTTCATCTTCTGCAGGACCTTCATTACCGTGGTCAGGTCCTCCATTGTTTCTCGTAGGGCTCGGCTTACGTGTCATTAAGGAGGAGTCACCAAACAGGGTCCGTTTGCTTGCTGGAGCGGTTCCTGATTTGGAAGTATTTTGTAGCTTGCTTAGGATGGGTGAGGTGGTCAAGCTCTCCAGTTTGTCACGTGTTGCAGGAAGGAACCAGTCAGCACAAGATAAAGGTGGAACGGAAGGAGAATCTAGCCTTTCCTCTATGCTGGCATCTATTCCTTCCAGTTGAAGTATAGTGGCTTTGACTTGATCTACATATATACAGTCTGGTCCTGGATTCCCAATAGCTTTGGATGCGCAGCCTCCTGCCTCTAGCAGGACACACAGCATAAAGTGTCTCTGTAAACATGGAGATAGCAACATTAGCCTTTGGTTTAATATACAGTGTGTGCTGCATTATATTTATCTCTCATCTGATACTTGGGCAAAATACAGCACTATATTCAACACTCCTTCCTCATCTCCAGGGAAGTTATTTTTTTCTAATCAAATCATGTCCAAGGAGATCTGTTATCATGTTATTTAAGTTAATCAAGCTATCATTTACATACTCATTAGTAGTTTGCTTTAAAAGAAGTCCACATCTAAAAAACCGCCACATTTCTGAAAGGAGTTGTCTGAAAATACATCATGATGAAAGTAAAAACATCTTCAACCGAAGTGCAAAGGCATAAAAGTAATGTCAATTTATACCTAAACTTGCAAGCTTTACAAATGTATAAATAATGCTACTCTCTGAGAAGTTCTATCCCATGAAACAGCTATAATATGAATATTTTGTAAAATTACTAAATAAAAGGCATGGCAAGTTTTGATCTTAACAACAGACAACACAGAACAGCAAAACAGAGCAGAGAAAGGGCATACTGGAAATGTTAACTTACCAAGCCAACTATCAGTAAAAAGTATCTTGCTTCAGGTTCCCTGTATCCTGTAAAACTTGAAACTTCACATGGCTGGATATGGTGATGTGGAAATACTTCCCGCCATATCACTAACTGACCAATCTTCTGTTCTGCTGCCAAGGGTAACAGACAATAGTGCCGACAATATAAACCTATATCAATAAGATCTTCCTTTGGCAAGTGATTACCAATCAAGTAACCCTTAATTAAACACAGAAAAGGAAGTGTATTCAGTCAGAAATCCAACACCACCACTTATCACTTCAGAGTACTTTTCATAGAGAGATAGCCATGCTCCACATGCATTGAGATCGTAAGCTTCCCGGCCAGAGACTGTCTTTTTGCTATATGGTTGTACAACGGATAACACTGAGCTTTTGAACCACATCTGAAGAATCAAAATATTGAAATATAAACAAATAAAACCTCAGCATATATGCAAGTTATCAGAAGTGAGCTGGGGAATGCGTGGCTTTAACAGCTTGCAAAACAGCTACAGAGTTAAGGTGCTTTAATTCTCATTTGCTGCCTACCAAAAATACTGAGCTTTCACTGGAATGAATAAAATTTCCAAAGATGGTACGTGGTACAACAGTGTTCCTAGCACTAAGGGCATTACAGTTAAAGCACTGTCATGGTAGACACTTTGTAGTTCCATTTGCGCTAACAGTTTAGTCTCATAACACTACCAGCATAAAGAAGAACTGCATGACAAAATCCTCAAAATGTAAGTTTCCTTAAAGCAAAGGCTGTTACCTTCCTTTCTTTATACTGTTGAATATACTGTCTATATTTAATAAAGATAAATAAATTTACAAATGAGGCCAAAATGATAGAGCTGTCAATCCAATTCCTCAAGTCTTTGATTTAAAGACAGATCACCTGTTCTCTTTATTAAAAATGGCAATGAACAAAAAAATTCCTATTAGAATATCATACAGTCTCACTTGAATTGACTCTTATTACTCTCTTATTACTGTCTCTCTTCAGTCCTTTGATCCTACGCAGCAAAATTCCCGTAAGACAGTTTCAAACAAGTATTTTGTTCTTACTGAGCATACAGTACATATCACTTCCTAACATCAGCTTTTTCTCTTATGGTGTTTGAGTTTTAAACGTGTATTTCTAATAACAGACCTAAAGCAATCGTACATTTTTTTCATATTTGTGAGGTTCTGAAAAGAGTTACTCCATGACTGGGTTAGATTTCCAGATGCATTTTCCTAATCTTTAGGCCTTAATCACTAATACTACCTTGTAGAAGAGACAAGAGCCCATTATCGTGTATAATCTTCTCATGTCGTAATAATCTTCAGACTGTGGGGAAAAAACCCATGGTATTATTTTCAATTCAGAATTTTTATCTTCTTGACAAAATGCAAGTAAACTAATTCCAGTCAACTGTAATCAGTATCTTATTTGATACTTTCGTTTTTGACCACTTCTTATTATCAATATGGCAGTTAATACTGAACAGATAAGTGAAACACCAAGTTTTTAGCCTCCATTATTGATTTTCATGTCACTAATATTTTCTCTAACAATTTTTGGCTCAAAATAACAGATTTCCTATTTAGTACTTATCTGTCCATGAACTACTTTTGTTAGGATATGCTAATTCTCAAGAGTTCTTAACAGCAAAGTAGCTGAAGCATAACTGTTGACACCAGAGGCCCTCCTAGAGTAAAACTTTCAAGTCAAAGCATTTTTTTCCAGTATTTGACATTTTACCCAAAATATACCCATTCATTGATCTTTTAATTTTGATGCCTAGTGCTGAGTAAAATTAACTTTAGTTGGATATAGTGTATTTTAAATGAAGCGGGTGCAATCAATTTCTGTGCAATAAACTACAACTTATAAACACTGCTTTCTGTAAATAATCATCCAGGTTGTTTAGTACAGTGATTCTTTTTTTTTTTTATTTTATTCATTTGCAAGATGGACTATATGTCTGCCTATCTTGTATTTTAGGTTTTAAGAATCATTAAGTATCTTTTGTAATTAAGAAGATTTATGTTCCAAACTGTTATGCTAAATACGTGACCAAAGAAGTTATCTTTATGCTCAATCATAATATACCTATCAAGAAAATAATTTTAAAATAACTGTTCTGGAACATGAGTTTAAGAAAGCTCTTTCATTAGAAAGTAAAACTGAAATTTCAGTATGTTAACACCTCACTGTCCTATACAGTGCAGTAAAGAGCATGCACAGCAAGTGATACTTTAGTAAATTACTATCTTCTACTTTAGCAATATTAAAAATATGCATAACTTGTAATTGCTTTCTGTAAACTGGAAAATTAAGTTCTCAGTGCTCCACACAAGTTTTCAGGTTTATTCAATTGCTTGGGAAGCAGACAGTTATCTATACGAAAAAAGAAACATAACAACAATCAGCTATGTTGAACTTAGTGTCCTTGTAGACATCCCATGGACTTAAATTATAATAAATCATGGGTTTTCAGTGACTAATCCCATAGGATTATAAAACGGTTATAATGTTAACCATGGAGAGAAATTCAGGATAAACAGAATGGGTAAAATTGAGCTATCTTAAACCAAGAATAATACAGTATACCTTTGCTTTGACTCCCACTTGATTGAAAAAAGTGGATGAGTTTGGAATTAGTGCTTTTCTAAAACTACTGAATATGACACCAAGGCAAAGAGATACTGTGCAATGCAAACAACAAAAATCAAATGTTTACCAGCTCTGCAAAGTCAGCTGCTTCCAGATCACTCAGTGCTGTGTCAATTTCCATCTGAAATATTTAAACAGTACATTTTAACAGAGATTTCCAACACATTAACTTACAATTATAGCATAGTTCGCTCTTATCTTGCTAGGCTCAGAAGATTAGGATTCACAAGGACAAAGCGAATGGACAAAAATTTGCCCGTACTTTTCAGTAGTAATATTAAATATCAAGAACACCTCAATTCATCAGATTAAAGAAAAATCCTTCTTAATTGCTTTGTATCTCCTTCGTCTTTGAAACTGTAAAATTTCTAACTCTGCTTGTGTGCCTGTTGAACCCAGTGTTCGGTATAAAGGAGATGTCACTCTTACTTTCAGCGTGCTTTAAAACACGAGGTCTAGAGACTACCCCTTGAAGGCTAGAGACAATGCTGAAATCTGGCAAGCTATTGTATCCAACTGTGTTATTAGAAAAATCTTTGTCACAATGGATTTAGTTTTTGTCTCTATGGAAATTGCCAAAACTTTCTCACACGTTGTCTTTGTTCTACTGAAACTGCTTTAAGCTTGCTGATTTCTCTAACTACAAGAGCTGTTGGTTAACGTAAGTATTACTAAAAACACTTTCCTTTAAAGAACATGGTACTAGGCACTGAAGTTCATGACATAAATGTGCTACTTAATGAAAAGAACCTAAACCCCATCGTTACAAACTTCTTGGGCTGTGTTAACAGGCTGCCTCTAATTGAACTACAGCCAGTTTTTCAAACAGAGAAATGTCAGCGAGGCTGTTGGCAGTCGACAACTAACCAGTCTCTCAGCTTCTCCCCAGTTAAAAGATAGATGGCTTTCTGCCCAACAAAGAACTGACATTTTTAGTTTTATATTCCTTACAGAATATCACCAAAACGTAACTGGAAATTTCATATTCTGCAACCACAAAATTTTTCTGGAAAATGTGGATGATCTCAAACAATTTTGGGAAGCGATGTCTGTATCATAAATACGAAGTACGTAGTTTTCTAAATTCCTTTAAAACCTACAATTTTACAAGAAAGAAACAACCTGCAAGCTAAACTAGAGAACAAAGTGTAATAGAGTCTCTGTACAGAAACTTGAGAGAAAAGAAAAAAGCATGTAGGGAGAAAAATTGATCACCAAATAGTGCAAGGAAAAAAAGTATCATTTCCTGGATAGGAAAAGAATGTGTGACAACAGTTAGAGGTGCAGTAAGTTGCATTTCAAATATCTATTAGGTTGCTGTGACCATATTCTACAACTACGTGTTGCATGAACATTTTATTCCCTTCAGTTATGGAGCATGCACTTTGAAGTGAGTGGATGGGTGTGTTACAGGACTATGTGCGCACCTCTACATTTTTCACCTGGATAGCAGACTTAGCTCTGGAGTTATGACATGAAAGAAACTTTTCTGAGACACTCCATAAATATGTACTTTTGTAGCTAAAATATACATTACAGGGTGTTCATACATACATGTTATAAAGCAGAAGTCGGACTAAAATAGTCGCAAACAGTGGCCTCGAGCACATTTAGCAAAAATGTATCTAGACACATGCTACAGGGCAAGCTGGAAAGAACTAAATCATTATCAGTCTGCTACTAAAGATAAAGGAGAAAACAATTCGTATTACAGAGAAAAGAGAAGGCCACACCAGCAAACAGAAATCTGTTTGGTAACGAATGGCACTGACTGATGCATAGCTTGCAATGTCCATGGCAACTTCTATTACTGAATAATAGCAAACCTGAAATAATTCTGCAAACCCTGTCAGTAGTAAAGTTGAAAGACTTACCACTTCATCCCTTCCCCTGCAAACACACTTTTATGAAAATTGTACATGAGGTCTTATTAAACATAAAAACCAGAAAACCAGGAAAGTCCTCTTATTATTATCCTCAAATAAAGACCCTGTAAGTTTAAGAATATGCCACTGCAGAAGTAAGGTCATTTTCAACATGCAAACTCAGTCCTTCTGCAGAGCCATTCTGAGAAGCACTTTCAATTCTCCCTCGTACAGCCTCTTTACTTTCAGTGAGTACAATGTTCATTTCTTTTGTTGTTGCTGATGAAATAAGTTTGGGTAATGGAGTTCATGGTCAGCTCAGATTAGAATCACTGTCTAATTAGAACTAGCCTTAACTATATTATCTACAAGCTTATTTTGGGTCTATCTCAGTTTAAAATTTCCCAGCTGTTTCCTTTGCATTAAATCACATCAAATACTCATTAAAAACCAAACTCTACCATGACAAGACTAACATATTCTAAACATCATTTCATCTTAATGAATTTTTTTTTCCCTGTGAAATTTTGTAAAAACTGCCATACACATATTGACTCAACTACGATATGCAAACAACTCTTCACATAATACAGAAAATAACTTCCTAGTTGTGGAGTTGAAAATATTTAAAAATCACAAAGGCAAAAATGAATCCTAGATTCACTAATGTTCAAGAGGATGGAAAATGAAAATGCAGTGAATCTTTCTTTCATCCACTTCAGGCCCTGAAGTGAAATGACTGATAATCTAAGGGGTCTACTGTGCCTTACTACAATGCCTGATATCTAACACTTCTTGAATGAAGGACAATATATAAAATATTACCAAATTACAATTTAAGTATATGCACTGTATGGAAAATTATCTTCTCAACTGGAATCACAGATATTAAGAATTTTTATATGTCAAATGATTGCTCTAAATAGAAAAAGAGGTCCAATTTTACAATATGTCTGTCTCATTAAAGGACAGCAGATTTAAATAGCAATTAGCTACTTCGTCATATGTTTAGTTCCTTGAATGAGACTGCATTTCATTAAATACCTACAGTGGAGATATTCTCTATTTGAGCTAGTCCTTTCACTTCGGGTTCTCTTTATAGTTAATGCAGATGAAGCCACAGGAGTCCTAAAGCATGATTCACCTAATACTAAAGTAAACAGCTGAAGTCGAGCAGTTGAATTACTATTACTATATGAAGTACCAGATTTTCCCCGTTAAATAATTGGAAGAGTTCAGGATTAGCACCTCAGCTGTAGTCATTTATATCATAGCTCTAAAAGAAGGCAAGATAGATGCTACCCCAAATCGCTACAAATTCAATAAAGTGAAGCAGCCTCATTCTGCCTCATTTTTAACCTTATTTTGCTATAAGGCTAAAAATCTAATTAGGAAAAAACCTCTATATGATTAAAATAAGAAACATTAATAAAACCTACAAGGGCATAACAACTATTAATATTCATGAATTTACAGAAATTGGAAGGGGAAAAAAAAAGCCAGGAGAGAGCCAGGGTGCTTATATCATCTTCAGCCCTGCTTAAATTTTTGCTTTAGTGCTCTACAAAATAATTTCTTGGGGATGCTTTATTTATCCAAGTGGACTGTACCGTCTTCCAAGAATAGAGCTTTTCATTTAAGAAAACAGAGAAAATGGGGCAGGGGGGAAGGAGAGCTTTCATCTACTCTGCGCCACACAAAAGTCCCAGAAGGTCTTTCTCATGAGAAACTTAAAAGCAATCATTTCATGATGACCATGTCTTGAAAGCACACGTTGATTTCTCTACGTCCAGTATAACTGAAAATAAAACAGCAAACTGCACCTAGCGAGATCCAGCTATCTACACCTGAACCTCCTGTCAGATCAAAACATGTTCTAGCAATGCTTTACATGGAACCTATAACCCTTAGGCAGCGATGCTAAATCACTTTATAACAAACTGTAACATGAAAACAGAGAAAAAAAATTGGAAACTACAAGCCCTTTGAAGAAGTAAGGGAAGTCATCTGGTTTGTTTCTAAACAAATGAATACATAGTTGTGTTATTAAAGAATACATTTGATACCATAATTAACAAAAAAATATCCACAGGGGCTTAAAAAAAAAAGAGAGAGAAATTGAAAGATGATGTGGATACACAACAGAAGAAAAAAACCATACGAGAAAAAACATTTCAGAGGAACTTTCTATAGGTAAGACAATTATCAGCTTTTGTCCTAAATGTAATTTCATAAAAGCTGTCCCCTACATTCTCTGAGGATTGTATCCTGTTCACCTTGCAGAACTTACTACATTGATAAAAGGTGTTATAACAAGCTTGTCTGCCAACTACTGCACAACATGGCTAGGATGTGCTTATCTATGCAGAGCCAAACTGTGCTGGAACTGTGTTACAGAATCTGCCACCCAGTAAGACAAAGTTTTTCTAGCTGCAACCCCTGTTGCAGACTTCGTTTTGCATAATTCAATTGGAATTCACTTTTCATTTTGTGTAATTCAAATGAATACGTAATTCCAAATAATACCATAAATTTCTGAACAAATATGTGTTGGTCTTACAACTCCACTGCTGAAATCTCCTTGGGATTGTTTTCTCTTGTACAAAAATTGTGACAATTGTTTAAAATTGGAGAAATATCACCTTTATGTATTTTGGTCTAATAACATCAATTCTATAGTGTACATGAAAAATCACTTCAGAGAAGACTTGGCAGGGATTATGCATCACACGTATATAAAATCTATTATTTTTATTTAAAAAATATTACTTTACTAATAATTATCCTAATGCTCCCTATTTCAACTTCTTAAAGTCATGAAAATGAGGTTTAAGACTGAAAGCTATAATGCTCTTTACTGTGATCTGGTCTTTGTCTTACTACTGCTTAAAGCACAACTCAATTTCTAATTGGGAGGTAACCAGACAGAGTGAAATGGTGCAGAAAAGCTGTACCTGTATGGTGTCAAACTAATGATGTACGGATATTTATTTTGATTCTACAACAGCCATTTATAACTCTCCTAAATTACAAGTTACGCATGGGCTTCTGGAGTAATATTTTTTACCTGGAAAAATACTTAAATGGTCAAAATCAAACATAAAGCTACATACCAGGGGCTGCCTTCCCTACTGCACGTGCTAGTTGTTAGAGATGTGTGTGTGCGTATATATGTATTTTAAATAAAGTTTAATTCCTTTGTCTTCAAGTTCTCTTCCTAGATAACTCTAAAGTCACCAAACTACACTCATAATAGCAATCTGTTTCCTGTGGGAATGGTTGCGTAGTTCCAAACTTAAATAAAGGATCCTGTAGGAAAATGGGTGGTCTAGGATGGGCAAAGCACTTAGATAAATCGCACAATAACAGCAGAAGATACCTGCATCAATTTTCTGACCTCTCATATACAGGTTTTTCTAAAGATCTGAAAATGACATTACCTTGATTTCCTGAGGCAATGTCAGCCAGCGCAAGCCTGGGAGGTTGTCTAAGAATAACGCACTGCAGGTATCATAGTGTTGAGTGCTGGGGCTGGCATTTGCCTTGAGTCTTGCAGGCTGAAGCGCGCGCTGGAAGAACAGGTTGAAAAGATGATCCAGGCGAGAAACATTTTCCACCTGGCAAAAAGCACTGAACAAACATGAACTCCAAGTTAGAATAACAGTGAGAAACTTGTAGCTTGTTTATATAACCCTCTGTGCTATAGAAGTCTCTCTACAGCATACTACTACACTTGGATTTTTTTTTTTTTTTAACATTAATTTTAAACATGAAAAAACCCACTAGGCTAATATCCATGCAGTACCTACAAAGAAAGAAAAAGCTAAAGCAGTATAGTATTATAGTAGATGTCTTAGAGCAACTTAAGATGAGACAATGATCAGCTTCATCCTTTTGGAAATTAACATTATTGTTCTTCTTTCTCTATGGCATACACACTTTAACCCTGAATCGAATGCAAGCATATGAATAGCCTACCTTGGCAATTTTATTTAGGTTACACTCAGACTGAAAATTTTCTGGGTGATTTCCAAATGCAGAGAAAGACAGTCACTCTGCCAAATAAAGTTGAGAAGTCTGGAGTGTTTACTTTATAAAAAATGTAACTGATTCACACGTACGGTTTACAGACAGTGCTTTAACACAAAGGATAACATTTGCAGAGTGCTGTTGTCATCCACAGTGACTTAGATTATGTGAATGATTTAACCTAATCAAGGACAAAATTTCTGAAGTAACAAAGACTGTTTAAAAAGAGCCTTACTAGTGTTAAACAAAAAGGCAAGAACAGAACGCTGGGGTTTTTGTGCAAGCATAAAGGAACATGCAAAGAAATTCCATGTAAGCATGAAAATTAATGCTACTAGCTGTCCTTTTCAGTGAGCATCAATGAAAAATTAGTGACTGAAACGAAAACTTTTGAAAGAACTCACCTGTCTAAAGAACTGTACATAAATTTCAAGGTCCTGACAACATCTTCAATCATGTTCCTCAGCTGAGAAAGCGGTACACTAAAAAAATCAAAATTCAAACATACAGCTATGTTTATAACATCTTTACTATGAATAAGCATAGGCATCTTCTGAAGAGCTCTATTCTTAACTAGGGATATAGCGCAAACAAAAAAATTCTTCATCAGACTGCATGAGAGACTTCCTTTGAGTGACTTGCCCATGATGACACAGACAGTAGTAAAGCTGGGGGGGAAGTCCTCCTAGAACACATAAATATGTAATATTACTGCTGTTATTCAGTAGGCTCTAATGAGGACTTGACTTTACCAAACACTGAAAATTACTGTTTTCTAGCCTACAAGTACTTCTGAGATCTGAGACCTTATTCCCTTTAGAGGAAATGAAAAAGAAACTATAACAGTGGATATATAAAAGATGGGAACAAAGTCAATCAAAAAAGTGGAATCACAGGTATAGAAACGAGTTATAGTAAAAAGAGTACATTGTAAGCCCTCCCTTTCTTGCTTTTTTGATAGAAGAGTACAATTTGAGGACACATAATAGGAAACCAAATAAAATTAAAAGGAAAACAAAGCATTTTATTTGAAACTCACTTTTCTTCAGGAAGGCCAATTACAAGCAACTTGTCAGATTCTTTCCAGTAAACAACTTGAACCAGTTTTTCACATAAGAAAAGGGAGGAACTAGAAAAATTAAACCAGAAGTACTTCTGTTAACACTGAAGTTATAAAAGACCACCATTATAAGCCAGAATGATTTATATGTATTTTATATGCAAAGTCTTATGCTCATGTATAATCACACGCATGCAACTGGGCTAAGTAATTATATTCATTATGACAGAACTCAAAGACTCTCTGATTTCTATTCCAAACAGATCACACCAGGAGTAACAACATTTTCACATATACACATATAAAGGATGAACAACCACTACTGAAGTGCCACAGTCGTCTTCTGAATGATTCGGATGCTCTTTAAAGGTCTCCCTGCCTAGCTTTTAACACAATCAACTTAGAAAATGAATGCCATTTCAGATCACAGTGAGGTAACTGGAGGTACTCGTGAAGGTTCTGAACACAGTGGTCACTCACAAAATCAGTTAAAAAGACTCCAGACATGTTTTGACAAGCCCAAGTGGTATTTGACCATATTACCTGAGTGATAAACATAAGCTTGAACTCTCACGCTATCTCCTTGCATAGAAAATTGCTCTATGAAGCTCAACAATCCCAGAAAGACACAGAGAACTTTCATTTGAACCAGAGTGGATTAGAACATGAAACAAAATTAGACGCAATGTTCTAATTAGCAGTAAACTGTACATTACACACCAGATCATCAGATTAAATGTACTGGTTGCTGCTAAAGCTAAGGTCTGTAAATATCTCAAACACTAAATTTATAGCAAAGCCCCACCTTTCTTACTATCAAGTTAGAAATTTTAAATAACAAGCTAACATTGCTGCAAAGTGAAAAAAGGGTAACTTTAGTTTAAGCGTGAAAGATTCAAGAATTTAATTTTTAGGATATGGCTCCATGATTAACTTGCTTCACTGATTCACTCGTACTGTAAAACTGATGGTACTGAATAAAACAATAGTGTCATTTCATTAGTTAAGAATGAAGTTAGTATTTCCACAGGTCACCAGAAAATTTTTATCCTTCATGTAACCAAAGTGCTTTCCAAACAAAACAAGTTATATATTTATAATGCAATTAACTACAAAGAAATAAACATCCCTATCCCAAAAGATACACAATGCATCTGCAGACACAACAATCACAATTTACTCTTCTGACAGAAAAAACTTCATAGGAGAGCTGGGGATTACCTATTATATTTTTTTTTTAAGAGATGAGACTGTCCACAGAGATCAGCAAAAGTGTGTTTATATTTTGAGAACTCAAAAACGGGAAATTGAGAACCTTAACAGGAAAGGCGAATCTACCTTATCATGGATTTCTGTATTGTTTTTCTGATGATACCATTGGTATAGATCAAACAACAGATTGATTTGTCTTCTGGATGTGTTTGCAAATCTGGACATGTTCAAAAATGCTTCTATATGGGAGAATTTCCATTAATAATGCATAAGCATTTAAGAGGAGTTAACATACCTCGGTGCTAATTAACGTGGCATTGCATTAAAACTGGTATATATATACTGGTATATGCAAAAGATTAAAAGCCTGTGTTTGATACCTGCTGCTAAAGGAGTCAATCCACATTCCTACTGATCATTAAATCAGTAACATGACTTTTAGTAACTTATTAATTAGAAAGTTGTAAGCATGGTTAAAGCACAACAAACAATTCTTACTCAAAATAGCAGGATACCAACAAGTCTGAGAAAAAAAAATAAACAAAACAAATGTAAACAAAAGTAAATTAACCCATATTAATTTTCTGGTAAGCAAAAATATTCAAAAGCACTTCAAGTACTCCTTTTTTAAGGAAAAATTCCTCAGTGGAAAACCCAACTTAAATATATCAAACCGGCTTTTTGCCTTTTGAGGAATTCCTTACTGTTGCCAATGCTGTTAACTACTGCACTACTGCTTGCGCTCTGTATTCTTGGGCCTGCAATCCCACTTACATTTGGCTTTGGTATACCCATCCAGGTCTTGTGTCTGACACACGGCACTGACGTGCAGAAGAGAATCTTGCCTCAGACCCCCGAGAGATGTAAACTCATATACCGATTCTCAATGGAAAGAAGTGTGAAACTGAAAAGTGATACCTGCTATCTCACTTCTAATGATCCCATCAGAAAATCATCTACCTTTAAATATTCAATAATCTCTTGACATATCTCCACCACTCCTATGCCGCTCCAAAAACTCAGAAGTCATTTTTATTAGACTTCTTACTAGAGTCCTGGTCTGTGGATACAAAAATCTTTCAGGTGTTGCAAGTTGAACGTGAAATAAAATGAATTTAAAAGTAGCAGGCACTCATGAATTTATCCTTTTTAAAAATTTTTTAAAATTCGATTGAAGCTGTTGTAGAATTTCCAGTCTGCCATAGTAAAACGCCACAGATTCCCAGTTTAGATAAGGATGTTTTAAGAGATCTAAGAAGGGATCTAAAACCAATTTCACTGAACTAAAAATCCTAGTCATTGCCACCCATGACAAAAAACCTCCCCCAAATCACCACACACCCACGCTGAGCAGTCCAGCTTCAGGCATGCCGTTCTAGTTCAAACATGACTGCCTAACAGGTAGAGTCACTCTTGCTTTGTCTAGAACTTGATGCATGACCCATGTGCGCTTTTCTGTACACATATGTATAAAATAATAAAAGTAGTAATACAGTACATGTCAAATACATTTACCTGATAATCTGGGTACCAGTAACACTTTCCAGTATGTCAGATAGTGTGAGAAATATTCCTCTCACACTTTTCAGTTTTTGGGATGCTTCTGATATGGGGTACTGATAAAGAATTTCTTGCTGTGAAGAAAGTTAGCTGTTAGTTAAGCAAAAAACCAAAAGCAAAATCACAAAAAAAAACCCACAGAAAACAAGATAACAATTTTTTTTCCTGGCATTAATTTTTTTTTTTTAAACCCGAAAGCTTTTATCGTATACTTTCACATGGTATCAAAACAAGCAGTGGTCTGCATGGGCATACTGGAAAGTTCTAAAATGCACATGAATGTTTCTGACAGTTTTAACTTTTCTATTTTATAGAAAAGTAGGACTTACTTAGAATCAATATTATATGGAGAAACATAAAATGACAAACAGTACGGCCACTGCATTTTACAGCTTAAAGTACACTGTTTAAGAAATCTAATTCCAAGAGATAGCTAATATTTGTATGGTTCTTTCAATATTTCAATTGTGATTTAAATCATCAGACAGCTCTTTAAAACCAACAATAAGAATATGAAAACTCCAATCTCTCTATATAACCCTACCTAATTGCTTTACATGTATAGCACAAAATATAACTCAGGTATATACTCAAACAACATATACACCATTAACAATTTTATCACCAAACCTCTGACCCATCTGTGTCAGCATACTCTTAAAGAAGTCATCTTGAAACTGAAGATCAGTGGAGAGAAATATTTGTGACAATTATTTTTCTAACTAGTTCTTTAAAATAATTTTTTTTATGTAAGCATTTTCAAAATTTTATATTAATTATTTCAGCAACCATAAAAATATAGTAATAAGCAAACACATGATTCCCCCACATTTATCGCTTTCTGCCAAATCATGATGGGCCAGAAATAATGCATATAATATTAAGCATATCCAATGCAAAGAGTATAGTAAATGATCTTTCTACACAAACAAAAGAAACAGACATGATTAACTTTCCTATTTATGTCACTAGGCACATCCAGCCAGTGCCAATACCCGTTAGAAAAATTTTCCTTCATCAAGATTAAAAGAACGTAAAGTTTCATTACAGGACCTGGCAAACTCTTCATTCTTATCCAATTTAATTAGCTCTATTTTCAAATACTCATTAGTGACAAGAATTTTTTTTCTTGACTCAATCCCTCAGCTGGAAAAAACCCTGCCATTTTCTAATTACAGCACTACAAAGGGCTAGAAAGAGCCTTGTTTTCTCCTCCCTATGAACTGGGGCCTTTACACAACATTCATTTGAGAATTGTCTGTACACTTTCCCAGGGAAAGAAAAAACAACTGTAACAAAAGGTCATAGCTGTATCACATATATATATTAATGAGTTAGCAAGGTTCAGCACATACCATCGTACAAGATCAGCTGTCTTCAAAGCAAGGCGAAAGTTCATAGGCCAATGACAATGGAATTAATAAATGAGTAGCAGCTCATTTCTGAAAAAGTGTAAACCCTCCCTCAACCCAAAAAACCCAAACCTGGACAGGCTTTGTAAACTAATGGCTATCAAACAGCTTCCCTTTTTTATTTTTATTTTACTGATTTCTCAAACTGAGTCTAAATAACATTTAAAAAAACCCAAAACAGTGTGGTCTTGACAACGTAAGAAATGGCTGAAAGAAATTGTCTCAAAGTGGTGCTAACCAGCTAAAAACCTATAATCTTCAAACACAGTGCACTGACAATAGAGGCTTTAAGTTGCATCTTACATAAGATTAAAAAAGAAACAGTAGATGAAAGACAACTATGAATTCTTAAAGACTAATTCAGAAATTATAAAACCAGGGAGAAAAGCGACAGGAAGTCAGTGTCTGTATGAACCAAGCTACCTTAACAGCTACTCACTAATACCTACTTTGCAAGTATGCTAAACACATGCTACCAGTAACGCTATCATGTAGGAGGAATGTGAACATTATTCCTTTTAAGACTTGATATCGCCAAAATCAGTTCAAACACATAAAGATGTTCTAGTTGTATGCTGGTACAAATAACTATGTTATCATTGTAATACCTACCTTGAACTAAAACATAAAAAAGACAAGATCGACCTTACTCACTGAAACCATTATCAGACTCCCCACATGCATGCACGCATCCTCAATGATTTCTAATACTATTTTCCTTTACAGTCGAGTAGATAAAGCTTACAAGTCTTAGAGCTCATTAATTCTATTTTTGGATGCCAAAAGCTCACAAGTGGAAGACTTAGCTACTAGTTCTAGTTGCCATTGTTTACATGGATGTGATCTGCATACCATGCCTCCTTTGGATATGGGTAAAGAAGCTTAGGAGAGGATCATTATATTTTTCTTGGGCAATATGACATAGGTGTATAATAACTTCACTGTTAATTTGAAGTACTACTGTAAACTAAATCTGGAACAGTACATCTACAGGATAAATGTCGCTTACTGTTCACCAAATGAAATTAAAGACAAATGCCTTGAAGAAGGCAGCATTCTTTTGTCAGGAAACATTATAACGAGCTTGATTACACCAGCAAAGCATCTCTCAACATCAGAGACTGTTTGGGGCTGCATAACTGCCAAGACTTCTCAGGAAACAATTCTTCCATGGCATGAAGAGAGAACAAGTGCATTACAATCCCTCTTTTACCTCTGCTCAAAGTTCAGGGTTAATTCTGTTTCTTGGGAGAGTGTAAAGAAATAATGGGGCAAGAAAGCAGTACTCCATTTACTCTGAAGTGCAGGAATTGCAAATAGGCATTTGCATATCTATTCACCTACCAACAGAGGAGCCACAGGCCCTGAAAGAATTATTTTTTTTTTAATATTTCATAAAATTTTTGTGACCAAGAAAACACTGATCTTTAAGTCTACAGCAATTGTCCATAGCTGGTCTATCCACATAACATAGCAGTCTTGGACTACAAACTTAGAATTGAAGAAAAAAAAAGAATTATTTGCAGTACATAAGTGAACTTTGATAAAGCATCTTAAGTTTATTTAATTCACAGTTAAATGAGCTCTTTTCATTTTTATTATCGGGAAATACCAAAGCAGAAAAATACTGCAGTATCATATGTTTTAATGGAAGCAGTCTCTGGGTGGGAAAAAGAGCACAGAATGACCTTGCCTAGTTGCAACACTATATATATTAAAAAAAAATATTAAAATATATATTTATAAATTTATATAATTTATATATTATATAAATATATACAAATATAAAAATATATAATTTATATATTATATATTTTTATATATTTATAAATATATTTTATATATATTATATATATAAAGTAATAACTATAAGAGACACTTGTATAAAACTGTAGTTTCTTAAATGGGATTCCAAAGAACTGCAAACCAAAGCTTATAGTGTTAGTATCTTGCTGTAATATGCAATGAAGCATACATTACCTTAAAAATATTACATTAAGAGCATGATTTATATTGCTAAGTCAAATACTCCAGAGTTATGAAGTACTGGATTTATGGTTGCCTAATAAGCCTTAATTATACACCCTCATCTGTCCATCTTGTCTTCTGCACACAACAGGCATCTTTCAGAAAAAACGTAATACTGAAGACAACGTCATGCTGCGTATGTACAAAAGGGCTGAATTAAAGTTGCACAAATAGCCATAAATCTGTCATTTCCTAGCTTTCAACCACTTGACTCTGCAGACTTCACAACATTTTTTACATGACATTATGATATCATGCAATTTTCTAGGGTTCTCCTCCCCAGCCCTGTATCTAGAAAATATAATTAAATTCAATTATATGTAGTTGTAACACCTTTTCTCTATTACACATCACCGACAGAGCAATACAGACTTCGATCAGTTGAAAAATGGTATCAAAAAATAAAGACATCTCAGAGAAGGGATGGAGCACTGACTGGATCTAAGGATTAATTCCAGGGGAGAGAAAGCAAAATGTCTTTCTTCTGCTCCCCACTCCGTCACTGTCCTGCCATCCCGGTCCCTGAGGAACGGCAAAACTTGTGCTTCATTTGATGTCTCCACATCACAGATAATATAAGATCACTGGGGCACTATGCTAAACCTAAGGAGAATTTACAGAAGGGGAGAAGAGTCTTTTTCCGAATGTCTGCTCCTAAAAAGTCCACTTTGCCCCTTTGTCATTTTCAGATCGGGCAAGAGGCCAAACTCAGCCCTCCCTGAATTCTGAGTGGAGTATTTGTAGCTATGGCTACACCGTGAACAACATCTACACAAACTTACAATGGGTTATATGTACACTGGCAAAATTTTTTTGAAGCAGACAAAAAGGGAAGAGATGTGAAAGGAAGCTTTACAGGACAAAGGAAAAGTACTGCAGTAGCTCAAAAATGTTGCCCAAGCAAGAATCAGCAGTTGATTGCAAACAGCAGACATGCAGGAGTCCTCCAAGAAAAGGCACATCAGCATTTCAAAACAGGAGGAGCTAGACCGATTATGTATGTGGACTGCCAACAGCTCCTGCTGGGGAAAATTTTTTTGACGAGGCAGATTTCATAGTTCAAGTTTGAGAGGCGTATTGAAAACATCACAGCGAGCATCTGAGAGACAATAACGAACTTCTGGATTTATCTCTGCTTTGTCTGTTAACACCTCCAGCCTGCTCTTTATGTAAAGACATTCAGCAGTGCTGAAGTGATTTCAAGTCCAATTAGAGTTTGTCAGCAGCGATGCTAATTTTTCCCCCCTGGAATTTCAGGCCGTATTGCTGTCAAAATGGACATTTTCCCAAATTATTCACTACTCAAAATCACCAGCAAGAGGTTTTTTTTATTTTTTGTTAACATTGAAAGGCATAGCAGTTGCTGTTGTCAGTTGTTACCTTTCATCTTCAGTTTTATTTAGTTAGGCACATACCTCATCCTTAGATGTTTCCGAGTCCAGTTTCAGTGTGAGGAACATAACAATATGAGGCACGTCTTGTATAGCCTGGTGAAGGTCCGTACTGTCCTCTCCCCACAAGAGCCGAACCAGGTTGTTCATACTTGACTGTGCCTGTTTATACCTTTGCTGAGAAGTTCCTTCAGGCTCAAATATTGATGTTTCAAATGTAAGTTTAACCTATTAAGATAATTAATTATTGTGAAAATGAGACTGTACTTACAATTACATTCTAATATCAGGTGAAATAAATGCAGTTTGAGCCCTTTAAGAGATGAAGTTTTCTTAGCTTTACTGACAAAGATGTAAGCATTCCAAAAATTCCTGCTGTTTCAAGAAAACCAATTATATATTCAGCATTACATAACCATCTATCATTAAGGACAAAGCCGGCTATTACATGCTCTGTGAACCATGTGAGTAAGCATGTGGTTTGGTGTGTTTTCCTACTTAATTCTTATGGCTTTGAGAATGGAAAAATATACTTACTGCTCCGGGTTTGTCTGAACACAAAACCTATTACCACACTTCTGAAACACACACAGCATTTGACTTCTTTCAAAACGTCAGCACTTTCGTAAGTATATATCCTAAGGCTCTTTCATGAGCGTTTCTTTGCTTTTTTGAGCACGCTGACAGGTACATTTGCACAGGAAAACCAATTTACATTAGACTGCAAAAGTCTTAATTTGTAACACTCGGCAACAATTCTTTCTATCTGCCGTTTTCACTATGTTAACTCTTTTTCTTTAAAGTCAGCAAGTAAGAGTTTTGTTGCCATATTTAACAATTACACAACTAGCAAGAAGCATAAGAAACGTTTACATCAATTGCTGCATGATGTCTTCAGAAGAAACAAAAATAATCAAAGCACTAACAGAGCATTCCCTCTTAAAAAATAACTTGAAGTTTAGATCATTAAGCTTACTTTGTCGAAAAACTACATGAGGTTTACAGTTCTTTACTTCCCAAATAAAGTAAAAAACCTGGAGTTTTAGAATAAACACGTCTTTCCTGGCTTACAAGCAACACAAAATCCAAACTTGGTGTGGAAATATGTTTCACAAACTGCTTTACAGATCTCCTTTTTATGAGCACTGCCTTACAAAAGTTATTTTAGTTGTTCCAGTAGTCATGAAATGAAAGAGTAATTTTTTTTTTTGTGAATGAACACTTCATCCTAAGTATGAAAGAAGGGTATGCGAGTAATGCCTAGCTCTTGACTAAGCATAAAATTGTAATTTCCAAGGAGAAAAAATTGATTTATTTTCTTGGATGATACCGTAGTTTTCATCATTGTTCAAAGCGACTGAGAATATATCTATTTGGACTAAGTAGGCACACTCTTGGTTCCCTCTTCCATATGTTTTTACTCAAGATTGTTTGTCTGCCTTAAAGTATCCTTTACATGCCTGTTGACTGGGAAGTTCTAAACATAATACATCACACCAAATCCTGCTTCTCTTTAAAGTCAGTGACAGTTTAGCCTAATGATTGATGCAACAAAAGGTTTATATTTGCCCAGGCGCAATAAATTTGAAAAGCCCAAGCAGAGGTAATTTATACACTCAAATATAGATAGTTTATATTTTCATAATTGTGTATGTGTATACACATACTTAAAGAGAGGAGTGCCAGCAAGAAATAATGATGCTTTAAAACACCCACTGCCTGTCAGACTAAATCAGAGAGAAGTGCCATCATCAGCTGTTCCAGCTACAACATTTATGTCACTGGCTGCCTTCCTCCCATTCCACTCTACTCCCTCCCGACACTTCTCATTAATCTTTTCCTCTCCCAGTTTGGCTGCTATCAGCTTTTTTTCTCTTTTCTCTTCCCATTCTCTGGAACAGCATTGCATTCAATCCTGCTCTCCTGCCATGTGCTACCACTTTCTTTTCTGAGAGTAACTCATCACTTGCGCTCTCCTCATCATTTCAGTTTCAGTTCATTACACTGCATATTAACAGGACTCGAGGAGCAGAAACATCCAGCTAAGCAGCAGTGGCTCCTTAAGACCCAGTAACTAGATCGTTCACAGTTTTATAGATGTAAGTTCTCTTCTCTGGCATTCTGTGACTTGGTTCTCTTTCTTTGTCACACCCATCTGCATGTATTTCAGAGGATTTTCCTCATACCCTGTTTAACTTCTTGCAGATTTTCTCAAGGCTCAATAGTTATTTCTCTTAACTTCTACTACATCTTGTCTGTGCACACTTATTCATGACAGTTAGGCTACAGTCTCTACACTAATGACACGCAGATGTAATTCTTGCTGCAGTCTATCTTTAGTCTCTCAATTAAAAAAAAAACAAACTCAGCCTGTCTTGTCTTAAGAGACACAACCATGCGGCCCTCCAAGCAAGAGCTCAAAACAAATTGGGCCAAACAGAACTTTAACTCTCCCTCAGCCTGTCGGCATCCATGCTGCCTCCCACATCCCTGTGGGCAATACCACACCGCTCGGATGTGAAGTCACTGTACCTTGAGAAAGATCTCTCTCCACAATTTGACTACAAGTTTCTTTCCAAATCTTCTTGACTCTATCTAACAGCTTGAAACATGACATTTTCTGTTCCTCTCTACTTTTGTCCAAGTTCTAATCTATTTCCTGCCTTTAAAAAAAAATTGCTGTGAGAAAGACCATCTAGGCTGCAAAATACTGAATAGAAAATGACCAAGAGACTACATTTCTACATACCCTAAAAACTATTTTTTTTGTGGCAGAGAAATGAATCTTTGTCCTGAGCAGTGCACAGGATCTGATTAAATGTGTGACTACTGAAGTACCCTTTTGTAAATACTGACTATGAAATCTTTCACAACTTTGATTCCATTTCTCCTAAAGAAAATCAGTTCACTGCACAGCAGAAAACAGAAAGGGAAATGAAATGAAGAATGGGAAAAGCACAGAAAATATTAGTATTCCACTCTATAAATATATAGCATGCACACATTCTCAATACTTCAAACAGTTCTCAAAAGCAATTTAATCAAACTGCAAGGCGGCACTGATGAAGGTGACAGTAACAGCAAATTCTGAGGTACGCAGATGGGGACTTTTCAGCTTAGGAAAGATGTGACAAAAGTGGAACACGACAGAGCTCTCCAAAGTCATGCAATGATATGAATAATAAGAAATAGACAGTTAACTATTCCTCATAACACAGGAACCTGGGGGTATGAAATGCACTTAATTAGATGGCAGTTTGAAAACCAACGAAAATGAACGTAACACAGATCAGTATGTAAGTCACTGCTACAGGATGCTGTGGAGGTCAAAGGAATTTTAAGAACTAGATCAAAAAAGGAGAAGGTACAAACCTGTAAGTGATTCAACAAGTCCCTAACTATTGACTGCTGGAAGCTGGAAAAATACGACGGGAAGGTCACTCTGTATTTAACTTGTTTCTTAATACTCTTGACTTAAACATTTGTCCGTGTAAGAAACAGAAAATGTAGCTGTTATACTGTTGGTCTGACCCAGAAAGGCATGCTTTCTGTTTATCTGCAAGAAAGCTGTATGTCTTAGAATATGGATTTTATTACAGGCAGAGCTGGTGGCATTGCCTGCCTTTTAAGATTGCTTGCCATTTCCTGTTCTAAGTCTCTGTTTTCCATGTGCTTATGGTTTGCACAACTGTAACTCAAAATTTCAGGCTGAAATTTCTGATTCTGAATGTCTGCCTCAGGCTGAATATTTTTAGAAAGTTTTGGGTAAAATGGTTCTGCAACTTCTGAGTAGCAGGGTAAGGAAAAGTATATTCTTTTAGCATGTCTTCCTATTCTGTCTTCTCTGTCTTGTGGTGATAGGAAACAGCAGCTATTTTGATTACAGAAATGTAAAGTTGCATAGACTGCAGAATATAACTTTATCATACTATCTGAAGCATTGATTGAGGGCTATGCTTTGTCCTGTCACAGTCAGCAACTCCTATAGAACTAAACAGGGTATCCAATGCTTTAATCAGAATCGGGACTTTATCTTACTAGGTGACATGCAAGCACCCAAACAGAAACGGTTCTGCCATTAAAAAAAAAAAAAGACTGATGTTAGCATTTGGACTTCTATAAATACACTAAACTAGCACTTACATGCCTAGAAGCTAGTTTGTCTAAAAACTGAGGTAAGGAAAGCAAAATTCTGGAAATATAATAATGAGAGATGTTGTGCCACATGCTGCAACTGAGAGAATCTAGGTAATTAGTTTTTGAAATTACTTCCAGTAGTTTTTAACACTGAACCCAGAAGAGCAGTGACTTTGCTTATGTAAGTAACTTATAACTACAGCAGAATGGCTTTAAACTGCATCTTTATTGATATTTTGCAACATATGATGAATGAGAATACATTAACGATTTTGTTTGTGTAACAGCTGTCTTTATTACTAAATCTCAGAAACAACAACCCTCTGTTTCTTCAGCAGCACAAACACGGTGTTCTACACTGCAAAACCCCCCAGAACTCTGTATTTAAATTCTCCACTGGTCTATTTCAGCAATCACTCTCCTGGCTTGACTCAAACTGCGCAGTAAAAAAAGGAATAATTGCACTTTAATAAAAGGTTTTGGAAAGCCAACATGACAAACAGTTATACGTTTCAAGTAATCGCTGTCTACTTGACAGATTTACTGACAATGTAAATATTAATGTTGCATTAAAAGTAACTACTATATAAAGGGTTGCATTGCATTTTAGCAACAAGTAATACGTATACTCTAATCGTATCCCACGGATACAATTAAATAAACCATATAATCTCTGCTTTTTTAATCATTCTGTATTTAATAACAGTTACAGCAACTCCATATTTGGTCAAAGACAGGCAAGAGAAGGTTTTTCTACCATGGAGCTCTGCCAATACCTGACCACAACTCTGGTAGCTTAGGCAAGCTTCATACTGTCAAATATCTTGGAAAGCTTCCTAAACTGACATACTCGTACTCAATCTTACTGCAGCTGCAGATGTAGTTCCACAGGCACTTACGCTATGTAAGTTGCAAACAGAAGCATGTTTAACAAAACCTAAAATCTCCCCTTCTTTTTATCTCTGGACAGTAAAACATTTCTATTATTATCACCTAGTATATTCTACCTGAAGAAAAACTACCAAGAGGTTACAGACGTGCTGTAAGAGACTATAATTTTAACCTGCTCCATCTCACATCTGTAAGTTGCAACTTTTACCTTGTCTTCCCGTCCACCAGGAAGTGGATTTAAGCAGAATAACTCAAAATACTTAATTTTACGTTACTAACATCCTAGGTAATTAACACTCTCCTGGTTTAATTGTGGAATAGCTATCTAATTCTTTATTAGTTATTTAATTCTTCATTACAGCTCCAAAATTATTATTCAGCTAGAAGAGAAGAGATATGCAGTAGGTTTGGGGGGAAGAAACATTATTCATTAGGTCAGTTTTTTGTTGTTTTGTTTGTTTGTTTTTTATCAATCTTCATCACTGTTCAGTTTTGAAAGATCTTAAACATATTTAATCCAAAAGCTCTTAAATACTCAAGAATTTATTTTTCTATTTAAATATGAAAGCGGCATCAATTTCTCCATTTGAATGCTCTTAAATATCTTTACTAGCACTACTTGTTAATTCAGGCTTCTTTTTACTCTCTTGTGGTTTGTGAGTCTCTCTTATATTGATGAAGAGATAATTATTTTATTTAAGTATTTCCGTAGCAATTATTACCGTTTTAAGAACAGTAATTGACAAAAAAGCCACTACTATTCTGCAGTTAACATATTTATTTTTAGGCTAGACATAAATATCTTACTTCATACATGCTATTGCTAGATTGCACATCTCCAGCCCTATTACCCACCAGGAAGAAGGCATCACAACATTACATACCTTGTCCTTCATTTGCTGAGATCAGTGTTCAAAGTAAGAACTCTGAAAGCAACCATACTTGCCATCTTTGCCCATAACTACAACTATCACTGGTTAAAAGTTTGTGCAGGTCTTAAAGGAGTTAATTCCCTGTATTCAACAAGAAGTAATTTTGATGGAAGTGGTAACATAATAACAAAGTTCTTTTCTGAGCAGGAAAAGTAAGAAGACTTGATTTTTCACATATGTATGTACTAGCTCTCATAGAGAAACATGAATACTCAGAATTCTGCAAACATAGAATACCTTGATTCTCACACTGGGCAAAAAGATCAGGTGTTACGGTTAGTCTAAACCTACAAGTATGCTGCTACCTTTTGCACAATGTTGCATGTGCTTTCTGACTCTGGCTGATGTCAAACAGAATATCTAACAGCTGGACTGTGCCTTATGTCCCTTAATGGGACATTGGCTTGAGTCACTCACTTGCACCTACCTATTTTCACAAAACTTACCAGAATTAAACTCTGAAGTTTCTACTCTAAGTTTGACTGAAGTCAACCAATGCGTTCAAAAAGTAGAGAAGGAAGTTCTAAGGAAAAGACTGCCTAAGTTCTGGTTCCTAAGGATAAAAGGCTAGAAACAATATTAATTTTTACAGAAGACATTTGGAATAGATGTTCAACTACTGTACCTGCATAGGACCTGGAATGCAAGACAAAACCCTTTCTATGTTTTCAGAATTCACATCAACATCATTTACAGCAACTAGAGCATCTCCTGGAGATAAAACAGACAAAACCATGAGAAAGTTAGATGGTATTACACCACAGTACAAAGCCAAACAGTGTTTTGTTTTAAAAATGAGTATGACATTCAAACAACCATAAATGTCTTTTTGTTTCATTTAAGTAGATGGTTTCTACATGCAACATTTACTATGTTTAGAAACATTAGTCTATTACCTCAATGCTCTTAGGGCCTTATTGCCATGCTGGTATCATTTTACAAAAATAACTGTCAAGGCCTCTCCCCTCCATCCAGGCTCCTATCACTCTTGTTACTTGATCAGAAAACCCAACAACTTCACCGATCAAGTTATGCCCAAGAATTACTTTTTTCCCCTCCCAAACCACCTCTGTTCACTTGCCAATCCTTTTCCACTGCTAGCTCCGTTGATATAAACGCTACTGTTTCCAAAAGCACTCCAAAACTCATGCCTCCTGTAGCAGCTTACACGTTCTAGGCCATCACTTACACCAAGGGTTCCAAGTGTTGGCTGAGCCTAACTATGGGAGAATCCCACCACCCCTGAGCCCCTCTCTTTGAAGCAGTCTGGCAGTTACCATGCATATTAGTAACTCAGCTTAGTTCACTAAAATGGCAGAAAACCATTCACTCTTCCTCATTTCATCCCTACACCTCCTTTGTCTCTCAAGTCACATCACAATTTAGTCCTTTCTCTTCTTTTCCATGCCTTGTCCACTGTTGTGGCTTCTTACTCGGCCCTCTTCATGCTTTTCTCTGCCAGTACTTCCTGCCTAATGAAATCTTGCATTTTCTAAATCTGACTCTCTTCCCATTACTGGAAATGGGGAGAAGAAACCCAGGATCCCAAAGGGAAGGTCTTTAACTGCAAATGGAAAAGGGTTGAAAAATTAAAGGCACTAGTTATGAAAGTAAACAGAACTGAATTAGAGCTTACAAACCTAAAATCCACATTAAAGTACAAAAATCAAACTGGGATTTCTATCTGAAGCAAGGGAAAATATCCTAGAGAAGTATCCCAGTTAATAATTAGTTGATAACCTCTGCCTCATCCCCCTCAAAAACATGCATGTTTAAGCATGGAGTATGTAAGAAGGATGAGAGACGAGTGAAAAAAAAAAACACCTGTGAAGTTAGAAAACAAAGCTAAAATAATATCAAAAGATAAAACTACTTAGACCTGTCCAGAGGAATAGAAATTGAAAAGTAAAAATCGAAGTTTTTTTGGCCAGTCATCTACTTTCAAAAAAAAAAAAAAAAAAAGGAAGCAGCAGTAAGAAAAGGATACATATTAAAGATATTTCAGGTATGGCAGTGGGAGACTACATCAACCAAGAGATTTGATTACTTAAGTCGGCAATTTAGAACATCAGTCCAACATTCAAGGTGAGATTTTAGGTTGAACCTAACTCAAAAACTCTCATTAAAAGGATGGTCCTTCACGGTTTCTCTAACGTCAACATCTGAAGTTGGAAGCACTTTTCAGTGTAAAAGAAACACTATATCACAAGGAAGAAACCAATAAATATTGCTGGAATAGCAGAAATACAATGGAATTAAATAGTATATTCATTCTGAAGAAGGTAGCCAAGTAACACAAAACGTGAAAAAGACCCAACACCCAGATGCATTAGGAAAGGCATTTCCTTTGAACGTAGGTGAGTATTAACAGGACCTGACAGGATCCCATCCAGAGTACTCCTTACAATTCTATTCACCTGTGCTCAAGAAAAACGAAATCAAATGAGACCAGGTACATAGAAGTAACAGTGCAGCGACCACGGGAAATGCAGAACCTGTTTATGTTGGTTAAAGATGAGGTGAGTAAAGGCTAGAAGTGAAAGCAGCTAGAGTAGAAATCATAAGGTTCTGTAGTCTCAAAACAGAGAATTTCTAAAAAGCTTGCCAGTAAGACTATCTAGGGCAAAATACCCAAGATAAGACAACATAAATTTATGAAAAGAACTATATGAAGTGGCTGCCAGTGGCACCAGGATACGGGACTTGATGGTTCCTGAGGTCCTTTCCAGAGCCAAATAGTCAACTTCAGAGTAACAAAATAGGCCTTATTTTCTACTTGATTTTCTTTGGTGTCACTTTCAGTTGCCTCTTTCTGTCCTATCGGGTGAAAAACTTGATTAGTTTCCAGCTTCTATCTTCTGTCTGTAGAAAGGGAAATAAAGAAATTAGCTTCTTTCTTAACACTGAAAGTGACTTGATTCCAAGGTCATTCTTATGCCTTACAGGCGTGAACTAAAAATACCAAGAGCTGCTCTGGAAGAACAAATTGAAAACCAAGCCTAATTTTGCTTCAGCTGCACAAAGACTCCCTTAAAAAGTACTTCCACATCCTCCCCAAGATTATTAATATTAGCATTTAAAAGAGTTTAACATGTAATATGAGACACTTAATAAATGACTGGAAAAAGGAAAAAAGGATTGACGGAGGTACTCAATTTTCTTTCAAACAAGGTACTCTCGAGCTTTGTTTTCTAAGGAAATGAGGCTTCTACAACTGTACCATGAATAGTGTTGATCCCATTACTAAATTTCAGCCAAAGCTGGAAGAGAAGGCACAAGTCACATTACATGCTGTGAGTTCTCTTAATGGACTGCTGGATAGAGAAGCCCCCCGCATTTTCCGTCCCTCTCCTGCCCCAGGTGAAGCTGCGCCCTGAGCTCATCACCTTGCCCTGTCTGTGCTCCAGGCTGGCCGGTCCGAACAAGGGCAGTTCAGAAGCAGACACAGCAAACACTGACTTGCCCAAAAAGCTGTTAGAGGGCAGGAGAGGGAATGGTATTTTAAGAGCTGTATGAGGTATCCCCGTGTATGGGGAAAGGCGCGAGGGGAGGAATTCTGGGACTGGCATAGCGAAGGTATGTGGATATAATGTAAATCCAAAGAGACCTGGACAGTTCATTATTTCCTCTGTTCACAGTTTGGTTTATTTTCTGTATCTACGTTTATATCTCATCACACTTAGCTGAGCCTTGCTGAAAAAGATGAACTAAACCAGCACGTCCCTCACAACTAGCGCTGCTACACTTGCAGGGTTCAAGGGATTAGATGAATTCCAGAACACACAGGCTAGAAACTGCAATCGCAACACCTTCCTTTTCTCCTGCGCCAAGACATGTGAAAAGCCAGAGGCAGCATTACAGCAGTATTCAACTACACCTGCAATAGAGAAATCCTCAGCCAGGTAGTAGCAGCAAGTGCTCATCACTCTTTCAGGCAGCGGAAAGAGATTAGAAAAAGGATATGGATTCGTAGCAAATGTGCATGTTAGTATAACTACATTGTTAGCCTTGACTTGGCAACAAAAATGTGCTCAACTGCAGAAATGAAGCACTGAACAACTGTAAGGTTCAGTACATATTTCAAATTTTCTAGGGAGAAGACTGGCTCAGCTCAAACTAACACAGTGATGATGATGATGTGCGTACTAAGGAAAAGCAGAATCTGCGTCTCCAAGGTCTCTCAATTTCCTGCGAATCTAGTAAAAACAATATAAGTTGAAAGTTTAGAATAATTCTGACAGTTTATCATTATTTCTGTCTTGTACCTTGTTGTTAAATACCACCAAATACAACTGGAATTCTTCCCAGGTACTGGGTCAACTGCTCAAAATCAGTGCAAAACACAATTAATGAGAGAAAGAACATTCTTCTTAACTAACCATCAGTAAGGAAATACAGAATGTCCCAAAAATGCAAGCAATATTCCTCTAGGCAACAACCACAATTCCACTAGGCAACAACCAACTGCTCACTGTTATTTTACATTAAAGGAAAATTAATTCCTACTCTTTCTTACAGCAAAACAAAGAAAAGGTTAAGTTTTATTATACATGCAAAAATGTTACCACTCCTTGGAATGAAGTCATTTTTTTTTCTATTTCAAGTAATAGTGTGTTTCTTGATGCACAGCACAGTGAAGTTTTAGCCTATCGCATCTTCCACACAACAATAATTCAAAGATAGGAAAGTTGAGTTAAACAGCATCTAAAAGCAATTCAGTAGGTCCATGCCAGAACCCCAGGGCTTGAAAATTAGTAATCAAAAGCAGAGCATTCAGGCTACTCAAATACAACAAGAAATTATAAGCAGAATTACTACGATCTTTGTTGAAGAACACTGTATTAAAGATCATCGGTCACAAACACAAGAGAAAGCATAAATTGCTCTTGTACTCATCTGGAGCACTGTTTAAACAAAAGCTGTTTGTGTTCTGTTTGTTTTACTAGAGACCTTAGGAATTCCCTTGTCAAGACAACAGTCGAGTCACCTAACCCACAAAGCCATTCAAACCAGCTGCGCACATTTTGTGACGACATACGCACCTTAGTGCTTAAGGGAATGCTTTTGAACCACATCTCCCAGGGTGGACACTTTGAAAGAAGATCCATCCGTATTTACATGTTACATACTCAGTGTGTTTTATTTATTCAAGGCCTAATGTATGTATGTAAAACTTTCATTGCAGCAGTAAATATTTATTCCATTCAATTTGTAAAAATGTAATCATGTACCATAAATGGAACAGCTTTCCAGACGACACAGCCAAAGCAGTCCTGTAAGGCTGCCTTTATTTTGCCAGAAAATGCTGTATCACTATTAAAGAAATGCAACTTGATGTACAACTGAGAAAAACATATGTTTATCAGTATGGACTTTCCAGAATTGGGGGTGGTAGGTGGGCAGGGGGGTGTTTGCTTTTTTTCCTTTTTTTCTTTTTGCCAAACACAACGGCATTCAAAGAATAGAGAGTATGAAGTAACAGAATGGAAGATATCACTGGCACAATAGGAAGTATGCAAAATTATGAACACAGAATATCTTAAAGCAGAACTTAACCACAGGATCTACCCAGTGTGATAATTAATGCCAGCAAAAGAGTTTATATATGCAAGTGTTCCTTTGTTAGAGTTTCACATCTGCATTTTCTTTGAGAATTGTTAGAATTGTTTCCTCCCCTTTAGCACAGTGTGAAAAACCTAGAGAGAGACTGACTTCGGTCTTAAGACGTTAACTCCATCCAAAAAATAGCGCAAATGTGTAAAGTTTAATCTAATTTCACTTACTTAATGCTTAATCGATTTAGCTTAAATGAAATAAAAGGGTAAATGGTGTTTGCAATTGTTTATGTTGATCTAACTTGATGGTTTGCAGAGTTAAGTCAAATCTTTCCAGACTAAAACATTGCTGAATTTCAGATGTAGACACATTTCACTAGCAGAGAAAAAAAAGTTGTACAGATGGTACTGCAAATATATTTTTCAATTGTTCTTGTGCTCTATGAAGTGGGTGAAAAAAAACCTCCAACTGACTTTTCTTAAGTACAGAGAGATCAAAGTGAACTTCTTCCTTTTTGCTGAAGTAGATGTATACACTTGTGTGTGTGTGTATATATACACACACTGTATAGACAAGAAGCAGACATTTGCATGAAATGGTGTTTTCAAACCTGATATAAAATAATGTAAAATTTTGTTTTGAGCTTTTTCAACAACAGTTGTATACAAAAACTTTACTGTATAATACTATATAGAATAGCACTTGACCTGCTCTTATTGGCTTGCATTTCTACCAGCAATAAGATCGCTTTTGTCTGTCATGAAAGTCACCAGCATATATGTTAAAAGATGAAGAACATTAGAACAAAGTCGCACTCAGTTCCATTTTTAGAGACACAGTGAGCAACTGCAATAGAGGAAATAAACTTTTTTCAGGCAGCTCCAGGATATCAGACCTTGAGGCAATAAATTTTTCTTTAGAAAAATACATGACCTTCTCTTTAAGGAATAAAGTAAGCTTTTTTTCAATCCCCTAATAATGAATAATCAAGCTTTTGAGTTCTATCACTTATTAGAAAAGGATTCTCAGTCCACAAAGAAACTATAAGATGTCCATATATGTTCTCCACACAATGCCAAGCAGAACTGAATTTTACTAGAGTGACGGAACAAAAAAGAGAGGAGAGGCAGGAATTCTTTCCTATTTTCTTTGTTCCGTCCTTCCGTCTTCTCGTAAGAAAAGACTTCTCACATCCAGTCAGTGGTAGCTAAGAACAGTGCATATTGATCTCAAACACCTAGTTTGCACACAGCTGATGAAATTATTCCTGCTTTTTTAAAGACAAAGTTTAGAAAAGTCTTTGGGACTGCTGGCATCCCTCAAATGTTTATTTCAGAACTGCCTATCACTTTGCCACATGAGGCACAGGACTATTACTTCTCTTAAATATCCATTCCCTAGAGATAAACCTGCAAGCACCATTTCTAAAATTAGATCTTTGCATTAAGCCACGGGATGCTGATCGGTAAGTGAATACCACTTCCATACTGTGATGGGAAGCAAACATTTTTGGCTGAATTAAAATCAGAACCATGTTGTTCACATGGGAGAGGACTGAGGACACTTTTTTCCATGAAATCTTGATATTTAGTTTCCGCTGTTCTTGGTAATGACTTGGTGGAAGTACTTATAAATGTTCACACACTCCTTTCCAAAAAAGGCAAAGTATGGAACACATTCTACTGAAGAAAGCCAGATCAATTACTTGCTTTATTTGCTAGCAGGCTGCTTTTACCCAAACCGATACTGTTATGCTTCAAGAGGAGATTAAACAAACATAAACGACATCCCAAGCTCCACAGTGAGAACATAGCAAAGCTTACGCAAGCTCTGTATTTCTACATCTCTACTTTGGAGAGCCTTTTCAACAAGTACACCATATATGGTAATTCCTCATGAAAATCTCCAACTCTCACAGTATTTTGGTCCTTTCAAGGACGTTTTTCTGACAGGACTCTTAGTTCCATGGTCTGCAAATGACAAGAGCATTAACTTGGACTGTCGGAAGATGACTGCAAGTTGCTTAATTTTTGTAAATGGATTACCATTTTAAACCACTAGTCTATGCTATAGAAATCTAACAGATATTTGGCTTTCTAGCAATGATGGCCTTGTGTAGCAAAACTTCAGAAATCCAACAGCAGTATCTGCGTTTTTACTATCAAAGTAAGCAAAGATTACCACTTAAACATTTCTTTATTCAGGGAAAACAAATATCCCTCCCACATAACAGCAACAGAATTATTGGATTAGAAACCCATAGAAGAGAGCAATAAGAACAGAAGATAATTTCAAAGAGGGTAACAATAGTACGCTCTGCTAGTGAAAAGAGCTTTCTTGTATTTTCAGTGTTATTGGAATTACTTTTCCATTTGTACTCTAGTAAAGATGATGATCATCAGCATTTATAAGAGGCATCCCCTGCTGTGAATCAGATAGGAAAAGCCATTAGAATTTTATTTTCCCCCTCTTCAAACTGAAACCTATCACAACCCTTATTTGCCTGGATCTAAAAGTGAATACTTAGTGGAGCTTTTCATCTTTGAAGATATGCTCAAAGATGAGACTAGAAAGTTTTACATAGCAGACCAAGCTTTGCATATTGTTAATAATGAACTGAAGCAAGAAAAAAAATTTGCCAAAAATACAAAAGACGCTTAAAAAACATGAGATAAAAGCAACTGTATTTCATCTTAACCAAAATGAAAGTGACAGCAAGAATTTAAAAATCAATGAGGACTTTTTGTTTTGAAAATTTAAGATGGATGCTGAACTGCTAAATATAAAAAAAAAAAATGAACTCGTAAACAACACATGGACAGAGTGGCATCTTTTCATAGAGTTACAAAACAGCAGGGTTTTTTTAGCTGGCAAAACTGTTGTATTTACTTTCATATGGTCAGCGCCTGCATTCTACTTGGTTAATAAAGTACAGCGACAAGACTTACGACTTCCATATGCAATCTTAAAAAAAAAAGTGTAGTGCACAAATAATAAACAGATGTTTTAAGTGTTCAAAGCTATAAGGGATACACATTTCAGAATAAATTGAAGAAGCCACCTGAAGAAAGTGATTACTTAGGGGGAAAAAAGCAGTTATTCCTACTAAAAATTGTTAAAGCAATAACCACTTTGTAACTGTTTATTCAGAGTGAAAAAAAATGAAGATAGTTTAGTCTCCCTTACAATTCAACCTTGGTAGCCGTTTAAGTGGCTACCATACTTATCACTGACAAATTAACAAATTTGTCAATGAAAATACAAGGTAATCAGTAATTTGGTTATTATTTAACATATTACAAACCCAAGCCTTGGGAAAAATAATCTAGAGAGCTCAAATTTTAAATAAGATGGGAGAGTTGGAACACTCTATCGTGCATAACTGGCAGAATTTTGGTAGCCGAGTGCTGCGGGAGTGACCTGCGTGGCAGGAGGTCATGAGCTGCCTTGTGCTGCTTGTAGCCAGTTCTGAAGCTGGTGTAGGCAACTCACCGCGTACCAAAACATCACCTAGCCAGGGGAGCCACGGCACCTCTGCCCAAATGTATTTAAGAAAGAGCAGCAGTCACTAGGGGAAGGATTGTAGCCCACGGAGGGGACCCATCCCTGAAGGGCTGTGACCTGTGGAAGAATCACACTGCAGCAGAGGAAAACAAGAAAGAAGCAAGGAGCGGCAGAAGGAAAACATCACACGCACAATCCCACCCTCTTGTGCAACCTGTTACCTCACCAAAGGGGCCGGGACACACAGTGTTAACGTGCAGTGAAAACAGCGGTACCTGAGACTGGGAAAGGGGAGAGGAGAGGCGTTTGGTTCAAGTTGAGCCTGGAGAAGGCAGGGAAAAAAGGCATTTTCCTAGTTGTTTAGGGTCTTGTTTTGTTTTCATCTTCTCAGTACCTGAAACAGTGATCTGAAGTTCTATATTAATTAGCAAAAAATGAAATTCGGTAACAACTCTCTGAGTCAAGATTGTTTGCCTGCAATGCGTGTTGCAAACTGGTCACCAGGAAGACCACAGTATGTCATTGTAATGCATGTATTTTAAAAGGAAAATATACTTAGCGATTGCTTCACAAAAGACTACTACAAAAAATGGTCTGCACCATTGAAGACTTAAAATATTAAAAAGCAAAACAAGAGCAGGTTAATATCTATGCATATAGCAGTCAATGAAGATGAACAAAGTTATAACCAAACCAGCCAGCAGGCATCATGCTATACTGGTCAGGTATTCTTCATTTGTGATGGCTCAAGAAGCTGCTAACTTTTGTGCAAATACTTCAGTTTTCGACTGACCACAGAAATATTCTTTACTGACTGTTTCCACAATTCACAGCAGGATTCCTAAAACTTACTTTTAACAACAACAACAAAAAGCAAAGTTCTACTGTATTTTTCTTGAACTTTCTGTCCAACTTCAGATCCTGCGAGGAGGAATCACACTGCAGCAGAGGAAAACAAGAAAGAAGCAAGGAGCGGCAGAAGATCCTGTGAGGATCTGAAGATCCTGTGAGGATCTGAAGAGGCTATCTATTGAACTACAGTTGCTTCTAATTCAGGCTTTGGGTGTATACCATAGCTATCCCATCCTCTGACGTGCAATGCAGAAGCAGTAAACCAGACAGATTTTTGACCGGAACAAAAAAATTTTTACTGTATATTCTTTATGCAGACAGCACTGAAACCTGAGCATCTAATTTATGCAAAGCATCCCTATTTCTAGACACCACATAAAAATTCCAGAGTACTCAGTGTTCACTATAGATATATAATTTGAAAGTATTTTTATATGAAAATTATACATCTTATACTGTTGGCACAGAATACAGCTCATTTTCCCAGTTAAGAGCTGAATAACTGCAGTATGCTGAAAAGTATTTGTTTCCACTGTGCAAAAACAAGGCAATATTGGTTGATGATAGCCTCGGACATATGAAACTGCTAGACTCTTTAGATTAATTTAAATGTTTTTCTATTGAAAACAAAACAAAAAACCCACAGTTTTTGTCCTCACTAGCTCCGGGAAGCACTAAGTGCTGAAGATGAAGTACCATCTCCATTGAGAAGGTTAGCTTTATCTCCTGGATCTGGTATTTGCCCACTGTTCTGACTTCACACCTGCTCTTACAAACATGCAGTTATATACACACTTGTGTCCCAAAATTAACTTACAGGTTATAAATACCCACTCTTACACTAATTAAATTAAATGCCATTAAGCAGATCAAGCTGAAACTCACTCCCTCCTCCCCCTCAGTCTGCATCCCCCACTTCTTGACTAATCAGTTCTTTCTGGTAAAATTTGAAAGTTATCCAATTTTCCCTCTGGAGTATTCTTTAGCATCCCTACAAAAAACACATGCTAGAAGAATCAGCTAGTCAAAGCACGATTTGCCTTTTTACACACACAACAGTGGAATTTCAAAAGCACTCATGCTTACTTTGTGGGATTTGTGCTACTATGGCATTAAAATTTTCATGACCTTCTAACCAACATCACATCTTTGCTCCTTCCCTACAAGGGACCATCTTCAAGGCTAATTAAACAACCTTCCACCCTTCATGCTTACTGTCTCTGAGGTTGGGGTCTTTTGTGTGCCGAGTCCTTTTAACGGCCTCTTGATGCTGGAAGTGCGAGTATTTCTGCTCCTTCACTACCAGCCACAGAAGTTCTTTCCACTCCCTTACTCATGCTCGGGTGCTTGTCAGACCTTCTGTGACCCAAGTTTAACTTACTACACCAGCAAAAGCTAGACAGGCCGTTTTTCTTCTGGGTTAGTTTTCTGCCAGGTAATTTAGTTGCATCAGCTCATGGAAGTGTCTGACAAGAGCCAAACCAACACAAAGGAGAGCTGCTATACTGGCTCACTGCCTCCTCAAACTGCAGCTCCACTATGTATTGGAGGCCTTCTGATCACAACTGCTGAAGCAGCAGCTGTTATACTTGCTAAACAGAAGAATATCCAAACAAGGCTGTGCAGAAAGTTTGTAACACATAAATATATCTTACTCAGTATTTTTCCCCATTTTTATGGTACAAAATCCATTTAAAGCATATATAGCAAAGCTTTTTATCTAAGGGGGATAGTGTGGAAAAGAATGAAAACAAAATACAATATTTGGCAGACTACAGCTTTTCCCCAGTCCCACTTACCTACTGAACAAATTCTGCATTAAAATAAAGGTGGTGGTACTGGGGTATTTGTTGCTCCAAGTTCAAGCTGCTCACTGCCTGTACACTTAAAGGACAGTCATCTCCTTACTATATTAATACCTTCTAGTTTATGTCACACATTCTTAAAACCACTAATATAGTAAAATTGAATAGGTAACAAAATATCAGATGCAATGACATTTATTTAAAATAATCCCTCAAGAACTGACAAAATAGTTGTTGTAAGTAATTGCTTATATCATAGGAATATTCAAGTCAGCTGCCTCAAAAAAAAAAAATCTTCATTTTAAAGGAAGAGTGCAGAAGTTAGCTATTCATTAGATTACTTACCAATCAAGATTTGACCCGTTTTCATTGCTGAACTACCTGGCACCAAGCCATGCACTACAAGCTTCTCTTCACCAATTCCTCTGATGCCTTTATCCTTCCTGCCTTGTTTTTCTGCTCTTCTGCTGCTCCACGAAGACTGATGGACAATCCCTACTAAGGCCTCCAGAAGCCTGTGCTGCTCATCTTCTCCAGCACTGTACAGTTTTCTGGGATTTACATAAACATATACATCTTTGTATTTTTGCTGAACAGTGACACCCATTTTCTGAGCGGACTGGTGTTTCAATATGGAAGTAGGACCAGTGGAGCGCACATTACAGCTTCCACTGCCTTTCTTACCGGAATGCTTTGGTAAAAGATTCTTCTTTTTTAATATTTTGGTCAATTTCTTCAGTTCATACTTTCTTTCTTTTCGTGATCCCTCTTGAATAACTTCAGCTTCATTTTCACGAAACCTGACATGATTCACTGCTGTCATTTCTGGACAGCTGTTCTGAAGCAGAGCTTCTTCTTCACTTTCACTCAATTCCAAATAAAATAATTCCCCATTTTTCTGCACACCATCCAACCATTCAGGCTCGAGGTCACTGGGAAAGAAAGAGGAACGATCAGTGACAGCTCTGATAAGGAAGACTCCTATGCAAGTGATATCTGATTACTTCAAGTAGGGAGGGGATAGAGGGAGTGCAAGGAAAAAAGGAAAAAAAATGTTGCCTCCTGAATATTGAAAGCTCAACTGCTTTAAGTTTGCCATGAGGGCAAGAGCTGTTCTCAGACAAATGATGGATAGGGCAAGGAAAGACATCCCTCCCAGATGTTAAACGAGTTTCTTCAAATGCCTTACAGGGAAACAGCCATTGCAAAAAGCAACATTCCCTTTTCTGAAAACAAACAAAAAAACCCAACCCCAAACCATTTTTTTCACATACAAGTTTTAATTAGTAATTACATTCACGGGCATAATGGGGCTTTCTCTTAGAGAAAAAAATGCCACCCTATTTGTTCTCTCCCATTATTTTTTCCCTTATGCATTTATAAGACAGATTGTACTGCAAGCCCTTTGGAAAGACAAGATTAATATTTTAAAATCACCTCAATATAACAAAAAAACCCACCAAGACAAAATCTAGGTAACACTTTTTAAAAGACAAGTTCAAAACAGCACACTCAAGCTCACATGCAAAAATACTCAACAAAAAAGAGGCAGCACTGCCATAGAAAAAGTTCTGGCAGCTGGAGTGGATCACTTTAAGTCACTAGCAACAAGCTGCTGCAAAGAAAAGGCAAGGCAACTACAGGATGTATTAACAGAAGTACCATCTGCACAGCACAAAAAATTTTTTGTCCTAATTTGGCAACGGCGATGTGTCAACCGTGTCCACTTTTGGATAGTACATTTTAAGAAAGATGTAATAACTGGCACAAGCCCAGGGCCAAACAGTAAGTAGTTTATAAACATGCTTTAAAGGGAAAGAGACTGAAGGAAATCCTACTCTTTTGGCTGAGAAAAAACCCAAATAAAAAATGATAGCTGAGAGGCAACAGGCCAAATGGTCCACTCCCCCACCCCAAGATGAACCACAGAGTATTAGTACTGAAGGATGAGGATCAATAATGGTCAAAGTAGTAGTACTGAGTGGTTTGATTTACCAAAGTATTTAAGCTAAATATTAAGAGAGCTTTTTGATCAGACTCCCCCCTGCCCCCCCCCCCCCCCCCCCCCAAAAATCAGCATTAGCAGGCAATGTAAGGAACATCTGGGATGTTCTGTATGGAAGAGTTTCAGGAACAGACAAGACGAGTTCATTCTTCTTGACTAGATGACAAACAGGCCTCCCTTTCTATGAATCTGCAACTGCATTGATAAAAATCAAGGAAGAAAAAACTAGAATGGAGACTTACATAATAATTAATATCATTAATTGTTTAAAGTTAACATAAATTCATACACTTTATACTAGAACTAGCTAATTTCACTGAATAAAGGATGCAAATTTTGTTTAAAACTAGTATTATATAATTCAAATAGAGCATTAATTTGAATACACACATAAATGATACAGCTTCAAAGTTTAGCTAAACAGAGAACATTATACAAAGACACTGCACCACAGCATCTTTCAGGGCTCAAAGAGAGGATCTGGCTGGGCTAAGAACATAGAAAACACTGGCATTACTCTCTTCCTGGAACCCCAGTGACTTAGAGAAGCCTATGGATGTTGCAGACAGGAAGAAACATCGTGCACTTCCTCTGCATTTATTAATTATTTTGCCCAAGTTGATAGTTTTAAAAGAAGAGCCACGACTTGTGATAATTTGGCTATTCCTGATGGTCATGGGTAAGTCAGAGTTTGCATCTACAAAGTCTTACTCAAGAGCTTGAGTGTCTTACTCTAGAGCTTGAGTATCTTACTCTAGAGTGTATCAGAATGATAACAACACCTCAAGGCTGTTAGGGCCAGAGAGTTATCGGATCCAACATCTCTCAAAAGGTGGTATGTAAGAAATAACATGACAGAACTTTCCCTTGGCTTGTTTGTTTGTTTGTTTTTTTAAGTACTCCTGCATTTGGATACATGTAAGCAAAACTGGGAAAAAACAAAACTGATAAGGAAAACTAGAAATTTACAAAGAAATAACATTTGGCTTAGCTTATATGATGTATGATAGCCCTTTTATTCCCTCTTTAAAAGGGATTGTGCTCTTCGGAAAAGCTCTTTCCTCTTTGGGGTAGATGTCAAAATTTCAGCTTGGATGTCAGTTCATACACTCATGTTCTATATGGACCAAGGGAAAAAAAAAAAAAAAAAAAAAAGAAAGGGGGGTGGGGGTGGTGGGGTTTACACTTCGTCTACTCAAACAGAATCACTCCAGAGAGAAGGCTCATCAAGGAGGAGCACATATGGCAAAGTCACTCTATGTGAATGAGCCGATGAAGACAGAAGACTGACAAAGTGCCCCAATGGCATGAATTGCTCTCCTTGAAGGCATTTTCATGAGCGTGAAGGAACTATCACTGTCTCAATACAGATCTGTACAGACATCTAAAAAGGCAAAATCTGAAACAAGAAAGCTGCACCTAGGATGACAGTTTTTTTCCCTAATGCTGTAGTTTCACAACTGATTCAAACCAAGCTAAAAATTTTTTTTTTTTTTAAATCTCATTTCTATCTCTCTCCCCTTGTGCCAAAACAAGCACTTACACAATAACCTGAGCTTCTATACAGGTCTGGAAGCTTCAGTCAAGGGATCTAAAAATCTGGAAGACCCGCATTCCTCTAAGAGCAGTTCCACTGATCCCACACAGATATTTCTTCTTTGGGATAAATGTCTGAAAAACTGTGCCAATTGAAATTGTCCATGTATGGAAGAAACATATACCAGAAACAAAGGATCCAAGTTCTGATTCTGAAGCAAGAGAAGGCTGTTCTCACCCAAGGAAACTCAGAAACAATAAACAGTTAACATCTATGAGCCTTGTTTTAAAGCAATTAAAGAAAACACCAAATCAAGCGTTAACTATTTTACTACACTGTATGATTAAATTCCACCCATATGATACTTTGCAGAAGTTAAGATCATCATCTTTAGTTTTCCCAACCTTTGCATCAATTTGGCATACACGAAGCTGCCATCCTCTTAATACCTATGGCTGCCTAGAGGTCACCACGATTAGTGAAAGTGACAGCAAATGTTAAACTCTCTTAAAATAGACAAAACTATAAAAAAACCCCACACACTACTTTCACAATGCCATATGTATGCATTCACTTCACAGCTCTGTCTCAAAATAGGCCTTGCACAAAATCATAGGGCTCTGACAAAGAAGCACTCGTATCACCCGTTTCTACCCTTGCACGAATGTTCCTCGGTGCATCTTGGTTTGTCCACGTTAGCTGCAGTATCACACAGCACAGTTTCAACTGTCAGAAGCTTATTCTGGAAGTCAGTAACTTTTAATTCAGAAAACCATTCCCAAGGTTTTTTCTTTCTTTAATTTAATCAAATATGGCTGATTATAAAACCACATGCAGATTATCTATAGAGCCACCATCTATAGAGCCAAATACCATTATCTTAAAAGACCTAACAGACCTGTCTGTACCTGTTACTTTGCAAAACTGTACGTGTTCCTCCCTCCCTTTTCATTACAAGTCACATCTTAACCTCTTGTTTCTGTACTCAGAAGGCTGGAGTGTTATAGGTCCAACAGAAGAAACTATTTGGACCTAAAATTAAAGCTTCACAGTTCTATTAATGCAGTGATAGAAAAGATGCATTTCAATTTATCCAACAGTATTATACATTGCGTTGTGTTGAAAACTGTGGAAGACAGCTTTATCTCCTGACCACATATAAAGAACACCAGGCATTTTAGATGAAAGAATTGGAAAAGGAAAAAACACAAACACACACCAAAGGAAAAAAAAAAAAAGGCATGGCTTCAGGCAGAAACGTGTTACAGCTGAGTTCTGGTTTACAAACACAGGAACAAAATAAGGTAGGTGTATATCCAACAGCTTTGTCTCTCACTGAGCCAGAGGTACGGGACAACTACAAAACAAAGCATACTTAAACACACTTCAGACCTCTCCCACTTAAATCTTTTTTTTCTTCTTCACTGCATTACATTATGAAAATAACATACCAACTAAAATGCCATTGATTAGACCTTGAAATACACATCTGAACTGTCAGGCAGAGTTGCTTTAACGCAGGGAACAGACGGAGAATAAACTTTTATACGAATTAAAACCCCAGTGGTTGTATTTATGACTTTAAAATATGCACTGGTATTACAGAGTTGTCTCCTCACCTACCATTTCCCAAACAACAGGCCACTAAAATAGGAAGCCTGCATCCCCAGTGCTAAAGCATTGATAACACATGAGCCAAGTGCCTCTTGCCCTTCTCTTCCTCGGACAGCCTTCAGCCGGGATACAGGAATGGGCCCACGGACCGCCCGCTACCTGAGCTAACGCTGCCGCCCGCCTCCTTACTTTCGGCGTTCTGCCAGAGAAACGCAGCCTTACAAAGCAAAACACCTTCTCCGCTCGTAAAAACAGCCGCAAACGGCAACGGGCTCCCGCTCGGCCGCGGCCCACCGACCGCCCCCTCGACGGGCTCCGCTCCGGAGGGACAGCCTGAGGAGAGGGCCCGGGGCCCCGACCCGCGCGGGGAAAGCCCCCCGCCCGCCCTTACTCGGAGCTCCCGGACAGCGAGGTGGCACAGGAGCCGCTCTCGCTGCCGCTGCCCGCACGCTCAACGCCTTCTCCCCTCGACGGCTCCATCCCCTCCGCAGCTCCGCTCCCGCCGTTTCCCCCGGACGCCATGACACTGGCCCCGCGCCGCCCACGTGACCCGCGCCCTGCCCTTCCCATTGGCGGCCCCGGCCCGGCGCCATGGAGACGGCGGGCGAAGCCTAAAGGCGCGTCCCGCCCGCGGCCGCCGCGCGCGGAGCGTTAACGGTCGCGGCACCTCCTGTGAGGCTCGCCGCCACGCGCGGAACGTTAACGGTCGCGCGCCTCCTGTGAGGGCCGCCGCCGCGCGCGGAGCGTTAACGGTCGCGCGCCTCCTGTGAGGCTCGCCGCCACGCGCGGAACGTTAACGGTCGCGCGCCTCCTGTGAGGGCCGCCGCCGCGCGCGGAGCGTTAACGGTCGCGCGCCTCCTGTGAGGCTCGCCGCCACGCGCGGAACGTTAACGGTCGCGCGCCTCCTGTGAGGGCCGCCGCCGCGCGCGGAGCGTTAACGGTCGCGCGCCTCCTGTGAGGCTCGCCGCCACGCGCGGAACGTTAACGGTCGCGGCGCCTCCCGTGAGGCCCGCCGCCGCCGCCAACCGGCCCCGGGCCTTACAGCACCAGGCTTTGATAAGCGGTAATTACGGCACGCACCGGTGCCCGCCTGGAGAGGAGGTAAATGGTAGTTTTAGTGCAGCATCTGGCAGAAGGGCCAGCTCGGCTGCCTCCTTTGGCTGGCCAGAATAATAATAAACATTTCAACGTGCCCAACCTCCCCGTTTACTTCCTCAGAACAAACAGCTGAGCCTCACTAGTGCCTTGAAAGTCTTTCAGTGGGTCAATATGGAACACATAATGGAGAACAGACTATTTACTTAGTGGTCTGATATCAAGGTCTCAGCAACAGTCCCATAAAAGAGACTATTAATGAAACTCCCAGTCCTGGGGTGAGCCTCAAAGCATTGCTTATAATCAAAAACTGATTTGGAGAAAGAAACGTGAGGTAAGTAGTAATTTTTATCAAGTCAAATGGTTAGTAGTGGAATACTTCTGTGCTTATTCTCCATTATAATAATTTAAAGAGTCATAAAAAACCAAGGTAACTTCTCTTTAGGTTAGTCAGGAGAGCAGTCAGGTTAGGGAGAAGAGGCAAGGGTGTGAGACAGACCCAAACAAGCCAGATCATTTAGCACCTCAAAGCAGTCAATGCAGTCCACAAATGCAAAATCATGCGCAGTCAAGAGAGAAAGAAAAAAAAAAAAACCTACTCAGTTTTCAGGGCTTAAATTATTCACATCCATGGAAGACAAGACCCATGGCAACCCTGCAGACAACTTGCTGCGTAGCTATGTCAGTAAACCTATCAGGACACGCATGGTGAATAAGGAAAGGGATGGAGAATAATTGTTGGAACATTTTTAATGCGTTGGATTTAATCTCTGCTCAGTGGGATATTTGCAAAGCTTCAGCAGTGAGGTTTTATAGTGCTGGAGCACTATGTGGGAGTCGCAGAATTCTGGTGCGAAATTCCTGTGCTTGAAATTGTTTTAGGGAAATGTTTGTTAATAAGCGTGATTTCAAGTGAATTAACAGAAATGTTTTGGACTCGTATCCATGTAATTAAGGCTTCAACTGGAGTAGTTAAAGATACCTACATTAAATTTTGTGGCCATTCTGTACAAGACCTGATTTTACAGATAAATCACTGTTGTGTCGATTGTAAGACTACAAACCTATGCAGAGGAGACAGAAACATTCCCTACCTAAAGAAAAAAAAATGTTTATTCTAATATGGTTTCATTCAGTTTAGGACAGGATATGGTAGATAATTTAAGGTTTTTTTCCTACCTGAGCTGGCAACAACCACTTCACACAAAGTATATAATCCATGCATGGTAGACAATTCTTTTTTTTTGGGGGGGGGAATCAGGTCTTTGGTTGTTTCCAATTGTCAGAATGCAAGATATGCACCAACTTTCATTCTTTCTATCGCTTCCAGAAGAACAGGTGGAAAAAATATTTTAAAAGTACCCCACTTCCCAAACAGTTTACTTTGTGAAAACAAAATAGTCTGCACAAACAGCATTTCCCAAAGAGCCTAATGAGTTATGATTTTCTAAGAGGAACACTGCAGGAGTTAGTTAGAATTTTAATAGAGGTAGGTGAGATACACTGTCCCGCCCTCCCTGATTCCGCTTACATTTGCAAGCACTTTTAATATACTGAGCAGCACACTGAAGTGTTTCTGTAGAGAAGTGATAGTCTATGCCAGATGGTCCTGCGTTAGTTATGTTAAATTTCACTGAGTTCAAGAGTTGGTTAATTGTTTCCAGTTGTTTGCTCAATAAGTGAGAAACACAAGCTCTCTAAGAAGGAGGTGGCAGTCTTACAGTACTTGCTATTTTATAGGCATAACCATATCATGAAGGAAAGGATGATGGAAGATTTTGGTCCACTGAGAGAGGTAGTAGGGAGTCACCTAAGTATTTTTCTGAAATGAATGTGGAATTTTTGCTGCTGTGGGAACAATTAAAGATCGCAAGATATAACGTATCTCACACAGCAGGATTTTATTTTAGTGAAGACACAGATTTTCCCACACAACCCCTCTTGAGAGGAAAGCCTCTCATTTCTTGTCCATAAATATTAGGAAAAGACTTGAAATAATTTGTCTTCTGGCAGCTCTTTTACACTTAGTCCAAGTAGTTGGGCTGATGCTTCTCACTAAGGAACCCATAAGCCTTCTATGCTAGGTTGCTGTTATTAACAAGCAGATGGTAAAAATTTACTACAGGGCATCATTGGCATCAATACTACTGCTCACCCTTACTGGACAACTGGTTAATGAGCATTTAAAAGTGGATAATTAAAAAGCACTCCCTTTTGCCTTAAGGTTGTTCTGATTAGCTGTTTCTGAAAGGAACTAAATCCATGTGTGGAAATTCATTTCAGAACAAGAGTTCCTTGTTACTTTTTTGGCTTAACCTGCTTCAAAAGCTATTGTGCTTTAAAAATAAGTCTACCTTGATCCACATTTATATTCAGGAGTAAATCGTAGTTAAAAGAGGACAGCGTATAGGACACACCACAGAGAGATACTGGTCCTTTCTCATAAAGGAGGAAAATAACTAGGGTGTAACTCCATTTTTTGGCACTGTTGCACGGATACTTATGAACCCCTACTCCAACCACTGTCCAATTTAAACTACTAACATTTTTCATTGTTACATACTGACGGCTGCCTTTTTTCAACCTGATGATGAAGAACTGAGGCTGGAGTTACAGTCTTTCCTAGCAGCTAGATGGAATAGCACAGGGAAATTTAGGATTAGTGTTTATGACGACTCTAACTTGTTGTGTTTGGATTTGTATAGTCAGGCCTGATCTTAGCAATTTTACCAGGACCCTTGATTCACTGATGATACGCCAGATTGATTTCACTGATGCACATTCAGCAGGTGTGTTGGGCCTGAATTGTGAATGTAGTTGAGCTCTTCTCGACACAGGGCTGAAAACTGGGACAGTGTTAAGCCTCTGCTATACTGGGGCAAACTAACGCTCCCTCTGCTGTGAGTGAATGCTACCTGATACTTAGGACTACCCAGTTTATGCCCGTGAGGTGCCAATGCACTACCCAGGAATTATATCAGATCCCTGATTTTTCAGCAATCTCTCCCCTTCTTTCTTCAGGGTCATTCCCCCTGCTAAATGCCAGTGGGGGTGAGGAAGAGCACAGACTGCAGTGCTGTCTCTGTGCTATCTGAACAGTGCTCCAAACTGGGAGAATTCTCTAACAACTGGATCTGCCAGCTTTCTGGCTCTTTTGTACAGCACAGGCAGTATACACAGGCAATAATAATAGTGCGAGACAAATCTCCCTGCGTACACCTGGAGTATAGTTCAATCTGTCTTTCTTACACTGACCATGTGTATCAACAGCATTTTAAGTGTCCCTTGGCTTTCCCCCTTCCCTTCCATACTTCCAATTATAGCTCTTCCTTGTTGATTAAAAAAAAAAAAGAGGCCTAAGCAACTTCTTATTCCTTCATTTTTTTCCTTTCTGCTTGTTTTCAAATCAGACAATATTTCCAGGAAGGCTCTATCAACAACTGGACAGACATAACATATTAGGGATATAACATGATACATTACAAGCAGCTAAAACTATCTATTTTTATCTTTAACAGTTCTGTTTCTTGCTGCTAACACCTGCTTTACTCAAACACCTGAAGAAAAACTAACAGCAAATCTGGATTGCTAGAGTGACATTACAGATTTTTCAGTGATTTTTATTGATTCCTGTTGATTTTTTTATTCCTCCAGTGCACAGCATCAGCAAAAATAAGACAGAAATAAGTTCCTCTTTTTTAAAGATTAATGACAACAACAGAGCTTTCCCCTGCCCCGCCAAATTCTTTCTTAAGAGACAAAAGGCACATTTCACAGGCATTCCTTAATGAATAAGATCTTGTGATTACAAGGTTTACATAAAACTACACGAATCAGATTGCGCTTACAAAATCTTCTGTTCACAGGTGTTCTGACATGATTGCACAGAGACCATCCATAGAATAGTGATACTGGACTGTCATTTTAATTGGGATATTTACATATAAACAGACTAAATGGAGAATGAAGGCTACCTTTGTGACCAAAGGAACTGAAATCTTGTGAGAAAACACTCCAGTACTCAATAAATAAAATAGACTGTTCTTGCTGAATTTTAAGCTTTCTGTATCAACTTCTCTCTATGCAACTGGATCACAGAAAGTATTTTAGAAGAACTTAAACACAACAGAAGACAGCCATGAAGAATTCAGGAAGACCCATCTCATTCTTTTGGAAAGCAGTCTTACAGAGTTAAGAGTTCCCTCTAGCATAAAAAGCAGCTGTAACTTCAAATAAGATTTTTCCTATTGTTTTTACTTCACTTTAAATCTACAGGCTTTTTTTTCAGATCACCTGCTATGCATAGCAGGCATGTCAAGCATGAAAGAAAACCATTATTTGCAGTCAGTCAACATGCAAATGTTTCAAGTATGAATAGTACCTTATTGCACTGGAAGTATACTAATATAAGCAACACCATGGGACAGCATGTTTTCAATCCAACTTTGAAACGGAACATTTTCTGTTAAGTCACGGACAAACACATGCAAGGGGTTTCAGATACCAGCGGGTCCCCTGTTAGCATATGGGCACATTTATTGCTTATGAAGTGGCTTCGGAGCGCAATGCAGGAACAGGCTGGTTCCGGCGTGCCCTCCTTGTGAGCTCAGTGTTTGCATCCTCGGCGTTCACAGGAATGGATTTTAAGAGAGCATTCAGTTTGATGCTTTGAGCTGGAGAGAAGCTGAGTTAATGATTAGTTGTTAGTTTCCATAGCAAGAGCTGTCTGGAGTTGGCACTGAGAGAAAGTGTACTTTTTCTTTGCAGTAGGAAATAAATCAATGTAGTCAAGAAAACATGTTAGGAAATGGGCACTTTATGGAACAACTGGAGATGAGCTTCTCTTGGATACTACTGAACGGGATGGTGTTTTCCTTGTAAAGTTTAAGCAGCTCTTAGCTAATGCAAAGAAAATGGCACTGAGGGTGGCTTTGAAAGCCCTGCATTGGCCTGTTGGGCAAGATCTTACCGCCGAGATTTCTTTGTGGGAGGATACTGCGGAGAACTGCACGGCGGGGATGGCGAAGGCAGGGGAAAGGGCAGCTGCTTCTCACGCAGCGTGCCTCCCGCACATCCACTTAAGGAGCGCCCACCTCGGGTTTGTGTGCGAGTTGAGAGACTTTCCTGTCCCCTCCTTAAGGAAGGGTTCAAAATGCCTATGGAATCGATGCAACAGTTTCCCTCTGTCAACCCGTTTCCTCAGACGTGCCAGAAACCCAGAGGCAGCCCCCGGGCTCCCAGGCAGGCTGCAGGGCACCCTCCCGAAGTGCGCTAGGGGAGCTCCCCCGACCCGCAGGCCCACCGCTTCCCGGGGGGGAAACCCGAGGGCGAGTCGGTGCCCCGCGGGCGGCCGCCCTTCCCCTCCCCGTCAGCACCGGGGCAGCCCCAGCTCCCGCCACCGGCGCCCGGGGAAGGAGAGGGGAGGCAGGGACACGGCCCTTCTCACTTCCCCCCTCGACAGCGAACGGCTGCCGGCGGGAGCCTCTCCGGAGAGCCGGGGGCTCGCCACTGCCCCGGGGGCCCCGCCGCCGGCCCCCCGCCCGGGGCGCTGCCGGCCGGCGGCCACCTCCTCCTGAGCCGCCTCCCCGTCCCCGCCACTGACCTGTGCAGCAGGACGCTCTGCACCGAGTCCAGGTCCTCCAGGTTCCTGGTGACGGGCCGCGGGATGCTGTACCTGCCCGCCCCGAACATCGCCCGCACCGGGGACTGCGGGCGGCCGCGGGCAGGTGGGAGCCCTTCAACCCGCCCGCCTCCGCCGCGCCTCCCGCGCGGTCCTAGAGCCCGCCGGCGCCACGCCGCGGGGCGCGGGGGAAAAGCCATCCCACGCAGCTGAGAACCGCTGGGGGAGACAGCGGGACTGGTCCTGAAGAGATGGTCGTCTGCTGCCGCCTGCCCCCGCCGGGGGTCTGTCCCAGACCTCTTACCGGCCGCCGCGGGGGGATGCCTTACGCTGCTGCACGGTATTGTTTCTCTCAGGAACTAGCAAACACTGAAAACGCAAGTTTCATATAAATGAAGTAAAATCATTCCTAACTGCACCCGTAGTTTTTTTTCCCAGAGCTGCATCCACAGCTCCCATTATGTGAGAAAATAGTTTTTCCCCACATACTTTCCTGTTGGTTAAAATAATGGAGTTGCCCAGTCGATTCTATTTCCTTAAGTATTAATATGAAAAATTATCAATCCCACAAAATCTAATCCACTCTTTGTTTCCCTGTTTCACAAAACAGTACTTACAAGCGCTTTCGGATGATTACTGAGTTACAGAACTCCTTACTGGTTTCCCATCTGCAAAGTTCTGACACAGTATATTGAATGAACAGGGAAGCGAATCTGTAAAAGTGGTGTGACCCATATCTTCGCCATTTTTATTTCTCACCCATGAATTGCCATAAGTTATGTTCTTTGTGCCCTTTTATAAAGTGATCAGTTTTCTCTAATGTTTAGAATTTTTCAAGATGTGGTCATCTCCTCCATATTTTCTTCTATAGGTGGTTTAAGATCAATAGCTAATAAGGTCTTCCAATCAGTTATTAAAAACATCAGCTTTGGTTTCTCGCAGTTATTGTGTCTGAGATAATTATAGCAACACAACAATGAAGTTGTTTCCCAAAAAGACCATTAAGAGAAGGACGATTAGCATGATACAGAATGGATAGCAAATTGGAAGCCATTGAATATTTTAGCACCCGACTCCATGGGACATTGACCACTACATGGAGTAAAAACTTCAGCTTTCTTGGAGACTTTGGCTCGAGTAGACAGTGGCAACAGCTCAGTCTGGAGAGGGTGAATGTATAATCACCGTGAGTCTGTGGCTGGGATTCTCACCAAGTAGTGTGACTCTAAAATTTAGGTATCTTACCATTTTCTGCTTTTTAAAATTTTGCTTGCTTTCTTTCTTTGATACCAGGTAGAAATTTTAAGAGAAGGACAATCTCCTCTGAATTCTACTACTGTCAAAGATGTGCGAACCACCATCATCCACTGAGGTGAGCAACAGCAGCAGTATTATCTAGGGTTATGACCATAAAACCTTTGTCATGATCGTCAGCACCAGGGCTATGGTGCTAGGGAAGCCGAAGGTATGCCAGGATTTTGGGTCTAAGTAGCAGTGGCTGGAGGAGTTTGGGATGTACAGTATCAAAATAAGCTTAATGCTTCCGCAGTGAGCACTGTGAAAACAAGTTGCAATATCCACATCTTGATTTCAGCAAGCTGATGGAAATTGCATGGTGGTCGTGTCCCCATCACTCTAAGAAACCACTTAGGCACAATCCATGTTTCTAGGTGACTGCACCAGTGGGCAATGTGAGATCTGAAGCTTAGAGTTTTTCATATACAAATGTTGTTGGAAGTATGGATCAGAAGGCAAGGTTAGCATTTTTCCTCCTGTTCATAGTTATAGCTACTTTTGTGTCTTCACAGCGTGTCTGCTGTGGTAACTGAGCCCTGTGAAAGTGGAGAAGAGACAGTGCAGGTCATTTTAAACTGTGTATTCACTCTTGTCTACACGCTGAATTAAAAAAAAAAAAAAGGCAAAGATTAGCGGATGATGCTTAAGGTAGCATTGATTAATCCAAAAATATTTTGTAATTCCTCTTTGACCTAATCATCCTTCGGCAGCTCAGCATCTGACAGCAGCATGATTAGGAGCCAGAGCTGCTAGCACTGTGGGTACTTTCCTCAAGCAATGAGAGGCTATAAATTTTAGGCTAGAATTTCATGTAGATCTGGAACTTCAGCAGCTTATCTGGACGGCTGGATTCCCATCAGTCCTGTACAATGTGGTTTTCAGAACAGCATTACGTAAGAACAGCAGAGCAAAAAGCTGCAGAGATTTACTTTGCTACATTTTTTTTCACTCTTAGTATTATTTTTATTCCCTGAGGGAGCAGAGATGTTTAATTTTGTACACAACAGGGGTGTGTTTTCCCAGTTCGCTTAGGACAACACAAAACCCACTTCTAGGGCTGGCATTTGCTGGTAGAAAACAACAAAAAACCCAAACATTACCATCAAAATCACAGTGCATTGCCAGAAGGCCTTTCCAAGATGCTTGTCAGCTTTTCTTTGTCCCTGGGTTCCTTCTCACGGAAACCATTTTTTGTGTTTCTTACAACTACTGACCTAATGCTGAGCTTCATGGTAACATCATCAGCTACTAATATTGTACTTTTACATGGGCTTAAAATCGATTGTGAAGATCTTTATTAGAACTGCTTACAACTCAGCAAAACTAGAACACGTAAATATAAATAAAGAGAGCCTCAAAACATGCCAAAATTAAAAAAGGTGACTTAGGTTTTGTGTAGCTTATGAAATGACAGATACAACAGCACGATGCTGCTGATAAACAGGCAAAATTACTAATTTTAAAATCAAATAGAATGTTTTTCTAGATATGAATTACAACTTTTACCACATTTGGTGTGCCTAGGCTCAATGTTTATGGATGACGCAACTGGAAAATGAAAGAGGAGTGGAAATTCAAAAGTGATACAGTGGATACTTTCAGAGCCATATTATTTTTTTTCCTGAATATATTTATCTTACCTTAGCTGCACATAAGTTTCTTAAGTTAAAGAGAGAGTTCTGAGCCAGGATTAATCCTCTAACACAACTTCTGCAAATCTCCCAGCCTTTGACATTTACAAGAATTATTTTAATCGAGTCTTACAGATTGAAGTTTCACTAAAATACAAAGTGCCATTTCATTGTATTTTCTGCAAGATTCTAGCATGTGTACAATAGGCCACAGAAAAAGGAAGGTCACCATTCCATTTGAAGTCTGTCAGCTCTTGTATTTAACTCTACATAGAGAGAACATGGCATTACAGCATATTTCCTGAATCCACTGAAATACATGCAACTGGAGAAAGACTAAAAACTTCTGCAATGCAGAGAAACAAAACCGTGAGGGATTGGGGAAGGAGGAAATTTAACCAGGTTAAAAACAGAGCAATGACAAGGAAAAAGAATTTTAACAGGCGCCCTGCATACAAAATAATTGCAGTATGCCTGGGCTCCCCTTCTATTTGTGGTACTTTTACTGCCAGTTGAACTGCCTTATGAAAGCCCTTCTGCTTTGTTAAAGAGCAATTCTGGTGCTTCTGATGTAAAAGAAAAAAAAAAAAGAAATAGCAAAGTATTATGATGTATGCTTATGACAGAGATCTCTTTCTGAGATAGCAGTGTGGTTTTTTCTTAAAGAAACAGTTGTTAGGCTCTTGATTATGAAACTATTTCCTATGCTGACAGGCATTCGAAGACCTTTGACTTCCTTGACTTGGCTAGTAAGTTTTAGCATGCCTAGGGATCAAAGACTAACCTGCTTTCATTGGCAGCACAAGATGGAAGTCAGGTTATCATTACTTCATATGTATGATTTGTCATTTATATCATTAGCCGTGAGATGTTAGCACTCTGGGGACAGCTGAAATCTTTTGGAAGAGACTCCATTCTTTCCACTGAATTTGGAGGGGGAAATATTATAAAATTATTAATCAGTCCCCTCCTTTTGAGGCAACACATACTTCCCAGTCCAATATCCTGGCAGCAGCCAACTGTGGGCTATTGTTGGCTGCAGACCCAGGATGGGTTAAGCATGAGGCTTGAAGGAAAGTGGGTTGACTGTGACTGCATCTGGATAAGTCAAAAGTTGTGACAAGATTGTAAGAATTTAATGGAAATTTGGAGTGCTGAGCAGGGAGGATTTGGAGGCTTTGTCTCTTTTAGACCATTTTTGCCCATAAGATTTTTTGTCCTGGTGATAAATTCATAGAAAAAGCTATTTTTTTTCTGCTCAGTTATACCTGTGAGTAAGAGAGACTGTACCGTACTGTACTCAGTTCCCAAACTAAGGGCTATGGCAAATTGTTTGAGCACAAGGTTACTTCCCTGGCTATTCTGTTTCCTTACCTCTTTGCTTATGAAACTACCCCTGTAACAGAGGCAGCAGAACAGGCACTGAGAATGCATCTTACCAGCTGCAATTCATAGGCCAGCATATTAACTTAAGCCCCTGTCTACTTCCGTTTGTTTTGTTATGCCAAGCTATAAACTGTGGCAGCTGAGTGTCAAGTTCACATATCTATTGCATTAAGCTATGGTAACTGAAGGGATCCAGGAATGATGAACCAGACACCACATTTTCTGCTCATCTGAAAACACAGAGATTTGACAGCCTAAGGATTTTTTTTTTTTCCATCTGACTGGGTCGTTTAGTTTACCTTTTACTTTTAAATAGGATTGTTTATCTTTGGATGCAGTAGGCAAGCAGGGGCTCTACATTACCACAGGGGATGGCAACCCATAAAGGAAACTGATCAGTTAGCACTGGATTGTTCTGTGTTGTGTCTTTTCTGGTAAGTGGGTTCATTAACAAATATGCGTCTACTGTCTTAAAAACTTAAGAATAACTGCAAAGATTAGTAAAAAGCAGTGATTTGCATTAGTGAATATAGTTCTTCAGAATCATGACCCATAAAGAATGAATATGCATAAATTCTGCCATTCTGTGTAGAAACATTCTTCAAGCCTACAGTGATTTAGTCCTAGTATTACTTGGTCTTCTGCTGATTAATAGTGGATAGCAATGGCAATTTTGTGGAGTGAATATTTGTTCTCAGATACCAGTATAGGCTCCCACTCACCAGAAGATGCATCCTCAGGCTGCCACTGCCTGTCGCCGTGTTTAAAAGATTGAGGGGTGGGGTTGGTAGGGTATTTTTGCCAAGGAGATGTTTTCAGGCTCTGCCTCCTTTCCACAACCAGCTATCAAGGTTATAGGAAGCAAAGGCAATACTGTACTGTTCACTTCTGACAGGATCAAATATGGACATCCAGCTCTGGATTTGCTTTTTATTCTAATTGAGGCTAGATGCATATTAAAAAAAACACACAGAGATTTTGATGTTATTGCATTACATAAAGAATAGCTCCTTCTTTTCTGTCCGTATGGAAAAAGCTGGGTTCCCCAAGTTGTTGTCCTGTTAACTCACTTGTATTACATCAGCACTGCACTGCAGAGAGCAGAAGGTTTAGCTCTGCTATGCTGAATTTAATGATCTGTCCTCAGAATGCAGGGACACTAAACACTGTGTGCAGTTGCCATGTCTGCCTTCAGTTCAGTCTTCCTGCAGCAAGAGAGAAAATCCAGTTTATTTGTCAAATAAACTTCCTGTAATTCTGGGATCTCTTCAAAACCAGCCACAAAAACAATGCTTTTGACAAACTGGTGAAGTCAGCAATACAAGAACACCTGGAAATAAGAATTAATAGTCCATAAGTAAACCATTAGTCCAAGGAGTAAGTGATAAACTGAAGAGCAGTGGAGGATGATGTCACTCATTTCATATCAATCTATCAGTTCTCCTCTGCAAAGACTTTTCAGTTTGCAGAACAGTGGGAATAGGGTGGCAACATGTGGCTGCTTCATGGCCTTTAAAATAATTTGCTGGATTCTTATTACTTCCTCTAAGACAGCTTTTGTACGAATGAGGAGTCTAAATCTAATTGAAAAAGCTACCCTAAAAATTATTAGATTATTGATATATTGCAAAGACTGATAAAACGTAATTAGATTTTGTTAAACTGAAGCTGATAAAGTTCTCATAAATTTGTCTGTGAATACAGTTTGTGACCATCTGGTCTTCTGAAAAACAGATGAGAACCATAAAAAGGGGCAACTTATGTTTTATATGAACTTCTGGGCAAAGTATAAGAATACCTGGCAAACATGCTAAATAATAAAAAAAGTCCTTGAACTTTGACCCCAGATTTATTTTCTAGAATTGATTTTAAGGCTCTCTCTCCCTCTTATCCCCACCTTCTGGACTTGTCTGAGTTTCTGGAGGCAGACGTTGGTGTTCAGCTAGCTCAGTCCTTCTATCTTTTTTCTTCTTTCAGGCAGCAAGTAGGTCTGTTTGCCTGTCTCAACCAAAGCAAGCAGCATGATGTTGTTGCATTATGGTTTTGTTTGCAAAAACTTTACTTGAATGTTTGGGGTTTTTTGTTTTACAAAAATAAGCACTTTTTTCCAAGTCCAGCTTCCAGAGACATGTGAAAATTTAATTTTATTTTGAAGAAAATTGTTCCTGTACCTAATCCTAGTGGTTTCAAAGTAGAATGTGACAATTCAACTTTATTGGTACTAAGTGAGAAGGCAAAAACATACTTCTATTATTTTCAGATCTCATAATTAAAAAAACCCTAATGGTTAATGATTTGACTTATGCTAATGAATATTTGGGGCTGGCAATGCAGTATATGTCACAATCATTGACAGTAACCCATGGCAAAAAACATTCTGTCATATATTCATGTAATAGCGGTGTTGAGATTGTGTATTAATCTTATTTAACTCTGAAGGAAAGGAAAATTATGGAACATTGATTAGACAGCCTGTCTGTAATTTAAACATTTACAAGCAAGTATGCATACTTTGTATGTGCCACCTCACAAACAGTGCTTTTGGATTATCTGCATTTTCTTTTTTGTGTAAGACTCTCAAAAAAGCATATGTAGAATTTTTGCGGATTAAACAATTTATATAACTAGTTTAATCATGAGGTAAGTCGGATTACTTTAAAAACAAAAGACTTTTTTAATTTTCCTATCAGGTGTGCTGAGAATCCTCTGCTTCTTAAATGTATAAATGCATGACACCAAAAGCACTCACAATTGACTTACAGCTTGAGAAAACAGATACTTTTCTCACTCATTTAGTTTTAATCAGAGGTTATTCTTTTAAAATGTAAATATTTTAGTAGCTCACGAGATTTTTAAAAAAAGCAGAATAGCACCACCTGGTGCTGAGCAAAGTTTTTACGATCAATTCCAATCACTTTTTTGAGATTATTGCTGTACAGATAAACTACCGCCTTTCACAATCATGATTTCAGGTCGAATGATTAGGGGCATAACGTTATCACTATCTCTATCATTAATGCTTCCTGGTCCTTCTTATAGGCACTTTTTTTGCTAAGTCTTTATCCGTTATTTAACAGTTTTTAGGGTCTTTTTTAAAAGTTCTTCTTACAGCTTAAACATTCTGGACATGTGTAAAAAGCTATTGATTTAAATTTGATTTCTAGACTTTTCTTCAGCTGGTGTAGACTTGATGATGATGAAGAACTACAGCTGAAAGTGAACTTCACCACACTTTTTCTTTGTTTCTGATTATTTCTGTGCTTCCTCATGGTGCTTGGAATTAAAAGCATAATTGAGGTTAAAAGACCTACATCCTGGAAGGACTTCAGATGTCTAAAACCTGTCAAAATCAATAAGAAGTTAAGTGCCTGAGGATGTATTGCTAAGAATTCAGTTTCTAGGCATTATACATTTATTTCTGCAAATAAGAGAATTAAAGATAGTGTCTCCTTTTTAAGTCATCTATTCTCTGCTTGGTATTTATACAGTCCTCGATTGAAGCCCATGAAAAGTATAAAAAATCCTTTGTATATGACATCCCAGCAGGAACCCTAAATTCCAGCTACATCTTGAAGCTACTTAGAATTATAGCTTAGATTTCAGTCTCCAGCTGCACTGTCACTCTTAAGGCTTTCTGATTCTGAGGGTTGCGCAAACAACAAAAGGAAACCAACTTCTCAGCACTAAAACTGAAAAGAAACCCTTTCCCCCAAAGCTTAGCTGCATCTCTCCTAACCACCTTGCCCTTAAATGGTAAATAAAACCACTTGGGAAAAACGCTGAGCCTCATTTTGTTCCTGCTGAAACTACTGAATGCTGAAGCTACTGGATGACAAACTGCCATAAAACTTTATATATTGGCAAAAGGGTTAACTGGTGCTGACTGTTACTTACTGTGAAGAACATGAAAGAACAAGGTTTATTTCTGCTTGATGTTTTGTTTTTCTGTGTTGCAGTTTACCATTTGTTTCTCCTTTTTCATACAATAAACACCAATACATCCATAAAATAAACAAGCCAATAACTAGGTAAACTGTCATAAATGATTAGGGTGCAGTTTGTGAGTTGGTCACAACATTGTTTTGGAGGGTTTTTTTTGTTTTGTTTTAATGTTATGTATTTGAAGTATCAAAACCAACTAAAAATGGTATTTTTTCAGATTAATGAGGCAGAACTAAGCACCTTTATGTTCAGAAATTGCTGACCAGGAAGCTAATGTAAAGAGATATTAAGGGCATATCTTCATGAGTGCATACAGCAGGAGGCTAGAGATCTTTCAACTACCAAGCCAAAACCTGACACAATAAGAGCAATACTGTATGAGATAGTTGCTTGACCCTAAAAGTGTGATCAAAGCTGGTTAGCTTGGGCACAGTGCTGTAATGATACATTATTGCTGCTGTGCTACATATCAGGAAATCAAAGCATTCACAGCTCTAAAAATAATTGTTATTTCCTAGATAGTTGCTAGCTAGATGACGAAATCCTGATGTTAATGTAGTCTTTATGATTTCTGTCATTTGGGAAAGAACTTTGTAAATACATTGTATCATCTCTTGGCTTGATTGCCTGTTGTCTTCCAGCATCCATGCTATTTCTCACTGTGTACACACATAAAAATCAGAACAATCAGGGAGTTGCTTAGGACAGGATGCTGTCTCTTACTGAGATAATGCAATTCTAATCAAAGTATCGTGCAACTTAAGTTTCTTCTGGTCTCTGAAATCTCAGCTATTTGTTTGCCTTCCATCTTATCAAGGCATTTTGATCTGACATAGTCTTCACTTCCTCAGTTTCTTCCATATAGCAGATGCATTTGGTCATCTTGACCCAGTGCATGAGATCACAGAGCTGAAAGGAGACTGTGGCACTGCAGGGACAGAGCTATCTAATCCTGTGCCCAAACCTCTGGAAGATGCCCTCCTTAGCTATAGGTAGGGTCATGGCTTCTTTCTCACCATGTGACTATAGGTGCATCACATTTCTTGTGCAGGCATGTCGTGAATGCATGGGTTTACCAATAAACGGGGTCTTACAGTTTGCAAGAGAAGCTGAGAGGCCTGCTATTCACTGTTTTAATTTCAAACACTGAAAACATTCCACAGCCTATCTCAGTTGAGGACAGTTTTACTTAATCATCTTCAATGTTTCATGATATGGCTGTATTTACAATGGGTTTGTTTTCAGTATCCACAGAGAGACTTAAAAATCCAACTAACCAACCATGCTAACAAATTTTCATTCACTATAAATTTTAATTTGCAAGCAAGAAACGCTAGAGGGCATTGAAAGTTCTGTGCACATACATCTGGTAACTCCACAGCGCTCTACTTTAACAGCAGTCTTCTCAATGTGATTAACATGTAAAAGATTACTAACATGATGGAAAAAGCTGTGGAGGCCATGTGCAGACTGAAAAAAAAGAACTTCTGGCACTTAAATGACAAGTACAATGATTGCTTTGGTCAGCCAGCACATGCAGCACACACAATACAAACAAACATAATGGAAGTTGCACATGGATTTCTCTGAAAATGGAAGCAAAACAGTATTAGGTACAGCCATTTCTGCAAATGGAATTGTATAACTTGGGACTGGCAGATGGTAGGGTTATATATTCCAGCCTATCTCTGGTCTGAGAAATAGGATTTTTTTTTTTCCCCACATGCATTATACAAATTCTGTTCAAAATTTAACAAAAATACTGATAATTTCACCAGGGTCTGTTTTAAGTGAATTTTAAACTGCATGTGTTCTCATAAAGAGAGAAGGAAAGTAAAGACAGAGTGAGTATACACAAAGGGGGTATTTTAGGAGTAGTTTACAAGTCATTTGTCAGTGATAGGAGTAGAACTTGCAAAATGGTTCTTTGATTTTCCTGCAAAAAAATGCAGGCTCTTCAGAAACTTTTGTGTCCTATAATACATGTCACTGATCTTTCTTCCTGGAAATAACAGTGGAGGAAAAATTCTGAGGATGCAAAGAGTTCTTGAGACAGAACTGCACATATGGTATATAGCAGAGGAAGATCTTCCTTTGAGGAAAAAGGTTGCTTACCCTCCCTTATCTCTTTATCTGTTTTAGATGTTTGTATGTGTCTGATATGTCTGTATATGGTAGAGTTCAAAGAGTGTATCCTTTTGAAAAGTGCCAGGGGGAGTGATGCAAAGTGGTGCAAGGAAAGGCAGCCTCCTCCTGCTTCTCTGATTGCTATCAGTTTTGCAAACCTGCACAGAGCTATGCACCATCACAGGCCAGGGTCCAAAATACTGGCATTTATTGCTGTTTTACTTGTATGTAGTTCTGTGTTTAATCAAAAAGGATTAAGCCTGGATGTTTTTTCCTTAGTCATTTTGCATATTGCTAAACTGCTCAGCCCATGTAGCTATTTAACATCATCTGTCACAACTGAACTGTTCTCAGGGATTTTAGAGATTTCCATATCAAGAAAAAGACATTACTCATTTTTATGACTCTGAGTTTTCTTTTGGAAAAATCAGAGGAAATGAAGCATATTTTATACAGAGCTAGGATATTTACACACATTGAGGTCATTATCAGGGATATCACTGCAGCGAATCAGAGAAATAGAAAGCCAACTCCAGTGAAACTGTTGCATCCCATGACTTTAAACCAGTCCCAACAAAGGCGTATTCCCATTAGACAATGACGACACATAGTAGATAGGAGTATGTTCTGCAATAAGAAGACAAGCAGACAACACTCCGTCTCCAAAGGGGAATCATTGTCTACTGCTATTTTAAAGCTTTTGTGCAAAATCCAGTGTAGAATGTAGTATTTGACTTGCACATAAAGTAATGGTGACTAGAATCGTGCTTTAACAAATAGCAAATAAATTATTTGAAGATCTGAATTATGTACTATGGCTACCATACAGAAGATGCTTCCAAAAAAGTATGTTTTGTAGGGGAAAAGAAAGGGAAATGAAGTTTTTTCATCACTGGATTAGTGTTTCAACTTCACTTTCAAAAAACCTGACCAAATTATAGATGAACAAAAAGTGAAATATAACCACTTCTGAGAACACCGGTGGCAAGGTTATACTATGTTGTGTATTTATCTGGTAACGACAAGAATGAAGAACAATGTGTTTAGCAAGGGAGAACATCAAATGGACTTTCTCTACATGTCATATACCCCAGGGCTTACAAAAATAACAGACATCTTATTGCATCCTTGACAAGTCGTCAATAAACATTTGTAAGGCTTGAGGTCACACAGGTCACACAGAAATGTTTTGAGAAATTACCGAAAATCTGCAGTGGAAGCTTACAAAATGAAGACCAGAACTCCCATAGTGTTTCCCAGTGGAGCAGCATCAGATTTGTGTTCACCAGCTCAGGCTTTCGTGAATAGCTTTTTTTTTTTTTCATTATGACAAACTGCTGGAGTTGCCACTAGCTATAGTTTTCCCCAGAACAATTACACCATGGGATTTGAAAATGTTTCCGTTCAGAGTCTCAGATGCTGTGGATTCTGCTTTTTGCTAGCAGCTGTTACAACAGGGAATTTAGATGCAGGCAGATGAGATGAAAGTTACTAAATGAGAAGTCTTGAGGAACTGAAACACAGTATCTGCACCTTCTGCACAGGAAATACTTTGTGCTTTGTCATTATATTAATCCTTAAAGCTTGTTTCTTTACCAATTGAATTTTTTCTGTTCATAATCAATTGTAGTTAAGAACTTGTGCAGCTTATTAGTATGTAATTGTTGCCCATCTCAGGTAGTGGTGAATGATAAAATCTTTTTTCCAGCTATGGCTAATCAGAAAATCATTTTGGCTTCTTTTGGCAGTGGATTTGCCACAGTGATCCATGCCTTAATCTGCAACTTCCAGGTTCCAAACGACATACATTTTAATAGCTACCTTACCACTGGAAAACGGGAGACAGTGTAACTGTTATTCCAGGTCTATTGTGGTCAGTTGCGAGGTACCATTACTCTTTCTGAGCCACGCTGTTGTGGGGTTTCTAGCACGCTACTGGCACAAATCAAGTAAAACATGGAACAAGTATTTGTAGCCAGGTTGAAGAGCCAGCTGCATAACCAGAACCTAGCCAAAATGAATTAAAGCATTTTATATTGACTCTTGCTGCTGTCTAACCTGATTATAACAGCTTTGTCCTCACTAGGAAAAGATGTATAATGAGTTGAACATTAAAATCATAGTGTACTTAAGGCAGATGTAATTACATTTTTAGATAAAGATATTAAGATAAAGGCAATGATCCTTCTCCTGAGAATCTTAAGACAGGGCCTTTAATGCTGGAATCTGCAAATTATTTGTACATCTTTAATGTGCACAAAATACCTGTATGACTGCCTGACAACATTCAGTAGTTTACTGAGGAAGAAAACCAGGATTCATCAGGAAGCTTTTCAGAAGAGAAATCACATCAGCGTATTGCCAAACAGGAAAGCAATATGAAAACTCCACAGTGTGTTGAAGGAGACTGGCATGATCTCTACAGTGAAAAAGTAAAATCTTCTTCTGTTAATTTGGAACATAAAAGAGTCTACCTGCAAACTGCCTGTAATATCTGGTACCTGCTGCACAAACCACTTCAAGTTACGTTTACCTAGAGCTCTCTTAAGCACAAGTGGTTTATATGAAGAAAAATTCAACTGCATTACAGCAGAGCACGTATCTTCAATTTGAAACAGTATGCCAAAATAATACCCGTGCATTCCAGAAACATCTATAAAGGCAGAACTAATGCAGCTCTGTTTTTATTAATGCCCAGTTATGTCAAGATGCATAACAGGCCTTCATGATTATAATAAATCAATGACAAGGTATGCAATAAAAGTCATACTGTAGCTTGGGGTTGTTTTCTGATTGGTAACTGATGAAGTCATACTATGATTTTACTGGAGATTGCTGGAAGCGTAAGGTGTAATCACATTGTTTAGGTTATGCACTAGTTTCCATCTTATAATAAACTACAAAGAACACCTTTTTTTTTCTGAAGTATTATTTGAAACATTTAGAATATTTCTGCTTGTATTACATGTGGACATTATTTTTAAAAATACTTCTAAAAAAAGAAGTCACTTAACAGCTCACTGAACATATTAGCTCTGGCACCTTTTAGTGTATTGACAAGTACCGCAGTGGTGCTGTGCATACCTTTGGATATTTATTTGTTACCCTATCCTGTTTCCTTCTTTATCTCACTCAATATGAATGTTCAGAACAGAGAGGAATAGCTGAAGATCTGTGAAAACAGCAGCTGGTCAGTGCAATTAAAAAGACATTCTGAAACTTGGAGAATTGGATTCTCAGCTTTGAGGTCTGCCATGAAGAAAGAAATAAGACTTTGTAATTTATATTTCTTCAGTTCCATAATAAGTAAAACTATGGAATGTGTGCAAGTTTTTATAGAGTAGGTCAGAATCTGACTAGAAGATAGGGCTTACAGAATGATTTCTCTGATTTCATCCTAAGCATTGAGGAATGGAGTGAGAGAGCAAGTTCAGGATGGTCTTTTGCCCCCGCTCCCAAAGAACATTAAAATAGTAACAAGTTACTTTCTGGAATCCTTTCAGTTGTGGTTGTGCCCTGATCACTTTCATCATTCTGCAGGGCAACAGCGGCAGCTCTTTCAGCTCTGTGAAGGGAGAACACTAAGAATTGCTCTCTAGCCAGTTAAGGAATTCTGTAAAGGTTAAGGAATTATATTTCTGGAGGGAATCCCAGTTTGATCTCCTCCACAAAAGAGGCCAACAGTAACAGCAGGGTGTTACTGATTAAAGGCTGGAAAACGCAGAAAATACCATTTTACGAAGGACTAAAGAAAAAATTCATATTGTGCAATTCGAAAATATATTAGAGCAAACATTTGAAAACAGCACTTATTTCATCAATTCTAATAAATTATTTTTAATTTTACAAATCATTATACCTAACAACAACTTATAGTATAGCTAACCTTTAAATAATATTTCTGTATTTGAAAGCTTTTCTGGTTTTATCTGAAAAAAAATTTAAAAAGCCCAGCTTGTGCTTTATGCTCAATATTGAAGTGTTTTGTCAAGTACAGGATTTAATGGAGTAAATTCTGCTTAATCTGCGGATACCACTGAAAACAGTCCCAGCTAGTTGCTTCCCCAGAAATCATGGGAACTTTGTTGGAGTACTGAGCCCAGGAGAGAGGCCAAGTAACAACTGACTGCAAATTACTTTGTACATTGTTAGCCAACAAGAATTGCCTGGAATTACATTACACTTCATATGTTAAAGTATATTTTTGCAATAATTCCCCTAAATGACAGTAATAAGTTCCTGATACCCTTTCTCTATACCATGGGTCATTAAGCAAGATTTGAAACGGCAACTTTCACTGCTGTTGCATGGACAAGTGCTTTCTGAGCAAAATAAATAATTATCTGCCTGGTAGCCGTACTAAGACAGTATCCTCTGGAAGAACATAAACCATGCCTTTTTTATGTAATTAAGCAAAATTATCCTAACCCTCCTAAACTATCCTAACCCTTCTCACCTCTAGATTATTTTACTTTAGTAAAACAACCTGAAGATACCTCTCTTTTGCCTACCAGTGAATTAAAAATGAGAAGTTTTTTTTAAACTAAATCCACTTATTCCAAAGACTCTTCATGCCAGTACAGTTGGAATGAAAAATGATAAGCATCCTGCAAGAGCAGTGTGCTTGTTAGTAGTGAAAATGCCTGTGTAATACTTCTGTTACATGCTGTAGCCTAATCCCATATTATTTAATATTTGTTTATGCAGTTGTCAGAAAAAACACACTGAACTTGTTTGTACCTCTGTGGAAGCCAAAGACAAGTATTTCCTTATTTCAGTGGAAGTGTTGGGAGCACAAGCACAGATCTTGGTAATGGAATATGCCTAAAACATCAAAAGCAATTTGTGCTACAGAGGACAGTAATAACAATTTTGCCAGAAGAAAGCAACTGAAATAGTGCTCCCTTTATTTAAGCACCTCAGTTGTATTAAATGGTCCATCTCCACAATTTTCAGATCCATAAACGAGGTTATAGGAAAATAAAATGTTTGCTTATGCTCTTAAATACCAGGGAATACAGTTCAGCAGACCTGATTCCCACTCTGTTTCTCCAACATTTTGTCTATGAGGCCATGGATGCATTTTATTATGGCCTACTATTGTTTTACACATATGCAGTAACTTTTGAAACATCATTAATGTTTCAGATCTGCTTCATGGGCTCAGACCATCTGCTTGTTTCTTATGCACTTCTCCTCTGAGGAATATCCCAGGCTGAAATCTATGAACATTATTTTGCAGAAACTTCAATATCAGTTCAATACCGTTCTGTCTTGTGTGTCACTGAGAACCTCTCTAAGATGAAAAAACACATACAGTGCCTTTCCTATTCTGAGTATCTGTATTTCACTGTCTGTCTCTCTGGTAATCAAGCTGCACCTACTTTTCTCCCTTATTTCTTCCTCAGTTTTTCTTTCTTTGTTTTTTTTTTTTTTTTTTTTTAAGGTAACTCTGATACATAGAGTTTCTTATTATAACTATTTAATTGTTCAGCAATAGTACAATCTCTGAAATCCTTCCTCGAGATGCATAACCGATGCTACCTACCTATTAGATAAACAAAAATGGATATATTAGAAAAATGTGAAACATTATTATTTACAGTCATAGATAAAAACTTTTATTTTTTTTAACTATTGAATGGTGGACACTTATAAACTCTGACAACATGCATGATTCTTCTCTCTCCCTCTTCCTATTATATAGTAAATGCACTGCATTGTTTTGAATTGGGTCCAGATGCTAGGGTGAATTAGAAGACACATACTTAGCTTTGTATATTGTGAGTATTCCTGCTGACTCAGTATACAGCTCAGTGTGTGTCATAATACTTTACAAAAACAGGACCCTAGAAATAGGGCGTTTAGAAAATTTTTAGGACAGCAACCTTGAGTTTATGACATCTAGTGCAATTGTGGCTTGACTTCCCAATTGGACAAAATTTGCAATTTATATTACTCTGATATATGGCTTTATTAAGGTCAATCTGGTTCACAAATAACAACAATGTGGTTGATGGCATTTAGTGGCTCATAATTTAAAAAAAAAAGTACTTAAAAAAATTCCCTTGAATATCTGAATAGCACTTAATTGGAAATTCACAGGTTATTCACTGCCTTACTTTTAAGGAATTAAGGTTTATTTAACCCTAACAATACAAAAGGATAGCCTTAATTATGTCGAGTGATGAAGGTTTTCCTGTGTTATTATTATGAGCAGCCCTATGGAGATGCCTTTTAGTCTGATTTTAATTATCCTACCCACAAAAGAGATGTTCCCACAGGAGCGAACAACTGTAAAAGAAGAGGTTGGGTGCCTTTGACCTTCCCAATGAACCAAATATCCAAGCTCTGCAAAAGGAAAAAAAAAAAACATGTTAAAACACACTGGTGTGTACTAATAATTGTTCGGCGTCCATCTTATTTTAATGATACATTATTCCAGAAGAGGGACTTGTTAGAGACAGTAGCACAGAGAGATAAAGAGGCTGTGGATTCTCCACTCCTAGAGATATTCAAAACTTGATTGGACGTGACTCTGAGCAGCTAGCCTTGCTTTGACCAAGGTGTTGTACCAGCTGACCTCTTGCAGTCCTTTGCAACCTGCTTTATTCTATGATTCTGTGATAACACATGTCATTTTGCAGATCCCCAAATATTTTTGTCTACTAGTAAATGGCTATGGGCAGCCTGCAGACTAGAAACACAAGCTTAGAAAACTGGACAAGCAGCTAGGAAGCTTTGCAATTATATTTTGGAAGATTCAGATTTTCCTTTGGACATGCTATAGAGAGTTATAACCACGGATACTTTTTGGAGTATGGTGAAATGGTATTTTCAGAGCTCATAAATGGTGCAATGATAAAATAGAAGGCTCTTTACTATGATACAACAGGACAACATTTCTCCTCCTCATTAAAACTAGAAAACAACATGGTGTACTTTCTACTGACTTTACAGATGAGATATTCTTTCTGCACGATTATGTAAAAATATAATCTACCATCATTGTAAAAGGTAGCAGAGTTATCTTTTTTTGTCTAATCTAATATAACCGATGCACGTGAACTTTTAAAATCCTAGACATGTAGGGTGAGCAGAAGCCTCAAGGACATCTGTTTCAAGGAGTATGTGTTTAGAGATATTGCAGATCTAATCTAACTCACTTCACTGAAGCAGACTAAAGCATACTTAGGCAATCAGATAGATCTTTACAAATGCAGGTGTTTGTCTAACACAACACTTCTCAGACCTCTGTGCTTGCAAGTCTGCTTCCCTGTGTGACTTCTGCCTTGCCTTCCCTTCCGGCAGCTGACTGCCCATTGGGCTTGTTCATGCAAGGTGAGAAAAGCTCTGACTCCGGCTTCGGTCATGGCTCCAAATTAGGGAGCAGCTGGTCTAACCAGGTCTTAGTAAACTAAACACAATGTCTCTTAGTAAACTGCTCCAGAATTTCCTGATGCTGGCAGTTTTGGAAGGTTTTTCCTAATATCCAACTGGATTTTCATTTACTTTTTTTTTTTGGCAAATTGGAATTTCCTCTCCTCCTCCCCCTGTTAGCATGGAGAATAGCTGGATGCTGTACTCTTTACAAGCACTCTTTACAGACTGAAAGACATGTTTTACCCTCACTTTTTTCTAGAATAAAGTAAATTCCTGCAAGTTTCCCTGCTATATCATGTTTTCTGAATGTGTTTCCTTCTTGTTCTCCTCCAAATGCCTTCCCCCATGTTTATGTCTTTCCTGCATGACAGTGCCAGAAACCGTGCATGCGCTCAGTTGAGGTTTCATCACAGAGCAATTTTTTACATGATTTTGACATGACAGTTATGTTAATATATTCTATACTGAACAACCCTTTTGTGTAGTAGCACTTCCCGATCTGCTATCTACTAGTTATTCCCTGCTTTTTTATTTATTTAATTTCATTTGTGAATCTTGGCATTTGCCTTTGTTACTATAATTTTGAATTATAACCCAAATTTTACAAGACAGTTTTTGATTCTGAATCTATCCTTCAAAGTGCTTGCAACCCCTTTTCTTCTATTGACATGCATACCTGCAACCTTGTGAAATTTAATTAGTTTTATGAAAATGTAACTAGAGAAAGCAACGTATATGTCAGCCTCTTCTTAATTTGTTCTCTTTTCCCATTAAGTAATGGATGTAGATACCATCTTTTTCCTTGTTAAGACATAAAATACATACCTCCAATCAAGTAGTGCACTTAGGTCTTTTTGTTGTTCTAGAGACTTCTTGGGATGTGAAAGAAATAAATGAGTCTTCCTGAATGCATTTCTAAGGTCTGGCTCCATTTTGGCCTCCAAGCAATAAAACTCCATCCTGTGTCACAAAAGACAATAAAACAATCATCTCTTACGAGATAAAAATACAAACTTAGTAAAATAAAGCTAGTGTGCTCAAATTATTGTTATTTGATTAAAGCTCAAAATAGATGACAATTTTTTTAGTTCAGGAAGAAACTAGGTATTTGCAAGGTCTCTAGTGAACACTGTGAGAGAATACGGGATCTCTGGAAAGCAAACTAGGTACTAATATGAGCATATTCCTTTTTGACAACAATAAGAAAATGTATCATGTCCATTAAACTCAGTGAGAAAACTCCTCAGGAATTTAAAGGATGAAGAAAACAAGATTTATCTGGTAGTCTAATCAGAGAGGAGTGATCAATTAGCATGCAAAAATGTGTATTGGAGCTTCAAGTGTTTGATACCTATAATAATTTGGCTTGTAGGTCTTTGTAGGAATGACAACCTTGCTCATGTTTGCTAAGTCACATATGGAAGACTTCATTTGGGCAAATGTAGCTAACAACTTTGTAGGAATAATGGAAAAAAGAAACATTTTTGAAGATTTCCTTCCTAATTTGCTATCCCTTTAGTTGCTGGCCAGCATTCTAACTCTTATAAAAAGGCAGTTTAAGAACTCCTAAGAAGATAAACGGAACAATACTTTTACCTTCCTGTCCTGATATGGTTAGGAATAATAAACTCATTAGTATTCTGAAGTATGTTTTATAATTGATGAGTCTATTGCTGTTAAAACTATGAAGTGTATATAGAAAATCTATAGAAAATTAATAGATTATGAATTTTTAGTTGTGTGAAGCATACAGACCATATTTGGGATATCAGTGGACTATCAGTTCCAATTAATTTGTGCATTTTATGTGTGTGATTGGGATGTGTCCTTCCATTGTAAATAACTGAATTTGTTTAATAAAAATATTTATTAATATAAATAAATCATATTTATTTTCAGTTTTTTCTATCAAAGAATAATATTTTTTTTTAACTGGGAATTTACAAGAGTACTGTCAAGTGTTTATGAAATAATTAGTTGCAGAAGTTCTCAGATGTGTATATAAAAATTTGTGTATTTTGTCCACCAAAGGAAATATAAAGCATTACATTTTCTACTAAATGATTAAAATCTCTCTTTTTCCAGTGGGAAGAATTATATCCGAATTCTTTCAACTAATGAGGTACCAGCTGAGTGAGGCAGAACAAATGCAAATTGTACAGATGAAGAACTGATTGCGTATTATGTAGCAAGTAAGTTTAAGGAATGGCACCTCACTGCTCCCAGACATCCTTTATGTTCAGCTCACTATCATATCACTGTAATAAAATATTCCTTTAGCTATTAGAATCAAAATGTTGTAATCAAGACATATGAGATACTGTTAGCCAGCAAAATATTAAAAAGTTTAAAAAGACAGCGATGAGACAGAATGACAAACTCTTACATTATGCCATGTGTTTTAATTCCTCCTTGCAGTGAGGATTTTATACATATTTTAAGATGTTCAACCTTTCCCCTATTTTTTCCTAAGGAATTGTGAAAGTTCTCCTTTCTCCTGGTCTAAATATCTTTCTGATCAGAGATAGGCAGTGAAGTCTAATCTTCAAAAGTATTTTGGCACTTACTACTGAAGCCATTAAAAATTAAAAGACTGAAATAAAACTGATGAAAGGCAGAGAGGGATGGATCCAGTTCTATTCTGAAGTGGGGGCAGGCTGTGCCATTTCCCCCCGGCATTGGTTTGTGTACTGGGATGTGGAGCAGCCAAAGAGAAGGAGAAAGACACATCTCTGACTGCACAGCAACGATTTCTACAACTGCCATGTACTCTGAAGGAGCTGCGGGAGCCCTGCTAGAACAGCGTGAATTCCCACAGCTGTGCCAGAGAAGGGATGGATATCCCCTACGCTCCATACTTCTAGTAACTCCACACCTACAGAGACCCTGCAGAACACTGGACAGCCTGGGCCCACAGTGATTTAGCAGGGACTGTGGTTGTGTACCCTATGTTGGTTATAATGTTTCATTGTTTTATTCATTCTCAATACAAGTATGGACAGAGGAACAGATTTTGTTTTTATACGCCAGAAGAAATCTCTGCATCTTTCAGTCTGTTCTGTATACCACTGTCGTTTTCACTTCTCTCTTTTACTGACATGCCAAGCCAAAGAATTTGTTTGTCCAAACCATCACTTCCAGCCTTAGGGTGAATATATCAGGGGACAGAAAATCCACCATTTCCCTGGATAATCAGTTCAAGTAGTTAATCACAGTTAAAAATCTGTGCCCTGTTTCCAGTTTAAATTTGTCTTCGTTCAGCGTCAGCCATTGTCCATATCACATCTCTTGTTAAACAGAATTTATCTTCAGTATCTTTTATCTTTTCTGAAGAAAGCAACTTCTCAGTTTATTTTTTTTTAAATAAACAGATTGACCTATGTACAGTATCTCAATCTAAGGCACGTTCTCCTCTCCTTGTATCATCTTAATGTCTGTTGCATTACCTTCTCCAGCTTTGCAAATACAGTGAAACTACAGGCATCAAAACTGTATGCAGTATTGCAGGACTGATCTCACTAATGTTACACAAAATAATAACACCCATTTATTTCTGTTCAACCCTCCCCATTCATAGAACTAAAAGTCATATTCATTCTGTTAGCCATAGCTTGACAGCAGAAGGAATGCGAGCATTCCTTCCATTCTGACAAAATCTTTTTCTATCATTACTCTGCAGGATGCAGCCTCTATTTTATAAATAAAATCTGCATTCTTTACTCTGGGATATAACTCTGAATTTGGCAATGGTGATATACAATTTTAATGATCCAAGTTTGCCAAATGATCTAGATCACATCACCTCCTTCCTTCCAGTCTGACACTCTTCATGGATTCCACACATTTTATCAACTTTAATTTTATATTTCCAGATCATTGATAAAAATGTTGAATACCAATAACCTCAGTACTAATGCCAGGAAAACCCTATCAGATGCAGTCTTACTGAATGAAGATTTCTAATGGATATCTACTTTGAGATCTATAAATAAACTGTTTTTTAAGCTAGTTAGCATGTGCTTTACTCATATTTTAAAGAATAATTTTTTCAGTTATAGTTGAAAAATCTAAACATATTGCCATTCAATTTATACTGTGGTCCAAAGCCAAATATAAACTAAGGAAAGTTTCTTTACTGTACTATTCTTTATAACTTGAAATTTTAATTAATTGAGTCTGATATCAACTTTTCATTTATATTTATAATTTCTTATAAGGAACAGCTTAACCCATCTTGATTAACTTGAACGGGAAGAAACTTTATAAAGTTTAAAATAGCATTTCCTATGGATTAGCCTCTATAGAGTGAGTCTGGAAGCAGGACATCCTGGTTTTCAAAATAACTAGAAATCTTTTTTGAGTATTTAAAGTTTTCATCAGAATGCAAAGAAAAGATTGATGATTTTCCCACAGTGGGTGATATGGTCACCATCAACAGTAGGTTGCAAAAGTCAATTTAGATGATTTATTACAGGCCAGATTTTATTTTGTCATGTTTCACATCTTGTACTGGCTGCACTTTGAGTTGTTTCAGCATGTCCACAGGCACTGAATTTCATTCTTTAAGGGACAAATACAGTTCTCAATTTTTACAAGTGCATATATTCATTTTCATGATGCTGTACTAAACGTAATGGGTACATTTAAAAACATATACAGCATTTGATTACATAAGCATTTATATCTCCCCAGTGTTCCTATCAGATCTGGAGAGCTGTCAGCATGCAATGGGATCCTGTAACTTTTCAACTTTATCTAATGAAAAAAATGAACAAGAACACCAGAACATTTTCTGGATTTTTATTATTTGGAGATGCCCTTAATTGCTTTGTATTGAAAAAATACATGCCATATTCCAACTATGCTCTCCAGAGATCTGGAACAAGAATTCCCCCTGCTAACTTTTAGTTACATTTCTCTGACTGCTGGTGCTTTTGTTTTAAATTACCCATCCAGTCATTACCTTTTGCAGATTTTCATATTACATGCAACAGTTATAAATGCTTTAATTTTATATTTTATTATTCAATAAAGCCCTGCAGCTGGCCAGATTCCTCCTGTGTAAACATTCTGACACTTTTGTTTAGAAGATATATCAGCACGTGCAAGGCAATGGCCAATGAAATCTCCATTATCTCTGTTTGACAGGGAATGCTTTGAAAGGTTGTGTATTTTTAATGAATAGGAAAAAAATCAAAGACAGAAGAACATCTTGGGCCTTTATACCTAACAAAAAGGGCATATTTATTGAGTCATTAATACTAAATGTCAGATTGCTGCGTTGACAGTCAGCAGTCTCAAGTGTTCCATCACCTACAGGGAGTATTAAATATAGAATAAACAGTTCAGTATAAACTGAGGGGCCATTTTTCTATCAGAATAGTGGGTGCATCTATTAAGTTAATTTATTAACAGTGAAACTCAAGTCACAAAACCTCAGATGAAATTCCAGGCCATAACTCATAATTTTATAGCTTTCTATTCTAGACTATTCTCTCCTCCCCAAACGTTGAACATATTTCTTTCTACAAAAAAATAAGCTACCTTCCTTTTTTCTCTCTTTTGACTCTTCTTCCAGGCTTGGTATTGATTCTGTTTCTTCCCTCACTTCCCTTGCAGAGTTTTGAACAGCTCGTCTCCCTTCATTCTATTCCCTTCTTGTACCGTACTACTGGCACACGTTCATTCCTTGTTGTTGCTCTAACACTCAGTATTTATTCTTCCCATTTCTCATCTTATCTTTCATTAGAGCTCCCCTTTCTTGCATGTTAAGATGGCTCTTTAGAGTAACAGGCTATTAACACGTGCTATTAAATATTTTGGTCTATGTTCTTCCCAATTGTCCACTGCTAAATATTGTACAGTGTTTCTTTTCACTTTAAATGACCAGAGGAATAAAAATATCCTCAGCTTTGTTTGCTTGAGCATTTAATCTCCCGATAAAACTCACAGTTGGAAAATATTTCCTCTATCCCATCCCCATTTCTGTTCTTTGATTTCAAAAGATAAAGGGGTCAGTGCGAGTTGCTACTATCCAGATTTATTAATAAAAGGGACAGTATTTCACTAAATTTGTATGTATGTGATTTAGAAGCATGCCTATATGTATATATAGCCAACGTAGCGCTATGCCTTATTGTAACATTTCCCTTGTCTTTCTTTGCCAGCCTCCACCACATGCTATTGTCATTTGTTATGTCTCCGCTTCAACTTCCAATCTGATTCAACAGGGCAAGGACCTGCTGTGTTTGGATAGCGTGTAGCAATTCAGCTTCCTACAGTTTAAGGCAGTTAGGTGCTATTACATAAAACAAAGAATAATAATCCCATTGCCCTGATTTATAGTGCCCTGTATTAACCTAAACTATTCCTATTCTTCCTTCATGTTTACAGTGTCTAATATGGGTGCATAGACATCTGTCCAAACTATAAATACTATTTTAATACTTTTTTTAAAGAAGTCTTTCCCAGTGATATTCCTTGTAGGGCAGTAGCCTCAGTTCTCAATTTCTTAGACTACTTTTATGATAGAACTGTCATGAAAGCAGCTCCAAGAGGTACGGTTATTGTGTATGTTAAAGCAAAACCTTGTTCTAATTGTATTATTAGAGAAATATAATGGCCATGTATTTATTTTCCAAAATGTATGTGATCTTTTTTGGCTCCACTGGGATATCGGATTTAATTTTTTATGCATACAGAAAGGCTGATCATGCCTGAACTTAAATTGTATAAATAAGCCTAATTTCCTGATAAACAAAGGAAAAAAAGCATTAGCTCACAAATTTTTAGGCTCTCAGACTGTTTGGGTTGGATGATTTTCTGGACATTCCTAAACTGACCACAGAGAGCTATTGGATTTGTATATATAATGAGACCTTAAATAACTTTAAGATACAAGTTGTTCCTAATTAGAACTGATCATACTTTGTGATTCTTGATTGTTTAAAATTGGACTGGGACAAGATAGTCTCAAGAGGAAGCGTGAACAAGAGATTTATATGGTGAATACTATGCCCGTACAGGTGTTGGCAGGTGTGGAGGATAAGGGGTCAAGACCCTGTGTTGTGCATTGAATAAAAACTAGTCACAATCTCGCCTGCTATAGACAGGCCAGAATTAAAATATTCAGTATGAAGACCCAGTGAATTAAAATCTTCAGTAATGGGACTTCTTCCATTGGTAAATATTTTTGCTCCATCAATTTCAGCCCACAAAATTTTCCAAGACCTTATGAGAATTTTCTAGGACAAAAATGGACACAACTTATCATAACAACAGCAATTAACAGTCTGTTTGATACCCTGTACCAAAGACTCCAGGAAAATCTATCCTGCGGTTGACCCTATGATGTCAGCAGCCACTCCATGTGTTCAGGGGTACTCAGCTCTAACACTTATTTGATCGCAGGCCAGGCCTGCTGATTGCTGAATGTCAAGGAAAACAAGAAAAACTGAGCAGATAACACAAAACTGTGCAGAGGAGGGATTGTTGCTGGGAGAGTTCAAAAAGAACATTTTGGATGTGAGTCAAGAAAAAGTTGAGATTATTTGGAAAAGAGTGTAAGGCAAAAGGATATACCAGTGAAAAGGTCAAAAAGGAAGTTTAAGGAAAAAAAACCAACTTGTCTTAGATATTTGAGAACCTTGAATTAACATCCTAAGGCTTGATATTGTTGCAAAGAACCAGCAGCTTTCTCAATCAAATCCTATCAGGCTATCATGTTTACACACGGTATGACTAACAAATTCTGAAATGCTTGCTCAGACACAGCAAGTCTTGAATAAAACCTGTGCTGGATCCGACAAGGCAGTTCTTACTGAGCTGCATTGGAAGAATAAAAAAGGTGTAACTAGATACTAAATGTAGTATTTGAGACATCCTGTACTCTAATGTACTGATTATTTACATTTATGTATATAACTGCTTACATTAGTTATGCAATTCCTTTAAAAAAAGCTACAGGGCAAGATGACCAGTTGATAAAGGACAAGATTTTGAAATAGAGTTACGCTTTCATTAGTCCTTTTAAAGCTCTTCAAAGTGGTCAGGAACCCCTTTTGACACAAACTACTAACTTCCTGTTTTTCATAAACATACGTCTGTGTACTTTGTTACAATATGCAGAAAACAAATCTAGACTAGCAGTGATCTAACCATGCTGAACTGGACCTCCTGAGAAGCAAATTTTAAAAGCTTTAAAGCTCCATACTACTGCTGACAGATTGTGTTGGTACCCAGAAATAAAAGTACTGTAACTTGCTGGGTTTTAAATACCAAGCTACATTCCTGATGGGTGATGGCAACAATGGACGTTTTTGGTTAACTGACTGAAGACAAAGCATTCACTCAGAATAACTCTGGAAAGTGGTCATTCAAATAAGTGCTTTTCAGTTGTGCTCTTTGGAAAATGTTTTCAGCGCACATCTTAGTTTTATTATGCAATGGTGCGTAAAAATCTATCAAACATCTCAGGACAACAAAAGAAGTTCCTTTGAAGAGACTCTGTTAATCTTGAGATTCACCCTACAAGTTTAGAGATTAATTGATCATATTAAACAAGGCTTTTAAAAAAAAATTTAAGTATACCTCTAAAATTATACTCACTTTAAAATGTCAACTGCTGTAACTCATTATCTCCTTCAGAATTGCAAGCCTTGGGGCTTGGTCTTTCACCAGTTAAGTAACAGCATATTTTCTCCCTTGTGGAGAAAATTAAATCGGAGGTTTTCATCTTTTCTTCATTCACGTATTTCTTCAGCAACAAGTCCAGCATGACAATGCTGTTACTAACTGTTGCCAATAGGAAAGGCCTACAGTTTAGCTTGGCCTGATTTGACATTGCGGAGATCATTTACTGTTCTCCAGAAGAAATCAGGCAGTTCAGCTGACTCTTCTAGAGCTGCCTGTTTCAGAGGAATGATATAGGCACCAGCCCATTAGTTTGCTTACTATGACCTGGTTACATTTCAGTAAGTTTATATCAGGGGTTGAAGTGAAAGGGATGGGAATAGCAGTTTTTCTGTTGAAATTTATCAATAGCAATAATCTCTCTTTTGATGCACTACTTAGAGCATCTCTCTTCACTTGTCACTGCTTGTTCAAGACCCAGTCACATAAGCTTCAACTCAGGTGTTACTTGATAACCATAAGTATTACAGATCAAGGAATTTTGGTGCATTTAGTAGCAGTCCTGTGGCTAGGGAGCTTAAAAATGAAGCAAATGGAGTATACAAATAGAAGTGGAAGACACTTCTGTCCCTGTCTGTATTTGAACCTGAATCATCTGTCTTCCAAGATCATGCGTCATCCACTACACTGGAGCATGGTAGTCTTGTACCTCTGGAATGGTACTGCTGTAGAAGCGGTGTAATTTTCTGTGAGATACTTAAATGTGCACTGAGTCAGAACAACTGGGAGAAAACACTTCTCTGGCTTGGTGACTAGAACTCCTAGTTTATGAGCAAACCAGTTGCTGTTCCAATGATTCTTTAAAACATATTTGGTACAGTTAACTATTTCAATAGGAGGCAAGGGAGATCTAGAACATCTTAAAAACCAGCAGTTGGAGTATCACCTTAGGAAGTGAAATCTCCCAGGGAAGTCTGGCAAGAGGGAAAGAGGATAAAAGTATACTATTGTGGTCCCTTGTGTTTAAAGGACCACCACAACCTTCTTCATTTTGTTACCCTACCCCTAAAAAACTTCCAGGTGAGGTGTTCTGGCAAAAATAGGCAATAGACAGATTCAGGATGACCAAATCTTTTTTTGATAAATAGTCTATTTCACAGGAAGAATTACTGAGCTGTGAATAATAATCAGTGAAGAGAGAGCCATGCATTACTAATTTTAATGTGACCTCCAAATTTCTCTACAATCAGTGCTGCACCAAATACCCTATCAAATCTCAGCAGAAAAATTGTAATATGTATTGTATATGTAATAATATATGTATTAATTCAGGATTTTTACTATTTTTCAAAAATAAAGTAAAACTTAGAATGGTCAGTATGCAAGAGCTCAAATGCAGGGCAGAAAAAAAAAGACCTAACATTACATGTTCCCCTTTTCAAAGATACACACTTCTATACAAAAGATAAAACCACTAGAGCCACAGCTTTGCTCTGCCAAACACTCCTTCAAAATTCTCCTTCTTGCAAATACAGCGGAATGGTACTACACCTCCCTTCATAGTCCAGAAACATCAGATTGATTATATCTGGAGAAGATAGTGCTAAAATATGACTTCAAACAGGCTCATTGCATCAGATACGGATGGTCTGATTAGATATTCCGGATCGAAGGCAACAACAACAGAAATTCTGTGATAAATAGATCTTTAAATCAATTTCATAAAAGAAAATGTCTCTGTTGTGAAAACATTGCAGTGAGCTGTGAACAGACTCTACTGCCTTGTTTTTAATATTCAGCTGAATTCTATGTGTATTTTATTATTTGTTTGTTCTAAAAACATAGCAATCTGCTTCAAGCAGATTAGTAAGAGACAAGCTGGCTTATTCCATTCTATATGGGATTCTGAACAAGCAGCTGAAAAGCAACTATTTAAAAATCAGCAATCCTGTTTCAGACTGAGACAAAATGAGAGACTCCAAGGCATTCTCTTTACCAGGTTTTATAACTATTTGAATTGCAACAACAGGGAAAAAAACAGGTTTCTTTCTCCGAATGGCATTGTTGGAGAAATGCCTTTTAAAAATTACAACAAAGCAGAAGTGAGTCTCTTTTATACACAGGCCGATTTGCATCATCCTTGCAGCACAAAGAAGAGACAAGTCAGTAGCAATGCCATTTTTGTTTGAAATGCATTAAATATAAGAATAGCAACCTTCACTTTTCTTTTTTGAGGGAAAAGCATTATGAAGTTACAGAAATAATTATTAAAAAAGCATATTTAAGAAGTTTTTATAAGAAGTTGCCTTCTTAGTGTACATATTTGTATCATATATGAATAAGACATCTTAAAACTCACCCTCAGCTGTGTGTTTGGAGTGCCTCTGAATGTGACAAAGGGCACCTGTTGTTTTTAAGTCCATTTGCAGCTCTTTCAGTGTCACAGCACAGCTGGCTTACCTCAGTCACTGCCTCCCCCTCTGCTGATTCCAGGGCTCAAAATCTCTTCTCTTTCCCATTTCCCAGCAGCACCTTAGCCTAGTCCATTTGCTCTTATAACAATCATGCAAATTGTTTCTTTCATTAGAGTGGGTCAAATGCTCTCATTTCAAACACCTGTGACTTCACTGGGACTGCATGTGTGTAACTGAGAGGAGAAGATGGTCTTTTGTCATTAAGGTAGTAAGAAAAGTTACGCTGCAGAACAGATATTTCTGAGGATTTTTCTGTAATGCGTATGTGTATGACTGTCTCCTTTGTGTGTCTGCTGTCATGCAGCATCTTAATTTTTTGGACTGGTCTCCTGTAAAAAGCTTTAATTGATCTTGTATCTAGTTCTGCTTCATGGAACACAGAGGATACTGGAGTGTTGGTATAGTTCAGCTTATGTGGTACCTACGTCTACCAGGCAGAGTCCACATTACATGCAATAACCCGCAACACATCCAGGAAGTTGCAGGAAGAACGAATGTGAGACTATAGAGCGATTCATTTAACACTAAAGAAATCGTGTTATATTTTAATGAGAACTTGCCATTTACCCCAGGGCTGTAATTTCACCATTGCCAAAGCAGTATTCACAGACATTTATAATGGTAGAAATCAGAACACAGTGTCTTAAATCAAATTGGAAAAGACATTCAGAAGTAAACTTGTTTTGTAGGAGCAAATGACACACATCTTCATAGAATTAGCAGCAGCAGCTAATTATTATAACTGTATATTGTATGATTTCATCTTGTCTGGCAAGCACAAACACATGACATCTCATTTCAGAGACCGTCAGAAGAGTGCAGTAAGTTATTTTATTATCTCCAATGTAGATTTTGGATTTTTCTGCCATGCTGTCCACACGTTTCTTTCCTGATCCTTTACATACACAAGTTTTAGTTTGCAGCATGATTTCTACTGAAGATTTTAAGGTGATACATGAGATATTCTTTTTTTTTCCAAATCATCATATTTAAGATATAAAAATTAAGGAAATGGACTGAGGTGATAAGAAGGAAATTCTGAGCAGTGCTTATTTGTGATTTTATCTTGCTACTGTCCTCCTAAGGAAGAGAAAGTTGGACTCAAATACTGCACTGAAGATAGTCTGGGACACAATATGAAGCGTCACCCAACTAATGTGTTCCCATACTGCATAGTTACTTTCCCCCATCTTTTCTTCACTTGCTATTAATTAGCAGGGAGGCATAGACATGCAGAGTACTTGAAGGTACAGCTGATTTTATACGGCCTAGCTCATCAATATTTAGAGCTCTGTAAACTGCCTTTACTGAAAGCAGAAATACACTTCAATGCCATGCTCATAGTGTATGGATTGGAGAAGAAGGTGAAGGCAGGAGCACCATAAATGAGCAGATTGGAAGCATGGCGGGTCCTAAGAAGGCCAGAAGGGAAAAAGTTACAGTGTGAGAAAACAGGCATCTGCAAGCTTCTTACATAAACATCCCAGTTATTACTCATTTGTTGACTGGTGCTCCCTCTTGATCTTATTCCATCACTGTACCAATAAGAAAAAGGAAGTCAAATGACTAAATTAAAATATAAAATCCAAAGATTTGGACAGGCAAAACAATAATAGCATAGTTTTAGCTGGGCATTATCTGGGACTATATATGTTTTTCCATTCATGAAAGCTGTTTTCTTGAATTTCAGCCTTTGAGGAAATGCTTTTATTGTTTTTCATTTTTGTTAGTGATTCCTACAGTGCAACTATGAAAGAAACGGGGTAGTTGCATTATTTCCTATCTAGAGGTGATTTTGATGCAGAGTTTTCATTTGGTGGCTGGAAATTAATATTTCAGTTAAGATTCCTGTGATGATCTCATCAGTGACTTGGGTTTATCAAGTAAAATACACATGTGATGCTGAGAATACTCCCAGATTTTACATTACTGAATGCTCTGAAAAAAACATCACCAGTCACCTGACAGACCAGGGACAAATTCACTTCAGAAATGGAGTCTGCCTTTGTCTTCGTGACTTCAAAAAATCAGACAATGTCTATCCTTAGAAGAATTAGAGAGTCATAGGAGTAAAGAGGTACAGAAGAATTACATTTCTTCCATTTGTTTGTTTGGGATGGTATATCAGATTATGCATTTGCTATATATTTTCAAAGCTGGTGTAAATGGAACAGATAAAAAGGATACCTGTTATTAAAACTGCATTGTGATATGTTAGTATATACTGCCTTACGGGACTAACTTACCTTTGCACATATTCCTCATGAATGAGAGTTTTTGTATGCTTATATCATATGGTAGGAGAGTCTTTTCTGATTTGAAAGTAGGAAAGCAGCTGAAGCACAGACCAGCAACCATATGTGTAAAGAACAATAAGCATCATACCTGATTCTGCTCAGATGTTCATTATGATTTTCTTAATAATTAGTTACAATTATTTGTTTCTTTAATTACATTTTTGTTGAGGATTTGACAGTACAGGGATAAGCCTTGTGAAATTGTGGGGCAAAATGGCACAAAGATGGAAAGGCGGTTGTTCTATAAAAAACTATTAGGCTTGGCAGAAGAGGAAAGGCTTGGATTGTAAAAGGTCATGTTCCTTAACTCCTGTGATGGCTTAGATTCATCAAGAGTATTTTCTGATTGACAGTATAAACTGTTATAGGAAAGTCTATAGGCTAAATATAGATTACCCTACTTATACAAAACTGTCAGTGAGAGTCATTGCAGTACAGTGCCAACTTGACTAAGAGAATACTGGAAATGGGAAGAGATTAACACTGTTTTCTCCTAGCATCTTGTTTAGCCTGCTTCAAAACTGGTGCCCAGACATTGCATGATAGTTTTGTGAAGTCTTTTGTGTTCCTTGTTGACTGAAATACAGATTGGACTTTTTAGGATGGATAGCAGATTCTTGAAGAATGAATAGGTTGCCCATATGTATGAACAGAGACTGGAGTCAGAGGAAGTAATGCGATTCTTTGCCCTCATGCTTTGCTTTTGTTGTCACTCTCCACCCATACTCATTCTTTGCCTAATACTGTCTTGGCTACAACATGAACTGTACTTTAAATCCCATCTTGGTGTACTCCTTCAATAGCAGGACTTGCTACTTCCACATTTCCTTGTGTCAAACCAGGTGGTCCTACACTGGATATTTGGGTGACAGCATCCTGCTTCCCAGCTGTGATAATAAATAAGGGGCATAAGATCTGGCACTTGTAAACTTTTTTATTTTGGAAGCTTCTGACCAACATCTGGATAAAATTATTCAAAAACATATTCCTCCAAATGAAATATTTTTATCTAAACCATGGTATGTGCCATGAATGCAGATAAACTATTATTAGTCAGATATGCTGATTAACAGCAACAACATGAAAATGAAACTATCCCCCTCCATCAATTTGTTTGTTTGACATGTGTGCACAGGCTAAACTCATAGTAAGTCACCAAATTATGCCTGTAATTTGTACCTCATTCTCGTGCAGATATTCTAATCAGATTGAGATTCCTTTTTTGGTACTTTAATAAAACTGACAATAATAAAACAATGAGTCAGATATCTCAAGTGTAGGTATCTAGTGTTATTTTAGGTGCTTTGAGGTATCCCATCTGGTTTCCAGCTGCTGTTATAGAAGGGCAGCTCTTCCAGCTCTACCATTTTTCATGTGTCAGACCTAGCCAGGCAAAAGTCCTGGATGCCTTAGGGTATCCAAAATGCCACTGTTCAGGCACATGGATCGTTCCAGTATCTCTTGCTGGCAGTGCTGGTTAGTGAGTAAGAGTCTGTAGAAAAGGATTGTAAGTAAAGATTTTTTTGTTAGCTGAGCTTCCTACTATGATTGGACAGTTTATTCCCAAATACAGTATGCATGGCTTTGGCGGCATGTCTGGGCAATAACCTAAAGCAGTTCTACATATTTTCAGACAGGCTATAAAGCTGACTTGGCCCAATTGAAATATTGAAAAATTTTTAAGGATCAAATCTGAGAAACACTTTAAATTAAAGTTCCATTTATAAATAGTCTTTTAATATCTGTTACATGGTTGCCAGATGGACTCTTGTTCTTTTATAATTTATGATATAGTATGTTGTACTTTTGCACTTTCTTATTATGTTGAATTCTCAGCAAGTGATTCTGTTGCAAGAATTATAAAGAGCATGTAATCCAAGCAAATATTGTTCAAATATGCCTGTTTTATACCTTTTTTAGATTATTCAAAGTCTGAATTATTTCTGTAACATCAGAGTTTTGTTTGGGCGTAAAAGGTCTCCACCATTATGTCTTAAAATGGAAAGAGAGGCCTAGTTCCCATACACTATTTCTTCGAAGGAGTTTTACGAAAAGGTCATTTTGATAATTTTGATTGACCATTTTTTAACATGTCCCAAATATTTCCATTTTCTTTGTTGATAAGGTTAAGGTTAAGGTGTATATGTCTGTACCTCTGGTTGATTTCTAACTTTCAGATCCATCTGGTATGATGGAAATAATGTGCATTACAGGTTCTCAGATTGGTCTTGAAGTTAGAGATTTTTAGTGATCAAATCTTGCTTGAATTGGTAAACGCACCTCCCACCTTGCCCATTTATTGATGATTTCCTCCTGAAAATCCTGTAGGTTTTTTCATTACTGTCAGTGTATGGAAATTGATTGACATCCTGTTAATGAAGTGATTGAGTTGCAGTTTACTTTGGTTTTCATTAGATTTTGTTTTTTTCTCATAACAGAAAAATCTTTTTTCTGGGGTAATATTAGACTGCTTTTGTCTTTGCCTTTTTATTGAGCTAACACTTAAAGCTACATCATCAACAAAGTCTAGATCTTCAAAATCTGTTGTTGCTGTGGAATGGAATGCATATATTGAATGTCTCTATTTTCTAATATTGAAGTTAATGGCAATACCAAACATGATAGCTTAGAGAATACATCATTATGTACCAGTCTATATGATTAACCATTCTTTCAAACCTATATTTAGCTATGCAAGCTCCACTGTAATGATGGCAATTATTTTTGTTAGAATATAATAACAATTCAAGATGTTCTATAGTGGTTTGTGATAGGAGCTCTCCATGTGCTGGGGAAATCTATGAAGTTTGCGCTGAGTGGTAAACGGTATTTGATGCTCTCTTTGATGATTATACTTAGGATAAAAATCTGGCCAACACATGAAATGCAGTTTGTCCTTGCTTTACTTCAGCTCTAAAAAAACCAAAAAAACCCAAAAAACCCAAAAACTTACATCCATGGTTTTTTGCTCACTTCAATCATTTTTACACTAAGTCACACTCACGTAAGAACTTTTTTTGGTATCTCAATTTCAAGTCTTGTGATACTAAAGGTTTTTCTTGGTCCCATATCATTCCCCCACTACCTTCACTTCCACAGATTTTAACTGTTTGTAGGTCTTCCAGTCCTCACTTTGTGATGTGCCATGGTTAATGTTTAGTTCTGGGAATGTAATCTCTTTTTTGAAGTGTCCTGTGATGCTAGTTGAGTTAGTCCTTGGAAAGCGACACTTTTTGTTTTTTCTCTGTGTTAAAGTTTTTTCTGTTTCTCCTGGACAACCTTTCCAGATAGTGTAAACTGGCTAGCTGGGACCTTGTTGAGCTGATAAAGTGATTTACTATTACTTCTTTCAGCAACCACTTCAACTTCTTTGGCAATATTATCCACATACTTCCTCTTGCCTTTTTACCTCCATTTTTTACTGCTCTGCCCTTTCTTTTATACAGATTTTTTCTCTGCTTTTTATCCAGGAAAAAAGCCGTCTCCAAAAGCATTTTTGAAATGCTGATGCTTGCTTTGGCATGTTTCCTTTCTTTAATATAGTTCCACATAGCATCTCTTAGCAGGTTTGTAGGTTTATTTGTCTGGGAGCCATCTGCAATTATATCGTGCCTATGATACTGCCACGCAAAAAAGATAATGGTATATTCATGATGCCTTCTTGTGATGGACTCAGGTCATATAATATCTGAAATCTGCTCTTCAGTTTAATTTAATTTGAAATTGCTGCTGTAATGCTTTTTATTTCAACTTTTTGATAGTGTTTTTTGGTGGAATGACTTTTCACTAGTTATGAAACTTAAGTGCAGTTTTGCCAGGCTTTCCACACTGATCTTGAGACTGGCTAAGTTTGTCTGTAGCACTCAACTTCATTTTCCATGTCCCCACCCTTTATTCAAAAACAGGTTATAAAATGCACAGAATTTTGCAATTAAAAAAATTATTAACTTTCTTGATCAAAGTTATTGCACTGAGACAATAGCCACACTCTTCTTGTGTTCCCACAAGAGGCTGTGGCAGATAATCTTTTATAGAATACTGGCAGTACTTTTGTGGTCATGGTTGTTGCTATTGTTTGTTTAATTGAAATTAAGATGACTGCAGTTTGAGAGTTTGATCTACAAGCCAAGGGACAAAAAAGCCATTTTATTAAGTTTTAGACAAATATTTTGTCTAGTACAAAATACAAAAAAGCACAGAGAAAGAGGAGGCAATCTGGCGCTTGCCCTTGCTGTAGCAAATGTTCAGTGGGGTAAGGATGCCTGGGGCTTGAAGGGAAAAGACATGGGATTCTCTTCTGCATCGAAACCTGGCTAGTGGCTATACTCCACCAGTTGGAATTAATGTGTTTTCATCCAGAGTTTGTTTTAGAAATAGAGTGAGACTTCAGGGATGTGGAGAGACTTTCACCTGGAACATTGTTTTTCCATGTTTTCTTAAAAAGCTGTGCAACTTGGCTAATAGCTACTCTCTGGCTTGCAAAGAAGATGAAAAAAATACTTTTGTACTGAGTTGTATAGATTCTGGCTGTCAGTCATTCTATCATATGTACTTTTAGTAAAACATTACTGGACAGAATCATTATATGTATGACACTTTCTGTGTAGAATACTGAAGATTAAAAATGAACAACCTATATAGCCTCATCATAAAAATAAGAAATCCTACCCTGACAGATCTTCTGAAATATAAAAGCGAAGATTTTAAAGGGGTTCATTAAGTTGTAATATGCATTGTCAGTTATGCTTTTACGCTAAGAAACGACAGCTCATGACTTTCATTGTTCATATAGCGGTACCTTAGCTCTTCATGGCTTCTTTCTGAATATAAAATTGTTTTAGAAATACAATATCCATGGAAAATTAAAGTTTTGGCAGCCGTCTTTGAGGACTCATAAAGAAGAGATGAGATTCATGGAAGGTAAACATGCCTGTCTTCACAATGAAATTATTAAAAGAAAATTATACACGAGTCATCCCAAGTTAAAACTCTCAGAAAAATAAAAGAACAAATAATCGACTAATCTATTTGCAGTTACCTAACAGGTAATTAAGTGACTAGAAAGAACAAACATGGAATTTTCAAGATAAATCATAATAAAGCAACCTAATTTTTATCTCTGGCAGGATTCCTTGTGTAGATTAGAAACAGCACATCACATGCACCTTAATAAAGCTTTTGATACTGTCTCAGATGACATTCTGCTAAGCAAATGAGTACAAGTTGATGTAGATTAAATTACTACCATGTGAATGCAGAATTTGCTGGAAAGTATCAAAGGTTCCCAACAAAATGGAAAAATACACCAAGTGGAGTTCTTCAGGGGTCTCTCCTGTGTTCATTATTGTTCATAGTTTCATTAATAACTTGAATGATGGAATAGAATATTTCATTAAAGTTCCTGTGGAGAAAGTAATCTTAGATTTAATGATTTCATATTAGAATTAGTTGATAATATTAGAGTTTTAAAGTATCTTGACCACTCGCAGCAAAGTTTTAAGTATTTAAAAGTACAATTCACTCACGATGTGTAAAAAACTCTGCATTAGGTAGGAATAATCAGAGGCCATGTTTTTATGAGATGAAATATTTAGTGGCAATCTCTACCTAAGACAAATAAACATGGAGTCAGTCTCAAAGAGAGCGCGTCTGAAGTTTTTAGGAACGGGTTAGAAAAACATGATTATATATATCTGATCTTGCCTACTGGCAATGGGGTGGATCAAATAGCCTCCCAAGTTCCCGATCTGCTATGGATTCTATTATCAAATGAACCTGGTATGCTTGGCAGGAGTCAAAGCCGTAAGGGTCTGAATCTGATCTAATGTAATTTAGATGTCTTGAGTGGATTTCTGGCTTACATGAGTATAACTGAGCTACAAGTTAAGCTCTATGTGTGGGACTTTCAGAAAATCTCAGCGTCCACCTAATTTGCTCTGAACACAAGTAGTAAAATGCCCACTGGAGTTATTGTGTCTTGTGATAAACACTTTTGAAAATCTTACTCTGTATTTATCAAATTAATTTCAATTTCATTTATGCATCCACATCACTGAATGTATCAATACCCCCATGGTTTCCACATCCATGCCTGGATGTTGGTACCAGCAGGGAAGACCTGCATTATTCTTCAGGATGCTCGTTGCTACTCTTTTTGTTCTGAAGGCTATTGACAGATGAATTAATTTCCCTCTGTCCTTTACTTTTTTTAATGGCATACCCAGCTAATTCTCTTTTGCCTGTTACTTTCTTCTATCCTTTGCTTCTCCTCATTGTTTCCTATTCCTTTTTTACTTTCTTGTGTCATTTTTCTTCCTTTAACAGGGCTGCTTCCACTTTCCTCTCACTTCAAAGCTGCATGCTTCCTGACATGGGCAAAGAAGATCTGCTGATGGCAATACTCTTGAAATATTGCTGGTCTTGGTGTGAACAGAAGATAATTACACAGTTTAGTTTCTCTGGTTGTGTTAGAGCCAGCACTTGTACAAATGTTCTCTTTCTGTATTAGCAGCTCAAACACAGCAAAGCAGAGGAGGAAAGGTTAGGACAGGACTCCAGTGCATCCAGAATTTAAAGGTGGCTCTACCTAGTTTCTACCAAGTAGAAAAAAAACCCCTATCATCTGCTGAGTAAGACATTAAAAAAATGTTTATATGTGAGTCGTCTTCTCTACACGTTGTATTCTTGCATGAAGCATCTTCAGATTTGCTGTTATTTCTGGTAGAGTGCCATGGTCTGAGGTACTGCAGAGACCTCTGCAGAGTATCCTGCATGTCCTTGGAAAAAGTGTGTGGGAGGATTTCATCACCTCTGAGGTGTGTAACGGTGAAGTCACTGTTCGCTCTCGCCGCAGGTTTCTCACTTATTGTGTGTGTGTTGCTTCCTCTCTCTGGCTGCCCCAGACTGCGCTCCAGAACCTTTTCTGTGCTGAGCAAGTTTATCTGCTCAGGCAGGGGGAAAACTCCTGTCTCTCCTTGACCCAGAGGGCAGCAGCCAGTACAACAGGAACAGAGAGCTTTTCTCCCTGCTGCTCAGCCTTGGCCTTTCAAAGTAACACAGCATAGCCTAACTGTGAACAAAAGAGATCCATCCACTCCAGTAATTTTCAAGGATCTATGTACCAATTTATAGTCCCTACTGAACATTTGCCTTGAGGATTTAAGTGGACCTGGAGAATCATAACCACCGTTCATCTGTCCCAGATTCCTTCGGACCTGTCATAGCTCTAAAGTCGCACAGCCAACAGATTGGGAACACTGTCACAGGAATTATTTTCTCAACCTGTGAATTCAAAATTATGTGAATCTCTGGCATCTTTCCTAAATCGGTTGACTTTGCATGAGCCTGACTTCTGTCACATATGTAGAGACCCTTCAGAAAAATTGCTGAACTTTGTTCTTTAAGTGGGGAAGACTCTCTCTGTGTTACCAATAACATTTCAGTCTTGCAGTCCACTCCTGAAGTTGGGCATGTGATTCACATTGCTGTGTGTCTTGAAATAGCCATAATGGATGCATATGCATTCAAGTGAAAAACTGCATATTTTTGACAACTGCAGCCTTTCTTATTAAGAATTTATAAGACAAATGGCTTCTATATTTGGAATCTAACCTCCCTTTTTTCCTCCTTGAAGAGGTCAGACTTTAGAACATGTGTGCAGTGAAATTTCTAATATTTACAGGAGTACTTACAGATGTCTGCATTAAAATATCAGCCATAATAATTCAGTTCATACTAACGGCTAGATCATGTCAAAAGTCATATCCTGTGATAGGGAAGGGGGAGAATTGCACAGAAGTGCTTAAGAATCCTTGATCCCACCCCTTACACTAGACAAGTAGTAACTCAATTGGCAGCAGCTGCACATTAATACCACCTTTTCACAGGTTCCTTAGCACTCAGTACCATATTAAGTGGTACACAAAACCTTCTCACAGTCCCTTTCTGCTGTGTCCCGCTTGCTTCAGTGGAGAATATGTGGACGTCTGCTGATATTTCTGTGTACTGACAGCCCATGAAAGTTCTTACTGACTTATGTCTTGCTGAAACATTCCGTTCAAGGGGACTTAGCCTGTCAGTTCTGTCTGTTCAAAAACAGACGAGGAGGTTTGATAGGAAGCAGAAAAACTGGAAGCAAAACTGAATCGGGAATATTTTAAGTATCAAGAGTCCAACTGAATTATTTGCAGTAACTGAAACAATTTTTGGAAATGTTGTTATTTTTAAACTGAAATAGGCTAGAGAGTTTGTCATTTGAACAAGTGAGAGAATTTTAAAATGAAAGCTCTACTGAACTGGTACGTGACTTAGAAATTGAGCTAATGTGTGGTGTACAAAGTAATTTCTATTAAAACATTATCAGATCTATTCACTTTATACACGAGTCATCCTATTTGAAGCATATGGGAAAATTTAGGAGTAAGACCAGCAAATTCCAGTCCATAGTGGGACAAAGAGTCATAATATCTGAGTTCAAAAGCACAACCTGTTCTGATGTTTCTTTTACAATTTAAATGGAAAGGAACACAGGCAAGTACACACACAGCAGGACCCATTGCCCCCATGTCTGAGGAAGCCATGGGGTTGTGACTGTACCACTTGATGTGGAATTGCAGGCTATACAAGTTAGCACTAACAGGAGGCTAAAGCTCCCATTGCCCTCTTCCGATGAACTGGTGTTCAAATAAACCTGAGGACTGCATGTTATGTCCTCCTCTGATAAAGCACTACATTTTTTCATCTTGCAAGAATATTTTTACCCTTTTCTGTGAGAAATTTGGAAAAAAAAAAAAAGATTCTTCCTCAAGCTTCAGAGGAACTTGAAAGTAAATGTGAGTTTATGTCCCATGATACTTTTAAAGCAGAAGTTCTGCTTTCCATTTAAAGACAGTTGATTGCTAGTTATGTTGTAGAGTCTAGCTGTGAACTTTGGCTTTGCTTTGGCCTAGAGTCATGGCATCTAGCTTGTTTCAGCACAGAATATGTAAAGCATTCAGCTATATAAATCTCTAGTCTCCAAGGAACCATCTTTTCATATCTGACATTAATGAGGTACACCTGCACAGTGTTTGACTATTACACAGATCTTTGTATCATTACATTTATCAGAGCTATCTGAATCTAGCAAAACACCATAACTAAGACAATAAAAAAGGAACAGTTTGCTCGTTAGGAATGCAAAAGTTTCAGTGTTTTGGCTTTCATTCTTCGTAACATCTGTTGTACAGCACTAGGTTTGATCAATGTCTAAATATCTACATACACATTTATGAAAACTATAATGCAAATTAAGTTTCCTCTCCAGTATTGTCACTGGGGAGAGGGGAAGGCACATAACTTCACATGTAGTCTGAAAGCTGGTAGAAAGAGATGCTGTGTCAACTTTTTGCATTGTGTTTAAATTAAAAGCAATTTATTATCTTTGTTTATTTAACGAAGTAAAACACTAAGTTGTTTGACTGAATATGTGTCCATGTGAGAAAGAAATTCAGAAGGGTCAAACATAAATTTTAAAAACAGAATGAAGAAAGGAACGCAAGACTTATGGAGCCAGCTGGTATCTATAACTTCACCTGCTTTCTGTTAGGGTGAATCTCTATCCTAATGCCTGGCTTTAGACTTCTACTTGGGCAGAAATACTTTTGTATGGAGCAGAGTGATTCTGGTCTAGACGTTGCAGACCTGAAGACCAACTAAACATTTCCAAATCTGGGAGACTGAAAACTAGATCAAAGATCCTCAATAGTGAAGGCAAAACTGGGTTAGGGCACCTCAATAGCACGAGCAAAACTGGGTTAGGGTTCCTCAATATGCAAGCTGCAAGCAAAGTTCAATTTTGTGGAGATGTGGTTCTGGCAGGAGTGGTGAGAAGCTGTTGGATGAAAAGCAGTTGGACGGGATCAATGGAAGCTGGAGCAGATAAGGAGGGTGCAAATGAGAAGGGTGCCGAGGAGAACAGGGAAGTTAAGGAGAGAGAGAGGTGGGGCAGAGAGAGAAAGAGAGAGAGAGAACTGGGAAAGAATTTGAACAGGCTAAGAAATCAGGGGTGTTTTAAGGGGTTGTGAAAGGCTGCGTAATCATTTTTTTTCTCTCCTGCCTTCCTGAAAGTATGCAGTCTTCCCTGCCCCTTGCATCCACGCTCCTTTTTTGGGGGTTCCACAATCTGTTTTCTTCCCAAACCCCAGAATTCCCTTTTCTCCACTCTACAGAGTTTCCTGTACCTGTGAGGATGAGGGAAGGCCAGAGACGCACAGTTGCTTTGGCTACCCCGGGACTGAGGAAGGGGGCAGAAAGGGAGATCAGCTGCTGCTACTACTAGGAGAGGCAGCCCCTCACTGTAGTAATTGTTGTCCCATAGGAAATAGCTCCCTCCTCTAATGGTATCAATAGCATCAAGTCTGGCTTTCTAGGGCTCCAATGCACGTAAAGTGGGGAACAGGGCTGCAGACTTTACCTTCTTCAGCAGTGTTACCCAAGATAACTGCCTACTTTGCCTGTGAGTAATACTGGATTGCAGAAACTGAATCAGGGGATAGAGGGGAGCAGAATTTGATCCAAGCCACTGTTCTAGACAATATTATTTGTAAGTGCTCTGGAGCACTGCTTATCGGTTGAAATTCTAGAGATGGATACCTGTACAGGGGACTTTAGATCCCCCTGAACAAAGGCACATATACTATTTAATTATGATAAAAAGAAGTTAGAATCACAGATGGACTCTGTCAGTATTCCTTAATTAACCTTCCAGATTTCATTCAACTTTGGTGACTCCAGCAAAAATACTGCCACAACAGACTCTTTGGACCATTTTGGGGAAAAATATCTTTGTAATTGGTTTTGATCCAGTCAGAAGAAGGAAAAACTTTAAAGTGTAGGAGACCACCGAATGTGAATCACAAGTGCCCATTTGCCTCAAAAGATTGTTATTGTGTTGAATGTAATTCTTACAAGAATGACTCCATCAAGGAGTTCATTAAATCAACTGATTTACTGAAGTGCATTGATGAACTGGAGGCTTCGTTGTTTTGTATCGATGATGTCTGAATTCAGTGTAATAACACCCCATACACTTGCAGATTGTTGAAAGATGAGATCACAAATTAGAAACCCATTTGTCCTTTAATACAGAGCAAAGTAAAGGAAGGGTAACCTGGCTTCTTCGGAATTACTATAGAATTTACGTAGGCAGGAAGAATTTAGCTCTTAGAGGCTAATGCTGATAACATTTGGGTTACTTCCACCACTTACTGTTTTACTTGCAAATTATATCATTACTATTCTTTTTTTCTGCAAACTTCAGAGCTGCAGTGAATCATAAAGCATTTTTATGCTGCTATTAAACTTCAGTTTAGTTAATTACTTTTAAACTCCAAACATATATTACTATCTGACAGCTCCATTCCCCTTGTTTCCTTCTCCAAACTAATGATGTCACAGTCAATATGACTTATTCTTCACTGTTCTTTGCACTGATACCACTGGGACAGGTTTTTGCATAAGAATTTGACACTGCACAGGAGTTAATCAAACAGGTGTCCATCAAAGACCAAGATTTATGTTTAAAGGGTAGTATCACTTGTGTGTCAACTTAGAGGTCTTTGTAGAGTAGTCTGCATATATTCTTGACTGTACACTGAAGAGAGATCATGTTTTCCTGTTCTATTTCTACAGCTTCATCTTAACAAAATGACCCCGCCTGCTTATATGTTCATTTACTGAAATTAGTAGGACTTGAAATGTTCTAATTTCTGTTACATATTCAGCTTCAGATGTTTATGTTTGAGCAGTTTGCATATATTTTGAAGAACTAGGATATGAAAAATATTGAGACTTCCGTGGTCTATACTCAGACTCCTTCGAGATAAACCTCTTGATGTAGATGCAGTGCATATCCTAAATATAATACTGGGAAGGATTAAAGCTTTTTTTTGTTGTTGTTGCTGAAACAACTTTTAATAGATTTGTCCTCATTTTGCATATAACAGTTTACAGTATTTGCTGACCCTATTATTAGCTGTGATTTTTTGGTTGTTTTTCATCGATATATCTATTCCTTAAAAAAATTCACAAAAAAAAAAAAAAGTAACAGAAAACCTAAACCTGATACTGCTTGAGAGGCAAGGAGGAGTATTTATTTTACATAATAGTCCTTTCAGTATTTCTACAGGGGATTAGTAAATAAGTTACATTTCTGTAAAATAGAAAAATAGCTAACATGGTCAAATGGAAATGTAAATGTCAATGTACACTGCTGCTTTTTGCTTATCAACGTGTTCTACTTAGAGAAAGAAGTAAGGAAATGCCAGGCTGTGTGAACCATCAGGGAACTGCTGTAGCACTGGATTGCTTTTGAAGAATAATTTAGGCTGACACTGGAAAACAGCATATTCTCCTTTTATTTCTGTATACTTATCCTTGCCTTCTCACCTTTTTCAACATGATTTAAATAGTTGTTGTCACTTGCAAGGATTTCTTTTATGTGCCTTTGCTTGTGTTCCTGTCATATTTTTGCCAAGGATAAACAGTCTCCATTCCGCTTTTGATATGTGCTTGAACTGGTGTGAAATTAGGGGTAGGAACACCAGCTTTCTCTCTTGAAGATTCCCATCTACCAGAGAAGTCCCTTCATCAATGTTTCTGACTCTTTTCTGCACTTTGGACCACTTGACTTGCACAAAATGAATAGGAAACACAGAGAACTGACTCAACACAGTAATGGTATCCTCTGGTAAAATAGGTATCCAATGGTAAAACTGACATTTTAAAAATAATATTTTTGCCTCTTTAAGCTAGCTATGTGGAAGACAATTATCTTCAGGAGGTAATGAAGTAGCTGAGGGCATAAGCAAATAAGTGTAGGGAAGTGTAACCAGGGAACTTAAGTATGTTTGCACTCACTTTACACCCAAGTGCTAAGTATTGGCCTATAGCCATGCGTAATGGACTGAATGTAATTTATTTATACGTTCCTTTCTCAGACTGCCTTTAATTTTATAGTCTCATTCTTCCTTCCTTGTCTGTATTGACAAACTGCTATGGCATCTGTGGGAGTGGACAGCAGCCCACAGAGGTACAATATATAGCTCCAGGCTCGCTGCCAAGGTGGATCACAATTACAGTTATTTCCAGTTGAAGGTTCGGGTTTCCCGCCTCCACAGGTAATAACCAGAAGAATGAGCTCCCTGCCATGTGGTACATCCAAGATACACACAGACACTTGAACTGACAGCAGAGCCAGTGATACACATTCACACTACTCCAGAGTAATAAGGTAGCTTCTGCATTTAAGTCTCAGCCTGCAGGCTAAGTATAACTTTTTTTGAGTGCTTTGAAACTAAGTAGTTTTGTTTACTCCTGTAGAATTTTTACATCACACTGTCATATTAGGTTAAGGGAAAAATTGATGCACTTCTGAAAGGTTCTTGTTCCATTTGGGTTAAACAAACTTGTTTGTCAACAGAGACAGTCACAATTTTTTTTTGTGAACTAGAAGCCAGTGAAATGTCTGCCATAAAACAAATACCCCAAAGAGCACATGAATCCAGCAATAAAACTGTTTCTAATCAGGCAGCAGAGTACATGGCACAAGCCAAAACTCTGCTTCAGCAACTATTTGCAACCTCTGCAGCACTCAGGAGGCTGCTGCTATGTTACAGCCTCTCTTTCCTGGTAACGTGATCCACAGAATGCAAATCAGAAAATTAAAAGTTAGACAAAATTACATTACAGCACTTTTATAAAAACTCTGATAGCTTTGGTCAAGGGTCGGTGAGAGGAATTTGTCCAACGCTTGTGACCTGTCAGGTCTTGATGAGGGATTACTTTCAGTATTCAGCTTGAAAGGCAGAGAAAGTGGTTTTGAATATTGAAGGATGCCGATGAACATAACTGATAAAATGAAGCTACAAACCAAGTGACAAAAGAGGTATCTATTGTGTGAAATTATTGGATCTCTCTGTCCGCAAAATTCTGAGGGTTGTTCAGCAAAATAATGCCTAACTGCTAGTTGCCATTCATGGAGATAATTTTTAATTCAATTTGTCCCTTGGAACTAGAGGAGGGCTCCTTTAAGTTTCTCGATAGCCTGACAAACCAGGTAGTGTCCCTCTCTTATTCAGAACAAGTTCTGATGCCATGGGCACACAGCTTTGTAACATCACTGCATGAGAAACAAATATCTTACAACTGTTATAATTCTATAGGAAAATTCAATAGGAAATGGGTAGCTGCATACTTAAGGATCTACTCAGCTGTAATTTATCCAGTTGTCATTTTGCTTCAGGTAGCCTACTGAAAATTGGTATAGTATTCATTGGTATAGAGTTCATATTTTTATCACACATTAACAATGTCATTAATGGAATTAATATTAATTTGTACTCCATCTCTTTCTGTCTGTTGAACTTAAGGAGAATTAAAGCGTATTCCCTGTGTCAGTCTGTGTAGCACTGAAGATAGCGTCTTGAATTTCAAACGTAACAACCCTGATGGGAATAGCTGGATTTCTCTTTGATTTCAACTCTCCTGTTTTAAATAGTAATTTTCCCCAGTAAGCTATGTGCAGTATTCTCTCAGCATGTTGAAAGTATTATTAATTAAATGTTTGTAGAGGATTCTGTTTAAGAACCACCAGAATATCAGCAGCGTGACTTTAATCTCCTCCCAAGCTTTCGTATATCTGGCCTTCACAAGTTCGTTCCCCTTTTTTTCTTCTCATATCATGCAACAGATTTTATTATGCATTCATTGTACTCCAGAAATTTAATAAATATTTTATCACCAGCATCGAAATAGGGCTTATGAGCAAGAGAAATTAATTTCAAAGATGTCTTTAAAAAATTTTAAATGTTTCTCTTCAGGAATACATAATGTATAATAGAGGCAGATAAAATAGCAAATGAAATACATTGGGATAATTAACAAAGTAAAAATAAATTACATTATGTTCAGAATCATATGTCAGTAAAAGGTTTTGCCAATTCATTTCCTCACTTAAATTTAGCTTTGTCGTCTCAGCTCATTTATTAAATTCTGTTTTTTCTGGCATCTGTTAGTTAAGAACATAGACCTCAACAATGGCAGATTGAGGAAAACCTCTTGCTCACATGCCACTGACTGCAAAAATGCTTATGCTATATTTGGATTTTTTTCAGGGTGGTTTTTTTCAGTCACAAGACACTAAGAGAAACTGTCATAGATGCCATTTTCAACAATGACTGAATTTCCAGGGGGGGGGAAATGGACTGTTAAAATATCCCCATTCTTTAAGTCGCATATAAGATCATCAAAGGGTTTGACTTTTGCTTTATTACTTGGGAAGGAGATTTGGTAATATCTTTCTATTGTTCAATTTATATTGTAATCATTCCATTCATCTGCTTTTGACACAAATGATATGATAAGTTGTATCCTGCCTGTATCCCTGTACTCCCTTTTTACTATGAGTGTTTTTGAATTCCCAAAGTGCTTTTAAAAATAGATTATGTAAAGATGTTATCTTAGTGACCTTAGTACCAGCCAAACTCTTATTTTCACTATGATCTACCCAATACCGTCATGACTATACTGTCACATGGCTTCCCATATAGTGATACCATGCAAAAAGTGTTTCAGTTTTTTGTTTTCCACAGAGTAGATAAGTGCTACAATTTGTATCACAAAAAATTATCATAACAAGATCCTGCACCCTTCTGCAGGAAGGGTGTTGCCACTCTTGGAAATCTGTTCCAATTAAAAGAGACTTTTTACTCTTTTGTTGTATATGAAAGCTGCCAAGATATATAAAAATCAAAATTTCTATATACAAATACAGAATATTCTTTATTTTTAGGTGCTTTGCTATCCCTAATCTAGAGGCCTAAATAACATACTTTTAAATGTAAAATACAGTTGAAAGAGTCTTAAAAGACATAGAGCAAATATACATCTGAAAACAAGAGGCATAAGAAATATCATCTGAATCTTAAATTGGCTCTCTCTTATTATATACATTTGTATATAATGTGATTTCCCTGATTCTACCCACCAGTTTCAGTGAATCTGAAGTGACAGATAATGCAAGCTCCTTAAGTGACTACCATTATTGAGAGTAAAGTACTGACATAATTTTACACACTCAAATGAAAATAAAATGAAAATTGGAAAGCAAACAGAACACTTGAAAGATGAAAAAACTTTGTGTGAGTTAGAATTATAGTGTACTAGTTCATGTGCTACAAGTAACATCCCACTAGATACCTGCATGCCCTCCGTGGTAATTAATCAACCTCAGTAACCCATGGCAATATTTTCAGGGATGACTACATAAAGAATAATGTTATTCTCAACAGATAAGTTTCGTTTGTTTTACTATCAGACAAATCTACATACTGTAGTGCCTTGTAGTGCACTTTTAACAGCTATTTTGACAAAAATGTTAGCTTTCTTTTTACTCCTGTTAGGGTTGTCTGGTTGGCCCAACAGAAGATGAAACCAGTGTGGTAACTCAGCTAAAATCCAGACCAATGCCAGAGGTACCACTGTGATTTTTTTCCAGAGACTTTTGCTCCGTCCCTGAAATGGAGTACTCGCAATAGAATGGTAAGTGGCAAAATTACTACTAATAACCCAGAGCTCTTTGAACAGAAGCTCGATGGCTCGCTGAAGGGAAGGTTGCGTACTCCAGCACAGACTTCTACCTAGCATGGTGTCAATGCATATTTATACTCTCTCACTTATATTTTCCAGTCATAATGTATGTGGGTCAGCCTTATTACTGCAGCTGTGGTACCACTTGCAGAGGTTCTGTGATTGAAACTTGACTACAACAGAGTCTGTGCCGTTTCTTCTGTGTGGGTGAATCACTAACTCAGTCAATTCATCTGACTCTATTCAGAAAACAGATGCAAATTTCTTTACAGTAGGAAAGTGCTGACAGCCCAAACAGAAGGATTTATGAAAAGTTCACATAACCAGGTTTTCAGGGTGAAAAAGCAAAATTTTTTTGTGTGGCCTGATCCTTCATTTCTCACTCATGAATATATTTGCTTTGAAGTAAGTGGGGATAGTTTGTAAGAGTAAGAAATACTTCAATGAATATAGGTCCTGTGACTTTACTACAGAAATTACAGGAATAGGAGGTTGTAGGATTGGATTAGAGATTTTATTGAGTCATCAGTGAGGCTGAAATTGAAGAAGGTAAATTTGATTTATGAGTTGGGTTCCTGGAACACAGCCTGTATGTGCCTCCTCAGTATATTTCTCTTCCTAAATTCTCAGTCTGTCTCCATTGACATCAACTGAATATCAATGAGACTATGCTGATTTACTTAAACTGAGGATAGGACCCTTTTTTCCCTCTCCTTCAAGCTGCTAGCTACGTTCCTATACTTGCTAAAATGCTCCTTTCTCCTTGTATCCCCTTCTTTTGCTCCCTGCCCAGCAGAGTGCCATTTGCTGTGAACCAGAATGTCTGCAGATCTACCAGTTGGTTTGCACCAAGAAAGAAATGTCAATATTTTGCTCCTCTGGGCGCTATAAATGATGTGGTAGTATTTTGACCTATGCAATATTTTTCCCTCAAATGTTACCTAAAGGGTTGATATTTTACTCAGTTTGTAAACAGAAGTAAAGCCAAAACCTCAGCAAGTAAATGGTTTCTGCTTATTTGTATGTGAAGTATCATTCAGGCTTAATGTACTCCAGTACGGAAGTCTTAATTTGAGAGAAAGATTGTTATTAAGTAGACTGAAAATAATGGCATGATGAATTTGAAGTTCCTTGGGAATGTTATTTTCTGTAACTTTTGGGGAATGGTTATTTTAAGAAGTTAATGGAAGTTGCACTTACCCAGAAGTAGAATTCAGCACTAAACTTTAATAATTTGTCCAAACTTTAGAAATTATAGTGCTGTAGTTGAGAAAAAACAAATGCTTCTTCCAGTGTGATCCCTATGTCTAAACTTCGGAAACACATCTGTTTTGTTTACCTTTTCTGTAATTGAACTTTATGCTACTTTAGCCATGTTTAGAAGTTGCTCTTACTGGCTATAGAAAATTTTGCACCAGAACTTCAGTTAAAAAAGGAAAGAGTCTTTTAGTACAGCTTAGATTAATAATAGCCTATATTTTCAAATAGTTATCATGATGATACCGAAACACTTCCTGTCTCGGTGTAATAGTTAGTCCTTTTTCCTCTGTGTAGCTTTTCTTGCTTTCACATCAGCCAGGATGTGAAACACATTTTCTTTTACTGTTTAGTAAATATTTAGGTTGCTTTAGACCACAAACAGATAATGAATTCAGAATTGATGGCTCCACCTGTTGGTGAAAATATAAACTTTAAAATGAACCTAGAAATCGACATAACAGTAACTGGAGGGTGGCAGAAAATAACGTAAGGATTTTTACTTTTTTTTTGGTATTATTTTGAGATTACAAATTTACTTTAAATTTACAAATTAGACACGCTACAAGAAGGCCACAATGTCTTAGTAATGTGCCCGGAAAGCATTTGGCTGAAGTGCAGGCAGAGGGAAAGAGATGCACGTCCTCTTGGTGTGTAAACAGGTTGCTGAACTTCTGAAATATGAGTCAATGTCTTGTAATAACCAAAATTGAATTGATATGATTTTTATTATAAAGCTGTAAGCCTGCAAAATTCTTCCCAAACTGATTGAAACTGGGATTAAAACTTAAGACTGAAAGGGAAGCCACGCTTATACTCGTCCAGTTTATTGTTCTTGCCTTTTAAAAGCAGAAGGGCATAGCAAAATATCATTGTGCAGTATCTATGATATGAAACTACTTGAAGAATGTGATTTCTATGGCTTTGAACAGCTAGCTTGACTGTAAAGATCTTGAAAAGACTAAATCTTTCTCCTACCTCTTTGAATTTCTCAGGCAGCTGAGAATTCTCCTTCTGAGGCTGAATTTCTCAGGGATGTAGATCAAGTCTGTTGTTCCTACACCACCTGGTTCTGGTCTCCTGACTCAGCAGCAAAAAGTGCAAAAGTCATAAAACTACCGCTATCTTGTGATCCTCGCCTAGCAGAACGGCTTTTGAAATTAGAGCCGACTCGAGGCTGTTTTACTTATATAGGAGGGGTAATTCCCCCTCTCCCCGCAATGTACACATCTGTGCGCTGTTGTTCTCCTTCAGTGCATTCAAAGGAGCTGGGATTCTCTAAAGGTCTTGTTCCATGTTTCTAGAAGTCTGGAAAACTAATGGGGTGAATTTCCTGTGCTACACAGCCACAACAGGATGTTCAGCTCTATAAATTTAAACTGAATGTCTGTATTGCCCAGAAAAGCAGCTAGTTTAAAAATTCAGCGAACCAATCAAAAATGCACCAGAAGATCCTAAAGATGAAGTAATTTTAAAGCAACTTCTGTAAATCATGGTTGACCAGAACATTCTCCCAATAGTTCAGTAATTGTGTACCTCAAATTAGAAGGGACCCTGCTATCCTTGGAATGTAAAAACAAGGCTTTCTATTTTCTACCTGAGCTCTTGCCTACAGTAGGTAAAGACTGATGTTGTTGGTTTACAAAATAACTTCAACTTCGTGATTAGGTGCAAAACTGCTGCAACAAAATGAGCCTTTACTGCTACTGTGTTCCATGCACTAATGAATTTCCATCTGCCTAACACCCAAACTCAGGAGTCTGGCTGCAGTCTTTGCATCTTGGGCCTCACAGGAGTAACACAGCATGGGGCTGCCTCCAGGCAGCAGTCAGACCTTTTCACTGCTTTTGCAATTCGCTTACCCTGAACTCAGCTCAGATACATTACCAGGTTTATAGAACGCTTTTACACATTTTTCCAGCTGGTTTTACTGAGGCATAGGTAGGTCAAATAACTTGATGGAAGGTCATACGGTAAAGTTTACTGATGATTCAGGAGGGTTTAGAAATACTCCATGTAATAAGATAGTCCATCAAATGTTTTTTCTTTTTTAGTAAATACTGATTTAAGCAAAAAAAAATATTGGAGTGCTGGTCTAGAATTTGTTGTCAGTGACTTGTTCTGCTAATCCTTAACAGTCACAGTTCTGAAGTGCACACTACTGATCTTGCTCTAAGTTGTCGAACATATCTTGATAATGCTGCGAGAAAGTTTATTACAATTTGTAGTCTTCAAATGGTCTATGTAATAGAGCAAGAGAGGATGCAAAAGAGACACAGTGTGCTGTCCTTATTAGTATTTCATTGCAATGCTGAGGAAGACTTCAGTGATAGTAGGGGACAAAGAATCCTAGAAATACGCTTACAAGAGGGAACTGAGTATGTGTGTTCAAGACTAGCCCACTTAATATCTTTTTATAATCCAAAGAGATGAAAATACTTGCAGAGGCTGAGATTTAACTGATGAGCTAAAACCAAATGAAAGCAATGAAGCTCTTTTAACTGACGTTGATTGTTGATTTAGATGTATGTTTTGGATTCATTGCTAGATTAAGCAGTACCTCCTAGACCAGATATGTTTCTAAACTCTTCTGTGTGAGAATATCTTAGTCGCTTTCATGTATTTGATCTAGCCTGAAATTTTAAGAATGCTCACCTTTGGGAACAAAGGAAGTACGTAGTCAGAAAACAAGCAGCTAACTGCAAAATTACATCCTTATTTACTCAGGGAATTTTCTTCTTTGACTGCCTGCTAAGCAGATTTAAAACCCCATTTGTCCAAGCAGCTCTCCTAACTGATTAATCTCATCTATTTTTTACTGATAAGAAAATTAACCTGGAGGCTACTTCACATGAATATACTTTTCATGTTATAATAATTAGATTCTTCCATTTAGTCTGCTAACAAACAGCAATGATTTAAGTGGAACTACTGAAAAATAAGATCTTTTGAGTAAGCATTAACAATTACAGAGAATAAGAAATGACTCCTTTACTGCTAATAGTTTTTTTGCTACGACTTAAGACTTTTCCAAGGGTGGACACATTTCCTTTTATTCTGCTACATTTCTCTGTGTATGTGCCGCACATTTTTCAGTGTGAAAATTCTAGGTGACTTTCATATCACAGATAAAAGTGTTTTACACCTCTATGTGTAAGAATAGCCCACCCTGACCACCTCTTGCTATTTTCTCTAATGATTCATCAGATTTGAAGAGCATTTCCCCTTCTAGCTAGCAAGTAACATTTTTACAGTAAAGCTGAACTGAAGGGAAAAGGAGAATTTCTTTAACTACTCTATGTGTGTGTGTTTGGGCTTTTTCTGTTTGCTTGTTTGTGGTTTGTTTTGTTTGTTCGTTTGTTTTTTGTTTTTAATCCAGCTATTGGTGTCTTTTTTATGGTAAAGACAACAACGTGAACTTTTATTCCCTCATATGCCAGGTAAGTGAAAGTTCTTTGCTATTTGAATACTTCCTTTTGGAAAATCAAGTCTGTGTAATCTGTGATGTTTTCCTCTCAGTCAGGTCATCTCAATCAAGCTTTATCTCAGTCTCAGTCTCAGTCCTATCAGAGCTGGCAAAATTGAGATCCTTTTCAGATGAGAAAAGGGACTGAGTTGCTGGACTTGGGTAAAAGACTTGGGTTTCCTGCTACCAAAGTGAAGAAGAGACTGGGGGAAAGTGAGTGCCACTGCTGGAAGGGTCTGTTCCTTCCTCTTGGCCGTAGAGACTTCTGCACACGCTTTCATCCACCCTCTGTCGGGCCACCAGCGATCAAGCTGGTTTTCCAAAGCAAACAGGGGTCAGAGCTATTTGGCTGTCCCTGTTAGTCAGCAACTCCCTATATATCTTGACTAGAATCAGATTTGCCTAATTTAAAGGTATCAGTTAGGAAACACTTAGCAGAATCTGTTCTGTACTGCCTCAATTTTCCTTTCCAAAGCTTGCCTAATTAGAAGCAGTGTGCTAAACTTCTTCTCTTTGTGGTACCATCAGAAAAGTCTTCCCTTGGGGCAACATAAGTAAGAGTTACATATCTATCTATCTATCTATCATAATATCTAATACTACATTGACCTAACAATCCAAAATGAATATTTGAAATTAGCAAACACCGACATATTGTAACTCTGTCTGCACCTCACCACATACAGTTTCCAGATCATAGCATCTGTTTTAGTAAAGGAAAAAAAAGCAGTAAAGATGTTGATGTTGCTAGTGTGAATAGATCCAACTTCAGCAGCAGAAAGCAGTTCATGCTAAGCAAGAAACATTTCTTATTCATCCATTTTACAGAACCACTTTTCAGAGAGGAACCACACTTTTTTTTTTCCCCCCCCCATTTGGTTTATTAATACATGTTTTTGCTTCAGTTGACATTGGCAAATGTGGCTGGGTGTATTGGCAGAGTTCTGCTAATCAATCAATCACCATTAAGAACATGATTTTCAGCTGAGGAACAGGAAATTTTGCATAATTATGATGCTGATAACCAACAATAACAACAACAACAAAGAATGTAAAAACCACCACAAGGCTTTCAGAACAGAAAATGCAATTGATGCCTTTCTGTCACATATTACAGTTTGGAATATCTGCTGAGCAGAGATTTTTACCTGATCCTTTTTTTTTTTTCTGAAGCTGTGTTAATTGTTACAGCTGTGTTAATGCCAGAGGCAATCCCACTGACCCTTCGGTGGGTGTGGCCCAACATTGTTTTCTGTGGCTTAAAACAAAGCAGTGAAAGACATTCCCTTTTGCTAATTTTCCAGTGTGTTTCTGGGAAACCAGACCATGAAGTTTGCCTCAAGAAATTGGTTCGATGTGGCTAAGACCCTTGTTTATGTGTTCTCAATTAAGGAATCCTTAATAAGCTGTTCCATTTGCACACAGATTGCCCAGGGAGGGTATTTTTACTCTCTTTGGAAAACTTTGGCAGCAGGTAATGTATTAAATCATTGGTTTATAGTTCAAGGGTAAAACTCTATTGCAACTGAAAAATCTGATATTCAGAAAATGTGAATGCTTTACTCCAATTCTGCTTTCTTTTAAAATTATTTTCTTAGTCTCATTGAGAAATGAGTGCCAGTGTTAGTTTTGTTACTTTCAGACACATTAGAAAAAATTAAATTGAACATTTATTGGAGCTTTAGTATAAAATGTTTGAGATCCCTAGGAAAGAGATCTGAAGTATTCTCAGTGAGTATTTCTGCTGCCCTTGTCTTGGGAGTGGACATTGAATTGGTTGCCTCTGATGTTGGTGTTATCTGTTAATCGTTGAATCAGTCCTGCAAGTTTAGATCTCCTTCTTATACCCTTGGTGTGCCAGTGGTGACCTAGCGGCAGTGTGTCTGCAGCTCAGCTTGTAGCCTTTATCAGAATATTTTACTATTCTGCCCTCAATGGCATCTATTACAAAGCAGATGCTGGTCCAGTCATGACTGGCAGTCATGATGTGACTGGCAACTTACTAGAGCAAGGCATTAAAATATCCATCTGCTTTTGATTGCTTGCAGGATGTTCTTCATCTGAACTGGGGAATAGTTTCTCATTTTTAGTTCTGAATTGTCCATTTACTGCTGTAGGGGAAACTGCCATCCCTGAGTGAAAACTGGAGTCAGCCCATGAGGAACCAAGAAACAGATGAGGGATGGACAAATTGAAAGACTAAATCCTTTCCTTCTCCTTGCAACACAGGGTGAAAATTCTCTGGAAGTTAACTCAGCCCAGTCTGTATTAGCTTCTGCGCAGAGCTGCTTTCCCATTTAGCGATGTTGCTGCAGGAGCTGCAGTGCATCTGAGACGACAGTCATATGGGCCCAAAATCGGTTAACAGTGACTGAAGGTCTCTGCACAACACAGCCTGATAGCTGGCCCCTAGCAGATAAGTATGCATGTTAAACTCTGGCAGTAGGAGCTCCTGGAAGGAATTAGTCCCCTGTCTCGGCTACAGCAGAACTAATGTTGGAAGTCTCTCTTCACTTTCCTTACCCACATGGTTACTTTTGTTCAATGTAGAGGGTTAATTCCCTCTCTTCCCTTCTGTGTCGTGCCAATGTGGTGTTTAGGTTATCAAACCAAGTTAGCCGCTGAGAAGTTTATCTAAGCTGTGCTTTACATTTCAGTTTTTTTGTGATGTCTGCAATTGGTAGAGATAAAGCATGGACTTTATTTTCTGGACTTCATTTTACATGGGTGACTTTTGGCAGTCTGGATCTACATACTTAATTGTCTAGCTCTTAAAAATATCTTTGTTAAGAGAAAATTTAGGAATGTGAGCTTAATAGCTGTAAGATTTCCGTGTAGAATAGTCACGGGGAAAAAAACCAAACAGACTTTTTTTTTTTGTAAGAACAAGAATTTTCTAAAATGAAGTAATACTGATGATGTAGGACCACCAGAGGGCACTCCGGCTCTTTGATTGCTCTTTAGTCAACTTTTACTGGTAAGGACTGTAAAAATGATAATAAAACCTTAAGAGGAAAAATACTGATATATTTCTTGTGGAAGAAATTACAAATAGGTATCTCCTTTCTTATCAATAGTCTTATCACAATCTTGGTATTAACTATGCACAAAGATGATATCACTCTTTCTGGAATGCATTTGTAAAATGTTAAAATGGGAAGATACACCGTGCATTTTTTCTGACACTTAGTTTTTGGAGATGAGTTGAAAGTAAAAGAATTTTCCAGTATATCTGATATTTTTCTTGACATTGTAAGTCTGATAATTCTACCAAGTAAAATACACATAACTGTTTTGGGGTTGTGTGGTTTTTTTTTTTTTGTTTGGTTCTTTAAAGACATCTGCCAGTAAGCTCTCATGATTACTTCACTCAAAAAGCAGCCCATCTGAATTGATAGCGAATGGTGTTTAGGAGTTGCCTCCATACGTATTTGGCTATCTTATCATTTTTATAGAAGTAGCGTATTAACTGAGAGATCAGAAATGAATATGTGAAATGTTCATCCTTGTGCTTTTGTTCCTCTAAGTTTCAATGGGGATGATTTTTGTCTGAGCTAGTGATGTGCTGAACACTGATCACAATTAGTTTCTTCTAATGGAAAGGTTATTGTAATAATGAACCTTTTATAGCCTTTCTCAATGTCTCCCAGCCAGATTCTTTCATCTGTTTTTAGACCTGGTATGCACCCTTCTGAAGAGGTTCTGCTAACAGTGCTTTCCTTCTGTGAGCTAAACCTTACCAGATTATCCAATAATAAGACTTCTGACTTTTTTTCTTCCACTGTTTTGCAGTTTCAGTACTGCTTTGTCATTTAAGTGAAGGCAGCTGATTGTCTGGAGTTGACTAAATGATAAAGAAATGTCCCCATTTCATGTGCCTTTGACCACTGTAACTTAAGAAGTGATTGTAATAAGATCACCGCAATCTCATAGCCAAAAGTCACATAGCTGAAGCGTATGACACATTTTATTTGGCTGTTCCCCCCTTTAAGCAGAGTATTGCCTACACGACAAACAAAGACGGTCTCGGTAACAAATCCCCAGTTGTTACATACAGGCTTAGCTTCTCTTAGTGAGGCTCTGACAGGCAGAAGACTCTCAGGCAGTTTCTGACTCAGCCCCAGATCCCATCTTTTGCAGATTACAGGCTCTCTTCCTGGCCAGTCACCAAGAAATCCTTCCCTACAAGCCTGATTCCTATTACTAGCACAGGGGGGCAGAGCCCAGAGCACTTGCTTAACCCGTGCTTAGCCAGTGTCTGGTTTGCATATTCCAACACCTTGGTTTATTTTCTTTCAAAACCTGTGATTAGGAGTATGCACATCTCTGTCTTTATATGTATCAAATGGATACAGCCAAATTACAGGAAGTTTTCTTTAAATTGTTTTGAAAGCACAGAGAATTGCAATTTTTGACAGTGGCAGAAAGTCAGAATGGTACTTGTTGAAGAACTGGTTAAAATATATTGTCAGTGCCTTAAGTTCACAAAACACTGAGTAGGAACTGTGGGGTTGGGGGAAGGAGTGTTTTCATGGTCTGTGGAGGGCTGGCAGTTTGAAGTCATTCCCTCTGCATAAATATGGCAACATTTGTAAGCTACTCCAGATCACTTACTGGAATGTAAAGTCAGCAAAATTCTGCACTTTAGAAAATGATTGTACAGTGGGACCCCTGTAGAGGAAGTATTTTGTGCCTCAATAAGACAACATTCAGTGATTTAGTTGCTTTAGTGGTGCTCTTTAAGGCATGAATTGTGGTATATTTCCCTACTTTCTGTTCCTTCCTCATAGAAGAGCCTATGTCCTGAGCTGCTTCTTTTTATTGTCATGACTGATCCATACACAGTGTGGGGAAGGTTGTTATTTCACAGGATGATTCAGTGTTTTTACCATTTGGGAAAAATCATGCCTCCTTCTCAAATTTGGTCTCCTCCCCAGTATTCACTGGCGGCCAGGAGTCATGGTCAAGACTTGGATTCAAAACTCAGCTGCAAATTAAAGATCAGAACCAACCTAATAGCTGGTATCTAAACTGGTGTCCAAAGCACTGAGCAAGACATTACAATCCAAAACAGCTACTGCACTAAGCACAGAGCTGCCTAGAACTAGTGCAGGGAAAAGATAAAGACAGGGTGAATGCTAAATTTGGACCATCATATGGTTCAATCTGGACTTCAGGGAGGTTTCTCCACCCACTTGGGACCTTCATTCAGGACTGCTGTCTTTGGGGATGACATTTGGGCCGTTTCTGGTTTGTGGCTGAAGTATTTGGCCAGGATGTACGGAGACTTATTCAGCTCCTTTGCTTGTGAGGATTCAAACTTCTCACCCACATGCCTCCGTTCTTTTCCCTGTCCCGGTCCTGTTTCTGTCTTTTATCCAATGACTGTTTCGTGCAAAATACAGAAGACCATCTGGCAACAAATGCAGTCTCTTCTTGAGCTCTGCTAATTGTGCCAGATGCCTTCCATGGATTCTCCAAACCACAGTAGTTTTAGTTCTCAAAATTCTGATGATACATAAAGATAGCAGAAAGTAATATAATGTGGTAAATTGCTTTTTGGAGTGATTTCATGGAATACAGAATACTTAAAGATATAAAATGTAATAAAAACATGTGTCAGACAAACGAGAACACAGGAAATCTGAGGTAATTTCCCTTTGGGATACTGAAAATGTTATGGGCTATGCGGCTGCAGCGTTCCCCGGGAGGCTACAGTGGCATTTGTGGAACCACTTCTTGGTGCTCTCTTAATTCAAACTGCATTGTCTTCTTTGGTGTTGGACAGCTTTGCTTTTTTTCTCCAACATTAGGTGAAATAAACCTGTAAAGTATTTTTGGAGGAGTAATGTCTTGTATAATGCTTGAAAGGTTGGCTGTGATAAAAGTTCCAATTGATATGTATTTGACTCATACTTGAGGACTCAGATATTCTGGTAACTAGGTCACTTTGGCATCAATCTTCTGAATCTGTGACAGTTTTTGTGGCTTCTCTGTTCAGTCTCACACTCAGCAACTTATATCCTGTATATACAGGCCAAACATCTGTGCCTATTACTTTTCTTTGTGTTATTTTGAAAATCTCCCAGTTCTTGACACTAGTGTGGCAGCAGGGAATCTGGTGAGGTCAATTTAGTATTCTGGCTATTGGATAAGGACTCTTGACAAAAAATAGCCCCGACTGCTGCTAGTTCAGATTCATAAATACTAAAACTATAGTATTCTTCAAAATATTAAGAAGTGTAATCAACCTTGTGGTTATAGCTAAGCTACTGAAATAAGCAGCAAATACTGGCTGCTGCTTTGAGGCTACTGAAGACTGTGTTGTTTTTCACTTCTTCAGTTACTGATATAGAAGACACAGGATAACCTGGGATGAAGGTCACAAAGCAGCTGAACTAAATCTGTATATTTAGAGGATTATACAAGATCAAAATGTTTAAATGAGGTGTTCAAGGCATCTTTTCCATGCTCCCTGAAGCTCCGTCCTTTCTTTCATCACAGGAAGAAAGGAATGCAATCTTAGTCATCTGTAGTCAGAACACAGTTATACTGACAATCCTGGAAGATAAACATGGCTCAGGACCTCTTGTAAAAGGGGTTGAAACCAGGTATTATTCTTATGAAGAGAAGCAGTGGCAAGGACCATCAGTGAAATGTGTAGATACCCTTGTAAGACTTCCAAATTTCAGCAAAATCGTTATACCCTAAATAATGGTAGACTCAGGCTTTGCCAAAATACAGTTGGGCAAATCTGTTACTTCCCATACGGAAAGCAACTGTTCAAGTAAGTTATATAATTATACATTGTAACATTGCTTCTGTCCAAAACCTAGGGCTGTTGCAGACATAAGCCAAGATTTTTTTTTTTTCTTTTCTTGCTATAACTAGATTTTTTTTTGTTGTTATTCAATTAAAGCCATAAGGGAGTAAACAATTCCATTCTTTTCTCTTTCCACCCTCACCATTCCCGTATCTGATGATTTACCATTCACTATTCTGGAACGTTAGTTGGCAGTTTTGGCCTTGCTGCTGTATGTTGGTTTCCTGGACTTGAGACTAATGAAACAATAAGCATTTTTCTGCTGTAGTTAGCCCTGGTTTCCCCACCCCTCACTTCCAAATGTGGATTCTGAAGTTGATACCATAACTGAAAGGAGTCAACATAAATAGAAGAAAGCAGCTTAGAAAACAAGCAGATCTTTCCCTCACTTTGAATAAAAAGCTCTAACAGTATTCAGCACTTACTGCTTGTCTTTTGAGCCCTTTACAAATACTTGCCTTATACAACAGAGGTACACATTAAAAACTGATACCTCAAAAAGTGGGGGGAAAATGTCTGTATTTAGAAGAATAGTGGCCTAATTAACATGGAGCTATTCTAGATGGGGTCACCTGAGAAGGCAGGTAGCCCTGCAGGACCTGTTCATTCTCTTGCCACTGCTTTTTAGATGGTGATGGTTGAGAGACCAAAGGACACCTGGCTTTTATGTGAACAGATGACTTGCACTTTACCATAGTAGTTTTATGTAAACTTTGCTCTGGCATAATTTTCATCTGGGTTAAACCTAACCCAGCAAAAAGCTGTGCATGTTTAGCCTGGATCATAGATAAATATGTGATTAATACAGTTAAACCGTGCTGCAGCCCAAAGACTTGTGCTGGCATGAGGGACGCAGCGGTGCAGGAGGGGACAAGGTGGCCTTTTCCTGTGGCAGGTCCAATTTAAGATGACTTAAAATGCTTGTGGAAGTATGAATAAACTTATTTAATTCCAGGTTTAAGTTTCCTGAACCTTGGAGAGAGGTAGTAGACAATTTTACATGCTACCAAAAAGCTGTCTTTGGCATGAAAACGTATCCCCAGCTTAGCAGCATTTTAAAGATGAATAATTGGTGTGCCGTATTTCTGTTGCATGGAAACTGCATTATGAACTGCATGGAGGCATAAAACCCATAGATCAATACATATATCAGCATAAGATAATTCAATCTATATTCAACAGAAAAAATTAAATTGTTCAGCTTACATTGGTTTAAGCAATGCATTTTCTAACCCAGATAATCAAGTGTACTGTTCTGTGTTGGTAGAATACATAACACCTCAAGGACCCACAAATAGTCAGTGCCTTGGAGGACCCAGCGTGTGAAAGAAACACATAGCTTTCACACTGTGTGGAAGATGGAAGCACAATACCTTTCCACTTTGTACTCAAATGCTCCTTTGCTGCCACGGAATATAGGGAAATGATTCTGTGGAGTCGTCCAGTTTCACAAGTATCTTGCTACTCTGTAGACCTTCAGACTTACTGTGTTTCTGTGTGATATATTTCCATAAGAAATGAAAGACAGGGGGTACAGAGTTGAGAGCCAACAAGCTGAGCAAAGTAGTTTAAGACACTGCAGTGGTACTGTGCTAATATCAGGTACCGATTTTGCTGCAGGAAACTTGGAAATTGATTGTTTATCACTGATAACAACACCACTGATTCAAGACATGGCATATTATCCATTTAGAACATGCTAACAAGAAAAAAAGACATTTATTTACTAAATAGGAGTAAAGTAAATACGACTACTGTTTATACGTGAATGAGTGAGGTTGTGCTGCTGCAAGTGAGAAGCAGGTAAATGTTGGGCTATGGCATAGATGTGTGAACTACTTGGGGAGCTATATCAAGGAAGTGTGAGGAGTCAGACATAGCAATTGTTTTCAGCTGGAGGTAGATGTAGTTATTTTCTCCTGACAGAGACCTCGCTGGACACATTTGCTCTGAACAGCTGTGGACAGCTGGAATTCCAGAGCCTCTGCTTAGAGATTTGGTGCCTGGGTTTGTCCCAGGGCTCATGTCAGGACATTTACCAAAGTGCACAGCCTGTTCATGATGTAAAACGTGGTGGTTCCCTCTGCTTCTCTTCTGTTTGGCTTTTCCAAGTCAAGTTCTAGCTCCAGATTAGGATGAGATAGGGAAATGCATCACCTTCCCCTCACCTCCTCCCTAGCTTCCCAGGACAGGAGGGAGGTACACTGAGCCCTGGGCTCCTCTCTGGGTGGCTGGAGGAGGCACGGGGGACCAGGGACATGGGGAATGCTGCAGAACACCCTGCTCTGCAACCTGAATGTAGACAGGCATGTCAGCTCTGCGCCTCTCCGGGGCTGCCCCAGTGCTACCAAGTACGCAGCTGTAGAAAAAACCCATGAAGCGCTACATAGTATTGTTTGCTCTTCCTGATCCTTCACCCAGTAAAATCCAAATAGGTAAGCCTGAGGAGGAATTAATGAAGGGTTTATGGCTGATTTATTTACCTTCAGAAAGAGAGAAATAAATGTGTTTAGGATTTTTATGAAAACTCCTGTCTTCTCAAATAAGCTTTTGGTTTCAACAGTATTATTGAGTTTTTGTGAGGCACAGTTTCCCTCAATTTAAACCACTGTTTTTCATGGGAAATTTAATTTAAAAACATGTATGTCTTACTAAATGGAAACCTGTACTACAAAACCAGTGGAGATTTTCTGAAGCCAGTGCTTGTCTGGTTCTGGCATTAGTGAAGGAATTGCTTTAAAAAGAGCTCTCATCTTATGAGAGCAAAACAGAACCAGGACCTAAAAACTTGAGATTTGTTTTGGAACCCCATTATTATTTTCTAAGTTGAATCTAAATTTAACCAACAATGTTCTCTTCCTAGTTATATGGTTAAGCTGCCAGAGCTTTAAAACCATCTAGTTGGATGCATTTCTGCTGTACATCCCCTTGTAGCAGCTGTTCTCCATAGGAGAGCTGCAGAGGCCATGGCGTGCCTTCAGAGAAGGTGCTGGTGGGGGACAGGGATGCTCAGCCGTAGGCAGGAGAGGGGGACACCCTTAACTGGTGTTGCTGAAGTTAGTGCAACTGCAGCCTCATTGCTCGCTCTCTGTCCCAGCTAAGTTTGCCTGCGGTGCACCACTTTCAACCTCGGGGAGCCCCTCTTTTGAAGTGAAGTGGTTGAAGAAAACCCAGGTTTTCTGAGCAGCCGCCATCAGCTACAACATAGGTACCGAAAATGAGATAGCTTGTGTCCAGGGAAATGTTCTAACTCAAATTAGTCTGCCTCATGTCCTCTTTAGCATGTGTATTTCCCAAAAAATGAGCTTCTACAGTGTTAACAGCATAGTTATACTTTGTTTTATAATGGGTTGATGTTAACTGATAGAAATGACCTTGCTTTATTTTATAATATATTTTACTTCCCAGTTATTCATGTGTATTTGGAATGAAGTAGACATCTCAGCTGGAATTTGAATATCAATAGGAAAATGATGCCTCAGACTTTTAAAAATCTTTAAGAATTATTTATCTTTAAGAATCTTTAAGTTTTTTTCCTCCCTTTTTGTTTGTTATGCTACTATGGACTTATGTCTCACATTGCATATTAGTCACAGGTCGACTATTTCCTGAGACTTGATATCACTCATAGCATATATGTTCATTTTCCTCTGTCCCTCTAAAATTACATACGTACATAAAACAGATTGGATAAAGAAAGTTTACCTAATAAAAATACACAAAGTTGCTGCATAGTTCCCTGACAACAGGGTCGTGTTCATTCTAATACACGGGTTTTGAACTGTGATTTCTATGTTAATATATGCTTTCCAGAAGCGCCAGTGTCACATCCTAAAAGTACACAGTATTTTAATTCAATATTTCTGTTCAACCTGGCAAGAACATGGACTTACGGCTTAGGTCTGCAAACCCAGTGCTCTTCCTCTGCTTCAGAGAAAACTTAACCTAGTGGACATTTCCTGGGATGCCTCCCACCTTGACTTGAATGCTCAGACATTATCTTATCAATATTATGGGGGCTTTGAACTGTTCTTACAGAAGAAGATTAAAATAACTTCTATATATTCGGATTTATATTTTTCCCTCAAACAACAAAGCCATTTGTTAGTTTTAGAAGTAAAGGCTTTGGTTTTTTAAAGAAAATGCCATGGTATTTGAAATAAAATATATAAAGGTAGTTGATTTCCCAGCTGCTTAACAGTTCTGAGGGTCAGTTATAAAAAATGACTTTTCCAGTAGCCAAGATCATGAACAGTTTCTTTTCAAGCCTTTGAGTTATTCTCTGAGCATTAATCACTTTTAATAAAAATAAAACTTCTTTTTAATTGTTGGAACTACAATTTTTTTTGTTTTATTCACTTAAGCAAGTGGAAGGCTCCCATGGCTCTTACCAGTTCCGGTTCTTATTTTTCTTTAAGGCAAGTTTTGACACTTCAAAAGGGCCACTGTTTAATAAATTAGGATTTTTATTAAATGGCTTAACAAAATATTAAGCTTTCATAATTTTTAAACCTGCTGTTGAAAAAGAGAGGTGCTAGCGGAAAAAGAGGCTGGCTTAGCACAGACCACCGACTAGTCGTGCTAGTCTGGAGGGCAAGACTGACCAAACTGTCTCTCTGCCATCATGGCCTATTTAGTGGCTCTTGTTCCTGAAGGAACCTCCTGGAGTTCCCTCTTGTCCCTCGACTCCTGCAGGAGGTGCCCATTCCTGAAACTCTGTTTAGTGAAACCTAATTAAATGTACTGATATTTTTAATTCCCAGACTTCTCCGTAACTGTCATCACAGTGAAGCTTAAGAACTCACTGAACTGGTGGGTTTAACATGGACACTCTTTTCCCAGTCTTCTACAAACTGCTGGATCTTTCAACAAGTACTTTAAAAACATCCTGATCATTATTTCCTTCCTCTCTTCTCCCCAGACTTTCCTGAAAACTTCTATTTAACAGAGGCCCCAATATTGTCCAGTACTGCATCCTCCTGGCAGTCCTGTCTGTGCAAGCTCCTGGTACACATTCCTTCAGATTTTGTCAAGTTTGAAATTAGGTATGTTTATAGTTCTAAATCACTCTATTGGTTACCTGAATCTGCTATGATAAATCATTTTCCTCTTGAAAACCGCAGAGTATAGTGGGATATGACTGGACCTGTATTGTCTGGAAGTTAGTGCAGCTGAGCAGAAATGACAGGGTAGTACCTTATGGAAATGAAATAGTGTATGGAATCTATGCAATAGTGAAACAAAAACAAGGAAAGGGGGCTTGAGAGCAAGGAAATAGGGAGCCCTGAAGAAGGGACCTTACAGAAAGAGGATTGTGGGCACTCAAAAGGAGTGGGGTATGATAATTTACCATTTCCATGTCCATCTGTATCATAAATGGTTGTGTTAAAGTAACTGCTTCTCAGTTTCCCTAATGTTACGCATCCTCTCCAACTATTGCTTCATACAGTTTTTGTTATTAGCAGGACAGAAATTGTATAAGTATTGTACAACTTTAACACCATCAGAAATATGTGGTGCTCAACATAAATTCATCCTGAGGGTCCCAGACTACAGTATGTGATGAGAGATGTGATCTGTCTGGGCAATCCACACCATGGAAAGAAAATAGGGACATTAAAACTCTTAAAAACATAAGTAGTTTTTCCAAATCATATTTTGGGTTTGAGTTTTTTCACCTTTCTTTGTTTTCTTTGAGATTTAAGTTTTTGACATTCTACTCTGTGTGTGTATCTGCGTGCAGAAATACAGAAAGTATCTTCAGCTCCTTTCTTTCACCCTCCCCTATTGTTCTCTTGTGGCTGTAAAGCTGAAACTGGTTATTGTGCAATTTATCCCCCCTTAAACACTTGAAAAAAAGCATTTCATAGAGTCCCAAAATCATTATATTGGCTAAGTAGCAATAATAGTTTTGTATGTTAATTTAAATGCTCTCTGATTTCTGTAGTTCTAGATTTTTTTTTTCTTACCAAGCTTATCAAGGTCTTGAAAGTTAGTTTAAAAATCCCCAAAGATTTTGATGTAAACCCTCAGTTCCAGAAGCAAGGGCTATGTGCAAAACACTAAATTTTGACCACAAGTTTCACAGGAGCATTGGTACAGTTGCCAGTAACTGAAACTTGAATACTGTGATGCTTTCGTATCTCATCAAATCCCTGGATTAACTTCTCTGTAGAACTCAGTCCAGGCTCCCTTTCTGCCGAGTGCCCCAGTTCTCAATCTGTTGCTGGTTCCTTACTCTGCCCTTGACCACCCAATACTGCCTCTGCTTTTCACCGGATTTATTCAGCCATATCCATCACTTGAAGAGTATCGGAGCTCCCAGCAAACACAGGCATAGGGAATTTGAACTTTGGGGTTTTTTAACTAGTGATCGGCTTGAAGTCTGGTGAAGAAGTAGGAGAGAGCATGAGCTTCAGGCACCATGCAAAACCAAAGAGTACCAAGACCATTTAAAGTTAAATGTAGATGTCAGGTTGTAGTTCTAAGATGAAAATCTTTATAGTGATTTTACTTGTAGGTACTTAATGTTTTTCAGGGTTTTGTGGGTTTGTTTCCAAAAGGGAAATAAAATGTTAAATTAAAACTCTGAAATGCTTTACAAAAGAGACGGGGACAGAACATCTAAGTATGTTCTCTCATTTTTAATTCCCCTCTCCCATTACATCATACAGTTTCCTTTCTTGGTAAAAGTTACACTGCTGTCTTACAACTTCACTGTTATGAGCATTGAGCTCGCTCTTCTGTATCCCTGGACTTTTCTATGACAGTTTATCTTCATACTATGAAACCAGCTGTCAGACATTGTTTGGAAATGCTGAGATAAATGGTCTTCTCACCCCTTATTGATTAATCCATCACTACAACACAGAATAACCAATGTGCATAAAATTTAATTATTTATTCCTAATATGTTTGATGAAATATATATTAAAAGCTAGAGACAATGCCAATTGCAAGAGAATATTTGTGAAACAAAGCCAGGGAGTGCAGAAGAAAAGCTTTGACTTGATTCTTACAGAATCCATATTTAAGGAAGAAGAGACTAGACTGAAAAAGAAAGTTTTGCCTAAAACAGGCAGGCTTCTCCCTTCTCAAGAGACGTATTACATTTTTGAGATGGTGCATGCAAATTTAATCTTTAAAAATGTTTTTGCTGCTTCAGCTAGTCAGGGTGTTCCTTTAAATGCATGTTGAAGATTAATTCCTTTTTTTTTAGGATAAAATGTTTAATGTTTTTATTCTTTGAACCAAAAAGAATTTTTGGTTTCCATAAAACGGAAGATACTATCAAATGACCCACCTGAATGTGGGCTGTTGTTGAGAATCACTATAGATAAATAAAAAGGTCACATATAGTTACAGCAGAGACATACGTGTATTTATTTGGTCTTAAATTTATTAGCATTCCTCTTTTTAGATTTTATCTTAAAATACTCAACTGGATAAAAACTGCTCTTGATATAGCACAAGACTTTATAAATTTGCTCTTACTGAACTTTTGGATAGCATTACTTAGTTTGATTAATAGCTAAAACCACAATGTTAGATTAGTAATTAAATTGCTATTATGCATCATAAATTCATGCAATCAAAATACTTTACAGATTATAATTGATTCTCAAAATGACCTGGTAAAAGAGATAATAGTGTTTTGTAGATCAAGAAATTAACTGATTTTACAGAGTAGGAAGAGTTCCGGTAAGGGATTTTTTAGAGCAAAAGATTCTGGAATGCATCAAAGACTGTGAATGTTGAACTCTAGGTACACAAGCTGTCACAGACCTTCTCTGGTATGGTGTCAACATTGCCTGAGTTTTGAAATTAAGCATTAATTTTGAATTAATCTATGCAGAACATATATTTTGCCTGGTGCCTGCTTATTATATGAACATCTGACTCTCCTATTCTGCTCTCCAAATATTTTGCAAGAAGCCACAGAGAATCTGTACATTGACGGCTTAGTGACAAAAGATCCTATATCAGAAGTGTAGGACACATCAGAAATATAAAAGATACATGACAGGCTTGGTGAAATTCTCATATATAAGTATGGTAGGAAAAGTCAACTGATTTGCCTGCCACCAATGATATGGCACTTTTGCACCTTTGTCAGTCAATCAAATGCATGACAGAACTGTTTCTTTAATCAGTTTAATGTTTATTTTATGCAAAGCAACCTGTGAGAGACCTTTGGAATGACTCAGAGTTTGTCTGTGAGCTTAGTTTGTGTTTCTGATGCAACCATATCAAAGGTATCTAAAAAATTAGATCATCAGGATCTTGTTAGATTACATTAAAATTTCCATGTGATGGAAAATAGATGTGTTGGTTGCTCTTTTCTGAAAATGGTTGCATATCAGAGAAAAGGTCAGATTGATATTCCAAATGATTTACAAACAAACTCAACCTTATCTTTCTGTAGGAATATGAATTGTCTTCTGGCCTCTTCAAAAGGGGTGGAGCACTGGCAGAGAAAAATCGTAATAAAGCGTATCTATCTCCCTGAGTGCACAATGAGCTTGCACTCATCCTGGCTTGCAGCTAAGCAAAGACAGCTGGGGTGGCCTAGCTGTTTCAGTGACTGGTTTGTTCACCAGTCCAAAGAGTTAGTTTTTAAATGCCAGTAATAATCCATGATTATGGATGTGAGAGATATTGAAAACTGTCAGCAAAACATTTTTTTATGTGTATAGTATTTAAGAGGTAAAAGCACAGCTGGAGCTGGAGTACATATGTGTCAGAATATCATTTTCCCCCTGGCAACCAAGAGCGGCTCATCCAACCTGTGCAGACGTGGGAACACTGACCTCTCTGTTCTACAGACCAGGGCTGTAGAACATGGGGGTCACAGGGCTTCAAAATTCGAGACCACTATTCTCAAGGCATCTGATAAATTCTGTGGTACTGCAGTACACAAGGAGTTAGTATGGTTTAGTGAATACATGCTGTAAGAAATCTGGGCATTTCTCCATTTCAAATCTATTTGGCTTAGAGCCTCTGGATGGAACATAACCTCCCTCTTCCCCTTCCTTCAAAATCAACCCAGGTCAACACTTTCTTTGTGGGGGGTTAAATTGCACGATTTAATTACCTCCCTGAATTCAAGGCAGCTCTAGACACAAACCCTTGGGAATAAAACAAAAGGAAAAGCTATAAAACATGATAAAGAGAAAATATGAAACACATTATTTGTCTTAAAAACATTCTTAATACGTAAACAATGCAGAGGCTGTTGTGAATAGTGGCTGCAAGTCTGACAGTTATCCTCTGAGGCCACAGATTCCTTCCAGGCTTCCTGCTAACACATGAACAGGTTAGAAAGGAGTTCTTTTAGTTCTTAGCATATAATGGTCTATTGCTCCAAATTTCTGTAATCAGTAGGGTGCTTTGTCAAACACCTAGCTTTTTCTGACAGATCCAGGAACAAGAAAGTTTAGACATAATTTTGTTTTCTTTTCAATTCCTTTTATGGCTGGTGCAAAATTAACCATTTTCCATCCATTTTGCCAAAGTCTATCGTTTCCCCGCATGTGGATTAACACTTAGGAGACCCCAATCATCTTTTGGTGCAACAGAGAACATGTGGCCAAAGCATGGATGCTCTGGTGCTCAGAGCAAGTCCCACAGCTGGTGGCTGGGCACTCGGTATTGCTGTGCTGAAGTGGGGGAGCTGATGATTAATTTTAAGCACTCCACAACAAGGCTTCTTTTCAGTCTTACTGGAACTACTATATATTTAAAGGGCTTTTGAAATTTGTCACTTTCAGCATGTAACGTTTTCCTAAAATGTTTTGCTAGTGACACCTTAGACAGCCTTTCCTTTTGCTGTGAATTCCCAGGCAGGACTTTCCCCACTATGAGAAATGGTTGTGTCTGAAGTCCTCATTTCTGAGCTCTTCTGAGTAGCACATGTGCTGGGAGGGAGGAGAGGGTAGGCAGTGGAATAAGCCTGCTGTTTACAGTTTTGTAGCAGCCTGTTTCCAGGAACTGGTGATATTCTTAACTCTTCAGATGCATTTAGGATAGATTTTCTGCTCTGTCCTTTTTCACATGCTTCTGTCTTGCCGATTCCGGTTTTGGAAGAAAGCTCATTGCAGTAAAAGATTATACTAAAGTGAGTAAAAAATACTGCCTTAAGGATTTGCAAGTTCAGGGCTCCGTATTACACCAAAACCACCACTTCCTGCTGCTAGCAGGTTATGTAGTAGAAGCTGTCCAATGAAGATCTTACTGCTATAAAGGGGAATGCTAAAACCTAAATCCTGAACTCTTGTTTCCATGGAATCACAGAATCATTTAGGTTGGAAAAGACCCTTAAGATCATCGAGTCCAACTGTAAACCCAGCACTGCCAAGTCCACCACTACACCGTGTCCCTGAACACCACATCTACGTGGCTTTTAAATACCTCCAGGGATGGGGACTCAACCACTTCCCTGGGCGGCCTGGTCCAGTGCCTGACAACTCACTTGCTATGAAAAAGAATATAGATGTCGAAAAAGAAGAATCAAAGATAGAAACAGATAAAACCCCTCAATTTTCCAAGCCATTTAATCAATACTACTTTTTAGTGGATATCAGTCAAATTTTTTGTCTTTGCTGTCCATCTTTGCAAACATCTGCAAGACAATTTGGGGAACTTACTCTCTGGGAGAGTGACCCTTGCAGTGGTCTTGGGACAACTAACCAGTTAGTGGAATCAAACAGGACTCATCATGCCCTCATCAAAGTCTTTTTTCCTCGCTCTCTTTTGAGTTCCTGTCCTTTTCTTTGCCACTTCCCCACACCATCCCCAGAGGAACCTGAGGGAAGACAAGTCTACAACCATTCCACTAAGCTTGTGTCATCTGGGCTTCCACCCTGATGAAGGAATTAATTACCTACAGGGGACATTCATCTCGTTTCTACAGAGTGAAAGTGCTGGAACACAGCCCAGAATTTGGGCCAGTGTATCTATTTAGACATAAACATTTACATGGAGATGAAAAGGCAAAACTCATTCCTTCTGTCAGGCCACTGAAACCTATGGAAATACAAAGGGATTCAATTGATCTAAGAGGTGCCCTGGGGAGAGGTGGGGTGAAGAAAAGCTACCAAACTCAAAGATGAAAGTAAAAATCCTCTCTGGTCTTCCTTTTTAGATGTCTCCTTTGCTCTTTCAAGACTCCTTAAATCATCCCCTTTTGTGGATAGATCAATCCAAAATAACTGTGCTTACCATTTCTGTTCCAACCAAAGCAGCTGAAGGAGCTCTCTTAGCCACATTGTCTGGTGAATGGGTTATTTTGGTGACAGAAATATCATATTATCCAGGTAAGAGATTTAAGAAGTTACTAACAAATCATCAGCAACTAAATAGTCTCACACAATGTGATGACTTTGCTACATAAGTAGCAAAGCTGTTGTGAAAAACTGTCATTTAGGTATAGCCTCAAAAAGTGTCATCTTAAGCAAGAGCATGAATTCCTGTCAGTAATGTGTCCTACTTTTATCTAATTCCCAAGGACAGTGAGGGAGAAAAATTGGGAAATGTATTCTAGTCTTCATCTTTTGACTATATTGCTAAAGAAATGGTTTTACAAAAGAATTGCAGCATATATTCATTTTGCTTTCCCTATGTTAATTTTATTTATGTGTTTTGTCTTCAGGAGACTAGAGTATCATATGTGCAGTCTAGTAAGCAATTGGGAAACAGGGAATTTTTTTGGCTCCAGTTGTATTATTCTGCTGCTGGTAAATAGCTGCCACCTCTATTTCTTCATATTATCTGTAGAAGTGGATGGATCTCATTTCTCAGTCAGTGGGGCACTAAGTGTGAATGACCATTTGCAGGAAAAACTAGTATAGGAGAGAAAAGCCGATGTTAGATTCTTCACACAACATCTGTCTTCTGTGTTTGGTTAGAAGAATATGACTGGTCTGCTTCTCTTTCTTGTCAAAAGCCTAGGAACTGACTGGGGTTTAGTGTTGCAACATCTGAAGATTAGAGAGTATCTGCTAAAGGCAAAAATAGTAGACAAGGCCTGGAGTCTGTTACTGCTTTGAACACTAGATGAAAGCAAATGGCATTGTCATCATTAGATTGGGAGGCTATATTATACTTTATTTAATGACTGTGGACTATGAATGCTATTTTGATACATTCTGAAATACTCAAGGGACGAGACCATGGACTAGCACAGTTCAGAAAAAAGCAGAGTTATATATTTTGTGTTCATGGCTTATAGTTTGGAATTTCTGTTTTAAGTGCAAATTATAGTATTTGGCTTCTTCTAAATGCAGAGTATTTTGGATGATAAGTTTGAAGAACGCTGGAAATTTGGTAGTCTGTTTCATGCTTAGATAAAGGAATAAACTTGGAAGAATTCTTAATAAAAATAGTCTTGAATACACTGGAAGGTAATACCTTAGAATTAACAGGTTAAACATATGTTCCTTGATTCATACCATGGTCTGACTGTAGTGTATATAACCTTTCAAAATCAGATGTAATATGCTGGAACATAAATCGTGTTCTTGAGTATTATATACGTAACTCCAATTGACGTCAATGGAACACAGAATCCGAACCACTCTACCAGAGATGTAAAAAGAAAAAATGAATAATGAAATGAAAATAATGTCTCCTTGAGTTGGCTGTAGATTTCTCCATAAACCATGTGTCTCCTGAAATGATTTGTATGAGGTATTATGGTGTTTTGTGGATTACAAAACCACAAAAGAAGGAGGCCAAAATAGTTAGAGGTGGGGATTTTGAGTACATCTGCCCAACCTGACATGTGGATTTGCTTCTCCGTTGTAGAAAAATCCACAGAAATCTATACATTTGTAGGAAATCACTCCAGAAATTCCCGTTGGGCAACTACTGGTTGAACCAGTCTAAATCAGGGATTCCCTCTGACTCTTGAGGACTTGTTAACAAGACAGTCTCCTCAACTCAGTTCTTATCAAGTTTGATCTCCCAAACTGAGTACCAAGTTATACCTGTGAGCGAGATTCTGTCTGTGCTCTAGTGAAACTGCTGTCAAAACTCCATTGCTTTCTACTGGCACAACAAATATCTATTGTCAACTACTGATATTTTTATACATAAGCCACTGTATACGCAGCTCAAATTTAAGCCTGCGAAAAACTGAATTGAATGCTTTATAGACTTGTATGCGGGTGTCAAGCATCAAAAAGCTTTGTAGATTTGGATAATTAACAGGCCAGTATAGGCAGTGATTAAAATACTTTTGAATCTTTGCCATTTTGATTTTCATTCACATTCTGAATCATTCAGCTGGTTTCCTGCTCCAAAAATTAAAAGATTAGGAGTATATAGTTACACAATTTGTCTTAGGCACTCTAGTCTTAAGGTTTTGTGCCTAATCTACCTAAATACACAAAATCTTTTCAGAATCATTTACTGGGACGTGCATGTGCCAAACGGAAAAGAAACCCATAACTTTTCTGTATCTCATCACTTCTCGTATCCTTTCTTCATGTAATCCACTATGAAGCTACAGCACTTGCAGTCAAGCCTTACATAACCACTGTCCACTCTCCACTTACCATCAGATCAATGGCAATCCAATAAACGTGAATTACTTGAGGTCAACAGGAACTGCAAGCTCTTAGTGCAAGTCAGTGCTGCGCAAGCTCATTTCACTCCATTTTCTTGTCAGAAATCCTTTACATTAATAAAACAATAGAGGAAACAAAGAGCCAGCTTCTCAACTACTGCAAATTGATTTAGCTGCATTCGTTTCAGAGAACTGCTTCTGCACAAAATATCTGATAAATGCAGGACAAAGCTGAATAGCGAGATTCTTCAGAAAACGGTGCTGAACTGTATATTGCAAACCCAGCGTGACATCTTTGATACAGTTGCCTAGACAAAAACCAAAGCAAAACACTTAGAGCAGTTGCAAGCTGTGCTTTCAAACTGTAGGACATCTTGGCTTCTGGGAAAGGAGGTGATCTTCTGCCAGAGTTGTTCCCTGAACAGAATAGAGATTTAGGTTATAGATTCAAAAAGGGTTTGAAGTATGAGGGGCATCTGCTGCTTTACGTTTCCGACTCTTGAGACAATTTCATGCTTCTATGACTGCAAGATTCTGGATATGCATGTGCGCACTGTGTCTGGAAGTTCTGAGGCTCTTTATAGCCCTGAGAAGCTAGAGAAGAAAGAAAGGAAACAACATATATTTCTTGAATGAAGGGGCTAAACAGCACTTGCGAGTCATGATATGAAAGGAAATAATTTGAATTAGGTGAGATGTGCATGGCAGCGTAACGGAAAGAAAGACTCCTCATTTTCATCATCTAATAATCAAAACAATTTGACATTACTTCCAAAGGAAGCCAAAAATATGGAAACAATTATTTAGAGAAGAATACAGCAAAATGATGTATATGCTTGTATTTTGCATCTTAAGGTAAACTGTACTTCTGAGTTCCCAGATGGATATCCAAGGCAAATATATTGACCCAGAAAAAGAAAAAAAAAGTGAGACCTCTGAGTGATGTAAACAATCATATATGTGGAAATACGTATTCTTTTTTTGTCACATACTTAGTTACCGTGTTAATTCCAGTGCTTAACAATTGTGTTGTGCAACTGAAGAGCAGAAGAAATGTGCTTGTCACTTACACGAGAGGCTTTTTTAAATGCAAAAATGATCATGACTTCTTTGATGTAATATTTGGCAGCCATTTTGACCTGAATGTTTCTTACTGATACAAGGTTTCAATGTCAATGGCAACATTGTGCAAATAACAGATTTTAAATATGAATTAGTTTTTTATTTAAAGCAGCATCACCTGCCAAGTTTGAGGTTTAAAAAATCCCAGACATATTTTTTTATCTGGGTAAAAAGGAAAGCATCTTAAACTCTGTTGTGATCTGGTAACTTATAAGATGTCTGAATCATATTTTGTCATACTTGGCACAGATCTTTTCAGACTCAGACCAAACAAAGAAAGCTTCTGCCCTGAAAAATCTTTTGCCAAAATTATGAATGATTAGAACTGGATTTTTATAAATACGCATAGTCATATGAACTTGGTATTATTGCTATTTCTTTATTAATAATTATTCATCATTTTTGCTTCTTCATCTTTCACTTGTTTGCAAAAACATTTGCTAAATGAATACGGACTTTGAACAGCGCAGGACAGATGGGTAATGTGTTACTGCTGATTTAATATGACACGCTGCAGACAAAATACCATCAGTGCAAAGATACGTTTCATATTCCTTCAGGGAACTGAACACAACCCTCAAAGTTAAAGTTCAGTTACTTTTATTACTAGTCCAAATAATATACTTGGTGGTTGCTGAGTCCACAGTTTTTGCTCTTCCTAGGTTATTGGACATAATAAGAAATCCTTTTGTATATGTTAAATATCTACAACAGAAGGCAAACATCTAGGTACAGCAACAGTCTTGTACTAATACTGTAAATTGTGGGAATGAAGAAAACATTGTAATGAAGAGCAAGGAATCTCTTCTTTTTGCAGAATATCAGATCTAATTTTCTTATGAAATCACCTGAATCATCAAATGGGACACTGAAGTCCTTTATCCACCGAACAGAAATGACACGGCAGTGAAAATACTAGTATGGAAACAGAAATGAGAGAGAGTATAAAAGGAGATCATATGAACACATAAGGATGCAATCAGAAAACCTAAGGCATGATATAATGTAGAAAGAAGGTACGTGATGGGTAACAAGAAGGCATTCTGCAAGCACATTAATATTAAGAGGAAGACCAAGGACAGAGCTGATCCACTGCTCTAAGAGGAAGAAAAGGTAAAAATAGATGCTACCAAGAAGGTTAAAGAATTTATTGAATTTTTGCTTCAGTCTTCACTAAGAGAATAAGAAAGCTAGCACAATATCAGCAGCAAAGGGAGAAGTACTCAGGTTGGTGAAGGAAGAAAGAAAGAAAAAAAGGAAAAGATGACTGATAATCAAATTAGCCATTTTCAGACCACCTGGGAGTGCCAGACTTCCTCCCTGAGTACTTAGATAACTTGATGAGAAGTTTCAGCATGACCAGTGGTTGTCTCTGAGAGCTTGCAGAGGACGAGTGTGATCCAGAAGACTTCTGAAAGACCATCACAATTCATAAACTCCGTGAGTTGCTGCTGACTTCTCTGCTTTATTCTCAGCTGGAGTGGGTATTCTGAGATCTCTCTAGGCTCTTTTTGAAAAAGTTTTTTCCCCTCTTTTGCAAATGAAGTGGTTTTTGGTTTTCAGCCAGCCCTTCTCACTGTCTCTGGAATAACCCAGTTGCACTTCCCCAGTTGAGCTTGATGGGAGTCAACCACACCTCATTATCTCTGCTCAGAAAAATTCACCAAATTCCGGGCCGTTGGTTGTCTTGGCAGAGGGTGTTTTTTATAGGAGTGGTACTGTGAGCAGGGCATGACAGCACCAGTCCTGAGGACACCAAACCCCATGTACAGTCACTCACATTTCACAAGGTGCCAAAGAAAATAATAATAATTTACTTGAAATGATTGGTAGGTAGCATGTAGATTTGCTACCAAATAATTCTGCCATTTGGCGGTTTCCCTGCAATAGACAGTATATTTATCTGGGAAAACAATATGTAGGGTAAAAAACATAATAGCAATTTATTTTGCTTTGTTTGCACAAAACAGGAACCCACTCACTTAATGTATTCCACTTGATACTTCAGGAATGCCCTGTGCATCTATTAATTAATCGAGAGGAGTATTTTTTACAGTTCATCACTGCTTCAGTATGCCCTGATAACTTAAGAGTTACAGAGGATTTATAAGATATGTTTCTTAATATCCTTTACTTCTGACTTTTGGTTTTCCTTGAGCTCGCTGTTCATCTGTGTATGGTAAAATTTAGCTGCATTTTAATTTCTGCTCCTATTAAAAGTGATGACATTTTTTGATACAATGCATAATTAGTACTTTTTACCAGTGGCAAAAACGAACATTATGGTTAACAGGTATCTGCAGCTACACTAAATAACACATAGTGTGTACATAAACTGTAAAACTCATCATTACATATTTGTGAAGCTAGTAATTCAGAAAAGGATGAACATCATATTTGCAATCAATAGCAATATCACATAGGGAAAAATGTATGCGGCAATTTATATTGTTGTGCTTTGGGGCGCAAGGCAGTCAGTGGCTGGTGGTTGGCTCTTCTAGGTATGGCTTGTACCTACCTTGGAATTAATTTCTGATAAGAGGATTTAGTACAGCATTTGGGATAAAACTGAGTCCTACTCTCACTTGTGAAGGCTGTTTCTGCAGTATGTCCCTGCCAGAGAATGAATGGCTTGGAAAAGAAAAGATAGCTAATGAGCTCTACATAGCAGTGTAAATGATGGAAGAAGCTTTGTCCTATAGAGACTAGAATTCAGAAAGAGTGAAATAGATCCTTTCATTTGTCATGATCCTTCAGTAATGTGAATATTCTGCTTTTTACTTCCTGCGTCTGTTTAGAATGTTCTTTGGGCTCTGAAGTACGATGGTATGTTTCAACACAGACTAACATCAACACAATTCTTAAATGAAAAATTTCACAGGTAGTGAGCATATACACGTATCCTTATTGGACTAATATGAAAACAATCACAAAGATAATTTGTTAACAGACAGGAACTGGATGAGATCGGTGTAACTTTCTGCTGTTTACCTTTTGAAGTCTACTCCTTTTGCATGAAAAGCTGTGTCTGCCACAGTAGTGTACCACTTCCAGTGCTCAGGGTTCAGAATGCTCCTCATATTACTTATTGGCAGTTTTCATGCCAGATATTTTATCAACCAAGCTAGATAAAACTTAAGTTTAATAATGATGTCTTCTATTTATTCTTTTTACTAACAATAGATTATTTGAGGAGAAAGTCCAGTTTAACCATGGTCAAACCATACATAGCCTTCCTGTTTCTTTTGCCCTGTTTCCCCCTGACATTTTAAAGAATTAATTTCCTAACTATATATATGTGTGTATATATATATATATATATGGAGTCACTTGTCTGCTGAAGTTTTTCTTCCCTGCTTATTCTTGATGACGGCAGTCCATTAAACTGTCCTTCTCTTCCCTTCCACATGGAGACGGTTGGCTGTTGAGCAACTGATAAAGCTGAAGTGGGGAAGAGATGGTGGAATTCACCTAGCCTTAATATTTTAAGGAGAAAAAAAGGAGGTACTAAGGAAGGTGCCAGTACAACAGTATTTCTTGCATCTTTTTATTGCCTTCTGAACACATGTTCTTAAAAATGCTGATAAATATAACTGATTTTTATATTTTACCTTGATTCTGAGGAGTTCAAACTAAAAATGTAGCAATTGCTGTTAGCTGCATGTCATTAGTAAAATTTCCACATTCTGTGTCCAAAAAAACCCCAACCTACTTCAGAATAAATTAAATAAAATGAAATAGAAATATTTAAAATTCCTATATTTATCACGTTTTGATGATATGTTTTGACAAAAATGTTATCACATTTTGCTTATCATTTCTTGAATAGGTTAGCTACTTTACTTTTGATTATGGTTTTTTCCTATCATATCTGTTTAACAATTACTTCTAGGCTTTTAAATTTGTGTGGACTTTACTGAGATGGGACTTTGTGAACTACTGGGTTTAACAGTTTCCAGTTTTTCTGCCACTACTAGGATTTTAAGTAGGGGAGTGACTCATAGTAGTGGTGGTAGTGTCATGTCATTTGTTGTGCTCAGTGGACTTCTTGTTATGCATGTTCAAAACATTTATTTAAGATGTATTTTTCTGTTTGCCATTTCTATGTTTATTTCTGAGCACAGAAGAAATTTGCCAAACTGCCTTTGTTTCTTATAAAAAAATACTAGACTTATGTTTGACAATTTTGAGTCTATCCGTGCTCCTCTTGAAGCTGAAATACCTGTTGATCTGTTCAGCTCTAGCCTCATTCGTGACACAGCAGAAGTGTGACCTGGAGGTCACCCAAAAGTGGCATAGACTTCAGTCGCCTTCTTGCTGCTTCACAGTTTCTGAAGACAAAGCTAGTTCTGCCACTTTAATCTCTGCTGCTTGGCAGGTCTCAGCTGGTGTAAGTTCTCTTAAAGCCATTAACTTGAGTTAAGCTCTGACTTGCTAGCGGAGAACCTGTCTGTTCATAACAGGAAGAGGTTTCCAACCATTCACATCTGGTTGTATACTCGTTCAGGCCTTAACTTCACGTGAATTCTTGGGTCCTACTGTGATAAAATAATAATCTGCTCTCAAGCGTTACACATAGACAAATTAAGTGCTTCTTTCAGCATCCTACAAGGCAGATGATGGTAACACAAGCCTGGAAGTGCAGAAAATAAGGCAGAAAGCCTGACTTGCTCAGACTCATGCAGTGAGTCAGTTTTTCGTTGTTATCCATGACACCCAACAGCTATTAGTTTTGTTGACTCCCATCGTCACAACAGGGGAATGTCTCTGCTATTCCTGAAAAAAAGGAGCTAGCTGTTGTGATGTCTGCTTGGTTGGTTGTAGCAGCATTTTCTAATCAAGTCCATCGGTTGTATAAAATTCTATAGTACTTTCCCATATTCCTTTGGTCATTCTGGACAAAGCAGCTCTTGCTATTTATTTTGAGATTATTTTTAATTTTTTGAATGTTTTTCTTATATATTCACTATTGCATAGGCACTGCAACAATTGTGGGATGGAAAACAGAAGTTTAAACATCCAGGGGAGGCAGTCTGGAAAGCAGAAGACTTCCCCTTCTTTTTTGTAGGGTTACTTTGATTCTGGAGAGGAAGCGGCAGTCCATTAAGCTATCTATTCCAACTTTAATCTTGCAATCCATTATATCTTGATAGGTACATTACACCTTTCTTTTTAAGTAGATTCTCCCCAAAATATTCAATATCTCTTGAAGTCTTAATTTTGAAACATAGATACAGCAGATATAGATAAATCTGCAGTTCTTTATAGCCCTATTGTTTGTGTGCTGCTTTATCGGAGTTGGCAATGAAGGGTCAGAATGAAAAGCTTTTAAAATGAGAGTCTAGATTTAAACTGGACTCTTAATTGGAATTAAAAGAGGAAATAAGCTTCATGTTTGGCAACAGGGCAAACTAAGTTGGTTCTTGATACATTGTCATGACCTGCTCATTTTCTCCTTGCAGTGATCATCATCAGCTCTGGTTGTGGGTAATTTGTTTTAAGTAATGGTATGTTACCAATTTCTGCTGTATGGGTGGTAGTGTGTTATGCTGTAACATCTAATGAACTTACTGTACTTTGTTTTCTTCCTCTGCCATGGTGTGCCACACGAAGACTCTGCTTCTAGCTCTGAGGTGGTACTGCCTGATTTAGCGTCTGCAGAGCAAGAGTAGTACGTCTTTTGTTTCAGATGTCCCGCTTATAGATGTATGCAGGATAAAAGCTTCAGTTCATGTGTCCTGTTCTAATGTAGTTTGTCTGATATAGTAATATATTCTGTCTATAGTAAATAGCTCTGGGGCAGGAGGTTTAAACACCTAGGATGTTTGCCCTGAATGAACAAGTGTTCCTGTTGGAGCATTCAATACTTAAAAAAATGGATTTTAGATGCTTGCTTTTTGATACCTACTGTATTATACCTCTGAGCATTTTGAATACATGTATCCTACAAGTCTTTAGAGCTGTAAGCCTAGTGCAGACCAGGATGCTTTTAGGTAGGTATTATTGGAGTCAGATATTTGTGAGATACTATTTCTGATAATTCAGTGAGGTGAGCGCGTGTGTGGGGAGGGATAGGTAAAGAAAGTCAGTGAAGTTAAATAAAGCACATGCTTAACCAGAGGGCACATATTTAATCACCAGTAAAGTTGCTTCAGGTTTTATTAGCCACCATGTACCTAAACTGCACTCCAGCAACGAAACCTGGCTTGTTTGATGGCTTCTCCCATTGTGATGGTTAAAGATCTTGTTTAAACTGATACATTCTTTCTTGTTGCTTGATTTAAAGGTTGACTTTGGCTTCAAAATTAGTCCCATATGTTTTGAAATTTGAATCTGAAAGCTGGTTGAAAGCCCATGTAAATTTGGTACCATGATGCTCACCTTTGACATGGAAAGGCTGCAGAGTGCAGTAAACAGTGCTGAAATGTGGCTGCGTGTGACACGAGTCACCGTACTGTAATTCTAAGTTATGAGACTTGATGAAAAACAATGTGGCCTATATTGAGTGTGCCTAATCTAACTTTGTTCCTCAAAATGGGTCTTTAAACTTACAACTTCACTGTTCATAAATAACATACACATTCTTAATAAAGGCAGAGGCAAATGCATGATACACAGCATATGTTATATTATACACAGCTCTCTTTCCACTGCTGTTAATGTTGCCCAATAAGTATTTATAAGACAGTCTAATAATGGGAAACATTTTTCATTAGTCTAAATGCTTGCTTTTTAAACAATTGACATTCCAGTCCTTAATTTTGTAGCCTCTCCTTTTCTGGTGGTTAGTATATGTTACCCACCTAAATGGAATTGTGTCGGTTTACTTTAGGATAAGCTTATGCTACGCTGTTAGGCGTTTCTCTTGTCATTGGAACATGAATACATTGATTTTCGTCTCATGTAACAGAAGTAGTAGTAGTAGTAGCAGCTTTTAATTAGCAGCACTTCTTATATTATTAACTTTTTTCAATTTAGATAACTGTTCTATGCAAATTAAGAAGAAAATTAAATTGAGAAGATAATGAGGAAGAAAATTAAAAACACTTGCCTGTGTTGTAAGGTTTGTGGCATCAGGCTTCTTCATCCTCCAGAAAAGAGTAAAAGGATGTCAGAGCAGCCTGAGTTATCTCATTTAACTGAGCAGTTCAATGCCAGTGACAAGATTCTGAGAGTAACATGAAGATCCCTGGAGATTACTGGAGGACAGGTGAACATGCCTTATATTGTAAAATTCTACTATAAAAGAGTCTTATTAGCTTTTGAGAGACAACCTCAAGACCTTGTTCTTCTTGATTCCTCTTCTTCCTAGGCAATGTATAATTTTGGTTTGTATTCATTCAGGGGAAAAAGTAATCATTCAGAAAATGGTACAATACAGGGAGTCGAATGTTTGTATGACAGAATTTGTAATTTCCTCCTCATCTGTACAAAATCTAAGCAGAGAAAAAATTGTCTTGTTCCTGTTTCTGGGAAGAGTAATATGCAGACAAATATTTTTGTCTTTAAGACATAGATACAGCAAAAGGGAAATACCCATGGTGGGACAGGGGCTAGAGAAATGCCATTTCCCGGACCAGGACTATTAGTACTCACAGGTGCTTGTAACAATTGTGATGATAGACAACAAAGGTATGATAAATATGATACCAAAGAACAGTGCTGTAAAGGTAAACTTGCAGCCCATCTGCCATATAATCATGTTCCAAGTGCCAACAAATAGTCTTTCCTTCAGTCAGTGAATCTCCAATTTGTTGGTGTGTGGGGTTTTTTTTTGTTTGTTTTGCATCATTTTATAGTTGAGTCCATGTCTTGTCAGACAGGTAATTTGGGGCCATCTGTGATTTGAAGATCACATTTGAGGAAAAAGCCCAGATACGCAGTGAAGTAGACAGACTTTTTCCAAAGTGGCACAAAAGAAAGAAACCGATTCCCTCTGTGTAGCTCTTCAAGGGTGAAACTTACCCTGACCTGCGGTCTTAAGTGGGATTTAAGTGCTGTCTGAGTCTTGAACTAATATGCTAGAGAGGAGAGTTTTTTTTCCCTTTTCCCGCAAAAAAAAAAAAGCAAAAGAAGCAATGTGTTATAATTATTTTAAATGCCCAGAGGATACCATGTCTTTGAAAAACAGAGAGGCCACAATGAAGATGCCCTCTGCTGACATTTTACAACTATTGTAAAGTATCTCTGTTAGTAAATGTAATATTTTAGCCAGAGAAAACTTCAAAGAAGAACAGGAATAAAATATTAACTACTTGGGAATGGGGCGACTGGGATACTTCCTAGGAAATGTGGCTCTGTAATTGGCTATGAAATCAGTGTAGAGCCTGGCTGAACTATTTCCAGAAGTAAGAAGAGTGGATTGCTTCACTGACCTATGCTCTGAACAAGCCTAACCACAGAGGCCTCGGTGTGTGTTAAAGACCAAAAAGAGCAGTAAGGTGAACACATGATTCACCTAAATATCATTATCTCAAATAGCTTTTCAAGTATCTGGAACCTCTTTGACGTGAAAGCAGAAGAACAAAGTGAATGTCAAAAAATAATGCCCAGAACTTAACTTCAAAGTGACATAGAAAAACAAAGACTATCATCGACCAAGGCAGGAATATTAATAACATGCTAGGAGGAAATCTATTCTTAGCCTTCATTTGAAAATGGGACAGAAAAAGGTTCCAGTTCTAACCAGCATTGAAAATAAGATGGGAAATGTGAAATCTGTGGAAAGAAACTATAAACCAAAATGCTGGCTTTAAATTTAGTAATGGGCTGAAGAACTCAAAACAATGAAGTGCAGTGTGCTTTGTCGCTGCTTATTTTCACTAAGTTGTATAGGTCAAAGTCTCTGATTTTGCCACACTTAATTTTCAAAGACCCCAGAGCCCCACGTTTAATTTAGCAGACTTACAGCTTTTGAATAATATCTCATAGAAAATATCTCCATGGGGCTTGGCAGGAGACACAGAAAAATGTTCAAAACCAGACGTTATTCTTTAGAAATCAATAGTTATACTCACCAACTAATTACTTTGCTCAAGATAATCTGTTTCCTCAACATGGAGGAAATGAGAATCACAAGGATATTTTTTGTCGATCTATATTTAATCTAATGAGTCACTTGGCACCCTGAGGGTCTTCATAAATAGATGCTGATAAATAAATCAGGGGCTGATCCAAAGACTACTGAAAGTAATAGAAAGACTCTTGTTTTGTTTGACTCCATTTGGAGCAGTTTCTAAACCTCTTTCAGAAGTGAGCTTTTTATTGTTGCATAATAATTCACATAAATGTCTATCTGTTTTTATGTAACCAACATTTTAGTGGATGTCTGTGTCTCTGATACACGTATACACGAAACTATTTTTAATCTGTTGATTGGTATTTCAGAAGTTGTGAGTGATGTATCGGATGCTGAGCTGTTAAAAAATGGAAGTCTGCTGAGTCTGATATTTTTATTGCGTCAGATTGGTAGCGATGTGGAAATATTTAGCATGTAAGACAAAATTTTGGTGAGCATTGTCCTGACTTGTAATTTAGGTTCCAGTTATATTCAGCTTACACGGTGGTAGGAGAAAGCATAAGGCAATGGCTAAGTGTTTTAATTTCCTTAACTGCTTCCCTGGAACCTCCTTTTCACCATAAACTTCTTGCATGTGAGTTCATGAATGAAATCTCAAGAGAATGGACTTCATTGTTACATCTGATATGCTGTATTTGATCCCAATTTATTTTAAGCCACCTGGAAAAAGTTCTATGGATGACTGTATAATGTTAATAGTAACGTTAAGCGATTCTAGTAAAAATACAGGACCAATACCATCCCAGGTGTAACTCCTTTAGCTTAACCAGAATTGCTTGAAGGATGAATTTCATTGCTGTTTTTTAATAGGTTTGAGGAAATATTCATATTCTTAAAATACACTCACTCATTACACACATTAATTAAATATATTTACTTTTTTCCCCCATCCTTACTCAATGGGCTAAATTGGACACTATTTTAATTCTTCAGGCTGCCTAATGTAATTAAACCTGAGTTGTTTTTTGGTCTTTATTTTATTTTTATTTTTTTCGATGTTGAGTTGAAATATTTAAAGAATAATGGAAGTGTGGAAAAAATAGATGCTTTTGAGAAAAGTGAATAGCTTTTACTTTTTAATACAAAGAAACCTGATATTGCAAGCCTTCTAGTTATCAATTTGTTCCAATGTCTGTCTGTCCATGAAAGATTTTATTTGCACAGGTACCTCAAGCACCGTGTAATGGAACATCAGAGGATTCTGCTCATGGATTAATATTTTTGGCTTTGGCAGATATGATGCAACTACCCCCTTTATTGTCTATTAATCCCAGAAAGAGCTGGCAAACTTTCTTAAAGTGATAATGGAAAGATGTCTGGCATGATTGTATTTCAAATTAGGTGATGCCTAACAATGAGGTAATCTCTCAAGCACTGGAATTCCAAACAGTCCCAGAGCATGTGGGAAGAGTTTCTTCTAATGAGGCAACATTTCCAGCACTTGTCTGTATGCAGGAAGTCCATCCAGCACACGTGCCAGCATCCAAAGGCTGCAAATACAGCTGTACGTTACAGCATCTGGTTTTAAGAACAAGTAACGATTGTGTCTTAAATATTGTCCCAGACTGCTTATGTCATATGCATATATACTTCTGTGCTGCTAGCCTGACTAAAAGCATCTGGAGCAGCTACCAGTGCTAAATTGTTTGTCAAATATCCACATACCGGTCAATGTGATACGGCTAGCTACACATCGTTAAAGGCCAAGGCAGGTACTACCATGATACCTCTCCATTTGTGAAGCTCCTGTGGTCTTCGGAAGCAATATAACTAGTTGATGTCAGAATTCGGCGCTGCCTGTTTGAAAATTTCCCTTAATATTTTCAAGAAGTTTGATGTGGTTTCAGCTGTAAGTAGGGAGCTTTTCTGTCTGAATTATGGGTAAGTGAAACACTCTAAAAATGTCTTCAGCAAACTGATAAATAGGCAAAACAATATTAAAGACTTATCTTTATATGTGCTCAGGAAATAGGCTATCAAGCTGAATTCCCACTGCCTCTGCCCTTTGAAGATTCATGTCATCATAAAGCTCGAGGATGTAGAAATCACCCATACACTCATACAAATAATGTAAATTAAATTTGCTACATCTTACTTTCCCATAGGTTTATTTGCTATGTTCCATCATCTTTGATCAAAACAATTGGTTAAGTTTAAATATAATCAGTCATGATTCCTGGACAGATTTCTAGAGCCCAAAGAACACTAGGTAACTGATTGAGAGGCAACGTCATTTGAGTTTTAAAAAAGCCTGAACTCCTTGATGATGCTTTTGTAGTCAGGAGAAGGAAGCATGGATTCTGCTTTTTTTGACTACTAAAGGGATAAAAGGCTGCACATGCATACTAAAAAATAGGAATTCTAGCTACTTTGCAGTAATTGGCAGGCCAAGCACAGTGCGACGGCTGCTGCAGGTAGTTTTTTCCTTTAGAAAATAGAGTGGGGTGTAGGAGTTGGTGAGTAGAATTTAGACAGAAATCCTGTTCAGTGCTGAAGGAAGGCATGCTGTAACTTTGTAGAGTGCAGGTAGTTTCACTTGCTTTTGTGAGCATGAAGCAATGACTTCTCTTATTTTTGCAAAGAATGAGCAAATCCTCCTAAAAGAAAAGAACATCTCAGATAACAGAGTTTTTATCAGGCAATTTTTATCACAGCCATGCACTGAGCCTTTTATTTGGCCTATATTTGAGCAGTCTTATGCCTGCTCTAACTTGTGCAAGTTGTTAAATACTCCTTGGAGATAAGAGTCATTGGGATTTTCTGGATTGGAGGAAACCTTGGCCATTTTTACTTTCCTTTGATTGTATACTACTCCACCCTGTAACACTGATGAGCCTCTTGTGCCTGGTTATATTGACTGTAAGATCTTTTATGTCAGCTGTACAAAGCTGTCATAGTGCAACCCCAAATTTGGGGCTATTTCACGGAGGCAATCTGTGATAATTGACACACCACCTGTCTGCTCTCACTAGAGTCAACAGTTACATAAGGTTCCAATTACTTCAGAATTTGGCCCGAAGCGTCTGGGAGAACGGTGAGCATTTGCGTATAAACTGCTGTACCTTTGATCGTGGGCCGTGTACCTGAAGTATGTTGAAATGTGTTTTTCTTGAAAATCGCATTGGAAAGTTTCGATGACTCCTTTTTTGACCATTGCATGCTGGAGAGACCCATGAGTGAGAGACAGCGGAGGAGGCCAGCAGAAAACTACGATGAGGTTTGCTTGGAGAATGGATGATGCATCCGCTTTGGCTCTGCACTGCTCAAGGGATCATGATTAAAAGTTGCTTGGGGAAGCTTGTTACTGTTTTAAAGTTGCCAGTTCTGTGGGTTTCCTGTGGAATTGGCCTAGTATTTAGCAACAGCTGCGGTTAATTTTCAGGAGCCAGGGATAGCCATTTGGGGGGCTTTCTTTAATGCTAATGGAGTTTTTTGGCTGTCTGGTTGGTGCAGTGGTTTCCATTGTAAATTCTGATTATGTCTCTGAGAGCTGATTAGAGGTTGTGAGCCAGGGCTGTGCATCAGCGAGCCAGTGCTTGACTCCTCTGTCATGGGCACTGGAAGCTCTTCAAGGACAGCGTTTCAAAGTGCCAGTGACAAGCATAGCTGATTGTCTGAAGTACCGAGGGGTTTTATGAAGTCCTCTAGAGTTAGTACGGCCCCACTGAAATAAAGTGGGACTTCAGTTCTTAGCTTGCTTGCAAGCGCTACTGGCAAAAGGAGGGTAACTGTAGAACCCCAGGTTCTAAAGGCATAAAAGCATTTACCACTCAAGGTAAGAGGCCTCACCACTAACGGAAGAAGACAATTAACCATATTAAACATTTAGGTACAGTCTTTTTCAGAATTATTAGTCATCTGGGCATGACTACAAGAACTATTACAATACAACAGTGTGTATGGTGAATTTTTTGTCATTCTAATATTTTTTTTCTTTTCTCAGCTAGGCTGAGGAGCTGGTCTCTGTTGGTCTCAGTCCATAATGAACACTGAGAAGCAGTTCCCAACTGAACCAAAGAGTAGAGTTCACTGTGAATCTTCTCATTTACTGATGGGAAATAATGTTTAGACCACATTGTGGGTAAGAAATTAATGGATGGTGGCCTTCTTTGTGAGGATGGTGGGGGAAAAAAAAATATAGGTGAATCCAGGAGGGTTTAGATACTGATGAAAATGCAGAGGAGCTAAAGAGGAAGACTAGACTTGTTCTTTGCTGAACTGGCAGATACAGTGGACTCTTTCTACAATGGAGAGAAAATAATATGGCAGGACAGGAAAAAGGAATCGGGTCTGTAAATTGTTGCTCTCTTCTTTGCAGTCGGCAGTAGTCTTTCCAAGTGTAGGCTTAGTCAGAAGAAAAGAGAAGGTGGACTAACATTCAGCATGTCCTCAATGTGACCGTTGAGTAGCAGCAACAACAGTAACCACAGCTATAAATACCTGTCTCTGAACTTGCCCTGTACAGATATTTAGATTCTGGGGAATATATGAACATTTCTGCATGCTTTCGTCTCAGTTTTAAAAAAGAACACCTTGTTTTCAGTGGCATTCCTCTTCCCGTTGTGTTGGAATTCCCTCATTATTCAGGCAATTGTGTTCTACCTAGGGGTGCTCACAGAAAACCTGTTTGAAAAACAGTACAAGCAAGTCCTTGCAGGTAAAGAATACTGCAAGTCCATTGGTACTAGCATAGTCTGTATGGTGTAAACTGTATCAATGATCGCAGCAATGACAGAAAACTACAAACCAAGAGATGCTGGAGTGTTTTATAAGAGGTGAGACATTGGCTGCTTGTACTAAGACATGAAATTGCTGAAGTCCCTTGATTCAAGTTGGTGCTCTTGCTACATGATTTAATGAAGTAAAAATAAATCTGTCTAAAACTTGATAGAAAAAATAATGATTTGGTGCAAAATGACTTTCCAAAGTACAATGGAAATACATGTAAATTGAATTAAGAAGGAAAGGAAAAGAAAATGTTTCCCCAGTAGAGATAAAGTGCACCATTCTGGGGGTTATTTTCACATACTTCTGGCTGTTAAATTCCATTTTCTTTGGCAGCTTTATCCAGTCCCTTCTGTAAAGCCTGCTAGAAGAAGTTCCTGTGCAGGGTGTACATTTGAATTCTAGCGAGGCATCTCGAGACAGTTTGGCTGCCTTGTGACAATATTTCAGACTGGTCTCTGATGAATTCCAGAGTGTTACATAAATATCTGGATCACAAATAAAGGTGTGAAGACACTTGGGAGAGCTGCGAAAATAAATCAGTGAGCATTTTGAGACATTTCCATCCATGACGTCTCTGACTTAATACCTAGCAGAAGCAAAGGTCCTCCTTTTCTCTGTTTCCAGTTTAAGTTTGTTTGTACATCCTAAGAAATAAAGGGAACTACTTTGATCTTTCTGATAGAAACCAGTCTCTCCTTGATTCCTTAGGATGTGACCTGGGAAATAATTATTCAAATACATCTTCTCTTTGTTTTATAGTCTTTCATAGTGCCTGTAGCCTCACTATTAGAAAAAAAACCCAAAACCATAAAGGCAAGATTTTACTCACGGCAGAGAAGCTTCTCTCATTCTCTCCCTGAGTTTCTCTGTGTGTGAGACTTTTAATGAGAACACTGGTCCTGAAGGAAAGCCTTCTAGAAAGTATTGTGTAACACATTGAATTTGATCTTTAGTCCAAAATGTCAGATGGAGCCATACTGACAAGAAGCTCTCCTGCTGTCAATTCCCTGTTCCTTACATTGCATAGCCAGAACTAGGGCTGAGCTGGTTAGGGACCACAGTAAGCGTGTGCATGGGGAGTGAGGTTTGTCATCCAGAGATTTGAGGCAATTCTGTCATTGTCCAGCTCACTACTAGTCTGGAGTTTTATTTGTCCCTTTTTTCCCCCCTCAAAGTTGTTTTTGTTTGCAAAGAAATAATATTATCTTCCTGACACAGCTGTAGTGAAACTAGGATGAGGTGGTATCAACAGTCAGTTGGACGATTTTCATAGAACAGGAAGCTGATGTGTTTAAAAGGGCCATAGAAAATAGGAACTGGCAGCTGGCAAAGACAGTTTGGTGTGCTTTTCATGCACTGAATAACTCATCCGTACCTCCACCAACCTTGTCACTGCAACTCCCACAGCAATTGAAGGAGATTTCATGTAAGCGTGGAGTGTGATGAGTTACATGAGGCGCAGATTTGCTGTGTCCTTATCATATGGAATTAGTGTAGATTAGATAAAAGAGCCCCCAGCACAGATGCATCTGCATTTCAAATTAAAGCTCAGCTATTCCTTGTGCACCCACTTCATCTCCGTACGCTTCAGTTACTGTACAGGCCTGCTGACAGCTTTAAAACAGCTTCAGAGGAGGAAAATGACTGATGGGAACACCAAAGCGATGCAAAGCTCTATGATTTTTCATTGCAAATTGTGTTGCCTGTGAGCCTCTCAAAAATACGAAAGTGATAGGAAATCAATCCTTAGGCGAGACTGGTGATGACTGAATGCTACCTGTGGAAGGATTAACTCTCACCAAAAGACTTTGTGGACCTCTATAGTATACTTTAGGGGTAGCTTGCTGCATGGCCTGCTTAAATCCTGCCCTATTTGGGGAGAGAGGATTTGTTCATGGGTGAAGCAGATCCCTTCCATATACATAGGCATTCTCTCTATAGATGGAGGCGCAGTTTTGCAAGCCAGTTTCCTGCTTCCCAAGCCCCGAATCACACTGACTGAGCTACTGCATTCTTCCTTCTGCTCTCCAAATGATCTACCCAGAGGAGGAGTGCATGGGCCCCGTAGGCTGATGAGTGGGGACAGGGCAGATGGAAAGATGTAATTCAGTGGGAGGCTGCCCAGTTTCTTTCACATACCACCAAATCACCAAAAGCTTCTTTCCTTCTGCCAAGCACTTCCCTCTTACCCATGCTTTCTTTCCTACACGTGTATTTTGTTTCAGTCTGTTGGCATTATTAGCAAAGAGTCACTCAGTCTCTGCACGTTGGTTTGAATCCACATTAAATATATAAAAGATATGTTCAGTTAAAGTTAAGCAGCACTGTGCCTAGTGAAAATGAATAGAGTGAGTCATCCTCTGACAGATTTGAAGACACAGTACGGGAATCCTTTTACATGATTATTTTAACATATGTATAAAAGGAAGGAAAAATAACACCACACTGGAGCCCGATGCAAGGCATTTCTGTTAAATCGATAACGTGTTTACATTGAAATCTCTTGCAGAAGTGGCTGAATTTGCTTAGGGCTTTAAGATGCTCAAAAGAATGTAATTGTTAATTAGACAGTATAGTGGGGTGAGGGGGAGGGAGATTTTTCAAAGTGGGATTTTTACAGCATTCTCCAATAAACATTATTCCTGAGTCCGCTATATGGACAGCCTGGTTTCCTCATTAGGAAAAAAAAAAAAAAAGCACTCAAAAGGTGGTATCTTCATATCTATCTGTATATATATATACATATACACCCCTTATATACATGCCTCTTGTTCCAGTTATTTATAATAATAATATTAATGTTCATTAAAGTAATTTGATATTCCTAGTTCCTTACAAGTTTCTATCAGGTAAACAAAGCAGGAGGCATAAGATGATTTTACAGGAACAGATAATGATTCAGAACTCAAAAGATCTAATGTTGTTGTCACCACAAGTATGATTTGCACAGGGACCTATTATTTTAAATGCGTATTAAACAAGGTGGAAGTTGTCTGGCTTCAAAAGTGCTGGTCACCTACTTGTTGGCATTAGGTCAGTTCCAAGGTTCTCCGAGTTGTTTGTTTAGGAAGTCATTGTTTCAATTTTTTAGGAAGTTATTGTTTCAAGTTTCAGTTTCTTGCTGTAAATTTTTTGAATATAGATTCCTATTGAGACTACGGCATCAATATCTTCAGCCTACAAATAAGTGCAAAACTTCCATGAATTCATATTTGTGGATGCTGCAGAGTCCCTTCTATGTGTGCTGTGCAATCAATTTCAGAACAGTTTTGGCATTTCTATGTGAATACAAAGGTACTGGATGCTAGCGGTTATTGCCTCGGTCTCCTCAAAAGAGTGCAAAGCGGTTGTGCTTAAGCATCCCAACAAACTCTGGGGAAAAGCTCAGAAATCAGTTTTCATTAATGAACTATGACTCATCAGCATTATTGTGATATAGATCAGAGTTGTGAAAGAACTTTTAAATTTCTACCATAGGAGGCGTTCGCTGTTGCTTTTTTCTCTGCGAAGTCTAAATTCTCTAAAGAGAATTTAAGAAGCAGATCTATAGGACAACTACTGTAAAATTCCATCATCTTTTTTGACTGAACGAGAACATCCCCTTTCTTATAATTGCTGCCTTAGTCTTAGCTGCAGACTTAGCAGTTTAGAAAAATACCCTATACTTTTCTGTATAACCAGAAAGTTGTATGTATATATAAGCATAAGCTGTTGAACCATGCTCTTAAGCAGGAGATGTTTCCCCTGTAATTCAGGCTTGCCAGCTTTTCATGTATTAATGACCAACTTACATAATCAGTGTTGATTCACTGTGTTTTTCCTCTTGGTTTTCTTGCTTTTTCTTGGTATCTTCTACTACATTTGCTAGTGCAAAACTGGGGAAGGTGCCCTGGGTTGCTTATTGAGTGATTATTTTGTTTTGCATTGCTGGGAGCATTAAAAAGTTGCCAATTTTTGTTTATTTTTTTAAGTGTTCAGACAGGAGATCTCCAGTAGATCTGGCTGCAGTGCTTTAAAACAGGGCCACCTCCAGCTGTCTGCTGCATTTCTCTGCTGAAGGGTGCCCACCTGCATGGAGCAAGAACAGTCAGCTGCTCCACCTCGCAGCCAGGTGAGACCTAATGTGAAAATAATGTGCAATCAATCAGCTGCGCTGGCAGTCTGAAGCTAATATTTCGTCTGTGAACTAATGTCGGTGAGGTGGGGTAATGTCTGGCAGAGGGGTAGGCCAAGGGGCTGGAGCCCTTAACATCCTGAACCGCCACAAGAAGCTTCCTAAGGGAGCTTCTTTTGGGATTCTGAAATTTTGCTTTGGACCGAATTTTTATAAGGTAATCAGCTGGTGAGTTTGGCTATTTTAGAGCATCACAATAGGGAGTGGGCAGTTTCTGAATGACTTTGCTAATGTAGAACTGTTGAAATACACAGAATCAGAAGGATAAACAAGCTGCATGATTCTATTTTGATAAAACTGAATAAAAATATTTGACGGACTCTTACATTGGATATATATCCTACTTTTCTGCTTTAACAGACAAAGATTCATATAGCTGTATATTTGATTTTAAGAGCGTGAAGGAAATTATTTTCTTTGTATATTGTGAGGACCATAAATCCTTTCTGAGCCTGTGACTAAATTAGGCCAGTGTTTGCATTTTATTTTGAATAAGTTATCTCTTTTCATCATTTAGGTCTACTCAGTCACTCATTTGGTAATAAATTCTTCAACTTCAGGAATACTGCATGATTTTAGTTCATACACTTCCATTTGGTAATCAGTTATCCCTTACTGATGTGGACCATCAGCTTTCAAAATTACTGTAGTGAAAATGAAAAAATACATAATGAACTCATTAATGCAATGACCTAGTTGTTTTCCAGCATTTTCTCTGTTCCTGAACCAAATGTTTGAACTATCACATCTTAACCTTCTTACCTCTAGTGGCTACGCTTTTTTCTGTGATCAGAAAGTAAAAATGAAAACGCCTTAGCATATTCACAGCGTTTTCCTCACAAGAAAGTAGCAGAACATGTAATCATTTAGAACAAGGAAAAAGTTGTGTTGAGCTTGAAACCCTACACCTCCCAAGTTGGGAAAATTCTCACTTAGTGTGCAGGTTTCGCCACTCAGGCCCATCTTTAGACATCGTAAAACTTTACCGTCTTTCACTTTTATGACACAATTATGAATATAAAAGCAGGGATGTTAATGCTAGGTAAGCAAAATGGTTTGCCAGACTCTGTTATCAATGACAAAACACTCGGAGAAGGCAGTAAAAGCAAAGAGCCAGTAGGTGAAGTTGAGGTGTGATGACATTTGGGAACACAGATCTGGCCTAACAAAGGGAAAGGGAGATAGCAAGAAATGGTGCCTTTTCCTCTGTGCTGAAAGGGGGAGCTGGAGCCATTGACATGGTTTCCTTGGAAAGAGTTAAATCTCTTCTGCAGCATCTTTTCTTTTTAAAGATAGACTCTCCATTGTACGGTAGATGATGTGCTCTCACAGTTTCCATCCCACCACAAGCGACATCAGGGGTCTTCTGAGTAGCAGCTGTACTGAATGCAACCTGAGGAACAGGAAAACAGAGGAGAAAAAGAAAATAGGAAGAAGTCATTTAAAATAGACTCAATGTAGTATTTCATATAAAGTAGTTATTACATTTATATCAGGATGTGTTTTATTAGCTCATAAAACTCAGTCATATGGATAATTTGAGCAATTAAACTGACTAGGTCCAGTGTATTTGTTAGCATTGTAATAGCGCAAAACTTATTTCCACAGGTGTTTCAAAAGACCCACAGAGGTTGCATGACTGAAACATTAACATATTATTCTAATAATATGATGCTGCTCTGTCTGACTCAAGAGCTTTTAACTTTAATAATTTCCAGGTTATTCAATAGCCAAAATGTGTTTTCCGTTCATACTTTCACACTGGTGCGTTTTCTTTAATATAAAGTAGTGATATAATGAATAAATTATATCCAGATGAAAGCCCGTCATTTGATACTTCATCCCAGGATCGTGATGGTGTATGGCAAAGTAAACATTTCCCAACAATGTGCTATCTGTCTGAAGGACAGGGACCTAGATGGTGGGCTGAAGTGACATTTGATACAAGGAGGAACAAAAAAGCCTGGGTAGACAAGCAAATAAATTGTTACTGACATGGGAGCTGGAGATCAACCTTGTATCTTCTGGGTGGGGACTGGTGAGGGGTTACTTACGGATCTGTGGTTTAGATTATTTCTTAAGAAAATGAAGACTTTAAGTGAAGGGTTTGCACGGGTCCACCTCACTGAATTATCTAGAAGATGATTCAAGTTGGTGGTAAGTCACACGGCTGTGGTGGGCATCCTAGTTCAAGATAAAGACCAAGGAGCGTTTTTGTTGCTGGGCCTTTGCTGGCTGCAGGCGCCGCTCCCAGCCCTCCCGGAGGAGAGTTTTCAACAGACATGGTGGGAGTTCTCGAAGCCGTATATCCGGCCCACGCGCTGCGTTTGATTCAGATACGTCTGTAACACTTATTGTAATTGATGAATAATTATCCCCACTGCCAAGATAATTTCAGCCAGCGTGATGAGGGCTGATGAAGGAGGTGTGAGCTGGGAAATCTTACTTGAGTTGGAAATCTTGCAAAACTCTAATGACCGTGAGGTCGGGGTGCCTCACTACTTTCACACCTGGCGCCAGATATTTGGGTTTGCATTTGCCAGCGAGCTAGCTGCAGCCAAGGTTTTCTTAATCTTTTTTTTGTTTTTTTTTTTTGCAAAGACCACCCGTAACTTCTGCTAAGGGAGAAATAGATTTTGCTAGTTAGTTTTGTCAGCATTATATTTTCCATATATTTCAAAGGCCAATCTGCTTGTCTCTTTCTTGGTATTGTGTAATGTACTAAAGACTGCCTGCTACTATGTTCTTTTTGAGCAGTAAGTAATCTGCTATTTCACCTAAAAAGACTGGTGGAAGTTTTCTATGGTAGGGAAAAAAAAAAGCATATCAGGTGGGACTCACTGCTGTGTTCTTACATGTCATGGATATGTGCCTATTTTCAGAACTTGTATAATGTGAGCTTAAAAAGATTTTCAGTTGCCCAGATGAGAGAGCTTCATGTGCAGGTGCTTAAAAATGTCAAAAATGCAAAATTTAGGAACTGCAACTCTGTCAAATGTCAACCTCCATCCATGTGCCTAGAAAACCATAAAGAAACAAATAACTTTTAAATATCTTCAAATCTATCAGACAGAAACCTTCTCTAAAATCTCCTGTTCCTACTGGTAATGAGGTGGTGCAGCCTTTCAGATATTTGTCTGAAAGGCTGAGCGGTAATAGGTATTTTATGACTATTGTTAACTTTTTAGAGACATGGAGAGCAAGCAGAGTTAGCACTTGAGCATTGCCACATAGAAATAGACTACGCATGTTAAAAGTAGTTAAAAAATATACTGAGCATGTCAGTGAAAATAGTGAACTAGAACGGCAGTTTAATGTCAAACATTAGTATGACATTGTTGATGGTTTATGCTTTTAGACTGAAACCAAGCAAATTTCATCCCTGAACATGTATCTGGAGAAAAAGTTTTTATGAACTATACGCAAAACATAAGAAAACCTTTAGGGATGTGACTTAAAGAATACTAAAAAGTGGGTTGAAAGACCCAAAATATCCCCCCCGCTTATTGAGAGAACAGCACTTCTGAAAGGATTGCCTTTGTTTCCTTATAATTTTCAGCAAAGGAAAAAAACCCAGTGTTTTAAACAATTCTAGTAGTTGAACTACCATTTCAACAAAATAAACATGGTGAAAAATCAAATACTGTAAAAGGATCCCTGTCAACAATGAAATAGAGAGTTAAGAATGTTTCCTAATTACATGAGAGAGAAATCTGTGCATATTACAATAGCATGGTATTTAGTACAGAAGAGTACTCTATTATTAGAAATATCACAGGATGTCTTTTCTGCCAAGTAAGAAGCCATAGGACAAGAGGAAATGCCAGGGGAGGTTTAGGTTGGCTATCAGGAAAAATTTCTTCACCAAAAGGGTAGCCAGGCACTGGACCAGGCTGCCCACGGCAGTGGTTGAGTCCCCATCCCTGGAGGAATTTAAAAGCTGTGGAGATGTGGTGCTCAGGGACATGGTTTAGTGGTGGGCTTGGCAGTGCTGGGTTAACGGTTGGACTTGATGATCTGAAAGGTCTTTTCCAACCTAAACAATTCTATGATTCTATGTTCATTCTGGATTCAGCTCTTAGTGGAGCTGTTTCAGGTTTTATTCAAGATGAATTCTTAATTCAGTATTTAAACAGTCTGGGTATTCTCTCTGAAACAGCAGATTATGACTTAAGTGAAGTTTTATTACCTGTGATAAGTTTTAGTCAAAATATATTTTTGCTCTCGCAGATTAATTATCATCACCTCCTTTCAGAGGAAGGATGCTCAAATACTCTGTAGTTACTTACTATCTCATCTGATAGGTTTTAAGCTTAAAAGGCTAAGAAATTGTAGTATTTTTTCCCAGAAGATAAGAGGAAATTGTTGTCCTGTAGTTTTCCAAGCGGAAAAATCAATCATGCTCCAAATGATCATTAATGAAAAATGTAACTTTGACATGTTTTGTGTGCTCAGCAGGTCCATTAACAGATCTCTGGGCCAGTTCAGGTTATCTTTATGAAATAAAGCCTCAGGATGTCACAGCAGCAAGGGGTTACGGGGATAGTTATAGTCCACAGGCAGAGTAGAGGTAAGTAAAACACTTGATTAAATTATCAGGAATGCTTGATCTAATCTAGAGGCTCACATGGCAAAGACAGGGAAGACTATTGTTGAATGTTGCCATGAGGGTCACAGTAAACGTAGAATTGCTGTCTTGCAAATCCTCTTGAGGCAGTATAATTCTTAACTTACTAAAGGGAAATGGAGGCACCGAGCAGGCAGATTGTGTACTTGCTCTCGTTTCTAAATCAGCAGTGACATTTTAAAAAATAATTGAAATTCAATAGCAGAGACTCTAAAAGTGAGAAGATTTGTCTTTATTACTTGTGAAAGAAAGACACTGCGCTAACATAAATGACGGATGCTGCACCATCAGCTGAGGCTATTGAATAAACATCTCAAGTACTGTGCAGCCAGAAAACTCTCTTTATCAACAGAGAATAAATGTGAGAAAAATCCAGAGGAGAAGATGGAGATGTACACTACATTTAGGAGTTGTTAATGTAGGTATGGTGTTAAATGAGCTGATGCAGTTATCATTTGTATCTACAGCAGTGCTACAGGTTAAAAGCTAAATCATAGTAAATTTCTCATTTGGAGAAATGTAATTTGGCTTGAGTCAATAAATTTATGACCTGTCTGGCTCTTCACGGAGAGGAGAACTGAAAGGTCCATGCGAAACACACAAACTGCAAGCATATGCTGCGAACTGCAACTGGTCAGCTGGCACCCGACCAAGGAAAAGAGACCCTCTGGCCGGCCAGCCAGGGCACGGGGACTCGGCAGCAGGCAGGCAGCTGGCTTGCTCTGAGCCACTGCTCTGAACCAGCGCTTCACTGGAAGGGTACCAGGGCTGGGTATAAGTGGTATTTAGCAAATGAAATATTCTGTTGGATCCATTTTCTTACTCCTTATTTTGTTAGAAGCAGATGGATTTAATTTTCATGCACTTTCTGTTTGTCGAGAATGAGCGCTCCTAATTTACTACTCAGGAAGTGAAAAGACAAAACCCAAACCCACACAAACCTCTGTAACCGCCTGGACAATGAAATGTAGAGCTATTACTCAACATGTTGAATAACAAACCCCAGTTCAAGCTTTATTGACCAAGTCTATCAGGAGATGCTCAGATAATACATTGTACAGGCGAAAAAGTCTAATAAGTTCTTCTAGTTTGGAGACGAGTATGGGTTGTAAAGTGCTTTTGTTTGTTCCTTAAGGTTGTCTTGGCTTTACATGGGGATGGACGTGGCTGAGTATAGGGTCAATTTGTTGTTGAGGCTGTAGGAGGGGATAAATGCATCTTTCAAATTTTCAGCAACAGAACTGTATGGGGAAGAGATGCAAGGTTGACTTGAAATTCCTGCAGCTCTCCTCTTTCTTTGAGACACTGTAAATGCTCTTTGCCACACCACGCTGCTCTTGCTGCTTCTTGTCAGTTTTTGCTACAGAAGATGTAAAATATTTTTTGTTAGTGGTGCTGATATGCACAAGAAAAGAACTACCCACAGACTAGCGTGGTAAGTAAATAGAAAAATCGCAATATTTGCTTTTCACAGACACTTGATTTGTTAAAGGGGAGGATATAAAACCCTGACAGTAGGGAAATGTAGTCCAGTTGGACTCTGGACCAACCCTGCCAAACATCAGACCCATGTAAAGCTGCTTCTGTTAACCTGATGTAACACTGATCTCTGTTCTATCACCTTCCCCTCTGTATCTCTCTCTCTTTCTCTGCATCTCTCAGGTCTCTTTGCATGTTGGCTGGACTGTGATGATTGCATGACAAGAAGATGCAATTTATGTCATTTCCAGAGGTTGTGACTCTTGCTGCCTCCTCATGGCTGCTCCTCAAAGTGCTGCCAAAGCTCTCTTGACTGGATGGCCCCAATAGTCTGATCCTCTGAGATCAGCGAACGTCTGTCTTTATTCTTTGTCAGGGCAGTGGGTTAGGAGTAGTGACTGGGGCTACAGTGTCAGGCACTGGATGACTGAAAACTGCTGCTTCTTGCAGATTTTTTTTTTTTTTTTTTTGGTGGAGTTACTGTTGCTAGTGAAAATGCAAGAGCAACACTGGGCATGTGGGCATATGGTAGGAGTCGCATGAGCGGAATACCCACTGGGAAAGCAGTATTGTCTTGTGTTGGCTTAAGCTATTACAATTCCCCACCCATATCCTCGTCTTTGAAATAACGTGGTTTAAAAGACAGAAAAAGAATAAACCCAAAAGCATATTACCTGGCATCTTAGCCAGGCATAACCCACTTGAATTGCTACAACTAAGGAAGCAGTGATCTCTCTGGAGTGTCTTGGCATACCTGGAGGTGGTAGTGTCTTAAAATGGCCTTGCCATTGAAAGATGTGCAATGCAGAACCACACCCTGAGGTGCTTGTGCCATCGATCTCCCTTCAAACTTCAAAAGCAGTAACACAATTCTCCATAAGAAGATTTTCCCCATTGTTTCCCTTTTGTTTGTCTGTATGGATATTTAAGTCAGGATCGAAAAACACACTGGCCCAAACTACAGCTCCTGAATGCTTTTTTTGGGCATTTAAAAACAAGCCTGACTTTCAGAAATGCTGAGCGTGCCACAGCTCCTGTTCAAACTCAGATGCAGCAGCGCCTGGCTGTGGTGTGCAATGAGCCACCTAGAAAGAAAAAAATGGGGACAGAGCTCTGGGCTATTTAAAACTCTGTCGGCTTGGCTGAACGACAGTACTGCTGGACATGCCAAGACCTGTTAAAAAGCAATAGGAATAACAGAAAGAGTTAAGTTTCTTCTAATCGCTAGTCATTCATTTTTCACCCCGGCTGGATATTAACCCCGCCACCAGCCACTTCACCCAGTGCAAGAGCAATTTGAGTGCCCTCTTATCACCAGTTATCTGAGAAGATAACGATAACACCCACCATATGCATGTACTCACTGGCCATCGCTCGGAGAGTTTATCTGTAATATGTAATCCCATCCAGCGGATTTGTTAGCATTAATAATGAACCTTCGCCTCGGTCCCTTCCCCCCCTCCCCACCCTCTCCCAGCCCCCCACCCTCCAGGAGATCTGTAAGCTTTCAGAGACTGAAAGGGTCCTTGCTAGAAGACAGGTTGAGGTAGAAAAAATAAATGGAGTAAAACGAAGAGAAATCTAGCAGTAAGAAAATCCTGCGGTGTGTTTTTGTTGTTCGTTTTTTTTTAAATCTCACATGTTGGTACAGTTTATACTTCATCGTGACTCAGGTTTATACTTTTACATCTCAAGAGTACAGAAATGTTAGCAAAATAAGAGCTCGTGTTCTATTTGGGCTCTATATTCAAGGCTCTTAAAGAAAAAAACCCCCTCTTTGTTACAACGAGAACATTCTTCAGATGCAAATAAACCTTTAAACCTATCCTTCTTTTCTGGGGCTTTCACTGGAAACATTTGGCCTAAGTCTAAATATAAACAGAGCTCCTTGAGCATCATTTGTGTGACCATCTCTGTGCAGCTCTGTAGCTGGCACCAGGAGAGCGTGGGGTGTGGTTGTAAAGCGTGGCTCCATTGTGGTGGCCATATGAGGCCCGAAAGCCTGCGGGGTAGGAAGAACAGCATGGAATATTTTACAGTAGAGATGGGCATAAAATCCTTAAATAGGTTTGGGTTTTGGTTTTTTTTTTTCTTTCTTTCTATGAAACTTTTAATGGCTTCATTCAATGAAACTCTAATTGCATTAGGAACTTTTTCCATGCTGACTTTTTGTGATGCAGCCATCGGAGAAGGATACCTTTAGGGGTTGTTTTTGGGACTCAAAGGGTTAAAAAAAAGTGTCCTGAACTACTAGTTCACACTGTTTCACTCTGTAAATAACCCTCTTCCCCGCCCCTGTAAAATTATGGGTTTTACATTGTAATGATTGTAACATTATAAAGATTACAGCTCTGAGTGTTTAAATGTTAGGAAATGTCACAGTTGAGGGGGATGGCAGAGCTTTAATTTGGTCCTTTTCTGAGCAGGCATCATAGTACTGTTTTTAATTATACCGTCACATATGGTGGTCATCCCATTGTTTAATTTCAGGTCCCTGTTCCAAAATGTGAGGTCAAGAGATTTTTGAAGATGAACGCAAAGCAGAAAGATTTCATTCAAAACACAAGTTGTAAAAAAATTATAGATAAGGTAAAGGGATGTTTATAATGAAGTGTCTGGAGAAGCTTCATTAGAAGCATTACCTAGCTTAGGAAAGGCCTGTAATGGCATAAGACGGGAGCAGAGCACACCTGGAAAACATGGGTGAAATTCTTCCTAGCAGGCTGGTGATGCAGTCCTCCTCTCTTGCGAAATCCTGCACTGCAGTTGTACGTTGGGTATGCCTTTTCGTGAGGTCTATTGATTTCTACTCTTTGTCTCCCCTCTATAAAGATCCAGCAGGTATTAGTGAAAATGTTGGCAATATCCTAAATTCATGAGGATAAAAGTCTGGAAACCGCCAATGTTAATGTTTTATCAGAAAACTTGGTGATAGCAAGTATTTCTGAAAAAATTCCCCAGTGATAGTCAGTGCAAGTCAGTGCAATCAGTTCTGCAGGGCAAGGCGACTTTTATGAGCAGTCATTTGTAAAAACGAGTGAAAAATCCTTAAATTCAGTTTTAGGAGAGTAGTGTAAAATAATTATTTAGTTAATTTAGTAAATCTAATGCAAAGGGAATGGAAAGACCTAGATAGATACTATTTTTTTTGCTTGCTTGCTTTTTTGCCCAGTACCCTCTTTCTTGGACCTTCTACCTCATGAAAAATACACGGTCTATGCGTACTGTATATAAACACGCCTTCCTGACATCAAAGAGTCTAGGTCTGCTGCTTGGGTAACCTAGAAGATTATAGCGACCATAACATAGCAGGCAGATGCCAGACCCCCGCGAGGCCGTGCAGGCCATGCGGTATTTAAACACGGCTAGAAGTGCAGTTAGCAGCCAGCGTGCAGTTGAACAAATGCGCATTGTTGTTACAATTGAAACCACATGCTGAGTAATATAACATAGGTGCGCTTTCTTGAGAATGTGTGGACAGTTGGGAACCTGAATGTATTTTTTTTATTTATGTTATGTCTTTGCGTTTCAGGGCTCCCTTACTCTTTGTTTTCTTAGCGAAACTCGGACAGATCAGACACGTAGGATTGATGGAGCTAGGCACTGACAGACCAGCTCTGTTCCAGCTGCAGTGACTGTGGAAGAATTGGATCCGGACCCTCTTAACCAGTCCTCCAAGAGTAAGATTTCAGTTACCATGACCGGTCGCCAAGGACTATTTTATTTTAACCCACGTCAAATCTGAGCTTACCTATGGGGCTAAACCACAGCCTGCTGAGCCAAGTGTATCTGGATACAAACTCATTTCACTGGCTGTTTGTTACGTTTTGGAAAATTCAGCCACATACAGTTGTATGGAACAATCTCCATCAAACTAAACTCTTCAAGCTTCATTGCATTTGAAATACTGCATGTTCCTTCCTCCCAGCTTACAGTCAGTGCATTAGTTCCTTGTTTATTAGAAAATGAAATGAACAGAAATTAGATATATATTGAATTTTCTCTTTGGGATAAACAAGATGAGAAGATGGATTTAATGCTCTGACTGCCCTTTACTCTGTAAACCATACGGGCTTGTGAGTGGTCTCAACTTACGTTTACTTGGGATACTTCCAGTTGGTGATGGTTTTTTAAGTCCATAAAGTTATCTTTTTGTTGACTGGTGTGCAATAATAACCAAATCAGGGTGCTGCTGAATTGAGATATTTTTTTCTATCCAGAAAACCACTTTTTTTAAATTTCTTTTTCCTTTGGGGGTGATGTAATTACAATAATGGTGATGATGATTGTGATGGGGAACAGACTGAGTGAGAAGGTTCTCCTTACATCTGTTGATGCACACTATAAGTAACAGAACGGGCAAGTCAAGCAGAAAAGAAAGCAAGAAGGAAACAGCATTTGTGCTGGTAATCTTCCTGACATTAACTGCACGTGTTGGAGCTGCCCACGGTGTGGCCAAACAAGAGGCAGGGAGACCAGTCCCTGAGATGTACGGTCTTCTCACTGGGGAGAATACAACACAAACTGTTGAAACAGGCACTTTTCCGTGTACTTTTGGCTTCATAGAATAGTTTTGTTGTTACAGGGCTGTGAAGGTAAGTATGTTACAGTGATTGGATAGCGGCTGTTGATTGAAAGAACGCAACCTGCCCTTCTACCACACAATATGGAGCTTAAAGACACCTAGCAACCCACAGACGAACAACATTTTTGGGGTGCCTGACTCTCCTTGCCCTTTCACAGCTGTGCCAGCCCCTCTCCCCTGAAGGTCTCTGGGCCTGCTACTGCTGCCCTGGTGTCGTCCGCTCTCTCTCATTCATCAAATACAGAGGAAGGGTAAAGGGAGCTTTGCAGGCATAGTGCTCTAAGTGTTATTTTTTTTTTTACATTGTTAAGAGGCCACTTAGAACAAGGAACACAGCACACTTCTTCTGTGCTACGAGGACAAATCTGTCCCCTACCAGAGGACAATGATCTAGCTATCTATCTAATGAACTTGCTTCTGCATATGTAAAAGTGTGCACCAAGTAACTGCACCAAGCAATTAGCATCAGTGGACTTTGTTCCTCGATGATCTCAGATCTCTGGTGTGAGAGTCATACTTGGGTTTTTTTTATTCTCCTAATTTTGGCTTTTGTGTTTTCATGTGCCTGATCGGCCATTCATTTGCCATTATGTGTGGTACTATTAAATGAAAAAATATCCTATAGAAAAAAGGAGAAAAGCTCAAGTGCCCAAATGGAAATGCAGTACATAAACCACCACTACAGGTTTGTAGCTTACATGTTCCTTCACTCTTGAGCCGACACCCGTGGGCTGGAAGAGAGACCAAGAGAACTGGGGGGGAGGCAAAGCTATCATGCTTTTTACTTGCCAAGATAAGGAGTGGAAAGAATGAGGATTTTAGGCTGGTTGCAGTTATTTTAATGTTTTTATTTTTTTTTGCTTTGTTTTTGTCTTTGCTTCTGGTTCCAGAAGCAGCTGAGAAAGATATGAGCTTTCCTCAAAATGCTTATTTGTTTTTTCTGGACTTTGCTGGTTAGCTGCCAGGCTGAATTCCTGGGGCTATGCAGTCTCAGTGATCAGCTACTGGGTAGGAAGAATATTCTGCGGAGGCAGCAATTATTTGTCAAGTACTGACAGCGTACTTGGCATGCTACAAGGCACAGATAGGAAAGCTTTACCTGTTCTGGAGAGCTGGAGTTTAGGTTACAGACCAAAACAGAAAGACAAATTGCACAGGAAGTTACTATGGATATTTTTTTAATCCTTTAACTTGGTGTTTTCCCCAAAGAGTTAAGGTTTGTGTGAAGAGAGAACAGGTCTTTATGTACTTGGGCTGTGTGGTTGCTAGCTAGACAGGGCTAGCCACAGAGCAAACAAGAGAAGAATGGGAGAAAGAAACTCGGGAGAGTACTGGAGACACTGGCATTACTAGAGAGGAGTGGGAAAAGATTAGGATATTACAAAAGAGAAGTGTAATACGCACAGAGTTGTGCACAACATGGAAGGTAAAAAGAAGTATTTACATTTGATGGCCAAGGGTAGAGCTGCTGAACACTCAGAAGGGGCAGCGATACAGCCTGGGAGCCAAGAAGATAGTGGACGCTGCAGCAGTTTAAAATTAAGAGAGGGCAGTTATGCAGCATTTAGGCAGTTAAGAGAAAGTGAGATTAGTGGAGAATTTATGTCATGGGTAAACTACTTGGGTGTTAGAAAGCAAGGGTTATCTTTCAGAAGGTCAAGACAAAATGAATGAGATGCTGAGGAGAAGAGCTGCAATGAGCGAGAAGATTTTGACAGGAGTTAGAAATAGGAGGAAGACAATGATCAGAAAACTTTTTTTTTTTAATCAGGTGAGAATTAGATTTTACAAAATCAAACCACCTCTTTTCCTTTTTCTCCCACCTCCTCCCCTCTCCTTCCCCTTTCATGTGCTAAATGACTGCGGTGGAACTGCGCTGTAGGTACAGTATATTGTGATTAAATACTCTGTAATGCACTCTGAGATACAGTGGACCAAAAAAGAATACATAGAATGCCAATTGCATAAAATAAATCTCTGAATTCTTGCTGCACCATGGTGAGGTAGCTCAGTTACAGCTTCGACCACCCATGAATGCTAAGCACACAGTAGGGGGACTTTTGGACTCACATCTCACCTATTATCTTGGTAGTAGGGTATGAATCTCTTTGAATGTGAAAGCCTGGTTTTGTTTAAGTGAAGAACATAAGAAAAGACTCTTTTCTTTTTTTTTTTTTTTTTTTTTTCCTTGAGCAGATGAAAGGTGGATAGAAGTAACCGTAAATTTTAGGAAGGAAAGAAGTGGAAAAAGGCTAATGCTTACTGAGCAGGAATTGTATTTTTCCAGCCATGCCCCTGAACTACCCAAACGTTAAGACTCTCCTGTACAAAAGTGTCGCTACTTGGTCTATATAAATTCACTGTCAGAACAAAGGACACTTTTTGGAAGGGAAACAAGACTGTATTATACCATTCAGCAACTAACGGACGAAAGAGAATAGCTGCTTCCTGCCAACATTCATACGCTGAAGATGTATGCACGAGGTGGTAGGTGAGCATTCAGCTCTTACTACAGCTGGCTCTTAGTGCTGATTTATCCAGCTTGTGGATTAACTTTATAAAAGCGTCAGAGACACAGAAGTGTGGGGCTGGCAGGTTAGCCTGGGGAGACTGATCTCTGACGATGACCGTAGGGGTCACCTGGAAGCAAGTGAGTTGCTTGCATGCAGCATGGGGCAAGCAGACCTGCGCTTTCTGAGCAGAGCCAATGTGGCTGTTGCAAGAGCTTACCACCGTTGCTGGAAAAACGGGACTATACTTCAAAGACCTTATCTAGGTCCAACTAAACCAGCTAAGCTAGGAACTGTGCGCCAGTTCACACTGACTCCTGATGCTTCCCTGGGCGACGCTACGCAAGTGTAATTGCTAGAGGCTGCAGAGAGCACAGCAGCAACAGAAACACCTGCGCTCAAGTGAATGATCCCTCGCCGCCCGGACTGCTGGCAAACACCGCTTCTCGGGCAGAATCCCCTCCCTCTTCCTCCCCACCCCAGATCTCTCGTGGGCCTACCGGCTCCCCTCTAGTACTGACCATGCAGAACCCAGACTACCTCACTCAGAGCACTCAAGCTGACAAGAGCTATCTTTTTTTAGAGTGGTGTTTTGGTTTTTTTCTTCCGTTTTCCAGGCTATTTCAGTTGCCCACTACTTGGTTTCTGTTACTCTGACTTCCTTCTGTTTGGCTTTTTCTTTTCTTTTAATGGAAATTTCACTGCTTCTTTACCTACCCCACCTGGCCCTCTTCACCTTCCCAGTGGAGAACTGTTCCTTCCCATCAGTGCAAGGGTTTCCACTTCCCCAGCAGCTTGATACAGCATGTTCCTTGCTGCCATGTCCTCTCCAGTCACAGCAGCTGATGGCCTGCGTGATGCTAACCCTGCTGACTGAACATGTGGCACAGCACAACATGCGGCACGATGACTTTACATCTTGCTGCACTCAGAGTTGTAGTACTCCAAGGTACTACTGTGGGTATGGAGAGCTTAAGGGACGGGAACTGCACATGGGAATTATTTCACTACTCCCTCCCTTGCCTATCTGCTGATGCTGAAGTTTCTCCTATTCTCCCCCTGAGAGTGCTGAAGATGTCATCCTCCCCGCATTTAAATCGACTGTTTCCTGAGGATTTGGGATACTCTGGCGCAAATTAATGTAATGAGAACAATAATTGCCTCATCTCCCACCACATGAGATCTCAATCCTCTTCTTGGCACAGGTATGCCATGTAGCAAATGTTTCTACAGAAAACTTAAACTGCTCTTTGAAGTTCTGGCATTGCTGGCTGTTCATCGCTGGAGTAATTAAAAATTCTCTTTGTAAAATATTTTTAACCGGAGTGTAATTTGATACACTGCCTGGTCGACACTGTTGAAGATGGACAAACTTTCTTCCTTTCAGCTTGAAGAATAAAACAGATACCTAACAGTCTTTCACTACTTTGTGGATGCTGCACAAACTGTCAGAAGGATCTGTCTTCACAGTGTGAATTATGGACTGTGTGATCTGGAAAGCTGCTCCTGTTCTGCTGGTTATGTGCTTTCATCTCAGCCAACTGGCTGTGGTTGTCAGTCCTGCTCACCTCCTGTGCTCTGCTTCTTGTGATACCTGTTTGCTTTCTTTATTACCTGCATTTTCAGCTGCCTTTGGTTTTCTCATTTCTGGCCTTTAATTTCGTCTGCTGTAACGCAGAAAGGCTAGTTCTAATTCTTTGCACTATTTCAGTTTGAGGCTGACTTCTGGCACCACCAAGTGAATGGAATTTTTACATTCTGCTGCAGCAGATGGCGTAAGTCTCTCCCCTCTTCACCACATTTGTTTCAATTTTTATCGCCGTTTCATGTCCCATGAGACCCTTGAAATACCGAGTCCTTGTCTTGTCACGTGCCCGAGAGCTCTCCCGGCCACCAGTGGTCACCCAAAGACACATTTTCCTAATAAGCGCCTTTTGCCAGCTCTCAAGCAGAGTCTGTCACATGCAGAGACACAGAACCACGTGCGTGTATGGGAGCACGGAGGGCTTGGTGGTCGCCTCGCAGATATCTAAGGCGCAGTTTTTCAGGATGGCCATAGTCAAGGAAAGAAATGCTTCAGGGCTCAACCCTCTTTGGAATAACTCCTAACAAGAGTTAAGCTAAAAGTAAGTTAAGTATTTATTTACACATCCTGAACAGATGGCACATATGCGAACTTGTAGATAGAGATGAACAGAAAGGGATGAAAAAAAAACCCACCCCATACTGCCTAGGCAGCACTTAATTCCGATCTGATGGTTTCCTTTACTCCGCATGACTCAACTGCCAAGTTGGCAAATGCCTGGCAGCATTTATAACCGAGGTCTCTGGTTTTCACTAAGTCTTTATGTCTTCAGGTTACATTCACTGAACGGAGCCCGAAGCTGACGGACTCCTTTTCCTCGTTTGGTCCCTATACATATTGAATCATTTCCATTGAAAGATTTCCCCCTGACCTGCTAATTTATCATTCATTAACTCAAGCACGAAGGCTTTCTGCCTTTCTTCCTACCAAGCCATTGCTTGCTGCCTTACGCTTTGGAGGTGCTAATTTCTTCTGTGCATCACTTCGACACTTCTTAATTGCCCACACAGACAGGTAATAACCTTTTCCATACTGACATTATTAACTCTTTAGGGTGTAACCCCGCTTCATCCTGGAGCTTGGCACATCCAAATCCCAGATGGAAGCTTTTTCACTTAGTTTGCTGACAGTATTTTATAGAATTTCATAATTGTAATTGATTCACACAGCTTGTTACTGACTCTTTCTGAAATCAAGCCTGAAGGTAATCAATAACTCTGAGGTATTAATAGATGTGAGGCGCCTTGTCTCCCTACCGCCTCTAAATTTAGGCTTTTGAGAAATACCCTAACAAATTCCTATCCTTTTTTTTTTCCCTCTTGGCACGCTAATAACCCTTCCTCTGTCTACTAATGCTCTTTCCTTTCCTGCTCTCACTTCTTTATTCTCTTTCTTCTTTTCCTCTATTTCCTGTCATCTTTTTCCTAATCTATCCCCCGCCGGACTCTGATTCATGATCCCTGCGAGATGTAGCCGCATTGGCTGAGGAGCTGTGGGGGAGGCCATCTCTTTAGCCACGGCAGCGAACTCCAACAGGGATCATGAATCAGAGCTCTCTGCTGCTGTAGTTCAGTCTCACATAGTAATGTAAACTGGAGCTGATGGCAACTGCATTAACACGACAGCCTGAACTGCCTCAGCTGAGGAGTAGACAGACCACCTGTTCTGCCACTTCTGTGGTGGGGACGGTAACCTCTGGCAGAGGAAAGGAATAGGTAGCCAGGCATCATCTTAGGACGAGAGGAAATGGCCCCAGGTTGCTCCAGGGCAGGTTTAGGTTGGATATTAGGAAAAATCTCTTCACTGAAAGGGTAGTCAGGCACTGGACCAGGCTGCCCAGGGCAGTGGTTGAGTCCCCATCCCTGGAGGTATTTAAAAGCCGGGTAGATGTGGTGCTTTAGGGATGTGGTTTAGTGGGGGACTTGGCAGTGCTGGGTTAACGGTTGGACTTGAGGATCTTAAAGGTCTTTTCCAACCTAAACGATTCTATGATTCTACATCTATTCTATGATATTTCCTGTCCTCCATGAATTGCTAGAGCTTGAGAGTCAGGGTCCTTGGACTTTCCATTCCTTCTTGTCTTCAAAAATGTCTTCTACGGCCTCTTCAAAATTAACAGTCCTTGCATAATCTCATAGTCCAAGACCGCTAACTTAAAAAGTCCCATCTCACCTCAAACCACCCTATCTGAGTGAGAGAAAAATAAACTCATTGGCTAAAGTCTATTGCCTTGTACCTCCAGGGATGGAAAGGAAAACCAAGCAATTCTCTGCACCTAATTAAGGGCTATTGTTACACTCCTCTCTTCCTGTTGTATAAAAAGGAGCCACAGCTCTCAGGGATATTCTTTCCATGCCAATGGAGCTGTGACAGCCTTGATTTGAGTGCCACTCTGGCCAGTTGCTCATATGAAGAACTGGGTTTTCTCCTCACATTAAGTTCCCATTAAGTTCAAAAGGAGGAGCAGAATGAACAGTTGGCTCCTACGTGCTCAAAGAGCATGGGATCATGTTCTGCTCTTTCCTTCCATCTTTTCCAGAGGCACAGCACTCTACGGAAACCAAATGAAAGCTCTCATTTGGTACCCTGTTTCCCTCTTTAGCCAAATTAATCCCTGCTCTGACAGCAGTGATGATACATTAAATACCTTGCATCAACTTTATTACCCCTTTTTATTATTCCCATCTGGGTTCAGATGAAGGATTTCTTCACTTGAAATATTCTTACGGCATCTGTAAGCCACCTTTTTGTGTTAGTGGGCTAAAGACTCACTTGGAGCTGGGTAAGAACAAACCAATCTATTTAAATGACCGACCTTTGAAACTGAAATTTAGAAACATGCAGTTTTGTTACTGTAAAATGTTCAGAGCCTTTTAAAAGTGGTCTGAAAAAATGAAATAAAGCTTTAGAAGTCAGTAAGGGCAAAATGCCTCATCTATATGCCTAGACTCAATGCTGTCAGCAGGCTATTCCCTTGCAGAAGGATGGGTGGTAGAGAGTTTATGCCTAGTAAATTCTGCAGCTTAAGATGTCAGGCTAGATTTCAGTGTGCGTGCATTCAGGAAAGCCACACAGTCTCTCTGGTCGTGCCTCCAGGTACGATCCAGCAGAAGGCTCAGTTTTCCAGTTCAAGAGGCTGGCTGCAAGGTGCTGTGACTCTTCTCGCCTCTACGTCAGGCTCTCTTTCTCATGGAAAACACGGCAGGAGGACAGAGGGGGGGAAAGTGTCCTGAGAAGTGTCCTGAGGAGCGTCCCTCTCCTCCCTCCCCGGCAAGGCGGTCGCTCTGTGCCGAAGGCCAGCTCTCCCGTCAGAGCTGCTGGGAACACAGAGCCGGGTGACGGCTCAGGTGTGGCTCCCAGCTCCGTCGCTGGGAAGCTCCGTTTAAGCCGAGCTACGCTCGCTCGGTGCCTCCCCGCGCCGCAGAGCCGTGCCGGTGAGCGGCCCGCCGCCCCCCGGCCCTGACGGCCCCGCCGCCGCCGCCATGGCGCTGAGGGAACTCCCGCTCTCGCGCGACGCGGCGCGAGCCGAGGGCTGGGGGCGGAGCCCGGCCGCGGCGAGCGGGCGGGGCGGGCGGCGCGTGGGGCGGTGGCGGTGAGCACGAGCGTGGCCGTTGCTTGGTAGCGACCGTTGAGGGGCGCGCGAGGCGAGGGGCGCGCGAGGCGAGGAGCCGTTGGTCGGGGCGGGCGGCCTCGCGCTCTGGCGGGAAGAGCTCTGAGGCGGCCGGCGGCGCGGTGCGGGTCGGTCGGCTGCCCGCCCGCTCCCCGGGGAGCGCCGGCACCCGGGGGCGGTTGGCGGGGCGAGGGCTGGTGCTGTGTGTTAGCTGCCCCAGAGCAAAGTCCCCGGCACCGGCCGGAGCGCCGGCCCTTGGCACAGCAGAGGCTGCTACTCAGAGCAGGCTTCCAAGGGAGGAGGCGTTTTTCCAGGTCCGGGGCAGCAGGGATGCCTGGTGCCTCAGCCTGGAGCTGGAGCAGGGTAGGAGGCACGTGCTGGGCGAGAAGCTGCGTTGGCAAGTTAAGGAGCTGCAGGAGCAGGTGAGCAAACCGTGCGGTATCAGGGGTGATAAAAAGGGCTTGACGGGGTCTTCACAGAGACTCTTCAGAGAAGAGAGCCTCAACTCCCAGAGTGCACATAAGGAGGGGCGGCTGGAGGCTGAGGTCTCGTGTGGGGTAAATGAGGGAGCCTGGAAGCATTTGACTTCTGGCAAGAGAAGGCAGGCTCTTCTCCACCTGCAGATCTGACTGCAGAATGGTTATAACGCCCTGGTGGCAGCCGAGGGGGGCTGAAGCTGTGTTAGCCACTCGTTAGACCGCATCTAGAATACTCTCTCTATTAATCCCATTAATAAGTGGGAGCCCAGCAGAGACCCACTGAGATGATGAGGTGGTGGAAGCACTTGCTTTGTGAGGAGAGCCTGAGGGAGCTACCTTCTTCAGCACGGAAGAGAGATGGCTTTGGGGCAACCTTCTAGTATGTATGAGGAGATTATTGAGGAGATGGAGCTAGACTTTTTACAGTGGCATAAACAGGCATAAATTGAAAGGAGAGGTTCAGAGTGGGTATAAGGAACAACTGTTTCATCCTGAGGACAGTCAGGCAGCAGAAGAGGCTGCTTGGAGAGGCTGCGCAGTCTTCATCCTTGGGGGTTTTCAGGACTTGGCTGGATCAACCTGGGCTGACCTCAGAGCTGACTCTGCTTTGAACAGGAGGTTGGATTAGAGCCCCACTGAGCTACCTTCCAACTTGAATTTTCCTATGGTTCTTGTGTCACCTATTGTTCTAGTAGACTGCTACCTTTTCCTCATCATATCAAATTAAGAGGGGATAATAAATTAAAGAACAAATGATTTACTTTGAAGAAAGGAAGTGGCAGGAAGGGAGGATTGAATGTGTCGCATTATTTGGTTTGCTTATTAATGGAATCTGCTATTTTTCTTTTGAATCTTTGTGATTGTATTACAGAGCTGGGGGAAAAAAGTAAAAAGAAATTTTGAATAATTTGATTTCGTTCCTTAGCATGTGTTCAAACAGCTTTTTATATGTGTCCTTTCCTAGATACAATTCGTACAAATTGGCTGATGTCCTTTGAATTCTTTTATGAATTAAACCAAAAGTAAATGGTATCTTAGTTTATTTTGTGCTTTATGTGTGGTGGCAGAGGAAGCCTAGTTAGGATATGGTCAGTGTTCAGCATACTTAACTTTTTTGTAGTTATTTTCTTTTTTAAGATTCTCCCCTTACTCTTAGCTATCATTATTTCTGCTACTTTGGCAGAAAAATGAGATGATTCAGCCCCCCCTTTTATTCAGTCAGACACATCTGGGCATTTAATTTTCTGAAGGAGAAGAAAGAGAAAGTACCAAGAATGAAGTACAGATGACAGATGTTTATGTGGCTAAACTTTCGGCTTGGTTTAAATAACATACAAGGAGTAGGAAGGAATGTAACCTTTTAAGCTTTTCTTTGTTTACAGATACGAAGAGAGAGAACAGTAAATAAGTCCGAGTTATAGTATGCCTTTTAAAAAAATCACATGATGTATCACCACCATATGGAAGCTTGCATGCCCTTTCCCATAGGGATATGCCACTGAGAAGGGATTTATAGGCTGCTAGCTCATAATACAGTAATATTTATGATGGGTTACCAACTTTGCTTGTAACTGTTCTTAAAATTCCCTTTGGAACGGCACCCATGGCTAACCAAGGACGGCACCAGTTGTGCTGCTTGACAGTTATTCAGCATCCCAGTCTGTAAGAAGATACCCAGTTTGCTGAGCACAGGACTCCAGTTAGCGCAGGAATAATTCAAATCCTGCAAGGGATCACAGTACTCCTGTGAAACAGGAGTTGTATATTTACTTGAATGGCTGTTTCTGGGAAACATGAACTATAAACAAATTCTCTGTATTGTAAGCACTAGAAGAAAACAAGGTGAGGTGGGACTGGATGAAGGCCTGGGCTGTTAGGTTGTGAATGGCATATGATCTAATGGCAGGTGTTTGGAGCGTACTTTTGTAGGGAAAATATGCTTTTTAGGTCTGCTGTAGCATTTGATTTAAGATTTAAAATGTCAGTGCCCACTGGCAGTGAGAGAAAATATTTAGTGTCACTGCGTTTTGGGAACAACTAATTTTGACAAATTGATCACTGCTTATTTGCCAAGAAAGTTATTAGGACTCGGTTGAGGAGCCAAGAGCAAATCTATTCCTTTCATGACACAATGTCCAAATGATTTAGGTATTTTTACTTGTGTGTTAATGGTTAAGTCATGTCTTGGATTACAGGAAATGATGCTTTTGCTATCAAGCTTTCAAATTACAATTCTATTTCTTAGCTAACAAAATTATCTCTGATAAAGAACATGTGATGGTTTAAAGAAGAACCAGGGACAAGGATCTGAACTGCAACAGCTGAAATTTGAAACAAAAGCAAAGTTCTAACAGTTTAAATAAGTTGTTTGTACAGTGCACATAGGGTAAATAAGTTCTGTAAAATAAATAATAATAAATACCATCACAGTTTTCTTTGTGATGTGGGCTTTATATGAGCTAGTGATGTGGGATATTTTCTTTCACTAGACATTATGTTATGGGATCCAAATTTTCTGTTTTTAAGATGCATCTCCTATATTGTTGTTCTTAGGTTTATTTACTTGACTCTTTTAGGCCTCATTCAGCAACATACTTAGCTTTCTGCCTGTGATTAGACTGATTTCTACAAAATATATGTTATTTGAAGTGTGTGTGTAAGTATTTACAGTGAGGTTCAAGTCTGAGTTTTGTTAAAGGGATTGATAAAGGGACAAAAACATAAGGCAAGTACATTGTATACCTAAGTCTAAACTGGAGGTTCTCCTTTTTTTAGCCACTTCCTAAGGTTGTTAGTGCCTAATGCTATAAACAAAGCCTTTGTAAGCTTTTGTGGCTCTAATGCTTTTATACAATATGTAGACTGCTATATGAAAAATTTGATACAATCCTGGTTATTTATGAAGCAATTATTATATATTACTTAGTTTTTGTGCTTAAGCTAGAACAAGGCTAACTTTAGACATGATGAAATTGGTGGCTAAATTACATGCTTGGCCCAATCCTCCTTAGTTATGTGAGTCTAGATTTGGAGAAAGTCTATTCAATCTACATAGGTTAAAGTGAATGTAAAATATACCTAGATGCGTAGGTCAGGAAGCCAGGTTTGCAGGAGGAGGTAAAGTTTGGGTGATAAAACTAGAAAAAGCAGACAAGTGTGAGAGGTCAGTCGTTTCATTTGCGCCTGAAAACTTTTCTGGTTCTTTGAGTTTGTCAAGTGGTCTTGTAAAATACACATCTCTCTCTACAGAACGCGATTCCTAGCTTTCTAATGAGAACCAATTTCAACCTTAAAATAATCAGGTGAAATTTACATTGGACTTCATTTACAGTGGTGATGGTTTCTGTGGTGGTGAAAATGCTGCTTGAGCCAGGTTATGATCTCGTGGGTGCAGGAGCAATTCCCCTGAAGTGGAGAAGTTTGTACCTGACTCTATTTGGCACACCTTTTTGATAGGATATAGGATCTACCTTTTTGGTTTGCAATTTAACAGTTTTTTTTTTTTCCATACTAAGAGATGCTACTCATTGCTTTCCTTACCACACTTGTTCTACAGGCAAATAGAGATGTTCAGATAATTAGCATTCTTGGCTTTTAATTCTTTCTGCATTTTAAGTTTGGTCATGATGTACTGTCTAAGTGATGGTAATACTTGAAAGCGCTGGAGAAATCTCTTACTGGTAACTGTTGGAAGTGGGAGAGGGAAAGGGGGGAGAATTCCTTCTGAGCTGCTTCGGAAGGAAAATGGAGATAAAGATCACTTCATAAATGGGAGAATAGCAGGGAAGAAGGACTTCGCATAGCAAGAGCGAGCTATAAATGGTCATTTGAGGTAGATGTGTATACAGAAGGAGTTGAAAAAAATAATGTGTGTAATATTTATTTTATATAGCGTAAGGCAAATTAATCAGCAACAAAATAAGCTAGATGACTGCCATTTTGTATACATACATTTCAAACGTATAACTCTTGATGAAGCCCTTTTGGCTTTATGAATAAAACTTTACAATGTGCTCAGTGGCATCAGGACAGAAGGCCAAGTGTGATGGCAGTGCAGTGAATTCCTTTATATGGCAGAAAATAAAGCTGTAGCTCTGGAGAGCATTTTCAGAGAGCCATGCAAGAAGGAGCTACCTAGTTTGTGATCTGATGAAGAAAGAATGGTTATGTAGGTGTGTCATGTTTGCTGAGCAAAACTTTTTGACCTAACTTAAGCAGCCTTGAAGGAAGTCAGTATATTTCAGTGATCCAGAGTGCTCATATAGCCATCAAAGGTGATTCCTGACAGCATGTCTGCTATTGCTAATGCATACAAAGACCCAAAACACTATCATATAATTTTCTCCAATTAGGAAAAGTCTGTGAAAACTCAAGTAGAGGTACCTGTTCAAAGACTGGGTTTTGTTGATGATTATGGCATGTGAGCATTCATGGAGCCAGACTAATTTTAGCTTTCTGCTCAATAGGGTTGTGGGTTTCAGTCTGCTGGGCAGGCTGTGCAGACCGTGGATGTATGGACTGGAAACAGTGCAATGCAAGTGAGCCTGTGAAACTGGTTCAGGGCTCAGATTAACCAGTTAAGTTGATTTTGACGTAGAGTCCAGTAACTAAAGAGTCTGAAGTCAATCACTTCAGCACCATTAAAATGCTGGTATATTTTCTGTGTGCTGCTGAAAGATGAGGAAATTTTCCTTTTGGGAGCAAGAGGGAAATCCTCTGGAAAAAGAAGGCATCTGTTCAACTTTGATTTAAAAGAAAAAACAAAAAAACTTTGATTTGATTTTCCTTGTAACACCCCTTTACCCCAAGCCTGCAACCTTGATTTTTTCTTTTCTCCTCTTTTAAACAGATCTGATCTTCATTATACACAGTCTATAAACAATTTTAGCATTAGAACTTATTTCCTAGGCTCGTTTTATGAAGGTATTCGTTCATTCTCTAAAATACAAAACAACTGTGTGCTGTATGATTCGAATTGAGATTGTGAGTGCTGATGGCACTTACAGCCTTGACTGCTGTGCCTTCTTCAGATCATTGTCAAGAAAAGTCTGATATCTTGCCTTGGACTTGCTGTGATTTTTTTTTTTTTTTTTAAACTTTTGAACAGTGATGTCCTTGTTATCAGAGGGTGAGGATTTGCCTATAGATCCCGTATGTGACTTACACTTGCTCGCTGCAGTCTGACCTCAGAGCTCTGACTGGAGCTGCTCAGTGGGGCACTCAGCGAGGCTAAGCCCAGGCTCTGGTGCCAGCTACTGAAACGGGAAATCCTTGTACGTTCTGTGCGCTGCTGCATTTCTGCCGCTGCGATGGTGCAGAGGAGTGTTAAACAGCGCCTGGCAGGCATTCTCTGTCCTCACATAGAGTGCAGCAGGACATTGGTTTCACCCCTCAGCAGTGCTTGAAGGAAGCCTTTTCTTAGCCAGATTTTAAAGTTAATGGGGTGATTTCTAGCTATCGGGTTACAATGAGCAATTACAATGGTGAACCCCTTAGTTTACAGAAACCAAAGAGTAAAAAGATGAGAATATTAGATGGTTTCTAATACTTTTGTATGTTCTTTAGACCTTTATGTTGATGATGCCCATGAAAAAGAACCAAACTGTGATTTTTTTTTTTTTTTTAATTTTTTTTCTTTTCGAATCATGAAAGCTAACTGGTAGAGGCTGGGACTCTGATGTAAATTCAATAACAGAAGGGCTTCTGAGGTGGAAGATTTTCTGGTCTTTTGCAAATGAAACCCTCATGCTTCAAACTCTCTTGAACTGTAATGACTACATCACTTTATTTTTCAGAGTTTTAGTAAAGTATCAGATTGTTAGTTGGACAGGAGCTTCAAGGTCATTCTGAGGTACTTATTCTATGGTGTCTTAATCTAGAAGCCTTGAAGACACTGGAGGGAATGAAGGGGAGCCTCAGCCCCCACCATTTTCTCATCTCCAGCTGGGACGGGGATTTGGAATATTGTTCTATTCTTCTAGGGTGGGAATGTAGTAAGACAAAATTTGGAGATCACTTGAGTCTATTTGGAGTGAGCCTATTTGTTTTTATTATCAGTTTGTTTAATTTAACTGTGTTTTTTCCAATGCTCTTGGGAAATTTCATTCTTACAGTGTATGGGAATGGTTAGTCTCAAACTCAGTCTAGCCAGCCAAGAGTGCATGTTCTGTCATCCTTCTTGCCAGTCCACGGTATTTATAATGCACTCGTCACAAGATGACATGAATAATACTTTCTTTCCAATTTTCAGTGTCTTAGACTTGACCTATAGTGCTCTTGTTTTTATACAGTATTAGTAATCTCTGTTTAGGTAAGACAGGCAAACATCTCACATTAATGTATAGAGGTGTGGTTTTTTCCCTAGAATTTCTAATTCAATTTACATGGTGGAGCTTAGCTGGGGTTTAGATGCTAAACTCATTTGGGCTTATAAAGACTTTTTTTATTTTAACTTCACGACTGTACTTGTCATAAGAGACTGTCAGTCAAGTCTATCTGTTTTGATTTCTCTGAAATGAGCCTTGTTTGAGTTTGGCAGTAGATTCAGTGCAGTTGAGTTGGAAAGCCTGGATTTGTCTGTTTGCAAGGCTGTAGTTCCATGGGATGGTAAATCTGTTTTTAGGGCAGCCCTGTTTGTGTAGGTTTTCTTGGTTTTGTTTTTAAAAGCTACAGTCACATGAAAAAATGTATCAGTCTAGAAAATTCAAACTTTTCCAACAATTTTAAAGGGCTAACTTTTATCTTGAAAGAATTTTTGCTGGATTAAGTATCTTCCAGCTACCCACAAGCAGTATAAAGAATGACCTGAATAATGTAAAGTGATTTCTGGATTAATATAAATATGATTGTGCACTCATGTACTATGTGGGTTTATTTAGGTACATAGAACTGCTAGCAATAGACCTTGAATCACCTTCTAAGTCATCCTTGCTGAAAGCAGAGAAATGTCATACCAAGAAGGAAGTGCATTAGAAAGACGAAATGTGTTTTGTGTTGTGATACTTTTCTCTCTGCTTTTACAGTTTTCAGGCTCAGCACACATGACCCAAGTAAAGCAGCTAAATCCAAGCTGAACGTGTTATGGCCTGTTTCTTGGGGTTGTAGAAAGAATGCCAAAGTTGGTTATGAAATGTCCTATGAAGTGTGAAAAGTCACTAGAAAAAAATGAAATGTTCAGTAGAATTCCAGACTTCGCCATTTGCGAGGAGAGGATGCTGCAGTGGTTGCCAAACCAATTCCTTGGTATATTCACCAGGGACAGCTTAAGGTTGCTTTAGGCCAATCTGCTATAGGGTATCACTACTGTCCTTCATACAGCATGCTTCATGAGCTCTTACTGCTTTTCCTACAAAATGCATTTGTGATTTTAGACCATCTGCTGCACATTTCTCTAAGTTATCTCTCTCATACACATTCAGACTTTCTCATTTGGCTGTTAAACTGTTTCTTTCCTGTGTTTGCTGGGCTGTGATGAGGTAATGGCTTCTTTTTTCTAACCTGTGTTGGTGATGTATACTTCTAAAAATAACTGGTTCCTGTTTTTTCTTTACCTTTTGAGGTTCTGTGCTGTGAAACTTTCTTCAGATATTTCCTGGATGTAGCTTTGCGGGACCTGTTTGTGGCTAGGGGTTCTTTCTGCCGTGTAAGGAATGTAACCAGTTACTGAATATGCTTGCCCTTGCACCACAGCAGCTCTCTTCTCCTCTCAGCTTTATTTAACAGAATGATGTTGATGGTGTGCAATCTAGTGCATTGTTTAAGTTTCATAGCTTCACTTCCAAAAGCTATAGACCACAGACTTCAGTGAGTAGTTAATTATGGCACAGGAGAACGTCAGATAGATAGACATCCTAGAATGTGTTTCAAAGCATGTCTTTTGCTTCCGCGTGATCTTACAGTCTTTGCACGTATGTAGATTGCTGGATTTTCTTGTGGGGCTTAAGCATCTTTGTCTCCAGAAATGCTGCCTGTGCTTGTAGTAGTATTACCTAGCATCTTACCAGCTGGAGCAATGTTCATATTCAGGGAATAGCTCCGTGAACAAGTTATTGCCTGGTTATCTGCAACATGAGCTGTTCTGTACTGTGAACTGCGTAACAAGTACCGTGCCTTTCCTCCTTAGCAAGGTTTGCTCCTTCAAATGACTGCATTTTCCGTGGGGTAAAAATGTGTGTATGATCAATTTCCACTGAGACGCCTATCTAGCAGCTTCTGTGTGTGTCTGTATCCCAAGTCTGTGACAGTCTAACCCTCTTTCAATTGAATCGAATTGCATGAATTTAGAAGCAGTCTGTAGAGTCACGGTTAGATGCAGAAATGGAGTGGGCAGTAAAATGTCTGGGAATTAAAATCATAGTCCAGTTTTTTATGGGGGAATAAACAGTTGCCAGATAGTTTATAGACAAGGCAATTACTTTCAGTGAGTAGGACACACACATCAATGTAAGTACAGATACTAATATGTGCTATATTTACGGTGTTTAGTGATGTCACCAATATGTAATGTGAGTGATTAGTCATGGATTATGCAAATGTATGTAAGATATCTAATATAAAAGCCATATGGTTTTATTGTTTTAATTTTAAAGCTAATAAGATTGTAGAACTTCCAAGGGTGATAAGGTTCAACTGGCTTTAAGTACCATTGGAAATGTGAACACTCACAAGTAAAAGCCTAACTAAAGACAAACTAGGTAAAGACATTAAGTACCTCCAAAATTCTGAACGTCTTGACTAAACAGAAGCACAACTCCTACGAATGCATGCAGTGCCTTTGACTTTGGTAAATTGCCAGCAAGTGTTAAGTTATTAATTTTCATTAGGACTTCTAGAATTCTCAGTGTGGTTCTTCAGTCTTATTGCAGTTATTTCTTTCTCTAAATCAGAGGTATTGCACCACTTTGAAGATAGTTGTGTTGCAAAGCTGAACTGAAAATCTTGGTTTGGGCTGTGTTGTACTCTAATTGCCATTGCACAGCCTTTTTATCTTGGAGAAATTGCTTTGATTCAACAGAAGGCTTATTATAGTCCTAAAGTTTTGAATGTTGCCTATAGTAGTTACATTTTGGTAGGGGAGGTCAGTGCAAATTCTACTGATGGTTGATATTTCTCCATTTTCAGCACAGCTTTTCAGTATAACATAGTGTTGGATGACGATGAGTTTCCAGAATAGTTGTATAGCTTTCAGTGGTTTTGTCATGCACGTTTGCACTGAAATCTGGTAGGGACCAGGAATGAAAGGTCAGAATGCTGTGAAGAAGACTTCCCAGCTGAGGTTGCCTTCACTGGCTTCGGTTGGGTCAGCGTACTGTCTTAGCACCCATGAAATCTCACTTCTCTCCTGCATCAAGCTTTGTGAGAGCCTTTCCTGACTTACAGATCCCCTGCTTCCCCTTGGATTCTCTGTTTTGTGTTTGGGAATTTCTCAGTTCCCAAACATAAATGTCTGAGAGTAAATTCACCAAAGCTTCAGGCAATTTCCTTAGCATAACAACGGTTAGTTCAAATTAGTCGTCACTGCTAATGACTATTTGTGTCTCTCCCACTTACTGTGAAGCTTCTCAGCGGAGGTGGTACGGCCAACAATTTTCAGAACTTTATAAATGGTGCATGGCGTCATAGCCCAAGGCATATTAATGTTCTATATATTTTTCCCTGACGTCATTATGCCTGTTTAAAGTACTGAGCAAACTGGTGCAAGATTTGTGATGTCGGAGATATCAACTGGAAGGCAATGTTATGCAGATCTCAGGCTGGAATTTTACCTCGTGAGAGCAGTTTCACACACAAAAGGGAGCAAATCGTTGTAGCCAGATATTTGCAGTATTTTCAGTCACACTGCTGCATTTTTTCTGTTTCAGTAGACGAATCCAAATTAAGATGTTGCTCACTTTAAATGTGTATTTTTATTGTTCTCCATCATGTGTTGCTGTTCCGTGGGAGGATAAACATCTTTATGAATAATCTCTCAGCCCAGATAAACCTGTCAATCTTGAAAAAGATTGTGTACAAAGAAAATAATGTTGCATACAGCTGCTGAGTGACCGCAAAGTGTTGCTGTAGTACTAAAATCGCAGAGCAGTTAATAGACTGGAGCGATCTCCAAACTGGCTATTGCCTCTTTTTGCTGAAGCCTGACAAGACATCTGAGATGAGCAGAGAGCAGCAGTGTTACCCTGCAAAATACCGCTCATAGCTCATTCTCTCAAAATTATCTTGATACCCTTGGTTCAAGAATACTTCTGCCAATGATAGGAAAGTTTCAAAGTTTTTGTGTACTTTACTTTTCCGCAGGACATCTCTTTTTGCTTTTGGAGCTTTCCTGAAGCTGTGAGTCAGGTAATGTCAATTTTCTGTGACTTTGTCACAGTCTTGTCATGTTGGTCTTCTGTTTCCTCTGCAGAAATGCATGGGTTTTGTGGTAAGGAATTCCAAGCATAAGTCTTCTGTCTCTTTCCAGTCATCTCAGAGGTATGGTTTTGAAAAATCCCATGTTGTGTTGTTTCTCAAATGAACAGTTATACAATGGTGCCAGGTATGTTGGATTTCTTGATATTGTTTTCTTTCCTTTCCTTTCTGTTGAAAGAAATAGAAGGGATGTTTTGGAATGAAAAATGCACTGTTCATTATGTAGACCATCATAGCTCCTTGGACTTGAGCTGTGCTTCTCTACTGGTGCAATTTCCATGCCCCACAGTGTACGGTCACATATCCTCCTTTTATTTTGAATACTTTAATTGTAAACATATGCTTAAACATTCACAGTTGTCATGTACATAGTGGCAGAGATCTGTGTTCTAGAATGAGATCAAAGCACAGGCAGGGGGATGTTAGTGCATTGCTTGAGGTATGCTTATATTAGGTTGGTGGTTAGTTTGTGTTTGTATGTAATAAACCAGAAACTGCAATTGTGATGGCTCTAGTGTGACTGTTGATCAACTGAATATAATTTAAATGTAATGAGGTTAATGAAAGCATATTTGCTATTTATGATGTAGACAGCACTGTTTTGAGGCTTGTGGAGCGATGGGAGGGGACATTTTACAGGGCATATAGTCTGGCCTTTAGCTTCAACCTGAGGAGGTATGTCCTCCGTGATCTAACTTGTAAGACAATAGTGAGAGATCAATGATACTAAGGGTATCGCATGCATGGTGATGATTATCAGTAACTTTTCAACTTCTAAGAGGGTATGGAAGAAGCATTTTTGCTTACATTCTGTGGCTGTTGCTGAGCAATGTAGAACAGTACATAGAGTCAGGCTCCGGTTTAACAAAACTATGACTGTTCATGTATTTGCATCCTAGTTGATACACATTAACCTGTAGTTCTAATTAGAATAGCAATTAAGTACGATTTAGAGTTAGAAAAAAGGTTATACAACTTCGTAAACAGTGCAGGTGATACTGATACACGGAAATTGCTATTACTTAGGTTGAGCTGGAATTTGTGGTTCCCCAGATTTTTGCAAAACTCAATGGATATGTTGTACGCACAAGGTACCTGATTTGGCTATTTAGCTAGTCTTTTCTAGTGATTCGTGCAAAATCCTGTCTCCAGGGGTCTCTGAGACCAGCTGCAGTGGTAAATTGTGTGTGAGAATTGTGCATCTAAACATCTAACATTTTTCATGAACAAAAAGCTGTAGTATAAATTCAAAACTATGTATAAATATGTACATATGATAAAGGTACTTTTTATTTCAGAATATACATAGCTTTTTATTCTGTGAAAAAGGTAAAGCAAGGAAGTTTTCCTTTTGCCTTGGTTTGCAGGGAACTGAAATTGGCAGTTATGCTTGAAGGGAGCTTTATTGTAGTCCACAGGCCCATATGCTCTGTGGCAGAGTATATCTGCCCTGTGATCTGGAAGTGGTCTCGTTTACATGTATTTAAAAAGTGTTGTGTTTCTGCTGTACAGATAAAAGCTCTTCATTCTAGGTGCCTAAAGGCAGGCTTTTTTTTACCCGTGTAGGAATTAACGTTTCATTGTAGTAAATCAGCCAAGCACCAAGGAACTCTCCTGTTATAACGAGCTGATGGCTCATCTGTTATCTACTAGAGCTCCAGTCAGTATCTGTCAAGATGCTGAATTTGAGGCCTGGGCTTGTGGTCTTTTTTGTTTGTTTGTTTTGGTTACCTCCCAGCCTCCAGGGTCAAGTGCCTGAACAAATTGTGTACCAATTGCTGGTAAGTACCAATTAGCAGTGTGAAGCAGACTTCAGAGTCTTAGGCATGTGAGACTAGAGTCAGATTGCAAACCTGTATATCGTTAATGTACTCGTGTCTGGAGTTGAGCTCAACTTTGAGCTTCAGCCCTGAGTTGGTATGACAGCATTCACGGAGGCAATAACTGCAGTTCTTTGCAAGTCAGTTGCCCCCCTGGCTTTTAACTGTGATGTTTGAAACTGATTCCAGCATCCAGTTATGAAAAGGCGGTATTGGCTGTTAGTTTTATTGTACAGGTGAGGAAGCTTAAACTCTGAGCAAGTGGTGTTTTTATTTCTGGCTTGAACAAGAAAGCTGTAAGAAAACAACTCCCCTATCATAACTCAGACATCAGAACAATCAGGAAAATCTATGACCCAGTTGCATTTAAAAGCTATTATTTTCACCTCCCAGAAGCAGTTTTCACTTATCAGTAATAAGCAGCTAACTTAAAGTACAATAAAAAGTTTGATGAGAGGAAAGATAAACTGTTGTGTTTAGGTGGTGATCGATTTAGCAAGTCCTTGTTTGAAGCTTTTCCTCAAAGGCTGTCACAGTGATGAAGTACCATCAAGCCACAACAATCTGAATCTATTGCCTTCCCCATCAGGAATACAGTGAGAAAACAGGTACGTGCCCATTGCTGTTGAAACTAGTGGTTAGCTATTGCCAGTTCCTTTTCCTGTTCATTCCAGGAGAACTCAAATTTCACTAGCAGATAGGAGTTGGAAATGAATCTGCCATTTAATCCTTTCCCAGCCTAAGTCCAATCCAAAAAAACTTCTCACCAGACACTAATTGGATCACAAATTTAAAAGTCTAACAGAATGTACAATCTAGTAAAGACAAATTAACCCAGTCTTTGATGCTGCCTCAGAGTAACTTTCACATGGACAAACACCTGTGAGGTGTGATACCTTGCCTGCATTACTTGCTTTTATTGGTCTCGGTGGGAATGGAAATGTGTCGTCGTACCCTAAGAAGGTACCTTTCACACAGTAAAAATGTGTAAAATGCCACATCCTCTTCCCTCAATCTGTGAATGGAAACATGTTTTATTATTGTACTTTGTAATGGTTATGCTCTCTGAGAATGAGTTAGTTCCCATAGATTGTAGGAGTTGAAGTTTTAAGAGGCAAGCTTCTGCTTTATTATCCTACTTCTGAAAGGTGTTGCAATGTATTCAAGGTAGTAAAAGTCCTTTTGTGATCAGATTTTATTTTAGATTACCTGCACAGGCCTCTTTCAAGACTTATCCAGTGAGTCATGTCTTTGTTATCCTCACTTGTTCTCAGTTGGCTTCTTTCTTTCTTCAGTTTCTTTTTTTGTCTCTTCAGTGTACCTTCTTCATGTTTCTTATTCCTTCTTCTTGTTTTTTCCTCTTTTATGTTTCATCTGCGTATTTTAAAATTCTTTCATTTTGATTTATCCGAAGGGTGGAGTGGAAAAACTCTTCGTTTCATGGGACAGATTAACTACGCAAAAGGTTAACAAATGGCTTAAATTATGCTCATAGGACTACCTGGGGGCAGAGAGTAGAATATACAATCTCAATAAAGAGCAAATTGGCCAAAGAAATCCATTGACACATTATTTTTTAAAGAGGAAATAATTACGGAAAGAATGACTTTCTATGCTGATCTCATTCTCCCAAAGTTCAGCCTAGGGTTAAAAAGTGTCTCATTTGTTTAGTGGTGTGTTTGGTAGTATCAGTTCAGCCTGATACTCACTTTCAACAGAGATATGTTTGCTTCCATTTTGTTCGATAGCTATGGTTTCCCACTGTACACTGCATACGTTATAACTATACCAAGAGAACTGATATGCAGAGTGGAGCTGGCATCTTGGTGTCTCAGTTCAGTGCTTGAATTTATACTCTGTTAAAGACGGTGGAGTAGGGACTGATTGCAAGAGTGATTTGAAGAAGTCTGTTGCTTATAATGTCAACAATTAAATGAGTATCACCTATCACTAGTCCTTAACTTCATATTTTGGTCAGATTAATTGTCTGAAAAAAGTTGAGAACTATATGCTGTATGCATGTTACTAATGTGGGTATAATGACTAGGGATACCTGCGGTAAACTTCACCAGTAGGTGAAGAGTTGCCCTCTGTTAATCGGTGTACGTACACTGAAGAGTCTGCAAGCAGCTTCGCATAATGACAGTGAAGAATTTCTACTCTGTTATTAACCATTAAAAAAAGAAAATCAAGCATAAAGTAAGATTTCATTCAAATGAGTTTGTTTTTCTAGTGTTTTGAATGGATTAGTGACTTAAACTGTTTAGCAGATTGACTTGCTTAAGGAACACAACTGGTTTCTAGCTGACACATAGGATTTTATGAAGTGATTGATCACAGCTGCCCATTGCCAAGGTCAGTGGGATGTTCTGTATTGGCAGTCCCCATAGTATGTGCATAGATTAGTCTGAAAAAGGGGAGGCGGGGAGTGACAATGGGGGAGGGAAGCAGTTCTCAGTTCAGTTAATGTGATTTTAAAAGTATCCTAAATGCAAAAGTGTCTGCTTTGTAAAATTAAGTCTGAGACAGGCTCTATGTGTTGGTCAGACTTCTGTTGTACCTTAGTTTTTTTGTGTGTGTTTTTCCTGTTGACTTTTCCAAGTAAAAATCAGAAGCCTGGTCAAGGAATGGGAAAAGAAATACGCAATGACTGTTGTGTGCATTTTTTTTACCATTATTTCTAAGTGAAAGATAGTCATTAAACTTTCACGATTTGTCAGCTTCTCTAGGGAAGCTGGTGGGAGGAAAGAAATCAGGGATTTAATCTTGCTGAACGCAATGGGAGTTTACCATTAATTTCTGTTGAGAAGGATCATGCCCTGAGTCAGCAGATGAAATAAATAATGCTTAACTCTTCAGCTTGCTATTAATTCATGATTATTTTTCTTATCATTAAATGGGTGGGAGATTGGCAGGTCAGATGTTTTATTCCCATTGCTGCTGTGGATCTGCAGCAAAAAGCTTGAGCAACTTAATTCTTCTCTCTGATCCCATTTACCCCTGTAAAACAGAGAAAATCATGTCTTCTTAAGAGCAGCACTGAAGAGCAAGATCTCAAAGTAAGCTCTAATCCTCATACTCAGAAAAAGAGTCTTCAGAAGATGCAGATGTTTGGGAATGTTGCAAGACAGGATGGGAATGCCTAGTTTTTGAGAGTTATTTGGTGGCCTGGGTAGATTTAATCATTGGAAGGAGGAGCCCAGGCTGGAGCAGGTCTGCTGGCAGGACTTGTGACCCTGCGGGGGACCCGGGCTGGAGCAGTCTGCTCCTGAAGGACTGCACCCCATGGAAGGGACCCACGCTGGAGCAGTTCGTGAAGAACTGCAGCCTGTGGGAAGGACCCACGCTGGAGAAGTTTGTGGAGGACTGTCTCCCGTGGGAGGGACCCCACGCTGGAGCAGGGGAAGAGTGTGAGGAGTCCTCCCCAGAGGAGGAAGGAGCAGCAGAGACAACGTGCGATGAACTGACCGCAACGCACGTTCCCCATCCCCCTGTGCTGCTGGGGGGAAGAGGTAGAGAATTCGGGAGTGAAGTTGAGTCTTGGAAGAAGGGAGGGGTGGGGGGAAGGTGTTTTAGTTTTTATTTTCTCGTTATCCTACTGTGATTTGATTGGTAATACATTCAACTAATTTCCACAAGTTGAGTGTTTTGCCCATGATGGTAATTGTTGAGTGATCTCCCTGTCCTTATCTCCACCCACGAGCCTTTCATGACATTTTCTCTCTGCTGTCCAGCTGAGGAGGGGAGTGATAGAGTGGCTTTGGCGGGCATCTGGTGTCCAGCCAAGGTCAACCCACCACAGTAACGCATAAACCCAGGACATAGCATCAGTTTGAAGTGCTGTTGAAAGCCATGATAACCATTTTGAGTGTCCTGCTGAATGTATGTGGAGAGTAAAACATGCAATACTTTGAGAAGGAAAGATGTGGCAAAACCACAGGTCTCAAGTACAGACCTCAAAGTGATGTTTGTCAGAACCACACAACACGTGCTGCATCCCTGGCTTTACAAGTGGGAAGCTTCAAAGGGGCAGGCTTTGAATAATAAATGTGCTTATGACATCTTTCAAGTGGAAGATAACAACCCGCACATGTTGACTCTGAATTGGAAGTACTTCTAGCTGTGTGATCATAGTCAAAGGTGAGCTCACAGAAAGGAAGCTTTGTCTCCTGAGATGAGCGAGTGATAGAACAAATGTTCATTAAAGGTTGCTGATGATTTTTATAATAGTATTTGTAAGTATCTATATATGGCTAGGTATGTCCTTTTCACTGATGACATGCTCAGTGGACACAGGAAGCCTGAAGGTATTTTCACTGATTTGGGCCATGTTTACTATGCTTATGGCCTCATTCAACACTGATTGAGTAAGAGTCCATCAGCAGGCTGTGCTGTAAGTAGAATGGAAAAGTCAAATGAAGTACTGATTAAAGCGATAAAGAAGTAATTTTTGCATGTTCACAGTAATTTCTTGAACTGGAAGATGCTTGGACTGTGGTTCCCAGATACCTCATACTCCACATTATATGTTGGGTCTCAGTAACTTCTGCAGGAACCAGGATCAAAAACTTTGGGAAACTCCCTACACACTTAGAAAACACCCAATATTTAACAGTTATTAAAGCATTTTGAGTTCTCAAGGTTCCCAGCATTAAAATACTCTCAGCAAAATAAGTTTTATTAGGAACAGAGCTATTTGTACTTCTGACCTTAAACTGAGAGCCTTGGTGAACCGTACATAAGGCTAGGAACTGGCTAACATGAAAAAATCCCAGACATTAGAGATCTTGCAATTTTACATCAGCTGAGAATGTGCCCGTCTGTTTATACAGAAAACTGGGATGAAGGAAAAGGAGTAGTCCAGGCTCTTACGCCTGTTCTTTGGGCACAGTTGGGAATAGAAGGATGGCAGTTGTGCGTTATTGGTGGCACTTGAGTAATAGCTGCTGGTAGACGGTGGTGCAACTCCACCTTCTTTTAAGGGCTTGTTTTCCTTATCTGGATATTGGAGAGACCTGGAGTCTTTGCAATACTTAAATGGGCCACCTGGTAACTAGCAAAAAGGTAAGTGCAAACTAGTCATTTTCTGACAGAACCTCCCCAGTCTTTGTTCCTGTGGTGTGAAATGTTGCACGCTGAAACATTCTCACATAAGAGATGCTAATGACTTTCATTCCAGATTGGCACAAAAATAACACTTTTTTTTTTGTTGTTGTTGTGCAAGATCAGCAAAGGCATAAAACTGGAACTGAGCAAGACTTCTGTTTGGCATGTCTGAAGGCTCAGGAAGTAGATCATGGTTCAGAATGGTTTTTCTTTTTTCTGAGCTGATTGAGTAACTCTACGATTTCCTTTTTTCTGTGAGCAGTGAGCTGTTGAGTGGTTATGCCACTAAGAACCAGCCCACGCTGCTTGTGAACACCAGAATTTTCTGTAACCCTTCTCAGCTGACTCATGAACATAGCTGTATAAAATTACTCTTTGCCTTGAATTGCTTTTTATTTTTTAAAAAGCAGACAACCTTCCCTCCCTGAACCATACAGTTATTCAACAGAATTGACTCTGAAGGGAGGGCAGGAGAACCCCTGAAGGAAAAGGAAAATTTTAAGTGGTCAGGGTAGAAGCACATGATATATGTGGACCTTGTTCTGTAGGGACTCCACGCTGGCCTGCCAAAATCAAGCAGGAAATGGAAACGGAGAAGAGAAATTCTTGGCTTCTGAGTCAGACTCGAGGGTTAAGCCACAGTCAAGCCATGGATGCCCTCTAAATCTTTCTAGGTAGGATTGTGGAAATTGGATGTGACGGAACAGAGCTCTTGGTCAGTGGAAAGTCCTGATCTAGAGTCATGTGAGGTTCACTTGCAGGTTTTATCTAAAAGGCTTGCCCAAAGTAGTGGTGTTTCTGCTATCACAAGCTGAACTGCAGGAATTTTGCTTTAGTTGAGGTTATTGAAACCCAGAGGGAAAGCTGCTTTAGAGACCCCTTACAGGATAATGTTCTGAGAAAATTGTTCTTTTGATGCCTTGATTTGAAACTCATGCTTCTCATTAACACAAGCTGCAGGGTGCCTAGAAATCTGTCACTGACGAGGGTCTGCACTAGCTGGAAAACTGTGTGAATCCACCACTTGGGTGTACGGGGTTAAAAAGCAAAGTAGGAAAAGAAGGGAGAGACTCCAATTAGGTATCTGTTAGTGATTTGAGAGCCACATGATTTCAGAAAAAAATCTGTACTGAGCTGATTTTCAGGAAACCAGCAATCCTGACAGATTGACCAATGCAGTGTGACATGAGAACACCGCCTCCTAATACTTTCATTTAGGGAAATATTTTTTCTTCCTAACTGAACATCAGCATTCCTGTGAAACCTGTTAGTTGAAGAATGAGAAACCATTGCACAGAAGACTCTTTTTTTTTTTAAATTTTGTTTTTCCTCTCCCTGAGGGAACTGTTAAGGGGTTTTTCTCTCTGTATTGGATTTGTAGGGCAGTGTAGTACTACTGAAGATGTGAGTCCTCTGAGCTGGAGGCTTCTGGTCTTGCCTGTCTGTAGAGGAGTTGCTGGAGTCTTTTTTGAGTTACCTCTGATGGTGTTTAGTCTGACAGCCATGATTCTCATATTCAGAGACAGAATATAGAATAATGTGAACACAGTGTTATTGGGTTCCACTTCTAATGCTGACCTAGAATATCCTATTTCACTGACTAGCTTAAGTGTGTATTTCTTCTGTTTATTTTTGGGTAGCATTTCCTTGGTGACATATTATAGTTTCCTGGGTAGAGGAAGGAGATAAAATAGCAGAATTCCGGAGTCCTATGGTACCAGCATTATATAGCGTAATGTGTCATTTGATGTATTGCTTACTGTAGCAGTAAGCTATTGCAAGATCTGTGTGAAACTTAGAGCAATGTGCTGTCATATACCTAGCCCAGATTCCGTTAGAGGAAAACACATAGTAATTTGAGAAATGAAAAGAGAGTAGCCAAATAATGTGCAACAAAATTTCAGTATGTGAAAACCAACTGTATAATACATAGGCCTAAAAGGTTCAGTAGTTTTTCTGACTTCCTTTGGAGATTTGTTAATCTTGTGTTCTGAAATTATTATAACTCTTAAATTAGTGCTCTTTGCACTGATTAAGTATTTCCTTAACAGCAGTTCAGTGCCATTTCAGTCTTAGAGAATATGACCTACAAAGGACATTATAGTACCCTACCAAAAAAAAGCCCCCTCAAGTTTTTGTTTGAGTACCATGTGCAAAATAATTCTAGTGATAAATGCATGTATTTGCCTACTTCATTCTCCAGACCTAGCAGAAAAGGCTGTTCATTACTTGTGGTTGCTAACATATGGTTATTTGTGGTTTCACTACCATAGAGTGAAAAGAAGTGTATTAGCAGATTAAGAGGAGAAAACATGGAACTGTTTACTAGGATTTTACTTGGTGCTGACTTACATTTACTAGTTTGAATTAGAACTATAACTTCAGTATTCCTGAAGACAAGGCCTTAAAAAGCAGATTGTTGCCTTATGAAAATGATTTTTGTTAGTTTAGAGTAACTTGGTCTAATTCCTCATAGTTCATTCACTTCTTGTTTTGCATGTAGAGTGGAAGAAAGTGAGTTCTTATTACCAGACAGTTCAGAATGATCTCTCTGCCTGGTATCTTCTCTCTGAACTCACCGAATCCTGGAATTGTTTAGGTTGGAAAAGACCTTTAAGATCGTCAAGTCCAACCGTTAACCCAGCACTGCCAAGTCCACCACTAAACCATGTCCCTGAGCACCACATCTACCCGGCTTTTAAATACCTCCAGGGATGGGGACTCAACCACTTCCCTGGGCAGCCTGGTCCAGTGCCTGACTACCCTTTTGGTGAAGGAATTTTTCCTAACATCCAATCAAAGCCTCCCCTGGTGCAACTTGGGGCCATTTCCTCTTGTCCTATGGCTTGTTACTTGGGAGAAGAGACTGACCCCCACCTGGCTACAGCCTCCCTTCAGGTAGTTGTAGAGAGTGAGAAGGTCTCCCCTCAGCCTCCTCTTCTCCAGACCAAACAACCCCAGCTCCTTCAGCCGCTCCTCATAAGACTTGTGCTCCAGACCCTTCAGCAGCTTTGTTGCCCTTCTCTGGACACGCTGCAGCACCTCAATGTCCTTCTTGTAGTGAGGGGCCCAAAAGTGAAAACTGTACTCGAGGTGCGGCCTCACCGGTGCCGAGTCCAGGGGGACGATCACTTCCCTAGTGCTGGTATCCACGCTATTTCTGATACAAGCCAGGATGCTATTGGCCCTCTTGGCCACCTGGGCACACTGCCAGCTCATATTCAGCCAGCTGTCGAGCAGCACCCCCAGATCCTTTTCTGCTGGGCAGCTTTCCACCCACTTTTCCCCAAGCCTGTAGTGTTGCCTGGGGTTGTTGTGTCCCAAGCGCAGGACCCAGCACTGAGCCTTGTTGACCCTCATATGATTGGCCTCGGCCCATGGATCCAGCCTGTCCAGATCAATCATATACAAAGTTTAAAATTCCTACCATGTATGTGAAACCTCTTCATTGCTACATTTTTGTGTGTGCGTTCTGGGCACCTACTTGCTTCTTGAGCAGACCTCATTAATAATGCTGTGCATAAATGCCTTTTGTAGTTGTTACAGAATAAATATATGCCTGTATTAATGAAGAATTTTGTGTGCATCTGGAGTCTGCTGCATCTCAAAGCAATCAGTAATTGGCTGTATTTTTCATGAATTTTAATTATTAGAATAATTACACTGATGTGTCTTTTGATGTATTGCATGATCAGAGAACAACTCCAAAGGGACCTGGATTGTTCATATAATGTTCCTGAAGTCAGTAAGGCTACAAGACTGTCATACAGCTAATAGTAACTTGCTTTCTTTACTTAACGTCTTCTATACTTGATATGTGATTCATCCTACTGATGGCAGCTTTTCCAACTTGATTCTCTCTTGAAGACACATTAAAAGATGTAGAAAAATGGAGTTATGAACGTGCCTATCCAGAAACAGAGGCAACAAAACTTCACATATTCCTATTGTTTCTTTCCTTGGCTAATGTGGTAATGCTGCCTGTTCCCAGAGATGAGGTGTTTCTGTCTAGGATAGTGAGGAGCTAATAATACAGTGTATGAAGTGCCACATGTATGTTAAGGTGTGAAGAGAAAGGTAGTATCTCATGTTAAATCAACTGGTTTAATTGCAGAAAATCTCAGAACAAGAAAGCTTGTCAGCCTTCCTTATTACTTTTGCAATGCTATTGTTTGGTCTACGCAAAGAGATTACCTCTTCATGCAAATCTTGCTTTATAATTTTTCTCAGACGCTTGTAGCTACGCCACCACTGTGGCTACATAGTGGAATGACAAATGCATAAACTTAGTTTGATTCATTACTTGCAAAGTTATTTCTAGTGTTCTCACTGCTCACTGCATTTCTTATTTCTTACACAAGCACCTCATGTGCTTGTTGAAATCTGATAGTAAAAATGAGTTAATCAGGAACTCAACTGAGATCAGAACCCGAATGAAGCATATTAATATACTTGTCTTCTGCAAGGAAAAGACTAATGGGCTGCTCAAATCATGTTGTTTTTTCTACATTGCTGACTTGAATACATTAAAAAAAGGCAACGAACCAAATAAAAAAACCCCACACAAAACAAGCCTACCTATCCTTTCATAACTGAGCAAAGCTTTGGTACTCCTCGCTTCAGCAAGTTAACAGTTGTTCCTCTTAAAAACATTCCTTTTGGCTTAATCAGTTTTGAACAATCTGAATATTTTTCAGAGCTGTACGCAAACTTTTTTGCTCTTCTCTAATTTAAGAAAACTTTGCCTTGAAGCGATTATGACCTGTTGGAAGTGTAACTGGCTGTGCAGGAACGTGATCCTCCCACTATAACAGGAATGGTATGGTCTTGTAGTTGCTAAGGTGATAGGTTCATCGGTACAAGTCTACCCTTACTCTGCACAAAGTATTGGGTGAGAATTTTTACTGTGCAATGATAGTACTTGTGGTTTAGTTTAGGTCTTATTTCTTTTGCCTGAATAACCATGGACTGTTTTGTACCTCTACTGTGATAACACAGGTTAATGACCTAAATTATACCACTCTAAATAGAAGGAAATGTACCTAAACACGAGTACCTGTCATGTACAACCTTGTAGCTATTTGACAGAGCTGCTGCTTTTGCACCCCAAGTTACAAGTTTTGGCTCTGATAGTTTGAAGTTCTCACCTGCCCACACCTTGTAGATACTTTTGTACATCTCAGTACAGAGCATCTTCCCTTAATTAAGACATACTGTTGAACAAATATAAAAAAAATCAGCCCCATGCAAGTGTAAGGTTTCATTTTCATTTCTCTAGCTTTGAACTGTACACAGATAGAACTGTGATTGAAATTAATCCAATGCATTTCAGGCCAGAAAGAGAAGAAATACATATTTTAAAGTAAATATCCATCTCAAGTTTAGTTTTTAATTGAAAAAGAAAGTTCTTCCTGATATTCAAAACACACAGTTTATTCAGGTACACTTCAGTGGTAGTGCTATGCAGTCTGTGAAAAATTAAACATGAATAGGGACAAAACTAATTTTGACTAAGTGACTATTTCTCAGATCAACTCTGAGTCACTTATTCTCTAATACTTCTGTTTTGAACCTTGGTGGAAGCCCTTGTTTTTCATGTAACCTGTATGAGGTACTTAAGACCTCCAGCATTCCTGGAACATAGATTGTGTGGGGGAAAGCACGGTGAGTGAAACAAATGAAAGGTGTTACTTTATAATTTTATAGCCTTCTCTGTACAGGCTGAATTTATAAAGCTTTTAATAGAATGATTCTGCATTCTGATGAGGACTTGTTTAATAGTTGAACCTCCCCCCCCCCCCCCCGGTAGGGCTATGTAAAAGTGATCTAAAGAAGATCTGTGCCGTACCTTAGGGTATTAGCCTAATTTCCTGAACTGATGCACTTGCATTCTCCATCCGTTTGTCTTGTTCTGTTCCATTTCTACATTAGAGTTATCCAGTTTGGGTCAGAGCTGACCCTCACCACAAGAAACATGATAGCTACTGAATATACATGTGGAGTAGTTCTAGAGAAATCTTACATGCTTTCAATAAAGAAAGGATCATGAACATGCTTTCATGTACAAATTTGAAGTGGTTATCCCTTGCCTGACAAGTGCTGTTAGAATTTTTTTTTTCTTTAAATTTCACTGAGAAAAGACTAGTGCGAAGACAGTGATTAGGTACCATACCATTCTAAAAGATATACTGCCTAATGCAGCAGTTGAGAGAAAAAGATGTAGTTGTTAATGTAGAAATACAGGAATTCTCAACACTGCATACCCAAAGGCCTCTCAATATCTTAAAAGTTATTAAAAGAACTACTCCCCTCTGCAAAACTTACAAGAAAAAGATACTTGGATGTTTCGTAAATACAAAATAGAAAGGAGAAAGTTCAACAAAACTCTTGCTTAATCAGAAAACATCAAAACCATCAACAAAATGAACGAACCAGAAAGGCTTCATGTTCCTGATTCAGAGACCAAAGTTTCCAGACTAGGCTTAAAGACTGCTGATATTTATGCCTCATTCAACCCATGTGAAGAACAGTTAGAGATGTCCTCAAAGCAGGTCTGGGTTCTCAAAATCAGAAATAAATCAGTGAGGGTTCCAGTTTTTCCTCCAGTGTATTCCTGTGCCGCCTTCTGACTGACTGCTGCTTCCAGCTGGGTAGCGTGGGTTTTGCATTTTGAATGTAAAAACTCTGGTTCTCATTTACAATTGTGGCAGGTGTAAAAGTATCTAAGAAATATGAAGGAGATGATAGCCCTAAGCAAAAGAATTAGCATCATCCTATGTCTAAATCCTGTATCCTACAATCTCCTAATGTTTATCTTTGGGTGCTTCTTTACTTACTAATGATGTTCTCTGAATACGTTCTTCCAGGAGCAAATAGGATCTGTATCCTTCCCAGATACACTCACTGTTCCATTTGAGTTACTTGCATTGGCCTGTGGCTGGATGGCTTGTACCCTATCTATTGAATTAAGAAAGTAGCCCCTTGGCCTTTTCTACTCTATTCTGGAAAAACTTATTTTCTTGTCATCCTCATCACCATGAGGCTTGTTCCTATGATTATGGTATGGTTTCTCTTTTGTCACTAGAGGATGCGATAGAGTAGTTTAGGTTGCCTTGAAAAATGTCTTTGTACGTTGCCCTGTGTTCATCTTAGAGAGGAGAATCAAGATATACAGGGGGAGCGAAAAGTGCAGAGGTCTGTGGCTATCTTTCCTTCAGAGGTGTTTGTTCTAGCTCCAGAATTGTATCTTGAGAAAGCATCGTCTCCTACCCCAAGAGGTTTGTATTTATGACAAGCAGTTTGGCTGCATCTGAGTAGCAGGTTGTTTGATGATACTTTGCTTATTCTGGGCATGATAACACCTCCATATTAAGGCTAAAAACCTTGCCTTTCCAGTTGTTTGCTAAGCAACTGGTTGATGTAGGTGAGTAGCAGAAATGCCAGGCCATGTAACTGGGGTGCTGTTGGCTGTATTTGATGCCCATTTGTGGCTGGGTGCAAATCCAGCTGTTGAATTCCTCTGACCCCTGCTTTTCCTTGATTTTTGGAGTGAGGTTCCACTTAACACAGTGGGGACAGAGCTTTGCTAGCCCTTCCTTGGAGCCTGGCACTGAGATTAACCAAGCTGGGCTTTCACTATGCCTTTCACAGCTAGAACACCACGTGCAATTATTCTGCATAAGTGACTTCGGTGGTGACAGAAAATTGCAGACCAGTAAATGCAATGTACACGGTATATCTAATGTGGGCTGTTGATTGACACAGCAGGGACAATACAGCAGGGACACCACAGGGACGATTTCTCTTAGGTTTATTAAATAGGAATTAATTTGATATAGTCAGGAGCTGAGTGTACCTTCTGGGGAAAAAACCTGAAACATGGTGTATCAGTGGGCATGTGCTGTGTGAAGCTGCAAGCAGCTCTCTGCATGGGAATTCCAGCTGTGCCTATCCTGCCCTCGGTATAAATTGAGGGCCACTTTGGCCTGCATAGGTGTGTCTAAACTGGAGCTTCAGAGCGCTTCCTTGCTCCCAGGTTCATGGCCATGTGCTGACTTGCTACAATAATATGCAAAGGCAATTTAGAACTAGACTTCTGTTTTTAAAAGGGCTCTATGTAACATTGCTTCTGCTAAAAACCCTGTGAAAGTATGCTTTCTAATGTGGCCTGGATATCTTGATGAGGCACCATTTTTCATCTAGTCTGAATCCTTGTTCACTTGCATGGCTTTCTGATGGGACTTGAAAAAGGTAAGGAAAAATGAGGAACGGTTTCTGAAAGAAATATTTCTAAGCCTGTACCTGGAAGTATGCAGCTGTTCTTTGACTCTGGTAAAATGTATTTGGGAGAGGAGATTGCTTGTGTGACACAGGCTCAAAATAGGGGTAGCTTAGTTATTCTGAGAATTGCTTCTGTCTCTGTTGGTTTGGACAAGACTTTATTTCCATTGAGGAGACCATTAGCTGCTTGGCTTGTAGTTCCTAAAGTTCTTACTCAAAAAAATATTCTTACGAATGTAGAACAACTACTGGAGAGTGTTTGATTAACCAAAAGAGTAATGATCGGGTTTACAACATCTCTTGGAACCTCATTCACAACAAGCATATGAAGACTGCTTAATATAAGTTCTCATGTGCTTTTCTTTAAGTAGGTAGCAAGTTATGTGGTTTTATGAAATCTCTAAACTGTGAGGAAAATACTTTCTTCTAAGGTACGCTTCCAAGGTAGCCATACAAAAATAACTTGTTATGATAGCAAATTCAGAATGAAGTCATAAAGTGCTTTAACCTTCTACAATTGCCAATGAAAACAAGAACCGTAAAATTGCTTTCTCTGACCTACTGTCTCGCAGGCAATCTTACACTCATTTACAAAAGTTACTCCAGAATAAAGCAATTATGCTTGGTGAAACACATACGGAGATTGAGGCCCTCCTTAAGCATCCTGACTTGATCCAACCTTGCCTATCTTGTTCTTAGCCCTCCTCCGCGTCCTCCCTCCAGCCCTGACACACATACCGAAAGAGCCCCTCAGTGCTTTGCAGCTGGCTGTTTAGAAATAGCTTTGAAAAATAAAATGCTAACAATTAAAATAACCGTATAGCATTTTGTTTGATAAAGCCGGGAATTGTACATCTTACACAATGAAGCCTAAAAATCAATATGGCAGTGCCAAGTTTTCTGCTGACAGGGTGTTTTGGCTGTCCCTTGGACCTGTGTCTGACAGCAACAATACCACAATTACCAAGTGCAAGACCCATGTAGCTAAACTTTTACCTCACTGACAACAAAGAATGTGCCAGTTGTAATGTATTAGGCTTTCCCTTGACAAGCTTAAGGCACAATAATGAGATGGTTGCATGGGAAAGACTGGTGAAGTAATCAATCAAATCTGTGTTTTAGTCTGTTCATGCTTGTAGCTAAGAAACTGAGACTAAAGGGACGGGAAAAAAGATGACGGGTCATAGCTTTTATATCTCCTCTTTTTAATCATAGTGCTTTACTAGGTTAGGAGACTGACCTCCAGGCAGTGGAGAGGGGAGAGGCTCCTATGCAGAGTCTCAAGACTCTCTCCCCTGGGTTTCCCTTTTCCCTGAAGCGTTGGAAGCATTTTACTGCAAGGCTTACAGCAGTACAAGCTGCTTCTTATTTCCCAACCTGACTCCTATTTAATTCCTCTAAGATTCAACTGTTGTTCTTGCTCTTTTTCTTGGTCCCCGTTTCATCTTTCTCCTGAGTTTCATGTAGCCATTTACCTTTTTTCCCACTAAGGTACACCAAATGAGAAAAATATTATTTTATCTCGAACACAGGTCAGTGGGGAATTGAGCTCTGTTTATCATATTACAAATTATTTCTGTTTGTGAGACAATTTTGCCTTTCTTTATAGCAGCAGATTGTGCACCACGTTCAAATGTCTTTTAGTGGAATAATTCCTGTTGCAATCTTAATTAACCCTTCTATCCCTCAAAAAATATCTTGAATACGTTTGTATAATTAAATATTTCATCAATATCGTATTTTTATCTACTTCTGATATACCATTCTATAATAAGGGGAACTGACTGTACAGCAGAAATCAAACTATTACTAGTGATAAGAATTAGTACTATTAAGAGTGTTGAGGAATCTTGAGATACAAAGAATGTCAAACAAAAAAGGTTGTACAGATGTTGAAGAAATCTTATATGACATGAGGGGCTGAGAACCTCATGATTTCATTTGATCTACACTGGTGTTGGCAAGAACCCTTGCAGAAATTACACATCCATTTAAAAAATATTTTGTCCTTACTGGAATTCAGTTCTTAGTGATTTTCCTAGATGGATCGTGGTTGGTGTGTGAAACTTTCGGTGGTGTAGTCTAATCAATACCATCAGCGTCAAGATACTTTCCTTATGCCTCTTGTGTTTCAAGTGAGGTCTAAGATTATTAATGGGTACAATTTCTTGGAAACAACTTGATTTTTATTTTCTACAACTTCCATGTGATACGGCCACTTCTGAGCTGCATTAACATTTCCATTTCATTAATCATTGTGACCTAAGATGGGCGGGTCCTTATGTGGTTTGCTAATTTCTTCCCTTTTTTTGCCCCTCTCAAGTACTAGATTTTGGGAAGTAGACACATAGAAGCAGCTTGCATGTTAATGAAAATCGGCTTACTTTCTCCAGGGAGTGTAACAAATTCAAACTAAAGCTTTATTTTTAATCTTCTCCACTAATGAGGTCTTTTATTTGTATAACTTCAAACAGTGCGTTAGTTCTGCACTGATACTTTGTGTACACAGTTGCTGCCTAGGAACAATTTTTTAATGCATGATATCTGAAAAAATGTTGTTGTACACTCCTAATTCTAAACATAAAAGACATTTTCAGATGGCAGAGTGGTTTTATTAAGGAAAATAACTTTGTCTACTTGGAAAGCAAAATTCTCAGTGCGTGGGTGGGGGAGAGTAACTGAAAACTTGAAAAATGGTAAGCTATCTTGTCATGTTCTTCAGAGGCAAAATTTCCTAAACAGTGTTGGTATATCTTATGGATTGTAGTCTCCGTTATGCATAGGAGCCCCCTCATGCCAAACTCTTGCTGGAGTTCGTGTCCAATGTACAGGAGTTAGGAGTTCCTAGTTTTAGTGAAGTGATGAAGAATAATTTATAAGATAAAACTGAAACTGAAGTTCCAGTGCAAGTGATATTTTGCTCTCTGCCTCCATATAACGCTTTTGAAGCAGAAATGTTTGTGGGGACAATGAGGGAAAACTTCACCTTTGCTGTAGATGTTTCTTTAGAGTTCTTATTCTGTAGGCTTTCTTGTAATACAGATGAATTCTTATTATTTATCACAAAAATATCCCTCCAAAACTCACTGAAACAGCTTTAAGGTTTGATTTCAAAATGAAGTTAATTGAGAACTTGGAATGGCAAACCTGGCCCTCTTCTGTGTTATGATACAGTTTTTAATTATATGATACCATATTATTTCTTCTATCAACTGCTGCTTCAGTTAATTCTCTTATGAAGTACTGTTTGTATGGTATTCTTTCTGTAAATTCAGTAATCTTTCTCCAGACTGTTTTTACATCTTCCTGAATTTATTCATTTACATGCATGCCCCTCAGTCATCCCCCCCAACTTTTGAGTGTTAAGTAGATCAAAGCTTAAAGCAACAATACATGGCCTTATGTTAGGTTAGGTATTAATTGTTTATTTTAATTTCTCTGACAGCTACTTTGCTTTGAGCAGATGTTTTCACTGAAAAATTCAGTAATGCCGAAACCCCTTTAATACAGTCATATGAGTCCTCATTCAGTTTCATTCTTTCATTCATTCATTCATACATTCACTTGTCTCTCTAGACTGAATGTTGTCTATGATCACATTGTTCACATCTCCATTTTTAGCTCTTTTAGAAACTCTTGAGTTTTTCAGTGTTTTTTTTTTTTCCCCAAATCACATGCCAAGTTTGAAACACTTTATGTTGCTAGCATATATGTTATTGTCAAAGAACATACTTGTGAAATAGGTGGTTGGTGCAGCCAAGTGTTAAACCCTATATCTGTGCTGCAGTTAAATTTTTATCATCTATCATTTATCTGTAATCTATTTACACTAGCACTGGCTAATTTGATCTCTTGCAGTTTACCAAAAGGGTCTACTAAACACCAAGTTGTATCTTGGGAATAAATAATTCTAAAGAGCTTGGTGTAATATAAAGCTTATCAGCAACTGCTTCCCAAAGCAAAGAATTTTGCATGTTATCCATGCTTCCAAAGCCTCTGGCTGTGTGTTGAGTGTTTTTAATACATTAAGAAATAGTGGGAAGAAAACTTATCTTCCTCACACTAGAAAACTGTATGTGTCTGAGAGTGTCCATAGCAAGTGAAGGGAAAGCTTGTTGCTTTGTTAACTCTTCTTTCAATTCATGGAAGACCTGAGCCAGTATAACTTTGAAGCAAATGGTGTTACCCCGAAGGACAAGTTACCTCCAACCTAATTTCTTTACTCGGATCCTTCTTCATATAATTCCTCTGCCCCAATCTTAGAACAAGGATGTGCTCTGTACCCTTCTCTTTGACTCTTAACAAAAAAGACTACTTAGGAAATGCTTTAATGTGATTTTCCAAGCATGTGTGCCAGGACCAGAAAGTGTTGCTGGTAAATGCATGACTTCTGCTTCTCTGCCTATGGGAACACAAAAGAAGTGCATGAATGATGTCTGCAAGTTAGTAAACTAAGGAAGACAGTGTTTAAGAAAACTTGGTAGTAAAAAAAAGGCAACTGAAAAAATTTAGAGGAAAAACCTTTACTGGCTATCCACGATTTTCAGGTATTTAAGGTGTTAATTAAATTCAGGTTTTTATGATTCATAGCAAGTTTATGGTAGACAGGAAAGATCCGGTGAGGGGAAATGCAGAACAGGAGTTATGGCTCAGACTGAGATAAACCGCCAGTATCACTCAAGAGTATTTATCTTCCTTGATGGTAAGGCTCAAATGACTCTTCATGGTGGCTTTTCCTTATGTGGAAAAATTTCCTAGTACGCTTAATGAGGCTGACTTCAAAAGAAGTAGCTGTGGCCTCACTATGTAAATATTTGCTGTTTGGGTAGTTCCTCCTAAAAGAGTAAGCTTCGTGTCATAACTTCCAGTGTCTTAGTATTTCCCTCCCAACTTTCTATACTCTGTTCCGTTTTGTTTAAATGCATGAATACTATTTACTACAGTCCATGATTGCTTATGCAGTTTTATTTTTGGCTGGGGCAAGGATGTTCTTATTTTGCTCCTGCCCCCCGGTATTCAGCCCTTCAACTGAAAAAAGCTGGTGAGGCAAGTCACCACAGAGACCTAGTTGTTATGTTTAATACACTTTGTACTAGAAACAGATTCATGCTTGTGCTCCAGCTCGTGCTTGTCCAGCATCCAAACAGCTGGCATTTAAGCCTGCCTCAGGTGCAGGCTTTAGATAAACTCCAAAGCATGAGGGAAAAGAATGCCTGAGAGCCTTGGGTGGACCTGGTAAAGCACCACGTGACACAGTACGGTCAGGAATGGCAACAGGCCGTGTTTGTCTCAGCCCTCAACCAATGTGTCATACTGCACTACGTAATTAACATGGGGCGGTCACATCTGGAGAGGTCACATGCAACAAAGTAGTAGAGGGCAAGCAGAAAATGTTCTTTTTTGACACTGTGAATGCATAGAGAGCAGCTTAGAGGGCATTTCATGCTGTAGTCTACTTCCTGGGCCACACTCCTACACAGGAGGCCAGAGTTTCTTGAGTGTTTTTCTGGGGCTAATGAAATATATATATGTGTGTGTGTGTGTGTATGTAGGTATGAATACGAATATGGAGTTAAATGTCTTCACATTAGCATAGCAGCTTTGCCTGCCTCATTCACCACATTCCCATATAACTGTGTGTGTAATATGAATAGAAGGAGATTATAGCATTACAGCCCCGGGAAGTGTCCTGAGAGCTTGCCAAGCAGAAGAACAGTTGTTTAGTATTACCTCTGTTTAGAAGCAATTATATCCAGGAAAATACAATTCAGATCAGACCTTCTAAAGCTTGTCAAGGATAGTTTACTGTTAACTATTTCAAAGCCAGTCGATGCATCTAAAATCACTAGTTTGTTTCATCATTTGCCAAGGTACTCATGCTACTGCTGTGCCTGTGCTGGGCAAAATACCAAAATGGGGGTGGGGTGGGGGTGTGTCAAGGAAATGCCTGTAAAATGTGATATTATTTGGGGTGCTCGAACTTTCTGTCACTTTGGTTTCAAGTCTTCGTGATGAGATTGTCCTGTGGATCAAGTAGGCCATACTGAGGAGGGGTTGGATGATCAGAAGGAGGGAGGGCTCAGCTGTGGTTACCTGGGAGGCAGCTTCTGAATGGAGGGCTGACAACACAGGTGGGATCCCTTAATCCATGCTGGTGGGGCAGGGGGGCTAATCATCTGGTGATAACAGGGAATAGGGATTTGTCTCTGTGGGGAAGGGAGAATTTTGCCCTAAGGGTTGCTGTGCTCTGGGGTTGATTGTCCTAACAGAGACAGCTGCCTGTCTCTCCCATTTCCCTTCCCCAAGCTTTTTATGATACTAAGCTGCTTAGATTTTAGATTTGAAGGATACTGGACAGATGATTTCCGCCCCCCCTGCCCTGCAGAAAGGAAACATGATGTAGGGATGGAAGCTTTTGCTGCTTAGGATATTGACTCTTAGCTGAGGTAGCTTCCCTTCTGTGTTTTGAATTGTACTTCTTCAACTCCATCTGTGGCTGCCTGACAATCAGCTGATGTTGATATCCATGGAGAACAGCAGATAGTGAAATTGCTCATAAGCACCAAGAATCTCTTGAGCAAAGGTCTAGCAATTGGTTCCTTAAGTGATGGGGGCATATTTTCCTCCCAAGAGCTTGTTCGTTGGTACGGTATCTCCCCATGAGGTTTCTCTGGTCACAAGTTACGTTGGTTCTGATTTACCGTTGCACCTCCAGACCTTGTATAAGTTGATAAAAATTCAAGAAGTGAAAGTTGATTTATTTTTTCTAGATGTGGTTTTGCTGCTATAATAGGGGAAACGCTGACTTTATTCTGAGCAGCTCTACTGCAAAGGGGGGTTCTTCACAGTGCAAAATACTTACTTTGCAACCAAGCAGGAATGGCCAGATGAGTCCATCTGCCTGTCATCCAGAACAGTTCCCCGTAGTAGAAACTGATACAACCAAGTGCTCTACCACCAGTGCAGCTCTGGGAAAAGATTTCAAAACAAGTCCAAAGGAGAGTTATTTCCTTTCTTACTGAGGTATTGGTCTAATCCTGGCCTGAAACTGTGGTGTTTCTTATTCAATGTTTCTTAAATGGGTTGTTTAAGATTGGCAAAAACTGCCTGCCTGTGTTGCTTGCAGCATTTTTCTTCAAATTATCAGTTGCTTTGGCAGTTTTGTACTGTGCAGGAATTATTTTACACAAAGAAAAATTATTGTTCTGAGTTGATACTTGCACAAGGAGGTTGATCTTGTGATATTTATTCTTTTCTATTTATATCTGTGGAAGGATGATTCTTGCGTCTGTTTTTGACAATTCAGTCTGAATCATCTGGCTTTAAAATATTAGCACAATTGAGAAAGTACACTGAAAGATTTACAGTTTTAAATTACTATGTTTTAAAACCAGAAATAATGAAATCTGTGATAAGCTTATATAGGAATATTTTTCCAGTTAACTATATAAGCAATTATAGAATAATTTTTTCCAGTTTCTACTAATTTCTAAGGGGTTATCTTTGGTTATTTTTTTGTCTAGCTCAGGAAAGCGTGCGATACTCAAGCACAGAAGTTTCTGGTCTCAAAGAATCAAACCCTTGTCCCTAACACTGCAGGTCTTGTTACAGTGTGCACATTTTTTTGTCTCTTCCTGCTCCAAAATGACAGTCATGCACTGAATGACCTTGAAAAATAGCAAGTGTAAACAGAAGTCTATGCAGAAGAGCTCTGGTCTTGCATGTCTCCTCCATGTAGTAGGCAGTAACAGCTGCACAGAGGCCCACATTCAGAATTTCTGAATTTTACCCATGATGTGCAGAAAACAAATGCACTGTTAATTAATCAAATGCACATACGTGTTTTTAACCTGAGGGGGACATGCTGCTGATTACAGTTACAGTTGTTGTCACTGCTGTGAGAAATGATTTCCAAAAATATTGAGAATACAAAAGCAAAAGGCACCAAAGTGAAGTTAAGTATCTTAGTCCCCTGGTCAAGGGGCTTGCAGGTACCTTTTCAGAGCAGGTGAAATAATACTAAACAGAGCAATTACAGTTAAGCTGTACCTACAGTAATTTACTAAATATGAAACTGAAAGGGAAAGGATGTACAAACCATTTGACTTTTTGGAACTATCATAATGTGATATAATACATCCATTTTGCATTCTTTTGGGGGAAGGAAAAGGCAGGATTTAACTAGTGCATCCGGTTCAAAGGGAGGAGATATAAGCTGGTGATTGAACGTCTTCACACTCAGCCAGTGCCGCCCTGTCTTCCAACAGGAATTTTGCAGGAGAGCTGCCAAGAATACATGACTGGTCTCTGTGACCCATCACAATGCTTTTTGCATTCAGGATCATGCAGATGTTGCGTAGGTCAGTTTACAAGAAGACTGTTACACCAGCTGTGTAGTTCACCATATACTCCTCTGGCACCAATTTACAAGGAGAAGCATGTACCCAAACATCCGTCAGTAACGTCACCATAATTACCAGTTACCTGTCATCACAGGTCTTTCTGCTATTAAGACTGGCAAAGAGGAAATTGAAATCTTGTTCTTAAGTCACCTCTTTGTTTCTTTTAAACCTTGCCAAATTACTTCCAGTGTTGTCAAGTAACACTGGCGCCTGTAGCACTGGCCCATCCAGCATGAGTGCCTTTTGAAGGAAGGAAAATTCTCAAATCTTTTTGCCCAAATGGAATGTGGGTTGAAACATGCTGCACTAGCGGGGAGCTGAAACAGCTGTTTGCTGTGTGTGGGTAAAAAGAAAACACTTGAGTCTCTGGGCTTTTAATTCTAGGTCTGTTACCAGCATTACATAGGAAAAGGTAGGCTCAAAACTGAAATGTAGTAACTTAGTCATAGATCCTAATTGTGTAACATGTAACTGAGCAGGCAGGGTGCCTCACCCATGTGCAGTCCCAGGGAATTAAAAGCTCCAAAGTATTTTCTAGAAATCAGTCACTTCCTTTGGAAAAGAAAAAAAGGAGGAGGAAGAATCTCAGCACTCCATTGTATCTTGTGGATAGATGACACAGTGATATATGAGACCAGCCCTGCTTTTGCTATTATAAATTCCCAGCAGTCGCAGGCAACTGGAACGTGCTCTCCGCAGGCAGGCAGTCTGCCCACACTTGAGACCATGAAGGATTGGGCCCAGAGTGGTGTTTTTGCTACAGAGCTTCTACAGTTCTCTTTTGTCTCAAAATATTTTCTTTACACAGCAAAAAAACTTGTAAATAAAATCTGAGCTGGGCTACAGTAGAAAATGTGCCTTTAAAGATGATCTGATGACCCCCTTGTTTTAAATTTAAGAAGATGACAAGACTTTAGGTGGGAAGATTTTAATTGATGATTCAAGGTGTGTGTGAGTAGGGGTAAGTAATAAAGAACCAGAAAGGAATAAAGAAGGAAATTATGGAAAGGAAATTAAAGGTGAGATCTGGCAGATACGTTGGGAGAGATGGAAGAAACAGACCTTGGAGATGAAGAGGATGGAAGGAAAGGGAAAATGGATTGTGAAGAAAGGGGGGGAAAAAAAAAAAACCAACCCTGAAAGGTTCATAGACTTCTCTGGAACAAGTAGCTTCAATGCAAAATCGAGATCCTAACCGCATAGAAACAGTGATGATAATATATGGCGTGAGGTATGGAAATGGGATGCTGGAAGTGGAACTGGTTGTTCCGGAAGGGGAGAAGAGTGCACATGAAGTTGTGAACAGTGATGTTTGAAGTAAATCACTTCAGAAATCTTGAGTGGTTTTTTTGTGGTTTCCTTTCCTGTTCAGGGCCCTGTTTTGGGGGAAGTGGTCAAGATCTGATGCTATAGCTTTTTGTGTGTTTCCCTAAATCCATTGCAGTTTGATGTGGATGGACATAGCTATAATACAGATGAAGATGTGTACTTAATGTGCTTTCCATTCTTACCTGTGCCATGTACATGTTATCCTCCCTTTTCCTTTTCACTGTTCTTGTTAGGCATCTCATTAATTCTTTTTGGCATGTCAGTAAAGTCTTGTTGATCTACAGTTTCTAGGTGCCTTTGAGTATTGCAGCCCCTCCTGCAGGGGTAACTTGCAATCCTTGATACAGACTTGGAGCTTGGTTGTACTGAGAAGCATCCTGGGTAAATGGCTTCATCCTTACTGAGAAATTTAGGTTTTTATTGTCTATCCTATTCTCACTGTTATTTAAATTTTGTCTATCTTACATCACTCAAATGTTATTTTGCTTTATAGGTGCCTCATCAGACTTTTCCTCTGCTTATATCATTTACAGTTGTCACTGAAGATTGTTAGGTATAGTCTAGTAATGCTGGTGGAGAGCCTAGGAAAATACAACTCGACTCTAAAATATCTTTTTTTTTTCTGAAATAAAAAAGATTTAAGGAAGTGGTGAATAATGTAATAAATCATGAGCTATTAACGAGACTGTTTTACTGTCAAAATCCCCATTAGACACACATAGCACTAACAGGATTGGTAAATTAGGAACTGTGTAAACTGAGATCCTACTTTCATTCAGTGGAAAAGAAAGATACATGCTGAAGCCAGCTTGACGTTGGCAATGCATAGTGCATCGTGTAATAATTATTATACTCAAAGCTCCACTTAAAAAAAAAGAAAAAAAAAATCTAGCCTGGTTAGCCTGTTATGTGTAGTGACTGACTATACTTCAACAGCCCTTACCTTAAAAGGAAAGCATGTTGTAAGATGCTTTGCTGTTATTTCAGGCTAATATTTCAAGGAGGGATGTGAGCTGGTGCCAGACTAGATTTTGGTAAATCCTCTTTATTAAATAAAATGTGGGATAGATGTTTTATCTCCTCAGCAAGCTGTCCTTCAAGAGCTCCAGGATCTCCATGGCAGTACTCTTACGTAGAAGACTGTTTGGAGCCAAAGTGCTTGCCTGCCTCGTAGGCCTTTGGGTTTGGGAAGCCCAAACTGTTTGGTGTCAAGCCTGGGGACCGTGGATGATCCAGCAGCACCTCCTGGGGAGCAGAGTGTTGCTTCCACTGCTGTGTCTTTTCATCTTCAATAGCTCTGTTCTGTGTAAATTCCCCTCCTTCCTTCCAATGTGTGGTCTCTGAAACCTACTGTAACAAAGAAGAAAATTTGTAGATGTTGAGCAAAATGGGTTTTGGTTTGAACTTTCAGAGCTTTTGAAAGAACTTAAAATAATTTAACCTTTGTCACTTAGCTAGAGGGTGTATATCTTAGAAAATCTGCTGTGAAATTCCAGAGGGAAATGCTACAGACTTATGTCCCAGTCTTCCACTCACCACTTTGAAAATGAAATCCTACCTTTGTGATTTTGTTTTCATCACAATGTATTGGTCACATTTAGTTAGCATAAGACTAAAGTCGAAGTGAAATTTGTTATTAACGGCTATGGCCAGTGGTATGGAATTCTGTAATCGTTTTGCTATGCAGAGGGATGCATTGTTATGGTAATAGAGCTAGTCTGTGATTTAATCCAGAATTAATTAATGATGACCAATACCACAAATATGTTCTGTTTCACATACCATTGGAGTGGTGGGTGGGGTGGTCTTGGGAAGAGGCTGAGGAAGGAGGCAATCCTGCCCTTAGTTTGCAGATCTGTACTCCTGTTGTGCTGACAACTGTTTCTCATCTCCACTCCTCTAGTTTAATGGAATCGTGTTGTACAAGGGCAAATGCTTTTAATGTCGGAAATGGAGGACCATTTCCCAGGAGCAGGGCCATGACCTGTGAAGTTCTCCAGCTGATCCACTTCTTGGACTAGGTCCTTGCCCTAAGACAAGTAAGACAATGTGTTAGGAAAAAAAACCAAAAGGGTCGTTTTGATGTAAGGGATGAGATTGGACATAGCAGGTGCTTGCCATGTTGTATAGAGAATTGTTGGAAGATGCTCAGATACTTCAGTGATGGAAGGGCAAGATGCCAGATAAAGAACAGCTAGGTGATTTAAAGGCTGTTAGGGGGTGACTGGGGCCAGTGCATAATTTTTCTTTTCATGCAGTCAGTCTGCAAACAATATTTTCTTGAATATAAAAATCTTGTTAAATAAAGAAATATTTTAGTGCAATTGTGTGGGATGGGGGAGAAAAGTGAGTAGTCAGCATGTTGGCAGAAAAAATGGAAAAACTGAGCTATATGTTGATAGGAAGTACACTCAAGTGCTCAGAACTACTAATTTTTTTTTTCCTTTGATTTATTCAATTTTAAGGTGTAAATTTTAGGAACCACACTTTATCTGATGAGATTTATACATCAAATAACTTCGTTTCGAGGCCAATGCATAGCTGCATAGCAGAGGTCAGAAATCTCCCACCCAAATAACTGAGTGGTCTTTCTTACAAGCGAGATCTCCCCTCTGCTGCACATGTATGTGCTTCCCCTTTTGCATGGTGCTATTTGGCTTACTGAGTTCAAAAGGAGATCAGCAGGGAATAGTGAAGAAGCTTATGTAGTCAAAAATGATGTATTAAGATAGGGCTAAAAGAACAGAGAAACATCAAAAAGGTATGAAAGTTCTTGGAAATTTTAGGAGGCTGTTGGGAGAAGTTGAGCATCACAGTCTCTGAGGAATATAAAAGTGGGAGGAAGAGGAAGGAGCTGCGAGCCACTTCGCTTGGGACTCCTACCTACCAGAACAGCCAAGACGTCTGTACCCTGGCCTAAGGACTTGGCATTTGAGTGCCTTCCAGAAGAGCATCCTACTGAAAGAAGGATCTGGTCCCTACTGATGACTCTGTGGGAATGCCATCTTCTCCCCTGCCCTCTCTCACAGATAGAAAATACAACTGCTGTTGGAAGGATTGGGCAGGGCCCCAGGTAGAGCTGTGAACTCAGCAGTGAACAGCTATTAAGAAGGTCTCTGCCCACAGAGCTCTCCATCTGAAATGAAGGATGGGAGAGAAACAGAGAAAGGAGGTGAAATGATGTACTGCGACTTGTCCTGGATTTCTGAGAGAGAGCTGGGACCAGCTCACGTTCTTCCCTTCTGGTGGTGCCTGGGCTGCGTTGTGTCGCAGGACAGGAGACCTTCTTGCACTTGTCTGTGTGGGGTGGGATTGGAGGCAGTCAGAAACTGAAGTGACTATTTGGGGCCCCAGTCTCTGGAGTAGCATGAGGAGTATTAGGCTAAATTAGGTTATAGTGGGTGGGTGGGAGGAAGAAGAGGCTCTATGGCTTAGTGGCTGCTTGGAGGTCCCACAAGTCTCACGCGAGCTCTTGTTACGGGCTAGTAGCAGAAAATCACAGAAATATCACAGGGCCTGATGTAATGTTGCCTAAAGGATCTGTGCGAGAGTGAATGTCTCTGAAGCATAGGAGGATTTCTCTAAGGCGTGCTTGTAGATCCTGGGTAGTAGCACCTGGCAGAATGTCATCCCTATGGGTGCTGGGATAGGTTTAGGTCTTGCACCTGAAAGTGCAGTTCATGACAGGACAGCTCTGACCATAGTAAAGTGTTGGTCCCCATCCTCATGCTTTGAAAGGCATTGCTTAAATTATGGCAGCAGTTACTGGGGGCTGCCATGTGAGCTCAGTATGGCAACTCCTCAAACCTCCTGTAGGAAATTGGAAGGGCAGCTCATTCCAAGGGACTGTAATCCCTATTCAGGCACTGGGAAATGGTATCTTCTTTAAAAGGTTTTAGTCCAGAAAGTTATTGCATGTATACTATACTGGGTAGGTTTGTTGTTATTCTCCACCCTGGAAGGACTCTGACTCAGAGCTGACCGAAGGTGGGATGATGACTGGGAATGCGGGGGGAGAGGAGAGGATTTAAGGTCTGACTGTAACTCTCCTTCATCCATACTTTCACTGTTCAACACAGTATGAAATCCTAATGCTGATCTGCTCTGTTGATGCTTTGATTCGAACGGCAGTGCATAGTGTAAAATAGGCAGGCCAAGAACTTTGAACAAATAAAATAACCTGGCTTGTTGTGTTGCATATGGGATGCCTGTTTTCTCATGGTTTGTTTTGTTTCTTGATCTCACTGAATGAAGCTAAAAGATAATATGCAGAGGGATAAATGAAATAAGAACACTGGGAAACTGAGCAGAATAGGACAATTTTATATGCCTTGCACGTGGTACTCCTGTTATTAAATTCTGATACAGCAGGAGGGTTTTGGTCTTTTTTTGCCTCTCAGGAGGTTGAGATTACTGATTGTTTGATCTCATGGGTCTTAATCCCATTGCCCAATGTCTGCAGTTTGGATCATGTGTTACCGTGAACTGCTGGTTACTGCACCCAAGGCAGTGCCTGCAGAGCTCCTACCAGGTGTAGTCTGCACCTCTTTGGAGTGAGCTCTCTGCAATTGCTCTGTTGCAAGTTGGATTTTATACCTCACAAAATGTAAGCCCAGTTTGAGGTTACAGTGAGCAATAGTTTCAGACTTTCTATTGTAGTTATTCTGTTCAAGCATTTTTTTCCCTTCAAGGAGATAGAGTCTGAAGAGTTTTCTGTTCATTAAAATGAAATGAATGACTTGCTCCTGCTTCCCCTAAGCCAAGTAATATCTCCACTGGAGTTAATAAGAGGTTTTTCTGAGTAGCGTGTGAGGATGAAGCTCTCTGTTTGCAAAAGCATCATTCATCACTTACTGCAATCTGAGGATCAGAGACCGCTGCTATGTACCGGAGTGAAAGTAAATGGATTAACACTTACTGAGCTTAAAGTCTTGACCCTAAATCCTTTAACCTTATTATGCTAAAACACATGCAGTTCTCCTTCCTAATAAATTCAGTAATCCTTGTTTTGGTTTTCTGTGTGCTCATTGCATGGATACATCATCATGGTAACCATGTTATAATAATAATTCAAATGACAGTGCTTCTTCTGCTTCATTTAGGTAACAAACATCCCTGTAGAAGAAAGATGCAGGCTTTTATGATTGTGATACAGAAGAGTGCTTTCTGAAGTCATCAGGGTGAGTTGTAATTAACCAACCATCAAGGTTAACTTCTCTTGGCAAAACTCTGTGGAAAAGCAATCCGAGGAATATACAGGGAATTACTGACTTCAGAGATTTGTGCCCCAGGGATAAAAATTCTGTCATCAGGTGAATGTCTGTGTGCTCCCCTTCAGCATCCCTATGGGAAAAATATATCCGCATGCTTTAAACTATTAACCTCTCCTCTATTTGTAAAGACCTTGGGTGGCTGAGTTTATAAGAGAAGAGGGAACAGTTAGGAAAACAAGCTAAGCTTATTTTTCCAATGTAACAAAAAATTAGAACTGTTGTCTGCAGTTTTACCAAAGGCTCTCATGTGTCTGTTTATGTGAGATTCTCCAAACTTGTGTGGTTTCAGTTGAACAAAAAAGGACCCGAGATTTTTAGATTTCTTTCAGCCAAAGAATACGTTAGACATCCACAGGGGCAGGGGAGCAAGCCATGAAAAATAAGCTTCTGTGAGGCTTGGAAGCCTAACATAATTTTTCCCTGTCAGAACCTTTGGGCTGAATTCTGCTTTGACTTGCACCCAGTAGAATCCCATTGATTTTAGTTAAGATGCTTCCAGTGTAAGCCACATCAGAGTGTGGCCGTTTGCTTTCAAGCTGGCAATAGGTTTGAAAGTACTCAATACTGAAGAAACCGGAGATGCTATGATTTTGAATGTGTGTGTTACTGATACTCCAGGAACTGCTACATTTCATCAAGTCTGCTTAGGGGATAAGAAAATGAACTCCATTATTTTTAGGAAAATGCCAGATGTTGTCATAATATGTCACACACTTCTGTCAGTGAAATGTTTTTTAACAACAGTACTAATGTGTGGTATTATGCTGATGTTGTACAAATAGCTAGATGTCAACCTCCATATCCTCAGCGAACTTCTTTTATATCTGTGTGTCTGCTTAGATATTAAAGTTACTAAAAAAAAATTCTTTTAAAAAGGAAGTGGAAATAGGGACTTGCCGAGGAAGCACAGGTTGCAATGTTCTCTTGGTTTGAATTAGCAGGGTGAAATACAGGAAAGCAGAACAAGGAAGGAAATCCTTTTTATGAGGAAGAAAAGAACATAAGCATGCCTGTTCAAAAGTTACTGCTCTGTGTGTGTACATATGCATACACACATAGATCCAGATGATTACCAATATTTGGTATGTGAACACTTTTTCCTTACTCTCATGGTGAGAGAAAACCGCCATCATTGCGATTTCAAATTTATATAAAAATTTAATCTGATCATTTGGAAGTTTGTAAAATGGGCATGTAAGATGCATTAATTTTTCTTTCAGGAGCAAAGTGACCATAACCTCATAAGTGGAACATATGACATTTAGAGCTGTACATAATGTAATATTGTCACATAGAATATATTTAAATACTCTCAGACACAGAATTATTGTATGATTCATCTTTGCAAAAGAGATTTCACCCTGCCTTTTACCATTACTGCTACAACCATTGTGCTGAGGGTTGCTCTTACACAACTAACTTTTCTTCTCTTGAGGATTGAGTACTTGCACAGAAAAGTAGTGCTGTTTATTCATCTAGTCTGGGTGAAAGCCTTCATTTGGAATGACTTTTTTGGAAGGTGGTAGTTTGCCATACTGAGAACTTTTGTTGGGGAACTAGGCCTAACCATTACAAATGGCAACGGACTGTTATTACTATGGAATCGCCCAAACAGAAGACTTAGTTTTGATCTGGAGAGCTAGATCATGTACTCTGCTATGTGTTGGATACCTTATGTATCATCTTCTTACTTTTGTCAGATACATTGACTGTGCCAATCTTATTCTTTTGCAGTACTTCATGCATATTCCTGCATGAAAGGTCTTAAACCTTTTCTGTAAGATCCTCAGAGCAATGATCAGTCTTTTCTATTTTTTAGCTTCTTGCACAGAACCTGAAGCAATGGAGCCTCACTCTGTTAATAGGTCTTCATTGCACCACAGGGACAACTCCTCCTTTTCCTATTTCTGCCCAAACTTCTGAACATCATGTCCTAGACAATCAATGAATTAAAAAGAATTGAGCATTTTGTCCAGCACTAGCACTAGAGATATAATCTAAGTTAGCTTTTAGTACAAATTCTAAGATTTGTGGTCTATAGCTGAATAGCCAAACCCCATTTTAAGGCCTAATTGTCGTTTATATAGTCCAGTCCTGATGACATACTTTTGTGGATAGCAGTTATGTTAATGGTTGCTTTCGTGACATATTTGCATCAAGGAAAACTCTTCATGTGGGAATTTTGTTTTTTAGAGGCTGTATTGTAAATAAATTATATAGTATTTTCCAAAATAACTTGGTTAATCATATCTTAGCTAGGTTATAGGAGAAATACTAGTCACTTGGGGGAAAACAAAAAGAATCTCAGAAGTGGAAATCAAGGTAAACTGAAACCAAGATCACATTACTAGTTGTTTTTGGCTTGAAAGTTGTAATTTAAGAAAAACAAAGGAGAGACAGCCTTGGAGCTTGCCTAGATAACTGACAAATCTCAGCAAGTGACATTTTGACTTAATTGAATCCATATCATTTGAGAAACTCTTGCTCTGCACTTATCTCCCTGGAGATGATCTCTTTACTCTGGATTCCCCTTTGAATTTAATGTAAAAAAACGCCACAGATTCAAGCTAAACAGATGCACTCAGGCTAGGTGGGCTACTTGCGTGTTTTAGGTATTTACAGTGAGGCGCAACTTAGGTGCTCAGGTAGTGTTTTACTTGTGATGAAGCCAAGCTTCCTGAATAATGCCAAGAAAGAATTGCAGTTTCGTATTTGTTTTCTTTGTTCATTTTTTAGCTCTCCAGAATGCATGTTTTAATCCCTTCAGTATACTTTCAGAGAGCTGCTAAAGCATTTGAACTTCAGCTTTTCTTGATTTGCCAGGCTTCACTTAAAAAATAATGTGGTGAGCTCATTGGCATTGCTGATTTCTCGTCAGCCCATTCTGTTTCTTCCTGACTAAACTCTGACTGTTCTCTTGCCTTTTTTTTTTTTTTTTTTAGGGAGAGATTGTTTTTGTATCTATGGTGGTTTGGTGGTGTTGTTTTTTTTTTTTTTACTCTTGTGTTATTCTAGGCTGGTTAGTTTTTAATTGTGGTTTCCTTGTTTCTGCTGCGAAGTTTGTTAGCAGTGTTTCATGAAAAACAGTATTCTGATTGAGACTCTTCATGGAGGACTTATGCATTGCTCCTCTGGCAGCTTCTCTGCATCCATATTTGTGCTGCAGGTGTGAATGTGTCTGAGCACTAAAGACACTTGTACCTTAGTAATGCCTGCTGGAACTTGTCCTTACCTGTTCTCACTTCTGTCATCTCTTATTACTTTGGGCGGGAAGGGAGTAGCAAGGGGACTGTTCACTCAAGAGAGGATTCCTGAGGAGTCCTGGCTTGAGAACAGTTTTGCGGATTCTGCCTTGCTCAGGGTGACCACTAGCACATCAGAGCAGGAAAAATCCAGCTTTCAGACTTGTTTCTCATGGCTGCTCCTTGGCCAGAGCCCTCGATCCCTGTGCAGATGTCTGCCATGCTATGTCTCCACACCTAATGCATAGCAGAAGATCCCACAATTTAAATGTTATTTAGATCTGGGTACGTTCAGTACACTTACAGGTCCTGCTGCATTTCTTCTGGCTCTTCCTTGAATCTGGCCACCAACATTTTTTTAGACCTCTGACAGACTGGAAGATGCTGAGGAAAAGTATGTAGGGAGTATGATCCTGCCCCTCAAAACAGAGTTGTCTGACAGTTTCATCACTGGGAGTTCTAGTGGACATTGACTCAAATGAGACAGCTCATTTTCTCTTGGGAAAATTGTCATGTTTCTGTATGGTGTTGGCAGGGTCTTCAGCTGGGTGTGGGTATCCAGGCCTGTACAAAGGAGAGAAGTACTGTTGGGTGAAATGAAAAAAAAACCCAAAGAAAACAAACAAACCCCCCAAAACCCCCCAACCCCCCCAAAAACCTCCCAAAAACCCAACCCACCAAAACCCTCCACATTTTGGGAGACTGGAGAAATACTGTCACATCAGATTTTGTTAGAAGTATTACTTCTGCCACTGGAAACCGAACGTTTCCATTATGAAAAGATGTTTTCTCTAGTGAAGATGACAACAACAATAGTTCAAATTGAACTTCAGAAACTTTGCTAGCTTGGCACAGTTCCACTCTTGGACTGCCTTTCATTTTATGATTTGCTTGTAGCTCAGCATGAACTCCTCTCGGAGACAACAGGCATTTGGAAAATGTGCTGTTACCATCACAATTGGTTTATATAATTTCTCATATTATTGAGATGATGTTGCACTTAGGTCTGGACAGCCTTCACAACCAAGAATAGTAAAGTTGCGCTGACTGTGTAATAATGGAAGGCAGTGGTGTGAAGTCACTTATAATAGCTACAGTAGGACTGTACTTGGAAAGAAATACCTTCTTCTCCCTCTCCCAATCAAACCCATTCCCTCTGGAAAGAAGACACATAGTCACATAACATTAACGTCTATTATAGTGTCTTTGTTCCAGTCTTGTACCACCTCTGTGCTGCTGTATTACCACCTGATTTCACACACAGGCTAAAATGAATCATCTAGTGATTTTTTTTTTTTCTATAGCAGTTCTGCTAACACTGTAATGTTAGCAATGACCCTGGAGTGTCTTGATCTCCTGTGTGTTTCTGAGCCCACTCTGACGGTCGGGCAATTTGAAGCAATAATATTTGCTAGGCATTGGCACGCTCACCTTCGAGCATAGGTAATCTTGATGTTCCGTGCCTCCTTTGTTACTTCTTTTACAAATACTCTGTTCTTCTCATGTGTTGCTCTGTACACGAGGAATATTTCTCTGATCCTGTATGCCATCTTATTTTCCTGATTTATCTTTCGTAGGTGTCCTTGAAACTTTTCAAATTGTATGTTCTTTTGTGCATATATGAAATTATGGGGATTAAACAGGCTTACTTTGTTTAAAAAAAAAAAAATTTCCCGAAAGCTAAAAAATTTTCCATTTAAAAAGTTGTTTTTTTTCCCTGAACTTTTAGTTGGAAGACAAATGTTTTGTCTTAGACTAAGATTTGAATCGGAATGAAATGTTTAGTTTGAACCAATAAAAATGTGTTGGTTTGGCTTGATTTGATATAAATTCAGTGCCTTGAGGGACTGTAGTTGGGAACTTACCCCAACATCTTTCTCCTCAGAGTTTAGGGACCACAGAGAAGAATACAGACATGGGGTCCTTCAATTGCAATTTGCCCAGCCAGGGCAACACAGAGTTTCCCTGAAGTGAGAACTCAAACTGTTGCTGTGCTCCTTTCACAGGGACACAGTGAGGATTTGGCAGCATGTTATCTGTGTTTCTGTTCCCAACTGGTGAATTCTTTTTCACTTCCAGAATTCACTGATAGCTTGTGAACATTAAAAGGTTTCTGCGTTTTAGTCAAGACGCAGTTAACTTACCAAGTATTTCCTCCACACTTTTATAGTTTTTGAAAGACCTTCTACTCCTCTGTCATCACTGTGAAGACAAACGGTTTTGTGGCATACTTGAACAATACTGGACCTTCCAGAAAGAGTAGCTGTATTTGCCAGGAAGTCTAGCATGTAGGACACAGCTGTAGGTCCATTTTTCGGGGTCAGCACTTTCAACCACAAAATCAGCAGTTGGTTTCTGCAGTATGAAGCCTTAAGCAACTTTTAACTTGATGGAAGGGAGTGTTATCTAGCTATATACTGTAGAGATGGTGCATGCTTTCAGCTCAACAAATGAGAAGTAGAGGCCACAGCAGGCCAAAGGTTTAAGCTGGGGGAAAAAAGTGTGTAGTAGCTGTTGCAACCCCTGCTATTAGTGGCTCTTCTGACAAGATACCATGCAGGGGCCAAACCACAAAGTGGGCAGAAATTAAGAACTATGTATGAAAAGATTACTCTCTTTGACTCCCTCTGTGTCTTTTTCGCTACCCAGATGCTTTGACAGGAATTTGTGTGCTACTTGCATTACAATTGTGCATGACTACTAGGAAACAGTGTTGGTTTTTTTAATGTGGTGTTTCCACAAGCATGTGTTACATTCCCACACTGGGGTGTAAAACTCTTCTTTTTTTTACATATTTATGTGTATATTTTTGTTCGGTTTTAGTCCTTACCTCACTGAAGTTCGAATTTGAAAGCTTATCTTTTCTTGTCCAGCTTTACATGGGCAGGGAAACAAACAATGGTCAGCAGAATCTTGAACCAAGTGTTACAGTGTCAGTAACAACTTGTAAGCAGTAGATGGCACAGCAGAGGTAAGAATGAACTGACAACAGCCACTTCGTACAAGTTTCTGCCTGTATCTTTAAGCAGTTTAAGAATACAAATAACCAAATTAGGAAGGTTTGTATCTAGCCTGTAGAATGGCTATTCTGCTTGTTAACTTGATCTTTTATCCTAGATTAACTGAAGTCTTTGAATTGTAAGTATAATACCTTTTCACGGTGGAACACTTAGAAAATTAGTTTTCTCTTCATGTTCTACCCTCTGGTAAATGAAAAATAGACACTGTATATGCATGTAATAAAAGTTATAAGAATCATATGCTTATGCACTTTCTACCTTTCGTGATTTTCCCAGTGAATAGATGCTGTTGTGTCAGGAAACACATCTCGTGAGCATAAACTTTACACTACTTTGTGCTTTGTAGCTCCCAAGATAATGATCAAAAGCTTTTCTCAGTTCATGTGCTGTATAATGTATGTCCCAGGAAGTTATTAGGTATTTGCTAAAGACAAAAATACTGGTTTTATTTCCTTTGATTGAAGAGTGAAAAGTTACAGTGTAAACAGGGCTGCAGGTACTGGGCTAATGATCACAAAAATACCTCCATCTGTTTCTTACAGCAAACTGCTTTATTTTTTTGCCTTTGCATTTGTGCAGGGAAAAAGCTTCTGATGGAAGGTCCTGGAAGGGAGAGGCCACAGGGGAGCATGGTCTGTCAGTTTGTGAAGGGTCAGGAGCAGGGAACTCATCTCACTTCTGCTGTTGACTTGATGTGTGACCTTGGGCAAACCACGTTTTCTCTGTGGGCCTCACTCCCCCGTGCCTTTCGCTGTGTGTCATTCAAAATAGTGTAAAATGCTGCTGTTCTGATTTAATACCCTTTTCTATTCATTCACTGTGTTGCACAGGTGTAGAGAAGAGTCAGATCCTATTTGCTTTCTTTCATTTGTATCTTGTGGGGATCATTTCTTGCTACTGTTGGTAAACCTCTAGCAGATTAAAAAAAATGTTGACTTTTTGTCTCATTTTCCTGTTTACGCTATCTTCAGATAAGTTATCCCATGACAAATGAGGAACAGATTAGACTTGCATTATTACCTGTTTCCATGGGCACAATATACACCTTCATATCAGTGTATTTCTTTGGCTGATGTAACTACAAAAAGCAACATGCTAACTAGTATGAGAAGATGAGGGACTTTTTCATCCCAAAGCACAAAGACGCATATTCACCTTGGTTCTGCAATGGGAATTGTACCAGACAGTGAATTAACCAGGGAGCTTTAGCAGTATGGTATGAGTTAGAGTGGAAAAAAAAACCAGTTTCAAAATGAAACTTTGCATTGAATCACCTTGTATAAATGATACTGCCATTGCTTATTGCAGAGATTACTTACCACAGGCGGCTGGGTGACAGTGAGCCTGTCCTAAGCCCAGGGAAGTCACTGGGGTATACTCTGTGACAATACCTATAGATCATGTCCTTTGCCCACTGCTGCCAAAACAGATGCTCAAAGCTATTGCCAATACATTGTAATTTAGTGCTTTCCAAAACAACATGTGTTCTAGCTCTCTGATGTAGAGTGGGAGAGGGTATCGAATGAAAACCTTTGCATCCCTGCAAACAAGCAGCCAGAGCGGTGGGGTTGGCTACTCTGAGCTTCTGAGGAGGTGACTGAGTGACCTAAGAAAGTAATAATCTTATATTTTACATTTCTGAAATGTTTTTTTTATTGGGGTCTGGATTTCACTGTAGGCTGTGAGCATCTCTGAGTTCCCACGGAATCTCTCTGATTTAGGGACTAGGTAAAAAGTCAGTAGGTGGTTTGTTGTTTCTGCTTTGTTTCAATTGTGTCTCAGGAAAACCCTCTAGCATCACCTCCATGTTACTTGAATGATCTGCACGTGTCGTGATTTGACCACGTTTACGCTCTTCTCTGCCTTTTATGTTTTGCCTTTACTGAGGCGCAGTTCACTCGCCTAGATTTTTTTTTCTTGACTTCGTTAGTGTTCACACTAGTAACAAAATCCTGAACATATACATCATCCTGCAATATCCTTTTCCTTAATTAAAGGTTGGAGCTTAATTATACGCTAAATACCATTTTATTTTTTAATTTTACCTGCTCTTAATTTTAAGTAGTGATGGCATTTCTGAAGGTTTGTTTCATCTAACATAGGCAGCAGGTTAAAGATTCTCCCAGTGCACAAATTAATTTAAAAAAAAAAAAAAAAGAGAAGGCAGGAGGTTTTCTCGCCTCCCCTGTGCTTTTAAAGTTAAACAGGTATCAGTTCTTTTATGCCATAAGAGGAACAGAGGGCCTTAACTTAAATTCCTCTGATGTTTACATCAAAAAGAGTGTTTTGTGAGTGTGGGGGAATACAGAAACAAGGCACAGCATTTCAAATTTCTTGTGTACCAAAAAAACCCTTAAAAAAACCCAAAACAACCCCAAACCAAACTAACCAAAACAACTCCCCCCAATGTTAGCAGAGGGAATGTGGAGGAGATGGAAAGATATTTCCAGATTTTACAAAGGTTTAAAATGGACTCTGTTTTCTTCTGTTAGTGGGATACTCAGACTAATCTGTAAATAGCGTCTGTTTATCATTAATTGCTGTGGCTCTGCGATTCCTACCTCCCACTAGGACTTCCATGAAAAATAAGATGCTCTTGGCCAAACAAAATTCCATGGGGGAGGAGGGGGAAAGTAAACAATTAGCAACGGGGTAGGGCACCAGTATTAAAAAAAATTTAAACAGTAATGGAAAAGAATGTCCTGAAATACTGTATAAGAGCAAATCATTTGTTGCAGCAGAAACTAAAGGCTACACAGTAATTCCAGTATTGTAGCTAGTTTTCAGAACACCATTTTAAATGGCAATATTGGTGAAATTAGGGGAAATTCCTCTTAGTGGCAGATGGAGAGAGCTGTCCTGTCTGAGAGAGCCTGTCTGTCTTGTAGTAGAAGTAATCACCTGCCCTGTGCTTGCTGAGACAGGTCTGGTTTCCTTGCTTCCTTATATGTTGTCTTGCTTCTTTATGGCTCGTGCTTTTGAACTGTGAGCTTTAGCCATATTGCCGTATTTGGTTGAAAAACAGTTGAGCTCAAACATGGTAGGTGTTTTGATTATGTCAAAATAGTAATAACAGTCGATATGCTGTGACACTGGTTTCTATACAATTGCATTTGTAGCATCAAGTGATCAAGCATATTATGATAAAAAGCCTTTCAGAATGAGCTTTGTACAGTTGGCTGACTTTTTTCCATGTCTTTTCCTGATTCTTTTAACACTGGGCAAAAAAAAAAGAAGCTGGGTGAGAATAACCCTCAGACTTTTATTTTAGTCATGTTTGAGTGTTAGGAAAAATACAGGGAATCAAATTCCTGAAAGAGATTGACTGATACATGTTTTTTGGTTTTCCTTGTATGTTATTTCACCAAGGCTAAGGGGAGATACTTGGCCAAGTTCAATCGTTTAAAACAGTCCCACAGAAGTGTAGCAGAGTTAAAGACACAGCGTATTTTTAAACATTTCCAGTCAAAGTGCTGTGACTGTAGCCTCTTCTCAGATGTCTATAGTCTATTACAAATTGATTTTTCTCTTGTGCCTAGTAGCTGTAATGCTGAGCTAGTAGTGTTGTCCTGAACTAAATCTAGTAAGAGAGAGTCCTGAGAGCCAGTCCTGCTTTCATACGCCTAGCAATTGTTCCTCTGCTTCCCTGCATGTTCCATCTATTCCCATTTACTGTAATGCCCCCATGTAACCATTAATAGCCTAGGGTCACGATCTGGATTCTCGAAAATTCAGATTGACTCAAGCTGTCAGCTATAAAGGGAAACAGTGTGCAAATGAAGGCTGTGTTTCTACGCTGTTCTATTTTGTCCCTATAAGTTTCATAAGCAAACTTCAAAGCAAGTGGCAAATTTCTAGAGAACTTCAGCTGATGTGTACATAGTGACACAAAGTAATACGGCCATGATGGTGCCCATTAGATATGACAGTGGTGGAACCAGACCACAGTTCTCCTGCTTGGCTGTCTAATTCAATGATGGTGGTTCTCCGCACGGGAGTGGCGATGCTGGCTGAGACCAAGAGTTCACCCATCTACTGTGCTGTCCTTGACTAACATTTCTGTGCACTTAAGGAAAGAAAAAATAAATTCTGTCACCACCCGCCCAGCTTCCAACCATTTTCTGTTGAAAGACTGAGTTAGACATCCCATCTGGTTCTTTGTATTTCATAACTACCAACAGACCAATTCTCTGTGAATTTCTTGTCTTCCTTTTGAATCTATTTATGTATTTGGCTTTTCCACCATCCTGTGGCAGTGAGTTCCACAGTTTGTGCTGTCTGAGAAGTGCTTTCTTTTGTTTGTTTTAAACCAGGCATGTGATAATTGCATGAAGTGCCCCCTAGTCCTTATTTTATGAGGAGAAACTGAATAATTGCACCCTATGACTTTCTCTACACCGGTTTTACAGACTTGTGTCATGATGCAGCAAAGAGCTGTCTGTATTCCATACTGATGAGTCCTTATCTTTTATAGCCTCCCTTCTGATGAGGAAGCAGTTTCCTACCTCTGATTCACAAGGCCACAGTTTTCTATGCTTTTTGTACTAGATGAAGTAACCAAAGTGACTCCAAGTCCTACTTCTTGATTAGGAATGGCTAATTTAGAGCCCATTATTAAAGGCATACAGTTTATGTTATTTTTTTCCTCATGTGCGTTAATTTGCACTTCTCTGCAATGTAACTCAGGATTGTGAGCTTTTTCCTGTCACTATTGTCAGTTAGCTTTAGTTCGGGAAAATATTTATTTTGTAAATATGCTTATCTGTAATGTGCAAACCTCACTGTTTTTCCCCTCATTGATACTATATCGAGCAGTGAAAGCCCCAACTGCGATCACAAGGAAGTCCTACAGTTTACCTCTACTTGTTACGAAATCTGAGCATTTATACCTGTTGTTTATCCTTAATGTTTTATCAGGAATCGGTCTGGGAGAGTGCATTCTCTCTTATTCCAGTGTCTTTGGTGTAAGGTTTGTAAAAAAAAAAAAAAAAAACAAAAAACAAAAAACAAAAAAAAACCAAAAAAAAACCAAACAAAAAAACCAACAACCACAAAAACAAAACAAAAAACCAAAACCCCACCAAAAAAACCCACCCCAAAAAACACCCAAACAAAAAATAACAAAAAAAACCCCAAACCCCAAAGCAAAAAAGAAAAAAAACCAACCCCAAAGCCCCCAAAACAAACAAAAAAAACCCCAACCAAAACCCCCAGAGTTACTGGAAGCTAAAAATTGTATCTGCTATATGACCCTTGCACGCATACTCAGGTATCCTTGAAAAACCTCTAGATTTAATCTTACATACTCCACAATATATCACATTTATTCATTATTTTTTATTCTTTATTACAGTTTCCATAAATATAGTGTGGAAGTCAGACTTACTAGCCTGTAAGTCATAATTTCTCTGATACTGAAGCCGATGGCCTGTTACTGAAGATCAATGTCCTTTGCTTCTTGACTGAGCTTGTACGGCACAGGCCTTGAAAAAGCAAACTCCCACTCCACCTGGTCAATACACTTCAGCTTTGAAGTGGTGGAAAAGTGGGTATTGTCTCAAAGGTCTGTCTTGTTTTCTCAATCTTCCTGTCTTGTGTTCAGTACCAAACTTCATGTCGACTTTCATCAAAAGCAGCAGTATTAGAACTGTCAAGCTATTTCACCAAAGCCATTGATGTTATTACTTGAAAACTGTAGTGGTACAGAGGGACTGATGTGTTCTTTTGTCAGGGAGACCAAAAATGAAGGTGGTTCTTAAAATAATTTTAAATGAAAGTAATACTTTTTTGCTGGAATGATTTTTGAATAAGGGCAGGGAAGCTAGAAAGTTACAATATTGTATCTGCTCACATAATCATGAGAATGAAAAATACCAGGAATGATAATAGAAGTGGAACACATGAAAATAAATGATTTTTTTTTTTTTAACTGAAGAAGCAATTTGCTTTTGCTTGTCCTCCATTTGGCTGTAGATGAGAGGCATTGCTGAAAATGCTTCATTATCTGTTAGCTAGTAAAGCTTTTCTTTCATCAAATAACACTCACTTGATGGCGGAAAAAATATTTCCCTACTTTGAAGAAGACAGCAACATACTGTCATATGGCTTCAGAAAGTGACAGTGCTGACATAATGGTTTTTTTCTTTGTGTAACTTACTTTCTCTAGCATGTAGCAGCATTTGAAACAAATAGTTCTGGTTTTGTATATATAGACAAATTAAGTTCTTATTTGGATGCCAAATCAGAGGCAAAAATTAGGGGTATTATCCAGAGGTGTTACGAATATTCAGAGTACATTGGTTTGGAGTCTTTTTGGAGGCTAGAGGAGTAAAATGATTCTGGCAAGGGTGAGCGCAGGCATGGGGGAACAAGAAGTTCTGCAATGTGTAACTTGCAGTACGGCTGTTTATTACACTGGCTATAGCCAAGACACTTGCTTAAATCAGATGCTAGTCAACCCTTTTTCTTGGCCATCCTCACTCTTTCTCTTTGTCCTTGTATTCACATATAATCAGAAAGTTTTATTCCAGCTTTGTAATGAGTTCATTAAGTTCCTGTTTTGGAACCTTATCCCTGTCAGCACATAACAGAAGTTGCACAATTAAAAATATTTACTAGTGGGTGTGCAAGTGTAGAAGGATATAAGCATACCACGCTTGACTTTGAAGAGCTGACTGTCTAAGAAAGAGGAAAGAACTATTTCTTTATTTAAAAAAAACCCCAAACAATCAACCAACCAAAAAAATCACTTGAGCTGTTACTATGATGACAAAAGCGCTTTTGGCGTTTGCTCAATAAGCGGTACAAAAGATTGATACTCACTTCATGTTCCACTCATGTTTTCTACCTGAAAACGTAGAGACGTTAGAGATACGCAAGACAGCCCTGAACCATCTAACATATTATGGAATGCATCTTTTTGGGATCACCAGATTGTTAAAGAAAAACCAAACTGTTATGATAACTGAATATCTCAGAAGAAAACTTCTGAGGTTTTTGTTTCTTGTTTTTTTCAATGCTGGAGTGTCTTAATTTGGTGACTTCTGCTAAATAGCTGTGTATACTTGGAATCTGTCATGTCCAAACTTATTTTCAAGGTCAGATACAGAGTACCGTGACATCTGTACTATGATGATTTTGTTTGTTCACATGAACAGAACACATTTTGTTCTGTTCACATGAAATTATGTAGAAATGGAAGAATTGTACTCATTTGTCTGCTGTTGTTGCTATTTAAGAAAACTACTGATTTTTCTATCCCTTGTAGGTCTAAGTAGGTCTGTGGTTCCACCTGGGTATTGAAGGTAGTAATATTTTTCAGAGGCCACACTTTGTAATGTCTGTGGCCATACTGCAGGAGGGATAGAAATTCTAAAATCCATCTGCAGCCAAGTCTTGATTTTCCAGATTGGGCAAACAAAGATTTATCGTCATGGGGCTGGGGGGTGTGTGTGTGTGTGTCGTTTGAATAAACAGAAGGAAAACAAAGCAGTCCAATTAGAACAAAAAATATCACTAACCTTTGAATAAGCAGGTCCCATTATTGTGTACGCCTAAAGGAACTGCGTTCCTGAGGCGTCCTGCCCTGCTTCCCTTGTTAGTCTAGCCAGCTTCCTACGGAGGAACAACCTTCTCTCCTTCCTCTTGGCTGGATCCCTGTTGAAGGCTTTCAGCTGGAAATCCTGGGGTGGCTGAAATTAATATACTCAACATGGCTAGTCATAGTACCTAATGACTTTCTGCCTAAAACCAGCATGGCCTTAGTTTTGGATCTCATCTGTTTAGGCAGGAGAGCACTGCTCAGATCTCTGGAGGGGGCTTGCCTAGCCAAGATGAACACTTTTGCAGATGACTGGAAAGATAAGCACACGTGTACGTCAGAACGTGTGTATGTACATATGGACGTGATATGTATGTTAGCTGCCAGTGCAGAAAGTGAGATGTAGAGAGCAGTGTTCTTAGTTGTAGTCTTTCATGGAACAGATTTTCAGGGGGAAAATGTATAAAATAACTCAATTTTCAAAAACTAGTTTGATGAGTTAGCAGCAGTGGATTTGCTTAATTATTGTCAGTTTGGAGGCATCCCTATCCTGTGTTTTTGAGTGTAAAAAAAATTCTGAATTCTGTCATGAAGTTCTGATTATATTAAAATTTCAGCTTTTAATTTAAAAACAAGGGGGCGTTATGGCTTGCTGTTGTTTGTTTGTATATAGTAATAATCTTTGACCTTGTCATCTAGGTTATATTTGTTTTCACTGCTAGCTGAAAGGAGATTGTTTTAACAATTGTGTTAAAAGTGGCTGTATAAAAATTGCAGGAAAAATAATTCATGCCTAGAGGGTTTATGCCAATGTTAAGTGACAATTCCATCAGTTTTCATTTTGTTTGTTGAGGTGGGTGAGCTGGTTGTGTAAACTTTAAATCTCGCGTTGTTGAGTCTTTTTTCCCGTCAGGCTTGAGCTCAAAGGAAGGAGAACTGCATGAACTACGTGCAGATTCTCCACTCCCTGTTAAGAGTGGATATAAGCTTTTTTTGCTCCCTTCTCTTGAAGAATCAGTGCTTCTCTACTCCTCCTTTCTTTTTGTTTGTGATGGTAGAGTCTTTCCTCCTGCATTTAATTTAGCTAATGGCAGAATGTGTCCTGATAAGTGGTGAAGACTGCTATTGACTGTTGGTTTTGATTCATTTCCTGAGAGGATGAGCCTACATCTTAGGTACTCGGTTTTTTTAAAACCAGCCAATTAACATGGAAGCTGTGTGGGAACTGGAACATCCATACTGTGGAAATTTTCATGTTTCCAACTAATTTTTCTTTGCAAATCTGAGCTCAGGATGCCTGCCAAGGGGACTGCCCCCTCGGGAGCTTGTCTGTGGGTGGGCTGGCTAGTCTTCTATATCTGGTTTTCATTGAAAGATTTTTGACAGTGTCAGTTCCTGTAGAAATTTGTTTCTACAAATCAGCATTTTTCCATTGGAAAAAAAAAGTTTCTTTCTAAAATTTCTGACCATCTTTAATGAAAAACAAACACAGAAGGGAAACCGAGGAATTTTATGACCTCACCTGGCAATGTCATCTAAATGTACGGTAGGAGAATAGCCTGTACCTGAATGGTCCAACTGGCAGGCTGTAAGCCTAGCGCTGCCTGCAAGCTGATTTCTTTTGACCTGCCAAAGTAGATGACTAGAGAAAGTGCCTTCCTAGCCTTGCTTCAGGGTAGTAGAATATGTTGCAGTAGGGAAAAAAATAAGAGAAGCAGTGGGAAGAGGTGATTGAGTTCCCCTTTGCTCACACAGATCACCAGCTGCTGCATAAAGTGCATAAAACATAGGTCTTGGTAAGGTTCTTCACGTGAAGTGGGGAAATAGTAGTCCCGGCTGTCTTTTTTTTTTTTTCTTTTTTTTTTTTTCCTACCATCCTGTGGCATGTATGCAAAAAGTCAGTGCTGCTGGGGAGGGATTAGCTCTGTCTTTAGCAGAAGGTATCTGGCTTCAGAGTAGAGGTGTATTGAGTGTCCAGTTAGGCAGTTTAAAAATGGTGGAAGTTGGCAGTTCGGTCCTGCCTCGTCCTGACCACTCCTGTGTGATGGGGCTCTGAAATTGTTCATTTCTGCCATCATCCTATGGAGATGCCTTGGAATTGGCATTTGGCTCCACCACCAAAAAGACTGGGCCATTCCGTAGTTTCCCACTCCTAGTAGGAGTGCTGCAGGTCACTTTTGCTCTCTTGCTGGAAGAGAAAAGCTAATAAGACAGCAAAGAGCTTTTATTTGTAAGGTTAAAAGATATGAAGGTGGGAAGAAGCTACAATTTTTAAAACCAGTAGGTTAAAAGAAACTTTTGGTCCATCATGGATAGCAGTACAAAGTAAAGTAATAGAAATAGTTTGATTACCATCAAATTTGTCACAAACACATGCTTGTATTTTTAATTCATCTTTTTATTTTTCAATTTTGGTCTATGTGTGTTTAAAAACACCCAGCACTGGAAGAACAGTAACTGGACATAATCTCTCCCCTTGCTTGTTAAATAAATGTAAACTGCATGTTTCTTTGACTTCCATAGCCCTATAATACATTACTAGCTTGTGAAGGATCAGATCCAATGTATTCTTCATCAATGAAATCTCCACAAGTGCCCCAAAACATAATATATTTTCATGCTGTTGCACTTGGACCAAGTCAAGCTGTGCTGGTAAAGCTGTCTTTGGCTGAGCGCAAGCCTCATAATGCATAGGTTATGGCTCTGCCAAGTCTAATGGGACTTGGGCACAGCATGAAAACATACTGTTCCAGCCTATGCCTGGCTGCAAGCAGGGAGCCCAGCTCCACAGGTCCCGCCCAGTAAACATTTGGAGCAGATTGCAGCACCCTTTATCACTGTGTTAGTGAGACTCATCAGGAGCTCTCAAGAACTCGTTAATTATATTTCTCTGAGCATAGCGTTTTGGCATTTTGAGTACAGCTAATTACATGCAGATCTTAATCTTATAGGTTTTTTCTTGTAATTAATTATTTCTTCATTATCTTTAAACTATTTGACTAAGCAGTTTACATCCTGCTCTCCTCGCTTCTTTAGCAGATGTCTTGAGAAAACAGATGTTTCTGTTTTCAAGAGAGGAGGCTCATCCTTTTCTAGACGGAAGAAAGCTCTGCAGTTCAATTGGTAGCCCTGAAAATGTAAGGGAACACGCACGTTGTTCTTTTGTGCTAAGCTAAAAATCTAACACTGTCTGATATTATGACTGGAATATATCTATAAATACATATATATAAAATGCATATTCAGGTCATATTTATATATATGTATTTTTATATACGCATATATAAAAATATATATACACCTTGAGTTTTTTCGCCTGCTGTGAGTTCTTAAATATTTTGACTAGGGTTTTCAAAAAGATATATAACTGTTTGTTAATCTAGTCTCACTGAAGCTGGTGGCAGGCTTGAGAGTTTGGAAACATTTCTGAATGCAGTAATTTGTTTGGAATCTTCATGTGTTGTTTAGATAGTGTTAGACCATGTGCCTGCTCAATGGTATTTTACCTATGTTCTGCTTGATACTGAAGGTGAAAGAGTTAACTTTTTAAGAAGACTTTCTTAAAAAATATGCTGCCTACAAATTATTTCTGATCTCATTTAAAACTGCTTTTACTGACAAATTAGCTTCTGTAGCCAAAAGATAACTTAGATTAGTCTTTACTAGATATTTGGAGATAATCTTTGTTAATTAGGATTTATTAGCCTTCAGCTAGACTCCAGTGTTTGATTAATCTAAGGTAATTAAACTCTTTTAAATCTGACTAATCAAGAAGAGCAGTCTTATCTAAAGCTGTAGTTCTTCACGACTAAAATCAATGGGAAGTTAGCCTGCCTTTGGGTTTCTGGATTGAATCCAGTAAATTGAAATTCACTTGTGTAGATTTCACATATTTGGATAGCAAAGGCATCAGGTGTGCCATGATCAGTTCTGTTTCTATTGGCCCTATTTTGTGAGGCTATGACAATAGTATAGATTAGTCCAGTTGCTGACCTGACACATAATGAAAACATTTTCATTAAAACTATCCTATCGCAATATGGACTAAAGATTATCCAATTATGAAAACAAAGCAGCAGTTGAGTGCAGGCCCACCTTGGGCCACAATGAATCAGAAGGATGGGTATTTTCTTGTATTCCTCAATGAAAAAAAAAACTTTGGCTGCTGTCTTCTGTCAAATGGAGGATGAAATGTACCCAAACATCGACAATACTCCCTTCTGGTGTACGTGTTGTATATACATTTTACAAGCTTGGGTATTAGCAGTGATTCAGGTTCCTGGTGGTACCAGGTACATGTGACTCCTCCCTTGACCCCTAGCTCAATAGGAATAATGTGTTTAAATGCCTTAGTAGCTTTTGAGTTTCCCTTTTGAATTTTAGAGAAGTATTGATGACGCTACTCCACAGTTCATAATTTCTCAAGAGAGAAATCACCCTACTTCTTGAGCTCATACAGAATCTACAAGAAGTTCCTTTGCCCAATGTAGGAATCCTAGGGATTGTCACTAGGAATGGCACCACCTCTAGAGCGTGCCTGGCTTTTAAATGTCTGGTATCTGGCAGATAATGCACAGCTGGTTCTGTGAATGGTCCTCCCAGCGTGCACTACATACCCTACCGGGCTGTTAAGGGGTTAGCGCTCTTAAGCTCTCTTTTTCTCTTTTCCCTTCTCTTTTGCAGGCCTTTCAGTATGATTAAAGACTTCTTATTTGTGCATGTTTCTCATACCGTACTCATCTAATCTATGTAAATAGTATCAGAGGAGAATTTAGTCGGTGGGACAATGGAATCAGATACTCCCATTTCATGCATTGTTTTGTTTTTTGCCTGTTCCACTATGAAATGTTTTCCAGGCTTTTAATTTAAGAAACACTTGCATAGAGATGAAGCAGGGACTTTGCGTTTAGAAAGTCCCAAATTAGTTTCTGCTTATAGAGCATTAAGAAATGAGTAACTTTGAGAAATTGCCTGGGGCTACTATCTGAGAGCCAGGCCTTGACATAAGGTTTGCAGCCACCTGGACAGTAGTCCCTCCTTCTCAGGCCCTCTTTAAAGTGTGCAGGTGGGTGCATGCAATCCTATCGGATAAGGTTATTGATACCACTCATGACCTTAGGTGTTTTGCTGGGTTGGGACTGATGCTGATGAGGCCTGCAGCTCTCAAAATGTTCTGAGAAGTATCTGTCTAAAAGGTTAGACAGAGGAATTGCTGCCAGCACGGGGAGAGAGTGCTCCTCAGAAGGAATGTGTACACACAGATGTTTGGCTCTCACTGAAAGTTCACTTGATTTAGTATTAAAATGTGGTGTTAATAAACCGAGATGAGAGTTGTAACTGACGTGTTGGCCAACTGGTGGCCTCATAGGATCCTAATTAGCAAGGTCCGTCGTCAAATAAATGTGGCTAAGTTTACTCTGATGTATCAGTTCTATCGTCTAAGACCAGAGAGATCTTTTCCTGACACTGTAGATGTGCAAAACTTGTCTGAGCTTGCCTTGAATTAAATTGTTCTATGTGGGTCTGTGCTGGTTGGTGCTCTCGTTAAGTACAGTGGAAAAATACATGGCATGCTTTTATGAGGATCATGTGTTTGTTTTTACTATGACCCCTCTCTAAAGCAATTTGAGAAGATTCCTCCTTCTTTCCAGACTTTCAGCTGGAAATGTTACTGGATCATTTTATTTGTTGTTATTATCATTATCTAAAAATGAATGAAGAGGAATGAAAGAGTTGTGAACTTATTGGCATCACACAATTGTGGCTTACATTTAAAAGTCATTTAGGTAAATCTTCTAAAGTTAAAAGGAGGGTATTTTTAAAGTGTTCTTTATTCTTAAAGACTGATTGACTAATTAAAAAAAAAAAATCTTGCTTTTTTGCTCCACATTGTGACTGAAGATATTTAACTGCATAAAATAAGCAAGGGCCACTTGTCCTCTTGTGGTATCAAGTCCTATTGCTGCTGTCTTTTCCTTATGTGCTCTAGGGATGCTTCTGTTTTGAGTTGCAAATTAAATTCAGGATTTCTTGAAAGTAATAGTTATAAATCAATTAAACATTTTCACTAGATTTTTATGGACTAGGCTGTGTTCCTTTATTGGCTCTTAAGCCTGATACTTCATTGCTGTCTTCTCAGAGTCCAAGGGAACATACCTTTTTTTTTTTTTTTTTTTTTTCTTCCTTAAGCAACCATTTCAGAAGACAGGAGACTGGATTACAAAGAAAGCAAACCATGTATTTACTCAGCATTGCAAACTGTCATCTCTTACAGTTTGAAAGAATGTGGCTAATCGTGTATTAATTACAGATATAACTTTTGTCCTCTCCTTACATTTTTATTGACACCTGCAGTTCGATACCTACATATGGGACAACCAGGGGATCAGGCCCAGTCAGCATGGGTTTATGAAAGGCAGGTCCTGCTTGACCAACCTGATCTCCTTCTGTGACAAGGTGACCCGCTTAGTGGATAAGGGAAAGGCTGTGGATGTTGTCTACCTGGACTTCAGTAAGGCCTTTGACATGGTTTCCCACAGCATTCTTCTGGAGAAACTGGCTGCTCATGGCTTGGACGAGTATACTCTTCACTGGGTAAAAAACTGGCTGGATGGCCAGGGTGAATGCAGTCAAATCCAGTTGGCGACTGGTCATGAGTGGTGTTCCCCAGGGCTCAGCTACCTGAAAGGAGGTTGTAGCGAGGTGGGGGTCGGTCTCTTCTCCCAAGTAACCAAGTGATAGGACAAGAGGAAATGGGCTCAAGTTGCACCAGGGCAGGTTTAGGTTGGATATTAGGAAAAATTCCTTCACCAAAAGGGTAGCCAGGCACTGGACCAGGCTGCCCACAGCAGTGGTTGAGTCCCCATCTGTTGGAGGTATTTAAAAGCTGGGTAGATGTGGTGCTCAGGGACATGGTTTAGTGGTGGACTTGGCAGCGCTAGGTTAACGGTTGGACTTGATGATCTGAAAGGTCTTTTCCAACCTAAAGGATTCTATCATTCTATGATTTTGGATATGTGTTGCAGAACTAGGACTTAAGAGATGAAAAAACTCTCAAATTTTTTGTGCCTTTTTTGTTCTGGGGAAAATTAAACAAAGCAATGAGAAATTAGGGGGGACAGCTCAAGTTCAGGAAATGGAGCAGGAGTTCTGAATCCTGGAGTTTACATTCTCATTTGGGGCAAAACTTCTACAGCTGAGGTTAGTTTTTCTAGTTAAGAGTTAAACACTACATCCATACTCCTCTTGCCTTGCGTTCTGGTTTGCAGGTTAACTCCGTTACTGTGGCTTATCTCCCTTACATTACTGACTGAAAGAAATTGAGAGTTATTGGAATACCTTCATATATGAGCCTTCTGTGTGATAACTTTGAAAACCACCCAGATGAATAGTAGCAGAATATTGTTTTCACCTGAAGACTGGATACTGTGATATATGAAATCAAATGAATAAAGTTCAAGGCAAAGGTCGATGTTTTGGGAGTCCTGTTCTTCATAGACAATTAACCTTCACTTGGTATTTATATTTTGTGTCTAAGGACTTGTATCTGGTTAAATGGAATCCAGACTTGATGCGAAGCCCGTCCAGGGAGGCCTCCATTGCTTCCCTTGATAATTTGTTCCACTAATTCATAAATACTTATTACCTTCCTTTTCTTTTTGTTAATCTTGCAAATTGATATTTGTGGCTTCAACATAGAGAGAAGGACTGAATGTTCCCATGAAATGAAAAGGGACCCTTCCAAATCTAGGTGCAACATATCAGAATAGAGCATCACTGTTGACTATCCTGTGCCTGTTGTGTGGGGAAATAGAGGATTTGGACTTGCTGCTTTTGCTCTCACATTCTTTATGAGTAATAATCTGAAAAATAGATAATTAGAAATCCCAAAGTAATATAAATGCCATAGAGGTGCATGCTAGAAACAGTGAATAACATACAGTGACTCAAAGCTGGGAGCATCTTGTATTTTAAAGCATAGTTTTCCTCAAAAAAGAAAACAAAAATCAGTTCTGAAGGCTATGGGTTACACTTACAGTTAAAGTTTACAGGTTTTAATATTTTCTAGATTTTCAATATATTGCCTTGCTTCAGAAAAAGAACCCTGATCTCAAGATTCTGCCTGTGGGGATCTCTCGTGAGATGGAAATGTAGAAACGTTGTTCTCATACTGGATTCAAGTTCTAGGTCTATGATTCTTCTTCCAGAGAGAGTTTGCACATTCATTTGTTTTTGAGGAAACTGACAGTTCACCAAAATATATTTTTCATTAAATCAGAAAATCCATTCTTTGAGTTCCTGTTGCAATTTGATATGCAGCACAAACCTGTCAAACTCCTGTTTCAGTGGCTTTCAAAAATATTTCTTGCTTTCCATCAGAAGATCTAAGGAAATTAGTTTAAACAAACACTACCGCCTTTGTTTCATTCAGTTACTTAACTAATAGTTTTATTTCTGTTGAAGATAACCTTTTTTTGAAGTAGGGGAAAACATTCTTACCTTAGAAAACATTACGTTTTAATCTTCTGTGCTCAAAGAGACATTTTGGAAGGCTGTGCTGCCTATCCCCATGTAATATATTAAATAGAATTAATGTGATTGGAGGTAATTCTTATTATGGTATTAATACTGCTTGTTACAGCTAGCACTAGATGGTGCAGAGGTTATACCTCTAAGTTCACTACAGAGCCTTTTTTTTTCTTCCTTGTTTTGGTTTTGGGGGGTGGAGGTGGTGGTTTTTTTTTTTTTTGTGTGTTCTTGGCTGGGTTCACGCTAACTCTTGAGACCCACAGGATTGCTTAAGGAAATGAGTAGAAAAAAGGAGCCCACAGTACTTGGCTTGAACTAATTTATTCAAGTCTGTATTCATTACGTTCAGGCACATAATATTATCTGGTCTGTAAGGAATAAATAAATAAATAAATAAGCCAAAGTTACGCTTTAGAAAAATATTTTAAAAGTACAGGAGGTTATCTCTCAGGTTTCGTTATTTTTGTATATAGTGCCTCATTAACAGTAAACAGCCCGATTCCCTTCTGTGAATTTCTGGTGAAATTCCAGTTAAACTGCTCTAATTGCATTGGCCTACCATATAATTAACAGCAGTTTGCATAAAAGATCAGGCCTTAAAATAGCATGAAATAGAACTATCTGAAGGTATTGGTCAACACGTGACTCAATTATGCAGTCACAGGCTGAGGGTAAAGGCATTTTAGTAAAACCGCATTTCTGGTTGAGAGTTTGTAGTTGTTTATAAGATGTTACAATATTTACCCAGAATGTCACGAAATGTAGCCCAAAAGGTACACGTGGAGTGTTTGCATTGCTGTGCGTGGGGCTCTGTGTGGGAAATTATTTTTTTGGCTGGCTGCTATTGCTCAGGCTGCATGACCTAATTAGAATGAATACTCCTCCATCCACTACTTATTACGTAAATATATAGTTGAAAAAAAAAAATCAATAAACCCCAGAACTAACTAAAAAAAAAAAAAAAGAAAAAAGCAAGGCAAAAATCTAATAAATATAACTTTGCCTGGAATTAGTTTGGTTAGCAAGGCATAAGAACCTCTAAGTCTGTTGTGACAGATGCTCAGGGAAAAGAAATTCACCAGCAGCTGCTTTTTCCTAACCTAAACCAGGATTATACAAGTAAGATAAGATTTGTCTCTAGTAACTGCTTGATTTCCTACTTAACCCTATTTAAAGATCTTTGAGGATTTATGAAGATTTAGGGGAAAAAAACCAAAATGCAACAAAATACAGTCTCAAAAAGACAAAGCCTAACCCTCAGACATTTTATTATTGACCTGGCAGATGTAATAAAGCGTAGCTGCACCACTAACCCCTGAGACAGCCTTGGAGGATCTGCAGCCTCAGCCTGAGCGGCTTTAGCCACGGTGCTGTCCTGGCTCGGGAGAGAGCTGATGCTGCTGTGTCCCTCATCAAAAGGTTCTGCTCAATCCATTTGCTTTCATTAAAACAAAATGAGCAGAGAGCTCAGCTGCAACCAAACCTTTTGTAGAATTAATGCATGATCCTATTATAACATGCTTAACCTTTACTAGATCTCTTAATTTAGTTTAAATCAATCTTAATCTGCATTTAAATCAAAATCATTCCTGTTTGAGAGAGATAATGAGGAAGATGTCATGGGTAGGGTAAGGTACAGTAACTCTTAATGTGTTCACTGATGTAATAGAGGGCTTTCACCATCAGTAATTGTACACTGGAGTGTGTTTTTCTTGCTGTGACTACTCTGTAAATAAGTAAGTACTTCCACAAGACTTTTGCTGCATTTCTATGCGTTGACTAATATATGCACAACATTCTCAGTTCTCATGAGAAGTGTAATTTAAGGGTCTGATTCTGGTCTGGACCTCATGAAGACATTTAAAGGCATCTGAGTCTGAATATGTCAATTTGTGCTGCTAGCCATGAGCACTTTATTAAAGTTATGGTCACTGTTAAATGTCTGCATTGCACAAATAGAAGATGCAATAAAGAAATGATTCAGACCCCAGTGTCTGTGGGTATATCTCGCATATCTTCAGTATTGTTGCGCTCTGTGAAGCGGCTCAGCACTGTACAATGCCCACAAACATGATGTCTGCCCTAGAAGAGCTGACTGGCTTACTGACTTACTGCATAAATACTGTCACATCAATAGCATGCTCACCTGTGTAACTATTACGACCTTTCCAGTGGGATATAAAGAGAGATTAGAAATATAGATGCAGTAGAAGACTAAAAATCCACCAGATGAATCACTAGAAAGTGATCTAAGCAGACTCAACCAGCTAAAAATAATTATTACTGTTACCCTTACTGAAAGTTACTTGCACCCCTCTAGCATGCAGATGTACTCACTGCAGGCTAGGAAGTCGTGGAGGTGAGGATGGGAATGGGCAGGGTGGCGTTGGATGAACAAAGAATTTATCCAGTCTTCAAGGCAGTCATTGATTGAGCTGTATGTGTATGTGGCTCTTTAGGACTCACTTCTCCAAAACAGCTGTGTGAAGTCCTGTATCCTATAGGCATGAAGCTTGTTTGATTGATGAAAGTATTACTGAGTGTATTCTGGATAAAATATTGAGCCAATAGAAGGAAAAGTGATCTCTGTTAAGATAGGCCAAATATTTTTTTGACAGTTGATGATGAGAAGGGACACCTCCACATTTACTGACACAGAGGAGTCCAAAATGTTAGGGTTTTGGAATGAGTAGAAGAAATCTGAGCAGATAGTCTTTAGCAAGGGAGGATGTTACAGTAAGGTTAGTCCTGCCCCCCTTTGAATTCCATATGCTTATGTATCTAACGTGGCTAATTATCTCATAGGCAGTGACTTTGCTGCCTTACTGCTGTGAAGAGCAGGAGGCGTAGATGGGGAGCACCCCTTTTTAGGTTCTGTAGCTTTGGGGTGTGTCTGACAATTTCTGTAACTTTGATTTCCTTAGCAGCCATGTAGGCAGACTAGAGAAGATGAGGCTGATGGGCATTTCAAGCAATGTGACAGCTCCCCTTCTGTGTACTTGTGTATGTTTCCCATGACAACATAACTGTCTCCTCTCACTGTCCAGAAACACTGACAAATAGCAAACAGATTTATTGTGTTTTCTCAGTTGCCTTCAGTTGTAAACTTCCTTAGAAACCATGTCATGTCTTTGGATGAAAAAATATTGTAAATAAACAGACTGCTTAGGAGAAGGAAACAGACTTCCTAAACTGACTATGATTTAGGTCTTACAAATTCAGTTCATCCACTTCAGATAGTGTTTACCCTCATATGTACATGATGCAATACACCACAGCCTTGTCTTCTACTCCACCCCTTTGAACATAAACCAGGCGTTTCGGAGATCAGAGTCACAAAAATTACAAAAGGCAGTTATTTAAGTCATTGAATCAATCTGCCTTTCAAGGCAGGTTCATTCCCAAGTATAGATTAGCTATGGGGTTTGGTGGTGGGTTTTTTTATTTGTTTGTTTGTTTGGATGATATTTTGGAATGAACAAGTCTGTGCATTCCAGTTTTAATAGAGGATTTTGATAGAGAATTTAATAGACATCTGCAGTAGAACAAACTTTTGGTTGAATATTGAATGTTACCTATTTGGGATGTTTGATGTGTCTGAACTTCTCATTTGACTTCTTCACCTGCAGCTTTCTGTTCCTAGGAGTTAAGAACAAAAGGCACTAGGCCAGTTTATCTCCCATCCTTCTGGAAGTTACTTCTTTTCTCTTGTCTATCTTCATTTTCCCTGCCCAAGGGGATCTCACAATTTGTAGTTTGCTGGTGCCTTCTGGGCTCTGTGGGGCACCTCTCTGTAATTTTGCACCTCTGCAAGGAGACAATGAAGATTTCAGCTTTCACCATTATGTCAGTGAGCACTGCAAATATTCAACCCTTTCATTCCTTTCTCTCGGTAACATCTTGCATTCTACGAGTACCTTTTACAATTGAAAATGCTAAATGGATGAAGGTGTAAGATCAATTGGCAAAGCCTCTGAGGCTACAAAGAGGTAATAGAGTGGCAGTCCTCTGCCTTAAAAGATCAGTTCAAAATAGGAGGGAGAAAGGGATGGCTATGAGAAATAAGGTGGAGGAAAAATGAGCACATTGCATGTAGATGGAAGGAAGGGCAACCTCAAAGATATCCCAACCGGAATCTCTTGAGATTCTCTTCAACCAGTATTTTGAACACCTGCTTTTCTAAGGCTTTCCCTGTGCAGTTTTTCTAAAGTTGAGATTTAATGCAGATGCAAGTAAGGTGATGTTAAAACTGCATGAGGATATGACTTGTATATGGTCATAGTAAGTGAAGTGTACATGTAGTAGCTGTAATTCCTCCTGGTTATTTCCAAGTTTTCATTTCAGGTAATTTTTGATGTGAATGACTACAGAAAGCATAACAACATGTACTCTGTCGGTTGCTTCAGTAGGCTACTTTCTTGACTATGTCCTGAATTGTATTTCCACACACATTCCCCCGCACTGTGAAAGTGCCAAGGAATGAATGAGGATTAATGAATATGGTTAGTAGAGAAGAATGATTACATTTCCTTGGGTTTACCCTCAGTATGTTGGTAAGTCATGATACAGATCACTCGACTGGAAACATAAAGCTGATGGCCATTTTGTCACAACAGTTAATAATCTTGAACTACACCTAAGTGGTGGGGCCCAAGAATAACTTAGTCTTTGAAACAGTACCAAAAATTAATCATAACAAGATGCTGATCAAAGAAATGTAGAACATCAAATCACTTAATTGTACTGAAAAATATATTTCACACATGGATTGGTAGCATGATGATTCTCTTCATCTGTAGATCATTTGCTCAGATACAGCTTCCTGAAGTCTGTCTACTGTGCAGTGACCTGCATCATATAAACTAAATTAGTTTCAGTGTGTTTTATAATGAAGAGGGACTTCTGGCACTGGTTTCAGCCCGTGCTGTGACAGTATTGACAGAAAGAGAGAACGGATGATGCTGGTAACCATCGCTTCCTGTAGTGCCTTAAGGAGGCAGCTGCGGTGTGAAAGGATAAACAGGAGGATTTCAGACACCAAGTATATGAAACAAAAGGCATGCAAGGATACTGAATTAGATTAGACTGAAATTATATTAGACTGAAAATAAAATCCTTATGACCTTCTTTCTCTTGGGTATACATGTTTGGCTGAATCTGCTTCCCAGGCAGACAGGGGAAGGTTGCATCTACCACTCTCCTCCTCCTTTTCTGTTTCTACTTCTCCATGTCCTGGTTTCTATGGAAAGGGATGGAGATTTAGGGCACTTTAGTCAGGCCTCTGCCCTTGCCTTGGAGTTCTGGGCTCAGACTTGACAGAACTTGCGAAAGCAGTACTTTGCAATAGAGCTGTGTTAGCTGTTAATAGGCTGACCTCTCTAGCACCAATGCGCGTATTATAGGTTACACACAGTGTTACATTGCTATCATTGCATTTTATTGTCTTGCTTTTAGTTCACGCTCTATTCTGTAGCTGTCACTTCTACAGTATCATCTTGTTAAAGACTGCACAAGTGAACGTTAAGCCTGTTGTCCATGTCTCTCTTACAAACTCCTGATCATCTCTTTTGGATAAGCGTAAAGATAAGCATCAGAAAATAAGCAGCAGTTCTTTATTTTAAGATCTGCATTAAAGAAACCTTACACAGTATAGTGTACTTTTCTTTTAATTGTACATTTTAACTTCCTTAGAATATGCAATGATAATGTTATCTACATCAATTTAATCTTAGTTAAAACTCATTCATCAATTGTAACATTTCAGTGCATTGTTTTACACACCCAAACATGTGCTCATGAGACTATCTGTAATTTTAAAACTCAGCCAGACACTTTTCAGGCTCTATAATCCGTCCAGAATATGTTTGCAGAAGGAATATTTCCACAGAGAAATGGATAGATGGATCTTAAAAAAAACAAAGGAGAAAATTTGAGAGAATTGGTATTGGAAGGAGAACTGTCAAGTATTTTCTAATTCAAAACTCGTAAGTTGTTATGTTATGGAACAGCAAATGCTGGTGAACATTTCCTTATAAAAACAAACCAACAAAAAATTCTTGCAGAAATATTTCTTCTGCAGTGTTTTGACAAATATTAGTCCTTCAATAAGTCGCTTTCCTAAAAAAAAATAAGAGGGGGAGGGAAGAAGATTGAATCAGGCCGTCAGGCTAAGCTGTAGTTTGGGTAAAAAAAATTCTTGAGATTCTTCAGGACTAATACCTACAGTGAAGGAAAACTGCCTCTTTTCTGCTTTGTCATACTGTGTTTGTAAGTTATATTTGGTATCGATTTTGTTGATGCTTTTTTGTGGCTTCCCCTTCAGTGAAGGCATTTTATCAGAAACAAGATAAAAATGTTTATGACTGTATTAAAAATACTTCATTGCACACTGTGAAAAGAATGCAAGGAATACTCAGTTCCTCTCCAGTACACCAATTTTGAATGTTTTTTTTAAAGCTTACACTTTCAATCCTTCCCTAATCTGTTGGAGTAACTTTTAGTAGTTGAAGCATAATTTTAAGTCACTCAAGGTATAGTGGTAATGATCATGTGCAGTGCAGGATCTGTGCACTCAAAGATGACACCGTGAAATATCTTGTGATTTGGGAAGTGTTCTGGCAGATAGGAAAGAAGGGCTGAAACATTTGTTAAATACTGTTCAGTATCAAGTGGTAACATCTCTGTAGTGTACTTTATCATGTCTATAGATAGGCTTGTCTCTCAAAGTTAATTTTTAACAACTGAAAAATTATCAAATATCTAAGCACTTGATTCTAATACATATTTCACATTTCAAATACTGCTAATGCAGTTCATTATTATTTTGAGAACAATCAAGCAGACTTTTCAACACTCAGCAACAGAGTTTGGAAATATTCAAATATTTCTATGTTTAGAGGCCTCTGTGGCCACAAAGAAAAATATACTAATTTCAACCAGATCTTTGTGTTCTCAGCTGAAGTAGTAGCTAGTACATTATAGGCGTATACAGAGCTTTTCCCCTCCCAAGAGATACTACAGCTGTGAATGACTCTTGGAAAACAATATTAATTTGCTGTCACGACTGGATGAACTATAAAAATGAGTATAGATAATATTGTGTTATGTTTTCTTGCTTCTGCAGTAGCCAGCTTGCATTTTTCCTCCTAATTTCTTAGAAAGAAAATAGCTTTTAGTGCTTTGGTTTTAGAAGTTGTGGTAGAATTACTTTTATGATCTCTTCCATTTTCTTGCTGCCATACATCTGGCAGTCAGGCGTGAGCAGCTCAGGACTCTGTGTGCACTACACTAAAGCCTTTGGCAGTTACAGCTACCTTTATGATGGTTATAATTAACCTTACTGTTCCTAGTAAAGTATTTTCTCCATATTTTTTTCCCCCCTGGAAAACAAAACAACTTCTTTTTAAATGAATGTTTGTCTTTTTTGTGAAATACTGTTGTTTCAATTACTGGAATGGTCACGCTTTGGTCGTAATTATAGTGCGAGAATGTACAGGATTCATACTTCAAACCGGTGCAAAGGTGTGAACAGTTGTTCTGATTGATCCACTCCTGAGAGATACAATCTATAGTCAAGGTATGGCTTCTGTTTCAAATCTGGCTGTGACTAAATTCCAGTTGAGTTTTCATTTCATTTCAGTAAAACTTCCTGTTCAGGTTCTGTTTAGGTTGGGGGCGGGGGAGCAGGGTGGGGAAGAAAAAAAATCTGCAAAATGTATGTCTGTTTTATTTCGTTTTGGTCTGGTCGGTGCCTCCTGGCCATGCTGTTCTTGGACACCGTTGTTTGCTTCACCCTGGGCAGGCTGACAACCGAGGAGTTCTCAAGTAGTGGTCTCCAAAGGAGCTTCCTTCCCAGATATTTATGACAAGCAAGTAACTCCTCTGAACACCGCTGCCCAGGCCCTTCCCGATGCCAAAGGGAGCCCAGCGTTGTTTGCAGTTCACCTACATGCCTTTGAGTCCCGTTCACCATCTGCAGCAGGTTGGAGCCCGCTGCCAGCAGGCCATCTGGGACTGAGCCCCTGTGCTACAGGCAGCCGGGCCCAGATGCGGTTTTCCAGGGAGCTCTGAAACAGCCTTTACCCAGGGACTTGTGCGCCCTTCCTGAAGGAGCTGGCTTGCTGCTCTCATTCAGAGACCTGCCTTGAACATAATACTTGTCATGCCTTTGCAGTAATGCCTGTATAATAAGCATTTGCTGTTTACGTTAACAAACCTTTTCAGAAATTTTCTCCTTGCCTTGTATTCTGGTACTGAGTTACAAGCACCTGGTGTCCTATCCTGTGTTAGCAGCCAAAGGCTCAAATGTAAAGTCTCATCCCTGATTTTTCAGTTGTGCAATTCAGTGTGGGCAGCGTGGACAATGCAAAAGGAGAACTTCTTTCTTTTCTTTCCTTTTGTTTTTCTTTTTTTTTCTTTTTTTTTAAACTTGTCATGTATTATGACCAGATTTCCTCAGGATGAACTGTAATGTTGAAAACAAGATTTAATCAACGTTGGTTAATACTCTTCTGCAAAAGGTTATTGTTGTGACTGAGCTTTCCCTTTACTCTTGTCAGTAACGGATGAAATGGAGGGACAGACTCTTAAAATAAGTGGCAGGGTGATCACCCTCACCGGTCACTAGGAGCTTGATGTCTGGCAGATTGAGAATACTCTAAATTGCATCTCTGCCATTATAACTGCCCTGGCTGTGGCCTTTGTGATGAGCAGCTGGGAAGCCTCAAACCACAGTCAGAGCCACAGCCCAGTGTTTGCAGAACTCCCTTGTGATAAAAGGAGCTGCGATGAGCGAGTGGGACCAGGAGCTGAGGCCGATGAGCGGCCAGGCTGGGCCCTCTCGTGGCACGGGACCAAAAGCGTGGGGCCTGGGGAGCCCCTGGTCCCTCCCCAGCCCTCGGCGTGGGCTGAGGGGTAGCTCACTCTCTTTCTTGCTACCATCTTGGCCACAGTAAGAAAACGCAAAATGTGTGTTAACGCAATTCTTTTACCTCTGGAATGAAATTAGGAGTTTACCATTTGTGTCTTTGACTTGGGAAGTGTAGGAAATTCAACAGACGCGATCGCATTATGCGTTAGCTTAAGGGAGACAGAGGCATATTGTAGCCAGGGTGCCTCGTTCTCTGTTCTGTGGGAGTCTTCCTCTTACTCCTCTTGTACTCAGAGACGGCAGCCTGTGACCTGTGAGGTGTCTTTTAATTCACTGTGTAGTCCTTTTTCTAAAGAAAATGGATGGTGATGATGAGGAAAGAAGAAAATTAGCGTTGAGCACATTTCTTTTTTTTTTTTTTTGATCTTTCTCATGCAGACTTTCAATGCCTTTTCCAATCTTGAAACTTCTTAGGAATAATCTCTAGGTACAGTATAGATTTACATGGGATTTTAAAATCATTCATTTGAACTCTTGAACTTTGGGAACTGACATCTGAGTTTGGCAGAAAGGCCTTTTCTTAAAAGAAAATCTTTGGTTTGGTTCTTTTTTAAGACATCACATTAGAACTTTTATAGCTTAGGTTCATCTTTCCTCAAAGCAGCGCTGAAAAGATGGCAGTGGCTGCAAAACTGTGTTCCAGAGAGCGGAGTGCACAGTCCCCGGGGCCCCGCTTCCAGCATCCCTCCTTCCTGCATTGGCTTTGTTTTGTCTCCAATACGTGTGCCACAGCCTCTGTCCCAAAAGCATGCTAAGGTTACTTGTAAAGTGACAGTGAGATTAGTGGAGCCTGGGATAGTTGTCGAGATGTTCTTGGCAAGGAAAACCTTATTTAATGGAAATTATCTTGTTCCGCTTTCTAGGTGCTGTTAGGGAAACAATGGAATGTATATCCGTCATACGTTGTTTTACTTGCATAAATGCCATTCTGTTTGAGACGGCAATGAAAGATCAGCGTGGCTTTTGGCTTTCTCATTTCTTTTTGCTATGTTAGGAAGGGGTGTTCTGACAATTCCTTTTATTTAATTAAATTTAAATCAGATTTGCATATAAAGACTTAGCTGGAGGTGAGGTGTGTACTGAAGTTCAGTAGTGGAGATGTATTGGAATATTTTCTGTGATTTCTAAAGCTCAAACAGTTTCACTTTTAATGTACTGATCAACAATAGCTGCTTTGTTTAAATAATTACAAGAAGTTCAAAAATAGTAGTGCTTCTCTTAAACTGAGGATGGAACCTGACAATTAACATGGCAGTGTTAATGTGACTTGTGAAGTTTCTACCTGTCAAATGAGTTGTGTTAACTGCTTATATATAGCAATCATTGAATGATTTAGGGCTAAAGGGATGCCTGGAAGTCTTGTAGTCCGATCGCCTGCTCAAAGTGAAGCCAACTTCAGTTCAGGGCTGATTGAGTTTTGAAAGCCCCCGAGGATGGAGTACCCACAACCTTGCTAGGCAGCTTGCTCCTGTGTTTGATCAGCCTTGCTGCGAGGAACTCTTTCCTTCTGCAGCTTGTGTCTGTTGCCACTCATCCTTTTGCTTTGGCACCTCCAAGAAGAATCTGGCACCATCTTCTCTATAGGCATTGATTAGGTAGCTGAAAACAGCAGTAAGATCTCCGCTAAGGCGAGGTTTTGAATTCGTGAAGTTTCTAGCCTGCTACCTTGCAGAATAAAAATAATGTAAATAGTCCTCAGTTACCTGCTTACCTGCTCTGAAATGGAGAAAGAGCACATTTGCTGCAGATTTCAACGTCCCCTGAAAGGAGGCAGTAAGATCTCGTATTGTTCTTAATAACGATCTTGTGTACACTTAAAGCCTCCTACCACAAAATTAGTCCTTGGTTTCTCTTCGTTGGTCACAGTGGATATTAATGTTTTTTTTCTTTTCCTGTGTATTGTAGAGATTCACCATTACACATGTGGAGAATTCTTCTGGATTTCTGCTCCATCATGGATGACTGTGCTCCGACTCTATACTGTTACAGAAGTTTGGATCGGGTGGCCCTGTTGACATTACCTTGATTTGATCAGATGGCTGCTGATATGTTGAAGCTGATGCTTGCTACCCTGGTAAGGATGCTGTAAAATGTATTTATACCTAATCTTTTGTTTCAGAGGAACCCATGATTGTAAAAAATAGTTAATTACTTCAGAACATATCAAATGTGGATTTCACAACCTCTCTGAAGGAGAGGAAGCACCTTTATTAGCAGAACACTGTGATGTATAGACAACCTAGGTGGTCAGCCCCGTGAAACGCTGTTGCCTCTTAAGGACCGCTCTCAGAAAACAGCCTGATCTTTCTGACTTCCAATCCAGTAACTTTGCTGGTGAGCCTTATGATTTTATGCAGTGAGCCACTTCTTATTTTGGAACTGATTGTATGGTTTGAGTTTGTTGATAATTTTTTTCTGCTGTTTAAGAAGAACGCTATAGAGAGTTCAGGATTTGGGTGTTACAGCAAGGAATATGATTCAGAGATGAATCTGCTGCAGATTGGAATGGTGCCTGGAGCCAAAATACTGCAATCTTGAGGATACTAGTGTTGTGATGTGAAATCCATTATAAAATCTCATGTGGCTAGGCTAATTCTTAATACTGTCGTTATTAAATCATAACATTGTGGTTTGTATTATACTACGGAAATAAGGTGTCTATACTATTTTAGGGTCACTGGCCTAAAAAAACAAACAAACAAACCAAAAAAACAGAAAACAATTTAAATGTAAAAACTAAAAAGTCTGCCATTTGTGTGAGAAGTTCATGTACATCATTTGGAAAGCCTTTTTACTCCGGAAAGTTGCTACAACTAACTTTGCCTTGGACACAGTGGTTAAATTCCATGAAACCAGTTTTTGAAATTGGCTGCAAAATTGTGGCTGAATGTTTCTCCTCAGGCTCCAAACTTACTAAGCTCAGAAAATGCTCTGAAATTTGGTTTGAGCACCTTCGGTGTCTATTGACGCCAGTGCATGCTATGCCATATTTTATTTCTTGCTTGTGGCACATCCTATCTTACATTGCATAATCTTTTTCTCATTTCACACAAAAGTGTGAAGTCTGTCTCTAGGTGATGCATTGAATTCTTTGTCATGGTTTGTGTTCGTAATAATTTCTCTACGTGAAATTCAGTCCAGGCTTCAGGCTTTCCCAAGTTCTGTCAGAGATGAAGGCAGTGAGTTTAGGCTTTCCATGGAGACAAATCCTTCGTGGCCACAACAAATGAGAGCTTATAAATACAAAGAAAGCAAATTCTTCTTGGGAACTCTTTGTGAAAGAGGGAGAATATGATTCTTTAAAACATCTATACCTGCTGGAAAGCTCCTTTACAGTCCTAAAGCTATTGTCTTCTAAACATATTTTTCTTACTATTACTTATATGCTTTTGAATAATGTGTGATGTGTTTTAATAAATCATGAATGCCTTTTCAAACAGATTTACACTGCTCAGTGCAATGACTGTGTAGCATGATTAGGTCTTCTGTTACAACTCTCTGACCTGAGTTCAGGCCTGAAATGTACATATCTTAAAGCTCGAAACAGCACATACTGAAGGGGCTACTTGGAACTTGTGCATGCTAAGAACTGCTGTGATGGTTCAGGAAAGTTTAGAAGTTATGAATATTTTACACCAGATACCTTTCACACCCTATACTTTTAAAGGTTATGAAGATTGTTATTTCTGGGAAGATGAGTTCTGGCTCTTCAGTGCAGAAACTGAAGACAAAGAACATTAGTGACAAATTTGGTTGTTAACAAGATTAATGGCTGCTGCTTCTATTTGAAATACTAATATGTAGGCCCATCTTGATGGAAGGAATAGATGGAGAACTTCGCCTCTGAAGAGACTGTATTATGTAGTGTGAAGTTTGTGTGGAAGTGAGACCAAATGATCCCAGTACCTTTTGTCAGGGTGATACATAGAACTATACTTACTAGCTTATCTCTTGCTGCTGCTTCTCCTCTTGAAAGTCTGATTACTCCATCACAAATACAAATGCAGTACAAAAGTAGATCTCATTTTGAGTAAAAGGGAATTACTTTTCCATTTTGCAGGAAAAACTGAGCCATGGAAATGCTCGCACATGGATTTTCTGTTTCAAATGAACAGTAATAAGAGTAAGATAATTATTTTCCCTGACTTAACCTTTTTGTGTGTGTTTTTCCCCTCTATTCCTCAAATATTTTAGATTGTTAGGATTCCAAATATAAGTATTATCTGAATAAGAATTTTGATCTATTTTCCAGTTTACTTATTCTTCCCATTCACCAACAGGCTGGAGCATTAGATGGGAATAGTCAGCTATAGCACATGATACAGAGAGAAAAAAATCATCACACTGCATTTTCAAATTCAAGTAAACAGTTTTTTCATCTCTAATAACTGCTCTTGGCATAGAATTCAGACTTCTCTCATTCATAAGCTGCTATGGCTCTGAAAGATTTGATGCTTTTGATTGGAACAAAGGTGCAATCCAGTATTATTTTAGCTCTCTGGATTTCCCAAGACGTGGCTTTTGGAAGTGGCAGTGATAGTGGTTTGGGAGTGAATGCTTTGGTCTGCTTTAAATGTGTGTGATTTCCATTCAGAAGTACAGCATAAAACAAAAGAGCACTGAAATCTTAATCAGTGGCCTTTTCCCCTGTGACAACAGCTGTATTCCTTCAACTCTGCTCCTTCCGTCGGAATCTCACTAGGATGCCAGGATGCCCTGCCGGTTGTACAGAAACCGCAGACACATTGTCTGTTGCATTAAGAGGTGAATAATACGTCATTGGCTGCAGTTTTAAACTTTTGATTGGCATTTGGAAATATGCAGTTATTTTCAAACTTGTAATTAAATGAATCCAGTAGTAATTTCTTCTCTAAGTGTATGAGACTGCCTGTGTGTCTATTACTGTGTTTGTCAAGAAAGGCTTGTTTGTCTAAATATAATTTTTTTTTGTGTGTTTACATCTTACTGTGACATTACCTTATTTTTATGCATGTGGGAACTAAGTGATATTTCATTACTTTACAGTTCTCTTTAAGTGTTCAAGGGCACAGTAGGGCCTTGGGAGAAGCCCTTTTTTTTTCTTTTTTTCTTTAAAAAACAACACAACCCTAAACTGTATTTTATTTGCACTCCAGAAATGGGAACCCGGGCTCAGCCATATTATTCTAGCTTGAATGCAACTTCGTGCTGATGGCTCTGTTTACCATACTGGATTTGGGAAGCTATCTTTCCAGAATTGTCTCTTCAGAATTGTTCATCAGCAAGTAGAATTTAGCAATTTACTTGGGACACTGAAACCTGGATAGGGTTTTGAGTCCCTCTTATGCATGTGAAATCATGTATGTGTGAGGAAAAACAGCTAGGAGATGAAGAAAGAAAGGTGTGACTAGCAATAACATTTCGTATACACTGTATAACATAATCTAATTTGCAAATAATCTGATTTTGTGTTGAGAGTGCAAATTAGCTAGCTACAGTCTTCATGGTGAGGGTGGCTTACAAGGCATGAAAGCACAGAAGACCAGGGACGTATATTGTCTCAAGGACTCATAAAGTCATCTTAGAAATCTTCCTTTTCCACAGAATGCAATCAAGATGGTTTTCAATATGGTGTCAGGGTGATACTCCTGTAGAAGCCTGGATGTGTCTGAAGAGCATGCATGGGTCAGGCTTTAATGAACTTGAACCTGGCATCAGAGATGAACAATATTCAGGATGCGCAGTTCATGGAAACTTTGAAACATTCCTACAAAGGGGAGATTCTGAATTAGGGGTCAGCCCTGTGAGCCAGCCAATTTGGGAATGCAATAGCTGCATCCCATGGTGACTCTAGCTCCACGATGTTTCTGGTTGCTTCTGGGCACTGGGTGTGAGACTCCCGCAGGAAAGTACTTAAAGCCTGGAAGTACGTAATTACTTAGTGTTTCTATATTGCCATTTCTTAAATTGCAAAAATGGGATCTCTGTCAGGTTCCCTATCTAACACAAGATGAAGACGTGTAAGTCAGTGTTCCAAAGGAGATCAGATGATGCTAGGTTCATACCAGAAAATTATGCCTCGGTTTACCTGAGTTCAGGAGGTTAAAATGGGCTGATACATTACTAATGGTATCACCTCCCAAAGAATGTTTGTAAGTTCTAACCAGTGTGTAATAACTACTTACTTATTCTCAGAAAGTTAAGTGCATGTCATAAGTTGGATTTAAGAGAACAATTTTTTTGTTTTGTTCTGTTTTTTCTGAAAAAACAGCCTGGCCTCTGCATGGAGCCTGGTGCTATATTTCTGTGCTTCTTTATGAAGCAAAGAGAAGCAATTTCTTTTTGATCTTGAAATCTCAGAGTACATCCAGATTCCTTTCTCTATCTGTAGCGATGTTCTTCATACTATTTGTGTAGACCAGAAGTTCATTAGCTGGAAGTGACACATCACTCTGGTTGAAGTTATTAATATTCTCTGTTTTACTCTGTTCAGTGATTCTGTATGCTAGAATAACTCAGCCTCGCCTCTTCCTTACTTGAATGTACTCTAGTTACTGTCTTCAAATCTTGGCTGAGTTTCCTTGGTGTTATATAAAATACATTTTTGTATTTATTTTGTTTACATTTTTATCTGGAAAAACTCTGGCATGCATAGAACTCCCATTCATGTAATCACACTGAAATCTAACCCTTCATGCAATAGTACCATAGTATTGTTGAGAAATGGTTTTGCTTCTGAAGGCAGAGTGTAAGGGGGGAGGCAGAGATGTGTATAGAAGAAGGAGAAAAAAGTACGTGGCGACAAATACAGGATGAAACTAAAACCACATGCTGTTAGAGAGTGAGAAACGCAACAGTGGGTCATTGACAAGAAAGCACTGATCTAGACATGTAGGTAATTGAAGACAGACAAAAGGATGGTTTTAAGCACAGTTTTATTAGGTTAATAGACCAGGCATATTTCCGATAGTCCAGCATGGTGTTACAGGATTCTTACCACGTAACTCATAACTCAGGATAGGCCTTCTTTACCTTACCCACAGGATTTAGCTTGTAACGTGAGCAAAAGCCGGAACATAAAGATTATGGCCTAAAATAGCACAAAACCTAATTTTGTTGCTTGACCAAAGTTATACTTAAGTTATGCTTCAAACTGCAGACACAGTGGAAAGTACAGGTAGTGGAAAAACAGAGTAACAAATGAGGAAATCTCAGGTAATGGTATTTTTATTTCACCTCAATATGTATGTGCTTGAAACAAAATCTGATACTAGCTAGAAAACAGAAGATCATATGACTGAATAATAAACTAAATTATACTTAAGTAGTGGTAGGCTACTTGGGCAAAATATTTGTGAATGGTTGATTAACAATGTGACTTATGGATTCCAGGGCTTTATTAATAATATAAAAAGGCTAACTAGAACAGAAATCAGGGTCTTTTTATAGACAGTGTTCTCTGAAGTCTGATTTTTGCTATCTCAAAGGTACTTGCTGAACTTGATACTTGTGTTAGTTGCTGTTCCTTAGGGAAGCAGAAAATAAACGTTTGCTTTATAAGTCCTATAGATTCATGTGCAGTCTTAAAAAATATTGTACGTTGGCTCTTCAGAACCAGAAATCATCATTTGGAGAGTTTATTAAAATGTGAATGACAGATCAGCAAGCTCAGTCTTTAGGGGTCTTCCCACATTCATATGATAAAGGTTAGGAAAGTGTGAAGCTCAAGCTTTCCAAACCCTTAACTCTCATTCCTTCTGTAGACTCAAAGTCCCCCAGGAAAATCTTGTATCTCCTTTACTTCTGAGAAAGGATTTTATGTTTTTTTTTAATCATACTGGATGCTGGCTGAAGTTAGAATAGAAAAAATTAGATAATTAGAATAGAATTAGAATTAAATTAGTGGAATGAATAATTCTTAAAAACTACTGAAGACCATATTTTTAAGTCCCTACATCTGTGAACCTGCCTGCTAGCGTTTAACTCATGATATAAAAAGTTTGTGATTTCCCCCCCGCCCCCCCAAACTGTCCCAGTGGAAGAAATTCTTTTTGATCCCTAAAGCAGGGGTTTGATTTAGTTTAAGTGCTGTTAAAAAGTTGTGTTGTTTTTGATGGAGGGGAAAAAAAAAAAGGCAGCCAAGCAGACAGATCGCCCCCCTGCCCCATTCTGAAGCTACATAGTCAGAGGCTACATCTACATTAGAGAATCTGGAAGTGGTTTTCAAGTTCGTAGATCCATTTAGGTTTCTTGGGCAGGTCACTTCTTGCTGACGCACCACCACCCTGATATCTGAGAGATAAAACCATGGACAAGAAATCTAAATGGAAGTTGTGGTGCACTGTAAAAGATGCCCCTCCATAGACTGTCAGGGTGCAGGACCCTGTGCTCTACCGCGGGAAGTAACTGTAAACACAGACCTACAAGGTGAGATGAGAGGCTCAGAAATGCTTAAGCTGGGATGGCACAGTGAGCAGCTCCTCTCTTGCTGGACCTAGCTAGCTGGTGGGAGTGATGAGCTTCACGCACCTGCTTATGCTTCTGCAGCAAGCCCAGATCCTGTACTTATTGGATTGGCACATAGGGTTGTGACAGAAACCATGAATAAAGGAGTAATAGCAATACAAAATACTAACTTTGCCTGAATGAAGTTCCACATTTGTAATGTTGGTAGGTGGCTGAGCTGCAGGAGGCGGTGAGAAGGCTATGTAACATCAGAGAGGCTGTGAGAAGGAGTTAGATAGCTGGTTCCAAGCATGGTCTGCAGTGGACCCACAGCCAAACAGCCAAAAACTCCTTCACCAGCACACACAGAAGGGAGGGGGGGCCAATAATGCCGAAGAATGGACGGCTGCAACAGCAAGGACCAGCAGGAGGAAGAGACTTCCCCCGAAGCCTGAGGTGCCCTTGCAGAGCGATGCATCCCAACAAAGGCGAAGTCAGGCAAAAACACCAGGAGGCCATGGATGGCTGTGGATGAACAAGGAGCTCTGGACAAACTCAAACACAAAAAGGAAGCCTACAGAGGGTGGAAGCAAGGACAGGTAGCCTGGGAGGGCATGTAGTGAGGGGGGTAATGGCTTTAAACTGAAAGAGGATAGATTTAGATTAGATATAAGGAAGACATTCTTCACTATGAAGGTGGTGAGGCACTGGAACAGGTTGTCCAGAGAAGGTGTGGATGCCCCATCCCTGGAAGTGTTCAAGGCCAGGTTGGATGGGGCTTTGAGCAACCTGGTCTAGTGGAAGGTGTCCCTGACCATGGCAGGGGGGTTGGAACTAGGTGATCTTTAAGGTCCCTTCCAACCCAAACCATTCTATGATATCCAGTTTTTTTTTTACTTTTTTATTTTTTGAAACAAGCTGCTGCTAAGCTATTCAGCAAACTGATTGAGATATTCTTAGTTCTTGAAGGATATAATCCAAAGAACCACAAAAAAACCCAAATGAAAGCATAGTCTGGAAGCACAAAATAGGCTCCCCATCACAAATGCTGTTTCTAGGTACAAAGTGAAGAGAGCCTGGTCCCTACAATGCTAAGCTATACTTCCCAGAAGTAGCAACTCACTGTTTTTGCCATGGCTGCCTGGAAGTCAGTTTTATGTATAGCCTTTCTTCAGATGTCTCTAGAAAGAGCAGACAAACTGCTTGGGCAGCATCATGACTTGTGCAGAAATTCCCTCAGTTGGCAGGACAAACACCAATGGGAAAAAAGAAAGCAAACTTTAGCAAAATTAGCTAGAAATCAGGAGCTACTCCATAGACATGTTTGATCCTATTAATTCAGTGGTATGCATAGTGATTTGCCCCTTGAATATAAATGCTATGGAGTGCATCATCTCAATGTGATGCAGACACTGCTGTGTGATAAAAGAAAAAAAGCTGTAAAAAAATGGAGACACTCATAAAGGCATGTCAATCTTCAGGGATGTGAAATTTCTCTCAATAACATATAGCTCCTAACAGAATATTTGTATTCTTTATGGATAATACTGAAGTACAGGAAAGAGTTTGTAAGCCCATAGATTCAGACTATGCACCTCACATCCTCAGACAAAAAAAGTTTCCTTGTGAATTAACTGTACACGCTGCCACTCAGGTTTCCAGGGTCCAAGCTGTGGATGGCAGAGAATTGTAAAAGACTGTCCAATGAAGGAAGTAAGACCAGAGCTACAGCTATTGAAAAGAGATGTACCATGCAGCAAACCAAATTTCAAGAATATATGTATTTCCTCATTATACAATGTATGAACAAACCTTGCTAGTCTTTCTACGCTCTTTCATAAGCGGCCTGTTACTCAAGCCACTCCTCAAAAAGGCTTCTGATGCAGACCACCACTGCTCTTCCACAAGCAAGCTGATCATCTTCAAGCAATTCACTATGCTGAAACCAAATTTCAGTTACTTCTGTTAGAGCTACTCTACTTATTATAACAACAATGACATATTCTTTAGAAAAAGGATTGGAATTGGGTCTTCTATACACCACAGATCCATGCCCAGAATGGGGCAGGAAGGGGAGGGATCTCAGCTGTTTTCCTCCATATGCAGTTCTTCCTTTGATTGGAACATTTCCAGTTGGAATATACTTTGACTCAAAAGCATTTGAAAAGCTTCAGCTTTGACAATCCTTCATGTTCTGACCAAGAAAAAACCCCCAACCCTATGCTTCTTGCTCCCTGCACCTTTCTTAAGTAATGAATTGCTTTGCTGAAGGTGGTAACGTGAGGAGCATCTCCTTCACCAACTCGTAGCTTTATTAAAGATTAGGAAAATATCCAGAAAGACTTGGAGCCATTCTGTTCACTCTCTCTCCACAGGTGCATTTTCCAGGTTTGCTTGGATTTGGCTTATAATTTAACCAGAAATAACCCCCTCTAAATCATACTCAGACACTTCTTTTTAGAGTAAAATACTTCCCTGTAAAGCTAGCTTTCCAACCGTAGTTGCTCTAAACATTGGACTTGCATTTTCCTCACTCTCATACAAGTGATTGAACTGATTTTGCTCAAGCCTTCCAAAAAAAAAAAAAAGCATATTCGGCCACAATCCAAAATATAGAACAATTCATCTGCAAAGCTGAATGTTTCACAAGCGATCTGCAAATAGGGCTTTATTAGAGAAACCATTTTGTTACCTTAGCCATATAGCAAAAGCAACAGCCATAATATAACATTCAGAAGGAAGGATTACAGCTGTAGAAAATGTTCACAATGAAGTCATAAACTACACAATGTGCCCCTTTTGAATTTCTTTACAAATACAAAACTTTTCATAAAAGGTTAGCTAAGATTCACACATCTTTAGAGAGAATATGGGCCAGTTTATGGAACCGACATAAAACTCTCTGAAACGCTGCTTTTTCTTTTTTTTTTCTTTCCCCACTGAACCTGAAACTCAAAATAAAAATCATGGGGTGCAGACCCATGTGGATTGAAAGCAAAATTGTTGCGCATGAAGCCTCGAGAACAAAACGCACCATGTTTTGCACAGCTCGTTAGGATGACATTATTAGAGCTGGGACCACTTAGGAAAACTCATCTAGAAGCCAAGAACGTTCTTAAACAGGGGATGGGAATATATGCTCCAGTTTGCCTGCAAGCCTAAAACAAGCTTAATTAAAAGTTTCAGAAATGTTAAATAATGTTAATTTGTTGCTCTGGCAAACTGCCTGCTACAGCTCTGCAGACTCTATAAATGAGGGTCTGCAGGAACATTACTGAAACCCCTTCCTGAGCTAGTTAGACTATTCAAGACTTTTGTGGTTGTGGATTTTTTTTTGTGACTTTTAAAAAGCCTATGAAGTAAAGTTGTAGACAGAGACAGCACTATCTCAGGTTTGAAAGGAAGAAAGGCCCACGGACTCCTTCCTGACAGTGTTTCTGATACAAAACTTTGTCAAGAAACAAAGCATCCTGCCTCTCTCCAGCAGTATCAAATCCAGATGGTGTTTATAAAAAGTACACAAAATCCTACATGATATGGATGTCTATTCAAGAATTATTTTCAGTTTAATACACATGACAGGACAAGAGGGCATACATTAATATTATAAGAAAAAATTTGATTTGAAGCAGATGTCAGGAAGCCCTGTTGCATGCAAAAAAAAATCATGAATACTTGCAAAAGCCAAAGAAGCAGATTTCTGCAGGTACAAACACTGGACCCATTCACAAACAATTGAATAGCATATTGGGGTGGAGTATGGCCAAAGAGTCAAAGGCTGGCTGACAAGTACTTTAACTACATTTGATGCAGCGGTACAGTATATTTAAGGGTATGCTGCACTGGATCTCGTACCTAGGACCAGCTATGGATAATAGCACGTTCAAATATTTCCATTATTAATGGCTGTGGATAGGTTTCCAGATCTAGGATCAGATTTGCAGTTTAAATTAGAGGGCACCGTAGACCACTGATTTACTATGCATCCATCTTCTACCTCTCTCTCTTTCTCTCTTCTAGTTTATCATCTTCTTAACTATACACACCCATAAGCTGCAAAAGTACACTGGAATAAGCCCAAGCAGCCTAAAAGAAGGTCCTACAAGAGAAGAAGAAGGGGGAGGAAAAAAGAAAAAGAGGGGGAAAAAAAAAGTTAAGTTACTGCAAATTCAAAATCACAAAATCTGGACCATACGAAAACCCAAAAGCTTTCACACCTAAAGCCTCAGCCCTCTCTACAGAAAGAATGACTTTTTTTTTTTTAATTCTAGAGACAAATAGCTTTAACTTAGATCAAGTTTATTCTATCTCAGATCAAAAGGATAGGAAAGGATTTAGACAGTTTAAGAGAACTAATAAGGAGCAGGGAATACAGTGAATTCTTTTCAAATCTACATCTAGTGGACCGGTAAACATCAACAACATTTACAGTCACAGTTTGCAACTGTAAGAATTTTTATTTTCCATACTCTGGCTTGGATGCTTTTTAGACTGTATTGGTAGCACACCCTCCCATATGGCACAGTTCCTTAGCAAGCCTACAGAAGAGCTAGGGGCCATATTCCTCATTTAATGGCCTCAGTAAGTTTTCTAGTGGGGATGAATGTGGCCCAATCAATCACTTCAAAGTAACGCTGCAAAGGATTGAACTAAGTGGCAACAGTTCTTCACAGAATTGCCATATGTAATGTTAGCTTCAAAGTTTCTGGGAGAGTTTCTTTTTGCACACAAAGCACAAAATTAACAAGGAACTCTCAAGCTCTCTGTAAAAATTAATCTTTCATATGTTTATAATTGAAAGAATTTCCAACAATTAAACTGTAACCGAAAGTCACCCAGAATAACTTCTCATCTTTTTTTTCATGAATAATCTGCCGTTCACACCAGAAACAATTTTCTTGAGTTTTTGGAATTTCAAAGACTCTATGATTCTGAGATTGTGAGTAATGAATTAGTATTTTAGGGCCTGTAAAGATTAGCAATTGAATACTTAAACCCCCTCGCAATTAGTACAGCAGATCACTGACATTTAACCAGGTTCACCTGCAGCAATTCATTTGTAGTTTGAAGGGAAAACTGAATGAAACCATAATTCGCTAATGTTACTTGTTCACCCCAGAAAAGAGGAAATAATAGGCATATCACAGAGGCAGACAGGCATCCAGAAATGCCTTTTAAAAAGAAAGTCACAATAATCTTGACAACACATTCCATTTCTCTGTGAAACAGAAGTTCTCAAGCTACTGCTTAGCGAAGAAAGATTTGGCATTTGCTAGACTTGGATCTCTGCATTTAACATGCCTATATATCTTTCACATTTAGAAACAAAATTCCACAGCATTTTATCTACCAATAATTTACTTGTACTGTGACTGAGGCACCCTCTTCTTTCACATCTGTCCCATTCTATTCCACTCGTCCTAAGGAAGCACAGAATGATTAATATTTGGGAAGACCAAACCATCTTGCAGTCATACAGGTCCAAGTTCTTCACACCTCCTTGGGCAGTGATCTCTCTAGGAATTGCGTGATGGAGCCCTGCTTTCCTGGAGATGGGAAGTAGTGAATGAATTCCTTGTTTTGTTTCGCTTGCGTGTGCGGCTTTTGCTTTACCAATTAAACTGTCTTTATCTTAGCCCATGAGTTTTCTCACTTTTACTCTTCTGATTCTTTGGTAAGTAGCAATAGAAGGTTTTTGGTATTAATTCCGTTTCACTGGAGGAGTTATTGTTTATGTTGTGGTGATGGTAGAATGTATTATATGTGTCTCCATTTGATGGAAGGGATAAATGGCTTCAGCTTGGCCCGCAAATATAAACCATCCTAATTTGAGAGCAGCCCTGTAAAACAGGAATGTGCACCTCATTTTAGGTCAAGGCATTTGTAAGGAATGCGTCCAAGACACCTGCAGAAAATTAAAGCCTTTACTCCCCTTGTACACAAAATTTTCAAGAGGTAATTACCCTCAGTGTGAAACATAATACAGCTCCCATTAGATGGAACACATGGAGTGAAAATTGAATAGACGTCTTGTCGGGAGTGCTTCTGAGAATTAATAGGGCTGTCGAAAGCAGTAATAGGAGTGTTTTCTTTGCCTTGGTGTACAACTATCCCTCTCCTTATCTTTTGCAGTCTACGATGAGGCTGTTGCCATTCGGCTCAGCAGACAGACGCAGGCTTCTTCCATGTCACTGTCTCCTGCCAGCTGCTTTGTTTCTGCAGAGCTGGCTGCTGTCTTTAAAGGCTCCCACTTTTGTCCTCAGCCTGCCCGAGTCCTTTGCGCCAGGTTCCCGGTCGCCGTGCCAAGGGCTGGCGCGGAAGTCCCCACTTTTCTGTGAGCTGCAGGGATGAGAGTGACAAAGTGGGGCTGCTGGGTTCAGCATCTCACTTTGTGAAGCCGTTCTTTTATCCTTCAGGGAACTTCCTCTGTGGAGATGGAGCTGAAAGTTAAGCTTTCATGCTTTGTTCTGGCGGCCCAGCCACAAATATCCAGTTTCCTCTCTTATTGTTTGACGTTTTGTTTATGTCTCTCTGTTACAGAAATAGAGCAAACGGCCTTTGTGTGCAGGTTTTCTGCTCCCTGGAACTACTGAATGATGATAAGGTTCTGGTTCGGAGCTTGCGCTGGTATTTCCTCCGTTCCTGCTAGTTTTGAAGATCTCTGCCAAGTGGTTAAATTGTGTGCCTGCATATCTGTCGTACCTGCTTACTACTGGTTTTGTAGCTATTCAGTTCCATCTGATGGTTGTCAAATAAACAAGGTGTGAGATGTGCTGGCAGCCTTTGGCGCTTACAGAGCCTTCGCTTGTACTTGGAGAGGCAGATGGTGCCTTGGCTAATGTCACACTGTCATGGGGCTGTCTTGCGGTGCAACCTTCTGGGCCACGTTGGCTTTACTCCAGAGCAGTTCAGTGTAATTGCTTAGACTTCTGCTTGGTTTGAACATTAAAACCCATTTAAATGTGAACTGAAATCTCTAGCCTGCACTAGTGACCATAAGTTTGACTGAAACGCTTCAAGTTGCAGTGAACTTGTTAGAAGGGTTTATCCGTTAATTCATGGATATTTTGAGCAGCTCTATTGTAGAGTTAATCGTCAGTTTGCAGCCTTGCCAAGTGTAGTTTGAATTGTCCCCAAGCCCCCCAGGACGGCGACTACAATTTCAGATGTCACAAAAATACCTCAGGTGCTGTCCCTCATGCTGGGTGATAAGCTTCTATGGTTTAATATGTAGTGGCATATGTTGATTGTGTTTGAGGGTGGGTGAAATTAAGGATCCATCCAAGCCTTTGACTGCCTAAGTAGGAGTATAACAACCCCATGATGCCTGCTTCTCTTTGCTTTTTCCCTTCTCTCCTCTCTTTCTTCCCTGCAACATATATAATGATTTGTCTCAAGGGATGGTGAGAAGATGGGAGTCCTCATGCACACAGTGCTTTTTGCTTTTTTGGGGCAGTCTTACAGCAAGCTATGGTCTGTCCTTTTGGCAGCATTAAACATTGGAATAGTCAAAATGTCTGCTTCTGCCAGTTCAGAAATAAGTCAATAAAACACTTGAAATGCTTTGCACTGTCTCAAAATGCATTTCTTGTTCCACTGCTAGCCGTGACTCTCGATAATTTGCATTGTAGAGTTGCGTTTAATGATTTCTAGGTAAAACCTAGTTCATTTGTGAGCAAAAACTTGGTTTTGCCAAATCAGCCTTGAAAGCTAAGCATGGAATTGGAAGGCTAGATGTTGGCTTTTTTGTGTGTTGTTCTCACTGGTAACCCCCATTTTATGCCTGTTGTAAAAGTATATATAAAGTGCATTTTGGCATGTATGACAGCTCTAGTACAAATCAATTCTGAGTTAGAACAAATAGGTTTTTAACTTGTAAATTCTATAAATGATAACATTGCACAGTTACATCTCACTCTGTAGTTCTTCCCTCAAAACTTCTGAGCTACGGTGATTCATATCTTGATTTTTCTTATGGACTGTTTCCATGTGAAATTAGAGACTCAGACACTTAATACACTTGTAATTCAGCATTTCCTTTTGAGTAGTGGTTTAAAGATCAAAAGAGCTGTGAGCCTGTGTTGTCTATATTTTCCGGAATAGGAAACTTTACTTACACTGCTTTAATTGTCAACTTTTCCTGTCCTTTTCTTGCCCTTACTTTATTTGAATGTAACCGTGCTCATATTTAATTTAGATGGCAAAGTTGCTCGTATAGTTGCCTATGTTTTTGCCAAGCACTTTGGGTGCTGTAAATGTGATATATATCAATTAGAATCAATCTGGACTCTGAAATTTTAGTACAGATTTGGACTCGAATGTTCCCTGGGTTCCAGGAGGTTTTGGGAAGGATAAAGTCATGCAGTTTTGGGCTTCTGGTTGCTTTTCTATGTGACTGTTTTTTTTTTATTTTTCCTTGTTAATCACTTTTTGTCTCAAAGTGACCAAATAGCAATTCAGCTGCCCTTCTGGTCTGTATTCTAATCCTAAAGTAAATTATTAGTGGTGTTTTTTTGCCTCCTATGTTTTATTCTATGGGCTTAAAAAGATTATGCTTAAAATTTTGGCATGGCAGTTACTTGCAATTGTGAGGATACCCTTCAGGTTTTTAAGTCTCCTGAACTGACATTTGCTGAAAAGTCAGTTTAAAATAAAGAAAACAGTGTTTGGACTGTGTTGCATGCTCTCACTGCTGTAGCCATTCGTAAATATATTCTTGCAATTGAAAGGCTGTCATTAGGAACATTCAGAGCTCCCTGTACTATGGTTGGGTTTTTAAATTAACTTAAAATAAAGACCTGAGTTCACAGAAAGTTTTAAAAGTATGGAATTTTTCCTGTGCATCACGTATAATTATTTTCTTCACATTACATGGTGTGACTCTGTTTTTTCCTCGTAACGATGGTAATACTCTGATTTGTACGTAAAGTAGCAAGGTAGAATGAAAACTGGCTGGGGCTGGCTCCTGGGACTCTCTTGGCCTTCAGCAGCCCAGAAGCATCTTGTTCTCATGGACCATTGAGAGACCGAGGCTCTGCACTGCTCATGTTATCATTTATATATCTGGTAATCAGTACTCAGAGAGTTTGTTGAAGGGAGTTGAACTAGATTACTCCTATCCCAGCTACTCCAGAAAAACAAAACCACTTCTCCCTTTCAGTTGCGGTTTTGGGGAAATGTTCTCTCTGTATTTGAATCAACACAAGCTGCATTACGGAATAGCGCAGATGGTATTGCAGTGTCTGCAAGTCCCTCCTCGGAAGCAGCCTTCTCGTAGCTTCCCGTGAGCATCCAATTCACAGCAAAACAGAGGCTCATGTGATTAATGCGAGTATGGATAGGTCATTGCTGGAGGTGGCTGCCCTCCCTGCAATACCTCCAGAACTTTTCCTTCACCTGTAATTACTTCTGCTTCATAAACTTTTTAAAAAGATACTGAGGAAGCATCCAGCAGAATGAGACACTTATCTGGGTTTTAGAAAGACAGTCATACAAATAATAATGAACCATAAAACACAACAACCTTGACAAGAAATAAATGCTGGCTAGGACAGCTTTTCCTCTCTGGATCATGGACAGGTGCTATCCTAATGGAAACTCCAAAAGTGAAGGGAGACTGAAGAATCATTTCAGAATCTGATGTAAGAACCAAATGGCTGCAGTTCAGGGTTACTTCAGGAGCTGGAAAGTTAAAAGTAATCCCAATAGTCAAATTAGTGGGCAAACAAAATGCTGGTCAAAGGTGCATAATAAAATTAATGTTGTTACCTAGTTATGCAATTTTCCATGTGTACTTGCAAGAATTTTGTGGATATGATTTGTTTTTCTGCATACAGACACGTACATGTCCTTTAGCTTTTCAGTATGGTACCTTTCCAACAGAGGAGCAAAAAGCAGTTTTGACACATAGAGTTTTCAGGGATACGGTGCGTAAACCATTTCAGTGTAAGCTGTCTTAATTACTTTTACAGGATCTATGAAAACCAAAGTATTTTGGCCAAGGATTGATTTGCATTTCACGACTGAGCACTTTCTGAGTCTGTCCTGGTCATTTGTCCTAGCACTGAGAAAATCTGATTCCAAATAACATGAAAATTTCAAAATCAATTTCAGAATATATGGAAAGAGCTGAAGGTGATGCTTTCTAAGTTGTGTTTTATTTGTGGCATGCTAGCCTTTTGGTACTTGCAATGTTGCTATTCTTTTTGTGGTTGTTTTGAACAGCTTTCAGAATAATGCACAAGGTTTCTGTGTGTATATGTAGGTGTGGTATTTATACATAAATATGTGCCATCAGTCGGAAAACAGAGATGTCTCCCAGTAAAACCCATTAACTTTTTATACTGTATTCCATCTCTTACTGTTTGTTTTGAATAGCCCTGTTGTTTTTACCTGAGTGGTGTGCTGGTTGCTCTCATGATATATTTTTTAAAATAAAGGGGTAGGGAGAAACCTTCCAGACATCTGTTTTAAATCGAAGTTGCTTTAATTTCTGTGTATGCCGTCTTCTATCCATCATCTATGCTAATCCTCAAATAGTCAACATGTGCAGGATTTCATATGCTGTCTCATAGGCACATCTTTAGCTTGTATTTTCCACTAGTTCATAAACATGTTTGCTTTAACATATTCTTAGCTTGCTCTTCTTGGATTTTAAATCCAAAATCAAGAGCACAGTGTCCTTCAAGTGTCATTTCAGTGTGTTCAGCATCTTTTAATAAAATACAAGTTAAACAAGCCCAGCTGGCAGTTCACAGGATATGTTTGGACATTCTTTCTACTTAGATTAACAGGACTAAATCTTAGATGCATTTGTAATTATGTAAATCCACATGAACTCAAAGCTGTCATTCAAATGATTTCAGAAGAAAAGCGATTGTGTCTCAAAATATCAGTGTCATTGTCTGGTCTTGATGTTCCTTAAACTTTTCTCCCCTTCCATAGCCATGCTGAATAGGTGATAGCAGCTGGGGAGGTAAAAGGTTAGATAGATGGTATTCTGCAGTAAGCCATGCAGTGAAGATGGTCTTTTTCACATCTTTTCTGAACTGATTGGTTGCCTAATTCTATTTAAAGGACAGTTTTCTACTTCAAAATGGCAAAAAGATCTGAAACATGACCCTGTGTTCTTCTGTAGGAAGAAAGTACTTTTTTAAATAAATAGCTTGGCTTTATTTGTCTTACTGGAGAGAGAGGTACTAAGGTGTGGGACACACACGAGAATGCGTAGGCATAAAATAATGCCAAAGTTGGAACACAATGCTGTATTTACCCTGGAGAGGACAAATTTGCCCACACACAGCCCATAAGATGTAGGTGCAACTCCTTTAGATGAGTTCCAGAAATGATCTGAATATTGGCATTTGTTTGGTCTGAATGGAAAGATCACGGCCATTGCCTTCGTTTGTCCCGCGGTACTACTGTGTGCTGAGGTCCGGAGGAAGGGTACGTGTGCAGGGTGGAAGGTGGCACATGCTATATGCAGAAATCCCAATGTAGAACAAAAATCATGACCAGCCATGCTTTTGTTACCCCAAAGCAAACACTTTTTAACAGCCTTTGGAATACTATAACTAATGTGAAATAAGGGGCTTTGTCGTTTTTTCCCTCTGTAGCACTAGTTTGTCACCACTGAAATGGTCACGTAAAATATATGAAATCAGTCCTGTGAGGCTCATTTGGGGTGAATGGTGGATGTTCTCTAGGAATTCAGAATGAAGGGCTTTGGTCAGCAAGCATTACATTCCCCCATAGACTGCTAAACTGGTCTTGAAAAGCTGTTCTCTTAACTACTAAAATTCAAAGATAAACTTTTTGCTTATATCACTTCTCATAAATGTGAAAAACATTTGGAGTATCTAATCTGAAAGGTGACAGTGAGAGCTGCAGTATACCCCGGAGTTTGCCCCAGGAGCAGAGCAGAGACTTGCTAGCCCAGCAGGCTTAGCTCCTAGAGGTTTATAGAAATGCAAATTACATGCCAAAAACCAAAATGAAAACAAAAAGAAGTGCTAAGCTACTGAAGTGGCTCAGCATGCTAATGACAGGCTTCATTAGAGTATCCTAATATGGACAATTGCTGCAACTATGAGCAGAATAGATATAATGACTCTTCATTCACAACAGAGTAAGCACTGAGTACTAGGGAATTATTTAGTGCAGTTTTCTTCAGAGTCTGCATTGAACAGACTTGATAGAATGAAACCTTCTTGTAGGATATGATTTTGAATGATATGGGCAAACAAACGTCTTTTTTTTACTGTTAGTTTTTTTTAACTTGACATCCGCAATGATTTTTAATGTGCAAATTTTTTGGAAAGACGTCAACTTCAGAAAGTGAGAAAGGATGAAAAGATGCAAGACCCACAAACAGTAAATGTGAAACTCTTCATGTATCATACATAAAATAATAACTCATGTCAGGAGGCCTGTTTGATTTACTCTATGGGGTACTATAGCTTTCTGTCTCCATTGGAATAATCAGATAAAAGGAACTGTTAAATTTAGTGGCTTATAAATAACATCAAAAGAAAATTCGAGTAGCCATAAACCCTTCCTTCAGCCCCAAAATGTTTTATTTCATGCTAAGCACCTTCATTATTACCTGTATATATTAAATTTATTGCATAATTTATTATTAAAATTATATCTCATACTTCATATAGGTCATGCATGTGGGTGTGTGCATACGTATATTATCATTTCATACTGACCTTTTTGATTCTTCTGTTAATGATCACGGCAGTATTCCAAGCACAGGAGGTCATCAAACATATTCCAGGTGCAGCCTTGTCTGATAGAAGAGCATCAGCACAAATGTGTTTATGCCTCTGAAACAAAAGCGTGATCTGTTTCAGATGTGCAAGATAAAATGAAGTGTTAAACTACTTGCAAGCAGTAGTCATTTTTTTCCCTCTGTTGAAAAACGAAAGTGCTTTGGGCTTTGTACCATACACCAGAGAGGCACACAAATCTATTTTGCAGAAATCTGGAGTCAAAAGATCTATAACTCCGTATAGAAAGATAATGAACAGTAGGAGGAATGCAGTATTCAAGGGCTAACTGGAAAATTGTTCTCATGGAAGAACACTATATGTGCAGGTTGTAAATAGTGGCTGTATGCAGACCTACCTGGACCACGTTGCCTCCCTCCTTTTTGTTTTTTTAAAAAAAACTAAATACATTGCCAATAACTAGAGTAAACACATCTCTAAAACAGGTAATGCAAAATTGCATTACAAAATTTTTCAGTCTTTTTTTACATCGCTGCATAAATTACTTATTTGGTTTTGGGCCTTCGGTCCTGTAAATAATGAAGTGCATAGGGCATCTGGTATGTGTGTCCGGGTAATGCTCTCACCTTGCTATTTGTCTTTGAATGACTCCCTCACAGTGAGATTTTTTAAAAAAACCCTCTATTTTGGCAAATGTCAGCCTGTCTTGATACCTCTCCATGCACTAACAGTCTGGGTTTTCAAAATGCTTGCTTTCTTCTCCTGGGCTTCGGGAACATCTTTGAGTGTTTTTAAAGTGTATCAAATAATGGGCACCAAAAATGTGAAGTCACTTGGATAGGTTTTAAAGAGAATATTTTTAAAGGTCTATATGTCTTTTGTTGCCTTTGACAATTGCTCACCTACCTTCTCTTTGCCTTGCTCTACAGATTTGGGATGAATGATACTAAAGGTATGAAATCATATGCATTCTGATATCACATACTCGCCTGAGTAGACAGACTTTGGAGTAGAAAGTGGTGTCGCAGTCAGTATTAAAAGCACAGAGAACCAAGGGAAGGTATTTGATGTTATCAGATGTATGGTTTGACAAGAACTGCCAGAGGGAGTTGTTGCAGCAAGTGTAAAATATAGATCCTGTGCACGTATAATAAAGGAAGTCGTGTCCTTTATGTTGAAAAGTCAGTATTCGGACAGCAGATGAAATGTGAATAATCATAGGGAAATGAAGTCAAGATAGATGTCTTTACCTTCTTTTCTTCCACTTCTGATTTTTTCAAATGTTTGTACTGTTGTATGTCTACCCTCAAAACTATGGTTCTTAATTATTTTAAAAATCTAGCTCACATAGCTGCAAAATAGTGCTCTGTTGCAGGGCCAGCTGAATTTATTGAGACTTTTTCCTATTGGTCCAATACCAACAATTTTCACTCTTGCAAATGATATACAGCCCAAAAGCAGAAATATTTAAACTGTTCAACTAAGTGTGCTGGTGCTCTGTACTTAGAAGACTCCCGGGGGGCTGGCATGTAGTTAGCTTTTCTAAACAGAGAGATACAATACTTAGTGACACCATACGAAGTAGGAACGAAGTAGGTTAATGTGTGACGTACAGTGGTGTTTTTGCTAAAGAAGCTACTGTACTTCATTGATCTGAGTGGCTCAGACATAGTATATGTGTGTTTGCTTTTACAAGCTGTGTTTATTATAAAAGATTAAGTTTTTCATTCTCATCTGTTTGTCTAAGCTGTGTTGCCTTTCTTATTAAATGCCAGCTGGAAAGCAGGGTCAAAACTACCAGCTGTGATTTAACTTGTAGCAGATCTTACGGGGAAAGAATCTACCTGTCTCCAAACCCTAGCTCCTTTAAAAAAAAAAACAAAAACCAACTTAATATCTGCAGATCACGAGGTATTTGTACAATGATACTATACTCGGGGCAAGGAAAAAGGGGTAAACGAAGAGAGTACCCATTGAATCTGGGTTTGTGCTCGGTTTCCTTTTCTTATCTGGTTAACTCTCAGATCACCTATTCAGCACATTTTTTGCAGTAAAGGAAAAATAACTTATTGAATTTCATCTAAACATAAATTTTCATATTTATAAATTACTTCCTTATCAAATGTGGTGGTCACTGGTGAATTGGTACCTGAGTCACACGATTATTGCTAAATAGTCCATTTGACTTGGAAGCAAGGGGACTGGCCTTGATGTATTTGGGAGAAGCAAAGCAGACTGTTACCACAAAATCTTTTAGGCAACTGAAGTTTATTTTGTAAAAGTCATTTCTTTTAATTACCTGAACCATTTGACTTTGTTATGATGCTATTTGAAAAAGTTTATTGGTATATGGAGATAGTTTTGCAGATTATGAGTACTGTGACTGAATACACTGAGAAGACTAGGAACCCGTCTGTTTTAATTTGATTCATTAAATACCAGGGGCTTAGGAAGAGCTGAATATGTCAGTCAGTCCATATAATCTCTTTATAAAATTGTGAGATTCACAGGCAGGAAAATGACGAATCGTTTCCAGTCTCCAAGCCCTTTCTGAAGTCTGTTTGTTGCTTTCTGTAGGGAGAGTTAACTTTTGTGGAAATATTTTGATATGATAAAGACATTAAAAATATTTAGTTCACACTGCTGATTTCTCACAGTTTTTGTCCAGATGATAAAGCTATGCAATGGATTGGGCTAAAATAAAGGTGACGAGGGACTTTGTACCTAGAGCCTTTGCGTGCTTGACTGCTATTCATTCCTCTTTATGGCTCCTGCTTTGACAAGTGAAATGTAGCTGCCTTTGCTTTCCAGACTGTATCCCAAGTGTTCCAGACGAGATGAAGCCAACTCATGGAAAAGCATGTAGGCAGAGAGAGCCAGTTTTTATGTTGATCCCCACCCCGCATAATCCCCCGTGGTTGACAGGCCAGTTAAAGGTGTAGCTCAGCACTGATTTTGGACAACAATTTTTCTCTTCTATGCTGTTGGGTTACATTTTCTCTCAGCAAGCTTAGGTAATACAGTATGATGAATTATGCTGGTAGCTTATTATCTTTATTATTTCTCATTTTGCTAAGCCTGATTGCATTTTAAGCTCTCCTTTATGCAGACGATGGTCTACTGCTTTGTTCAGAAAAGTTATTGCAGAAACTCTTGTAGTACTTGAGTCTCTGAAACGGGTGTGCTGTGTGCCTTTTGGAGAACATTACCTCCTTTGCCTGCCAAGGAGAGCAGAGCAAAGTGCCCTGAGGATGTCACAGCAGGGCTAAAACCTTCTTGGAGATTAGCAAGTATTGTTATTGCTTCTTTGGGATCAATTCCTGACTGTCCCCAACAAGATCGTGTAGATTTATTATCTAAAGCAATACTGACAGGAAGATTTTGTTGGTATTCAGAATGGACCTTCCAGGTCATTGTCATTTTATCTTTATTTCTCTTAGATTTCCACAGTTCCAGCAAAGAAAGCATACTTCATTGGGAATTCATTTAGTGCTATATTTAACCTTCACATTCTTTCCCTCATGTTATAGCTATGTGTAAACAGCTGAGGTTAGAATATTCTATATTAAAGGAATACATATTGTTTATTTAATAATCAGAATACTTCTCATTTAATATGTTAGAGCTCAGTAATAGCTGAGTTTGTTCACGTGATCCACCTCTAGGCATAAGTCAGTAAGAGAAAACCTCAGCGGGAGTCTAAAACTACTGGAAAATGTGAGTGAATATAAAGAAGAGGTAGCGATGTACACTGTGTGCATGCACATGCATGCGTGCACATCTTCCCTATCAAGCATTCTAAGCTGATCCCTTTAGGACTGATTTTAAAAGTTACAGATAACAATTTGGTTCCCAGTTACCCCTTACTAATTCCACCAGTTACCTTTGAGATGCTCTTGTTAGCACATCTGAGGGTAACTCGCTTCCTTCTCCTTCGAATAGTATCATGTCCATATTTTCCAGAATTTTAACTCATGCCTGGATGCCCTTTTCTAAGAAAGCTTTCAGTGAGGAAGAGCATTATAAAGGGTTGATTACTTTCTTATTGCAGTATAAAGTTAAGTAATAGTCAGCTGAAGGTGGATGCGTAATACCTGAATTGGCACCATAACTCTGAAGTTAAATCACTTCACATCCCAAGCAGCATGCTGGACTTTAGCAAAATCTCTTCAGCGATGAAGAGTTTTGAAAATTGTTCAATTTGGAAATGGAAATTTTCATTTCAGCCTGATGTTCTGAGGCAAAGTTTTTTGCTTATTTTAAATCAAATGGCATCTTAAGAATACATTTGAATTGCATCTTAAGACTACATTAGTTACATGAAAGCACACTGTAATTTTGTTACAGCCGGTAACTTCACGGTGTTTTTTAAATCCATGAGTTCTCTTGCAAAACAGCTTGATGCTAAACAAACCAGAAATTATCCCCCTTCCAGGAAGAAAATTTCCTTATGAAAGACATGACATTTTAAAAGTGCTTCCAATAACAATGTTCAAGACACTCTCAGGATTGGAAGGCATAGATGAGATTATTTGAAAAAATGACTTTAAATGCAAGATGGCCACTTCATGTTACTGTAAAATCGATACGGAAGAATGAAAGGAATGCTCAGCAGAGCCCGTTGGCAGTAGTCATTTAACTGATTGAACAGTATAAACAGTGTATTTGTGTTTACGGTGCAGATTTCCTCCTTCTGTATGTACACAGTGTGTGCATTGTGTGTAGATGCGAGGGAGAACTAGGCAAAAGGTCCGGAGGGGTACACTGAGGGATGGGAAAGAAAGAGGGCATGGGCCAGATGTTCAGCTGCTGTGCACTGGTGCAGTCAGTTGAGAGCTGGTAGCAGCTCGGTACTGGCACTGCAGAAACCTGCAAGTCTAGCCTTAGGCTTGGAGAAGAAAGAGGACTTTGTGACAAATGTGCCTTTCCAAAAAGATGTGTGTGTGCGCACATGTGTGTGTGGAAGAGAGAAGGAAGGAGGGAACTTCTTTTTCTCATTATTATTTTTATGCCACAACATGTGATAGTTTTTCTATAAAAATGTTTTTACTGGGCGCTTGATGTAATCCCATGAAAATACAGTTCTTCCAAAAATATTCTGCATTTCTGAAGTGCTTTATGGTTGATTGCTGCATCATAACTTTCATGTTTTCGTAACCTTGTGATCGGTCTCTGCCCCTGCATTACGCCATACGCTACCTTTCCCTTTCGTGTTTATTTTCTCTTTTTTTTTTTGTCAGCTGGGAAAAGAGGGCCATGCCACTGGCAGCTTTCATTCTGCCAGCACTGGAGAATGAAAAATTCCTCTTCCACCTCCCTAGTGCTGGGACAAGACAGGTTGTGATGTAGTCTGAAAGGTGTAAGAGAGTGTAATCTGTTTACTGCTTATTAGCAATTAACAATAAAAATTCTGAATAGCCGATATCATAAGTCCTCTTAAATGCTAAGAAAATCCTTTTTCCCCCCCTTGAAAACTTTCAACTTTCATTACCTGCCCCTACTTGAAATATTTTGAACTTGGCCTGAAAATCGCTGTGGGCCAGACTCTGAAATGATTTTCCATACCCAATTGTATGGTAACTGCAGTTTAGTATAACACAGATTTGTGATGTGACTGCTGAAGTGCTGGTAAGAATGACTGAAGGTGTATTGGAAGTGCAAATTTTACAGTGACTCCTGTACAAATGATCTGCTATTGTTTTACAGTGTAGTTAAATAGTGCGTTGCTCTATTGTCTTTCTGTTATAGGCATCCGCTTGATTAGGTGCTGCCTTCTCATCTGTGTCTGCAGCTTCATGCAGAAAGCTCACTGGAACGTGAACAATTAATGAAAATGGGAACCTTTCTCAAAAGAGATAAAGCCGGATGGTTTCCTTCCACAGACACAACCCTTAAAGAGCTTTCTTGTGAAACCAGAGGGGCTTTTTAATGTAGTAATTGCAATATCTACTATTTAGCAGATTAAAAAATTACCTGTTGATAGATGAGCTTAATAGTGTTCGGTAATGTTTGGGAAATGGGATGCTTTAAACGATATATTGTCGTTTGTGGTACTATTTACCTCCTTTGCTGCATCTTCGACACTCCTGAGCATAAGCCGTTTTCAGGACTTAACATGTAAAACTTTTATGGTGTGTGGCATTCCTCTGGCTGACTACTGAGTAGCAGTTTGCCTCGACAAAATGTGTTGTATTCTTGATGAAAAACGTGAGAATTTATCTGTGTTTGTTATCTTAAAAATTGTTCCAGATGAACACAGAACAAGCTTAGCATACCTTTAAAGCAAATCATGCTGAACTGATTGTATGAGTTGTCAGTGATAAGTAACAGCTCTCTGGTGATGATCAGTTGGTTGGGAATTTTGCAATATAACGAAGTATATAAATAGGGTCGCATTTTCCATTGCATAAATTCTGAAGACCTGGAGGGAGGAAAAAAACCCCTAAACCAGAAGTAATGAGAATCAAAATAGGCAGAGGGATATACATAGCTCAAACTTACATAGCTTAAACTTGGCAAAATTCTGCACCAGTCCCTCAACATAAATAAGTGTTAGCCTGTGTTACATGGTCATTTATACCATGTAATGCTCCTCTAAGCCATGACCACCAGGTCAGGTGAATTCCACTCTTGTGGCCAGCTGATAGAAGTTTGCTACCTTGATGGATTGAATACTTGCCAAAATAATTCACACTATGTTAAGTTAAAGAGAAAGATTACTAGTAGGCAAAACACATCTGTCTAGTGCCATATGTTTGACAATAAATGCTCTGAAAAAATAAACATATATAATTGTGAATAGGCTGCTTGCAGCCTATTATCCCACAGCCTTAGCTGGGTTCTCCCGGTGCTAAATGCAGAGGGCAGTGTGTGAGAGCTGGAGTTAGGGATTTTTCTGCAAGTGGCATATTTCTACAGAGCTCTCTCACTTGAGCAGAATTAAGTGTGAAGTGCTGTTTTGATTTAGCTTTTCACACAGCAATGAGTAATGAATAATAAAAGCTGCTTTTTTTTTTCTTCCAAAGAAGGAAAGAGGGGAAAAATGGTTTTCAGATTTATTTCAGTATTAGCTGTACTAGATATCTGTAAGTGTGGTGTTGCTCATATACATTCATTGTCTGTTAACTGTTTGCCCTTGATTATGTTGTCCTGAAAGACCCTAAAACCACAGCACTGTGTAGCTCATGTAAAGGATATGCAGATTGGTAAAAGGAAAGTATGAAGTGCAAATGGGGTTTAGAAATGTTTCCATTCTTATTCGTGTTAAGTTAAAGCTGAAAACCTTAAAACCCAACTACCTGACAAGCTTCAGGTGTGCAGACTTGATTACCCTCTCTAACTCAATCAAAGCTTAAAACCCAACTACCTGACAAGCTTCAGGTGTGCAGACTTGATTACCCTCTCTAACTCTTTCTACCTGTGGCTGTTCAGACATTTTGAGCTTCTGCGCGGGCTGCCAGAGGACTCTGGCTGTCCATCTTCCTTGCAAATGCTGAAAGGTAGAGTTGGATTATACATCTTTTCTCAGCAAATTGAGATGTGCAATCTTGTGTTAACAGGTGAAGCAATTATTGATGGTTAAGCTATGAAAAAACCAGCAGCAGCACTGGGGCAAAGAATACACTGTAATGTTTTTTTTTTTTTAAATACAGAGCTTATTGTGAAATCTTCATTTTTTTGATACCTATCTTGTCATTTTCTTTGAATGTTATGCACAAACTAAAGAGATTGGAAAATGTGAACACGCTGGAAAGGAAGGGATGCAAAGTATTGAAAAGACATTTAAAATGAGGATGAAATATTGCTTAATGTTTATAGAAAATGCGTGGGAAGCTGAGTATTTTTGTATATAGTGTGTTGACGTATTTTACAACGCCGCATATAAACTATGGGAATGTCACTGAAACTATGCAGACATAGGCCAGCTGAGTAGCGTGCCTATACTTTCCTGTCTTTCCTATCACGTATAGAAAAATGCACCTCTTACTGAACTCACCCTCGATATTGCACAGGCTGGTATCTTTTGCTAATTTCTGTGGGAGTTTTGGAGAGAGAGAAAGGGTAGGATTAAGCCCATTTAAAACAAAAAAAAAGGCAGACTTACAGAATAGAAAATGGCTACATAGGTGCTGTAAGTAGGTGTCAACAATGCATGTAGTAACTGCTTTTATTACATAAATTAAATCTGGGCAAGAAATCTAATAGTCCTTCTTCATATATACCTCTGAGGCATTCTAGGATGCTGATATCTGATGGAAGTTTTCCTGAAGGATGTTTTCGACAAATTCTATTAATAAAGGTTTTGGAATTAGAGTTATGGTTTGAGGGATTTGTGAGAGGGAGGGAAAGGAAAAGACTACTCAGTCAGAGAAAAGCAACTATTTAATAATATGTAAAAACAAAAGGTTGGCTTAGTGGGTGTATTGTGGACTTTAGAGAGAATGGCAACCATCTGTGTGTATGAATCTGCCTCCCCACACCCTCTCCTCCCAATACCAGGCTGATAAATCATTCTGAAGTCAAGTGCCAGGTACATGACATAAGTTTTGAGAAGAATTAAGTATTGCACTTAACAGTAAGGAAGAGTTGAAAGCCTTTCATGAACGTCTGACAAGTGCCATCTTTAGTAGTGATGTCTAAATTAATAACGCTTTATACCTTCCCTGTTTCATGTAAAAAAAAAAAAATAAATAATCCTGGCTTTGCTGCAGTACAGCAAGTAGTTGCTGGTCGCGTTATGTTCTGACAAACACTCGCTGCAGACACGAGACAGAGCGGTGTAAGTTTTGGCTTCCTAAATTGAAATTGTCTCAGTGTCAGATTACTGCTTTGCAAATGAGCAGCTTTTTTTTTTTTTTTGCTTTTTTTTTTTTGCTGTGGTCTTGTGGTCTAATATTAATACATTTTCAAAATGGAAACTCAATGAATTAGATCATTTTTCCTCAGTCTGTATCCCTTGGGATATCTAACCTATGTTGCTTGTTTTAATTAAATTACCACATTTTCCATATGATTAAATGCCTGAATAACGAAGACTTATGGGACTCAATTTTAATGCACCATACATGAATATGAGCAACGAGGGGAAACATATGATTTTACTCTAAGTGAAATCTTTTAGTAGCAGACGTTTCACCTCATCTCTTTTCAGATCAAATGAAAGTTGCAGAACAGTAAAATAGCAAATGTGGTATCAGATAGTGGTGTTCAATGGGTGGGAGCAAATATCCTCTGAAGGAAATAGGCTGATGGGAGAAAACCAGAAAATGGCATAGTATATTCTGGGGATGTGCCAGGCAAACATTTTCAGAGTTATCGTGTAGTATACTTTGGGTTTTGGGGCAAGGGCCACTAACCATAGAGCAAGGTATGTCTTGGAGCAATTTTAAAGGGACTCGGTGTATTTTTTCATTTAGAGTTGCCTGGGGTTTAAATCAGGACAGGATTTGGCTTAGCATGGATAGGTACTGGGTATCTAATCTAAAAACCACGCCAGTCATTTTTGAGCACTGAGCGGTAAATGCAGGCAAGAAGTCAGGAACTTCAAGTGGGGAAAAAATGCATTTAAAAGTCTATTTAATTTTAGTTGCAGGGGAATAAAGTCCTGCGATTTGTTTGCTAGGTAAGCACATTCCTATTTCACTATATTAGGCTTGGTAGGGAGAAAGTGTTATGTGTGAGGGTGGAAGTGGCATTGACACCCCTCCTTGCATGAGGTGAACTCGGCAGCATTGCAGAAACAGTTGGGTATAATGCAGGAACAGCTTCCTATCCCGACCTTCAAGCTCTTAAATGTCTGGCTTTATTAAATTTTAAAGGCTGATAAGAAGCTGTAAGCTGCTTATGAGGAAACAAAACTGTGAAAGGAGAGAATAAAGGTGTCTGTCATGCTAACTGTGGTGGCAGTGTCAGTCTCTCCTCTTTGCTAAAGCATCGTTGACCATTTCTTTAATTTTGTTTTTGTTAGTTTCCTTCCCTGCTTTTAGTGATTATAGAACACTGTGGTGGCTTATTCAGATCAGATGTTTTGTGTGAAGACACCTTTTCTGATAGAATTTGGGAGTCACTTTCTTGACTGCCATGCAGTCATCTTAATTTTGGCTTTCTTACTCCAACAGAACTGCGGGATCTCAAACCATCTTTTTTACTTTGTCTGTGTCCTACCCTAACTGCATCCAGGTAACTTCTTCCTCTGTTTCCCAATGGCTGACTCCTAGCCTACTGAATATATTTTTTTTTCCCCTATATTTTCCCTAAATAACTGACCTCACAGTTGTACCAGTTACTTTTATCTCATTTCTAGTCTCAGAGTCTTGGACTGGTCTTTTTTTTCCTCTTTCGTACTGACCTACTGGCTGATAATTCTTTCCAGTTTTCAATCATTAGGAAGTTCTTGTTTTGTAACAAGCTGATAAACGACAATAAATATGAAATAGATATCTCAGACCTTGAGAAATTTCGTTTTCAGCTTTTGTTCAAACCAAGATTATTTATCCATTTTAGCCATTTCTTGATGTACTTTTCAATTTCTGCAATCTTCCCTGTTTTTCAGCTATAAACTTGTCCTGTGATGCGCTCTCATTATCTGGAGGATCAGTTAGCTTACCAAAGAAAGATCTGTCTTATACTGACTATTTTTATTAGACCCAAGTTGTATTTGATGAAATTTTTCAACTACTTTTCTGTTTTGAGGGTATTCTTTCCTTGATTTTTTTTTTTTTTTTTTTTTTAAAATCTTGCATGCTGTTGAAGCCAGGCTTATGTGTTTATAGGTTTATTGCTTCTCTGTCCTTTTTAACTATAACCACTCCACTGGTTGTTTACAGTTGTAATTTCATTGCTACTTTGTAACTTTACTGACCTACTACATCTAAAAAGCTTTCAGTTTTTCCTGTCTTTGAAGGAGCTGAAGGCAGCAGGAAGTTTAAAGGATTGGGTAAAAGAGAAAGGGGTAAAGAGGTGCTGCATTTTTAAAATCTGAGAGGAATTACTGCTCTATAACCTGGCATTTCAAATCTTCTCTGGTAAGAAATGAAGGAAAAAATCAGTGATGAACAGACACAGACAGACTGAAACTGTTTAAATAATTTTTCCCAAAAGATTGCCCCATATTTTTGTTCTGACTTCAGTGTGGTGGCTCTTTGAGATGCATAAGGTTTGCTGTAATTATTTTTCAACAGGGGTTGTATGCCACCTTCTTGAGTGTCAGTGATGATAAAAGGGCAAGGTAGATTACTTTTTGTTCTGATATGGCATATCCTGAGGGTCTTGCTTTGATTCACAACAACCCCAGGCAATGCTACACACTTGGGGAAGAGTGGCTGGAAAGCTGCCTGGTGGAAAAGGACCTGGGGGTGTTGGTTGACAGCCGGCTGAATATGAGCTGGCAGTGTGCCCAGGTGGCCAAGAAGGCTAATAGCATCCTGGCTTGTATCAGGAATAGTGTGGCCAGCAGGACCAGGGAGGTGATAGTGCCCCTGTACTCGGCACTGGTGAGGCCGCACCTCAACTCCTGTGTTCAGATTTGGGCCCCTCACTACAAGAAGGACATCGAGGTGCTGCAGCATGTCCAGAGAAGGGCAACAAGGCTGGTGAAGGGTCTAGAGCACAAGTCTGGTGAGGAGCGGCTGAGGGAGCTGGGGTTGTTTAGCCTGGAGAAGAGGTGGCTGAGGGGAGACCTTCTCGCTCTCTACAACCTGAAAGGAGGTTGTGTAGCAAGGTGGGGGTCGGTCTCTTCTGCCAAGTAACAAGCGATAGGACAAGAGGAAATGGCCTCAAGCTGTGCCAGGGAAGGTTTAGATTGGAAATTAGGAAAAATTTCTTCACCGAAAGGGTAGTCAGGCACTGGACCAGGCTGCCCAGGGAAGTGGTTGAGTCCCCATCCGTTGGAGGTATTTAAAAGCTGTGTGAATGCGGTGCTTAGGGACATGGTTTAGTGGTGGACTTGGCAGTGCTAGGTTAATGGTTGGACTTGATGATCTTAAAGGTCTTTTCCAACCTAAACAATTCCATGATTCCTTCAGTATTCTTATACTTAGCTTCAGGACAGATAGCTCCCTTTCTCCTTCTGGATTAATCTTGATGTTTCATTCATGTTATATGAATGTTATGAATTGTTATAACAATTTCTTATAAATTCATTTTCTCTCCTGTGGTGGGGAGAGTCACTGGTGGTGTAATACTTTCTCAAAATTAAGTTCTGTGTAGGACTTCACTACTGTGCCGTGGTGGGGTGGGCTAGGAAAGGGTATTTTTCATTTTCTGCTCTCCACTTGCTATTAACAGGTTTGTTGGATCAGTCATCCTCCTTTTCTTGCTCTTGTTCTCTTTCCATACAGCTCACACTTTCCTTCCCACAATCTGTCATCCTACTTTCCTACCAAACAGAAAAGAACCATTTGTTATAACTTTAAAAATAAATGTTAAACAACCAGGAGTAAAGAAAGTTAACAGACAGCCAAATAGTTTTCACTGATGATCTTTCCTGATCTTTGTCCCACTGCATAAATAAGGGCATAACTACATGACCACCACATTCAGAGATGAGCAAAATGCATATGTGAATGTTTATTAGCTTTCCACTTCAGAGATTTATTTCCCTACTTGTTTAAATATTTTGAGAAACTTACTGCAGCATTTAAACATTAAAAGCATACATTTCATATAGCTTTCCAGTTTCTGCTCTTCTATGGATGAAATCAAAAGTATTCTGGACTTGAAGCATCAGCATTTCCAGCCTGACCTCTGGATGCCTACTGAGCAGCAGTGAAAGAATTTTGAGGAGAAAAAAGTGTGTTTCATAGTTACATTTAGTCAAGAGACATTGCTGTCCCCCAGGTTTCTGCATCTCCACAAAACTAATTTCAAAGCCAAGTTTTAAACATTCCTTCAATAGATAGTCACTGAGTCAAAAGTTATAGTCAGTTATTTTAAGTGGAGAAGACAGCATGGAAGAGCTGATCATGGAAGATAACTAAGTCATTCATAGGTGATTCAATTTGATTTTGGTGTAAGGATTCACTGAAACAGATAAGTAATTAGTTTAAGTAAAAGAAAGACTTATTTTTTTTAAAGTCTTCTCAGCTGGTTGAAGAGCTTAGGGACACAAAAGTTAATACCAAGTAGGGAGAACACCACTATTAGGATTGGTGAATAAACATTTCAATAAAGGTATTAGAAACAGTAACTCAAGAACCCACAAGAAGTTAACAAAAGGATTAATGAGCTTAGACTCCTGGGTAGATTTATTAATGGGATGGTATAAAACTATTGCCTGCTGTATTAGAAGACCGAGAAGTTCTTCAAATCCTATGACCGTCTGCATGGCAAAGAATTGCCAGGAGCTAGGCTGTTTCAGATCTTGAGAAAGAAAATAGAATCAGTTGCAAAATATTGTTTAGCCGTGTAAGTATAGTAATATCAAGAGGATAAATAGAATAAATATGAACAGCCAATGGAACAGAGATTGACCAGAGTATGATTAAAAATGCATACATGGAAATATCATCTGAGTTCCTAGTAAGAAAGTTATTGTAGCTTAATGAGAGGATAGCAACTAGCAAAGACTTTATTAAAAAGTTGCTGTCATAATGGAGATGGAGGCAAAACACAATGCTCAGAGAGGTGAGGGCTGGACATCTTTCACCCAGGATGGTGAAGGAAGTCTCAAGTAAGTGAAGTCTCACGTCCAGGTTCCCAGAATTGTTCATAAATCTCACAAATTGAAAGGGTTCATGTAACTCATCAGTTACAACTTCAGCATCTGCCCTAAAGAAAGTCAAAATAGTTATCCAAGTATTACTCTGCTCTCAATAGTAGGCACTGCTATACTCTCCCGCCCCCCTTCAAAAGTTCTTTTGAGCAGAAAGGAAGCCTTTCTAGTTTCTTGTGGGTAGCTGTGGAAAGCTAATTTTTTTTTCTGTTTTTCATGAGACAACCTATTTTCATAGACAGTATTTTAGATCTTGTGTATTTGCAATGACAGATAACAAACTGGCAAATGCTGGACTTTAGGAAAGGAAGTGCAAGATTGGAGGGAAATTCATTGTTAGAGCTCTTCCCGCAGTCAGTTTTGGGGCATACTTCTTTTTAAAACTTGGAGGGACTGAAAATGTGAAGGAAGAACAGAATACCATGTAGAAAGGCTTGGGTGGTCTTGACAGCTAGACTCTTTAGAGACCCGGTAATACTGATGGCATATCATGGATGCAGAGACTGTTTCTGAAAGTTTTAAGTCATTTATGTGATTAAGTTATGGAAAGAGTAAACAGCATCCTAACTTATGAAGCGCAGTGTTTCCAGTAGAAAGATAGAGAAATTTTAACCCCCCAAATACATGAGTCCTGATGTGCAAGGCTGTGCATAGTGCAATACCACATACAATTCTAGTCACCAGTGTCTGTGAATTAAAAGATATGCAGCAAAAGGCAAGAGGAATATTAGGGGAAATGGAAAGTCAGTTTTTGATGACTAGAGGGCTTGATCTGTTTGCCATGGCAAGCAGTGACTGAAAGCAAACATGAATTCTTGGTATTGAAGCTAAAAATATTTTTTTTCTATAAGAAAACAAGTTGTTTTGTCCATAAATAAATTAAAATTGGAAATTAGAAGATTTTTAATCATCACAGAGATATTTTTCTGTCAAAACTATTAGTTTTAGGCTAGGCTGTGTGTGCTTAGTTTGAGTTGCGTGAGGTTGTCTAGACTGGACTCGATGACCCGAGTTATAGGACAAGTTGAGGTCTTCAGTGTTTGTGGATTTTTTTTTAAAATGTAGCTCTAGGCTGATGTTACTGGCATGTCTATTCTTTCTCGTGATTCATTTCTGTCTTTTGCAGTGTTTATATTTGCATCATCACCGACTCATTGGGGTTTTTTTTGTTCAACAGGATATTTTTCAAGTATTGGGTGGAGGAGGTATAGGGATTACTTAATGTGATGTTTGCTGGGGATTACCTCCCAAGATATGAATGGACTGCCAAAAATGTAGGTACTTCGGGAACATAGTCATCGTTAGTATGTCTCTTTTCCCAAACAGAGGGTTCGGTCTTGGCCTTCCAGTGTAAACAACCAGAAGAACTGTAATTTGTTACTTTGGAAAAAGCTCCGTCCTACAAACATTTATCCTCAATAATAAACTATCCCAGAGATGAAGTAGTAGCATAAACACGTAAGGTAAATTGACATCAGGCTTCTGAAATTCCCACCAGCAAAATATTTTAATGCAAGTAAATGTCTAATATTCTTAGCTTAATTGTTTTCTTCTCTTTAGCACTTTTGACTTGAGATACTGCCAGTATAGCTGGTTACTGAGATGGGAAGGTTTTTTATAAATACATGTAGCAGAGATCTCAGTAAGGTGGCTTTTTCCTGAAGAGGGGGACGTTCACTGCATTTTATCTATAAAGTTATACTGATGCAAGTTGAGAGTAACTCTGCTGATCTCAGTGACATGGCTAATTGGTTGTTTACAGATATGCAAGTGTGATACCTGTAAGAATTGAATATTTCAATATATATTGCCTGCTCTGATTCAGAAGCCTGAGAATTGCTACAGAAGAACTAGAATAATGCCTTCAAAGAAGGCTTAAGCAGAGAAAATAAACCAGTCAAACAAGAACAACCTTTATACAAACTGTCTGAACACATCAAAATCAAACCAAAGACGGACTCCTGAGCTCTCCGTTAAACTCCTTGTACTTCACCAGTGGGATTTATAGAACTGCAGTAATACGGGGAGAAGAACATAACCATGAGTTACTTTGCCTCGGGCAGACCTACTTAATTTAACCCTGTCTCACTCTACTCCCGGGTTTGGACATCCTGCCAGATGGGTGCCCTCACATCTTGCTTTTCTTGCCCAGGTTCTGTGTAGCTGGAGTGGAGAGCTCACAGTCTATACTGACATGAAAAAATATTACTGTAGATTTTTAAAATGTGAAAAATTTGGGTGGTGGGGAAAAACATGGACAGATATTTCGGAGCATAGGTATTCTTGCAGATGTTCAAAGAATGTTACTCATAAACATGTGCTCCAAAAGGAGTAACTTATCTTTATCAACTTTTTCATAGGAAAAGAGGGAGATCTGAATTTACTCAGAATAAAGTCCAAATTTAGAAGAGGTCTGATATTTGAATGTGTTCTGTGTAGACCCTAATGGGGGAAAATTAATGTGGCTGGCTGTTTGCTTGAGGTATTTGCCAGTTTTGAGCAAAGAAAGAGAATTTTACCAAAATTTCCTGTGGCCCTGCTTCAAGCGTGACTCTAATTTATTTTGATCTGGGCTCCTTTTTTCATCTGTGTCTCCATTGACTTTGGTCTTACAAATTGTGTGCATGTCTTCAGTCTTTGCTGTAAAGTGACTTCATTAGGTCTGGTAATTATTTAATTTTGCTTGGTTGTTTTTTTTTTTTGTTTCATATTTCTTTTCTTTATGAAAACTGTGATAGAACTTATGTTGCCCTTTCTAAGTAGCTTTGCAAAGTAAATCTGGGAACAGTAAACTGGAGAAGTTCCATTTTGAAAAGTGAACTTTGTCAATTGGTGTTATTTGCCATCTGCCTCCTTTTTAACTTTTTTTCCCCAGTGCTTAGAACCAACCATTACATTAAACAAAATTATAATAGCTTCACTCTGCAAAGTCGTGTGCAGTTTTGTTCGTGTAACTGTTAAATGAGTAGGCTCCTTTGCGCTTGCTTGATGTTAAAAGTATATGTCAGCTTTTAGAAATTCAGGGCAAAAATAGTTAAACACAGGATGGGAGGGCTGAGACTCTTGGGGGCAAAAAAGATAAAATTAGTGCTATGAAGACCAGGGCAAATAAAAGATGTAAAATTATGATTCTCGAGTATGCATTAGTGTTTAGGAATAAATGTTTTCAGGTATCCTCAATTTGCTCTACCAAACACCCTGGATAAATCTATTAAGTAAGGAGTGAGAGCTGGAGATAAATGCAACGTTTAGGACACAGGTGTTAACTCCCAGTAGAAGTATTTTGAAATAATATCTTGATATGTTAGAGCTGTTGAAAATTCATTTACTTGTATGGGGTCACACTGGTGTACTTTTTACCATACCTCTCCAGTATGCTTTAGGTAAAAGGGCAGAGTGCTGTCTGGGTTTTTCAAGTGTAGGAAATTTGTGGTTCAGAGACCTTTCTGTCACTGGGGTTTCTGAGAAGAGAACACCTCAGTCACGTGTTAAAATGTGGTTTAATACATAGCTTGCTCTGAAAGTCACTGTCTTCTAATGTGACTGAAGGTTTTGCATGTTTCATGAATTTATGTTACTCTCCAAGCAATCGGGGAATGAGGGTGTTGTATTGCTAGGGGAAGCCAGGCTCATGGTTTAATTCCCACTTCTGCTCTGTACATTGTTGGTGTAAATTTAATAAAGTAGGTTCTTCAAAGAAGCAACATGTATTGAAATCTTAGGTGATTTTGGCATCTAATTCTTTCTTAAAAATCTTACCTGCTATGCCCTTGGTGTCCTAGTTTTGCTTCCCCTGTAAAGGGAGACATCGCAAGGTTGCTTACAGGATAATTGACTCCAGCATGAATGAAGCACTGAGACACTGAAATAACAGTGGCGCTGCGTGCCTCTGAAAGATGGTGCCAGAAAGCAAGCTTTCACTAAGATACGTGTGGAAAAGAGCCAGAGAGGAAAATGTTGCTAAGTGAGTATAATGCTATATATACACACACATGAGATTTTGGCATGAACTTGAACAAGGAGAAAACAACTGAAGTCAAGGGGCGAGATCAAAAGAGGAAAGGCATTATCCTGTGACTAAGGGAGACAGTGGTTCAAATCCCCGAGACCCTCTGCTCACCTCCCTATTGCCCCAGCTCAGCAGAGAGAGTATTTCAAGTCGCCGAGAACACGAAAAGCAAAATACCAGCTTTGTGCAAGAGGAAGATAAACCTGAGTGAGCATTTTGCTGGCTGCGCAGCTATTTAAGCTACAAAGCAATGATGGGATTGGGCTGTTCTTTCCAATAAGGCTTAAAGCTGTTCAGCAGCTGATAGTCTGATGAGGGTAGGCACAATCTCCCAGCAGAGGCGTATGATGTCAGTCTCTGCTTGGTTAGCAGCTAAGCCTTCTCTAGAGGGCTTAGGCACTGCTTTCTGAATTTCAGAACAAGACAGATCCTCACTCGCTATCTCAGTCAGGGCCCTTAAAATAGGTGTAACAATGTTTTATGTTTGGTTAGGGGCGAGGAACTAGCATGCCAAAAGTACTCTGAGTCTAGGATGCTGGAAAAGGATTGTTGCTATTTCTTACCTATATAAGTCCTGGGAAAGACAGGATGTTGTTAAACATCAGAGGGAACCAGAACAGACAAAACTCCCTAACAATTGCTATTAATATGCTGTGCAGAAGTACCCTATTCTATGTGAATTAGTTTGCTATTGAAACAGGAACTGGGAATAACTGTGGGAAGTCATCCTGGAAAGCACCATTGGAAAGGTCCACAACAGAGAAAGTTGTCTCTTGGGAAAGGAGAGGGAGAGAGAGGAAAAAAAAACCAAAAAAACAAAAAACCCCACAAAAACGAAAAAGTCAAAGAACTACAGAAGATCAGTCAGTCTTTAACAGTTTGGGATGAGGGAGAAAATAAATAGCTCCTATGTGGTGCTCTCATCGAATACCTGATTTTTTTGTTGTTGCTGGGGAGTGGATCAGTGGTAGTTAAAAGCTGTTTTCCAATAATATTAATGGGGTTATATAATTTAAAATGCATTCCTGAATTCTGTAGATTTAATAGTTTCTAGGAATTAGGGCTGTAAGCCTGTTCCCGTGCCGAGATGGAGAATGCCAAATTTAAATTATACTAGTTAAATGTGCAGTGTCTGAGTGAGGGAATTCCTGAAATTCTATACATGGCTACCATTATTTTTTTGAGAAGTTTATTAGGTTTATTTAATATTTGTAAGTAGTTGATAATGTTCCTCCTGATCTTCTGAGAGCAATTCTTCAGGCTTGGACGTCTCCTTACCCTCCAGGGATGACTCCTTGGAAGTGACACTGGGTGAAATCAGATGAGCACCTGGCAGTAATGCTGGGTCAAAGATTCAGATTCATGGCTCAGGATTGTGTTTTCATTTAACTTGCTGACTTTAATAAAGTTTGAAGATACAGTTTTAGGGGGGAAAAAAAAGCCACCACCTTTCTTTTATGTTTTGTTAAGATTGGCTTTTGTTTTGCCTAAAGTTGCTTATGCTAATGGTCTCTGCATTTAAAGGAAAAATGCAGCCACAGTTTGCTTTTGTTGTTGGAAGATCAAATGGTAGAACATGGACCTCTGTAAACAAAGACAACTAAACAGTGTAGTCAGACAAACTGTTCGCCTTTCTGTGAGTGTGGCTTGTCAGTTGATTGTCCCTATTTTTGTGTGCATCTGGTATCTGAACTAAAGAACACCTCCCATTTGGTTCTAGCAGACTGTGATCCTAATTACAGACTGATTTTCTTAATTGACACTCAATGTAAATTTATTACAATTGTACCTATTGCAGTTCCATCAAGTCTGAAGCAATTGTTAGGAATGAAAATAGGGTAACTGTTACCATTGGGAATTAGAGGGGAAAATCAGAGACAAGCATTTGGCTGGCTTTTGATGATTTCTATGGTGTTTTCCAACTGAAACTTCTTTGAAGATGACATGTACAGTAAATATATCAGGATGAACACAGGATATTGGCATGAAACTGTTCTAGGTACTTCACAGAAGAGACTAGATTGCATGCCAACTCAGCTGTTTTTTTTGGTATTTCATTTTCTCTGCTATTTGGCCCTGCACCATTGTTCCTCTGCCCCACACTGTGCATGTTCCTGCCCTACAGCTGGAAGGAAGGCTGTGCTACTTCCTTCTCCCATAAAAGCAACCCCCCCGTGCCCCGCAGAACTTTGGAAAATGCTGGCTTTTTCTCTCATCTTGAATTCAATTAATGTGAAATGCAGATTGTTTAATCTTGATTTTTACCTATATACAAGAGCTATGTATAATGCACATGGAGAAAAAACATTAATATAATATCTGACACTGTCTGCATTGCTTTTTCATATCTGTTCCATGATGGCACTGTAACAAATGACCTAGGAGAGCTTAAGAGATTCTATTTTTTTTTTTTTTTCCTTACAAAAAAGGTTCTGGTGGTGCTTCCATAGCTGTAGCATCTAGGTTCCTGATTCTGAAAACTCTCACCTCTCCCCTTTTACTTGTGGTCTAAGTACTTTCCAGGTTATCTTGGCTGAAGCATCAAACACGATGAAAAGAAAAATATGAGCCTTTACATATAGGCCACCTCTGCTTCTTACAAGCTTGGAAATGGGCTGCTTATACTAGGTTTGTTTTCTCCTTAAGTTTGGTGTCAGGGCTCTGCCTTTGTATGGATTACTTGATGCTGCTAAGTTGATGTAAATCAAAGCTGCGATGAAGCTTTTGATAGAAGTGTCTGTTAGCTACTATTGCTGGGAGCAAGGAAGAATGTCTTTGCTGCCAGTGAAATGCAAGTCCAAGCCCACTCCTAAATGCAGACTCACTTCCTATCTTCCTTATTTGTGTGTTTGCAGCTCTGGGTGCAGGTTGAGCGTTTTAAAGAAGCCAAAATGGATCCAGTCTCTTGATCGTCAGTTCTGGATGAATGGTTATGGTACAGGCTACCAACAGATAGCCTAAGTTTGCCTCTTTCTAAGCATAGTTTAGATGCTTTAAGCCAGAGCTACAACCAGGCTTTTGATTACCAGTGTGGGCAGGACGCATGAAGTCCCAAGTGGCGTGCCTGAGGCTGCTTTTCAGCAGACTTTGGGGACATAGCTATTAAGTCCTTCCGTGTGTGGAACAGAGCTTTGAACATGACGTGGGGTCCCAAAGTGTAGCCTGCTGACCTCATGGAGTGTCTGTTGTGGTGCATCAAGAATGTTTTTAACCATGTTTTCCCTTAACAGGACAGCTGATCTTTGGGGGAACAAGGAGATAGTCTCTCCTAGGGTAGGAGTCTGTGTGTGTGGAGGGAGTGAGAGAGCCATCAGGCCACTGGGGCTGAGGCATCCCTGCAGCCATGTTACATATCACGGACTGTGCTGCCAGCCCTCATTCATCTGTTACTGCAGAAAATGTCCTAAGGGATGGGGAAGGAAACATCATCTCCTGTGCTCATGAGCCCTGGAGAGAAAAGGAAAAGAGGGTTGGAAATCTTCCTGTCTCACTTAGCAGCACCTGTATGTGGGCAGGGCTGTGCTTGGACAGAGGAGGGCTTCTGCAGAGCCTGCAGCTCCCCGCTGCCTGAGCCCTGCAGGTGCAATTGTGGGAAGGGCAAAGAGGGGGATGCTCTCCATCTCCCAAATGACTTTTTGAACCAGCGGGAGGCCGCACGTCAAACCTCTGGGCTGTTGAGGATAAGAGAGAATCTCTGAGTAGTGCCTGGATACTGAACTGGAACAATGAGATAACAGAAAATGAAATGGATCATGGAAAATATAACTGGAAAATACCGGTTAGATCATCTAATTCATCAGCCTTTCAAAGCAGGATTGTTCTCAAATGTATTTTCTGGTGCGTTGTCCAGTTTTATTTTAAAGAAGCCCATTAAAATGTTTAAACTCCTGAATATTGTACTTTAGTTTGGAATGAACGCATGCTGCATGATCTCTGTGACACTGCTGCATAATTTAGATTTCTTGCCATGCTATTAATAAATCTAGACAAAGACCAGATGCAAGCAAGCTGTAGCTGAACTCAAGAATCTGTGAAAGCTGGGCTAACCTCTTTAACAGTATAACATATGGCTGTTACATTAACACAGCCACTCTTTTTTTTTTTGCTAAAGCTAAGCAATTTATTGAAAGCATGAGGAAAAAACCTAAGAACAGAAATAAAGCATGACCTTTGATATGAAGTCTTCCCCTTTGACAGTTTCACCGTTTAGTAGAAATTGATGGGAATATACATCCAACCTACTGTTACACTTTTATAGTCTACACTTTTGTTTCTCTTGGTATCTCCTTTTTCATTCTTTTCCACATTTAAATCACAGAAGAATTTTAGGAAAAGCATGTATAAACCTTATGTGGCTATATATTTGAAGTGTTAACAAGCACAAGGTCTTTACAAATGGCTACCATCTGATAAAGAAACGTTATGTCACAGTGTAATTATTTGTATTTTTTTGAAAAAAGCTGTTTGAGAAACTTCTAGTGGTGATCTGTAACCTTTTGTGTTTCATATTGGAAAACTGATCCAACTGCGGGTTTCTTAGTGGAAACTGGTAATGTGTTACAACGATAGCAAGTCAAGCAATGGATTTTTCTTTATGGCAGTGCAGAAGAATGCAATTAATGACTATTTCATTTGCATGAATGAACAAACATAATGCAAACATATGTGAAATGTTGTTAACCCTTTCTGAGATGCTCCATTACTTTATTTTGAGAATAGCCAATTACCAGCAGTCTCTGATGCTTCTTAACTAATTGTACTTCTCCTCTACAAAAGTGCTTGTGGCAAATCTTTGGAGAGAAGTCAGAGTATTTTTCCAATTTTTTTCAGACTCTTCTGATATGAGTATTTGTTTTCAGTATGCGTATAGGTCCGTGTTCCATAGCTGGCCCCGTTTCCCTGGCTTCACCCCAGCTCTGCCAATACAAAGCAGTCAGAAGCCACCTTAATCAGGTAATTAAAGATTTTCCCTGCTGTGATGGCAGAGAATCCCCAGGGAGAAGAGCAAGGTGTGGGTAATGCTAAAAGCCTGCGATGGGTCCAGGTGTAGCTCAAGCTGGGCCAAAACAAGGCAGGGCCAGGCCATTGCCGTGGTACAGCAGCCTCAGAGGGCTGTTGGGCAGCCAGCCCAGTGTGGAGTTTTCCTCAATTTGTGTTGGTCCAACAGCTTAGAAAGGGGAAAAGGCAGGACTGTGACAAGGGCTGAAAATGTTGCAAATGAGGTTTTTGGGTTTTTTTTTTTTCCTCATCACAACTGTATCTTGACGCCGCTATATTCAGATATGGCTTAGCTCATGAACTTCAGACCATCTTTCTTTAAAAACAAAAGGAAAAGATTAGCATAGATTTAAAACAAACAACAAAACCATAATTGTGGATGTTGGCTTCCTTTTGAAAAAAGCTTGGGACAGTATAAAGTTTCCAATTAATCAGCACAGTTCTGTGTAGTTTTGATGCAAAACTGCATGTGTCTCATTAGTTTTGACTAAATTAAATTGTCGTCTTGTACTTCTTTTGAAAGTTGTTGGTTGAAAGCCTCTTGAAATCCTTGTTAGCAATATTGTGGAATATTTATATTGCGCTTATTCAGAGGTTGAAAAATTTAACAACCTATTTTTTGGTTTGTTTAATAAATAGTAATTCCCATGATATCATTTGTACTCAAACATACAGTCCTAGGCAGTGCTTTCATTGTCCATGAGGCCCAAATCTGTGGTTTTGTGATATGAAAAGAATACACTAATAATGGATTTGAGACCTTAACATAACATTGAAATATTTTCATGGAAACTAAATTATTGAAGTAAAGTGGTTAAGGTATTTTCATTTCAAGTGGATATTTCCAAAGAAAAATAGAATAACATTGTGTCTTTCATCTTGTTTCCTATTCTACATTATTTTAAAGTTTTTATTTTTGTATACATATCGCATACTATTAATAAGCCATAGTTTATCTCAAGTATATATGAAATTGAAGATAACATGAGAAATTCACTTTGCTAGTTGGCAAATAAATTCTCAAATCTTATGTAGATAACATATGAGGAACTTTATTTTTAAAGGTAAATTGTGTCATTTTAGTATTGCACACGAGAAAGAAACCAAGCTACAAAATAAATTGGTTTGTTCAAGGATGGTTACCCAGAAGGGAGCGTGCCAACGTGTGAAAGTATGACTTTTTCCTGTTCCTGTTCATTCCCTGGCAGTCAGGGGAGTGTCGCGAGGAAAGCAACTTTGTCATGTTTCAGCTGTTCAGGTCATTGTCCAGGGAATCTCATCCCTTTTTTATTATGCTACACGATTGCTAAAATCAATATCTGCTTTTCCTTTGTTTTGGCTAAAAGATTTCTACTTGTCTCTCACCTTAAGCTGCACAAATGGCATTAGTCCGACTTCCTAAATGCAGCTCCTGGTCTTTTCCCACTGGCATTCAAACAACTTGCCCATTTCTTTCTCTTCCTCTCCAAAGTAATTTCAAATTCCTCGTGCCCTTTAAGATTATGACTATTTCTTTACCCGCAGTAGTGGCTAAAAGTCATTTAGGCTTCTGTTTTCCTTTTACCTTGCCTTGTGTGGGGTTTTTGTTTGGTTGGTTTTGTTTTCCTGTAGATGCTTGCTTTGCCAGCCTTCTTAATCTACTAATGTTGGTAAAGAAGAAAGGAAGAAGAATATTTTTTTTTTCTGAAGGACAGCATTAGGGTGTTTCATGTGGCTTTTGACTTCAGCTCTTACTCTGACTGTTTCCTTAGTAATGAGTCCCCTGACAACTAAAGTAAAATCTCCTGCTCTCTTCATACGTGCACATTCTACTTTATGAATTTCTTTCTTGCCCCAAATACTCTATGCAAAGTGAAACAATTTCAGTATAGAGGGAGATTATATTCCAATTTAGCCTGTGCCTGGTTGTTGGGGATATTACCTGAAAGGTGTGGGCCCAGGTTCAGTTGGCTTAGCAAGGTGGCTAATGAATGCTCCAATGACTTCTGTTGTATAAAGAATGATGCTACTGACATGTGTTTTATGTTAAACAACTTTCCCTTCTCCCAATCCAGGAAAAAAATCCAAACAAATAAAGGACCATAAGCTATGTGTGGCTTTGTAAGTAAAGGCCTTAAGACAGAGTTCAAAGTTGTGAAACTTGAGCAGCAAGAGGCATCCTGCTAAGTCAGGTTGCCTAAAGGCTGGGGAAGCATGGGGTGCTGTCTCCACTGGTGGCCAGGTGATTACAGCTTGGAAGTTGTGATACTGAGCACTGTATCACTTACAACCCTTTGTAGATCAAGGTAAATTTTTATTTATGTAGATTTGTAGATTTTTATGTCATTGTGGTTTTGTTAATTTAGGGCCCAGTTAGGCAAAGGTCTTATGCACATGCTTCAGCTGTCTCTGAGTGCTTTACAAACTGAGATCTTAAAGAATAGCATCTGTGGAGCAAGGACTTCTCTCAGCTTCCTGCAAAATGTGCTTGATATAAGTCATTTCATGTGGCCTGTTTTAAGGAGTTTGTGTTGGATTAATCAAATTGCTTTCTAGAGTCTCAGAGCCATCTTTCCAATTAATCTTGTCTATGGTATTTGAAATTTATATATTCATTTGGGTTCCCTGTGCATTGCTCAATGAGTTAATATATTGCCTTAAGTAGAATGAACATGGTATAAAACTGCAGTGACATTATTTGGCATGTCAACAATTAAAAAGTAATAGGGGAAAACTATCAAACTCAGTTACTGTAATGATTAAGAAAATCCAGGGTTGGAATTGGCTGCTAGTATGTAGTATGCTTACCATAGCAGAAGAGATAACAGGCTCAGTTACAGTAAGATAAAGTATAATATTAATCAGAAGACTCTCTTTGCTTAGCAGTGTAGTTTTGTGCTACTGTTTCACAAGCCACTCAACAAATAACTCCTCCACACAGAGGAACTACAGACAAGAGAACAACAGCGACAATGTCTGCATGTTATAATCTGGCTTGCTAATTGGTAGGTAACTACCTTCTGGCACATTTGCCCAGTATGTCACCTGCAAGGTAATTTAGAGGTGCACATATCTGATGCTTTGGAAAATGATTTTTCCCCTCTCAACTGGATTAAAAAAGAGGGCGAGGGGTAGAGCACAGCACTGACACACCTGGGAATGCAACATCTGATCAAAGCTCTTCTGTGAGCACGTAAAATTAGTTTTTCTTGGCTGCAAGTGCAGAAAGTTAAGCATGTTAAACGGTATTTTTCAAGTCTTTTCCATTCCCTCCTGATGTCATCTTTAAATCTGGTAATTCATCCTTAACCAGTGAGGCAACATTATGCACAAGAGGAGTTTATTTGGAGAAGGCTTTCTCGTGGCATTTCCGTCCTGCCGACGTTTCCCAGCGCTGAGTGCGCTGCTCATGCTCCTGGAGCCTGCGGGCAGCTGATGGCTGGGATGTGCCAGCCCCAGGGCTGCGGGCCGCGCCAGGAGTGCCTGGCTCCTGGAAATGCCTGGCTTCCTGGGTGCCTTTTAATTCATGGGAGCCCAACTGGGTGAGCATACCAGAGCTCCATGGAAAGGAAAGGAAAATGTTGTCATGTTCTGTGTTGTAGTGGCTTGTGCAAAGCGTAAATGAGAAATGAATTACCACCTGGATGCTTGCGGGGGAAAAAGCATTAAGAATGGTGGAAGGCATTTTTCACAGAAAGTATAGAAAAAAAATATGTTGTTTCTTATTGTTTCAGTGTCATCCTTTTTAGTTATGTAACTTATGGATTTACTGCATTTCATTGTGTGCGGCTCTGATAGTTGTAGCACTTCGTCTTTCACTTATAAGAATTTAACAAATCAGGATTTAATTCAGACCTACTAACGTGGTTCCCCTATGCTAAATATGAAAGTTTATTGCAAGCACATTTCTTTAGATTTAATCATGGACTACTGGGTACAAGTAAACATATTAGCTACGTTTGTTTCTTATAATTATATGGTATTTAAACAACACAGAAGTAATGTAACTGGATAGATATCTTTTAATTACGGGATTATTTGTGAATGCCAATTACCAAAGTATAAGTACAGAGGTTTAATATAATGAGATGTCTGGAACTTGCCTATATCTGCCATCTAGCTAAGTTTCAATAATAATCACATAGTTTAGAATTAAGTTTCTCTGAAATGAGAATATAAAATCTGCTAGATGGTGGTTTCCAAATTGAAACTCGTCTATGATTTAGCTGGACTTAAATTTGCTTTCCTGTTTTCTGTCATCTTACTTTATGAACATTGTCTACAAAGCATTTTTGATGCCATATTGTCTACTTTTCTCTTTCAAGCTGAAGTCCACTAAGCATCTTTCTGGGTCTCTGCACTTGCTTTATTGCCCACATGCCTGCTTTGGTTTAAACTCTGTCTTCTAGTGCACAGCTAAAACAAGGGAAGAGCTGTTACTGTGTGTAAGTGTGCAGCAGTAGAGATTTATGATTGTTGTCTGCATTCATATAACCCTTAGGAAATCCTGTCAATTACTGGAATTCATCTTTATCATAAGGAGAATTCCCCTTTCTCCCTCACCATTCTTCTATCCACAAACACCTCTTCTCTTTAACCTTGCATTTTGTAACAGGGGATTTAATCTCCCTTTCTTCACCACCTTGTCCATCACTTTGCTCTTCCAGATCTGCAAACCATGTCTTCTGCTCCAGTGACATAACTCTTGGTACCTTGCCAAGTGTTTTCAGCAGTCCAGCTTAAGCTAGTGATGACATGAGATTTTTCTGAGTAGCTATGATATTTATCCAGTCTGTCCCAAGATGATGTACTTCAGTTCGGACTGGCTACCTGACATCTCATGATACATCGCAATGCCTCAAGTAGGAATTTGGAAAAGGGATCTTGGACTTCTTGGGTGGTGAGGGAGTGACTGAGCGGCAGGTCTGTGGCAGCAATAACATCTTCTTTGCCAGAATACTCAAAAAAAGAGAGGGTGGCTGGGATGAGTGGCACTGAGGTTTTAAGTTTGTTTTTCATCTAGATATTATGCTTTTATGGATTGCTGGTTTGCACACTTTGAATGCAGAACAGCTCTTAGTTTTATGAACTGGTAGGACATAAGGACAGCAGGCGTATATTAGTGTTAAATTATAGATTCTGTTTTTCTTTTTTATGCTATGCACATCCAGTTAGTTAGAAAAACACATTTTTATTTAATTTCCTGTAAAATTTCCTAATTAAAAAAAAGGCCTTTTTGAGATCCTACAAGTGCCTAGATAACTTGCTCAGCCAAATTTTTCCAAATGTGCCTAGTTCTCAAGTATTCTAACATTTGCATAGTTTATGCACATCATTACGTTAGAACATACATTAGAAAATGTAAGGATCTTTCTCATCTTGGCTGTCTGGATGGCAGATGAGAGTTTCTGTGTTTTCATCTGTTTTCATTAGTGTACCCAGCTATCAATACGATTGCTGTTCAGTATGTGTTTTAACTTGCTATAAATAAAATACCCCAATCCCTCTGTTTTGTTTTTGCTGTAAGAATAGTAGTGCCAAGAGAGGGGAATTCTCCCTGTCCATTCCCTTGACCTTTGTGTCATGGTACATGACAAAAACTAAAACATTTCCAACCAGAACACCCAGACCCAGTGTCAGCAATATGTGGAATATGCTTCGTTTCTTTTCCTATTGGCATGAGTTTACAGTAATGTGTGGTTAGGGCAGCAGAGTACATCTAGAAAGAAATCGGTGACCTGTAATCTTATGGAGTGGAAAATGCTGCTTCGAAGTGAGGTAGCAAAGATTTCAAACCGAGGATGTAACGCTAGCTGCTTTCAGCACTATATTGGCTATTCCACTGAGAAATTTATTTCGTGCATGACAGTTGTGCTGCTTTTGGTCTGAGGTGATGATTTCAGGACTGATATTATAGTATCTAAAATCTGTAAAAACCTTTTCATTCACTAGTTTCTGCATGGCAACCCCACCGAAGTTCTCTTCCACTTAAAAAAGCATGCTGTCTGTCATAAAATGAGAACTTTGCTGACAGTGGTTTCTTTTAGTGGGGAAAAAAATGACAATTGTAGTATAAAATGGTTTAGAGATGGAACTTCTGAGATTGTAATGACTGGAGGTCATTACTCTTCTAAGGATGCTTTCTAGACACTTTCAGAAATATGGTACTTTTAAATTTGAAAGTAGTTTTGTTTGTGTTCCTGCTTGCTGCCCTTGCTGTGGGTAGCACAATGGGTTTCATTAGTGGAGGCAAATGTTCCGTCAGTCTCGGGTCCCAAGTAATATCGATGAACAGTTGTAGGAGGGAGTTTCGCTTCCTGAACAGCCTGGAGCCATAGGCAGTTGCCTACACTTAAAGACAATGCTGCTGTCCAAAATCCGTGTCTTATTTTCGTTCATGGCTATATAAGCCACTTACACTTTCAAGTATCTGGAAAACAATTAGGAACAGAGTGAATTAGCTTTGCTGAAATTTGTCTGGTGGTGAGACGTCATGATCCCCTGCAGTTCAGTGTGCGTGTGTACGTGAGCTGCTATTTGGTGTTCTTCATCCGAGCTGTTGGCGAAGTGTCTGTGCTTACTGGGAATAGGCCGCGGTGATTTCGGTCGATTGCAGTTGTAGTCTGTAAGGAGTAACCTTTAGAAGGAATTCAAAACTTGAACTATCACAGAAGGTGATCAAGAGTAAATTGAGCTTTCCAGGGCATTGCGGCCATCTGCTTTCTTCCTAAGATAATTCAAAGTGCTGGTCGTGCTGTGTGAAGTAGAACAAAGATGATTTGTAATGAATGTTCAAGTAATTTCACTGTAATTTGTGGCTTTTGTGCAAAAGCCAAAGTATCTCACATACCTTCATGTTTTGAAAATACCTGTAAAATTCCTTCAGCAGACTATGTCTCATTTGGCAGTTTCTGTAATTGTGCATACGGACTTCTCTACAGTGGGAGAGTTTTTGCATAAATGTTAACACTCTTATTAACTCCATTTTAAGCTGTGTATTTGGTTTTTTTTTTGTTTAGTTTGGGGTTTTTTTGGTGGTGGTTTGTGGTTGGGTTTTTTTTGGTTTGGTTTTTTTTTTTTTTTTTTTTTTTAGTATAGCATGCCATGGCATTGACAGACTATTAAGGGCCACTGCTCTGTTCACCACAATATAAGCTAACTGTTCAGGGCAGATCTAAATGAGAAAGTGCTTAAAATACCAATGATTTTCCTATGTGAAGATTGCCAATATTGTAATAGCCCTGGATTTGAGCTACAGCAGTAGAGAGCATTGGAAAATGGTTCTTTGTTCACTGCAGTCACAGAACTGTTTTAATTTCTTGATTGGATAGGCTGCGCTGCAAAATGGAGTAGTGTCCATTCTAATTACATATGCAGTTTGGTAGTCAAAGCTATTTATAATTAAATTTTCTTTTAGTGAATTTACAATAGCAACAAATTAATGACTCATTAATTGTGGAAAATAAATATGAAAACATGGCCAATTCTAATGAAAGTCTGTTTCACACTCAAATGACTATTTTCAATCTATACTTTGTCCAGTGTTCACTCACATCTGTTTGATTCTTTTATAATTTAGATTTCATCGTGGGGATTATAGGCCAGTTGTAAAGTCATTAGAATGACCTTTGTATGGCTGCCAGAAGTTGCTGTGGATTTCTGTTAGTGTCGTATTGGAGTGAAGGTGTAGTGGGCTTGTGCTTTCCTTTGATCAAGCTTTGGCAGATCTTTGGTACTAAGAAATGTAGAATTATGAAATCTGCATTCACCAAAGCCTGCACCTATGTTCTTGTCTTTAAGCATGTGACTGCCTCAAGGCTTTGCTTGGTCTGCATCTGAGAATGTGAACCTATTTCTAATTAAAATCATGGGAGAACTAGTAAGTAGAAGAACAAGGCATATTATATTTGGAATCTGTGATTACTTTATACTTAGATCTGTAATGTGTTCATATCTATCAGACCAAATTAGTTTTTATTAGTAGGGTTGAATTCTTACTGAGCTTTTCTTTAAAAAATATTTTGTAATTAGTGCAAACAGCTGACATTGCACAAGAACTGGGGACTAACTAAGGCCTAGCAAGTAAATGGAAGGCTGGGAAATCAGAATGTGATTTTTTGGTTTCACATTTGAACTTGGACCACATTAGTTACAAGACCTACTTCTGGAATAGTTTTCCCCTGGAGAGTGAAGGTATGTAATAGACAGGAGAGCAGCCTTTGCTTGTAAAGGTGCTGCGATGAAAGATATGGAGCATTTCAAGGGAAAAAAAAATACATAGGGTGGGGGAAACAGGGGAAACGTTACAATTTTTTTTTTGTCCAAATCATTGAAAACATTAGGTTTTTTCTTTTGTAAATGTTCTGTCAGCAATTGGAATTTTTATACATTGTGCTAATCCTACCTTTATATAAAAGTCATAAATCTTATAAATTAATGTGTCAGGCAGTTACCAGAACTCTTCAGTCTGTTTCTTTTTATGGACTGATCTGACACGTTTTGCAAACAGCAGACCTAGGTGCTCTGCATGAGTCCCAAACTGGATTTTTAGCGATCAGCTCACAGGAATGGACTCTGGCACTACTTCCAATCAGGCGAGAAAATGTGGTTTAACTTAAAGGCAATAATACTGGAAAAAAGATATGAATTATTGACCTTTTGACATTAGATTTTAAAGTTTAGCATAATGGTACTGTGGCCTATGAATGTTTTTATTGGTACTTCCATTAGTTCCCTAATAATCTTGACATTTCCAGTTATATTACATTTTCTGGAGTATAGAAGTCTCTTTTTTTCATCTCCCTATTTTTCAGGCATGCAGATACATTTAATGGCTAATTAGCAGAATTAATTTTGTTGCTTACATTGCTTATGAAATTTGAGGGATATGATTCTGAACTTTTAGCTGACCTCTAAAAATATGTATGCAACTATTTACAAACACAAGTCACAACTTCTTTGTTTATTCTATGAGGAAAATACAATAGTGTAACTGCCAACAACTGAAGCCTGGAATATAGGGAAAACAATTTTGCATTTAAGACCAAAAAGGCAATTTGCAATACTGTAAGACAATAAAAGAAAGGTCCAGTCGGGGTCTGTCCTAAAAGCAGCAGCATTTATGGGCGGTTCAGAATAACCAATATACATTACAGAATAGATTTTTATAAAAATGTTTGCATTATAGCAAATAGCTTGGATAGTTTTAGTATAGACTTTTGTGTATTACATATTTCTGATAACGTTTGCTGACATCCAGAAAGCTCTGAAGTCCTGGAATTCTCTTGAGGTTTTCTAGTGCAGAGACTGAGAAAAAAAAAATTGCTAAATGCTTCCAGTGCTCCAGCCCTGAAGCAACATTCTGCAACCAGATGATAGATATAAACTCACTTCCCACAAGAGAGCAGTCTAGTGCTGAAGGAAAAAAAAAAAAAAAAAAAGAAAAAGCAATGGTTTTAATATCAGATGTTTTTAACCCAAGCATCTGTTTGGAAATTTTCTTAATTCAGAAAATGTCATGTTAAAGAAAGTGCAAAGTACTTTAAAATCATTAGGAATGAATAAGGCAATTTGGAGGAATGACAAACTTCTGGTTTTTTTGAACGCGAGGAATGCTCTTACAAGAGCCCTGGAAGAGCAATAGCGCTAGAAGAGTCATTACTGCTGCTACCTGTGGTACCTGCAGCATCAGCAGTGGTGTTCCTAATCCAAGAAGCTGAGATGTTGCAGTAATATGTTGCCACTTCTGTGGCAGCTGAACACCCTGAGCCCATTTCACAGATGTCTGTTTTCTTGCCTGCTAAATAGCCAGCGTGGGCCTTAGGTGCTGAGAGGAAGGGAATAGAAGTTGTTGTATTACACCAACAAATGCTTTTGAGTTGTGCCCTAACAGTTACTTCTATATTTGGCAGTGTCTTCTGCAATTTTAGGCAGATTGTCTTCACTGGAATAAAATCAACAAATAAGAACATGGTGTAGGTGTGATGTCTGTCCTTAATTAACTGCTTCATACAACTAATGCTTTGATCTGTGATAAGTAAAGGGATTTAAGTTTGTACTGATAACGCCTAAATTTGCAACTTTGCTGAGAAGTTGTGAGCTTGGCCACATCACTAGCACAGTGCTTTACTGCAAAAAGCCTTTTTGACCCTCCTGTTAAATGGTAGTGGTGCTATTAAAATAAACACCAGTGGATCCAGTCTTTTCAGCGCAGGACACTGAGTGAGCATAATTTGATGCATCTGGCAGCAGTGAAACACATTGTCATTCAAATATTAAAGGAAAAGCTTGTATTTTTAATGCCAAACAGGCAAATTTTGGCCAGTTTTTTGAAATGAAACATGCACAAGCCCAGAGTAAAACTGAATTTTATTTTCTTTTAATATTTTTAAAAGAAATTATTTTAATCTTACTGCAGTATCCTTTTTGTTGTATACTGTGATGAGCTTCTTCAGCTTCTGGCTGTTCAATTGACACATGTTTCTGCCAGCATAAAAGAAAGCAGCTCCATTCCCTGGAATTTTCCTAGTTTGTACCAGGAGAGAGTTGAGTTCTACTTGACCACAGAGATTATTTCTCAAACAGCCTTTTTGTCTGTCCGTCCCCATGCACACACGTTTTCCTCCTTCCAAGGGGCAAATCTTGATCATTTGGATATCTCCTTATGGCTCTTGTACCATAGATTTATGTGAAATGTGGGATTCCAAATAGATATTTTATTTTAGGATTGATCTTCTTACAGAGCTTGCTTGTTCACTAACTTATTTCTTGGGGAAAAGTATTTCAAATAATTGCCTTCCTTACAAAGACACTGTAGAGTACAGGACAGGCCATCTCCTTTGGCAGCCTCTTGAGAGATTGTTGATTGCAGATAAATATTATTTCTATTTTTCTTAATAGTGTCTTAACTCTACCTCTTCTTCCCTGTTTTCCTCTGAACTTTCCTTGGATTTAGTCATCTTTCCTAGCAAGTGATGTTGATGCGGTTATGCTGCGCCTGCTTGTGTGATAATTTTCTGCTGATATATTTTTAATGTGTTGATAAAGATGAGAATGGAGGTCAAAGGCAGGTATTCCTACTGGTATTGCAGAAACCAGTGCTTGGGCAAGGTGCAAAAGCCCACCTGGGAGCCCCCTTTTTGCGCTTGCACAAAGGTTACCATGTAACTTTGTACTTATCTTTTCTCTGTTCACTTTTTCTGGTCCCTTGGTACAAATCTTTGCTGGACTGTAAGGCACCTTGGAGGCAACCAGGCATGTGCTGCCTCCTGACCCAGCATCCAGGCAGAGCTTGGGGGAGATGCTGGGGGTGTCCTGGGGGGCACGCCGGTGTGAGAAAGGGGAAAAGAGGAGTTACTGCAGTAAGTAGGCACAGAGCATCCAAGTCTACATGTCTACTCTTTGCAGTTTCTTCCGTCACCTTGGTACTTTTCTGCCTGATCCTGGAGATCTCTAGGTCTCTTCCTTGCCAGTACACAGGTATTCTTTTTATTCGTGTGTCTTTCCTGCTCCTGCACTGAGACCGCGATCTCTGAATAGCAGCACAGCCATGGGCTGTGTGTGCTAGATGTGATCCAGTAGCGCAGAGGTTCCCAAACTGTGGTCTCCAGAAGGCTGCTTGTATGTTGCTGGCTCTCTCTGTTTGTTTGCAGCTGCTAAATTGCATTAAAGACTGCTAAAAATAGACTAAACACTTCCCCATTTACTTTTCAAGCCAGCAATTGCTATAATTGCCACTTGTCATGGGGAATATGTGTGTGCAAGTGCGTGAGCATCTGTGACTGAGGGGGGAACTGTAGTGAAACAAGGTCTCCAAGAGAAGATCATCTTTCCTTATCTCCTGCTGGATTAAGAGTTTTAGGGAATAATATCCAGCAATGGGAGGAGTTTTCCCTTCAATTCCCCTTTCCTTTATGTTTCATGGGAGTGAGATCAGATAATACTGACTGACAGGTCAGGCACTCATGAAGACGCTAGCTTGAATAAAGACATAATCCAGGCTATGAAAAAATTCAGTTCCCTTACAGCAGCACAAAAGTTCTGTGAATTTTCAATGGCACAATTTGTTGCCAAGCCTGGTAATTGTTTTAATTTAAGTCCCATAGGGGAAAGGGAAGGTAACTCTTTGATTACTAGCTCCAGGCTGTCTGTAGACTCAATGGAAGGAATTTTGAGGGTTTTCTCTGAAACCATAAGTGCAGGATATTTTAGAACTGCAAGCTCAAAATATCAATTTAACATGATTGTTTCATCTCATTATCCTTCCCAAGTATCCATTCAGTCTCTTTTGGATCATGCAGTGAAGAAATAAAGATGACGTTAACCCCAAACAAAAAAAGGCACATCATATCTCATGCCTAGTGTACCAGTTATTCTAGATGTGTACTTGGTTTTATTGAATGACTTTTGTATTCTTTTATCTGGAAGTTTTATTGGGAAGATTTTAGCTCACTGTTTTTATGGCTTTTTCGATTCTTCTCTGGCTTCCAAGCAAGCGCTCTGCCCAGTGCTGGCAGGGGAGGGATGGAGGCTGGGTGAGGAAAGGTGTCTTTTATTAGAACTAGGTTGGAATCCTTTCCTTTCTCCCAATGAAGTTTTAGGGTTTTCCCTTAAAAAAAAAAAAAAAAATCCAAAACACAAAGAAAGAAAGAAAGAAACCCAATTATGGTTGCATAAACATGATAATTTTAGGAACAAAAAATACCCCCAAACCTCTTCCCCACAATAAAGCCTACTGCAAAACTTTGAGCATATTTTGATCAAGAAATGCAGAGACTGGCTATGAAAATGCTTAGTAAATTGAACATTTCCCCCTTTTTTCTTTTTTTCTTTTTTTCCTTCTTTTTTTTTTAAAAAAAACAAAAAAAACTGTAGAGAAGTTTCAGTGGAAAGAGTTTCAGTTAACCTCTGTATTACTCCCTGCAGTAAGGGCCAGAAGAGATGTGAGCAGAGATCACTGGGAAGAACTTTCAAAGCTTCTTGTAGAGGCTTACCTGGGGAGAACCAGCGTGATGTGATGGGTTACCAAGCTCATTAGTGCAGCCTGTACGTGGGAAGAGAAAGTTGAGAACGAAGAAAGAGCAACTGGCTCCTTGGTGTACAGTTTGTGCAGGCGGCTCGTGGCCTGCAACCGTGAAATTGTAGCTGTACGAGACAGGAGGGAGAAGGAAGCAAAGAGGAGGGGAGCTAGCGCAATGTTGGAGCCAGACAGTCATGGGAATTGAGATGAAGTTGTCAGGAGCAGAGGTGAGCGAAACCTTTAAGTCGGGGAGGCTGTTCTAATTCGAGAGGAATGGTGCTGTGGAGCCAGTTAATAGATCTAAGTGGAGTAGTTAGAGGGGAAGGTGAAGTCGATCTCAGGCTAGATTAATCCCTGACGTAATCTTGTTGGCATCATTGTGCTGGCTTCCCTCCTTTTCAAGCTTCAGTGGAATTCCTTCAAAGATATATTTGGCCCTTCCAGTTCTTGTTTTACCAGATTCCACTGAATCATCATGTTTTACCAGATGCTACTCAGAGCCTCTGCCCTGGATTACATCACTGGTGTCAGGGCAGTGGGTCGGGTTACCGGGAGAGTAGGTTTCCTTATAAAGGAATTGTCATACTTGTGAAATGTTTTGTTTAATGAAGTTATGGCCGTAGCTGTTAAGTTTGCAAGTATTTTCAGTGCCAAATAACTGAATAGATCAACAGCAAAGCTCCAGTTATGTGTGTGTGTGAGGCTGGCAAACTATTTCCCTCATCTAGTAGCGTAAACTCTTAAGAGTCAAGTTCTCTTTCCAGCTTTGTCACCAACGCGCTTTGTGATGTGTCCCCGTTTCCCAGTCTGTGACGTGGGAATGATAATATTTGCTATGCTTAGAAAGATGTGAAGCTTAACTCGCAAATTATAAATTACTTTGAAACTCCTCAGTACCAAGTGCTCTTAAGAAGTGTGTGGTGTTACTGGATGCTGCTACATAGCCAGCCCTTATTGAGCCAATGTATATTTAATCTGATTCTAGTGGTAATGTTTAAATATAACAAAACTATATCAGTATGGATGGCCTTCAGTAAAGGCAAAGAGCAGATGAAGTACTGTGAGAGGGACGTATCACTGGGATCTAGCTGCCTATCAAGTGAGGAATGCATGTTTATTTCTGTAGGAAACCACAAATCCTTTGTCAACAGAACTGACAGGTCATCCTTGACTTTTTAATCCACAGAATGGCCTTATTCATTTCAGATTTGCCTTGTATTACAGCATGTGAGTTCAGAGTCAGACCTGAACATTCTCACCACATGGAAAACATTTCAGTGGAGAGATGGAAAGCATTATTTTGTAAATGCATTTATTAACAGCGCAAACCGGAACAATTGAGCACGTCGGGCCTCAGTTTGATTGCACCATGTCCCATGAATTTGTTGGTGATGGTTTAATTGTAGCTAAAAAAGAAGTACAGCAATTTCAGTGAAGAAAACTGTACCATAAGGGTACTTTTTTTTGCTCATATACTACTGTATCTTGAATAATGGATTTTTTGCCAGCTGGATTTTTTAAATTTGATTTTCTATTTATAAGATGTCAAAATATTACTGTATTTGGCCAGTGGTCGTAGAGTTCATAGTCAGAATCTTGTTCAGTTTCATGTTTCATCGTACTGATGCTAATAGATGTACTTAACCTCATAAATCCAGTTTGTGAGCACCACTGTGATTATACCTGAAACGGAAACAGATTCCCAGTTTTTTTCATGGGAATCTTGCTAGGAACAGCCTTTCTTCCTGGAGTTTACACAGTGGAGCTCATCCATCATGAGAAAGCAATTTTATTTAAGAGTTCTCAAAGAATTTAAATCTTTTTAATGAACAATGTGTTGAGAAGTGGGATATTTACTTCCAGGCAGTAGAAGCTTTGTGTCAAGATGGACTCTGGGTGAAGAGGGTGGGCAAGCTAATCACAGACCCACCTGCTTCTTTTGCTGTATGATCGACACTTTCCATAATTGAAGAGGACAACCCAAATTGACCTAAATTTGCATGTTTCTAATAATAAAATGGAGTCAATAAACAAAAGCCACATGGGCAGAAACTGTGCACCTGTTGGAGATCACTTTTCATTGTGAGTAGCATCAGATGCCTGCTTAGCTGCTTTAAACCATTTGCATATTGACTTCCCTGAAATGTTATGTTACACATTTTAGAAAATGTAATGAGGATGCTAATTAAAGGTGGCTAATTGAAGGCCTCCAGATGATGCAGGATCACTGTACTTCTCTTAGTATTGCTTGAAGGATGGTGGAAGCAATCATCAGCTGTTTGTGTCAGTACCTTTCTATTAGTACACATCCTCTACTGGCCCAGCTGCCTGGTGGCTCATGTTAGTGTCCCCCATAGCTTTCCCAGCTTTATTTTATTCAGTTGCTCCATATACCACGTGTTGAGAGAAAACCTTCTAGTTAAGAGACCAAGCAGGCACAATGAGTGACGGGGAGTGGAGTGCCTGGATGAAGGTAGTTCTGAACAAATGCTTGTCTGAAGATTCTGCTTGAACACTGTGTACTCTTTGTACCTTTTTACCGACTGCTTCTTGAGCGTCATTTACTCCGAGAATGTCGTGAGATTTTTCAGTACCTCAGAGACCAAGGAAGTCAGTTTGTAGACCTTGCATGTAGTCTGTTTCACATCATTTCTATTTAGAGAATCCTTAATGAGTGATAAATAACTTCCAAATGTATCTATCATGCATTAATGCTTCTGTTGCATCAAAAGAAAATATTTTGGTTGAGATTATTTCAGAGTATTGACATAACAAAGGCTTGAAGCCAGATGACAGGCATCGCCATAAGTTTAACTCTGTTTCTTTTCAGTGCAAACAAATGCACATATGCACACAGAGGCATAACACCCCCCCCATTTTGCTAATGATGATCTGGGGTGGGCTTTGTCCACACTATGTCAGTACATACTGACACTGCATCACTCTAAACATGACATATCACATACTGAGTGTTAATTCAAATAAAAGATGAGCAGATAAAGGAAGAGTCGATTATTTATGAAACAAAGCAATCTGAGGAAAACCTCTTGTGGACAGCATAAACATTGGAGCAGTTTCCATTTATGTAAATGCCTTACGGCAGTTTGTGAAGCTAAGTAAAATCAATCTATGCCATGGACAGGGAGGAGTATGTTGGTGTTTGTGAACCAGTGTCCTGACCGTAAGGCAAACTCAAAAAATATTTTCTCTTTTTCTTATAACCCTCTTTTATCTTACACCCAGACTTGGTTAGAATTAGGTCTTTAACACAGCAAACTTGGACCAAAAAGTCAATGGTGCAGGTGTACGAGTACTCTAATGTTGAGAGATGTTTTTTCCGTACTTGCACGTGCGTTACGCACCAGCCTGAGCTCCATGCAGGGAGCCTGCTTTGCCTGTGCAGGCTGGCCCACAGACTCTTCAGAAAGTACTTTCTCATTCCAGGGTGGTATCTCCCGTGCCTCAGCCTTCGCTGGAGCAGGGTCTCTGTTTCTGTCCGTACTCCGCTTTCTGATGAGTGTAAGTAAACTGTTGGCCCCTTTATCTTGTATTTTGAAGGTGCAATTTGTACTTTTTTCTCTTAAGAATGTTTGGTTTTTTTCAAAGAAACAATGTAACTTTGTTGAACTATTTGTCCGCCTAGTATTTCAGAAGGCCTTTCAGTTCGCATCTCCCTGTCTAAAGCACAAGAGACTAATACACGGTATATGGAGTTCTTTTAGCTAAGATAACACTGATCAGAGCATGAATGTGGCTGGATTCTTAATGTTGTCAAGGAGCACCCAGAAGATGTGCAATGAAATGGAGATTTCTTTGGTGGTAACCTTAATCTAGATGGTTGATAGAGGCTGAAACTGCAGTTTTGGTCTCTGTTTTGTGGATGCTCAGTGACCAATTTCCTGAGGTTTCTAGAGTAGGTGCCTAAACTGAGAGAATCTTCCAGGGGGGAACTTGGGATATTTAACTTGGGAGTTTCTTTCTTCCTTGGGTTGTTCGAGCAGGCATGTTCTCTTAATGTACACACCTTAAAATTCAGTGATGTCAGTGGTCTTCTCTGAGAACAATAAAACAGCACGATTCCTAAAAATGCTGCTTCTAGTCAAAGGTAGATCTGGGTCTAACTAGGCTCTGACTCTGTAGGGAAACCTGGGTAGCAAACTGATGAAAAAGACTTTGAGCTAGCATGTGTATTCATAAAGGACAGAGTGAGAAAAGTGAAACTTGAGGTTTTAGTATGAGATTAAGACTAATTTTTTTTTTTTTTCTCTGAGCCCAATTTAAACATTGTGACTTGGTGTGTCACTCTGGCATTGAGTGCTGGAAGGAGCACATTCGTTGTTAAAATCCCAGACTGGTGGAGATGTTACTAGATTTGCTGTTATGCTTTTTGTCATTTACTGTATTAGTTCTCTCAGTAGAAGAAACCATTTGTCAGCGAATCTCCTATTGTATGATTTTCTATTTAATGAACTGAAAGATGATTTGCTTCCTTTTTTTGGTATTTTTCCTTTGTTTCACTACCTGAGATTAGAATAAGTTACTCAGTTTTATCTTCAGGAGGACAGCCTTCTATTTTTAGTTTAATCTTTCAACTTTGATCCTTTTTGTGTGTGAACATCCATGGTATGTAACTGTGTGCTTTCTAATGTAATCTTAGCCCTCGCAGAAGCTAAATAGCAGATTTCTCTCTCTGTTCTTTTATGTTGTCTTGTCCGTGTCTCTCCTGCTCATCCGTCATCCCAGGAAGAGCTACCTGTAATAAAATGAATTTCTGAGCACTCATTAACATAGGAAACAATTTTTTTTTTTTTTTTTCCCCCTCAAAGCTGGGAATGGCAGTGGTTGGAGGTCCGGTTCCCTTTTTTGACATCTGAAACCAGGGATGTGAAATTGCTCAACCTTACCTAACGATACAGTATTCCCTCAAGGTACCTTTATCTCAGTAGGAGCCTGTTATTATTTTTGCTGCTACAGTCAATGGCAAAAGTACTGAAAGAGCTGTATGTAAAACCAGACAACATTAACACATACAGCACAGGACTAGAAATAACATTGATGAGACAGACTATTCCATCTCACAATTTTGATTCTTTTTATAAAGTAGAAAAAATTAAGAAGGCTCTGGTGTAGTTTTTATCAAAAGATTACTTCTGAGAGCTTGGATAAACATTGCTAGACTCTATATTTCAACTTTCAAGTGTTTAACAAAGGATTATGGGATTGTCCTATAACCATGAGCTAAAGTATGGGAATTTACGTTTTCCTTTTTGCAGGATAGTTCCTCTTAAAATCATACTCTGAACAATGGCTTATTTTCTTGTGCCAGTACTCGATTCCAAATACTGTGGCTTGGCAGCAGGCAGGTCTCAGATTTCAACCACATGTATTTCAAAAAATCAAAAGATCCTTATTTGGCACTCCACTCACATATCTTAAAAAGCTGTGTTTGTGCGTCAGATTTAAAAATAATTGAAACCAGGGGTACAAAACCTGAACTTTTCTTCCAGGATGTTTTGACTTCAATTGATTCCAAAAGCATTGAAGGGAGCAGAATGGAAACTGTGTGCAGCATGCGGCATTGACAATGCGCGTAGAAACTTAACTTCACGGAGCATACATACATGATACTACACTGGCCCTTCTAAAAATATACATATTTCTTTCATTATGTATTTAAAACAAATATATACAACAAGTGCATGCTTTCATGGCAAAACACTATGCAAGTTTCATTTGGTAAATAGAAGGATCACTTTGCCTATGAAAGTGTTGTGGGTTTTTGTTGACTGAAAATTGGTAGCTATATCTGTATGTGCAATAATTTAAGACTGGAAGTGTAGTTTATGTGGAACTAAAACTGGTGAGGGAATTAGAATGGTGTCATACATTAGGTCAGAATGACAGAGGTTAATATACTTACTTTTCAAAAATGTCTCTTTGGATCTTTAATATCTAGGAATCTTTTTTTTGGCCGTTAAAGTAAAATATTACTGCTTGTGCTAGAAGTCACCATATACAAGAGGATGTCTATCTATTAATTACACTGTGGTTTAGAAATATTTGGAAAAAATGATGCAAATGCGGTAGCTGGCCTCCAGTAACCCGCTATGCAGAAACTTGTCCTTATTCCCAAGGAATCTCTGATTTCATCTGCAAAAAATTATGTGAAAAGATGAGTCTCGATCTTCTGGAAGTAAAATATCCACCAAGGGAATGACTTAAAACAGATATGCAAGTGGAGAAAACTCCAGCTTGCTTCTGTTCATTATTTATAGGTGAGGCAAAATGTCAACTAAGTGAAAGTTATCCCAGAAATTATCAAGCAAAGCACAAATTCATAGCCTATTATGAATTATCCTATAGGATAATGTCATGACAAATACAAATTAAACCTGACACGTACTAAGCATTGTTTTTTTTCGTCTTTTCATAACAAAAAGTCTTGTGTGGCTGATGATGACCCTTACAAGCCTTACCGTGCCCCGGCTATCTGGTACTTCCAAAGGCTGGAGGGATGCAGCAAAGGGTCCTAAGTGAAAGAGAAGAACCACAGGGCTGGATCAGATGCCATACATGATAAATATGTGATGTTGTCATGTTCATACCACAAAACAAATGAGAAAAACAATCGTGGAATCCGGAAGAGGTAAAGAAGCAACACAGTCATCCACTACAACTAAAGGGATTCTTTGATCACACACGTTTTTTAAAAAAAAAAAAAAAACCCACACCAAAAATGCAAACCAAAGATGGAAAAAAAATCCAGCAAACTCCTACACACCCACTTACTCATCTTATGTAGCACAAGAATATAAAAAAAGTTTACCAGATGGCACATTGAGGTTTGATCTTATGCCAGCCCTGGGCCTTCCATGAATACTTTTCAGTGTTTTTTTTTTTATGTTTGCTAAGTGTTCCACTTGCACAGAAAACTGATGTGAAGTATTATAATTCCAGTCACTCATCATTGGAAAGAAATCTCAATGGCTAAGTAAAAAGGGAAACAAATACATTGTAATATGAAGTCGGTTCTGTTTATCAGTGTTTTTTTTAAATCTCAGAGCTTTCTTGGCAGTCTAATGTGTAGGTGTACGTATAGGCATAAATGGAGTCAGTTGCTAGGAGCAATGGTGAATATTTTATCAAATACTGATAGATTCTTTCTGAAGAATTTTGATACACATTCAGTTTGAGTTTGGGTCAAAGAGGGCTGTCTTATTTGAATTAATTCAAACAAGTTGAATTCAAATTAGTTGAATTAATCTTTTCCTCTTCTTGACTTCATATCCTAACTTAAAATTTCTGGTGTGTTGTTTATTCTGTTACTTTTGTCGGTATCCTTCAGCAAACTTCTTAATTCAAAGAGAAATCACAGGTAAGGAGATTGTGACCGTTGCTACACCTTGGTTTAGTAGCTCAGCAGGAGCTGTATTTGAGAGAGGGAAGACTTCACAGTGCATGAGGAATTGGATTAAAACAAACAAACAAACAAAAAAATCCATCTTCTCCAGACAGAGAGAGGGACAAATCTTTCTCCTTTATCCTCCCCCGCTGCCCCAAAGAATGTGCATAGATAATATTAAAATTAAAACACCAAGGAAAAGAAAAAATCAGACTATTTCAAGCTGGCCTGGCCTGAGGGAGTACCATTTGATATTCTTGTATAAACATCTACTCAGTTTTACTGTGCCTGACGTCATGTAAAAGACAGGGTGATTCACTGTAAGCATGAAATATATTTTATTTCCAAATGGATGACTCTCCTGTATTTATCTCTTTTTCTTATTGAACTCTTTTCCCTATTACTGGTTGATGTCTTCTATTTTTGCTCCTATTTTGTTGCAGAGCTGAAATGATGGGAGTGGAATACGGATCCAACCTCTAGGGGAAACGTGAGTTTCAATTTCATTTCTCAGTCATCTTTAGCTAGAAGTAGTGATACTGTCCTGATGTATGTTAGCAACAGCTAGATAGAAATTAAAAAAAAAAAAAAAAAGGGAATTCTCCTCTTTACCCTATGATCTGGTTCTTATAGATTCTGATTTTTGTTAGGCCTACAACTAATTTTCATGTCTTTTTATGGAGGTAAGAAGTAGTATGGAATCAAAAAATACATGGTGCAGTCAACTGAAAAGAATAGTGCAGTTCTGATTATCTGGGTTGAGTCAACGAACAAATTCTAAAAGCAAATCCCAGAGGAAGCCCAGTCCAACAAGAGCATGATCTGTAGCCCTGATGTTATCAGTATAAAGCACTACTAGGTGATCTTGGTCCTGCTGAATTCTAATGGCAGAATTTGTTACTTTTCCCAAGAACAGAATTCAGATCATTTATATTTCTGTCCGCTGCCATATAGTAGGCTTCCTAACATTTATTTTGATGGGGCTGCATTCAAGTTTACAGCTCACTGAACTGCGAAAATAAGATGTTGTGCTGTGAATTAAATTATATGAATTATTACTCAGTATTGATGCTGTAGTTTGTGAAGTAAACTTTGCTTAAACTGTAATTATTCTCTGTGAAATTGTCACCCCATGTTAGCTGTTGGTGGTGCATGACAAATTATATAGGCAGAGCTGACTGCTATATCTCAGTAGGTCTGCACACAAGTGCTTAGTCTGCTTTAACTCTTGGTTCTCTCTGCATTTCTCACATGTTGTTTTCTCCTCTGCACCATTACCATCAATAGCATCTTAGACAAAATGAAGTCCTTGATTTCAAGCTTGGTACAGAGTATGTAGTAGATCCTAAGTGACCTGATGCACCGTTGAAGCTGTGCTTTGAGCTGGGAGTTGGACTAGATGACCTCCATTGGCCCCTTCCATCTTAAGTTACTCTGGTTCGATGAATGGGCCTGTTGGGTAACCTGTGTGTAACCAGGTTCAGCTTCCTAGTTCACAGAGATGTTGCTGGTTAGAGTTGTTATTGAAGCATTTTTGCCTTTAAAGAGAGAGAAGGCTAGCTTTAGAGAATAGAATTTGATGCAATTATTTCTTCCAGACATCATGTGAAGACAGTGGCCATAGCCAGCTCATGAGAGCATGGTGTTTAAAGACACAGCCTAGAAAGAGATTGGAATTGAAGCAGAAGGGAAAATTAGATCTCTAAAGGAATACAGAATGTTTCTCTTTTGAGTTTCTTTATAGCACTTCCAATTTGGAAAGAAAAAAAAAAGTCAGAGTAACATTTTTAACGTAGTATTATCTTCAGTGTTACTACAGATGTCAGAAGTTTTCACTGCCGTATTTTGCATGGATATAATAATTTAAAAATTACTGTTAGCTAGAACTCAGCATGTCTGTATACACATACATACAAACATACGAATGCATGTGCATATAATATGGAATAATCTGTAAAAATGAATTAGATGGTGGCAGACTTCACTGTTTCTGGATTTACCTTGGTGTTTGTAAGTTAAATCCAAATGATGCAGCCTTCTGAGTTGAGAAGCAAATAGGAGACCAAGAATTGTGGGAATCCACGTAGACACCCACAAATGCGTTACAATATCAACAGTGTGCCTGAAACAAGTGAGATTAAAACTGTGAAAGTGTTCTACAATTAATTGCTTTTTTTTTTTGCACAGAGCCAGGGACTAGTAAAATGAGTAAGAAGTTCAACCCGAGCCTTTGGCATATTTCTATAGCTTTGGAGCATCTGGTAGGAGTACCCTAAAATATTTTTTGGGGTCAAGGAGGAATCTGTGTGGAGCTCTCCAAGGTTCTCTGGATCAGACGAGTTATTCTTTGACCTGTCTCTGTGGCCTCAGAATAAAACCAGAAACAAAACAAAAACACAATCCCCCTAGACTAGAAAATATGACACGAATGATGGAGTTGCTTTTTCCTTGCTCTAGGATCTGCTTGTCACTAATTTTGCATGGTTTCTAACATGCTTTGACACCTTGCATTTTCTTTATTGGTTGCAATTCCACATTTCTTTAGATTTTTACTGTGAATGGTGTGTTTTTCATGTGTCAAACTTTAAAAAAATTTTCTAAATTATTTATTACCCCCTAAAGCTAGTTTGTCCCAGCTCCCAGGTCTGTTAACCGTCTGTAGTTGACTTGTTTATCTGGGCAGGAGCAAGTTGTCTGCAGTCTCCGATGTCAGCCCATGCCCCTTTTGATTGCTGCCTGATGCTGGTATTCCTCCATACTGCACCCTGTGTGTGTGTGTATATATATGTGGGTATATATATGTAGTTTCAAACACATGTGTATGCATACATATATACACAAAGTGTGTATATAAAAACATGCTAATACACAGTGTATATACTGTGTGTATATGTATGTATAAAATTATATTTATATGAAAATTAGATATAGGTGCCTGGTCATTAGAAGGATTGTTGTGACAGCTAAACAAGCTAATGCCTAGTTCCAGGTAGGCCAAGATAAGCCTCAGTCCTGAGGCCTTGCAGAGTCAGTACATCTGTTCTACCAATGGCCATACTTTATCTACTTAGCTATAGGACTACATGTGAAAAGAGAAGGAAACTAAACTGGTAAAAAGGAGCGTATTTACTATATGACTCTTTTTCCATGTGTACTAATTATTAAATGCATGTAAATGATAATTTCACCTTTTGTTTATATCTCTGTGTCAACTTTGTGTTGATGTACTACTTATTGGGATAGTAATTGGTGCATCTCAAAAAGCTATAATCCTGTAACTCACTCCTTATTAATACATTTCTCAGAATACAAGCACTGGGAGATACTCGTTTAGATGTAGTTGCTTCAGTGAATTGCAACCTAGCCAAGAAGTAAACTGAAGTTTGCTTTACAAGAAGACCTCCCACTCCAGTTTATTCTCCTTAAAGTGAATGTAAGATCTGCCCGCTTTTTTGGATACTGAATATGTAGGTAGGTTTCAGTAACTTCCACAAGCAATTAACTCTTCATCTTTCTTGTAGATAAAGTATGTCAAGTGTGTGGGATAGAAATGCACTTCTCATATTTTGGTGCCCTTTGGGGGGCTGAAGAATAAAGGTCATTTTTTTTTTCTAAATGCGGAGCAATTAGCACCATAAAGAAAGAGATAGCTATGCAGCATTTGTAACCTAGCAAGTAATTCGGAAGCTATTACATGTTTATTTCATCTTCTCACATCAGGAAAGAGGTTTTTACTAAACAAAGCAATTGGCTGGTGTTCATATGTTATTTCCTTGTAGCCTCTTGTACCATGGAGTAGAACCTAATCAGAGTAGAATGAGTTTGGTTGTTTGTGGTTTTTTTTTTTTTTTTTAATTGAAATCTGGTGAAAATGGATTCTGGAACTGTAAACAGATTCTTGATGTAGCATCTGACATGTTGCTCTGACTATATAAGGCATCAGTGCTTGTTCCTGTCCCTTCTTGAGAAAAATATTAACTATGTGAGAACAAAGTATAACAAGTAACGAACCTCCAAGGCTAGTTGAAGTCAATCGTAGCCTGACAACCAGCACAGCCTTTAAGTCCCCTTTGTCCCTGTCCAGCCTCCTTTAGGGGCAGCTTTATGAATCCTACTCTTAGTCCAGCTGTCGTGTAAATACGTGTGAGTGAGCTAGCCAAGAACTATTTAATAGAAGTGCTTTGTTCTGACACCCATCTCCTGAATTTCTTCTGACTCCCTGCTACTGCCACAAGACCCTTTATCCTATCAGTACTCAATTCCACTTCCTAATTTGTCAAATGACTACTCCAGCAGTGAAAAGGAACCCACAGAGACTCTGTACAATGGAAATTATTTATTGCTATCAGTTGAAAATTAGCCCACCCATGGATAAGTAGAGGATGATAAAAATTAATTCTTTACTTGTTGTTGAAAAGTCTGGCAGCACTAACCAGGGAGTTGTCAAAAATCATTAGGAAAAGAATCTTATGAAAGGCACTATAGTCCTAAACTCACTGTCTGCTCCCCACCCTGCTTGGTAAATTCTGTAGAGTTTGCTAACTGCCTGTTGATGTTCCCATTTCACTGACCTTTTGCAGTTGGCTATGGATTTGTGTATAAAATTCAGTGACAGTACTAGCTCAATGCATTTTTATGCTACCTTTGCTTTGCAGCACCTAGTTTCCTTAGCTGTGGAAGCAAAACTGTGGAACTGTGTTGTGAGCCAGAGAAAAGAACTACTCCCATGTAAAAATACTCCTGCAATTATTTTTTTTTCGTCGCACTTTGATACAGTTCCAGCAATCGTACTGACATTTGTTCTACTACAGCTACAGGGCCAAAAAATCACAGTGGGGAAGAGAAAAGGAGGAGAAGGTGGTGTAAAAAGAAAGAGCTGGGGCGTATGGCTGGGCTGGGAATACTTGGATGTGGTGATAATGCTCCACCTACCTGAAGATACAGCTGTGCTCTGGGACCGATTAGTTGCTACATTGGACATAGCAATGAAGAATTGCTCTAGCAGAATGCTCGAGGTATTTATCAGGTGACTGCAGACTGCTTTGGTTTGTCTTATTTGCTGCCTTTAATTACAAAACACCCAAGATTTTAAAGTCACTTTAGGCAGAAAATGTTGTTAAACTCATAGGAGCAGAGTATGTTTGGTCAAGCCTGTTTGTGTGCATGCCAACTTTGTCCTGGGGCTACTACTTGCTGGAGCAAGGAGCGTCCAGCTATTTCTGGTCCTTTTTTTTTATGCTTTCTCTGTCTCATATCAGTCCATTGGGAAAACCCTTTCTGTTCCAGAGCAGAGCTTTGTAGTTTTTTACATCTCTCTGAACCCAGTATTGGCCAGCAGTTGTGTCACTCTGACTAATGGCTGGGAAATACGATCTGGTGTGGGAATGCTCCAACCCCTGCCATGTTTGCTGCCATACAACAAAGGTGTGGAAATAAGCAAGCTGTAGTGGTATAGTCTTTTTTCTCTTTCAAAGATGTTCCTTTTGTTCGCAACAAATTTATATGCATAATCTGTGGTACCTGTACCATGTTTGGAAACTCCTGCTTTAAGTGGGTGTCTTCTTGTTGTTTTTTTTTTTTTCTTTTTCTCTCCCTCCACTTAATCTACATCTGTAGAAGACTTTTACAGTCCTATCCATGATTGTTTCATCTTAGTGACCAAATTGTACCTATTGTTGATGTATCCATTACCCCTCAGTATTTTATTTCGTAGCAGCTTCTTACTGGTTATAACACTTCACAAACTCTTAAGAACATGAGGGAGCACCAAGCTGACAATCTCATTTTGAGAGAAGTATATAAATATAATGGTGTAGTTAGGAGAGGTAATTAGTTAGGCAGTAATGCTGAAGAAGAGGCAGTCAGTTGGAAAGATACATTGGCAGATTTAAGTATTAAAGACAGATTGGAAAGTGTTTACTTGAAAAAATTAATGTTGCAATTCCCCCCCCCCCCCTTTTTTTTTTTTTTTTGTTTTAAGGGCTTTGGCTTCTATTACTTTACCTAGAACTATCCTCTTCTAAAGCTGGTATTTTAGGGAATGAAGTATGATGAGCCACACTGTTGGGTGGAATTTAGTGCTTCTGCATGTGTTTGGACCGATGTAAGTCATTGGAAATGCAGGACATTTGGATACTATTCATTTCTAGGGTTTACTAAAGCTTCTTAGCACACTGTGTTTTAAATAGAAAAGAAGTTGAAATGCTCTCCTCAGACTGGAGTTTCTCCGGATTCTGTCTGCTCTGAAGGTCTGTGCCAGGATATTGGAACCCTGAAATCTTCTTCTGCGTTGTGAAGAATAACCATATTTTGACTCTGTCTCTGTGTTTTGATGTGATGATATCAGTGTTGATACTGCCCAGCTTTTGTGGTGTGCTGTCCAATGTTGCTACGCGAGTGAGCTACAGACCAGGAATGTACATTTGTTGTAGCCACCTGTATTTGTACTTAACTTTCGTTAGGCTGTTGCAGCACCGCTCTCCTCACAATGTACGTCTTGGCCCTCCACAAATACAAACATTTCATGTCAGCACTGAAATGAAGCCATTTGTCTCTTGAAAAGACACACGTTTTGTACATTTTAATGCACGTGTAAGTGACAAACATCTTTCTTTTTTTTCTTATGAAATGGATGATATGTGCATTGGTCAGACATAACTTAGTCCACTTCTTTTTATGAGGTCTCAGAAAATACTGTTAGATTTTTTTAAATATTGACAAATTATTTGGAAAACTTCGTGGATCCTCATGGTAAAAGATGTATCTGAAAGTCAGAACTCAAGGTAAAGGTAATCTCTAGTTTGGTTTTAAATGAAGAGCCATCCCCTGTATTGCTGGCCTTTTTGTAAAATGTTTATTATTTTTTTTCTTCAAAGCAATATTATGTGCTTATTTGTCTGGATCTCTGTTATGGGTCAAAATATGGGTCAATCAATACCAGGGATTGATTAGCTTACTATATTTTGGATACCAAAAAATAATGCTAACTATTTGGGATCATTTACGGTTACTGAATTTGTTGACAGTGGCAGCTACTCAAGAGTCTTTGGCTTACTATGTCTGATGGGGTTGGACTTAATATCTAAGCACTGTCTTGGCTCCTCAGCTGCTCTGCAGGTTACAGTGTAGAAGGAGGGTATGTGAAAGACCTTGTGCCTTTTCCCAGAGACAAATTTACCAGCTGGACTTTGAATCTCTGGGTTCTAGAAAGCTAGAACAACACACTTCAGAAATTGAAAACTTTGGGTCTACAGCGTAGGGCAAAATAACGATAAAAAAGACTGAAAACAGATCTCCTCCCTGCCCACTGTATCCTTGCAGGGATATTGTTCTCTCCTTGCTCTCAGTCCAGCAATTTTTCATGGCTGGCTGAGTTATAATGAACTCTAATCAGTCCCCTCCAAGCTGTTAAGAAAAAAGGTTGAATTTCTCTCTTCCCCAGGGCCTGGATTTCAGCTCCCTGCTCTTTGCAGAAGTGCCCTGGTCACCACGTGTATGCTATAGGCTATTGCCTCGTCTTGCCCTCTAGAGGCATCTTTCATCTGAAGATGCTCCCCTGCCTCTGAGGGAGTTCCAGCCTGCCGCAGGTGATCTTTTCCCCTGATGTATCTGTTTAGCACGTGGAACAAATACTGTCAAATAACGTGCAAACAAACAGATTGGACGCACCCTTTGTCACTGTTTCTCAGACGCTTCATCAGTACACATATATGTGAATGGTGGAGGCTACAGAAAGGAGTAGGTTATTGTTGTAGTCTTTGGTGAGATGTGGTGAGTAGGTGTGAGATCTCCCTGAAGAAACTCTCACCACAACAGAGAAATGTGTTACAGTTTGTGCCCAAAGCATCTATTTCTGTGTGCAGTGGAAAGTCTGATGTCATATATTCCTCTCCACACTTACTCTTCTCTTTCCGTGTTAGCACTGTTTCTAGCTGAGTGGGGTCTCTCCGTTACCGAATGCAATGCAAAAATACAGAGATGACAATTCCAGATCATCCTTTGGTGGCCGCTGTTTTGTATCTGCACTCTTTCCCTCTCTCATCCCAGCCAGTTTAATCCTGCTGAAGGAAACTCAGCGATACCACCCTAACACAGAAAAGCTTCAGCTCATGAAGTTATTCTGTTACAAAGCAAAACGTGTATGAATACTTTTGTTTTGCAAATGCTTGAGAAGATTCTACCAAAGAAACACTATGAAACTGAAGTCCTTCTTTTGATGCAACTTATGCAAAAAAAGAAAAGTAACTGCTGAAAAAATAATATTAAAGGAAAAGGAAGGAAAGAAAGCTGTGTTTACTGGGTGCAGTGCAGTGGTTTTCGGGGAGACCTGAACTAGCTCTCAGAGGACCAGATACAGGTACATCAGCACAGAGCTCTGCTCAAACTAAATAATCCCACTGAAAAACTTTGTGTGCTGAAATTTGTCTGTTTTTTCTAGGGGAACTATATGACTTGGTGTCTGTTTTAGTTCAGTAGCTTATTTATTCCTAGCGAAGGCATCCCTGCATAGTTCTGCATTGTGTTCTGAGTAACAATTTGAGCGTAGGGATGATGTATTTCATAATACACAAAACAAATTTTAATGTGTGATTTTGGGGTTTGGTTTTTTTATTATTTGGAATTGTTAATTCATTGAGTTTTTAAACTATATTGGGCCAATTGGATTGTAAGAACCAACTTTCTTTTCTTTTTGTGAAATGACTGCCAACAATAGCACGTTTATTTACTAATATAATTTATTTATTGTCTTAAAAATGAGTGGATGATTTTGACATGTCTTAGAGCAGTCAAATAAGGAAGAGTTTTTCTTCGTGTGTTGTAGTGCTTATGAAAGCTGACAGCTTTAGCATATTGTAGATTATGAATTATAATTTATAATGTATTACTATGTACATTATAAAATGGATATGTAATGAGCAGAAGCAATATTACAATTTTATTCACACTTCATCAAGCTGTTTCCTTTACCTCTGTCTCTATTTGAAAGATCATCTCAAAATATAAGGTAAGAAAAAGCTTTTGGCTGTGTCCACAGAAGTATTAGTTAAGGAGCATACCTGCCTACCGGGAATTAGACTAATTTTATCCAGGTATCTGAATGGCTGTTAGACTTGTTCTTTACTTGTATGGTACTTGCACTGAGAATTTTACAGACTATGTAAAAGAAATGGCCCAGTCCTTAGGAGCAAAAGATCTTATTTCAGACAGGAGTCAATGAATGAGAGGAAAAGCGTATGTGCATATGTGCGGGGGGCACGAAAGAGCAGGGAAAGGAAGGGTCAGGGTTACAATAATAATGACATTTAGGTTCATTTAGGTGCACGTCTTGGTTTTATTACTGCTTTATTTAAATGTAACACCACCCCATTTTTTCCTGACCAGCCTCTCCTGTACCCCAGTGACTTGTGTAATAAATGTCAAGCAGGTGAAGAGGAGATTTGATTAGTGAAGATTAGTATTTGTGAAGCTAGTGGAAGCAACTTCTTTTTGGCAACCTGAAATTCGAGATAGGGCAGGGAGGCAACGCAGGACTGGCAGAGACTGTGAAATATATTGCATTTATTGGTAGAGAGGAGAGGAGGAGTGATATCAAGGGGCACTTAAAGCCATGACAATAGGCAATGGTGATATAGGGCATGCAGGACAAAATTTTAAATGTGAGCAGTCATATATATGTACGTTTGGGGTTGTTTTTTTTTTTTTTAGTCCCTTTGAAACATCTCTTCACTCCATTTATAATGCATTAGGTTGAACACTGGAAAAAATGAGGAAACCAAGCCCATTAGTTATATTACAGTAATTTAGGCTCACGTGTTTGTAAAAAGCCTGGGAAGAAGGCATAAAGGAGGAGGCCAGAGGAACGCTCAAATGAGAGCTCAGCCAAGCTATGCTGTAGGAGTAACACCCTTTTCCTGGTGATAGATGACCTGGATGTTGCATATATGTAATTTAAGGTTGCTTGGAACTTCCTTTTGTAATAAACTGGTTTCAGATTTAAATTTTGCCAGCTCATAGTAGCTCCCTCTAGTGTCACACATTCTTAGTGTACAACACTGAAGGGCTTTTCTCTTAGCCTTTGGATGTTTCATTGGGGGTGGGGGGAGAGAAAACAACAAAAAAAAGTGACAATCTTGCTTAAAAGAACCCCTGCTACCCACCACTCTGTACATAGCAAGTAATGGCTTGTTGGTCTTGCCAAAAATTCAGAGATACTTTTTAGTTGGCTTCTGAGATGAATGAAACTTCTGTTGCTCTGTTTAAAAAATGTGAAGTAGGCACATAATTTTTTTTTTTTTTTTATTTAGAGGCTATTATACCTTTGTATTTCATCTCACCCACTTGTTGTACGAAGCATAAATCTTTAAGTTCTGCAAATGTGTTCAATTCCCCCCTGCCATCAATATGAGGAAAACAGCCTCTTGTATAAAGGTATTGACTGAGCATCTTAATGGATTTTGCAAAATCTTCCTCTCTCTTGTTGAATTGGAAACTGCTGCCACAGATAGCTATTTTATCTTTGCTCTTTTTTCTTTTAAAATCCCTTCTCCATTGCCAATTTTCTGTTGTTTTTGTGATGCTCAGAGCAGGTTACCCCCCCTCCCTTCAGACAATAGTAATTCCTCTCCTCAAATCATCAGCAACACAGCACTACTTTATTCAGACGCAAGAATAAAATTGTGATGCATGAGAATAGAAAGAGCACTTAGCTGAACTCGTAAAATGATTAAACCATAACTGAGATTGGTCTGGATCCAGTGATTGCCTGGAGCCTCCAGCCAGCCTACTGGTGATAGGGTTACCCTCTTTGATTTTATAGTGTTAGCTCAGTTTCCAAATATACTGCAAGGATAGTCTGTGCTCACTGAATATGCTGCTAACCGAATTTATGCTTTATTTTTATTCCTTGCAATTCACGTGCCTTCTTTATTTTATGCCATTCAAGTCTTGCTCTGAGTATAGTTTTAGCAGTTTCCTTGTGGGGTTTTCCAGTTCCCTCATTACTATGGTGTTCTATTCCTATTCTATTCTCCCTGTGAGATAATATGATGATGTTATCTCCTGCGAGGAAAGGAGGCATGAAGATTCTAGTGCCCGAAGTGGCTGATATTAGGTGCCTAATTAGTTGCCTATAGTATGATTTCTCACAGAGCTTAGTGGTTTATAGCACTTCCCTTATTTGTTCAGAGCCCAGCTCCTTTTAATACCTGTTGCAATTATTAACACTGTGCTTCAGCTGATCAGACCTCTTAATGCGTACACTTTAAAAGCAGGAGAAATCTAATAACTGACCATCTGAGAAAAGCTTAATTTAAATGGTAGCCCAACATCACATACCATTTTTATTTGTTAAATATAGTTCAACAAAATTCTGATGATGTTTATTTTCTCTCTTTCTGTCTTTCTGCCGTTTGAAGTATCATATAATAGCAATTACTTTTGATCACTAATGTCATGAGTGAACCACACAGGAGAGATAAGCCACAGGAGGGATGAACCACGCAGGAGGCATAAAAGCCTTTATATGTAAATATTTCAACCTTCCAATCATTTCTTCTTTCTTGTAGAAATTTCTTAAGAGGTGCCTAGAAGGTATATTAAGCCTGTTGTTTTGCAAATTTACTGAGAGCTGTCCTTACCCTTCAAAATTTAGGACATTTTAAACAACGCATCTTGGTCTTTGTGTCTGATTTATATTTGCAGTTGCAGTTGTGAGGGCCTGAAAACTGTTTGCACTTACAAGGCATGTTGCATGACATCCAATATTAATATGTGTATATACAGGCTGTTTAAATTAAATCATGATAGTTGTTCATACCTCTAGGCAGGACACAATATAAACAACTTAAAATTATATGGGATGAACAGCTCTGTTTTGTTCTGGCCAAAATGAGAGCATCTTGGGGATGAACCGTCATCTTGCTGATTAGTAGTGGGCCATGTGTCGGCTTCGTTGACGCGTTTCAGAGAATGGGTGGTTTAATGAAGGACGGAATTGGGGAATAATTCATTCCGTGCCATGAGGTTAACCACAAGGCTCTCAGAAATCACAGCGCTCGCTGCTCCAGCAGATGTGCTGGAACTCTATGCTGTGACTGGAGGTTTTTCAGCACTCTGTTCCCCCCACCCTTCTCTTATTGTAAAGCACACACCCATCCTGCTGCCAAAACTTTTAATAAAAAATAGATTTGCGTTTGCAGTTTCCAGAATCTTTATCAGCCTTCCAGCCAAAGTCAGAGTAATAAACCCGGAGAACATCTAAGCGTGTGCTTTGCAGATGATTGATTTTTGCACTCGGGCTGTCTTACAGGCAGTGGCTCCCACCGTTATTTTTACATGATATGCTGCAGGGGACTCCTGAAAGCCCCTTCCCTCCTAGTTGCACAAAACAATTGGGATCGTTTTTTGACTTTGAAGTGAGTAATTTCTCTGTAGAGAATTAGTTTTCCTTTTCTGGAAAAGGTACCTTATCATTAAGTTTTGGATGAATACTCTATCTCTTTATTTATGGATTTCAAAATTTGTGTTAGCTATCAGAAAGTACCTTAAAAAAATCCATTGAAGAAAGCCTTTCAGGAGACTATCCTTGTGAGAAATCTGTTCAAATGTTCAAGAAAAATCTACTTTTATTTCTCTTCTTTCCACACAAGACAAGGTGGATATCACATTCAGCCATTAAGTGTATTACACTTAATATATGTTATGTAAGGAAAAAAACCACCCCAAAACCTAAACCCATTGAGTTAACATAAATTGAAGTTTAATGTGATTTAGTGATTAGTGATTTACAAATGTAAACTTTTCTGTGAATACTGTAAAGGTATGGAGTGAGGACAATCTAACTTTAAAATGCTATCCAGCTGTTTATCATTGCCCCTCATCTGGGACTTATAACTTGAGATTTTGGAATTGCATGTGTAAACATTCCTCATTTGCTTCAGTGCAGAGCAAAATGGGTTAATTTATCAGCTTTATCACCTGTCAGTTTAAAGTACTCTACCTCACTTTTGACTGAGACTCAGAGGGTCCATTACTGTCTCAGGGAGGAGGCTGATAACATGCAGCTGAGGGTGGTAATGAGGAGCTGGAAGTAAAGAATTTATAAAGCTAGGGCCTCAAGTATACATTTGTCCATGTCCTTGATCTGATTCAGCTAAAACCTGTTCCCAATTGAAGCAAATCCGATGTTAAACCAAAAGAAGTATTTGTGCTTTTACACCTCTGGTTTAAAGCAAGGCGTTTTCTTTGTGTGGGTAAGGCACATGCAATCTCCAGGAGCCTTTTTTTCAAGTTATATTTCATGTATATTTGTTGTTGTTCCTTATAAGAAAATATTTTCAAGAAATGAACATGTTCTTCAGTCTTTCTTCCTTCAGGACCCATATATACCCACGGGCTGCTGACATGCAGGGAGTGTTTTTGTGGGAATCTGTATTAATAAATTGGCAGAAGGTCATTGACATTTAGGGCAACTCTGGGAGAAAGATGTTGACCTCAGGAAGTGCTGAGCTTCTCCAGATCTTCCTTTAATCAGTAGGTATTGAGAATATGAGATGGGTTTTTGGATACTACTTTAGGATGTCAGCTATATAAGATACCACCTGCTGCTCTTTCTGCTGTGACAGTCCCACTTGACTTGCTTGGGGGGGGCCTCCTCTAACCCTAACAAAACAAATGTATTTGCACATAGTTATATTATGCTATGTAATATACACGGATGACCCTAGATATGTATAGATAATAGAGTGTAACATTTCAGTGAATGGAGAGGGGCACTGCTTCAGTAAAAGGTCGTGCAAAATATTTATGGAAATTTAGAACCATAGTCATGAAGGCTTGAAGTATCAGTATGTTTGCTAGTCGTTCAAGGGAAAATGTGCTGTGGCTAATCAAAACCTGAAGCAGATCGTTTGCTATTGCAGCACTGGAAAAATGTGCCGAGGCTAAGAAAGCTGCATTTTCTCCTTAATATCATGGAGGTGCTCTAGCTCCGGTATACTTCTGCATTCCTTTTATATTTGTTGTCAGTGACATATGTATTATGTACAAAAATTTCAGTCTCTTGGTGTGCAGAATTGGGACCCAAATGCATAAGTTTAGTATCTCTCTCCAAGTCACTTAACACCTCTAACTATTAGATATCTTATTATATGTCTTCCCTCAAACATTGAAATTTGAAAGTGCTGTGCTAAATTTTCATTTATATACTTTATCATCTTTTTTTTGAATTTGCCAACTGAAATGGCATAACTTTAACATTTTTACCAAAAACATTTATTCTTAAATTGAGATTATTTTTACTTCTCTGAAAGAAGGAGCACAGATAGAGGAGACACTATGCTCCTGTAATACTGTTCACCAGTGTATTTGCAAGCATTCTGGGATTAATCTAGATATAGCAAAGGTGGATGTTTCTCCCATTTCTCTGAAAGTGTTTATGTCCATAGGAGAAGAGTTTTACCCTGATTCTAAGTGAGGCAAATTTTTAATTTGATGCTTTTATTTAATTTTTCAAATTATTGTATAATATAAAAATTTACTGTCATCTTTGACCTGATCCTATTTTCACTTTTATTTGTGTAAATTAGGAATAACTTGGTAAATTACTTCACAAGCCTTGATGGGTGTGCAGTTGTGTAACACCACATGAGGTCAGATTGAGACTCCTGACTCCGCCATGAGTAAATGGTTCCATATGGATAAAGTGGACAGAGATTAGGATTGAGAAACGTGCAGGCTGAAGCTTGGAGACACAGAAGAACAAAACAAGATAATTGTATGGTAAAGCAGGAGGAATTCCCAAGCCCATTTCATTGACCTAACCATAACATTAAAATCATTGTCAACAAACTAAAGTTAATAGAGTTGTGCTAAGAGAGCAGCTGTTTGAGTGACATTATAAGCACTCAAGAATGTCAGTAAAATAACCTTAGATCTGCCTGCTCAAACAGTTCAGAAATGGGCTGCCACAAAACATGCAGCCAAGTCAGCCTCTTCTGTACCTTTGATTATTTAAGATTCCCATTCTTCTTTTATTACAGTGTGAAGTCCTTCCTCTTCCAGACATAGCACCAAAAGCAGTGCACCCCATCAACATTTACTGTCAGCTATATTCGCTGATCTGTTACCATCTAAACCATTCCAAAATTCTCAGACTGGTACATGCTGAGGTTCTGCTACTGGGTCATCTGGAAAAAATAAAGTAAATGAAATATACTTTCATATCACCCCTATATGTCTTCCCCAGCTGCTTTCCAGAGTGCTCCTTCTGCAAAAGATCCGTGTAGGAGCACTTTGTATTGGTTCTGCAGTCACTGACAGATGTGTGCAGTATACTTTCAAAAACATCTTTTAAAAACAATGCAATTTTTTTTTTTCCATCTGTAGATCACTGTTGCTTTTCAAAAAGGGTGGATGAGGCAGTGTTTTTGCATGTAGATGCTTATCCTGGGTTTTAAGTGTTCTGTTCATAAATGACTTCTTCACTTCTTCAATGCTCACCACTGAAAAGTATTTTTTTTTTCCTCAAAGTATATTGAGGTAAGCTCTCAGAGCTATACATTTTCAAATCTAGCTCAATCTGCCCAAAAGCTTTTAATATTATGGAATATTGAATATCCTTATTGAAGGAGGAAAATCCCCTCTAACCTTGATACTAGGCAAGTGAGAAAAGGAGTTCTCCTTTAAAAAAAATAAATTGTTTTTGTCATTTTCCATCTTCTTGTATTAGAGAACCATGGAGGGGGTGTGTGTGTGTGTGTGTGGACTTTGCTCATGGAGTGAGGACTAGAGAAATTTCCTCATGCCAGATCTGGAAGAGACTTTTATAGCTCAGATATACAAGAATTGCCAAAGCATCACTGTGCAGGTGTAATGTGGACCGTCACTGATCTTGAGAGGGACCCTTGGCAAAACTACAGTGTACAGGAACTCATTTTGACTAGCTGTGCCACGGATGGTATTTCCTTGGGCTCACACAGTTGGGAAAATAGTCTTCTGATGAGACTAAAGGTTCAGGCATGTGAGTAGTAGCTGCAGCTTCAAGTCCCGTGGTCTGGGTAGTCTTTCTTCTTAATTTCTTTACAACAAAAAATAACTATTTTTAATGTATTGTATAGTTTCTGTATTTTGAGTGTCTCTAAAACCCTAGAGACAATTCTGATACAAATTAAAAGGTGGTTCAGAACAACCTCTTGTTTAAATAAACAAACCTCAGGATTCAGGCTTCCTTAGGACTTCTTCCAAAGGGCTTCTAGCTTTAGAAGTGGAGGAGAGCACCAAATGTTTTATGCGATTACTTCACTCCACAAGAGTCCCTCTATCTCTATTCCAGCACATTTAACAGTGGTTAGAATCACTGACTTTGATTTCAGTGCAGTGAAGAAAGAGTATTAAATTCATACATGTAGAAGTGAAATTTTCTCTTGGTGAAATACACCATTTTATGCCAAATTAAAAACATGTGGAGGAGCTTGTATGTCTGACACTTTTCTTTTTACTTGTCCCTGAAACAGAATACTACAAGAAAAGTAAATGGAGTTGGAACTCATAGAGAGCTTGAATTTTCTCTGATTCAACTCAACAGGATTAATGCTGTAGTCTTTTGAGTCGAAGAATAATCAATCCATTCTCCTTAAGACAATAAATCAAGAGAATAAATCAGACATTTGTATGTTGTCTGAGTAAATAGATTACATCCAACACTAGTTTTTCCTGCATGATTTTTATTTCCTTTTTGATTTTCTCAGGAGGTGGTACCAAGGCAGAAGAATTTAATTTATTAGTAGCACAGAGAGTAGTGTCCTGAATTGATTTTTCTAAATAAAAAACCCCCACACTTTTCCATGATTGTGTAAGTTTCTAAGGATAAATTGACCTTAGAAACAGTTTATACTATCTTCATCATTTCTGGTGTGGAATTTACGTGATTATTTTCTTGTTGGTATGAAGTCTCCTTAACCAAAGAATGAGATGTACTCTAAAGCGGATTTTTAATTTTGGATTTTATAAGCAAAATGATCATGTGGACTGACTTCTGTTTGCAAAGTGCTATGCCCATTTCAGGAGGCTATCAGTGGAGCAGTAAACTTATATCCAGTTTGGAAAAAAAACTTTGTCCTTTTGTCCTTGCCTTTTGTCCTCAGATGAACCGGGTTTGTTCATGCTGTTTTCTTTCTTTGCCCTGTTCTATCACTATTTCTTTATTCCTATTTTTGGTCTCTAATTTCTTCTCTTTCCAATTTAAGCACAGTTACAACCATATGGGTAAGGAGCATGTAGTAAAACTAGTTCAGTCCTAACTGTAGTATGTTGTATTGTATGTGCATTCTGAATACATTGCAACATATTTAAACTTACTTAAACATATTTCAGACATTTAAAAAAAGTATTCTGACACTTTTTTTTTTGTCTGTTACCTTTTCTGGGAGGAAGAGGTTCATCTTTGGTTCTCTGTTGCTACCTTGTCCAGTGCAATGCACTCTTAGAGCCACGTTCTCTGCAGTTAATATGGTAGTAATCCTGGATTCTTGGATGGCTACTATAGTAAACTTTATGGGTAGTAGTGAAAATAGCAAAAATAATAATGAAAAGAGCTACATGAGTTCTTATGTCTGAGAACTGTAAACTTGCCAAAAAAAAAAAAAGTCAATGCTCTTCTAGTTTACAGTGCCATTCAGTTGGAGTTGTAACATATTTTGGGCTAAGAGTACGAGCGTAATTGGCTGTAACAGCTAATCTGTTGGGCAGTTACATATTGCACAGCTCGTATTCAGTTGCATTTCAGCATGTGACTGCCGTTCTGTAAAATGTCACTGAGTGGTAATGATTGTATGTAACAGTTGAAAATTTGGCTTCAGATTCCTCAATTTATTTTCTGCATTTTCTCTGTTTCCCTTGTTTGCCTTACACCAGCCTCTGTTTTACTTCTAGATGGAGAACAGTGTTACAAAATACAACTGCTCTTCCTGTGTACTTATAGGGGTTTTCACCTATAATGATAAATGAAATAGGTTTTACTTTTTTTTATTCCTGCTGGCGTGATGCAAAAAATGAAAGGTGGTTGGTACTATGACTTGTTGGTGTGGTTTTTATACTCCTGAATCTGTATTATGGAGGACGTTCATGTTGTCCAGACTGCCTATGTGCTCAGTAGGAAGAGGGAGGAGTCCAATACTAATGTTAAGAGCTCATCTCTCTCCATGTTTTATTAAAAGCAGCCTAGCTTCATATCTTAGGCTCTGAATTAAATAACTGAAGTTTGACTGCATGAGTATGTATCCCATTTCTGTGCAATGCCTGAAGGCTAGGGAACTGTCTTTATTATCTCTCCTACTGGCACTGCTACAGGAGAAGGAAAAAAATCCAACTAATTTTTAATCATCTAATGCCTCCCTTTTGGACACAGAATTTGTTGAGAGCCGTAAATACAGTGCATACACTTTATTAAAGAGTAAGGGTGAATTTTAAACTACTTCTATAGTTGCTGTTGCTTGGATTGAATGAGTGCACAGCCTAACATTTCTCCTTGTCACCCCCTGTTATTAATTTCTACTGTTTTCCTCTTCATTCATGTTTAAACAAAGGCAGAGTTTGTGCCACTCAGCTGAGAACATCCTTCTCAGACATCAGGCAACTGCCACAACTCGTTCTTCATCATCTCGAGCTTTCCTGCAGAGTGGATGGTAACACCACAGTGCTGAATGTACTGACTGTGGCAGCAACCTTTGGTATTGGTGGAGCTGAAGGACTGTAAGGCAAGGAAGTAATTTTTAAAAATAAGTTCTCGCTAATGTAGTCGAGGCCCTGAGTTTGGAGGAATGGTGGAATAAACTGCAAAACTTTGCTTCAGGCACTACGGCAGATGATTTTCTCATAAATAATATTGTTTTGAATGATACTGACCTCATTCATGTTTGGTTTGGGTTTTTTTTCCCCCTTAAAAAAAAAGTTGATTTCTTTGTATCTTAATGGTGCAGCTTTTGGATGGGGTGGGTGCTTTTCTGTTCCTTCTCCTCCCATTTATTATGTCAGTGTGTCTTTTACTACATATCCAAGAACAGCTTTTATTTTTCTCATTTTTAGCTTCACTTTCTAGTTTTTACAGTTAAGTGCATTTTTTATGTTGTAGGTCACCTGTCACATTTCACCAGGGCAATATCTGTACACTGGAAGTAATTCAGTCTCTCTCTCTGTTTAATTTCGTGCTAATGTCTGAAAGATGTTATCTGGGTTAGCCAGGCTGAGGAATACTGTGTCCTTTCCTAATTTTCTTTTAACTTTTTGGCTTTTGGCTATCTCGCTGCCCCTTGGCGTATTATGCTGGTCTCAATTTTTACAGATATTTATCTTAAGTGTGAACTGGCCAGATGAATTGTTGCCCATAGCAAATTGCTCAGTTTAAATTTATATGCTACACTGAATACCACTGAAAATGCTGGGGGGTCTTTAAAGAGGACCCACTACTATTTCTTGCTGCAGATACTGCAAATGGGGCAATGAGAAATTCTTCACATCACTGTTGAAAGTCCTGGCCAATTATTTGTTGTTTTCCAAGTTACTTTTAAGCTGAGCTCTCCAGAGGAGAGTAATGTATTGAATTTCCTTTGCTGCAGTATCTATGCCATAATTTACTATATTATATTTGATTGTTTATAACATCCATACATGTATGTTTTACTTAGAGTTTGGAAGCATGGTGTATTCATACCTATTCAATACCATATTTTCAGTATATGTCAAATGTGAATGGAAAAAAGGGAAGCACAGCAAAATGTGTAGGTAATGGGTGTCACTTGCAGATGCTGAATCTGTCCATAAGAGGAGGTTCCTAAGAAAGTTTTATTAATGAATGTTGCATCATTGCTCTTTTATAGTTACAGCTGCTCAGGGTGAAGGAAACTCCCAAATCTCTCATACATTTGTTGAAATATAGTGTGATTTGTTGGTATATAAATTTATACTATTTATTTCTTATTTGACTTTATTTTTCTTTGTACCATGGTCCACTGGGGTAATGTGAAGCAAAAGTAAAATGCCTGTTCTGATGTCATGGTCAAGTAAAATGTAAAAGGATCGTGATGTGTAAATTAAATCCTCTCCCTGCTCCTTGCCAGGTTGGTTCATTAAGTCAGAGCAGAATGGACGGGATGAGCAATGCACTTGCTTAATGGACTTACCTCTTGAGAAGGTGGTGGTGTTACCCAGATCCTTATGATCATCATCTACTGCTTGCTAATTTCCTGGGAGGAGTTAAGTCTTAAATCACAGACAAGTAATATGTCATTATCTGCTTTGGGAAATTGTTTCTTTCTCTTATGCTGCATTGGTTTGGGGTTATTAAGGAAAGGAAGAGGCAGGAGATTGTTCTATGTAGAGGCCAAAAGGCAAACAGGAGAGTAATTTCTACATAAAATACAGAATGAGGTGTACAGATTTTGGACCAAACTGCAGCCATGATGCCATGCAGTTTGTCTCTTGTAGGCTTGAATGGATGCTGTAGGGCCTGAGTCTTAACGATGAAAGGGGTTTATATGCACATATTTGTTCGTAGGTAGGCTTCCTGTGTTGTGTCTTTCTGGGTACCTGTTTAAATAAAAGCTGCCACTTTATATATGATGTCATTGTCTTATTAATTTGCTGTCCATTGAAGAAAGAAGAAAAAATAGACTACAGGTCAAATTGCGATCTCTGAGGTGTACCTGCTTTGAGTAGCATCCAACTTTCTCAATGCATTTTCTACTATAAAGCCCTGTGCAATATGAATAATGATGAGTGAACTGTCTCTGAGGAGGAAATAATTTCCTTTTACGTTACCCATTGAAAATTTAGCCGTGTATCCCTTCCTTTTGATAAGCGTTTCTGTAGGGAAATTCATTCCGCTCATTTTGGGCACCTCTTTTAGGATGTGATGAATCCAAAGTGTGGAAACTGGAGACTTGGTCAAAGCAAATCCATTTTGTTGTTGTTGATCTCGTTTCTGTTTACATCTCTGGTTGTGACTCAGACCTGTGTGAGTGTTTCAGAGGGAGCAAGATTGAGTCTTATGTAAGAAAGGGTATCTCTCTTAAAAAGCCTGGTACTTATTTTCTTTGGTAAACGATTGTAAAGAGCTAGTGAAATAAAGAGACGGTGTTTTGGTGGATATTAACTTTTAACAAGCTTATAGAATAGAGCCTTTCATAAATGGAATCCCTTAGCTCTACATAGATAATGAAAATAGGAATATAGTGGACTTGCTATATATACTAGCAGATAATTTCCAAACACTTAAAACCAATGGATTTAAGATCTATTATGCTAAGAAATTGCTTAGAACATAAAGAACTTGGATAGTAACTACATTTCATGCTAAGTAGACATCATCTGGTTATGTTGAAATATAAAGGCTCAATCTTCCTGAAAGCAGTGGCAGAAGTATTGTTGGCCTCGCTAAATGCAGACCTGGGACAATGGGAACTATCCAGGAGTTGGGAGAAGATAGGTAAGCACATGCAACCAATCGATGTATCAAGATAAGAATAATTCTTCCTTCTAAGTATCGGGCAGTAGCAGTACATCAGTTCTTTTTAATAGGTAGCAGGTAAGGGTAATTTAGGGTATTTTCCTCTTAGTGTTTTTGGGTGAGGTTTTTGCAAATGGCACAATTCATTATCATATAAGTACTATTAATTTATACAAGAACTGCTAATTTTCAGTAACCTTAGCATCCTTTGTGGGCCTCGCCTGTTCTCACAGCACTCTCTTAGAAAACAGGATCAGATTTAAAATGATAAATGAAACAGTAAAATACAAATTTTATTGTAAGAATTGTGCTCCATAAACAATGATTATCTCCAAACAGGTCGTCTTCATACACCTAAGTAATAGAGATATACTTTTTAAAAAAATATTCCTAATTTAAATTAATGGTCACCATGATGCTTCAGACAGAGAGGGTCAACAACTGCTTCATACTGATAATAACCAAATACAAACCAAGCACAAATACCAAACTTTTGAAGTCTTCATAAAATAAAATCAGCTGAGGTTTCAAGTTTAAAAATTTAATAGATTCTAGCTATGCCAAGGAGTCGGACAAATTCTGAGGACGTTTTTGAAATCAGAAGTATTAGTTCTTCTTAGAATTACCCTTATATGAATCTTTATTGGCAGTAGTAAAACTTAACCAGTTAAAATTTCAGAATAGGAAATGCACCTGGTCTCACTAAAATCCTAACTGAACTTGTAAAATTTCAAGGTGATTGTTCAGAAACATCAAGCATCACCATCATGAGCCTCGCCAAGTTGTATTTGAACCAGAGAATGTACCTGAATATTGGCATTTTTTTCTTATTTTAATAAGAAAGATAAAGGAGAGATTTGACAAAACATAGAGCAGTCGGAGGACAGGAAGACACCCTTTCAGCCCATCAGATCCAGTCCTATGACACAAGAGGCATATGATTCCTATTGGGAAATCGCTGCAGATGATTTGAAAGCGCTTCTGTTGTCCTGACTCTGGGTAGCTTCAGTGAGCAGCGTGTGCCCGATGGTCCCGCTCCTGCTGTGCGCGCTCTGGCCGTGCCCTGAGGGCAAGCTGTTATAAGATCTTGTTGTGTGCTCCTCTCTACTTGGATGAAAACAGCATTTTATGGTCAGAGCAGGAGCGGGGATGCGTGCCGGGGGCTATGTAGTCTGGGTGAAGGAGGGATGGGGGCTGAGGAGCAGGCTGCAGGCTCTGAGAGGTTTTGTGGCAGTAACAGGCACTTCCCCATCAGTAGGCTGTTCTCAAATGGTATAGTCTCGTTTCCAGCCAAACAGGTTTATGGCCTGCCTGTATTTGCTTTTACATCAATGTTGATCTTTGGCTTCAGCGGTTCTCTGCCCTTGTTGATATTTACTCTGTGATGGTATTCGTACGTGATGCTATCTCAGCCTTTTTTGGAAAAGGCCAACCAAACTAAATGCTTTTTATCCCAGCATTAAGAATAAGTTCTCTGTTCTCCTGATAGTCCTGGTGGCCCTGGCCTGCACGTTTCACGTCAAATTTGAGTTTCCTCAAACACAGTGGAGGTACTGCTGTGTTGCCGTTTAACTTTGGCGTTGCTAAGCATTAGAACGCAATCAGACATATTTACTGAACGCAAAGGACTACCTGATTATCCAAGAGCTTGAGGTATATGGATGAAAAAGTGAGGGTATTTTGTTCATCACTGTCTAGTCGATTATGAAAACAAATTAATTTCTCTTCTCTGATACACAGATGTATAGTGAAACCACCTCTTGAGTCTCAGCTTTTCTAATTAAGTACTGCTCAGATCAAAATTGTGGATCAGGAGTTTGACTTGGCAATGAATGACAAACTGATTTTTTTTGTGTGCTTTTAATTTTAGAAAGAATTATTGACAACATTGAGTTTATTTGTTTTTTATTTATATATTTGAACATCTATATATATGTATAATTATATGCAAATATATACGTTTTCTTCTCTCTGATGGAGGCAGCAATATTAGATCAAAAATATGTTGTAGAGGCTAATGGCAAACTAAGAGAATGTGAGAGCAGTCAAAAGTAGGTAAAATTGCATGACTGTTGATTTTTGCATTGTGGGCTTGAGATGATTTAACTGGTAATGATTTTAGAGAACAGCTATACATTTTCAGTGCAATGCACTGATTTAAAAGAGCATAACCTATTTTAAATAGTGGGAAATCTTGGAAAACAAGGTCTGCACTGGGGAAAAAAATCATCACCATTAGAGGCTGGTTACAATATTTTAAGAACTACAAAGGACTATGCTTTTGGAATGGTTTAGGGAATTCAGTTACAGGTAGAGATGATAGAATGGGTTAGCATTTAGGAAATAAAGATTAAATGAAGGGTGTGTAGGGAGTTGAAGACATTATGTCAAGGTAAGGAACAAGACTAGGACACAAAAAGGAATCCTGTGCAGGATGGGTGCTTGGAGTGGGAGTTGTATTCTGGAGGGAAGGTGAGAGTGGCGTTGCCTTGGTAAAGAACTTAAAAAGAGATGGGGACTGAGAAGCATGAAAAGAGCCTGGAATTTGGATAAATGGATGGGAAATGTAGAACCAGGGCAGAGAAAGAGAAGCAAACAACCCAACTTCCTTCTTTGTTCCCTGACATGTGTATATATATTTATTGCTCACTCAGTAAAGACTTTGCACTTTCTGAGGTAAAACAATTGCCATGCTGGAATATCAGTTTCCAGAAGGCAGTCTCCCTGGGAGTAACACCACAATCTAAAACCTTTCTAATATGCTGGGACTGAACTGCATTGCATGAATTGACCCCTTTCTGAAGAACGGTATTCTCAATACTTATCCCAGAGTACAGCTTGACTAGCTTTTAGTTAAATGGGGAATAGGATAAGTGATTGTTTTACCAGAACTCCAATTTAATATCTTGTAGATATGCTGAACAGTTTGAAAGAACTGTCTTTCCACTTTCCATTGTTGGAAATTCTTTATAGCAGATATTAAAAATGTATATGAATTTATTGCTTTACTCCCAAACAACTACTTTTCTGTGTAGGCTAGCTGCTTCGGAATGAGGAAAAAATGGTATCCTCTAGTCACTCAAAAATGCTGAGTAGCTTAAATCAGAGAAGATGAGTAAAGCAATGAAATCGTAATATTATAAAGGTCCACTCCTGCTTCTCAGGGAGAGCTTGATCGCCGAGTTAAATACATGTTTCTGCACCTTCAATGTGCTCAGAAACGAAAAAGATAATACTGTTAATCAGCAGGCAGAAGGAAAAACCCATTTTAACAGATTGAACTGTGAGACAGACTGGAGAGCTGAAGCTCTTTTATGTCTCCCTGAGGCTCTTTTTCCCAAATCTCCTATTGGGAGTACAGTCCCATCATTGCATATGCTATCAAGACCAAGACGTTTGTTGAGTAATCTTTGTACTTAGTCTGCATAGACTGTGAAGACAGCCCTAGCCTTGTCCTGTACTATGCTTCAAGTATGGCAAAACCCCCCTATTTATGTTTATCTCAATCTTGACCTTTGCTTGAGTGTGAAAAGGAAAGAGGAATGAGACTTGCTTATTATTTTTACTGTCAACTTTGTTCAGATTCTGTTTATTTTTGCTTGAATATCTTAGACAAAGGCTGGTGTTTCGGCTCTGCATTTACACTCTGGTTCCATCATGTGTGTAAGACAGTGCATGACCTTTTTCTTAGCAGAATGAAAGATAAATATAGCCTGATATGTAGAAGTAATCCACTACTACAAGGAGCCTCATCAGCATGATCATCATCTGCTTTTGTGTTTAATTTTAATGAGGAAACTTGTTCAGTTGCACATAGTCAATCTGAAAACAATAAAGGCATAACTGCTATGAGCTAAACTATTAAAAAAAATTAAAATCCTCCTCATTTCATTTGTTGAAAAACAAGGAGAAGGGATAGACATATGGCCACCCACTTAGTTGTGCAAATTGTAAGAAGTGAAAATAACTTGTGACAGAATTGCCTGAAGGTTTCGTTTAGCCCGTCACACATGGCCTCAATAACACTGTGAAACAGTTTCTTTTACCCCCTCCAACCTACCCAACCCCTTCTGCTACGAAATCTGCAAAACATTTTTCAAATTAAGTGTGCAGTTTTCCTTTTAAGTTTCAGGAGCAAGTGGCTGAGAAAGACATGCTGAGAGATTGGAAACAATCTGCATCGGCAACAAAGAGAGATGCCTGCTGCTTTGCAAGCAACACAGAAAATATGCCAGCCGTGCAGAGCGCTCTGTGGCAGTAATTCGAGTTGAGTGATGTTTATTTGTGCTGCGCACTAGCCTTTCTCAGACCGCTATGGAGAGGAGGGTGGGTTTAAGAGTCCTTGGAAAACTGTTGTGGTATAGGTCATATTTTATTAGCACATTGTCTGGGATTTGGAGCTGACGTTTGCCTCTTAAGCCTAGATAATGAGCTTTCTGGAAGCGCTGTGCCTGACTTCCCCGTGCAAGTGTAGGCAAATGGGTGTGTGTTTGGTGCGGCTCTTGCGACTGGGGATTTGACTGGTCAACACGCTATTATCAAAACTGTCATTCTGTCATAGTGGAGGAAATTAAATAGGGCCATTTGTACGTTCTGATGAAGAACTGATAGTGTCAGAAATAATCTTGGCAGCCATTTTAATTTATGATAGAGGAATGGCTTTTGCATCCTAAATAAGCACGGATCACTTAACCAAGTCAAGTAGTCAGCTGGTAAAACTATCTGACAGAACAAGAAATGAATACAAGGAATGAATCATAAAAACGGTAGGGTTGCCATAACTGGATCATTCAAGAAAGATAATGCATGAGCTTTGTGGAAGAGTATGAGCTTCACCTTTCTTGTGGTGATTGTTCAGTGGATTGTTCAATACGTGTTTATAGTCTAGATGGATAGGAAGGCGCAGGGGAAAATCCAGTAGTTGCTACTGTTTTGCTGCTGGATACATCCTCTTAAACTTTTTCCATGTATGGGTTCATATAAATGTACTTAGGCTTGAAAGACTTTCACTACAGCCTGTCTTATATGGTGCTATGCAGGAGCTGCTCCCTGATCTGTACACAGGTTCAGTAATCCTCTGCATGCACCAATATATTTCTCTGAAGGGTTTACCTATATTAAATTGTTCAAGATGGCCAGGGGGCCAAAGTAAGTGTCCGTCAAGGAGGAGCCAGGATTGTGCCAGCAGACCCCTGACGATGTGTGTTTTCTGGCTACTCCACAACTCTCACAGTGGGGAGCAGTGGGTACCGCGGCCCTTAGGACTGCCGTGCTGGCTGCCGCGATGCTGCGTTGCCATCAGCCCGCAGGCTGGGGAATGAGGGGGCTTGCTTCTTCCAGACCCCCCCGGTCTGTTGCTGGACATGTTCCCCAGGCTGAGGATCTTGGGTTTAGTGAGCTAATGAGCAGGTAGCATTGCAGGGGTGCAGCATGAACTAATGAGCAGGTACCATTGCAGGGGTGTAGCATATTCATAGTTTGAGAGAGAGCTATAAACTCTCTCTTCCAGCCAGGAAGAGATTAAACATTTAAATGATGTAACTAATTCGAAAAAAGGGCAATATTCCAGAAAATATTCTAGCCTTGCTTTTGCATTTCTCAGCACTGATAAACAACAAAACAGTGGGAGAAGGGGTGACATTTCTAAACGGGTGTCAGAAAGAAATCAGTGTGATGATCTAGATCTTTGCATTGGTATTTAACCTTTCTACTATGAAATGGCTGAGGTTTACATAGTCATAAATAAGATAAAACTATTGGCTTTCACCATTGCAATCAGAACATTTCGTCGCTTAGATGATACTGTGGGGGGCTTTACAGATGGATGAAAGGTACTCCTGAAAAGCTTCAGTACTTCTGCGGTGGCTGAAGTAAATGTGCATCATGGCTAGATCTGTGATAGCAACAAATACTGAAAGTCCAAGGCATGGTCCTTCAGCTTCTCTGTGACCATCCTCTGTTAGTTAGAAAAAATCCGGATGCTTTGAATTGCACACAATATGTTTTTTGATAATTGAGTTAATTTTCTTACTAGTTTGTCTCCCTTGTCTTCCCTGGTATGATTTAACACTTTTAGTTGGCAATCACATTATATTTTCAAGTTTTCATCTGCAATTAGGAAGGTTGGATTTTAATTACTTTTTTTAAATAGTAAGAACAGGTAATAATTTAACATCAGGGATTGATATTAAAAAGATAAGCAAAAAAATGAAGCTGAGGTTTGTAGTAATTAGGAAGGTTGTCATCTTGAAACTTGGTACCAATATGAGGAAACAGTGCAGCTGTAATTAAGAATAGGTTTCAAAAAAAAAAAAGGGTTTCAAAGTAGTGGAAAGTACATAAACTTAATTTAAATATCTCTAGTACTCAAACATTTTCTGTCATATTACATGGCTAGGTCTGTCTACTCAAAATGTTTTTTTTCCAGAATGCTTCAACTGGAAAACATTTGCAGATAATATGCTGAGAGTGGATATAAAATGCTTTTGGTTCACACAGGACCCTAAAACTATTGTTTCTTTTGCATCTGACACAGAATTTCTCCTGGAAATAGGTGGCTCAGGGAAGCAGCTTAGGAAGAAGCAACTACAAGTTTTTGTTTCTTCAGGAAAGTTTATACAACTTTTATATGGTTGTATATGCCAAGTTATATTGGTTGTATATGACAAGAAGCCAAGTTGAGGTGAAAAAGAGTCAACTATTCCCCAATGTATAAAGCTACACTATTTAGCATTGTACTCAAATTATTTTCGCTTAGGTTAATCATGCTTGTTTGCATTAAAACAATATCTTGCTTTTTCATGCCTTTCTGATTAAATACTGTATATTCATTGTGCTCCAGAGCCACATAATATTATTCAGACTGATTTTTTTGTTTGTTTGTTTGTATACATGAAGCCGAATCCAGTGCTTTTACCACAGATGTGCAGAGGCTTCCTAAATTTCCAAAGCAATGTTGACACAAAAATACTGGAAGGGGTTGGGGGAGGACAGCTCCATGTTCTGGGAAGAGACTCCTGTGTCTTCCCTATCCGACGTCAGGAGCAAGCAGTGTCTGGGGCTAACACTGGGCTTCTGAGGGAGGTTGAAGCTGCGTTGATAGAAATAGTTGCTGTGTTAGTTAAATTCTGCATCGGGATTGTAATGGCACACACCATCTTCTGCTAGACCTTTCCATCTAGAGTAATTTGTGACTGTGAAAGCACTGGAGTTAGGTTTTCCCCTTTCGTTGTAATTTAGAAAGTCATCTGTGGTCTGAGTCCAGTTACTCTCTGTGTTGTTGCGGTGTTTTATTCGTGACACTGCTTACAAGGGGAAAAGCCACGTGGAGTTCTCCAGGACGTAGTCCATGGTAAATAGCGTGTAACCCCATATTAAAACAGCTGATAGCACACAACTTGTGAGGAAGAGAAATGCCTGGAAGTGGAAACTGAGAAATAGAATGAAGAGAGAAGAAATTTTTCTTCTCCTGTTCTACTTCCTATAGGTAAAGCCCTTAAATTATTGAGCTCCAACTGACCTCCAGCTCTACTCATTCTTTGTCTTTTTGTTAGACTCTGAATTGTTAATAGCACAAAGTTCAAAATTCACCCCTAGACGCAGCAGACCTTTTGCCTGGCATGGAAAAGTGTTTAGGAGGTTCTGAGGACTCTGTTGCCCCTGGAGCATTGGCTGGCATGGTGTGTGCACCAACAGGGTGGTGGGATCACAGCTATGCAGGCCCCCCTACTTCATCTAGATGTAGCAACACAGGTTGAAGAGCCAACATATTGACTTTTAGGGGCTGGTTTCTGTGCCAGCTGTCTTGCAGCAATATAAAGCACAGTTTTAGGAGAAAAAGGGCACTGGTTAGTGGGAAGCAGGATTCTCTGGGCTGAGAGTCAGATAAACTTGGCTCCCTTGTTGCACTTGCATTTGCGATTCTTGTGCTACTGATGTTTATTCTGGACCTTTGCTATTTGAATGCTATTCTATTTTAAACTAGTGCCAACTTTGATTACAAAGACGGCCTCAGAAAATCAGAAAATTACAGTCTCACACACGCTCACTCCTAAAGCAAAAATATTTCATTTAGTCAGGCTACAAATATTTTTTTTTTATTTCAGACTTTACATATAATGTATAGACAGTTTAATGCCTTTCTCATTTTTTCTTTTTCCTTCTTTCCTACCATAGAATAAACAAAGTTTTGTCCTGTTGCTTTTTCTTCTTGCCACTTTGTAATTCCTCAAAACTGAGGAATAAGAAACAAAATTGTAGAATGAAAAAAACTAAAAAAGGAAAACTGAGAATTGGGGAAGGAAGAGAGGGGGAGAAGAGAGAGTGGGAGCTAATATTTTTTTCTGTTGTGCTTAGTAACAGGAGAACAGGGTGGACCAATGTTTTTAGAATTTTTAATCTTAATGAGAAGTACAAAAGTTTCATGAAACCTGGTTTTGAAGGCAGACCATTTTCAAATCAAGTTTCCCTCAGCTCTAGCTCTTGCTTTTACCTGTCAAATAACAGGAGGCTTTAAAGGCTGTTGGTTCGCTCCAATCCAATAGGAGTTCCAAGCATGTGACTTCAAGCCTTTTCAAGTAGTCTTTTTAGGATCAGCTTAATTGATGTCCTACAGGACTGTGGATGTAGTTAAAGTTAAGGATGTGATTAAGTGGTTTGTTGGAACCAAGCCAGAACACTTAACACCTTGCAGAATCCACTACTTAGTCTGAATATGTGTAATATGCAGTCATGGGGAAGTGTCTCTTTCTTCTGAGATGAGACATTTTCCTATTCCAGACCCACTGCTCTTCCTTGCTTTCATTCTTTAAGTGTACTCTCTTTCTAAGCCCACCTCTCCTTGAACTCCCCTTCTAAACATAAAAATACTAACACACATATGCTCTTTATTTTTTGACTGTACGCAGGTGAATGTTTTCCTCTCTCCAGCTGCGCAGAAACCAAATGTCAGCTCAGCAAAGTTACTTTTTTTTTTTTTTTTCCTAATTGATATTCCAAAATCCTTTTCCATAGGACTCTTTGTTAAAAGTGAATAGCTGGAAAAAAATAAATTAAAAAAAAAAGACTCATGCCTTTTCTATGATGATCCTTTTTAGACTGTAGCATATGTGTTGCTTTCCTGGGACGCTGCTAGTTTGCTTAGGTGTTTAGAATGTGATAATGCTGGTTTGCATTTACAAGGACTAATAACAGGGATCCAGGAATAGATAAACATGACTGGGGATTTCCATCGCCTTAGCCAGCTATTCAGAAAGTTGGAGAATTAAACAATACTTACAGTATGTTTTAACAATAAAAAATCCTGGACAACTGGACTTCAGCACTGCTTGTTCTGCAGTTAATTTTGGATAGGAAAAGTTCAAGCGATTTTGGCGCTCTCATCAGGTGGGATCCTGGGATTAATTATTATTCAGTAATCAAGTTTTTGGGATTTTTTTGATAGGAATGCTGTGAGAGGAAAAGCTATTACATTGTCATATTGTTTTAAAGGCTGAGAGTTTTTGTTTGGACGACTCCGTTATAAAGGTTTTGCTCATCCTTTGCCAATTAGGTAGAGTCTCTGTTTTCTGCAAAAGTTGCTTGTGTTCCTTGCCATGATCCTTTGCCTCATCATCTGAGAAGGTGCAACTGCAAATCGTTATTTTATACTTACATGACTGCATGATAAAGTTAGCTGGCACACGGCATGAAGACAATAAATCTAAAGCTTTTATATGTAAAAGCATTTTGCTTTTATTAACCTTTGTTAGTTAGGACAACTGCTATGTTTCAGAGGTACCAGAGAATTTCACCTCCTCCAACTCCTCTATTAGAACAGCTGAGCTATATATTTTTCTAGTATGTAAGTGAAAGCATGCTCAGCTCTCTGGCTGCAAGTATTTAACAAAGAGCAGAATTTGAAGACGAACTGCGATACCTTTATTGGCACTGTAGAACATTTTACCGTGTGACTAGTGCTAGCACAGTCTACCAGAACCCGGCTTTTCCTCCAAACTGCAAATCTGATACTCTTGCTAGATTCGCATCTCAATTAGGAGGAAAAAAAAAGTCCCTATGCAGTTTGCTGCTTCAAGGAACATACGTATCTGTTCCTTGACTGTCTGGAGCAGGTATGCTGGTAATCTGCTCAGGTTTGCTATTGCCAGCCTGTATCCCTTTGCTGCATTCACTTTCATTACTCGCTTTACAGCATTCCTGGTGATAGGGATTTTTCATTTTAGCCCAAACTTGTTAGTAACTGTAAGGGAGAAGTGTTGCAGTGGTAAGGAAGAAGTAGGGGAGCTCGAAGGAAGGTGATGCTGGAAGGAGAGGGGACTCAGAGTGTTGATACAACTTTTACTTGTACCTTTGCATTGTTTTTTCTCATATCATAAATGTGTTCTGTGTAGAAATTATTTCCCTTTGCAGCTGTTGTATTTCCTGGTGAAGCGATGTGGAAGCTGTACAGAACCCAAGTGGCAGTCTGGGAAAGAGGTTCTCCTAAGGACACAATGACAAGTTTTGATTTTTGCAATAAAAACTTGCAGATGTGTTAATTTTATAAAAATAATTCTGCATCAGCCTTATCTTGAAGATGCTTCCATGTTAGGGAACATAAATTCTTGTACATTTTTATTCGATTCTTCTGGGTTTTTTTCAGAAACAAAATGCCTGTTTTTCTGCAACAGTCACCTGCAAATATACCCATTCTGTTGAGACCTCTGCTCAGTATGGGATTCTCAGAATAATGTACCTACCTTTTTCTGAAGATCAGGATTACTCTGGTATGAACAGGGAAGACTTTCTGAACTGTATTTTGCATTCCAAGGACTTCCCAAGTCCTTAAAAAAGTAGCCAGCTTTTTCCTGAATTGCTTTGCTGTCCCTCTTTTCCAGTAAGTTTGTCCTGTTGATAAGAGGTAGCACCCGTTTCAGTGCAGCAGTTGCTACTTCTGTCTTTGAGATGGCTACACGTTACATCTTTTCAATTTCTTGTTGACTGATATCCATACTCTTCCTTAACGGGAGTCCTGAGTCTTTACCCATTCATCTTGTACTGCTTGCAATTTTTCTTAGAGAAGTAGGAGCATTTTTTATACCATCACGTTAGCTTCTACAATTGTTTCCAATATAAAAAGGAAAAATTGCGTGTATTGTTTTCTAACCGATAGTTCATTAATCTTTCTCTGAGGTCCTGTCTTCTCTGAATAATTATTTTGAGATAACAGTGGGTGTTGTCACGTTTGTCAACTCTGTGCATGGTAACTGGCCCTGGCTAACTTTGTAGCCAAGTGGTGAAACTCTTCATAGTTCTTGCATCTTTTTCCCTAAATTCTGAACACTTTCGCAGCTGATGGTGTTGGCTACAGTGTATTTTTTGTAATTCTGATTTTGGAATCTGTATGTCTTTTTACCTCATTTGATTTTCTTAGAGCATTTTGGATTTTAATAATGTCAGTAATGGCAGAGGACCATCCCTCTTCCAGAAACCAGCTTATTTTGCACGGCAAGTTCCATGTGCCTTGTGAAGGGTTGGCTCTGGGTCATTGAATAGTGTCTGCTGGGGTGTTGTGATCCCAGCTGTGATGCCTGCTCTGTTACCAGAGCCAGTTGTACGTGCTTGTCTCTGCAGGCTTACACTGGCAGCACACAGTTCTGCATTATTGCCTTCTCACTGTACTCTGTTGAAAAATGTATGTCTTTTACATTTAATTTTTTTGCATGGAGTGCATTTCTCATCAGATTCCTGTGTTGCTATTTCACAGTCAGCTTCCTCTGCCTGACTGAACTAAAACCTCCCCCAAATCTCAAGTGCTTCAACGTACGCTCCTGTCAGGCACCTTCTGACAGTCTCCCGTGATGCTCTTCTCGGATGAGGCCACTGACAAGGAGCCGTTGAAGAGAAAAAAGATAATATACATTACGTGAATGAACTACTCGTTCACTACTGATATGGGGGTAAAGAATTAGTATGTATCTCATCTCTGCAGTCAACATAAAAAACACCAGAAAAAGTGATTCTGTATTTTCAGTTTTCAACAAGACTGCATTAAAAAACAGGTACTTGTTCATTCATTTCAATGGTGGCAGCCAGTAAAGGGATATACTCGTGTGTTAGCATCCTAATGGTGTTTTTCAGGTATTTTATATTAACTAAATTGAACTAACACATCTTAAAAAGAAATCTGTTTTGCCTGTCAAGACAGGAATATGAAAGCAACTAATTCACTGCATAGCTGGAAAATAGCAGAATGTCAAAGGCAGCTCCTGCAAATGCATTGGGAGTCAGTGAGTGCTGCTTTTGCAGATATTCTTACACATGCGGTTAAACTGCATGGGCAGATAGATATTTTCGGGAAATTAAATTGCCACAAGGTGATGGAGACAAGGCTGGCATTATTCATAGGTATTGAACTGTGATCGGTAAAGCTTGTCTTACCTCTTGGACTTTCTCAGCTGGAATAGTTTATCTACAGCTGCTATGCAGGAAGACTTGCTTTACTTAAAAAAAAAAAAAAAAAAAAAAAAAATCTGTTTGTACTAAAGTATAAAGATTCATATACCAGAATTAATTCATTTTAACCTGGGATTAAAGCTGGACCATGCTGATAGTGCTCACTGCTTCCTCCAATGCATACTAATGCTGGGGCTTAGTAGGAAAGTTGGGGAGTGCGATGCCCCACCTGGTAGCACGAAGGCCTTGAGAGAACAGGGGTGCTGGGGCTGTCCTGACAGCCTGGTGGCAATTCCTTGGCTTGGGTTATTCTGTGATTGATAAGATGGATCAGCAACTCTAGCAGGTGCCCTTTGAAACCCAGACATAGCTGAATTTTGCCCCCAGACTAGCCCAACCCTAGAGTGCTCGCTGTTCCTCATTGTTTTTCATCCTCCCATGGCACTTGATGTTGGTATTTCACATATTTCATCTGTTGTGCTCGCTGTGTGCTCCTCTCTCTGGCTTCTAGCGCATATTGAGGGGAGGAAGGCAGAGGTGGGGAGTGAGCAGGTGATCAGGCTTCTCTGGACTCTTACATGGTTGTCTGTGGTTGAAGATGGCTGGCACGATGCAGGTGGTTCTTTTCCATTTTATTAAAAAATGCATATAAGTTTAAGAACAATGAGATAACTGGCCTTAATATGCTGTTCTATGGAATTTAAAAGAAAATATGTTTGTCCCATTACCTCAACCATTATGTAAGATGAAATAGATTTTGACAGCCGATGTCCGATTGTTCCGTGAAGGAAGATTTCTCAGTCTTTTGCTGTAAATGTTTAAAAATGCCATGTCATAAGAGCAGTCCTTTTATATTCCTTCCGGTGGTTTGTTTTTTTTTTTCCCTGACTGCCAAGGACTAATCTGGGTGGAGGGAAGGACTTGAGAATAATTTCCTAAAAAGCTAAAGGAACTCAGAAGAGAGGGAAGCAGAAAGTGGGCTGTGGTTCCTGCCAGCTGGCCGGAGCTCAGTCCCAACGAGACAGCCCGTGCTGCCAGTCCCCAGGAATGCGCTGGCAGCCAGCGCCTTACCCAGCCCACCCGCTCCCAGGTGGGGGAAGGCAAGCGCAGCAGTCCTTTCCTTGCTGGGATTTGCCATGTGATATATTGGACTATTTGAGATATATTACATTAATATTTCTGGCTTTAAATTGGGAACGGCTGTGGTTAAAGTATCCTGGATTCTGTGGTCACATAGTTGGTGTTGGCAATTTCTGTGGTCACATAGTTGGTAGCTAATGCTTTTTATGAATTCCAGATTTTTCTCCTCTGGGATAATTATGCCTCTGGACCTAATGCTGGAAGGCTGTCGCTTGGTCCTGTTTGTTACTTTCTCCTTGAAGATCACAGCTCGCTCTTTACTTCTACTACAGATACACTGGTGGGAAAACAACAGAACATCCCTGTAGCTACATCTAGTACATCTATCTGCACAAGTGAGCACGCATTTTCCCCAGAATATATTGTGTCGTGCTATGCTGTCAGTATATTGATTTGCTTTAAAGCTTGTGCTGAAAGGACTCCTAGTGAGTACTACTGGTTTGCTTAGGAGGTGGAATGACTCATCTTTTCTGAATGAGAAGAGCTACGTTCTGAAGTACACTGTTTTAATTCAGTGAAGCTGTGCTGATTAACCCAAGCTAAAGATCGCATCCAGTGAGGCCTTTTCCATTTAAAGGAGAAATGGCAGTGGCTGACTAGTAAACGCAACAAATAGAATTAGCTGTTACGAAAAAGAAAAACATTCAGTGAATTTCTACTCTATATTTGGGAAGGTCCTGAATGGGCCACTTCCCACCGAGAACACGATGCAGGCGTGTATTTGATGCCAGCGCAGAAGCTGGTAACATTACGTAGTACTGTCCAGCCTTTTCAAGGGCAGCTCACAGGCACGTGTCTTAGCAAGACATTTTGAATTCTTTCAGCCTTTGATAGGCAGATATTGGTTACAAATCTAGGAACATAGAGAAGTCTGCAGAAATTATACAGATTGAATTTATCAATATATAAAGGAAGCAGACGTGATTTGGCTGACCATAGCCTGGTTAAATACACATCATGTAAAGTCAGGCAAAGGTTGACAAGAACTGTGGGGTGTTTTTAGAAAAGGAAAAAAAGGGGAGGGATAGGAGCATAACTGATGCCAATGAGCTCAAGGAAACTAAATCTTTTTAAAGAAGTCTAGTTTTTGTCAGATTGGACATTTTGCTGGCAAAAGTATCCTATTATAATAATATATTTAGATGCTGATAAAGTTCTGAATTTAGTAATACAGCAAACTTTGTTTAATCCATCACCAGTATACAATAAATGCTGTGTATTTTAAGTGGATTTAAAGTGTGCTTGAGTAAAATTCATATTTATGTGTAGACAGGAGTACTCACTTTCTTTTTGCTTGTACTCTTACACTAGTGGAAAAAACCAAAAGATACCCCTTGAAAGTTTTTAACGATCAAGTTGTGCAAAAGATGCTTTTCATTTATCGGTGCCTATTTGCCGTTCGAAATCTGACTATATAGCCATGAAGGCCAGCTGTTTTCTCCTTATGGCATTAGTAAAAAGAAAAAAACAAAACAATATGCCTTGTTTAGAGTATTTCTGGGACAACTTTCCCAGAATTTTCCTACTGCTTTTTCATTTCTTTACATAAAATACCCATAACCCCTCTTCCTTGATGAAGTGGCAAAACATCCAAATGCACTGGCTGATTTTTATGAGATCGATTTCTAGCTCTCCTTTTCTTCATTGTCCTGAAATGCATCTTTCTGCCTACTGATTACTAAAAAGATATGCAATCTGAGAGTATCGGATGTTTCTGTGTTTCATTAAATTAGACTCAGGCTGCAGCGAAAAAGTGGCAGATGATGATTCTTGGCTGTTCTTTTGTCCTGATGTACTTGGGGAAAGAAAGAAAGAAAAAAAAAATCTCCTTTGCCTGTGTGAGACTGGGTTGTTTATGTGCAGGTTTGTGCATGTGTATATGTATCTGCGTATATATAACCAGGAAAAACACTGCATTAAAGATGCTAAACTTAGTTCCTTTACTCTTTTTGGTTGGCTGGAATTCACATTTCAAAATCATTGACCATATTGGCATGAGTGAGAAATTTCACTGTCTGATATAAAACTCATGTGACTTAAGAGCAGTTTGGAGAATTAAGGAAAACATCAAAAGCTGCAAGACTGGCCTGGGAGCTTGCAAAATTTGCAATGCTGTGTGCAGGTACTGGTATGTTTGCCACTGAATCACTGAAAGAGAGAGCCCCTGGAGCATCTGTCCTATTGTTGCGTTCTTATAGTCCTTTTCACACCCCTGTCCTGCAACTGAAACAGCCTCCCACCTACTGTGCACGGAAACTGCCCTTCAGTCGTCTTTATCTTCAAGTGCTGTGTTTTTGGTGTTTGAAGATGAAAAAAATAATCTTGAAGGGAAGGAGTGTATTTTCTAGAGCAATAGCGAAATTATAGGATTATTGTTTTCAATCCCATTACATCTCTGGGCAGACGGGGCCAATCCATGAAGGAATTTATTTCTGTTTTGGCAGGAAATCTCATCTGGATTTAATCTTGATATGGGACATAGTAATACAAGAGATAGACGAGAGTGAATTGTGAAGGCCGGACTAAGAAGAAAGGTAAAAAGAAAACTAGTGAGAGTACGTTCTTATAAGCAAGCAGGACAGAGAGCTGTAATGAGTAAGTGAGAAGAGCACAATAAGAGGTTTGGAAAATGCATTTTGTGGGAAGCAAGACTTCTATTTTAAAATACTTCTTATATTACATTATGTATCTGGCAGAACTTCTGATTCTTCTAGCTTTAATGAGAATGCAAGCCAATGTCCAGAGTCTCTGTAAACTAAGAATGGATCCTTTGCAGGGTTCCCTTCCTCTGTTCTTGCTCATTCTTTTTCTTGAAATTCCAACATGTTGGTTTTTATATTACTGTTCTTACTCTTGGATTGATGATAACAAGGGTCTCTTGCCTTTCTGTAGCTCTCCGATGCAAGCTGGTGCTTTTATAATGCTTTTTGTCTTTCTAATACTTTCCAGACATTAACTAATTAATCTTAACAACACCCTGTCAAGGAGGTAGAATAATTCAGTGATGTTATTTACAGATGAGAAATGAAAGGAAGGAGAGTGAAGCAAATGGTTCAGAAAGACGGTACAGTTGGGAATAAAGGCCACTGGTATGTGCAGATCTGCCTGGCAATCAGGTAACTGTAACATATTTCTCATGTTTAAAAGCGGTTCTGATTCTTTGCTCCTAAATGTAATTTTTCTTTCCCAGTTTTTAATTCTCATTTGGTTTAAAAGAAGCAGGAATGGGCTTATGACTAATTTGGCAAATTTTAGGCAACTTTTTATTAAAGACAACCTTTGTTTACTAGAAGGGTTTCTGGCATTCTTCCAGTCCTTTTGAGACCATTTTAAGATTCTCTTACAATGTAAAGGCTTTCTTAATTATTATGCTGTTCGTTCGTTTTACCATACAGTATACTACATTAAGTTTAATATTCCCCTCATCTGTCTCTTGGGGAAATACAGTAACAGTTATGAGAGAGATATCTACTGAACCATATTTTAAGTAATCTTTATGCACTTTAAGTAACTTTCCGAAAAGGAGGTTAAACAAGTGAAAACATTGTATTGTCAGAGGAATAATCTTTAATAAAGGCAGGAAATAAAGTATGCTTTTTAATATATCACATAAGTAAGAAGGCATCTACAGTGAACTTCAGTTATAAAGAAAAAAAATTCCTACCCTAGCAGTATATTGAGAAGTGAAATACCATTCTCACTTTCAGTTGGCCTAGTCCTTCTTAATGAACATATTTGCTAGGGACTTATCAGGTCTTAGAAGACAGATAGGGATGCTCTTTTATGTAGAATTATTTTTGTTCTAATTAGCTAACTTGTCAGACCACTTGCAGACCCTCAATAAATCTGTGGGGGACATGTTCAAAATGCATACTGAGCAGCTACGTTTTCCAAGGGGGAAAACAATTTTACTCCCATCCTTTCTGTTCACCTGGTGTTTATGTTTGCAATGACAGAGCTTGTCCATGCACTGCTGAGGGAGAGACTATCAGAACTTAGGTTTTTAAAAGATTTCTTGTCTTTAGATTTCACATATTTTAAGTTTGGTTTTTTTTTTATTTTTATTTTTTTCAACTACTTTGAAGGAACTGTAAAATATTTCCCTTCTTCCATCCCTCTCCCCCCACTTCCTATTTCCCCAGGAAAAAAAACCCTACTCTTTCTAGATTACAAAGTCATTTTGTGGCCCAAAATAGTGCACTAGTCTCAGCAACCCTCCCTTTACTCCTCATCTCCGTTCTCCTCTGTCCCCACTATGCTTTTAAATATAGGCTTGAGTACCTGCCAGCTGCATACCCAGCCCTCAAAGCGCATGCTGTGGTGGGGATCATCTTTCTGCCTTCACTTGCAACCAGTGAGGAAAAAGATCCTGGAGCAGTGGAGGATATTTCATATTTTGAGTTCTATTATTTAATTTAATCTCCTCTTTGCTTACTTGGCAAGGCAGCTGATCCACCAAGAACTGCACATGTCAGATGTTTTGTAACTTGCTGTGGTTAGAAGGAATCAATATCATGTCCCTGGAGACTCACGTTGAGGATGCTTTACTCCATAATCTTCCCTAAGTCTCCAAATAAAACAACAAGAATTTCGGACCCGCTTACAGTAGTTCTGCTGGATCAGTAAAGCAGTTTGGGCGTAGACAGCTGTTTTCCTTTCAGGATGTGGGGGAGTTGAATCATGGAGTGTGAGGGCAAAAGAATTCCATGATAGAGGCTATTAGGGAAAATTTATCTTAATGGAAGGAGACAATTCCAAACAGAATGGAGAAGTGAGTGGTTATGGCTCTAGGTGAACTATCAAAGATGATAATTTGACATATTTTCTTTGCTCCATTTGTGTGATCCTGGTGAAGAGACTTGTGTGTTTCATTCTCTTGGGTTCAGTCTAGCTATGTGCTACGGACAGGTGAACATGATCTCAACAGTGAAACGTTTCTACCTGAAGAAATTTCATTAGGAATAAATCAGCTCAGCTGTTCACTGTTTGGTATTTCTGTCTGTGGTTCATGTCAGTTGGAAGTCCCATTCTCTGCTGATTCAGTGTGACAGAAGCAAAAGAGAAGTCAAGACAGCCATGTGAGCCCCTTTGATGAGAACTGTCCCATGAGTATCTGCACAACTGTTCATCTTTCACTTCCTGCAGATGTTCGGGCAACAGCAGAGGCACACATCCACAGAAAAGTCTAAATGTAGCAAATACTATAAATAAGTCATTGCTTGTAGATGTTAGAATTGTACAGGACTAATAGTCTTGAGAAAGTATCCTTCTGGCTTGCATAAATGTGCGAAATAATTCAATGGACTGGAGAGATCCTCTAAGCCTTATGTGTGCCACGTTCTACCAACATGTTCTGTTTTCCTTTGCACAGGAACAACCAGCTTGGTTTGCTGTGGCTCCTCAGCTCAAGAAGCCCGTGCTGATTGGGACAGGGGAGTGATTTTGACTCAGCTTCTTGTAGCCCTTTTTAGAGGTGAGTCAGGTCCTATATGGTTGAGCATGGAGATGTAGATAGTCCCAGAATTAATTTTTATTTTTAATTTTGTAAGCGTGGAAGGAATGGGAGGAGAACCTTGTTGTCCTACAGCAAGGGTTAAGGTCAGATGGTCTAATGATACAGCCATCTTTTACCTCCTTGGGTATATAAGAACATTGAAAGCTCTTTACCCATGTGACAGCAGATGTGATTAATAAGAAAAGGTCAAGTACTGCACTGATAACATCATAGAAATTGATAGAAAAGGCCTGTTAAGTCATCTTGTCTATCTCCTTGCCAGCACCAGATTATTCCCTACGGTATATTTTCTAATGCTCTGTTCACATCGTATAAGAGAATCGTGAGTTTTATGGCTTTGGCCTTTTGACAGTACACACTTTATGGAACTTACTGATTGTTTCAGAGGTCTGAGTAAGACCATGTTTCTTTGCCTGAAATTGGAGCAGAAACATATTAGCAAAAATTACTTAGAATTATGTAAGATTTTAATTAAAATTGCTAAAATACACAAGGGCAAAGCTGAGCCATAGCAGATGAACTTTGCAGCTGACAGTTCTTTAACTGCAGACTAACATTTAGTTTTTCTAATAAACTATATGATGTTTAAAGTAAAATAATCTCTGTGGTTCTCTTTTTCTCTCTCTCCCCCTTCCTCTTTCCACTGTGATATCGTCCTGTCTTTCATTTCTGTCCATCTGGAGCTGGAGTTGAATTATGGCATATGATTTGTATAGATTTGTATCTCTCCCCCTGGATCATAACCTTCTTATTGATTCCCTCAGCTCCTGGTGCTTGCTCACACTCTTGCTTCTTCTCCACCCTGTTTTTCTCCCATGGTTTTGTCTGTTTCCTTTTACTCTGTGGGCTCTCATTCAACCTAATTTTCTTCCTTGGTATTAAAAAAAGAATGTATTGGTTTTCAGTTAAGAGTTTTTCACTTCATAATTTTGATATTTGCTTTTTTCTTTTTTTTCTTCTTTTTTTTTCCCTGGGCTAAAATTCTGTTGTCTTGCTCCAACAGAGAAAGATTTAGAACTGCTTATCTTGTTGTGAAATGGAAAGACTCTGTTCCAAGTTGCCATCCGGAAGTTTCTGGCAGTGAGAAGAGGTGTTAACAGCTGCCGTGAAAGGGCTACTGAACTTGGTATTAGTATAGAGGTTATTTCTGCCTCAGCAATGTGAATAATTTGCGAAATTAATTAAAAATACATTTGCTTCCCTCAAGAAAGAGCAGAGTACATCCACATGGAATTTTGCTCCCTGAATGGAACAAAAGAAAAAAAAAAACTGAAACAGAACAAGAAATTCTAGAGCGGAATAATAAATGAATAATAAATGAAATATTGCCTTGGGCTGTAAAAATGACTCCTGAAATGGACACTTATTTTTCATGCACAGTGTTTAATATTTAGTTTTGGTTACTGATCCTATCAAGGCAAAAGATTATTGTAGCCTTAAACCACAGTGTAACTCAGCTCAGTGCTCCACCATTGGAGTGTTCATTAAAAATATGCATTTGACATTCTAGAGTGAGTGCACCCATAAGAAGTGAAATGTTTCAAGTTATAAATTATAGGTTCTTCAGCTTACAAAGCAGGGGCAGACTGCAACTGCTTCAGGGAACTTCACTAAAACCTCTGAATTTTAGTGAAGCTAAATTGAAGCTCCTTGCTTACATAGTGCAGATCCCAGGATAAGTTTCTTAATGATATCCTTTAAAAATATGGGGAACTTTGTTCAGGGTGAAATTTCTCCAAAGTCAGAAATGTTTATTCACTGTAACCCTAAACAAAAGCATGAAAATCTGGTATGAAAAAGTTATGAAAATCTGGCATTTCTCTGAAGGTAAAATTGCATACTATAGTAATGCTTTTTCTTTTGTCTAGGCATTAGAGAACTCCATGTCTATCTGTTTCGCTCAGGCGTGAAGCCCTGAAACCATAGGAACACCAAGCAGTGCCAATGAAATCTTGAAGTGTTTCTGGATGTTGGCAGTGCCTGCCCCTGCACTATGTATATGCCTTCCTCTTCCTGTGATCGCTTTAAAGGTTTCCCCCTCCAGCCCACCAAAATACTTGTGAAAAATGGGAACAAGCTGATCCCATTGACAGAACCACAGAATCTTGTTCTGGGTGTGAGTATTGCCCGTGTGGAAGGAATTAAAACAACACCTTGCGTCTTGCTTTTGGTGAGTGAGTGATTACTTGTTAATCCCACCCTAAATCATCACTAACTAATACCCCTACAAAAATCTGTGCCTCTGTGAAAGAACTTTGAAATTAGGTTGTAGTTAGAGCCATAAACCATATTAGTTTGTTGCTTATAGCAAAGAGATAATCATGCTGCTGGGTTACTACTTTTTGAAAGATGGAAAAAGCTCTATGGTTTGGCATGAAGACTCTCAATTCCTGAGCAAAAGGCAGCATATAGAGTTTTATTACCTCACAGATTAATGACATTTAATATGACAAATGCCATACTGTGGTGACAGTGTAGCCCCTATGTTCATGAAATGGCACTTTTTTCAAGTAACAGCTCTAGCTCTGACCTTGCACTTTGGGTTTTCTAGAGATCTAAGCCAAAGTGGCTTTTAATGGGGGGAAGAGATTGTTTTGATTAAACAGAAGCCAGATATGAAATTAAAGAAAGAGTTCAGAGGTTGCTATTATATTTTGGCAAAGATATTTCCTTCAATTTTTAGCTTTTTATTTAGAGACAGCTACACTTTTTAACACTTACTCTCTTATCTACAGGGAAAGGCCTAATACTTGAAATGGCATTTAGGATTTATAGAAAGAAATACAACATGCCTTTCCTTTTAGAAATATAAGAAAGTCAGGACTGCCACGATGGCAGGCTAATTCCATCTAGTTCGGTATCTCATTTTGGACAACTACCAGCCTCAACTATTCAAAGTGCAAGAATTCAGTTATATTCATCTGCGGCATACTCTGTCCCCTCGCTTAGGTCTCACCCTGTCTGATTTTTATAACCACATTTATCCTTCTCCCACTCAAGGTTAGATTGTACCTTGTGCCATAGCTCCAAAATAGGATACGGCGCGTCAAAATGTGTCAAAGAAGTGTTTCTAAGCTTGAGGAGGCATTGCCTCCCTGGGACACCCATGGCTTTTCCTGCTTCTCTTTCACGTGGAGCTGATTAACTTCGGTTCCGTTTTCTGTAGGGCTGGCTGGAGTATTTTAAGTTTAGGCTGGTGGTGAGTTAAAAAAGATGCGCTGCTAGTCTCCCCTAAAAGGATCACAGTCGTGACCTTGATTTTCTTAAGACTTCTAGTTGTGTGACCAGGCCAGGTATGTAGGGTGGTTTTTTTTTTTCCTTCCAGCTTTCAATTTCTAATTATTTCTCACAACAACAAAATTTCTTACAGTAGGTTTCAAACCTGCAAGAAGCCCTGTAGACAATGTGAGAAGTGGTGCTTCCTTGCACTGAGAAGAAACTTGAGACCAAGTGTCAGAAGCAGTGTCATCTTTGGACACGGCACTCATGTTCAAACATATGGACCAGGGGACCAAAGCTAGGGCAGGTTGGAAAGGTCTCAGATGTACAATTAAAATTTTCCCACTGCTTTCTCAAATAAACTGATATTGCTGGCTGCAACAGCCCTTCCTGTCTTTCTCAGTAAACCTAGAACAGATTGCAGCATTTTGGCAATTAAAAAATCTTCCAAATAGCAAGTTTTATACTTGAAATCTGGTATGTCTGTTCAGTGCACAAGAAGCCAAATAGTTGTGTGGAATTTGTTTTGCTTTTTAATGGTTGGTGCTCATTACAAATAGGCAGATTTGACATCTGTGTAAAAGCCATGGCTAGCAGATCCAGGCTATGTGATTTACCTCTGTAGTTTAGTCTCTGTCTAAGACTTGATACAGATGGCTTTAATAGTGGTTATGGTGTTCCCTGGGTAGCAGTCCTTCAGGCTGGGAGAGCACATCCAGTGATCGCTAGTAGGTATCTTGCAGTGTGTATTGTTTGGAGTGGTAAGAATAAAAATATGCCATACGTATCCTGTGCTCTGTAAAAAGAAACTGGTGTGCATTTAGGTTTTGGTTTTGCACTTTTAATCTGGAATGTGTATTGAATTTTTCTGCTGCTTTGCATAGCTGAGCTGCATAGCTGAACTAAAAAAACCTAGCAAATACTGGACTTGTGGTCCTTTGTGTAAAGAGGCAAAACTGGCAGCTTTAATAAGGAATGAATGGGCATGGAGACAACTATCCACTTGTGCCTCCAAGGCAGTTCCTTCAGATAAGGACTGAGATTTATTGGCAGTTGAGGCTTTACTGCAGAACCTTCTCTGGGGATAAACTCTTATCATCTTTTGGCATTTTCACTGTTCTAGCACTTCTCACAAACACATGTTCTTTTGCATTAGTTTTTTTTAAAGACTATTTTCTAGCATGCCTGAAGGAAGAAAAAATTTAGGTGTTTGCGGAGAAAAGCAACAAAGAAAAGATCAAAATGTGGTGGGTTTGCAGACCCATATCTCTTCAAAATCAATGCTGTCACTTGTATGTGTACAATACAGAAGAATGCATGGGGACCTGTGGTCAGTGACAGTGCTGTTGCACGTCGTAACGTTTTTCTATCCCATTTAGCAGTAATTTTACAGATGAATGGTGCTCTCAGAATCTGTGCTGACTGTAACATGGGAGTTAGAAGGAACTTTGTAAACAAAGGAAATGGAAAGTTTAGTTAAGATATTGTTGGCTAAGAGAAAAAGGCTTATAACCAGTCTGAGTTTGTTTTGGGTTCTTAGTCAGCTTGGAATTAAAATGTAGGTTTTCTATGACTGGAAATATAATAGGAAAACACTGAAAATTTCCTCTACATAGCAACATTGGAATTTACATGTCTGTGATATTATTCCATGTTTTTTTATGAGTGATAAATTTTGTTGTTAAAAACACTGGATTTTTAGAACATACATTTCAAAGAGCATGAAGGCTGGCCTTGGTTTCATATGTTTTTATGCTAATGCACAAACGGTCCAGTTGTCTTTAGAGCATCTGGGTCTCCGTAAATGTGCGCTCAGTGGCAACAGGGTGAAACAGCTAAAACTTTAACCTGAAATTGTATATGGAAAAAAAATGAGAGGGGGAATCACCCTTAAATCATGATAAATGTCCTCATGTCTGAAAGGTGGCAGCAAAAACGTATGCAGCAGCAAGAATCTTCAGAAGAAAACCAAAGAAAGTACAACTGGAAAAAAATGGGTATTTTACTGAAAGTTCCAGGTTCTGGAATAAATAAGATTAGGACATTACGCATAAGTGTGCTATGAACAAATCTCCTTAAGTCCTAGTTTACCATAGGTTTGATCTAAAATAATGCTTCAAAGAGTGCACGGTGTTACTTTTTTCAGATTATGATGTGGGGTAAATGTTTTCATTTAAAGTTTCTCTGCCAGTTGGCTTTTGGCACAAGTTTTGAAGGTTTTAATATATCTATCACTGGAATGCTGTAACTAAGCTAGTTCTAAGTAGTCTTCATACCTGTAGAAGGGAAATTAATTTGTTAAATGAGAAATTGGAGTCTATAAATGGGATACTTATATACTCTAGAAAATAATGGAAATTTTACTGGGAGTTTTACCATTGCTTAAAGCTTTACATAGGCATGTTCTGGTTAGATACTTTGACAAGGCTATGGGAATAAGAGGATAGCGGACATGTCATTTTTTGCCTTTTATTGTTTCTTATAATTAAAATACTGGGTGTGTTCTCTTAGAAAACCTCTGAGAGATTACTTCCATTTCCAGCTTTTAGCTACAGTCTGGTAATCTTGATTATAGATTCAGACGCAGCTTCCGGCTGGAATTGTGATCCTTCTGGGGAAAGAGTAGAACTGAAATCACTGAGAAAAAGGTACGCGATGAGCTGTCTGCTTTGTGTGTCACCAGTGTGGGACTGAGACTTAATGTAATTCTCTGCGTTACTTTTATCAGATTTTGATCCTGGTGTAGTTTGAGCAAGGAATTACTCTGAGAGAGTTCTACTCAATCTGGTGGCTTTATGTTAGGAGAAAAGTTGTTTTCAAACGAGGGTATCGCTGAAGCCTTCATTGAATTTGTATGTAATAAATTTCGTTACCATGGAATTGCTTTTCCTTGACTTCAGCAAATATTTATTTCTGGTGCTTGACATTTAATTACTGTTTTCCCCCTTTGGTTTCCTAAGGGTAAATTGTGTTTGAATCACTCGTGGGAAATTCTAACTAAAGTCATTAGTGCTATCGCGTAAACTCTCAAGTACTGAAATGACTCTTGAAAATGGTATTTAGCAATTAAAAAAGTTTACTTTTGTAAGAAGACAAATGTTGGCTATATGATCGGAAGAAAAGAAAACAAGTTTCCGCTTTCATTGCTATGCATTCTGCAAAGGACCGAGACTTGACATGGTTCATGTGGTCTGCAACTGTCGTGAAGCCATATGACAGCCAAATAACGTGAAAGTTCGATACATATGTACATATTTTATTTTCACTTTGCTAGGAAAGAAACGTTATTTGCACCTTGAAACAGCCTTACTGCTCTAGTGGGGATTTAGTCAATCTATAAACTATGCTAAATCATTTCCCAAAGAAGCTGTGTGAAACAGTAAGTGTATAGAAATCAATCTTTTTCTAGTGCTTCCTGTGTCCTAACTGGACACTTTCCTGAAATAGAAGTAGAACATTAATTTGCAACATCTAATCATGCATTCAGTTAAAACGGTACAATCATTTTTGGTTTTGTTGTGGTTGGTTTTTCCCCCCCCCGCCCTTCTCTTCCTTTGCTAGCTTCCTCTTATCCTCCATTAAAAGCTCTGATAAATAGAGAGCAGATCTGACAACTCTTCTGTTGTTCGTGGGATCTACTGTCAGAAGTCAGGAAGCTTCATACCCTAGCTGGCTTTCTGCACGTATGGGCGGGTCCAGCCACGTCTACGTTAGCCAAGTAATTTGATGCAAGAGGAACGGTTAAGTTCATTGAAGGATTTGATGCTGAGGCCTCTGCATTTACCTGATGTGTGATTTTGAGGGTTTGGCTTTGTCCCCAAGAAAACACTTCCTTAATCCTCTTGTGGTCTGAAGCTTCCCAAAGAACAAGTCTTTGGTTTGTACCCTTGTGTCCCTAGTTCTGTCAGGCACGTATGTGGTACTGCTTCCAGAGTGGGCCTTCCAGTTTGGTTTCATTAGAAGGGAAGCTAGCTCAAGCTCACCAAAAGTACTCTAAAAAAATGAACCAAAGCATGCAAGTGTTGATGATAAGGGGATTCACTTGCAAACCATGATACTGGTGCAAGCTGAATCAATAACATAGATGCAGGCTTGCACTCCTTCCTTACAAGTTTTTTTAAAAAAAAAAAAAAAAGGTCTGATAATATCTGTGATTTTTTTCCTCTGCAAACATGATAGATTTTCATGTGGGTAGAGAAGTGGATGAGAGATAAGGCATTCTTGCCAGTACTAGATCTGTAATTCCATTTAGCTATACATCTGTTCTCTTTTAGCTAAGAACCTTCTTAAATTTACAATTAATTTTTTTTTTAAAATTTTTATAGAATTCTACAGTCTGTTTGCTAAAGTTCCCTTGAATAGGGAATGGTCATGGCCATTTAGAGATCTATTAGTAGTCAGAGCAGATTTCGAGATGGTGAATCATGTAATTCATTCATTATTGATGTCTTTTGAAAGGCAGAAGTGTAAGCAACACTCTACTGAGCATTAAATGTTTTCACAAAGTATGATTTTTGTATAGCATTTAATTCCTGTTTTCCTTCTGAAGACATGTTGAATGTTCACTTTAGAAAAATAATATGAAATGAAAATCCTTTGGAGCTCTTTACTAAATTTCTCCATTTTCAGAGTTTTTATTTATTGGAAATAAGGTTAACCAAAGCTAGTGAGCTTGAGATGGGGGCTTGAAAAAAATCAGGATCTACTTGCCACATTACATGTGTTTTTTTCAAAGAACCCGGTATCCTTGCTGAATTGCCCCATAACTCAGATTTAGTCGTCATGTCATCACTTCTATCTGAGGGAGTGTGAGAACATAAATGGCTGCCAAGGAGAGGTGGCACAGGCTGGTACTTGTTCACTTTAGCACTGATGTCATGAGGGCTGGCAGAAAGCAAAGTGGTTTTTTCCATTAAGAGGTGTGACTGTTTCTCTAGGGGTCGCATATAATTTCAGGTGTATTGTAATTAAGACCTTTAGGTCCTTAGAAGTATTATAAACATGGGGCTTAGCTCTGCTGTCTGTATGAGACATTTGTGTTTTTGTCTAATAGTATAACTACCACAGTTACCTATTTGATTGTCACCGTTTATATCCAAAGGCAAGTTCTTCTCTATATCCCTCCAGAGCAGAAAGGTTTGTTTTTGTTTTTTTCCTTTATTCTTTGTTCCCTCTGTTCTCCTCATTCCTATCTCAAGTAATCTCTACTGTATCATGGCCAAGGCAAGACCAATGGTATTGGATGGGACTCGCCGACTCCTGTGTTTTGATCTGAAGGCTGTCTCTGTTCAGTCTGTTGCCCACTGCCTTCCATGGGGACACGTTTAGATCCAAATAGGATTCAAACTGACTTGTGGGCCTTCAAGCCCACAACAAATGCCACTTGGAGAGAGTGATTTAGTACATGACTTGTGTTAGTGCAATCATGCAAAGATGGACTTCAGCTTCCGTTTTTTAGTGTTTCGGTTTGTTTAGGGTTTACAGTGGCATGTATAGACTTTCTTCAGTCAGCCGGTCCAGAGTGACCGTACTGTTAAGTAATCAATAACACAGTCCTTGACAGAGGTGGGTATACATTTCCTTGTGTAATTCATCCACTGCAAGAAGGACTGTTTTTTTTTTTTTATGGAAGTGTTTTTTTTTGGAGATTGTGGCTCTTACAGGCTGTCAGTGAAATAACAAGCCAGTAACTGTGTCTGTGACACTGGTTTAAGAGTTTCTTTTCCCTGCCTTTACCCTCAGCCACATGTACGTTCCTGTGTAGCAGTTTGCCATCTTGTCGGATGTGCCTCTTCAGCTGCCTTGTGGGCCTGTGCTGTTAACCAGGTGAAATATTCCTTCTGTCCCTTTATTCAAAATGTTAGTTTCAGGACAGATTTCATCTGTCTAAACTGGCACAGCTGATGTAACTACCTGCAATATGTGGCTGGGAGTCAACATACGTGGACAGGAATTTCTGAAGCTGATTTTGTTTTGAAGTCTGGTTAAACTCTAGTGAGCAGCTCATGTTTGTCTTTTTCTGTGTGTAATAGAATGACGAAAATTTGTTTCTTCTGTTTCCTCCAAATAGACTCAGTTTGTGAGAGTCAGAATTTATCTTCTAGTCCTGTGTTTTACACACCATTGCTTGTGATAATTAATTAAGAGAATGAAAATACTTTCTACACACTGTGTTCCCTTTGTTGTTAACAAGTAAAATACTCTTTTGCTCTAAATGGGAAATATTTGAAACTCTGGATTAAGAACAAACAGGTAAGACTATATGTAAATGATTTTTGCTAGTATGGTTGTATCGCATGCCTCTCTTGAAGGAATAGTTTAGATGAAAACATTATGATTGTGTATTCAGAAGTGTGCTAAGTTTTTCAGGTAAAGTGTTTCCTTTAGAGCTAGGCAACCTGCAACCTAAGACATTTCAGGCACTGGAACAGGTTGCCCAGGGAAGTGGTTGAGTCCCCATCCCTGGAGGTATTTAAAAGACGGGTAGATGCAGTACTTGAGGACATGGTTTAGTGGTGGACTTGGCAGTGGTAGGTTAACGGTTGGACCTGATGATCCTAAGGGTCTTTTCCAACCTTAACAATTCTATGATTCTATGATACATCAGTACTGCTGTGAGCTCCACGTAAGTGGTGCTAATCCATTTGTGCTGAGTTTAAGGAGCAGACTCCGCTGAAACATAATACAAGTGAGATATAAAAATGAACTAAAGGTGACTATGAAGACCATGGAGAGAACAACTGCATCAAGGAGATCATATTGCTCTTCATATGTGTCCAGAGATGTCACCATCAAAGATGGTTAACTTTCATCTCTCGCTGGTTTCTCTGCAGTCTTATTTTTTTTCTTAGTCAAGGCAACAAATGCTTCTCCTGGGAAATAGTATAATGGGTAAGGAATGGTTTGGGAAGTAGATTTGGAAAAGTGTGTTGCGTGTTTGAAAGAGCATGGAAGAATAAAATTTCAGATGGTTAAGTGCTTATTGTACTTGTATTTTTCCAACTGTGAATCATTTAGCATCTAGATCTTGATCTGACAATCTGTTTGGTGTAACTTCAGTGGCACTTTTGGGTGTGAAAAGAATATATGGATGACTGTTACTAAGCTATGGAAAACAGATGACTAAAACATCATGATTTGGTACTTTATGCATTTTGAATAGCATAGTCTTTTCTGTTCCCCTTGTGATATTAAGAATCATCACATTTTTTTAATTTAAATTCACACAGCATATTCCTACAGGCCTTCCTCTCTGATCACCTGTCTTATCTCACCTTAAGCATCCCTTTCCATGCATAGTCTGATCTGAATTAACTTGCAGATGAATTGGGTCATGGCGAAAAAGATACTTTGTCATGATATTTCTGTCACTGAACGAATTTCAGTTAGGTACGAACAAGACCTTTTTAGTGACCAATTCTTGCTTCCTGCCTTGTTTTTCAGACCAGAAATCATGCTGGACAGAATGGCATGTCTCATTCCAGTGTGTGAATTGATGACGAAGTTAAGATGTGTTGAGAAATATTTATATTGTCTGTGAAAAAGCTCTGACACTGAGATATTCTTGTTGTCTGCTTGTTCAAACAATAATGAAAAGTTCGGTGGTTTCCTCCAAATTGTATGTGTTGGCAGAACGATCAGAGACACAGATTTCACACAGCATGTGGTATAAACTGCCTTGCTTTCTCATTTTAGAGTGCAGTTAAGACGCTTTATGATATTTTGACTGCATATATTTGATGCTGTAAACTGCTTTTAAGACTGTCATGCCTTTGTAGTGTGCTGATGTTACCTTATTAGTAGCTGCATTTTTTTTCACGGAAGCATTTAGCTTATTGGCATTTGTTTTTACTGCTGACATTTTTTTCAGCAGTAATATGTTGCTGTGCAATTTCACTAGAAAAATGTTATGGTAAGCTGACTGAAATGTCATCCTGTCTTTATTTCCCTACAGGTTTTATAGGCTTAAATAAGCACCTGAATAAGCTTTTGAATGTGTCAGATAATGTAATTTTCACAACGTTATTACATGCTTGTTTCAGTTGGCACTTCATGCAACAAACTGTTTGTATGGCTGTTTGCCTTTCTAGAGCATTTTAAAAACAGTTCTGAACTAGAACATAAACATATTTGTAAGAAGTATAATTATTAAGTTATTTTTATCAACTAATTTTGGATGGGAGGTGTTGGCTCTGGAGTATTTTTCTGATACTGCTTTATGTTTTAGTGATTTACTGTATGAAAAAAATTAACAGTGGAAATACTTTATATTTACCCAGTTGGGCAGACAAATGCCCTTCTCATCAGATTTCTTATTAATAGTTCTTAAGAAAGCCAATTTTTTGTTGGCCAGGGTTCATTTTTTCCCCTCTCCCATTGGCTATTCCTAGGGAAATTTGTTTCCAACCTAAAGAGTGCCAGTCACATTTAAATGACATATGCATGGTGATTTTTAATCTAAAATACATCACAGAGGCCAAACCTTATCCATTTTCTGTTTCCATTCCTTGATGTCAGTTGTGTGGTTTGTTTGGTTTTTTTTTTTTTTTAATCTATCAAATACATAAGAAACTGTTTAATAAAGCTGCTAGCTACACTAGCTGAAAACAGGGGAAAATACTACCATGGTTTGTTCCTCAGTTAGACTGCTACCAAATGATTTAATTTGAACATGGGTATAAGCCCTTGTACACAGAGATGAAAGTGAGAAGAGGGGTGGTTTGGCAACTGATTTTTTTAAACTTCATTGGATGCAGTTTCATCTGGGGCGGGGGGAAGGTACTAGATGAAGTAAGAGAAAGATGATCAAAATTGCAGTACAGCTGACTAGCCACATCCACTGTGAAGGAAGGCTGCGTTTTTCCATAGATCCATGCATTTACTCCTGAAAATGTGTCTTAATGAAAAGATCACTCATACTGTCCTCATTTCCTCATCAGTTAGAGCTTCATTTCTGTCAGTGAAAATTAACATGCAGGTCACATCCTGTGAGCAAAAGTGTAATGCTGATGGGGCAATAGGAGTGAAAACCATAGCGTAGTAATGAATCACAGTTAATTTTACCACTATGTATTCTACTTTTTGGGTAGAGTTTACACTACAAAGGTTGAGGGTGCTTAAGCAGAAGAGGTAAATTATTCTAATCTTCCTAGCGTAGGCTTGTGGTAAGGCCTACTCAGTTGACTGAAAACTTTAAATTGTTATCTGTAGTTCAGGCATGCCCAGAGTTACCCGTAATAAGCATGGGATGATAATTTAGAATAATTTTGCCAAAATAATGATCTGCTCGTTAATGTGTCTCAATTTTTAGGAAGACTTAAGATTGAAGAGAGGAGATACTTAATTCCTGCTTTTTTTTAATTATCATCTGGCCTCATTCATCATAATTGATTTGTTTTTCTTTCAATGCTACAGGTGATCTGCATTATGTTGCAGCGATGGGGAAAAGCCAGATTTTAAGCATGTGATCCTCTTTGCTCTATAGTGGGTAAGTGAAGGAAAGGTACCTTTTTCAGTTTGCCTCTTTAATCAGAAGTTTTCTGCTGTTCTGATGCTATGAACCATGATGGCCACTCTGTGCGCTATAAATCTAGATGATATCTGGAAAGAGGGGAGACGCTTCCACTCTCCATGTTTTTTCATCTTCTATTAAGTCATTGTTTTCAATGGAAACCTGCTCAGGGTTGTGTCTGCTGGAGTAGCTCGTTCTGTGTGAGTGAAAGCATGTTCTTCCTCGCTTCAGTGTGACTTGGAGGGAGCTGAGCAAAGTTAAATTTTTGGTTTCCTAATTCTTGTGTACTTTCTTATTTACATCACAGTATATTTTGAGATATCCTAAATCTTGCTTCTCTGTGTTATCCAATACAACAGCTGTTTCAACCTTTTTGTCAGAAGGCCCCTAACAAGTCAGTACTTCTATATTTCTGTGGCTCTTCAGCATGAGATACTGAAGAGAAATGTGCCTGTGACGAGCTAAAGTTTTTCGTACTTAACATCAAGATTGTTATGGGAAGAAGAAGGGAGGCCATAAACATTCTTTTATTATTTGGAGGGCCTCATCCTTTGCTGCGTTGTTTAAAACAAAAAGGAAATTGTCTCCCCTCTGCTTATATTTGTTCCAAGCATTTACGAAGTAGCCTTTTAATCTTTTATTAAAGTTCATTATAGAGATGTCTGAATGCTAGAAGATTCTTGGCACTTAGGAAAAACCCCAATGTATTGAGACACATATATTTTGTTTTTACTGGAAATGACTTAAATAAAACATGTTTAGTCTAATGAGATTCAAGTTTTAAAGTACAAATATGTGTATAAACATTTTCCTAAAATGTATTAGACGAGTACAGAAGGGCTTCAGGATGGCTGGAGCCTCTAGGCACGACTAAAATATAATTGACAATGCTGCCAAAGATACCAGCATGAGTGTTAAAGCTGGAATTGAACGGTGAGGTCTGGCCATGGCACATTTCTTCCTTTAACCTCTCTGGCTCTTAATCCTGTCTGAGCACTCTTAGTCTTTCCTGTTAGCTTTGACTGAACTGTGCTTTTGCCTCTCTCTTTTGTAGGAAACTCATTCTTTCAGTCTGTACTTCTTTTTTCTGCCTTGAGGGCCTCATTACTTCTCTCATGGTACTCTCTGCTGTCTTTGATTCTAGGTTTTTATTTCCTTCATCCTTCAGTTTCACACATTTCTGGGGGCCTCCCCCCCAGTCAATTAGAACAAACTTCTTCCTACTCATCTTTTATGTTAATGAGCCCGGTGTGCTTCCCAGCTCCCACGACTTTATTCTGCTTCCATATCAAGACAAAATTCAGTCATTCATCGTCCTTTCCCCCCTACATTTCCATTTCCATTGTGGGAGCCACTGCACAGTCCAGTAAGTTGTCCATGCTGTTTGGTCTGAGGACTAAGATTAAGGCATTTGAGTGTCTCCTTGAGACAAACTGTACCTTTCAGAAAGTACTTAAACGAGTGGAAATGACTCTCTAGTAGTAAGGCCTCTGTTGCATAAAACTAGTTAACTAAACTTTTGTCAGGTACTTTGCCTCTGAGTGATTCCCAAATAATGAAAATTTTTAAGGATAAAATGAGAGATGTGTTAGGTTACAGAATGGACACTTGAAAACACCTCCACAGTTGAAACTCGCTGCAACTGTAGGAGACTGCTGAGGAGCTGCAGAGAGTGGGCTGGGTTTATTTACAGAGCAACAATCAGGGCCTGCACTTGAAATGCAGAGACCCCCACCTGTCCTGAGATTTGTTCTCATAGGCAAATACTACTCAGTTTAAATAGGGGCTAAAATATAAGTAGGAAAGGTGCAGGCCTCTGGGCCTCACCATACCTCGAAGCATCAGCCAAGTGGATAAACTTGCTGGTCTTTGCACAAGACAGACAGAATGCTTCATTTATGTATAGGCCCAATATAATCGAATAACTAAAAATGGAACGTTTTTCCACTGCCTACAAGGGGATAAATTCTGGGGGTAGTGGCTGGTGCCAAATATTTTCCTGCACTTGATGCATCAGCAGGGATCTGGCTGGTGCCCTTACAAAAACAGAGCACATGTTTGCACACATTCAACATCCCCTCTGAGAGAATTTCCTCGAACTGCCATTTAGGTTGTGCTTGGCACCTGAGGTGTTTCAGAGGAAAATACAACACATTCTTGATGACATACCAGGGGGAGAGTATTGAGGTCTGCATAGATGAGATTTTGATCCTGGGAAATACAGTAGGTAAAATAATGAACAGGGGTTTACTGTAGCTAAGAGCCTACACCTCACAGGGCGACTAACGCGAGGTGTGCAGTACCCATAAAAATCAAGCCCCATTGAGGTGCCTAGAGATTGCCTTAAGAATCCACCAATAGTCATGTATGGTATAGCACAGGCATTTTATATGCTCTCCTTTATAATTTAGTAGAAATCAGGGCGTTTATGATTAGCAAAATGGAAAGATAATGAGTTCTTTCAGTTAACCAAATTATTATCTCGTATTTGCCCCTCTTTCATGGCTCTCTAGGCCATGAAAACTTATGTTAGGCTGCAGCTTTGTCACATTACCCTTGCCATTTTCTCTCCTCTTGAGGTATGTGAAAACAGTTAAAAACAATATATTATGCATTTGTCGTTTTATTTTTTGTGGACACAGAGAATTAGCATACTTTCAGAATATTCAGATGCCCATGCCATTGAAAATGTTTCTTTCAGTTTTTTTCTTGTCCCAGTTGAGTCTCTAGTGATTTAGTCTAGTCTTTCTTATCCCTGTGTTGAGACTATTTTCAAGATCTCATAATTTTGAGGCATATTAGCATCATCTACACTGTTCTGATATTTCCATCAAGTTCTTGATTTTAAAAATGTATTGTTCCTTTTAAGTAGCAATTAGCAGTTGATTAAGCAGAAGAATCCTTGTGGTCTTTTAGAAAGCTTGGCTGTATTATTCAGAATTAGAGCTCGAGCTTATTGGGGATTTTTCTGACAAAGTCACTTTAGTATCAAAAACTGCCAATTTGTTGAAACTTAAAACTTATGATGGAAGTGTACCAGTTTCAACAAAACTTACAGCTGGAAAAGTTTCTTGGCTCCAGGGTACAGTTCCTGGTCAAATCCAGAATCTGACACTACAATCCAGTTTTGGGATTTGGTAGACACAAATTTCAGTTCCTGATCATTTACTTAGGTATGTAAAAGTGGAAGTGCAGCTGGAGAAGAAACTGCTGTAAAAGCCCATAGGCCCAGAGTTAGGAAACTCTCTTACAACCTGAGGCTGAGGGTTGAGCATGGGTCTAAGCCCCTCTGCTGGTGCTCTCAGGACCCAAGTCTGATTGGAGTCGAGTCCTGCTTTTAGTAACACCTGAAAGAGCTCGGTTTGGTGACTAGAAAACTGTTTCAGGTCTCTGAAGGTGGTTCGAACAGGTAACAGCTTCCTGTTCACGCTATTTAAAAGAAGCTTTGGATGCAGAAACTTGAGGGCAGTCTTCATTAAAATACATCATCTCTTCCCGCACAACGGATCGCTTCTAATGCACATTATCCCGTGGATCATGTTTCATTGTGTGAAGGAGTCAGCTTTATTACTATTACATTTATCTTTCAGTTCAACTCTGTGGTTTAAGTGTTGGAACAACATTAATAAACATCAATATGCAGATTTTGATTTTTTTTTTTTTTATTTTGAAGGGGAATAGCTCTTAATAATAAAACTAGAATTATAGCCTAAGGTATAAAATAAGAAATACTTGGGAAAATACTGCTGTAACGTACCTCTGTACTGTTAACTAATCTGCTAGAACAGTCTTGTAAACATCACACCAGGTTAATAACAGGTCGTGCCAGTTTTAAGGTAGTAAAAGTACTACTAAATAAAGCTTTTAAGTAGAGTTTTTAAGCTGTCCAACATGATACTTGCCAGAAAGCATCAAAGGACTGTGCCACTTTCTCAGGCTGAGAGATGAGCAAGGCGGCAGCCATTTTAGCTGCCTCTCACCCAGCTCTTCTCTCAGCTGCTCAGTCAGATTCAGATGAAGGCTTCTCTGTAGCTCTCGGCAAGGCTGAAGCTCAAAAGCTGATCTGCGATTAATAATCGCAAGTAATTGGGATAACACTGGAATTTAGGCTTTTCCCCATGTGTGTTCATGGTTAAGATACTGGATTCCAGAAAGACAGTTGTTTGATGACAAATAAGATTGTGCATCTTGATGTGAACTGTTACAGGAGTCAGAAGAAAGCTCATAAACCTTAATGCTGTAGAGCACAATGTTTTGGCCTTCAGGGAGCCCTTCAGTCAGAACAGAATTTACCAGCTGCTGTAGAGCAGGCCTCTTTTGTGTGCAAATATTCCAGGGTCAAATTTTTCCTCGGTTAATATTCACAAAACTAGTAAATTCTGTTCTGACTGAAGGGCTCCCTGAAGGCCAAAACAGTGTGGCTAAAGGCAACGTGACAAAAGGTATTGAGGGAGAAAAAAAATGAGTGAGAGCATGAGAAGCAAAGTGATATGGGAACGTGGCAGGTTTTAGGCAAGATAGCAATCATGTCTGGTTGCTGAGGCAGGGGAAGAGTCAGCATTGGGGTGGGCCGCCATGGCGGGAATTTGAGAAGAGTTTGGATCTGAGGCAGAACTCCTGGCCCCAGGGGTTTGTGCTGCACTGGAAAATGTCACAATTACAGATGGTGAGTTGTAATCCTTCACCTTTCTGTAGTCAAAGCTGAGCTTAAACGATCCGTGGAGGGGCAGTTACTTCATTGGGCCTACCAGTAGGTTTTAGCCCCACAGAGAGCAATAAAATGAAGGGTTGATGTGGTTGAAGTAGGCTTGTGTCTTGTAGGTCATCAATGATGATCGCTCTCCCTAAGACCCAGGAGGACTTGTCGAGTCTGAAGTCTGTCTTTGTTCTTCAGCCTCCCATTTTAACAGAATTTGACGTTGGTTCAGTGTTACATAATTTTTTGAAGTCTGAGTCTTAGATAAGTTGTCTGGTTAGACCAAGCTGAAAAGTAATTCCTTTTACTGTAGTATGTTTCGGAAGGGATACAGGTGCAGAATGAGCGATGCTGAGCTGCTGATAACAGATAACTGCCTGATTTCAGAAACTGTTAACTAGTGATCACAGCACATTTTAAACATTAGAAGACAAAGGTACAGCAATAAATGTAATTTTGACCAGTTATTTAGAGTGGTTGTTCTGTTCAATACTGTTTTGCTAGCTGTAATGCCACCAGTTGAGAACTTTAGCTGCTAGAATACATCAGAGAATGTGCTCTGACATCTGAAGTCTTACAAGTCACATAGTGAGGCCTTACGACATGTTGTTTGTCTATCAGATTTATTTGTAGAGATCTAGTGAGTTCTCTACCAGGCCTTTCAAAAGGAGGAACCTGGAATGATGGAAGATATGATGGGTTAAGTATTCATTTCAATCATAGGTAAATTGTCTCTTGAAAATGTTGTCTGAGGAGAACTGTGTTTGATGTAAATATTGCTCTTGGGGTGTGAGGGGGAAAGCAGAACTCATCAAGAGGGAAAGATACACCTTTTGCTTTTGTGAGGTTGCCGTTGTTCTTAGATCTATGCCACAGGCACAGCTAATTTATCCTTTAAAAGTGATCAGTCTGTTTAGAAGATATGATCCTTAGACTAATCATCCTCTTCTGCAGTAGAAGTTTATGGAATGAGACTTAGGGAAATCACCGAGTCCCTTTACCAATATCGTTAAATATTCCTTGTCTGTGCTTGTCCATGACTCTAGCCCTTGCATGGATCCACAGACCTTGAGGAGGGGCCAAGATATAAAATTTTATAATGTGCAAATATTGAGGATGTTCTTTGGACACCTATTAAATGATAACCTTCTCCTGCAGCTTTTCGGGAGTCTTGAAATCTCATATAAGTCAGGCCCAGAGTGTGAAATGTACTGGTTGCCAAAAAATGAAAACTCTTAAGAGAATGTTGCTAAACTTTTGCCTTTGTAGACACCTCAGGTCTGCTGCTATAAGGGAGTCATTGTTTTACTATTTTGACTAACACAGCACAGATTACAGACAAAAATAGAAATTGTAAAGTACCTGCCAATGCTTCTTGTTGAAGTAGCTCCCTTTAAAGAAAATATTTAGTTGGATATAAAAACACAGCCTGATTAGGTAGCAATTTGGTAAAAAACATCTGGAAAATAAATGGAAATCCTTGAGATCAATATCAGTCTCAAGAAGTGTGGATACCATCAATTTTACTGAATGGTGGGAGTCTTAGAACCTCAAAGAGGAAAAAAAGCTTAATTACAGCGGAAATAAACCAGTTCAGGAAAAAATCATAAAAGTGCTGTGAGTTAGGTCTGATCAAAAACACACTGATGAGAATACTGGCAAAGGAAAAGACAGAGAAAGATTTATTGTGTCTATCAAGCATTGAGTTGTGTTCTGAAACACTTGCGTTTCCATGGGCTGAGAATTACTGGAATAAAACATTTACTTAGAAACGGAGTGAACGTGCAGCCATTATGCTGATTGTGGCATGTTTGTAGAGAAAAGGAAACGTTTTGCAGGCAAGGATGGGTTATTGGAGTGGGATACATGATTGATTTCTTTTACTACTGTAGGCTGGATTTCAAAGAATAACTATACGATGCCAGACACGACGTTATTGACTGCCAGCTACAAAAACACAACAAAGAGGAGGATGCATCTTACCTGAATATAACCTTTCAAGAGCATCATAGGTATGGACAGAGTTGGAACGAATCACTATCTGAAGGTGCTGTTCTTTCATTGCTCTCTGCAGGGGCTGCCCACACAGCTAGTCTAGTCTAGATGCCGACATCTTGGGCAGATAAGTGGAGATGAGCTCTGTCACAAAATTCACAAAATGTAATCATTGCAAAATTTGAGAGGCCCCTGGCTTTTTTATTCTCCTCCCACTCAGATGGATTGTTTATTGTATTACCTTGTGCTACTCTTCCTCTTTTAGAACTGAAAAAGACTAAGATTGCTGCTAAAACCAGTTTTCTCAGAGATTTGACAGAAATGGGGTGTTTAAAAGTTAATGTTCATGAGTGGTTTGGGAGGTCAGCTAAGTTAACTGTCTTGCAGCTGATCATTTTTAAAGAGCTGTTCCATTAATGAGATGATAGTTGTAATATAAAGGAGAGGTTTTAAGAAGCGAAGGATCAGCTTGTAGCAAATAGGATTATTGATCCATGAATAATCTGAAGATACTATTTCATCTGTTTTCTAAAGTAAATTGGTCAACCAGTGTTAGGGGTCACACTAGCTGGTAAAATCGGTGACGTTATTGACAGTAAGGAGATAAGGCAAGTGCACTGGCTGGGGGCATAGTACAAAGAAGCTAAGAGGGAAAGACTAAAAATCAGTCATTCCTAAGAGAGGAAAAGGGCAACTGACGTTATCAAAGAACTGTTGTTGCTGAATAGCCTGAATGTACAAAACAATACAAAACTAAAACAAGTCAAAGCAGGATATTACTTATAGTCTAATTCAGAGCCTTTTGAATTATATTGAAAAGAACCCTTGACTTGAGTGCTCTTTGCATCTGACTTAATTGTAGAAGATAGACATAACGTTTTGGTCAAGCTTTTGATAACTTGTTAACAATTTAATACAGGGCAAAACATGGGACAAAACTCTTGAGGGTCACTGCATTTGCATATGGACTATTTTTGTTTTCTGAAGTTTTCTCATTTCCACATTATTTTCAAGATACTCAGACTTTAAAAAAACCCCAGGTTTTTATTGCTGCCTTCAAATAGTTTTTGCTTTGCCCTGCTGTCAGGAGAACAACACAAGACAAACATAAAGAAAAAAGCCAAGAACATGAACTGTACAAAGCATTTATAGGAAACATATAGGAAATCAGCTTTGATGTTGCTAATAAAAGAGCATGTGGGAAATCTAGCAATAGCGTTGCAAAAATATTACACATATAAATCATTAAAAAGCGAACAGGGCCGGATGCTGCTGATACAATTTCAGCTTTGTCTAATGTGTAAGGCAGGTGCTTTCTGCAGTGTGCGCATGAACATTGGTTCTGCATTCATGTAATTTGGGCCAGGACTGGAGCTTGCTGTGCGTAGTGCCCATTCTATGCAAAAGAAACCCAACCAGGGTATGACGCAGGAGAGGGCACGTAACCTGGTGTCAGTACCTGTGGGATGGATCTTGTGTCCACCTTGTGTCTGTTGAGGAGTCTAGTAGAAAAAAAAAAACTTGTAGTAGAATAGCAGGGGGAAAATCTAAATGTTTATTAATTTTGTTTTACCAATCATTTAAATGTTTCATGTTTACCTAATTTTGTTGAAGCCATCTAACTAGCTTTACAGTGATTTCCTACCCTGGCCGGCACATGAATGTTCCCTCCTATCTTCTGTTTTTAAAAGATGGCCCTTTTAAATCAATTTCTCATCTCTTCAGGGTAAAAAGGCTTGGGCTGGCTGCTCATCTCCTGAGACTACCTACCTCTGACAAACTAGTTTTAAGTTCTCACTGCAGTCACTGTGAGGAGAGAATATCAGGTGAGTTCTAAGTTTTCTTGATACCTGTTTACATTTATTTTTAAAGATCCTGCATTATTAAAGTTCCTAAGATTTCTAGACTTTTGGCTTAAAGTCTTGTAAATAATTTTGGGTTTTTTTTTTTTTTTTTGATTTTCCAGTCTAAAAGAGAGATCTGTTTTATTTGTTTGAAAGTGTATGAACCTTGTATGAAAATTAATAATAAAAGATCATATTTCAGTTACTTTTAAAAAAAAAAAGTAAAAAAAAAAGGAGGTAAAATCTATTTAACAATATGTCTATATATATATAAAAATATATGAGCATCTAAAAAAATAATTTTCTGTATGTATTAGGTCACATAATTAGATGTTAGAGCACTCTTGGAAAAACAGCTATGGGGAATAAAGGAATGGCGCTCAGTGCTGCTTATGGAAGGCAATGGTTGTGGTGCAAAGATGCCAGAGAATATAATAGAAAATATCTGTTGTGATCTAAATTTAGTATTATCAGAATCTGGGGAAAATTATGACTGAGAAGTCATTAGGGCAAGAACAAAGTCTAGTGCTGCAGAGAAAATAGCTGATGCCAAGCTAAAGGCATCTTTATTTACAGATGATTCAGATCTGAATAGTAGTTCGGAAAATTGCTCTCTAAAAATGGAAACCATCATCATATTAAACTTCACATGGAAGTGAGAAAACAGGAAACAAGAGCCACAGTACTGTTGAAGCAGTCCATGTGGACTGGCCTCTCTCATGGTGTTGTTTAAATATTTTACATATATATTTACTAGGGGACAACTGGGTTGTCTGTATGTGTGTGTGGTGGTGATGATGGGAGGGAAGTTTGTGGAAGTCAGTTGCGGACAAACATTAGGAGAGGTAAAGGATGGGCAGCCATAGCCAAAGGATATGGTGGTACATGTCTGTGATTTAAGCAATGAAACACTTGTGTTTTTGTCATGAAGAATAGATTCTCTTAGTGTAAAATAATCTTTTAATTGTAGATTATTGAACTTAAAAAGCATATGTGGCTGGAATACAGCTCTAAATGTCACAATTTTGGAAAACTTCAGAGTTTGAACTGGTTTTAGATTGATGGTTTTCATCTGCCTTCACTTGTGATAAGGAGTTTATCCAAACCCCAGGTTCAGAGTTTCAAGATTGCCATCGTTGCAGATGCTGTCCTGCATTTCTGTTTCTTGGGCCCACAGGTGACTAATTTAAAGTTCTCCGTTGCTTTATGCCTTTTGCCTGTTGTGGTCAGCTAAGTAGTTCAGTCTGGATGTTGTGTACATTTTGGTGAAACTATTTTAACATCAAGTAAAATTCTCGGTATTTCAGAGGTTTTTCAGAAATACTTTCAATTATAAACTTGATAGCCTACAATCTGTGCATTGAAATTTTGATGCAGCTTACATTTAAATTGATCAACTTAAAAGAAGATGAAAGGAATGTATCAGAAATATTCCACATAATAATTACTTTAAGAAATTTTTAAATAGCTGCGTACCTTATGTGACTGTAATATGTCTTTAGATATTTGATGACTTTGCAATTGTACTTTCAGTCAGTTTAAACTTTGACAGGTTTCAGTGCATGTTTTTTCTGAACTGGGCCTGAGCTGTGCAGAAATGGAAGTCCTAGACAACACAGCCGTGTCTGTACTTTCTGTGAACTGTATTGACTGGTTGCAAATTTGTTTAAATCATTGTTTCGGGGAACTTACTCTTCTTTTGATGAGAAAGTTATAGAAAAGTTACAGAAAGCAAAGAAACTGTCTAATTAATAGCAAAGCTCAAAGCAAGCCCTGTGAAATGGATGAGAAATCACACATCTCTCACAGTTTTGTGAGGTGAAACTTTATTTGGAAAAAGAAAACCAATGCTGACCTCATATCTTTTCTTTTTTAATTTAATTTTTTTTAATTTAATGTCTGTTTCCATGATTTTACACAATGTGTAGTTTAGTAGATTTTGTAGTCAAAACAGTAGATATCGCCCTCATTACCCTGCAGGTTTCTCTAAGTTTATAATATCTTCAGTTGTTTTCTTTCCATTTAATATTCTCTATTTATGGTTCACATGAAAAAACCATCACTGGGGAGTTGGAACATGGTTTTTATTATCTCGCTGTTGACAGTGATGGTGTATGAAAGCATAAAACATCTTGAATTTTGTAAGCTAAGGTAATTGTGCCGGAATCTTGATAATGAATTCTTGTTTTGACTAGTAAATGATACGGTATGAAATTCATCATCATAGTATCTAAAGTGTACTCCAAAAAGGGGTAATTTTTCATCTAAGCAGCACTTTGAAGTGTAGTCTACATGTTTTCTGCAGTATCTCTTGACAAAAGAACAAATTATAACTGGGATGATATTTTGCTGCTTTCTTAATGTGATCCTCTAAGCAGAGCCTGAGTGCTGTAGTTAAGCTGAGTGCTCTTTTGCCTGGAGCCATTTGAGTGTCCTTTTTCCACTGGAAATCTAAGGCTGGGAAGAGAAACCATTACTGTAGCTGCTGACTCAGCCATCGTTGCAGTTTTTCTTGTCCTGCTTTGCTGGTGGGTCCTTTCTAGATGGGTTTGCAACTTCTGAAAGATAAAACTTAGGCAACTGGGACTGGAGAAACCGAAAGTGGTGTGGGAAGAATTTTTGAACTTTTTTTAATTGGAAACTGAGGAAGTTCACTTCTTTAGTGGTCACCAGATGGCACTGTTACATATGATGCTGCATATTGCTTTTTGTCGTCTTCAAGCAAGGTCTTCATAGTTGTTATTATCTATTATTATTTGTGTCCTGAGACAATTGCTTGAGAGGAAATGTAGCAATAACCAAAGTCGCTGCTATGTTGCCCCTGTTTTGAAAGGATTGTTTAGACAGCGCTGCTTCCAGAGAACCAGGAATTTGTATGTAGTTTGAGCTTACTGCAAAGTGAACACTGCTTATGTGCTATTTGTTATGGACACTGTGTCAGGATTTGTGCAAATATGTGAGATGAGTCATAGACCGCTTTTGGGAAGTGATCAATGAGGCTTCCACTGAGCGGTGGTGGTGTGTGAAAATTACCCAGTAATAATCTCATTTTTACACTTATGTTCTTTAGAAATAGTCAGGGTGATGGGAGAGCTGAAGACTTCTCCATTGTGCTCTTACGGGAATGGGGATTGATTTGTCTTTTGTTGAGGTTCTTTATGCTGAGTTTTATTTGGTGTTTTGAGCTTTTTTTTTTTTTTACTAGTTTAGTTCTTTACAATATTTAAATTCTTCAAACCTTAAATCAGTTTTGTAAGTAAAATGTTATTACTTTTACTCAGTTCTATGCCAAGACTTAGTAACAACTTTTAATGGAATTATTGAAAAACTGCTTGACTAGTAAATACTGTAATACACTGATGTTAGCTTTCACCTATGCCTGTTGTACCACATGCAAATCCAATTTACTTTCACCAAAAGTAGACATACTTCACATTTAAATTCCTTTCCATTTTCTGGTGATTTATAACAGATGAATATGCAAAACAGCACAAAAATACCTGTACTGCAAGATCACATTTGAAAGGTGGTGTGTGAGAAGAACTAGAAAGTCTACAGGTACTTACAGCAGAATATTGCTAGATCTCTTAATTATTTTTGAGGGGAGACAGGGATAAAAAAAAGCCTGTTGAAGGAGGAGGGAGCATTTATGTCCCTTGTATTCTTTAAATACTTATCCAGGATATAGCAGAGAATGAAGTCCAAGTAATAAGGGAGTATAGTCTGATGAGAACTTTCACAACTGCAAGGTACTTAATTCTGCTTCACACCTGTGATGTGGGTGGCTCTTAAAAGCCTGCTTCCTCTAGGAAAAGTGGCAGCTCTAGAAATCTACTCTATTCTCCTTTAACTGTAATACTATGTCAAACTGCGATATCCTAAATGGTTCATAGCAGACAGGGAAAATGGTCCTATAGTAAGTGGACTGTTCTGGCACTTGGGAGAGCATGTTCAGATCTCCTGGTTTGTCCCTGGATAAATCACTGTGTGCCTGAAAGGCGATCGAATACTAATCGGCTCTCATCTCACTCCAGGAAAGGGGAGGAGGCTATTGGAACATATTAAATAAAAATTGGAGCTGGCCAACATTCAGAATTTGTTCAGTGTGTATTTCTGATTGAACTGGGACTAAACATTTTTTCTTCCACCATTTCCCACAGAGTCAACATGGGGAAATGACTAACTTGGTAACAAAATACAGAAACTGTCATCATGTCCACAGCGTGTCCTAGCTGTTGGGTTTTGCTCAGCAGCTGGGGCTCCAGGGGTCAGTGGGCAGCACTGGGACATGGCAGCCTCTAGACATGGCCTCCCAAGGGCCCCTTTCTGGCAGCCCGTGCTTATGGAGAAGGTGGCATCCTTCCCTCCCTAGTCAGTAAAGACCCCCTGCCCCAGCCATTAAGTTCAGCTTACTTGCAAACATTCCTTGCTTGCAAACAAACAGGAGTTCCCCTTAAAAAAAAATAAAAAAAAAAATGCTAACTGGCTTTTATTAAGATTTGTAAGTGACTACAGTAACAGAGATCATACAAACAGCTAGAGATACGGAAAGCTAGTAAATAAAATCAGCTGAATAAAAAGAGGGGATTTATTAACATATTACATCTAGTCTTATTTCAGGGCTCTTTATGAACTCTGATTTTGAATGTTGCTTTCTTTGTCTTAAAGCTGAGCTAAGGAAAATAGCTGTTTGAATCATTTAGCCTGTGAGATGTTATGTTTTCCCTTCTGTTATCAGAGGACTACTGAAGTCACTATCAGTGACTTTCCAAAGGTGTGTATTGATTCCAGTTGAAGAATTTTAAAGGATAACTTATTCTCTAGATCCACACAGCTGTAGGTTTTTCTATTGAGGTGATCAATGAAAGTGACAATTACACTTTTGGTCATTTTTTTAATCTGTAGATTAACAATTTAAACTTGGTGAGGGACAGAAGTTTTTTTCACGTGGGCCACTAAATGACACTAGAAAATAAAATTCTTAAACTATTATCATCTGAGGCAGAGTTCGGAACCAGTTAAATAACCTGAGAAAGTTGCATTTTATTTGCAGGAGCCCCTGTAACATCCAAAATGTGCAGTTATCTTCTCCGATTCTTATGTAGGTTCCACAAAACTTCCATTGATATTCTTCTCCCCAGGCAGGCTTTTACAAGATCAAATTAAGTTAACAGGCAGCAGATTTAAAACAAACTGAATTAGGTATTTCTCCACGCAGTGAGAAATTCAAACTCTGCAACTTATGGTTAGAAGATGATATGGATGCCAGAAGTTTACATGGCTTCAATAAAGCAACCATGAAAGAAAATCTCGCTTGGAGCTATTAAAAACAGAATTACATGAAGTTCAGGAAGTCTGAGAATTGGGGATTGCTGGGGCTGGGAGGGTATCAAGGAGGTACCACTCTGCTTCTGTCTCATTCTCTTCTCCATGTGTTGGCTGTTGGCCACTGTCAGACAGTTTAGAGAGGGAACTGAACTGAATAATCTGACATTATACAGCTATTCTTATACTGTCAAATACCACGCTAGTTTTACTTCTGAGCTATCAGTAAGTAAATATAATGGCTGGTCTTGTGGATAAACAAAATAGTTGCTTTCTAAAACTACTTTTAAAGACATTTCTATTTTCTTCCAGTGAGTAATCCTCTTCTACTGCTTGGAATTGTGATCAGCTTGTATATATGATCAAGGCACAGCTAACAGCTATGTATTTTGGAGCTGTTTAACACAGGCCTCTACTCTTTTAATTTGTGTCTGTGTTCTTTTTCTCTGACAGTGCTTGTGTATAGAATACCGAGACTTCAGAACTGGTTCTACCTAGTTCGTAAGTGCGGTGTAGGATTTCCTTGCTTAGGCACTCAGCGGAGGATTCTTTGTTACAGGAGACTTTCACATTTTTAGGCTGTGCTTTAACAGGTATCGATTAGAGATTTGTGTTGTTTATTGTGCTGTAATGCCAGCACGCTTGGTCTAGTATGAGTTGATACCGAGACAGTATGCTATATTTGTAAGAGTGTAGTGTTATTCAAGATTTGACACAAGAAAGAACTGATGCAGGGCACTTTGCCCAATGGAGAGCTGAAACCAAAAGTATGAAAGGAATAATTGATTGAATGTGGTCTGTGATTTTAGAGGAAGCCTAATGGCATTTGTACCAGAAGACAGGGAATGCTTTATCATCAATGGACAGTGAATACATGAGAATCCATGGCAAAAATGACATAACTGATATTTTTACAGACTTGGTATAGTAGCAACTTTAAGCGGTGGCCTGCACCAGCCTATCTTAGCATGCAAGTTATGACCCTTGAATGTCATGAAGGACTCTTGAAGAAGGCAGTATGAGGCAAAGAAAAGATTGTATCTTTACGTTTTGCACATATAACATTTTTCAATCAAACTCTTGAAATGCATACTCCAGACTTTTTATAAAACTACCATTGGTAAGGGCATGAGGCTATGTGAGGCTATGCTTTAGTGTTGTTGGTGGTTTTTTTATTTGTGGGGTTATTGGGGGGTGGGGTGGGTGTTTTTTGGGTTTTTTGTGTGGTTTTTTTTTTTTAATGGCTTCTTGAAAAGTTTGAAAAATACGATGTTGTTGCCCATAGATACTTACTTATTCTTTTCAGCAGATCTCACCTGTTCCTGGAAAACACACTGCCAAGTTATGTGTAATTATATTCAGTAATAAGCTATATATTATGTCTGATGATCTGGCTCATTTGTGACTTCTGTGTTTGATTGTTTCAGCATTTGTACCTGGGCAGGTGAATACACAAGCAGTATTTGGTAATACTGTAGGAAAAACTGTTATGTCAGTCTTCATGTGTAGAGGCCTTTCAAAGCCGTGTTCCTCAGGGAACTCAGAGCTCATTGTGGTGAGACTGGGATATAGAGAGTTGTTTCTGACAAGATAGACCCGTCAGAGTAGTTTACCTACTGCTGAGGATGAAAATGTTTCAGGACTCAACATTACCACGTCCTGAGTGTGATGGTGCATCAAATGTTACGGGTTACAAAGTACATATCTCTGTCTTAACTTTCACGTAACGTCTTCTTCCAAATGAAATGCCACTGCTTCAGGGTGTTACAGCCTCTTTTACTCATTTTCCACATTCCATTCCAGTTGTTAAAATGCAGACTTCAGGTCCCAACTCTCCTCTTGGGAGGTGAATTTGTCAGTTAGTGCTTGGCATGACGTGGGTGGAAGCCATTTGAACCATTCACAGGAGAATCTAGCCTGGCATCTTTCTGTTGTTATTGCCAGTAAAAAGTCTGTGCATGGCACATGAGCAGGGCAGTGGGTGGCGTAATGGATGTATGGATAAGCAGAATTAATTCCAGTAAGTTTTGAGGGGAAACTTGAAAAAGTCTTTAATGATTTTGCATTAGTTCTTGCCAGAAACCGTGACAGGGCTGTAGTAAAATATCTTTTTATTTCTGTTTAACATGAATATGAAAGACATGCACTATAGATCTTAAGTTTCTTTCTGAAGGAAGATGCTGTTTTGGCTCTCGTGATTTGTTAAATAACTTGCAGACTAACAGTCAGTGAAGAGGTTTGCCTGGAGGAACTGGTGCTGTATATCTGTCTTTCCCTGGGCGGGCATGAATTCTGTAAATGTAAAACGGCCTGCTTATTTTACTTTACGGATATGTTGGTCTCTTCAGTTAAAGACCAGGAACACTCAGTCGGTCTCTCTGTGGCGAGCTCCTGGAAGACTACTGCCAAGGACTGGAGGCGGTAATTAACTCGTGGCTTCCAGAAGCTCCTCTGCTCTGCTGTGAGCTCTGTTGCAGACGGCCTGCACAGGGTAGTTAAGGGCACGGCTCCCTGATTCTTCACAGGACCAGTGTTGAGTAAGCAATATTTATATAAACATTAAGAACTCTAAAAAATGGTGTGGAACAAATACTTATACTATCAGATGAAATCTTTGATTTCCCTGATCGGAGGAATTTATATGGCATCAAACACTGAGTGTTAAAGAACAAGATTAGAATAATACCGGGGTTGGTGTGTTTTCTATAAAACAATTACATGCCTAAAATAGGTGTATCCTCTCTCTTGTTCGTACTTTTCTTGTTCCTGTTGAAGTACACGCTGTTTTGCTTTAGCACCTGACACTGCCTTTCATGCATTGCTTGCAGTCCCAGTAGAGCTGAAAAAACTAGCCCTTTGTCCAAGAATTTTGCTTACTCCCCATTTCCTTCTTCAAATTTAATTAGGTCCAAAGAGTCTGAAACTTTGAAAAGAAAACAGAAACTTATTTTGAGAAGGAGTAGAATATTTACCCCCTTTTTACCTTGTCCTCCATCCAGGTTTCCCCTGCCAGACTATCTCGGCTGATGCTGGCTGCCCGTCGCCGTCAGTGAAACCAGCTGTGGCTGTGTGTTCAGCCAACATTCAGTCACCTCACATTAGCTGGCAGGTAGCGTGCTTCTGCCCCGGTGGCCATTTTATATAGTTTCTCTACGTGCCACCTGCATGCGTGCTTTAGGCATTGCACTCGGCTGCGGCTCAGCATTCGGGGATTGGCTTGCAACGTGACTTTAAGTCTTCCTTTTCCAACCAACCATGTTTTCCTCCAGCTGGGAGGTTTGGGACTTAGTGCTTGCTGAGTTCAAGGGAGATGGAGTGGAAAGGTGCTTTTACAGCACATTTGTGTCTCTCTGTATTTTTGGATTGGCTGGGGACTTATCTAGATCCTGATTTAGACTAGATTCCAAGGTTTTCTCTAGTTTATGCTAAGCCATACCTTTTTCCAAGGGGTTATCAGAGAGGCAGGAGACCCAGCTGTACTCCTGAGTGTCTGCAGTCTTCTGGGATGCCACTGTATTCTGGAACTGATGTGTGCATTGAGGGTGGGAAGCAGGAGGGGCATATGTGGTACCTGTCTTTGCTGATTACATAGATTTTCATGACCCTCAGGCTGTTGGTATTCCCTGATGTCCTTTGTAAACCCTTTATTCAGACCTTTTGAGTCTCATATGTTGAGAATGAAACTCGTACAGTTGACTGCTGCCTCCTTTCCTGCGGTTATGTGTGCACTTATTTCTTTTCTCATGTCATGGTGCATAGATGAACTAGATATGTTGTAGCTGGACGAGCTGTATAGCTAGCTGTATGCTCAGAGGAGCTCTGCTAGACATAGAGCCTGGCATCTCTCTCCTCACAGGGCTGCCCAGCTTCCTCCCTTCACATCTCATGGGCCCACCGTGAGGTCTCGTATTTTGGGATGGAAAAAATGTTCAGGATACGTTGCAAAGACAAACAGATATCTGGAATTGTGATGGGCATTTATTTTGCTGGAGATCTTTTTGGCAACTTTAAAACAGCTACAGGACTTTTTTTTTTTTTTTTGGTTTCACAGAGAAGTATAGGAAAATTTATACTCTTAGCTGTTTGAATTAGGAGGAAGATGATCAAATATGAAAGGACTGGGTTACTTTATGCTGGTCCATTAGTGAGTACAGATTGATACCTGGCTGGCTGGCTTCTTTGGCAAGGAGACAGCGGTGTCTTCTGTGACACCTCCCTACATGCCCAAGCAAAGTAGCTAAATCTGTCCAAGGAGGCACGTAGACATTTTTTAAATCCTCCTGTTTTTCCCTGTCCATATGGAAACTGTCAGCCAGAGCAAATCCCAGAGTCCATAATTTCTTAAACTGTTGAAGCTTCTTCACTTTATTCCATGCATTTGAGCCTGTACCAAATAGACCTGAGGACAGGAAGGCCCACAGCCAGCTTAGAATCATCTTAGCACCATCTATATTCTTCAATTGTATCATATGTTCCCAAAGCTCTCTCTAACTTAAAGAAATATAAAATAAAATTCATCCCTCTTTCAAATAATCAGGTTTTGCTCAATTACTGCTTGTCACCATCAAGTAATCCTCAAGCTGCTTCTAGCCTTCCAAGAGAAACAGGGCTAACCAGCTGTGAATTTCTAATGTAGAACGCAAGTTGCATTTTACCAAAACTTTGTGAATGCAAAACAATCTGGCCATTGTTATAAAAAATATTTTTAATAAGGAACAAATTAAGTGAAAAGTTCTAAACTTGCTGTCTTCATATGACTTAAGGATTCCTTCTTAAATATAGCATCTGTCCTGTACAGGTGCTATTGAAATCAAAATAATGTCGTATGTTCATATATAGCATAGCATCAGACAGGAGCATGGACACGGGGTTTACACATGTAGTAGGCGTATGTGGTGAAAAAATACTGGCATACGTAGTTGGGCTTGCAAAATAATGAAACGCAATCATAAATTTGACAAGTTTTTGCCAATTTGTTGTTGCTGTTATTAAGGCCCAAAGCATGAAACCATGGGAAGCCCAGATATAGATCAAGCCTGTCTAAATGGGATTTTTGGTTGGGCTGGTGTTCGCTGAAATATTGTTTAAAGTTCCTTTGCACCTAATAACAAACGATTCATTGCATAGCCCCAGCTTGGTCCTTCTAGGCTGTGTCCAAATAGCCCAGTGTTCTTTTTGCATGATTGAAGGAGCGCATCTTACAGAGGGGAAAGCCCAGGAGCTGAAGATAGCCATTTTTTTTCAGTTGTCAAGGTTAACAGACAGGTTTCCCTTTCTATGTCTTTTTTATTTTTTCCTGAAACATAAGTCAGGTATCAGCTAAGTGTGAGTGGATTTAGAAATTGAGTGTTGTAAAAGTAGCTTACCTGGTCTTAATATAAATATTGCCTCTGGCTAACGAAGATGTTTCCAAAGCAACCCAGAGCACAACTGCAGAGTTGCTGTCTCTAGAAGCCACACTACTCCTGAGAACAAAATGTACCAACTTTGAGAATCAGAAACCTCTTGACAAATCATTGTAAGTCTCTCTAGTGACTTTTGCTACCTGCTACCAGCAGAAAGATTTTAAACATCCACTGGTTGAGCCTCTGAGGCAGTATAGTGTGACATACGCATCAGATTTGGGTTTCAAAACTACTGATATTCACATTTAACCAAAACAGGCTTAATTCAATCTTGAAAAATGAATACAGTGCAAGATTTTTTTCTTGTGAGGTAATGTCTTTTCCAAGGTTGTATTTTATGTGCAGATCATTGAATACTAATGCTAATGCATCCTGCCACAACAGTGGAATGAATGCCTGTGTGCTAAAGAAACGTGGTCTGTGCCAGGTGCAGTATGGTATCTGTCCTCTCTACTTTCCTGATCCCCACCCCAAGTTATTCTTCTCCCTGTCCAGATGTGGGATATGAATGACTGGAAAATAAAAGGTGGTGCTTAGTAAGCAGAATAGATCCTGCTCTCTGGTGGCTGTAGCCAAAGTAAACAACCTAGAGTAATTGCCACCACAGGCATTTTACAGTAGATCTGCGTTTTTATTGATGTTGTTATTAAACTGCTATAAATGTTGTAGGCTGCTGTTGGAGATGAAATTCCCCCTTCCCCCAGCTTCTCAGTTGCTGTCTGTCACTATTAAGTTTGCTTATTGCTATTAAGTTTATCATCTAGCAAAATCAGACAGTGCAGGAAGCAGTCTGAATGTTAATGTTAACCTATAATAGGTTTTAAATAGCTATAAAGAAAAATTAGACTGCAGTGGGACAGGAAAGCTAGTTTACCTTAACATAAAATAAAGGAGGACATGTTGACCTGATTTACTTAAATGTAGCTATTATGTGCTCTTTAGGGAGGAAACTGGTGTACCAAAGCTTATACAGGCAGGAAAAATGGCCTTTACCTCACTCTGTACGAATGACATAAAGTTTCTTTCTTTTATTAAAGAGTAAATCCATAGGTGCTGCATGTATATATTAAAGCAGATGTCATGCTGGCTACCTTTTATATTAATTCCTTCTATAATAACATTAGAGATGTAAAAAAAGAGTATTCTGAAATGTGCTACATCTTCTTTGGTTTTGTGTGGTGCTTTTTTTCAACAAGTCCAATATGATTTATATTTGCAATGGAAATGTGAGAGTAATGAAAATGGATCGTCTGTCATTTGGGAGTTCCCATACTGTCTGGGCTGGCCTAAAACTTTTACGAAAGTGTGTGGAAAAGTCATGCGTGAGCCCAGCTCACTTCCTCCAGCTCTCTCTGTGTTTGCGTCCAAGCTCCTCTCAGCCAGCAGCTCCCGGCATGCTCTTCGTGCCAGCGTTTGAAATGCAACCACAACAGAAAGTCTGTGGGTCCCTTCGGCATCACCGAACTGTGTAGGGAAGTTAAGAACAGGTCACAGGTATGTGATGAAAGCCCAGTGCTGAAGGAGAAATTAGTCTAGTTTTCTATGGTTGCTCTGAAATTTTAGAAAAGGTCACGGTTAATGACATGTCTGCTCAGAACCGTTATAATGCGAGGCTGCAATTTGTAAAAGGTTTTGTTGGAGGCTGGGAGAGGACTGGTTACTGGCAGCTTCAAGTGCTTCATTTTGCTCCTTTGGGATATCTGACCTGTGAGCGTCGTGGGAACAGCAGGGTTCTGGATGGGAGAGCTCTGCCTTCGATCTCTTAAAGCTGGGGCACTCTAGGCTGGGTCTGGATGTTTGCTCTGGTTGTGGTCTGCTTGGGAGTTTTATGTGCATTCTGTCAAGACAATTTTACTTGCTCTATCTGTACCTTGTGAAAAACAAAAACCTGTAGATCTAAAAGTTTAAGCACAGTTCTAATACATTTTATTAAAATCATTAAACAATTGAGTGTTAACTCATACTGCAGTCCTAATACCTTCTTTAGGCAATTCTAAGAATTCAGTTGATTAATTTATTCTTTTAAAAAAATCAGGTTAAGAGTTGTACCATGATAAATCAGGTATATTGCTTGGGTCGGTCTCCTTAAAGGAAAATCAGATTATTACCTACAATCTCAAACAAAGCTTCTGAACTAGTTTTAAGTATTTATTCAGGATTGTATTCTTCCTGAAAGATAAAGCTTTTCATTCCCTATTTAGCTAATCAGCTTCCTTCTTTTGCTGGCAGTGTCCGGCATTGCACACAACGCACTAGCTTCCCTGTTATTAGTGACAAGATGCTAAATTCAGTGTCTGTGTATCTGGGTGAAATTCAGGAGCTGCGGTGTAAGGAGGCCAGACTGGATGGTTTGATTGTCTCTTCGGGCCGGTGGCATAGGTGCAATCCACCTTAGATTTTTGCGTTCAGTCACAATAGTCCACAAAGGGATATGGGAACCTGCTGGAGCAGTTCATCCCAGGGTCTGCATCTTCTAACCTGAGGGGGCCTTACTGCTCCTTGAGAGATCCAGATTAATGATTAGACTCTAATTTAGACTCTTAACTTTAAAATTAATCTGAAACAAGGGTTATGCAGAAACTGAATGGGGTAATTTGTAGGTTTGTAGGACTTTGGAACTTAGAAGACATTAAAAAAAAGATGTATGTGATTCTCTCTGGGCTTGTTGAAACTTCCCAGTGTTGTTTGTAGTGCTTTTCCTTCCGAGTTTTATGTACGTTCATACATACACACATGCAGGGCAAAAACTGCTCTGGCAGACTGCACCAAGACAGACTTGTATTTACAGTTGGATTGCAGTTTGAAATGTTTGTTTGCTCTCTAGTCTTTAGACAGATAGTGAGGCCAGCCTTGAAGCAGGGTGAGATTGTGAACGATGTTGGCATACCATCACATTTTGTTGTATAAGCTTCAAAATGTAGGCATGTTTTTCCAAGGGCTAGCAAAATGAAAGCAGGACTGAAGTACATTTGGGATTACATATAAAGCAGATTTTATTCACCCAAATCTACAAAGGTAAGAATGAAAGAAAAAAAATCTGAAGGTTTTGCTCCTAAATCTGTGGAAATTCGAAAACTTACTTATAGGAAGATAAGAGATACAAAAAGGCTTTAAAACTGTAACGCTTCAGGTAATTTCTTAGCGTGAACAGCAAATAAAGGTGGTAGAATTTTAGTAGTAGATGAATCCATAAATAGTTTCAATCTAAAAAATCTCCCAAAGTAATGCCATTAGGGTCAATGGATTTGTAAAGTCAGGGAGACTCAGACAAGCCAGTATCTGTTCTCAAGTACCTTGATGTGAATTGGGATTAACTCCATCGAAGTGAATAGGTTGGTACTGATCATATGCCACAGCAAAACTTCACTCACTGAGAGCTGGTCATTTTTTGTATCGCTCAGCTGATTTCGCTTGGCTTTATGTAGGATGGATATGGCTTCCTCTTGCTTTGGAAAACGTTGTCCATCAGACATATTTTTTACTTCACAGTGGAAGGAAAATATGGCACAGGCAAAGTGCTGTCAATTTTTGTGTTTTTACAAAAGTATCTTCATGGTAAAAATGAAGTATAGCATAGCTAAATGGAATGGTATTAATGCAAAATGAGCCCTCATTTCTTCTCATGTGAAGAAAGCGAAACTCAAGTTTTTTTTATTCAACTTAAAATGTTAGGAAATAATTTTCAGTGAGCTTGTTTTTTTGACATCATGTGGAGAGCTGGTTGTTGTACATTATGTATGCGGTATACAAATATACCTCTACTAAGGTTTTGTCTTTAAAATACTAATGATTTGAGTAAGTATTTCATCCAGTATCCGATGTTAAGTAGTCTGCTCAATCTGTTTGCTTTTGAAATCAGATTATTTAAAATTGCAGGTTATATGTTTTTAAATTATTCATGAAGTGATTTTTCAGATCAGTGCCAATTTTTGTGATAGCGCGTGTTTCAGGTTGGGATATTCCCTCCAGCTCCTTAGTGAGGCTACTCCAAGTGTCAAGAAGAATTGGGAAGTGGCAGGAGAAAATAAAGGGAGTCTGTGTGGCAGAAAGAAAAGTGAATGAGCAGAATGTTATTTGACCTGAATTCTCACATACATAGTCTGTAGTAAATGTAGTTTTGAAAAAATACAGCCACATATAACTCTGACAATAGGTGAAATTTTATTTTATTTTTCTACGCAATGGAGTCAGGGAAAAGCCAAATTCCTCTGTTGATATATCTGTATTACAACAACAGGAATTTTTATGTATTTCATGTATCCACTAGAAAAAAAACAATAATAAAAAGAACAATGATAAAATAAGAAAGAAACATCAGGCGTTTCACAGTTAATTTCACTGCCAGGCCTTTCAGCAGAGTATGAAATGTGTATGTTCTAACTGAAATAAACAAATTAGAGTGTATAACTCAATTAGTTATGTGCGTGCTTCGTTCCAAGAGCCCATTTCCAGGCTGGAAGAAATTTAAATTACACATCTGTGTATACATTTGGTCACTTACTAACAACTTTATGTGCCAGCTGTTTGCTTATGATAATTAGAAGTGGTGGTAATTTTCTGAATTCCATCTCTGTGTGTAAGTGAGAATTTATGGAAGTTTTTTTTCACTCTACAGCTTATCAGTTTGCATTATTGTATTTGTTTTAATTTTCTTTCTGTAAGTTACTCTTGAACAAACACACAGCTAACTCATGCAACACTGTTAGAACCAAAATGAAACAACCCAAAATCTCTTGAAATTAATTGTACAATTTCTTCTAGAAGCTGGGAAGGATGAGAAAAAAGTGATGTGTTTATTTCCATTTTTAAATATTTAGGAATTCTTTTTCTTTGTGAATCTTAAATAGACATTGGTGTGATAGAAACCTTGACTACTTAGTTTAGTAAGATTAGTTTAGTAAGTAAGATTAGTTGATAAGATTAAAACTTTTTTACAGTTTAAATGCAATTTTAGCTTTCTTGTGAACTGTAGGGAGAATGCTTGATTGGAATTGTTAATTTTACTGCAGCAGTAAAATTGAAATCAGTTGCATTGCTGTAGATTGTATTCTTTAGGATACTTGCACTTTTTTAGTCTTCCAGTAGGTAATTTGAAATCTTTAAAAACTGATAGCAAGAAGAGATTTTGAAGGAGCAAAAAGAAAATGCAGAACTCCCCAGCTTAAAGCTGTTGCGCAGGACAAACATTTAATTGGCAAAAGTCTATTTTCAAAAGCTAGCAACTTTTTTTAATACTATATCCACTGCGATGAACTCAGGGTAGAATATGACAGGCTTCCTGGATCAGGCGTACCTCCAGCTGTGGACTTTCTTCAGTTTGTAGGGAGGTGATTGCCCTTCAGAAGTCCATTAAAAGCTCAGCATGTCATAGCATTTTCCAGAAAAACATTGTTTGAGGAGACAAAATAAGAGTAATAATATTTGTGATTTTAGTGCGTGCTATCTTTCTTTAAGGTAGTAGACATAAAGCAAACATTAAAAAGGAAAAAGAATTTTGGGTGTGCTGCTGAAACTACTTCTGCCTTGCTCAGCCTGATGCCCTACTTCTGTTCCCTTATCTGTGTCCAAATTGTGGAATCCTGAATGTCAGATGGAAAGTGAGATCAAATCATCAAATATTGAGACTGGAAGGGACCACAGGAAGTGGTCTGGTCCAAGCCCAGGCAAAGCGGAGCTGACTTTGTAGTTAAATGCAAGTTAGAAGTCAGTTGAGGCTGCCTGGGGCCTCTTCCAGGCGAATCTTGAATGGCTCCAAGGATGGAGGTTTTATAGCAAGGCAACTTGTTCCAGTGCATGACCACCCTTTCTGTAAGTGGTGTTTTGTTTTTTCCCCTGATACCTCATAGTAATTTCCCCTTTGCCCTCTTGCAACTTGGGTCCGCTGTCCTCTTGTCCTTTCTTGTCCTCTGAGAAGAGTCTGTCCCTGTTTTCTTGTACCTGGTGCACTCCTTTGGTGGCCGCAACATGACTGTATTTGTACTGTATTCCCTTCTGCCTGCCTGCGTTGGAAAGGATGGGGAATGTTTAGTGAGTTAATGTCTGCACAGTGTTTCAAATGTCTGCAGTACTTCATAAATATAGATTATTTAGCTGCTGTGTCGGTCATCTTGCTGTGGTAATTTGATATTACTCTTGAAACAGCTATTCTTTAGAAATAAATTCCTAGACTAACATGAGATGGGAAGGAATGTAATGTACCTTCCTGTGTAAAATGGAAAGCGCACAGCAGCAGCCACGTGAATTGCATCAACATCAAATTGTTGCGCTGCCAGCATTGTGTATATCACTGCTCTGTAACTTATTTCACACTTCCATCCCAAATCTTTGGTACCTCTGGAGCTGTTGCCGAATCTTTTCCAATTATCCAGAACCTTGTAACTTAATATGCCCAAGTTGTAAAAAATGGCTGTAAAACGCAGGTTTAATAAAGAATTACATAAATAAGGAGTAGTGAAAGGTGCCTGAAACTTGATATTCTGGCTAGACACTAGAAAAGATGCTGGAATTCAGTCTGGTAATGAGTTTGTAGACTGAGATTAGCAAAACCATTTCCCAGACACTCTGGGAAAGCAAACTCATTTAGACATTAGGAGTGTTATGGCTGCTGAAGTAAAAACATGGATGTCGGTGACTGGAAAAACAACTACTTGTGGCTAATGATCTGAATGTTAGAGCTGTTCAACATGCGCAATATATGTGAAAAGGTAGAATATTACTTTCTCATTGCCTCTACGTTCGGTATGCATTTGTTAACGTGTTAATTAAATTGCAATGCACTGCTCCTATAACATTAGCAGATATAAGAGCACTGAAAGCCTTTTGCCAAACCATAACAACTGAAGCCAAAAGTTACATTTACTGTATACAAGCATTTTCCTGTGTCAGAACCTTATTTTGTACATATCGAAAATTCAGTACTGAATTCAGTCTCTTTACATTCTATTTGGATACAAGCATCCAAAATCAAGAAAGGAACTGAGACTTGCCTTAAAGCCTTGTGCTGACTTTACTGCTACAGGATATTGAAAAATCAGAATTTTCAGGGTATAAACAACTCTGATGTTTCAGTATTGGTTTTCTTCCAGAACTGGAAAGAAAAGCCAAGAGTAAGTTCTGATCTACTAACTTTCTCAAATAATATGTGCAATTTTGTTTTGCTTGTATACTGCCCGGTACTTGTAAGACTGACGCTCCACCAATTCTGAAAGGTGGAATTTCCAGTCTCTGAGACAGGGAAAAAAATCATGGGAAAGAAGCCTGAAACCATCATAAAAACAATAAAAACATTTATTGTCCAGCAGAAGTCTTAATGCTCCCATCTTCATCAGCTCAGAATCTGAAAGGCTCTTTGAGCATGGTTACCTCCAGGGCTTCCGCGTTTCTGCCTCTGAAGTTTGTGCAAGAGCTAACACAAATGTTCATTGCCCCTGTCAGGATGCTTATGGCCTTCAGACTCCCTACAGTGATCTGTGACTTCTTATGACCCAATACCACCAACATCAAGGCATTCTGTATGGCAAAGCTGTCCTAGGTTGAGGACCCCAAGAGTCCTGGGCTCTATGATTCCAGGGTTCTCTAAGTGGTGATGCTGACTTAGAGCTGTGAACCTGAAAGAAGCTTAGGGATTCCTAGGTCTGGCTTCCTAAAGAAACTAGCAGGAAACCAGGCAAGCTGCTGATATTCCCCCACTTTTTTTTTTTTTTTAAATTTATTATTTCTGTTTTTTTAGAAAAAAGTAATTTTTTCCACTCAGAACTTCTTTCGTAATGAAACTGTGAATAGTTATCTGTAGGTAAGGCTAGGAAGAAAAATTTCAGATGCGCTTCTTTTCTTTTAGAAATGTTCTGAAGCCCTTTTTAGCAGCTAAATGCAGCAGGCATGTACATTTCTTCTGTGTCAGCATGAAAGGAAGGATGTTGGCCATGATTCCTATGTTAATCTGCAGTTAAGAGACTCTGGTTTTCTTATTAGCAGTTACAGTCTGTGATCTGGCCATGCCTCATCCCACTGAAGAATTACAGGTGTGTTATGATTCATCTCCATTTCCCATTTGTAGGAGTTATTTGATACATGATCCTGTACGCTCCTCTTTAGTCCCTTTATGTATTAGTTTGTTACATTCTTTGATTTGTGAATAGGAACAATCAAAATGCCCATTCCCTAATTTTTCACAAGTATAGATAGCACAAGGTAATATGTGTTTGTGATAAAGCTACATTAACATCTTGATTTTTCCTCCTATGGATTTTATTCTAAAATTAACCTCTGGATTTGAAAATGTGTGATCCACAGCCAAAAAATGTGTTTTGCCGTCTGGATAAAATAATTCAAACCTGAAATATCATAGTTGAAATAGCACACTTGTCTCTTCTCACTATCTGGAGAATCAAATCCTGGCTTTAGTCAAAATGGAAATTAATTTGCTCTTTTCACAAATTTGTCACGTAATTTGGTATGATTATCCAGTTCTTCTGAAAGGAAGTCTTGCAGTGGGACTGTCCACCTTCAGGGCTAAAACCAGGGCAGACTCATATCTATTGGGAGATTTGTAAGGTATGCCAGCATCAACCCTTTCCTCACTATTTCTGGGTCCAGAATTGATAGATCTGCCCCCCCCCCCCATAAACGTAAAAGAAACTTGAATACAGTGTTGAGGTTGATGGATCTGTGCCAGCTTAACAGCAGCTGAAGATCTGGATGTAGATTTTACCTAGAAATGCAAGAAGCATACATGAAGAAAGGATTTGTGTTGCTAAATATAGGCTGTCCTGGGAGTTCTAAGTCTAAATTTCTCTTTAGGCCATGTGGCAAAAGTAACAGTATGCAACTTTTTTTTTTTTTTTTTTTTAACCAAAATTATCCACTGAAATCAATAAACATTTGTAATGTTCAAGAAACAGAGGACCAAAGAACTTTTATTTTCAGTTGTCTTAAGATAAATTTCTGGAAAGAGGAGCACTGCTTCTAGGCAGCAACATCTATCTATCTGTAGATATATTTCACATATGCTTGCATGTGTAAAGATGTATGCCTGTGTAAGTGAGACATACTCCTACAGACGTTCACATGTGTATAAAACATTTGCAGCCCATGCACAGATAGACATGATTTGTAAATGCTGAGGTACAGAACTGAAATTACAGAATTTTCATTATAGACAGTTTTATCGCATCCCTTTACCTAAAATTTCAAAAACAAGTGCTAATGTTGAAACTGGCTATTAACCAAAATGTTTGCTGTCAAATTAAGTGTTCCCATCTGAGATGAAAAATGGAGGCTACATGGCTATAAGCTGTGGCTTATGAAAAATAATTCTCTGACATCTGGCTCTAACATCTGGTTTTATAATTGATGCTCCAAAGCAAAATGGAATATATAGTTTAAGGGTTTGCTTTTAATTAGTGTTCAGAAGTGTGTATTTCTGCATCCTGTAACTATCCTACAGTTACAGAAGTCTGAAAGAAAAGACTTCAATTCACACCAATACCTGCACGTATAAAATGATATAAATACTGGTGCTTTACCATTTAACACTGGGCAGCACCAAACAGTGTCCACGGAGAAATGGGGGGTGGTGATTTTAGCACCTGTTCAATGCCTACCAAAACAATACTTAAGGGAATGTTTTTTTTTCTACTCGGGATTAAAGAAAAATGAGCCTGGTAGTTTTATCATTACTGTTACCATTTTATTTCTATTTATTTAAGTTAAAGACAAGAAGGAAACCTGTATCAGAAGGTTGTCCAGGTCACTGAGCAGTAAGAGACTCTTACTTTTTTTTTTTTTTCTCCTTCTGCCTTTCTACTGCCAGTGTCTTTAAAATTGTGAGCAATTTTAAAGATTCAAAGTGGTCTTACATCTTGGCAGCGTTTGCATGCAGGACTGCTCTCTGGACTAGTCTTAGTGACTAATCGCTTACCTTCCTTCATGAGTTTTTCAGAATAGGTTCTGCAAACCACACACAAGCTCCTGGTGCGTTTGGTAAATTATTTATATCACCGTTGTACAGGTGAAGAGTTCTCATGATACTTTTAAACATTAATATTATTATTAATATTTCTGTATTTTTTTCTGCATTACAATAGCACCACAAGACCAGCTCCCCAAATGTGTGTGAATTGTTCCCGGCACATAGTGGGAGACCCACTGCCTTGAAGAGTTTATAAGGATAGCAGGAAAAAAAAAAAAAAGATAAAACACAAGAGTAAAGTGCTTGTTACAACCATAGATACACATCCTTTCAATTCCCCTTTTATCCATTTAGTTATCACTGCATCTAAAGGTATTTGGAAGAATAAAAACAGATTTAACTTACACATGATGTACATCACTTCTAAATGTATTTTCTACACAGGACACTCCTAATCTGCCTGTTTATTTGTCATTTGGTTTCAGATCGAGGCCTAGAAGAAGTTGGAATTGAGGAATGAAGAAATTCTGACGTCAGTTTAGGAACAGTTTTTTATGCTTCAGAGGTGACACACAGAGAGTCGGAAAGAAATAAGGCTTTCCTGATGTCCTCTTCCTGTCATCTTTGATTTTATGACTCATGTTATTCCACGTAACCCTAATAAAGAGAAGAACAGAAAAGGCTGAAGAGGAAGGTAAGGGTAAAGGGACTGCCTTACCAGAATGCAGTCAGACGTAGTAGCTTAGGAGCCCTGAAAGCCGTAGTGCGGTACGTGCCACGGAGGAGCGGCGGTGGGCAAGCCCTGCTGCTGCCTGACACGTTCTGTGGCATAAGCCTGCTTTATTGTGAGGTTGTGGGAGAGTAGGTCCGTAGCTATAGATGTCAATTGGCGAAGACATGGCAAGACATCAGTGCTATTGTTTTCAGTCCTATAAGGTGGTGATGTTTACCACATCAGATGTTTTATAGTTGGATTGGTATGGGACCAATGAAAAGTCTACATTATCAATATGTACATCCTTTAAATAACCATTTTCCTCCTTTTAACGAGACAACGTTTTCCCAAATTTTCAGTGACTATGTTTTTGCACAGCTCAGGCTCAGCCTGTGCTATAAATTTTGCTGGTTTTAGGTATATTAACTGGAAACTGGGAAGATCATGTCCTCCCCCCTTGCTGTTACTAAGATCTTGTTGCCAGCAAAATGCCTTGGGTAGCTACATCTCAGTGGTGAAATAAGTCCTGTTGTTACCTTTGTTTATCTCTTTATGTGACTGGTGCAGCTATTCCAGCATGTTGTCTCTCAACGAGGGAGTCTCCTGGCATAGATTTGTTGGCCGGCTTATTCTGTAATGTAGATATGCCTTAATCCATTCTATTTTCCAACAATAAAAATGGCCACATTTTGAGAGCATGTTAAAACTGTCATGAGTACTCGCACTGACAGGCATATGAATTACAGATTAGAAGGCTTCTGTCTTTTCCTGTGTAAATTCCTCATCTTTGAATGTTTATTTGATCATATATTAAAAAGCTTAGTTTTTTAGAAATAAACGGGGTTCTTAGTAGTGCTGAGATTTATCTCATAAAAATCCATGTGCTGTTAGTCATGTGGATTTATGGGGAGTAGCTCGATACTGAGGAAGACCTGTAAGTCAAGAAAAAAAATGGACAGGACATACATGAGGATTTCATTTCAGTGAGGCTGGTCAGTGCTTTTTCTGATAGGTTCTTCTCCAGCTCCACAAACCAACCCAACAAATCTGAAAAGTTCTCAGGATTTCCACTAAATGTTGTGCTTCTACTAAGAATGATTTATATCCTTTGAGTTTTCCAGTGATTATGCTCTCCTCTTGTTGACTTTTATATTTTTGGCTTCTTCAGTGCACCTAAAAGCAGGGCTGGAAAAAAAGGGATGGTTTCGGAGAGTTTAACAAGGAAAGTGCTCTGTTGTGCTGCCAGCAGCACTGAACAGTATTGTTTCCCAGCTGTATGAAATATATACATTTTATTTTACAGTACACAAAGAGAAATTTTTCATAGCTGTGCAGACAGACCAATTAAATGCAGTTCAGACTTGCTGGGTCAAGGATGGAGGTTACATGTTACTGTCAAAGTCTTACTGGGATTGACAAAAGCACTTCCTGAAGTTTTCTTTCTACTGAGGAAAGAAAACCCTTTCCTGAACCAATTTCAGTTGCTTTTCCTTGCATTTATCAGGGTGATTACTTGGGATGAACTTTTAAATATTCCTCAAAACACAGAAGCTGAAATATTGCAGCAAACTGGCACCTTGTCTCCAGCCAGACAAAACTGGCTATTACAAGGTGAAAGAGCAAGAAGTCCTTTAATAGGTAATTATAGAATGACCTGCCTATAAGGAACTGGTTCTTAATCCTCATTTCTCGGAGGTGATTGAAGAATGCAGAAGAACAGAAAGCCCCCACCTGGTTGGTCTGTGTTTGTTTGTTTTAATCCTATGTAAAGATGTCCTTATTCTCCATAGGTTGTTTTTGAAAGATCAGCTTTGCTAGGATTATTGCAGAACATGCATATTTTAAAATGGTTCTGCTTCCTGGATATATCATAGGCCGTTCTAGGTAACAGGATCTTTCCAGTAAATTTTAGCAAGAAGCTTTTTAAAGAGGTATCAGTATGTCATCAAATGGACAGCACTACTTCTCTTTAATGGAGTGTTGCCTTCACGTGCAGGAGTACAGTATAATGACCACTGAGTAGTTATCTTCACTACTGTCTATTTTAAGAGGCTAAAGAAAAAGATCTATTTTTATTGATAGTGTGATTACAAATTTCAAATTTACAGGGTTTGAAATCTTAACTTAAATAATAAGTACAATAGGTGAATTATATGCTGTTGGAAGAATTGCATTCCAGTTGCACGTCAGGATCTTTCTAATCTCCATCCCCTCATCTACAGTTTTTGGTCATACTTTCTATTCTCTGGTTAATTTAAAATCTCTTTTCATAGTCTGTTCTTTAATCCAAAGTATAGCTGACTATAAATTTCGAAGAGTCTCATTTGCTTACAGTTCATGTAATATACAGCCAATGCAAAAGGAAATATAAATTATTTTGGTAATAATCTGGCCTTCCTACCTCCCTGTTTAATCCAGTAGACCATATGTGTAGTACTCTTTTAAGTCAATCCAAGAATATCTCAGAGAAAGAGAAAAGGAGGTCATAAAGTATCATAAGACCTTGACTTCAAAATTATTTTCAAATTAGACCAGTTCAGAACATAATGATAACCATGATAGGTTTCATCTGCCTACAGTGGACTCGGGAACAGAGGAACAAAAATCTAATTTTTTTTTTTTTTTTGGTGTATTTTACGACTAAAAAGCCCTCACTTAGCCTGTGTGCACAGTTGAGTGTGTTTGAAGAAGTATTATTCTGCCTTTCAAATTGGTGAGGTTTTAGGTTGACAGTTACAATCTATTATTTATTGCTTTCATTAAATATTGAAGGTTTATTTTACTATTGTAGTGAATTATTTGTTTAACTTTCAGTCTTATTTCCTGTTAGGGTAATATGCAGGAAAACCCACTGCAGTTCTCTGCAACCAGGCAGTGATCCTACAGCTCTTAAATCCAAATTTTGCACTTCAGTTGCAAAGCTATCCTTCCTAAGCTATGGCTGTTTTCTTCTTTTATCTTAATATTTTAGATGCCTGTTTTACCCAAAGGGAAGAACCGGTATTATGATATGTACACAAGTCCTTAGGGAGATGTTTTGTATATATATGCTGAAATGATAAGTATAAACCATCTCTGCTATATAATTTAGCTCCAGTGATATGTGATTTTGTACATCAAATACATTGTACAATCGTGTACAAAATACTCATTGTTATCTGATAGAATTAAGAGTGATAAAGGGAATATGTAGGATAAGTATCAGAGCATAATAGCAATTGATTGACATAGTGGGGGAAGAGACTTTATCCAAAGTCAAGTACATGCAATATAGTTTTAGGTGGCTCAAGAAATAGTACTATTTAGGATTATTTCTGATGAGTTCAGCTTTTATTTGGGTATACATCAACTCATTGGCCCTTCAGCTAATTAAAATTCTAATGCTTTTCATTTCAATTTAAGAAAAAAAATATGTTTTTTTCTGATGTGGAAGTATTACACAGTACACAAATTTCAACCATGACGGAGAAGTGCCAGGCTTTGAGAATGTTTTTCACTGAACTGTAAAATTTTACAGATGGGTCCAGGTCCTTCTCTGTGTTTGTAAAGCACCTAATAGAGCAGAGCTCTGATTCTCATTAAGAACTTGGGGCATTACCACAGTGAGAATAAATAATAAAAAAACCTTCCATCAACACAATGGTATTTTTATTCCTAATCTTACTCTATGTATTCTATTATTCTTTTAGGTTATCTGTATCCTATTTAAACATCGTGAGTGGATTTTTCCTGTCTTTGTGCTCAGCACACAGAGGGAAGAAGTCTTTCAGGAACTGGCTGTTGCTTCCTTCAAGGCTAATTAAAGCCCTGAGAATAACAGGAGTTAAAGAAACTTAGGGGGTACACCACCATAACCCAATTGCTGTAACATCTAAGGCTATGTCTGTATTGCTCTCTTGCTGTAAACATTATGATCGCTTCCCAGCAGCCTTTCCCCATGAAGTTTATGGGGCTATGCCTGAGAGAAATAACTCTCGGAAGAGCCACATGCCTGCATGTTCTGGAGAGCTCGCAATGAGAGTGTCTGAGCCTGTGCTTAGGCCCAGTGTGTGTACAGCTTGTATATCTCCCTTTGCTCCTGTATTGCCTATGCTGGCAATATATAGGTATAAGGCCAACTGAGAATTAGAGTATTTCCCCCATCGTGCTTACATCCCTGTGCACAGAGCAGGGAGTTGACAGAGATGGGCCCTAGAACTGCCCAGGGGACTTCCAAAGGAAAGGTTATTTTTCTCCCTGGGAAACGCAGTTCACCAAAATCTAAACCATTTACAAAAAAAGGCTAGTTTTAAACAGCATCTGATAAAACATGTATTTTTAAGTATACTTGTATCTGAATCAAAATAATTAATATTGGAGGGTTTAAATTACTTTTTTCCTTTGGATATGCAAACTGATAATAATGGAGATAACAGTTCGAAGTGGAAGCACTAGTTTTCAAAACGAGCTGATGAAATTTTTATTAACCTAAACCAATGCCTCTGTTTACAATGATGTTTTCATTCATCCTCATTTTCTAGATTTTGCCCTTTACGAATGGAAAAGGAAGAAGTCTCGAGCCCCCTTGTGAGGGAGAAACATGCCCTCCTGCTCAGCCATCACTACCTGCCTTGGGCTGGACGAGTTGGAGCCACGTTCCCATCCTCCCTTCCCTCACACAGGTAGCAGTAAGGGGTTTCAGTGGAGGGCTACCTGTTGAGCCATCAGCAGCTGAAAATCCACCCTGCTGGCTCAGCATTCCTCTCCCTCTCACCCAACTGCAGCTGCTTCACCTGACGGGCCTGCACTTTTTCCTCCAACATTTGAAATGCCGTTTGTTTTTATTTATAACCCTCTCTGGAACATAAAGTAATGTCCGTTGGAAGCCGAAGCAGCTCAAGCTCCTCTGTAAGAACCCTTGAACATTTCCCTTTTGGACTCAAATGGAAAGTTGCAGTTTTCCATTTTAACTAAAAATGCTCTGTAGGGAACAATCCTACATCTGCAGGGGTAGACTATATGACTCAATGCAAATCTTTTCCTTCTTTAACTTCCGTTGTTCTCATTCTGTTTTGCTAAGGCATTTTAGTCTCAACTTTCTTCTAAATGAGGGGTTCACGAAGATGAGAACTCACTGCAAAAAGAGTAAAAATGTGTAAGATTTCAAAAACCCCTATCTGTTGTTGACCTGTAGATTTGATAGAATGCAGAATTTTTTTTTAATTTCTTATTTATGTTACTACTTCATATAAACAGATGATTTATCTAGAGCTGGAGTCCAAAAAACACTATTAAAGCGTTTGTTTGGGGCATGCCCTGATGTTATAATAAGAGTAGACAGAGCTGGAGAGGGGAAACATGCATCTAGAAATGAAAAATTTGCTCTTGGTCCATTTATATGTCCACAGTCGAACAAAGGATCAGTTCCTTGTCTTTGAATTTTCTATTATTCAACATGTTGAAAAAGCGGTAGGTAAATATTTTGGAAAAAGTGTAAGAGAGCAAGGCCTGCACACACTGAACAAGAGCACACGAGTGTGTATTGACTGTTGAATGAACAGAATTTTTAGAAAATGGAGATTAATCTGGAAGGGAGTGTATAATCTTAGGCCATCCAAATAGATGGTGTAGCATTAAGTGACCGACAGCCGAGATGCAATCTTTGCATCAAAGTGTGCTGTATTGCCATAGGAAAAGGCACTTGGAGGAGCAGTTGCAACAGCTGCAGTGATCGCTGGTAGTGAAGCTGTGGCTTATAAAGCATCAGGCAGTGCAGTGGTTCTAGGTCAGTCATTCACCTCCAAAGCCCGAATTTTGTGGTGTATTTGAAAATATTTGATAGGTTGAGCTAGAAACAGATTCCAAAAAGGAATTGAGTTTTGGTGTTACCTTGAAATAGAGTTGCTCATGAATAATTTTTAAAATAATAAGCCACCTGAATAATAATTAATCCAACACAAAGGGTATGTTTTGTCCAAAAATATTGTAATTGCCCCAAAACTTTTGTTTTAGCTGGTGTCTGATTTTTTTTTTTCTTCCATTTCTTTCCCTCCTTTTGTTTTTCCACTCTACCATTGAAAAAAGGAAGGGGTTGAAGAGCAAGCTAAAATGAACAAGGCCTAAAAAAGCCCCCATACTTTAAAAAATGAATTGTCTTTCTTAAGTATATTTGGTTTTGAAATAAGAAGAAACATCTGAAAATACTTGAACAGCATGTATGCGATGATTCAATTTGATTAATGTAATTGACTTTACTCTTGCTGTTGCAGTGTTCATTCCGATAAAATCAATATAGTTATTTCTAGAGATATGGCTGGCTAGATTAGATTTTAACAAAATAATGAAACAAGGGCAACTATTACTGCATGATAACTTTAGTCTTACTTTTAAAAGAAGTAATGTGCTTCAGGGGATATGGAAAAAGAAAGAAAATGGAACTTACAGTAAAGGCACTATGGAGTCCTTACAAGAGTAAAACTCAGCAGGAGAGGAAGAACTGATTAGGAAGAACAAGAAGCAGAGAATGGAAAGGCAGCAACAAGAAAGACTAGATGTTAATTGGAGCTCAGCACAAAGTAGCTTTTTTTCTGTGTTGTGAAATCTCTGACTTTATAAAAATGTGCCTGTATCTATGTTAAGATGACCCTAAGAGTGAAGCTTGGTGTAATTCTATTTAACTAAAACAAATAAAAAGCTAAATGGAATGTAAGCTTTAAAATTTACAGTCCCAGAGTTAGGAAAAATTTTGAGGGTTTTTTGTTTGTTTGTTTTTGTTGTGGAAGTTTCCTGCCACAGCAGAAAAAGAAGGAGAGCTTGTTCAGAGGAACGTTTGATGCTATAGCTGCTTGAGCCCATATGATGGTACTAGAAATATTTAGTTATGTTCTCAAACAGTTCTGGAAACAGAGGGTCTTAGTTTGTGTTCATGTTTCATAATCCCTTTGCCCGTAAAACAATGCTGTGGCTGCTGGAAAAAGGAACTGGAACTAAGGGTCAGTAGTTTGCCTGGTCTCTCCTGTATTCCTTTGCCACAGGGAGGCACCCTTCTCTTCAGCTTGTTCATTCTCTGCTGCTCTGCAAAATATGAAAAAGCAGGGCCCTGTGGTGTTTTAAAAAACAATGAGTATGTGTCTTCATGTCAGTTGCGCTGCTTAAATTTACAGCTGTACTGAATGCAATCCCCACTCTACCGTGCTGAAATATGTCTGTTCATCAGTTTGGTATCACAGGGATATACATTTTGCAATGGGAGACTGAATAAAAATGTTGACATTCTTATGCAGATACACTTTCCTTTTAGTATTCCTGAAATCAGCAATCTGATTTGCTCCCTCTCCCCCCCAAAAAAGCCCCAAACCCCAATACCGTCCCCAGGAAAACTGCCGTCATGAAGGGAAAAATCTGTATACGCTTGATGAATAGTTATCCCAGCAGATTTCTCAGGCTGAAATATAATAGCCATACACAAAGAAAAATTACTCAAGTACACAAAATGGGTTTATTTCAGGAGTTTTGGCGTGTATAGCCAGGATTATGAACATATTCAGAAGTATGAAGACACTCAGTCTTTAAAATCTATTTAAATTTATCTTTTTTGATGTGCAAAAAAAAAAATTAATCATAGGGAACTTAGTTTGTAGTTTGGAATAATGAGAGAATTATAGGAGGCTTGCTTAAAAATTTCCTGTTTTTTTTAATTCTTTCTTCATCAAAGGTATTGTAGTGAGAAAATGTTCTAATGTCTGTCTCCTAATCCGGATATCCTACTGCATTTGAAATGATACAGTTCAATTTACAGCTGGTGTAATACTTATATCTTGCAGGGAGGTTATTTTAGAGGCAATTTCATAAGCTCTTTTTAAGTGCTTTGAGTTGCTTTAGTAAAAAAAAATTACAGGCTAAGATTCATTAGTATGTTAGCTTTTTATTGTTATAAGTTCTATTCTTTTTTCTCTCCTGAGGAAGGGGAAAAAAAAATATTGGTTGCAAAACGCTATGAGGAGATTGAAATAGTGCATTCCAGTGTGAAACTCTATGGCTTTTACTTTTTGTTAGATTTAAAAATGAAAATGATATCTTTAAAACTGTACCACTACTATGCTTTCAAAATCCAATATACAAAATTATCACGGTAGTCATTGTAGGGCTAGAGTATGAAAGGAGTAGCATGGGTGGGAAACATCCTTTTCAGTTTTGGGGTTATTTTAGCACAAGCTAAATTGAGGACAACTTCATGTTATATGAGTGATAAAAAAAACCCTTGTTTTGTACTATCATTATGGTGCAGTGACAATTGAAGATGTTAATTCTGTGAAGGTGGGAACTAAAGTATTTGGAAAATAAGCTATGAAGTGTCAACACAGAACTGAGGTTGATGTTCATGCTTTTTAAGATCAACCCTGTGTGATCCATTGCTTATTTTTTTATTGATGTCTTAATTGAAAAAATAGATGGTTTCAAAGTCATGAAATGCTTATGGCATGTGTAAAAGGGCTCATAATCACACCCAGACAAAAATTCCCAGTAAAAGGCTCTCCTCTTCACTCTTTTTCCAAGAATATAGTGGTATTTCCACTAACAAAACTGGTTTAACTTAAATGTACCCTTCTGGAGCACTGAATGTATGGCTCATTTTTAAAGAGCGTTATTAGTAAGTTTTAGTACATCCGTTGTAATTTCTACTTTGGAGCGCTGGATCCTTAAAAAATGTTAACAAATTAAGTCCTGTGCTGCTGCAACAGAGATGAATATTTTCAAATTAAAAAGTGCGAAAGTAAATTTTCTGGTTTGGATCTCCTGTCAGGCAACTAAGGCTTTGGTTTTCAGAGAAGACAGGGATTCACAGTCAGTGGGAGTTGACTTTTTAGAAACCAGTCTCCAGTGAGTAGATATTCAGGAGATGTTAGTATTCGCAATTGGGACCAAATTTTTAGAAGAACTCAGCTCTTGTTTAGGTGTCTAAATATATCACTAGATTTCCAAGAGCTTAGTGAGTTGAGTGTGGTGAGAGCTTCCAGCTGCAGATCATTTTTGGAAATCTGACCTCTATTTAGGTGCCTTGAATGTGTTCCGGTTGCTTCAGAAAGTCTGGCTTCATGCATCTACATATAGGCATCCAATATTAGAGATAATATTTAAAAAAATGGCCCTCACTTTTTCCCGAAAAGTTATTACAAGTTAATTTCAAAAGTAAAAATAGAATTCAGACCTTCTAGTGCCGTGTGCTAACTGTGATAACATACTTTGTACAAAGAGCCAAAATCATTCAGCATAAGGTCCTACATTTGGACGAGTTGCAAAGCTATGGCTGAACTGAGGTTTTTCCAAGTCTCCTGGAGGAGAAATCTCATCTGAGAGGAGTGGACAAGATGAAAGTGAGCTTTCCGTTCTCACAGTGGCACTGAGTGGGGAAGGGAGGATCAGAAACCAGATTGTAATGTAATACATCTACTGGAGAATACCCAAAAGTAGTTCATGAAGTTATGATCTAGAAAGCAGAGCACAATGGAGTGATACAGTGAGGCAGAAGCTGGCACTTAGAGAACAGGTGAAGCTTGATGTCAGATTGCAGTCCAGCAAAATACTCTGAATGTGAGTAGTTTAATGGAATGCCCCAGACTGCGCTTTTGCAGAAATTAAATCAGTAGGACAACTTATGTGGTTGATTTGACCCCCATGTCTTTATTTTAATTAATCTTCATCACTCTTTCATTCTTTCCCTGCATATTTAATGTTTTATATACCTCATGCTTTATTTATGGTTTTTATTTGCATAATTTCCTTCTTGCTTAAAAACAAAATATAAAGTTAATTTTCATTTTGGGAGTAACAAAAAGAATTGATTAAAGAGAAAATCATAGGATTCAATGCTCATGATTGTTCAGCCGGAAGAGACCTGTTTTCAAGAGAACTTAGTGTTGCAGCCTGAATTTGCAAAGCTGCAGTTCCCAGGCAAGCACCATACTAAATTCAGCATTGCCATAATTTACAGTAGTTTGCTATTTTTCCTTTAAGAATATACCATGGCATCTGAAGATGGAAGAAAATGTCAAGTATAAAATGATATAATTTCATTATGTGGTTGTAAGAAATGTCTGCAACAGATCAAAATATTCAGGACTGGGGAAGCGGGAGGGAGGAACGGAGTTCTGTGCTGAATTCTGCTGACAAAGACAATGAAACATAAACAAGAGAAATAATGTGTAACAATGTTTAATCCCACAAAATCTACTTCAGACTTCTCTCTACTCTCCTTTCTAGGTTCCAGCTAGGAGAATTCCCCGAGACCCTGTTCTCACCATTCATCTGTATCCAACACCGTATTTCCAAAACCTGCTTTTGGATTCTTGATTGGGCGACGTCTTGTTAGTCTCGGAATAAGAAATCAGACCATTATTTTTCCTCTGCTGTTGAACTTGGATGAAATGGGAGTATCCATCCAACTGTTTTCTGACAGGAGTAAAGGGGTGGACCGAATGTTTCAGAATTTCTCTCTACTGGTGTGTTTCCAGCTTTCAGGTACAGACTACCTGCTCACAGTTCTGCATGTGTAGTTCGGTCTTTGTACACCAACCTCTTGACTGAGTCAATTGTTTTGGTTAATTCTCTGTAATAATATTGATTTTCCTTTCACTAGTAAAGCATCCAGGAACAAATAAGGGTTGCGTAGGGCTTAGCAAAAAACTCAACACCCACAGCTTCCTTGTTCAGTGATTTTGCAGGTCAGTGGTCACCGATATGACCAGTGACCATCTGGGACTTGTCTGTGGCTGCTCGTACTAACAGCCATGTAACGATAGCATAGAGATGTCAATAATAAGGGACCCTGTGGTAATTTGGAGAAGTGTAGTGAGTCAGCTGGGCTGACAGGAGTATCTAAGCCATATAGCCCAATATTTGGAGGAAGCTGTAGAACAAACAAGGGTACCTCCCTTATGGCACTCATAAGGAAGGGGCAGATCTGGAAAATCGGCTTGGTCATGGGGTGAGAGAGACTAGCAGGAATTTGAAGAGACAAAGGATAGAGGAGGGGGGGGAAAAGTCTCTGCAAACATACAGGACTTCCTTGACTGAAGAATTAGCTAAGGCTGTGTATGAGAAAAGAGAGAGAGGGGCAGAAAGGCAGAGGCTTGCATTCAAGGGGAATGTACATTCCCTTAAACGATGGTTTAAAGTGTGTCTCAGAGTGATGAGGGAAAACAGGCAAGAATGACCCATAATTATCTGCTGACCTTATCCAAATGTGTTTAGTGTTATTTAAAGTAAAAAGTCACTGTATTGCATTAAAACCTCTTACAAGCCTGTATATCGTATGTCCTCAGAGAGATAAAAAGTATTCAGAAAGCTCTTTGGGGTGAAGTTGTATGACATGGGCAAGTCAGTTTAACTCCTTGATGTGGTAAGAGGAGAAGGTTGTGTGTGACACTCTTCTTGTCCTCCCCATGTATTTCTGCTACTTATTTTGTACTGCCTCTGGCACTATTTGGATCCCCACCCTAAGTTGGTTCAACTCACTGACTGGCAACGATTCGGGGGATTGGTTGGTTGTTCCCCTCCACCCTGGTTAGTTTTCTGCCTGTTAGAAGGTTGAGTCAGCTCACCCGATGTACGATGGGCTTTAGTTATCAGTGCAAGGGAAGGGGTTGAACCCTGTAGCTTGTAGCAGGGAAGAGAAAACCAGGAAGGAGAGAAGTGCTGTACTTCCAGAGTGGCTCAGCTGTCTGCTAGCTTCATCCTAACATCAAATTCAAGTTACAAATGTTTGTAAGTTAGTAGGATGTTTTGGAGAGCCAGTGCTCAAGCCAGCAAACCTGATCTGTGAGGTCCTGCTTCTAAACAAGACAGGGGGCAACTCTGCCAGAGAGGCCAGTGAAGGAGATGATGCTGGAAGCCACCCAAAACAAAGGAGGAAACCTAAGAGCAGAGGACATTAGGACCCAAGCACAACAGCCTGATGAATGTCCAGTAATTCTGTAGCAGGCCCCATTGGTTTGGTTGTGACCAGACACATGAAAAACAACATCCTTGTCTTTAGCTATAGTTCTCTTTAAATACTACTGACTTTTACCTGCCTCTCTGCCTTTGAGAAAATGTTTCTGGGTTCTCCACTACTGTATTTACTTGCCTTAGTGTAGATTAAATATCATTTATTGTTTCCTGCTCTTATTTTTAAGTTCTTCAGACTGACTCTGGCTTTAATTTCCTTCCAGAATACTTGTATTTGATTTCATTCCCAGATCACATGTGCAAATGAATCATACCAAGTTCAGATATCTATTTCTACCATTTATTGTTGGATGATGTTCCAGAAGCCTCTCCTCTTTGGTCGCATCCAAAAGATGTGAAAGAATATTTTATTAGTTGTAGTTGCAGGTCCTTAATTTTCTTTAGTAAGTATGGCATATACTGTCTATTTTAACATGTGATATGAGTGCAGAGATCTGGTTGGCACGGAGGTTAAATTAAAGGCTGAGCAGCTTTCTGGAAGGTTGCTTAGTGTTCAGTGTTACAATTCCAGTTCGTTTCATATTTTACAGATGAAGTTAAGACAGTAATACCGAACTGTTTTAACACTCACTCAGGAGGGTAGTATCTCAGTTAGAACAGTTATGAGTTCTAATATTAAGGGTAGAATGAAAAGAAGCTGCATTACTATGATGTAGGGAATACTTTTTTTTTTAAATTCTAAGCCTGATATAATATTTTCCTTCTTGTAATATTTAACTGGAAAAATTAGTCTGTTCAGTAACTCCAATAGAAAAAGTTGCATGGAATACTTTCCAATGTTTCCATTGTGTTTTGGGCACAGTAAGTGGCAGGTTTTGTAGCTAATAAAATATTTGTAAATTTTCAAGCACTGCTGGCTGAAGTGTTTTGTTTTGATTGTTACAGTGTATCTGCTTTAGCTTGCCATCATAATAAATTCCATCAACTAGCTGTTATATTCTCCCTGACATCTCACAAAAGCCCTTCCTTTATCAGTAGAATAAATAATGTTTTTTCCCCGAAAAGAGGAAAATAAAAGTTACTGTTGGTCTCCACAAATTTTGCAGCAGAAAATACCGTGCCATACTGATAAGTATGCTAAAGAGTCTGTATTATTTCAGAGCAGCAAGTATGGCCATCTGAATGCTCCTGAAGAGCTGGGCATTAACCCAGCAGGTGAAGAGTGGCAGGAGTGGGGCAGCTCTGCGGGGGAAGACGAGGCGGGAGCTGCGGAGAGGGACCACGGCTCAGGTAGGGACAACGTCCTCGACAGCAAGCAGCTCTGTCCCCTGGCATTTGAAAAGACAAGCAGAGCAGGCTGGCAGTGGTAGCCCAGTAAGCATGGGCTTCTCAGCCTCCTGGCCCAGCCTGTCTGTCATAGGGGTTGTTTGTCCAAACAGGGTGGCTCTCAACCGGGAAGGGACATGAGAAAACCTTTGTTGTGTGAGTTATCTTTTTTCTTAAAAAATTTTTGGAACTATCCTTTCCCTAATGCTTACTAGTGCTTGCTTAGTTTTGCAAACTGTGGGCATGTGTCAAAAAGTAATTCTGCTGTGGTTCTTCAGCAGTGTTGATGGTATTCTCCACAATGAACAAAAGCGTTATCGCAGGAACTATGACAAACCCTAATACAAACCAACTGTGAATATTTTACAGTAACTAAACCATTCTTTATTGCTTCCTTATTGGCTTTTTCTACTACACCAGGTTTTGGAGCAGAAATGGATAGCTCATTCATATATCAATTAAGCTCTACCCTGTACAAAGCCACAGTAAATATATGGTATGACAGTAGGCTGACAATAACTTACCAGAAGTCACTTACACAAAATAATGTGAAAGTTCTCTAGTTTTCAGTTAGCAGAGAACATTATCTGGAGCTAAGCATTTTTTTTTTTTAAATTTTGTGTAGAAACCGAGGAAACTGCTTTCCTGTGGAATACAATGAGATTCTCTTTGCCTCTTGACTGAGCAATAATTGAAAAACAAAACTGGTAGCTTGTCATCGTCAGTCGTACATGCTTTTCACATGCTCTTGTCCATGAGAAAAAACATGTGTTTCAACAGATTGCTGGGAATGTATTTTGGTTTTACCCAGATGTACTTTCTTTCTTCAGGCACTCTCACTTTTATTATTGTTTGCAACAGAAAGGCTGTATCAGGTAACCTGGGATACAGTGAATGCCGTGCGAACCAAAGACATCGACCTTACGACTGTTTGTCCCTGGCGTGTTGTCACTATACCCCGTTTTGTCTTTGATAGATTGAGAGAGGTGGGAAAAGCAGTAACATGGAAGCAGCATGGAAAATTGTTTTACCCCTTTGCCTTAGAAGATGGCCTTGGTGAGAGCATTGGTGAAGTGCTGTGAAAGAACTGGCATTGTGGTGGCGAGGGCTCCACTTTGTGTTATCTGGCTGCAGCTTTTGTAAGTACAAATGCTAACTTCGGCTCTTCTCAAGGGACATGAATAGCCTTGTATAGGACTCGGTAAATGAGCCATAGAGAAAAGGGAAGGAATCAAATCAAGTGAAATAATCTTGGTGACTGCTGTGAACTCCTAATAGGGATATAAACAAGAAACAGTTTGTATAAGCTCTCATGTGGAGGTGTAAATGTCTTATCTCTACATGCTAGCAATGGCTGGGGCTTTTAATGTTTAAGATGAAATAATTCCTGATGGTTTGCATGGTCAGGAAACAGAGCTTATTTTATTTCTTCCTCTTACTTTTGTTTTTCTTGGTGTGGTATTTTTTTTTTTCCTTTTTTTTTTTCAACAGGGAAATGTTTAGAAATTCACATTTTAATTCACATAGAGGCATTTTAAGCAGCCTCCAAAATTTGTAATGTTATTACTTAATTCAGATAGAAATGAAGGTCTTGGTGAAAAGGCCTGGGGTATATTCATTGCCATAGTGATGTGAGGAGTACCAGAGGAATATACTTAGGGCTTTCAGATAATTATCTGTATATTTTCCAGCTTTCCAACTGTTCCTCATCTCCTCTCTCTAGCTCCCCCAGCGATGCCACTGCAATTGTAGTGGATTCTTTGTTTATAATAAAAATAGTGAAAATAAACCCTTGATCTTTGCATTCCAAGAGTGTCAGTCTAACTTCCTGAGGTTATTTCTCAATCCTCGCAAATATTTTTCTAGGAGGTTTTTGAGCACTTCAGTCCACTCCAGACTCTGAGGACAGCGTGATAATGCCACATGCATAAATACGTGAAAACTTAATTTTGTTAAAAATGGGAAAAATATGAAGCATGTTTTCTGCAGAAGTATATGGAATTCTGGTCATTGAGCATGTGTGTGTGCGTATGTCTGTATGTGCAGTGGGTACATTTGTACCTATAAGATTCTTTCATGACTTAAAACAGCTTTTGTTTTTCATGAGTTGCAGCATGTTAAATGAGGGATAAAGTGAGATAGCATTGGGAAACGGAAAGCATTTTTTTTATGCCTTCGTTGTTTAAAGCTTTGCATTATCCTTTTGGCACGTGGTAATATCCTGTGGTTAGTGGTTTTTAAACCTGATAACATTGTTTTGTAATTTTTCCAGTGTCCTAAACATAGATTTTGCCCCCTGCAGTCACCTGTCAAAAGTTAGTTTCCTACAGGTCTCTCTGATTTCAATTGCTAGATTAGCTGCAATGGTGAAAAGCCAGGCTGCGCTTTAATTGATCTGGGAGGCAATCTGTAACCCACTGCTGTGCTTATTACCTGCTTGCAGTTCTTCACTTCCATTGCTTCATTTTTTAAATATGTTGAGTCCATTACTGCAATAAGTATTTCTAAGACCAAGTGTTTCAGTTGGAAAGTCAAAAGGCTAGTACATGTCTGGAAGCAGACAGTGTATGCCTTTCATTAGCAGGCTGTTAGCAATGTAAGCTTTTTTTTTTTTTAATTTTATGACTAAATGAAAAAAACAGGGAAAAATAATTTCATTATGTTTTTTTTCCCAGCGAAAGAGAAAAAAGATACATGGTTTAATATCAAATTAAATAGTTGTTTTAAGCTGATAGTTTTGGTTTGGGGTGTTTCTTACATAAAAAGGGTTCTTGGCTACATTTTTGAAGAAAATGTCATTTTGATATAAAATAATATTTCATTTCGGAAATGTGGAAATGAAAGAGTTTGGGTTTTTTAATTCATAGTTTTCAAATCCGAGGCCATTACCTTGGTTCAGCTCACATTTGTGAGCAGTTACCCTTGACTCCAAAGAGTGTTTTTGGCAAATACACTGTTCGCTCTTATAATGCGCCCACCCCAATTGCTTCTGATTCAGGCATCCAAGTTAAAAGCTGGATCTCCTCCTCCCTGGACGGCGAGGGAGGGAGAGGTGCCCGAGGGGAGCGGTGCGGAGCGCGGTGCGGTGGGGCACGGCACACCCTCACGGGGTTCTCGCCTGCGTGCTCTGACCCGCCATGTTCTCCGTTCCTGACTGCGGCGGCTTACCTCCGTGCCCGAGACCGAGGGCAGCTGGGCAGTGAAGTCTGGTTGTCTTATACTCCCTAAAAAGTCAACATCGCCCAGAAAACCCCCTTGTGACGTTGCCAATCCGTTGGAAGGGTGCTGAGCTTACCACCCCCCACACGCCGTCCCTCGGGTTCCCCTGCCGCAGCCTGGGGCTGTGGGAGCGGTGCTGCCGTGAGGTGCCTGCCCGCCCCATCACCCGGGAGGGCTGCGGGCAGGCCTTGTGCTGTCCCTGTGCCCCAGGCAGCAGCTGCTGCAGGTAGCTCCACAGAAATGGCTGGATCCAGGCTTCCTTGCACCACCCGAGCGAGTCCCTGGCCTGTACGTTACCCCGAATGCCAGGCAAGAGTCGCATGTCACAGCCAGACTGCTGATGATGGAGGGACTGGAGTAAAAATGGCAGGGTCCTGAGTGGGTGGCCGTGGTCTCTCTATCTTGGCAGTGAGAAATGACGAAGGACAGAACAGGCTGTGCTTTTTGTGACAGCGTGAGTTACTTCTTATGGCTCTTGTAAATGTTCAGTCATGTTGCGTCCTTGGGGAGTTGCTTCTATGGCTCTTAGGTTTGTTTTCATCTTAACCTTTTCCCGCTCTTTCCTGTTGCAGGGCTGGATTTCTGCTTCTTTGCCTGGGTGCGTTACTGCACTGATGCTTACAATGCCCTTTTTCTGAATCGAAATCCTGCTTCACACTGGCATTTTTCCTTCCAAGATGTTTAGATGTAGATATTTCTAACTAGACACCTTAATTCTTGAAGTTTTTATTATTTTTCAGTGCAGGGTGGCCTTATGCTGTTCATACTGCACTCTTTAAATTTAGGAACAAATCCTCTCTTTTCCCACATAAAATTTATTTCTTTTCATTTCCACTGAAATAAAATTTTCCTTACTCTGTGTTACAGATTCTGCTTTTCCAGGGAGGAAGCTAGCACTATTTCTCTTGCATATTACATACAGCTCTCTTATAAGGTAGACTTGTTCATTCATGTCAGACTGTTCTGAATTTTACATGTAAGACACATCAGCTGGGATAGGTAAATGTTAATTATAGGAAAGAGAATAAAAAGCTGGAATAGGTTTCAGCTTCCTCTTTCATCTGCATGAAATGATTGAAGATCACTTCACATTAAAGGGGAGAAATGTTATTTTAAAAATGTGAATTGGAGCCTTCATCTCACATGGATCACTTCCTACTGAGAGGAAGTGGCAGCCCCCACTTTATAATGAAGACGAGAGTTGGCTAAAGCCAGTTATTCACTGTGTAATTTTGAAAGAAAAAAAAAATGTTTTTTGGTTAGTGGTTGCAACGTGCAGTGATGTTGAAAGGGGATGCAGACTTTGTAGTGTCTGCAGAAGGATGCTGCTTGTATGATTGTTTTAATTTCTTGTTCTAATGTCATAGAAAGCAAATAGGTACAGAGAAATGCTGAAGTACTAACCATACTGAAATCTGTAGATGTCTTGTCTGTGGTCCTTGCCCGAAAGAGCTTATGGGCTCATTTTTCAAATAAGAGATTTTAGCACCAACTATTTATTCTAGGAATCTTCTTCTATTGGGCTGCGTTACTTGCTAATAACCTCGTATTAGAGAGAGCTGAATTTCCCTGGAGTTAACAGTTAGTTGATAAAACAGAGAATGCCTATTGCCTTTATGTTATGTACCACCATTAGTTGTTTCTTGTTATTGACTGATTTCATTTCAAAAGTTTAAAAGAAATAATTTGCAATCTCCTCTACTTTCCTTCAAGCATTTTTTTTTTACTTTAGACTGGTTAGCCCAGCCCTTCCCAAATCACAAGTATTTCTGTAATGCCTGCAATACTGTCAGAACGACAGCTGCAGAATGTAGAAAGTTGGTGGCTGGGGTAGTAATCCAGTTATCTTTTGCAGTGGGCTCATTAGTACAGGTTGTTAAAGTAAGTAGAGAGACTCAGTAATCTGATTGTTTAAGAAAATGTGTTTAAGGACCAGCAGCCCAAACAGTTGAGTCGGATATATTTTTAACAGCAGTACTTGAACGAAGACCTAGTTTTATAAAGCTTGGTGAAGAAAGAGGAAATAGGTTATTTTAGTTTTCAAATGACATTATTAACAGGGGGGGAAAAAGCATTCCATGCCTTACAAAAATAACACAGATTTAGGAAAAATGTGTACTGAGATGAATGAAATCCATTGGGAATGAACAAACTTGGCCAAATGCGTGTATTTGGCTCTTCTGCTCTGCTTTGGAATATACATCAGTTTTGATAAATGACTTGTGCCAAGATAGATGAAATATAGTGGATCGCACAAAATACTCAACTATGGCAGTAGAACACTGTGTGGGACTCTGCTGCCAGCCTCCTCATTGTCTAATGGGTGAGATTATGCCTAGTTCAAGTTGTGTAATCATACTAATTCTGCAGAAACAAGCATTGTGTGGTATAAAGCCTGTGTGACTTATTCTCATTACATTCTTATGCATCTAGAAAACTCCACTGAAAGCACTAATATAGGTAGCTAATGACAACAGTCTGATTTTTGTTATTAAAATAATAAAAGTTAATAAGGAAGGGACAGAAATTGGATTGAATTTTACACTCGGTGTTAAAAATGTGGAATCCAGGCCCTTCCTCATGAACCAACACCTAGATGCATTAATGTGTCTTTCTAGCTCTCTGGATATGCCTGTGGTTTCCAAAATGTTAAAAATGATACTTCTTGTGACTAGACAACTTTTGATACATAGGCATGCAAATTTTAAGCTCTTTTTTCATATTCTTTGTTTTCGATTCCTGTGACTCTTAGCAAACAAACATGAGGGCTGGAACTTTCACTGATAAGAAAAATTGAAAAAGGCTGCACCAGAATAGCAATAAACATGAATTTCAAGTTTGTAGGCAAGTGAATTGGAACGGGAAATGTAATTTTAAGTATTATATTTCTTCAGAGAAAAAACAGAAGCAAAGAGTTCAAAAGAGCTTGAGTTCTGAATATTTAATGTTCACTGAGATTTGATTGTAAATTGCCAGTAGACCAAGTATCTTTTATAAAACCTGTTTGGTGAATAAATTTAAATAATGAATACATTAGAGAAGATCATGATCCTTTAGATTACAACTTCAAGTGATAAAAAGGATCAGCCATACTTTCTTAAAGAACTGCTCTGGTTTGGTAGTCTCCTGGTGATTAGTTTCTGAAAATTTCAACATTGAAAAACAAACATTGTTTTTCATCATGCAAATGAACAATGTTCAACCTTTAAAAATTTTGTTCTGAAACTTTCAGGCTTTGTTCATTTGTTTTTATGTTTGATGATATTGCAACATTATTTACAATGGTTGCCATCAGTTTTCAAATTTGGAATTTGCTTTCAAAAAGCGATAACTACTGGAGTTGTTAACTGACCCAAGTACTGATCTAAAATAGTTGGTTTTCACTGAGTATATTTCTTTTGTTTGAGTCTGACTTATTGATGGGTCTACAATAAAAAATAGTCACTGTATATATTCAGTCTTCTGCTTATAACTGTTGATATTTACAAGAAATAATGAAAAACCTTTCATATTCTCTATGTTTCTAGAACCCCAACCACTTGCTGTTGGCATCTAGGAAGATTAACTTCCAAGAATTACATTGCTTTTAAATTTCTAGAAGCAGTGTGCACGTCAGATGTTTTCTGCTCCTACAATGATGCAAAGTGGCCATATGCCTAGTTAACCATATAATTAAGCTTTGCATCACTGAAGCAATAGAAAAGGCCTAGAGTGTTTATTGTTCACATATCCAGCATTAATTCACCAGATACACTTGTCAGCCTCGGAATTAGAGAGAGGAGCCAAAATGAGAGGCCAGTTGTTCAATAGTTTGAAGCCGTCTTGTTAAAAATCTCTGATTTCCCTCAATATTTGTTTTTATGAAACATGACAGAAAAAGAATTCCCAGGGTTCTGGCTTGAATGATGGAAGCAATGTTTACAGCATGCCTTTGAAACCTGATTTTTCCAGATTTCACTGCAATTTTGTTGGCAGGTAATAAGATGAATGAGAGTAGCGAGCTGGGTATTTTGCTTGTTAGAAGTCTTTCCTGTGTGGAAATCCTTCCATTATATCAGCTGGGTTTGTTACTATTGTACCACTATCTGTATTCTTCAATCCTAATGGAACAGACTGAATTATCGTCAGATTGTATAAAACATGTCTGATCAACAGTGAAAAATAGCTCCTTTTTTCAGGGTTACGTGACAAAGAGCTTTTGCGTGCTTAGGAGGCAAATTGCACTACAAGTGGAAAGTAATCAGATCAATTGGAAGGTGGTATTTTCTCCTTTTACATGTCCCTAGTAGGTGAATAAATGTATATGTGAAAATAATTTGTTTTTCCTTTGTTAGCCGCTTTCCCTCTTTTTTCCAGTCCGTGAGTTTGACTATCAGAATCCAAACACATTGCACAATCACCTCTGATGCAAAATTAATATATTTTCTTTTTTTCAGTTACCAATTTCATGAAGAGAGAGAAAAGCTTCTTCCTCCATAGCTCTAGGAAAACTCAAAGATTCTTCTCATTAGATTTTGGGATCAGATGTGGCTGGGAAGTTTCTTGCTCTCTACTTCCACCCACAAGTCAGTGTTGGTGAGGAGTGTAATGAATTTTGTGCTCTCTGTTTCCACATGTTTTTTGCTTTACTTTTAGTTTCTCCCCAGGTGGGCCTATGTAATTAAAAAGGACTGGCTTTGTACAGGTGGCTCCATAATGCTTGTTTGCTTAACCGTGTCAATCCATGTTCAAACTTAAATAGTAACTAGGAAAATGAAAGCATTTGTGTTTATGATATTTTGAAAAAGAATTGAATAATGAAAATGGGAAAGGTCACGGAGACTATGAGGAAAAGTGTGATCTGATATATCGATTACAGATCTTCCTGTGAAGATTATCCAAATTGTTCCATAAACATGGATTGGAAACAACAGTATATTAGGGGTAAGTGTGTTGGAAGGAATGATCTTCATTAGCAAAAAAGTGGATTTCTTGAAAGGCCTTTTCTGTCTCTAACTTCTAAAATCTGTGCTGCCAAAGACACAGATTCAAAATCAATTTTTTTAAAAGTGATTTTTGCATTCAGACTGTCTCTTTTAAGCAAAAAGATTATTGCAAAAAAATTATTGCAAAACCTATGCAGAGGAAAATTTCACCTTGCACTAACATCCCGGATATGTTTAGTCAAAGACTTTGGATAATGAGTGGAGTGACCGACATTTGTTTTGGCAGCTAAAACTACTTGCTACATCTGTCATTTATCTCTTGGAAACCCACAAACTACAAAATGGAGACAATGCATAAAAGAAGCGATGTATGAAAAACCTATTGTCTGTGCAGCATTTGCAGTAGCAAGCTAGCAACATTTTTCTTGGCTTTCCATCTGGTTCTAAGGTTGATGAAGTAAACAAAGCCACTGCTCTGCTTAAGGCTAGAAAGCCTATAGTAAAGAAAGTGTAAATGTCCACCAGTGACTGAATATATGCCTTCACCTTATCTTGGAAATTCATTCCTGAAGCATTCTTGGCCCTCACTTAGGGAGATCTGCTCCCAAGACAGTGATTATTACAGTAGTTGGTAGAATAAATGCAGGGTGGCCCAGGTAATAACATAATATATTTGCCTCAATAAATGCAGCAGGGCTGTCTTGTGAGCTGCTTTGGCAAGGTAAATATTTGGCTTGTTTGTATCTCTAGTGTGCACGTCCTGGGAGTGGATGAGAGCATTAAAAATGCTAGTTTCTAAGTTCGTGTCCAGCATTTACGTTCACATGGACGGTGAAAGGTTAAATTCAAAGAATTTTACAGGTATTGGTCTTACAGAAACAGAAATTAATATAAAAGATTTCCTTATTTGTGATCGAGACCTGAAACCTATTGAAATGAATATCAGAACTTCATGGGCTGATGTCAAGGTATATTTAAATTAATGTCTGCTCCTGTATGCAACTTGGTTTTTTTATAGGTCTCTCACTTGTATGACTTCTTTCATTTTTGATTGTAAATCTGCTGTCTGTTAAACACGAGCTCAAATGGCAGAATGAGTTATCAGGCTCCCATAGACACAGGTCCCTGCCATCTCATGGCTGTAGAGCGGTCCCTTTGTCTCGCTCCTCAGTGTTGCAGCTGCTGCAGCCTGAAGGGCGTATGGGTAACTTTCTTTTTTCAGAGCACTTCAAACAAAGTACAATGGCTGAATGGAAGATTAACTGGGAAAACACGAAACATCTTTGTTGGGACACATGGTGTTAGACTCTGTGTGCCCATGGTACAGAGTGCTCTACTTCTTGCTGCTTTCAGCAGATGAGTAGCTTGATTATAGAAGAATTTAAATGGGGATATTTGTACAATCAGTACAGTTGTCCTACTGCTAACTGTTTCTTTAAATTTTGGAAGCACATTGAGGGTGATACTGAACAATTCTGCCTTTAATTCTTGCTTGGTACAGGGCAGGTATTGCAAAGATTTTCCTCTTAGACAGCACCTCAGCACAGTTTTGATCTAGGTCCCGTTTGTCCTTTTGAACATGCCATACATTTGATTTCTCCCTCCTGCAAACATGTGCTTGCATATCGCTTTGGGGTTTAGCATTTTCTTTAAAAAAAAAAAAAAAAGTTAAGGTAAAGGTTAGCCAATCCACTCAGTCTGACATCGGTCTGTCACTTTTGTGTTGTCTGTTCTATGCCTGCATGTCTGCTGTATGCCTCAAGTTTGTTGTCCATGTAATACTTGATTGACTAGCCTAACTAATGGGCCATGTGCCCTATCCAAATCTTTTATACGGAAAGGATAGTAAGATTCTTCTTGCAAGCATGCGACCCTACTGCTTCCTACATTTCCAGCGTGCCTCAAGTTCTGTCTATAAACTGGGTTCTGAATAGGTAGGGGAGGAATAGGAAAAGATAAAAGATTCTAAGAAAACCAGTCATTGCTTATGACGGTATGTAGGTTAAGCTTCCATGCGAGACCTAAAAATGACTTTGCAAGTGCAGGACTGTTGGAAGGAGACTATTATCTACCTCACACTGCACATTTTCCTGCAGGTTTGGGGTTTTTTTATCTTCTGTCACTGCCACCCACGCTAACGGATTTGTGTACAGGAGGCAGAGAGTCTCTCAAAAGGTTTGGTTCAGCAATTTTGTGAGGCCTGTAGTCCATTAAACTGAGGGACCAGTTGAATCAAACAGGCTGCACAGCCCCTAGTTTCAGTTTTGAAAGCACTGGCCCCCAGGAATGAAACATTATAAAAGACGGCAGACCTAACCTTTTATTTTTCTACCTTGGACTGAGTTCTATTTAGCAGCGACATGAAATTTCTATCAGGTTCCCTCCATACGGTTCTTTCAAGGCTCCAATAAAGGAATGAATGCCAGAGCAGAGCCTTTACCCATTCAGTTTTCAGCTCTGTTAGCTTTCAATACCAGAAATGTATTTAAAAGTGGGTAAGGTTTGTTAACTCTAATATAACACTGTCACTCATCCTGCTCCAAAAGAATAAAACTATATATGTGTTGGGATTTGCAATTCAAATGAAACCATTTTACTTCTTGAAAATGGGCTACTGTGGAAGAAAAAAGGCTGTATAAAGGATCACATTAACCTACAGCAATAATATTATAACAGCACTGTTCGTGATACTATAGTTAGGACTGTGCCAACTGGTTAATTTATAAGCCTTCTCCTTCCCTTTCTGAAATACCCAGCTGCTTCTCCCCCAGCTTCACAATTTGCTGATTAAAAGTCTCAAATAAAAATGATCTGCTTGTTAGAAAATGGAATTCTGTAGACTCGGCTGTCATCAGTTTTATTTCAAAATGGTTGTGAGGTTTTATGTCCATTTATTTATTTATTTATTTATTTATTTTAAACAGGAATATAGTCCCGTTTGTTTTGTTTTCAATATGTTGCATATGCATGACCACGGTGCCATACTTTTGAATTACTTAATTTCCTAAAGAACTTTGCTATTTAGCTTATTGCCTTATTGTAGAGACTGGAAAGGGGCAGTTAGGATATATTTCGAAAGTTTGTAAACACAGAGTTACAGAAAACAGTAGATTTCAACTGTCTTGCAGAAATTGTCACCACTGACTGAAGAGTTTGTTGATAAAGTGTCTGGGCTGTATTTGGTGGGAAAGGAATTGTAGGAATAGTTCTCTATCTGCCGTTATCAGTCAATGATAATTAAATAAGAGGATATTTGGAAAGGTCTTGCTTTTTAGGCTAATAGTCAGTAGAACTGTATATAACTGAGAGCTAAAAATCATGCTAATAAAGTTGCAGTGTGGTGGGCCGGGTAAGAACGAAGCCAGAGGTATTCATCTCAACATTGAAGGTTAATGCTATCAGTGACATTAACGTTAAAACTTCTAATACCAACACTGCTGTGTGTATGACAATTGGAGCCCAGGGTGTATGAGGAGAGGAGAATAGACCTTATAGCAGGAGTGAATGAGTGGACCCAAATTTTAAATCTAGACATTCAGTTGCAGGGAAGGGAATCTGTTTCAGTGTTCTTATAACAAGTATGCCACAGAGTACAAAACTGCGTGTGAACAAGAAGGGGGAAGTATTTCCAATTCTAACCTGGTATCAGGCTAGATAGAGTTCAGAGATGGAGACTTCCAGAAAACCAATATGCTCCTGAATTCATCTCTATAAAATATGAAGTATATTGGGAATAGGAGCTTGAAGCCTAAAGTAAAGGTCAGCTTTAAAAAATGGTTACTGTTGAGCAAAGCTAGAAGGTTTTGAAATACGGTACATTCTTTTCATTTCTGAATGCGTGATTTAGTGCTGGAGAAGGTGATTAGCTGACCCTATGTTCTACTTTTTAGTCTGTGAAAGGTTTTTTTTTTTGTAAAAATCCAGGAGGAATTAGAATAGAATTCATCATGCTAACTAGAGTGGTTATTCTGTCACTCATGGAAGTGACCCAAAACATGCTTTATTTTTGCTGAAATGCTGATAAAAGGGTGCTTCTGTATTGAAGTTTGCCCAAAGCTCGTGTTGGCTTTTGTGGGAGTGTTTGTGTGCGTACGTACATGTGTGTAGTACAGGCTAGCACAGGGAAGCACGAAGTCAGACCGACACTTGTAGGTACTTTTCTAGCAGATCACTATTCCAGTTTCATCCTTAAGAGTACCTTTGCCAAAATATTTCAGGGTGTATGTCATGAACTGCTCCCCAACCAATATTTAATGTATTTTATCTGTATTGTATATGTGCATTCGAGCATATGTCTAAACAAACTTAAATAAATACTCATATATGTACTTAGATATTTATAGTCAGCATATGTTTAAGAAATTGGGTAGATACACGTACAACTATTGTGTAGACACACTAATACATGTATATTTATGTGTATTGATATTTATGGAAATATTTGGGTGCATGTGTGTGTGTTTATATTTTGCCAACTCTGTGTGGTATGTGAAATGTGGGGAAAAAGGTTCAAGTCCATGGCTAAGGATCTCTGACTCGCTCCTGTTACTGCTCCTCTCCTCCAGTTCATGACTGAAGTCACTGAGCACTGATTGAACTTTAACTCCTGTATGCAACAGAAATTCCTGTTTATGGGGGCCTATTAATGTTGTCTTATAATTTTTTGAATCCCACTTTTTCACAGAAGGATTGAAAAAAAATGGATTTAGCAGCCTCTGTATTATGGAAAAACATTAGATCACTGTCTAAGAGGGATATTTTGAATGCACGTTTTACTGTGAGCACATCAGCACAGGATCTGGGAACACTGAGTTCCTGGAACTGGAACGCTGTCTGTCCGCACGGTAATGCAGGCTCAGAGCAGCTTGCTTGGGAAGAGCCAAAGGGCTCCAGTGGTGGACAGAGCTGTGCTCTCCCTATGGCTTATCCATCCACACCGAGTGAACAAGAAGCTGGGCCAACATTAACACATGATGTCGTCTCGGTTTCTCTGGCTACTTCTGCATAGTAAATATAAAGCCTCAGGGATTGTTTTCTGGTCCTGAAGCCAACTGGCCCAGCCTGGCTTGCATCAATACAGCTAAAGTCACCCTCACAGAAAAAAGTGTCTGCATCCTAAGTACGGCTGGGAAAGTATTCCTTGTTCAGGCTCACGCCTGAGTGTTGTCTTTCAGAGTGCTTGGGTGCTCAGACCAAAGTGGTGTCACATAGCACTGCTGAGATTTTAGCAGCCTGGCCGGTATGTCAGGACTTGGGCTCATTCCCTGGACCTGTTTAGTTTGCTAACATAAACATAGTCTCTGTCTCTGCAGAGACCTGGCTGTTGAGTTGATGGTTTCTTGAGCGTGTGCTCAAGAGGGTTACAGTATAAATGCTGGGTGAATCTAGTCTTTAGAAATGTCCAGATATTTGCTTAATTCATATTCCTCTCTTCCTCCACCCCGGCCTAACCTCCTTATGAAATATTAAGCCTGATTCCCTAGAAGTTAAAATCTCTGTCCATATGTAGATTTATGCATTACTTTCCAATAACTTTTGAATCTGCTGGTTAATTCAGCTAAATTTGGCAAGAATTAATGGTTTAAAGGTCTTGAATTGCTGGATGTATGGTGAAAAACAGTAGCTGGTAAGGGTGAGGGCTCCAAATGAATGCTTCCACCAAGAGAAGGCAGGAAAGCCTGCTTTCTCTTGGTGGACGCAGTCATAACGCAAGTATATCTTGCTGCCTTGCTGATTAGCACAGCTACAATGATGAGCAACTGCTGCTTGCCCATCTGAAAAGATAGCTAGGAGTACTGACTGGAAGAGCAGGGAAGCCGTAGGGAAAAAGAGGCAGGAGAAAACCACAGAAGATGCAAATCTAGAGGAAAGTAGGCTTCCAGAGCCTGGCTGCTCAAAAATTGCATGTTTGTTTTGTTTTCTGGAGAGTGCAGAAGACTTTTTTTCTTAGGTAGCAGACATCTGCTATAGAGGTGAGAACTGTAACCTTTGAGTGTCTGGCCACAAAGGGGAATCCAGAATCCAAATGCTGAGTGCCTTGGTGTCCTAAGGGAGGCATGCAGTGAAGGGGGTGTCTCAGAAGGGGAACATGTTGAGCAAGGAGATGCTTCAAGATAGTTAATAGACAGGTGCTGAAGGCAAAAGTACAGAAGATTGTGTCCAGTTTTAATCACCCTCTGAGATTTAGGCACCTCGCTCAGGAGGAAGCCTGGTGATTTGAGTGGGTGCACATCCAGTGAGTGTTTCTGAAAATACCTTTTCTCTCAAAGAACTCAACAGAGATCGTTCTTTTCTTTTTAAAGGAAAAGTGGTGGAAGGAATTAGGTAGTGTTTATATATTTTATGCGATGATGTGAAATACAGGCAGAGTCTTGGAACTAGAACCCAGGCTGTCCCTTTCTTAGTAAGTGACATAACTATTACGCTTTAGAAACATGGTCTCTTGTATGCTTTTTTCTGGACCAGCGAGTCTCATATTTTACAGGAAAACATGGCAGTGATTCAACAGAAAGGCTGAAGAATGCCCTTTCTGGAGTCTGGTGGTTAGATCATTCTCCTGGGTGGTGGCAGACGTAAAAAAGAATGACTTGGGTCTCCCACACTGTAAGTGCTCTGACAATTACATTCTTGCATGAAAGCACAACTTACAGTCTAAAGCAAAGCAGTTGTTATAGCTAAGTTTTGCAAGGAGCTTTATCCTCTTGAATAGATACGTGAATTGACGTATTGACAGATTAAGTGTATCTATTAGATCAACTTTTTGAGGAGTGACAGTTTCATTTCTATTTTCTAAATGCTGATTGATTTCAAGTAAGCTAGGTTTTGACCTGTTTGACCTTATTAAGACCATGGCTGTTGTCAGGCATTGACAGTTTGTAGCTGTGTAAAAGACTTTCTGCTGCTTGGATGCTGTGGTTTAAAGCAGTGTGTGGTACCCTGCAGTGAAATGGGCTGAGAGTGCTCATGTAAGTCAGCTGCCGCATCTGAAAAAGAGCAGCTTGATCGGTAGTAGCAAACATTTGTTAGGAATAGCATCTTTAACTGCCCCAGCCCCTTGCAAAATGAACACTTGTCAAGTGAGAAAAGACATTTGCAGAGAGTATCCTTTCTGCTCATTCCACGTACAAGCATCTGGAATGAAGGCACCGTGTCTTGCAGAGAAACGGTGAAGATCTCCAATTTATGTCAGTGCAATTAAACTGGCAGAGAGCATCAGCCAAATGATCCCCTTGTTGCTGCGTCCCCTGTGCCTCTGAGCGCGTTACCGCAGGATTAGCTCGGTCAGGAAGACGGGTTCTCACAGCTCTGCTTCCTGTGCTCAGATGTGGCGTGTTCCAAATGCTCATGAGGTTTTACTGTAGTTACCAAGGTATTTGCAAAGCAAAAGAAATTGCACCTGAAAATGTTAATGTGCAACCTGATTGCCAAACATGTGTGCATTTTAAAAGATATTAAATTGGCTTGGTCTGCCTACTGTTCTACTTGCCTCCATATGGGATTTGAACTGTGCTTTCCACAGCAGATTCCTCTCAGCACATCCCATCTAAAGGTACAAAAGAATGAGACGTGGATGATCTAATGGAGCTTCATGGTTGTTGAATACCTTATTTAAATGATTAGGGATTATGCTCCCTAAGTATTGAGCAACTAGTACTACCCAGAGCCCAATCATTACAGGGTTTTTCATCAGTTTTCAATTTTCAGACCTTTAAGTATTTCTTAGTGGAATTATGGATCCTGTGGAGCAAGTTCAAGCCTACTGGCAACAGCTGTTTTGTAACTGAGTATGTTAGATTCAAGTGGACAACAAACCTTAGGTTTAAAGTCATAGGTCTATTTATAGGAAGAAGTGGGCCGAGTCAACCCAGTCCTAATAGAACTGAGTTGTACTGCCCTTCTGTGCTTTGACTAGCTTTACTGTTCCTTATGCAGCTTTGCCCCATCAGGTTCAGAAGTACCATACGTACCCGATCTGGATTCTGCCTACAATATACAAATAAAGCCTTCAGCTCAGTGCTGCTACTTCTATCATAGTACCCACACAACTGGATACATTTTGTATTAAAATACTTATTCAGTAAAGTGATTAGCTTGCAAATACAAAAATTATTTGTTTTTCTGAGTAAAGGACTGTTATAAGAAGCACTATTGAAAGTATGTCCAAAACCCCTTCTGTATTACAGAAAATGATGCAGTTGAGCCTTTAGCCCAGTGGCTGTTTTCTGGAACACCCCTGAGGCCGAGCTGTTACATTCTTTAAGATATAAATATTAAATCAAGCTTACCATCATTTGGCAAATGTCACTGTAATTTTTAACAGTTTTGTGAAACAGGTTGCTAAGACTGAAAATTCATAACTGGCAAAATAACAGGCTCTATACCTAGTAGCTGTTTTGGGTGATATGATGTCCACATAAGTAAATATGGTACTTTTCTGAGTATGCTGACTTGGGACCTGAATGATGTATGCAGCAATGTTGGAGTCTAGCATGATACCAGAAGAGGTTACCAGTGAGCAAGGGTATGCGATTGTCTTGCGACTAGTTTACATCCTATATGTTATTGTAAACCTGATAACTAATCCTTTATTCTGCTCTAAGTCAGAAGTAATTCAGTTGAAGCTGGCAAAGTTAGACTGGTTTCAGGCAAATAAACTAGGAATTTGGGCAATCTTAACCCAGAAGCCTGGAAATCAACGATGTGGGGACTGAGTTCTCCTGTGGCTCTCAGGAACAGCTCCGCGTCAATGTTTTAAGTGGTACGTGGACGACACAATCGTACTCCTCATAGTGTATTTGTTCACGTCACCTTAATTTCTATCCTTGTGACTCTGGCACCTTTCCTTTACAGGAATAAATACTTGGGTTCATGAATATAACACAGGTTAACTTTGAACTTACATGATTATGTAGTGAGAACATAACTAACAAATGTTCTTCCATGACCATATGGGTAAATAAAAGTAGGAAAAAAAGACTGTTTTTTGGATATGTTAGAAACAGGAAAATAAGGTAAATTAATGTCTCTGCATAATTCCATGAGTCTTTTGTCTAAAATAATGTATGAATTATTATAAATATAACAAAAAGTCAGACTTATGCGAATGATGCTTAACAGCTGTTGAGAAAACCTGACAAACAAAGGCTTTGGGTTTGCTGCATTTACACATGGCCAACTATGTGGTAGAGTTGCCTCACTGGACTAAATGGGACTTCTCACATCTGTAAGGTTGTTTATATCCATATATTATGTCGTAATAGCCAAATTTTGTTATTCTTTTGTCAATACTTTTATTTCTTCTTATTTTTTTAAGAAATGAAGGGGTCAAACTATTACAATATTATGGTTAACTTAAAGCAAAAATGCTCATCAAAATACTTTCTCACTTGAAATAAGATGAGGAGTTGTGTGGAAGGGTTTTGTTCAACGATGTGTTCAAATTCAGGAAAGAATACGAGCTTGTAAACAGGAAATTCTCTTTTGCAAACTGCAATGCCAAACACATCTTGATACATACAGAAACGATCATAAATTGTTTTTTGTTTACAGAACTATTATAGCTTTAATAGAAGGATTACATTTTCAAAGAGCTGTCTGGAAGTTATTGTGGAGTGCATCAGACATCCTACCTCACGAGCATTTTAGTTTGTTAGGAATCTTTAGTTTGGCAGGTGCCAGTACATTTTCCTGTTGTTCATGTGCAAGTGCATTTTTGAAATATGCTTTTCAACAGTGATCATCAATTTTGCTCTATATGCAGCAGAGGGAACTACTGTCACTATGAAAAAATGGACAGAAAGTTAATGTATGTAGTATTGTAATAAACCCACAGAAAGTAGGAAACAGGGTTCAAAGCTCATGTAGGTACATGAGGTGATTGAAGTGAAAATTATACTTTGAGTCAGGATGATGCTTTTTTAATGATACTTGAGATAATGCTTTTGAATTAATGGCTGAAATAGAATTTTGTTCAGGTAATTCATGTGCTATCTGAAGAATAAAAGGTCTTGGAGGGAGTTTTCACTTTTTACTTTCTTTAACTAGCATTAACATATTCAGCTGGGAGGTTTTCTTGTGCCATTGTTTATTCTTTCTTGACCTAAAACCTACGCCAAAGATTTTTATGCCAGATAGTGTTAATACTTGCCCTGCTGAATAGCTCTTTCTTTCACATAAGGTAATTTCCATGTGTGCTGCCCAGCAGGGTATTTCAGATGAAGAATTGATACGATGTTGGGTATTTAATTTGAAGGTTCATATAACAGTTTTGCTATCCGTGCAGTTTTGTTATTATCTGGAAGGAAAGTTTTGACATATGTAATTGTCCACCCACCACTGAAATATTCAGACATGCTTTATAATTATATGGAGAAACCTTATGGGCTCAGCTGCAAAACTGACTGTCCAAAGCAAATAACGGAGACTTGGCTACAGACTGCGTTCCCCTCCTCAAATAAGACATTAGCAGAGAGAAAAGAATAAGATTCCTGTATGAAAAAGTGCTGTGGCATTTAATAGAAAATGATAACCTTTCTACATGAATTATGAACCAACCTATAAAAATGAACAAGATATGCTACTTCTCCAATTCTGTATGACAAATAAAAAGTTATATAGACCAGATGCTCGGTTTTTAATTCTACAGATTTTTACAGCAATTATTTTTGAATTCTCATAAATTATCTATTCCTAAGGATTAGTTCATATCGAATTTTAAAGGACTTCTATTTTATTCTCTCTCATGAAATTCTAAAAGATTTTTTCATATGAATGTAAAGGCCCTGGTTAGAAGGCCTGCTTTTCTCGAAAATCAAAGGAAAACATTGATTTCAGTGGGAGGCACTGATTTCAGTGATCTCACCGTCCTCTGTATATGAATTTTAAGTTTCTCAGTCCAGGACAGCTGCTGTTCTATGGGGATGTCAGTGACAAACTCAGCAAGAGAGGCTTGAGTTCTCCTTTTGAACTGTGGGGCCACACTGGTTTTGGTTTTGTTAACGTAGCTGCTACGAGGAAATTCAGAAATCAGTGAGAGTAGGTTTTGGACCACTACCTTTAGGCTGTAACTTTGTGGATTCCTGTAACATATAATGGGATCGGCAGGAGGTTTTAGGGCAGTCATACGATATTAGGACTATAAAGGTTTTGGTAACATTCTTAATAGTGTGGGGTCCGAACATAAATATGTTTGCAGCTAAATCCAACACTTGCAGGTAAAAGGTACAGGAGAATCGAAATCCTGTTTTGTTTTAGAAATTAACATGTATTTTTTCTGCTCTTTTGCTTAAAATGTACTTTTAATTATAATTTCCTGGCAACTTCTGCTGCTGCTGCTGTTCATTGTGTTTTATTGTCATATTTGATCTAACAAGGTATAGCCTTCTTGTACCTACAGATGGCCTGCAGCATGCCAAACTGTGTTCTGATTTTTATACACAGGGCTGGCACTTTCTGTATGTGGGTGCACATGCGTACACAGATGCCACTGAAGCAGTGTTTACTAAAGTCATCGGTCTATATTCTTGAGTTGAGCACTGTTGTCATGCACAATAACAATTTTCTATTCTTCACTTTAAATAAGTTTGTGAACTAATACCTTGTGAAGATGATTTTCCTTTCTGGCTTTGTAGGTCCGGCATTTCTTGATTATAAGAATCTAGTTTTACTCTGCACATAGTAGCTGTACTCTGTGAAAAATTTGCTTTGGTTGTTCCAACATATGTAGTTAGATATGGTAATTGCAGCTTAGTTGTAGAAACTTATACAGGGGAATACGCATAAGTCTGTGTGTTGAGTTGAGGGTACATTAGTCTGAGTAAAATCTCAGCTGAATAAAGACAAAGTTTCCAACTTTGTAAACTAAATAAGCACTTCTGGATCCTAGTTTCCCACAGTTTTTATTGCGTATATATAGCAGTATGTCTCAGACAGCTTGTCATGTGGAGAGAGGTTTCATGTGATGGGTTAGTGCATCACGTGATAGGGATTTACATGTTCTTTTTTCCTTTTTATTCTTTTTTAAGCTGAGATTGAGACACCATTGCAAATTGAACTTTTGGAAGAGAACAGCAGCGACAATATTAATATAAATACTTCATAAAAAAAGGCAAGCTTTGCTGTGGTTCACTGGTTGTTGCCAAAGACATACAGCTGGCTCTCTGCATCTTTCTAGAAAAGCTTAGCCATAGCTAGGCATCATTTCTGACAGACCATTGAGGTTTGGGACTCCTTGGAAGCTCACAGGGACTAGCTTGATGGAGAGATTTTCCATCAGACTCCCTGGAGCATCTGTGCGCTCAAAGAGAAGGATTTCACTTCTCAACCGGACAGGCAGGGACATGTGCTGTGCTTCCCTCTTCAGAGGAGAGAGCTAAAGCACAACTTGCTCACTGCTTTTAGTGAAAGGTGCCGGAACCCATCTCCTCCCTGCACTTCCTAGACAGCATCTCCGTTGGATTCAATGGCTTCTTGCGTCTCTGTAATACTTCATGGTACAGGAGTCAATGTGAGTTTCAATTAGAGGAAACTTTTTAGTCGTAGCCCCTCTTACACGCTCTGTCAGTCTTCTCTGACTGGCCTCAAGCTGCGGTAAGTTGTTGCCTCCAAACCTATAAGCATTTACATGAAAACTTAACGTTTTTTGAATTTTTGCAAAGAAATCCAAAGCCAAAATACGTGGAGTACGCAAAGCCAGTTTGCCTGTACCAAAAGCAGTTCTGCTCTCCTCCATTCACTCTTGTCAAAGCAGGGTATGGGAAAGGAGGCTTGTAATTCTGGAAGACTTCTTTCAGAAGTTTGCTTGGACAAAAGTTGTCACAAAGAGGTTTTATTGCAATCAGAGGCAAGAATTTGTATCAGAGTAAGTCCATACAGGATAAATCCCTCTATCCTCCTAAAATAACTGTTTGGAAATGAGATATAATCCTGTCTATCAGAGGCTAGGCTCAGAGAGCGGGGAATGGTGTTTTGGCCAAGAGGTACCCAAACAAAGTCTTCAGTCAGACTTCAAGATACTGAGCTGTCGGTGGTTCTTAGTGTTTTACCTTCTTCCCTTCAGTCTGTGCTAAAAGATTAAAGAGGCACAAGGCATCAGATTAGGATTTATTTGGCTATAACCTTTTTATTTTATTGTGCCTTTTTTTTCTGTACTTTTCTAGTTCTGTAGCTCACTTCACCTCTTATATTTGTTTATGCCATTGCTATTTTATGTAGAACTAATCAGTGTGATTGAAGAGTCAGGGAGAATGACTTGAGAGCTTAGCCTTGGTTCTTGAGGGAAGTAATTACATTTGGATGGTAACAAAACATTGGGGAGAGAATAGAGCTTGTTTTAGGCAAAAGCTAATTAAACATGGGGGGGGGGTTGTGGGTTTTTTTTTTGTTTGTTTTTTTAAGATTTTGAGAGGGGTGCATGTAGGGGTAGAATTCATGTAGCAGTGTTCAAATCAGCAATTCATCTTTACCATCTGTATCTTCTATTTTTTTGCACTCTTTGGGAGTTATCTGACATTCATAAGTCTGTACCCTAGCCCAAGAAGTTATGTTAGGCCCGTGAAGTGAAGGGGGCTTGTGCCTGCAGCAGCATGTCCTTTCCACCCTTGTGGGTTAGGTTGGTCTTGTCTTTTGAACCGGCCTTTCTGTTCTCACTGTGAAATACCTGCTCTGTGCTGGTTTCATACTGGCAAGTGAAACTCTGAGTGAGCTGAGAAGATAGGAAGTGGAGTGGAAACTTTCTCAGTTGTTATTGTAATCTTGGTGGTGTTTTTGACTGTATTGCCATTAATTTAACATTGTGTGTCCGCAGATATTGTATTATGAAGCACAACATGGAAGTGAACATGTAGCACTGCTTAGGTTCTCTGCGCTGTAGTCTGCATTATTTCATTATATTTATAATCGTTCCAGTTAACTGTTTGGATTAGTTGTGTTATTTGGGAAAGCACTTTTGACTGAAACAAGGTACTGTGTGGCAAGTTGGAAGTCCTGGATGATTCTACTGATAGCATTAATGGGTAGCCTGGCTGGTAATGTCTAAAAAGTGGGTCCATGGACCACCCCACTTCCCAGATGACGGCAGGTCTATATCCTAATTGCACGTTGGGACTCTTTTTCCCAATGGTCTGTATCCCCTGATTTCCATTACAAAAGAACCTTGGATGAGGAGTTAGGGAATGAAGTATCCTCTTCTCTACCAGTCCCACAGCCCGGGATAGCAAAAGCTCAGGACTGCAGTGTGCACTGTGAAGAACAGCTGAGCTGCTGCTTAGAGACAGTCACTGTTACCAGCTACACCTGGAATCTCGACTATTTGAGATTTCATCCCAGCTTTACGCTTGGCTTTCTGTATGAACTTAAGTAATTTACATAAGAAATGTAGTTTAATGCATAAAGCTGCTGCATAAGCACGCGTAATGTTTTGGTGAGCAGTAGCACAGAGGAAGATCTAGGAGTCAGAGGGGATTGCAGACTGAGCAGTAGTCAGTACTGTCATGCTGTTGCAGAGGAGGAACCTTGTTCTGAGAAGTATTTGAAAGAATAAACTGTGAACAGTAATTGCCATGGTCAACCGAGTACTTGGGAGGCATCAGCGGTAGTGTTGCATCCATGTTTTGGGGCACCATGTTTTAATGACGTAATTTTAAAAAAAAAAAAAAGGAAAAGAAAGAAATGAGAGAATAAGAGAGAGAACTGCAAGGACAGCAACAGGTATAAGAGGTTTGGAAAGCGTGATCTACATGGAACGACTAAAGGAAAACTTCAGCAAAGTATTTTAAGGAGTAGCCTGCAGGCTGTGGGCCAGATGAAGCTTGCCAAAATAATTCATACAGCTTCTGTCAGCTCCTGCCTACCCACTTTCTGAGCCATTAACTCATGGGCAAGACCCAGGTTGTGGTGCCCACTTTCCCAATTTTTCTTCAACATATGCACTGTGGGGCGCTGGGGACCTGCAAGCCAGTCATCTGGTGAGCCATGCTTGTACACTTTGGGGGACATTTCTGCCATATATATCCAATAATGTGGGAAGTACCAGCATGGTTTGCCCTCAGGCGGCTGTGTGACAGACCTTGCAGGTTGTTTGGGGACAGATGGCACTTCTGGATTAGACAAATATCTGAAGTGTATTGCAGAGTGATATTTGGTCCTCCTTCAGAGAAAGGGATGGTTGTATTGAGGTCCCCAGCTGATGACATTTTCCTATCTTCAGTTTCGCCTTTTAGGAGATACAGTGTGAAAGTGGGGGAAAAAAGAGTGGAACACATGGAGATTGAAAGGAGGAAGGATGTAAAGTGGTGATCAGACTTTTCACGAAGTGTGAAATATTGTTAATAAGTTCTTTTTGATGACTGCCCCTTATGAACAAATTCTTCTTCCAAACACATGGGCAAATGCTTGTCAGCTGCAAGCTAAAATACCAATGCAACTGTGCTGCCACCCGCAGAAAATGTCACACGTCTTGGCGGGGAGATGCAGATCTGATGGGGTGGGAGTGAAGCCTTCTTAAAATGCAGGAATAGTTATTTCTCCTTATCCTAACCTTTTTCTATTCAGCATATGGTTCCTTCTCTTGTTCTTTTTTTCCTATGGTGGTATTTGTAAATACTGATAAGACAACACATGGCCCAACAAAGATTCATTTAAAGGATTTTAAACTCTCTAAACTAAAATATTTTGGTAGAATTCATAGATCAGATTTCTCTTATTCTAGTGAGAGGTTTTGCTAGTACTTCTGTACAACTAAACAGTTTGGAGATTTCTATGTTGATCCATTTCTAATTAAAATAGTGAGCTGCTGCCTGCTTTCTGGCCTTCAAGCCTTTTACTACCTGAATCTGGAGAACAGGCTGTAAAACATTAAATATGGGAAAGCTGGGAAATGTAACACGCTATAAATGCATGAAGGTAGGAGCTCAAATATGTGTGGACATAAAGATTTTATTTCTTTACATAAGGTTTAAATGAAGAGTCTGCAGTATAAATCTCTGCTTTCAAAGTGAACTATCACTTTTCAGCAAGAAGGAAGGCAGGGATGACTATTAAGAAATAAAATATTATGCCTTTAGGAAGCATCAAAGCAATCCTAATAAGGCTATCCATATATGCAAATAAGTGAAGGCTCCACCCTGCCCCCCCAATATATCATAGGACTTTTGCTTTCTAGTTTTTTTATCTGCAGTCCGGAATTGTATATTTTTGCTTTTTTTTTTTTTTTGTTGTTGTGAAGAAGACATGCAAAGGTCACCATTATGCAATGAAGCTGTCAGGAGACAGCTGGGAGGTCTTCATTTAATGCCCATTATGGCCCATATTTGATATCTGTATCTGGCTCCTAATGCGTGGTAGGCGGGGGTGGAGGATGATTGTAGTTTGGAGGAAACAAGATGTAGCAGCTCACTGGAAATCGCCGGGGGGATAGGGTGGAGGTGATGTTTTTATAAGCAGAATGCTGCATTTAACTGAAAAGTATTACTTAAAACCTAATGTATTTATAAGCAGGATTTCTGAACACTGAGAAAACTGTTTTAACACTTAGAAATGAAAACTGCGAAATCCTAAATGATTAGTGTAAAAGAGTGGCAGTTTAGATATCCAGGCTAAATCTTGTTTGATTTTCTTAAATGTTTTGTCCAGCCAGATCGATCACATTATTGACTTCTTAAACAGAATTCTCCATTATATTCTATGTGATTTCTGAACGTCATTTTTCTCGGCTGGTTATTGAAGTGGTGGGATTGGCAGCGCTCCCCCATATGGCTGCTCTGAATATTTGTTATGTAGATGGACCTTAAAAGAAATCTCCTGGATCTTTCTAAGCCTGGAACTATGGAGCACTCATCAGCTGATGGTATGAGGCCTTTAGACTTTCACGCTCCACTGCTGCGAGTGGAGATTTTTCAACAAGTGAGCTTGACTTTTCTGTAGTCAGTTGTGTGGCAATATTTTTCTCTTGCGTACTTAAATAATATTATCTCCAGTTCATTGAAAAGCCATCCCAGTTGAAATAGTAGTAAAATCCATGTTACGTCCTGGGGGTATAGTCAATTAACCAATTATGTATTTTCTTAAACTAATTTTTTGATCTGCTTGCATCCTGTGTAGTGAAGTATCAGAAAGCTCTGTTGGGTCCAGGGTATGCAGAACAAAAAACATCTTTGTTTTACTGAAATGATGAACCCCAGGCAAGGTAGAAACGAGCATTAAGCTGAACTGAGTTACTGTTCAGAAGAAACATGATGCTATCATACTTCACATGAAAACCTCTCGTGGTTGGGGGAAGGCAGCCTTTTCCTTTTCCCAGCAAGTCTGGAGTTAGTTTTGGCTTGAGATGGAGGCAGAAGGTTGAGTATCTCCCAAAGACATTTGCTAGCTTCATATTGCTCAGTCAGCTGTCTGAAATGGATGATTGCACTGAGGTGGCTTTCTGCACAGTATTGATGTTCTGCGTTGTTGGCATGGGGTGGATCTTGAAGAAGGAGCCTGCATCTCATAAAGATCCTATTGATAAAATGTTAATAAGTGGCCTTTGCATCTAGCTGTTATTGGTATTCTGGGGCATATTAACTGCACCTAAATTATTGCATAGGAAAGACCTATGAAATTTATTTGACTTCAATGGCCTCCTTAGAGAATGGGCTTTGTAATATGCTGAACAACTTTTTTTTTTTTTTTTTCCAATATACCTTTATGAGGTTCCCTGTTAGGAGCACTCTGTCTGATATAGGTTTACTTGATTTTGGCCCTTGCCATGGGCTTGTAAATTACTTTCAGCCACATACGGGACTGTGTAATACCTCCCAGAAGTCTAGAGCATAAAAGAAATGAAGATACAGTCTGGGCTGTGGTATTAGGCTATGGCTATTACATTTATTGCTCTTATATGTTATCAGCCCGCTTCTCAGGTTCCACCCTTTCTCCCAAGATCTACCGTTTACTTGTACAGCTGCCTCTGAAATATTGGTCTCTCTCAAATCCTTGTTTATTCAGACCTGCACCGTCGGTTCTGGGACGGAGAGGTCTGACTTAGCCTGGATACTCAAAGCAGGCTAGCAGTGCCACCATGAAGTTTCATCCAGTGAATGTGACCTCTCCTCTGCAGCTCAGGCATACATAGCCACTCTTAATAATATTGTGGCACATCTTGCCCTTATGTTTCCTAAATCACTGTCATTGTCAGAAGCTTTTCATAATCAAGTCCTCATGGAAAGCTTATCTTAAGCAACTGAAAGAAACAGCAGTGACTATAATGACTGCTTTTGTACAAGTCGTTGAAGCTCATTTAATGCAAATGTCATAGGCAAGTAATGACGTCTATGACTGTTAATTATGTTTTAATAATATCACTGATTTTCTAAGGCACGTAACTTTGCCTTCACAGAAAAAAAATCCTCTCAAACAAAGACCATTCTTCTATGGGTAATTTATAGGTATAGCAGTTATGCAAAGTGAATAAATAATCTCGTTACTGGGATATGATCACACAAGTGCCACATTATTAACTGAAATTTCTTCTTTACTTTGAAGACCTATACAGCACAATAGGAGCTGTGAACTGAAATAATCTTTAACATTCTGCTAAAAATGAAATAAGGAGCATAACCAGAGCATTACTGTTACGGTAATACCGATGTTGGAGTCCCATTCTCAAAGACAGCTCCACTAGATGGCAGCGATATACAGCACAGCTGCCTTCGGTACTTTACTCCTTCCTGTGCCTAGGAAAACTTGCAAGGATGAAAAAATAAAAATGGATCTGTGCATGCATTTAAAATGATACACTTTAAATTGAAACCATTGTATTATTTTTTTCCTTAATAGTTTTGACTATAGAGTGAGGACACATTCTTACTGGAAAACACACCGTAGAGCAGTCACTAGTTACCATTGTAAAAGGTTTGTGTTCGGAAATGTTTAGGTAGAATAATGCAAGAAAACTTCCATTTTTCCAGCGTGTTCCCTAATTAGCTCAAATGTCTGCTGCTGATGCAGCCATGGTCTTGTGATCCCTAGGATGCAATTACAGGGCAGAGAAAGGAACCGCAAATGCGCTGGATACATTTCGATTTGCAGGTTAACTGTCAGACAAATGCTGTGGTAAAACCTTGACAGAGTGCTCGAAGCACCTATCTCTGAGTATGTTGATTTTTGTCTGTTTTTCCATTTTCTCTGAAGTGTGCTTGTGCTTTCATTTGATTTTGCATATGCGTGTTTTCTTCAGGTTATTTACATTGTGACAGACTAAGTGCAAAGATTTTCTTCTTCCTCCTGCATTCCTCTGAAGCTGTTGGGTTCCAACGCATTTTTCAGCACACAGAGCAACTCTGTACATCCTTAATATAAAATAAGTTGCTTTCCACTGGAAGACAGTAGGAAGAAAGAACAAATGGTGGTTTCTGAGAGAAATCAAAGTGGGTATGTCCTCTAAATAGGATGGAGTAATTGAGGGTGAAAGCGCAGACTAATCTGGCTGTAGAAGTTTAAGAACTTATCCCCACAGCTGTCTGCTTCATCCTTCTGCTGGAGACAATCATCCCTGGAGCAGAGATACACATATGTCTAGGGCTCAGCTACCTCCCTGCACCATCTTAATGTGAATGGCTAGTAAAAGGGACGAATGGTCTGTGTTGTAGATCAGGAAGAGTCAGTTCCAGCCCCACTAATGGTAACTGGGAGCCAATTTCCATGTTAGTGAATCAGTTCTGGATCAGATCCACAGTGAGTCACTGACTTCCCCTCTCATTTTATTGTTCCTTCACCCAAGGTTTGCTGTTTATGTCCATAAGGTACTCGGAGCTCTATTTTTGTTTACACATAATCTGTACTTGTGAGAAGTAGGCAGAGTTCCATTTGTTCAAATACATGTTATAATTGGGCAACCACTCAGCTTTTCTAGCGATTCTCCTTTCCAGATTTTCTTGCAGCTCCTCTTCCTGTTTGGTTTTTTTTTGTTGGGTTTTTTTTTGTGTTGGTTTGGTTGGGGGTTTTTTTGTGTGTGTGTTTTGGTTTTTTTTATGTGGACTTTCCAGGAGACTCTGAGAAAGACTTTAAACTGCAATGTCATTAAACTAACATTTTGATTTTTATCTTCTTTTCACAAGAGAAATTCTCCACTCTTAGTATATTCCCTAAATAAAATTATGGTCTCACAGTTATACTAAATCAAGTTTATGTGCCCAGAGTTAAATTTGGCCATTACTCTGTGACCAGATAAGGATCTAGCTGAGAGTGAACTGTCTGGGATTCAACATGGATAAAGCAGCAGTGATGCTTTTTTGCTTGGGAGAGACATTTGAAACAACGTGTCGAGCTGGGGTGTGATTCATCCCTGCTGGAATGGAAGCTGACTTAGCATCTCGGAGGGTGCAGGACTGGGTGCAGGTTAGCACACCCTGAATTGAAGAGTAGACAGTTTGTGCATTTGGTGTTTAGTTTTGGTTTTATTCCTAAATCTCTTACTATTGTGTTCCATGGGCTTCAAAAATGCAGACTGGAAAGTCACTTTGTATACCCTGTAATAACAAAACAACTTCTAGCTGTGGAGAAGTACTAGTGGAATAGGACAGCGTCACCAGCTGTGTCCATCCTGATGGGCTGAGGCAAGGCTAGGGGATGCTTTGTGGTGCTACCATGGCTGTCATTCAGAGAGGGTGCCTGCTGGAGGGCGTTACGTCTCCTTTATGGGCTTTGCACCTGAGGCTCCCATGCCTTGAAACCAGGATGTGGAAGATGGGACTGGTGCATGGGTGAGCCTGCCCTGACGTAGCTGGGATGCAATTAGGGTGCAGAACTGGGAACAGAAAGTACTGCTGTATTTTTTTAGTACAGATGTAACCTAAGTGTCCATAAGATGTGGCTCTTGCATTATTGTAGTCTTTATATTGCATGTGGTGATTTGCCAGAAAGGAATTAGGGTAGGCCAGCTCAGGCTGATTGTAGGAATTCTCATCCTTCTTGTGTCGTAAGCATTCTTCTCACCATGATGAAGTTTTGGAGTCTTGGCTTTCTTTAAAGTCTGTCACTGCCCTTGCAATCTGGAGTAGCAGCAGTAAGCAATAGTGCCTTTCGTCGTCTACAGCTAGGCAGGAGACTGAAATCACTCCTGCAGAGTGTGTAAAGGCCCTCCATCCCTCTCGTGGCAAGGTTAGGCTCTAATTAAAGCCAATCTTTGAGGAATTTACAGCTATTACAGAGCACTCCCATCTGCGAGGTGAGCTTCTGAGAGAGGATAATGCTTGTGCTCATGTTTCTGCACTAGTTTCCTGTTCTCATCCAGGTGCAACTCAAGCTGTTGGTGATTATCTTTAAATCCTAGCATGCCTGGGACCTGTTATCTAAGACACTCACTCCATACTAAGTTGTGGGACATACAACTGGCTGTTTGTTCCTGAGGTGAAGCTTTCCATGGGAGGTTATACAGTTTTCCTATCAGAAAGCTTCTCGTTTCAGGAATTTGCCCCTTCCCTCCCTTCTCTCCCCTTGACACGCTGCCAACACACAGGTCTTATGGTTTTCCAAAAGACTGTATGGATTAGCTGTTGTCCCTTTTCCTCTGTTTTGGTACGTGTCGTTTTGTAGTTAATATTTGTGTGGCAGTGGCTTTCTCGAAGTGGTTGCTTGCTAATGTCATGCATTGTGGGTACTTTGTGGAGTGATTCTCTACCTCTTCTTCCTTAACCCCTAATTTTAAGAATAATAATTTTGGTTGCTGTAGCCATAGGAACTACACAGCTCTATTAATGAAAATACGCAACGTCAACATACCTTAGGGTTTAATAAGTGATCGATAATTGGTTTATGAATGGCTTTAAATAGTTACATAATTCAGCAGTTAGGTTGCTTATAGCTATCCTACCTTCCGATTTTTAGATTTTTAGCCATTTGTAACACATATACTATTCATGTCTACAATGTATATCATGCATTGCTTATTATCCCTTTGCAAAGTATCCATAAAAGAGTGTTAATATAAGTGTCACTATACAGGGATTCATACCATATATTTGTGGGGGAGGAAAAATTTCATTTTCCTGTGCAAAAAATCATCACTTGAACTTAGCTTAAGAAAACAGAAGATGTTTGGGATCTGGTGGAAAGGGTGCTGAAACTTCCTTCTCCTTTTGTCTTGCCCTTGCTTTTTTTTGTCTGTTGGCAGATCTTCTTGCAGTAGAGCACTGTTTCGGTGTCCTCATTAGGATTCTCCAGAAAACTGATTTCTTCCCCTGTCTTCTTGAGGTCGATGGCTGCCTTCCCATTTCCTCTTCTGGAAGTCGTCTGTTCCAATACCACAAGAGTAAAGATTTGGATTCGTTACTACAGCACTGGTTCTGGTTCCAATAAGTTTTAATTGTAGTGAAATGGCAAGATGCTTCATGTGATTTGTCCTAGTCTACCCTAACTGCCGAGTAATGGCCAGTATCATATTTGTTCTGTCAATCCTATAGGGCCAGGCTCAGCCACAGACACATTTTGGAGTGAGGACAAATTGTGAAAAATGGGTGTCGGCACCCATCCATTTTTCTGTAGCTGAATCCAGAAGCGCTCAATTATATATATTACCGTAAAGGGAAGAATCTTTCTGTCAACATCTATAAAAACTATTGAGGTATCCAATTATGTAAACTATTATCCCTCTAGAAAACTGTGAATATGTAAAGAGCACTCTTTGCTTGCAGAGATTTCCCTTACAAGAGGAAAAGTGAACATTACCATGGTAGTTCTACCAGCTCAGTGTCTTGTGGTAGCTTCCTTTTGCACCTAATTTGTAGGAGGAGGGTAAGAGGGTGCTGAGTGAAGCTAAAAAAGATTGGAGAGCTATGCAAAGACATAGCTGATGGGTCTGTAAATGGGTAGACCACCAGCCAGATTCTTCTGGGACACTGGAGGAGATAAACAACAACACAGTATCTCTGAAACAGAAGTAATAAGTATGGGGCATGTTGCGGCTCCCCGCTTCAAGCAGGACAGATGGCTGGGTTTTCCACACCCATTTATTCCTTGTAAGCAGGCTAAAGAAGACGAAAACTTTAAGCTATTTCACTCAATGGAGGTTGGTGAAGTATCATACTGGTTGGATTGCTGTGAAAGAATGACTGAAGCACCCTTCAAAGCTTCACTCAGAACAGCTTATGTTTGCTCCTGGTTTATCCTGGAACAGCTGGTCTTGTGTCAGTTAGGCAGGACTCAATGAAAAAAGTAATTAACCATGATTCTTCGGCAACATCGTCTCCCACATTGTTATGCTCGTAAAAAGAAAGTAAAACAGCAGTGTTAGCCGCAGCTTTTTAAGAGCCTGTGAATCCCAAAGTCTCTTGCTGTTGGTATGGGATACAGCTGCCTCTTGCAAGGCTGCACTGATGCCCCCTCCATCTGGATTTGTCTTGAGCAATTTGTACATGAGAACTGGTCCTTTGTGCTGTTGTAAGCTGCCTTACAGTAGTGCTGGACAAATATTCATGAAGATACTGTTTTTCTGAAGAATGCGTTAAAGTCAAAAGGCATATTCTCACCTTCAAAATGCCAGAATAATGATTACAGCTTTCCAGAGCTCTTCCTGAATCTCAAATACTTGGAGGTTTTTCCGCCTCAGATGCTGAGGCCTTGTCCTTTCAGGACTCTTAATTCTGATTGGAGCTATTGCTGTATGAACATTAATGGGCTTGATTATTCTTCAAGAATGTCCTCGCTTTACACATTCAAGAGCACGTGACTTATGGCTTCATTCCCAGGGTCGCAGTCAAAATTCCTTTCGCATTCTTTTTTCCACATGGCGCATGCAGTGGCAGTGAACGTTTTCAGTATTCATCGTGCCCAAGGGAATAAACCAAAACCGTCAGTGCTACAGCATATTCTTATGGTTGTTGTTATCTCTAGAAAAATTTCTATTTCATGAAGATAAGCTCACCAAGGAGTAATATATGATAGGATAGACTCCTTTAATCAATAACATGCAGTTAAGTACATAGATGAATGGCAACCAAAGAGGGCCAAAAATGTAATCACCTAAATGATTGCAGATAAATTGCTCAGGAATGGCCTTAAGCCTTTGAATAACTATGAAGAAGACATCTTTATGCTTTTGATTAATTCCTGAGTATTCTTACCTGATCTCTCCCTTTTCGGTATTGTCATCACCAAAAAACAAATGGAGACATTCTGCAGATGTGCTCTCCATTTCAAATCCAGGGTGGCTTTGACTTTAGGGAGTGTAGGTGGGAGAAGAATTTGGCTCTCCACAGGTAAGGTGCAAAGCTTAAGAAAAAAATGCTGTGGTAAACCTCTGATTACCCATGGAACAAGAGAGACCCTGTGATAACTGGAAGGTTGGGAGAATTAGGGAAGCTGGCCAGGAGACTTCAGAGGTGACTGACGGCCTCCCTAGGTTCCCATCCGTCAGCCGAGGTCCCCGGGGACCGCTGGGTTAGCAGGAGGTGGCAGCTGTGCTCCAGCACTTCGTGATAAAGCACATAGTCTTTGTGCATTGGTCAGACTTCAGCACATAAAGCTTTAAAACTGATTTTCAGTATTCACACTTTTCACTTAGGCTATCAACAGCTGTGGGGAAAACTAGAAAATTATGACAAGTGAGGGTTTATTATAATGTGAGCTATTAGTAACTGAGAATTTACACACTCTGCCGTATGCAGCTGCAACAAGTGATCCGGTAACTGGGAAACTGCAAACATGTCAAAACCAGCAGTAAATATCTACAAGTTTCTATAACAACAACAACATTGCTCAAACAACACCACAAGAAAATGCTCGTTAAGGCCTAGATCCACTTAAAATAGAGACTTAGAGAGTCTTGAGAAACTGTTTTTCCGAGGCTGAACTTGCCAGAGCTGATTCAGTTCTCCTGTAGGCTTGAAATTGCTCAGCCAGAGGACTCCCATTCTCACAGCAGGAAGCTACTGTCTTAAAACTACATGTTTTAAATATAACAGCCTGTAATACTAAATGCCTATGGCACCAGAACTCTAGTTTACAGAGCTTTATAAGAAACTTCATGTACTGGGCCAGAGGTTTCTTACACTCTGTGGGTGAGGAAGCAGGCATCGCCTCTCACTTTAGGCATCTTATTTACAGTCTGAATTAATTCAAGAAATGCAGTGATTGGCACCATTCAGAGAACAGCAAACAGTGACACAAGGTGAACAGCCTGAGCCTGTGGGGAAAGCCAGGGGAGAACTTCTGACTCTGCTTTACTTCTGAAAACAAATATGTTGTGTGAACACAGCCTTAAATGTCTAAGGTTGAACTCGGAGATTACTGCCTTTCTGTATTTCTTCTACTGGGGTCAGAAACAGGATTTGGAATGCAGATAGTTACAAGGAGATATTGGAAGAGTGGGACACTGGTTGAAATTGGTGATCTGTAAAAGGTTTATAGGAGGGCTTCTGTTAGCATTAAGTGGTCACGGTGTCTTCAGGAGGTCCTCTGAGGACACAGTAGTTTCAGCTGCCTTTTACGCTGAGGAGGCCTTTAAATATTGGTTTGTCATCTCAAAGTGTGTATTTCATTGCAGTACTCCATTTAACAAAATCATAACAGAATACCGAATCGGACTAATGAGAACTCAAAGCTGTATTTCCTTTTCAGGGTGTAGAAAAAGTTCTCTGTGTAGCTTCTAACGTACTGCTTTATCACTGTGTATCTTGCTAGTTAGAATAGGATAAAGAGAATCATTTCCATTTTAAAGCTGAAGGATTGAGGCACAAAGGAGGTAGGACTTATTTAAATTCACCCTGAAAGTCTGTGGCAGAGGGAAGGACTGGTATCCTAAATGCCAGCCTGGCAGAGGGCTACATCTCTAAATACTTTGTAAATAATCATGTGGATTATGCTGTGGATGCGATAAGTGTGCTGTCTGACAGATGAGTAAGTGGAGAAATACATTCTAAAGAATGCTTGTTATGAGACAAGGAGGTCTCTGGAAGTGAATCCAGTTTCTCCAGGAAGTGTTTTGTCCTTAGTCATTTGAATGTCCTTTTAATGCTGAATTTATGAGACTGTGTATTGAGAAAGCTTAGTGGTGCAAGAGTGCGCTTCCCCCTACAGAAGGCAGTAAGCTGGTACGCACACCTCGGCCACGTGTGCTGGTGTGGAGCATGACAGCAGTAAGAGTTGCTAGAAAAATACGATGTGTGAATTTAAAGTTTGGTGAGAAAATATAACGTTCTGCCTTAGACCCTTAATTGATGTGCTTTTAATATCTGCGTTCTGAACTTTCAAAGGTAGACAACAGTCAAAATAGAAGAGATTTCAAATCTCAGTGAATATCAGGCTTTTACAGCTAAAAATGAAATGTATCTATATATACGTGTGTATAGGTAGTGAAGAGCAAATAGTGGGAGTTCTTTGAATGAGATCATACTAGCATCTGCAAGCATGTGACTTATATTCCAGATGAGAATCTCAAATTATTATTAGAGGTATCATTCAATTTCATGTTGTAAAACCTTTCCTATTATTAACTGGGCTTTTAATACCATTTGTGCTCAAGGGAAGGTATACCGACTTTATGGGCATGGACATTAGGCAGACATTAAAGTGATGTGTTAAAAATTACATGGAGTGGAATTTTCATAAAGCTGTAGTGATTTCTTAGTAACTTAAAGCTTTTAAATCGGGAGTAGACCCCTTTCTGAAGAACTTGTCATAACTCAGATGGAATCTATAACCTGGATGCAAAACTTGGAGCCATGTTCAGTGGTCTGTCTTGTGGAGAATGCCATATTGGAAAGACAGATGGGTTCCTTTCAGCCATATGAATGAAAGAAGCTCTTGACTTTCAGGCCTGTAACTTAAACTTTAAACATGTCTGTAAGAAAAACTGCATTGGGATGTGTGTGTGAGGAAACAGGGAAGATTTTGGAAAAAAATGTTTCTGTGGTGGACAGTAAAAGACAGATCTCTTCTGTATTTTCCCAAAAATTCCAGGTGAGTGCAAGCTAGAAGGAATCGGCAGGAAAAGTTATGGAAGTGTGCAGAAACTCACTGAAGCTAGGTACAAAATCTCTTCAAGTCTAAGTACTTTTTCGCCAAACAAGGCAGTAAATCTGTAGCTTGCAAAGACTAATGTAACCGTAGCCTTAGGATGGCAGGTTCTTGGTCCAAACAGTGTCTCTTTTTGAGTCCAATGTGGTTAAAGAACAGTTCTTACTGTAGTTCTGTGTGTGTGTGTGTGGAGCGATAAAGTGGATACAGCGGAATGTTATGGGAAGTGTAACTGCAAGAGAAGGTGGGAGGACTCAAATACTCAAGAAAATCTCAGAAGGATGGGCCTTCGTCTGGTGAAATTCAGCATACGTCCTTATAAAATGTTCAGTGGTCTTGCAGTACAGTTATATGGATTTACACCACATTGTGTCTGGACTAAGAATGATGAGCAGAGTTCAAAGGGAGAGGGCTCACCTATATGCTTGGGATCTTTTTCCAAATGCCTAACAGGAGCTGATTAAATGCTTGTTTACTGCTGGAGGCAAAACGAAACAAAAACCTCCCCCAGAAAATAGTCCAGGTAAATCTAGTGGCTTGAAAGGTAGCTTTCCTCAGCTAGTCAAAAGGCATATGAACAAAGGGGAGACATGGAATAATAGCCCAAAACATGAAACAACAGGCAGATGACTCACCATCAGAGGGCAGGAGGAAATGGGTTAATCAAAAAGTGGAGCAACCACAACATTCCACCTGTGATAGAGAATGTAAATCAGTGGTGGAAATGGTATGCAGAGCTTCAGGGCTCGCTTAAATACTTCTTTCTGTAAGAAAAATAAAAAATGAAGAAATACAGTGTACCTTTGAATCCAAAGGTGCATTTCAGAGAATGTTTCATAAGCAGCTCATCCAGGGAGTAGAGTCAAATCTGGCCCAAACAATGTCTGTTTTGATTGCAATGTTGTTAAATATTTCTTTGCTGTAGTTCTGCTTATATCCAGTACAATAAGTCCTAGAAATAATAAGGAAATATACTGTAGAAATACCTTGGTTAAATTAACATATGAGACAGGAGTACAGTGAATATTCTAAAGACTGTATCCCAAGTTATGTAGGATAGCCTGCGCATTGCCTTTAAGAGAGGGACATGAAAGACCGTTGACATCAAAGGATCTAGCGTATCATGCCTGTGTAGAAAATGATCATATAAAGGTTGTGGCTAAAGCAATCATAGCATAATATTTCGTATTCTAGCCTCCAGAATTGTGATGTGGTACGTGTGTGCAGGAAACAGATGGGCATTTAAACACCCAGATCATGTTAGGCAAGATGAGATTTACTTGCCCTAAATTAGCTGGCTAAGTCTAAGTTAGTCAGCCTAAGCTCACTTCATAGCCAGTGGGGTGTAATGTCTCAAGGGGCAAGTCATTTTAGCCTCAGATAGGCTCTGCAGTAGTGCGAGTTATTTTCTGCAAGTGCCAAGCTGTCTTTGACTGCATTATTTTGTCCCCTTTTTTTTTTTTAACAGTGTTAATTTCTCAAGTGGAAAGCATGAAAATCCCCTTGCTTTTAGTATATTTAAAAGCTTGAAAACAGAAGGAAGCATTTTGCTGTAGGTCCTGCCATGTTTTCTCAGTGCCTTATTCTAAGCATTCTAGAGAATCAAAATGTAATTTTATTCATACAGTTCCCATGGAAGGACTCTCAGCAGTTTCCTTTTGTTTAAAGCAGCTCTGAGTGGCAGTGAGAAAGAAGAATGAAGAGTGCCTTGCAACTTCATACCTCATGTGGTACGCCTGAATCAGAATATTCTATGGGAGAAGATGAATTTGCATTTTTTCTGGTAGGTTTACCAGATGAAAAGATACGTAACTTTTAACAATACTGTATAACAAACAAGATATTGTTTTAGTCAGAATGGATAAACATAGGACAGATACCTCCCCACGTTCTTACTGCTGCTTCACTTTCCATTTACTAACTGCAGATCAAGCTCTCAGTTTGGAATAAAAAATCCTAGGTACTGGCAATTGCAACTGAAAAATTAATTTAAAGAAAATCAGGCAACTTGATCTGAAGATGAATGAGGGTAATAATTTATAGCCAATAACTGTACATGTGAAACTGGTTCTGTTAACTCTGGCAAAATCAGGTTCATTTCCAGCTAGCTGGGGTATTTCAGTCGAGCTCACTTATCCCGTGTCGTCCAGATCAAATAGCAGAAGTGGAAAATTCCACTAGTACAGACTTCAAAGAGCTTCAAGAAGAGAAGTTTTGGATGGGACTTTTTTTCCCATTCATGGAGCAAAGAGAAATGATGAGCACAGTTGTCCTTGGCTATAGCTTAATAAAAAGGATTCAGTCTCACCAGCCAGTTAACACCAAAGGAGTCAGGACACTACACGTCCTTGGGAGTTTAAACACAGCACCATACAGGGTGAGACTAGTTTTCTCCTCATCCAGAACTCATCATCTGTGCATCTCTGGGTCTTTCCTCCTATGACATAACCAGCCTTCTTCCCTTTCAGAGGCGTTTTACTTAAGCATATGACTGCTTTCTTAAAGTTTTGTTTTGTTTTGTTTTTTAATTATGGCACTTATACACTTAACCTAGCTGTGAGCTAATGCTGTTAAGGGAACCATGTATGATATAGACTATCCTGCTAAAAAACCACCACCATCAGAAGCCTTGTAAAAAACCTGTTCAAGTGATGAACTTGCAGAAGGTGCTAGTTTAGAAAAAGAAAAGTGTGAAGTTGTGGCAATCATAAAGAGAAAATTTTAAAAGATTTGGTGACTTGAAAAATGAATACAATACATCTAAACTCTGGACAAACCCTTTCTTCTAATAAGGATCACTAAGCACCTGGAGGAGGATTTCTAACAGTCTTGTCTTGTCATTGTGTGTGTACATCTATATAAAATATATACACTAAGTGTTTACTTGCCCCCTGGGACAGGCAAGGTTGCCACAGTCCAGGAAGGAAAACACACATCAGGAAGTTATCCTGGCTAATGTGCAGTGCTAAAACCACCTGAGAGAAGTACTTTAGAGAGGTGGAGAATATCACTCTAATAATGAAAAAATGAGTGAGTTGGTCAAAGCCCTGAGTCCTCCTGGTTTGCCAGCTGAAGGGTAAGCAAGTGGCAGACTGCACTCAAGCAAACGGCAGGCAGCTGCTGCCTCAAGCAGCTCAGCTACCAGAGACACAGGTACAGAAGTCATTTTATCTCCTGCAGAATCTGCTGCTTCCAGATTCTGTCTCTGGAAAAGACAGCCCTGACCTGAGGATGCAGATCCTACCTATCCTGTCAAATAGCCAACCCTGTTTTGAGCAGGACGCTGGACTAGATGACCTCTTGGGCTTCCTTTCAAATGGAATTATCGCATGATCCCATAATCCTAATCATTATCGAACCAACCTTTGCCATAAGAAAGCCAACAGTGTAAGGAACACTGTCAGTAGTACGAGAATGGAAAGTAATTGATGCCAATAGGATTTTGGTAGTTGGAGCCCAAAAGTGGATTTACTGTATGGTGGAACCACTGCCTAAGCATTTTCTTCTGAGTTGAAAAGGACAATGAGAGAACGCATTGTCTTTGAATGTGTTGGAATAAACCCAGTAAGTTTCTTAGCCCTGAGAATGCCGTTGTTCCCCTGGAGTACTTTTATTTTTTACGACTGCATCCTGGAGCATCCTAGTGCGAGTCAAATGTTTTATGTTTCCCATTGTACTGCACAGATGGGAAATGCGTTATTTTATCTTTCCTCTCTTGGATTTTGGTTTTCTCTTGCATTCCTTTTGAGTGGCACAAGCAGTTCAGAACAGGCCCTTCTATTTTTTTTGTGCTTTTACAAAATTTTATTGCTCAGAAATGTTACTGATACGCACGAAAGGCCAGCTTTCTGGGGAAGACAAATCTTATCACTTTCTACTGTTAGTGTCTCCCATCTCTACCTTTCCTCCTGTCTTTCTTCACTCACTTCTTTCTACTGACCCTGTAAAATGGCTGTGGTGATGTGCTCGAGCGTTAGTGATGAAATGAAGGACTCATAGCTTTGCAGCCTGAAGATCTCTTTGCTGATCTGCAGGCCAGGTGAAGTTATGAGAGGGAAGCCTGCAATGCGCTTTCCCACACTGTTCTGCCAGGACAGTTTGTACTTTTTCCCTGTGCATTCGCCTGGATGGGCTCCGTGGATTTTTGTTCGTTGTACCCACAGTAGAAAATGTTTTAGACTAGGCGTTTTCATTTTTTTGGTAAAAGCAGAGAAGAAATGTTTTTAATGCATTTCTTCCAGTAGTTTTCTGAAACCATCCATTTAGGAAAAAAGAGCAGAACATTTATTTTCTCGTTATTTAATATTATATTTTATATAAAATACCAGAGGATTTATTAAACTGAATCCTTTCATTACCTTTTTATAATGAGAAAAGTTTATTAGAGAACACAGGGTCATAAAGCATTTTCCTATAAACATCTTAAATGATCTATTTGGGCTTCAGTCTGCTCTTTCAACTCCTTCAAACACTATCACCTCAGTCACTTGCTGCCAGCCCGCCTAGTAATCTGTTCAGACCGCTGATAAACGTCTGTTTCTCTTGCAGACCTCCCTGTGCTGCACCTTCTGGCTTACTCTAACTGTTCCCTCTGGCACAAAAGCTTCAGCCTTTCAAGTCTAGAAAGGATCCATTTCGGGGCTCTATGCTGACCTTTCCTTTAGCACAAGGAGAACAACTTCAAAATGTAAAGGGGGAGATATCCATGTCTCCTCTGGCATGCTTGCCAGGGCTGAAGTCACTGGTGTTCACAAAGAAAATAAGCGCCTGCCTGCTACTTTGTCAAGCTGTGTTTTCACTGCTCTGACCTGCTCCTGGTGGCCCAGGGGAAACTCACGGGCAGGGGAATTAAATTAGTATCCGTGGGCTGTGAGTACAGCATCCTACTGGAGTGAGAGCTGTTGTCACCTGATGGCAGCGCACGAGGATGAGTGCACAGTATGGCCCTCATGGACCGATGGTAGCTAAACAATTCTGTCACATGAATTAATACCCCAGCAACTAAATATTGGTTTCTATTTACAGAGTGAATATAACCTTCAAAATTAATCTGCGGTGAAGAACTGAAGCGTTCTGCTACTTCTGTTGTTTCTTGCGTTCCTTGGAATTCAATTGAATTCCAAATTTTATCTGGACGAATTATTGAAAACCTGGTCATGGTACTGTCATCGTGAACTTTGAACACAATGATTTTGCTGAAATGGTTAACAAATTTTGTAATTTTCAAAGGAAAGGGTCTGGAGTAAAGTATTGTTTAACTCCGTTACCCAGTGAATCCACGCAGTCGTCGTGTACGCAGAATTCTGTCACTTAATTGTTCTTCCCGTAGGCCTGAGAGACACGTTCATACGATATTTTTCTCTGTTCTCATCGCTGATACAGCTATAATCATCAGAAAAAGTTAGAGTACACATGCCCTTTTTCTGCATGATTAAAAGAGAATTATATTGTTTCATGTCTCAAAACCTCCTTTGGCAGCTATAGCTTCTTATTAATTTCTTGAAATTGGCAAATTGACTGTGTGGGAAGTGGTTCAAGAGTTGCATCAGTCGGATCTGGATTAGTTCCTGACTGGATGTGAGATATTTCTGTTGTAGGCAAAATACACTCGAGACGCTACCTGCCCATGTTTGGAGCTGTCTACCATTTGAAACTCTCAGAAGAATAACTGCAATGAGATCTCAATTTATAATATAGAATTGCTATAGAAATACAGTGTTGAATAAATCACGTATGCTTTTTAGGAAAGAGAGATGTTACTGTAATCTCCAAAAACCATGGTTAAAAAAAAAAAAAGAGAAAAGGGAGAGAAGTAAAAACAGAGAAGTGATGAAGAAAGTTTGAAGTTACTATGAAGACTAGTTATAATGCTTTTTAATTGATTATCGAGAAAGAGAAAAATGTAAACAGTGAGGGTATGGAAAATAATTGCAACAAATCTAAAAGTTTAAAATTAATTGTATTTGAGAATGTCCAGAAGCCTTTCTAATGATACATTGCATATGTAAGGCTTCATTATTAAAAGGTAATAAGGTGAAATCAAGTTCTTTTTCTGAACAATTTTGAAACCTAAGGAAACAAAAAAGTCCTGAACAGATCATTGGAATAAAATGTTCATTGATCTTTCTTCCCTTTTTTGACTTCTTTATAAAAACTGTAATACTAATGATAGCATCTACTCTTTGAAATTATTACATGAAATAATTTCAATAGGCTTGGATTATGGAATTGTTTGTAAACCGTCTGAAGCAAATGTTACTTTGTTACTTTGACTTCTGCTAATACGGAATTGAGTAGTCTCTTCTTTTAAAACAAACAAACAAACCACCACCACCAAAACCCCACCTTAATTAACACAGTGTCATTTCTGTTTCCTGACTGGAAAAAGCAGCACCTGAAAAAATCAGTGGAAAGTAAATGGTCCTAGGATGAGAGTGTGTGACACACCAAGGACAAAGAGCGAGGAGACTAGCAGGCCTTGGGAAATCTTTACAATGTATAAAACCTTTTCCTGTCTTCTTCTCCAGCAGAAGTAGCATTTGTTTTTGGCTGTGTACCTGGACACCAGATTTAAAAATAGCTGGGTTCCTTCCTGCCTGAGGAAGAGAGAAAGACGTAAGCCAGATTTATTGGCTGACCTACAAGCTTTACATTTAATTTCTTTCTGGTCACATTTCTTGAAGACATTGCTTTACAGACAGGGTGGTCAAAGCAGCAGTTCCACTGCTGATCCACATTAATCTACATATTTACAGACTTATATGCAAACGTATTTGTTCAGGTGCTGCATTCAGAGGAATACATGCTCCCTCCCAAACATTTATGTACAGAAAAATACTTTCTACAAATATTCCCAGAAAAGCAAACCAAAATTAATGCTTACTTAATAATACAGGGGGGAATTTCCAAAGTGCTTAGCATTGCTTGGATTATGGTCCCCGGTGTTTGTGAGAGTTTTATTGCTGCCTGCAGTGAAAGAAGAGTCAGCGTGAGCTTAACCCTTTAGAAAATTATGTGAATTTTTGTTTGCGCTTGTTTTCTTCAGAATCGGTGGGGATACGTTTATGTGGCAGTATCTAAGAGGCAGAGCTTCTTCTGATGTAGGATGCAAATACCATCGTATGGTTTCCTTGGCATTTCATTGTGAACTCGATCTCTGCGACAACTTCTGCAAACCGTGTAATCGGGGAGATGGTAAGCAGAAGGACAGATACATACTAATTTGGGGGGCTGGTATATTTATAATGCATAAGAAGATGGTTTATTCCAGAAGGGTTACCCTGAAGCATCTTCAGAGACACAGCCACAACTGGCTCATTTTTGGGGGCTGTTGAGGAAGCGTGGGAATTGGTCTCATTATATTCAGGGAAATTTAGGAATCATATACTCTTAAGTAAAGCTGCCCAAGATGATAATGCTTTTGCTACCATTTGTCCCTCGAAAAATAAACTTTCATCCTAACAATAGTTGACTTTCAAAAAAAAAAAAAATCCATGCATGACTTAACTCTGTGATCCATGATAGTTTATGTAGTGCTGATATAGATTAATGTAAGTTTTGCAACATGATTTACCTATTAATGATGATGGCATCCAATCTTATGACTAAAATAGATGTCTGAAATTTATATAATGACTGATCATGTATGTCTACACAGTTGCAGATATACACACTTTATATAAATATATATAAATATGCATGGGGTTTTGTGTATCATACCTGTCATTTAAATATACAAAGACATATGAACTTTAGAGAACTTTCCCATTTTGGGAGATGTTTCCAAATGCTCTCATACTCACTGGGCTGCATTGGCTTCCAGCACCACAGTCAGCGTGACTTTTAATTTTAAGAGTAAATCCATGTATAAAAACAGAGGTATTTGGCATGTGCTTGCATACCTGTCTTAACTCATTCTACTTAGCATGATAAAATAACAGCAAAGCTGAGATGGCATGAGTTTTTATATATATCAAAAACAGAATGCAAACTCTCCCTCAGCTGTGGTTATGCACTGTGATCACAGACACAGGGCAGAACCCATAATGCTCTGTACTCACTGCTGTTGTTACCTGGATTAGTTTTAAGCTAGGATGTTTACTGTCACATGTGCTGCAGTCACCATTTAAATTTCTTTTTTTTCTTTGATTACATCTTAAGTCACTGTAGGACTTTCAGAAATCCTTCTCCATAACACTGAAATAAGAGGAAGAAAGACAAGATACCAACTTTCAACATTTCTGTTAGAAGACAGCATTTTTGAGAGCTGGAGGGGAAGTGCTGTGACTAAAAGCTGCTGATTACACTATAATTCATGAATTATTAAGTAATGAAGTATTCTGCTGTGTGAGCAGTTAAAGCTCCCGTCATCTTTTGAGCGGGTGATTCCAAAGCCACATTGGTGTCTGTGTGACTGTTTATGGAGCCACACAAAGTTCTTTGTCTGTTCAGAAGCTGGGCTTCTTCATTTGCAGTTGATCCACATAAACAGGGTGCTCAAATGGCTAGAAAGTGCCTGAAGTCTCGAAGAGGATTTCTCAGTCAGTCTGAAGAGTCATTGACTGGCTGCGGTAGAGGTGGGGTTTGGTGAGGTACGCTGAATACTGTTGTTCGCTGGGGTCTTTCCATAGCAATGGGACAGATACTGTTCAGTGGCGCTAGCCAGTAGCTTCCAAAGTGAGCTTGTGTCTGGATATGATTTAAACAATTTCTTGTGTGGAGAGTAAAATTTATTATCTGAAAAAGCTGTAAAATGACTGCATGTTCTGCACACCCTGGTATTTAGGATCTGTCAAAAGAGGACAGATCTACTCTGCAATGACATGGATACAGGAGTATTAAAACAGCTGACTGTTGAAATAAAATAGCAATAGTGGGATGAGATGACACAGAAATCTTTTAAAGAACCAGCACCTAGTTCTAAAAATGGATTTGCCCCTGGACAATTGTTTTCTTTACAAGTAGGATCAAAAGTTTACACAATTGGAGAACAGATCTATTTTCCTTCTGATTCTTAATTTCTTGTTCTCTGGGTACCTGGAGTGTCATAGAGAGGCTAGGAACTGTGCATCCAGAGCTGAATAGCAGTTGTTTGGTGTTACTATATGAATAAATTTGCTTTCAGCTGAGAATTTATTTTTAACAAATAATCTAGTTTACAGCTGAGCAGAATCTATGATCCCAAGTGCTAAGCTACGAGCGACAGTTCTTTCAATGCTCAAAACACTTGAAGAGCTCGAAACAACAACAAATTGGTTGTGAAGTGAAATTACTCCGCCTAACAGTAGGAGGGGTTTTCAAGTAATCCTTGGTTTAGCCTCCAAGTTGTTATAACTACGGCTCTCTGCTTCTGATGCAGATATTTCCAATACCAAAAGGAAACCGTGAGTAGAAGTCGTAAGACGCAGTGCGATTAAGTCAAGAGTATAAAGACGTGGATCTCTGAGGACCAAGGACATGACCCCAAGTAGGACTGATTTGCTTTCCAGTTTTTTAAGAGCTCATGTTAAAACACACAGCTCTGTCAATAGAGCTCAAGAGATAGCTTTTACATTGTAGTTACACGATGTCTGTAATAGGGTTCAGTTATCGTCCTAACTGTATGTGAGGGATCTGCAGAAATTTTCCAGATTTGTAGGAGAAAAATAAAATGAATGCAGTCTGCTTCACATAACTGTCTGCAGTGAACAATAAAATGGCTGTAACAGGGATCATTTCTTCGCATATGGAAAAAATATAGGGTTTCTATATATTTGTAATATATTTGCTTAAAATTTATTGCACGTATTTTTAAAATATATATCCCTTGTATAAAGTACTGTATGTTTAAAACGGAATAACTTTGCCAATTTTCATAATATTTCAAATATGTGGAATAACAAAATGCATTCAAAGTATCATTAAAAATTGATACTTTTGGAACGTTTAAAACGTAGTTATGTGTTGTGTTGAGTATTTTTAAAGAAACGTGTGCAGAGAATTTTTTCAGATGTATAACTGATAAGCAGAAAATGGAGATCCCCCTCCCCTTCTGTGGAACTTGTGACAAGATTTAGTGCAGAATAATATACACAGTATATAGCAGACTGAAGGTATGTTCATATATTATTTCCCTGTGCTTTGCATAGTAGCCGTTTAATATTTTCTATCAGCTAGGCTCAGTAGAAAGTCCTGACTTTTCTGTATGCTGATGATGCAAAATATCCATAGGCTTGGCTAAACCCAGATAACCCAGCTTTACAGCTGTTCTGCTTTGCCAAAGGAGTGCAAAGCAGCTGGAACTTATTGGTGAATCTGGTCTTATATCTTTTCAGTGCATTCAGAAACCAATGTGGTTTTCTTTTCTTTTTTTTTTTTTTTTTTTTTTTCAGACATACAGCAGGTTGCTGTGTGTAACACTACTCTAGAATGCTGTGGGAAAGGCTGTTTTGTATCCTGAAATGAGAAGCCAACACAGTTCAGAACTAACAACTCCTTGATGTGCAGTACTCGGGCCAAGCTCTGCCTTCAGAGATAGGATATAAGGAACTGGGAGCAATACACTTGCTTTGACGGACACATTTTATTCTTGGAAGTCGCTCAAAAATGAACCTGGAGCACTAATTCCCTGATGGCTGTTTAACAAAAATAGAGAGAATAACCGAAGGTACAGAAAATTCTACGATGGCCAAGCAGTGCGGGCGTAAGTTGTGCCTAAAGCTGAACAGGAAATAGATTTCCTGGCCTGCAGGAAAAAAAAAAGGGGCGGGGGGGAATGTAGAGCTTTTCCTACTTTGTATTTGGATGAGAATAGCAATTAAGAAAAAAAAAATCATGAACAAGACCCTTCTCTCCTTAGGTTAAGCTTACAGCTTACATGAGCTTTGCATGAGACTGAGGTTCAAGACCTCTTATCTCCGAGTCAAACCAGGACTTAAACTTCAGCCAGTATACCTGAGATGAGTTTCCTGATGTCTGGCCTTTCAGATATTGGAGAGAGGGATAGTGGTAAGAAATCTCGGGGTTTAAACAGAATTTGTGTCTTGGAAATGGAGCACTTTCCTTGAAGTTTAAATTGATACACTCCTACAAAAGGTTTGGGTTTGGCAAATCTGCACTATTTGAAGAGAAACACTTTTGTTTTAAAAAAAAAAAAAAAAAGAAAGAGAAATTTAAAAAGTCTGAACAGCTGTAGTTATGTGGCCATTTTGGGCCAAATCTGCTTTTGCACGCCAGCACCTAAATCCTGTGATTCATGTTCTAAGCATCTAACACCGAAATTCCACTCCTCAGAAGTCATGCTCAGCTCCTGTCCAGCACCGGTGTTTCCAGCAGCCTCGGTTTGCTGCACCGAAGTTCCTCGGGTGCCAAAAGTGTTACGGCTTGCTGTGCCCAGAAATGCCTTGCCTGTGGTGGCATTAAATGCCCGTATGCCCACCAACAGACGCCGCGTCAGACGCCGCGCTCTGGGTGTTCTCCCGCCTGAGTCGCCAGCAGGGTGCAAATCCACCCCTGCGCGCCAAGCTCACCTCATAAATAGCGCCGGCTCTCTCAGCAGAGGCAGTGCTGCCGCGGCAGCTGCCATCTTATTATCTAATTGCTTGGTATTTTGTCTCGTGTCCAGAAAGCCGATTTGGGTTTTTTTCCTCCGCCTAAAGCAAATCAAAGACACGCTTCTGTGAGGCTGCCTTGCCACTAGGATGTGGGAGAAGGCAGATGCTGCTTTCTGCCCGTTCCATGGATGCCATTAAAGTGCGCAGTGCTCCAAAGAGTACAGCGAGCCTGCGTATTAGCGCTTCATCCAAGATTTTGAAACGTTCACTAGGACTCTGTAGCTCAGCTTTCCCTTATGCTGGGAAGGTGCCTGACGATTTCACACTCTCTCTTTGCTCTGGTTACTATTTAATTATTCCATGTGAAATATTTAACGGGAGAGACTGAGCCTATTTCTCTACAAGCTGTAGAATATTTTGGAAGGGGCAAACATCTTGCAGATATTAGGGCACAGGAAAGCTAAGCAGCTTGTTTGAAGTCCCAGCAAGAGGTTCTGCCAGCTGGAAATGGAACAGGCACCTTTTGATGCTTCAGCCTGTACTTTAGCCGTGAACTGTTCTCTGGGTCCTTGATAGTACCGTAGGTATTTCAAACGGTGATGCTTTCCCTTAAACTGAGCATTTGCTCTCTTCGTTTTCTTCTGGATGTGACACCTTTACCTGGCACTAGGTGTGCCATGATCACAGTTGTGATCATCAGTCACTTCCCTTATTTTGCAGGAAGGAAAGGTAGAAGGGATGGAGCATTTTATGACTTACTGCAATGTGGGTGCAGCCATTCACGTGATTTCTGGATCCTCACGTGCCTCCCTTGCTTGTCAAGGTAATTCTTCCTCATGGCCCTGTACCCCCTGGTTCATCCTGGGAATTCTTGTTTCCTACTCCCCTTTCATGCTGAAGTACTTTTTCTTTTAGGGAAGATGACAGGTAAGCAGTTTTTCCTTTTGAGATGTTTAGCTCCTGTAAGTACCTTCTGGTCAGGTAGACATTGTTCTCAGCTGTTTTCCTAGATGTAATCACCCAGACTCTGCCTGAAAAACACTGGGGCTGAGTCACAGACTATTTCTGAGGAGAGGGGAGGTTGTACTGAATGTACGCCGGGAGCTATTAGAGCTGCCTCAGACAGGTTATTTTCCCCTCAGGATAATGAGTAGTGTCTGTGGCTTCACAGCTGTTGAGCTCCGGTGGGCTTCACACTATAGAGCTTTAGTGGCAAGGGACAAACATGGCTTTGTTCTTCATTTCTTACAAATTTAATTATTTTTAAGGGGTTGCGAACTTGATTGTGAACATGCTTTGACATATATTCTTTGTTGATTTTTAAATTTCCATTCTATTAAATGGTTTGACAGTTAAAAAGTTAGCCGTGGAAATCATAATCTACTGTAACTAAATACATAAAACCCAATAATAAAATTATGGGGAAAAACCCTGAAGACATTTATAAAGTAATATAGAGAAATGTAAATCATTCAAAGAAACACCAAAGCATGGTGTAATTCATAATTATGTTAGTCAAATAACCATGAATTGTTTTTATTAATAGAAAAAAAGCCAAATTTTATCTTATAGACTAAGCAAGTATTAGAAAACCTTATCGCCAGAGATCTCCATCAAGCAGTATCCTCCATGAAGAAGGTTTCCTTCTCTAACTCTCTTCCAAGAGCAAGGAGGAAGTGTAGGTATAGCATCTTCTCAGGTAATAAAATTTGGGTACAGAATTATTTGGAGGGGAAGGGGTTAGACATAGGCATTTGGACTCAGTCAGCTGAAATTGGTAATAGACTTATGCTTGTTCTTAAGTAAAGCTTGTAAAGGACAACAAAAGACCTAAAAAATAGACGACACTACTGGATCAAATAGTTCTAAATGTTTTCTGAAAATGTATTTTCATTCAGAGTCTTAGGTTATCTCTTTTCCTGTCTTCTCACTGTTATAAACAGTGTTCTTCAAATTCGTATTTTCATTTTTCTCCCTGCAGTTCTGGATAGGTCATGTAGATGTTGCTTATCGTTAAATGGCATCAAATGAATATGCAACTTACAGAAAGAAGATTGCTTGCTATTTTTTGTGCTTACCATTAACTAACTACAGGTTAAATTAACTGGAAGTTAAACCTGGAGGCAGTTTTCTAACTGTGGCCAATAATATATATTCCTTGAAAACCTTGTCTGAGTTGCTTGAGTAACGTAATGAGCAATGTATTTGAACAGAATAATAAACAATCCAATCCCATCAAATTCTTTTCAAGGAAACCAGATGCTAATACTTTTCAGCAAAGTTCCAATGAAATGGTTAACTTTCTACGGGGAGAAAAATATGTGCCCTTTTATTGTTTGATTATGATGATTAAACATGAAAATCCAGAATTATTAAGAGAGCAATCTTACGGCTCTTTCTATCCATCAAAATCCTGGACTGCTATAAATCTCAGGAGAAAGCCTTTTCTCACAAGAGTTATTAGAACAATTCTAAATCAGCTGCTGGCCAAAATGAACCTCTAAAGTTTTAGAAGTTCATAAAATGTTAAGTACATATTTCTTAGGCTGTTCCTGGTTGTTCTGGAGGACAGCTTAATCCATCCTCTCGTCAGCATTGTTTTTTGCTCCCCAAGGGAATATTCTACAATATGTTTCCTTTGACATGTAATACGACTGCAGTTCAGAATGTATTGCAATCTCTTGCAAGATGATAGCGTGAATTATACAGAAGAAATGTTTTGCAGTAAGATTTTGGTTATTTCAGGAAAAGTTAACTGTTAGGCCTAGAGACCAAAACCTGTAAAATTCCTGAAAGTTGGCTGAACTAGTGAGTGCAGGACCCTTTTATGCAGTTTGAGTTTTGAGAAAGCAAAAGCAGAAACCTGAATGGAATGCTGAAATGATTGTTTGAGCTCACATGGATGAAGAGCTGCTATAAGACCCATCTCAATTTTACCTTTATTTTGCTAAACTATATATAGATTAGGCACAGTCATGTCCATTAGTAATTTCTGTCTTCCTCTCATGTAAGCATAAAACTAGTTTAACAGAGTTTCCTGGGAAGAGCATGATGCATCCAAAACACACAAGTCCTCATCCAGCTTCCTGTCTGTAGGTAATGCTGCAGTCATTTTGGATTAGCGATAAACGGTCGTGAAATTGGAAACAGGTTCTCCCAGCTTTACACAAGAATCTGCAAAAACATGAATACTTGTACCCAGAAAGTGTGATTCCAATTCAAACATCATAAAATAATATACAGTGCATGCTTAACTGCATGCAGGGCCATAAGAACATATTAAATGACATTGCCAGATGCCAAAGACAAATATGGTTTCAGCATTCAGATGTATAGGAACCTGGAGGAGACCATGGCTTAACTTGAACTACTGTCAGGGCTTTATTTCTGTTAAATTATTTTCTTACCCCATCACTTTTTGCCCTTGGTTTCTGTTATCATTCCACTTGTTCCTGGCACGTATGTTGCGACGTTATATCGTATGTCTGAAAAAGCTCTGATACAGCCTGAGCACTGTTCAGCTGTGCTGGCTGGGTGACCTCTTCTCACCGTTCCTTGAAGCCCTTGAGTGTGCAAGTCCCCTCCTGGAAGAGCGATAGGGATACTGGGGAAGTCCTCATCAAGTTTAATGTAAAATGTATGGGTTTTTTCCACAGGCTGTGTAAGTGAATTGCCACCCACGAGCTTTCAGCTGAACAGGTTTCATTTTTGCAGTCAAGATATGCAAGGTGGGAGATCTGAGAGAGGAGAAGGTGGGTACAATCATTGTTAGCCCTTCATACAGCTACTGCAGTTTCTGCAGGGTACTACTGGGATCACACAAACGACGATTAGAAATGTTGATCTGAACACCAGCCCCGTGCAATTTGAGAGAAAAACACAGGTACAGTGAGTAGTTCATACTATTCATTATTCTAAGGACTTGGAGCGTGAAACTGTATTCAAATTTAGAATCCAAACTAAAGACATATGTCATAATTAAATGATGCAAGTTGGGAGGGAATAAGCTGAGAAGTTACTTACTCTGGGTATCTCATAAAAAAGTGGGGGGGTGGGTCATTTGCCAGCACATAAATCTAAATCTGGAACTCAGCTGAAGCAGTCCAATGTGAAAAATCAACATCTTTTTGCTCATGCTTCCTGAAATGTTCAGGCTGCAAAAGATGAATGCTAGCAAACCAAGCTTTTTCGACCATAAGATAAAATAATAATGAAAGGAGGCTATGAGGAAGACCTGTAAAAATGACAAAACTAGCCAGACTGCTGTTTCCAAAGTGCTTTCTCTCATGTTTTAAATGAATTAGGGATTTCCGTAGGCTTTCAAAGTGGCCTTGAATTATAGCATTGGTGCCAGATGATAACATCTGTCCCGGTAGGAACTGAATCAGAACAATATAAACCAATGACCTTCAGCTGAAAACAAAAGATCCCCCATACTTACCATTGCAAATATGGGTTAAAATCTTATGACTTGGAAATGCAATTTTTTTATCACTATCGCTGATATTGTTGCCTCTGTTTGGGAATTGCAGACTTGCAATTGCAATTGCTCGTGTCCTGGAATTTGTGGCACCAATGGAGTTTTTAGATTTTCACATTTAATGCCAGTTTTGTGGTACTGGAGTGGTCACCAGTTTGAGCGAGCCCACAGAGAGTTTTGCGCTCTTAAATGATGCACAAGGACTATTCATCGTATGTCACGTGATATGCTTAGAAGAGCAGGGCAAATATTTCAGCTCTATCAGCAGCCAGAGCTGGAATTGAAAAGCCTTACAGTAAGAGTGCTTGCTAGGGGTGTGCAACCCTGAGGTGCATGAGGCTTGAGCAGAGATCCAAGTGCCGGTTATCCACATCCCTGGCAAGCACTCCTGCAAGCTGGTGAGTAAATCTTCAGCCATTTGCTTTTCCTTCATAATCTGCAGTAAGAGCTCTTTTACTTTGCAGCAAAACTTTGAAATTTCTTGCCAAAAGCTTTCAATATGAAATGAAATTTCAACTGCCTGGTAATAGACTCATATTTTGTCTTGGACCCTCCTCCTTTATAGATGCAATCTGGTCTCCAAAAGTTACAGTTACAAAAAGAAAAAAAAGTTAGCTTTGCAAAACGTGCCCCTAGTGGTTTTCTTACAAAGCAGGAGAAGAAAAGAAATCATAGCAAACTAAACCTTTACCACCACGTACTTGAACACTGTGAGATGGATTTTCTGTACCGCTTGAATAGTCCATTTTCTTCTACAATATCTAATTTCACAGATACAGATGATATGGGAGGAATATGGGAGACTTGTGGATTTACTGGTAAAACTCCATCTCTCAAATATACCTGTCATGGTACTTGGGAGAATCATTCTGCCATTGTTTTATATTTTCTTTCACATACAACAGCAGTGGCAGAAGCACATAATGTTATTTCACAGTTACATTTCAGATTTACTTTAATAGTCTCAAATTACGTGTGATGTGCTGGACATTCCCCCCAGATAACGCCTTCTGTTGTCTGTCTGATCTCAGATATTTATCTTTAAAATGTTTTTTTCTCAAACAGGCATGCTAAAGCTTTGTGGAGTTAATAAATAGGTCATTTTATACCAGGTTTCTGTTTTAGGTATCTTTGATTGTGTTTCTGCCCTTTTTACTATTTCAGGGCAGTTCTCTTTGCCTACCTTGTCCCTTATCTGCGAGCAAAGCAGTTCAGTTTTGCAAGAATAACAGAGACCTTTCTCTAGGATTTCATTACTCAGATTTTCAGATTCCACTCTCATTCCCAGAGAAATGAGTTTGAATGAGTTAACTGTTAAGATAGTTACAATATTATCATAGTTTCTGGTTCTAATGACATCTAAATATCAGCTGTAGATTGAGTTGCATTGGTATTACTGAGGGATTAATTTTACCTGAGGCCTTTTTTTTAACTTAGAAAAGAAACATAAAAATCCAACACAACCAAGAACAAAAATCCCAACCCCTAGTTGCAGGTAAGCTCTGAGGGGGCTAGGTTGCATTTGCAAAGTTAAATAAACAAACAGAGGAACTGCTGGCTAGATTCAATGAGCCATACTTAGACTTTCACAAAGCCACCGTTGAAGTGCTGTTTTTGCAGAACCACCACACTCTGCAGGTCATAAGGACAAACTAGGTCCATAAGGGAAAGCATTCGGGGGGCGGGGGGGGAGAGAAGAAAAATTGTGCTGATTTGGGCATGCGTAATCTTTATGGCACTGCAAACACAAAATGCAGTAGCGCAGGCAGCATGCTTTTTGTCAGACTGCTGGCCTGCTTTTCTTTAGGGGATCTGGAGACATACAAAGCTGTGTAAATGGAATTCCTCATGTCTAAAGCTTTCTGTCCTTTGTTGCGGCTCTGCTGCAGATAGAGTTTGTACTTACTGCACTGGCATGACCTGGAGTCTAAAAGGATGGACTAACCAGTCAGGAGGGTGTGACCTGGGGTGGGCTGGGAAGCGCCCTGCAGTACCAGGTGCTGTCTCTCAGCTACTTGCTCTGTAAATTGCCCCAATTTCTTAGCCATTGTGAATCCCAAAGCCTTAATTGGTGACACCCACATCAGTGAGAGATGGGCTGGGGCTTAGTCACAGCTGTGATAGTGATTAGTGAGAGATCAAGAGAGCAAGGTCAGTGAAACTCCTTGCTGGACTTAGTAATTCTGTGAGACTTTTGTGGGTTCTGCCATTATTCCTTGATCTTCAGCCATAGCAGTGTTTTTCTTGAAGATCAGAGACATGGAAGGAGGTAAGGATGACCAAAATTCAAGTCTGCACTTTGGGTTACCCATATTAGATGCTCTGGTTTTGAGGTCTCTGCAGCATTCCTTCCTCACAGGAGCTGTTAAATAAAAGAAGATCATAAAGTACTTCAGTCATCCATCTTAAAGAGAGAAAGATATTTCTTGATTGTGCAAATTTTTTTTTTCCATTCCTGAGGATCTGGTGTAACTAACATTGATTTCTTTTGCTTTGGGTTTGTAATCACTGGAGAGGCTCTGGCAATGGAATTTTAACCCTTCCTTCTCTCGACAGCCTTTACGCTGACCTTAACGTTTCCCATGGGAAATAAGAGAATTTTCTTAATCTCTTTGTATGGGGCTAGCCATGGGTTATTGAAAATGACCTGTTGTTATTGTGCCAATGAATAAAATGTCACAAGTAATTTTGGCAGAACTAAAGGGCAAACTAATTGAAGTACTAGCCAGTGAAAGTCAGAAAAATTTCATCTGTTTTTAATATCTACCAAGGCTCAAATTCAGCTTTTATTTCACATATAAAGAGGTAAACTCTGAAGTATACACACCTCTTTCCAGTACTACCTATGGCACAATTTTTTTATAAACTTGCAATCTGATCAATAATCAAAGCCATCAAGGTTAAAACTTAAAGGCAAATTACATTGCTAATTCCTGCTCTGGAAGGAACCTTAGACTTTTGAAAGGAACAAGCTTTTCTTAAAAAGATTATTTTTAGGGGGCATCTAGGAAAAAAAGATTAGCAAAACCATTTTGCAACTGGTGATGTAGGATTATGTATTTATGAATCCCCAGGCCACATGCTGCACGGAGTTGCAGCAGTTCCTTATCCTTAGAGATGGCTGCTCATAACTTAAGAATGTGTAAATACAGAACACTCCCTGAATAAATACTATTGTTAGGAGCCAAGGGCTCTGCAAGTTAACAATGAGTTATTGTTGCTGTTATTGTTTATGATACCTTTGAATGGAATCAAAGAACCAAGACGCAGCAGCTCTACATAGGAACGGACTTTTTACAATGGGGAAAATTTGCACAAAGGCCGCACTCGGTCTGCAAATTGTTTACTGGTAAATGACATCATTCTGGTATCTACACACTCCCCAGCACCTTTTGATTTTTAAAATCCCAATGGACTGTGGCCTTTTATTTCCTTAACAGCTTTCAAAAAGGGCCTGGCTAATGCAGAATTACAGAGTTTCATTTCATGTGAGGTTCCTGCCAGTTTATACCCTTTATTCTTTTAATGTGTGTCATGAAAATAAAGCTGCTACCTCCATCAAGATTTTCTGAAGAACAAAGTGTGAAGACAAATTCTTTTCGGCATTACACCAAGGCAATGTGACTAACTTTTAAAGGACTGTATGATATAACTGGGAGCAGTTTGGCTTTTGCTGTATAGTATATATATAATAGAGATGAATGGAAAAGTCAGCAAGGGAATATTTTAGGCTGAGTGGCAGGAATTGTTTCCTTACAGTGAAATCTTTTATGACAGAGAATAGTCTCTGGAGGAAAATGGTGGGAGCCCCTCTACTCGAGTCATTAAAAACTGGACAAACCTCTAGGAACACAGTGTGGAGCAGCCTTGCACTGGCAAAGATATGACCTACGTACCTACGAGCTCTTTTCCATCCCCAGTTTCCGTGAAAGACAGATGGATAGATTGATAACCCTTGGGGCAGTTTTAGCAGCGTACTGCTAATGCAGCTTTTATATTGGCCAGACCAGGTTTTCAAAGGACATTTGGACAGCCACGTCTGAAGAGGTTTATAAATTACACCATGTTATGCTAGCAAAACTCTTTTCACTGCAGGGAGGTGGCTTCAGCAGCAAGAAGTCAGCATGTTTGCTGTTGTCCTCACCAGGATTTTTTTTTTTTCTTCCTCTTGGGCAGCTAGGTCCATGTGAGAGACTTCCCTGTGAGCTAATGGAAGAGAGGTCACTAGGTACTTGTTAAACATCACCCAGACTGAGCCTGCCTATCGCCTTCCCTTGCAGTTGCTCTAAAAAGTGCCTGGCTCAGAGAATCTCTTTAGTGAGTTTTAGAGTAGTCGATGTGCCTTAGCCCCACCAACATCCTCTCCATAGTAGAGAGGATTTATTTATTTGTAGGGGGAATGGGGAAATATTAGAATTAACTGAGAATGAATTGGAGAGGAGTTTCTACCTGACCAAAAATGTAAGGAAGCTTAGAAATTCAATGAGAGCATACAGATGGAAACATTTCCCATCCCTGGTATGGACCCTTTTATAGAGAATTTAAGCCACATAATACTAGCTTGCTTTTTTTGTTTGCCTTTCACAAATCGTTTAAAAGTAGTTCATGATACTGATGAGAACCCAAACAGCCATGAAAGGGAACAGTTAGGAGTGGACGGTTGTTCCATATAGTGATTTTTGTTTATCAGAAGATGTCGAAATTTCCTTTTCTGTCTTCTCACTCCCATCAGTTCAAGTTTTTGAAGCTGACAACTCTTAAATTCTATTTAAGCAGTATGTCTTATCAGAAAAATTCTGGGCAGCTGATATTTGTTTTCAGTCTCTGCTTCTGGCTGAGAAAGCCCTCCTGCTGTAGTCCCAGCTGAGGAGCTCCAACGGCAGGCAAGCAAAGAGAGAGGAGTGTCTGCTTCCCTTTCATTACTACAGGACAATAATTAGTGGTTTATGCTGTGTGATTTTTCTGTTCTTATTAAATATTTGGCAAGCTCTAACTTCTTTTTAACGATTTGTATGACACACTTGGATTTGAGGAATCCTTTTGGAGTCTCTGAACACACTACAGAGCTGCTGCTAAACTCTGTCCTTCTCACTAATGCTGAGTCAAGGGACGTTTCTTTGTTTTATGTGTGTAGAGCGCATGGCAGTGTTATGTTTGTATGCATGGGGGGAAATAAAAAGTAGTCATTGCCAGTTGTTCTGTTGAATGTAATTATTTTGAAAATAGATTCCAAGAGGTATGTGACACACCTGTATGGTAATTAGCTATCAGACACTGCATAGGAGCTACTGCAGCACAGGTGTTTCTGATGTAGGTATTTTCTTTGTTATCTCTTTCAGGTGGAGAATCTATTGGCTGTTGGTCTTAACCTCTTACTCTTTTTCTTCTGTTCCACAGCCGATCTGGAAATCAGGATATACACGCTAGCTGAAGGTGGCTAAAATACAGGTAAAGATGAAATCTATTTTGTTATTTAAACCATGTTTGGCATTGGCAATCAAGAAAGAGTAAGTTAGGTTCTTTAGCAAAACAGTATGCCGGGATCATACTGTGGTGGAACTAGCTATAGCCAAAAACGCTAGGGTGAGGTGTGGGAGAAAACAGAGGCAAGAATGTTTTCTGCAAGACACAGTGTACTGGATTAATCTTAGAGTAAGATTTCTTACCTTTTTATTTTATTTTTTTTTTAAATGAGAGATATAGTTAATGGTAACTAACTCCATGTTTAAAATGAAACCAAAAGGGGAGGGGAAAAAAAAAATTGCAAGGGGCCCAAGTGAAAAAGATGTGATTATTTACTACCTTTATTGGAAATGTTCACAAAGCCTCTAATTAATCAGATTCAAGGTTTAGAGCCATAATTCAGTGTTAGCATGGTTTCCAAGAAGACCACTGCTGCTTACTACTGTCACTTAGGCACTTTCAGATGAGCTGAGAGACATCTGCTCATCTTATTTAATTCAAAGGAGTACTTTTTAGGTAAAAAGAGAAAGAAATTTGGAAGAGAAAGCAAAGGTCTTAACCAATGAATAATTATTATTACAGAAATACTCAATAATTATCATGCAAAAGATCTGACAGGACATAAACTGTGCTGAAAAATCTCATCTTGTTAGGTAACCTGCCAAAAGCTGAATATATCCTAATGTGTCATTTGCCTTATTGTACTCATTTAAATCCCATGAACTAATATGGGGGGGGGGGGAAATCTTAGATCAAACTATTTTTAGCTGCCAGTGTGTGACAAGGAACTTTTTCCAGTGCACTGGGGTAAAGAAATGGGCAAGGAGAAGGGAAGCTTGGTAAAGCTCCAAAAATTCTTTTTTTTTTTTTTTATGGCATAAGCTGCGGACTGTGGAACTAGTTGGGAGCAAGAAAACTGATTGCCACCCTGACTGTCCTGGCAGTTTTGGTTTTTGGCAGAGAAACTGGGGAAAGCTTTCCAGCTGGGGAATCACGGGGGAATCACTCTGCCTGGGAAAAGGCCTGGAAAGGACTAGCACATGTGAGGAAGAGAGCCCTGCTGTGGAAGAGGGCATCCTTGGAGGGGTTGGCACAGCCAGTCCTGCTGCTGCGTGAGGTTGTACCGGGAATCAGGCTGTGGATGCCAACAGGGTAAAAGGAGTACTCTTCAGGAGGACTTCTTCAAGCCTCTTTGAAAGTCCTTATGTTTTCTTGGAGCAAAGTGATCAAAATATGTTATATTAAACCAATCATCTAAGGCAGCAAAATGAAGTACTTTGAGCCTGTTTTATGAGCCATCTCTCTCTCCCTCTGGCTCTCTCTCCGTATGTATCTGTGTGTAACTTATTTTGAGTGCACAATATTTGAGCTCTAACACCTTTTGAAAGTGTTACACTTGGCATAAGTTAGAATTTCTAGCATGCCAGATAAAGCTTGGGTCCTTTGGAAAGAGGAGATGCCAGTCAATCTGGTTCGCAGCAGGGGTTATGTATTTGTAAGTTTTCAGTCACATTTCAGAGTTTTGAAATAATGTCCTTGGGAGCTCAGCCTGTTGTTTTCATCAGCTGACTGGCTCTGTTTGAGCACTGGGAAGCCAATAATTTGGGGATCATCGCTCGCTCCTTCGCAGAAGGTGTCAGGACTTATGAGAATACGAACAGAGCTTGATAGGTTGCAAATGGCTAAAGATTTCAGTTTTCAGATGGGCTATGAACTTTGAGTAAGATCATGATAAACAGACAGCAGTCCTGGTGGGCCTGATTTCACAGAAGTGCCTCAAGTGAGGCAGGTCTGTAGAGGTGCAAGACTCTGATCCTCAAAAATGTTTGCTTAGCTGATAAAATTCCCTTGGTCGTCCAAGCTGTGCCCTTGCACATGTCCCTGAACGTGTAGTTTTTTGTGAGTCACGAGAAACTCGGTGTTTATGGCATCCACGGAGTCAGCTGAATGATCCATACACTGCTGGGCTGCTGCCGCGGGTGGCAGGGGACGCCCGCAGGTGGGGTGCTTTGAAATCAGCCGAGCATGTGTGTGTGCTGCTGAGCCTTGGGCTAAACACATCACGGCAGCTTCCCTTTAGGACAAAGTATGTGTGGTATTGCCCTCTTTGTACAATATCTGCCAGTACGTGTGCCTTCTAAATGAGGAGGGGTCTTCCCCCGCGCTCTCTCTTTCTTGCAGCGACCTGCTGTGCTAGGCAAGGGTGTTTTTTCCCCTTTCTGCAGAAAGTTGGACATAATCATATGGGAGGTGTTGGACCAGAGGGACTTGCTCGTCTGGAATGGAAAAAGTTTAGGCTTTGATCTCTGCTTTAAGAATGCCTTACAAATGCTCTCCAATGACTGCTTAATAGAGGATGCATAAGCAGCCCTCAGCGTGAGGGTTGGAATGCAGGTCTCCCCAAAGCCTGGTGGCTGATAGAGGAATAAATTCATTAAAATGGGAAGAAAAAGTGCATTGAAAATTGTGAAGCATTCATGTGTTACGGTAAGAGGTGCCAATTAATCAACTAGAGAGGTTGAGAGTAATCTAAACTAGAGATTGAAAATAATCTATTTTAAGATTAAGTTGAAAACAAAGGAAGAGTCTTTAATTAGGCTATTGAGTAGGGAAAGAAAGCTTGTAAACAGGTCTTATTGCTGAGTTAAAATGACTGATTCTAGCATTTATTTTCTTCTACCTGGATGTGTCTGCCTCCTTTTGGAGAGGACGTGCAGAGTGATGAATTAGTAAAGTTTTGTAATCTGGTATTTTAATAATAGCTGTCTGAACAGTTGGGGACTGTTGTGCCCTGCATGAGAAGGAAAATGATACTGCTGCAAGGAGAAAAGAAATATTGCACTGAAGAGAAGTGTTCTCAGCTGGAGAGCCAACTTGATACCAACAGACCACAGCCTCCTCCAGACTGCACAGCTGATGATATCGTTACAGTGCAGTGCTGCCACCGAAATCTCTGTTAAGTTATTAAGAAAACATAAATATCAAAAGAGATTTTTAAAAAGCTACTTAAAAGTGGAAGTGTGTATTTAGAAGTACAGGCGTACCTTGAATATTTGCATTGATAACTTTTGACAGACAGCTTTTCTCATTACTGCTGATCTAGTATTCCTTCCTCTTTATTGCTGTTGAAAAGATTATTCTTAGGAAATAAAGACATACTTTGGGATTTCTGGAGGCAAAAATAAATACACAGCGTCCTCATGAAGTAATAAGTGAATAGGATCCTATTCTAAATATTTTGCAAGAGGGAGATGGGGTAGGAACTGAGGCACAAGGAGCAAAACACGTTTCCTGAGGTCAGCCAAGAGGGAGGCAGTAGGAGGTCCGACGAGGGCTCCCTGCCCCATGAGACCAGACCCTCTGCAGAAGGTATAAAACTTCACTCTGGATTTAGACTGAAGTTTGTACTTGATGTGGCAATTGTAAGTGAGGCTAATACATCACGAGAGAGATTGCATACTATGGCAATATAAATAAATGTGTAATACACAACCTGTAGTTATTAATGGCCTGGCTCTAAAATAATTTAGCACAATAAAAAACTCCCAAATACCTAGTTAATAGATTTCTTCTGTACTACAGTGCATTTATAAAGATACTCCTGATACGAATGATGATTTCTTTGGATTTTAATGTAAAATAAGAAAGCCATTAAAAATTCTTTTTTCTAATTTTTTTCCTGCTTTAGAAAATTGTATTTTCAACTCGGCATTAAACTGTCTTTATCTAATTCTTAGCTGCATCCTTTTACATTAGTGCTTATCAACACAAAGAAGGCTTTTAGCGTTAACGGCTGCAATTTGTAAAGTGATTGTTTTGTAAGACAAGCTGTTTTTCAAAAATACAGTTCAGCTTCTTGCAATGTGGCTATCTAAATTTTGGAGGGAATCAGGAACTTTGATTTACATGGGAACTATTTTACAAAAAGTAGTTTTAGGGTATCCTCGAAGTGCCCACAAAAACTCATTAATTCAGACCTGTTGTTTCTGAACAAGCAAAACGTAATCAAATTTAGATTCTGGGCTTTGGAAAAAAAAAAAAAACACAAACCCACAGAGTTATGCTTAGAAAGACAGATGAACTGCTGAGGTTTGCAAGGATGGATCTTAGGTGGGCAAGTGGAAGGTGCTGCTTTGGAAAGTTTTCTTCAGAGCTATTAATGGAGCTTTAGCTATGTTGCAGTGGAGGGGAAGGAAAAAAGGAAGCCTGGACAAGATACTATATTGTAAGAATCTCAGGCAGGCACTGTTTTAATGCAATAGTATTTTCAACACGTCTGTAAAGGCAGGTTTTTCAATGTTCCAACCTAAATTTATCATAATGGCATGAGAGATACTAAAAATACATAGGTGTTATATCAAATCAATGAATCTGTATGCTGTGCTTATACTGCTAGATTGTCAGGAGCTCTTCTAATCCATATAAGAAAATCTTATTTTATTAAGCAGGATTGGCAAACTTCCTCTGTGGGGATATGATACTGTATAAACTCTAATTTTTTTTTTTAATTTTATTTTTTTTTAACATAAGTCATGTTACAGTAGGCTGCCCCAAACCCTGTCCCTATGTGTACTGGTGTTGCTGTAAAATCAAGGCGGATTCTTTGTGGAAACTTTCTTCTTCAGATACTCCAAAACAGTTTCTAAAAGATACAGTCTTGCTGAGGACATTACACAGATGTTCTAGACACACATCTCTCAAACTTCTAGAGCAAGAGGCTCTGAAAATGGAGCTAGGCCACGGGTATGTCTTCTGCTTTCCAGCAAGTTCGTTGAACTAAGTTCCACCTCCTCCTCCTGGCAGTTGGTAAGGTACAGAATTAACAGCAAAATACATTTTTGTCACAGGCGGCTGAAACAGAGTGTAAGGAAGCCCCAGGTGGTGCTGAAGGGACCCTCAGATATGTGTGTCATACTTCTATTTAGCAAGAAGGGTGTGAGTGAGGAGGGCGGAGAGTAGAAAGTGTAACTAAGACAGGAAGGAGTGTTTTTTAAAATACAGCCATAACGAAATTTCTAAAAAGTTTAAGGATTACAAGGTATATAGTGTCAATTTTCTTTTTTGAAGACCCCCTAGGAACTTTTTTAGAGCGTTTATCATCTTGGCTATAACTTGAATATATGGACTAAACCGGTGTTTTAAAATTATTCTGTAAATATTTTCTCTCTCACCAAATATCCTGAAAAAAAAATCACTTCAGTAGAGTGGCAGTTTTTCTTCTGAAGTTTCTTCATAGGCCAAAATGTGCTAGCTTTTACTTAGACCTGATTAAAAGGAGATGGATATATAATTCTAATTTAAAAAAAAGATAAACTTTTATTAGATTTACCACAAAATGACACTTGGTTCACTCAGCTGTTTTACATGTGAAGTATCAGCAGGGGGTCCATTTTTTAATATAGCTTGGCAAATAGCCAAATGTTACTAAGGGATGGCATCCAGCTTTTTGAGATCAAGAGATCTCGGATCACAGGAGAGAAGCTGTATTAACCGCCACTGTGGAGACTGTTGAGAGACAAAGTCACGCAGTAGGTTACAAATTGAACTGGAGGTGCTGGATAGATAGAGTGAAATTTAGTCAGACTAAATTGCCATAATAGTACCTTCTGACGCTAAAAATCTTTTTAGCTATGAAACTAAATACTATCCTTGCAAATCCTTCTCAGCCTGATTCCATTCAGTTTCTCTCTGCTTTGGATTCTACGTGTTTTTTTTACCTTTTCATCTATGGAAATACAGCGCTACCGAGTTACTCTTCAGCCAGTAAATACCAAATCTGCTGTGGGAGTTAGCGGAGCCAGCGGGGCGCAGAGGGAGGTGCGCTGATAATGACTTCAGCAGAGCAAGACAGGACGAGAATGACACCCATTTAGTATCCTTCACATGCAACAAAGCAGTATCAAGGCTTTAAGCGCAGCTGTTGCAAACCTCTTTGGGATCCTAACTCTTTTTTTGTACAATGAATCTGTGTCAGTGTTTGATGTTTTAAGTTAGTAGGTTTCAATTCTGCTCCTGGTTCAGTGAAGGCATTTATGCCAGAAATTTCCAGAAATCTTATTCCACTACCTGGGGTGGAGGGGGAAACCTATAAAAGAGTTAAGTAGATAAAGAATTCCGTACATCCAACCACGTTTTTCTCGTTCCTCAAAGATATCTCTTTTCATTCTCTCGGTGCTGGGAATATTTTTTCTTTTTACTGTATTTTTGAGCAACCTCACCTAGTACATTTTACCTTGCTAATAAATTATTTTTCCAGTAGTTCTGATTTTAAGCGTGTTTGAGACACTACCTGTGTCTTAAAGTTGGTAATAAATGACCACAGTTCATAAAAAAAATGAATCCTAGAAAATGAGAAACACAATTCTCATCTTGTTTAAGTGCTCAGATACTATGGTGAAGAGCACAAAATAGCTAATGATTATGTGTAATTTTGTAATGAGTAAAACAAGAAAGTTGACGAGTTTGAATCCACTTTCACTTATGAGAACCAGGTAAGACTCTTGAAGAACTCTACAGAGTTGAGGGATTTCAGCACTAGTTGAAAATGGCATAGGTATGCTGCAACGAAGGCTTATTTTGTTGCTTTTGAGACATCTTCAGTAAGTGAAGAATAAATAGAAAATATAGTTACTGCTCACTATGAGGAACTACATTAAAGCTTTCACTTTTATTCTGGAAAGGTTTGTAAGAACAGTCAAGCATTTCCTTTCTCTTTCCTTCTGAAAGTGGGCAAGTTTATGCCCCTCTTTACTTCACCATGGGGTGCTTTTGCTTTGGCAGGAGCAAATGCAGATAAATGAAAGCAGTCTTCACATCCCTGTGAAAGCTTTCTATTCATTTCCCTTCTGAGGGGAGAGGAGGACCTAAGAGCAGCTTAACCAGGTCAGATCACTTAGCCAGTATCCTGTCTTTGAGGCCAGAAGTAGGTGCTTATAGAAAAATGTAAGAGCAGAGCCTGAACAGTGATGATTATGTAAAGGATCACTGATATTCACCTGTGGGTTAAACTCAAGCTTCTGTGTAAGGAAAAGAGAAGCAGCAGCTCTGTCCTCATTAGTCAATCTAGAAGGTTTTTCATGGTTTTCCAAACATGTCTCAAACAAATTTTGAGATGAAAGAGGTTGCATTGTTGTTTTGGTTTTGTTTGGGGTTTTTCTGGGTGGTTTTTTTTGTTTTGTTTTTGTTTTTTTTTAAATCAGGATGTCCAGTGCTATGCTGGCTTGGTGAGGCTGTTCATTTGCATTTTATTTTATTTTATTATTGTTTTTAAAGCTACTAAGCTGATATTTTAATGGCACTGTATATGACAACTCCAAGGTCTCTGTTCCTGACTGGTAATCACCACTTCAGAGTCCATTTTTTGTGAACTAAGATAAGATTGTTTTTTCTCCATGTGCTATACTCTACATTTATCTACATTAAATTTATTCTATCACCTTATTCCCCAGTCATTTAGGCTCACAAGTTGGCTCTACATTGTTGAATCTTATCTTTATTATCTTGGATAAGAGTCCCATATCATACCATTTCCCATAACAAGCCAAAAATTTATTTGGGAGCTGAGAGACCTGTTTATTTTGGAACAGGAATTTAAGTTTAGGTCTTCAGTATCACTGCTGTTTTTTTGAAATGTCACATATGTTTTTCATTTTTTATTTTATGTTTGGAGGAGGAGAAGGGGTTGTGGGCTGGACCCAGGCTGTTACATTTGCATCTCCGTGTCAGATCCATCTGCTATCGGCTTGAACACTTTGATCAGAGCAGCCTGGGTACTGCGTACGTGTTAAGTCGTTCAGCACATCCTCTGCCTAACGGTGAATTTGTTGGTACCGGCTCTGCTGCCTCCCCAGTATCTGAAGCACAGTCCTCTGCGTCAGACTTCTATTTCTGTTCCGTTTCTCTTCTCAGGCTGATGTGATAGCTAAGGAAAGAAGCGCTGACATCATGGCCTGTTTCTAACAGTCACAATTCACTTCATGCAGTACCTTTGGACAAATAGAGTGATTGTATTTGTGTTATTTTCCTCTTTCTGTGACATTCTTGGTCAAATTTTTGGTGAGTAAATGGAAGGGGATAGGAAAAATAAGAAATGCCTGCACTCAGGTGCATCTTTCAATTTCTTTGCCAGTCTTGAGTGTTATTCTTTACAGGCTGCAGGACTTTTTTCCTGATTTGAGTTACTCTTCAATTTCTGCATTCAGTCTCCTCTAGACCTAGATGATCCACAGTCAAAGATTTGCCCTTCTCTCTAAACCCTGCCTCTCTGTTTATCTTTCTGTTCTGCTTCCCCGATGCCAACAGCCGAGCGTACTCTCCTCCTGAGGAAATTGCCCTGTGCCACGCAGTCACTGAGCTACAGCTTCCCATCATGCCAAACTTAGTGAGAATATGGAAAACAATGGTCTCGCTGAATCAAACACCTCTTGATTTTACTGGGGTCTGGTTCTCCCCCAGTATTAAAGTGCCAGGATTAAAAATAAATATTAGTGAGTGGATGAAAGCCAAAGAAAATAAAGATTCTAAATTTGTTTAACACCCACATTGGAAAGTCAGAGCAACAAGTGAAGTTAAACAATAGAGATTTCAATACTGATGTGGAGGGCAGGAGGGGAGTTGGGTACAATTTAGGAACTGCAGTTCACTGAAAGCCTTGGTGTCTGTGGTGTCAGCTCTCTGTGCCCTGGGCTGCCCATAGCCCTTGCAGACTAAAGATGAGCAGCACCACTGTGCAGAGTCCCTGCTGCAGCGGGAAGGCCTTTACCCAACTCGAGGTTGCCTGTACTCTGCAACATCTATTCCACTTCAAGGGGCTTGACTTTGGTTTAGGAAGAGACTAGCAAAGAATTGTAAAAAAAGCAGCTGTTACCACTATAATTAGGGTTTTTTTTTTTTTTAAAAAAAAAGGATATAAAAATTGCTTTATCATTGCATAGCTTTGTGGAATGGAGAGAACGCGTGCAGCATTGTATGGATATTATGTGGCAGTTAAATGCAAGCTGGTCCTGGTGCTGGGTCTCATTGTGAGCAAAGACCGGAATAGAAGATGACAATTTTCAGAGCACAGAGCAAAGGCTCGTCAATAAGAGGACTAATGCTGTGTAGGGCCTGTCTACCCATCTCGGAGACTTCTGGCAGACATGACGGCCTTCCAGGAAGCAAGAGAGGGAAGTGGGTTATTTCCCGATCACGCAGACTTGAGCCCTGTTAGATGGTATGAACTGGCATAGCATGACTGACAGTTTATCTGACTTGCTCTAGGTGCTGTTGCCAATGTGGATGTAATCAAAAGTCTAGTCTGTTTTTAAGAGATGAGGTAGATGTTTTTCCGTTTCTTTAGGCATCTACTGTACATGTTGTAATTCACAAAAGGCAGTGACCTGGCCCGGAGATGTGGTTCCACACATTTGGCTGGATGTTTACACTGTGTTTTGTTGGGAGACACAAACAAGCCTATTAGTTTATGTTGAAACACAGGATGGGGACTTCTACCAAGTGTGTGTTTTTTCTTGTTTAGCTGAACACTTTCGAGAGTAATGAACAAAGACAACTATTAGAGGATTTTATGTATTTTAACGTTACAAATGGGAACTACAGGATTAAAACAAAGACATCAACATTACCATATGCTGGTTTTTGTCTGTTACAGAATCAATTCAGCTGCATGTAACTTTAGGTTCTTATTACTGAAGAGGTGAAAAATGCAACCTTACTGGGCCTTGTAATCAAATCCAAAACCCTGGATCCCAAGCCACCATGCACTTAAATGCTCTGGGATCTTGGTCTTTATCTTCTTGGAGGTAAAAATAAATCCATGAAGAAAGTGCAGTAATTCTTCCATATGTTTGAACATACTCATTCCCCTCCTGTTCGTGAATGTTCTTTAATGTTTTCCCGCTAGTGGGTTTCCTTTAGTCTTGTGCAGATACCTGATGGATGATCGACATCCTGGAACCTCTATTCTCTTGGGCTCCCAGCCTAACCTTGAAGCCTTCAGGTGTCACATATATTCAGTGCCTTGGAATTTTTTTCCAGCCATTTTAATCCTCGATCATCAATCTGTTAACAATCACTGCATGTTTTGTTTCATCTCAAGAAACATCTGGAATAGTCATACATATTTAGTGTTTTTTGTTGAAAGAATCTTTTTTATTTGGTCTCATATGTCATTTTTCTTCTTTCATATACCTTCCTTAGCTACCTATTTTCACTTAAATATATTGGGTCATGAATTTGTAAAGTGGATCCTTGGCCTGCCGTCAAATAATGTGTCTGAGCAATTGATTATTTATGCAGCTTTTTAATAATAAGTCTTCTGTAATATCTGAGAGATGTTTGACATGCCTTTTCAAAACCAGTAAATAAACCAAAACCTTAAAATCTTTTCAAAATGACCAACTATTGTGACTAGACACAAACTTAACAGTGCAAATATTTAAAAAACAAACAAACAAAAAACCAATTGGCTGCCAGACAAAAAGCTGACTGAAGGCAGAAATGCAGAGTTTATCTAATAGCGTGGCAGCCATAGTAATTTCAATAAAAAATCATAATTATAGTGCAAGTCTTTGGTATAACAGCCTGCTGGGTAGAGGACTTTGCTGGGGAAAAAATTTTTAAAAAAAGGAAAAAAAAAGGAAAAAAGATGTAGATTCAGTGCTCATCTCTTCTCTGGTCTTCAAACCACATTTTGGAGGACCATGCTTCAAGCACTAGGCTAAAAAATAGTGATAAAATGGTGGTAAATGGGCTGAGGTGGAGAAGGCATTAATCTGTTCCTTGGAGTAATGCCACATACAACTAGGAGTAGTGCAAGAATCTGAAGAAGGGCCAAAAAGGGAACAAAAATGACATGAGCCCTGGACTTGGGCACCCTTCTGAAATAGGGAGCCCTGGTCCTGGCATGATTTGCCCTGGGGGAAGGAGAGGGGAGTATGAGCAGCATCTGACTCTCATGCCAACATAGACTTGGGAGGCAGAAATATCCCGGAGCCCCACAATTTACTTGGAGCTCCTGTGAGTCAAAGGCAAATTATCTTTACACTGTGTCAGCTGCCTGTGCTTCTGATGTCATGGATATACATCTTAAACAGAAATGCTGGCCTTTTTTTTTTTTTTTTTTCATTTCTCTGAGAGCTCTACTTGTTGTATACCTGCTGTTTGCTGGGTTTGTGTTTTGTTTTTTTTTTTTTTTCCCCACTACTGCTTGAGGAGAGGAGATGATTTTGTAATTTGAACCACAAGCAAATTAACTATCACTCTTGGCTAGTACATTTAAGAACTTCACTTTCAACCTGATTTTAAAACTTGCTCATCTGTACTGCTGGCTCCTATGTTTTAGGAAAGAGATCTAACGTCCCTATAAGCATTAAGATTTGGCCATGTTCTCTTTCAATGTAACAGTTCCTTGGAGCTGTAGGAAGTTTTATTTCTGTTGCACATCTGCAGTAAGAACCAGGCATTTGAAATCTGAGCCCCGTAAGGGCCTGGGTCTCAGAGATATTGATCATCTCCTGCAACTTTTTGTCTGCTTTCAATTCCCATTGCAGTCGGCAGGAGACGAGGCTCTCGGCACCTTGCAGGATCAGGCTCGCAGAGGTTGCTTCTGGAGAAGGTTGTCTGCCTATGTATTCAGCTGGCTGGATGATCTCTCATCAGACGGCTCCATATGTTATTGCACATCCCAGATATTTCTGCTGTCAGCTGAAGGTAAAACAATGTCTGCATTGTGTGGACTCGAGCTGAAAAGTTACTAAGTGAAAGCAAGCTAGAGTAATGGATTTAAGCTTCTTTGAAAATTGAGTTTGAATTTTTTTTTTTAAAAGATATTTTACATGTGAGACTTCATTTTAGAATACTGCCTATATTCAGAAGGGACATCTTTTCTAGGAACTTCTGTGTTCGAATCATCTTCCTGTTTAATAATTTAATAATTAAAGCAGTTTAGTAATTAAAGAAAAGGAGAGATTAAGTCCCAGATGGGGCTTCCATCCAATTCAGAGTAACAGTCAGGTAGCAATGAAGCAGGTAGGTGACTCGAGAACTCCAGCTCTTTGAGATGATGGAGACAATTCACACATCACAAGGTCCCCAAAGCATCTTCAAAAGCAGTAGTGAAAATTTAGTATGGCTGGAAATGAAAGCTACAACTGAACCAATGGGAGGTGGGGAAAGAGAAAACCTCACTTGGCCACAGTGTTTTCAGTGGAGGACAAAGGAAAAGGTTTTTTGACCCAGGCCCCCAAATGTTAACGCTTCTGAGGATTTACACAGTTCCTTTTAGCTGCTTCTCATAGAATTGATGAATAAGGTAAATTGTTGACCTTAATGCAGGAGCACTTACACAAGAGGTGACAGTGGATAACTTCATGGCTCCTTTTTCCTTAAATTCTGTGAATAAAAGATTTTTCTGGAGGGAGACTATACTAAAGTAAAAGCCAGGTTCTACTTTCTACTGAACTCTAACACTTTAGCTATAAATTGTCATATAGTAAAAAAAAAAAAAGCTATGGCTAGCATTTGAGGCACTGAAAGAGCTCATTTTTAGAAATCTGAGGCACCTGTTAATCCCATTGAAGTCAAAGGGAAATTGCACAGAACCTCAAAAAAGCAAACCCAAACTATCTTAAATTAGGCAATAAAAGTCAAAGGAATTATTAAAATGTTGAGCTTAACACTTAATGAGTAAACCCTTTTTTTCTCCCCTACTTGCACATAGCTATTTTGAGTATACTTAGCATATACTTTCACTATACTCCTGGCTTCCACTCTCGAATGGGACAGAACACTATTAGTTGCCTTCCAGTCAGAGCTTTGGTCTTGAGTTTTTCTGTTTTCACTGGAGTCATACTTAGGCCGTATTTAGCCAAAGCGCACAGTGTACTGACGGGTGAAAGCTGGCGATTTCAAAGTATTTCGTTTTTTCCATAGACTGAGTCTATCTTTATCCTGAGCAATTATTTTGGTAGTGCAGTTTCCATTTTCCAAGCAGCAACGCTGCCAAAGGTTTTGGTCTGTGTGGTGCAAAACATTCTGCCTAAAAATGTTAAAGCTAAATCTACAGCACGTTGAAATCAACAGGTGGATGCAGAACAAGTAAACACAGAAAAGGCAGAAATGTATCTGCAAAAATTCTTGGTTTATGTAGTTCAGTTTTTGAAGAAAAGCAATTATTTGGGAACGACTGTTGCTGGTTCCCTAGGGCAGGGGCCGCTTGGGTGCTAGAATTGCTCGGGCAGTAGTGGCCACGGGCAGTAGCTCTTGGTGAGGAGGGAGGCTGTACACCCTGTAGTCCCAGAAAGCTGTAGTCCCAAAGCTCCTCAGCAATGCAGGCAAAACCGTTTTTTCTGTGCTTGTGGAGGAAGGTTATGGTGAGGGTGAGAGAGGAATCAGTGAAGTTACAGAGGGTGCTGCTGGGAGCCAGGGACCTCTGTGCCGTGGGCAGTTGGCTGCCAGCACAGCCCCTTCCCCCAGATCCTCCTCTTTCTTCCCTGTGTCCTGGAGCACAACGGCTTACTCTCGGTATTCTTCTGGTAGCTGTACATGAGGAAATACAGGTAACAGTAAAGGTATTAAATTGAAGTGTCTTAGTTGAGGGGCTTAAGGTATGACACCTCTTGTTGCTATATCTTCCCAGATTTAATGGTTTGTTTTGTTTTGTTTTGTTTTTGTTTTCCTCAGTGAAAATATCTACTATGTATGTGCAGGTACAATATAACTCACTGTCAGTTTAAAAGGACAATAATTTGCCTGCATAATACATACAGTTACCTAAAGCCCAGTGTACGTGTTGTCACTAACCGGCTTTTGTAAAGATCTTTGGGGCTGATAATGATTTTTCTAAATAAGTTAAAGAACTAATACGTATTTAGTAAGCTTCTGAGACCAAAACTTTTCTCTCAGAGCAAAAATTACTCAGTTATGAAACCTCCTAAGCCCAAACTGTGTGCCTGAGTTTCCTTGGTGTGGAAAGCAGGGTGTGGGAGGGGTGGGAAGGCGAAATGGTGTGTGTCTGGTTCCACAGTATGACGTTAGGGCATTGCCAGGATGTGCGTCTGGAGCCGAGGGTACTCCTGGATCCAATAATGTTGTAGTCACAGTGATCCTGGTGTGGGTCTGCCACGTCCTAGCTATTCACGCTCTTGCTTCTGGAATAATTTTGCACGGAATATAACCAGAGACAGCGCAAATCGATGTTGTGTCCTGTACTTCCAATCAGCCAGCCCACTGCTGGGCCATCAGATATTCAAGTATATGTTCAATATTACATTTCCTTAATGTTAGATTTATTATTGATGGAGAACACAGTTTCTCACTCAGAGCATTGCTGTGGCTAATGTTGTGACCAGGCAGAGTCACCCTCTGCCTCCCGGTGTGCTGGTTCCCTTCCCCAGGCAGCTGCGAGGGGGTGAGGTGCGCAGCTACCTTACCGAGCTGAGCTTTTTTGTTCATCCAGCCTTTCGGTACCCTCGCTGCAGGTGTTGCAACCAAGAGAGGAGATAAAAGAGTACACCCTGAAGCGCTCATACAGTCTGTCTTTAGATGTGAGGTGTTACTGTGGCAGTGCTAACGAGTAGGAGAGCCTGTCTAATGCAACATGGAGCTTGGCTAGTGCCACTTGGAGTAAGAATTTGCAGCTTTTATGAGAAATATTGTTCACAGAAGTTCAAATAACAAAAGCCGTTGAAGAAACTGTTCTCCATGGGATTAATCTCATGAGCAGGGAAAGAGGTTACATACCAGTAAGTAATTTTGAATTATTCACTCTAACTCATAGCATACATTAAAGCAACCAAGTTAGATTAAAAGGCTGCTTCTTTATGAGCAGGCAGTGCTAAGTACGATCACGAACCAGGTCTTTTCACAATGATTGTATGATTGGTTCACTCTCTGAAATAGTTATTCTAGACTCTCTGAGGAAAAATTTATTTGTGTTTTTATTTAAAGAAAATATTTGAAAACCTAAGTCCAGCTTGGTCTTGCTTTCCCCAACCGGAAGAAATATTCCTGCTTTTAAACAATTTTAACAGCTGCAAGGAAGCCACAGTCATCTTTGATCTGTCAGTGAAATTAGTTTTCGTTGTTAATAAAACCTGATATCTTGGACAGGATGTTTAAGAAATGATTGTGGACCAGTTGTAACCATCGATGTGCAAACAGGAGTCAGCATTAAACTTCTGTGTTTAATAGAACAGACGCACAACCTAAACACGTAGAGAAAATTGAGTCCTTCCAAAGAAACACGCCATCCACCTCGCTGTGGGCCTGCTGCTGTGCTTCTGCTGAGGTCCGCCATAAATCTCCTGTTACTTTTCGATCTGGAGTCATTGGCTGTGGGTGTGTAGCTGCCTTTGGTGGGACGCTTGGGTACCTCTGAGCAGCTGGCTGGAGAGTCTTAAGTAACTTACTGCAGACTGCTGCAGACTTTTGCTGAAGTACGACTTTATTGGTAGGAATGTGGTTTTGAGTACAAAACCATGGGTGAACCCCAGGACTCCCAGTTGTGCCAGGCCAGAAGATGCACTGAACTAGTATAAAGTCACATTTTTATCTCTTCAACTTAGATTGGTTCTGAGGAAAGCTCTGCTTTAAGTCCAGGAGCATCTACTGCAAATCCCACTTAAGCTTTAGGTAGGCAAAAGTAAAACATTTCCAAATATATCAGTATTAACTTTGTGGTATATTAAATATCTTCAGGTTTGTTCTTCAGTCAGACAACACAGATCTTTTCCTCTATGCTTATAAAGTTTAGACTTCTATTATGTACTTGAGTTGTTCACACTTGTTTTTTAAAGAAATCCTGACTGTGGTTGTTCATCATACTCATATTTTTAGTTAAGATGGTTGCAATGTAAGTTGGAGATGCTTTTCTTTGTTGGAAATCCTTTATTCGTCTACTGTCCAACTCTTGTTTAAAACAAACACTCATTTATTTCAACTCCACTACTTAAAAACAAAACAAAATGCAAAAAAAAAAAGCCACCCCACAAACCCAGAAAGGCTGATTAAAAGCTGGTTAGTCCTGCTTGTATGTGTGATCTTATCAGACTGGGCTTTTCCTTTCCAGATGTCACAGTTTTATGTGGTGTAAATGATACTCTCATTACCCAGATGGTCTAAGAAGGGAACAGCTTCTGGGAGGTATATGCTATTTAATTCTGTACATCCAGGGTCTATAAAAAAAAACCTGGTCAGTAAAGTGTCTGAATATTGCAATATTCATTTGGGAGTGGAAGCCCTGAACCAACTGACTGCACACTTGACCAGATGTGGCCTCATCTTTATAGACAACAACCAGACCACCAATAAAATTATTCAAAATAAGACTCAGTGGCAATGACAGGACTGCTATTCTCATCATAACAAGTTCGACTGTGCACAAACAGTAAGGGTCAGATTTAGTTCTCATTTACACTGGAATATAACAGTCTTGACGGGAGGAGATTTTTTTTCCTGGGTTTTTTTTTGTTGTTGGGAGAGGGTTGGGGTTTTGTGTTTTTTTTGCATTTTGTTTTGTTTTGGGTTTTTTTGGTTTCTTTTTCTGAGAAGTAGCTGACAGTGAATTTAGTCCTAATTTTCTATACAGACATAACACATTTTAGGAAGCAGATAGGTAATTCAACACATATTAATAGAACCAATAATTGGACACAAAGGGCTTAATTAACTTTGTTCTTGGATGATGCAGGAGTCTCACTGAAATGAAAGGCACATATCTGAGGGCAGAGCTGACCCATATAAAGCGAGTGTGGCCTCCCTCCTAAATGCCAAAAGCTATTGGATAGCTTTCAGAACGTCTCCTTGGAAATTATTCTAAGTCAGCAAATAATCAAGCAGAGAAGTATTTCAAATTACCTTGTTTTTGTAAATGCTATGTTAGTTTTCCTGGAAACGGGTCTGAATGCGGCAAAGTTTGCTATTTAGCTGAATTAAGTTAAAAATAGACTAAAGACAATGCTCATACAGTGCCATAGTCTAACCTAAGGTAAGCAGGTGCCATCCCAGTGGTATTCTTGAAACAGCACCCAAGTATTCTAGTTCTGGGGTTGATTGCCTCCACTGCAGTTCCCCAGAGCCTGTGTTCTGCAGATTCTTTGATATAAAGCTCTGCCAAAGTTTGCTGCCTCAAAGAGTTGTAGGTGATGCAAAAGTGCTTGCCTGTGCAGGTGAGTCCCAAGTCCCAGGAGATCCCTCAGAGTCAGGGAGTCTGGGGAGAAGACCCCTGTACTGCCGCTCCCCCGTTTGCCTGGCTGGCAAGATCGGTGCCTGGGGTAGGGAAAGGCTGACCCCAGCTAAGTGCCTGCCCTTGAGAAACATAGGGCTCGGTGCAAGTCAAACAATGTTCCCGCTTTTTCTAGCCTATGCTGGATAGGAGAGATTCACACAGAGCTTAGCGCACTCCCCAAACACTACCCTTTCTGTCCTTTGTCCCAGCTCCTCTGTACACTGTATTTTCAGTTTTGGGTTCCAAGTGGTCTTTTCTAATAAGAGAGGTAGAAGTGTGGGATATTTATTTAGTCAGTGCTTATTCAAGGTGAATTTACGATGTAGAAAGAATAATAAATATGAAGTAGAGTTCATGTCTTAAAATCTAGGTTACTTTTTCTGAGGTGATTTTTAAGTGTAGCATGTTCTGCAAGAATTGCATTTTTCCAGTTTTCAGTTTGGAAAAAATATCTCTCTCTAAGGTGAAGTATCAAAGAAAAGAAACAAGATTTTGGGGGGTTTGGGTGGGTTTTTTTTGAATACTGAAAGTCATAAAAGTTGGCCTTGAGGCCTTACTGACACCAAATTCTAATGCTTCTCCTGTCTTTGATTTTCTGGTAATATACTGGCCAGCTGACCTCTCAAACATCTAGCCTCTGGAACATTTTCCTGCTCACCATCTGTATTTTTTTAAGTGTAAAAGTGCGAGAAAAATTGCCAAGAAATGAGCAGCAGAAATGTGAAGCTGAAATTTTATTTAGGTTGCTAATCAGAAAGAGAGCCTTTAATGCTGTTGGGGAAATAGAAACATTAGCAAAGCATAACTCGAAGATACATGCATTTGAAGGAAACAGTTAATATGACAGCATAACTGAACAAAAATCCATTAGAAGCTGTGGAAGAGACTGTTGATGCTAATATAAGTTGATAAGCAAGGCCTGGAACTAATAAGAGGGTTTAGCAAGGCAGGGCTTCTAAATTACTGAGAAGGCAGAAGATCTGCTTTAAAACTAATCTGTGTACAAATGGTAGGAACTGAAAGTAGGACTGAAAGTGTTTGCTCAAGTGTTCTGAAAAGGTGCAAGTGAGTTATGGCTAGGTTAGGTTGCAATTGGGAGGGAAAGAGGATGAATCCTTAATGAAAAGTCAGGGTGTTAGCAGACAGTCCAAAGTGTTTTGGTTGGGTAAAATGTTCATGGGTGGCTAGGGAGTTAGGAAAACTTGGAGAGAGTCGAAAGGTCTGAAATTTCAGGAATAATATAGCGCAGTGACAGAAGTAATTGTCACTCACCTTGTTGAGCTCTGATTATCTTCTAAGAGGCAAGTGAGATGTACTGTCATCTATACTGCTGTAGCTTGTCCAGCGGCTATGGGCAAAGAGAAAAAGGTACCGTCAGGAAAATATGAAGGTACACAGAGAATGCCTGAAACTCAGCTAAATTCATTTCACTTCAGAAAGTTTTCAGCTTCGCGTTCCCTCTGATATTCCCCATCACTGGGTGTATTTCTTTTTCTCCCAGTTTCTACCAGGTAGCAGTTGCAGTTGTGTTCCCGTTGCCTGCTAGGAAGGTCTCTGAATCAAATCCTATCTCCTTCCCTCCGAGTATGTGGCTGTTTCTTTTTTCTGTCCCCTGCACCAGTGGAAATCTGGGAGCCCCAGATATTATGACTAATAAAGTTTATATAAATAAGGTTCAGTGCTTCAGTTTTGCCCTGAAACAGCTGTCTGAACCAAACATGTATTTTTACCGTAGGTTCTGAAAGGAACCAGCTCTGAGCCATACAGCATGCACCCATTATGCAGCTTCTGTGTCACTTTTTCCATCCAGCACAAGGTAATATCCTGATCGATGGCCTCTGGTGAAGACCATTTCTGCCCAAAGGGCTGTCTTTCTCCTTGTAATCCAGTGATGGAACTGTAGTCTTCAAGGAAAAATGTCGCTTTTCCACTATGGGAAACTAGAAAATCTGTCTCAAGACCTCTGTTTAACTTACTGATGGAGATATTTGGGTTTTTTTATGTATTGGCTTTGCCTTATTGTGGTATCTGAGCACTTTTGCAGCATTATTTAATCACTAAAAGTGAATCGGGATGCTTTTATTAACTCTTTTTGTAATTGCTTAAGCTTTGAAATGGAATAGAGAGTTCTGAGATAATACAGGTTAAAAATGATAAAATTAAGATTTGTGCATATTACTCTTACTTTTAACTGAATCTGCCTATTATGATGTTGGGAGTTGGAGGAGATCTCATTAGAGGTCATTTAGCAAAATGTCAGAAGCAGTTTATCATCTTATTATTTAGGCAGCCTCTGCCTATTCTGCAAATGCCCAGAGCACCAGGCCACATGCAATGCTGGATCCTGAAGTTTTCCCTGGGGTCTGAGTACATGTACAGGGAATATTTTTAGTGGAGGAGTATGCATATACAAGAAAGACACAGAAACTGAGTACAAAAAAAAGGAACTGCAGAGCAGTACGTAGAGAGGCCTGTGTAGCAGTTGAAAAAAAAGCCAAAAAAATGCTTGGACTTGCTTCTCCCTTTAGAGAAAAAGCAACGCATGTGAGAGAGGTGGCCAGAGACAGTGAGCATGCAGGGTAGTGTTCGGGGTGGAACAGCTGATGGAAGGAGTCTTGGAAGTATAAGCAAACACTTCCTATCTCTTCCTGATGGATCTGTGGAGAGCTGGGGGAAGACAGGGCTTTGTGCGCGTTTATTGTAGCTTCAGTGGGATCGCATCAAAGAGATGTCTGATGCCATTGCCAGTTTCACCTCCTAATGCAAACAACATGAAACTCCCCAGATATATGAGCTATATGCTTGGGTCAACTGCAGCAGTTTTTCAATTTGTATAATTCAAAATTAAATGCAAGTGAGGAAAGTACTGCTCACATAAGAGCTGTCTACTTCCCTTAGCTGTTGTGGGGAATCTTACTGTAACTCACTGTGTTTTGAATTCTATTCTCAAAAATCTATCAGTTTTCATGCTGCAAAACTAATATTCCTCTTTCCAGTTTTACATTCCCTAGCCTCTCCTTTTTTTCTGATCAACCTACTAAACATGGTGGGCTTTTCTCTTATGTTTCTTTATGCCTCAGAGCTAATCATTCTTTAAAATAATCATTTATTTTTCCAACCATAAATACACCACAGCACAGAAAATGCTAAGTCATAGAAAAAATGCATATTGCAGCTGGAACTGATATTTGGTGCATTAATTAGATCCTTCCTCCAATCATATGAAAACACAACTGAACCGTAAAAGAGAGAGCACTATGCAAGCTCAACTAAACATACATCAGTTACTCATCAAGGAGGGACTCTTAAAACTCCTATTTTCAATTCTAGTCTCTAACAATAAAAGTAAACCCAACAGAGAGCTTAGTATGGTTAGATAGTGCTATTTATTGCTAGTGCGCTCATGCAGGAGGAAACTGAACAAGCCCTTAAAATATGAACTAAACCCCCCGCTGTCCCAAAACAAGCATTTAACAAAGCTGCTTGGGTAAAGGGATAAGATAGAGGAAGAATTATCTCCAAATGTGGAGAGATGAGAAACAAAAAACACTCTACTGATTGAAAAATAGGAGAGAAGCAAGAGAAGATAAAAATAAGTAAAAATAATTACAGTCATTAAATAATAATGACAGAAGAGGTGTCAGGGCAGAGGAAAAGCGGTTTGGAAATGCAAGGTTTGGTTACAAAGCAGTGGTGTAACCCAGTCAGTATTTTGAAGATTTGCTTACAGACAGGACTAAATCACAGTAAATAGATGAGGGTATTAGCACTCAACGTGTAATTGCTGACTCTTCAGGGGAAGGCAGGAATTGAGATCAGAAACTGTCACGTGGGAAACACCTGCTTGCCTAGTACCTGATTCAGGAGATACCTGTTTTAATAGGAGTTCTCACTTTTCAGCTTAATTTCCTAAGAAGATAAAGCTTTAGTCTTTTTTTTTTTTTTTTTTTTATGGTTACTTACTGAATGTGTGTTGGTAGGTCTCCCACAAAAAAACAAATAAGTAAGAATGCTCTCCCTCACAGACTTTTAAACCCATTACCCACATTTGGCAGAGCATGAGGGATCTAGAGAGATTATTATCCAAACAAAAGATAGCTGGGACCCAATATAGCAAAGATATTGTACTAATGCCTCTGTTGAGGGGAAAATGCAGGAATAGCTCATCTAGATATCAGAGAATCAGTGTGAAGCAATAAACACAGAATGAGAGGTTATCCACAGAAAAACCTTTCCATGACAGTTATGGCCTATTAGAGAACAGAGAATCCAGAATGGGTTCCTTCATGTCTAATGAGCAAACTCAACCTTCCTACAGCGCAATCGCAAAAACCATGGATTGCAAAACAGACTTCTGAGGAAAAACTCCCAAAACTTACACCCTATTAGTTACACCTCGTTGCATGCCTGGACTTGACTGTGGTGGATGTCTCAGTGCCTGCTTTGTGTGTAAATCTCGGCCTCCAAACCAGGTTTTCCTACATGTGAGATCTCTGAAAGGTTCTGATTAGTAAATATTTTTAAAAAAATGCCTCAGGTCTTTTCCCCTACAAAGTACAGTTGTATAAGCTTCTGTTCAGGTTTCGCCTCTTAACAATGAGTCTTGAATTCTCCGATTCAAGATAAAAGAATTAAAGGACTTAACTCCCCTTCCTTCCTGTGCAGCCATGCAGTAAGGTGCTCTCCTGGGAAGTGAGAAATGTACAGCTGTGGAGGAAAATTAATCCCAGTCTACTGTTTCCTACATACCTACATATTCTTCTGAGCACTGGGTTACTCAGTAAATGAGGGGCTGTCAAGACTACTCCTTAGTGAAATAGGCTCTTCCCTCTGAAAGCAATGTTGTAGGTTTGCACTTTGAAGAGAGACTTCATGCTGGGGATCCAGGTAGAAGGACCATCCTCAGAAGTGCTGTAGGACCTCTCTGGGTATTTTTCTGCTGAATGCCAGATTGAGACCCTGCCCTTCTCAGTACAATATATGATCTTGTTCCCATTCTGTGGTACCTGCCTGTTTTCTTGACTAGGAATATGAAAAAGGGTTTAGGAGCCAGGCATCCAAGTGTTTGATATGTTGCTCTGGTCACTTGTGATACTTGTGGAGCACAGGCCATATTCACTTCACGTGAAGTACAAAAGAGCGGCCACGTTCTGTATATTCTTTGTTCTCCAGCAAGTCATAGGATACCAACCATGTGCTTTAAGCAAATTCAGCTTATTGTGATGAAACTTCTCTGTAGAGACACACAGAAAAAATAAACAAGAGTGTCATCCAAGGGATTAAAGAAGGGATTGGCTCTATAACCCTTGGTTTATAAACTGTCAACTGTTAATATCGGTGTTGCATGTAGTTGTAGAAGGATTTTCTATCACCACTGTTGGAGGGCCAACAGAAGATGATATAATCAAAGCATAAGGACCTGATCCCTAAAGTAAAATATGTTTTGTTTGTGTGAGTGGGACCTAGGATCTGTCTTCATCATTAATGTTATGCAGATGGTGACACCCTAGGAAAGAAGACCCTTGAACCATATGTGTCCTAAGGTATCTTTAAACTCAGTAAAAGCCATCATTACTTACTCTGTGTGCTATACTTCTATATTATTGGCTGCCAAGTTCCATTATGGCTAATTGATTTACTATGTACAGATGTTCATGACATAGTTCATGTCTTTGGACCAGATGTTGCTGAACCAGAGGTCAGCTGTGGGACTTGGTGTATCAATCCGTTTTTTGTGTAGCAGTATAATAAATCAGCTCTGCTGAAGTTCTAGGCACCAGGAAATTGAATAAACTGTTTTTAATGTTGGAGAGAAAGTAATTCTCTGCCCGTTGTCCTGTTTGTTGTGTTTTTCCTTCAGACAAACTATGCATCAGGACAGATGTTCACTTTGTATTTTAGTGTTGCTCAGGTGCCTTTGTAACGCAGAAAAAGGTAAACTGGAATCTGTGGCATTGCCGCCAACAGCATTTCTTTGTGGACCGATAGCTCAGGAAATTCAGGCACAGTTTCAGGTCACCTCTTGCGCTGGTTTCAGAGGCAGGATATCCTCAGTCTTGTTGGAACACCCCGATCTTGTGAGCAGAAAGAGAGTAGATTCAGTGTAAGTGCTCCGTTTCTAACAATGCCTATTCTAGACAACCAAAGGGATGGAAGAGCAGTTTTAAGTCTACGGAGTGACTCGCTGCATTTTCAAGTGACAAGGAAAATGTTATCCGTTCCACTTGTTAATGAGAGTGTTAATGGAAATCATTTGATCAAATCTTCTTCAGACTTTTTGAACTAGGAGTGTGCCTCTGGTGTTAATATTCTGAGAGGATCTTGAAACTTGTCCATAAATATCAAAGGACTAAGGCCTAAGAAGACGTTAAAGAGTTAGCAGAAAAAGATAAACTGAGTATGAATTGGCAGTTTCAGAAACAGGAAAATGTAAAGCTCTAAGGTATATTTGCTAGTCACTTGTGCTGACCGTCTTATTTCTGTTCTGGTACTTGCAGAAGTCAGTTGGTCCCTTTTCTACATGAGCTAACATTAAAAGCATGTCAACATCGAATGAATTAAAGTTGGTTGTTTTATAAACCATATGGTCTAGTTAAATCAGAAAATTAAGGCTTGATGAAGAAATCACTTGGTGAGGGTCTACACAGGAAGTTATGTGTTAACTATTATTATACAGGAAATCAGACTAGATAATCAAAATGGTCCTTCTGGCATCAAAATATACAAATCTGTCCAATGAACATTTTTTTTGCCCATGTTTGATGAGGTAACTGGTGGTTCCTTTGAACTCCCTCAAACTGAGAATAGATCTTAGTTGTGTTTTAAATCAAATGGGAATAGCTCTTTTATATATCAAAGTACAATGACAACAAATTTCTGCATTTAAGAGCAAATAAACACTTATCTTTTTAATTCAAAGACAGGGTTCTTTAAATTTTGCAAGGCAATATTTACAATCATTTTCTCACTTCCTTAAGTGAAATATAAAGCTGTTACTTATGACATAAAACTTCTCTCTTTTTTCCCCTTTGTGTGTGTGTACAGTAATATAGATTAAACAGGATTTAAGGATAAACATGACTAAATTTTTTAAAAAGATTATGGCATTTCCAGATAAATGCTAGAGTGAATACTTAAATATACCCATTTATGACATTTTCGTTCACTACCTCTAGGCTACTTGTCCAAGATCACAGTCATCATAAACAAGATCACAAGACTTCAGTTACCATTTGAGTCATTCATTTTCCTTCTGGGACTGTATCCAGCTACCCTTAAATAAAGTTACTCAGGAATTGGCCTACTTTATGTATACTTATGAATCAAATGGAAGCTGGAGCACTACGTTTGCGATCTTGCAATGGTAGCTTAATGTTGGTGACCAAAAGAAGGAAAAAAAATCAGAAGACAGGAAAGGTAGTGCATTTCTTAAATATTTAGTTGAACACTTATCTGAAACATCATTCTCGGGACATTTAAATATCCTTGAAGCATGTTTGATCTTAGTTACCTTATTGTTGCGGATACTAACTCTGAAGCAAAATATTGTCCTTTAAAAAGCAATGTCTTTTTTTTGAAAATGTAGTTTTGCATTTAATTTAAAGACGTGCATATTAGCTCTGTTTAAGGCTTTGAACAGAACCTTGAACACTGAAATATAGAATTAACTCTTTCTTTGTGATTTGTCCTAAAAAAACCCCTATAGATTTCAGTAAACTTAGCCAAGAGCTAAAGCATAAGCCAGCTGAGAAGTACTGCTACTGTAGAACTGAGGAGCTCACTGGTCAGCCTAATCTTTTTTGCGTGAATGTAGACTATCTATAAAAGAGTATAGGTGACACAAAAGTTAATAAATCCACATTCTTTTTATCTAGCTCTTTCCATTTGGGATTAGACCTCAAAGAGCCGTGGAAAGTGCTTTCTAATGGGATTTTTAAATTCTTGGAGCAGTACCACAGGGAGCTCTTTTGTCTGTGAATTTGCTGGGATATAACTCTTTCTTGATTTCAAATAATTCTTTAGAAACATTCAGGATCTTACATTTCAGTTCATGAAATAAGATTCTCAAATCTGGCGGTAAAATGGAACATTAATTTTATCTGACTGTGGTAGCATGTGGTTGCAAAGTAAAAAGTTTTTGCAACATCAAAATTTAATACCATGTGATTAGGAATTTCATCAGACTGAATTGTGTTTAATATCAGCCGTTTTATGCTCAAAGGTGTAATGTGCTGATATCAAGTTAAACAGTATTGTTGCCACTGAAGTTAGTATTGATGGTGACCTTTCTGTCTCTGTTGTGTGTTGAATTCAATATTTGTCATTACTTGTAAAATATTTGCAAACATTACCATCTGAAATACTAACAGTTCAAGGGATTTAGAATTTGTGTTCAGCTGTTTGCTAAATTTAACATGTATGCCTCGGTATTAGACCTCCTGCAGTATTTCCAGAATTGCTGTGCTTTCTGTGAATTTGTGGCTATGCCTACCTGTTGTCCTTGTGTTCATTCTTGCTGTTGTTATTCAGGAGTTGCTAGGCTGCCCGTGATGCCCCTCTGAGGGGGGAATACCCTAATGATAGTAAATACCACCGAACCTTGAGCGGAGAGTGTGTATGCTGCTGCTACAGGTCTCTGGTTGCAGGGTGAGCAGGATTTGGTGGAAGCCCAAAGAGGCTGGAAGGAGGCTGAGTGTGGCTGGGATGCCTTGTGCATCAAATGTTTTGCTAAACCTCTGGATACTTTAGAGTTTATTTTCTTGCTATAGCTGAAAACCTGGTCCTATAGCTGGATAAATTATGGGGAAAATTATTAATATGTCTTTTCACAAACTGAGAATTTCCTTACTTTGCCATGATGGTTCTATTTTTTTTTTCTTTTTTTTTTTTTTTTTTTTTTTAATGTGTGTGAACCTGTGTAGTAGAGTAATCCACCTCTGGGTAACCTAAAGCTGTTTGAAGGAAAACATAAATTGTCAGTTTAGGAATATGCTTCTTCCCAAAGCCAAAAGACTTGAACTGTTTCCAGCAGCAGTAAACAACACCAGAGCACAGCACCTTGCTGTGTGAGTAGTCGGGTTAGCACCCTGATCCCGTATGGCTGTAATTTCATTCCCCCCAGCCCTGGCTTTCATGCCATGCTAATAACCAAGAGGGGTTGTTGCAATCACAGGTACCATAATAGAAGGAGATTGTTATGGAAATATATATTTTTGCTATTGCTTTGACAGAGAGAGTAGTTCTGAGCTGTCAGTCAGGATGACAGTATTTATGTATATGTACATGTTCAGGGCAGTTACTTATGTGTTTAGTGACCAAGAAAAGTCTGATGGAAAATGATAAAGATTATTCAATTTAAGCGCAACACCAGCATATAGTGTTACATTTCCTTTTGGGTCTGCATGGTTAGCCCGTGGTGAGGAGTCCGTTCGGGTGATCAGAAAAATCCGCTATTTGTTTACTACAGAACCCTTCAATTACATGAAACATAAAAGGCTTTATTTTCTTGCAAGTCAGAGCAAGAAAAGACGATTTTTGCCTGCATCTCCCTCTGGGCGTTTTTCCCGCCAAATCTCTGTACTTCAGGCTTCCCCAGAAGTTGTTTCCACAGTCCCACAGACCCGCCTGGTGCTTCTGTGGTGCTACCCTGTCCCTTCCTCGGTTTTGGCCATATTCAGGTTTTTTTGTTATTTTTTTTTACTGAATTTTGCACAGAATCCTTTCTGAAATTGTACTCTGTGAATATTTCTCTATTCACACACAGCTTTTTGGGGAGCAGAGGCAGTAGCTGTTTCTGCACAGAAGTGCTATGTTTTCTTGAAGTTGTCTTCAGTGAGCATTGCCTCCCCAGTGCTTCCACAGCTGGTGGTGGAGGTAACCTGATTTGTAGCAACCAGAAATCGAAGCTGGGGCAAGTCTGGCTCTTTGCTGGGTGTTTGCAGCAGGGTTGTGCACAGCGTCCTGTCCTCCCCTGTGCGCACAACTCTCGGGTAGCTCGTGTGTGGCACTCCACCGAGCTGTCAGACATGTTTGCCTATGTGTGCGCTGCACATCCTACAGGCCAGCCTCTGCCAAAGCTTTTAATTAATCGGACCTTTTTCTAATGAGATTTACCTGTGCTGTTGTGTTGGGTGCGGGTGCCAGGCGCTGGGACTGGGGGGCTGCAGGGCGGCCTCTGTGAGGAGAGGCCGGGGCCGCCCCGGGCCGGACACAGCCGGTTCCCGCCGGTTCTGACAGACCCGCCACAGGGCACGGCTGCAGCCCTCAGCCACACTGGGGGTGCCTCAGGGAAAATGCATTTAAGAGAGGGAAAAAAATGCCAGACAGACAGAGGAGGAGAGGGGAAAAAAGAGTAATAAACAGCTGAGGGAACCCTGAGAGCTATGAAGAAGGAGGGAAGGAGGAGGAAGCGTCCAGGCGCCTCAGCAGAGTCCTCTCCAGTCCTGTCTTCTGGAGATTTTTACTCTTGGAAATTCAGTTAGGAAATAAGTTATGAAGGGGTTTACACAGAACTAAATTAGTAATAGTATTCATACAGTGTATGCTTATGGAAGTTTATATTTGTAAATTTTCAATAGGCCACACTACGCAAGTCCTTCACATTTTAGTAAGTGTGTATCTTTAGAGATGAAAGAAAGAGTTGTGTATTGAGCGTAAGTACTGTGAATTTTTCAGATTGATAAATAATGGGAATGTGAGCTATTTTGTTTACCCCTCTTACAAAACTTCCTTTGCAATGTAAAATCATAACAGGTTTTAAAACTCCTTCCCAGTTTTCATCTGTCTCCTTTCTCCTATTAGTTAATGACACGGTTTATTTAGATAATAAAAGCAAAGCTCGCTCCCATCAGACAGACAAACAAAGTAGGTAAGAAAAATACTCTTCTGTGATTCTGGTATCTGCATTAACGATTCTGCTGATTTTGACAGTGAACTGACAAGAGAGTATTTGCTGATAGGCCTTTTGGTAACCGATGCTCTCTCTCCTTCCACAGCTCCTTTAGGTGGTGTTGGATTCACGTGTCCTCGGACCCGATGATGTCCTGTCCCAGAGGTGGCTTTCCCAGGTCTCCTAAGCAGCACCTGCCTTTACAAAAAAGGAAATGGTGCTTCAGAATTTCATGCACGGATTTGATGTACTCACAAAGTATTTGTCACAGACAGATAGGTACTGTCAACTTCTCTTTAGGTTGCCTCTAAAAACCTTCTAAGTAGTGCAATCAAGGGCAATTACTGCATCATTTGCTTGTGTTTATAACATATTAGAGCTTTCTGGGCTTAAGCACTGCAATCCATCCTGATTGCTACCAAGTAATCCTTTGCAGACTTGTAAATCAAAACTGCGGCTGATTTTCAGCAGCATGATTGTCATGTTTTTGCAACTTTACTAATTAAAACTTTATGAGCATGCAATTAAAAAGCAGAGAACAGTTTCCGTGCATTGCAAATGAAAATAAGCCATAGTAGTCTCAGCAAAAACAAGCCTCCTTTATATTTGCTTTTCTTAAAAAAATAAATGACATTTGGTGGTTTCAGGCTTTCAAAACCATTTACCACGTTTGTCTTTGAAACTCTCTCTTCTGGTTGACTTAACAGCATGAACTTAACAAATCAGACTGCTTAGTTGGGCCTTCTAACTATGCTGCAACTTCAGGTGCAACCTTTGTCACTGATTTTGTGTGCTTAGCGAAAATAAGTCTTTTAAATAGAAAGCTTAGTGTTTAAAAAAGGTTTCTGGGATCCAAACCACAGGCAAACGTTACTCAGATCTGTAAAGGTAAGGTTGCTGGAAATGTACAATGAAATTCAAGATAAGAACAATTAAAGACAAAGGGAACAGAATTAATAAGATCTGAATTAATAAGAACTTTTAGAATATATCCCTCTGCTGGATTTCTATAAACAATATGAAAAAAAAAATGTAAGGGTTCCTATTGAAGCTATTAGGCTGAGCTTGTATTTTGGGTCACTTGATGAACCCTGCAAATCATGGCTGCTCCGGTTTACATTTCAAATCGGGTCATGTGTAGAATGTCAAGACTTATTAATTTTTAATGATGACAAATAATTAAATTCACTTTAATTTTGGACTACCATTTAGAAGATGCAGAAAACTCCAAACCAAAAATTAATTCACTTTGAAGTGCTCCATCCAGTCTCAATAAAGTTGTCAATGTAACGCATAGAAAAATGAACACATATTAAGCAGAATAGGTCCTCTTTTACTGCAGTTTCCACTTGAGCAATCATATTTCTGAATGCAGAATTTGGAATCAGAAGAAAAAATGACGACTTGTTGAAGAGGTATGGCTGTCTGGAATGTACAGGATATATAACAATCTTGTACGTGATGTGATAATTTCCTTTGCAGCAACTGAAACTCAGATGAGGGGTAATAATTCTTTAATTGTGAGATCTAATGATAGGGGTAATAATTCTTTAATTGTGAGATCTAATGATCACTTCCCCCCCCCCCCCCAGTATACTATACTAGCTTTGACTTAGACATCTTAATTTTAGATGTCTGTAGTTTGGTGACACGAATCTTTTATCTACCTATTGTACTAGTCTTATCACTCTGTACTTTCTGTTTGTTCTTTGCCTTGCTGTCAAACAACTTGCAATTTTCTTTATTTTCTCAGTGATTTTCCTGGAAGTCTTGCTAGCGTAAATGCTCAAGGGCTACAGAAATACTGTATAAATACTGAAGGACTATAGGGTGTGGCTTAGAAGAAAAGCATGATTCCATAGATGGGTCACTGAACTGAGACTTTCTGGGCTTTCTTCTCAGTGTTACCATTGGCTTTTGGGATGCCTCTCCTCATCTTGCTTGACCTCTAGTTTCTCGGTCACCTCTTACCAATTGAGCTGGCAACTGTTTTGAGGTTCTTATTGACAGTATTTTTTCTTGTGATGGGCACTGAACAAAGAGAACAGCTTGTGACTGTAAGCCCCATCCCACGGACTTGTTTAATTCTTACCATAATGGGAATCCCTGTGCATACTGGAACCCCTATATTCCTATAATAAAACAAATAGAGTAAAATGAAGTTAAATTGTTATGACTTTTCCAGTTGAATAATTAAGTTGGTGTAATGCAGGAAATACGTATACGGAAAAATATAAATTTGTTCACAAAAAAATGGAAAGCAAACCAGAGCAGAAGGCATTCTTTGACATTTATTAACATGCAAATTAAAGATATCATTGCATAGAAGGGATGGTGCCAGAATGCCAAGTGGCAATTTCCCAGTATATGTTATGGGATAGCAGTATTAATTATCTGTTCTTTCAGTGAGAACCAACCAGTCTGGAACTAAGTAGATGCTAGTTCTTTGGAAAATGTATGTACATTACTAAAAAGTGCATTGTTCTAGCTATGCCCTTTGGTGGGTATTAAAATACAAGCTTAATTTCCTAATTTCTCTGTGCATGACTTTGCATATTTAACATCTATATAATGCATTTTTTTATTGTAATTTCAGAGTTTTATAAAATGTTACAAACTAGGGAGGGAAGAAGGAGTAAAGAAAACACTATGCACGTCCTACATAGATCACTGGCAGGTTTTAAACTTTAGGTGACTGTTACCTTGAGCACCACAGCAATAAAATGCTAACTGATGGGTGTTTTTCTTTAAGTGTACCTGCCACTAGAGGGGAATGGAAGCACATGTTTTGCCCCCGGGTTTCACAGCTATTTGCTCAATAGAAAAGTGATGTCGTGATTGCAGTCTTGGGTCTTGGAAGAGCCTGTTCTCTCATGGCTCTCTTCCTTCTCTTTCCAGTCCGTGTATTCTCCCAAACTTTTGTCCCTGCATCTCTCCCAGAGTGTCTCTTCCATTCCTCTATTGCTCCTTGTCACAAATCGTCCTCTTGTTTGTCACCTGTGATATCCTTACCTTTGTGTCAAATCTTCTTTCCATTTCTGCCATTCTGTCCCCAATGGCTGGCTCTGCTTTCCTCCCTGCCTCGTGCTCCCAAAGTCATTCTGTTCTGCATGACTTTCCTTTCCTTTTCTGTCCCTTCCTTTGCATCTAAATCAGGCCACTTTCTCTTGTGTTTCCTGCAGATAAGCACTTGGAAATGAGACCACAGAGATTTTTTTTCTCTGATATTTATTCCGATACTTGATACTGTAGGATTCTCCGGGAAGTTGGAAGAGCATCAATGGAGAAAGATGTGGTGAGTCCCTGCAGTCCTGGAGTGGAAAGGGTGCAATCCAGCTGATATGAGCTGTGTGGGGCTGGAGCACACGCGGTGCAGAGATCATCTCTGGAGAACTGAATTACCAAACTCTCACGTCTCTAGTGAGTGACTGAAATTATCTGGATATATGTAATTCTGTCGAAGTTGAGTGGGTTTTGAACGGTATGGGGAAAAATATACCTCTGATACGAGAGGAACATTGGAGAGGTCCTAGAGCTTCTTAATGCAGCAGTAATAACAACGTAATTAACCTGGCTGAAAAAGGGCTTCTGAAGGGGTCTGTTCATACCACCTAAACATAGGCACCTAATTTAAGGATTGCTGCAGGTCTTTTGTAGTCAGTGATGAAAAATAGATTCCCAAATGATGTTTCAGATTATCTAAGGTAGATTTCTACTCCAGATAGTCTCTGGAATAGTTCACTATATGTGGAGCTTAGTGACCAGCATTTTCATACAGGAACTTAAATTAGAGGTCTAAAGTGGAGAGGTATGAAAAAAGCATAACTTATTCAGGGTAATAGATGTATCTTTTTTTTTTTTTTTAGATAATGAACTGTGTCCTATATGTCACCATGAGGCAGATAAATGTCCAAAAACTTCAGCCCAGTGACTTACGTTTACTAAACTGATAAGAGAAACCTGAATTTATGTAGTCCTGTAAATGAGAGTTAACATCTTCACAACCTAATATATGCTGTTCGCTGTCTGTGGGAAAGAAGTTGCTGGATGATTAATGAAGACAAGTAAGGTAGAAAAGGCATTTGTTAAAGTTTCCTTTGAATTGTTAAGTTCAACATTTGTTAAGACAGAAGCAACGTTAAAAAGGAAGTGTCAGGATCAGCAGTTATTAATCACCTAATCCAGGAATTGTGCCACTATTTACAAATATTAAAATTAGTTTTCAGGACACACTGGTCAGGCTGAGATTGCCATCTGGTCAAATTGTACAAACTTAGAAAATTGAAACAAGCTTTTTGTTGTTTGTGTGTGTTTAATGATTAATCAACTTAGTGATAGTGAGCTGTGAGTTACAGTGAGCATATGCCAGAAAGCCCAGGGAAATCAATGTTACCATCCATCCATTCATTTCATCCATAGAATTTGCTCACAATGATGCAGGAGGGACGAGGAATGAAATGCTTTTATAACGACTATCTGTAAAAAGCATTAATTACCTCTATCATATATAAACAGACCTGTATTTTTCATAAATTTTCTTGACCAGAGAGATTGACCTAAAACCACTTGATCCCCATTAAGAGTGACGAGAAGGAAGTGAGTAATATTTTTCTGTGGCTGATATGGTCTATTTTGCTTTATCATGAAAATAGGCTGTTCCAGAAAAAAAAAAAAGTTGTACTCCAAATAAACCTTAGATGTTCTCACATCATGCTTATGAAATAGCTGGTTAAGAATGATTAATCCCAGTTTGAACCTGAATCAGAGAAGTTATATGATAAAAGAGCATGTTTTATAGCTGCTAAGACCTTTCTGAAGTCATTTCTCCAAAGAATAAAATGCTGGGCCGTATAGGTACATTAAACTTGAGAAGAATTAATTTTTACTAAGATCCCAAGTGAAATGAATGAAAAGGGAATCCAAATGCTTTTCTGGAATTACAGTGTTGCAAAACATTGCTTAGAGGTTGAAATGAAAAATATTCTAAATGTCTAAATTGTGTAAATACTTTGAAGGAAAAAAAAAGATAACAAGTGCCTTAAGTTAATCAGAGCCATCTTTCAAAAGTGGTTTCTAAAGTAAGGCAAACATACTTATTTTTTTATACGATCGTTTGCTCCTTAACAAATTAAAATAATTAAAATTAATAATTTAATAATTAATAATTAAAATATAAAGACAGATGAATTCTGCATGCTTATGTCCATAAAAGGTTGGGTAGCAGGCATTCATTAAGAAATTGCCGTCTGTTCTGTCCCACTCCTGCATATTTGCAGTGCTGACATGATGAACAGGATTTTGTAACCTAACACTAGTGAGAAAGGCATCCGGTATAAAATGAGGTTTAAAACATTTTATATATACCTTAATAGGTGGACCATCATTAAAGCAAATTAAGTAGGGTGACAGGTTCAACAGTTATATGTACTTGTATCTGCAAAAGTTCAGTTTTGCCTACCCTCAGAGGCGTGTAATGCTTTTAGGTACCAAAGCTTTCTAGGAAAGTCCCAATAGTATCTCTGTTTCTGTTACTAGATATGCACACAGCCACCTAAGTTGAAGGCAGCTGCCTCTAATTCCTGCCTAAGTCGTACAGGACTCTCAGTGTACAGCTTTGGTACTTCACACACCTCACCTTCAGGATTTCATCTGGCAGGCATACACAGAGCATGACTAAACTTCACACAAAGACAGTTTATATTTTGGCGTTTTGGAACAGTCACATGGAAGGAGGAGACCCCATGTTCAGTTCCCGGCTGAAATCTGATATCTCCCCTTCTAGGAGACTGCTATAACCATTAGATTATATGTGTTCTAAGATTGCACTCAATTAGATTCTTCTGCCTAAAAAAAAAAATGAATGTGTGGTGAACAACAGTGTGAATTTACAGTACCCTTGCTACTCCCTGCTTGCTTCCCACATGGGAATTAATTTACACATTTCAGTTTCAGTAAGGTGCCTTTTACAAAGGCACTTCTACTGTGTGCTCTGGTTATATACACACAGCCTTCGTTAGCAACTTACTGACTGACATATTAAACTTTGCATCCCCTTACATCAAGAGCTAGAGGAAAACCAGCTAACACTGGTGAACTCATGATTCCTCTGTCCTTCAGGTTAGACAGTAGTAGATGAAAAAACTGCAAATAACAGAAACACAGCTGTGGAAGTTGGTAATTAAGAGGGAGAGCTTGTAATAGCTTGTAAAGCTGCCTTTTTGGTCTAAGTGGTCACCTGTGGCTTAAGCTAACCATTTTGACTTTACACAGAAAAGGACTAAGAGTTCGCTGAGAGACATTTTTAAAAGCCAGTACTGTACAGTGGAGATGGTTAAGCGTGTGAGCTCTTCTACTTACTTTCATTACAAAGTCAATTAGGATAATTTAAGCATATTGAAATATAATATTTGAATCTTGTGGAATGATTTTATTTTCCCTGAGTGAAACTGGAAAAAATCAACATTTTACCATGATATGGCCAAAATGGCAATTTCAATAGAAAGAAAAATAATCCTATCTGATCATGTTGGGCAAAATCTAGGGCTCAGTAATTTTGCAAGTCATTCATTTATTTATGAATGTAAGTATAAGAGCCATCTGTAAAGTCAAAATGTATTAGAAGACTGAATGCTTAAGTTATATACTACTGTGAGAAATTAAAATGTTTTAATTACCCCTTTCTCTCTAATCATTGTACTTTCAGTGAAGCTTCTAAGGGCTTTGGCATCTTTTAGAGCAGGTAGGTGGCAATCTGCTTTTCTTTTTACAGTGCTGTTATACACATACACTCTCACACAGATAAAATCAACATTCTGCAATTATAGTGAAGATACAGAATATAGCTGTATTATAGTGTGCAGTTTTGGGACCATTACCATATAGTATTTTTTAATTTTGCTCAGATAGTTCACTCACCTGTTATTCTGCCAGTCACATTTTTACAGTCTCTTGCCTTCCTTCTCTCTCTCTTCTCATACATTCATATAGTTCTTATAGATGCATCTGAAGAATAACGGTCTACAATGGATGCATAGTGTCCTACCCATCTTAGCTGTAGCCGAACATAATTCAAAGAATTAACATTTAAGGCTGCAATACTTAATGCAAAAACTATGAACAGCTTCCTGTTTTACTAGGGTCTCAACACATTTTCTATACTATCATATGGCAGAAAACCCTGGTGACCTCTGCTCTGTGTTCTACAAAGCTAAGGCACCTAACGTCTGCTTAAAACTCATTTTTTATGATAGAAGGATATATGCTCATTTTCTTGTCTGCTTTTTGTATATTCACCCACATAGGGGAGGTAACCACAGAGAAGTCAGAAATCTGTCTCTTAGAGCTTATATTGCAGGGTAATTGTAGTTCGGTATGCACTTTGCTTGACGATAGATGCTTTTCTCTCACAATTGAGCAGGGGCCTTTGGCAAAATGCTGAGATCACTCCATAGGAGATGGTTATTGGGAGCGGCTGCAGGCATGGGAGGCTGATGTGACTGACCCCAGTGGCATATCCCACTAAGCACTGGGAACTGCTCAGAGACAATGGTGACCGTCCTACAACAGGGAAAGCACCGGCTCAGAAGGTGGGCAATATTCAGGGTTGTATTTGGTGGGTCAGACTGGAAAGGCAGTAGAGTTCCCTTGGTGCTTGGGGTCACAAAGATACATAGTGGGTAGCAGTCTGTTAGACCTTGTGCTCAGGGCCAGCCCTTGGAAGGAGTCCAGAAATGAGCTGGTGGCCTGTGAAGTTTGGCAGAAGGTACAGAGACCTGTGAGCATTTACGCATAAAGGGACCCGACTGAGGACTTGTCCTCGTCTGCTTGAATTGGACTGAAGGATTTGGGTATCTCCCCGTCTGGGTTACAGAGGAGGGGAAAGGAGTCCTGTATCTGTTTTACCTCATAGTCCCTGGAAAATACATGGTTAAGTAAGAACCGTGGCCTTCTGTTCAAATTCAACTATTTCAGTGCCCATGTCATCCTTTCTTCTATTGTCAGAATCAATGTGGGATGTGATGATTTAGGAAATGGCAGCAAATACTGTGGTTAAAATGTTTCTAGACTTCAGTATAGGCTCTGCAACAGATCATAAATGTCATGATCACGTATCAAGTATTCTAAAATAGCAGATTATTTTAAGAAATAATATCAGATCGTGTATTTGGAGATCAACGCTCGCCTAGAAGAAAAAAAAAGCACACTTATGGCTGACCCTCCAAATTCTCATATATGAATGTCATATGAATAATGTTCTTTGCATGGATAATCTCAAGAATGACTCCTTCATTGAAATTTGCTGCCACACAGTAATGCCAAAATTTATTGTTTAAACTGGGACTATTTTCACAGTGAAGCTGAGTTAGTCCCTAGCTCTGTATTGCTGCGTCTGGCTCCTTACATCTCTGTGGCTTGACATCCCCCAGAACGGGAGATCTCCAGGGACCCTGGGCAATACACCTTCCCCGGGGGATGCGAGGCCGGGGAGGAGGCAGGGTCCAGCAGGGTCGCGCTGCCCCACACAAGCTCCATCACCTCGGCACGGGTGGCAGGGAGAGCTCACCTCAGCTGCAATAGGCACTGTCACACACTGTTGGCATTGAGGGCAGTGCTCGTCACCTAGCAGGGTGTCAGTGTTCATCACCCTGAGGTAACGGAGTATGTAACGCTCCCCTCCTATTTCTCCTTGGAAGTTCAACCTCAATTTTTTAGAAGTGGGGAGTGTGTGGACAGGAAGACAAATGTGTATGGAAAGCCTGAACAGGCTGGTAGCACTGCCCCTGTGCTCTGTGTTACCGGTCCGCTCCTTGCGTGGCGGTGTTGGACCCACCTGCACCCGTGGTTCCCGTTAGTGGGAATTCTGCAAATCTAGTGAACATGGCCAACAAAGACAAATTAAGGGAGAGGAGAATTTTGCCCACAGCTATGGAAGAAGAGAGTTACGTCTTGTTGTTTTAGCTCTGTGGGACGCCACAGTAGTACATACGGCATGTTAATGTTAGGGTGTTTTATTGTATCACTCTCTCATGCTGTGTTCATTTGTAGGGACAACATGACTTCCATAATATTTATTTTAGGGTCATTTTATTACTTTAATAATGCAGATTTAGATTGTAATTAAAGCCTGTATGATTTGATTTAATAGCTTGCAGCTTGGTTCAGCATATGTTTTGATATTATAAAACTGCTTCAATAGACAATGAATTCATTTGTCCCTTTTACTTATTAAAACGCATGTGTACTTCATCAGGTTTATGCTTTGTGAATTTTATGAGTGTGGAATTAAATAATAAAGTCACATACAGACACATGCCAAATTTGGGACTTGATTGATTATGACTGCCCTTGTGGAAGAAAGAACTGAGAAAACAAGTAATCATAATTGTATTTACTATTAGAATAATAACATTTTGCATATTTAACCACATCTTAGGAATTATTCCACTACTAAGTCATATAGCATTGTTAAAATAGATTGCTGACCAGAATAACTTTGTATGGTGTTATGGATTTCATGTTTTTTTCTTAATAGTCCTATAGATGAAGTTCTTCCCTTTAAAACTGCACCTTTCAATTAAATTTGGTTATTCCTATTTTCATTGTTTTGTAAGTGGCATTCTCTGTCTTCTGGCATAATCCTTACTGTCCTTTAGCGCACTTTATACAAAGGAACAGTTTGGATTCCCTTTCATTAATTTCCAGTATTTTCTGACAATGAGCTTATGTTGTCCACATCATCTGCTACAAAGATTATTTTCACTTCCAGTTCCTTTAAACTGTTTCTCTTGTAACAGGACCCAGACCCATGAGGTGCTGAACATTTCTGGTGAGGAATCAGGTACCCTCAACATTATGTGACTGCAAAGTGTACTCCTAAGCAGCTGAAACAATATTTGGTGAGGATTTCATAGACCTTATTGTGACACCTAAATATCATACACCAAGACAAAGCCCCCTTAATCAATTCTGTTTTCCATCTATATATTACAATGAAGAGAACTGGAAAAGCATTGAACTAATGGGTTTTTCATTTCCTCTCTCCTGCTCCCTCTCTATCCCTCTTTCCTATGTTGTGATCTTTTTTTGTTTGGTTGTTTTTTTGGTTTTGGGTTTTTTTTACATTAGAGAAAGAATGAGGGAATCTTGTCTTGTTCCTATTTCATTTTAGTAGTGATCGCTCTAGCAGACTTTTTTGTATCCGACCATGAACAGCATCAGTGGTAGCCACCAACTACTTTTCTTGCTCTGGAACATCTTACATATCAAAATGTCTCATGAGATAATGAGGTAATTACCATCATCTCCAAAACTGAGAGTGTAGATATTTGGAAGCTATATCTGCTTAGTGGTTGAAAGTCCTAGATCAAATTATCTTGAATTTTGGGACTGGTAAAATTGGAATCCAAGTTTGAGTCTTGTACAGTCAGTGCTTTCTATCTGTCACCTATGCTTCCCCATAAATTTCTCTTGTATATTATGAGAAACTAAAAGACTTTCTATGGCATTTTCTTTTCATGTCATGGTAGACAAATTGAGAAATTTTTAAATGCATTTGAACTGTGTAAAAAAAAAAAAAAAAAGTGGGATTTACATACAATTTAAACCTTCAAATGTTTCACTGCAGTCTTCTGAGAATAATCAGGTTATCCCTGTACACACACGGACATTTATTCTTCAAGTTATGCTCAAGAGCTTATGCTTAAATATACTGTCCTTGTTTGCCAACACGTGCATGTGCTGTTCTAACAAGAGGCACCAGCTCTGAAGCACCTTAAACAAGGTTTCAAGTCAATACGTTTAACGCTTTCCTGAGCCAGGGCCTAAACTGTTACTGCTTAGAGATATTCAATGCTATTCATCTATAAAACTATTTAAATAGCTTAAGAGTCGGAGGGAAAAGTAAACCCCCCAAATCCAAAGGCTTGTGTGGTATAACCAATCAGAAAAAAATAGTAAGGACGTGAAATGTTTCATGGTTGGTGACAATGAATTTGGAGCCTACCACAGAGGTCTGGCAATAGGAGTCTTCATTGGAGGAATTTCTACGCTCCCTCAGAAGTGTGAGATTTAGTACTATGGTAAAAATTACATATTCTCCTCCATTTACTTTTAAGATCGATTAGAAATAGGTTATAAAAAGTATTTTAGGACATGGTTGCCTGTGATAAGAAGTGACTGGATTCAGTAGCCCCAGAGGCCTTTCCAATTTCTGTGTTTCTAAGGAGGAAATATGTTGCAGAGCCAACCATCCTGCCTCCTCACGCTGCTCTTCGCTTTATTAGGTTTGACTTGAAAAATATTTGTTTGCCACTGGGTTTGTTGAAGTCTGGGAAGATGGTGGGGTTAAATCACTAATGGCCTCATAGGTGCTGCCCAGTTTGAAAGGTAAATGGCTGCTGTTGGGGGATTTAGTTTTGAGGAAGGGGCTTTTTTCTAAGACAGTCTTTTCCAAAATCTGAGTTGGAGCCTGGGCTTCTGGTTTGGACACATCTCAGATCTAACTTTGTCACTTGCAGCTGTTTCACTACATAGAGGTGTCATAGTGATATAACATAAACCTGTGGGGCTGGGTTTTAATTCCCCCCCTCGCCACCCCCCCCCCCCAGAAGCAAGAGTGAGGAACCAGTTTGAGCCACTGGCTATCAGTCAGAATGGTTACTGTGCTAATGAAAATTTGGAAAGCTATTGCAAACTGGAGTGCTTGGCAGAAGCAGGAATTTCTCTGTGCTGTTTATGAGGTGTATAAAAAGGTCAGTGTTACTTTATAGATTTTTAGCCTTAGCAGTATTTTCTTTTTTTATGATTTAGTTTTTCTTGTTTTCTAACAGCCATGATTTTTTGTTCTGGATATGGAATCTAGTTTTTTTGATTGGTTGGTGTATTGTTGGAAAATACATTGTGTTTCTAAATTCCAGACACATTTTGACTGTATTATTAAGAAAACATTGCTCCTGGAATAATAAATGCTGAGGTTATTTTAAGCAGTTGTCTTACATTTTCTAAATCTGCAAAAGAAAGAATCAGAACAATAAAAGAATGATCAAGACTGGGTTTCTTTTGTTTTAACAGGGAGATCATCGGTTGGCCTATTGGCAAAACTCCATTCATTGTAATGGACCTACGTGAATTTCCAGAAGTTGCAGATTTGGACAATAACTTCTTAAATGTTTCAGAATCCTTGACTTCTCATCTAGCGCTGCCAACATTACCAATTACAGGACCATTTTTGTGATGTTAACTTGCCCCTCTATAAATAAAGGGAAGAAAATAATTTTTTAGGCCACTGGACAATGGCATTAGCCAGTATGAGCCAGCATAAGATAGTGAGGTAAGACTTTGGATGTGCTAGAAATACACTGAGCTCTCTATCAAATATAGGTAGTTTGTTCCTCAATTGAGGATGTTTTAAGTGCAGTGTTCAGTTGGGAAGGGGGTGATGTCTCCCATTTGAAAAAACTGAAGTCTTAGAATTTGGGGTCATATTTTTTCTTTATTTCCTTAGTGGTTATATAGAAGGGAGGTTATTATTCCTGAGGTGCCATTTTGCCCCACCAGGTGCTTAGATTTTGCGAGGCATTGATACGTTCTGAAATGCAGAGCCATGTATATGCTGTCAAGTATAGACAAAGAGCTCCAAAGTGTTGGTGGTTTCATAAGATTGCATTCTTTTCTGTTCTAATTCCCCCAAAGAAATCTACCTACTCTCCTTTTCCTAGCAACGTTTTTTTCTAGGTACGGAACTCAATGTTAAGGAATACAATTAAAACCCATTGATTTAAACTACATCTTATTATTTTAGTAGTCAAGTGACTGTGCTCCCCCTGTGTGGCCTACACTACATAGGTATAACACGGTAATAGCAGCTGTGAAAACAGTTTGCCTTCCCTGTGTTTAGATACCTATCTGTGGCTAGGGAGCAACAGAGGAAGTCAAAACTCCAAGAATATAATAAGGGTAGAGAATGTACAGTCGGCGCATTTCTTCCAAATCTTGCTAAGTAAAGCAGTTTGAAGACTTGTCCTTTTGTTCTGCCAAGTTTACCAATCTGAACTTTCTCAGACAGATTACGTGCGCTTAATCTCATTTTTTCAAAGACAGGCCCCTCCAGCGCTGTGAGACTGTGGCTCAGCACTTAAATCTTCCTCCCAGAGAAGTTGGTGCTATTTAGCCCATACAGAGGCATAGGCAGCAGGGTTGAATGCGAAGAACACTACTGGTTCCTCAAGAAATATATTGAGTTCTAATGTCGGTTTGTGAATTAGCTCCTGAACGTGCAGTAAGTAGAGAAAACAGTTTTCAGACCTAAATTAGGAGACAGGCTAAAGTTAAACACCTGATTTAGTAGATGATAGGGGATTCAGTAGAAGATGATCAAGTTAATCAAGATTTGAAAAAAATGCAGTGTAGATTCTCTTTACAGTGATAATGTACCCTTTCCAGATCAACTGTTTCTGGAAAAAGGCTTTCCTTTTGTTTTTCCCCAATGATATATTTTGGCTTCTTGAGACAAGTGATAAGTCTGGAAAAACTACAAATCTGAGCACAACTTTGACAACCAAGCATACAGATGTATTTGAAAGGGCATCCCTTATTTCTTCCAAGATTTTGCTGACTTTGGTAAATCAAGCATTGGAGAAATGCCTTAAAACCATCCTCTGGTCTTGAGACTAAGAACTGTGTGGCACCGGCATCCTGATGGGATTTCAGTCATCTCACGTGGATGCTAAATAAGGTGTCAGCAGAGTATGCAGCCTCCCCTTTAGAGAGGAGCTGTTGTCAGTACCTGCCTGGAGACGAATGAACAGATCATCCAGACGTTTTGGCATCTGTCATCCCCTGGGACTCTTACAGCATGTTTGCATTTACCGTTCTAGCCATTTGAACAGCTACTGCTGTTCTCTAGTTCACAGCCTATTTATTGCTAGGGGAAGTTATGTATTCTCTTTTCATTTAATTTAATTTGTTTACTTTATGGAATTAGAAGCAGTAGCAAGGCCTATAAAACAAGCAAAAGCTTAGATAAACACTGCAGCAGGCTGGTGAACTGTTTTAGGGACCCAGTTTTCTTCCATAAATTGTAAGTAGCTACTCAAACTACGGAATTTTGGTATGATCTGTATTATTTTCTCTCTCTAGCTGCGTATGCCCTTCAAATCACTATCACCTTTGCAGTTGGACCTATCACCTATGCAGCTGGACTGGATGATTGTTGTAAGTCTCTTCCAACTGAACTATTCTATTTTATCTTCCATCCCAGGTGGTGGTATTCCTTCTCTTGACTCTGACATTTTTGCTCCCAGGTTGTGGGCTTGATTGTCAGTCACCTTAGTCTTTCCATCATCATCTTCTTTCTATAATAATGTCTTGAAACCCTAATTGGGATAAAGCCCTACTGTGGTAAAGAGAAGAATAGAGGAGGAGCTAATGATCAGTAACTGGAGTGGACAGAATAAATAGGAACTTAATTGGATTGCACAGGTCAGAGGAGAACCTGTATGGAATTACAGTTCTTCCAGTCCCATCTACTGGTGTGTTCACTGGTGCTACCCATTTGCCTTACCTTCTTTTACCTTTTTACTCTGTTAATACCGTGTTTCTTCAATAGTTAAAGTAGTTTTGTAACTTCCCTATATTTTAAGAAATATCCATTTACTAAACAGCTTCTTGGTCACTCTGTTACCTTTTAATATGATTCCAAATTCTCACTGCAAGTTAATAGTCTGGTAATTATTATTTGAAAGATTTTTTCAGGCTCTGTAATCTTTTGGCTTTGCTTTTTTTTTTTTTTTTAAAAAAAAAAAGGCAAAGCACCCATAAAACAACCCAAACCCCTTTGCTCCAACAAATAGACCTGTTGAGAGAAATATCTTATGACTATGTCAGCCAGACAATGAATAACCGAAAGCTTTTCTGTGTTACGTTGCTGATGAGTTAAATAAAACAAACCATTTTCAAACCGTAGGGATGGATTCTTACCAGGCCAATCTCACTGTATTTTTTCATGCTGCTTCACTGATTTTTAGAGTCTAGGTACTACTTTTCAATAGCTAGGTATTTTCCATGACCTTATCACCATAAGCTGGTACGGATGTACTTTAAAGGTGGCTACTTGATATCTTGAGAACATGGTGAGGTAAATAATCTGATGGTATGTGCTTCATACAGTAAAAATCAGAGCAGCACAGTGTCTTGGAGAACACTGGCTAAGTAACTGCAGCATGACCTCAACATTTAACTAGTAGTCTGAACTGGTACTTGGAGGGGTAACACAACACAGAAAGGATCATCTCAGCCTAAAATGGAAGGGTGTCTGGACCATTCTAGAAAAGATGCAAGGGGCTGAACCAATTGTTTTGTCAGTGGGTCTTGAAAATCAGTCTGTTTAGGGGTATGGATTGCCCTGAGTTGTTAGCTGCATAAATTGTGAAATTTTTTTTGTCCATATAGAAGAAAAGGCTGCTTCAGTTGTTTTGAACATACAGATCTGCAAAGGTTTGCAAGATTTACATTCTTTTTCATCTCTTCAGCTTTCCCCCAATGTCTACCTTGTTCTTGTCCTTGTACGCTATCATGAAAACCGCTGTTAGCACAGAGCGTAACATATATATAGCACATAACACACACTTTCAGCAGATGAAGCAATCAGCAACATCTTTACTCCCTGCAACCGTGCTAGCCAAGGCTCCGTTTGGCTCATTATATCCAAGTCAGTATTCCCTCATCCCCTTGGTATTCAAGTTTTAAAAACACAGAAGCTGATTTTAGAAACACTAAAGCCAATGAGAACTGCAAGAGCGCTGCACCTCTGGGAATCCGGCCCACATCCCTTTTGTTTTGAGTGTAGGATGGATCCTAAATGAGAAACCTTTTGTATTTTGGAAAGTAAGAAGGAGCTGAAGCAAATTTCTTCATAGTTGGCAAAAACAGAATTGCTCTTGATGGAGACCAAGCATGGAAAGTTCTAGTCTGAGAGGATTATTTTTGTCAAAGTTATGACAAGTCTGAACATAAAGTTTTGCGTAGAAATCCCTCTCATTTTACTATCTACAGTGACAGTAGAATACGTTCATGTAAAAAATAAAATATGAGAAGTTAGATTTATATTCACCAAACAATTACTAGTAAGCAAAAAACAAAACCAGATCAGCATAATGATGGTTTTGCCAAGCGTAACAATTTTGGTTTGGCCCAAATACACAGATACAGATTTGGACTTTCTGTCACAAGTTGCCAAACATTTGTTTTCATTTAGATCTGTGTATTTGTGCGTGTGCATATTGACAAAGGGGATTTGTCTCCAAGAAGAACAGAGGTATGATCCAAATCCCATCACAAATCCTTCCATTGACTTCACTGGGAGTTGGATCAGCACCTTAGTGAGAATGTTCAAAAGAGAGTGTCCAGAGTTAAACTATCAGTTCTTCATCCAAATCTCATTGAAATCAATTAAATCTTTCCATTAACTTCAATCACTCTTGGATCTAGCTTTAAAACACAAATTTTGTATAATGGGACATGTGGAGGCTATTCTATTAAGTGTATTTTGACCAGACAAGGGCATGAGAATTTAAGGACAGAGGGCTGAAAGCCAATATTAACCAAATACAAACTATTAGAGGTTAGAAAAATGCAAAATTAGTTACTTTTAAAAGGGCATGATTGTTGAAATAAATCAGAAGTCTTCATTCTCTGTAAAGCGTTTCTGGGTTTAAAGGGGATTGAACTGTGGCTGCCTTTTTGTTGGTTCTGGTTCAGAAAAGCAGCCCCATTCAGACAGCAGTTAAGCAATGCAACTTAAGTGTATGCGTAACTCCTTTCTTAAGGAGAGGTGGAATTAAACACATGCTTTAGTGATTTCCTGACCTGGGGCTTTTATTTTCCTTCTGTGAATATTAGTGAAAGTACCTTTTTGTTCATAAGAACACTCATGAAAAGCACATTTAGAGCCCCTGGCTCAGATTTGCTTAATCTAATCAAGGAAGAGAAAGTCACATGATGTATATTAGGTAACTAGTTACACAATTTGTGGGTGACCATTAAATCATTTCAGATAGTAAAAACTGTAATAACTTGCAATGTGCTCTCAGATAATTCATAAACAAAATAGAGAGCTGTCCTCTAGTTCTGGATGTCCTCTCTGTGAGGAACACTGCAGATAGGGAATATTTTTTTTTGCTAAGAAATAGAAACACCTGAAAAAAACCTTCAGATGGACTGTTTTCTCATAAGGCAAAACAAAAACATAATTTCCTCCAAATGTGGAAAGAGCTTCCATTGTCTGCATTGCTCAGACTTTTCCTGATTGAAAAGAAATACATCCAGGCTAAACAGACTTGCAAAAAGTTGTGCTTAAAGTACACCTATGGAAATTACAAAAGAACTAACAACTCTTACAGATACCTGCAGGTATCTTTCAAACAATATTACCGATTTTATTTATGCAAGCTCAGATGAATACAGCATTTGTGTTAAAAAAGTGCACATTTGTGACACGCCTTTGAGAACACATGGGAAAACATTTTTTTATGTTTTATATGTACATATTCCATATGTTTTACTTAGACAAACTTTTAAGCAAAGACTTCTTGGTCAAATGACCTCATCTATTGTTTGTAAACTAAGCTATCTAATCTGGCCCAGAGTCTTTTTATCATATGGTGTAAGTCAAATAAACTCATCTGTTGCTCAGGCTTATAATTACAGGGAGTTTTCAACTGAACAGTTAAACATGAGCTCTGGTCAGGACAGGGCCATAATGGAGCAGAGACACTATAGAAGAGTGCTTTGGGCCCCAGAACTCAGCGCCATGAGATTACTCCTTTTTCATTCTTCTAAAGGAAGTTCTTAGCTCAGTTTATTTCAACTGGCTATAGCTTATGCCAACCTGGCATCCAGAATCCATAAACGCCATGAAAAAGGGGTAACTCCAGATCCAAGCATCTCTGTGCATCTGTCACAGAAGAGTTCTCTCTATTATTGCAGAAAAATACTCTGTAGGATAAAGCAGCTGTGTCTTACCCCACATATTTCTCCAGGGCAATGCCCACATCCCTGTTGCCAGCACCTTTGTACCACTGCAAAATGGTGTGATGAGGGGGAAACTCCTCATTAGCAGCCTCTGTCCTATCAGATCTGGTCTCACGTTTGCCAGGAAGCTTCGTCCAGCCAAGCAGGGGAGTTAATGCAAAAGCTGATGTTATGGCAGTAGGTAGAATAGACTGAGGACAGAAAGAGGCATAAAGATACTGATTTCCTTTTTTCTTTTGTTTCCACCTAGAATCCTGCCTGTGGAATATCTGAACTGCTTTGCCTCCTCCTACCCGCATGTGAGCAGAGAGAAATATTTTCTTTATTCCCTGTTCAGCGGGACTCAGTCCATCCAGTGTTTTGGAAAGAGGATCTTGTAGTTTGCTTGAAGCAGAGGGTAGGGTGCCTCCTCTTACTGCAAGGCAGTCTTGAGTGCACTTGACAACTTCTACTGACTCCAGCAGTGGGATGGTAACTACTGGGACCATCTGTGGTTACTGAATCAGGTATGTTTTTTTGAAGAGCCCGGCTAGATGCAAAGCCCATGGTACACAGGAAAAGCATTCTGTATTTTTTCTTCTACTCATTCCAGTATTTTTTTTCCCAAGGTCTGCAATTTCACATTAGTCTGTTGCGCTACAGGGGATATCCAGTCGGTATTTCTCTGAAGTTCTGTCTCAGTTCAGAAAGACTTAATCTCCAGTTAATCCCTGTCGAGGGTGAGGTGTTCTTTGAAGACTTACAGCCAGCCACTAGAAAACAGCAGGCACTGGGACACAGTGGACTTCAGGTTCCTGATCCTGGGTCATTCTTTTCAACTGCTCAGAAACCAGACAGTTACGTCCTTGCCTGTTGGGGAACAGAATTGCATATGGAGGCCGCACGTTTTACTTTACATTCCTCTTTGGGCTTATTAACATGTACCCTCTTAAACAGTGTCATTGAGTTTGATACCATAGTCTATAAGGAGTCTGGAATGAGACACAGCTATGTTTGGCCCTTTACCAAAAAAGTTGGGTACTGCTGCTCTATAAAATGTATAAAAATTACTTGCATGCAAGACTGGCCTTGGGCTAGACTCCCTCAGGAGCTAAGGAGAGTGCAAATCTCAACGTGTTGTGGGTACTGTGTGCATTTCTTCGATCTTCTGCAACATGCGTCTCCCTCTGGATGGAGTATGAGGGAGAGGTCATGCACTGTTACAGCATGCTAACATCCTAGTTGATGTAGGAAGAGACAATGATGTTGAACATGGGCAGACTAGCTAGAAAATTGTAGTGAACTGAGCCCAGTAGAGAGAAATTTCATCTACGTTAATTCTTGAAGGATTAAGATAGGATCCTGTTGCTTTAAAGTGCAAGAGAGGCAGATCATGATTTGAGACTGGAGACAGGAGGAAATGTGGTGTGTTGTGGTATACCTTCACTAAAGTGCCTCAATCTGACCCTAAAAAAACCAGAGCTGTATTATCCAGTGGATAGAACAAGGACCAGGTTGAGCTAACTTCTGCCAGCCTTGCAAGTTAAAACAGATTCCGTCCAAAAATATTCATCTGGGGCAGAAATAAAAGCTATTCCTGAGAAACAGTTTTATGGCCAGAATTATGTGCTTTTTTAGCTAAAGACAGTCTTTCAGAATTACAGTGACTGAGCAAAGGTCATCTACAGTAGACTGCATTATCATCTCTATTTCAATAGGCAGGGGATGACTAATCATTTATTCTCCCTCTTCAATTTGAAAGTTTGCTTTTGAAGCAGTTTGGGTTTGATGCCAGGTTTTGCTGATGTCTCAGAGTTCAGTGAAGCAGCATTTAGCTCATTTCTCTGTACATCTCATAGCATAACTTCAGTATAATGTAACAACAATGTCATGATACAGATGTCTGAAAGATAGTAAAATACATGACATCTTGTGTGTTTGGTTTAGCAGGCCATGATGCCACTGGTGCAGGCGTGGATTTGATTTCTCTGTGACCAGTTTATTTAGCCCTCTATAATCTAAGGGCAAAGCATCCAAAATAGGCACAGAGATAAGGAATGCAAATACTGAGGCACAAGCATCTCTGAGGGACAAATCACAAAGCATGTGAACTTGATTGCTTATTTGTACCAGCTCTAGACCTCACCTAGTGTATGCCCATTCTAGTTTGTAAATTTTAAAGTGCATAAATAGGTAATTTGCTTTCAGGCGTAATCTGCCTTCATGTGCTCTGTTATTTATTTTGCAACAGTAAGTGGATATTTTCTGCCCCCAGCTGTGCAACAGTCTCTAAAACTTATCTCCATTTATTTTCTGTTTCTAATTGTAGTCATTAAGATCATGGGGTTTTTTTGTTCTCTGCTTTTGCTAGTTTCAGTATGCTAAGTGTGGAATACTCCTTGCAGAGGAAAATTCTTTTCCTTGAAGCATGAAGTGAGCACTAGAAATGACCTCTGTCATTTACATGCTTATGAAATAAAACAAAGGAAAAGCATGCTTTTCCTTCATTTGTTGGAGGAAGCTGCAATTTTGACTCCCATCTTCAGTCTTCTGGAGAATTACTCTTCTTGGGGTATGCACCATTGTTTGTAATTTATGCTTCCAATTCCCATTAGTGACTGGCTTATATGTGTGAGGGATTCCTTTTCTTTAGTAAAAATACAGAAAAGTTTATGTAATTGTTTTATTTTAATTACGTACTTGGCCTTGCATTTAAGGAAAACAGAAGAAAAAAGAAAACCTTTGAAAAATGCTGCAATTCCAGCTCTATTTATTACTCTGTCAACATATTGCAAGAAGGAAAAAGTGAAACATCAGGAGTTGAAACTGGGCAGAGAACAGAGGCCCAGATCCTTGCAGGTATCTGACAGGTAAATCTCATGGATTTCATTAAGAGCATGGCTTATCCTCATTTAAACAAGAAAGCTGAAGACATGGATGAAAGCTATGCAATTCATTTGACGTTCTTTTGTATTGTTTTTTTAATTTCTCTGCGGTCCATGGGGTCTAGGATTGATGTTTTCAGTGGTAAATGCTACAAGTATGTCCATGCATATTTAAACTTTTAGTGCTTATCCCTTATGAACATATCTACTTCAAATATGTGGATTTGTACTCATTGTATGTGATGGCACTAATTTGAAATCAAAGATTCCACCAGCTCCCTAAGATCTGAATACGGTTAATGGAAACCACTCCCTTACAGAAGGTCAACAAATAAAATCTGTGAGTTTTAATGAAGAAAGGTGTTAATATTCAATAACAGGAAAAAAAATCTTTGCTTTACTTTAAGAAGCAAATACCATAAAACAGAGTTAACAAAACAGAAAATGCAGAATACAATGAGCAAGATTAACAAGCTTTCTTGAAATCATAAGTCTTCATGCAGCCACTGCAGATGCTGCAGATACATGGAACCAGTTATTGAGATCGACAGAAATAGCTGATGTGGATGTGGTGATGAAAGCAATAGAGACCCCATGCAAGTCACGATCCCATTATGGAAGTAACGTATTCTGCATAATATTCAAGCACATCTGTCACCTCAAAGAATGAAGGCTAATTTAAGTCATTAGGCAGAAGCTAGCATCCTTGATAATGGCAGCACTACTTTGCTTCCCAGGATAATTATTACACTGACCAAAGCGTTTATTGGATTTGATGGTCTGCTGAAGATATAAACACAGAAGGGTTTCTGCAAATCATCAGTGAAGCGCAAGCCAGCTTCTGCAGTACTCAGCCACCAATGTTGCCAGGAAGACTGATATCAAATTATTTACAATAATTGTGAAAACACCACCGCCAGAGATCGAATGGATGGCTCTCCCTGCAACACGTGACTTCAGTGTGGTGCTTCCGCAAAGCTTAACGCAATGCAATTCTGTGAACAGCGTTATGCGTTCTTGTAGGTTTTTCTTCTTGCTTCTTAGAAAACTACATCTTGTCAGCTTTCCATAGCATTTTCCGTAATGGACTTTTGTCCTTATGGTTATTATTAGCTTTGAACTTTACAAATTGGTAAGATGTGCTTGTTCTCCTCTTCTCTGAGGACTCACGGAGGCAGTTGGTCATTCCTGGAGGTGTGAACATGAGTTCTGTGTATTGCCATGTTGTCTGTCAAACACATTTTGGTGGGTGGAGAATATACAGCTCACAGTGAGGGCTACGTGCATTTTCCTTGAACATACTAATGGTGCTTAATAGTGTGCGGAGGACAGATACACGAACAGCAAAGCTGCTCTGTGACTAAGGAGAAGTGCACTGAGAAAGTCTAGCTTGCTTCCTTAGGTTGCTCTACAATGTGAAATCGTTGACAATGAGGCAATTTTGAGAAATCACTGGTTATGGTGGTTAACGGACCAAGCTTTGCCTTCAGAAACCAAATGCATGCTTTCTGAGGACAGGAGAACAAAGGAGGGGGGAAAAGCTACATTTTTAAAACTGTCTCAGTTATTCCTAACCTTGTTATGAAGGTCTATTCAATACAGCTCCACTTGCAGAAAGAATCATGGCATGTGTTAGAGATGGCCATGAGGAACTGAGGATGCTGGCAAGCCAAGTGCTGATTCCTGAGCAACGTTGTTTACAGTGACAGGTAAAAGTGCAATTTTATTTTATTGTGAAATACTACAATGTAGACAGAAAGTTTAAGAAAAGCAACTCTCCCTGACCGTGGATCTTGACCCCTTTTTCACCTCAGTGCTCTCTGACCCTGATTTAGTTTTATGAGTTTTTTTTTCTCAGAAGGTGATAACTCTGTGAAGAAGAAATAACACAAACCGTTAGGACTTTTCCTAGCGGGGGAAAAATGTGTATAATGGCATGTCTTGCATTGTGGTCTGTTACTGATGGTTTCATTGGAAGTTTTTATTGGAAAAGCAATGTAGGGGAAATAAAAGTTCCAGCAAACAGCTTGCCTAATACTTCAACTGTAAAGCATAAAGAGAACAAGTCTCTGACTGGTAAAAATATTTCTGAACTTCTCACAAGGTGTGTTTTGTTTGTAATCTTAGGGTCTAGAAAGACCAAATCATCAAGTCTGGTACTTAACACCCCCCACCCCAACAAAATAGACTTTTAGTCTAGGATGGATTTTTTATGAGCAGTTTATAATCCATATCAAAATAAGGATTTATAAAGGAAGTGCTGACACAAATTTAGAACAGGATCCAATAAAAACGTTGTATGACTTCTGGAGTACAGAAACCTGCATAAGGTCACAACCCTCGTCCTCACCCCCTTGCTACCCAAAAAAATTGTCTTAGTGGGGTGTACGTGGATTTTTGTGGTGCTAAAGCCAAACAAAAGAGGGAATAATTGAATTTGGCCTCTAATGACAGCAATGCAAATGTGTCCCTCTGTGTGGTTTACATCCTTCGCTTGTATAATAAGTGACATGATATTACATTCTGGAGAGTAAGAAACAGTTTTCTAACACGGAAGGTTAGGGAGAGAAATAAGATTTTATGAGTTAGGTTTGAGTGAGTGACAGATGGGGGGAGAAAAACTGATTTATTTAATGTTATCTGCACTTAAAAACCATGGAAATTGGGATGTGTCTCCTTGCTGGTTTTTCAAGCAAACACAATCTGTAGCAATGGTGCTATGTGGCAGGAAATTATCTGAAATAATGAACTGGTCAAGTACGCTAAAACTGATACTCTTCTCATCAGCATCCAAAATATGAAACCTGCCAAAAAATTCTAATTGCAGTGTACTTGGTCCAAATTATTTTACTACTTGCCAAGAAGGGCTTTGAAATATTTGGCAGAGTCTTCTACCAGGAGAAAATGAAACAAAAGGGAATGAAGTGGAACACAATAAAGAAATACCCCCACCCCCTTGAAAAATAGCAGGTTCAGGGGGTTAGTCGTTTCATGAAGAGCTGATAACTCTATAACTCATACCACGTAACTAATCAGAAATAATTTATCAGAGGTAAACAAAATGAACTCAGCTAAAAAGCCTTCCAAACTTAAAGGTGTTTCTTGTTAGAACAGCTGCTTGAATACTGTGATATTCACAAGGTGTGTTGATATTAAACATCAAATAAAGTATCTTTCCATTCATTTGCCTTGGTGCACAGCTATGATCCATAAAATAATGTACAGAAATGTCACTGACCAAGCCAATTCTAAATTAAGCTATTATGAATATCTCTAAAGTAGAGTTTTAAAATAGTTCTACAAACTTGCTTCCCAGCCCTATGTAACAAGGACCATAGTCCTTGTCTCGTTGTAGGAACAGTGAGTTAAATTGATTTTTCATCTGGGACTAGCTCACAAATAAGTAAAATCCAATTGGTTTTTCAATTTCCTTTTTGTTTCTTGTGCACACACAAGCAAAGTACAAAGTATTGTTTTGCCTTCATCTATGTGTTTGTGAGATGGGAGCAGCACAAACAGTATGCATACAATATGTCTGAAAAGCGTTGTGAGGAGATTTTCATTTCAGCTCACCAAGTGTAACCTGAGCAGCAAGATGCTAAAATACAGCTAATAGTTCTGTCTAACTGGATTCAAGGCTCTATTTGGTGTAACTGTTCTTTTTAATATAATGAAGTATGCTGAAAATAATTTTCAGGCTTTCATACCTATTAAGCCCTTGATGGTGTATTTGGGGGATATCTTTGACCACAGCATCACAGATCAAAGGTGTTCTTTAGACAGGGTGATTTTGACTCCAGACATCATTACTGCTTGTGATTCCCGCTTACCAAACCAAATTCACAGGAGGTTTGAGCTGCATAGATATGTTTCAGTCCTCCAAGTGGATCCCCTGCCTGAGCTCTGCTGCCTTGGCCACAGCCCTACAGTGTGTCCCGTTTCCTCCAACACCTCTTCCTTTGTCAGGGCTGACAGCGGGAAGCACAACACGTTTCTGGATCTGGCACATGTGTGCCAGTGAGGACTCTCCTGCAAAGGTGGAGGGAGCAGTGCTGGCCGTGGCCAGCTCCCTCCACCTTTGCAGCTCCCAAGGGAGGCAAGAGGGCCAGAAACTGATTAGAGGACCCAGGTCAGAGATTTTTGAACTCTGAATTTGGCAGGCAAATGGAGGAGGAATAGATTTTACAATATTGTGTTTTAAGATGCATTTATTCATAACTATGAAAGCTGCAGACATATTGTGTTACTGCATCAGGATCTTAAGCAGATGTTTAGATTTTACAGAAAAGGGCATATGAGAAATTTTCAGTTTTCCTTTAATTTTAAAAAAACTCATTGTTACCTTTGGTTTTACACACTAATGCCTACAGGGAGACAAGCTACTTCGTTATGTCAGATTCATTGAATGTAAAGATATTTTTTTTTTCTTACTGATTAGGCTAAGTAAATCAAGGCAAATGTGTAGTCTCTTGCCGTAACACTGGAGCCAACACACGTCATTTGCGAGGAAGCTTGAAAGGAAACAGTGTAGGAATCGCGCAGGGTAAGATTTCTCAGAGTTTTCTATAATGTGATCATAACTTAACAGAAGAATTACGTAACTGATCAGTTTATTCATTTCGTAGTTGCTTGGACTATCTCTTGTTTCTATTTGCATTTACATAGCAGACCTGTTGGTGAAACTAGGCCAGTTGGTATGTGGAAAAACTGTATTATAGGGAAGACATAATATTATCTTAGTTTTCTGTTCATATGATTTATTAGGTGTTTGTTTTTTTTAAATAGGAAGGCCATACCAATGATGGCTTTGTCCCTGCAAGCCACTAGAAAACATTCTGTGGGTCAGTGAGCTCTGCCAGTGTCCACATTGCAATGTGTTTTCCAAAGAATATGCACAGGGAACATCTACCTGCATGTTCTCGTTGAGCTCAGGAGTGCTCTTTTGAAGAGAATCTCCCAGTTGTCCCCACTTACCTTGCTTTGATATGCATTGGCAAGTGATCTTGGAGCTGATGAACTGGATTCCTTTCAGATGAAACTATGCTGTAAGATACACTCCAACATTGCAGCTAATGCACTCCAGCTGCTATAGGGCTTTCAGGCCATGAGACCTGACTGGTCCAAAGTTTAACAAACAAGCAGCCAAACAAAAAAAAACAGAAAGCCCCCAGTCCTGCCCCTCAAATGCTTAGTGTGTGGACTTTGGGTCCCCAGCAGCAAATTTTCACCCTTAAAAACTCTTCCTGTTGGTCTGTAGTGCATGATAATGTAGTTGTACATGCTTATCCTTAGTAACAATTCTTTTTAAAGGGTTCTAGCTTCAACTTCTGAGATTACATATTTGTACCCAGAGTTTGGGATCTGTATTGCCATTTTTTCTAATGTGATTTTGAATGATTAAGGAACTTGAAGCTGTCTTAAGGAAGAAAATCCTTGAGGAAAATGCCTCAAGTTTATCTATCTCTGTTTTGCCACTGGTTTGCAAGATACAGGAAACCTGTAGAAAATATAAAATCAAAGTAACTCTGTTCTCCATTAAACATTTAAGTGATAGGGTTTTTTTGTAGAATCTGATTTGAGGTATATATGTACACCTTGATTAGACACAAGTCAGAGATAAAAACTCCAAACACTGGAACAGTGATTATAAACATTGGGAAATTCTAAATATTAATCTGAATCTCTCCCTTGGTCTCATATCTAATATAAACAGAACAAACATTCCCTTCTTACACGGGCCAGTTCAGGTTTCCTCATCTGACTACTAAAGGAGCTCTGCCAGTTTCCAGGAGTTCTTTGCTGAAATACTGTTTCAGGTGAAGAGACACATGCACATTCATTACTTGTATGTAGAGATCATGGCGGTCTTCTAAACTTCTGCTGTCGACTCTTTATGCATTTGATTGACATTGTTGTGAGAAGCACTGGGGGCGTGGAGCTGAACTAGTGGGCCAAGTGGTGGGTATTCACAAAAATGTTGGTAGGTTGTGACTGGATCTTTGTAGAGGAATTTTAGACTCTCTCTACCTGATCATCATAAACAAACAGGTTCATTCTGCTTGCTAGATCTTCCATTGTGTGCAAATACATAATACAGCAACAAGAAGCTGTTTTCCTTAGTTAAACGGGTATTCAATGAGTAACATCCCTGCTTCTTTGACTGTCCCCTCTACAGTCAAAGATTGTCAGCCACTTTGAGAATTGTATATACAGGAGGAAATCCTAACTGGGTTGGTTGCCACCAAACTCCCTGGATTAAGTTTTATGTAGTAAAAAAGGCTGATAGGCATGAAGCTGGGATACATTGCACACACGGATTAGCCAACACATAATGATATAGGAAAATAATACAAACCTGGCAAAATGTTAGGATAAGTATGCTTTATGGAAGAGGCATTTTTGCTGCTGCTGTCTGATATGACCCGTATGGTTTCCAGTAGCTACATATATGGTAGTTGGTTACTGCATCCAACACTGCTGTTTTTCTACTGACTGCTTGCATCCACTAGCCTTACGTTTGTTTTATTGCTTCTGTTGTCACTTTATTATTGTGCTTTTATATAGCTTTATAGATGTTCACAACACTTTATAAAACATAGAATTAGACAACCTTGTTGCTGCAAAGAGCTTGCAATCAAAGCTCTGATCTTTCACTGAACTCTTATCCAAGGCACAGTCCTATTGAACTTAAGGAGACGCCAGACAGGAATAGGAATCTGCACAAGCAGATCCTCCTATAAGGTCTGGGCTTAATATACTGATGACTTGATGCTGATCCAGAGGTTGTGGGTGAGCATCCAGGCAAAAATGTGTGTCCTTACATTTTGGCCTATGTCACAGCCATAATCTCTGCCATTCATGTCACAATGCAAAGGAATCTGATTTCTCTCATTATGATTGCTGTTAATCTTTCTGAAATAAAATATGGCACCTAATTCCATGTCTGCATGAACCATGTTGGCCTCCTTTTGCTGGAGTCAAATAATGAGAAGATATTCAGGACTGTAACTTAAATGGTTTGAGAACTGGGATCTCTTAAAATATTTTTAAATTTTCTCCTCATTCTGGCACCAAGGCAAATGTGTAGGTGAGTCCAAGAAAAATATGAAATACCCAAATATTATTTAACATAAGTCATACAGGTCCCAAATTCCCAACAAGATACATCAGACGTAATAGTTAGCACTTTGTATCCTTACAATGGAAAATAGCAAGAGTTGTAAAGCTGAGAGTATCCTAAATAAGGATTATTCAAGTTCTTTAGACCTCTATCCACAGAGGAACTTGTGGAGTCTCAGTGCTTCTGAAAGTAAGTGCATTGTATTTTAGTAGTATAAATATGGAATTAGGAGTCTCACAGCAGGTATCTGAGACTGACAATTTTTTGTCTCTAAAATTTGCCAGTTACAATTTTGGAATAGTGCTATGACTTCTTTTGTTCAAATTCTGTTCTAATACGGTTAAAAAATCTGCACTTCTAGTCATGGGAATAATTTGGTTTTAGCGAGTGTTTGGCTTGAGTTGTTACTGATGGAGTTTTATATATAAAAATATAAAGCATGTAGTTTATTATAAATATAAAGTCCAAATGATTTAAAGCCTCTGTCTAAAACTTGATTTAAGACCTTTTGATTCCTTACCAATTCTGGGATGGCTTGGCAGGTAGTCAAGTCTCTGATTAAATGTGAGCAATTCATGTTCTTTTAGCCTATACCTCTTTGCCTACGTCCTAGTGAGCATGGAAAGACCACTAAAGGTAAGAAACTGTCAGTAGAGGTCTTGTCCTCACCCTCCAGAAGGGAGCAAATGGAATAAGACAAGGCATCGCACAGTCATCTCCAGAGGAGGTTGGGTTTTGCAAGCTTTTTAAACTGTGAAGCAAGAGCATGGTCTTGATGACCCAGCTGTCTGTACTGGTGTAGCTACTGGTATTCACTGCAACACCTTCTTTGTCCATTTGTCTGTGTGTCCTCCCAAGGGGAGTTCATCCCAGGTGCTGTCTCGCTATATGGGAGACTATCTCTCCCAAACCAGAGAGAGTGTCTTTGAGATTTGTGTCACACCGAGACCATTTGATCAGCTGAACATGACAAAAGAAGTAAGCGTGATACTGAATAGTGGGTACTACAGAATCAAATAATGGAGAACTACATTCATGACCCACGTCTGGACCATGGGTGGTAGTTGTATCTATGCTTACGTTTCAGGTGTTTGTAGGCACTTAGCCTGGGCTTTGTTATGTTCTGTTACTTCCTAGTATTTGTAATTTTCAAGAAAGTAAGGAATTTAGTTTCCTGCACTGAGCCCATCAGCTAGGATTGCTTATAAAAGTGTTGATTTTGCACATAAGAAACCAAAAGAGTGATACTCGTGTTATTAGGAAAAAAAAAAAAACAAAACCCTGTTCATTTTCTGGGAATTGTGGTACATTTTTTTGTGTAGGGGAACAAAAAGACAAAGACCTCATCAGTTCAGAGTTTAAGCCTATCTCTACCATTTGGCCTTTCTAGGGAGTGGGTTAATTCATATTTGTCTAACATGGGGTTGTTTGCATTTAGTACTGGATACTGGGAGAGGCAGCATGCTGAAAAACTTAACTTAGGATCTGGTCCATCGTAACACTTTGGATAGACCTGAAGAAGCTAACAAACATCACATAAAAACAGGTGCCAAGGACGTCACTGATATATTTGAGCCGATATGTAGCTGCCCAGTTTCTTGTTTTCTCTTGTCAAGCTCCCGGTACCGGCAGGAGTTTTAAATGGCAGAATTTCAGGACTGACTTTGTGTATGTGAAACTTCCACAGGTTGAGGAGAAGTTTGGTGTAGCTGCAGAATTCATCCCTACTTCAGTGAAAATATGTGGTTTGGGTCTACAAGGACAGATCAACTTGAATCTAACTTTAGGCAAAACAAAGTAATGCTTCAAAAAAGACAGAGGAAAAGGGTTACAACTGACATGCCAGTTTCTTGTGAAACCAATAAAAATAATTCATTCTTAGATAGCATTTAAAATACTACACTTAAATTTTAGTAAGTGGGTCCTTGGCTTTATGCTAGCTGGGACCAACATAGATGCATTTTAACACCCAATGAAGCTTATCACCCAATTTTTAAAAGGCAATATTTATCCTATTTTTAGATGGTTTTTGTTTGCTTAAAATCTCTGAAGATATGATCATATAATTCTGATTGTACTATATGCCAGCGTTGTGGAATCATTCCCAGTCCTTTTCTTACATCTTTTTCTTATGCCTAGATTCCTATTTGGAATAAAAATGTCCCCAGATTTATAAATGTCTAGCCCTGAAAATGGTTATCGACTGCATGTAATCTCCATTTTTATCCTGCAGAGGGTAAGTAGAAATCCTTCGGCTGTGTGTTGTGTATGTTAATGCTTTGGGCTATTGCTTAGCACTTCAGAATAGTTCCTCACTCATTTTCTCTAGCCAACTACTTGTAGATCTTTGCAGATTTTAGCGCTAAAAAAAAGCCTGCAAAATTGTAAACATGTTCAGTCATGTGAGAATCTATCAATCTAGTACATCTTGGAAATGCAAACCATATTTTGAAGGAAAATGATAAATGAGAAGACAGTACAAAGCTAAACCTAAGACTGTACTTGAGGCTTGCATAGTCCTTTCTTGGCGAACACTTAAATCTTTTCTTCAGCTGCTCCATATCTAGGGTGCCAGCTGTGTGGGCAATATGAATGCTTCTTTCCCATGTTGCATATTCCTTCTATAGGTTGGCATTCTTTTTAGAGAAAATCAGTAGAACTAAAAGGGGCGAGGGGGTTATTCACTTGCTTTCTGATGGCAAGGTAGGACTTGCAGGTGTGTCTGCTCAGTTTGAGGAATGGCTGCTTGGGAATGGAAGAGTGGATAAAAAATACTAAAGAAAAGTTCAGACGGCATAGGGAACATTCTAGGCCATTGCCCCTGGAAAACACAAGTTACAGTATGTATCATCTAGTCTCTCCTTCTCACTTCCTCCCTCTTTCTTTCTCCCTGAATCTCTCTACTTCACTTGAGTTTCTTTGCTCATTTTATTATTAGGCACATTTACGGGAAACAGGATTTATGGTCTCCTCCTGCTAATAAATGTTAAGGAATATGACTTAAAGTGGGGAATACACAGCAGGAGATGATGAACTCTTAATAAACAAATATCCTGTTTTCATGCAAATATTCTTAGTAACACAAACAAAACAAAGCAGAGAAGGAAATGCAGCCAAAGTGTTATACAAGCTGTGGTGTAATTAAATAGGAGGGATTTCAGAATTTTCCAGAGGCCAAGAGGAGTTTCAAGTTATCCTTCAGACTTTTCCAACTCATTCCTTCAGATGGTTTCATCCCATAATGTTGGATGGAGGGTTGGAAAAGAAGAATTGGAAGAAAGACAAAGTAACCTGAGCACTTTGCAAAATTCTCAGTGCCTGTCTTGTTCCATATCTTCTCCTCAATGAGAGACTCTGACCTTAGAACTTGGCAGACTATATTGCTTGAGGGTTTTGGAGTTTTTAAAACGTTTCTAAGGTCATGTTGTTGTCCTCATTCTGGTGAAAATACCATCTTCCTCCACAACCATAAGCATGATATTATCTGCAAAAGGTATTAATCCTAGTTAATTGGCATTAACATTATGTCTAACATTTATCCATATTAACGTTCTGGAATAAAATGTAAAAGCTTTACTGATCGTGTAATAGTGGCATAAAGACTGGGGAGTGATTAATGAGAAAGGAAAATCTAGATCATATGGTCATCTGGATGCAACAAATAGCATGTCTGAATATGGCCAAATACTTCCTACATCTACTAGCCAAGGGGACAGCTGTAATTACAGGAGAGGGGTCTCCGACTTGGAAAGAGTGAATAAAGAATTGGGAATCATAATGGATAATAACTGATTGCTACCTTCTGGACTACTGCTGTGGCCAAAAGAGCTGATACGATCCGTACATAAATAAGCAAAGGAATCTCAAAGCACATTTTATTGGGTCTTGATGCAGTGGCTATTGGGCTTTAGTGTGCCCAAGCATCAAGAATTCAGGTTGGACGTTCAAAAGCTGATCAGAAAACAAATGTCAGGATCAAGGAGGGATTAGGAAACATGTGAGTTTTATATATATTGTTTAGCCTGACTATGAGAAGCTTAATGGGTACTTCAGTCATTGATGATGCATACTTATAAGGTGAATAAAACATGAAAATTGGTATCACCAGTCTAGCAGAGAAAGCTGTCAGAAGATCTAATGACTGCCGGTTGGGACCTGGATAAGTTTAGATTAGAAAGAAGATGCACATTTTTAGTTACCATTGGAGCAATTTTCTAAGGGTTGTTGTGAAGTCTGTCACACTGGCAACGTTTACATCACAATTGTGCACTTTTACAAAAGAGAACCAAAATATTCACATTCATCCAAAGTGTGTTTTTTGCTCTTTGTGTCAGCTGCACCACGGAGCAAATTAGCGTCAGTTTTTGCACACTTTGGATCAAGTAAGTCTTGACCCAGACTTTGGGCCCAAATTCGTATCTGAACTTTTGTGGCTAGTCCATATCTTGCTTGTGGATCAAACCAAAGCCTAGTTCATGGAAACACTTGAATTTCACAAACAGTCATTTATACAGCCAAAATTTGCAGCTGGCTCCAAACCTTCTATTGTGTTGAAACAATATCTGGCTTCAACTATCTTTAAATTTGGGGGAAGTCTGGATTTGAACTTTACAGCTTGGGAGCTTCTGTTTTTTTCTTTGCTACACTCATGGGATTGCAGGCATGTACCATGTGTACTGTTGTATAAATGCCACGTGGTTACTGACTTTGGCAAGGGATGAGGTTTTCTATCTGCTGAAATGATACGATACACTTACCAGGTTATTTCCGAAACATTCGTACCATCCTTGGAAAGAGTATGGGACAGATATAACTCACTGATGACTTTATATCGTTACAACATCATCTTCTTTCTTACTTTTACTAGCTTTCATTTACATTTAGAGAGGGAAATCTCTCTAAAAATAATAATTTGTTGGAAGGTTATGTTTGCAACTGAAGTAAATTTGTTTCAGGCAATACCGTGACGGGTGCATCACCTAGAACAGCTTAGTGGTATGGTCCAGGGAGGAGCAGGGCTGTTCAGACACTCAACTTCTCTGGAGCGTGCTGGTTACAAGCAGCTGGAAAGCGGATAAACAGCCATCCTGACAGACGCATGCACAGATTCTTCTCCCTTGCTTGGGCACTCTTTCCTCTGAAATTTGCCATATTTGTAATATTAAGAATAAATCCTTACTTCTCTTCCCTTCTTTGTTCCTCTCAAGAAAACAGCTAATAATAATACAGGCTGGCTGACCTTGGCCAACAAGTCCAGGCCCCTAAAACTGAAAGACAAATATATGGTAGATGAATAGTTTAGATGGCTTAAATAACATCTACTGTGTAGACCCCTTTGCTGTAGGTGCCATAGCCTCACAATGAGCATTACACCCCACTATAGAAGACAGTATGTCACAACTACACAGTATCTTCTATTTCCTTGGTGTCTACTTGTCATTTAAGTGACATTTACCTAACATTTCCTCTGTTAGCCTACTGATAAATTTTTTAGCCTGACTTCTTGAAGTGAAGATTGACACTTCAAAAAAATTTCTTAGTGTTACACCATCAGGTACCAATGGTCATTAAAAAAATTCTTGGAAACATTACTTTGGCGATTTTGTGCTTATGAAAGTACACTGACATCTAAAGTTTCAAGACAGGATGACTTGGGAAAAGGTTCCCTTTTGCAATGTATACCTTAAATCATTTGGTACTTTTCATTTAAATTTTGATTAAGAATCCTCATGCTAGCAGGCTTCCTTGCTTTTACTTTTTAAAAACTGTAAGATCCATTTAATTCCTTTTAATCCATTTAATTTCTTTTCTTGCAGAAAAGAAATACAAATATACGATATATTGCATGATATATTCTTGACATATTTTATTTTCTCATGACGTATGTTATTGATGTATATTGATTTGTATTATATAATCTTGCTTGAAGGATCAATATTGTTTCCTATGTGGTGCAAGAAGAAAGTGGATTTTAATTGCCAAATACAACAGTACATCCAGTAGTAAAATGTTGCCATATAGCACATTCAACTTTGCTGTCTTCCCTATTAGACTGGAAAATATTTTAATGACTTCAGTTTTTTAAATACTGCCAGGACAACTATGGGCATTACATGCTTTCAAAAATTCAAATAAAACACATAATTTCAAGTTAACCTAAATTTTAGTCATATAAACATTTGATTAGGAATGAGTAAAACCTTATACAAGAATAAAAAAATAAATATAAAGCATCTGTTACACAGTTTATGTAACATGATCTGTAGTCTATTTAATTTCTTTTCTGTTCAGAGGTTTATATAAAATTGTATGGGCTGATTTAAAGGGACATTATGCACTGTAAAACATCTAGTTTTGCAGCAACACAAGTAACATCCTGATGTTTCTGTGTTATCAGAGCTTGTATCGTAAGCGTCGGGTGCCAAGGATTATTATTTTTTCACTTCAGTGTGTTCCCACAGTTGTCCTCCATATTGGTATTTGGCTTGCTCTTGTGGGGGAAGAACTCTGCCATTGGCTTTTACATCCTGCTCCCTCTGTGAGAGGATGGTGTTAGCACAGCAGTTTACCATGCAGTAGTCAACTTCTTACCCTCTTGACAACACTTACACTGTACCCTTCTAGCCTTTATTTGAGCTGCTGTGTGGAGCACTAGGTTGCTAGATATCTAGAGAGCTTTTTAAAAGCACACAGTGGAATGAGGTAGTCAACTTCTGCTGAGTCTTAACAGTGACTGAGTGCTTCTTTGCACTTTTGTAAATCGCTCCCCAAACACTGGCCTTTGCGGTAACAGTAAAACATCAGCTGAAATGCTACATCCACTTTCTCCAAACCTCTCTAGAAGATTTAAAATAAGTTTTTAAAATTATGGATCAGCAATGTAAGTGGATTGAAATTTCCTGAGGTTGAACTTCATGAACTTTTGGATTATTTGCCCAAATATTTATACTGGAAAAGATGCATTCAGTATTTGTTTGCTATCCTTTAAAAAATTTATTTACCTTCTGGTAGCTTGGAAACGTATTCCAGAATACTTTGTCCAAATATAAGATGTTAAATTTGGCCCCCAGAATAGGCATTCCAGTGTAATTTGTGTGCAACGGCTTTTGTCGTTTGGTATAATGGCTTCTGGACCTACGTTTGGAACCCAAGACTGATCTCATTGTCAGTGACGGAAAAAGTACGTAACTTTCTTGAAAACAGATGAAGATCTAAACTGGCCCTTTGGTGAAAAGCTGCCTGTTTTGGAGATCATTAGTTTTTCAGGGTTGTGAGGTATTCTGCTAGCATTTAATTTCTGTTTAGGGAATCTGTAATAATCTTGTTGTTTTGCTTGATCTGCTTTCTCTAAGAGTTGTTATACTGGCTCTCTAGAGCCCATTCAAATGCTTTTAGCACTACTTGTTCAAGATTTTGCTTGTTAAGATGATGGTCCTGCATGATCGCAAGGCCTGTAAAGGCTAATGTTCAGGAATGCAGAACAGTTTGAGTAGGTTTTGATTCAACATGTCTAATATCTGCCTCTTTCTTCATCCTGCTTTCTGAATACCTTGGAAAACTCCCTATTATTTGAAATCTCATGATATGATGTCGCTGTTTGCTGAAGGGTTTGGTACTGGCAAGGTCACCCCAATATGCTCTGCCCCAGATCTTGATTGACGCTGAATATGTTTAGAGAAAGAGAAGGAAACACACATGCACACACAAATATCTTAAATTTTTGGAGCCTTGTATTCTGGTTTTTAGCATTAATACTTGTGCCCTCAAACACACCAAAGCTTTTTTACAATCCACACTTTTATTTCTTATTTCTGTTAGCCCCTCTACTATCCCTGACTCCATTTCACCTCTCCAGAATGAACACAATTGTTAATCTTTGCATAGTTGTACTTCCTTTCTCACTGATATTCTCAGTAAGCTTTCTGGCACCAAATTAAAATTTCTTATTCTTGCTTTGGAGGCCCTGTTTGTTTGTTTCTCTTGTCAAAGCAACCATCTTCCTTTGCTCCCTCACTATGTGAACCTGGGCCATACATTTAATATCTTCTCTTTCTGGAGCTTTTCCAGTAGGATACTTATCTTCCCTCGCCTTAGAAAAATTTTTCTTCAAAGCTCATCTGTAATACCTGTAGGAAAACACAGAATATGGGGCACAGATGCGAGGAGCCAGCATTTTTTTACCTATTTAGAGTAATTCAGAAAAATACAAATCTGTGTGTCATATTTGTGCATCGTATCTGCATTTATAGATTTTTTTTTTTTTTTTTAATACTGATTGGTGTCCTGTTAAAGAGGATATAGCAGAGGAGAGAGGCAATAAGGAGTCATTTTTGAATGAAGAATTATTAGATAGATAGAACTCTGCAGATCATTTAGGGAACAAAAGGACAAAGATCTATAAACTGATAAATGTGATGGAGAAGGGAGTGGAAGAGGGAATGATAGCTCGTTGTCTCTTCTAATATAAGAACTAGAGCTTTAAATGCAACTGGCCAGCAGCAGGCTGGCCAAAGGGAGTAACTTCACATAAAGGACTACTCTGACCTGGGACACTGTGGATGCTTAAAATTGACTTGGCTTCTGAAAGTAATCAAGGAAACTCATTGAATAAAAAGGAAAGACACAGCACTGAGACATTGGATTTGGGTCAGGAAGATCCTGTTCCCCATCTGACTGGAGATTGTGAGAGTGCATTGGGGGAAATACTACTTCTTGCTTCCCTAGGTATCTGCTCATGGCTACAGGAGGAGACAAGATGCTTGGTTAGAAGGGAGTATTAGTCTCACCTAGTTTGTTCATTGGCCAGAGAAATTTAATTCTCTCACTACCTTTGCTGCAGAATTTTCAAATATTCAAGTAGCCTAAGCCCAGCTTTGCCAATAGGCACTAACTTACCATACCTAATTCCTGTTGTCTGGAAGGTAGGTGTCTTATACAACCTTGTGGTTTATGCTGCTTCTACCATCGGTGGAGACACCTCTGAAGATGCGTCCAAAGGTCATGCAGTAAGTTAAGTGGTAAATTTGCTCCTAATAACAAACTGATTCGGCAGTCTGGAGCTCTGTTCCTGCCCCTGAAGGGATGTATCAACATTTTGTTGCCTTCCCTTCTCTGCTCCCACACGTTTCCATTGGGCACTTTCTCCCCACCTGGTCTATTTCTTTCCATCCTTGGTATTTGGCCAAGCCAGTCCAGTTGCACTCCTGATTCCTCTTAGAAAATGTCTTCACTTCTCAGTCTCTAACTGGTCTCCATCCTTACTCTTCCAGGCTCTGGATTCAGTCATAGCTGCCCTCCTTCAGAGTTAAGCCAAAGTGTCATGGAAGTTAAAAAGTGTCATTACAAGTTCTCTTCTTATACTTTAATTGCAGGAAATGTTTTGCTCAGCTGCTTGTTACAGTGAGCTAAGAATAGGAGGAGTCTTCAGGGAAATTTGCAGTTCAATTCCAACTTCCAGTTTGTGCTGGGCTTGCTTAAATAGTCTTTTTTTGTTGATAGGAGTCTGGGTGGGCCGAGCATAGGCAGATTTTTACAGGTGTAGTTGAAAGACTATCCTTGACACAGAACAACTTCCCTGCCTAATCCCAGGCTTTGTTTCACAACCACATTAATAAGGGAAGCTTATTCATATATTATTTTTTCAGCAGGAACAAAAATCCTGTGTTTTCCCCTGTCTGTTCCTTAGAATCAGGTAAATGTTTTTGGCCGAAGCTTCCAGAGAAGTCTTGCAAAGCGGACCCCCTGCTTTTGGAATCATCAGCCCGAAAGTCACATTTGGCAGAGTCTTGTGAGAAACAACACTATTGTAGGAAGTACTAAGCTGCTTTAACATTAAGCAGAGCTTCAAATCTCACAAGTCTCACTTAGTAGTAGTGTATTACCCAGAGCAATATACTGTCTGAAGCATTTTTAAAATTCTGGGTGTAACTTTGAAATTAGGTAGAACTCTAGTAAGCTAATTCTCTATAAAACTTTTTTTTTTTTTGGTAGGTTCTTCCTTGAAAATATTGATATGACACGTAGGGGTTAGCCATTTGTAATTCTGGACAATTTGTCAGCAGGGCGCCAAGTCCCAACATTGGTTGCATGCAGAGATTGTGCAGGAGGGTTAATCAGTAGACCAAAATAAAGTCACTAGATTTTTTTCTTATATTCTGTTATGAATCATGTCCTTATGTCAATTAAAACCATCTGTGTATGTCCATTTTCAAATGATTTATAGATGTGCATCCTCTTTCTTCTCAAACATTCCAAGCAATCTTAACCTGGTATGTAGATGCTCTATATTTCTCCATAACTGGAAAAAAATACTGAATTAAGTAAGTATGGCACATTCATCCCAAGGATTTTATGTGGTAGAAGATAATGGGAGACAGTTGTGAAATCATATGATACTATGGTTTAGAATTACAGATGGAGCAGTGGCAAGGCCTTTAGCTGAGGTTGCCTGAGTGTGATTCAAGAGTGATCGGAACTTATCAGGAAGTCTACAGAAAACTTTTTTCTGGAGAACTGAAACAAAGCTAATTTCTTGAACCTTAGCATTTGTAAAACTGGAAAGAAATTTCTTCAAAAAAATGTACACTCCATCAATTCTGTCTTACTGTTTAGCTCTGTTCTGTGATAGAAAGAAACAGATATCTTTACACAGGGTTGGCAATGGTTTTGAGAATGTTCTTGTTTTGAACACGAGAGAAAAGTCAAGCTTTGTTTAATGGATACACCTGCCATTCCATTTTTCTTACCTGATAGAAATATTTTTTGAGGTGTAGAGAAGCCAAGGACGAGGATTTTCTAACAGAAATTATTTTTGCAATTTTGTTCTGGGAAGTTAATTTGGCATAAAATTTCCACCTGTTTTTTTTTTGTTGTTGGGGGTTTTTTTGTTTGGTAGCGTTTTTTGGGGGTTTTTTATGTCCTCTGTAACCTATAGAGACAAAAATACATGGTTGACTCATGAATCAGCAGCTGGTATTTTAGTTACTATCACTGTCTGATACAGTCACAACTTATGTCAAGTATGACAGATTCTTCACTAAGTGATATATAAATGGTAATCAGAGCAGCAACAGGACAGGAATTATTTCCTTCCTTCCATCCACTGCCTTTTAGTGCATTGCAGAGGAAAAGTCTGGGTGTCTGTTTCAGCTTTCTGATCTTTTAGTTGCTTTCTGAGAACAGATTCTGTGTGAAATCTGATAATGTAAGAATCCTTGTTTTCAATTTAAAAGAGGGGAGGAGAATGTGATACCAAGCAGTTTCTCTCTCTCTCTCTTTTTTGGGGCACAAGAGATTTATGTTTTATGTTGGTCACCAGAACAGGCTAATCACATAGATTATAACATCAAAAAATAATGTAAAAATTTGGGCTCCTGAATTTGGCCATTAAAGTAATTCATAAGGTTTGCCAGCAGAACTGTGTACCTAAACTGGTCCATTGATTTAAGTGGAAGTTTTAAGTGCCTATGGAAAACTTCCTAATAATAATAATAGTCACAGTCTTTTTTTTTTTTAATACACATTCATGATTTTTTTTACTTTTGTAATATTTCACTTATCTTCATTCAGCCTCCCCTGTGTGTCTTTTGTCAACATATGCATTCTGCAACAGGAATTTATCGCTAGGAATTTGTCCAAATTCACAATCACACTTAAGACGTTGCTTTTATTCTTAATTTCTTGAGTCATGTGGTAGAGGACCTTATGTTTGACATCATGGAGCTCAGTAAAACTTGGCTATTGAAACACTGGTTCCATTGAAAAACATCTGGAGGGAAACCAATAGTCCAATATATCCTGCTAGACTACACTCAGCATATCCAGCCTCCTGGTCTTTCTCTTTGTGTTCTGCCTTGCAAAAAGCTGGCGATACTTACAGAAATGTACAAACACAAGAACAAAATGGATGGACTCCATGTTCCTAAAAATGTCATATCTTGGCTGTGCTGAAAGTGTGTGTATGCTTGCTTGGCCATAGCAGTGACTGGGTTTTATGTTGCTCTTTATCATACTGATGCTAAAGTTAAAGACTGAAAAACCCTACAGAGACATCTGGTTCTTTTGCTATTACCTCTGCACACTTTTTCCATATAGTGTATTTATCATGTTTTATTTAGTTCAGTTTTAAATAGCTCAGATGGTCAGGTTTTTGTAATTTCTTTTGGATGTCTTCAATAATGTATGAAATGGCTTGCTTAAGACTAACAAATATTATTATCAAATTAGAGTTTCCTTTTCCATTCACCATGTTCCAAGTTTTAAGAAGAAACCCCAACTTCTTTTTCCTCTGTAGGTCAGCATCCCTGTAAAAAACAGTTCTTAAGTTATGTGTCAATATATTAAACTGCAAAGAAGCTATGTAGCATCACCTTAGAGAATGTGTCCAAACCTGGAGAAAGTTAATGATCTGGTGATGTTTATGTTCTTTATTTTAAAACAAATCAAACAGTTGATTGTGGTTGTAGGGTGTTTTTTAAGTCCTTAAGAGCAAGAAGAAAAAAAGGAAATAAAATTGCTCTTAACTTGATTCTATTCAACAGAGTTTCTGGTTTTAGACTTGTAGCTAGTGAAAAACATTGAGTTTAGTCACTGGTTCCAGGAAACAACTGTCTGCCTTTACAAGTACTTGTTACAGCTTTTGAATTGTTAAATACGAAAACGGGGGGGAAAAGTGAGACTGCTGTTTAATCTTGTATATCAGTGTGTGGCACATCATAACTGGAAGGTCTTCAGAGATAGTTACATTTCTTTGCTTGTTCACAAAAGCTGACAATTACTCAAAGTTCTGTTTTGGAATGGAGAAAAAAACCCTAATGCCTGGTTTTCTTTTTAAAGTTAAGTTAGTATTTATGTTAACATGTCTCTTATTTATTTGATTACTTGTAAATATCCAGCCAGGATTAAAGAGGAGTCCTTATTCTGCGCGCAGCATCCAGCCCATCTCCTCTGTCCTACAACTTGGATTTGAGCTTTTCCTTTTTTTTTTATTTTTTTATTTTTTTTACATAGCTCTCAACATATCAGTGTCTGTCTTAAGAAAAGGAAAAAAAGCAAGACTTTAACAAAACTTTTAAACCCACTGATAATGACTTTAAACATTTTCCTTAACTCTACATGGTCTACAGAAAAGTTAGCTCAATACTGCTGATCTACCAGTGTGGGATTCAGTCCAGATCCATCAGGTGTCTCTGACAGAAGAAAGGCTAAAACCAGACAAATTGACTTTGAAGCCAAAAGCAGCTGATGTCTTTTCACATGACTGAGACAAACATTTCTATTCATCAATGGCACTACAGTCATCCATATGCATGTGCACGTATATGGGATTACAGGCTCTAGTTCTCATACAGTGAGTGTTGGTGGGGAGCTGGCAGCAGCCAGCTTTCACTTTCCTGTTTTTTGTGGTCCTGCTTCATCTGCTGCTCCTCAGGCTTCTCTCCTTTCCACTGGGTGCAAGGGACATGGGAATCAATAGAGGGAAAGCACCAATATGTGTTTAGTTTTTTAACCAAGCATCAAAATCACAAACTTCATGAAGTTCTCAAGAGCAGCTGGAAACATCAAAAAGGACAAAATTAAGTGACATGGAAACACCAAAACTGAAAAATAACACTAATTAAAAGAAATCGGAAGGGAGAACGGTTGGTGTTCCCTCTGAATCAATGACATTTGTGTAGATGTAGTGTAGGCCAGAATTTGGCCCTTGTACCTTATCAAGCTATCAATTTTATGTGTTCAGAAATCCAAAATTAGCTGTAGATGTTATCCTTTCTTCATTACAATTCAGCATTATGCCGAGGTTTAGGATAACTGAATTTCAGACTAAAAGTAAAATCTCAGCTGATTTTTTTTTTCCTGAAGGCAGATTCATTCATTGAAATCCCATTCTGACTTAATTTCTTTCAAGATCTGAAGCTTGACTCCATACATAAGTAAATTCATTGTTTTATTTTATAATGGCCACTTAAATGGTAAAATATAAACAATCATTACTGTTCAGTATGGTAAAAAAAAAAATATATAGGCTTGATAAATATGCCCATATGCATAACCTCCCTGTCATTTCAGCTGGAAGAGACATGCAGGGAGATCTGTCTGTGTGAAAAAATGTGACTTAGGCAGCCAGGAGCTGTTAGTTCTGATCCTGCACCATTGATACCAGTAGGGTTATTGCCACTAACTCTCCAACAGGCAGTGAGAACAATATTGTTTGTTGCTGAATTTTTAAAGAAAAATCAGTGTCTAAGTGCCACAGCCACTGCTGACACCAATTTAAGGATTCAAAATCAGGCAATGATTTCTGCTCATGCTACTTTTTTTTTTTTCTTTTTATCCCTTTGTATTTCCTGGTGAGATTATTGCTCCTATAATTTTATCCTCTAATAGGATACTAGTAGATATTGTAAAAAAATAACTTCTCATTAATGAGAAAATGACCATGTGTTTGAAAGCCCCTGTGCTGAACCACAGCTGAAAATTTAACAATTATGAGGGCAATAGAAAATGTGACTTGTTTAGGCTATTTACAGATTGAAAAGTTCAATCAGCAGTAAATTTTGCATACACTAATGTATTAGCATCAAATCTAACTTAGTGGTTTTCAACTATATCCAGGATATTCTGTATTAGTTGTTAATAAGCTGGAGACATGGTTACAGCAACACACACAGAATGGCATCCATTCTGTTACAAAGATAACTAAAAGCGTAATGGGCTCCTACTTCTATCTGTGGTTTGCCTTGAAAAGGCAGGAGATGCAGTGCACAAAGCAGAATTAAGAAAGATCTACTGGAGTGGAAATCTGTTAGTTCGGTTTATCGATAATCAGAAAGAACAGGAAACAGAGAGAGGCAACATGATGAATGCATCTTGCTCAACGTAAAGTGAGACTTTAATGAAAGATAGTTAAACTATTGTCTGCCCTTCAAATTCCTCATCAGTATTCTGCCTTATGCAGTGGGAACATCTATTAATTACAATGGAATCATTACTAGGTAAAAATTGTAACCATGGCTATGGATGATGCACGACAACTTGCAATGCTGCTCGCGCAGCAAAATCGCACAAAGAGGACCGCCACTTGTACATGTCATCACTGCATTCATAGCCTGATTCCTGAACTCTGTGATTACACACTGCTGAATATCTTCCCCCACTATTCTCTCTCTTGCCTGCTTTTATTTCCTGTGAAGATTTGGACCTCTGTTCTTTGCATCTCCTGCCATGGCTCAAAATCCTGCTTCTTGGTTCTTTCAACCTGCCACGTCCAATAATCACGCACAGAAAACACTTACGCAAGCCAGTTGGCTTAGATTTCTGTCTTAAGGGAAGAGTGCATCTGTTTTTTGGATTAAATCATGCTTATAAAGTCGTGCTTATTCAGTTGACAGAAAAAAAATGCATAATTTAAAGCTTTCATTTGCTTTTGTGCTAAAAGATTTCCGAGCCTTAATTCACCCTTGTTTTGTACTTCTAGAGCAATACAAAATTAGAGTTCATTATGGTGATCCAATCTCTCCTTTTGTCTTGATTGGAGACACAGTAAGCTCTTTGCCAGAGATGTCGACTTTCCTGAACAAGCCTTTCAAGGCTTGCAAGCTATCTGTTGTTTTCCCAGTGGGCTAATTAGAGTGGATTAGCGCCCATCAGATATACCCTAGGGATGAGCCAAAAGCTGAAGGGGAAGGTAAATTGCAATGCCAAAAAATTCCACCTTTGCAAGGACTACTGCCCTGAGACACAAGGTAAGATTCTGGAGGAGATCAGGGTACAGTTGCAAAGGCGATTCTGTTCTGTGGCAGGACAACACCCTAAGTGTGGAACATGAGCTCATGACTAGAGCTGTTGATTTTTTGGTTGGCTTAGTCTAATAGCATTTGTTTTGTGATTAAAAGGCAGGCAAATTTCAAAATAAAGCGTGGCTTTGAATACAAAAACTTTCATTAGAAAAACATCAAAATGGATATGTTCTTTTCAAAGAATAAGAGAATAAGATTTTATTTTTCTGACCAAAAGAATTAATAGCAACTATCATGGTTTTGTGATTTATTTTTTATTTCTTGACCAGAGTCTGTGATTTCTTTCAGGACAAGTTTGGCTAAAAAAATTTCACTCGGATCTCTTCTCAATGAGACTGAAAGGAAGGCTTAATGGAGAGACATGCACAGCAACTCTTCTAAAATATGTCCTTAGGGATCCTGTTCTTTTAAAAGGTAGGTTAGCCATGGTGGGATTTACCTGTCATTTAGACTGTCTTCATGGTTGGCACAGAAAAAAGGAACATCTAGCATACAACTAATCTCTGCTTAAGTTAAACTTTAAAATAGGTCAAATCTGGAAGTGTTTATTCCCTCTGTTGGTGAAAGGGCAGTTCTGATGACTGGTTCATACATAGACATGTATACAGTGCCATTTGAAGTGAGGAGAGAAGAATCCTTCATTTAAATCCTTTTGAGGCTTTGGGTTTCAGAAACAAGCAAAGAAGTAAAAGGAAAAGTAGAAGTTTAGATAGGCCTCACAGTCAGGAAAAGCCAGTGCTGTCTTGTGGTAAGGATGTAAGAAATCAGAGGTCCCTATATTCTGTGAGTAAGTAGAGACTGAAAAGATCTGCGCTGCTCCGGGAGCGTTGCACCTCTGTGCATTAGCTCCAGCAATCAGTCTGGTAACCTGGTTCTCACAAATGAGAGTGAGAACTCCATTGTGGATAACTGGAAAATGTGTTCAGGATCCTATGCTACATTTCAAATAGAATTAGTGGAATTATTCACTAATTACTAAGAATTAGTCAGTTATTACATTATGTTTAATAAACAGCAACTAACAAAAGAGTTGGAGAAAGCTTTTCCACCCCCTTCAAATGCCTGTAAGGTATTGAACTACTCAAGAGACTAAAAGAGGTTTTGACAGAACAAAAGAAAAATTTCCTCAGTTCTGATAAGTATATTTCTCTTCAGGAAGCAACCTAAAGATTGACAGCATCTTGGTTTGTGTATGCTTTTGATAGCCCATAGATTTGACTGAAACATACGGTGACAGATAGGGATTTATGAAATATTTTGTATAATGTACATACATAGAGGTAAATCTTCCAGACTGTTGCATCATCTTGCACACTGAGCCTTTGCCACTGCAGATTCACTGAACTTTTCCTCTGACAATCTGGCTCCCACCCCAGTCCCGAGGTCTGTACCTGTCATGGGAAAAGATTCATTAGTCCGTGATGCGCAGTAGCTGTGGGATCCCTTTGTACGGCCTCACAGCATCCTGCCTTGAAGTGCGAGTGCCGCAGCAGTTAAAAGCTGTAAGCTGGGCCTCTGCTATTGTGAATGTTTTATGAAGAGTGTCTGTTACGTTTTTGGGGCTTGTTTTGGAATCTCAAGGACCTCTTAATTTGGAAATTCCCTCAGTGGCTTTATATTCCCCACCCCCAGCGATTTGTGGTAGTTAAACTACAGTGGTAGTTAAAAGGAAAAAAAGAATTGTTCATTGCCTATAAGGTGTATAGAGCCAATCATCATGTTAATTATATGTCACAGAGTAATGAATAATCCCGCACTTTTATCATGTGGGGAATAACCTGGGGTTTGTCAGATGGAGCTTTGTGTTTCAAATGAACACCCCCAAACAAAACTTTGCGCCACTCCAATTATGTGAAGACAGACTCTGGTTCAATACTTTCTTAAGTCTTAAAGCTTTACAGCTGTGGGAACAGCAGTTTGACACACTGGTCTGCAAACACCAGAAGTCTAAGCTAAAATGTAAAGCATACATTCTGTATTGCTGACTGGCTTTGTAGTATTCATCCATATGCTCCAAGAGCCTAGTAGTGGTGAGAATAATAAGTAAAAAAAAAATCTTCAGAGCTGAAAAACTGTTATGATTACAGTGCATTATTGTATAATTGTCTAATTTTGCAACTTTGGAGAGTGTTTATGTTCTCAAAATTAATTAGTGTGGAGTGTAACTGCTTTTAAAAATGTCATTCCTCTCAAAACTATGTGGTTAGAAATGTATGCCTCAGTGAATATACACTTCGTTATTATTGAATGTAAAATTTTATTGTTCATTACATGGAAAATTGCAGTTGAGGCATTTCACAGCTTCAAGAACAATCATTATCCCTGATTAAATTATGGAAATATTTTTCATGGGTCAGTAAATTGAAATAATTTTTATTTGAAATGCATTCAGAGAAATATATAGGCAAAAGATAAGTGACGTCAATGATTTAAGGGGAAAAAGTAGAAAATTTAGAGAAAAGCAGCACAAAAAAGAACTTAAGGTACATTTCTGGAAAATAGTTATTACTGTAGTGGGGAAAAAATGTGCCCCCAAAACCTTGGCCCCAATATGATTAGTTTTGTATCTTGTTCAAGAGCCTCATTATGGTGGAGCTTGGTGTTAACCCTTTTCCTTTAGGCTAACTTATATGCAAGGTAGATTGTGATTTCAGATGCATGCGTATGGAGGGAAGTGACAGTGTTCTTGCATTATCAGTTACACATGCAGCGGGTAATGGTGTTTAGGATTATGTGGAGTCCTGTGACTGCTTATTCCTCTCTCCAAATCCAGTAGGGAGCGGAGTCCTTAGTGGCTGTGTTGGTCAATACAGACCTTTGTGCCGCTAGCAGCCCTGAGCCAGCTAGTCTGCATATCCCCACAGGCTCTGGCAAGGTGCTCCACACTCAGCTGCTGTGTTTGCTCTCTGCTTCTAGTTGTCTTCATGCTACAGAATAGAGATCTTTCCATTTCTTAATGTGGCCTCAGGGATCTCTGAGCTGTTTTGTACCGTGTCCCAGCCCTACCTGTCTCCCTGTGATAGCTGTTGGCAGCTAGCGGTGCTGTTGGCAGGAGGCAGGACATTTGTTCCTTCTGGTAATGTACGAGCTGTGTGTGACTCGGTCTTGGTCTGCTCTGTGTCTTCCCTCTTGGAGGACTCCTGGACCAGAAGAAAATTTTCACTCTGCTGCCCACCTCAGTTCTGGGAGATGGGAAATGTGCTGCCAGCTCCTCAGTTTGAATGAAATGGCAAGTTCAACAAAGTAGACGTGCTTTTGGACTGTGATTTCAGATTGTCATATTGTTGCCTTTGTAGATATAGAATCATTTAGGTTAGAAAAGACCTTTAAGATCACCGAGTCCAACTGTTATGTCTCACTTTGAAGTAATGGTAACTCCTGAGGCCTCAGATCAGGTTGTTTTTCTTCTTTCTTGGCCTACCTAAGCTCTTTACATTTCTGCAAATCCCTAGTTCCTCTAATGTCAGGTCTTAACATTGCAACCATTCATTTTCTTGCTTTTCAGTTAAATAAAAATGTCAGCAGGTGATGACATAGGCTTCCTTGGTGCCTTCTTATACTGGATAATGCTAAATGTATGGATCAGTGCCCGTAGCATTTTCAATAGGTGATTTATTATTTTGACACAGTTTTGCAGAACTTGTTTTGATGATGTGGAGTAGAAATTGCATGTCTAAACTCAGTCTTTGCTGCAAAATGCTTGAAATCATGCTCAGTCATCTGCAGCCCATGCCATCAAACTTCCTTAGGAAGAACTGATTTTACATACAGGTGCATGGGGTAGGTAAAGTATTCTATACCAACCCAAATAAATTAGAACTACAGTGTAGAACAACTTCTGCCCAAGGTAAGCTAGTTGGCCAGCTTTGCTGCGCTGACTTAACTTTTCCTATTCCATGAATAGGACCTGGCTTGTGTTTCTGGCATAGAAAAGAAACTTTGGCAGTTTCTTCACTGTTGCTGCTCATTTGAGACCAAAATAAATGTTGCTAGCCCTTTCTGTCCACTTTCTTCGATCCCTAAATGACCTGTAGAATTTGTCTGTAATTTTTCTTAAACAGAACAGTTTTCCAGCAAAAATGAACAAATGAGTAACTTAAATCACTCTGGTACAGTTTTGTCAGTCTTTTTCCTGTTAAATTGCTCACTGTGAGAAAACAAAGTAAGTATCAATGGAAACGTATTTAATTATGCTTTTGAATACACAGATATGGTTTTGTTTTGCCTCATTTATTCGTGGTTGTTGTATCCAGTCTCAGTTAAATATTGTATGAACCAGAAATATGTAAATGGACAAGGTCTGTTTTATATTTACCACCTAACAGAAAGATGGTGTTCACCAAACAAATACACTTTTGAGCACAAATTTCAGGAGCAAACCGTGTAATCAGGGCCTTTTGGTTTGTTTGTCTGTTTTGGTTTTTGTTTAATGTGGGTGTACTTTGAAGGAGGCATGGCACATAAAGGGCATTATTAGCCCTTAACTTTAGGGAGCTAGATTACATTCCTGCTTTGACTCACCTTCTTAAAAAACCTGTGCTATGCAGAAAGTTAGATGCCTAGGTCAGTAGATGTGAGTTAATTCTTTCCTTTTTTTCCTCTCATACATATCTACATAAAAGATGTTTTAAGATGCTTACTCAAAAAAAAAAAAAAAAAGAAAAGAAACCCATAAGAACCATCTCAAAAATCTTGCTCATGCTGTAATCATCTGCAGAAGTCAACAACAAAACCCTGCTAATTTTTTCTGTGCAGTCTGTGGTAAAAGTATGAGACAGTTCACTAACGTAATCATCCTGACTCCATTTCTCTGGAAGGTCTTCATGTAGTTGTGTCACATGCCTGCATTGTCCCATAGAATGTGGCTCTCATGGAAACCCATTGGTTAAGTCAGCCTCTTTAAGGCCTCTCAGCAGTTTCTTTTCCCCTTACAAACATCTTGGTACATTTGCTGGTACTCTACGTGTGGGCTGGCATCCTTATACTTAGTGATGCACAATTCCTTCCCGCTGTGGCCTTCCTCTTACTTGTGCTTCTTGGATAACCACTGACTCTGGAACATCCTAAATGGTCAAAACTTTCCAGAACAGCAGCACAGGGAAACATAATTATAACCATTTTCCTATTTATGCTGGCAAATTGGCAACTTGTCACGGTCTGGATCACAGAAGTTTGAATGGAGACGAGCCTCATAAATTGCATTTTATATTTCTTTTTCCAAAACCCCTTCAAGCTTGATTTTATGATACACATATAAGTTAAGCATCATGGCCTTTCAACTGCTGCTGCTTGAATATGGCAGTGTTCCAGAACATGTTCTAGAAATTTCTTTTAAAATTTCCTAGAACAAAGTCAGGGTTTTGGGGGGCCAAAAGCAAAGGCAGAGTATAGATTTAACTGGCACTGAAGCTTCCAGGGAGAAGAGACTTTTACAGTTCAAACAATCTGACAGACAAAGATAAGCCTTCTGCTTCATTTTTATTCTTAAAGGAAAATCTGTGCCATAACAGATACTGAAATTAAATTAATGTTTTAAAATCTGTCACGATGAAAACTTTTAATACACAGATATTTAAAACATAACAAGGATGATTTTCTAGAAAAAGAAAAAACAGATCATCTTTGTTGATGGAGAGAGACTTGTGATACACCCTGAAGCATTTAGAAACATCTGATAGTTAATGGTGAGGAATTAGGTACTTCCATATGGGAGTGCAGCATGCCTGTTTTGGGACAGGAAGAACTGAAACTCTCTGTGGGCCACTGAGAAAGCCTGATTGCCCAGCTTGTAGATTGGGGGTAATGTAAGTAAAGTGTAAATCAGGTGACATGAGTCCTTCCTAAAAATCCGTTGCATAAAATCGTCTCTGCGTTTTATCTTTCTTTGTCTAAATAAGCAAAACAAGAAGTCATTGCTAATATCTTGAAATACTTTTAAGTCAGCCTTAGGTATTAAGCACACAGTAATGGTGGTATGTTACCTCTCCTAGTCCATAAATAGGGAGAATACATAAATGTTACTGAACCTTTTGCTAATTCCTGATGCTTATATATTTGACTTTCCAGCTGTCTTGAAAAAGCAGTACTCCATACTGAGAAAAATGTTCTGACAAAATGGTCAATGTTGTGGGTTTGTTTTTTTTTTCCCTCACAGAGATTTGAGCTGCATTATTCTCTTCCATGATCTTCAGTGCCTCCAGCTGTGTGTCTGAAGTACAGAAGAAAAAAGGAAAGGTAACATGGGTTGCAGCACGCTGACAGTAACTCTAAATCTCATTCTGTAAATTGGAAAGATAATTTACACCATCCTATGGGTTTCTCAAAACTTTGTTAAAATTATCATTTCAGTGGAAAGATGCAGAAAAAAAGTTGAACCCCATTTGAGACTGGATTAATGCCGACCTAGATTAATGCTCTTTGGAAATCCCTTCAGAATATCTCTTTTCTAATTACAGCCTGTTGTCTGAAAAAATCATTTTTGCAGATATGGCCAAGCCGCAAAAAGCTTCCTGATTCCAACTAGTCACCAAACTGACTGTTTTACTGTTTCTGGCCAAGCACATACCTACATCAGTATGATGCATACTATGTATGAGTGTGAGAACATTGCAATCTTTCAGTGCAGAAACAAAGCCAGGTATGTCTACTGAGCATCTTGACACAAGACAAAATGCAACAGTCTTTTTGCTAAGCTACCCTAAATCAAAGATAATTTTTTTACCACCATAATAAAATCACTCATAAAGTCAATTCTGTCTGTTGGGGACATTACCTTTCAGTAAATCTCATCCTCCATTTATTTGTTGTAAAAATAGAGCAGGGCAAATATTTATCCCTGTGCTAGAAGTGCTGGTGAAAGCATTGTGAAATTTAGACTCAAACAAACGTTGGAATGTTTAGCATAACATTTACATATGAAATACAGGCAGTGGAACTCTGATATCTTTAATTGCACAGGTTGGTACAGGAAACTTTCCCCTCTTATGGACGTTAGTTATTAGCCCAAGATTTGTTTTTAGTCAGTTACAGTCAATGCTTTTTTACTCTGATGTTTTAGCCTAGATGACACCACCTACATATGTAAAACTGAACATGCAGATATTTGTTTTCACATTCTTTGCTCCTGTGGTCTTTGTTTTATATGTCTTCCTGTGAAACCCCTGTGGCATAGGGGGTTACTCTGCCCTTGTATTGCCCTGAATCCTTCCTGTGGTCTGAGGACAGCAAGGGATGAAGGAGAGACAATGCACCTTTGTGAACTGGCTGTTGCCTTTAGGAGTCACGTACCAATCCAACAAGAGCCTTCTCCGGTTGGGTCTGTGTTGAAGCTGGGATAGTGTTATTGCTAAAGCCATGGTCTCAGGAGGGCTCTGCTTTGACTCAGAAGAAAACATGTATGGTCATTTCCAGTAGATTAATGTGGACATTCTTTGTTTCTTCTCTAGAGACAGAAATGTTTCTGTCTTTTCAGAGTGGAAATAGAGTTTGCATTTGTTTGGTCTCTTGCAACATGACAAAAGACTTGCCTATGAAAGATAACTTTTCTTTATGCAAAATGGAAAGGGAAATCTCTGAGTGTCACCCTGGAGCTTGGAAGAGGTTTCTACCTTTGGAGAAAGCATTATCCTGTTCTTTAATATAGAGAGCTAGTAGAGAGAAATCCTTAATCATACATGTCCTGGTTTCAGCTGGGATAGAGTTAATTTTCTTCTTGGTAGCTGGTATGGGGCTGTGTTTTGGGTTTAGGATGAGAACAATGTCGATAACACACTGATGCTTTGGTTCTTGCTAAGTTGTTGCTAAGTAGTTGCTAAGTAGTGCTCACACTGGTCAAGGACTTTTCAGCTTCTCATGCTCTGCCAAGAAGCTGGGAGGGGGCACAGCCAGGACAGCTGCCCCAGACTGGCCAAAGGGCTATCCCATACCATATGATGTCATGCTCAGTATATAAGCTGGGGGAGTTGGCCAGGGGGCAGTGATCGCTGCTTGGGGACAGGCTGGGCATCAGTCAGCGGGTGGTGAGCAATTGTACAATGTATCACTTGCTTTGTATTACTATTGTACTATTATTATTTGGTTTTATTATTATTGTTATTATTACTACTGTTCTATTTTTATTTTACTTCAGTTATTAAACTGTTCTTATCTCAACCCACGAGTTTTCCCCTTTTACCCTCCTGATTCTCTCCCCCATCCCACCGGTGGGGGAGTGAGTGAGCGGCTGCGTGGTGCTTAGTTGCTGGCTGGGGTTAAACCACGACAATACACTTGATTTGTTTTTACCTAACTGGGTTCATTTTGAATCAACGGCTCTCAGATGAATGCATAAAAGCTTTGTTGTTTGGGTCACATACTTTCTTACATGATGTGTTAATTCTGTAAGATGCATCTATTTGTATTTTGATTTTTTTTAAAAAAGTTCTGAAACACGTTATTGATTTCAAATAAACATGTACCATTAGCTCTTCCTTTTTTATTTTTTTTTTTAACCAACATTTTAGCCTGCTTTACAATGGCAATAAGGGAAAGTTGTTTCACTCTGAGAGCGGCTACATTAGTGTCGTGGTTTAGCCCCAGTCGGCAACCAAGCACCACACAGCCGCTCGCTCACCCTCCACCCCTCTCCCAGTGGGAGAGGGAAGAGAAACTGAAGAGCAAAAGTAAGAAAACTCATGGGTTGAGATAAGAACAGTTTAATAATTGAAATAACATAATAAATAATAAATTGTAATGAAAAGGAAAAGAATGAGAGAGAGACAGGAACAAAACCCAGGAAAAAATAAGTGATGCAACTGCTCACCACCCACTGACTGATGCCCAGCCAGTCCCTGAGCAGTGATCACTGCCCCCCCGCCCACTCCCCCCAGTTTATACACTGAGCATGACATCATATGGTATGGGAGTAGCCCTTTGGCCAGTCTGGGGCAGCTGTCCTGGCTGTGCTCCCTCCCAGCTTCTTGTGCACCTGACAGAGCATGGGAAGCTAAAAAGTCCTTGACTAGTATAAACACTAATTAGCAACAACTAAAACATCAGTGTGTTATCAACATTATTCTCATACTAAATCCAAAACACAGTACTATGCCAGCTACTAGGAAAAAAATTAACTATCCCAGACGAAACCAACACAATCGGTTATAGTAGAAGGGATAAAGTGGTAACGTAGACACATTGCAGGTGTTTATGTTAGATGACGCAATATTAAAATACCCAAACACTCTACACTTGTTCCACTCCTGGTAAGCCTATGGAGCTCTGTTGTGGATGAAATCTATTTTGCTAGTAATTTATACTGCCTTTCACAGATCTAGATGGCTACTTTCTGTGTTTTTGTAGCTGCCTGTGTATATATCTGTCCTTCCATTTCTGAGTAGCACTTTTTACATTTGTAATGTGTGTTCATGAATTGAGTCTGAATTTAGAAAGGAGGGATGTGAACTGTAAAGTTGTACACTTGGGTTTTTATATACCAGTTTTATTAATTTAGCCTTCAAACTCATAAAGGTAAGTGCTTGGAGTCTTCCTACTTATAAAATGTTTTTTGATATGAGATTACTGCATGAAATAAGTGGACAGTAGATGCAGTTTAGTATCTCAGAAACGTTCAGCATAACTGAATTAGACTTTATAGGTAAAGTCAGTTATATATTTGATTTGTCCTGGGAATCAAGGCGGTACGTGAACATTTCCCTTTCTTAGCATTTTCCATCACCTTACTACCTGCCTCTCATCTGTGATCACCATTCTTAACAATATTGGCCTAGGGGATACAAATTCTAGGAGGGAAGCAAGTTTAAACAACAAAATACTTCCCCCCCCCCAATGATTAATCACTGCTATACTTCAGGAATCGCAATCTATTGTCATTTTCTGCATGTTAAAGCAGTTACTGCAATTGATGGCATGCTGTCTTTATAATAGAATCCAAAAGAATTTTAAACCATTCATCTATTTACATATGTTTTAAATTATCCCATGAAATTTAACAGAGGATTGGCAATGTCTCATTTGAGATCGTAAAGGGCTCTTTTATAATGGTTGTGCACAATGCTTTTGTGTCCCATGGCTTATGCACAACTGAAGGTTGATTTACCTGTTAAGGGGCACACAAAAGTGAATTTGGAGGCTACATTTACAGTGGGATCCCATTAGGCGTTTCATTATAGTGTTTTAATCAGTCAATTGTAGAAGTGAGGACATTTTTTTCCGGACCAAAGGGGAACCAAGCCATTACCTATCAACGGGTACAGCCCGTAACTTTCATAACTGCCTCCACACGCAGAGGAGAGTGAGTAAAGCCCTAGTTATTTGCCTATTCATATTTTCCCTAATTATTGCCCATCCTACTTTTTCACATCCGAAGCAATTAATTTTAACCACAGGTGTCAGGAAGGGTCAAAACCGAAGGGTTACCAGGTTGGACCTGCCATGAGAGACTCATTGGATATATTTGTCATCTGTTTCCTTCTGCTGTGCCATCTGGATGTACCGATGAGGAATTGTCTTTGGAGGAGTTGTCCAGAGTGGCATCCCAGGGCAGAAATAAGGAAGGGTGTAATGGTTAGCTTCACACTTCGCAGAGGTGGAAAGAGTGATCAGATCTTTACTGATGACCGAATACCTTTTGACTCTATCCACCAGAACTGGCACCTGTGCTCTGAACATGCTTCAATTTAGGAATCAAGGACTTGAGGTTTGGTAGATTCTCATCTAAGGACTTGGACTTTCTGGCTATTCTAGGTGAAAAGGAATGGAGAAAGGCTCCAATTTGAATCCGCTATGTATGTCATTCAGGTTTGGAAGAGGCTAGCTCTGCAGCCCACTGTATAGATCACCTCCACAGAGTGTTAGTGTCCAAAGTTCATCTCCCTTCTCTGAGGAGCAGAGCAATAATGGAAAGGTTTCCCTCTATCATTGTCCCTCTGCTGTTTTATTGGGAGACACATTGAGGGTCTTGAGTGTATCCTGGTACAACATAACAGTCTTCAAATGTTTAAAAGTTTCATAGGGCAGGCAAATTACTTCTTGGCCAGCTTTATCTTGAAAACTCACAGAGCTGAATCTGTATTTTCATTTCTGAGTCATCACAGGCATAATGGTGAATGCCCATTGCAGATCAACTGATACGTATCTATTTCTGCATGTGTTGGTGCAAATAACTAAATGTTTTCAGATTTGCTGTTCTTACTCCTCTGCTTGTATAAATCACATCATATAAAGATAAGTCTGGTTATCATCTGCATGAAAAATACTTCAGTCTACTGTATGTGTAGTGTGTGTGTTTATTGATACATACCTGTGCGTGTATTTATACAAAATACAAACTATAAATACAAATGTGTGTTTTTATTCCAACATGCCATCTAAGTAACATCTCTTGTATTTTTTTAAGTAAAGAAATACATACTACTTTAGATTCCTTTTTAAATCTGCTCACAATGGTCTACAGTTTTGATCCACCCATCCTTTTTTCACGGATTTGTTAAAATGTAGATTTTTAGTTTTAGATTTATGTAATATAAGGAAATAGCAGGTTCCTCTTTAACTGTTCTGTCTTTAGAAGTAGGAATATTATCCTTTATGCTAGCCATGCTGTTGCCAGAGAGATGAGAAGCTGTTCCTCATTTTTCTGGGCAGGGGAAGACATGACCTTACCCGCTTCTTCTTTTGATAGCTACACACGTAGGAGACACGGTGCTGAAAAAATTTCTGGTTTTGGGGGGTTAAATTTTGATTCAGTGCCCAAAACTCAGGAGGCTCATTGAGTCAACTGTAGCATTTGAGTTTGTCAACATCTACATGGATTTTAAGCTCTTTTTTTATGTAGAAATTATGATTCTGTTTAACTCACAATTGTTTAATAATGTCAGATTTTAGTTGCAAACACAACTCGGATGAAATTTCAAAACCTATTGTTTTTCATAGTTACAGAACATAAGACCAGCAGTGGTGAGAGGACTGAGGACAGTCTTACAATGTGGAAACTCCCAACAGTGTAGAATTGCTCACAAAGGTCTTAAAATATAATCCATTTGGATGAAGATTAGAGCCTCTTCAGAATTTTAATGTCAGTTTTCTTAAATGTGCAAGGACTGAAACAGTCTTTCCTCAGCCAGGCCCAATCTGTGTTGTTGTTTGTTTTTTTTTCTTTTCAGGTGCTATCAGCACCTCTCCAGCTCCCAGGGACCATACATACTTCATATTTTCTGATGCAGGAGCACAAGAACTTCTGTGAAATTCCTAGGTATTGCTGACCTTGAAATTTTCATATTTTGGGATTCTGCTTTCTTAACCTACCATTCTTGAATAGTATTTTCTGGGAACACTGAACTTCATCTGGCAGAAAGTGCACCAGGGTTACATAGTAGCAGATTCTATGACAACTGGAGAAGACATAGAATAAGGAACTGTGGCAAGAGGAGAGAAGAAAAGAAATATATTTGGGACAAGAGAGGAGGTTCTCTTTACATGAATAGAAAGTAACTTTTGACCTTTTCTGGGTTCAGATAGAGGTTGCAGTGTAGGTAGATTCCTAAATTCTTGTAAGAACTGATTTGCCTAGCTCTGAAGATGCTTACTGCAGGGCTTCAACTCCAAAATGTTTCTAGCCAGATTCCATTTATTATCAGCACATTTTGAAGTTTCAAGTAATACTGTGCAGGTTTTATTTATCACTTTCTATTAGTGAATTCTGTAGAGTTATGAGCTTTTTCATTCTCAGTTTTCCAAAACTTCCAACAGATGTCTTGCCAGCAGTGAAGATGATTAAAGGTTTCTGAAGAAGTAGACTGCTGCTGGAAATCTGAAAGGGATCCCACTGCAGTGCCAAAAATCTTTGGAAAATATGTATGGCCCCCTTCTTACTGGAAATGTGTGTAGCCCCTTTTTGAAGAAATCTTCCACAACAGAGGTACTTCATTGCACTTCTGTGTGTTTTCTCCTGAGCTAGACAGAATAGGTAAGTGAAATTCCTACAGGTAGGATGAAAAGATGGTGAGGAAAGATGAGCTTGGGCCTTAGTCTTGGCAAAGTGTTGGGCAGCATCTACAAATATGCTGAAAATATGCATCTAAACCACTGAATGTATTTCCACAGATGCTCTTTCAGTGATGCTAGTTGGTCGCCGGTTAGTCTCTAGAATACTGCTCTTGAGCATTTCCATCTGGCTAGGAGTTTTCAACATTTTTTTTTTTTCATAACACTGACTTAATCATTATAATTCATTTCCTTGTCACCTTGAAACTAAATTAATACAATGCACTCTGCTTGGTATATGAAGCATTGTTTGATTCATATTCGTCATCAAAGTGTCTACTGAGCTGCAACTGAAAAGTTCAAACATTACACTCGTATGAATAAGCAAAAGGGTTAGTGTATTTTCTAACAGTATGTTTTGATGACAAAATATCTGTGCTTCAGTTTATTGAAAGGAATTAGTGCAGTTTTGAAGCGATTATGTGAGGTAGTGGCTGGTGTTATGAGGAACTGGATTTAACCCAGGAGATGGTTTCCTGTGCTAGATTTCTCTCTTAAGTGTTGGGCACCATACAGATAAACCCCTCATTTATCTGGATTGAAATATTCAGATATGTTCTCTTTGTCTTCTTGTTTAAGTCAATAGAAATGTCTTCAGCAGTATCAAAAAGTTTATAACCTTTCATGACCTTTTTCTTGTGCTCTGCAGAATATTTTAGAATTGCAATTTTTTTAAAACTTTTCCAATTTTTTTGCTATCAGTGGCAGAGAAATGTAGCCACAAGCCTGTGATCTTCATCCAGGCATTAGGGATGCAGAATTAGCAAAACTGCAAAGACAGATGATGATTTGCTGATTTTTTTTTTTTTTTTTTCCCCTGAACATTTTTTCCCTTGACGGGACAATTTCAATTATTACCTTATGCCACTGAAGCTCAGAAGATGACAGGAAAAATACAAGAACATTTTTCTTGGATAAAAGTATGTTTTCAAAGGATGCTACCTAAGCATTGTATAAAAAAAGATATCTATGCTCTTTTTTTCCTTTAGTCTGATCCTCCTCTGATTGGAAGTCAAAGATGTTGCTTATAACTCTGAGATGATATCTGAAATGTTTATTCATCTTGAAGTATCTTTTCCTTTTAATTTTTCATTATACTTGAGAATGACCTTTAGGAGTCAGCATATAAAAATCTTCTTGCTCTTACTCTTATGATTGTCTAACCAAACACTTAACTTCTCCAAGTGTCTTGAAAAGATAAGGAGAGATGGTTCTTTTGTTATCAAGATTTTACTGACCATCAGTTAATACTCTTTAAGGACATATTTTGACCACATTTTCTATTCAAGTGGTTTACAGAACTATGCTGAAACAATTATCCAATGTTACAAGATTCTGAAGAGGAGCTTAAAAATACCCCAGTGCAAGCCACGTAAGCAGCTAAATGCTCCTTTTTCTTTTCTTTTCCAGATAAGTCTTAGTTAAAGACAACTTTACCTTACCCCTCAGGAATGTTCTGTTTGAAGCAGCCCCAGCTAATCCATGAGTCACTATGGAACAATTTACAGTATATGCCGATCCATGCTGCACTCATTCCATACCATAGTATGGGACAGATGTGTGCGGATGTTTGTTCCTTTCAAATGACTCTTACACAGTCCTAATGACACAGATACAAAATAAGTCTTCAGCTAAATCACTCATATAGTGAACAATCTCCTGGAAAAAAAAAAAACATGTACTCACAAATGCTTTTTGTCCCAGGGCTGCAAGAAACATAGGACAGAACATCCCAAACCCTGCAGTTTTCACTATATTGGTATTTAAATTGAGCTAATTACTGTGGAACTCGCTGCTGTTGGGAACTTTTGCAATGAGAACTATAGGCTTTTAATTGCATATTGAGTCTAGCCTGCCCAGATATTTTCAAAGCTACTATACTTCTTCCAAGATGCAGATACATGCATTACAGTACTTGGTGATGTTTCTGTTGGAATCAAATTTGAAAATCTCTGACTGCCACACATTAATTTTATTTAATTGAAAACAAGTTTATTTTTCCCTGGGCTGAACTGGAACTGAAAAGATTTGGCCCTTGGTATTTGCTACCAAAATCTTTTACAGGTAGTTTAATGGCAACGTTGTGATAGAGCCAAGCTTGTCCTTAACACTTCTTCCTGCAATTTCACAGAGTTAGGGCCAGACTTCTAATTGCAGAATTCTGCTGAATTGAAGCAATTAGCAGCAGCTGAAGATCTGGCCAGTAGTCAAAAATAAATCCTAGGATTTGTGTCGCAGTTTAGATATTGCTTTGCCTAGATCGGAGGAGATCCAAGTGGTGCTTGTTCTTTGAACTACCCCTGCACTTAGGACACCTACCAATAGCTTCAACTCAGTGTGTGCTAGGCAGTGCCTGACCACAGACTCAAAACACAGTCCCTGCCTGTGGGGACTGACGGCCACAGGCATGGTATGGTAGATGAGCACAGATAAGGGGAATATAGGGATGTCAAAAAAATAATGGCAGAGTCTTAGCATTTTTTTAGTGGGATAGGGATTCTGGGGTTAGATAAAAGATGTAAATACGCATAACTGAAACCAGAGGTTCCTGGAAAAGTGAGGAAAGTTGAATATGTGGTTTAGAGGGATAATAGGTAGAAATGTTATGTGCCAGGAGGAAGCATATATTCTCTTGTATGAGGGAATTCTGGCTCTGGAAATTTTGTTGCAGAGTTCCCAAGTCTAGTGTTGATTCTGGTATTGAAATACCTCAGAGAAATGTCAGTGCACCTTAGGTTTTTCATCTGCAAACGGAGGCCAATGGTACTTTTAAATGCTCTGAGATGTCTAGATAAAGAGCCATACAAAAGTGAGATTGACAATAATGATAAAAATAACAAAGTTGTCATCATTTTGAAAAAGGAATTAGTGTTAATTATTCACTGTGACAAAAATACTTATTAAAACAACACAGAGTTTGAGGCAGGTAGGTAGCATGGGAATTTTTCAGTTGAGTAGTTGTAGCTTTGCAAGGTGGTATGTTATTGAAAACAAGGTCTTACAGTGAAGTCTCAAGAAAACCTAAAAACTAAAAACTATCCCTACCCATAAAATCCTTTTTTCTATTGTTTTTTTGCTCCTCGGTATCTTTCTTGTTGACTTACTGTTCTTATATGAGTTACACACTAAGGGAAAAATATACTTTTGGATCTAGCTTTTATTTTTGGAGCTGTCCTTGTGCCTTTACTAGGTTTAAACAGTGTCACTTGTGTTTATGATCAGCTGCACTGTTCATCTGTCAGCATAAAATGTAAGAGCAGATGAACGGCAAGGAGCCATGTACGAAGAGTATATGAAGAGTAGCCTGGGCATATGTGTAACTTCCTTGTCTTTGTGCTTGAAAACATAAAGAGAGAATGAAGCTGCTGAAGAAGTGATTGTGCTGAACATGCATGGACCATGTGCATCATATACTTACCGTCCCTGGAATGGTGTTTGTGCTTTGCATATGTGAGCGTTCACAGCAGTGGACATGAGGAAGAATGCATAGAATTAATACAATATATGAATTGCAGTTTGTGTAGATGTTTTCTGGCTATTCTCCCAGTTCTGTCATTGAAAGTCCTCGTCCAAGTCCCACTGAAATAATTAAAACTTTCTTTCATTTACTTCTTCAGGATGGGGCCACATCTATCCATTAATTCAACTGCCCTTTCAGTTACGACCCAAACTTACTACGTGAAGTAAGTGACAAACTCTTCCTGCCTTTAGCAAAATATGCCTTGGCATAGTGTATATTATGAGATGTTAAGTATTTTAACAACTGAAGCATCTGTGTTCTGTTGAGCGCTGAGGTGGCATCCAAAAGGGTCACAAGATACCAATCTGATTACATTCCTCATGTTGGTATGACAATGGTCTCTCCACATGTTGTTTCCATTATTATTGCAGTCATATCACCAGAGTGTCTTAATACTCTGCCAATTTATGTTCTTGAGAAATTTTTGTCGCAAGAACAGATTTTTTTCCACACTCTTCATTATTTTTCCTGAGTTAATAACCCACTTGGGGCCAAATTTGGAAAATTTAGCCCAATGACTCTGGTTTGTTTTCTCATTTGCATTTATTTATTTTCTAATTGAGACAAGGGAAAGATGCCAAATGAATTAGTGAACAGGATAGTCTAAAACTGTTAACATACAATAGTGCTTTTGCTTTATATTCCCTTTTGTCCTGGGAAAAGTCATCTTTTTCTCTGCTTCCTCAGTCTTCTTTCGCACTGTAAAATGAGAAGAGTAATGCTTTTGTATTTCCCTAACCAAAGTGTTTTCAGGATCACATTGAACCAGACATTCCCACTGATGAGCACTTTCATGCATGAATACCTTTATTGCGGCCAGTGAAATTGCTGGTTTGAGTTGGGGTTCAAAATCTCTCCCTGAGTCATCTCCAGTTTCTGATGAACAGTGAGGTGAACACTTATGAGAGAATATAAGAGTATTTAGGCCATGTAACTCTTCCTAAGGTTGGTGGAAACAAATACCTAACCCTCACACTTCAGTATTTGGAGTACTTTACATTTTGACAGGCTGACAACTTTCTAACATTATCGTGTTACAGCTATTAGCCCAAATCCCCCAGACCCCTACTCAGTCTTTACACAGGCAAATCTATTTAGAGCTTTAATAGTGGAATATACTTCAGTAAGATCTGGACCATTACAGAAAAAGGAAAACAAAGTACTGATTGGCAATTTACTTAATGAAAGATAAAGTCAAGCGTGGCACAGTTCACAGTTGAGTTTTAGCAGAAGCAAATCAATGTTTGTTTTTACAATGGGCGTTTTAACCATAAACAATAAAACTTTGATCCGTTATTGTGAAAATCTAAAAGTTGTTGTGTGATTGTTGTTTACTTGTTTTTGACAGGTACTCAAATGAAAGGACAGGATAATACAGGAAGGGTGGTCTTCTATAACTGCCAGAGGAAAGACAATCTACAGGCATATCTTCTGTTATTTGTTTACAGGTGGATTGTTTGCTATGAAATTCACTCATGAGACCAATTTAAACATCAGGTTACATTCTACAGTTCAGCAATGTCATATTGCAAGTATCTGAAGAACTTTCAAAGTAATGCTATCTGGATCTGTAATTTTGCTACTATTTATTCTTTTTTTTTTTTTTTCCCCCCCTAGATGTTCTCTTGCTGTCTCCTCTGTTTGTGATAATTCTGAAGATAGCCTCTGACTTGGGAGCCTCGGCATGTGTAGTTTGCCCAAGCCCTACCATGTACTTGCTCTTCACGTGTGACGCAGCTGAAAATTGCGGTAAGTGACAAACTGCTCTGTGCTCCTCCTCTTGCTGAAGTATGGGAGATACCATGTTGACAGTCCAGAGTACTGTGCATGCTAGATGTGGAGGAGTATCTTTAAAGGAGTTGGAGGTTGTTTATTGCCTATCCTGAAATGTTTTGATGCTTGCAGACTGTAGCCATCACTCTGGCATGGCAGCACTGGCATCTTTCCATGAAAATTCCTGTTCCTGCAGCATAATCCTAACTGTGGTGCAAGGTGTTCTGGAACGATGCAGTCACATAAGCACTGTAGATGAGTAATTGCACAGGATACCTTTGTTTCTGTATGTTTAAGAATAAGTTATTGCTTAGTTTATGCTAGTAATTTTATATGCAGCAAACACTATTTAATCAGTTCTGTCCATTCTATGTAGGTCATATCTGGTTGCTGTAATAGTACTACATTGTATGTTGCAAGAGTTGTACTTTATTTGGTGCTATCCGTTCTTTATTAGTATAGTATTATTTGATTTATGTATTAAATGCTGGCAGTGTAGTCAACAGGACCATATTTTCAATATTGTCTTCTAATGTCTGCCTGTTGTTGTTCTGAAAATGATGCATGTTTTTGTAGATGTATTACTGTGTTTGGGGTAGATGACGATTGAGAAGTTTTTTGAGTTAGGTCTTCTAACTGTGATATTGCATAATTAATAATGCCTAAGTTAACAAGCACTAGAGGTAAGGAGTTGGGAGGGGAATCAGAAAGCTAGAGAAATTGTTATACTTGAACGCAACTTAGTTCCTACTAATGCGCCATTGAGTTTTGTCTGTGTGTGTCTAAACATGAGTATGCCTGTGTTATATATCTGAAAGTAGTCATACAGCAAGGGACACATTCAGTCACTTCTTTGGTCTTAGCTGGTTTAAATCCTCTTTCAGATGTGTGCTATCTTTGTTAAAGCTGTAGAAATGGTGAGCTTACTGCAGCCTTACAGACATTTGTGTGAAAAGTAAAACTGTGGAGCATCCATTTTTATGTGTATTCCATGCTGCTTTAGAGTAAATTGTGCAGGCGAATTCCACCATTAATGGTGTGTAACCTCATTAATGGCTTAGGCCAGAAACATCTTAAATTGTGCTTGCATTCTTCAGGATAATTTAAAGCACTCATAAAAGTTGTTGCTATTTGAGTATGTCCCTAAAGTGTATGATAAATGCATTAACAGATTTTGGACCCAAAGACTTAAAATAAAAGGGGGGTGGAGGGGGGTTATGGGGAGAAAACAACAACTCCTAAACCATGAAGTGATAATGAAAAGTAGACTAGCCAACATATTGATATTTCCTTTAGGAGACTCAGGAAGCTGGTTTTTGGCTTTTGTATTTTATAAAGCACTACCTCTAATCTCTTAGCTGTTTTTTTTCTTTTTTTTCTGCAATGTAATATTCCAGTTTTGTTTCTCCCCACTGCTCTGCGGATCTTTTTTCTACTAGTATATGTTGTCTAAAGGAAAGACAGCTCTCTTGTTCTATAGATGAAATCCAAACTGACAAAAGATTTATGTTGGTTCTTTCTTCTACAAAAAGAGATGACATCTGGAAGGCAAGTTTTAAATAGCATTAATTACATCCCTTGATTTTCCCTTTTATATGAGGAATGTAAAAGTCATGTGAAGCCATATATATTGTCACCAGAACTAACAATGATGAGGTTAGTTTCTAGTTTTTTATCAGTTTCTTTCTAGCATTTATATCCCAAATTGTTGCTTGTAATTTCCAACCATTTCTTTTCTGAAAAAAAGATTAAATGTGTTTTCCTTTGTTCATATTTGAACTATGTGTGTTGAGACAGAATAGGCAGCAGAGGAGTAACAGAATCATTCTTCCAGTGGTCAAGAGCCTGATCCCATCTCTGAACTACATTGATTAGGATAAGTTATGGAACAAATCCCAGATTATGGACTAGTGAAAAATGCAAGTGGATTCTGTATGAACCTAGGGACCTTGTGTTAGTATAACACAGATGAACAGGATCATTAAGAAGTGCCCAAAAGTGATTTGGTTTTAGCCCCTGAAACCAAGCCTAGAAAAAAAATCCAGTTTGACTTGCAGTTTTCACAGTTCTATTTAAAAAAAATTTATTAAGCCTTGAAAGACTTCTCAGCCTGACACAGCGCAGTGAAAATTCTTTCATGAAAAATATTTTTTTTTTTCTCAGAAAGGGTGTGAAAAATGTTTAAAAAAAAAAAGTCACAAAAAACCTTTTCTTTCAGAAATAAAGCTCCAAGGCTCCAAAACATTTGAGCACTTCCATTTCTATAGGCGCAGGGGAATTCTGCCCTATGTATAAAAATACATAAGCACATGCTTAACTTTTAGCAGGTATTAAGTCCCATTCATTACATTAGGACTTAAGCATATACTTACATCTTTGAGAAGCAGGGCCTGCCTCATGTTAACTTCCAAGTCGAAAGTTTCATAAGGTGTTGAAGGTGGTCCAGTGTTCACTGACCAACAGTACCAAATGCTTCCAATGCAGCAAGCCAGATAAAGACCTGGTTTAATGGGATTCTGAATTACAATAAGTAAATTATAACAAACCCTGTTGACAGAAGCCTCTGGGCCGGGTCCAGGCTTGAAGCCAGACTGAAATTTCTCATGTAGCAGGTAATCAGTAAGATGAGAAACCAGCTGCAAGGGAAGGGCCTCTTTTATGAAACAAGAAGGTACTCTGAGAGCCAAGTCTTATCCTGGTAACCTTTTCAGTAACACATTGACAACTGGTGCTCTTCATTATCTGGACTTCAAAGGAGTTGAATTAATTGGAGAGGAAACTGATTGTATTATAGGAGCAGGCCACCCCGTTGGTCATATGTGTGAAGAATGAGTCATTAGATTTACCCATTACTTTTCTAAACATTTCATGGTAAGCAAAGCCCATAAGTAATTTCAAATGAAGGTTAATTGGTTATAGGGGGAAAGGATTACTAGACTGGCATTATCCCCTTCATAGCATTTAAACTGAGCAATGTGATGACATTTCAAAACCATCTGGGACTTTTTTTTTTCCCATGATAGATTCTAAAATGACCCATTTTACGTAAAAACAATGAAGCTGGTGTTTCCTTGTCCTTTGTGATAATGTTTTTAAAGCAGTTGTCTCTAGGGTTTGGTGCAGGTTTTGGCAAATAGCACAACATAGCCAGTCACCAGATTGATTGATGCACATAGGTGATCGTATCTGTCAGCCTGCCATTTACCCTTTCTTTTATGGAGTTCTTTCCAAAATCATACTAGAAGTGTCTGAATACTGTAGAAGGGTTTAGAACAGTTTGAATGTAACTTGAGTAGATTTTGTAAAGTACATGATGATTTGTGCTGTATATCTGGATTGACGTTTCCAATTAGTTTTCCTGGTCACATATGGCAATCAATTCCTTTACGAGATCCAGAAAGTAGAGCTCATTGTGTCTCTTTGTAGAAGGCGATGTTCCTGAGTTCTTGCTCCTCATCTGACATCTGTAGCATCCAGTTGTGATGGTGGGACTGAGGCCAGTTATTGTCATCCTGAAAGACAATAGCTTTCTCAGTAGTAGCTTGTTCACATGGAAAACCAGGAGTAACCATATCAAATCAGGGAAGCAGCTAATTCAGGGCAGCATATCATGGGGTATGTAGCTAGCGGTAAAAGGAGCTGGCTTAGCAAGCAGCAAGGTCTGGTGGGATCCATTGTATCTCTGAGAGTAGCCTGTTGAGCAGGCAACACAGGTGCCCCAACACAGCTGTAGAGAGAGCCTGGGAGCCTGCAAAGCAGAGCTCCAGTGTGGAGTGCCTTCACCGCAGCACTTCAGATGGGGACAATGCAGATGTTCTGTGTCCCTAACAGCGATGCTCTCAGGCACCAAAGTCCATCAAAGCACACCTGGCCCAAGGGTGGGAAGTATTATGTGGAACAGAGAGAATTTCCCCTTATTCTGCAAAACTTTTTCAAAATATCCTGCTGTACATATTTCTCCATTTCAACTCCCTTTCCTTCCTTTGCCTTCCCTCACAGATTAATTGGGGATTCCTACAAAACTGTGGAAGTAGGAATCATTTCACTTCAATTTTTAGTTTTAAAGTTAGTATTCTAGCCTAAGTTAGACAGTAAGAGAAAGGTACTCCACTGGAGAGCAATTCATCTACCCCGCCTGCATCTTTCATGTTCTCTGTCCACTGAACCAAATGACAAGCTTAGATGACTTTATGCTTACTTTTTTGTCATCTAAAATTTGCTGAGGTGGATCCTAATTTTTGCAGAATCTTCCCCAGTGGATGCAGGGGAAGGTTAATTGTAGCAATTTTAAGCTTTGAGGTTTGGATTTTGCAAGTGTAACATTTCTTTTGATGAAGACTTTTAGAACTGAACTTCCTAGCTTTTAAGAATAAGCAAATAATAATAATTAACACTGCTTAATAAGCAGAAAAAAAACACCCCTGAAAATTAGCAAAATTCCCTTCTGTTTTGTAGATTTTTTGCTTTTAGTCTCCATAGTAAATATGATGATTTTGTTATAAACTAGTGTGGAGGAGAGGTTGTGGTCCAAAAATGTGGACCCTTTTGTGTAGCAAATAACTGTTGGGAACTGGAATTTCTGGTTTCCATTCTGGGACTGGAGGAGCACAGTGATCTATATAGATGGTACATCAAACTCAGCAGGAGAACACATGCTGAAAAGAAGCATGGCAGTTACTGGCCATATTAGAAGCATGGGTTCAGCTTACAGTCCTGCTAGTTTCTCCTGTGCAACCTTTCAGGTGCTTCTTTAATAAAATTGGGTGGCTGCAATTTGTCCATTTCTAGCAAAGGGGAATAAGTAGAGTTGATTGAAATTGTTTCCTTTCTAATGGCTGTGTGAGAGAAAATTGATTTTCTTGACCAAATGAATTTTCCACTGAAAGTCTACCGTCTGTGAAAATGTTTGATCTTTTTGCTTGAGTGCCCCATCCCACACCCTTTCCCTTGGGTTTCTAGCTGGAAAGTCATAACTTTCTGGGCTTGCAGAACTGTAGGCAAATAATAATAATAGTAGTAATAAAAATCCTCACCAGATCCTTTTATGAGAGCTTCTTCCATAGTACTTGAACGTATAATTAGTAGAAAGGGCTGGATTACAGCGCAAGGTCATCTCCTACTCCCAGTTTGATGCACTGTTCTGAGATAAGAGTGAGTATAGCACCTTCTGCTGTATTTCTTAGTAGAAAGTTGTTGTTCATGCAACTCACATGGGCTGTCCAGTGCAGCCCAGGTCCATTCCTGTTTGTTTTGGCATGCCGGTGACTACTGGGAGCTGCAGCTTGCTCTTAGCAAATTGTCTGTGAAAACTTTCTAGTAGCTAGCCCCTAAGAAGCTCTAATGAATTCATCCTAAGCCTGAACTGATTTATTCAAATTTGGGTGGATTTTCAGGCAGGAGCTTGAGTGCATCTCGGTCTATAAATTAAATTTCTTCTTCACAGCATAATAGTACTACATCTCTTCAAAAAGTAGTTGGGGCAGAGCATAGAGATAACTCTGGACAAGATATTTCTCAAAAATTTCACTGGTCTATCCTGAACATCTGAGTCTAAGCAAAATAACTGGCATGGAACATATCAGGCTAAAATATCCATTTTGAAAAACTCACGAGCAACTGAAAACAGCAGATAAAGAGAATTCTTTGGCAGCCATAACTATAGATATAGCTACCACTTAAAACACAAATGTAAGTGCTTATATCACAGAGATTACCATATCATCACAGGCTGTCATTTGTCCTCCTATCAATGCAATGTGAAATCCCTGTGAACGTAAATACAGATTAATGTTCAAGATACTTGGCATACCAGCTGTGTAGGGTACTACTTCAGTACTGTCAGAAAACACATTCTGCGCAGCCACCACATGGCCTCACTGAGGCTTTTAAATGACTGTAGGGTCAACGTCCAACGCCTGGCCTTCTCCAGTCACAAGCATTTCAGCACTCGCCGAGCAATGGATTTGTCTCCATTATGTTTTGAATAACACTCTCTTGTACAGGAAGCAATAATCCAATACTACTATTACTAACCTTCTAATAGGAGCTCGTAGGTGGTAATTAGGCCTCTCAGATTTTGGAGAGTGTATTTTTTTCTAGCTAGTTTTCTTTTTTTTTCATTTGGTAACTCCTGAAAATATTTTACTGCTTAAAAGAACATTTTTTAAAACCAAATCCTTTGTGATTAGTAATGTACAACTAAAGATATTTTGAGCATTAAACACTGCTGTATGTGAAATCCCTGGAGTTTTGCTACAGTATGGGTCTAAATTTACAATGAAATTACAGAGCTGGAAGAAGAATCAGAACTGTATAGAAGAAAGCTAATACAGTTCTTTACACGTCTGTTTAATAAAGAATCCTTCAGTTCTCAGTTTAAAAAAAAATAAGTAAAGGTTCATTAAACTTGGTACCATAATACATGCTACATTTATTGAAGAAAAACATTAAGTCAATACCCAAGGCCCTTAGCTGCAGTGTGTTCAGAAAGCAAAATAATTAGATTGGTATTGTTTCCTTTTTTGACAGGGTCTCCCATGGGAAGGGATATTACTTGGCTGCACCAGTAATGACTCTCTATCTGTGCAAAGAACTATTATGCTAAATTAAAACCTCTCCCTATTTATCAAACAGACAAAACTAATAAACAAAACTATGGTATTAAGAGTAAACTGCTACTAGACTATTACTTCCTGCATCAGAGTATTATTTAGAATTCAATTTAGATGAAGCATGTGCTCCTCAGGGAATGCTGAGATGCGGTATTGACACAAGAGCCCTTTACTATTTGGACACGGGAATCAAATTGTTTTGCAGTCACTGTGGTTGGAAACAGTTTCTACCGTAAAAAGCACCACACCAAAATCCCTGCAGAAGCTTTTAAGAAATAGATTATTAAAAGGAATGCCTAAACTACTGTTTATAATAAGTAATGCTAATTGGAAGACAGTAATATGTCTATAAAATAAACGAGTTTTAAAAAGAAAAAAAAAATGGAAAAACATGAACATGAACAACTTTTGCCCTTGTGATTTTTTTTATTTGTTTATTTTTATTACAATCAAAAGACTAATGGTTTTTTGGCAGTTAAGGTTTTTAGCACTAGAAACTTGGTATGTCCTTTAGTATAGTATTTTGCTTAGTGCACACCAGACTCTCTAAATTTGAATTTATAAGGAAATCCCTCAAATCAATGTACTTGTACTCTATGGAGCCTACATGGTACATAGATAGAAATACAAGGTACCGTTCAAAATTCATGCAACAGGTTGCATGATATGAATACTCTAAAAAGGTAGACCAAAATTTGAATTTGCAGCCATTTTGAAACATCGAATAGTGTATTTAAAAAACTCCTGTCATTAAGTTAAGGCAACTTCTCTGGGAGGCTACCAGACATCCCAGTAATGCCTATATGTAATACGCCCATGAATAAGAAAAACAAGGAAAAGAAAATCTGATACCTCAACCACTGCCAGCCAGTAATGACCAGTGGAATTCAGCTAACGTAGACAATTTAATTTTAATGCCTAGTGGGAATTTGATTAAAGCAATTAGGGAAAATTCTGAACATAGTCCAAATCATGCATCTCTCTATTTCATTTTATTTTCTTTAGGAGCCGTCAGCATTCTTGGCCTCTGAAAATATATGTAGTAAGTCTCCTGAAAACTTTTAAGCAGGGTTATAACTTTGTTCACATAATAGTGACATTGAAGTGAGTGAGGCTACTGGCAAAAGGGAAATTATATATGTGTTTAAGTGTTTGCAGGATCTCATGCTAAGTACTTGGAACAGAAAGCTCTTCCATAGCCTGCCTAAACCCTAACCCTAAATACAGCCTTTCCTTTTCAGCAAAGCGCCTAGGCAAAGGCTGATCAGCCCTGAGAGACAGAGAAATTCCGGGGTGCAGTTGCAGGCCCCAGGTTTAGGGTGAAGTAGATGGAGCTGAGAGACTCCAGTCACCAGGGAAGTTCAGTGATTTCTTAGAAACAGGCTGCTTAGAGTGTCTGATTGTTGTTATGATATAGGTGGAAATTAAGGGGAATAAACCTCTCATAAACATATATGGAGCTGCAGCCACGGCTATGACATCACTGGCAGCCAATCGTGTAACTAACTCCATTTTGGTCCATCAACTTCTACAGCCATTTAAAAATTTTTATTATTCTACCACATGAATCTGGACTGCAGCCACTCACCATAAGACAGACTGGACTAATAAATCTTTGGCACATGTAACCACCATGTTTAATATAAAACAACCCATACACTTTTTTTTAATATGATTTATAAAACAGAACATGAAGCTACCTACATGATCTTTTCTAGCTACAGCAGATACAGTTATTTATCGCACATTTAATTACTAACAGCAATTCCGTCATGTTACCTGACCTAAGGCCTTATGATTACCTGATCCAACATATTTCACATGATAAAAATGTCAAGCTAAGAGAAACCCACCAGTCTGGCTTTCTGTGAAATCTAATTATAAACAGCAATGTTAAAAAAAGGTTAACAGTTTAAATAGTCAAGGCAGTTATTCATTTTGTTAAGTGTTTGTTTTGATTGAAATGATAGCTGAAAGGGCACCATGCAACCTGGTACGCTATGAATAGTGCAGCTTCATCTTACCCACCTTCGTTTTGGCTGCTCAGCCCGAACTCTGGGAGCTCAGCTGGGCCTCTGGGAACATCGCTCCACAGCACCATGGGATGCGTACGTCCCTCTCCCTATATAACCTCCATCTCCAGCATGCATTGGTACATAATGGCGTAGAGAAGTCAGTGAATCTGTTCGTGGGAACGAGCTCAGCCCTTCCCTTAACTCTTAACGCATGGCTCCACAGATCGTGGTGTTTTGAAATGCACGGCTACATTGTAGATGTTGAGCTTGAAGTTGGCATGAACGGTATTATAACAGACTTTGTAGATGGCTAAGTAAACTGACAAAGTGAAATCCTGGCCCACTGCAGGTAAAATTCTCATTGAAATCCTGAGTTTAGGAATTTGTCCCAGACTAACCATTTCTGAATGCTTTCCTGTGCCTTGCACCTTTGTCTTGCTCCATATGTGTATTTCACTCAAGGTAGAGAGGCTCATGAGCAGGGGGAATGAAAGGAGAGAGCATCCGCTTGTGGGAAACTCTCCTACACTGCCAGTAACAATAATAATAACAGTGGCAACAGTAATGATTATTTCTGCAATCACAGTGGTGACTAAGAGCTTTAGCTGGAAACTTGGATGATACTGCGCCTGTACAAGGCAGGTCTTGTACAAACAAAATTAAAGGATAAGCATTGTCCTCAAGAATGTTGATTTAAGATACGTGATACAGTGCCTTAGAATAAAGATGAGAAATGTGTTTGAGTATATGTATTCTATGACTTTACATTAAAAAAAAGATTTTGCTGCCTGTTAAGCTGTATAAAATTGGAAAGAATTAATTTACTTTGATATATTAATCCCATAATTAGACACGTATTTATTCTATAGTTCTAAGTCAATGCATTATAATTTTTCTCCTGGGAAATGAGTAAATATATTTTCATATATATTATAATATGTCACACATTATGTCTCTAAGTATGTTCTAACATACAGCAATACTTTATGTAGTACACTAGATCTTCCCATTCCTTCTTTTTTGTGGGATAGCAGATGAACCGAGGTGACCTCGTGCTAGAGCTTTGCTTCTCTGGAAAAATGAAGCTGTCAACAACATAGAAAAAGGCTCGTAACCACAGGAAACAAAATGTTCACAGGAGCTGGACTAAGACTATGGAACTTGTTGCCAGACAAAATAAGAATGACCAGTACATGTGCCACACTAAGCACTCAGTGCAAGAACCCGATTATTCAACCTAGCTTTCCCATGATAGTCCTTTCAAGCATCCTTAGACTAAATGCTCCTCTGGTTGGAAGACTATGGAAAGCTCAAAAATGTTCAGAGGTTGAAAAAAACGGCAATCTCACACATAATTTCCCTGGGAAATGGCTAGACATTACAGCGACAGTCTGATAGAATCCTGGATAAATAGACAGTTACTAAAAAAAATAAAAAAAGCAAATAATCTCTTCCTGTCTGTAGGAGTGGCAGCATTTTGAAGCAATTCTAAAGCCATGTAAGATCTTACAAGCCCAGTACAATCCATTTATAACTCTACAGAGTAAGCACCTGCAGTTGCTGCTCTCCTGTATCTTTAATTTTTCAGCCTCTTGTATGGTTGTGTCCAGAACCCCACGATACCAATTAATGAAGTTTAAACTATAACAACTTACTTGACTTTAGTGACCAATAGCAATATTTTCATGCCTTTATGTTTTGTATCTCATGCCAATCTTCAGTAAAAGTCACTAAAGCACTGACTTGTGATGAAGATGGTCCCTCAAAAAAGTGGCTGAAATAAACCATCAATTTAAAAGATGCTTTTCTGTTTCCCAGACTATCTTGCAGAAACAGCTACTCAACATATTCAGAAAAAGAGTGCTGTCACGATCATTTTTTGCTTCATATTAGAAAGTTAAATAGGGCTAAATCTTCCCAAGAGAATACCAATGCTTTTGCTTAAAATAATCTAAACACAGAAGTGTCTGATTTCAGTCATTCTGTCTAGTGTGAAAGACAGATACATATGCTGCAAGACACAGTATTTGGATGTTAGTTCAGGCTTGGCCTAACTTTCCTTTTTTCTCAGTCACATACCAAAATCTTCATATGATCAAAAGCCACAGAAGATGCATACCACCTACGGAGGGGAACGGGAAGTCCTGGAGTGATTCACAGACAGTAGCTGGCAACAGCTCCCAGAGGACCCATTAATTTAAGGTTGGAGCAGGTCTAGCTCATGCCAGCCTGTTGCTGGATCTCTGAGCAGCCCATTGATTTTGGCTTTAGCAGTTGCTGCTGTCTCGTTTCCTTCCGTGGCCAGACATTTTAATTCCTCGTCCTTTTTTTGCCAGCACAGTCTTCTGACTGGGCATGTGATTCAGCTATCAACTTGGGCCAGTACTTAACCGTTTGTGCAGGGCAGTGCTTTGGTGCATAAGCAGTTCAAGAAGGGTGTAGGCTGCTGCTGTGCAACTGATGAACCTGTTAGGAACCCAGATGGATACCTGCAGCAAACAGAATGGTAATGTACTTCAGCCTGTGAGGAAAAAATAAGTGTTCCTTTCCTATAAATAAACAAAGTGGGCTTTTTGTTGTGACCTTGCAAGAACATAACTGGAATTGCACGGATCAATTTTCTTAATACCAAAGGAAGCTAGCAGGAAGCCCTGGGAAGCCATCTCTGATGTGTGCAAAGCTGAACAAACCCCAGCAACTGAAGTACTTGAAGGTGAATGGTACATAAATATACAGTAGTGTAGACCTGGGGAGGAAGAAGGAATTGAAGGAGAAAAAGATCAACCCTGACAGAAAACAGTGTAAAGGCATAACTTTAAAATAAGTAGTGTCTCAGGTTTTTTGCTTATATACGTTTTCATGCATCTATATTTATGTCTTTCTCTCCATGTATATATATACATATATATACACATATATATATATTTTTATATATATGTACACTAATCTGAAGTACCTTTGAGGACTGAAAAATTGCTCAGTGGTGGTAGAACCAGACAGGCAGTCTCCAACTGCTGGCTGTACTTGAAATAAGAAATCTTCAAAAGCTTTAGTGATGTGAGGCAGTACAAAATATCAACAGAAAAACAAAAGTGGGTGAGTAGACATGATAATGTTTTCCAGTTTGCTGGCCAACAGCATACCTGAAGACAGATCCCGTGTGAAAGGGTCCTTAAATGTTTTGCCTGCCTACTCACTTCAGGAGAAGTGGTGCAGGGACCCATGCTTTCTTCACACAAGTAAGGCCAAATGGAGCTTGAAACAGTTGTTCTCATCTGCATCCTGACCTGCCTTTTTCCTGCCTTCAGGCAGTAAAACAGAAGAGTGCAAGTGAGCTGGAGCTTGAAGTTTGGAGACCTTTAGGCACTGGATAAGCATGGGACAAACGACTGTTAATGGCACAATTATCACTCCCAGTCACAGAAGATAATCCTTTGCTTAGCTTTTAAAAGCCAATACTGTGTGTAGCTCACAAAAAAAGGAAAAAAAATAATAATCCATCCATTCAGACCTGCATTGTAAAAACTCCAGTGTGGTTGAGCAAGGCTTACAGAATAAAAATGGTGAACTAAAGAACGAAGACTTATTTAACAGTTGAGGACAAGGTTTCAGCTTGTAAGACTCCCTGTGGTAATAGAAAGCCCAGAGGAGAGAAAGTGGTTTTTGACAACAGCAATTTCTGAAACATCTTGCGCAAACCAGAAGCACATAAAGAGAATTAAGATAAAGAGAATAAAGACATCACACAGCTGTCCACCAAAAAAAGTATTTCTAGCTAATTCAGACCTGGAAATGAAATACTCTACACTAAAAGTGTTAACATCCACAGTGAGGCAAAAAAGAAATGTAAGGCAAAATTAAATGAAAAGGAGAAGCTTTCCTGAGTATTAGCTATATAATCTGAACACTAAAAATACTCTCTTATCTCTTCCAAATCTTTCATAATTACCAGAATGCAAGCCGTTACTTTTAAAGAATAGAGTTGATTCAAAGCTAAAATAATAATAATAATTAAAAAATAAGCACATTTAAGACACTGAATATCAGTATTATCTATGGATGTTTGAAGTACAGGCTTTTTATTTTAATGACATTTTAGGTTACCATTAACCTCTGATAAGTTGAAGGGATAGCAATGGCAGAGATCTGTAGAACTGTGATAGTGATAAGGGCTTTTCTGTAAGAACAAGGTGATACAGATTTCTAGTCTGGTTCGCGCGGACTAAATTAATGTGACAATTTACATTCAGAGCTTTTCACTCTGCATGTTCTAGGTCATATCTACCCTACTTTAAAAGGTGTAATTGCAGAAGAGAGACTTAAAGAACTAGTTTTCCTATGGGCACTGTGGCAATAGCAGAGAAGCTGGAACAGGTAGCCTCGGTGTCTAACGTCACACTTTACCACATAATGGCTTTCAAGTGGGCAAATTTGTCCTGGCTTTACTGTTACTGGCACCCAAGTTAGTTGGGTTAAAACTCAGTTATATTGGTTCTGTCCACAGGTGCTAGAATGATGCCTTTGCTTGCAGCATAGTAATATATTTGAGATGAGGACAAGTCATTTCTCTCTGCTATGCATACACACACAGGCAGGAATTAACATCTGGGTTTTTTTAGCGCACAGCATGTATAATGTACATGGCGCTGTTTCTTCATTAGATATCAGTTTGTAAATAGGATTCCTTGCACTATACCAATTTTAAATGGATTTAAAAAAAAAAATCACAAAACAAACCACAAAAAAAAAGGACAGCAATAGAAGCTGATAGAAGTGGTGAATCTGCTACTCTTTGTTTATATGCTTACTATTTAGCCATTGATTTTGGGGGAGGACAAGCATTATCAGCTACAGTGGAGCTTTATTTAAAGACTTTTAACTCAGATTTCTGGAAACTGAGTGATATATAAAGCTGATGGTTGGAATCCTTCTCAATGATTTATTGTAAAGTAACATTTGCCACAATAAACTATGCCCTCAATTAGACTCGAGCAACTCCATTAACTTTAATTGTATCATGGTTGTAATTGAGAGTATAATTTGGCCCTCAGGGAATAGAATATACAATTAAAGCTCCACAGGGTAGAACAGGCAGAAGAAATTTGCCCTTCCGTTGGAGCTGTCAGAGAAATTATAGGTTGCTTTAGTTACTTTCTCCAACCTTAACAAATGCTATTAATGACGTAGTTGCAGTATGTCGTTTCCAGTATATGGTGGTTGGTAGAACAAATACTGTTTATGCTTTTTCTCTTGCTATCTTGCAGGTGAACAGAGATCAGCGATTAAAGCTCTTGGGCACTGACTTTTTGCTCAGGAAATAGGAGAGCTGAAGCTGAGTAAACAAGATGAGTGCATTTGCAGTACCTGGCTGTGTGCTCTACAGAAATTGCCAATTGTGGTTTAGGACCAAGCCCAGGCAGAGGATGTGGAGGGCTTGAAATCAAGGGACTAAGGAGTAATTTTTGTTTATTTGACATAATACCATAGCAACAAGCTGTTATGTTGCAGAAGGTAAAGCAAACAAAAATCTGTAGGCAGATCCCTGTGATAAGAATGAACTAGTTTTTCATCCTAACTGCTGTAGTAGAAAGTAAAGAGCTGACAGTGTTATTAAGCTCTATTGATGGCCCATTCAACTCCTTCAAAAACATGACTGAGAAAAATTAGCTTAGATCATAAGAATAAGAATTTCTGGCTTGCATTCTTTATTTCCAGAGAGAGATGTCTGAAGGAACTTTTACCCACTACGCAGGGTTATTTTCATATTTGCTTTTAGTTCATCTTCCTAAGATAGATGGTTTTGTTTGTCAGTATTCACATCTGGTGGATTTCAAGGGCTTGAAATCAGTGAAAGATAAACCGTGAGGGCATTGGAAGCTGAAGTTCCTATGGAAAGGCTGCGGGACAATTAGGACACATCAGCTAAAACAAACCACTAAGCACTCAGGCTATGTTAAACCCCAAATGACTGTGCCCAGGAGACATCAGAGCCCATGGTATTCCTACAGGTTTGGCACTTGAGTTTCATAATGCCTTCCACGGCAACCTGAGCTCAGTCTCAGCCCAAGTGCCCCCAAGCTCTAGCAGTTTTCACATCAGAAAATTCCTCAAGGAAGGATCTTTGGGTTGTGTCTTAATCTGCACGCTTTATGCCCAGATCCCACTGCCATGCATTTACAAAGAAGCATGATAAAGAGTTCCCTTCTGTACACAAACGCAGCATTCTGGGTACTTTATGAGCAAAATATTTTCAGTATAGGTAGCTTACTCCTGTACTGAAAGCTATTAAGTTTCCATAATGGTGCAGTTTATGTGTACCTATTACCCGTGAGTTTTAGGCTCTCCTCAAATCAGTTCCAAGTTTAGATGAAGCCCTGCAAAAATGAGTAGCAAAGTTCTGCTCCCTGTGCCATCCAGTTTTCAGTCTTTTCTGACTCAAGCAAACGTACTGCACTGCTTGTATTTAAGACATAGACTCAGGGGTTTCTGAAGGGTCATATTGACTTATAAGTATATTTAGATCTGAGTCTAAGACATGAGAGGAAGCCTAAAATGATGAGGAGGCTGAAGAAAGTAATATCTAAGTTCAAGAAAAACCTCACAAAACCATCTAAAACATGAATAGCTTGACTATATAGAAAACGTATGTGATATTGGAAGCAATAGGAAAAAAAGATTTATTTGGGAGTAGAACTTCCATGTATTGGTTTAAATTATGGGATGGAAAGGAAACAAAGGGAAAAGAGAAAATTTTGATGAGAAAAAGAAAAACTTTTTCAAATTGGTGAGTATATGGAAGCCTTTCAGTTATTATGTTTAACAGAATTGGCCTGAGAAATTGCAATGAAAAAGACCATTTGTAAAATTTGAATTTTATATCTGTGAAAATAGCACAGTGCTAAATAAACACCTAGGAAATCCAGGCTTTTTACCAGAATAGGACCCAATTTATTTCTCTTTTCCTTCCATTCTTCTTCCAGATTTTTTTTAAATCTTAATTCATGAATAAAGAAGAGGTACAAAAGGCATATTCAATATCTTTGCCTATTTAACTGAGTGAATTATTCCCTGCAACACATGTGCATTTTTTACATTCTTACTAGAATATCTGAATAAATAACTTGTCATTACTAACTTCCTCTATTTTCTTACAGTTTTTCTACTCTTAACTATTTAACTGGAATAGGAAATACATTTGTACTTCTCATAACTTTTGTGTTAAAAGTCCCCACTGCTTCTTTAGGCTATTTCTCTCTTATTTTTATAAGCAACTTTTGCTTCTAAATTTTATATGCTCTCATTCCTATGCTCCTTTGAGACAACGGCAAATACCCACTCATTTCAAAAGACCTGTTATTTAGGCACTTAGCTTTCTTATATTTTTGGTACTGGGTATCATATTGTGAAATTGTGCTTCCTAATTCTGCAGCTGGTTTCATTAGGACCGTTGTCTGTGTCATTCCCTTAGACAGGGGACACAGCACTGCATCCCGTGGTGAGGACTGACATAGTGTAGCTGTGCACTGGTGGAGAATGGTTTGAGCATGCCTCCTTCTAATTGCAATTGATACCCTCTAGTTCATGTGTTGAGAGGGACAGGGACTTTTTTATGCTGCTTGTAATTTTGTGAGATGGCTGACTGCTCCAAACTGAAGTGGAAAAGTGAAAAAAACCCACAAACCTCGTAATTAAGATAAGCATGCTTAATAGCAATTTGTGGATGGGGTTCTCCACCGTCTTGCACTTGCTGATTGTGTAAAATGCTGTGAAAATGGAAGGGGTTTTGTTCCCTCAATATAATGACTGTCCAAGCTGAAAACACTGGCTATCTGCATCCTGTAACATCACTCGCATCATGAGGTAACCTGTAGCCGGGAACGTCTGGGTACACAGGGGCCTTTCCCCAACCTTGCAGGAGACAGGCGCACCATGGGTAAAATGAGCAAATGCTGAATGCTGCTTGCACAGCACTGCTTGTGAAGGAGTAATGTTTAAAGACAAGAGTAGGCAAGTGAATGTGATATCTATATTATTTTAAAGATGCTTTCTTGGACTGGACGCAGCCTTACAGAGCCAGGTTAAGGAATATTTGACAGAAGAAATGTCCCCAGTAGTGTCATGTGGCCTTGTGATTCTTGCTCTCTTTATTGTGACCTTTGCTGATTTTAAAGTCCCTTGCTAGATGTTCGATAGCCACTGCTAGCCTGCTTATCTGTAAGACTTTCGGGAAAGAGAATCATAACTGTATATAGAAAAACTCAAGCAAACAAAATCAAGAAAACCAAAACCAAACCCAAACCCTTCGCTTCCTAAAAATAAAGCATTGAATGTGATCCTTTCAAACAGTGTTAGAAATAATTTCTCCTTCTAAATGTTAAAAAATTTTGCTATTTTAAAATACGTAATAAGAGGTAAGCTCCCATCAAAGTGAATACTGTTTATTTTCCTTGGAAAAGTCTCTTTATTCTTTTTTTCATGATATTTTGTCTAGGTTAATGGTATCCTTGCAAGAGAGTGGTGTGCATATTCCTCAACATGGGTGGGGAGTCAGATAGCCAATTATTTAAATGAAACAACGGTTGAGTTAGTAGGTTAGATGAAAACCAGATTATCATAATATATAAATTACATGACCACATCAGAGTGTGTGACACTGAGTAGCTGTTTGGATTTGCTGTTGGGTTCTGAGACATTTTGTGTAAAACGCTGATTTCTGCTTGGCTGCTTACAGCGGTGCTTGCATAAAGGGCAAGGAGAGGAACACCGAGTACTCCCCTGTTCAGAGCACTACGTTTCTAATTTTGTGGTCTTTTCTTGGATGTGACACCTAGAGTAGGGCAGATTACATTACCGGTTAATGATCTGCAGAATGATATGCGGTGCTTTTTTGGCCACTCTCCTTTCTGATGCTTAACAACTCTATCTACAAAACTGGGACAAGAATTTAACCTACTCTTTGCCATCCATCAAAACACCATGAAGTGCATTTATTGAGGGGAAGAAGATTTGACAGGGGAAAAAAGGAAGTGGTAGTAATTGTAGACAAACCAGCTGCAAGCTGGCTGCCTAAATGCATGCAACTCATGCCTAAGTGGGTATAAAAGCTTCTCTACAGGCATATTGGGTGGTCAGATCCTCACCCCAGTTATATGGCTTGGAATCAGAAATATCTCCACTTTCTTCCCTGAATTTACTCCAGATTCATGCAAGTGTAACTGAGATAAAATAATTAATGATAGACTGTCAGGATCTTTCTTTTTTCATTGCAGCCAGGAGCCAAGACAGATTGGCTCATGTTGGATAAATGAGACCGTGCTAGTAGTCTGTGCTGGTTAATAGTAATGAAAGGGCTCTATGCTTATTTAATTAACTGGCTCTTTGCTAAGAGAGCTATTTCAACGTCGTGACTGTACCTAGTAATGTAGTTTGATTTCTCAGTGCCTTCTTCAAACTGCAACTTGTGGCAATTTTTTCCTTCTAACAAAAACTTTATTGTTGCATGGCGTATGTGTGTTTGCTGCCTTGCTGTTCGCTGGTATTTAGCCTGTCACAAGAAGATGGTCTTTACCAAACTGTTACAGCTTAAAGGCTCTGTCTGTGTGGAGGGGCAAATGTGATCTGTATTAACCCTTGAGAGAAGATTTGCTAATTATTTTTCCCTTGGAAATCATGTTGACAGGCAGGTGGCGTGTGCTCGAGACTCATTCTGACATGGATCCTGGGCACAGCCGAGTTGGGACTGTGAGGCGGTGAGTGATGCCAGGTCCTACACTTCAGACACAGTCTTAAGACATCTGGCTTGTAATACCGCTCTTGGTCTACAAAGTCTATTTTTGCCTTTGCCCTGTTTAGCAGTGCTCCACTAGTCCTCTGTCCTGCTCATATGCTATAATTTTGACTTACTAATTCAGACCAGCCGATAAAGAGGAATTTTTTGAGCGTAGCCTTGTCACTGTAGGATTGTCAGCCGCTATTCATGTATTCAATTTCATCTCTACAGATACTCATTTGATTTTAATTCTCTTGTAACATGTAAAAGCATAAGAGCAGCCTTGTTGGATCAGATCAGTGGTCCATCTAGCTCTCTGACAGTGGAGAAAGAGATGCTGTTTAGGAAGGTCATGTGAGCCTGATGTGTCTCTGCAGACTATTTCTCTCCTATCAAAATTCACAGCTGTTGGATTAGGGATGCTAGGGGATACATCCATGCCTATTTCTTACAGTATCTGTTTGTGGACCTGTTGTCCCTAAATTTGCCTACTCCCCTTTTGAACTTCCCGATACTATTTACCTTCACAACCTTCTTTGACAACAATCATAGAAATTTACTACCCACTCTGTAAAAACTATTTCCTTCATTTAGTTGTGAACTGACCTCTTGCTGGCTTCAGTGAGTGACCGTCTACTACAAGGACTGCAGGATTTGGTTAGTAACAGTTTTACATTCAATTTATCCTTCATGAACTTGCAAAAGTTGATCATGTTCCCTTTTAGCCCTCTTCTCTCCAGACTGAGACGTAGTCTTTTTAGCCTCTCATAACGCAACTGCTCCATACCCTCCTTCACTTTAGTAGCTCTTCTCTGTACTGCCTTTAACTCCACTATGCCCTTACGATGCAGGTACTCAATAGGTGGAGGCACTGCCCTTTTGCATAGAAGCTAAACAGCATGTCTGTTCAATTGTAGTGATGTTTCTTGTATTTGCTAGCATAAGTTACTGAGTTACTGTTATTTGCTAACAGAAGTATCTTGTCTTTTTTTTTTTTTGTCCTTCCTATGACAGAATATATTAATTATAGTTTGAAATTTGACTGTGGACGTATCACAGTAAGTGCAGACGGTATTTGGGATATGCCCTTCCAGTCTTAAATTCTATGCAATTTGGTTTCTTAATTTTGTGTCATGACAGTGTATTTCAACACTTTATTTGGAGTCTGAGCATTCATCAAATATCTCATACTCAATTATAGTCCACTGTTAGCAAAACTGCAATTGAGCTGCACTGTTGGCACTGTCTAGCACCTATGCCTTTCCCGTCTCATCCTTTTTCTCCTGTGTAACAATATAAAGACCTTTATTTTTATCAGCTGTATTTCTTATGGTCACCTCTCTTTACAGAGTCAACTGTTGCCTCCACTGAAAGATTTGGAAAAAGGGGAAAGAGGTTTTTTTGGAAAGTCAGTGTCCCTGAAATGGTGAGAGTCCAGAGCCTGTATAAAGTTTTTCTCTGTGAAGTTTTGCTTGTTTATTCATGACAGTTTTGTCTTTCCTCATAAGTATCTCTAAATGGGCCTCTGCAGCATGTTTTGTTTGTCTGTAGTACTGACTTGTCAGGTCTCTTTTAAACAGAGCTAGAAACTTCAGGTAGACTTATTGCCATATGTACACAGGCTGATTTTTGCAAGCTTTTTTCTTATTCTTCAACCCTGCAGCTTTGTACTCCTCTCTCTAAGTAGTGATGTGCTTGATTATTTAGTCAGATGAGGTATTATTATGATTTCTTCTTTTGGACCAGAGGCAGCCTGAAGCAGCAAGGCAAAACAACTTGTTACAATTTGACTATTTTATCTCCCAAAGGAAGAAAGTTTGCTCCATCATTAAAAATAACAGTACTGGACTTCTTCCAAACCAAAATGTAGCAGTACTTATGAATTAATGTTGAGAAAGGATAACAGAAGCAGTTTTTGCAGGAACACTGGTAGTGTCATAAGCAAAATTTGGTACCATGGACAGGAGATAGACTAAAACCTGAATGTGTTTCAAAATGGCGTGCAGAGGCATTTAATGCAGCAGTTACTTAGACATGTTTCATGAATAGTTCACAGGCACAAAGCATTGCAAGAAAAGAGAAGAAGCACTAGTGCATTAAACTGTCTCTGGAGGGAGATCTTGATAAAGAACCTCTAGCTAAGGTACAAGAATAAAGGTTGAGGAATAAAGCACAAAGACAAATAAAAACCAGAAAGGGCAGAAGGAAGGAAGGAAGCTAAAAGAAGGTAGACAGAGTCTGACAGGATTGGAAGAACTGGGATTCAGCACTAAAACTGGCAATCTGGATCTAAAGGACGAAAAAAGGAAAAATATTGAGGGAACATTTGTGAAATAGGAATAAAAACTTGGACTGTTGTGGAAGGGTCATAGGGAGCGATAAGTATTTGAGGTCTGTATGAATGCGAGATGCGTGATGAAGAAAATAGAGAGACTAGAAATACACAGAGAATATTGGCATCATTAATTTAACTGGAACAGAGAGAGGAAGCAAAAATCTGTTAGCGATAAATAGCGTAAGATAATATATAGATCATGCAGAAGGGAACAGATGGGAGAGAAGGTTTGGAAATAAATAAAACTGAGGATTATGGGAAAACACGTAAATTGGTTAGAAAAAATTGTGCATGCTTGGAAACTCTGCTTAACCTCAGCTCCCACTGTCTGTAAGAATGGTTTTCCAGTTGATGAAGGGGTTTCATCTAAGTAGGATAGTTTGGAGAATGTTTTTCTCTGTAAAAGAAATGCCTCAAAAAACCTACAGCTATCCTCACAAGTCCAGTGATACTTCTAATCTGGCAATCCTGTCCTTTGTGTCTGCTGAACTGCCCAGGGAGTCGTGGCATCCCCAGTTTATCAGAGCAGCTTTATCAGAGGGCAGGTGAGTGACTCGTAAATAGCAGACCACTGACTCTGCTGAAGTTCCTGGTGAGGAGCACACACACGGGAAAAAACTGTGGGCCATCATGCATCATGAGAGCTGAAGTCCAGCTGACGAGTTTAAGAGGAAAGAAGGGACGTGAGGGTTTTTACTATGGTGCTTGTGCTTCTATCGTGTTTTTTCAGTATCCTGGCACCATACTTCTATGATAATGTTTCAGAATTAAAGTAGTTTGGTTTTGAAGTAGTTAGTTTTTAGAAAATACTGAAGCAAGCATTCAAAAAAGCATTGAAAATTGCTTGGAAAAAAATGTGAATCCATCTATGAAAATACAGTCACATCTAACTGTAAGGAACTTTCTCTTTTGAAAAGGAAGTTTAAAGTTGATTAAGCATACCTGAGTGATTGCTGAGCTGCCTTGAATCCTTCCCATTTCAAGGTAAAGTAACTCAGATTAAAAATCTTTCATTGAATCAGATCTTTAAAGCAGAAAGGGGTGAAAGTTCCACACAATATTCAAAGAGCTGGACCTGAATTGCCACTGAAGGATTTATTAGTTTGGGTGGAGCACAGTGCAAATGCATTTCTAGACAGTTATAAGTCTGAACTCTCCATCTGGTCCTTGGCTCCCTGTTGCAGCTGTAACCCCCCTAATCCTGTCCCTTACCCACGTCTTGAGACTTGGAGGAATTGCTCCCCTATGCATTTGTGGTGCAGCTGGGCTCATCCCAGTTGGATGGGAGTGGCCTGGCAGCATTGCTGCTGGGAGGGATGTGATGCCGCCTGCCCTGGGGGGCTGCTGCTGGCTGAGCAGGTCCCTTGACCCCCTTACTGTGCCTGGCTGCAGCCTCACTTGTGGCAGACCTCCACACCAGCCCCAGAGGAATGAGAGCATGAGGCCAAGCACGGGCTGCAGGTGCTGAGGATGCAGCAGGAGCAGACTTTGGTGTTTGCTGACCGAAAGGCCAAGGTTCAAGCAGGGGCTTAATGAACAATGCCGGTAGATCAGCCTTGGGTCCAGAAGCAGGAAGGGCACATTGGTGTTGTACTGTGCTCTGAGGGATTATCTTCATGGGTCATCGCTGGTGCACAGACCTTCCCACTCCGTATTCCCCTTCTCCCCTCCCCCAGCCCCTGTTGTGGCCCTGTTTCATCTTCTTCCCACCCAATTTTGTAGTATTTGCAGTTCTGCTGTTTCTGAATTATCCCCCCTCACTTGCTTCCTCTGATTGAATAACTGAAATTTGACTTTGTGGGTTTTTTTTTTTTCATTTTCGTCTTTCATGCCTGTGGCTTTGCATCCTTAGTTAGGCAGTGCAGTTTTACTCTGTGTCTGCAGTTGCTAACATTTCTACCAGGTCAGAGGTTAATGTAATGCTTGGTATTTATGTGGTATTTTTCTCAGTGTATTGAGGAATGAGTGTACATAACACAAATCTTTTAAAAAAATCCAACATTCTCTGTATTGCCAAGGCTGTAACAATCATTGTAGTGCTTACCACTTTTTATTTTTAGTAGCGAAATAGGCATAGTTGTGGTAGATGCTATGTCCTCTTGCCAAGATAAATGACAAAGTGTTCTCATCTTTTTCTCTCTTTTTTTTTTTTTCCTTCTGAGGAGCCATATTTAGCAAATTATTTGAGCATTACAACTCAAATAAGGTTTTACCTTTTATAGGTTGTAGCTTGTCTAGTTAGGCATACAATTTTCTGGGGGATTTCAGCTGCTAGAGAATGTTTCAGGCTCTAAACATAACAAAAAAAAGACATATTTTCTATATCTTGAGAATACTGTAACTCTCCAACAATCTTAAAATAATTGTTGCACCTCATATTTTCAAGTAACTGGCAGAAACAGTAATCTTCTACAGCTTAGTACACTCTATTAAAAATGAGTAATATACATATTGATCATAATGCTTCTCTTAGCTGATGAGGCATCTCTTGGGGATGAAACCACAGTACCATATGGCTTTAATGTACTCGATATAGTTCTCCAAATAACCACTATAAATTATATTTCAGAATTATGCTGGACAGCAATAGAGTTAGTCTTCCAAACTGTCAATAATATATCATGACTGTAGGTAAGAAATTGATTATGCACAGGATGCAGTATTTAAATAATTAACAGCTAACCAATCCGTTTTGTAGCTGTGGTTTGTGACACTTTGAATTACACTAATTTTAACTTTAACATTCCATGATAAAATGGGTGAGTAATGCACCCAGCTAATTGAAACTGATGCAGGAAGCAGAATGCACCATTTCTCTAGCAATGTAGCTAATGTAATGCAATACAGTTTCGTCAAAAAGAATGAGCCCCAGCATCTTATTGCAATTTTAAATGTAAATTTTAAATGGAAACATTCTTCTGAATATGAAAGTAGTTTACTGCCCAATTCTGGCAAAGGGTGATGTAATAAATAGCTGAATTTAAATTTAAGGCAAAGCTAAAGGCATGGTTTGGTTTGCCAGGATTATATATTTTTCCCTCAAATGTTTATTTGTCAACAAGTTAAATCATTAACACAATTCAATTTCAATCCCAATCTGGAACAATACCCACTGCATGAAATAAGCAATATTACCTGTTAAATGCTAACAGTAATATTGTTGTTTCTGACATTACCAGCTGGCAGAAAACATGATGGCCATTTTAAAATCTAAACCTGGAGGGAATAATTCAAAGATCTAGTTGTCAAGTTTAGGATACATACAATATCTGGACCCAAAGATCAGTTTCTGGCAAGACTGACTGCCCTTCCTCCTTCAAAAGGTAAGGAAACATGCAAACATCATCTTTGCTCTGATTAAAGATCCCATGGCTTTTTCTTAGGCTAGAAGTTCAGCATTTTGATGAACATACTGCTGGCCAAAACCCTCTCTCCTTCCACCTTTTTAACAGTCCTCTTTGTGCAGATTTTCAATATGGCTAGAGCCGATATTGCATAGATGCTGCCTTCCAGGGCTGGCCTGACAACAAAAATTCTGGGTAGGGGAAAAAAAAGAATAAAGAAAAAAGATGGGACTTATGCAGAAGAATTTTTTTCCTTCCAGGAATGTCACGGAGACCTTTGCAATTTTTCATGGAAAGTGAAAGAGGCACCGTTTTAACATAATCGCTAGCCCAAATGATGAATAGAAGAAAACATATTTAAAGCTGGGTTTTCACGAGGTAGGTAGCTACTGCAATGCAGTCAGCTGTACTCAGCTTTTCTCTTCAGACTCTTTTTTTTGTTTAAATAACTATTTGGGGAATTGGAGAGAGAAAGTGCAACCAGTAGAGTTATGTTTCAGACATTATATATGTTGTCAATCATCACTTTCTCATAGGTGTAAGAGTCAACTGTGGCTGCTGTCGGGAAGGTGTACCTCAAAGACTCGTTGAGCTCATCCAAATAACAAGGTCTGCAAGGTCTCAGTAAGTTGAAAAGAAGATCTAATTCCATATAGATTTAAGAAGTAGAACAAGACACAGTCAATTTGGATTAAAGCATGCTGCTGTTGTCTTGACAGCGATTTTATTTGGAGCTGTAGATGATGGACGAGAAGGACTAGGAGTCTCTGCCATAAATGTTTAGGGAGAAGATAATTGTGGGTTTTCCTCTCCCAGTAGGTCCCTCCTCTTAGTGGAATTTGCAAAGATGCAAGCGATTCTACCGAATGCAGGAATTTAAAGATGAATGTCCTACTTCTGCTTTTCAAATATTTTTACAAGTATAGTACACAACCCTTGCATAAGGCCTTAGTATTAGTGAAGAACTATAAAGTAATACGTGACCGTCACTAAACTCAGGTGTAAAAGGGAAGTTGTCTTTTTCCCTTCTTATTGCCATCCCGTTGCAACTTTGTTTTCTACAGTGTATTTAGTGCCAGAGCAGTGAAGAGTAGAAGCCCTCTAATGGTACTGTCAGTGACTTCATTGTTTCTTTCTGAAGGCTGCCAATTTCTGGAATATTGAGACAGAGTTATTGATGGCCCATTATCATTCTGGAATAAATTTTGGAATTGCACCTTGGGGTGGAGAGGAAAACCTGATCCAGTGAATCCATGAAGGGAATATAAGTTTTCCCCACCCCCGATACTTTTTATACTCCTAACATGATGTAAACCAAACATACATCTATTCCTTTTCTGGCTGTTGATTATGGCAGCTATTTGAAATATTAGATAATGTTTTAGACATCCATATGTTTGTGTGTTGGGTGGTAGAATTGCATTAGAACAGAAATACAATGCTAAAAATAAATTATCCTCATTCTACACATGGTCACAATCAATATTCTCCAACTTTGCCCTCTCTAATGTTACAGTACTTGTTGTAGCATGGAATTTAAAGTAAGTTTATAGTGTATAAATGTCATGCATTTGATGCTGTGATCTGTGCTAGCTACCCTCATGGATAGTTTACTGCATCTCCCTCCTGATATATCAAACAGATTGTGGAAGATTTGAGGCATTCAAGACTTGCTTGGCAAAGCCCTGGAAAATTGCAAGTTTTACTAGTTTAATGGTGTACAGACTTCTGTCTCCTCACCAAAAAACCAACATTTTACAACATCCAGGATTCATGAGATCACACATATTTTCCCCAAAGCTGATGAATTGCAGGTTACCTCTTTGAGTTGGAGACCAGAAGTGAAGAACAGAACCAGATCCAAATGGCATAAAAGGTAAGAAGTAGTAAACATTGGCAGTCATCACTTTTTCATAGGCGTAACGGTCAACTGTGGCTGCTGTCAGGAAGGTGTGCCTCAAAGATTTGCTGAGCTCATTCAAATAACACTTCAGGGTCTCAGCAAGTTGAAGCAGAGATCTAATTGCATGGACGTGAGAAAGCGGAGAAAGAATCAGGTATGTTCATTTTAGTCAATTTGGATTAAAGCACGCTTTTGTTGCTGCTACATATTCTGTGCTAGTGCCTGACTGCTTGTGTGAGCTGTGCTGTTCTCTGCCACGTGCTGGTTTTATCTTACTTTTACTTATTTCTGTTCGCTTTCCTTGCTAGGCCACTTGATCAGTAAGGCTATCAGAATCCCAGTCCTCACAAACTCTGTGTATGGGCCAGTGCTGTTTGTAGCATGTCATGCTGTCCTTGTCTCCCATCATCCACAGTCCTTCTGGCCTGCATTTCTCCATTTTCTTTCCATGGCAGCCAGGACAGGGAGGTCAGGGAGATGATGCACTGTAAGTTTTCCTCTAGTGTGAAGTCAGGAAATGCTTCTGGCTAGATATTAATCACCATACATTAGTCATAGCCAAAGGAATCATCCTTTTCTCACTCAAAGTGCTCCTAAAAAGTTCCATTTGTCCCACAGTAACAGCAATCTGAAGAACTATTAAGCAGCAAATGCACACAACCTTGCACAAAACCAGTCTGAATGATCCCATCCCACAGATTCCTGGCGCGTTCTGGCTCCTTGAAGTCTGGCTGATAGAGCTTACAGACCAGACTGTCTCTCTGCTTTTGCAGTGAGGAGCACACTTTTAGGACTAATAAAGGATGAACAAATGAATAATCCATGTATTGCAGTTATAGAAAGGACAAATATACTGAATATAAGTCATCTCAATAGTATTTGGTATGCAAATCCAAATTCTCTCCTACCTTTTTCTCTTCATATATCTCCTTTTTTGCCTGAGCTACTGCTCATTGCCTCTTCTATGCAGGAACATCTACTAATCTAATAAAATCTGCTGGTAATGGGCATTACACTTTGCACCAGAAATATGAAGGTACTTACTTAACACCCGTGTCATGGGAGTCAATTACGTGCAGTTTTCAGAAGAGTGTCAAAAAACTTAGTTGCTATTCTTGATGTTATGACCATGCTACAAAGTTTTAGTTGTTTTCTACGTTTTCTTTCTCTCTCTCTCTCCTTAATTTATATATTTCACAGACTCATCCCAGAGAACATTCTGAGCTGCTAGCATTAACAATAATTATCATTACACTGAATTAGTCTGTGAATACACAAAAACTTTCAAGTGTGAACAAAATGGGGCAAAGTTTGAGTAGGGATTTGCAGAATGGTATAGCACAGGATTTTTCCAAAACAAGACCAAAAATTTCTCCCTAGCTATTCTTTTTTTCACATCACTTATCAAATTCAGAGAGTACGATCTGTGCCTCTGAATTACAATGAGGCCCTGGGCACCTGGTTCTAACTTTGACATCAGCTCTAGTTTGAGCAGGTGATAGGACTACATGAATTCCTGAGGCCCCTTCCAGTCTAAAATACTCCGTGAGTCTAAGAATCATGAGTTGTTCAGTTATCTTCGTCCAATGCAAAGACAGAGACCACCAAGTAGATTTTCTCAATACGCTATTTGTGAGTAAGAAACAAATCAAAGAAAAGGTGTAACATGGGGGTTAAAAAAAAATTAATTTCAACTTGTGATTCCAGCACAATATGCTATAATCTCTTTATTTAACACTAGAACATGAGTGAAATTACCGCTTGAGTAGAACTCTCCAACTCCTTATAATAACGCTTCATGAAAGTTGATGGGGAAGAAGTGAAAGAAAACACTGTCTCTGCTTCAAACTGCCAGGATATTTGTTGTATTATAATTATCTAGTATGAAATTTGGCTACATGAACATCACTACTTTTCCAAAAACTGCTGAATGATTTTTAATGACCACTAGGAGCTAGGATTCAAAGATTTGAGTTTCTTCTACAGTCTCAGTCCTTTGCTGTTGGCATCATGCAAGAGCCTTAGTTCAGTAGTAACTCAGACAGACAAGGGCTACCAGTACTATTTCCTTCAGCACATGCACTCAGTTTTCCTTGGAGGATCTCCTATTTAAATTCAGACTTGGCTCAGCACTGCTTAACTTGGGAGGTCTGACTGACTCATAACACAAAATGATGTGGCTACAAGCCACTAGATTCATTTGGTCTCCATATATTTGGATTCACCTTCTGTTAATCGCATATTTGATTATGATTCATCAGGCACTTCAAGAACATCATCTGACAGAGAAGTTATTTGAGAGCTTTCTTTACTAATTTGTTGCCTGTGAACTCTCTGTCTTCCTCCACCTCCTCCCAAAAGTCATGAGTGTTCTTGAGTGGGTCCTAAACGATTTCAGAGAGCCAGACTGCCTACAGGAAGGGTGTTATATGCACAATTTTTAAAGACTGTGGTGGAGTTGTGCCTGCTGAAGCGCTCCCCAAACAATTCCTCTGGTGACATGACTCCATATTAATTCTGACGTATAAATGTCAGCTTCTTATATTAACCAATGAAGCAGGCAATTGTAAATTGTTGCTCATTCCTGTCAAGCATACAAATGTGTTGGCTGCTTGAAATGAGATTTTTGCCTAGCAAGAAAAGTGTTTAAAATTGGTCCTTCTGTGAGAGATTTCATGAGGATCCACCTTCTCAAAGTTCCTGCTGAAGAGATGCCTTTTAGGCCATTGAGCATGTGTGCTCTGTTAATGTCTGCGCATGCAGAATAGGTTAAGTACACATAGAATTTCCTGGATGAGCATCCAATAAGATTAATCTTTAATACGTAGAGATTAGTTAGAAGTTAGATTTTACCCACTTTAAAAAAAAAAAAAAAAAAAAAAGCAAAACATAGTCAGAAGAGCCCTTGGACATTTGGCTATAAAACACAGAAGACAAAAGAGAACGAGGAAGTTTCTAGGATCTTCAGGAGTTTGGTTTGCTAGCCTTGTTTGTTTGTGACCCTGATTTTTCCCTAATATCCACATCCATTTATAGCATGAAGTCCAAAAATGACAGTGATCATCTTCATCTTGCTTCTTGTGAACTTCGGGTAGGGCTTCGGGCATTCTGGGGCAGATGCTGCAAGGTTTTCAGGAAGTGAAGCTTTTCCAGGAAGTGCATGGAAAAGTTCACTGCTCTGTCTTAAGGAAAGCTGTTCCTGACATATGTTTCCTGAACCTTTAGGAGGAGTTAGCAGGAAAATGTGATAGGAACAATCTTTGTGTTTCTGAAAAGGAGGTTATGACTGAAGATCATGCTTACACATGTTGCATAATTTCTGGTTGGCTTTTCTTCCCTGTGGTTATGCGCAAGACTTCTTTGGCTATGGGAAAAGTCTCTTGCTCCTTAAAATCCACTATGACATTAATGATGAATAGTAAAGACCACTGTGCTGCACTTTGCACGCTAATCAGTCTTCGCGTTGCTTTATATCTTGTACCATATGTACACTGTGACTTGGCTGGGATGAAAAACTGTAACTGGCAACACTTACTCTGATTGTTCTTATAATGATCAAACAGTAACACAGTTTGACAGAAATTTTATAAACCATCATGTCGTAAAACAAAACCAGCATAAACTAGCTTGAGCAAAGAAGGTGTGTTTAAAAAGAAAAAAAGTTAATGAAAAGCACATGAAACTGCCCATCTGTGCTATTGTTGTACTTTTTCAGTGTATGAAGGCAAATAAATACTGTGAACCTTTTGTACAGTCAATTTTAAGGTATTAGAAGAAGCTTTTTTGAAAGTTAAGAAGCAAACTATAGTAAATGCTCTATAATTCACACTGTGAATCCACTGGTGGTAGTCAGGGAAGGATTTGTCAGGCAGTATTTACCTTGCCCTTTCTCCTTTCGTATCTCTAAGAACTGCCTCTTACACATCCTCAGCCTTTGCATGTTTGGTTTACGTTTGGAATTTTATATGTCAACACATGTGAGTTACAACATAAAAAAGAGAGTTTTACAAACTCAAGGGACCAGGCGGTGAGATACGTGTCACCATTTTGCACTTAAGAAGACAGGGTGTCACACTGGAAATGTTTTATTTGTAAAATTAATACAGCAATTTCCCAGCCTCATCCTTAGGAAGTATTTATCCACATCACAAAAAAAAAAAAAATATATATAAATCATCAGAACCAGACAGTCGTAAGGGATTCAAGAAAGCCTAATTCAGCAAAATCAGAGTTGCTAGGTTAGGGTCTACAAAAGGAAACTAAGGAAAAAAGGAAACCAGGAGAGAACACAAACATTCTGGCAAACAAACCTGACTCACAAAAGTGACAGGAAGAACAAGTGGCTGTCAATAAATCAGGGTCCTGATAACCTGATAATCCAAAAGAAATAATGAAAAAGAGTAAGCAAAGACAGCACAAGCTTATGGGAACAAAATCAGGGGTCCTAACATAAGAAGTCAATTAACCAGGAAAACATACATAAAAAGCAGTAGGTAATGGTTCTATAAATATATCAGAAGTTAGTTAAAGGTAGTTAAAGTCAGAAAAAGAAAAAAGGACAGCTCTAATATTTATTGCAGATACTTATTGAAGAAGATAATATGGGATACAGAGTAGCATGATAAGACTTTTTTCTTGACTTTATCAAAAAAGATGAATGTGACTCTATGGTTAATGCAGTAATATTAATGAGGAGCAAGAGGGGAAAAGCCAAAATGTCAGGTTAGAAAAAAAGGTAATTCAGGTGTACTTTTTAAGGAAATTGAAAATCACCCGTGAATGCTTACAGTGCACTCTGGATTATTAGTGGTTACCTTCTGGAACCCTTGGGGGAATAGGGAGGCTCCCACATGCTATAGATGATAACAACATGATGCAATGTAGCTCCCCCCTGAATTTCTACCCCCCCGCCCCCCCCCCCCAAAAAAATTCTGGGGGGAACCAGCAAATATGATTTGTCTTCATTTCAGAAGCATTTATAACTGTCCTGCAAGACATTTTCAAAAACAGATTAGGGAGATGACACAAAGGGCAGTCGGTATGACATTTTGACTGCACAGTCACAGGTGTGTTGGCCTGTAGGTAACTATGTTATAAAGTACTGTAAGTAAAACAGGCAACTGTAGTTCATCACCGTGTCATAAATTACTGTGCCATGGAAGTCAAATAAAAGCTGCAGGAGGCCTGCTTTGAAAACTGAGATCATACTTACACTTTAAAATGAGTAGAAAATTTATTCTCTGTTACTTTCATTTGTAGTCTTTTGTTCTTGATAATGTGTCAAGTTGTCTTTTTAATTTAGGTAGTGGCTATACCTGATGACATTAATTCACACTTTCTGACTCGCATTTTCACTGAGGTCTAAAGTCCAAAATCTTGAGTGGATATTGTGGGCCTGCCTTGGCATACTCTTATTGATTGTTTACATGCCTTATTTATAAACACAAACAAAATGGATTCTCTTTCCATGTGCAAGTGTTTTATTTGCGTCTTTCCACTGGGCTTGGGCACTAATTTCTTGCTTACATTCATATAGTGAAATCAGTTAATTAGTTTCAAACTTTTTCTCAAATAATTCCCTCATTGTCCTCTCAAAACAGTTAAGAAACAACCAAATGTTTGCCATCTTTTGATATTCTTGTAATTGATCTGGGTACCTGTTGATGTTTATTTTCTCTAGCATAATCGTTGAAGTTCCTACGTTATACCATTTATTCTGGCTAAATACATTGACTGAGGGACTTCAGAATATAGTACTGTCATGTAGAAAGCTAAGGGCAAGGTATAATCTCAAAACTGTAAATAAGCAGGTCAAAATAATCCTTAAATAGTTTTATCTGAGGTTTCTTGAGGGAGGAGAAAGAGGCACTGACATTAGAGAAGGCAGAGATGCTGAACAGGTCACTGGAAGAAACTTAGTTAAGCCAGCCTTCAAATCTGTGTGACTGTAGATCTTGAGTCATGAGAAGGAGCAGGAGAAAGGGAGAGGCGGGAGCAGGAAGGACGGCAAAGGGTGAGCAGGGAGGGTTGTAGGGCAAATAGAGACGTTATAAAATGTGCTCAGTGATTTGCTTAACTGGCATTCTTAGCCGTGAATGTTATGATTTAGTCAAGCGGTACTCCCCAAATCAGTCACCTGATATGCGCATGCATAATTTAAGAGGTTGGAAAACAATTTTTCACATTATATGTTTTGAATGACAGCCTGTAAGCACAAACAAACTCAGTGCAGTGTTGTCAATGCAGAAGGGATTTACGGGAACAAAAACAGTTTAAGGGAATGTAGACAAATGGCAACGGGAAGGTCATAACTAGTAAAAGCTAAAAGGGTTGAAGGCTAGATAAAGAGAAAAGCAAACATACTTTGATTGCCATTATGTGTATAAATATCCCACCAGTTTTACAATTTGTTTACTGAAATTTACCTCAGTGCTGCCCATGGTGAGTTTCTGTGCAGAATTTACAAACACTAACACTGTGTGTTACTTTGTTACAGCCGGTGCAGCACCTGGCAGCATAAATGGCTATTGCAATCTTGTATCAGTTTTATGGCTTTTGTTTGTTGCTGCAAGTATACAATAGATACAATAAAAAAGATACATAGAAACAAAACAATGCAAAAAAGCCCTGTTTGAAATTCATGTGAACTTTAGGGAGAAACACAAATTCAAGCTAAACCAAATGTTTCAGTTTGCCCTGCCTCAAATAAATAAAATAACCCAGTGGGACTACATCCCTGTAGCGAGACACAAACTTTACCTGCCAGTGATTTGAGGCAGATGTAGACTCAGCTGGCTTGGCTGCAGTATGATGTGAAAGAAACACAAGCTTTTTGGGGTTTTATAGCTGGAGTTTTGCTGAGTGCAGCTGCTCCCTCAGCATATTATTAACTCAAAACTATGTTCATTTAAAAAAAAAAAAAAAAAAGAAAAAGATTCCTGGCGCTTCTTTATCATGCAGAGGATCTCTTGGACTATTCTGAGGGGATGTATTTGAAAATTGCTGTGGAGGATGTGATGCACTAAGATTAGTACAAACAAAATGGAATCTAAAGAATAGCAGTGACAGTAAAAAAGAAGATAAAATGGGAAATATTAGAGTTGTATCCCTCTGGAGCTTTCCTTACGAGGCACCCAGGACCCTAGCAGGGACTTTCTTTCAGATCAATCACAAGAAACTTATTAAAAAACTCATCACCCCTCTTCTCCCTCTATTTTATTTCTGTGGTGGCTGCGTAGTTTCTAAAGAGATGAATAATATTATGATAGCAATAGTTTTGTAGAATCACAGGATAATTGAATTTAAGGCTGGAAAGTGCCTCCTGAGATCTCTCCTGCCCCAGCGGCAGAATCAAGTACACCTGCGTCTCTTAACACATTTGTCTTAAGGGCTTCTAATGTGATGGAGGGTCCACACTCTCCCTGGGCTGGGCAGATAACTTTATTAGCTTTCCCCCAGTGCATAACTTATCTTTGTTGTTGAAGTTCAAGCCCATAGCTTTATGTCTATTTACTGTCATAACTCTAAATAGTTTAATAGCTGTTCTCTTTTCAGTTTACTTCATTGATTTGAACGCCACTGTCACCTTTGTGCGGTCTTGTCTTGATTAAGTAGCTTCAGTTTCAGCCTTTCCTTTCTCCTTTCTCCCTCTCGCCCTCCCCTGTCTCCTCGTCCCCTTCCCCTTGATTCTTCACCCTTTCTCATTCTTGTCACCCCTTTTCAGACTTTCTCAAAATGGTGAACTGCTTTCCCAGTTTGGTGTTTCCAGGGCAAGCGTCCAGGTGCCTCCTGGCACAGTCACAGGAAGGGCTCAGTCTTCAGTCTTTCACAGGCAATATTGTAAAATGTGATGCCTGCCTCTTTCCACAGACCAAAACTTTGATTTATGTTCAGCTTGTGATCCATGGCACTCCTTAAAATCTTGACTTAACAACTGCTGCTTAATCATTCTTCATTCTGGTTTTGTGCATACGATTTTTCTGATCTAAGCTAAGTATTTTGCACCCGACTTTATTTGATCCTAAGCCACTTATGCAATTGTCTAAGATCATACTATTTTTTACCCTGTCCTAACAGGCTATCAGTTCCTCCCAATTTAATATTTTCTGAATGCCTAGTAAGATTTCTGGGATGGTGTGTCCTGATTTACTGAAAGTACAGCTTTCCTTCCACTGAGGTTATACTAAATGCATTATTAGAAACTGACTGTCACGGACTGGAAAATGTTTGAAAAATGCTATTTGAGGATGATTCTTGGGATTTAGCTCAAAAGTTTACTGTCTGCGATGAACAGGGACAAATTCTTATGGAGAAAGGTGCCGTAGTGCTAGTATCATTGGGCATGGTTAAGGAATTAGCTTTACCTCAAGAATCATATACAAGACTGCTTTGTTACAAAGTTTTCTCAGGGCAAGGGGGCATACATACGTACTCTGTCTTAAGGGATCTGTGATGTGAAAACTAAGTTTGCATGCTACCTACTTGTTCTGCGTTTATTTATTTAACCCTGAATACAATAGGCTATGACCTTATTCCACCGTAATACATAATAAGGTGAGAGTTTGAAAAAGTGTGATTTTACTGAGTCAATCATTCTGCTGAGTAAACACTCTGAGCATTGCAGTACACTGCAGCAAATCATAGAACGTAGTGCCTTTCAAGTTTGCATAAATTAAGTATTATATATTGTCAGAGAGCAAACCTATTTTCTCTGCTACTTCCACCATTTTTGTAAAAAGCAGTCTGGCGTATGTGTTCGGTTTGTAACTATGTAACTGCAAGTCTAAGTACTTTGATAATTTTAAAAAACATTTTAAAAGACTCCAGGACAGATCTTCTGATGGCCTTTTAGCTGTCACTGTTTTAATGAAGATGATTGATTGATGAGTTAGTGAAGGAATCTAGGGGTAATGTGTGTGGCTTTTGCAGCATTTCCTGTGATAGTTTTGTATACATTGGCTGGTCAACTGTATATGACTTGGAAAAAGCAGTTGTCTCTGGAGTACCCTTATGCTGTGCCATGCACCTGTCAGGAAAGATGAGGTTTTGGGCTTCACTTTCTCTTAATTTTTCTAAGCAAGCTTGTCTTCCTTTTGCCCTGTCCATCGTTTTTCTTCAATGGCAGTTCAGTGATATTTTTTTCTATCTTAAACCAGAAAATATCCTATACATGAGTGCTAAGCTGTCTGATGTATCCTGACAGCACTTGACTATTCTACCTATATAAACACTCATACATTTATATATTACTAGTGTACTGCCTTAAGACATAACAAATATTACATACATGTTATGTTGACACATTTTGCATAGGGTACGCATACAAGGGTGTTTTACTGAATACTTACAAAAAGGGGTGGTGATAGTAAAGTTAGAACAAATGTCATACTGCTTTGGGGATTTACAGGATACAATTCAGCTGATTTCATTCAGTCTACAATAACACACACCATTCCCTCACATGAAGCACCTATTTAGTACTAGAATCCACAGACCTACTTTCAAAACCAGCTTCATTCACTGTTTGGTTTATTGATCCATTAAGTGGGTTTTTAGACCTAACAAATAGCCCCAGATAATAATTTCACTCCCACTTTTCCTTGTGGACAGCAAGGGTCAGTTACTGTTGTAAGCTCTTAACTCCAATTTAGAATTAGCTGGAAGTCATTAACACTCAATATAAATTCAGCAGCAAGCTTGAAATGGGCTGGTAGTCCGACTGGGCTTATACAAGGCCTCCATCCTTAAAGCAGAGGTAACTCCACCTCAGCTAACACTTTTTTTGTGTCAGAACTATCTGGTGATATTGTCACTGCTGTAACAGTGACATGAAATGGGAGCCTTACCTTCCATGCTATTAGGTTTGTTAGCATGAAAAACGACTAAATCAGTGAATAAAGCGGCAGACCCTCAGTAATTTGCAATTCATCTTAGTGACCCAGAAAACATTCTTGGCTTTTCCTGGTTAATCATCTGAATTTTTCAGCTAGCAGCATTCCCTTCCAGTTCATTTTTTTTTCCTGTTAGTAAGTGATACATATTCATCTAATGTTGCTTCCTAGGTATTATGCTTACTTAATATAGTCCTATTTTCTGTGGAATACCCTCGTCATATTGGTCATCAATGCTTTAAAATGCATTATTAAACCAAATATAATAAAGATTATTTAAATGTAAAAAAAAAAAAATTAAAAAAATAAAAAATCTGTAGCTGAAACTAAGTTTCCCTAAAACCTGAGGGACCTAGCAGACCACTGTAATTTTAGGGCCTTAAAGGAAATTACATTCTGTTGTAAAACTGTAGTAGCTGCCACCCAAAATACAGGAACCCCTCACAGCACACAGGAAAGGCTCACTCAAGGCAATCGGAAGCAATAACAATTCTCCCAGCTGCTGTTTTTTGATTGTTTGTATGTCTGTGGGAGAGATGAGGAAAAGATGAAAGAATCTGATGTAGGAGCCGGTGAGGGGACGGGAGACACAGCTTAGTCTGACATGGAGAATGTGTCCCCATGGAAACAACTGATGGGAGAGCATTTTGGCTAACAGAGGGTTGGAAAAGTCAGCAAGAAAGCTGTCTCTTGTCATTTGATTTTACTTGTGCTCAGGAAGAGAGCACCTTATAAATTTCTGTAAATAAATAAGGCAGCATCAGAGAACACCTAGCTCCCCCATCACTTTCCCTTTATAATGGAAACAGCCCGCAAGACTTTTACTTTTTTGCTTGTCATTCAAGTGAAAAACGGGCAATGCTTTTCTTACAGTTTTGCATATAGTATATAGTACATTTGCTATACTTCACTTTTCCTGTAGCGTAAGGGATTGCTATCACAAACTCAGGATTGCTGTGAAAGTAAATCTTACGCCAGGCAGACATTTCCTGTTGAAAGATGAAACCTTACAGTATAGCAGTGCTTTTACTTTGCTGACCTGAAAATAAGTTGCTCAGAGCATAGCTTAAGCTTTTCTGATTAGGGGGAGGGGGAAAGACAGCACGTTACATTGTGCTACAGAGACAAAAAACTTATTTTTTTTCTTCAAAACTTCCAAAGACTTACAGAAGTTTCTATATACCATTTGTGATGCCCAATGGCAACTTTTTTTTTTTAAAAAAGTTCCTGTTTCCTTTGATTAAAGTCAGCTTTTTCAGAATGCCAGCACCTGAAATGAGGTGTAGCACTAGTGAATGATTATTTGTTGTTCACTATCATAATATTATAAATTTTTTGAGCGTTTTAAAATTTCTTCTTATGAATTTGAAAATGGCTTGGGGAAATTGGAATGCATAGGATTTAATTTTAAACTCAGAGGTGGTCTTGGGCTGCAGTTTGTATAAGTTTAATTGCAAGATTTACCTATAGGTGATATCTACAGACTATTCCTCAGTTGTAAAGAAATAAGAATAAATAAGAATAATCTCATCTTTGATTGCTTTCTCTTTCCCTGCTAGTCAGTACAGAAGGCTCAATGTGAATATTTTATTTTATGGCAGTGCTATTCTGTTTAATAGGAAAGGGAAAGCTATTTAATAATAGGTATTTTTTCCAGGACAATGAAAAGAAATGTTTCCTCTATATTGTCTGTTGATTTAAGGGCAATTCAAATACTGAAGAATTTTGGCTGAATTCTCTTGTTTGGCTGCAATTTATGTGATGATTCTTTAAGAGAATTGTCTGTGCTACATGTACTGGCATACATGTACTGCCATTTTAATCTGCCGTATTTTGGCCCTCACAGAAGAATGGTGACATCTCATGAAGGTTCCCAGTAACTTATATTTTGTAGTCTAGGTAAGAACCCAGTCTTTGGGAATGCAAACCAACCAACGTAGCTTACAGGGGACACCAGGAAAGGTTCTCTGGAAAGAAAATGATGTTGGTATATTCGTGGGGTTTGGGTTTTTTTCAGAAAGCCAACATTTTATGTGGAAAGAAGACACTGAGTGCTAATATACTTCCATGTGAAACTCCTGAGTTTATTCATAAATAATGGGAAATCTCATAAATGCTTGGCAATGTTAGTCCTCAGAGGTAACTCTATGCAACTTTATAACCTGTTTTGGAGTATGCAGGCTAGCTGTGAATTAAAAGAGAAATGGTGATAGGAGTGGGAATATCATGTCCAAACAACTTGTTTTAATTCCACATTTTTTGAAGTCCTACATGACAATGGGTCACAATGAAAAGCAGTATGAGATGTGTCTTCAGAAGCAGTGGGTAGACTTCTTCAAAGGATCTCCAGTTTCACAGATACATTCCCAATTCAGAAACTGTGGTAATTTTACAGGACATAACAAATATCTAGTGATTTAAACCAGTAATATATTTATATGTGTATATGACAGTCAGGGGAACTGGTTAATTGGTTAATCAGGGAGCGTGCTCATACATTAAAACAATGTTTTCTTCCTGTAAACCTTCAGCAAATATGATCAAGTTTCCATACTGGCTGTCTGGTAAGAAAGAATATGAAAGGGAAATAGTTTCACTGGCTTAGATCCTACCTATGGACAATTTCTTTGTAATCCTCCTTGCGAAACAACATGGGCCCAGACTATTTCATCAGAGATGAACCTGAAAGAAGTGCAGTCTAAAAAGGCGTAGTCCTCTAAAGGCTGTTCTCATGATTTGAATGAGAGCTTTCATGAATCCTGAGAAGCATAACTGGGAGTAGAATAAAGTAAAATATAATGAAGTTCTTTTTTGTGTATGGGAAAGTTTGCACAATAGAGAAGATAACCTGAAAGATATCCTTAAAAAAAGAATGGAATTTATGCATGGTTTGTAATATTCTGTACAAAGAAATCATATTGGGGAAAAGGCTGAGACAATGCCTGTAAGTATTTTTGATTAAAGATGTATTTTAGATTTGTTTAACTTGAATTATACTAAAATCATTCTGAGATATTATGTCTCATTAAGATAACTGATTTTGAAATTTCATCACTGTGAAACTTGGAAGCAGAAAATATAGTAAGACTACATGATTGCAACTCTGAAAATGTATTTTAAGTTTCATGTATATAAATATATTTCATAGCGTCTCAGAAATGTGTCCTGCAAATGTTCAAGATGCTGAGATTACTGTAATTTTAGGAACTTCATGTCAGAAGGGTCCTTCAGTATTAATTAATGCAACTTGTCGTAATTATATGGATAAAAACTTCAAAAACACTTTGTGAGAGTGGCAAAAAATGTCTTCCCCTCTATCACTGCTTATTGGACATGCCAAAATATTAGCATGACACTTGAACAGTCCTGCGGTCTGCTTGGTCAAATTGCTGATATATAAAAGAAATAACCTGAGGGGGATTTAATGAAAGCAAATGGAATGACTAGTGTTCCCACGTGTTTATTTGATTTACTTTTAATAACTCAGCACATAAATAATTCAGACCCAGCTGCTCACATTTAATATTGAGCAACAGTAGCCACTCTACAGTTTTTTCTTTTTTTTCACTTAAGCAAATGTTGCTGAACACATTTTCTGAGTTTACATTCCTTCTTCACTCAGTGATTCTTCACCGATACTTTAAATTATAAATACAAATTAGACTACCTAGTACTATTTACTCTGCATAGTCATGATTTAAAATGTAATTGTATTCCAAAGGGTAACCTGGTACAAATACGAAAGACCTATATTTCTGAGCTTGTTTTAATTTTGGTTTATCTTTTATAAGTAAAAGGAGTGTTTTAAGACATTTTTTGCCACCTCTTGAAAAGGTCACAGAGCAAGGCTGTTTCCTAAAAGCCTTTCTCGCCTCCTGAAAACATTACCGTGCCTTGGACAAATCCATTCAGTTGTATTTATATTATTAAGCACAAACCAGGGAAAAGCTTCTAGTCCTGGAGTCATGGAGCAGCAACTCCTTACATCCACATTGCTTTAGGATTAAAATCCTCTGTTCCATGTTTGTCTTGAAGAGAGCTGGCTGGGAGAGTCCAAAGTGGAGCCAGGGAGGGAACTAAAAATTATATGGACAGTCAGAAGGTTCAATACTCAAATGAGCCTTCTGGTCCTCTTTTCTTAAGCAGTAAAGGTAAAGATAATGATTTGTTAAGCAGTAAAGGTATGTGTTTGATTCCTAGGCAGAGATGCCAGAAGAGCCTGGGATGAAAAAGTGCATTGCTGTGATGTGAAGCGATCTGTCTGGCATGATGCACCGTCCCAAGCAGCCAAGGAAAAAATGGATCCCTCTATATGTGTAGTTGACACTCCCTACAAAGTGAGACTCAAGTTTAACTTTCTCTGGGTATGTACTATTTTTAGCTTAAATGAAATTGATCCATCTGCTGGTTTTATTAGGATTTTTAAAAAGAACCTTTCTAAAAAAAAGAAGTGCTGTTTTCTCTTTTATTGTGAACATGCATTCATCCAGTCTTCATTTTTTCTTATTTTAAACTAAAACTAATTACATACCTTTTCCATATATAAAAGAAACATATGCATTTTATTATATTTTCATATGGATGAGGCATTCTTTCTTCACAATATATTAAGGGGTGAAAAAAGAGAGCAGTGGATGCTGTTTAGAGCTTCAGCCATCTTTATGAATCCCTATTTATTAATTTCCTTTCCTTCTTTTCTCCAGGGAACCCTGAAGGTGGCCAGGGTCATTGCAGCAGACTGAAAACTGATTTGAAGCCTCAGAGGAGGTAATAATACTTTCTCATTCCTCCCTTGTTTAATCTTGACAAACTAGCTGTAACTCTCTGCGGATTAGTAACATGCTATCTGGCATGGTAGGACAAACCAGGTTTACAGTGTATCCTTAAACTTCATTAAGGGTCTTCCATTCCCATATGATGAGAAAGATTTTTGTTTGGATCTGAGCAACGGTAAAATCTGGGTCATTGGGTTAATGGACAATAAGAAACAATTAATCTATAAATCCATTAAGTGATGATAATGATGTGGAATAGATTTTTAAGTCTGTAAGGATTTAGAGGATGCTGTTTTCCCTTTTTGTCTCTTGTTAAGGTAGAATATACTTTGCTCGTTCCAGTTTAGGAGACATTTTTACTCCCTAAATAACCAGCAATGCTTTCACTTGCCCATGCTATGTATTTTCTTCTTAGCTGACTGTGTAAATCCCTTAGCTGCATGGTGAGTATTTGTGAGCATAAGCAGTAAACCTCCCTCTGAAAGTGAGCGACCGATTTTATGAGTGTTGAATGGGTAACCAAAACAATAATGTTTCTCTTCCACTTCACAAGAGTGAACAGAGGTTTTGCATTCAAGACATTTTAATCATATCACTATCATACTGTGCCCTTTATCTAGAACTAAATATCAGCCAAAGTTTACTTGAAAATGAGCCTAGATTTTGCTCGAATAAGCTAATGAACCTTTGTGAACTTTCAAGACTGGGCTGAATTTCAACTTTGGAACAATACGTGAAGTCAGGTGAGTTTTACTGTAAATATTTCCAACGTGGTTCCAGCAACAATCTGATCTTGTTTAACTAGTTTAACGAAATGCTTGTGTAACATTGAGGCCTGGATGACAGACTTTTTTATAAAAAAAAAATTGAAAAGTAAAAGCAGCGATAATATGCTACTGTTGAAAGTGTGTGCTAAATTTCTAAATGTGCAGGTTGAGATACTGTTACGTATAAATACTCTGTTTCTTCATCTATACATATTCATATACAGATACCAATAGGAAGCAAATGCCCAAAAATTTTAAAGGACTCCTCAAATTTAGTAGCATACAAACAAAAATACTGAATGCGCTCTCTCTATATATACAGTTTTGTAAAATCTAAGACAAAATGAATGGTACTAGTTACACCTTCTCAATCAAGTATTGCTAATCTCAGTGGCTATAAACCCCTTTTTAAAGGGTTTCAACGGAAACATAGCTCCTTACAGAAAGGAAAGAGAATAAATGAGGGGATTCAGTGAGAGAACTAGAGGTTCAAGAGACTAAATAGCACCTCACAACCAATAGCAAATTGCATACTTCTGGTAAATAGACAAGAGCATAGAAATCTGCTTCCATCCATAAATCCCCCTTTGCCTACCCCAAAACCCAGTCCAAAACATTACTTGGTCTTATAAGCAGATGGAGCTAGCGTAGAGATGTCTTCACACAGAAGTGCAATTGCTTCAAGATGGACCACAGTGGTTGCTAAAAATAAATAATGAATAAATAATAGTTGCTGTGCTCTTGACTAGCCTAAGACATAGGGATTTATAGAGAGATCACCCACCATTTTTCTGAAAAGTATTTGAAATCTGTTCCAAATAGTCAAAATGTAGTAAATACACGTAACCAGTTCCCTAATTTAAGATCTGTGATTATGTAGGCAAAAGACCAGATCAGTATACATGCTGTGAGTGAACGTAACTCAGATAAGTACACTTACACCGAGGCAAAACCGGTGTGACTAGGCGAAGAAATAGGCAGTTAGCAGAGTAAGGCAAACATCCACCTGGAGCTTTTATTAGGTGGTGGTATTGTAGTATTCTAAGGGTTAATGTTTTGTAAGCTTCTTTTAATTGGAAGTAAAGATTGTGTAAAAGTTTTCTTTTTATAGCATTGATCTGTAGATTCATGTTTCCTGAGTTTTAATGACATGTTCTCCAGCAGCAGATAAGTGGTATAAAAATTTTTAATTAGTCAGTCATAGCCTGCTGGCAAGCAATGACCTTACCTTCAACTCAACGTAGTGGATAAAGAACTTGCAGTCTTTTTTGTTCTTCAACATAAGTTTTAAGCCTAAAAGGCATAAAGTGTGTTTTTTTGCATACCCCTCTGAATGTTGACCGTAATAACAATACAGTAATATCTGTTTCTTTAAGCAATTTTCTTTATTTCCTGGTTGGAATTTACCAAGGGGTGTGTGTTCATATATATGTGTGTGTGCATGAGAAAAGGGAGACAGAGACACAGAGGGCTGAAAGTTCAGGAGATTTTCTGAGGTTTCGACTGCAGTTTCTGTTTTGTTGCCTGTACCTGAATGAGAACATTAGCTAGTCTAGGCTAATTTTAATGTAACCACTGCACTTAAGCAAGGCTTCCACTCACCACTAAGTATTCCCTAAGGCATTTATTAGTTCAGGCATGTATTCTATAAATTATACAGAGGGCGTGACACTATGTTTCAGTATATCATCTAGATGTGTATGCGTTTTAATCTATCTCTGTTGTACAATAGAAGTTAGGTTTTTTGCTCCCCTTACCTTGTGCTCTCCTGTTTCACTCAAAAGCTTCCTCTCACGCTGCAGCATAGAAGGGAAGAAAATCTGTCTGCCATTATATGCTGATACAATTAAATGCACGAGCTGGCTAGCATTTACATGGCTTGGCTGCAAGTCAGGAAGGTACCCATAAAAAAAAAATTAAAAAAAAAAAATCTGTGTGTGCATGCATTCATGTATGCATATGTATAAAATATAATATAACTGGGACATGCCAATTATTTTTCTTCTGGTTTTAAAATGGATTCCACTCTCTTATCACTGCCAAAATAAAATAAAATAAACTGTGTTTCTTTCAATACATCTTGCAGTCTTTATCAGCTCAATAAACATACACTGGAAAACCAAAGAGAAACTATTGGTGTTCTTTAGCAGAGAGAGTGAAACAAAACCAGACATTCTGAGAGTTTATGAGAGCATGTAAAAAGATCATTTCCTGAAAAAGTCCCTAGCTATAACTGGAAGATCAAAATGTCCTGATTGGGAGATTGTGTTAGTCACAAAATATGATATACACGTTGCATTTTGGAACTATCGTCTACTTAACACTTACTGTTGCTGGACTGGGAAAAAATAACACATATGTTGCTACCTTATTGAATGTAGCAATAATAATGAAAAGCATAGAGGAGGTGGAGGGGAAAAGAAAGTAGATGCTAGAAGGAGCCAGCATTGTGCTGAGAGGACATGCTGCAGTGGGAGTGAAATTCCCTTCCAGTAACCTCTGGATCGACTTAGCCCCACTACCTATGAACTTCTGGCTCACTGACAAAAAAATAAGCCATGCAACCTTCTACTTACATAAAGAATAAAACCAGCTCAGCCCCTGTCAGTACATACTGTTTTGCTCTACTGCCCTGATGCATCAGATGCTTTTTTTTCCAGTTGCTAAACTTGGAAACAAGGTCTGGTACAGCTCCCAGGTTATTTGCCAGGCCTGTCAGAACTATCTTGCAGATGCTCAAGATGCAGTTATGTATTTCAGTGTATGTATGATTAACCCAGGTATAATATCATCTCCTCAGCACACATGGAAACACTAAGTGTATAATAATGAGTAGGACAGGTTGAAAATTATATATCAAAGCTGGTTTTTTTAATGTAAAACTGTGCATTTCATGTTTTACTTGGAAATTCAATTATCTATGGAAAGAAACCCAAACGTACCCCAATGAAAAATCTGTCTGGAAGTGTGGATATGATGACTAGTGAAAACTACATTGGATGTTTCATACACCCCTGTTCCCCTGCGGGCCAGGGCCCAGCCACCTCTCATGAAGCACCAGGTGGTTCAACAAGAGAAAGGATTGTAAGGCATCAAAAGAGAGGTGGCTTGGTCAAGGACCCTAATCTAGAGAGGATAATATGGTGATAAGGCATCTGTGCCACAACTGTGGTAATATTTCTTCAATTCAAATTTTTTTTCAACAAATGTTATGCTTTTAATTTTTAATGAAATAAAAAGTTTGGCTAAGAAACATGGATGGAAACATCTTACTTTTATAAAAAAATTCTCAGAAAAAAGATATTTCCTGACATAATAGTAACCAACAAAGCAGAACTTAATTTGTGTAACAGTTTTAACTGGAAATACTGTTATTTCTGCTCTGGTGCATATGAATGTGATGGATTCATGCTGTGAGGAAGAGAGAAACTAGAGGGAATATAGGAGCTGCCATACTAAATCAGACCCAAAGTCTGTCATCTGCAGCTGCTGGTGTTTGGTGGTAGTCCACAAAGAAATGTGGTATACTAAGTAAGCAAAAGAATCATGAGCTACATCAAGTGTGATGCTGATAAAAGCCAAACATTTTTAACATTAATTTCACCTCTATTTTTGATGTTCATGTATCTTGCATAACTTTTTATTTTCAGTTTTTATCTCCACAGCTTCCTGTAGCACTAATGTCTACAATTACGTCTTGATGGTGGAACTGTTTTTTAGTTTGGTTTTCCCTAATTTTTTTTATTTCAGTTACTGTCTCAAATTTATCGTACTTGTATTATTGCTGTTTGATATCATCCATCAACTGTTTTGTATGACAGTCTCTCAGGGGTGCTGTCCACCTTGGATGCCATTTCCTAAATCTTTCTCTGCATCTATTTGCAAGCAGGGTGGTAAAATCTTCCCTTCCTTATGAAGAAGAGAGCGAGGGTGAGAGTGAGGCGGTGAGAAGAGAGTGCAACTTGGCCAAATGCACTCTATCCTCTTGGGACGTAAACAGCAACTTATAAGAGTGCCAGCACTAAAGGAAGCTGCAGCTGGCTGGCAAAGGCAGCCTTCCTCAGCCAACCCTGGTAAAAGCATCTTTGTCCCATCTTGTTCTGCCTTCAGGCTGGGTTCGGCTTCCCATTTTTACTTGGATGACAGAAATGTGCTAAATTACAGGAGCCTTGAAAACTATTTTGTCAGAGATGCATGCATGCATACTGCTTTTTTGCTTGTAATTTTGAGAGGACAGTAGAAGTGCTGATGTTTTATCCTTGGGTAATCTCAGTCTTACATTTAAGGAGGACCCCAGCATTAAGGAGCAGAACACAGGTTACAAAAGATTGGGTTTAATGTAAAAAAACATCTTGAGAAATGTTCTTAGTGATCTGTTGCTCACTCACAGTTACTCAAAGTGCAATTCTAAATAGCAGAGTATATCTCCTTTTCTTTACTTGCGTTCAGTACTGTACATTTGCACTTTCATGCCTTGTTTCCATTAATTCAACTGAGATGCTCATTAATCTGGTATTCCTATTATCAGCATACTTTGAAAGAGACCAGATTTCCATCAGGAAACCTGGCATATATGTAAATCTTCTCCCAGTTAGGAAAAGAAAAAAAAAAAAGCACTTTGGTGTCTATAGGTCAACCATGCATTCTATAAAACAAGGTTTTGTGTAGTTGAGACAAATGAAAAACATTTTCACTAATCCGTTTAAAAGATAGTGGATTTTTTAATCAACATCCTTTTGAATCAGATCTATGACTTAATGCCTTTCTTGAAGTTTTAGCACTAAGGGAGACAGTATATCTCTGTGCTAACAAAGGAGTGGCTGCAGACTACTTCAGAGATGATTTGTCTTCATTACTGAAATGTCCACCTCTGCTTGCAGCATAGTACCCTCTGTGGGAGGAGGGTAGAAAAAGCTACTTAATACTGGATCTTCTGCTGCTATATTCTCTCAGAGTTTCCTCATTGTAGAAGGTGCAGAATAAGAGTTAGGTTTGTGGGGCTCTGGGAAGATATTACGGATATGCCCTTCACTTCCCAGTTATCCTCTAGAGCCCGTACTGCTCCTTCTCTGCCAGCGTCTGTGGGACCCTGGGATCAGGGTGGCTGTGGTGATGGCATTGCCACAGAGCACCTGAATATTAGCTCCTGAGCATAACCTGCCCTCTGAGTCCTGGTGGTAGAGTCTTGGGTACTGGTACTGGTTATGCTCCAGTTTACTGCCAGAAGTGTAGATGCAGTCAGCAAAGATGGGTTTTGATGTGTTTCCTTGTGAGTAATTTTGTAAAAGATTTGTAATGGTTTAAATATAGTAGGGATTTTTTAAGCTGCATAACATGGGGCTAAATTCAGTGCAGGGTCTCTGTGTGGGAGATTGTTTTCCGTGCTGTGTAAAAATGCTAGTAGTTGACAAAAGAAGTCCCATTCTCCCTAGAGCCTGACCCATAAACTTGCAAGGTGGCTTTCTGGTAGAGGAAGGGTGCCCTCGGCTCAGCAGGATGTTGCTATGATATTGCAATAGTGTTGGTGTCTGATAGTTTTGGCATTGCTTGGTAGAGTGCATATTTAGAATTACAGTCCAGGAGGGAAGCAATAACTCCACATTCTACGTTGTGCCTGTGCACAATGCTTATAGTGTAAATTACTCAAGCAAAGTGCCCACACCTTTGCTCTATCTACACAATGAAGAAGAAAGTTAAAGGCATGTCGTAGCTTTCTCTATGTTCTGTCCCTTAATCCTGAGGAGAGTTTGCCAACTCAGCATCTGTTTTGTCTGTAGCTGTACATTTAAGGGCCTTGAGCATGGGTGATAAGAGGCTTATAGGAATCTGCGTGCTGGAACACTTAGAGGGCCTGCAATATTGTAGAAAGAATAATGTCGTGATACTTTGAAATTTAGCCAGTATTTTCTGCAAATATTGAATTCCTTTATGTTTTCAAATGTCAAAAGTAATTTTTAAAATATATCATGATAGTCAATATTTTTGTAATGGTTTTCCAAATAATTATGTATTTCACTATTTTAAAATTGAGGGGTTTTGTAAAACAAGTCCTAAATTTATTGAACTTTATTTTTTGATCTGCTTGCTTCTGTCTTTGTTCAGAGAGTAGCACACTGACAATTAACATTTGGCACCTGCGCAGCGTGTAAGCCTGTATGATTATAGCTTTGGTACACTTATCATATAGATAGATAGTTATAAAGACACATACATAGTGCTACTATTCAAAATGTCTTCCAGGTAATATGCACCTCCAGGTAGGTAATTCCAAAAGAAAATTACGCCATCATCATACTAGAAGGGTATTAAAATTCTGTAATTCGCTGTCAACAAAGAATGTGTTCAATCCAGATGCTTTTACTGGAGGAAGATCTTTTAAAAATGAAAATGTTTGAGATGGAGTTGTTTCGTTTTGGGGGAAGCTTCTCGTTCTCCATTAAGTGATTGGAAACTAAGGACTATTATTATTACTGCTTTTATTTTATTCCCCTGCAATGACTGGGAGTCAGGAACCTCATCTGCAGCGATGTGAGTGTTGAAATTGCAAATGATGTTTAGGGTCAGAGCTTCCTTCATTAGAGCCTTCCAACCTGAAGGGGCAGCCAGTCTGATTGGCTGACGTACTGAAAATTGAGCATCATCAAAACTATTAAAATTCCTCTTCAATCAGCCAAGCGTATGTATATTCCCACTTCCTCCACACCCCAAATTTCCCTCTCTTTTTCCGGGACATCAGAAACCAGTCTGTCAGCAGCACAGCCCAGCCACATCTGCACATAAAAACTATTCAAATTAATAATAAAACACACCTCAGTTGAGGTTTTCTCCCTAGTACAGCATTTTCTAGCACCGTGTTTCTCTTTAGCAGCTCATTTGACACTGGACACCTGACCTCTGCTACCATAATAGCTGTTAATGGAAACTTCACCTCATGCAACGATAAGATGGATTTTTGGCAGCTGTGAGAGATTATGAAGAGTAAGAACAATCTTAGCTGGAATCAGAAGAAAAGAAAGCATCTGTACCTTGAGAAACACTCAGCTGGTTTTCATTACACACCAAGCCTATATTTATTACAAAGACTAGCCAAGAGACAGAAATTGATAGGTCTCTGCACTCGGAGCAAGGAGGCTAGTGTCGGCTTGATAAATTCTTCCTTTCTTCTCAGTTGTATGAGTACAAGCGACCAGAGCTGTTCAGACTGCTGGGGGTCTGTCTCACAGACCATCTTCCGAAACCATTCTTCATCATGTTTTTTTTTTTCTTTCAGTGTTGCTCCCTTGTCTCTAGCTGTCTTTCCCTTCTAAAATGGAAAGCAAAGGAGGTGAGGCAAAACAAGGGGAAAAAAGTTACTTGTTTCTTTTTACAGCAATTTTACTACATCAGACATCAAATAAATTAATCATTTCTTTAAAGTCTTTATCACTAGAACCCTTTTTCCTAAGCACATGTAAATGATGAGAAATATCTCAGGCCACAGAGAAGAGCGATTAAAATTCAGAGTTTGAAAACTCGGTCATTAAAAGTGGAAAACGGAAAACCTCTGTTGAAAAGAGCCTTCAGTAAAAAAAATGAGGAAAAATGTCAATGAGAATGAGAAAAAAAGTTATTTTATTTTCTGCCTTCTATCCAAGCCTGGAAAACACCAGAGATCGAGCTGAGCTGTCACTAAAGATTAGGAGACAACAGCTACCAACCACAAAACATTTGGATGTGTCACTAAAGGCACTGTAAAGGGAGCCAAGTGAGTCAAGTAAACAGAATGCTGTGGCAGAAAACTGTGATTTAGTTATAACTGAGTAAACATGGTAATATACTGCTGTAAACAAGTGTGGAGTTTGGCCATAGGTCCTTTACATCTGAAGTGCAAATTAAATTACACAAGGCAGATGGGAAGGCCCTTCAGAATCCTTTTTTTCCCCTGAAATTAACTTGTAAATTAAAAGGGTGGGAGGCAGGAGTTGTCTTTTTAGCCCTTCTGAAAAGGAAGGGAATCGGGAGAGTGTTTCAGAGGCTTCTGTTGTAGTTTGGTCTGTTGCAGCTGCTCCTGGAGAGGCTTGTTCCCTTGAGACAGTGGGAGACATTGTAGTAGTCTTTCCTACACTCCTCTGCAATAACCTGTAAAGGAAACATGGCAAGAAACATGCCTGCCACCAGTACAGCCCTCTATTTTTTTGACTGTCTGCTAAGGTTTTTTAACTGTATGCTTTAGTAGGGTGGAATTTAAATTGTTTAGAAATCAATATTGCTATCATTGCTGGAGGTGCCAAAATTCAATTCAAAACTTCAGTGGTGATTTAAAACCAGCATGCTCTTCAAGTGCCAAGTGATGGTGGGTTAGATATGGAACCTTGTCCATAGAAAACAATGCAGTGTATGTACGCAGGATATAAGGTGGTAGCAGGCTGGGACAGAATTTTCTCTTGTACAGCTGCAATTGAGTTCCTCTCTCCTCTCCAGGCATATTTATGTATAGGGCGTATTAACTTCTGAGCTGAATTAATTCTACCTGTCTTCTACGTGCTTAATGCCACGCCCAGCTACCAAAGTTGAGAAATTTAGCCTTGTGCTCATATACAAGCATTTAAACCTGAAAACTTTATCTGATGAATGGATCCATGCTAAATACATTGCACATCACCGAACCTGATTTAATAGACTATTTTAGTCATGTTCCACGAAGGTTTTTGCATAACATGAGCATTGAGTGCAGTAAAAGGTGACTCCAAATAGGCAGTTTTCAAATCAGTGTGATGGTTTTCCTTTACAATTTCTTCGACGTTTTCACAAGAAGTGGTTACTATAAATGATAAATGATTTAGACAGATCTGCAAAAGCACCCAATTCCGATTAAGATGTCTTACTCCCTCTGATCCATCTTTGAGGATCTGGACCCTTGGCTCCTGAGGTTTTCTGGCGACGGCCTCATCAGACTTCAAGCAGAGATATATGGAGGAAGTTACATCTACTGGAACTGGAGCTACTTCAGAGAAGTAGCTGTACGAGGGATGACTGCTGGCACTGCGTTTAAAATCTCTAAAAAGAAGGAAATTCTTCAGAGACTTCAAAGATATGTGTTTTTTTAAACGGGACTCCATTTCGCTCTTTTGCACCCTTCTAAATTGTGGTTGGAATTTGAAGGGAGTACTTTTGTTTTCCGGTCTATGAAAGCAGTCAGTGTATTTTTAGAATGCAAGATAAAAAGCTTTACTGGGTTTTTTAAAGAAGCATGTCCTGCTGGATCAGCTGTGGAGTAAAACGGTTGCACTGCAATTGGACTGAAAACATTTATGGAATAGTCATTATTCCGTTGGTAAAAGGAATCTTACATTTAATGTCAAAGTATCTCTCTGTTCTAGAAATTCTACTGGAAAACTTTGTTGAGCAGTTATTTCTGTATCACAATATAAGAAATGGTGTAGTGTGAGGCTGTAGCATAAAAAAAAAATAGCACCCAGGAAATGCAGCCCTTACTAAATCCTCAAACTTTAGGGTGTAAATGGGATTTAAGAGCTATGTTTTCTTCATAAGGATGAATCTTATCCTACAAGTAGTGAGCCATAGGATTGCTTTAGTTAGTCATGCATTTCACATATTTTTAACCACCTAAACTGGGATATTTTGTTTAAGGTATTTATCAAAGCTTACTCTTTACTCGAAGGCAAGAGACAGGCACCTTTTAGAGGCTGTATTGTCTTCACTCAAAAAACATTTGTAAAAGGGATTAACCTGCCATTGGAGGTTCCTCTTCCCATCCTGCCTTCCCCCAAAACTTCCCCGAAAAAGTCTAGACCTAGAAGCAGTCAGAAAGATAAACCTGTCCTTAAGCACAGAGGCAGGGGGACTCATTTCTGTGCTTTCTCATGTGTACAAGAATGAATGGCACAAAATCAAAAAAAAAAACCCCACCTTATCTATTTGAATGATGAGCTCTTTATCTCTGGATAAATCTTTATGAACCTTTTATATATGCCCAAGAATCCCTGATGGCTTATGGGTCTAATTTTTGGTTTGATTTGAATTGTCAGGGTGTGAGATCAGACATAATGAAAGCCACAGAGTGGTCCATTATTTGTTATTTTTGGCTGCTAGTGATGAAAATTTCTCTGAGCAGGTCTGTGTCATGATATAGCAATCCATGTGTCAATGTCTTGAACAGAATCTAGGAACAAGACCAAACACCTCTGTACCACAATTATTTCAGAATATATTGGCTTTTACTTTTTCTTTCTTACTTTCAAATGCAACTGCAAGTTTTTGTCCCAGCTAAGATCTGGTGAAATCTAGGGACATTAAATTAAAAAACCAACAGGATACTTTCCAAGGAACAAAAGCAGTTGGGTTATACAAATGAGACATTCCACTAAATGAAAGCAGGAGATGTTTAAAATCAAACTTTTGATTTAGCAAGAGCAGTGTAATTGTAGACATGATAAAAAAATCCATTAAGTACCTCTGAAAATGGCTGTAAACAGCTTTTGGAAAGGGCGGGGTAGTGTGATTTGGCAAGGACAATCCTATTAATAAGAGAATTTCTACAATACTGTATAAATTTTCCTGCTCCTGTCTTCCCCTTTCCTGTTTTACTACAGTTCATATTTGGGCAACAGAGCTTGCAAGAAGAGCATCATTTTTCTTGAGCTTGAAGCTTTTATTTCACTACAGCTGAAGCTTATCAATGGAAGCAAAGGGTGCCAGGAAAGGTGGGAAGTCATGAAAGTCAGGGTAAATGAGCTCTCAATAATTCCTTCTGCGTATTACGAACATTAGGATATTTGGGTATGTCACCAGTAGGGCCAGTGTAGTACCTTTTGAAGTAACAGCCCTGTGCATTGTTCCAAAGAGGTTATGTCTAACCTGTGGTACCCAGGCTGCTTTCCTTCATTTCCTTCATCTTTTGTTTGTTAGTGACAAGCCTAGCAGAGACCTAGGCTGTAGGTGCACATCCCGGACCTGAGTCAGGATAAGACCACCCCCCACCCTTCATGGCACCCTTCACAATGGTCCAGATCCCTGGGGAGAAAACCTGGGTGAGAAGGGAGCTGTGGTGAGTTTGCATAAGGTCCCTGACCCGAGTAATCATTGATCCAAGACGGCAGGGCACATGGGCCAGATGAACACAGTGCATTTACTCCCAGAGCCTTATCACATCACAGGAATTCAGGAAACGAGATGGTGCGTGTCATGCTTTATATGATAGAGCGCCACACTCCGAGCACCCCGCCAACTGTGCTAGCTGGTGTACCATCTTCCTGCTCTCCCCTCATTTATCCATGGTCCCTGTTATCGTTTCTATTTCTGTTTCATAGGCACAGTTCTCACACCGCTATGGGCATCCTGCTACTTCTCTGCTTCAGCAAGTCACCTGATGTACCAGTGTAACGGTACTGTGAGTTATTCCCCTCAAAGCGCAGTGCAACTGAGGTGAGAATCACACCATGTGTACTTACTGATGTTGTATGCTAGCATAAAGGTATAGTCAAGAAAAGTTGCAGATCTCACTTGCTAGGCTGTATTATATATGAGTATGTGGTATCAATAAGAAAATACTGTGTTACAGTAGTGAAGAAGCAGTGACAGCAACTGTGACGTTACTTGTGGAAATGTGCTTGTGCCCTGTGTTATTACTGGCTATACGAATGGAGGAATTTGTAAAGAAGTGTCTAGATCATTCTCCTTATATATCTAATCTGTAGCAAATATTTGTAGCTGCAGTTTAAAGTTTACATTCTTTGAATATAGAGCATGCTGCTTATTGTAATTATTAGATGCTAAGAGAAGAGCTTTGTAAAAGTTAGAATATCACTTCGTATGTGAAGCCTTCTCAACTAGAAACAAGCATGCTTCATGTTATGTATGATTTCCAAGATTTCTTGCACGTTAAATGAGTTCCTTGTACTTAGGTTTTTAATCCATGCATTTGATGTAACATAAGCTCATTATTTAATGCTAAATATCATAAATCACCATTCACTTTGTAAAAAAGTTACATTGTAAACCAGCTGTTCAGCAGTAAAATGAGCTTTAGTTGAATTTATAAAGTGCTAAGTTTTTTTCTAATAGTTGTGGGGGGGCAAAGGGGAACTAATTGAAGAACTGGTTATCAACCATCACTGACTTCCATAAGCTAGGTATCATAAGGATAAAACCCCTACAACTTTTTTCCTAAGAATGCCTCTGTATTTAAACAGCAGAAGAAAGTGTATATAGAATGGAAATAAAACAAACCTAGATTAGATTACTAGTTTAGTAATCTTTCCAAATAAAAATACAGAATTGGAAGAACAGTTAAGAAAGATCACAGTAAAAAATGCAAGAAACAAGTAGGGCATGAATTAATGATGCAGAGTCAACTGCTCACAGGTAATAAATATCTAGTTTAGGAAACAGAAAACCACACAGATTTCTGATAACTAATGCCTTTTGTAATATCCGCCAAAATGTCTGTCTGGCAAGGTTGTCTAAAAGCAAAGTAGTAATTGAGCTAGATCTTGAGCATAGCTTGAATGTGCTAAGTAAAAGCATGATATCTTTTTAAAAAGAGACCTGAAATGCTTTCACAATTCAAGTGACAGAGAGCGTGTTGGGAAAATGAGAGGAGCCACGAAGAAGGCACATCTTCAGTTGTGTAAGCAGACATGGCTCCCTGACGCTTCAGCAGATCTGCTTTCATTCATACTAGCTGAAAATCTGACCCCTGGCACTTTCAAACTTTCTTGCAGAGAGTTATTTGAGTAGAAAACGGAGTTAATGATAGTGAAGTGTTTGAAGAGATTGAGGAAAAAAATTGTATCTCACGCATAATGCAGGGTGAGAGCAGCACTGTTGTGACAGCGATGCACATCAAGGATGATTCCCTCAGCCTCAGTGGAACTGAGCTACCTCGGGGTGAAAGAAAAAAGAGATGCTGATACATTATGGATTTGAATTTTATTAAGCTATGTAAACAACACTAGCCCACTGGGCCATGGTATACTGATCGCTTTTGGTTTCTATTTTCTTTCTTCTTAAATAGAATGAGAAATTTCTTCTCCAAGTTGAGTAACTAATTGCTTTGTGGAAGACAGAGATGCTTACGGTTGCCTCCATCACATCATTGCTGTCAAGAGGATTTCTGAGGATTAAAAACTTGTAAGCAGCTTTCAAAAATAAATACAGATAGCGATTTAGATCAGTGGCAACCAAGTAAAGTTTGAAGTAACATCTTTGAACGTACATTAATTATTAGAATATATGCAAGATGAAGAAAAGACAATCATTAAAACAAAACCACAAACCTACTAGGGGTCTGTTTGCAATACCTGTAATATCTGCATTTTTGTAAGAAATTAGTTTTGATAATGGTGAAGGCGAAAATACATTGCAATATAATGAGTGTTGAGTAGTGGGAAAGATAATCTGAGAATTTTTATGCACATTTACTTTCACAAAAGGACTTGTACAGTATTATTTCTAGTAATAAGTCTCTACTCCAATTTTTGTACTTCAGTGAACTGCTGGAGAGAGCACTACAGCGTGAGTGCTGCATGTGTGTGACTGAATACAGCCTTTTTTTAAAAGGGTAGTATGGATTTAACTGAGAAATAAAGCTGTGTTTTGTCTACTTTTGGGAGATAATAGTGCAATTACCTGAGCCTTGCAGCTGGCAGACATTTCCCATGCAAATTTGAAGAACTCTTATAGTGCTTAATGAAGATTTTGTGCTCTAATCAATTATCTTCAGGAAATAGCCAGGCTGTAATTGGCAGACTAAAAGGGAGTTAATTAGGAAGATCTTTGTGGGACAGCAAAGTTGTCTTGGTGGGCAAAGTTAAGGCAACGACATATTTTCTTTGAAGAACACTATTACAAATTTGATCTCGCCTTATACCGTTTTTAACATGAGAAAAAAAATGAAGGTATCCATATGAAAAAGAATAAATTATGTATAATCACATTTCTAGCCTGAAAAATGTCTAATGATTCCGTTATGTGGGGAGCAGGCAGAGTCCTAATCCATGGCAGTGTACACATAGTGCTGGACGTGGTAGTTAGAGAGATTAACAAAATAAGATAAAAAAGAGAGTGGTGCATTTCCATTATAGTTTTTTGACTGCTGGAGTTTTTCCCATGCAATTCTTCACTGAATGTAGTGTTTTACAAGGAAGTTTGATTTGTCTCAGTATTAGAAGCCACTGTTTAAAACCTTCAGTAATCTCTCTTTGACCATTTCATAGCTTTGGATGATTAATTGTGACATATGTGATGCAATGAAACAAAATAGAAAAATAGTGCCAAAATGCAGTCGATATTCAGCTTAAACAAGTTACATTGAAAAATAAATAGGATTTAGTATTAAAAGGCTGATGTGGGTTTAATTTGCAGATTTCATGAGGAGTAAGTATTTGTACAAGTCTTTTTGCTTTTGTAATGAAGTATCAAATTGGCAGTATTCCAGGCCACTTTCCATAAGATGTGAAGTTGATTGTGCTGCTAAAGCACTTGCTCTAATTTGTAGAAAAGAGGAGCAATAAAAAGGCCACCTAAAAATCAGAATGGGCATGGGAGGAAGGCACTCAAAATATAATTAAAATAATAAGCTATTTTTCAATAATAAGCTTTTTCATTTTGGATGATGAAAAGATACCCATTTTCTGGAAGACCACCAGGAAATGTTGAATTACTTTCTTTTAATTTACTTCTAAGAAGTAAAATCAAAATTGGGAGGGGGGGTAAAACTTGGAGTAGAACAAATATAACACTGATCTTTAAAAATAAATAGATAATCAGCTAAAGAGTCTGGAAAGCTACTGCTTCTTGTGTTAAATTCCTAACTTGGTTAAATTAATGCAACAACATCAAGTAGAAAAGAATTTAATCACAAAACCATAATCCTGCAAAAGCATACGCCTTACTGAAATTATCAGAAAGCCACATGTAAGTAGTAATCTACTACTCTAGTAGTAGAGTAAATAAGAAACATTTTGCCTATGATGTTACATGCAATTCTGACACATTCTGGGGAACTCTAACATGGGATTTCTTTTAAAGAATGGTTTTAAGTTTTGAAAAGTAGCTTGGATCTTGCTGGATGGCAGAGAGTACCTTATTTCTTTCTTTCCCAGATGAATGACAGAGTTAGTGGCTGAAGAGAAAGCAGAGATGGCTGGGGATTCATAAGCCCACTTCACCTATTCACCAGCCACAGCAACTGGCTGGGAGCCCCCAGCATGTTAATTAAAAGCTAATTCTGGCAAAGGACTTTGGAGCTCTGTAAGGAGGTGCTTGGTGCGCAGGGTGCCATTGCAGGGGGGAGCTCTCGGTGCAGTGATCAGCCAGAGCAGGAGCCTGAGAGCGTGCTCTAGAGAAAGCATGCCAGGACCTGAGAGCACTATCACTCCGTCCAGTCGGTGGGATGCTGCATAGTTAGGCGTACATCCCTGCGATTTCTTCTTTGAGGCCTGGACTATGTGAAGGTATTTCAGTTTGCTTATAAAGACCCTGAATCTTTCCCTTAAGACACCTAAAACTCTGTCAATTCTGTCGAACATGGGTTTATGTATTTATTTAATTTTTAAAGAGTGAACTCCCTATTGGTCCCCATGTTTTATTTGAGCGCAGAAGGGTATGCATCTGTGTGCAAATGCATTCAACAGGGAGCATAGCTCTGCAGCCTAGTAGTTGTGGCATCCACTTTGGGATGGGAAGGTTATGTTCCTGTTCTTGTTCTGAAGCCCGTTTCTGAGTTTAGCATCCAGCTGGTTTTAGATAGGATATAAAAATAGGCTTCGAACTGATGCCAGGTCTTCCGCATCCCAGCTGTATGCTTTCCTGTTCTCAGTGATTTGCTACAACAGAGTAAATCATCAACAAGAGTACCCAGAGATACCCCTTTGCATCCTTCACCCTCGCCCTCTTGCTCCCTCCTTCCTATCCCGAGCCTCCGATCGCTCTGAAACTGTGAGCTGAGACATCCACCTTCCCAGGCCATGGCATAACACTTGCAGTGTAGCACCATCAGCAAGAAATTTTATTTGTGGATGGTTGTACCCTGTCATTATACTATGAAAAATATCTTTCGAGTATCTATTTGATATCTAGTGGATAAAGGTCAACCTGCAGAGGTTGGGCAGGTGTCAAGATTTTACGGTGCTTTCTGGTCAAACATGGCTGAGAGCAGTGAGTTTAGACATTTTCAGTGCTAGATGGCAGCCATGTGTATGGTTTTGTTTTCGTTTGTTTTTTTAATCTCAGTGTTTGTATGCAGGTGGCCCAATTCTGATTTAATGACCTGATTATTTTGCTGAGTATAACTGTAAGTAATTCAGTCCCTCTTCCCATAAAAGGGGGGAAGGAGCAAGAAATTGTTATCTCTTACTCTGGGCTATAATTAAAGACAATTGAACTGCAGATGAGCAATCTCTCTTGAAAATCCTTCTTTTAGAATTCTAGAAGGTTATTTTAGATATTAGCTCCCTTACAATTTGGATGCAAGGATAAAAATATTGTTTAAGAACTCTACTGGAAATAATACAAAGATATAGTTATACAGAATTCCTAAAAATTTTTAGAAGCCTTCAAAACAAAAAATTGAATGTTTCCTGTTTTCATCTTTTTTTCTTCTTCCTTTCCCCCACCTTACTGAAAAGTAAGATGTGGGAAAATAAATGCATTTCCTTTAAGTTTAGAAGATTCCCTTTCAAACTTCAAAATAGCTAACATAGCTTAAAAATCAAGAAATGCCCATATGATTTTCAAAGTTGGTAAATAGACTTTTTTGTGGAAAAAAAAAAATGACTTGAAAGTTTTTATATAACTCTCCTGTTTAATGTAATGAAGTGGTCTCCCCCAAAACAGATAACTGAAATACCACCGAAATATTTTGTTAAGAGAAGCTATATGCTAAAGTAAGAGATAAGCATTTGCATCCTAAGGAAGCCTTGGAGCTGTAAGATTTCAAATGGGCAGATCTTTTTTTTTTTTTTTTTTCAAAGCAGCACAAAAACCTCATGTGCACTGCTCTGTCCACAATATTTTGCCTGTAACTGCCAAAGGCTGAAAGAGGAAAACACCATTTGCTTGGTAACCATTGCCACCAAAGAGAAGTCCGTTGGCTTATGGAGTAACAGCCCATTGCGAGAAAGGCAATAATATGCTTTGTTATATCAGCCCAAGGTCAGGTCTGTAGTAATCTAACAATAATCTGTTAATCAATAAGCTGAATAGTGTTACTGGCAGTGTATTGAGAAGCTGGAACCAACACAGTGAATGACTTTCATGTCAAAGACTAACCAGATTTCTTTCCTCATACAGTGTTAAGCTGATCAGTAACTATAGCATTTACATATCTCTTCCTAAATTTTAGTTTACTGATTCAGTTGCCAAAGTCAGACTTAAATTTTTGTATCTATTCCTACCTCTTGCTTTTATAAAGCATAATATAACCTGCAGAAAAATATTTTATGGTATGCATACCTATCCTTTTCTAATGCAATTAGTCCAGTTTCATGAGTTCTAAACTTTACTCATACAAGGAGTCATATCCTGCAGCTGTAATACAACTTCAGGAACAGGCTTTGGTGCTGCATCAAATAAGGATGAGCTAAATCAAAATAAAGAACAAAGCACATATCAAAATGTTTTTTTCCTGACTGGAAGGCTGATATGAGTTGTAAAGATTAAAAAAAAAAAAAAAAACAACAAAGAAAGAAAAAACAGAAAAAGACAGTACCTTTGCGTTGGGCAAAACCTGAGAGCTAGGGAAAACAAAGTTTATGTTCCCATGCTATTGGGCTTTCTATCTTAATCCGTCTATGACCTGTTTGGCAGTTTAAAGAACATTTTAAAGTGATAGAAAGTTCTCAGAAGAAAATTTGCTTTTACAAGTAGGTAAAAATTGGTGGATAGGTAAAGGAGAGAGCTTCAAGTTAGTGTCCCCTGCCTTTTCTTCTTCCTCCTTCCTAAAGTCTGAGCTCAGCAGCTGTCATGTCTGACTTGGCTCATGGGCTGCTCAGTCTAAATGCTGTATTAGCCAGCTGACTAGTAAAAATTAACTCTGGTCCAGTTTTTAATTAATAAAGAGAACAATCTGTGGTTACAGAAAGGAGAAAATTAGAAAATGGGGGGAAAACTAGAAGTACTGTGGAAAAAATGAGCTGAGAGAGAACATGGGGTCAAGTGCTGAAGACTATTACACACAAAAGCACAGTAAATCAGGGCTCATTTTGGAATTGCTTTCTTTATTATGGAAATTTGAACTTTCGACATTTTATGTGAAATTCCAGTATTTATAGACATTTACTTATATAAATAAACTTGGTCATACATACCTATGTATTTAACATACTTAGAAATTACTCTGCAGCACAGGTTATTATGTACATGACAATAACAAGGAGATTTTTAATTCTAGGGTTTCCTTTCATATGCCAACCTGACCCCAGCAAGGAGAGTGAGCTGTCAAACCATAAAAATAAAGGTTAGTGTGATTTTTTTTTTTTTTTCCCATGTCACACGCTGCCCTTTTCCCTTTCCATGTCCTGCTGTCTTGGTGTTTGGTGCTGCCTTCCCCCATCCTCTCCTCGGCTCTTCTCCCTCTTTCTGTGCTCCCAGCTTCCTTGTGCCTCCAGCAGCCACCACAGCTCCCTATGCTGGACTGATTTATCGACCTGTAAGTGTCAGGATTGAAGGGCCAAGGGAAGAGCGTGGGGGAGATGGGACGGTGGGATGGGGAAGAGGGGTCCTATGGAGCGGGCTGAGAGGGAGGGAATCTGCCATAGCTCTTGCCTACTGTCTGGAGCCAGATGCTTTATGCACTAACTTGTACGTTATCTGAGGGTTATCTGCATACTGTCCTTTCAGGGGATGCTGTTTTATCTGAGGGTGGATGATATATGGAAAACAGGGTAATTCATCTTTTATCGGTTACAACCAGTCCAAATACTTACTGCAGAAGATCAGACTAAAGATAATCATAGTTTAGGTCTTTCCAGTGTTAAAATCTACTATGTGTTGGGTTCAGTGCCTTTTTAGCTGGAAGATGATAATTTATAACATTTAGAAACTCTCTTATGTTTTGCCATTGGCTGCCTGTGACCTTTAGCATATGTCAAGCATATGGTGAATTTCTGAATGCTTAAATTGTAGTAGCAAGGTGTTATATTCCTATTATTTAGTTGTTTTTAACTCCCAGTTTTGGCATGAGACCACTGTAGGTGGGTCATTTTCTGTTCATTTAGCTTATTAAGAAAAATAAATCTTTACTTGTTGATTTGTTGATGTATTCACTTCGTTTCTGCAGCAGCAGCAATAGATCTGGTAACAATAAGACAGTTGAAAGTAGGAAACATTACTTTCTACTCAAAGAAAGGACAAATCTCTCACATTTCTAAGTAATCTGATATAACAAGGCTTGTAAAATACTTACTTCACACATACAATCATTGCAAGGTAAGAATTCCATATTATTTTCTCTTTCACACAGTGTGCTGTACTAGACCATTATTTCCAAATGTTTCCACTAACGTTGGGTGACATGCTCTGGGTGACTGTTTGAGGTGTATCAAACCTGACTGTGAGACTGTGCTTTAGCACTTCATTTGGAACTGCAAATATTCAACTCTGAGAGCAGGCTCTGGGAGACCCAAGGCAGGCACTCTGCAATGAGGCACTGAAAGTTAGGAGACACAGAAAAAAAAAGAAAAATGAAAAAAGCAATCTGACTTAATAATTTCAGGGGGATCAAACAAACAGTGACCCTCTTGTCTTTTTTTTTTATATATAAATTGTCCATTGATTCACCTAACCTAACTATTCCTCATCATTTTTCTCCTTATGTTCTGTGGCTGCAAAGATGTTGATGACCTGCTAATTTATTCCTTGTGTTCTTTATGAATTTCATCTGTTGCCAAAAATTGCCCTCAAATAAGGGTAGTCAAATGAGAGCATTTTCACATCTCTCTCAAGGACCCTGCATGTGTTCTGCTTTAAAAAAAAAAAAAAAAGGCTTTATTTTATGAGGTTTTTTTTCAAACCCACAGAGCTGTGAAGCTTACCATAATTTACAGAAAGCTTTATGACTGGGAGTGGGTGGGAGGAGAAAGAAGGGGAAAAAAAAAAGCCAAGGGAAGGTGAGGAGGTCTTAGAACGAAAGATGAGACTATGCCAACTCTTCTCTAATAATGCTAAGAGAAGGAGACAGAGAAGTGCTAACAACGTATTTCCCAGGTTTCAGCAAAGTAAAATTAGAAACCATCTTGGCAGTGGGTGACCAGAGACATTGTCATGTTGGTTCCTTTCAGTTTTAATATTCTTGTCTATAAATAGAATTAACACCTTTAATTTAATTAAGATGCTAAAGTCAAAAATAAGTTTTTGACACACATCTTCTGATAAAATATTGAATAGAAAAGATTAAAGGGATGTTAATTAGATGAAGAAATGTGTCTGGTGCAGAGAAATAGGTGAAGTTTTTCTAGAAACACACATAAATAAGTGTGAATAAATGCTGGTGTATTATTTGCCTTTAGTTTGAGATGGCTGTATGATGAGTTGTACTGGTTATGCTTCATTTGTGCCAGTAAGATACCAGGTTGGAATGCCGTTTTAGTTTTAATGGTAATTTTACTGTGAGAGAATGTATCCCATCAGCTATCCTCCCAAATGAAAGCAGCAATTACTTTTGAAAGTAGTGGAAATCCTGATAATCAGGGCTAACACAGAATTACAGAAAATTGTGTTTTCTTCTGAGAAAAAATTTAGGGACTTTTGAAGAAAATATACTTTGCAGTAATTTTTGTCACGCTGCACTTAGAAATTCAAGTTATCCTCATTGCTATGGGACCCAAATGTATTGTCTGAAGGAAAAAATTTAAGTTACTTTCAGTAGCTTTTCATGTGCAATAAAGCTTCACATTAATATTGAGCACCTTATGACTAGAAGCAAGAGCTAAAAACTTCAGCAACTTTCTACTTTGCAGTCAACCCATGAGGCATCTAAAAATGAAATTGTCTGAATTTTAGTGAAGTAATCTATAGCAACGCCAAAAACTAGTGCCCTGCTCGCGTAGGTAGAAGTCTAACGTGTGGGACGTGGGTTTGCATGTTTTAGCCAAATGTGCCCCTAGAAAAGGAGAATTCCTACCACTCTTTCTGGTGGCTAACAGGTTTTGAAGTAATTGCCGCCTGTTGTTCTGGAGGCACAAGAGAGGGATTTTAGTGACTCCAGTGGAATCATTCCAGATGTGGTGGAAATGAGATCACATTCTGGGCCTCCTTTTATAGCTCTGGTGAGATACAAGACTGCAAAACTTACGCAAGAGACTGTGCCAGCTCAAGAGAGCTGGGGGTTTTTTTGGGTTTTTTTGTTTGTTTTTTTTTTTTTCTCCCAACGAGAAGTGTTCTACTTGGAGTTTGCTAATGCCAGGCCATAGACCTGGGGAAACCTGCAGGGAAACCTGTGCCTCCCTAGTAACTCCCAGCGACACCCTCTCATCCCCCAGTTCACTCCAGGAGGTGCCTTTCTAGCTGTACAATGGGTGACCCAGCATGCTCAGCAGTCAAGCATGATCATTTTGGGTATACACACAGCAATGCAGCCTCCATGTGCTAGGGACACAAAGACAGAGAGAGAGGAAAAATCCTGTTTTTCTTTGGAGGGACCGAGAATAGCTTGATTGCCTCAGTTCTGGTTCACCAGCAGTCTATGAACAGCTATGGCTGTTTTCTTTCCCAACGTGACACAATTTCGGTACTTTACATTGTCTGTGGAGGTCTATATGTAGTTTTCTTTTTATGATTGGGAGAACATACTTAAAATTCATTTAGCACATTTTTAGCCTAAAATGACATTTTAAAGGTATGTAATAAAACTGATGTGGGCTGGAGCTTTAGTTTATAGGGAAAGGAATTGCTTGATGGGATTGAAAAAGGTGAAAACCTATGGGGTTTAAGTTCTGAAGCCACAAGCAAGGACATTATTATTCATTGGAGGTCATTTTTTCAACCCAGAAAGCACTAGTTTTCTTTATGAACTGAAAACTACAGTCCATGTATATTTTATTATAGCCTAAAAAATGCTTTTAAGAAAATTGCAACACCTCTACTTATCCACTGTGAGAGCTTTTTTGTTAGATCATAAGGGCCTGATTCTGTCCCGTGGCTATGTTGGAAAGGTAGGGAATGAAATCAGCGGGACTACTCATGGGGTAAGTTACTCATGGCATAAAGACAGACCTGGGCTCTGAGGTATGTGGCCACCAATAGCAGCAGTCATGGGACAGTTCCAGGAATAATAGTGGCAGCCATTTAAATAAGTGCAAGTGGAAAATTGTCCTCCATTTTTACAATTTCTGTCCCTCAGATGTCTGCATTTAATAATCACATTCTAGTATTCTCATTATTACTCATGAAAATAGTACAACTTTCTGGTCTGCTGAGAATGCAAGTGGGGCAATTACTTAGATAAAGACATCTTGACGTTTTGCTGGGACTTGCTTTTTGACAGAACAGAAAATGCAGGAAATCCTCACTTCTGACAAACCCAAGAAAAACGTGAGATTTCACCAGTTTCTCTAAAAAAAAAGTTATATATATATATTTTTTTTATTTTATTTTATTTTTCTCCAGCCCTGCTGTAATTGACACCAAATGTTCTTGGCAGCAACTGCCTTCCAATTGGTTAGTGCATCTCTACCATGCAAATTGAAAACTACACTTCTCTCAAACTGCGTTTTTAGTATGAGGGAAGCAGTTTTGAAAGCAGCTTTATTTTTATTCTTAAAGGCTGCTGATGAATGTCATTTTGACTTGTAACCACTTTATGAAGAAAAGATATAGTTGCAAAACAGAATACGTTTTCAAAGACGACCAAAGGAAAAGACTATTTTTAATAAATTATACATTACTAGAGCTCTTAACAATGCTGATTACAAGAAAGAGTAAACCACAATGAAAAACCTTATAAATACATAATCCCACCTAAAAAAATACATTTTCCCCTGGTAATTAAAATCTTGACCTCTGGAATGAAACCATAGGGAATGTACCCCGGTGAAAATTTAAGGACCTTGACATTTGTCTAGTGTATAGCCACATAATTTCCTAGAAGTACTGAACAGGCATGCCAATGTCTGATTGCATATATCATAGTAAGGCATTTCAACACAGCTAGTCTAGGCCCTGAAAAGAAAAAAATAAATCATGTAAAGATCAACAATTTCAATTATGTATTTTTCTTTGGTTCATTACAATTATTTTTAAAGGTTGAGGTAACACATTTAAATATAAAAAAAAAAGTATTTCTCAAGCCTGAATAACATCTTAGTTTAGTGTAAAAAGCAAGCAATTCTCTCCCACTGAGAGAGAAGTTGGTGTCTTATCTACTGTGTAAATCAGTGAAAGGAAGTGTGCTATCTTGTCTACACTTACTGAGGGCTGGCTTTGGGTATTTTAGTTATTTCAAGTTTGTTTCTCTTCATGTGAGAAAAAATTGATACAATATTGATAAACTGAAAAAAAAATCTTTAAGTCTCTTGCACTGTTGATTACTATATACATAGCTGGAATTAAAAGATGTGGTACCTGATGTGCTTATGAGATTCCTGTGTCAGCTTCTTAGATGAACGTATACCTCTCCATACCTTCATTTCAAATAAGTCATCCTTAGCTATACCTGAACTGTGGGACTCTGGGTACTTATGACTACAGATAGGGAACAAACCAATGTTAGCTTTCTTCCTCCTTCTCATATATTGTTTCCATGCAAAGCAGGACAGTCCTGAAGGCTGTAGTGTAGGCTTGGAGTGTGTTGGAAATTTGTGAGATCAGGACCTTAATACTCTTTATGTGTAGATTAGACAGATTAGGCATAGCCTTTGCTTCGAGTTTTCCTTAGGGGGTATGAGTATATCCTTTCTGATAAATTCTTGCTCTTCATCATCTGAAAATATTTTGTAACATCAGAGGTTCTCAGCAATATGGTACTTTCATGGTGTACTGAAGTACTGTGATTGACAGAAACCAGCTGGAAGACATTTGAAATAATAAGGACTTCCACAATCTGGAGTTTCTTAAATTTGCTTAGCCCACATGCAGAATTCATTGCCAGAGAGAGCTCCTCTGCTAATTGCCAAGACTCCCCATACCAGGTTTAGGAAATATGTTGGAGGATATGCCCAACAAATGGGCATGATGCACACATAGCAAATCCAGTCTTACCTGCAGGATCATTAGAGCCGAGAGAGTGCCCCTGCTATCCTTCCTGCCTACCTGCTGCACTGAGCACTGCTCAGTAGATGAAAGCATCTAATCTTTCATTTCAGGGTGAAATTCTCTTTTCTCCACACTCTCCGTGAGACAACTCTGGATTTTTTCTCCCCACTGGTTTGATTGAAACAGATACCTGACATACTGCAGGAATTTTAGAGTTACTGGATTAGTGGTTAGACTGTGTGTTAGTTAATTTTCTGCTTGACTGAATCCATTATTGAACTAGATACATCCCAGATTTTAGTCATGTCCTGTGATAATATAGAAAGTTGTTTTCCACAAGGAACTCTATAGTCTCTATAGTAATTGTGGATAATGTGACCTAGTTATTGGATATTAATGTCATTACTGAACTAGGCTGGCTTTGGTTTCTAGACTAATTTCTACTTAAACTAATTAGGAATAGTGTCTCTTGTCACTATCTAGCTGGTGGTGAGCAAAAATATATGAAAAGTACTAAAAGAAGTCTTCAGCGTAGACTTTGAAGGCACCATATTGATCTCCTCTTGGTCTCTACTCCCACTAGCAAAGCAGTCAAGCACAGCCCAGCCTTCTACTAAGGTGCAGAAAGCTCCTGGCTATGGATACAGCTGTTCCATTAAATAATTCTTCTATTGTGGCATTGATCTCTAAAGTGACATTAGAACAGGAAGAATGCATGGATTATTTGTATCTAATCAGGTGGTTAGATATACATTTTTTTCTTTTTTTATTTTTTGTTAAACCTTGAAACTTTACTTTTTCAACCACACACATTACAAATGTATGCTGTTTTCACATATTACTTTACCTTCCTTTAGAAAATGTTAATCCTTTGCTTTCCCAGCACCTCTGAGCAAAAGCACAATAGTCCTTTAAAATGGCTTTGTGAAGCAACAAGAGATGTTCTTACCTTCTAAGTTACTATCTCAGTTGTGGCAAGCTAAGGAAGAATGCAAAGCAGAAGCCTTGAAGTCCTTGGGCACTTCTGCCTTGAAAGACAAAAAAAGAAAGTGACTGTATAAGATGCTTTTGCAGCCGCGCTTGGTCGCAGGTCTTTCCTGGGTTGGGGACCTTTTGGTGGTCGTGGTGCGTCTGAATCACTATGACTCAAGGTTCATGGAGCAATTAATTGTATGAATGGCTCTTTACATTTAAGTTCTTGTAGCTTCTGTGGCCGTACTGTGGACAGAAAAGACAAGTCAACATACCAAATCTGTGAGATGTTGTAACAAAAGATTTCAGAGGGGGGCCAGATTGCTTTGGAACAAATCTTGGCCATCAGTTTCAGTCAACAGTTATATTTTAATTGTTCTTTTTGGTTTTGAATCCCCAAAGCAATAAAAATTTCCACAGTGAATAAAAGGGACCTGCAGCACTACCATCTTACCTACATAGCTTGCCAAAGCATAACTAGGCCTTTGGTTGAATTATTATTTTGAAAAAAAATAGGGAATTAACAATTAGCTCTGTTTTCCAAGGAATTAGTTTACAGGCATTTCTGTAGTCACTGAAAAGTTACTAGTGGTGACTGCATTCGATCCAATCATACTTGAAACTGAGCTATGGAAGTGAAAGATTCAGCAATCCGTTGAAACACCTAACCGTAATACATTTGACACACTGTGCTGTAATATGTATATGAATTGGCTGGCTCATCTCCATCAAGACTATTATAATAAAAACTTTCAACAGTTCCTTAATTACACAGTTGTAATTTTCGGAAAAGTTAGACACCCATTTTATATTGAAAATTAGTCTCTGAAAATCCCAGCTCTAACTGAGAATTTAACGTAAGTACAGGATTTTTAATAGTCTGAAGACACCTGATTTTCAAATTATATATCTGGTCATTGCTATAGTGCATCATGAAGATATTTTAAAATTTCTGTTTGGTAACTTCTGTTTCACAACATTCAAATTCTTTCTATAATGTTTATTAAACTGCAGTGCAGATGAAACAAAATTCTAGGACAAATTTTTATCAGAATAAGAAATCTCATAGAAATTAAAAAGTGTCACAGGAAGGTATTAATTTTAACATTTTCAATACAAGAAAATTTTAATGACTTGTTTTCTTGATTTGTTTCAATGATAAAAATTTTCTTATGAAACAATTTTAATTTTGTTTTATTTTACATTTAGGTTTAGGAATAAATCATTATGAACTATTTTATATGAATAAGTTAAGTTTTTTAAAATTATATGTTTTAATTTTTCTGATGTAAACTTTCACAATTTGTATTCTATGAAGAATTTTTAATTTTGACAACTTTCTATGCGATATCAGAGTTAGTTTGAGCATGAAATTCACATTAAGTCTGTGTCTTTCACATTGTTATGAAATTGTTAGAAATATGTAATTTATTCAGATGTTCAATGGAGTTTTTTGATCTTCCAAGTATGAGTTTTCATGGGCTAGAGAATCAGTTTTTCAGTTTGTACTCCTTGACCTTGTTTGGATTTCAAAACTTACATTTTTAATTCTGATCTTCAGTTTTATAGTTTCTGTAACACAGAATCAAACAAAATTTATGGTTATCTTTCCATCATAAATTTTAAGGTACACTCTCTACCCTGACCCAGTGAAGCTACTTAGAGCTGAGTGATTACCAGGAGTTAACAATGACGTGTCTGAAGTGTTAAGTTAATACAAATATTGAGTTCAGTTACGTAACTTTCCCATAGTTACTGATGTTTTTATTCATTCAAGAAGCATTTCTGAATTCATCACTCAGAAAAAATTATACTGACTTTTTTTTCCCCACACAGCACATAAAGTTGTCTTTATCAGATTTCCTCAAAAAACAGAGCAGACTGCTCATTTATCAAATTTCCCAGTGAGCCCTTTCGTGCTTTCATTCTTAACAGCTCTCTTGAACACGATGAGCTTCTCAAACGATTAAAACTTCTCAAAACCATCTCATCATCCTTTTCCCATTTCTTTTGCCATGATAGCTATAAAAAAAATGAGCGAGTAAATAGCAACGGTTTTATGGCTGTAATTACTACCTACCAGGCTGTTCATAATAATTTTGTTGCTTTTATTGCTCCCTTCTTGGGCTTATTGAAGCCACCTTTTTCCCTGCTGTAAGTTCACTTTCTGGCAGATGACAGGAGCTTTCCTGGCACGCACTCAGGAGGCCAGAACTTTCTGTTTGCTTCTAATTTCTATGAAAAAAGTAAATATTTTTAGGGGTTTCTGGGGGTACAGGTTTGGGATTAATTTCTTAGAAATTTTTTTTTTTTTTTTTTTTTTTCAGGCAGGGAGTATTACTATTTCTATCCAGTTCTGCTCTTGGTTATTTCAGTTCATGTCAAGGCGTCAACTTGGAAGACTAAAATTAAGTATGTATTTAAGTGCTTTCTTGGATTAGAAGCCTCAGTCAACTGCTAGAAGTGTATTCTGCTGGCTTTGTTAGAAAAATCAGTAGAACACATAAACACACAATTTTTTTAGGTTGAAAATTATGTATGTTAACAAGCTCAGTCTAGTTCTTTTCTTTCTGTTGTAATATTGTTGTTAAGGGCTTGAGAGAGGGAGAAATGGTCAAATTTACAATCTGGACACTAATGCCTTTTAAATACAATAGCTGAACCCTCCAAAGTCCAGGCTGATTTTATTAAAGGACTGTAGCAGGATGTAAAAATCAACACATTAAACTATTCTAGTTTCTGGTGGAAAAAATTATATTTTGTGAATATACAGCCAGAGTTTTATTCTGGTTTGCATTATATTATTTTAGTGAAAGCGAGAGCATATCATTAGATCCAGGTAATACTTTCTTAGTTAATCTGTAGGCAGAGCTCTGTCTTGTTAACTCCCTACGCATGAAACATTCAGAGCACCGTTTCAGTATTGTGTATTTCTTGGTAAGTATACGCTGTCATATTCTTCCAGCTGCAGGGAGATTCTCCTCAACAGACTGCATATAAATAGCACAAAATGCCTCTTACCCTGTTTGGAGTTGCACAGATCAAAAAGGAGACTAAGAGAGTTCAAGAATGCAGAGGTATTTCAGCATATTTATTCACATTGTTCAGTACATGATTTTTCCTAGGTGGTTTTTGGGTTTTTTTAGTGTTAAGGTGATCAAAGTCAACTCATCTACTAAATGGTTCAAGTACAAATTAAGTGTTGGCATATCTTGTCAGAGCTGGTATTCCCAAACATCAAACAGCAGTAATCTTTCAAGGGCAACTATTAGGGCCAATTACTGCAAGCATTTCAATTCTCTAGTAAGAGCATAGTGTTAAAAGAACAAGTACAAAATTACAGCGAGTGGGACTAAGTAAGCAGGAATTTTAGCAAGAAGAAAACCTGAGGTTCACATCCTAAGCACTATTTAGAGAGAGAAGTTGATTATGCACAGACTGGATGGAAGAAACTGCAAGGAAAAGTCCGAAGAGCAAACCAGTAAGTCAGGAGAATAAATGTGTGGGTTGCAGTTTCCCACAGTCAGCCAAGTCACTGCTAAGTGGCAGCTGCTGGTCCACGGAGCCTGCAGGACGTTTCCTCTCCATCTAGCAGAAAGCCCAGGCATGATGCTGGACATCACTTACTCATTTTTTGTTTTAGAGAAAGCCGAGGTAGATTGATGTAGCAGCATATAAGGAAGGGTGATCCAAAAGCCTTTTTTTTTTAGAAGTTTTCTCTGAAACTGGTGCCATCCATCTAAAAATAGCCATTACAGCTCCCCTTGTTCATCATGTCTTTATGACAGTCTGTTTAAGAAGCAGCATCCATTTGCACAGCAGTTTTGCAGGGTTAGGGTCATTAAACATTTTCAAGACAAGTTTTGGGAGCTGGAGGGAAAGGGAGGCAGAGCACTGGTTTTCCTGGTTACTTGTTCTACAAACTGAACTCAAAATGGATGTGTACTTTCATGCTTTATGGCTTATGCATTAGTAAGGGTTGCAAGGATTCAATAAAAGGAACTCGATTAATAAGTGTGCAATCCTGACATTGGTTCTGACTGACAAATGACACTGCTAAGGACAAAATTAAAGGTAGATAAGTGGAATTTCCCCACCTCTGCTTTTTGGCTCCTTTTTCATTAGAAAGGAAAAGGAAGTGCTTTTGGTTTTGCTTCTCAACACTTCTGAGAATGAGACAAGAATTGGTAGAATCGAAAATTTGAAGCCTTCTTTTCATAAAAGGTCATTTTTCTTGAATGAAAAATTACAGCTGTTTTCACTTTATGCCTTAAAAATCTGATCTGACTTGTCCCATGCTTCATTTGGAATAGAGGTAATATGTAATTTTTAGAGAAAACTGAAAACTCGCATCTCAAAGCATTTAAAAATATTTTAGAGATGGATCAACACTTGGTGTGTTTAATCAAAATGTGTATTGGACAATGAGAATGACTTTATTCAGATGCAATTTTCTTTAACTGTTGGCACTAGGGGGAAAAAGTGCTCAGAAGTATGAATATCTGTTCATGACTAATATTAAAAGTCAATTTTAATAAAAGCATATCTGAATACATACTCAGCTGAGCCTGTTCAGCTAATGTTACAGAAAACTTCAGGGAAAAACTCATGCCTGTATAGCAGGCTGTCTCTGGCATGCACTTGAGATCATCCAAAGATGTTTCTTTGGGGAAATCTGTTACTGGAGCAAATTAAATTGAAATACTGCAAAGTGTGTGGATTGGCCACAAGCAGTTCTTGAGCAGGATAATCCAGGGATGCTGTCTATTTGCAGAATGCTACAGTGGTACATGAAGAGAACTGATTATTCAGTGACATGTTTTAAGGTTCCAGGCAGGGGGAATGGGAATGTTTTGTGTTGGAAAATTTGGTTAGGGCTTGTAACTGGGAGTTTGGCAACGCTGTGTTACACCTATGTGAGCAAACAACTAGGTGTTCGTGTGAATCAGTTCACACATAAAACAGGAACTCGTTTAAGCTTCCACCAAAATGGACCTTTTTCTAACCTTAATGCTGTATGAAACTGGTTTTCTTTTTTTTTTTTAGGGCTCTGTTATTTCTGTTTCTAAAAAAGGTCAGAAATCTAAATGCTACTGTAGCATGAGAAAGGAAAAATTTTGGACATATTTCTAACGCACAGACACACAGACAAAGGACATAGTGGAAAGCTTGTAAGGAGGGTCACTCTTGTGATTCAGTCCAGTTTTGCATTCTCAGGATGATTACATACTTTGGACAAGGTTAACGTAAACATCCAGACATTCGACTTGTTATTCAAGCCGAAACTCTGACCATTTGTGTTTTTTTCATCAGCAGATCTGTTCTTGAAGTTTCCAACCCCATTAATTACAGCCAGACATTTGGTTTTTGCATAGCACTTGATATAATGAGATATAATCCCCATCTGGGCACTTGTGAAGAGTAATTGCACGTTTGCAAGATACTGCAAGATTTATAGTAGCGTCTCCTAATATCTCACAATACGAATAACACTATCTTACTGCGAGAGGTAAATTGGCACAATCGCATGATATGGCAAAGTTTTGGAAAATATCTTATGTTATCTCCCATGAAAACTATGAAATTATTGCCTGTCACTTTTGTGTGTTTATTACTGATTATTCTGCAAGGCTGTATTTCAAATCTGCTGCTTGTGAACATGAACGAATCCAGACTAAACAGGATACAGTTAGGGATGAAATATTGTGTTTGCTGAGATATCAGCATAGAGACCTCAGCAATTTTTTAAACGGGAAAATTGAATTATGGGTGCCAAGGGCTGAGAAGTCAGAAGTAAATGTAGTAATATAGCCTACATTTCAAGAGGAAAAATGGTTGTGCTGAAGATAATAATCCTTCAGAAATTGAAGATTATGCATCTTTCTGCAAATATGAGAAGAGTTTTCCTCTCCGTTCCCATTTATGTCTTTGCCAGAAGTTGAGGCTTCATGTAGCTTCCAGGAATCAAATATGTCCACAAATGTCTTTCACTCGGTTACAGCAGACTGCTACCATCTGCTTCCGAAATCCTTTAGCAACCTGTGCCTAAATAGCCTCCAGTGCGTACTCCCATCATCACCACAGCCACCACCTTGAGTCCTTTGGGTTCATTTCGGACATTTCACACCTTCTAAAACTTCTTAGTAGGAGAGAGAGAATTGCATTCATTGACACTTAAACCCTATGAGGTACCTAGTGAGCCCAGAAAACTAAGGCAACAGTACTACAGAATCTGGCTACACCACAAACAGCACTGGGGGCAGCCAGTGGTCTATAGATGACAGCAAAGTTAAAAAGTATATACACTGCTCTGATTTACAGGGACAAGAGTACCTGTTTGGTTATCCACAATACCCACAGCCAAAACACCATAGCTAGCTTGTGCAGAAGAGGGTTATATGATTTTTTCTGCAGTTAGTCTGCATCTTTGTTTTTCTCTGTTATTGCTATTCCATGGCAAAGTAATACTCCATCTTCATATCCAGTAGCTGGGTGCCAGTCTCGTATCTTTATTTAATATTGCACTTGTCCTATTTGCTTCAGAAAGCCTAGTGGGAGAAAGAAAGGTTGGTCGCATCACACACCTCGTCCTCTCCTATGTGTGGGCCACAGCTCTTCTTCCAGCACCTCTTGCTGCCCAGCGGAGTGCACGTCAAGGATGCAGCCTGCACACTTGAGCTGCGGCTTTAGGAGGATCTTGCTGCCCTTTTCCCACTGCTTCCACTCAGAGATGCCATTGTACTTGAGAGGAATTTTGAAGTATTCACAGCTTAGGGAAAAGAAAACTCATGCACTCTGTGATATGACTGTAAATAACTGCACTTAAAATTAAATCAAAGCCAATATCTTGGGACAAGTATGCCAGCTTCCAGGAGAAGATGGAATTTTTTCATGGCAGACTTATCACTGGCTTCCTAAATGAACCAAGATAAACAGAATAAACTCTTTCATGTGGTTGCTGTGATTAAAGCAAGGTCCTCAAGTTGGCAGCCTATCATGGGGGGGTTCAAAGTGGAAATGGGAGCTGGCTTTTTTCTTTCTTTCAGAGAATCCCACTGCTATTTGTACGTAGTCTATCTTGGTGACTGGCATACACTGGAATACACGCCGTCTGTGGGCTTGGAAATCTCATGGCAGTAATCAGGAGTGCACTGGTCCTTATGACAGGCATCAAATGGGTTACTGCCAGGTCTTTGAACTACAAAAATAAATAGAGAATAGAACTGCATTGTATTGGCGAAGCCTGAGGCCCAGTCGTCTGCCTTGGAGCATGCTCTGGTGAGAGTGTTTAACTTGGATTTTGTCCATCACATGTGGTAGCTGCAAGAGTGGAAGAACAGAACAATGTTAGACGGTACATTTAATAGTGTGTTGGCTTAGCAGTCCTCAGGAAACTGTTACTCCCATTTTCTCTCCTAGGACTCTGAGCTCTACCCTCTTTGGTGAGCTTCTGTGTAAGTGGATGTATATATCGGATAGTGCAGTTTTCTCCCTGGTCCTACAAGGAACCCGTACGCACCCGCGCCCTCCAAAGAAAGAGCTGCGTGCACAGATCTGTAACACATGCTTATGGCTGAGATAGGACTTGTGCAGTTTCATTGGCAGTTTTGACAGCTCTGACTTATGGGATGCTCCGGGTGAGCTGCTCTGCCCCAGAGGACTTGGGAGGCAGAGGAGAGGAGCAGCACATTTGTTGGTTTTGGCTGAAGCGCGTTGTTTTCCTCTGCCTGTTGTGGGCAGTCTGTGGAACCAACTACAGCCTCCTCTTTCCTTGCTCAGTTACGGTTTTGCACCAAAAGGGAATGTCGTGCCAGCCTCTCAGCGTGCCATATACCTACCTACCTGACTGCTAAAACCGTGCGTGTGTCTGTGTGCAGGGTGTACTCCTGGAGAGGCGCACCACAGTTTTCATGCGCTGTGCATTACAGAGCACTAAGCATGTTTTCATGGCTGAATGAATTTGTTATGGATTATCAGACAGGGTTTCTGAAGAAAGAAAAAATGAGTATGAAAATTTTCCAGTGAAGCAATATTGCAACTTTTATGTATGACTTTCTTATTTCTTCAGTAAAAGTTTTTGGGGTTTTTTGATGCATTAGTTATTTGATATAATGTTGGTGAAAGAAGGGAGAAGAGAACTTAAGAAAGGATGAATTCCCCAGTACAGTCCATTTGTTTTGTGTCACTTTGGGAATGCAAAGCAGCCGTGAACTCAGTTCCTGACTATTCCAAGTCATCAGAATGGCACAAATCACTGGAAATGCTGCTTTGCATTCTGAATTACTGGAAAGTAATTCAGAGTAACTATGTTCAAATTTGAGGTACATTTCCAGCATTTTTTTGAATGATCAGACTATGTCCTGAAAGGGAAAGATATATTGGAGTGAAACTTTTGTGAGTTCTCAGGCGAACACTTTATTAAATTAAAACTATTTTATTTAGCTTTAAAGCAGTGACATTTCGTTTATCATAAAAATTCGTTGTTGAGAACTTACTGGCTCTGTTACTGTCCAGAAGCAACGTGGGAAATACAGTGTGTAGTACATGAATATGAGACGAAGCTCTCCTTTTTGCTCGGTCTGTGCTGGTGGCCAAGCCAGTTGCCAGCCATGGAATAAGGGCAGAGGCGGTGGTGGCTGCTGCTGCTGCCAGGGTCGTCCCGAGGAAGGACACAGCAGCGTGCACATGCTTTCAGAATGCTAATTAAAAAAATAAAAAGGAGGATACTGTAGGCTTTGTTGAAACAAATTAGGGAGGAGAGGGGTAGCTTGTGATGATGCTTGCTCGGCATAGTGTCTGACCACTCTGAACAATAAGCGATCCAGTGTGTGGTAAAAACATTTAATTAACTTAGCAAAATGCAAGTTGTTTTTTATCGGTGCATGCCAGAGATTGTGTCATTCCACTTATTATTTGTATCAGAGAGCTTTAAGTAGAAGTTGTAACTCAGTTGTTTACTCAGCTCCACGACATTAGAAAGAGATTATTTTCATCTGACAGAGCTGATGCTTTCTATTTCCTATTTGCAATAACAGTTTACCAGGCTAGGTTTTTGTATTTAGCTTGAAGGCATGTTGATCACTTCCGATTAAAGTAACTTTCACCTAAATACTTATCTGAATGGAAGACGTAACTCACCCTTGTTTATGGTCCAGATGCTTATTATCCTGCTGTGCTTTGTTTCTCTGCTATGGTTTGCTTCTAAAGTACAATGGCAATAGAAATACATAGAAAAATACAAAAGAAAAGCTATCTTTTTGTGATTTCTCTCCGAACTGAAACCAGGAGATACTAAAAACATCACGTGTGTGAGGTGGTGGTGGAAAGCCTGATTCTTAGAACAGATTGCTGTAGGTGTATGTGACTGAACAGAGTCTTTTGGGATTTCATCTGCAATGCGATTTGAATCTTCAGTTATTCACCCTTTATACATATAGAAAACCTAGATAAAGACTGTGGGCTGCCAGGCAGAATACTTGTTCTCTGAACTTCTGTTACGAAGAGGGGATACCGTTCTTTTTTCTTGTTTTCTTTGTACATAATAGTAACATATGCCATCTCCTCATTTGAGTACATGAGGTGAATGAACAGAATGCTTGACATAAGCCTTCAAAATCAGGCTCGGCTCGCCAACAGATCTTGAATGATAGAGCTCTTCAAATCCTTCCTCAAGGAGGTAGACTTATGTGGCTGTTATGATGCATAGCTTTGTTTCTGGTAATTTTCTATGATATTTAAATGATGAAACTCAGTCTGTGTGGTATCAGGCTGGTGGCTTGCTGAAATGCTCTGATATGCTTCCTTCTTTTTGCTGAGGTGGATCACAAGTACTGCCTCAGAGCATTCTGGTGGAAAGGACCTTGGTTTTGGAAAGGCTTTGTAACAAAAAGATCCCAGGGCTCTCAATGTTTCTAATTTTTCAAGAAATGCTTTTCAAAAAAGCTTTTTTTTCCCCTCAAACACTTTGGTTTCTTATAAAATCCAGAAAAATATTTCTGAACTGAAAATTTTTTAGCTCCTTCTAAAGTTTATAATCTACAGATGCAATATCCATCTCCAATGTTTTGACTTGCACGCTATGTTTTTTTACAAACTCTTTACCATCAAAACCTTAAAACAGTGGGTTTTTTGGTAGTATTCATACCCAATGTGTCTTTCATGTATCTAAGTGTTTAAAGTAGGCTAAGCCATTTTTTTTTGACCTATAGCTGTTTCAAGTACTCCATAAACAATATATATATTTTTTTTACCACCTGTATATTCATTTTTCTGGTCATTCCACTCTGTCAGCTAGTCCAGGGATTTCTTCTGTCCTTTAAGTTTCCAAGTAACCACTTGGATTAGTTAATTATATTCAGCTTCACAGAAAGAGTAATTCTAGAGTAATTGCTGTGCCTAACTGGAAGAAAATCATGTGGCACATGTACCTTTGCACGTGAGAGTACAATGTCACTGTGTAGCAACTTTGGTAAATACAAATAGACTGCATAAGTTTAAAAATCTTTTCTTCAATCCATGTAAGAAAGGATGAGGTTCCATTATTTCATTTCAAGCAGCAGGTTATTGTGTGTAATCATAGGATGATCTGATTTGCCTGATGTTTTACATTTAATTCTCATCAATGGAACAGATAGTGAAGAAAAAAGGCTGAACAGGAATGATAGCATCCACCCTGTTCTTACTCCAGGGCGAAGGACTTTTTAGAGTAAATTTGAAGAGAAAATGTAATTAGATATCTTAAAACTTACCTGTTTTTTCATAAAATCTTAAATATAGATATATTATTTGCTACAATACTAATCACAAATCTATCCCTCACAGACTCTGCCTATATTTTGTTAGGAATGCATGTACTATATAATTAAATAACCCAGAATATACATCCTGGAACTCATAGGAGACTTGTTAGTTCAAAGACCACTACAGAGCCAGCATGCATGCTTTGTTGTTTCATGTTTTTCAATTTTATGCAATGAAAATTAATAACTGAGAATAAATTAAGTTACTAATAAATCTTCAAAGCATCTTCACTCTTCTGATTTTAATTATCTAATTGATAACTGTGCAGATCAAAGATTCCCCTGGTACTGATCTAGTTTCAACAAATTAATGCTAGAGCCGGATACACATTTGTGGATAGAAGAACTAAAGACTTGTTTAAAAATGGATGCAAAAAAGATTTACATTACGTTTTTAATCTTTTTCCTAAATCATATTATTATGTAGTGAAAATACCAATAATTAAATGTAATCTATTTTGCCAGCTGCCTGCTGATTTTTTTATTCTTGAAGAGAGAGATTTCTCATTTTCTAATACACTGTAATTAGACAATTTGGGTGAGGAATTATATCTCATTACCTCAACTTAGGATTAGGAAATGTCCTTTACATAAGATACATTTATGAAACTTTACTAGGGTATTAAAACTCAGCTAACTCAAAAAGGAGATACAGGTAGTGAGGTTGAAAGAATTGTTTGTTAGTGGTAGGAAGATCAAACAGACGAAGCATTTAAAAATCCTGTGAGGCTTCAGGGATTTGCAGATGTTGAGACTGAAAGACCTGTGTCGTGTACGAACCTTTTTAACAGCACATATGAGCCATAAACCACGTTGCAGTTTGAACATTTAACTTAATATGCTGTAGAAGATAAGACTTAGGCATGCGTATATTCACATTTGGACACATTGGCTTCCTCTGCAAAAGCATTATTCATAATGCTCAAGCTGAAAGCATCTCTGTGTCCAGGGAAGACTGTGGACAATGTGTTTGGATGAGGCCAAGGCTCATCCCTGCCCTCCCTGGTGGGGACTAAGCTGCTTTTGCCCTGTTACCCCATGCCAGGCCACCTATTCCAGCTGCAAAAGCCAGATGGGGAGTAGTGCTGAGGACCCTGCTGTGGAGGCTCAGCATCCTGTTCTTGCATCAAACAGGGCAAAATTTTGCCCTGCTGATGATACAAAGCCAAAGGTGATCTTCCACCTTTTCTTAGATCTCCTTTTAGTCCAGCTATTCATCTTCCCTGACCACAAAGGCTTCCCTTTGGTGCAGGCACCCACAAGCCTGTAATGGCTCCAACCAGACTGGTATTTCCTCCTGGGGCTGTCTCTGTCTTTTTCCATTTCAGACCTGGTAAGAAAAATTTCTAGCAAATTCACATATTAGGGAATGCCAGACAATACAATTTTGGAAGTAATATCCCAGTCTGTTCAGGATGATACCTGTTTTATTTCTTTGTTTGTGCTTTACCATGTGTTGTGTTCCCTAAAAAGGCTGGCTCTTTGCCTTGTCTCATCTGCAGCCCATCGTCTGACAAAACCCCCAGGACGGAGGGAAGATGGGAAGGTAGGTCCTTCCTTGTGAGTGACGGAGCATGCACAGCTGGGAGAAGTTTCTGAAATGAAGGTGGAAGGAAGCCCCTGCTGAAGAATGATGCAGTGCTGGGAGTGACTGTGACGGGCCCAGGAAGGATCCCACAGCCAGAGGTGAAGGGAGGAAAGCCACTCCTCTTGAGACATTAACAGTCTGGGAAGTCTAAAGGTTGCTGAACTAAAAACAATAGTGGAGGAAAGACCCTGCTCTGTAAAAGGACGATTAATACAGCCAGATAAGTTTTGTTTCTTCTGTCTTTTTTACCTCACTCAGTTTTCACTGTTGTTTAAAAAATTTCATAGTTCTAGACTTCCCCCTCCCCAAATTACAGAACCTAGCCATTGGGATTCATAGCTCTTACTATTTTGGGGGGGCTTTGAGATTGACATGGGGGTCTGGGAGATCCCATTGAAAGTGTGCCCATTGTAGCATATTGTCTTGCAGCCAAAAAAATAAGTAGTGTTGGTTGGAAACTGGGAGCAGAAATTATTTAACACCGAGCATATATAACCCCCTGAAGCTCAGTTTACTTAGGATTGTTAATGGTGTATCTAAAGGGAGGGGAAAGAAAATGTAAGAGATAGGAAGGAGAATGATGTGAATTGCTAGAGCACAAAGCAGTCTTGGAACATGAAAGAGCGAAACACCATGCCAAAGTAATTAGATGATATAAGCATAAGGCAGGAAAGTTAGCCAGCCCTTATCTTCATGTATAAATAACGCTTCTGGACACTTCTTCCCATCCACATTTAGAGATGAATATTCTGCTGTAAACCAGACCTGCTCTAAACATCAGAGTCTCACTTACCCTGGATTAACCTAGTGGTTCTCTGCAGGATATGATGAGGTCAGAGCAATGCAGTATATCTCCCTGTTTTGAGTACATCAGGTGTCAGTACTCTGGGGTTGCACTTTTTGATAAAGGTTGTACAGAGAACAATAGGAAGACATGAATCCTGGTTAGTCCTCTCTCGTGAAGGAGACTAATCCCACTGAAGTGAACTCGAAATCTGTTTTTACTCAACTGTAGCAGCATAGACCTTCCAAACACGAAATAGGAATTTGAACAAATATTCCTTATCGACTCTGAAATTTTCAAAGCTGACATGGGCTCTGGTTGCCTTATAGCCAATTAATGATAACGGGAAGGGGTCATCTGTGGTCCTTACAAGGCTTTGAAAATGTCTGCCACAGTGTTTAACTTGCCAGAAATCGCTTGTATTTGATGCAACTCTTCAGCATGGTTCAGGACTTTACTTTGCAGACGGAGTTATTTTTTTCTAATGAATGAATGCCACGGACATGATTTAATTCAGAGATTCCCATATTGTGTTGAGATGAGTGCTTGCTGGGGACTTAGCCAGTTAACCTATGGACAAATTGTCCAGAGCAGCAGAATACAGAAGGGTTTAAGAAGTGATTATGTCTTCAGACTTGCGAATGTAGCTCCCTCTCCAAAGCATTTGTGATACGTCTGCTCACAGTTAACATATTCTCAAGCCAGGCTTCCCAGGACTTCTGACTGGGGTTAGTGTGCTAGCAGATAAAGCATCAAAATACTGTTGTCACCCTCGCTGATGGTCTGCTAGTGGTTCATGGGAAGCCACCTGGTTGTCTATAATGTTATTTTTCCTTCTTATTGCCAGTTGCTAAGTCATATAAAGGACATATTGAAGAAATAACATTAAATAATACTTAATGCTACTTTCCCAAGCAGACAGTTACTTATGTCTGCCATAGAAATGGCAGTCAAAGGCAAACGTGAGGGGAAGACGTCAGCTGTGGTAGCTGATAAAAAACAGGTAGAGTCACTTCAATAGTCTGCATCGTTGCAAGCAAAAGGGAATTTTAGGAACTTTTTTCTAATGAAATGTACTTTTGGCTGTGAAAGTGTGAGGCCTCCTTAGCTTTTATTTAATAAGGAAATTAATGGATAAATCAGAAAAATTACTAAGTCCTTCAAATTGACATCCATTTCGTAGGCTCAAAAATGTGCACATAAGATTATTTTATTTGACCCATAATAGTATTTCTAGCTTCCATCAGAGCTATAAGGAGACACACAGAACAATGCAAAAAGGAATGCTATTTAAGTTTTCCTGTATCACCAAATGCAGATATATATGCTTAATGTTCCTTTGATTATGTTAGGAAACAAACTCCTGTGTCTGGGCCTTTTGTTTTTTTTTGGTTTGGGGTTTCTTCCCCTCCAATCTAGGAAGACTTCTGTATTCAGAATATACACAAAGTACTATAGCAGGGCAAAGGATTTTTAATGAAATAAGAAGTTCACACAAATTCATTGTTATTTATGTCTTGCTTTTGCTCTTCAAACTTGCTCCAAACTCTGTGAAGCGCTCAAACTTCAAACAGGACATTTTTCCCAATGAACTGAATTTCACAGAAAATGCTAACTGATAAGATGCCTAACATATTCCCATTTACCTGCTTGCTTACTGAAATACATGGTTTTAAATCGCTAAAGAATTATTGTCTTCTAAATTAAGGAGGGAGAAATAAGAAAGAGAGAGAATCTTAATATTAAGCTATTTTTGAAATAAATGCAAGACTTCTTTTGAAGTCCAGTCCAAAGTCTGCCTTCTGGCCTGTTTCATTCCACCTGATTTTAGCCAGAGGATTCACCTGGGATGTAACAGCTGGGAGTCTATGAAGTGGAAAGCTGCAGGAGTCTCCAAAAGGCCTTGAAATAGAAGTTGCCTGAATCACCATAAGAAGGTGGTTGGAGTGACTTGTCTTCCAATGTAGGTGCCAAAACTGAGGTGGGAGGAATGAGGGATGAAGTCTGTGCAAACCTTGCCTGACATTATGCAGAAATGCAGCCATGAGTCCTCAAATGATTTCTCGTCGTGGGATTACCAAAGTGTAATCCTGTAGGTGCAAAAAAGAGTTGAAACAATCACCAAAAAGTGTATGACAAAATATCAGCTCCTTACAACAGTCCTGTTCAACCTTATCTTCAGTTTCTTCAATCAGCAATTCAGGATTATCCTCAGAATCTGACTGAGTCTTAATTTAAAGTAATATTGATCTTCAAAACCACAATGAACTCTGCTCATAACCAAACAATTATAAGATTAAGCTTAATAATAAGATTAAGAAAGGCCTAATGCAAAGAATTGTTTTTTTTAGAATGGCTGTGATAAAACTGTATTATATACATAAATATTTGGCTTGATTTCAAGACTGGAAAGAACCCAGTAGTGTTGCATGTTTGAAAAATAATACCATTTATTTAGAATGCGACTTTTTAGGCAGATACTACTAAAAATCTTAGTTGCAAATATTATCCTTTTTTTTCTGGAAAGGACAAGCTAGAAGCTGGTGCTTTTTTACTTTGACCTTTAGATGTTACCTTAATTGTCATCATTTCACATGTTATTTAAAAAGAAGAGTAATTTATGATGGTAAAGAAGAAGGATTTATTCTGTATCTCTTTTTAAAGGAAGCATACAACTTGAATTGTGTACCTCAGGCTTTTTTTTTTTCCCTTATTTTTCTTCTCTGCCAATGTTCTTTTGATTGCTTGGATGCCATATGGTATTATGGCCCTTTTATCTTTCATATGACTATCACCTGCAGGTAGTTGCATCTGAGCCCCTGATCCCTGACCACAGCTTCTCCTAAACCTCTGTGAAGCATCAAAAAGATTTAACAAAAGGCCAAAGAAATGAATGATTTTTTGTTGTTGTTAAAGGATCTTAGTTGACTGTCCAGGTTATCACTGCACTCATAAATGAAAAATGTATTTATTGAGTTTTGTCTAGTCTCCTGGGCTAGTGCTCCTTATACAGTAATAAATGTCCTCTGGATCAGACCACCAAAAGTGGTAGGTTTTCAATTGGAGATCATTGATTCCAGCAACTCTCAGGTTCGATAATCTCAGTTTAGCTGTAGTCATTTTCTTTATTTTGTTATATCCAGCAGCACATACTGTACCGTTGTGCTTTTCAACTTGAACTCGACGTGAACTCAGGGGTGATATCCTGCTTCTTCAGGGTGGAATTCTATTTGAAATAGTGAAATTCTAGGAAATGTGAATTGTTAACCATGCTGGGACTTTCAAAGCTAACGTTCATTTTTTAAAATTTCCTGCATTCTTCAGTCGTTAATGAAAGAGGATGCAAGTGCAGTCAATGTTACGATTTGTTATGACACTATAATGTTGAGCATTTTTGGTTGACCATCTGACAACTTTGTGCCACTGAGCAGGTTCAGGTTGAAGTGGTATCTTGGCAATGCTTGTTTTACTAAAAATATCTAGAACAGTGTAACCACAACAGTGTTTAATTATCTCATGCCAGGTGTATCCAGTTCTGAGCTCAGAATTCTTGCCCCATAGCTCAGCTTCAAGCGCAATTTGGCAATGGCTTGGTGCGAATGGAGGTCTCTCTCACCTCCCTGGGGGTGTTCTCTGACATCTCTGCTCTGCTTCTTAATGGTCAAAGGATCAAAGTCCATACAACTGCAACTCTTTGTAACTCCTGGACATGGGCATATATATGGGCCCATCTTTTACCAAAAACACGCCCATGAGAGATGTTTTGAAACCAATGACTAACAAGTACAGACAATTTGGGGTGACTGTTGAAAGTATTAGCTAGACCTGCCTGTCCTGCTCATGAGTTATACCTGTTTGAGCTGCTTGTCTATGCCTTCCGTAAGGTACAGTGTGCCGTTTTAAGATGTGCCATCATCCAGTTTGCTTTGCCTCAAAATATTTGTCTTAAAATGCACTACGAAGTGCAGCAGTTCACAGTCTGCATGTCTGGCAGCTCGGACACCTGTGTGGTGGGGTCAGGATGGAGTTTGTGTTACTTGGGTCACCACTTGAGCACTTGGTCCCACTGTTGCTGGCTTGCCTCCTCACCACCCAAGGCTACTTTGAGGATCATCATTTTTAGAAGTCTGGATGTCCCGGAGATGGTTGCACTGAAAGGAAAATTTGATGTTAATGAAAAATATGCTTTTAAAATACTTTCCCGTTGTATTTAATGTTGGAACATCCAGTGCTGGAGTAAAAATGAAAATAGATATATTATTCTTACCCGAATCCTTCCATATATTACAAGGATTCTGTTGCTTTTTCCACTTGTTCTTGGATTGTATTTATAAAACTATCTTAGCAAGGTACCACAATAAAACACTCTCCAGCTGGCAATAATCTCTTTCTCAGTATTATTTAAGATTTTCTCTGATATGCTGAACTTTGACAAGAATACAACTGGATAATACTGGTGACATTTCATTCTTCATTTACTAAAAGAAACAAGAGAAAGGGGGCCAAATAATTATTTTATCTTGTGTATGGAAAAAATATTTATGTTTCAATGAGAGGCTCTCTTGTGTGACTTTCTGCTTTGTATTATCAGAAGCATTGAAGCATTTCCCTGTCTTTTCCTTTACAAAGCATTCTTGTTTTCTTGTTCAGAGCATTCTCAGAACGGCTGATCTGAGATTTGTCTTGGCTGGTATTATTCCAGTTTTAATGCTATATGTCAAAGCAAGTGTCTTGTCTTGCATGTTATAAACCCTTAAGCATGTCCTTGGCAAACCAGGTATTTCAAGAAACCAAAACACTTTCACACTGAGCAGTTTTGTAACGACAATTCTTTCTTTGCTTCCTCTTCTGAACCTTCAGTAGACACCAAATATAAATAAGGCTCTTAACTGAAGTTTATAATGTGGTGGTGACCAAAGATAAGAGACGTGGCTTTCTGAGTCCATCTTGTGTGTACGTGGTGATCTGAATGCAACGTGGAGTGCATACTTAAATGGAAGAGACTTTGGAAAACTTGCATTACTTATTCCACAAAATGATTAAAAAAGATCCCTGGGTTTTTTCTTCATCTGATTTAATGGGATAGTATCATGACGAATACTTTGATATTCCTAATATTGTACTTTTTTCTCTAGGAAATACAAAACCAGTCATTTCCACTGGTATTTTCTTTTTCAAAGCATACTTACTACAATGGATGAAAACCTGCTCCCAATTACTATCATAACTTTAAGTAGTTTGATTCCAAATATTGTGGGGAAAACATCCTTTCCAACCTAAAATTTCTAAAATTTGATTTTGTAAAATGGCTGAAGTCTTTATTTTAATGTCAGCAATAAACAGACTTCACGAACTTCAGCCCACAGTAATTCCTCCAGAAAACAAAAGTAAATGTACAACAAAACATACTATGCTGTAATTAACTGTAGTCATTAAAGAAAATTAAATCAAAATTGGACTACACCTTTTGTAACTGCCTCCCTGAATTAAATCTAATGGTTGAGAGTATTCATGGCGCATAGACGGGACAGTGTTAATGTGTCTGTGTAAGCAATACTGTACATCTATCTGTCTGGATATATGATCGTGACCTGAAGATTGTTTATTGTCAAAGGCTGAGTGGCTAATAAATGCTGGCAATGGCTTGGATTCACTGGAATGCCGCACAGCTGCAGCATTAGTCAGACTTTCCCTTTTCTGAATTCTGTAATCCCTTCAATATTGCATTAAATATGTTTTCAATATTTATCTGGATAAAAATGTGCTGAATATTGCAACTGTTTAATTCTGATGTTTGTCACGTAGGAAATCTGTGTAAGGCAGAAGGTAACAATGTTTTTATTGCTAAAACCTAATGCAGCTTCTTCTTTCATCATTTGCTCCTTCGGAGGCGTGCACTTGGGCTATTTACAGCACTTGGTAAGCCTTTGTGATCGCTTGGGGGTGGAGGCATGTCAGAATTTCTGAAGCCAAATTTCAGGCCTTAGTGCTTGGCTGAACTCACTGAACTGACCCGTCACCCTACACAAGAATCAGAGTTCCTATAGATTTCGGTGTTAGTAGAATTTAGCGGATGGATTTTGGATTTGTTATACTTCATAGTCCAAATACTTGACAAGCCAGGAGTCGGAATGGTTTATTAATATGTCACTATTTTTTTTATTAGTTTTCCTAAACTATCAGCCGGTCTATTGTTAGCTGATCTATTGTCTCTCTCCCAACTTTTTTTAAACAATTTTTATCTAGGAACCAGATTATTTGGATAACAGTGATTGCAATTAATGATGTGGGAGCAGGGAAATATGCTCCCCTTATGTTGTGGGTTCAGAATTAAGACAGGGAATCCAAACACATGCAATTCAAGTTAACCACATGGTCTAATGCAGTCCTGGCGATGCTAAAGCTCACTGTGTCCATGTGTTTCCACCAGCAATTACTTTCCCAGCTGCTGTTGAAAAAAAAGAAAGCACACCAAATGGAATGGGTTGTAGGCACCAAAGATAACCCATTCCTGCTTGGGCTGATTGCTTTAGACATTAGCCTGACCTGGAAATAGGTGGGCTGTAGGCATTAGGAATAGAGACGGTCATTAAAAAATCATATTCAAATTCAAAGTACTTTTTGTACTTTTTTGCCCAGCTGTATTAGTAATAGCTTGATCAGACGTAAGCAAAAAGCCTATTGAATCCATTAGCTGTAGGTCACTGATTCAAGCAGATTAACAGTAGCAGAAATATGCATTAAATGAAGGATGAATTACTGGTGTCTGTCTAACTACTTCTAGCGTTCGCCTTGCAGTTAAAGCTAATTTCAGTCACTTACTGGCAGTCACAGTGGCACCAACAAGTGAGGGGGTCATGGAGACTAAACCATGCATTCATCCTGAAGTGGTCCCTTAAGGAAAAGGTGGGAGAGTGTTGGGGAAGCTTGGATGAAAGTTGCTCCCGTTCTATGGAAATGTAGAAAGCTTTAGGAACCAGAACTGTTGACACCTTCTGGGGCATTAAAAAAACTCCCACATTTGACTGAACTATCGTAAGCATACACTGAAAACGAGAAGCCTAGCATTAAGTTGAAATTACTACATAACAATCTGGAACGTAAACTTGCATTGCTTTGTCACATTATCTCTTTACGATAAAGTCTTTTCATCTAGTCTCTTGACAGTGACTCATTGGCAAAACATTTTAAGTGATTCAAATAAACAGAAAAATTGAATACTAGTTTCTTTGTTCAAGGAGAAACTCACAAAAAAAAAAATGAAAAGGACATAAACCTTGCTCTCTCTGGATTTCGGCTTCCCAGTATTTTCAAGTACACAAAGCAGTTTCTCATCCCATGCCACTTTCCAAAACATTGATAGCCTGTGTATCTCACCCATCCAGCCTGTGATGCAATGTGTCATATTTGGTCTTTATACCCAGAACAATTATTTATCTTGTAGTAACAGCTCAAAAAGAAAGGAACCCCATCCCATTACAGACACTGTATATTCTTTCAAAAGAGAATGACAGCTATAGAAGATCTTCTGCTCTTGATAGTAAAAATGTATAGATATTTTATTATATTCTTATTGAGTTAAAAGTCACAGCACAGTCAATCTAACACTTTTGTTCTCTGGCAGAACACATTGCATATCCTTTTTTTGTGTTAAGTGGTTTATTTGTTTGTTTTTTCAAGATTGGTGTCAAGGAACACGGAGAGAAGTCCAGGGAATGGAGAATATTAGGTAACTGCCAGGTGAAAAAGGCTGCGTGTGTTGGTAACACATCTTCACCATAGCATGGGCTGCGTCTGATGAAGATTCATCAGGAGCAGTGGCAATGGGAAAGCTGAGAGATGGACCATAATTATAAAAGTAAGATACGTAGAAACATTGAGTAATATGCATATTCCCCCCGCCTTGGCAGGTCACCGATGCTGTTGTCGCAGTTACAGCTTAGTGAGCAACTTTTACATCACTGTCCCCTCTAGTAACGTCACAGACCCCAATCCACATGGACTATTTTGCTGCCATGTCACATTTATTTAATTGTTTTTCCACTGTCACACACAGCTGCTTTTGATATTGCCCAATCAACATTTTTCTCACTCAGCAAACATGTTTCGCATTATGTTTTCCCCAGATCAACAGGCATTCATTTTTCTATCAGATGAAACTTTCAGCCCTTAGTCTCAAGTTCTGTAGGCTCTTTTCTCTCAGTTCTCCTTGTTTTGCGGCTGCATAATATTTTTCCAATCAAATATTGCTTCCGGCCTTTATTCGGAAGCTACCACTTGCAAATCACTGTGAGATATGTGCAATGAAGTTTAGGTTACTATTTACTGTTTTAGCTTTCCTTAAGGCATCTCTTCCCCTCCCCATACACAAATTTATGTGTTAATATTAATCATTATCATTTGTCTATGGTCAAGGAGACACTGACCTCCGCTGGGATTTACAGTCCTTGTTTCAAACAGCCTGTTTTGTTTGGCACGATTTGCTGTTTTTCTATCTGTGCCGCTATTGTATGGCTCTGTCAGCACGTACCGACTGCGGGTGAGCGTGGCAATAAGCAGGGGATGGGTGGGTGGGGGGCTTACTCACCCCCTCCCAGTGCTCAGCTCTCCAGCTGCTCACGACAGCACTTGCAGAAGTGCAACCCCATGCCTGCGCTGCCCCCGGGACGGTGTACGGACCTGGGAAGGAGCGGGCTGCACCCATCGCCACCCCAGCATGGCCATGCAGGCGCCCTTTGGAGACTAACGAAAAACATGTTCGGCCAGATTGTATCGCAGAGCTTTGCCCTTAGCTGAGGAGCCCACCAATTCCATAGTTATTGAAAAATGTTGCGCAAGAATAACATGGAGGAATTGTATGACACACAGATGCTATTATTCAAAGATAGGTATCTGCAATTTTTTTGTTCAGTTTGGGGCCACTTTCGCAGATACACAAAGCAGCTGGTCTGCACCTGGTTTGTATCTAAAAAGACCTTCGCTCATGAATAAGTACATGACTGAAAATAACATTGCAGCTCTAATCTACTTACACTCATAAAACCTCAACTTCAATATGGGTACCCTAGAACAAGGGATGAAGCAATTTTGTCAAGTTTTAATGCAGAATCATTTTATATTTACATTATTAAACGTGGAGTTTAAGACCAAGAATATGTATAGCCAGACATTGTTTGGGGGTTTGAAAACATAATTTCATGTTTATTTTTGTGTCTGGAAGGTGGTTGCTAAATCCCGACAATTGGCACATAGGCTGGCTGTTGGGCTTTCAACGGTAGCTGTTCTTGTTGCCGATCTGGATCTTCAATACCTAGATTTAAGTTACAATTAAGAAAAAACAGAAGACACCTAATAGCAAAAAGGAGGTTCCATGAAAATAAAACCATCAGGATTAGATACCGTCTCATAGATTTGTTTTTGTAGCATCTGATTTTTGTGATTGGAAGTCTTCTGTTCTTTCTGAAAGACAGAAGCAACAAGTTTGCCTTTTACGGTCACTGTAATCAGTAGTATAGTCCTTCAGCTACTCCTTTTTCTGTGAGCATGGTCAGAAAATGAAATGCCTTTCTATTGCAGTCCACCTGCTTTATTTAAACCACAGATTGCAATTTTGCTCTTTTCCTTTACCACTGCTGCACAACCCTCAAAACCATCTCTTCCATCCCAGGTATGAGAAGAAAATCATGGCTACTTGCTGCTGGGCTTAAGCAGAGCTCTTTAACAGGAAAACTACATTTTACTTAGGAGAATAACATCATGTGGCAGGGCTATGGCAACAATAACACCTCTACTGCCAGAAAACACTTACCCTGGGTGGCTCAGATGGCCCCAAATATTTAAGAGCATTTTTCTTATACTGTAAATTCCCTGTGGTACATTATTTTCTACTGAGAGCTAATAACTACCCTGTCTGTAAAGCAACTGGTCTTAAGTTTATTAGCTTGCAAGACAGAAAAATAACAGACACATATCACTGACGTTTAACAAAGATATCTTTCATGGGTTTCTGTATTTTTTCATATGCACCACACGTTTCTCTTTAGTTAGAAAAACACATTTTGAACCACATTCTGAGTAACTTCTTATGAAGCAAAGCACATTTTCCAAAAAGTCCTTAATGCTTCACCAAATACTGAGTCCCTTTTCAGAAAGTTCTGAAGGTTTTTGCAAAAGAAATAACATGTCAGCTTCCCCAGTGAAAGCTGTTTCACCCTTGCCGCAGCAGCCATACTATTTTCCTTGGCATCATGGGAGAACATCATCCTATTCCTGCACTGAAGTGGAAATGATTGCACAAACGATTTTCATGTGAAAGTGACTTCTTCAGACAGTATAAATCCCTATTCACACTTCTTTAAAAGCATAATATGAGTTTATTCCTTTTGAGTGCAGGTGTAGTTCACAAGAAGATTATGCACATGATCAGTCTAGAGCAAAGGTGTAGTGACGGTACGTTTTGGTGGTTAAATAGAAGAGCTTTTCACTAGCTGATACATCTTGTGGGCAGGCGATGCACACAGAAGGCGGTCCAGTCAAACATAAATATTTTTGTTCTGGAAGGAGTCAACTTTCAGATAATATTTTTAGCCAGAGTATAGTGAGACTGTAAGGAGATAAAAGCCACCCTCAGCTCCTGTATTTTTGATAGGCAAATCTATACAAATTAACTCGTGCTCAGTGACACAGAGCACATTATTGCTGGTTTGCTCTTACAGCGACCACCTCCTCTTGAAATAACGGCAAGTGACATGTGAACTTGCCAAGGTCACAGTAAACAGCAGGTACTAGGGAAAAAGTGGGGAAAAAAGGGTGGCATGTTTGGTAAAATTATTTCTATGTTAAACTGGCCTCTACAATTTTTGGAATGTGAGTTTTGGTGTGCAAAGAAGAATGTGAAAAATTGCTCCTCCCAAGTGACTCAAGATTTGAGTTGAACCATGTGGAACTTCAAAAGCTGAAGCTGAATGTTGTGAAAGTCCTCCTCGAGGGCCCGGGACTCTACTGAAGTCGTGGCAAAAGTTTTGTTAGTTTAAATGGGAACAAGAACAAGCCTGTGATTATTCTTTTTTAAAGTCCATGAAGAAGTCTGAATACCAGTTGCCCTGACTAGTAATAAGAAAAATTCAAAGGAGAACAATAGTCGTACATCCGGGAACGTCAATATTAACAGCATGCACTGCAGTCCCAAACTCTCAATAACATGCAAAGCAGAGGGACTAATTTTCTTTTTCTGTGACCCAAACACGCACAAGGTCTATCCAAAAGCCTGCCTGGGTGGTATGTTAGAGAACAAGGTACTGGGATAGAAAAATTCAGAAACGATCCAAGCTTCACGCTAAAAAGAAAGGATTATGTCTAGGGCTAAAGAGGGGGAATGCTGGTGTTTTATAGTCAAAAAGTTTCATATGACTTACAAGGAACTTGTATATTTCTCTCTTTATTGTCTCACCTACTTAAAGGTGCACAAAGGCGCAATGTTTTATTATCATAGTGCCAGTGGAGCTTCAGCTGTGGGCTGATGAAGTCGGTGTCTCTGCATGATCCACAAGAAGAGCAGGCATTTGACAGAAAGCTCTCCCTCTTCCTCATCCTCTTCTGCTCCAAAACTTTGACATGTCAAAATGTTAACTTTTTTCCTGGATGAGTGGCTGTTGCTAATTTGGATAGGAATTATTTGGCTACAATACTTGTGGAAAAAAGCGTAGAACATTGGGAAACGTTTGCAAAACGTGGATAGTACAACCCTGGGTTTTATTTGGACAGTTTCCCAGGCACTGCAGAAATGGAACCATAATGCTCTTACATTTCGAATTTGAAATAAAATGGCTTTTTTAGAGATATTTTGGAGTACCACATCTAGAATCTAACATTCAAGGTGCTTAGAAAAATTTGCTTGTCCCTTTCAATCTGCCACTAGGAGCAAAGTTGGCAAACAGCAAAAAAAGGCTTCCTAAGATGTAGTGAATATTCATATGAGAAATGCAAACTAGGATTCCAGGTTGGATTAAGACACTGAAGGTGTTCCAGGCAGCCTTATAGGATATACATGCCATTTACACATCCTTTAATTGCTGTCAGATAACACAGCAGATCCAGTATTTCCCTTGTTTTGGATTATATTATGACTACACCAAATTCAGACTTTAAAGTATCTTGAGTCACAGATTCTGTTTTATCTTAAAATCAGCAAGAACTGTGGTGATGCAAACTGTTTTAATGAATAAACACTGCTGCTATTTACAGTATTTTATCTCTGAATATGACCCTTAGATTTGTAGGAATTACTGTCTGAGAGAACCCAAGGACAAACATTTACATATTTATAAATTTCATATAAGGGCATGTTGAATGTTGAAAGTCTTTACCTTCTTTTTCCATGGAGAACAATAACAGTGACAAAATGATGGTGCCTGCAAAAGATGGTGGAGATATGTTCTCAGGTCCATGCGTATCTTGTCCCCGTCCACCTTGCAGCAGTTATTTCAGTCAGTGGAGGGTTTCTTTCTCTAGCACGGTAGACTCATTTCCATCCAGCTCCTGACTGTACTGCAGATGCTGACAGGAGGAGAAAAGGGATATTTGGGTGTATTATGCCTCTGCCCACCTTTTTTTCCAATTTCATAAGTGTTTCTCTTTTTGTGGTTTTTCATGTGCTTTCAACAATAATTTTGAAGGTCTATTGATTTAGAATAAAATGTAACTGGTACTATTTCCAGAGTACTTGAAAATTATGGTCCCAAGTTTCTTCTGCTTTATGTAGTCACTAAACAAACACAAAAAGGCTTGCATCCTCTGGCCCAGTCAAGCAGCAGTAAGGTCAAAAAAGCTGTGGAAGCTGGGGAGGAGAAGGTGGCAAAAATAGCTTAGCTTTAAATCTGAGGAGCTTCTATCAAACACTGATTTGTTTAGTATTCAGGGTGGATCTGTCCTTCCATCTCCTTGTGCTTGAAGGAAGCGTTCATGTGGTTAACTGGAGATAATTTACAGATCATGGAGGTAAACTTGGGGCTTGCAGTCAACCCCCTATCTGTCTACACGTACCGCTCACGCGCGATTAATATGTGCTATATTAATCATGGGTGAACAGTCCTGTATGTGTGGTTGACCAAATAGTTCTGCTTTGACTAGTACACATCCTAGGCTAATAAAAAAAAAAAAAATTAATACTGCCACCAAATACAATGGTTTTCTGTAATACTTAGAGAATGCAGTTTGTAACTTGAAACTGTTGTACAAATGCAGAGACACGTATTTGTTGAAGGGTTCTCACATACCATCTGAAAGAGAAGAAGAAAGCATATTTTCAAATGTTTCCCTAGTTGTTTTTTAAAATTGTAGTGGTCTTAAAGTTCAGTTTTAAAACTCTGAACTTTAAAAAAAAAAACATTCACAGTTCATAAATATATTTTTCCTTGTTTTTTTTTTTGTTTAATTTGCTTCATTTATCCCTTTTCAAAAGAAAATTGATTTCTGATAAAATGCAACTAATGCTACATGTAGTATATAAACAGAAAGATTATGGGCTTGAGTTTCAAAATTCTGGAGTTTTAAATATTTATTCAGATGAATCCCTTTAGCAGAATATATTTTTAATTCTTTTCTTTGCAATGCTAACATACAACAAAATCTACCCCTTGAAGTTCATCAAGCTACTTCTATTCCTTTTACACCCTCTAAAAAAACTAAATGGAATTTAAGTGTCTGTAGTTGTTCTACAGTGGTGACTTGCAGGTATTACTTCTTGCTACAAATAATGCAGTCTGAGCAAAAGACATTCAAAGGCAAACTGTTACTTAGGCACATTTATACTGTCTTCAGCCCCTAAAATGGGCCAAAATTCATGCAGTGCTGAGTGAGTAAACAATATGTGCCATGGAAAAGAGCTTTATATTTGGGAAAGGCAAAAAGAAAACCTAAAAATGTTAGGTTTTCCATCTTTCTTTTACTTGGTGTCATTGAGCAGTAACAATTTATACATAAAAACCCTTGTCTACTTGTAAGGAATCTATTTTAAACTATTAGCAGGACAAGGAAAATGGTGTGTGCTACAGTAACATAACATTTAGTTTACAGGTACAGATAGCATGTTGTATTTTGTGGCACTGGAAGCACTTTAAACACATATTTATAATCACCTGGTTATAAAGGTGCACTCTGGGTTCCCCCAATTTTATCATTACAGGAAAATAATTAATTTTCTTTCCTAAAACTGGAAAACTTCAATACCCAGAGACTCCTGCCTTGACTGTTAAAGGTGCATAGGCACATCAATATCTGAGCTGCAGCAGAAAGGTTAATAAAAATATATGGCATAGTTACAATGAACTCATTTTTTTCCCACAGAACTGCGCTATAAATGGCATTATCACTATACCTGGAATCGCCATTTGCACATTATATAGGCCTGAAACAATCTGGGACATTTATTTCCCCTCACTATAGTAGTCTGTAAATGGAGCGACACCATTAATGGAAGAGTCTATAAATGAGTGCTAATTATGTGACCAGATTGAGTCAAATGGGATGAGTTCTCATTTTACTTTAATTGATAGCTTCAGTTCCTACATGACAGCACAAAATAATTAATAATGACAGCGACAATTAATAATTGGGAAATACACATTGTAAATGATACTTCCAGGTTTTAAATGTGTGATAGGAATTTATAGCATGATAAATTATCTAGGGGTAATTGTTTTTAAGTTTTTGTTATATTTTTACTTCACAGATTTCAGGAACAGTAAAAGTAAGTATATTATAGGAAAAATGCTGCTGACAATGGGATTAATAACTTATGAATAAACTCTTTAGCCTCTAGTTAAATTGGACTGGTTTTGAATTTAATTATACTGATACTGGAATATTAGAATTTATTATTAAGATTGTATTTTTACAACTAAAAATGGAATATGATAAAACTTGTATATTCCATAAAATCAACTTTATTTAGAGGTCTTGCATAGGTTGTACCAAGATGAACTTATGGCTGAGCTTTTTATGACAATCAGAAAGATGTAATTTTTGAAAGGTTTAGTACAAAAGCAGAAGACAACAGCAAAACAAACTTAAACCCCTTAACTCCTAGGTTCCCTGTCTCCTGCTTCACCAGATCTGTCCTCATTTAGGTGGGCTTCATCCTAGGAAAACATTCTGTCTCACCAGGGATTTTAAGACTAAGACTTTAATGAGTGCTAACATTAGAAGTGCATGCAGACCTCTCCAACACAAAATAACGGAGATAAGAGAAATAAATTTCAAGTCATTTTTATGTCAGTAATAAAGTCAGTTATTTTTAGGAACATTTTAATACAGATCTTTACAGTGTAAAGCTATTATAAATTTTAATGAATTATTAGTAAAATCTGTTTATAACTTCTCTCATGGAAAGGGTTCTCACAGTAAATATATGTAAATATGTGTATGCAAAGATGTTTCAGAGGAATCATAAACTGGATAAAGTCTGTACTGAAGAAATTAGACTCTTCTTCCTGTCTGATAACCCTTGAGGATTTGTTTGAACAAATTCGCCTACCCTAACGACTTTGAGAGTGAAAGCTCTTGAAATACAAGAACACCACTATAGACAACATTGAGCTCTTTAGTCCCTTTGCTGTTAGACCTTTCCTGATTTACTGCTGGACTAAACTCATTAACTACCGGCTCTGTAAGAGTCCCCAGACCAAATTTTACAACTTCCATTGCAGCTTCCGTCTTCAGCTCAGTCTTTGACCCGCTCTCCTTGTTAAATCCTTACATGATTACTAGCTTAATTTCAGGGGAATACTGGGGCTTTTGATCTGCAGGAGATGGGGTGAATTTTGCATTATTTTATGCTCCTTACATCATCTACAAGTTTTAATGCAAAACCTTAGAAAAAACAGATTCATGTGAAAATAACGCTAATACTCTTCTGTCAAAAATCTGATTCATACCTACCATTTAAATAACCTAATTTCTGACATACGAGTCCTCTTTTAAAACACTGTAGCGCCAGATTCCTTGGCAATCAGTCTTTCTGCCACAAACAAATTTTTTTCACACTTGCCTCCACCTGCCACATCAGTATAAATTAGCGGGATGGTATTCTGTAAGTTATATCTCACAATGGCATTTGTGCATAAGGAAATGGAAACCTTGTGGGAAAATGTTTATGGCATATTTATATGAAAATGGTCTGCAAAAATAACTGTAAGCAAAATCTTTGAATGTGGGTGACACAATGATTTAGAGTCTATTTAAGTCCGTATTTTTTTTTTTTTGTAAAGGGATACATTGATATTTCCACTTAACTGAAAATATGTTATTTTGAAAGCTATGGACATGGTTTAGCGGTGGACTTGGTGGTGGTAGGTTAACGGTTGGACCTGATGATCTTAGGGGTCTTTTCCAACCTTAACAATTCTACGATTCTATGATTCTTTGGGCAGCATTGCGTAATAAGTCTAGCTTTAGGACTAAAATGTCGAAATGCTTTGTTATTTATATTTAAAATTTCATTGATAGGACTGAATACCACCACTTTGATAATGAATTTGGCTTGTAGAGGAAGATTGTAACTACTGCTACAGAAACCATGAAATGAGATTACTTTGACCTGAATCATTGTTCAAGACATCATCCCTACACATTGTTAGAAAATGAAGATACGATATTTTATCATTATGTTGCCACATAATACAACTCCAAGGTAAAAACTTATATCTCAAAAATATCTTGACAGATTGTGATCTGAAGTTTCTGCTTTACCTGTGGAAGCAACGTACAAACAGAAAGGATGGAAGTAAGGGGAAAGTAAAACACTGTTTTGTGTTATACGTTAACATATTTCAGTATCAGCTGCCGATAGATCGATCTGAGGAATATAATTGAAAATTGCTAGAGAGAGCAAGAGTAAAAAGCAAGAACTGTCTTTGTAACCTGTGTCTCCATCTGCATAAAGATAATTCCGAGTGGTTTGGAGGAAAAAAATAAACTTCATTCTTCTGTGCAGTAATGGTGCGTGCTGAATCCCAGCCCCCTGCTGCACGTGCACTGGCTGGCCAGCTACAGGCACACTTTGTATTAGAAAAGCCTTTTCTCCCCATGGGAACAGTCAAGGTCTAATCACATTTTCATTACAAGATTGCAGGTTTTATGTCCTTTGAGTCCTAGTCCTAAGCATTTTGTGCAACGGGTACGGAGAGACCTATTTGACTAGGAATTGTTACTGCTTTACGGATTTTTTTTTTTTTCCAAAAAATGACAAAACTAATTCTACATGCAAGTGTATTAAATAAGCTGGTAATGTGCAATGATAGTTACGCAATACTTAATGATACCTAATTTTCTGATGTCTAAGATATTACAATTCCTGAGAAAAAATGAGAACACACACAAAAATATTTTTATCAACCTCACCTCGGCTAGTCAGAAAGAACTTTCAAGCAGAGGTCGATTTATTAATTTACTAATTTTGAGGAGCTCTGTCACAGGTTGGTCATAATAATCATTAGCAATATATTTTTCGGTTGTCAACAAGTAGTGAAGCCTCTGGGGGACTACTAGAGAAGTGAGGGTACTATACTGTATTTTAGTGCATCTCCATATCTGTTTGTGGCGTTAATCTTGATGTGTTTTGATTGTTTTGTGGTTCAAAAGATTTTAAACTTTTGAGAGCTTGAGTTAGGGTGTTCTCTGTAAAAATTCAGCAAATCACGCTGCTTGGCTGATTTAGACCTTTGGTTGCTTTGCTAGGGATACAAATACAAGAAGAAAAGATCACCAAAAAAATCACCAGCTAAAAAATAACTATGACTTCTCTCAAAGCTCTCTCTTTTGAGAAGTAGGAAATAGCTCTGAAAGTGGAAGAGTACGTCAAATTGTTGGGTTTTTTAAGTGTGTCCACTCACTAGGAGTAGCTTAGGCAACAGAGAGTCCTGTGATACCTTCCAAACAGCACTTTGCATATTGTCCACTCTAATCTTACTCAAATAGTTGGCAGGGGAGGAGGTTGTACAGTCAATTTAAATGATAGTCATTAAGAAATGTGTCTATTATTTTATATTTTCAAGGGACCAAAGCAAGTCTGCCCAGAAACATATGAAGGCTATTTTACATGAACACTTGACCAAAAAAAAAATATTCCTGAGTCATAAATTGTGAAATGGAACAATGAACATTGTGTATGAAATAAGGTCTTGTCCAAGGTAGAAAATATATGTGGAGCCTGATCCGGATATATTTTTCATTCCAGTTCTATACTGTCTCTATACCTAGCACATCTGTCCTACCTACCATATGGTGGAAAGCATTTACTTTGTGTCCTAGACTTGTGTGGATGTTTAAAAAAAAAAAGTGTGGTTCCTCAAGAAATTTACAGTCCAAATGAAGCCACCATAGAACATGAAAATAACAAACAAATGGGAGGGTAGGAAATTAAGAACAGGAGGTAAAGTAAATAAAAATAAAGAGCCAGAACTCCAGCTGCTGGAAATTAGTGTAGTTCTATTGAAGCCTATGCAATTACACTAACTGAGCAATTGGTTCATTATTTTTATTTATTTTACCCTTTGTTCCTCCCTTCATTGAAGCTTTGAATTAACTGAGCTGAATTAACATCAGCTGAAGAGCAGTTCTAATGTGCATCCTGTTATGTAGCAAACTCGTATCTGTAAGGAGAGGGAAGGGGCAGAGTGAGTAGTGTCTAAGGAGGCCTTTGAGGGAAAAGAGTCACTATCTACCTAGACCATAGTTGTGCTTGAGTGCGTAGTCTCATTTTTTGTTTGGGTTTGGTTTTTTTTTTCCTCCTTTTTGCCTTTTTTTCCCCAACACAGGTCACCTCAGTGGGCAGTCTTACTGTAAGTGTGGGTACAGAGGGCGGCACAAGGGCACCAGACCTTTGGGGAAGGCAAGTGAGCCATCAGATGAGGTAGCAGGTATGGTGGGGTCCTCTCCATGCTACATAAAAACACAGAAATTGAGTGTTCCCCCCATCCCCATGTGTTTTCCAGCCTGTCCTCAACCCTGTCTGCAGTGAGCCTGAAAGCTTGAGAGCAGGACTCAAATGCTCACCGCTATGTTTGCGGTGTGGGTAATGGGTGGACCAGGTCTGAACTCCATCAGAAGATCACCAAGAGGATAGGAGAGATGCACCCAGAGGGAACGCATGGCGTGGGGTGGCAGCTGAGTAAACCATCACAATAGTGGGGAAATAAAGATAGGAGCACGACCGCAAAGTTACAGTTTGTAATAAATGAAGTTTTTGACTGATTTGGTTAAAATGGGTCTAAGATAATGGTGTCAGGTTTTTTATAATGACTCTTTTAATTTTAACTTAGAAAGCAAAATCTGTCCTTTTTATTAGAGCTTCATGAATAAATTGATGACTGTTTTGAAACTAATTTTCAGTACAAAAGACATTTCTTATCCAGGTTTTATTTCCTATAGTTGTTATGCAGTAAATCTCTCCTGAATCAAAGACTTGATCCATTGCTCATATATACATATATAGGCTTGTACATCATCACTTGGAAATGCATTAAAAGAACATTAATCTGTGAAGTTCTCTGAAGCAAGGAGTGCTAACAGTAAGTGGATTTGCAGTTCTAATTCATCTGCCTTTTGCATTAAGGTACAGTCTTTAATTACGTGTTCACACATACTCTAGGCAGTTTCCTACTATTTCTTTCTTCTCATTATTCACTGTAGAGCCCTTTCACATCTTTAAGGCTTGAATTAAATGTGGAATTATACGTTTGCTTTTGGTCTCATTTAGGACATTCATCAATGTGCCAGCTAGGTACCTGAAGAATATTACGGTGTTTATCACCTTTTGACATACAGGGCTACTATTTCCATCTTACAGAGAGAGAACTTTAAGAGAGAAGGAGAGCTGTTTAAAATGATATCAAGGCAGATTTAACCTGGTAAAAAAAAAAAAAGAGGCTTAGAGGGCAGGGTATCCTAAATTCAGGACTGATCTTCATTCCCTGGGATGAAACAAAGCAACTCAGTGTGAACAAAATGCTATTATGTGCAAATATAACAATATCACTATGCATTACTATTAGAGATTTGGCTATGAAGAGTTTTTACATTGATGTTAACCATCTGAGCTGCAAAGCTGCCCTTTCTAAAACTCAGTCTCAAGGGATGTGGTTGTTTCTGAGGTTGGTCGTGAGACGGAGGAGCTCGTCGCCCTCCTGCTGATGAACACTAGAAATTATGGACTTCCTGACTGAGGTCACGGCCCCATGAGCTCAGAGCTTTTTTCAAATCCAAAGGAAATTTCACAGTACAAGGGAAAGTCACTTTTGTGACCTGTTGGCTCTCTCCATGCTGAATATTAAAAAGATTACTGCAAACAATGGAGGTGTTGAACTTGAAATAATTTTGTGTGACATAAAGTACAAGGCAACCCAGATATAAAGGTGTATTTTAAGTACTAAAATAGAGAACATGTTACCACCAAATACGTCTTCAGCTGTGTGTGTTGTAATAGCCTTTACTTGATATCAGATGCCTAATTCAAAATGCACTTCACTATCGGGACAAAAAACAGCAAAATTAATTATAATGAAGTATTCTACAAAAGTAGAGCAAGATAATTTTCATCACTAGTTCAACTGCAGGATCTAATGGTTCTTTTTGACTCTTCAGATATTTGATTAAGTAGGCAACAAACAGGTATTTATTTTAAGCATCAAACTTCTAAATTTGAAGAAGAAAACTGGGTACCCTGTTATAGTAATGAATGCTATTTGGTGAAATTTCTACTCATGTTGAAATACAAATTGTAAACATCCCTCTTTATTACTTTTCTCGAGATTTTCTATTCCTAACGGTCGTCTTGTGTTACTCAACCTACCGTGTTTCTGTGAAGAGATTAGTCTTGAAAATCGTATCACTGGTAGAGGATTCAGTTTTTTCATTATTCATTCTGAATTCATTAGTAATACAGGTAGAATTATAGTCAGGTACTTTTATTTCCTCTGTGAAAAAGAAAAGAGATTTTTAATACATATTCTTTTCCTGTGATGTGTATCTCTTGCAGAGAAAACCTCCAACTTGATTACATGTGATAATTTAATTTTACATAGCGACAAATAGTAGCTATCATGCTTGACGATTATCAAGATAATCTACCAGCAGCTAAGGAAAAAAATAATGCCTTAATTCATGAAATATGTAAACAAAACACTGAGCTTTATTTTGAACATATGGATCCCATTCACATTATTTTCCCATACTGTTGAAAACTGTAATTATATCTGATATGTGCTAATGAGAAAGAAATGCGTACTCTAGCTGTAAAGCAGGTGGAGCCATGGGTTTTTTACACGTGTGGCATAAAATAGAGAGCAAGGGGGTGCAGTGGTCAAAATCTGAGGCTTCGGAGAGGAACGGAGTGACAGGCAGAGGAAAAAGGTGGGGGAAAGGTCCCAGGAGAGAGCTCAGGAAAGGAAAGTGAAAGCTGTTATCCGATTATTATTGGCATACGTGTCCTTTTACTTCAAAGCCCTTTTTGAAGTTAGCTGTGATTTTTCATGAAGGACTGGTGACAGCGATCAATGACAGTCTCGTGCTTCTGTAGAAGATTTTCTTTCTTAACAATGCAGTATGACAAAATACCCACCGGGAAAATGTGTCTGGAGAGTCAAGTGTCAGCTACAATAGCGATCCATTTTCATCCGATGTGAAGATCTGCAACTCTTATTTCTTGCAGCCAAATCGTGGACTTCCCTAATTGCTAACATGTTTCGGTAGCTGCGCGTAGTGTGCCAAGAATGAAACCGTACCTGTGATCTGAAAGAGATAAAGTGTAAGTGAGCAAATGTATGAAGTAAAACTTCAGGAATTCTAGTAAAACCAGGTGAAAACTAAGAAAAGTTGAAATAGAACTGATGTGAAATCATGCGTAAACCTCAAATAGAACCTGAAAACGTATTCGTTCTCTCGCGAAAGCAGAGGTGTGCGGAAGAACCCTGTGTGGCTCCCCTCTTACTAGCTCTGTTATTTTCTAATCAAAATTACAGTAACTGGCAGTCTTCCTGACTCAGCCTGGGAATGGGGAGAGTCAAACTTCAGGTCTTGGTGCAGAGTTATTTTAAAATCCCAGGGGGCTCTGGGTGAGGAATATGTGGCAAATCTGATGAGCAGGATTTACTGAGCAGCTGCAGAAAACACCGCGCTGCAGGCTCAGCGCTGCAGGCTCCAGCACACAGAAAATGCAGACCTCATTTTATACTTGGATCAGCTGTGTGGTACCTGGAGCATCGATCTGGCTGGGATCAAATACTGCCCATTGCCTTCTGTAAAACTCAATATTAACTCTCATGTGAGACTAAGATTTTCCTAATTCCCTGATTTGGTACAGGTCAGATCATGTTCTGAGACTTATAGTTTTCTTTTATAGCTCTAGCAAAATATGTTTTTCCCATTCAATATGATGGTGACTCTTCTGGCTGTCTTATAACTGTCCAGTCTTTTGAATGCTAATAAATTCTGAGCTTTGATGCTATCTTGCTGCAAAGAAAGGCTAGTTGTGCACTAGATTAAGAAGTGTTTACTTTTGTCTGTAAAGATGCATAATAACAGCAGGCTAATAAAGCTTTCCAAAATAGCTTGATTTAAAAAAAAAAAAAATATGTTTTTTTGGTTGGTTTTGCTCTTTTACAACTTGTAGGAAAATCGCTAAGAAAAAAGTTATGGAAACACATAAGGGAATTGCTTCGGAAATTCTATACCGTGAACCATATTTTTAATGTATCAATCTCAAAGCACAGAAAAAAAAGGATTTATCAGTTGGTGTTGATATTTGAATCTCTAATTCCAGTTGTTTCTTTGCCTGTCTCCTCCTGGGGCCCATGCTGCTACAGTAGCTTGATTTGTGAACCATATAACTTCCCTGGACAGGGATTAGAAGAGCAATGGTATAGTAGCTTTGATTACCTCCCTCCAGCTTACGGGGAGCAACTTAGTTAAACTTTTTGCTATTTCATCTCGGAACAGATCAGTATAGGAGAAGGATCAGCTCTTTTTGGCCCCTTCCTTACCTTTACTGTCAACACAGTGAAATGTAGCTATCTCTGCAATGAAACACAGGAGTTGCATAGGAAAGCGAAACATCATTTGTACGCGATGTAAATTTCAAATTACTGAAATTATGTTATCTCCTTCAAAAAAGTGAATGTATTATTGAATAGTTTCCCTATATTTTTAAGAATTATATCCCTCGTAATTGTCCTTGATAATATTAAACTGGAGCATTATTTTCATAATTAAGTGGCAAAACCCACTTTCAATATAATTTTTATTAACCGCTTTTTAACTTAGATCTCTGATATTCCTAAGGGTGCTTGCCTAGCTCACAGTTAGGTTAATGTAAATGGTAAATGTATATTACTTTTAAAGTGTAAAATTAAAATTATTTTTCATTTAATAATGAAGAATTATATGGCTTTCTCCAACTGATACAGTTACATAGATAAATTCTTGAGAATAAAAGAGAGAAGAGCACACTTCCTAATATCTGCCTGTATTGTACTCTAATTTCCCTTAAATGCTCAAATACAGTTACCAAAGTGAATTTTCTAACACAGGCAGCTTTCATGTTTGCTAATACAATTGTTATCATCATCACATTAATGAGAAAACTGCCGAGTTGAGTCCTGAGGGAAACTGTCTACATGACAGATATCGTAGTTGTTTCCATGCTGTAAAGATGTATGTTAAAATACAGCATGTCTCTTGAGAAAGGCTTCTGCTACTGTAGCTGGTTGCATGAAGCAACAAAAAGTTTGGATAATTTCAGAGTTGTATTTTTTGTATTAATGACATTTGGCAACAACATGTGCTCCAAAAAAATTTTATACAAGGTAAAGTTTGGCTGGTGAGTTCTGCCTTTCTGTCTGATGTAAACATATTTATCCAATGGATTAATTATTTATGGTCTGGCCTTTCTATAAAACTACTGTTGTATTTCTATTTACGGGTTTTAAAACACTGTCTATGTGGGTGGGCAAAATGATATTGCAGCGCTTACCTCCCATGCCAGCTGGCCACCTAAATGTCTGACTGTGTGTGTTCAACTTTGTTCAGTTGCCGCATGACACGAAGCAGGGCTGTGACCCCGGTGATCCTCCTGCTTGTAAATGTAAGCTCGGCTATAAAAACTGCTGTGATTCCGTCAACAGTAGGTTCCTCTGTGATGTTTTCTGAACTCCTCTGTTTGCCGAACCTAGTAGAAATAAAGTTTTTCACGTCTAGAAAAGTAAAATGTATTTGGAATGGAACCAAAAATTGTCGTGGTTAGACCTGAATGTAAAGATTATTAAAATATGTTTTGCTTATAGTCTACCAAAAGAGATCACAACTACTGTAAAGTCATGTTCTTTTTCAAAATTCCAGATCTTCTTTCAGGTTTCAAATGCTTAGGTTAGAGGTATGCAGAAATACAGAGTTTCAGGGGTTCCTCTTGCGTAATGTGATATTCTGCATTAGGCTTCTGCTGAAATTCTGCCAGCTAGGGAGGACGAACACTACGATGTTTCTAAGCACATCATAACATTGAGTGCTAAAGCGGTGTTTCAAAGAATTGCTTTTACTGGTGTTATCTCCCTCTCTCTATGAACGTTTGGAGGTCACCATTATGAATTATGTCTTGTCTTCAGCAGCGACATCGCTCTCTGCAGAATACAGCAGATACAAGAACTAGAGGACAGAAAATGGGACGGGCTTTCTGAGGAACTGTCACTGTGCGCTTGACTTGTCTGAGTACTCTTTCTTAAGCATTTGGTATTGGGCACTATCAGGTGCTAGCAGGACTTTTCATACAACCCTAAGCAAATATATTTTATGAAGAGTGAGGTAATATTGACTAGTGGAAGTACAACATTTTGTGACCAGATGTTAATAAGAACTGTACAGAGAGAGAGATGAACAACACATTGGCAAGTGTTTTCAAGTACTGATATTCTTCAGATATACTGACATAACTTACTAGTAACTCCTAGGAACAGATTTTCAGGAATCTACTTTTGTTTTGCCAGGGAACATAAACTCAATGCTAACCACTCATCAGAGCCCTCAGGATGGATCCCAGCAACATGAGGACCTTAGTGCTGCCACCCTTGCTCCCACCACTTCGGCCTCTTCGAGAAGATCTCCAGCAGCAGCACCGGGAGACCAGCAGAAAGCAGAGACGGGAGGAGCTAGAGGAAGTGTGGGATAAAATTAGAAGAGGTACCAGCAGCAAAATGTCTCTCTGCTTCTCCTGGCACTTGCACAGGATGAGACTTCCAAAAGGACTTCATGACATCCTGCTGAAACCAAAGCTGAGTTCACCTAGTGTGCTTTTGAAAATTTAACACTTCTAATGTGACTACAGGCTATAAGAATCTGTTCACAAAAGCATTTATTCTTTTATCTCTTTCTGTCTTTTTTCTTTTTTTTTTTTTTTTAAATCACTGCAGGGGTGGATGGCGTGGCAGAAAGTCTAAGTTGCCTTGCTGTAAAGCTAGCCTTTGACTTCAGCTCTGCTTTGTGCTGCAGCCTGCTCCTGATAAACTCACTGCATGCCAGGACCTGGCCTCTCGTGTGGGCGATGGAATCGCAGGATGGCTGGTTTGGAAACATGAATGTTGTTTACAAAACTTCTCGCTTATCTCTGCTAGTCTCTGAGTCAACTATACTTAAATGGGCCTAACTGGTTACTCCAGCCCCAAACTATTTCTGACTATTTTAATCCAAATAAAACAGGCAGCAGGCATAATGCATTTTCCTCTGAAAATAATACACAATTAAAAAGAAAAAGCTGAAAACCTTAGAAACAAGATCTCAATTTTGAAGTGTGATGAAGACTGACAAAATAATCTGGAAAGGAATCAGGAAAGATATGCTCAAGGTAAAAATAAGAATCATACAGTATTTTAAGACTAACCTCAGAGTTCCTTGAGTACAAAATAATGGTGTTTACCAAAGATACATTTCACATTATTGTGGGTGTGTATTTGATTCTCTGACTTCCCTGTAATACATAAAGTCAGCTTTCTGTTACATTCACAAAGGCCACAAGATGTGACTGGAGGTAATAGATCCAGCTCCACTGATTTCAGGGGTATTGAGTCAAGGGATTGAATCCACTCCTTAAAGGTGTTCAGGAGTAGGCTGTGCTACCTGAGGTTGTGCTAATTCCCGATTGGTGCACCAAACAAAGAATATACATTTTCTTATGCTTCTCCTCACTTAGATGCAAGTCACAATATTTATACACAGAATTACTGATCCTTCTCATTAAACATAGTTTTTACTTACATCACTACAGAATTTCTGTTCGTCTTAGAAATTCTTTTAACAAATATTTTTTCCTTTTTTTTCCTAGAATCAGTGGAAAAGCTTTCCTTCTGTATTGGTTTCTAAGAAGTAAGGAACGTACAGTGCACTGCATAACAGGTATTCCTAGGTTTTATGCACATAAATGATGCTGCAAATTATCAGTCGTGAACGAATATTTCTGGGGAAGCCTTGATATTGGGGAGCCACTATATCTCCTCTTTTAATGTCTGAATCTGCTTGTTGCTGTATAAATGTGTAAAAGAGCATTACCTTATGGTTCTGTGTACTGATTTCTTTGCACGGTTACGTACAAATTCTACCAGGACATGTAAAAATGTGTACAATATTTGGAAAGAAACAAAATTCCCATCCTGAGGGGGTGCATTACTGTTTCCTTTTCATGGGAGTAGCAGCAGAGAAAACTTCAGATCTGTCTCTATAAGTTGTATTCAGTGTCTCAGGGTCATGTAGGAAACATTTTGAAGTTTACTCAACAAGTTTTTCCTCCCTTTTCTGCATGTTCTGGTCTTTGCTTTATTTTAAATGTGTTTTCTATTTCCACTTTTTGGGGAGATGACTCCTCATCCCTGCTGTGTCCTTCTTTCCCGTGCCCTTCCCAGCTCACCTTGCATCACAGCGCAGGCTGCTGTACGTTCGACCCATGGGCAATTTGGTTTATGTCAATTCAGTGTCAGATTTGGGCAATCAGCATGTGACATGACGGTGGTGTTTGTGGATTGATGGTGACTAGCTGATGCTGTCGTAATGTGTTTCTCATCTGTTGGTCCTTTCAGACCATTCTTCGGAGTTTAGGTCCCAATCTCAGTCAGTCACAGTGATTCTAAACATTTGGAGCTGGCTGACGATTACTGTAGTATCACAGACAGGGGCAGCTCCTGGGTGAGAGCTGGGGTCTCGTGAGGCTGCTGTGCCCATCTTTGAACTCCTGTTTGATATTAGATATGGTACAGTGGGTGAATGCAATGCAGCAAATAATATAATCATGATTTTTGTCATTATTTTCTTTCAAATTATTTCAATTTTCAATTGAAGGTCACTGAATTAAATACAGACATGGAATACCAGAAGCAAATCTACTTAATCTGGTGTTAACACACTTTAAAAGGTATCTTAATTACTTAGAACTAAATTATGCTTCACTAAAATTTTACCATTGACTTCCAGAGGTAAAGCTCTATTCAGCTTCAGTGGGTTCAGTCTCTCCTCCATGACTTCTAAATGCTGCTTCATGTTAGGAGGTTCATCCTATAGCCTTTTGGAGACGTAGCTCCTTTCCCTGCTTTAAGTCCGGCTGTATTCTTTCACTCACATTTTGATGTGAATTAATCACTATTGTCTCACTATTCAGAAATTTAAACAGAGCAAATAGATCCATTTAACTGTATTGTTTCCTGATGTTGCCACTGGGCTGTTATTCCATTTTCAATTTCTGGTACACAAAGAAGTGACTGATCGGACTGCTGAGGTAACAAAAATAACAAAAATCTACTAATTGAACATGGATTTCAGGGAAGCCTCTACTTGTATTTCTTGACATAAACTGTTCCACAGTGTTTAGTTTTACTGCATTCTGCCACTGAGTGATGATCAATCTTTGCGGCTGGTAAAGCAAGTCTCTTGTATGTGAGGTTTGGAAACACCTTTGCAATCTTTTGAGACAAAGAGAGCAGCAAGTTGTATGAATATATTCAGGCATTCAAAAAGAAATGTGACATGAAGTGGAGTTTCACTATTGATTCCATGTATTCACAAGAATAAAATGGCTAAATTGGTAACTATTTAAGATTAATATAGCAGAAATGATAACGAAAGAAAAAAGGATCTTTACTGTCACCTTAGATTATAAATGTAGCACTTGGTGTTGGACTGAAGGAGGTATGTGCTTAAAGAGATTAAGGACATACATGTCCCACCGGAGATTGCAGAGAATCAGGCATTTCATTCTGGACCTCACAAGTTTTGTAAAATTACAGATTTAATAAACAAACCATTTTACGTCTCTGTAAGGAACTTAGAGGGGATTTCAAAAGTCAAACACTGAGGACCCTTGCTTTGACTGTGGTGGTAAAAGTAACATCTGCCTCAGACATTTTAACAACAGACTGTTCAGATCATTCTTTTCAGCTATGGTAGGAGACTTGACAGACATAAGCCATCCTACCCCTCGTTTCTACACTTATATCTCTCAGCTGAACTAAACCTTACATCAAAGCACTCATATCAGTCACATTCAGATTTAATTTTACCTTTCTCTTTCAGATGTTCTGTTCATTACAGTAACTTCTGTGGTTTCCTAATTATAATAATAGCACAGAAATAAAAAGAAAAACTATAATTTTGTTAATCGCGTCCCTGGGATGCCACAAAGCCTTTTTTTTTTTTTTTTTTTTTCCTCCAAATCTGGGACAAAAGCCCCAGCTGAAAGCTCTGCCACACTCGCATACATTTACCAGTACAGGCTCAGGACGCTGTGCGATGTGACTCAGACTGCTGCTATGAGCAAGTTATCCCAGTGATGCCGATGAGTGTGCTGCCTCTTCTTGAGGAGTCCCCAGATCATCAAGTTCAACAGCATTTAGCCCTGGCATGGGGAGTAGACCTGAGATCATAGTCCAATCTTTCTTTCTTTTAAAACCACGTTATTATATGTCCATGATAACATTAGCTTGGGGTAAATGCAAATACAAGAAAAAAAGAAAAGGAGCCAAGGATCTTCATTGCTGCTTCCACCATTGAGGCTCCTTCCTCTTCCATTGCTCTGTTTCTTTGTCTCCTCTTGTGCGTACAGCTCTGCTCAGTGTTAACCCACCACCAGAGACCTGTTAATTCTTTCAGGTTTGCTGACATCCCCGGTGCCAGGCTTTTTTTTTTAGTAATTGTATGATTCTTATGCTTCATAAAACGTTACAGGAACGTTAGCTTCATTTCATGCTTTCAGTTTAAAATTTCATGTAGGTGCTTGGTTAAAAATTTTGAGTTCAAGGTTGCAAGAGTTTTGTGAAAACTCTACTCCGCGAGATTTATTTCCCTGAGGAAAGTTAAAAGGCAAGTCTCAGACAAGGCGCTCAGAAAACAAAGCCAAACAAGGAAAAGATAGAAACAGCTTGAGGAGCATTGAAAACTTTGTTTTAGTATGGAGAGATAATAAACAATAGCTTTCAGGGTCTTATCATGATGTATTGTCTGTATTTCAGCACATGGTCTTTGTAAAGCGGACAAAACTGGTTTTATTAAAACATCAATGACAACAAAAAATGCATTTCCGCACATCATATCTTCTCCTGGTCAGAATTTATTTTGTCTGGCAGGTGTAGCCCATTTACTGCAACAAAAGGTGAAAGGATTGATGTTGTGATTGTGGAATCTCAGGGAGACAATGCTCAGCTGAGCACTCAGTCCTCCTCTGTGAAAGTCTGTGGAAGTTTTCCTTGCAATCTGTTTCCCAAGAGTTTCCCAGATTTCCTACCACATCAGCAACTTTATTTAGCACTACAGTGGCTCATGACCCCTTCTCATGTGGCAAATATCTACTCCATCACAAAAGACGTGAAGTAAAGAGCTTCTTTGGTGACTGTGAGGTCCCTTGAAGTTTCAACAGTTGGAGTATGTGCTTACAAACTTTTAAAACTCAGTTTTGATCTGGAGATATACATGCCTATGCCATGTGTCCATTTGGATTTATTAGAGAGACAGGCAAATAATCTGAAAAGGTCTCTAATCTTTGATGTAGCTGATGAAATATTTATCTCGGTGCCCGAAGTTGTTAGTGATATTGTTTCCATGTTCCAGGGTATATATTTAGCAAAACATCAAGAATTTGGTCCAAGTGAGTGATTAATTATGGCCCTAAAGTAGTGCATAAAATCCACCATAGGAGATAATTTAAACTGGGATCACAAAAACCCCTTCACAGCCAGCAAGAGATTGCCTGCAGATGCATAGGATAAAATGCCAATGAGGGTGATACTTTTTTAATATGATTCCTCTCTGGAACTTAGGTTCCCTGTACTGAATCCCAAAACCCTTTTCTGATATTAAACTCCCCTTTAAAAAACCTCTGTAGCATATACACTCTTCTTAAGAACTCGAGCTGAGGGACACTGTGCTGGATATCCTAGCAAATGGTTAGTGCAGTCACCCAGGAGGCAGAAAAGGGGTTCAGTGTCGGAGTGCTGCCCTCCACCCGAGGTGCTCCCAGGCTGGCTCTCGTCCCTGTGCTCCCGGATTGTTGCTCCTCACAGAAGAGCTTCATGGCTCCCTACTTTGCTGACCCAGTAGCTGCACTGTGCCAGCTCTACCTTCTGTGTCCTTTTCCCCTTCCCATCTCTTAGTCTAAATCGGAAGTACAGGCAGTGGCAGTATTTTATTTCCATTCCTCCACACGCTTTCAGCTGATGTAATTGATGTCATTTGTATTCAGTCCCCTCCTGTTTCTTGGATTGACATCTTTTGCAGCCATCCATACGTGGTACGTTGGAACTGTTCCCCTTGTTTTCTCATCAGGCTCGTGTCCAGCACTCATAACGAAAGGCAGGTGATCTGCGCGCCAATATTTTACCTCATTCAGGCTCCCTAGTTCCCTCTAACTCCAAACTTCTCAAGAATAAGAAGCTGAGTACAAGCCATCATTTTCAGCTCTACCCGTGAGCTTATAAACCTACGTTGGTTTGTATGTCAGAGGAATTTGAAAACTTCTTTGAAAACCAAGATGTTAGATTTTTTACATCAAAATCATTGAAACAGACTATACCGGGTTTTCTTGCAGAGTGTAGTTACTGTAATTGGCTGACAAATTTTGAAATATTACCCTGTTGAGAAAATAGACAGTAGTTCGATTGAAATGCCTACAACTGAATAGCCACAGGATCACTTATTCTGTATGCGTGTGAATCCTTCCTGGCTCATATTGTTGTCTTTTTTACTTCAGCCTACTAATTCTCCTGCTATTTACACCCGCTGTATTTCCCAAAGGTGTCAAAAGTCTTTTCCCTATCCTTTTCATAGCCCCTTCACCAAACTGATTTTACATTTACTGCATTCATTCCGAAGTACTTGTCATTCATTTCAAAACACTTTTGGTTTTGCTGATATCATCAGTCGGGCTCATCAGTCGGCTCTCAGGCCAGAGGGGAGCGAAATGCACTCATACAGTTTGCTCGTTCCCGTGGTATCTGAGAATCACTGACTCTGGAGAAAACTGGGTATTATTTCAGACATCTCCCAGGATATTCTATACAGCTGATGCAAAGCCACAAAGAAAAAATTTTTAGCAACTTCAAGATGTTTGACCTCGATGATTTTCTGTTTTGTTGGTAGTCTTTCTTGAGGACCCCTTCAAGGACAGCTTTCTGGGCGGATTCAGAGGCCTTTCTTCTTGCTGTACTGCTGCTTCCAAAGGTGCTGACTAAAATGATGAAAGACGAACCAGACATAAGCCTGCTGAGGGTTTTGTGCTGGCCATCCAGACAGTGGTTTCACTCGATACTGCAGTTCCTCACATATATTCTCAGCGCTGGGAGGAGGTCAGGACCAAATGACTCACGCAGCAGAGAGAAGAGTTCAACCTGGCAAAGGGTAAGGAGCTGTCTCTGAAAAATACTGATCTGGCATTTTATGCTACATCCTGTACTCTTAGTTCTTAATTTCATGCTTTCACACTTTTTTATTTCTGGAGCTGGAGAGGAGTATCCAGTGATCTTGGGACAATATTTTCTTTATGCGAATTTCCTTCTGTATGGAATATTAATCTCTGCCATTGGCATTGACAGACAAGAGTTAAAGTTTCATTTTAAATGTAAAGCTCTGACAGAGCATACATAACACTCTGCTGAGTTTATAAGATAATTCTACTTATTATTAATGACATTTAACTTGAAAAGCTGCAAACTCCAGGCATACTAGTCCCTTCCATGGTGTCTGCTTAGGAAACTCTGTGTAGGAGCAGTTAGCTTTCTTCACAAGATACCGTAGTAACAGGTATTTTGGTGCAAGGTTGTTTTACCTTATTGGATTTCAGCTTGAAGCTAGTGTTTGTTATTGCCTTAAAAGAAATGTAATTATTTGTTACCATAACCAAAATGAATCCCCTACAAACAGTAGCTGCCAGCTGGTACTGGGATTTAAAACTCTTATAAATTGAGATTTCCAATTATTTTGGCAAAAGCCCAGGAGAGTCTTATTTTTGTTATATGCTACTCTGTTTGCAGGAATTCATATGGATGCATTCCATCTCCAGTAAAAAGTTATATTATGCCGCAGGTGTACAGCACACACAACCAATAAAATAAAAATCAAAGCCTCACAGGTTTCAGCCATTGTCCATTTTTCATAGTTTACGGTGTTGGCAGGGAGTGTATGTTCTAAACCAGCGTTGGGCAAGCTATCCCCTTCACTTGTATAGGAAGAAGTGACCGGTTTTAGCCGAGGAGCACACAGTATCCCTTCTCCCATCACCTGTCTCCCCCCTCCTTTCCCTCCTGCCCCGGGGAGGGAGATGCTGCATCACTGCGCACGTGAGAGCGTGATGGGAGTCAAACCAACAGCCTCATCTCCAGCACCATCCAGCCAAGCCCCACGGAGAAATAAATCTCTCTTGTAAGAAGCAGTTACTGACCATCAGCCCTGGAGCTTCCTGAAAGGCCGAGGCTGTGATTGCAGTTCACCTCACCCTGGGAAAGGTCTGAGCTCAATTTCTGTGGAAAATTACAGCTATCTGAATACTTCCTAGCTCCTGAGTTAAGACAGAGAAAAAAGGCTCTCCTTTCAGTTTGCTGTCTTAAAAGGAAGGGCGTTGCATTTGTGAATTTTTATTTTCTGTACTCATTTCACCACTCCTCCCTCTTCTCAGTATCCACACCAAATACCAAAGGAGATGCAGGCATTAGCTTTCGACAACTTTATAAAAATAAGTCAGCATATATTATTTACAAAATGTTCAGTCAGAAACTGTAAACTAGCCAGAATTTTAAAGAGGAGGTTGACAGGGTACCTAGATTTAGTATTTGACTAAGTGCACAAAATTGGAATTAAAACTGCCTGTGAGTATAAGAGAAACTTATAACCTTTACTTGACTGCCAGCTATTTCATATTCAATGTTTGCTTTTTCCAAATTTCTTGTTTTCTTTAAGTTTCCATTTATTGCTTCATTAACATGATCCACTTTCAATGAAATAATTCAGGGCAAGAATGCCCCAGCAAAGGCTTTTCAGGTATTTGCAGGGTTTTCCTTTTTAACATATTTCATATTGTTTAGCAAATCAGATGGGATAGAAGCACGGCTGCTTTCTCCAGGGAAATGTCACACAGGTAACTTAAGTGGGACTGATCAGTATCAGAAGAGGGAAAGCACGGGCTGTAAAAGGAGCTGCATTCCGGAAAAGCGTATTTTCATCGTCCTTCACTGGAGACCCAGGCCTCAGCACTGAGGAGGCATAGTCTGTGAGTTATGGGGAGCTGCAAGGGAATTTTCCCATTGAAAAGGTTCTCTGAGAAAAGTGTCCCTCCATCTCAGCAGGGTGGAGCCTGGGAACTGATAAGAGCAGCAAGGGAAAAACATCCTCTGGAGTCTGGGGAGGAAAAGGGAAAGGAGGGGCAGGATTGGTGACTTTCACCTCCTTCAAAAAACAGCGTGTCAAGATTGCATTGGACCAGGAAAAGGGAAAAGCAGAAATCCCTCTCCTAGGCTTATCAGTGGGGCCAGTAAGAGATAGTGGATCTCTCCCCATCCTGGATGGAGGCCTTTGGTACACCCCGTGCCTGGCACATAAAGCTGCTGCCCCTCCTTCCCAGAGCCCTGCAGCAGCATCCTCGGCTGACCTGTGATTCCTGACACTGTGGGTACGGATACTGTCCCCGCCAGGGCCAGCTTTTTTCTTTGGGTGAGGATGTTCAACAGGTTTTTCCACACTCCACACAGCATATTCCTCCTGGGTTTAGATGACTGGGAAATAAGAGCATGGTTTCAAAGCCTGAAACCGATAATTTTGTCAGAGCTTCTGGCTGGTATTGGGTGCATGGTGCCACCCCCCTGGCAAAAGACTAGCTTCCTAGGGCAAGTGTGAAACAAGGGAGAACAGCGGTTGAGCGCTAGCAGGCTGAGGAAGGCAATGTGCACTTCCACAGTCTACAGCGTTAACCATTCCGGTTTCAGCAAAGAGCTGAGAGCATCTGGGGTGGGCCAGGTTGCAGGTTTGGAGCAAAGAGGGTTATCAAACATGGAAAGTACTTAATGCAGTAGGGGACTTGTTTGCTAAAGAGCATGAGACATGCCAGTTAGATTTCACACTTCTCTAAAGTTTTGAGATCTACAGTGGAAAACAACTGAAATAGTGAACATTTGAAATATATTTAAGCCAGTGTGTTCACCTGAAGCACTTAAGCAGTATTATGTAACTAATTTAAACAGCTTGATTTTGACCACAATGCAGGAGCATAAAGCAACCTACCTCAAATAAAAGAGGTATGGCTGCATATATAAGTTAAGACAATAGAAAAGAGACCGCTTCTTTGTGTGTTGATAAAAACAATTATAACCCCACTCTGGCCAAACCTAGATGTGCTTTACTGAAACTCATGTTGTCATTTCTCTCTTCTCCCTCCTGTTGCAAATCCACAGACAAGACCTTCGTTCCCTACTCTGAATTTTGCCTTTAGTCATTAGCATGGCAACGTGATCATTGTTCAATCTGACAGGGACACAGAACCAAATCTGACCTTAAACATTTGATAGAGGTCGTCTTGTAAAATATACGATTTACCAACAGCTGCAGTTATTCTACAACAAATACGTTAGTGTATCAGAGGACTGGGACACAAGTTTGTTTAAACAAATCCAACAAAGTTATCGTAGGAAACTGAAGGAAGTGGGTCACCAGTTTCCTGATAATATTTACGACAGTCCATAGATAAGAGAACTGGAAAGGAGGCCCCACTTTCTTCCATAGTTTATCACACGGTTAATGCAGAAAGACGAATTGTTGTAGGATAAACTCTGATGTCATACGCTAGCTTTGTCACACATCTGTGCAGAAACATATATAATAGCGTGGAATTTGTGGCAAACACATGATGATTAAGATTAAGATTCTGAAGGAAAGAAGGGGGAGAATGGTAGATTTCTGTAAGCTGTGTATTCTGAAGGCAAAAGGGGGCTTGTGAGCAAAGAGCTCTGTGCTCTAAGACCTAAGAAGTATTTGAATGTCGTTCCTCTGGCTCAAATGCACAGAAGCACTAGGCAGTTATCACCCTTTGATTTCAAGGTCTGAAGCAAAGAAAAAGCTGGCCTGATGGCTCTGGACTTTAAAATGCTGTTCTTTACTGTGGCACACAAGTAGTATGGATACCTTCAGCAGACAAATGTTAACTTTAAGGAGAAGTAGTTCTGGTGCCAAGAGCAAAATGAGACTAACATTAACAGTGGTGACTTTCTCCTTCCTTTTGCATGCCGAGCCCTATGCAGAAGCGTCAGGCCATGTGCAGAAGTGAGCAGCATGCACATCCCATGATACACTGCAGAGCAGCTGGGAAGTCTAGGAACAATTTTAATGAAATGACAATAGTGTCTAAGCTCCTAAAAACACTCCTGGCAGCAAATCCTTGCTTCCCAAGTAGAAACGAGCCACGGACTGGTAAGTGGATGGCTCTAATTCCTTCTGAGCCATCCATGGAAAGATGACATAAACTGTGCGCATATCTTATTTTTGAATAGCTAATAATCAGGCATGGGTACTGCTGAACTTCAGTGGGTATGTCTTACAAGGACAATCTCAGAAGCTTCTAATTTAACGATAGCAAGGATTAATTAGGGGATATAAAGGCCCTGCTGAAACTTAATCTACCTATTATGCTTTTGTGTTTCAGTAATGCTAATTTAGTTGGAGTTAGAGAGAAAGCTAATATGAGCAGTGCCCCATGGTGAGGGTAAAGGGTATTGAACTGCTAGAATAATTTTTTTGGCTCCTCCAAATTGTGGTCCCCATAGCAGGCCCAGCTGGAGCATGCTGAGGAGCTCTTCTGGTGGTTCTTCCCTTCCCACTCACAAAATGCACCACGTTAAGCAAGGTGGCATCAATATCCTTTCACTGAGTTTGGAGGGGTTTTTTGGTCCCACGGTCCTTACAGGGGAAGTATACCAGAGACCAAAGCAGCCAGCAGCGGAGCAGAATTCCCCCTTCCCCTCCCACACCCAAAACCTCAGGCATTTCAGCCATCACTGAGCTGGGTAGTCACCTTTAAGGAGAGAGTCCCTGGGACTCCACCTGAGCTGCATACCCCTTACATTTCTTGGGAAACTGGAGCCACCATTAGCTGTGAGGGCCCCCTCACTGGCTGTTTAGATTTTCAGCTGATCCCTCTAATTTGTGCAAATTCCAGACCTACGGAGACTAGCGGTGGCCCTTCCGTGGGGAAGGACGCTGCTTCATTTGAAAGGAATAAATAGTGAAAAAGTATGACATGAAGCTTGCTGAGATTTCCTCTTTGTTAACCCCTGTCTGCTGTATTTTTCCATGAGTCTCCACATGGTTTTGATTTCAGATCTTCAAAATATATTTTATGTTCCTTCCCTGGCCTCCTTTGCAGGACTTTGTTTTGCAAAACAGAAAATATTTCCTGGGTTTATATCTTTGTCAGTAGCTTGAAGTGGGGAAGGTCCTTTTTAAAAAGCCCAGTGCTTGTAGGAAGAGGAGCTCGTTTCTGCATGTTTTCCACTGCAGGGTGGCTCTCCTTTCTGCTTGTGGCCCAGAAAGTCTTACACTTTTGTCTGTGCTAATTGTTTTCTGCATCACTATATTTCTTCATTTGAACCTTCAACCTATGTTGAAGGTGTGACTCATTAGCGGTGGCTGTACATAACCCATGACAGAAGACTTGGTGCAGATGTGGTAGGTGGTGTCACACACCTCAGGGATGAGGAAGACCCGCTCGCAATGGAGAGCAAGCCTTCCTCTGGCCGCTGGAAACCTCCCGGCTGCAGAGCCAAGCAGCGCCCGCCCAGTCTAGCAGGAAATTTGCCTGACAGAGGAAAACTGTGTCATAAAACCGGTTTTATTTCTCTCGGCCGTCTCAGCCTTTGCGTGGTGGAGCAGGGAATGCAGTGGGAAACCAGAAATCACCTAGGGCTGCTCCATACGAGCTATTCTTGGCTGTCAGAGCTGTTCCTGAGGCTGCCCTTGGTCAGGCTGAGGCATAAAGTAGCTCTTGAGTCATCAGGGGTTTAAGCAACAGCAAAGTTTGTGTAAAGCTCGCCATTTCCCCTCTTGTTCCACACCAAAAGTAGCTGGAGTGGACCAGAAATAACAGTGCCCCATCGGTTTTCAGCGTCTCGCCTTTAGATCTCCAAGTGAGCAATCTCCAAGTCAGAGATCCTAAATTTATTGCTTTAGCGCTCGCGCACGACAACACATTTGGGGTAATTTTGTGGCTCCATTTCTGTGGTGAAGAAAGTCTGAAGGAGTCTATGGTAACCTGAAAACTGCCCGTGGATCTGCTGCAGGGAGGAGAGGGGAAGTTAAGGTTTTGTTTGGAAGAGGAAAAAAAAAATGATGAAAGCGAACATGAGCCAAGACATAAAGTCTCATTTTGCTCCCATGTGCTAGTGCTTGAGCAGACTATTGTTCTGGACTCAGAGATTGGTTCTTAATTATGTTGAGCAGTGAATGGTTTGAATTACGGCCACATAGTTTGGTGAGCACAAGCCTGTTAAGAATTTTGGCTGGGGAGCAGCTGCAGGGCTGCTCTGAGATCACAGAAGGTGGCTGTTGCTGGAGGTGTTTTCAAGAGTTAAGAGGCGTACACGCTGCCACCTGAAGTCCCATGCTTGAATGCTTTATCTAAATCCACCCTTGTCTTTATTCTGCTATTTCAATCTAAAATAAAACATCTTGTATTTATTGTATCATCACATTTAGACACTACCATTTTGGAATCTCCTGTGGACATCATCAGATCCAGATGTTTCCAAATGTCATCATCCATACACTGAAATGATTACAAATGGAGATATATTTCTGTAAGCTGTTGCTACTCGGTGAAGATTGCCAGTTTCCACTGGCTTGGAGGAGACTTTTATTTTTAATGGGGTAGGGATGGCCCCAAGTTCAATACTGCAGATTTTTAAATTACATATATTGTTGCATGAAGCACAAGTGGTTGCAGTCTCTGCTCACTCATAAATTTGGACTGATTTCCTAAGAGGTTACTAATTTTAACACGTGTAGGATGATTTTTAACATTGGGATTCCACAATCTGATTACCTATCTCTATCCGTAAAGAGTGTGATGTGAGTTCATTATGCACTCCAATCAAGGTATTAAAAATACAGTTCATTTCCAAGGAAGAACTATGTTTCCTTCACATCACTCCGTTTGCCTCAATTATCTGACAACTGCACTGGTATTTATATGTACTGTACACAGCTCTGTCTGGCTTGTGAATGAATACTACTGCCCTCTACTGCAATGAATATCTAATTCCTGTTCAAAGTTACATACTCTCCGTTCTAAACGTGCACAGAATACAGGGAAACGAGCTATATGGATGCCCAGACACAAGTAGATATATGGCCAACAGCTGAGAAGTGGCAAACGCTTACGCTGACCTCTTTGGCATTGCTCTGGATGTCAGGGTAAGATTAGAGTTTCTACAGCAGGGGAAAGAAAACATGTACCACAACTTTCTGTTATTGTGCCCTAATTAGTAAAGTCAGGCTGCATTTTAGATTTTCCCATCTGTTTACTCGTTTGGACACAATAATAACAAGTCAGGGGTTCTAATTTCATGTTTTTTGGCTGTCAGAATAATGAGTTTCGCAGTGCTAAAATTTTAGGTACTCTTCTCTCTTCTGAAAGTGGCAACTCTGTGTTAGGTATTGTAGCTTTCAGGCATAATTAACAAAGTTAGTTATGCACTCAAGAGTGATACCCTTGGGCCATCATCCTGGGTGAAGGATTACCTGTTGTGGCTCTTGGGAAAACTCAGGAGATGGTAGGAGAGCTCTGTCTTAAAGCCTTGCGCTATGTGCACGTTGCACTATGGGAAAACACTTACTTTTGCTAGGGAATTATAGTCCAGTATCTTCACCTGGATGACGGTGTCTTGCTCTTTCTCTATTAAAAAAAAAAAAAATTCTTTCAGGAAATAGAACCAGTCTCTCTCTCAAATTATCATCTTATGACAATGTACTACAAAAATCACCTCACTATCTTGCTCTCCTTTCTCTTGTAGATGATCTTGATCAGGTGAATGTAAATAAAGTACTTCCGAAGAAGATGAGCAACATGGATTTGAAATCCCTCAAACTGTTAAGGAAACGGGAACCGGGTCTTCCAGGTACCAGAAAGTGCTTTGATGTGTAATGTATACGCGGAATAACTAATGCCTGTTCCTTCCCTGTTTGTATTTTAAAAGAAAGTATAGCTTTTTGTAAGGAAATGGGCCCTAATTCTTTTGGAGCACACTGGTCTTCCTCCGCAAAAGCCCTCTGCATCAGGCCCTGCAGGGGAATTAACCAGGAAAATTACATTGCTGGACTGAATTCAGGCATGATCAAGGGGATCAAAGCTCATAAAGGGGATGCACCGAGATGTAACTCCAGGTCCCAACGGTACCTAGTGATGTTTACATTCAGAAAGTAGGTGGTGGGAAAGTCAGATGCAGCAGCTGAGCAGGTATTTTGTGATTTCAGTACTGGTCTTAGGTGCCAAATCCCATTTGAGCACTTAATTTTTTTCCGAATTTGTTAGTGTACTAGAGAAGCTCATTGCATGCAAAAATACAGCAGGAAGTTATGATAATAACCTAGCTGTTGGTTTGGTGCTGTCACACACAGCACCCTCCTGCCCTATGCCGTGGTTACTTTAGCTATAGCACAATCCTTAGAAGCCTTCTGGAAAGTATTGATATTATTTTCAGAACTTTGTCTTACTCTAATGCAGGATGAACAGCAGCATCCTGGCACAAACTCTTCTGTGCTGATCTGTACCCTTTGAAAGAGTCGAGAGCCTGTCAGAGGCAGATGCATGAACCTGGCCATGCTGGATGTACAAAGCTGAAAACACCAGTTTATTGCTTGGATGTGCAAGTTAGAGAAAGTTGCATCCCTTCCCTGACAGGTGGGTTTAGCCCAAATCTAATGCCTATGTTTGGTTGGTTTTCTTTTTTTTATTCAATATTGTTTATATGCCATTAGCTAGTGATTATGGTGCCATAAAACAAATAGCTGCAGATCATTAAAATGCAATGCTGTACGTAGTAGCCGAGTGTGTCTCATTTCCTACTGCTCCCAAGTGATTAATGGGCATATTCTTTCCAGCTTCCAGCCTCCTAAACCAGAATTGTACTTAGGGTTAAAAGACAGTTTGCTTTACACAGAACGTCCTCGCTACAAAACCAGATTGAACAAAAGGCAGAAAAACCTCATGAGCTACTGGGCACCCTTGCCGTTTACTGAGACATGATGTACACATCATGTACTCGATGTACACATTAGAAGAGCAGACACAAGAGCACGACAGGGGATTGAAACTATATGAAAACTGCAGAAGCCCCACACGACCCACGTTGCAAAAAATTACGCTCAAAGCCTTGCTGAATGAAGTACATACACCCTCCTTCATTAAGTCATTTCTGTCGTTACTCAGATTTGTCATTAGGTTACTAGATCCCCAAACCATATTCTAATGATCGGTTGGCTTTTTCGTAGAATGAAAGAGATGATAATAAATATGCTTCATATGTAGAGTGTATGAGTTCTTTGTAAGTGCATGCTGCTCATTTTCCCAAGATTTTAAAATACAGGTAAAAAAAAAGAAGAGCAAGAGAAAGAAAATTATCCAAGAAAATAATCGGAGAAGAGTTTGAGGTAGTAGGTTAGAGACCTGCCTATGCCTCACGGAAAATTCAAGAGATATTTAGCTGTATTTGGTGATGTTTCGTGTCATGCTTAAGAGTCAAAAAATTCAAGAAGCAAGGTAATATCTGAGACAAATAAGCCCTCAATACTGAAAGAGCCATTACATAAACAACGAATTGTGGATTCTATGTCAAATGAAATTATATTTATCTGTTGTAGACCAGCTGCTAAATTTATACTAGATTAGTGATAACATAGTAGCAGCAAAAAGAAGAAAAACCTGAATTTACATATGTGCAAACCAATATAAAATGAACTAAAGAAAAACACAGACTGTATTTAATTTCAGTCTAGGTTTACAATGATGGAAAGAAAATCACCTTTACTGCTTATGAGCTTTTGATAATGTATATTAGACTTTATTTTGGAATTTCAAAAATGGTGCTTCGATTTTATTGTGTAGAATGGAAGTTTAATTTAGTAGTCTGGCTAACGTTGACAATTTCAATAACTCAACAACTGAAATTTTAAAAATGACTGAAAGTCAAAATAAATAGATCCAGATAAAGTTAATACATAGTTAGATTTTTTTTTTTTTTAGTTAGCACATATTTTATGCTATCTCCAGTGTATTTTCTTATTGACCTGGTGATGAATCTATGGCAAGCTTTTGCAACTTCAATAACTGAAAAACTCAGCAATGTGAAGAGCTGCCAGATTCCACAAGCAACTGATCCTACTAAATTGGAAGAAATTGGTAATGCGGGGGTAATTGTTATCACAATTACACGTGCCATAACGATATTGTTTTCATGAATACTTACTGCCAGGTCAGCTAAACTATGCTCAATAAACTCTAGACACAGGGGACTCATCAAAGTATTCTTCATGAGAGGTCTTCATGTTGTTATTGGATGAGGTATAAAAGCTCTTGGGGAGGAAGGGTTGTGATACTGAGAAAAATATTTCATTCAGTGTCATACGTATGCATCATATGGCGCTGTGAGAAATGAGTCTGTCAACATATTGAAGTAATACTATTAATAGCACTGAAAATCAAACGCAAGGATACTTGAAATTAGGAGTATAAGAAATATCCCTTGCTGAATTAGAGCTGAAGTAAAAATCTTGAGGTCTTGTGTCTCCCGTCTAATTGATTAAGTGATCTGGTGATTCTTAACTAGAGTCTTTTGCAGAGGATTCCTCATGTGACAAAAAGAAATTACCCCTCATGTCTTTGCTGGAGACTTGATTTCTCTCAATTGGTTGTGGATAGCAATGAAGAAAAAGAAAAAAAAAAAGTTAACTGAATCTCTTTGTAAACTCTCAAGCTTAAAGACTTGAGCTAAAACTTGACATGGGTTTTCTGTTAATCCAGCACATGATTTATTTACTGTAAACAATTCTGAAGCATGGGAAATGGTTTCCAGAGCATGAATTTTCTGGACAAATTGAGAAATTTTTTTGTAGTGAAAGACCTGTGGATTGAAATTGTTAAAAGAGCTTTTGTTTCCAATTTAGGTATCTGGCTTGACAGGACCAGTTGGCCTTCTCCTCAATCTGTTCCAAAAACATGAACCACTTAACATATATACATTAATCAAGGCGTATGTGTTTAATGGCTCATGAGGCTGTAAAAGGAACATTTCTTTCCTTTTTGGACACTAAAGCACAAAAAGCAGGTCGGTGGTTTCCTTGCACCAGCCAACAGCTTTCTCTGTTCAAGTAACAGCAAAACTTGGTAGCATCATTCTGTCTGTACAGGTCAGGTGCCTACAGAGATATGACATGTTGGTTCGTCGTATTGTTTTCGAAGAAAGCAGAGAGAACAGAAATGAAAGCTGTAGAATTTGGCAGGTGATTAAGGAAAAGACAGTTCAAATATCTTTGATCCCCTGCTTGCTTTGAAATGTCATCTGAACAAAGGATGTAAAGGACGTTCTAAAAAAGTCAAATATAATTTCCTTTTCAATTACACACCCAAGCTGTGTAACTGGAGAAGTAATGAATTTAAGCAGTGGGCTAAATGACTAAATCAAGGAAATGGGCACGGACATTTTGAAAATGATGTGCTCAGTGACAACTAGATTAAGAACGAGACATCGCTTCCTGCGGCACTGAAACTTGTCGTAAAAGCCTTTTTCCACAAGATAGTAGGATCGCGGGCAGCAAAATGGTACAGCTGATTGTAAACATCACGCATCAGAAAATGAAACATTCATTCTTATTCCTTGCTGATGAAAGTAAGATGAAGCAATTTACAGTTTATTATCAATCGAGCAAGACATTTTTTTAATAAGAACTACAGAGGTCTGATAGTCAATCTAAATATCCATTGTAAGAAGGCAGACGTGGTGGTTTCTGAAACAGTTGATAAAGAATTTTAACATCTCCTCTGTTGATATGATAGTCTCCTTTCTACATAGCTGTAGTAGTATAGCTGAAATGTTGCTGAATGTATTTCAACAAGAATCAATTGTTTATTGACATTATTAGGTAATGTAGAATTTTTTTTCTTCCTCCCTTCCCTTCTCTCTCTTTTAAATGCTGCCCTCCCCAATCATTTTGAACTACATCTTGCACATAAAAACATCAACAGAAAAAAATCCTAGAGACACGGGCTACTGCATGATCTGTTTGGTAGAATCATAATTCTGTTCCTGCAATTTCTTACCCTGCATTGCTTTATTTCTTCAAGCAAGTTTGTTGCCTAGCTCTGAAGAGAGTTTAGGAATATATATGAAGTGACTCTGATGCTTGGACCTTTCTGCTTTGTCTTTAAGTAACTATTCCCTTAGAATTTTGAAAAGATTGCAGCTTAGTCTTGCCCTTGATTTGTTTTCCTGCCTGTAAGCTCTTGCTTCTAGTTCTCCCTCAGCAAAATTACTGTAAAGAGAGGGAAGCACGTTTTCTCTCAGTGATGTGCTGCCAAAATTGCTGCAGGAAATTTCCTCAGAACTTTTGTGATTCATGTGATATTTTTAAGGTAGAGTACTTTTTCTCTTTTCTCCCATTTCCAGAGTGAAGTACACACAACCACTGCTATACACTTTCCATTGTTCTGTCTAATTAAGTATTAGTAAGTGCATGTTGTTTTTTTCTGTGCGTGGCTTTTCTAGCTGGACATTTCATGGGGGCTTTTTAGCTGTTTGCTTTTTTCCCCAGCACTGGTAGCAGCGATAGGTAAACATCTGACAGTCTCCTGGTGGCAACATCTTGTAAACTGCTGAGCATTTTGTGCCTGAGAGGTGGTCAGTTATGTGAGCATGAATTTCTTTTTGGAAGTGTGCTGCATATTTACAAACCGAGTGGATTTAATTTTCCTCCTGAGGTGAACAGGTCTCTCCTGACCCTTGGAGGTCTGCTCTAAACTGGGAACCAGATTCTCCATGGCTGGTATGTGCTGTGGGATGGGAGGTGCTGTGGGATGGGAGGGAGCAGAGGCAAAGAACAAGGGGAGGAGGGAGAGAGTGCCATAGGAATATTTGTATTAACAAGCCTCAGATCCGAGCTTGTCTTTTTAATCCTGCTTGGCTAGTGTCTCTTCTTACTGATGTATGTACAACGGCAATTTAGTGGAAGACCTGCAGCTTAGAGGAATTACTGATCTGTGAAATACATGAAGAGCCCAGGCCAAAACTAAGTGATTGGCAGCTGATCCCAAGTTTTCTTCCCAGAGAGCTATTTAATATGTGAGACTTTGAGCTGGGGACAAAGCACCGACATTTGTCCGTGATGTACTACTGTCTGTATGGTTCAGTAAATGTAATATGGAACAGAACTTCCTTTGTGCACCATGTACAAAGTGTTTGGGGCCTCAGGTGGCTTTTGGACTACTCTAGGAAAAACGTCTTGTAAAGCGTACACTGGTAGATGAATGTGGCTCTAAACAAGTACCCAAACCTAAATTAAGTAGAAGAGCTTGAGCTGTTCTGACAGTGGTGTGGAGCAGAAAAGGCATGTAAAAGTCCTACCATTCTGGACTTCCCTAAGACATGTTGATGCTCACTGAGGACCAGTTCTGGCTTTAACTCCTTCTGTAATGCCAACTGTTGCACAAATGCTAAAGCCCCATGTAAGTATGGGGCAAAAAAGTAATAGATTCAGTTTTGAATTAAGGCTGTAAGGGGATTTAGGCTGAATATTTAAGATGAAGTCAAGTATTTGTACGGGAAGCTGGCCATTTACCTTCCCGTGTTTATCCCTCGCTGCTGCCTGGTTGTATGCAGCAGACATTGAGTTGGCAAACCGTAGTTTTTCAGAAATTTTAAGTGAACTTACTTTGGCACTAAAATATCACATTGCTTCATTTTGCATGCTTGAGTTGTACAATTCCTGGCGGTAAAAACTGTACTTTGGGGTTTTTGTATTCATTCTACTTAAGATACTGAAACCATAAGTGGTTATGTCTCTCCTGGCAAAATATAAGCCGAGTGCCTGATTTCCCCTTTCTCATACACCAACAGAAGGTGTCCACTCACCTCCAGTTAACAGGATTCCCTTGATGTAAAAGCGGTGCGAGAGTGGATTGAATCTCAAAAGTATTTGCAAGTTTAACTGAGATTCATCAGACTTGGGTCTAACAAAATACAATAAATATGTATATGTTTGGCAACATTTGTCTCCTGGTTAATATTTTTATGTTCAGATGTTATATTACTTACAGATGTTTTCCTTCTGCTTATTTAGCAGATTTCCATTTTTAAGCAATTTCATGTAATTTTGCAAATATTTAGTAAACATTACAATACTGGGATTTTTCAAATGGTGCAAAACTGAACTGGCTCACTTAAGTTAAAATCTTATTGCACTGTAAAGGCTATTCTTTCTTGTTGTTTTTAATTAGCATAACATTCTTCAATTTAATGCAATTATGTATTGTCTTATAGATAAATAACACAGAAAAAGCACCACTAAGTTCTTTGTTTACATTACAGTTTACAAAATTATTCCTAATACCAGAGGGTAAATATTTTAGCTTTGTGTTCAGAAAAATGAAATAATAATCAGTGAATCTTATCCAAACATTTGGATTTGTCCATTGTAATACCCTACAAAGTTTTACTAATGTCGGTGCATAAATGCAGGTTGCTGATTTATTAAGAACTGTGACAGCCAGGTTGTTTAGGCGGTGCTTTCTGTTAAGAAGACTTATACTCTGTGTATTTGAATGATTAAACTAGCACTAAAACCCCATCCTTCTCTATCAAGCCTTTCAGGTTGACTGCATTTGGGATTCATTCCCAACTCCACCATGTTTTTTCACTTGAACATTAAAATGTCAGATATAGAAAGAAAATAATTCATAGCTGTCTTGGGGCTTGATTCACCCACCTCTGACATCAGTTCTATGCCAGCGTAACTCTGTCAAAACCCGTGGTATTACTCAGGTGCTATACTGGTTTAATAGAGTAGCGAATCGGGCCTTAGGGGGTTTCTTGGTTACTTCTAATTTTCTGATTAAAGCAGAGTTATTGAAACTCATAAAATCCATGTAACATTGTTGCTCCACTGTGGGTTATCTCTATCAGAAACCTCGCTTCATTCTAGGGCTTAAGGAAATGCCCAGTTCGCCTCAGCTCAGTGAAGGTGCGTTCAGTCAAACACTTCAGCAGGATTTTTATTTTTTAATTTGTGTATTATTTTAACTACGTTCCAGAGCCTTGCAAACACAGAGGTTCCAAATATTCCATAGATTTCAGATTCTTAGGCAGATGTGAGGCATCATCTCCAAATTCATGCTTCTCTTCCCTACCTCATCCTTCCTCTCCATGCAACCAACAAAACAGCAGATTTCTACCCAAAATATTTTCAAGCTTGACCCTTTGGGCAGGAGAATTTGTTATTCACCATCTATGGCCTGTTGCTGGTAGCATGGTTGTGCTGCCACAGTCTAAGGGCTTCCCCAGAGGAGTACTGGCATTCATTGGACAAAACTGATACAGCTGGAAGAAGGGGCAAAGGATTTTTTAATTTTTATTTTTTTTTTTTTGGCACTCCTGCTATTCAGATTCTGCCCCTGAAATAAAAAAAAGAAATAAAATAAAATAAAATATAATTAAAAAAAAATCCCAAGGCCTCCCTCCCTAAGCAGAGCTCCCCTCTGTTAATGCATCATCTGCAGGGGTAGGTGAGTCAGCCATGTGGCATGAGCAGCGTCAGCCAGCTGCAATTCCCTCCCCAGCGTGGGGCTGCGGGAGGGCGTCTTGCTCTCCCCCAGCCTGGCTGAGCACACGTAGGGTGCTTGCTTTATCTGGGGGGATCGATGTAGCATGCACGTTGCCACCACTAAGTAGTTCAAGATCGTGAGTCAGAAACTCCTTAATAAGTTACACTGTTCAAAAATCATGCAACTGTTAAGAATTTAGGGGGGGGATTTTGTTTGCCCCTTTGCTGTGCTATTCTAGTCCTTGTTTTAATTTTTTTTCTCTGTGGTCCCAAGGGTTAGAAGTGAATTATTTATAAATAAATGAAAACTGAGTTTCCCACATCATGTACGATTCTAAGAGCCGGACCTCAACACCACCACCAAAATACTGGGGGACTCTAGGTTGGATGAGAAGAACTGGCAGCTCTCTGACATGTTCATCTGGATTGTTTATGTTTTCTCTTCTGGGAGCAAGAGCTTTCTTTGAAAGCATTGCATCACTTCTCTCTGGGAGGAACACTTCATGATGGGCAGCTTCTTGCAAAACTAGCCAGAGAGTTTTCAACAATACATAGTAGGGCTGAGCTTTCCAACACAGCATCCAAACCTCCTGTACGGCAAGGAGAGAAAAGAATGGATGTAAACAGAAGCGGAAAAATGAGGGGAATGATTACACGAATTCTTTTCATGTCTTGAAAAAGGTCCAGTCAGGTCTGGTCTGACTCATTATTACGGTTTGTAATCGTGTGTGTGCCATTTGACAGAGGGAAGGTGACTGAGGGCTCAGTTCTGTATGCAGGCAATCTGAGAAATGCTAATGGCCTCAAGTTCTATAAATTAATGTAGTGAGAACAGAAATTGTTCCGCGGCCTTTGCCTGCAGAGGCATAGAGGTGGTTCGCTTCAGGAAAGTCAACCCAAAGTAACTCTTGAAGCGTGCAGTGGTTTTAGGAACAATCATCTCGTGCATAACTAAAATGGGTTTTCATTTGATCCTGCTTTATTCAGTACATACAGTCCAAAGGATAGTCAGAGATGTCTTTTGTTTCATTAGAGGCTAAAATTTAGAAGTGCAGAGACCTAGGAGATATGGAAAATAATGTTTATGGGGGAAAAGAAAAAAATATTATTTAATTTCAGAATAGTTCCTGGTATGCTTTAAGCCCTGAATGAAGATTTACGTTGGTCCCGCTCGATCCAAACGGGTTGCCTCTCCTTAATAACAAAGCTTTCTTTGAGAATGTTTAATGCATGTTGCTGCTGCCAGATACAACCTCCTACTTCTTGTAGGTTTTGAAATAGACTGGGCGATTCCTAAGCTTTCTTTGGCATGTGGAGCTAATTCATGTGCTGGACTACAAACCAGCTGCTCACCCAAAAGCGCAGGAGGCCCAGATGATGTAGATTAGGAATAAACAAAAGGAACTGGAAAATTCTGTAGAAGTAACATTTTAATAACTTTGCTCCTGCATTATATGCTGGAAAATATCTTGTGAAAAGTGAATAGTCTGTGGAGGATTCTCTGCCCTTGGCTATAAAAAGGTGAGTTTTCCTTGTCCACTTACATGTGTATGCAGCAGATAACATAGAAAATGCTAATCCTAGTCAAAGCCTGTTGAGAGGGGGAAAAAAAAAGTGAGACTTAAGTAATAGATCTGGATAATATGCTCAAAGAAAGAGCTTTGGCACAGTGATGGCAGCAAACGCACAGGAGAGAGAGTGTTCAGGCTGCACTGTGTCACACAGAAGTGCCTTCAAAAAATAACACACGCGGTTGGTTTGTTCCAAAATTTAGCATTCCTGCTGGAGTGTCAGGGGCCACAATGCCCCAGAAATACCCTTTAAAAGCCCCAGGCGTAATTGCCGGCCCTTGAAACTTCATGCCAGCGCTGATGTGAAGAAGGATATTCCAGCACTATGCCTGTTTCCATGGCGTACATCGAAGAACAATGGAGCAGAAGACAACACTTGGATGAAGCTACCCCCCAGGAAAGGTTTGTTTTTGTTTGAAAACTGAGACAAAATGTACATAAATGAATAAACTGAAACGGCTGTAAATAGCCTATGAAAACATGCTACACTAAAATTGTTTAGGATTCTTCTTCATTATCCCACTTCACATTTGAGAGAATGACTGGAAAAGATGATCCTGTATTTTTTTTAAGAAATCCACAGGCATTACAGCAAATAAGTGTGTTTTCCAGTTCAAATATTTTGAGTATTTTTTTAAATGTTTGCACAGACTCAGGATTTCTGAGCCCATGTAATAATCTGCAAAAAAATCCCACCATTTCTTGCTTCGCTGAGACTCACCACATGGCATACAGTTGAAAACACTTTGCTGTGGCATGTTTAATAGGTTGCAGAGGAGGCAGTACCTCTAGCCATATGTGGTTCCTTATAGCAACTGGGATGAGAGCAGATAAAATATGTCCCGCTTTCCCAAAGCAAATTGTATGGCTCTGTGGCTACCTGAAAGGAAAGACCACTTCCACTTTAGCCACACAAATGTAATCTGTGTGTATTCTTAAATTTATGAGTGGCTACGTTACCGTGCAATCAGCCTGGATTACCAAAATGTTGGATAAGAAAGGAAAAAGCTTTGCTTCTCATTATTTTTCCCTCTGAGCGTACGTCTGCTTTACTCAGAATTTCCTATACCTGATTCTTTGGTGTCTCTGACCACCAACAGAGTTTTCCCCAGCCCTAGCAGTCTGGTTTAAATGCGTGCACTGTATATTCTCCTTGTCCGGAGGGTTCTGGTAAAGGTATTTATCTGTTGAATGACGTGCAGACTGCCAGATTCAACAGATGACAGCTTAACCACAGCACTAGTGACCACCAATGCTGTGGTTTTTATTTTGGGATCCTGCTCGCTCTTTTAAAAATATTGTTGACATGACTGACTTTTTTCCCCTTCCTTTGCAAGCTGTTTCTTGTGAGCTTGTGAATCCTTCTGCTCTGTCCCATATTAAGGACTGATCCTGATTTCACGTGCACTAATTTCGTGCTGCTCCTCCTCTAGCCTTCAGCAGTCGCTTGTGATTTGTGCTCATATGAAATCAAAAGCAGGAGTTTGGGAACAGATGTGAATAAATGGGCATGGACACAAATACATGCCTTCTTGCTCCCTCCCTCTGTCTCACCTGTTGGCCAGTTGCTAACCTCTGTTAAATTTAAGACATAGGGCAGTTTAGAAAACACACTGATCACAACTCCCCTTTGTTTTTCTGTTCTTTTTACAGGTGGAGATTTGTGGAAAGGGAAGACAGATGCAACATGGGGACATAAAAGAGGCAAAGTGAAAGGACAGTCCTGAATCGTCCAGCCCAGACCTTTGGTATCAGCAGCAATCATGTCACATAGGTAAGTCCTGTTCATGAGTGTATCAGGCTAGGAACTGCTTGGCAGCATTATTGTCAGAAGAATACTATCCTGTCCTGATGAAGCTGAATGCAGTTCAAGTTAATCTCTTTTGGGGTGGCATACTGTTCACGTACGACGGTTTTAGAGACCCAGGAAATTAAAAACTCAGACGGATGCAAATGTGTGTAGTGCAAATGCATCCTTCCACAATTCTGCGTATCACCACAACAGTTCCTAACGGGGATTTTCTTAGCAAACAACATATGCAAAGATAATAACCTCCCTGCTGATACTGGCAGATACCCCCCTTTCTGACGGACTCAGTTTCATTCACACGCACAACAGGGGGGGAAAGGATTATTATAGCACACTTATTTCTTTCCTGGTTCACATCATTCACTGAGTATGTACAAACAGGAAGGATGCCAAATTGTTTACAGAAGATCAGAGATGATTTGAGCCAAAACTATCAGTCCAAGTGCCCTCAAACTTTAGGGATTTTCTGATGTGGCTATGACTCCAAAAGCTGTGACTCAGCCCTGTCTCTGCACCAAAGTGAATGTCAAAATTAATATGAAGGACAAAAGCCCTGTTCTAAGTTGTACTGTGAGCTCCCACTGAGTGCTTGACATGAGAAATTGTCCTGACTCTGTCAGCATAAAACTTTCAAGACACAGGTAATGTACATCATAAATTTGAGCTGAGAATTTAGCTTTAAGTGTTTTTCCTTTGAAAAATCTTACTAAGCTCCTATCTCCTTCTCCTTCCAGACCACCCGCAGTTGCCACCCACAAGCCAGTCACCCCATGGTCTTTAGAAGTCACCTGTCATCCTCAGTATCATTCTAAAAGCATAGGTGCTAAGCCAAAAAAATCACTTTAAACAGGTGCTTAATGCCATATAATTAGAATATAATCAGAATTAACATCGACACCTATGTGTTTACTTCCTACTAAATGTCTGCATATTTTCCTGAATCTTGGCTATGTATATAATAACAAAGGTATGAGTCCACAGAGATATGGAGATCAGATGTTTGAGGGAAGGAATTCTGCTGTAAAGGAATCGACGGGAGGTACATCATTGGCTCTGACACACCAGCGTGGTACCAGGGATGCTTACGTAAAACACTAAAGCCAGTATCATCACCCAAACTGAAGCTGTGGATCAGGGAATATTGTAATGACATTTGCAGTACTTCTTGTTTCCCTTTTTGTTTCTTTTTTCTTCAGATTATATGTTATATGTAGACTGAAACTGCTGAGTAGATGTGGGGCAAGGAATAATTTTCAAATCAATCAAAGTAAAAGAAAACATTTTGGTGATTTCTTATTATATTCATCCTCAGTCATATACTGCTGTATTTTTTTAAAGTATTCTTGAGACTAATGCTTTCCTGCTCAGAGAGCTGAGACCTTCACCTAAGCCCTATCATCACTGTTTTTGACAATGGTCACCTTCTCTTTTCTTACTTATCTAACACTCATTCAAATACAGCTGCCATAGATGATCTTCCTTCCTTACCACTACAGTGAGGGTCACCCCTTCACTGAATCCTCCCACTGACGCATCATTTGCAGCACTAGAGGAGCTTGCTTCTTGTCCTCGGTTTCAAAAGACCTTTTGAAACCTTCAGAGACCTTCAAATTCACCTTTTCTTGATTTTTTGGTCACCTCTCAACCAATTGCTCTTTGCTTTCATAACATCTTCACTATGGAGATACACGTCTGTAACATTTTGAGGTGGTTTTTTTTTTTTTTCTATATTGTATAGCTAGCGTGCTATTTGAAATGCTGTCTTTCAACACAGCCTGAAAACCTGCTTTCTCCTCATTTGGCTCCATTCTCAAGACTTACCTCCTATGCCTCTAGGTATCTTTCTTTAAGAAAAGAAAATTATTTGTGATTGGGAATTCATTTTTACATGTATTTTTTAAATTTGAAATATGGTGTGATGATGGTCACGATATACATGTGTCTTAGGTTGACTCCACAATATTATTACTGTTTATTGCTGCTGTCATCTTTGATTTCCCCTTCTGTTGCAGCTTTCACTTGTTGAAGCTTGTCTTAATTTCAGACCCAGATCCTACGACTTACACATCTGCTTACCTTTAGTCATCTGTGTATTCCTATTGATTCCAGTGAGAATACACACGTACTTTAAATTAACCACATGTGCAAGATTTTTGGAATTAAATAATGGGAAATAAAGTTTACTTGTTGTTATTTTTCCCAGCTTCAACAGCTAGCAGCTTCTGCAGGTGGTCAAACCTGCAGAGATTTAAAAACCATTGTTGCTAAAGAAAAGATAGCCAGAAATCAGTGATATTTGAGAAAAGGTCTTGACAATATTAAGAAGAGAATTTTTTATAGCAATAATAGTGGTGTGAGCTTTCATAGCAAGGGTTGTTCCAAGACAGTAGAACTGGCAATGACCCAACATTTTATTCTATTTTCTCGAGGCAATACTCAGATCAGATACAGTTTTGCTCCCTTACGTAAATCGGTGTTGTCAAAAGTATGGGGCAAGGGGGACAGGGGAAATAGTAGTTTGTAATTTTTGATGGGGAAAACCCCCCAGGGTAACTGGTGCTGGGTTGTTTGGTAATTGGAAAGGACTTCATTTCCTGAAAAACAAACACCAAAAGGAGAGCAGAAGTTTCTGAGAAAAAAACAGGTGGAAAATCAGGTTGAAAAGCCTTCTCTACTGTGAAGATTGACTACATTATTATAACTTGTTTTTCTTATTTCTGTGTATTTTCGTCACATTTAAACTGTTACAACACGGACTGGAAACAACTCAAATTTCAGTCTGCATTAAGTAGCATTGTAACTGCACTTCAATTTAAAAAAAAGAGAGAGAGCATTTATAAGTTATGGTATTCTAAATTGCACACCACATGCTATTTGAAAATATTTGAATAAATTTAAACCATTAAAATCATTACAATTGTTTGAAAAAACATCCTTTTTTTTTTTTTTCCTAATACAGGCTAGCAGTGGCAGAGTAAAATATGAGAGAAACTGAAAACTGTGGGAAGATAATCTAATGATAGTTTGATATAACATTTCATTCTTCGAGAAGTGCGACTTTGAAAACATGACTCAAGATGTATGGAAGTTAAAGAAAATGTTTCATTCCAGCACACCGTAAACACAGGTCTCAAAATATCGTCATTCCCAAAAGACAGAAATTCTGGGCTACCACCGTCTCTGCAGCTCTGTGGCCAGTATCTGCATTATTTATTTAGCCTGGGAAACCTCTCTGAAGGAGCAGGATGACAGGGCCAGATGGGAGGAGCTGGGAGGTCAAGCCCTGCACTCCGCTCATCCCTTGGGGCTTTCCCCAGGGGACTGCTCTTGCGCCCAGCAGCCAAGGAAAGAGCCCCTGCAGCTCCCCGTCCCTGTTGGGAATAGAAACCCAAATGACAGAGAAAAAGAGAGACAAAGAAAAGCTGAGGGAGCAAAGAACGTAACCTAGTGTTTCCTGGCACTGTCTCCTGAAAAGAGCCCTGCAGTCTCAATCTTTTGGCTGCACAGAAGTGCATGAGGTGATCTCAGCCTTAGAAATCAGTAAATTAGATGATAAGATAATTCATTTCTCTGCTAACTTAGAATTATTTTTGCTGACGTGTGGTTTGCTGTTTTTATTCCTATAATCTGTGGGTAACTTAATGCCTTTATGTTTTAGAAAAAAATATTTCCTCCTTTCCTAGCTTTGAGCTGTTTGTTAGTATAAAATAACCGCATTTACGAAAGGAGCACAAAAGCCCACAAGGGTGAATGCACTGGAGACCCGGAACCACATTTTTTCACAGTCAAATTTCTGACGTCTTGCAGGCAAGGCAATAGTGATTAGTATGATCTGTTCCCTCTTCAGAGTATATTTATATTTGCCATACAATAACACACATTTTTTCATTATTCTATGAATATGACACTATCTGCAAACTATCATTGTTCTCTCTGATATGTGCTAAATATTGACAAAGAAACAAAAAAAATACCCACACCGAAACAAGCTGACCTATGGTACAAGAAGAGTAAATAAGCTAATGTCCTTGGAGATGCCTTTTATTATTACTAATTGTTTTTTAAACGCCACAAGTCTCTTCTCAGTTGTGGAAGACAAAGGCTCCTCCAGTGTTGCGTGAGACTGGGGGCAGGACCAAGTGAAATGTGCTTGTCCCGAATGGTAAATTCGTGAAGAGGTGGAGCAGGCTGGCTGCGCTGTTCATAGCTCTGGTTTTACTGGAGCTGATGGGTTTTGGAGTGCTTTCTTCTACCCCACATCACTCATCTATGTCAGGTATCAGGGGAGAGCAATTACTTGACTATGTATAGAGATATTGGGTAGTACCTGAAAGTATTCAGCTGGTTTGGACGGTGTCTGGAGTCTACCTCTTCATAAAACTCATCTTTATCAAGGCCTGAGAATCTTCCTTTGAGGCTTATCCAGAAACTGTCCACAAGCCAAAAAGTTCAGAACAACCAAGAATACGAAAATGCAGTTAAAAGTGCACGTGATACGCATGGAGGCTGTACGGGAAACAGTCACAGGAATTGTAAGGCTTGGCAGAAAAAAAAGCATCTTGCCCCAAGTTAAGGGTACTTGGGAGGCTTATTTAACCTTCGCTTTGGCCATTTGCACACAATTTTATGTTATTATTTACTACATGATGGAATTGAAATGTGAATTTGCCATAGCAACCTAGGCTTCAAATGGGGCATACGTTGCTTTCCAAAATTACAGCACCTCCTTAAAAAGGAGTAAAGAATAGTGCTCTGTGTAATCTGAACTCCTGCAAAATGTTATTAGCAAAATATGGCTTTAATAAACAACACATTTTCCCCAATTCTTAGAGCACATTTAATAAGGAAAGGTTGCAATTACAAGAAAATATCATATATATTTATAAATATATATATAAAATGAGCTATTTCAGCTTAATCCATTTTTGAGGAAAAAATTAAGATGGGGGACATGCAGCCGGCAATGGTAAGACCAAGGCCCTGTGGGACATATACGTGGTGTGGGTGAGGGTTTCTGTGCCACTGCCTTCTTGTTTCACCATTAGAAAAACAAAACAGTGACAGATCATACATTCATTCATGCATTTTACTCCTTCCATTTAATCAGTCCTTTTGCCAGAAAAATAATAGAGCATCCAGCAGATGACATAACTGTACATAAATAAATATTTATTCAAATCCCCTACTTGCAGTCACTTCCCACTAACAAAATACCAGAGTCAGCTGGATTTCTGGAAAGCAGAATGTGTTCAGAAGTTTTGCTAGGTTACGCAGAATTATGCTTGTTTAACTGAGCCTTTGAAAGTCTCAGATGGTTTTAAATGTATATGTTTGTGTATGTGTACCTGTCTGTCTATCTATCTATTCATATTATGGGGTACAAAACACTTGGACTTGCACATCCATTTCACTTTTTTCCTGTTGGTCTCAGGTAGACATTACTAACAAGATTTCTCTTAAGCATAAGCATACGTAAAGTTTTTTCTGTTGTGGACACTGATTTTATATAACTGATGTACATCCTTTTCTTTTTTAAGCAGATTTTGAAAACATTCAGCCTTGTGTATGTTCAGCATGAGAAAAGAGCTATACAAAAAGGCACGACCTTCTCACCCTGTTCACGAATTATTTCTTGTGATTCAAGTGACAATGAAAATCCGTCAAATCACAGCTAGTTGTTACCATTTTTAAAAGCAAGTCAAGAACCCAAGCCCTGTACAAACAAGTACTACAATAGGTGAGGTAAAACACGTCTCTCCAAACACTTCTAGAGATGTTTAGGAATTCGTTTTCAATAGGAGATAAGTGGCAGCTTCTGCACCTAACAGTGAAGAAGCAGCCCCAAGCCTCTGAATTTTTTTAATTGCTAGACTACTGTAAGATTTCTTACACAATGCAAGCCAGCATAAAGGACAGAGAAAACTTGGGGCACAGTGGCTGCCAGATTTACTTCTATGCATGTCTAGTGTCCGAGCTAGTAGTCTAGACTCGGGATAAACGCAGCTTCAGAGCTTAAAAGACCAGCGGTGGGACCTATTTTGGACCTGCTTTTTGATGTGATGCAAGTTGCACCAGAAGCCTTCACTGGCACTGGGAGATGCCTGGATGCGGGGCTCAGAAGAGCTGACTCCTATTGCTTGTACGCATGGGCACAGTTAACCTATGGTGGACACGCCGGGTACCTACAGAATCTCAGCCTGGCTGGTTCAACTCATCCACTTCCAGACTTTCTGTTCATTGTAAATAGGGACCTGGGAATCTGGACCCAGCATTTTTGCAGATATTCTTGTCTTTTCCACTTTATTGCTAGTTCTCTCTTTCGGGGTGCTACAAGATAATATCAGAACATGCCTCAAATATCAGCTTCCCATTTGCAATTCATGATATTAACCAAAAGTTTCACAGGTTAAAAGCACATGTTATGGATTGGCTTACATCTACTATCCTTATTTTAGATTCTTGTAAGTTAAGGAAAACCACAGCAGGTTTGAATTTTGTTTTCCTTTTTAATCTAGAGACATTATTTGTTTTGGCTTAAAGGGAATTGTGAGAAATACTGATATACTCAAAGAGAACACATTTAAGTGCTTTCTGAGGACAGCAAATGAACCTTAGCAGTGAGATCCTGCTGTATGTGAGGCTTTAAAATTGCAACGTACAAGTACTTTACTGGGATGTAAGTATAGGGGTGTAAAATTAGTTACATGTTCAAATGCGTGTAATCCAAGATGATATCCAGTTAAAAATGGCTAATGCATAAGGAAAAAATTATTCTCAAAATTTAAAGGAGTTATATTCCCATCCAAGATTTCTAGTGACATCACACACCATGAAACAATAAAATCTAATAAAGCTTGTTCACTTCAACAGAAGTTTTAAAGTATGTTCAGAAAGACCTTCTCTCATCAGTGCTGCCTGACTTCAGCCTTGACATCCTAAATCTGACAGTCGTTCACTTCTTTTTTACTTCTCTTCCTACCACACAGAACAGCATCTTTGCTTTTCCTTCCCAGCCTGCACCCACAACATGCATCAGCCATACCAACACTCTGAAATATTTTATGATGTAGAGCATTCCCCATATTCACTGGGAAATACCAGAAACTGATGCAAGTCCTGACGTAAGTTTTCAGTAAAATAATGAAATCAGGGCCTAGCCAGCCAGGAACAGTGCACATTTGATTTCAGAGCTCCATAACTCCATGGCTACAGGCAGTGTAACTTCATAGTTCTCAGAACATGTGAAACTCAGGACCTACTCAGAAACATAAACTGCAATTCCTGGAGGTAAAGTGAAATATCTATTAGCATGTGTATCAAAAGTTGTCTTCTCTAAAAGAATATGCATTAGAGAGAGATAACTTCTGATACCTGACATATGGTCTTCTTTCTGGGAATCAGTGCTATGTAAGTATTAAAAGAAATGTTCCATTCTCAACCTTATGTAAAGGCAGAGTCTTTTTTTGGCCTTGGTCTTCACAGAATAAATGCATCAGTTTGAACTGTGCTTTTATTAATGCTAAAAGTCAGGAAAAAAAGCCAGAACCAAACCCCATAATGCCATTGCTCTGCTATTTGGAAAAATTTGCTTGTCTATACTTTAAGCTCCCTGGGAGAAAGTCTGTCTTTCCAACGGTTTCAGACTATGTACAAGACAATAGAAACAATGCTGGAATATAATAAATGTTTAACAATATTAACAGTGCCAGTGGATTCAGTTCTGGTCCGTGTAATTGCAAAGTGTGTCCAGATGCTGCAATGATGCATACCTTGTAAAGGCATATAATGATAAACAGATAATAAAGGCTGAATTAAACAAGTCGATGGTTTTGGCCTTGTTGCTGGCTGGCAGTTAGGGAGTGTACGTGAAATAAACCATCAAGCACCACAATTAGCACTGATTGATTGGCACTCTACCATCTCCAAGGAGATCCAAGATGTTGACTGTCTCACTTCTGGGAATGGTCCCTCCGGGGCAGCGTTCAAAGCATTGACAGGTTGGTGCAGTAAAGCCTTAATGCATAATGCCCAAACTTTTTATGATTTGCCAATTAATTTCAACTTTGGGAGTTGTCAGTTCAGCCCTTTTTCCAAAACGTAAAGGAGAAATGCTTTTGAAATGATTTTTCTCACAGAATAATTGCAGAAGGATGGACAGTTCCAACATAAAACCCAGGCACAGCTTTATTAGGTACCTAAAATGAGAGACAGGCCTTCCTCCTAATTTATCATCAACATGTTTATTTATCTCATAATGTCCCACATCTCAGGCACTGCACAGACCATCCTCTAAGATCAGCAGCACATCCACCCTGTAAAAAGCTATTTAACTCAATTCAGTTATACAAACCAGCTTAATCTAAAACAAGAGCAATGCAGGATAACTGTAGGCTAGCCTGGGTAAGAATTATCTTGGCTGTGACCGTAGATCTGCTGTCTGTTCCTTAACTCTCCGTATTTCAAGTCTCCTCTGTAAGAACATTCGTCTGTTACTTATTCTGAAACTACAGATGACAGAGTTTCCACAAAGGTGTATAGATACCTACTTAATGTTAAAGCCAAACAGGTGCTTCATGAAAATGTGATGCACTTGAAAATAGACTTTATTGATATTTCTCTGGAGGTCAAAAAGATCCTGTGATGGAAGGTGTAATGACAATTCAAGGTACTAGTGATAGTCACTTGGTAGTATTCCCCATTTTCCTGGTTTCTTTGAATTATGGCACATGCAGGTCTATTTGAAATAAAAAGTAAGGATACTCCTGATATGGGAACGTGCCTTTCTACTAGGACTGGGCATTGATGGGTAGGAGTCTGTTACAATAAAGGGAGCTAGAAGACAGCTGAATGCAACCTGAGACAAAAAGGAAGTTCTTTGTGCTAAATGATTAAAACTAAGCACTTTGCCAAAGCATGCATGCATTATAGCACGCTACTTATTCGGGTGAAGAAATCCCCCAAGTTCCACGGCTTGCACACTGACAGATCAGCTCTGAGCCATCAGTTATCCCCAGCAACGTGCCCAGGACCACTGCTGTCAAACGCACAGTAAAGCCTGCTGCCCGCCGAGGCCCGTTTGAGGCTCTGGACTCTGGTTTCTCCCGGAATTACATTTTTGAATGTGTGTGACACAACAGACTGCATTATAATGAGCGCAGAGTTCAAAACTTGGCACCAGTGCCTGCTCTTTTTCCAAAGTCAAGTGTAAAGTCTTAGGGCCCTATTAATGAAAAATCCATCCCATGGCTGGATCACAGAAAAAGGAGGGCCTCAAATTATGAGCAGGATCTGTTATAAAAGCCATGTGTTCATGTAAAAATATGATGGAATATGGGCACAGACCGTTACATGTGGATTTCACTAGATGCACAGGGAGTCCTGGTATGCACGTAAATTTATATGTTGTACTTCGAGACACAATGCAAAGGGTCAGGAGGCTGTAAATATGTTTCCTTGCTGCATAAAGTAGGGTGATAAACAACGACATGTCAAAATCCCTGAAGCTCAAGGTCGAGGCCAAACTACAGCTTGAAGCAGGACAGCCAAACACAACCACCCGCGCACGGACAGTAGAGCTAAGGAACGCAGCAAATTATGAAAGATAGAGCAAGTCTTACTTTTCTTTATCCTGCCTAATGTTTTTGCTTCTAAAGAGTGAAACCAATCACTCTTGTATGATATATCACCATGCTCCCTGAACAATCTGGGGACCTGTTAATGGTTTATACCTATCTGAGTATTTGACATAGGCTGCAGGAGTAGTCACCACCTGTTATTTTTAGAAAGACAGTCAAGCAGTCCTAAAATATTAACATATGCTAGGAGTATGTTATTGTTCTCAGGAAAAATAGTTGTTTTCCCCATAATCTCAGCAAGTTAACATACTCACTTTAGTTTCTTTTTACTGTTTTAATCAAAGCGTTCAGGAAAAGATAAGACAGAAGAATTTTTCCATCAGAAAATAATTAATATCTCTACCCTTAGCCAACTTATGCAAAACAGACTATTCTTTTGGTAATATGTTTAATTTCCCATACATCTCTGCTCCTTCTTTCATGGACAGCCTGAATTACAATAAAGTGGTTTAGATTTTAAAAAAAAAAAAAAAAAAAAAGGCAGGCTGGGTTCATGCTGCTCACTTTCTGCAAGTTGTACGTGTAGCCTAGCCTGCTCTGCTCCCTTTCCCTCATAGCTGCATGTGTGCAGCCTTTGCCTACCATTAATCCCCAGCATGATGGGCTTTGTAAACGAGACAATGCAGAAGTCATGAGAGGACTCTGGGAAGGAGATTTGAGGCTACTTTTGTAAGGCTGCTTTCAGAAGAGCCCTTTCTCCTTAGCATATGCATCGTCCTGCTGTCGGGAAAGGCACAGAGAGGCGTGAGGCCAGAGCATACAGTCCTTTGGCAATTCCGGATAAGAGCTTTGCTCTTTGGACTACTTGCATTTGCTATAATTTATGCTATCCCAAAGCTTCTAAATTACATCTAAAGCTGCTCTATCCTCTTTGGTATGGATTCTTATTAAAAAGCATAAAACATGAGACATCATTGTGACGGAAAACTAGTCTTTCTCACCAACATGAAGACCTCGACTGTTCTATACACATAACAACGCGACAGCAGCTTTCAGCTTTTTACAGTGTAAGCATGTCACGGCAGCTGGAGGAAGCATTAAGCCAGCTGATTCAAGCAGGGACAGCCAGGATCTACACAGGACATGTAGATCTCCAGCACTGCCGATGCTGCTTAGATTTTACACACGACTACAGGGACAAATTTCAGCTCCAGAAGCAGAGCTTCATCTTGCGTCATCAAAGAAATGCACTGCCAGCCAAACACTGCTGGTAAGGATCGCTTTAACACTCTAGAATAAGTTGTGTCAAAGTATAACAGCCTTCAACAAAGAAAAATGGGAACTAAAGCACCTTTGCTCAGATTCTACTTTCATATTACCAGGGTCTGTAGGCAGAATATGTGCAGGGCGGGGCCTTGGGAGCTTAGAAATGGAGGGGAGTAGAAACAGTTGTCATAGTCAATGCGTTACATATACCTTGAGAATTCATTAAATGGTCTATTAATTACTGGTGCCGGTGTAACAGAGGCAAGAGAATGAAAAACTAACAGTCTGTTTGTACAGTGAACAAAGAGGAGGAAAATAAACACTACCAAAGCTGTAAATATGTCACAAAAGTTTCAAAAACTTATGTTGCCAGGGGAACAGAAGGTTTCATTAAAATTATGACTTTATCTCTGGAAAAGAATTCAGTTAGAACACAGGTGGTTGTCATAAACATTGTATATATTAGGAAAAATCACAGTGCTGTCTGTTGCAAAGTAGGAATAATTCTGTCCAATACCTTCTAAGCATCCCAACTGGCAGGTTTTATTTAATAAACTGGGGTAATAAATGCACTGTATAATCACATGATGTATGTGTAATATTACTATAAATGTAAAACATTCTGTAAACATAAGGGGTTTTTTGTATCATATGCTCTATGAGAAATCCACTCCATCCCCTGAAAAAGTTTATCATTGAAAAGACAAGATAGGTTACAATTAATGTGCACAGACTGACATAAAGTCCAATTCTGCAAGATGTTGCAGAGCTCGCTCTCTTACTGCTATCACTAGGACTGCAAATTCCTTGAAATAGTTGCTTAAGCATTTTGCAGGAGATAAGAGTTGCTTACAGTTTCAGAAAGAGAAATGAGTCTGTATTTCCATGGACAGATGGCTCAGACAACATAGCTAATGCTGTTTGGGATTTATGTGGGACAGCAGGATAAATGAGTTCCCTTTATACATCACCCAGCTAGAAAAAATGTAAAATTATGAAAGGGCTCCCTCTGTCCCATCGTGCATAGGAGATAAGAGTGAGGAGGAGATGACATTTGGGTTTTCTACTAAATGCGGTTGCAGGCCAGCTGGAGAATGTCTGGTCTTGCATGTGCATTAACTAACATATGTACATCTATGTGCATTTTTGCCTCAGATACTAGGTAGGTGTTAACAAAACAGCTGAACAATTTATGAAATTGGTTTTGTCCATTTTTAGTTTTCCCATCCACAAGGTCTGCACGTTCTGTTCTCTAAGACATAGCTTCTCAGTACAACATACACTTCTCTTCGGAAAACGGAATATTGTACTATTATTGCCAGAAGGTCCCAAGTAGAAAACAAAACAAAACAAATAAATCAACTGTGATAAAAACCACCACCAACAACAAAACAACAAACAAGAGCACTCTTCTCCTGCCATCTGGCAAAACAAAATCCTTCAGGCATGATTTATTAGTAAAACCAGCTATGGACAGTTAATAGTGTGCATCTGGATCTAATGAACAAATGCACAGCCAAAATCAATTTTTTTTCCCAGAGTTTAAGTGAAGTAATTTATCTGTACTTTAACAAAAGCTTTTGTTTCCACACGAAGGGGTGGGCAGCCATTCAATCAGACATGATTGAAATTGTTTCAGTCAGTTAAATTGCCCAATATTTTCATGTTACCTTGAAAAAAAAAAAAATAGAGGAGAGCATGTGTGTGCCATTTTGACATAAGGAAATGTATGTCTCTACCTACAAGATGTTTAATTCATATAAATTTGTATACCAATATTTATGCTTCTATTATACACAAAGTAATACACTTGCATTAACATGAAACATCACAATGAATTAAGATCATAAAGAATAAAAAGTGTATGTGGAACGAAAAGGCTGGAATATTCTTTACTCAGCTCTATAGCCTTCTGGGTAGAAAAGCTCATTTTGAAAGCAGATGCTCCTGTCTACTATAACAGAATTTCTGTTTAAGTTTTTGAGTAGATGTTCACTGCTTTCAGCTGGCAGCGAGGACTTTTAGCAATGCCTCCCATCATTAATTGCCCAGATTTTGTTGCACGCACATCAGTAAAAATGGGAGGACCTGTGCTTAAGGAAAAAGCTCGGTAAGAGTTTCTCTCTGGCATGTATATAATATTCCAGTACCTCTAAGTGATGCAAAGAGGCTCACCAAAGTCAATAGAACTACTGACACGTTTAAAGTGAAACACGTGTGCGATTGTTTATAGAACTGGAGTCCGTGATTTTAATTCTCTTTAACAGTGGCTTAACTCTTAATATCATACAGCTAGCAGGCTGCTTTTCCTTTACTCCTTTTTTTCTTGGAAGCATGCCACGATTCTTTTAAAGGAGCTTTTGAATTAGTCTAGCATCACTGCTAAGCAGCACAGCAGAATATCAGGTACTGCTGTGGAGTTTTTCCAATTAATTTAGGATTTGCAGCTAAATATAGGGGACATGATTTAACATATGAATAATCCATGAACCATTAAGGAGCAAAATTCCAGTGGAGGGGTTTCTTTTAAAAAAAAAAAAACAAACAGACAAAATGTTTCAAACATATGCCAAACATTTACAGGGTTGTTAGCAGCAAGTGGCTGAAGGAAAGCTGGACAATTGCAAATAAAGCAACTTTAGCTGATGATCATTTAAATCATCAAATAACAGCTGATGACTTCCTCATAGTCAAGTAGACTTTCCTGACTTTGTTACAGCCTCACACTCTTTTTTCTTCCTGAAAATCTCTTATAACAGGAGCCCAACGATCTCTGAAGGAAATGGACCTAGTCAGTAATTTTCTTCTTGCTCTGGAACTTAAACTGACACATTTTTTCATGCAATAAATTTGGCTAGAACTTGCAACCGTACAGACAAAATAAATCTTTTGTAAGACGTATTTGTGTTGCTAATTGGCATGGCTCTTCTCAAGCATTATTAATTTTCTGTAAAGAACAACTCTTTAGGTTGAAGAAAGCTAATGAAAAGAAGAGAAAAAGTACTTTCATCCTTTTAGTTTAGCTTCCGCATGTTGTAAAGCAATCAGATATGACAACCACGGGAACTGAAAGTAGTAACAAAATAATGAGATATTTATATTCAACTACATAAAAAGATAAATGAACTAAATATTGACCTCACTGCCTTTATTCTTTCTAAATGTTGCCCAGAGTGGCACACGAGACCAAGAATTATTCAGCAGTCTAATAAGGGGAATTCTGCACGCCTCCAGCTGGCCCTTCTTTGTGAACCAGTAACTAAAATGGATCATATTTGGGTACTATACCTACTTTTGCCCATAATTTACTGTCTGATCTTGGCTAGTGCCCAATAGCTATTTTTTTATATGCAGTTTTTATGCTGTATTGGAAAAGCCTGCAGTCTGGCTTTCCGTGCTACCAAATAGAAAACCATAAACATATGAGTAGTATCTAAGAGGAGCTACTACCATTCAAACTACTGCGGCTGGAGAAGTCTTCCTTGTTCCCAAAATGACATTCTACAGAACTTCCTTAAGTTATATTTTACTTCCTTTATGATATATCTTAGTAACAGAGATACAAATACGTAAGGTATATGAAATATCAGATTCACTTCCTATTTGAAGTACATGAAAGTACTGAAACGGTGCAATAGGATAGGTTAACTGCTTCCAGCCACTGCTTAGGGATCCTGTGATCATAGGTGCTCTCATGAAAGTTCATTTATAATGAATTTCCAAAAATAATTCACTTAAAATTACAATGCTTTATACTGATGACTTTTTTTTTTCAATAACCAGAAAGAAGTAATCAATGATGTTATAGATGACTCAGATTTTTTTTTTTTTTTTTTTTTTTTTAGCAAGAAGCATTGGCATCATTTTCAGCTTTGACTGCTTCGAAGGATTAAATTAAGAATGGCAGATATTTTAGTGGGGGCTCAGCTAATTGTATATCTGGAGATGTAATGAAGCTCTGAAATATTTCTTCCCCCTGGGAGGCGAGAGTGTTGGCTATTACAATAGCTTACTTCTTTCGTGCTTGACAGTTGAAGGGCTTTTTTAAATAACGGCAGGAAGCCCAGAGCTTTTCTATGTACTCCTTTCCTTTCAGTATGCCGGATGCCCTGGCACCAGAGAGGCTTTGAAACCTTCTCCTGTTTCTTCAGCACCTGATGGTGATTGTTCGACTGGAGATTTACAGCTGACCTGAAACTCTAAGCTTTCAAATAGCTGAAGTTACAGAAGGTTGAAATGCTGCTGGATTCACCGGAGTGATAGTGTTATCAGCATCCGATGGCTGCTGAACAGTGAAATGAGATGGTAATTTCTGCATTCCAGCAGTCAAATGTTCCTACCACCAAAGACACCAACACAACTCAAAGAAAAAGCTATTTAGAGGCCTTATCTTCTGCACACATTTGCATATGTTTGAACTCTAACCACATCAGTAACATTACTAGCTCTAGTAGAATATCTCCTGTGATAGTTTATCGCACGCATAAGTACTTGCAGGATGAAGGCCTCTGTTAGTTATCTCCGAGGGGAAGCAGCCCAAGAAGCCATGATCAGGGAATAAAAGAGACTTCCTCCCCCTTCTCTCAGAGACGGTCCCATCCTGTCAGGGCTGAGAAGAACTGTGGTGCGTGGGGGCATCTCTGCAAAATTTTTATGGCCTGGGCAGTGTTTTCTTTCACAGACCAGCAGCATCAGAGAGTGGCTGAAGTTGACAGGCACAAGTGGAGATTGCCTAGTCCAACCCTCCTGCTCAAGCAGGGTCAGCTGGAGCAGGTTGTTCAGGACCATGACCAGTTGGGTTTTGAATATCTCCAAGGATGGAGACCCTCCCGATGTGTCTCACTAGGACGGGGCAGAAGGGAAGGCTCAACCTTCCCCTTGACCTGCTGGCAACTCTGGCAATGCTCTGCCTCATTCAGCCCAGGGAGCTGCTGGCCTTCTTTGCAGCGAGGGTGCATTGCTTTCAGTAAAGGTGATATAGGTCTGTCAAAGTCTGGGGTCCTTTCAGAGACTGTAATTGCTCAGACATTATGAGGGTCCTAAGTTGCACATAAAACTCTAAACCACCCCCTGATCTGTCCCCTTGTCTCCCCTCCATCCACTGTTCCTAAGAAACCAGTAGTAAGCGAGAGCCAAGAAAGAAAGATGCAAGTTCTTTATCTGAACGACTTCACACCTAACGTTCAGAAATGGAGGGTTTCCTTGCTACTTGCTTCTTTAAAGCCACAATGCAGCATTTGAAGTGACACTGCAAAACTGCAAAACAAGTGTTCCTGCAGTTATAAATAAAAGGGGAGATAAGGTTGGAGATTATGTCTGTTGGAAGGAGATGTTACTATAGCAACATAAAAGGAAAGCCATGAAGCTTTATTAACTAAGGCATAAAAGGATTGCATCAGGGGTAAAGATCCCTGATGTAATAAGAGTGAAAAAGGAAAAGTTATTCCAGAGATGAAACCAGTTCAACATCTGAACAATATTTTCAAACTGTAAAATACTCTCTCAGTAGTGGTTCTTTCTCTCATTAGTCTTGTTATTACTATCATCATCAATGTCCCTATAGAGATGTGAACATGTACTGATAGTAGTTCCCAGATCTGTCAGAAAAGGCTTTATGTGGAAAAGGGAAGAATTAAAAGGAAAATCCTTTGGCAAAAAAATGTCTTTTTTTCTTTAAAAAAAAAAAAATATAATGGTGGTATTGCACTGTCAAAAACCAACCCCAAATCTGGACAAAGATGGAGCATAATTTCTTTTGTGAAACACTAATAAGTAATAATCTAGGAAAAAAGAGAGTAAGAATGCCTTTGAGAATATTAAATTATGGTATGTCTTGAATTGTCTTCTTGAAATTATTAAAATATTCTTAAAAATAATTTAGTCTGAATTATTGAAACAGAAAAACAGTATCTAACTAACAGACTATCAGCATCTTGCTCTTACTCTGGTATATATAGTTTATTGTAGTAAATATGTTGCAAACATGAATCAGAAGACCACTTGCACAGTTTTCTTTAAAATTTAAAGGAGTTATTTAAATTGTGTAAATCTTGAAAATAAACAAACTGAACTAAGATTTAATTGATACCCTATATTTGAACAATAATACTGTTTATGCAGGTGGATTGCTGTCTACCTTCCTAACTTGCTATCCAGTCACATATTATTAAAAAAAGACTTGCCACCCTCCCACTCCTGGTCTGTGTGTTTGTAAGCAAAAAGTGCCATGAAAAAATAAAACTCCTGAAGCCACTATTTACCAGAAATCTTTATACTTCCCTTTAAAGAGGTAAAAATTATTCAAATTATAAATTAAAAGGTCTGCCAAATGAATTAAACATTCTGTGTCCATGCTTGGGATAGTTCATTACAATACATTTTCAGTGTTGCTTAGCCTTTGGGTACTTTACATCCTGGAAATATGGTAGAATGTTCTAGCAGAATCCTATAAATAAAAGATGTCTGTGATTTTTTTTCACTAAGACCCCCACCCCAAACCTTAAAAATTTCTTGTAGCTTAAAAGTTTTTACAGTTCATCAAGTTACGTCGAGAAGAATGTTTTACTGCTATTTTATGAGTCCATAATATAGAGTTTTACCAGACAATTTTGAACTAAAGCATCTTCAATAAAACATAAAATAATGACCTTGTTAGAAGCAAATATCTGTAAATAACAGCTATTTCTGCAATGCCTGTGAACAGGTTTCATGTATAAATGTGTACCCAGTCATAATACAGACCAGTCAATAAAACAGGAAGCCTCTAACTTTTTATCCTCAAACAATTTAAATGTTACTTTTTAATAGCTTTTGACTCATGCTTTCTTCCTTCACTTCCGTTTAAGGGGATAGGAGCTTGCACTATTAATAATCACTCTTAGAAAAAGAATAGTAAAATATTTTTAGGTTAAAACCGATACAGATTCTTGGGCAGGACAGGATTAGGCAAACACTTTATGTGACAAGATTAACACAAAAGATGGTAGAATTGTTTTAGAGGTAGATTGTTTGAAAACTATCCTTGCTTGTATCTTTAACGCAACACTGGTGTTTCAGTTATAAAACTGCATCCTGAAGCAAATCCCTTGCAATTTTTCCAAACAGAAAGTACTACATTTTAAAGGATGTTCTTTAAAAGGTAGGTAAGTTTCACAGTAGTGATTTTATATCAGATGTTTTAAAACCTGTGTTAAGGAGCAGCAGTGCTTTTGGCATCAGAGAAGTGATGTTGAAATCTGAAGCTGCAGTTTGCTTGCGCTTGCAGAAATCGGTATAGCTCTTCTCTTTACTTTAACAGTGTCTATACTACATTACAACAAATGAAGATGTAACTCTTCATTTCATTAAATAGATGGTTCTGAAAAATATAGCCCCCAAAAGGATGATGACTATGTGTCATTTCAAAACATAACACTAACTGTGCCAGTTCAAAGCAGATGTAGCAATGGGGGCAGAAATATTTATTGGCTTTTACACATCTAAAAAGGCAGGCGTCTGTGCCTGCCAGGACTCTCTGAGGAGCTCCTTACCATAAATATTTAAATACTGGTTTGATGAGCACTGGTATGTCTAATCCATGTGAATCCTAATGTCCAAAGGTACTTCCAGCTCCAAGTAGGGGCATGGGCTCACCAGGCCACCCACCCCCTAAAGCCAGGACACCTCTGGCTGGAGTTGCTTAATGAAACATTGAGGTGAGAAAGTCAGATGGAGCTTCAGGAATGAACTGGGATGTTTGCGAGCTTTCATGGGTCTTCCTTCTTTATTCATCATGTTTCATGACTGGTTTCCCAAGTCATGAGTGAAATTGTGGTATCTGAAGCCTTAAAAGCAGAGAAGCAGCAACTCGAAAAAGAATTACGAAAATACCTGAACCGCGGTATGAATTTAGTTGCAGCTGAAATGATCTGTGTACACGAATGATTTGTCTGAAAAGTAGTCACTTTCCAGGGTTCATGCAAACAAATTGAATTAGCATGGATGATTACAAGCAGGGCTGTGACAATGACTCACCCAAGAAGCTATTGAAACAATAATTTGTGACAAATATTTCCAATTATTTGCTCAACTATAGTCATGACGGTTCCAACCTCTTATGTTGCTTAAAATTTATGACTTTAATAGTGCTACAGACTATATTTAAATATTCATTTTAATACCAATTCTAGATATGCTAGTAAAAAAGGGCATTATATCATAGCAGTGGTGAATTAAAAAGTAGAACTATATAAGAAAGTGCCATCCCTTTTAAAAAAATATTTTGAAAATAAACCGAAGAAGATTTTTTCCTATTCTTTTGTTGAACCTCATACGGAATGTAGTAAGTTACTGAAAGCCTATTGTAAGACTCTAAAGAAGGGTTCAAAAAAAAAAAAAATCACAGAAACAATATTCCCCGTTATTACTATTTGCACAGTTTACAAGGATTTCTACAAAACTCTACTGACTTCATCCCCATTACATTCTGTAGAATCTTCTTGATAACGGATATCTGTTTTTATATATATTTATACACATATATGTATGTATATGTGTGTGTGATAATGGATATCTTCTTGATAATGGGTATCTGCTTTTATAGATATTTATACATATATATGCATGTATATGTGTGTGTATATATATGCATGCATTGCCTTGAGGATTTATACTGGAACTTTTTTTTTTTTTTAAGAGATTAGAGAAAATACTCATGCAATAGTCATGAAAGCCTTATCGTGGACTCACTCACCATCTGTTCACTACAACTGACTTCTAGGAAAAAAAAAAGAGGGCAATACAGAAAAGGTTTATTGTAAAAATAAATAAATAAATAAATTGCATTTCATTAATCATATGACTAGAATTTTTTTGTTTAGAGCTTTAAAGTATATAGAACGCACAATATAAAAGATTAGTTGAGTATAGAACCTATTACTATCAGTCATGAGCTACACGACAAAAAAAGCTCTTTTTCTCATATTCTCCTCTGTAGACAATTGCACTTCTTTGTACCATTTACTCAAAAAGGTACATTTTATTTTGGCATCCAGGCATGTTAGAAACTTCTTTCAAGCACATGGAACATCTTGTTTTTCCATTTCATCTCTCGACTGCATGAAAAAACAGACTAATGGAGAGTTTTTCCTTGGAGAAGGAGGTTTTCTGTGCATTCATCTGAAACAAGCAACCTCGTGATGCAAGAGCTCTGTATGATAAATAGTATTTGGAATGAAAAGTTTAATGAGTACAGATATTATCAGAGTTGTTCTTTAGCCCCAAGTGAATATTAATGGCATGTGTTTTGTATTTCATGATACACTTATTGAGAACTCTTAATTAATGGAAAATACTTCCAATCTCAGAAATATGCAGTGCCTGCTATTGAGTAAGATTTTGTGTAAAAGTAATGTGATTTGAATAATTATTTTTTGGCTGTCACTGTGCAGTTACTTAGAAGACCTCAGCTAGATACTTAATACGTTCAGTACTTATTGTTTTGAAGCCTTTGCTATCCTCAGTCAGCCTTCCAAAGGGCACTTTAAAAGCAAGATGAAAAACAATAAACATAAATAAATAGCAATGGTTTTCTGTCAATATCTCATAACTCTGCTTTTGTATAGAGGTGGTAGCCACTGGATGTTGAGTTCAAAACAGACCGTAACACTCTATTTCCTAAGTAAGCCCAAGATCACCAAACAGTCCTCTCAGTTATGCATTCCTTTATGAACAGTTTGCTTTTGTTCATTCTTGGGTTGTTTTTATCTTAAAACCAGAGTTATGTTTTTTTAGATCATATCTATTTTCTAAATAAGCCCAACATCACCAAATGTCCCTCTTTATTATGGGTTCTAAGAACATGTAGGCTACAATAACAAATAAGAGTTTTTAAAAGATGACAACAGAAAGTGATAAAAAGATGAGCTAGAACAAATCTGTGCCACTGACAACACAAATAAGGATGTAGGAGCTCAATTCAGCCAGGCATTGTAAGAGCATGAGAGAAGAAAGCTATTATAGAGTGCTTCTGCTAGTTAATAGATCACTTTGCTTTTGAATAAAATCTTTGGAGGAAACAATAAAAAAAAAAAACAACCCACCACCTAGAAGTATATTTTAGGCCAAAGCAACAGGCTAAGATTTTAATTATTTTTTCATATTTGGAGAACATGATTTTCCTTAATTACTTTCAATACAGCTCTCAAAATTACATTTTTAATAAGTTAGTATTTATTGCTTTAATGTGACAAATGCAGCTAGGATTAATCAGAGTGGTGCTGTTCGTGGCATTAAAATAAGGTGCATTTATCTCCCAGGTTACACAATCTGACATTGAGAGGATCTACAAGATACTCCTTGCCTTGCTTGGTATTGTGGAGTATTCAACAAACTCCAGTTAGGCAGCTCATCTTACTTTCTGAAGTCCCTCTTACTCGCCATTGATTGGTAAAGAAGTTCAGAGAAGATAGTCTAAAACAACCACATTCTTCCTTATTTCTAGGGTTTGAATCTGCCATTTTATTTATGCTGAAATGGTACTTAGCTGACAGAAAAGGAACTAATTCCACAGTAGAGTATGAACCAGAATAAACTAAGGTGGCAAAACATAACCAGAAAGTATCAAGGTCCAAACAACTCACATGGAACAGACCTTATTTCACGATGCCTGACTCAGTTTGAAAAGTATTTCAGCCATGAGAAACTCCACCGAAGTGAAGTGCTTTGTCAGGAAATACATCTGCTTAAGATAGCTGCAACACTGACTTTTGCTAACCTGTGGGCACAAGGTCAGTCACTGCCTGGATACCAGGTGATCGGAATTATCCACTAATCCAGTCACAGCAAATTAAACCTGTGTGCACGTGCACATGTGCACACCCCCCCCACCCCGATGGGAGATATTTCACCATGAACAGTTTCAAAATAGACAATATTTCCCCTGGTTTATAAACATCAACGCCATGACAATCTACTTTCTGTTCAAAATAAGCTCACTTGCTAACAACCCTCCGTTAAATCACTACTACGATTCCTGTATTTGGGTATTACATGCTCTGGAAGCTGCCCAAAGACAATTAGAAAACAATAATCCTGTACAAAAGTCTCTCTAAGGAAAAGGATGTAAATTTGCAAATATTTTTATAGATGCACCAAACCCGGGCTTCAAGGACAAAAGACTCCACGAGTGAATGCTACAGATGTAGGGCACAGAAAGTTTTCAAGCAGATCATATGGTGACAGACTGTCTTATCCAATAGTAGCAATTCTGTATAAATAAAGTATGATAGAAAAATTGCCAGTATATATCTGCAGGAGACCTATGCTAAATTTAATCTTCTCTCATACTACTTATATTCTATTTCTATATCACTGCCTATAAAATAGCAGCAGCACAGAGAACCATTTAACTACAGCAGCATAACACACCAGCAACAAGAATTTCTTTCATGAACATGAAAGCTTGAAGCTATCTGTATCATTCATAAATCAAACTACATTTTTCTGTAAATACTTGCAATAGAAAATCCCCTTCACACTGCTCTCAGTTTCCTAACAATATTCTCACTAGAAATTGAAAACTAAAGAAAGCCTCATATATGTCAACCTCCTCTTTGATACAAAAAGAAAGCAATCAAACCTGTGGCCATGCGTTGCCCCTCAGCGTTGGCACATCCTGCTGGTTGGCTTCTCGGTGGTGCTTTAGGAGAAGAATGACTATCGCCCTGGTCTCTGCCCTTGAGCAAGATGCAAGAGGGCAGAAGTCTGGTGCCTCAGTGCAAAATGCGGGCCAGCTGGGTGGAAATACCCACCTGTATTTAATCTGCAGTGGGCTCTGTTTCCCCACAGGCTTCACTTGAGATGCCAGGAGTTGGTAAGGTATGTGGCAGGATGTTTTCTACCACCTCAGACTTCACTGGAGGGATGAATTGTAGTTAAATAGACTGTTGTAGTAGGAGGTAACACCCCAGTTGTGGGTCTGTCTTGGCCACCACTCTCTGCAGTGTGACAACAGGAGCAGAGAAAGTTTGGAAAGCTGTGAACTGCTCCTGAGACTCAAAAACACCTTTGTAATAACCCTGTTTTTCTATCATGCTGCCTGCTGCTCAGACTAATAGAGGCTGCTCAAACAAATAGAAATATTTTTATAGACTGTGAAGTTAAACTTGTTCTATAAGGAAGTGAAATATGGAATATTCAACAAATGGGAAAGTGAAGCTGCAGCTGATTATCTGTTCCTTACCATGTTTTCCAGCAGTTTGCCTTGATAAGTGTGAAAATGTCTGAACAGTGTTGTGGTTCTTCCAGCTCTTAATCACTGAAGCTCATGATAAACTGCATAGCAACTCACTTGCTTTCCCAAACTTTCTCTATTTACACATTTACACTAGCCAATTTAAGATCCATACTTTGTTTGTAGCAAAGAGACTAATGCTCCAGGTTATGTTTATGGAGTGTGACCAGGAATATAGGGGAAGGAAAGGCAAAACTCAGGCCTGGGAGGTTTTGGCACTAAAAGTCTTACACGTGCACACAGGTGAAAGCACTGATGGATATTTAACTTTATTTTTTTTACAGATGCTGTAAATACACCTGTGGCATTTTAGAATCACAACACAAAGACACATATTTCTGCAAAGAGTGATAGAAAGATGCCGGAAGATGTAAAAAAATGTAAGAAGTCCTTTACCATGTGAACTAACCCAAAAGTCATAATTTCTTAGGTTTCATATACCAGTACTTACAGTAGTTGAAATTCAGCAGATTCAATGACACCAATGAGAGTGCTGTGTGGCTTCTCTCATATAATTTTAAAACGGATTATGCCAACGTAACAAAGCTTAAAAGGGCAGAATGTCTGAGCAGTTGGAGTAGATAACACAATGAGTATATATAATCTTTGGTTATAGCACTGCAGCTTTGTGCAGTCTGAGGTGACAGAAGGAAAAGATTCTGTAAAGCAACCATTAATGCAAAGTCTCCATTAACATTATTTTAAACACACACACACAAAAGGATTTTTAAAAGTAATATGAGGGAGAAGCTAATGCATATTTTTTCCCAAACCCCAACTCTGAAAGGAGTCTTTGCAAATCAAAGTTCGTTCTCTCTCCTCTCACACACAAAATTCCTCTGCTATAATCCTTATTTTGGGCCTTTTGCCACAGATTGACATTAGATGAATGCAGAATTATCACTTGAATTTACAAACTGAGAGACAACAGGATTTGCTGACGGATTGAATTATCTTCATGCAGTCTAGCACTTCTGCATGTCAGATACTATTGTAAACTAGAAAATATTTCTCAGGGTATCACTTATGCAAGATACTGTACTAAAGTAGCTAAAGAATTTATACAAACAATGTGTTTTAGAAAGCAGTATAGTTGCTGTAGAGCACATTTTCCAAAGTTTCAGTATTTTTCCCTGTAAGCCTCATACCATGTTGCTTACATGCTCCTGCTGAGATAGACAGGCTCTGGAATTTTTTTTCTCCTCCACCCCCTACCTATCAAGATATTCTTTGTTGAGCTTTGTGTCATGTGGCATTAGGAAAGCTTTGTTCTTAGAGTTTAATTCTCTTTTTCTAAGTCTGCTGTGGTGTGACATGTACAAACTAATGCACTTGCCCTTTACGTAGCCCCTAACATAAATCCCATGCCCAATAGGAATTACGGATCATTTTGCTTTGAGAAGTAGTTTCAGCTGTACTCAAGGAAATTCAGAGATAAACAAGTACCACAAGACTTAGTGCCTTTTTCAACAACAGCTCGCTTCATGTATGCAACTGTTCCCCCCTTCCTATTAAAGTGTACATTCAGCATTACATTTACATTTTAATTGAGGGGTAAAGGATCTTTTTTCATGCTCCTGAAGATAGCTATAATAAAAGATTTTTTTAAAAAATATTTTTTATAAAATTGATAATATATGTCTGTATGTCAAGACCAAAATCAGTCATCCAACCAACAGCTTGTCCCTTTTTTCAAATGTATGTTAGTTCATCTAATAACAGCTACCCTCTTTCCCTGTCTGAGTTCTTTTGTACTTATCTGAACAATATCCTTAAAATATGCTACTGCTATTTTCTTTGTACCAGTATTTTTATTTTTTTTTGAAAACAGGAACAGTAGCAGTAATTGACTCAAAATTTGCTCACACAAACTTCTAATTGGCTATTATGGCCATTCTATTTATTTGTATCGCATAATGCTTGGGGTCCATTTGTGGTGTTAGAAATTAAAAAATGAAAGGGTGGAGCATGTAAAGTACCATAATCAGAGATAAATCGTTACCGCTGTTCCCTTCTACGTAATGTCATTCCTATAACTAGGAAAAAAAAAAGTGTTTTATTTAAAAAATGTACAGAAATAGGATAGAGAAGTGAGTCATTCTGAAAACAAATGGAAATGCTTCTTGGAAAATGAAACACTCTGGGTGTATTTGAAACCTGATTGTTTGAAAGAAGAAGCAGCCTGTGTTTAACAAATGTTTTTCCACAAAGCCATGGTGAGTCTCCTAGAACATGATATTAAATAGCAGGGCAGCTATTAAAGATTGATAAATTGCTGTAAGTACATTTTTTTTATTTGAGAGTTTGGCTTTATTCCTCCTTGTAAACGTCTCCTAGAAAAATCACTGCAGAACAAGAAGTCGTTTATATCTGATTCTTATAACCTACAATCCAGAATGAAGACTTTTGGTCCAAGTAGCCTCCATATGGAAATCTTCCTTTCATGTTTTTCACCAATTTTTGCTGAAAAATCCAGTGGCCATTTTTTGCTCTTTTCTTCTGTTACAGTAGAAACCCAACAGGAGGTAACTACTGAGATTTTTCTCCACTGTAGAAAAAGCTCAGCTCCAAAAGAAGAAAAAACCAGAGGTCTTATAAAAATGGCCTGTGTGATAAGTGGTTCAAATCACTACAGCAACCTCTGTAGCATTTCTAGGTCATTTGTGAATAGCAATATTAATCAAGTGATATTATGAAATTTTCATTCAAATTAAAGAGAGCTTCCCCAAAGCCATCAGCAAGGTGTGGAAATGCTGGCTCAGGATGCTGTCCTGCCACAACTGCGCCTGCGCTTCCCCCATCCCGTCCTGCGCAGCCGCGCTGCCAGCAGAAAATAGCTGCTACTTCCAGGGCTGTTATGACATTAAAAATCCCCTCCTGTGATTTGTTTTAGCTGCCTATAAGTAGAGTTAATCTGCTGAGGCACAAAGCTGAGCTCTCTCCCGTGACAGCCCGTTAGTATAAACAGGCTTTCCCGCCGCTCCGGTGATGTACAGCCCGTCACGCATGGCACAGCGAGTCTCTGGTTTCACGGAGGGCTGCCTTCGCGCTGAAGTGTACAGCTCGTACAGAAGCAGAGCTACTGTGGGAGGAGTACGGGATTCAGCCTGAGGAGATGGGTACAAGGAAGGGTTTAGGAACCTAAAAGTTAGATGGGCATCTGTTTCAGGTAACACGCAGCGGCAGGCAGGGGAGCACAGAGCAGCAAGCCTGCCGTCAGGCGAGCGGTGTCTGCACTTGGCTGCCAAGCTCTGCTCTTGTCTGTGTGTCCTTTCAGGATGGCTGAGGGAATAGTGAATGCTCATATTTTCCTATGGATTGATTTTAAAAGCAACAGCATTTAGCATGATCCTATCCTGGGCAGTGGGATATCCCCAAGCAGAGTGCTTACTTGTCTTCTCCTGTACTGAGGAGGGTTTAATGAAGCTGACAGAAACAGTGCCTGTGGCTTTTCTGGATCCACCCTTTAGTTTCTGGAGCCACATCAGCCTGAGTCTCCTTGAGATTGCAGCTATGCCTGGAAACGCAACTCTGCTTTCCTGAGATCAGGCTCCTGCGAGCAGAGAGGGAGGCAGCTGAGCGGGTGTCCAGGATTGTTCAGTTTGGTCCACCATTGTTGGTACCTTGTCTTGCCTGAGCCTCTCCTTGTATCTGTTGTCTAATTGAGTTCTTGCTGCACGTTGCAGACATTCATCATTACAGTGGGTCTAATGCATTCCTGCACTCTATCACAGACTAAGTCTGTTTGTGCATGCTTGGTTTTATAGTGGTACATTTTTCAATGAAGGTAAGAGCTTTTAATGATGAAGCAGAGAGTATTAAAAATAGCATTTACTGCCTTAAAGATCTGCTCAGCGTTTACCTCCCAATTCTGCTGTCTTCACTAAACTGATTAATATTTTACTTTATTGTTGTCTCCAATCCTTTTTCCACTGAACTCCTGGTGACCGCAATGGGAATGCGAACAGGGAAAACAACAACAGGACACCTTCTCCCCAAGAGAGTCACCCCAGTTTACGCTCTATGAAAAGAAGTGAGGGATGCAGAAACCTCAAAGGATGGTTCATGGTGCTTTTGGTGTGACTCCTGGAGAAAGAGGAGACATGGTACTGATGCAGGTATTATTTAGAACAGTATTGCAAGTATGACTGTGATCAGTTTAATTTATTTCTATAAAGACAAAATCCCAATAACTTCTTACTAATTATTATTCACTAATTATTTCCTCCATATAAATATGTTCTCCTTCAGAAAGTCTCTGCTCCCACGCTGAAATCATGCTTCAGGCAGTGGCTATTTTCTGCTCTACTAACATTGTCTCCATTCTCTCATTCATTCATATGCACATGCCATTTGGTATCAGCTTTCTGTTTGATGACACAATAAAAGTCACCTAATTAGGTAACAACAACTTAATGTATTAACTACAACCTTGTAAAACCACAAGAAATTTGCAGGACAGGTTTACTGCTGATGTTTTACTACCGTTTACTTTCATTTCCTTCAGTTGTATTTTGACCCTTAGCAATATTAGAGGTGAAACTCTGATCCACTGTAGAAATCAGTAGCAAACCTGAAATGACTTTAAGAGCGTTGGGATTTCTCATCTAGGTCTCCATACAGCAATAAGAGGAGTTGTTCTCATGAGAAAGCCCTGTTAAAACAGCCCTGCGTGTGTAGTAATATTTTATACACAGGACGTGTGGATACACCACTTTTTTTAAACAAAGTTAGAAGAACAATAGCAGCCTAAGTCAAGCACTCAGAATATGGGAAATGCCAGAAGGGAGATTCTCTGTATAACTTCACTTCAGACCCTTGTGTGCTTTGGTAGTCCTATTGGTTACTGGGTTATTTTTGTTTTTCCTCAGACCTCACTGAATCACAGGAACTCTGGCAGATCAGCAAGCAGTTGTTCAGTATTTCACTGCATGGACTGTGTTTAATGTGCCCCTCTCCATCCCTAATGCTATTTAAACACAGTTAAGAGAACGCTTTATTTCCTCAGAATTTATATCATGGCACTAGTCATTGCTTCACAGCGTATTTATTCTCACAGGACCCATTATTCTCAATTTGTGCTCAGAAGCTGGACACACAGAAGTAAGAAGATCAGAGGGGATAATTTAGGGCGTATGCTCTGAAATACCTATTCCAGAATATCAGGACCCTGATTATTAGAGTTCAACACCACGTGGCAAAAGAAGAACTCACGAGTAAAAGGTTCAGTGACTTCAGATGTGAATAGGGTCCCTAATATTGCGGACATCAACACTATATGCTGTGAAATATCTGAGCTCAGTTGAAATAATTATTATCATACTGGAAGGCAGTTAGTCAAAGTAGGATAGAATTCAGCAACTTCTGTGTTATTCTTAATTAATTTTACAACCTGTCCTCTGAGTGAAGTGGTATAAATGTAAGTTAGTTTTGTGCAAACAGATCTATAGTGCCAGACACCTTGTAAATATGTCCTTATAGAGACAGTAATTCTTTAAGAAGAATAAAGCATTGGGATTACAGAAAAAACTCAAGTGTTGTTCTCAGTAACTCTTGTGACTCATTTTTTCCTTTTGTGGAAAATGTTTTGACTCTTTAGAGTGCTTCTCTAACAAAATGCATTTCATTTAGTCATCCATTTGTCAAGATGTTCTGCCTGATAAATATCAAACAAGGTATTTGCTGAATATGTGATGGATGTCTGAGCATTGGCAGTTCCTCCTCAAGCAAACTGGGATATGGAGATGGTAACAAAAATGTTCCATTCGCCTTGGGAGATATCACAGAGGTCAGCTAGGAAGCTAATGGGGAAGGACAGTTCTGAGTAAGCACAGTGTCCTGGGGATGTCCGAATGTTTAAATATGCCATTTGTGAAGATGTAGCATCCCAGCCACCTGAAAAGGATATTCTCAGGTCCTAATGTAGGACCACAATGAAAAGATGGATTTACAAAGGGGTATTATTACCTGTGTACCTATAATTATCCATTGTATTTTATATATAATGATACATTTAACATTTGAATGCAAAGGGGTTTTTTATTATTTTCTATAAACATTTCACTGAAGTTTTGGAATGAAATATCTACAGCAAGAACTGAAAATAAAACAAAATGAACTTCCACTAGAGTACTTTCCTGGGTACTAAAGCCAAGTGAATTACAGAAAATAAACATGTCATAAGTAGCATGAAGTAAATTAGATTTTAATAGGATTTTTTATATAGTTTATGAACAAGAAAGGATTTTTTATGTTTACCAGAAATACAAGGGAAACTAATGACAAAATGAAGACCAAAAACGCCAGTCACTATACAAATCTAGTTTGACTGGCATTTAACTCTCACACAGCTGGACAGTCAGTTGATTTGACACTTAGTATAGATCTTAAGGACATCTGAATTTTATTAGTTGTACGTTATGTAAGGGTGTGAGGGAGGAGGATTTAAAGCCATGTAATGAACGTGATCTTCATGTTAAATGAGTTTACTTAAGGGTAGATTCAGTGGGAACCTGAGTCCATTCCCACCAAAACTGTCAGCATATATCCCTTTGACATTAGTAGGAGCAGAGAAGTGACCTGGTAGCCCTAGCATCTTGCAGAATCCAAATATACATGTGTGGCTTGGATCTTGTTTATCTTAATCTATTTTTTCTTTTCAGTTATCAGATATCAATTTTCTCAGGCTTGACATTCTCAGCATGAAAGACAATATCATAAGGCCTGAAGAATTTGAAGATAGAGTAACCACCCTAAAAGGTAATGTAGTACAGATGCTTGCAACATGTCACTCCTTCAATTCATCGGTAAATATCTATTAAGTTTTCCCTGAACCTTGAAATGTAGTCTAGCCACTCATTTCAGGCATCTGGGTAAAATAAATCTTAAATTGAAAGTTGACCTCATCACCAAATGTCATTTATTTATATTGGATTTCATCCTTTTGAGTGGCCTCTCTGAACGTATTAGCGGACGTGCAATTAAGGCCTTTGGTTCAGAGAAAGGAAGGGCATTGGAGGTCGCCAGCGCTATGTATCAGATTTTAGCCAAGAAAACTTCTTTAAGTATGTTATTAAATCACAAAAATTACAGATTAATGCTCCACTAGAAGGCAAAAAAATGCTGAGTTTGCTTCTGGACTGTTCTCTGATGCACTGGAAGTAAGGCTGGAGACTGGAGACGATTAATCTTGGGACTGAAATTTAAGGCAAAATATTTATGTGAAGGACCCTTAAGACACATTTCTCTATGTCCTTTTTTAACTTCTCCAGAAGTTCTTGTAATACTCGGAAAAGTCTTTTAAATCATATTTCTTGTCTTGTACAGCTGTAAAATTATTTTGTTCCTCTTGGATTATATAGAGGAAAAGTGTCTTCAGCATTAATAAGAATTTGACTACATGGCTATTATATAAAATAGCCTTTCCCAAACTTTTTCACTCAAAGAACTCTCTAATCTTTTGGAGGACAATAATGCAGATAATCTTACAGTGTACTACTTCTGCTCAGTGGATGAGCTGGAGGATTGGGGTGATGAATAAATAATGCATTTAACAATAACATTGAACATTTTTTCACACTGTCACAAGTACAGTTACAAAAATTTTAGATAAGCCTTGAAGCCATTAGGAATTGGCTCCCGATTAAGCCTGCAGGTACCCAACCCACTCTGTGGAAATAAATGTGCTTATAGCATTTGGATTTTCGTTTTCTGTTGACTGTCACTGTACAGACTACCTTTGGAGGCTTATGGAGCACAGTGTTGCGGGAAGAATAGGTTAACCGATACCAAACGTGATGGTGAGCACGGTTTTACAGTTCACTAACATTCTGGATTATAAAAATGAAACAAATTACATCACACCATTTAGAAATCAGACTTCACAGAGAACAAGTGGTCATACTGCCTCAGGACGCAAGAGACTTCTCTGCCACAAGACATATGTGATGTATCTTCAGGACTGGAAGATGACCTTTTCACATCAATGAGTTATGCAATGAAGACATATCCTAAGGGTAGGGCTCATCAGCAGAACAAGGAATTGAACCCAGGTCTGATTTGTCTTGTTCTTTGATCACTTCCTTCCCTCAGAAAGCCAACAGATAAAGGCAGGCTTGAGCATTTAGCTGAGTTTAGATCACGTGAACATGTTCTTCAGCACTGTATGGTAAATTTGGCCTCATATAAGTGGATTAAATGAGCAAGTACTCATCTCTCAGCTGCCATAAGCCATTTTGCTTCTGAGCCTCTTTCTCGTGTGTATGTCATAGATAAATGCGCTGAGGTTGTGAGACTGCAGTGACTACTAGAGGCATACAGGTAAAATAGACATATTTGGATAATCCTATCAAATTATAATTACAACAATGTTTTTTTCTGAAGCTAATATCAGAAGGCCTTTCTGCTACCTGAATACTCTTGAAAGCCAATATGTTAGTTTATTGCCTAACTCTGTTAACCCTTTTAGCCATTGTGGCTATCACTGCTCTCTGTGTATCACTAACTAGAGCTTTGATGGCACAGTAGCTTACTTCCAAACTTGAAAAAAATGTCATAAACAACCTTACACCACGTGGAAAAAAGTCACTTAGAAACTGAGTACGGAGGCTGTGCACTCAGTTTACCTAAGTTACCAGCTTCTAAACATTTCTTCTCCCTGTCCAAGTGTGTAAGGTCTCCAATAAAGAAGAACAACTTGCTGTTCATTCTTGTTAGACTGCTAAAAAGGTTAGCAAAAAATCTTCCAGCCTTCGTAAACTAGACAGGTTGCTGGCAGAAGCCCTACCAATTTCTCATACTGCACATTCACTAGTGTGCCCCAAGAACTCACCTTAAAATGATAAAATATTTAGGAGATAAAAGGAAGAAAAGTTCATTTCATATCAACTCAAAACAAAAAAATCCTCATAACTAACTCCTTGAAGGACATCCTGTGAAGGACTCCTGTGCATATAGGCTAGCCACAAAAGTGCTGTCAGCACTAGAATATTGCCTGGACTTTATACACGATGATGTAGATGTACATGCAAGCCACCTGAAAACCGAAAAGGAGTTTGAGAACTGTACAGTTTGTCCATATAAACATAGCTGATGTGTAGCTAGAGTTGAGAATGCGCTTTTGGACTGAATCTGCTTTCAAGCTTTCAAAGAAAGAAAGAAAAAAAGCAGTAAAGAGCTTTGGAAAATTATTGTAGTTGTTCTAGGGCCTGAAGCCAGCTCATCTTTAGTGTCCTAAAACCTATTCAGCCTCTGATGAGATAACAGTTTTCAGAACTCTTCTGTGGCTCTCTGACGACACAGAATCAACTTTTTCACCAATGAAAGGAATTACCAGGGAGGTGGGCTAATCTCTGATTAGCACACAGTACATGTAGGTACAACATGGAATCTCTCTCGTCCCGGAGCAGCCAATTTCATGCACTTAACAGAGTCCCAGGGCGTACCAAACCAAAAAGGAATGCAGAATTTAGTGGTTGCAGATTATCTGTCCACACACTTCATACAATAGCCAGAATTAGGCAGCCAGATACTATGGTATTATGTGCATCAAAGCTGCCACAGGCAGATCTTATTATAGTTTAAGCACTGTTCAAATCTTACATGAGCAGGTCTGACTGTTCTGTGGAAAACTGAAGGTGTGGAGTCCTGGCCCCACAAATGCACCGGGAAATTTGCCATTGATTTAGTGGAGCCATTATCTCACCCCAGATCTTGAAAACATTTAATACATACAGTACTTCCCAGTGTGTTCTCTGGGGCCAGTCAGTACAGTAAACATTCACGAGCTTTACCATGAACAGCTCTTGCTGAATAGCTGCCCCTTTAGACAACGCAGGAAGACAGTCTGAAACTCCACCAGAAAGCAGCTGCAAATAGCTGTCACATCAATAGCTGATCTGCAACAGGCATAAAGATCCATTTTTACCAGGCAGAGGATGAACCATGCTTTTCATGTTTTTACTATTGCATAAGAATTGTGAAGAAAACATTCATAATGATGATGTAGCTGCACAAAAGCAACTTAAGGAATGAATGAGTGAGGAATGTCGCTGTTTCTCTTTTGGTGAAGTTTGTGGAGTTACCTTTTTTGACGCCGCCTGGCACACCTCATTCATCAGCACAGACTTTTATAACAAACTATTATACAACACAGGTGTCCCTTGAAAACCCATGATCTATTTGTTTCTTCAATTCTCTAGCATGAGCATAAATATACCAAACTCCTTGAATGCTCATGGTAGTCAGTCTTAGAGCAGCTGCTAAACAGCACTTAATAAAAATAAAATACTAACTCTAGCCATCCCCCTGGTCTCCATGCCCTTCTTTTCATTCTTAGGAAACTTCCCAGTTAACCGGGAAATCAGACGCATGGAAAACAGCCATGCAAAAGCATCTGCAAAAGAAAATTTAAGTGTACCTCACCTGTCGGTCCTGCAAAGTCTCATGCTCAATTTATGCACCGACCCCCTGAGTATTATCCAAGAATCCACCAGAAAATCCTATTTTTTCAGGCATCTAGCCTTGACTTAATTTGATTGACAGAATATATTTTTCCAAGATATTCTTGGATGCATACAGGATCAGTGGCTACAGTACCTGTGGTGGGAGGTGAATGTAAGAGGTAATTAGAGATGGGGAAACCCACTTTCTCCTCTTTCATGCACGTGATAGGATCAGCAAGGAGAGCAGTGAGATGTTTCTTGTTTCTCCCAATGGTTTGACCTTCTCCCTCTGTGCACGGGTGTGTGCCAAGATATATGTGTGTGCGCAGGGGTCTGCTCCTCTAGAGGAACATGAATTAATTTTTTTCTGGCTGCTCACTGTGCACATTTGGGAAGCTTTACTTTTCTGAGCTGGTAGCTAAGAACTGAAGCATAGACCAAGCAAATAATGCTAGGACTTGGGAGTGGAGCTGAGGAAACACAAACTTGATCTGCCAAGCTCCCAAGCACCAGTAATGAGAGAGAGAGATGTGAGAATTATTTGCTGAAATTAAAGGAGCAGTTCTTACCTATACTTTATTCTTTAAAGTCATGTAGTTTTCTAGGTCAAGATCCATATCTTGAGGAAAGTGGCCAAGTTCCCATCTCTCATGAAGCACTCTTTCAAAGTGCTTGACAATTCACTTCTGGGGATTTGTGCAAGATAAATGTGTGCCTCGTGGGGTAGTTAGCTAATCCTTATCTGGAGACATTTTGAGTCAGAGCTTCTCAGGACAAACTCTCTCATTTTTCTTATGGTGAACACACACTACTAGTGAATTATCTGTTGAAGAAAGGTATTAACCCAAATTTCAGAATAGGCTCCAAAGGGTTTGTTCAACACTTACTCGAGATAACACACACCTCCTCTAGGAAGGAATACTGATTGTAGAATGAAGCTCACAGTGTCATCTGCCAGATTAGTCCTTCCCCTATTCACTCTGTTACAGTGGAGAAAGAGAGAGCGCGTGTGTATATGTCTATAGCCAAACTTGGGAAAGGCAAGAGATACCACAGGACAAGTAATGAGATATGTTCTTAATGTAAATTCAATATATGTTTTCATAATCCACATTTCATTCCAAGCAAGTCAACTAACCGTTCAGAGTTAAAACAGCAAGCTGGGAAAAAACATTTCATGATTTTTCTTTCAGCATGGCTTAAGCTTATTGTTTCAGTTAAAATTTTCTGATTTGGGCTGGGTTTTCATTTCATAATTGTCAACAGGAAGCTGAAAGCAACCTCCCCCCAACATTGTTCCTTTGACTGTCCAGCAAACAAGGGATTTGAATTGCTCCATCATGGTGCTAAAGAATGGCTATAGGCTCTGATGTTACCACAGGCCACATTTTTAATACTTGCAAAGAAAATGGATCTGGATTTTAGTTGAAACTTGGGTCAATCTGACAAAAGACAGGTAAGCTTTGTGGCTTTAATACACAACTTTGGCCTAAATTTCAAATAAACCTGGGGCAACTCAAGCTTTGGATTTAAGTGGTTTCATATGTCTCTCAAGTGCAGGTCATTTTCCTTAAATTTCAGTTGAGAGTCTGAGTTTGCTCAATCCTAAAAGTCAGAGTTAAATTTAGGGGTGTGAACCCATCTGGACTAAAACTGAGGGAAATATTGGCACAAACCTCAGCAAAATGAAACTGCCAAAACTTGAAACAGCTCCGATACATACATCTACTCAGAAAGAGAGAGAGAGAATTTAATAAAAGTCAGTAGTTTGTCATAATCATAATCAATTTAGTCTGTTTCACTGGGAGTTTGAGGGAAAGGAAGTCAATTTAAGTCACCTATAACTTTATGAGCACTTTGACTAATTGAAGAAAAGTTGACATTTAAATATTTAAATTTTTGCTAATGCTTGGTACATGTTAAGCAGACCTAAGTTAGGTCAAGAAAAATTAAGAGGCATTTTGTTCTAACACTGCACTGGGAATAGAAAGAGGAGAGAAGAGAGGAGAAGGGAGGAAAGGACAAAAGAGGGGAGGAGAAAGAGAAGCCTAACATTAAACTGAGTTTGAAATCCATTAAAATACAAGTTGTGAACATCTGAACTGGAAGAATTTTGATGGGCGTTGTTAAGTTTGGAGGAATTTTATGGTTTGCATAGGTTAATTTGTTCATTATTGAAAGGGTGAGCTCACTCCATGGTAAAACATCAGGCTGAATTGGCTTATTAATCTCCAGAATTCTTTCAATTTCAAGTTTATTTTCAGGGGTTAGGGAACGTTACTCATATTGTAAAAATGCATAAAACGATACTATTTATCAAACATACAGAACTTCCCACGTGCTCTAAATAACTGTTTAAAATTAAAGCAGATTGCAGAGACTGAATAAGCTGTTTGATAAAGCAGTGTATGTAACAAACAGCTCTAACTGAGCTTTTATACTGAAAAAAACCTCCTCACAAAAACGTCTGTGTTATAATGTGACCATTGTTTCTCTGGCTAATTACTGCTGTCTATGCCAGTGAGAAGCCTTGCTATAAAGCAGCAGGAGTGTACACCTCCCATATGCATGGACTTTTTGGAGATCATATAGGACAAAAAAGAGCTAGGGAGAAAAACATACAAATGAAAACAAAGATCTAACAGTTTATTTTTCTGGGAATGCAGTCTGTGGAGTCCATAATACACTCTCTATATTTGTTGGAGTATGCACTCATACATGAGTTACTAATCACGGATAAGAGTGTCAATGTGATAACCAGCCTTATGTGCATAGTGCCATTCAAAATAGCCCCTTTGAACCTTGGACCATTTCCAAAGTCTTCAAAGAAAAGTATGTTTTAACTTAGGCTATTTTCATTTCATATTTTAAAAGCATTGTTCCGTTTCATAGTGGAGCTAGCCACATAGCCAAAAGCTTACAGATAGCTTATGCATATTTTGGAAGGTAGAGGAGAAAGTGAGCAACACCTGAATGAAGTAAAAGGAAAAGATACATATGGAGAAAAATTAGATTCTCATCATTGGAAATAGAATTATTTTAGAGATTTAAATGTGTTTATTGGAACTTGGAAAGATATAGCCACATATCAACAGAAAGATCACACACTTCTTGTCCTAGAAGAAGCAGCATAGCTTTCCAATTTTACCTATATATTTGTAGTGTTTGCTCCCTATTGTACTTCTACAATAAGACTGGCAAAACAGCTAAAATTACTCCTTAGAATGAGCCTTTCCCTGAACAGTCTTCATTGCAGTTGGAGTTTGAGAGAAACTTTCCATGGAAAATTGTAAAATAGAGCGCGAGACTGAATACTTTTAAAATGTAAATCCCACATTAGTGAAATAAAAAAGCTTTAAAGCCTTTAAAATTAAAATGACAGAAAAGCTGATTATAAACCCTTTTTTATGTTACTTGTATTCATTAGATTATGTATGAAATATAATTTTGAGGGAAAAACAGGAAGCTAATAATATTACAACCCCATATATTTTAAAAGCTGCCAATTTAAAGACACACAAATCATCAGCTTTACCAATTTATTCTGATTGCTTCCTGCTGACGTCAACAGAAATGTTGACACAAACTTTGTTGGGGAAAGGATTAGGATATACATAAAACTACAGAAGTTTAACAAAATTCCTGAAGACCACAGAATATATTCCTCTTAGAACTTAGCACATTTCTCTTGTGCATGCATTAAACACGTTTTATAGTTGATTATTAATTCAATCATCTCACTAGTTATTTTTTCTACGCAAACTCCCGTAGTAATGTTCTTCATCATAAAACCTAAAATTTTGCTGCTGTTTTGTGATCCATAAAGAAAATCGTACTGTTGAAAAAATAGTGCAAGTGAATACTAAGTGAAAAGTCTTTTCAAACTTTCAAAACACTACTGTTAATATGCTAAAACATTAAGCAAATCAAGGTTAACAACTAAGAACATCGCATAACTTTATAAGACATTTCTAGCATGTTTCTATTCAACTGCGTTCATAGAATCATTTAAGTTGGAAAAGACGTTTAAGATCATTGAGTCCAACCGTTAACACTGCCAAGTCCACCACTAAACCATGTTCATAATTATTATTTGTTGACAACTGGATTAGTGCTCTAATGTATTGGTTACTGATTTTTTTTTTTTTTTTATTCCTCTAAAAATGTCCAGGGGAACTTGCAATAGTCTTAAGTTACTTCTGGAGTTTACCGTCTTTGAACAGATCAACAGTTCAGTAGAAAGAGACCTGTTATCCTGTATCCCCTTGTGCAAATCTTTCAGCTTTTTGGGAAGTTTCAACATGCAGTGAATACCGTTCTAGGCAAAACACAGGACATATATAAGTGTTTGCTCTACTGTAATCCTGCCTGAGGTCTGTTCATAAATATAAATCAATCTTTCTTGGACTTCATTGAGAATTGGCATTTCTGTAACAGTGTTTCCTTGTCTCTACAAGGGATTTGGGCTGATGTGGACAAGAGTGAAGATAGAATTCTGAGACAATCAAATTCATCACCCCTTCTTTCTGGTTTTGAAATCCCACTGGAAATAAAAGTTAGAAAAAGTTACCCCATTTTTTTCATTACACTCCCCTGACTAAAAGTCTACCATGAATTTCAGTGAAATGGTTTGAAAAGGCAGTAACAAAAGAAAATTGTCTGATATACTTAGTAATTTGGGTCTTTGTATATTTTTTTCCAAATGTTGGCTATCCTTATTTTATCCCAAGCAGTAAGAGGGAATAAAAATGATCTTTTGTTATGATTATTACAGCTGTGCAGAGTTGTCATGAATATGTATCCACATATAAAAATGTCACTTACTTCAAGATTGATAGTATTTTATTGATTTGAAATGCCTAGTAACCCTGCACGAGCAGACTTCTCTAAGGCTGAGATGTACTTGTTTATCGCACAATAAAGGATGGTATAAGCCATACAAGAAGACATGTTCCCTGCATGACAAGTTAAGGGATGAATACATATAAAATTGGCAAACACCGAATGAGTTTCCAGAATAGGTTGGTGAGGTCAGATTAGCAGAAGAGTTAAATTTTGAAAAAGTAATGGAAAGAGCTGCAGTCCAGTACTTAGTGCAGGAAGGAGTTTCTGAAGCATAACAGAAGAAAAAAAAGAGAATCAAAAGGATGGAGAGGAGATGGAATATGTACTCATAGCAAAGTAAGAAAAGAAAAATGAGATCATTGCTAAAGGAGTAAAGAACTGTGGAGAGCCTTGAGAGGGAAGGGCAACAACAGGGGACCTGGCAAATTCAGTGAGAGAAAGAAGTGAGTGAAATAATCTGAGGGACCCACGAGGGGCCAGTTTTCATTTTCACTGGAATGCACAGTGAAAATCGCAGTTGTCCATCTAAATAAAAACAGTCCCAAATGTGGCATTAATTCTGATAACAATGAATAAATACTACAGTCAAAAGTGCAATCCTGTCTGGCATACCACTGCCGAATGAGGCAACTGCTCCACTCTATCTAGGAGAGATGTCTCAGAGTGCTGTTGTTTAAAACAATGCTGATGGTCTATTTGTAGTTAAGGTAATATATTTGTTCATATATTTGTAGTTAAGGTAATATATATGTTCATATATTTGCATTTTTCTTTCAAATTGACCTCAAATGTGAGATTATTTTGTTCATAAAAAGTAAAAATCTCTTTCTAACTCCATTGCCTGATTGGTAACGGCACTGTTACAGCACGTGGCAATGTTTTTGCTGGTTACTTTCTCTCCAATGCCAATTATTTGAAGAGGAAGGGCTCCGATAGAGATCATGTTGCAGTTTACAGTGCGTGACCACAAATCCTCCAGCATCTGATCTCCAGCTGGGTTTCAGTGGGGTACCTTGGACAGTAGGCAGAGAGCCACAGCAGAGATTGTATCTCTGTTGTCTGTCAGTGCACCGATCAGGAAGCAAACTGAAACACAGCGTATGTGCACAAAGGTGGCTATGAAATGTCTTTACTTCAGCAGCTACCATATGCTCTCCTGCCTTGGGGTGGAGGGGTGAGAAGGCATCTTGCTGACTTGTCTGCTGGAGGTTGGTCAAATGACATCATTACATGGCAATGTGAGATACGTAGCGAAGAACTGGTTTATTTGGATTCTTTGCACGGCAGGGAATAAACATGCAAAGAACCACGCTGAGGGCTAGCAGATGACAACACTTTCTCCTCTGGCATGGTCTAGAATACATCTAAAAGCTCTAATCCAAACAGTCTGACCATGAAGCGAGTGTGGATTTCAGATCACACTCAAGCTATAGCATAAATCTATCGACTTACTTCAGGAGGCTTTCAAACTCTTCTGAGTATCCCCCCTAGCAATTTTGTACATAAGCTATTGAGCCATGTTTTACATGGAGAATACTATGAAGACTTGCTTTTCACAAAAGAAGGACCCAGGCTTGACAGTATGGGATCCTATGGCAATTGATGCCTACTGAAGCACACAAATGAATGAAGGTATGGAATCTTTAATAAGTCTGAAACCCTTAAAAACTAGGGTTTTCTTCCTCTTTATATTTTATTTTCTGCATTTCTTCACTGTGGGTAGAAATGATCTGGTCCCTCAAACTCTTATTTTGTTTTTGTATGGAAATATTAGATATTATTAGATAGATAATATTAGATAGATAACAGTATCTCAGCATATAAAACTCCATTGCCAAAAAATCATGTATACTGTTTAAAGTTTATCAAAAGTGAGAAAGATGTGCTTGATGATGTGCTGAAAACCGAAATCAACATATTTTACCTAGCAGAAACATGCCGTTCCGAGAGCTTAGTTTGCTTGAGATTTGTATCTTGAGGGTGAGCTCCCTGTGTATTCCTTGGTACCAAATATGCGGTTCCCCACGTGGATCCTTACTCTCTGAGGAGACTCCCTGAACAAAGCATCCATCTCCTCTACTCAGCTGCTTATGAAATTTATAGGAGCGAAATATCTTTGAGAGCACTATCCATCACATTTAACCGCATTTGGTTAAAATTAGGTGATAGGGACAAGGCAGACAAACAGGATGCTCCTACAAGCTTCATTTCCCCATGAAATGAGGCTGAAATGAGAAGCTCCTCCACCACATGTGTTTGTTTTTGTGGACACCAACAAACATTAAGGCTGCAGACTAAACAGAAACAGCAAAATTGTGTATATCTTGTCAAGCTTTTGCCTATTTCTCTTCATTATTTTCAACAATTCTGCCTATTTTTCACATATGAGAATCTTTTTACTTTCTCTGCAGACCATCAGCTCAGATATACTATCAATTATAGAATTAATCCAAACCCCACTGATGCGCTTGGCAAAATCATACTGATTTGAATTGATTTTGGAGGGTCCTAACACTCTGCAGTGATGTAACTAATGTTTGTGCTAGTTCCTTTGGCTGCTGTTAATATGCGTCTTGTCATGTTTGTTGGTAGAAGATGCTGTTATGGACACAGAAGTAACGGAAAACATAAATCTTTCTCAAGAGACACAAATTAATTCCCCTGTTTCTAGGTTTTGTCTTTTAAGGCGTTGTTTCTTTAGATCAAGAGCAAGTTCATTTTCTCATACTACAATAAAGAGAGGGAGAATATATATGCCTAAATGGGCATAACTGATTTCTAGGCAAGGTATCAAGTATTTCTGGGTGACATATATTAAAGAAGAAAAAACCAAAAAACAAAAAAACCAGTGGCAGAACTCAAATGAGCGTGAACTATAAGGATCAGCATGCATTTCTGAGTAAATAACCTTATTTCATTGTGGTTTTTCTCATGTGTTTTAATGTGTCAGTCATTCAGGGACTCTAATATCATGATTTCTAATCAGCATACTGTTGACATAATTAGATGAAATTATGCTGAAAAATACTCCTGACCTTTCATTTTTTGATATGCAGGAAGATGTTTTTAGCAGTTGCCTGGGAAAGCTGAATAGCTAACTAATAGTTGCTTGGAATGTAAATTGAAGAAATACAGTTTCCTCCATTTCTCCTATCGAGCTTTCTGTGGGTGTCCCAGGGCAGCCACTATACTTACTCTTTTAACCTATGCAGGAATTTTGGTTGATTTAACTGAGGTAGCTTATTCAGTTTTTTTTTCTTCTAATGTTGCTTTGGTATACAACATACAATATATATTTTTCTTATCCTGCAGCATTTGATGTTCTAGTTAAATTAAAAACAAATTAATTCCCACAGTGCCTAATTTTCAAAATGAAAGTGAAGAAAAGTGCTCCCCCCCAACCCCCATTATGTTAATAGTGACTTTGGGGAATCACCGCAGCAAAAGTTGTGAAGTTTTTGTGGAAAACAACAAATCCCCTGCCAAGTCTGTAGGATATGCAAAGAGGCCTTGCAAGTGAGAAGAGCCTAGCAGAGAGAAAACTAGACTCCACTGAAGGGATGCTTTCTGCTGCCTCACCAGATGACGACCATCAGCTCAAGTAAAGGGAAAGCAGGTAATGGAAAAAATATACACAGGTAAGGGAAAAGCAACATTCACTCATCAGCTAAAAGTAGAGCATCTTAATAGCACTCATTACTGTATAGACTTCTATCATACATCTGCCCCTTTGTTTCCTCTTTCTCAGCTGAATTGCATTTCATCTGTTTCCTCTCAATTTCACCTATTTTGTATAGAACTTATTTTCCTTATGAGATTTTCTTGTGTGGAAGATATTTTTGGTCCTTGGTCATACTTGTTATCCTCTCTACGCTTTCTTAGCTTTACTAGAGCATTTTTGACATAGGCCCCCAGAGCCTGAGTTTCAAGGCTTAAATTAATTTGGAAACTTTCTTCATTTTTTTTTTTTCTTTTGATCATTTTAAAAAATAATCATTTCTTCACATTTTCCTTTCTCAAAAAAAAAAGAAGTATAAGTGATATCTTTGAGCAACTGAGAACTTCTAGCAAATCAGCTTTCATAGATAGGTGTCATCCAAGCAAGCTCTAGATCTATGTCTCACAGGCCAAACATTATGTCGTACATAAATTACGTACTGCCAACAAATCAGTGCTGACGTAGCAGTAACACACTGAAAATGTAGTATACAAGCACAGAAACATGTGTTATCTTGGTATGGCTGTTTGCCACACACTTGATGCCACCAGTGCTACAGATGCAGTTTCCGTTTGTTTTGCAAGTGCAGCCAAACTGAGAAATGGTGCTCTTTTAAAGATCAGGTTACAGAGAAAGACCAGGCTCCCGCAGTGCTTTGAATGCTTAATTACGCCTAGGGTATCCTGTCTAGGAACAGTTGTTTCACACAGGTATAATCTAAACTGCAGATATGGTAGACGTTAAAAGAATCCAATAAATATTGTTAACTTAGCTATTGCCTTGAACTTTCTTACATATATGTGCATGAAACTTTGCAAGGTCAAGCTCTCTCATAAGGGTACCAATCAAGCCACAGTGTTTGGTCAGAGAGAAATCACTGTTTCAACATGTTCTTTGCTCCTGTTTTTTGTTCCTCTGTCTCTAGCATCTGAATTGCTGTTAGGTTGAACTATGGAAGCTAAAAAAAAAAATCTCTGCTTTTTTCTTTTCATGCATAGGAATGACAAATTCCTTTACTCCAACTAACAGTTCACAGGTGTGGGTTTCAATTTCTGAACATCACCTTCTCTAGAACTTACTGAAATTAAAACCATTCTGCTTGAAGGGAGACATCTTTCAGTTATTATTTGATACCATATCTATCAAATCTCAGTTTCTCCCACACAAATTTCACTCCAAGTACATATATCCTGATTACTACTTGCTACAAGTCTCATGAAACAAAAGGGAATTCAATGGGAGCCATAGGCAGCAGATCCCCTTCTCCCCTTTACTCCCTTTTCTTTCTGATCAGTGTTGAAATGGAAAAATGGTGAAACTGAAAAGCTATGATGGTTGTACTCGAAAGGCACAAACCAAATTCCTAGCAGAGATCAAAATCACCAAGATCAAAACAGTTCGGAGAACAAAATCATAAGAATTTTTTTCTTTCCCTCCTCCAGAGCAGATGAACAAAATTTTGCACAAGGGAGAGAATGTAAAGTACCACTGGGCTCAGCTGAGTATAGCAGTCTCTTGTTCTCAAAATAGAAATGTAGCCATACCCCCTTCTATGGCTTCTTCTCTCATTCTTGTATTTGCGGGTTACAATGGGCATACACATTTACCAAATACTTCTGCTACAATGACTAGAGAAACATTTAGATATAAATTGTCTACCTTGGTTAAAATAGTTCTTCAGCCCTTCCGATGGATCTGTTTGTCTGGAGACTTAGGTAAAAGGCATATGGCTAGCAGAGTTTCTTCATAATTTGTAGTGCTATAATTCCATTTTAAGAAGTCATACAGGAAAATTCAGTTTACATCTACTTTACCAATACAACAAAAGAATTTCAGCTACAGCACTACAGCACTTCCCTGCTTCATCCATATCAGGAATTATTTAAGGGACCTTTCCAAGTTATTTCATTAATTAGTCTTTCTAGATACAGCTGAAGAGAGAAAGAGACAGATGAAAAACATTCACTTTTCTCAATTTGAAACTGAAGTTTTTTACTGCTGTGACTCTTACAGAGCCACTCATCTGTCAGCTGCTGATAATCAGTCTATCAATAAGGCAAACAAAGGTTCAAGTTGATTCTGATCTTAACCAGTTGACTTACTCCTGCCACATACCTAAAAAAGGTAGAACATACGATATGTATGTTGAAAAGTAGCAGCCTAATAGCAATGAAGTAATCTGGAGTTTATAGCACTTTTTGGGTGGATGTGAATTTTTCAAAGCCAGATCAGGGAGTGATTCAATCTGAGTTTTGTTTCATTTGAACCCAAATTTCAAGAGCTGAAGTTAGGATAAACAGCTTATGGTTTTTGCTCATCCCTACTGAGTAGTAAAAAAAAAAAAACAACCAAAACAACCCCAAACCCCCAAATGCCCCTTTTCTTTGTCAGATTGCATGTTCCAGAATTCCTGGCCCTGTTTGAATTGATTCAGTTGCTTTTTAATGCAGCATATTCAAAGGAAAAAGAAGAATACAAATCTGCCTGCCTTGGTAGAAACAGAAAGTCTCAAAATCAGAGGCCATTTGTATCACTGCAATCTACTGAACTGTATCTCATCAGGTTTAAATTCTTCTTCCTTAATCTCTCCAGCTCAGCTTCACAAGCTAATCTCTGCTTCTTTTATTCTAAAGCAGGAATAAAGGAAAAAATATAGAAGAGGGAAAACCCCCCCAACAACAAAGAATCCAAACTATTCATCAAATATGGCTATCTTTGTCAAAGCTTTTGTCTGCTGTAAACTTCTGTAAGATAAGGTAAATGATACACAGTCATCAATTCATTGTCCAAAAGCATAACAAGTAAGAAAACTTGGGAAGCTTTGGAAAAAGAAAAAGAAATAATTTGTGCTATGTTAAGGGCATTAAAAAAACATGTTACAATTACCAGCAGTTAAAGCCTCAAATGGCATTTTATCCTCCATGGAGAAAAGTACTCTTTCATTTTATGTTCTTTTTTTTTTTTTCTTTTTTTTCAAAACCATGATCAAAAGTTGTGTATCTGTCAACTTCAAACCGTATCTATGAATGACAGTAAGAGAAAAGAAGTCACCACCCCTGGGAGTTTTTCAATGAGAAAGAGCAGATCAGAGAAGTAAAATGGAAATGGACTCTACACATACTTTCCAGGATTTCTGACTTTAAATCTGCACAATAATTTAAGTTATTGAATGCGCAGAGAGTATGAAACCATTGTGGTTTACTTAGAAGTGTTTTTAACTTAGAATACAGGGAATACAAGACCTGCTACCTGCGTTTAGCTGCAGATGTTGATAATTCTTGAGATGTACAAGGAAAATGGATTCAGCATTTTACATGTTATGTCATAGATGTATCTGTATAAATCAGAAGGTTACTTTGAGCTGGCTATGGGACCCAAGCCAAGGTTACCTATCAAGAGACAACACACTATGAGACTTTCAGGGAGGGTACAAAAAAATGTTTGAAACCTCTCTGAACATGAAGAGCTAGGCGAGATCCTAGTCAGTGTCATTGCTTTTAAATGAGTCTTTACCAGTTCATCCAAGTCAATCCTTTCTATGCGGTAAGAGAGAAAAGACATTACTTGAATTACCTCCCTAAAAGTCCATACCAGCTTGGTATCACAGAAGGGAGGATGTTTTGGTATTGTTTTGCATAGATAAGTAACTTGCATTTTTAATATGTAGATTTTTTTGTGGCTAAAAACTTCCTTTCCTAAGTCTAATTTCATTCCAGCCAAGTTGTCCACGAAGAGTTTTCACTAGAAGCCAGCCAAACCTAATGTAGGTTTGCAGCTACAAAGAGGATGGAAGCTGTCTCTTCACAAGTTGCCACATGTAGAAGACAAGGGGCAACAGGTACAAGTTTTGGGAGAGGTTTTATCTTGACATAAGAAAGAAATTTTCTACAGGAAGAACAATCATTCACTGGAACAACCTCTTCAGGGACATGGTAGAGTCCCCATTGCTGGAGGTTTTCAAAATGCCTTTGGACAGAGTGCTAGGTAATCTCATCTAGGCTCCCTTTCCCACAAAAGGTTGGACCAGATGATCTTTTGAGGTCCCTTCCAACCTGGGCTATTCTATGATAGGTGGTGTTCTGTGGAAAGGCCTGATGGCATCCCAGACACTGATTTTAGGAGCTAGTGTGCTCCCAAGGGCATTTCCCCAAGGAAGAGAGGAATACCAAGCAGAGGAGTGTGGGTACTGTCAGAGGGAGTAATGGTGACTGGAGGCTGTCCAGACCCAGGTGACTGAAGAGTTTTTAGAAGCTAGTGATCACTGCACACTGTCCATGTGGAAGGGTACTTGTCCTGGCTTTTAACATCCCATAACAAAGTGCAAGACTTCCAGACTAGACCTCACTGAAATGAAAAAGAATTTCAATATTGATTTGATTTCACTGAAGAGCTTCATTCAGATTAAGAAGTAGCACTGGAAATGGTCAACTGTATGATAGTTTTCTGAGGAGTGACTCCGCACTGGCTAATTATGTCAGGACCAATAGACCATTTTCCACTATAACTTATACATCATATTGCTACATCTATTGCTACTTTCAGAAACTACAACAGGCACCATTCTGCATGTTTTGTAAGTTTAGAGTACACATTCCACAATTTCTCATTCTTTTTCCATTGCAGACATTGCTCAGGGTCTGGCTACACACCGTAATATATTGTCTCATAGAGATAGCTGAGATCTCTCTCTAAACAAATCAACTTAATGTGGATAGCGCAGCTGTGTTAATGCAGTACTCAACCAAACTAACGTTTGCCGGTGTGCTACTGCTGCATATGTGATATCCTGCAAAATTTCTCATGCAGGATGTGGCAAAAGGGAAATGTGGAGATAAGATTAAAAAATCTGATCTAGACAAGGATCTAATGCCCCCTCTTTAGTTTCAGGATTCCAAAGGTTGATGTTGTGACTCAGGACTTTGAATCTTCCCTTAGGACGTAGCACTGAGATACAACACTCTAGTTGATTCTAAGGGCAAGTTTATTTTTCTGAGGCAAAAAACTATCTCTAAAAGGGTTTCCTCCCTCCGCTTCAAAAACAAATCCTAATTAGACATTAATTCTAGTATATCTTCCTGTTTATTATGAGTCAAACTTATGGGATAAAGGAAATAATAGAAATCTTCCTTTTTCATAATTTACTCCTAAGGGAAGCTAAGAACAGCTCCCCTGAAAAAAACTGCTGAAATTTAGCATCTTCTAAATGAACTTGAGTCAACTGATAGATTACTATAAAATTCTTTGAAACCAGTAGTTCCTCTGAGCAATAGAAGTGATCTTTGAATTATTTTTGGTGGAAAGCTTGAGAGGCTTGACCACAGATGCATCAAAACTAATGGAGTTTTTTTTCATGAAATGATAAAAAGTGAAATGGATAAATCTGGGACAGTACTAAAATCCTCCAACAGCAGGAAACACAGTAATATTATTTTGAAGAAACATCACACAAAGAGGGTTAACAAGCACGTGGCCAAGATGTGTGGATTTTATAAAACTTTTATAAAGAAGTTAGGCCAAAATACTCCAGCATTTTGAAAAATTTAAAACCATGTATCTTTACAGATAATTGAACCAAACCATGCCTGCCTTAAAGTAAAATATAAAATATTGATTCATATTTCAGAAAACTCATCTCTAGATTTCCATGTATTATCTGTAGCAGATGTTGACTGTGTGATTGGCCACACTGTTCATATTTGGTTAGAGCGAACATTCACAAAAACGTCTTTGTGTCATGTCAGCAATGCCACGCACGCACATAGAGTTGCACGTTTCGAGCTATTCAGATGTGTAGAGAATGAGAGTAGAAGGCAGAACAAGAAACAACAGTAGTGACTGGGAGAGAAATGTAAGGAATTAATACATTGTTATTACTGCAGAGGCCTCTCAGTCGGAAGTGTCAAATGTAACTAGATAATGGCTTAGATCTTGCATTGGGTTCATAGTTACGACCTTCAATGGGTTGGTAGCTCACTCAGATCCCCATCGCACACAATAAGTGCATAACTCCTCTTTTCATGATGTCTCGCTTAGTGGCAACAACGTGAGGCTGGGATCTTAATAAAAAGCCAAGTGCTAACAAGAGTCTCCTCAAAACTGTGTCAGGACAGACCTAAACTCTGGGTGATATCTGAATGCTGGACCAAACATCGCTGACTTCAAAAAATAAAATACCAGACAAGAAACCAAGTGTGTTGTTCTGAAGCAATGCAGTTGCCTGTAAAATAGTTACAAGTTTTTCATTATCATGCAGTCATCATCAAAATATGTGCCTTGGCTTGAAAAAGCAGCCCACCAGTGATATAAAAGAAGGGAAGGGGAGAAAAAAGCCCTTTCCATTCCTCAAACGCAGTGTCTTTTTGGTTGTGTCCCTGGCTGTCAACACTTTCCTTCCCGGTTGAAAGATTATTAGAAAAACAGGGTTCTGCCAGTGCCAGTGGCCTCAAGAGCCTCATTATATCATGAGGATAACCCCAGAGAGAACACAAAATCTAAACATTGCCCATACAGAGTCCTTTTTAGTCAGGGTACACACACATGTTTCAGCCAAGTTTACCAGCAGGTGAAGCTCATATGGCTGCACACAGTCAGAATTAAGAAAAGACCATGAGAAACTTGGCAGCTTTTATCAGACTTTCAATGGAAAAAAAAAGCCAAGGGCCGGCAGGGAAAAGGATCTGGATGCAAATTCACTCCCTGAATTCCCTTTTCTTCCTGGGCATGTGCAGTTTTGTCTTCTGGAGGGGGAAACTGAGGCCTAGGAGAAGAGAGGTGAAAAAAAGGGGTGAAGATGGACTCCTTGGAAGCTTTTCTTATGATATAACTAAAGGTCTTGTGGTCATATCTTAATCCCGTCCCTTTGGAAAAAAGTTTACAATGCTTTTATGGTTTTTTTGCTCTTGGACTAAAAGCCTACAGCTGTTTTGAAGGTTGACATAGTTCTAGCAGATAATTAATACCATTGCCATGTAACTCACCAGCTAAATCTTAAACAGAATGCACAAGCTGTGACATATTACTGAAAAGAAGCAATGCATATTGGACAATTGACTTGGTGGTGGCCTTTAATGCTGTGCCCTGTTGGTGTGGTGTCTGTGGTTACCATTTTTCATTGGAGAAATGTCAAACAGTTCATGGGCCTGGCAAACATAACTATCACAGGCAATTCTGCTTCTGCTTGCTTTCATCTCGTGAAACAGTTGCATTTGCTTACAGAGTATGTATAGATTTATAGGCATATATGCAACTTATACTCTGCATACACGCATATCTATTTTTATAGAAAATTGCACAGGATACAGAGTAGGTCTGGTTGCAGTCTGGTGTACTTTATCTCTGCTAGACAGCCAAGAAACAGGTAAATTAGTACGCTCCAAAACTAGCTAGTTTAAATCTATGTCTTGGCTATCTGCATTACTGGAAGTTCTGTCACTGCAGCGTGGATACACTCTTCGAGTGAAAGACTCATTGTGAATGCTAATTCAAAAATGCAGAAATCGTGTCTTATATGAATTCTTCAGTATTTGGTAAAATTATTTCTGTGATCATTTCTGTCTCTCAATTCTTTCTTTAGTGTATTAATGGAAAACATGCATGAAAAGGAAAGCAAGCACAATAGAAGTAAGAGGTTGACTAAATATTGCAACATTTTTTTCGGTATTTCCATAACTCTAGTCAACCAACTTAACTGTAAATTGCCCTATCTATTTGAATCACAGGTAAAGTTTCTCCAGTGAAAGCTGTTCCCTGCAGAAGTCCTGGTTAGTGCAGATTAGAAATACCACTTAATGGCATTAAAGTAATCAGTTCTCACTAACAGTAACCAACCAGCTGGCAGAGTCTATATCACTGGCAGACAAATTTGTCACAACTTAGCTAAAAGCAACAACAAAACAGAACATTCTACTCAAAACAGTAGGGATGAAAAATACACCAGCAATAGTCTCCACACAGGGAAATTTTAAGAAACATACTGAGGAAAGTTAATGGATTCTCACTGTTCCTCTTGGCTTTTTTGTTGTGAATGTACTGTTTGAGGGAATTTTTTCTCTTTCCAAATCTTTGGTGGGGATATGTCAGTGACTGGGGCTTGCCCAGAATGCAATCAGTGTGGACAAGTACTGCTCTGAGCTATTGCAATCACATTATGCTCCCCTTATGTTCTTTCCATCAACTGACTATAATGTGGCTGGTTGGCTTTGAATTGGGATTATTAGTTTTGAAAGCCTTTAAGGTGTTGGGCCTGCCTGGCTGAATTTTAGACACAGAGTAACATAATATCTGCTCTTTCAAGAATCTGCTATCACTTCTGAAATTGGCAGGTGACTGTATTTTTAACTGCGGGGGGCACTACAATCCCCCTAAAATCTGATTTTATTTATTCCCTCCTAACTTTTAAAACCTACCTTTATATCTTTTCTTTAATTTCCAAAGGTGTTCTCAGATTAACTACCGTTGGCTCTATATTATTACTCCCCTATCCAGTCATTTTTATTATTTTTCTTACTGGATCCCTTACACTGTTTTTCATGTTTATATTTCGAGAACCGGCATTATATTTTTGTTTTACTGTTTATAAACTTATACAATGTTTGTTCTGTGGTGCATGTAGATAAAGGAAATGCGGTATGCTGAAAATAATATTGGAATTAGGTAATTAGGGATTTTTCAATATTGCCTTCTCTCTTGGGTTCCAATATAAATCTATGCATTATTTCAAACATGAATATTTCTACTTGTGCGAGACTCGAGAAGTGACCTTCTTTGCCTCTCTGCTGCCACAATCAGAAAATGCCTCCCTCAACAATGCAGCCTGCACGACTGTATCACTTTAAAATTTTATTGGCCTTTAGTATGATGCCAATACTGAAAGAATGACAAATGTCTTTCAAACTGTTTATACACGCCTGTTGCACACAAAAGAGCTGGCATTGCTTACTTCATTTTTTAAGTGGTCTAACTCTTCAGCTCCAAATGGATATTTTTGGTTGGTACTGGGTGCAAGCTGGAGTAGAATTTGAAACAAATGGTTTCCCACAAAGAATGAATTGAGAAAGACAGTGATTGTGAAGGCAGCCTCAACAACATCTGGGAAAACGCACGCTGGTTAGCTAGTTTTACTTGAAACAGGGAATACGTTTTTTCTGTGGCAGAAGGTCTGATTGCAATTTTTGTATTGAGAAGTTGCTTATTACTTGATAGAAATTTTCAAATTTAGCACAGAATTAATGAATCATAGAAATGTTGGTTGGAAGGGATTGCTAGCCATCATCTACTCCAACCTCCTGTCTGAAACAGGACTAAAGCCAGTCTTCAATTGAGTCAGTCGCATCTTTGTCCAACCAAGCCATGTAAACCTCAGAAGGCGGCGAGTCCAAGGCCTGTCTAAGCAGCCACAAGTAAGGACAGTAGCTATCACCCACAAGATTTAAAAAACCAAACTGAAAAAAAAACCCCACCTAACAACTTAAAGAGCACTTTCAGGAAATGACAAGACCTTTGCTACTACATTGTTCTCTCCACCCCTTTAACCCCTGGGAAATGTTTTTTCTACTTAAGACCACAGCTTTTCTGGTGTGCCACCATTTTGTCACCAAGAAAAGAATGCAGCAGCAGCACAAAGTGGTTACTACTGTTTTATTAAATAGAGATCCTCATAAATTCCAGCTGCTGACCATGTGTTCCATCTTTTTATGTGCAAATTCACTCTCATTTTAAGAAATGCTGAGCACACATGCGAGTACATGCTCTTGCAAGTCCCCAGACTTTATATTTGCATTGTGCATAAAGCCTCAGCATGTGACTTTAGCATGAAAGATCTGTTGAACGTGCCCCTGTCACCTCGTAATCACTGTATCTTTTTTTCTAAAAATGAATCGGACTTTAAAACTGATCAGGTTTAGACTATTTTACTTGAGCATGATCTAGCATAGATAATCTGTGGAGATGAATGAGGAGATAGAGATTTCAGCCTGTAATCGTAGTAATTTGAAGGGGAAAGGATTTTGCCCTAACATCTGTGGCACTGCAGGATTGGAATTCAGAGTAAATGGCAGAGGGCAAGTAGGGCTTTGTTCAGAAAAGCCACCAAGCTTTTCACAGGGCATTTGTAGTGATGGTTAAAACCCAGCAGGCCTGACATTAAACCTAATACCTAGCTAGTATTGCTTGTGAATGCTAGCAGCTGCTATCCTCAGAAGACACATGGTCATTTTTTTCCTACTTAACTTCACTGCAATTTGGAGGAGATATTTTGTAAGGAGATTTGATCCGTTTGCTACTTTAACTTTTCTACATCCACCCAAAGTCATAAAACCTCTTATTTGGATACTGCCTGCCCAAAGAGAATAGGGAGAGGGCTTTGGAAGTTACGTTGTTTTGACTTCTGTATTAATATTATGCTGTAGATAACTGTGGTGTCTTAAAGGCCAAAGTATAAACTCTCCACCTCAGGGAAGCTGACAACTAACCACTGAGGTATGAGAACCTCAATATGAGGAGCTGAATTGCAATTCAACAGACCATCAGTCATAATCACAGAAATTGTTCTTTTAATTCCTTCACCTATTGCTTAAAAAGGAGACCCTCTTTAAATCTTATCCTTACATATACTCAATGAAGTCATGCATATTAAAGCACGTTGAAGAAACAGAAGTGAGACACTAAGACAGGGAGTCATCTGCAGCCCTCGATGACTAGAGTAAATGCAGCCCTGGGCAACTTTAATGTCAAAATGAGCTGAACCCCTAAGAAATATGGAAATGAAAACATACAGTGCAACACTTGTGTAATCCGTTAAATTATTACCTGCCACCTTTCCAAGAGAGTAACAAGCAACTAGAATGATCTGAACATGATTAAACCAGCCACTCGGTACTAGCAGGGCTTTTAAAATAGGGCAGATGAAAGTTGATTTGTCCAGGGAACAGACAAGAAATCGAGGAAGAAGGCTACATGAATACAAGTAATGACTGGGCAAAGAGAAGTTGTGGTTTGTCTCATGTAAATTTATTTAAAAGCAAGGGCAATATTCTGCTTGCAAGTTGCAATAGTGGCCTAGTTGGTTAATAAAATATTGCAAAGTTCTTCAGAAAGCTATTTAAAGATCTGTTTCCATATTGCTGATATCTTGTTTATGTACCAAAGACTGAGGCATTATGGTTAAATGACTACTTCAAAAGATATATTGAAATACTTCATGCTGCATTATTTTCAACAGGATTTATTTAGGATAAAGTTGAGTGTTGTTTCTTACAAGAAAAATTTATTTTAAGAAGAAAAAAGAGAGAGAGACAACCCTTTGATTAATATTAGTAGAACTAAAACTAGGCCAAAATTCTGCTAGAGTTAGAAGTAGCGGGGTTATAAGGGATTGAAATACAATATTTTCTGAGGGGAAAAACAAATTTTTTATACAAATCACTATTTTTGGTTTTCAGTCTTAGAGTGAGGTTTCAAACAAGGGCACTAGATTTTTGTTGCAGCATGATCCTGTTGCTGGAGCCCCTGGGGGCTGTGACAATTCTGTAGGATCCAGGATATTTCTCAGCTCTTGTGCAAAGGTGTATCTACTGGCCACTTTCTAACTCCGTGGCGGGACAAAGTTCCAAGCACACATGGCAAAGGAGCGAGTTAGAGCATGCACCAGCCACTCCATAGGGGCCAGCTGCACTGGGGACTCACCAGTCCTGCTCAACATAGCCTAAAGGCCTAAGAAAACTTGGGTCATAAGACCTTTGGACTATAAATTAATATTTGACGGAATAGCTAAGATCACTCGTACTGATCAGTATAGATGACGAAAGTGTTGGATTATGCATAATGAAGATCAGCCATTTAAAACAGCTCCTTCTACTCCATCCTGAATTATTGCTATAGTCTGGAAAGGGAAGTTATCTTCTGGCTCTTTGGAGTGACGAGGTCAGAAGTACATAGAGAAGAAATAATATCTAAATGCAGTGTAAACTTTTGGCATGCAAAACAGAACTGAAATAATTTAATGCGGATGCAATGTGAGGACTTTTCTTCTTCTCATTATTTGCCAGGGGGATTTGTATAATACGTGACTATTCATCTGCCAAAACCATATGCATCTCTGACAGAAATCACATTATGTTTTGTGTCTTTTTTTACATGGACTGAAAAATACAGCTTTCACATTGCTTTTTTAGTACTGGAAAAAATTAATTTGGTCAGTATTCTTTAAAACCTGAGACTGTTCCATGTCTGTTTTCATCTTTTGAAAAAAACTGATGACAGGTTTTTTAGAGATAGCATTTTTCCTTCTCAGCAATTGTGTGCAATTTCACTAATTATCTGCTACTTTTTAAAAGACGTGCAAAGGAACTCAGCAACTTCCATACCTAAAAGCTAACTTTTAAGCCTGGTTATTTCTGTACTTGAATTTAACTTACAAACTGAGGTAAATACTTTTGCTAAAAAGGAGGAGAATTGTAGACAATTCCTAAAATTTTAAGTGTCAGTTGCCTAGAGAAACTTACTGAAAAAATATGTAGTTCAACCAACTAGTTACGGTCTTTAAAAAAAACCCAGTAGTTTTGGGGGATTCCCTTTTCCATACCGTCTCCTTTCAAATATGGTTGGACAGTGAAGCATCGCTGTCTTACTTTGCTCATGTAAAACAAAATCAGATTTCAGTCTTGTTATCTTTTTGCCTCTCTTTCTCTTGAAGACATGAAAGACTTTCACAAGTTGCTTTTGAGACTGATGTTTCTTTTGCATTAGTTTTTCATTCTTGAAAGATTATGAGCATGTGCACCACTGGTATTTGTTTGTAACACTGGCCTCCTCTTGTAAGTTTGTGCAAATTGTTTAGTCCTGAGATGGGACTAGGAGTGCTAATTTCTTGTTTTCCTGATGTGCCCTGAAGAAGGGTCTGATTAATGAGCAACTCTTTATGTCTCTAGAAGGGAAATCCCTCTAAAACAGATCTTATCAAAAAACACAGCTAGGGCTGTCGTTAACCCCCAGCAAGCTCCCTGAGACTTGGCTGTCATCCTCACATTCCAAAAATCTTTAAGAAATTTGCTACCTCTTCCCCTGCAGAGTAATCATATGTTTAGGAGACCCCTCACATGAACCAGATTAAAAGCAGCAATGGACAGATCTTTATTTATTGGAGAAACTGAAAAACACAGGAAAAGAGGTGCCAGTATGAAAGAAAGCTTAGAAAATATGAAAAAAAAAAAAAAAAGGAAAGAAATGTGTGTTCGGTTGACCCTCCCTTGTTCTAGAATAACAGGATTTCCCTCTGTAGGAGTTTTGCTGAGAAAGAAGAGGTCAATACAGCACAACTGGGCACTGCCTAGGGATGTGAAGGCTCAGTACAGAGCATATTTCTAGCTGAACTTACTATAGGTAATTTCTAAACAGCTATTAATCAAAAAATATAGCGTGCCTGTGTTTGTTGCTACCAAGATAGCTCATAAAAGTTTGAGGTTGTTGGTTTGTTTTTTTTTTTGCAAAGTATCAGGTAGTCATAGTGCAATATGTTTTTCTCTCAAGTATGCAGTGAACATATTGTGATTACAAACACAACCCCATCAAAACCATAGATCTTTTTGTGAAAAATGACATCTTCTCTGTACAGGGGTAGTTTTTCATCAAAGCTGCATTTCCATATTGCCATCAATAACAGTACCACTGGCTTCAGAACTTCAGGAGACTCTAAAAAGTGAGGATTCCTATCTTGCCTCATAAAATGCAAATTATACTCCAGATTATTATGTTTTGGTTGCAGGTTTTGGGAAGAACTGTTGGACATCCAAAAGATGCAACAAAAATGTGACTTGAGAGGAAAGGGGGGGCGGGTTTATAAACACATCTATGTGTAATTTACATTGGGAAAGGAAATATTCCTGCAGTGCACATCAAAGACAGCTGTTTGCATCTTTCAAACCTATTGGACCCTCTCTATTTTCAAGCTTTTAGCTTGAAGAAAATAGGCAAGATATCATCATCTTTTTTTATTTATCATTTCTTTAATTGGGAACCAGATTTCTGTTTCTTTTTAAGTGATTTAGTGCTCAAATGACAGCAAAGATTATAAGTGCAGCCTCGAAGAGAAAAGCACTAACCATCAGTTGTTGTTGGCTTCATTCTTCCTGCTGTACAGGAGCTTAACTAATGAATACAGTTCTCTTGCTCTTGGAATAACAAATTCAACATGAGAAAATTGCTCAGGGAACTTACAAGCCAGAGTTACAATGTACAAGGCAGAAGACTAACAGGAATCTAAATGAAGATGGTAATCATTAAATGATCCCTTCTTTGAGGGTTTACATTGGAAAGCCTTAGCTGGCTTAGATATTTGAGCCAAGCCCCTTCAGCATAGAACTCTCTGGTGAGTGTGAGGAAGCTGCCGGTTTACTGTGGAGTCCCTTGAGAGAAGGTAGGATGTAAAGGCAAGTGTTTTTTCAAATATTACTGAAGTAAGTTTCATAACAGACCTGAAGAGGTAGCAAAGTTATTGTTCCCACTTGACAGATTTGGAACCTAAACCACTAAGCAATGAGGTCATTTCTGTGGGATCAGACTGCAAGCAATGGCCCTTGCCACCTTACCTTAGAGCCCTAGCAAACAATTTCTTCCCCACAATTATTCTTCAAGGCAAGACGATATCCCCCACTTTATAGCTGGAAAACTGACACCCAAAAGATTTAGCAACTCTTTGGAGATTGTACAAAAAATCTTTGACAGGTCTGGAAACTGAAACCAGATCTTCTGAGCCTCAGTCTGATACCTTAAACACATGCCCATCCTGGTTCCTGTCCTTTTGTCTGTTACTTAGACCAATTTTACCTGATTTGACTTCAAAATATTGACATACAGAACATAGCCTGCTCATTGCATTCATTTTGAGGTAATGAGCACTAGCAAATGCGGCTGGTTGGATAGCAGCAGCAAAGGCTGTGACAGCCCACAGCACAGATGTGCACCACCGAAGCAGAATTTCAGCAGCATTTTGGAAAAGAGGCATGTCCCATGCCCTGTGATTCCTTGCCTAATGCAAAGAGCATCAGAGCTATTACCAAAGGCACTGTACACTGGTTCTCTGATAAGGCATACCGGATTGCTTCTTAAAAGATGAAAAGGACATTTGATGCCAAAGAGAATCTCTCTAATGTATCTTGTGAATGGCATCCCACTAAAAACCCTCAAAAACCCCAAACCAAACCCAAAAAAAACCATTACAACAAAGTCAGTATGCTGGAGGAAACATGCTCTCATTCCCTCTCTCCTCTTGAACTGAAAGGCCCTCTGGGAAGTTGCCTTCATACCCCAGTCAACAAATCCAGAAAATCATAAAGATATCTTAATTGAAAAAATAAATGACTTACAACAAGTCTGGGCTATCTCAATCCAAACAACAAAGCAGCTCAGTTTATTTAGGGAAGACGGATTAGTGGAGAAAATAGTTATCAAACCACAAAACGACTAACCAGGGACATCCCTGCTAAGAGATTTACTCTCCTAACACAATGGCCCAGATTGTTTGTTCTGGTCTTTATGCTCACGGAGCAGCGCAAGAGAGGGTGTGCAAAATTAGGATAAGGCACTTACTTAAATTCCTCTGTAATTCTGGTGCCAGTCATGTAGCCCTTCGTGTATTGTCAGGGAGCTCTTTATATATTCCCTGGGCCATTGCAGCAACCGGGGTGACAGCCGAGTAGAAATTCTCTGGCCACACTACCTACTTTCCTGGTCACATTCCTGGTACTGTAGCAGTGATGAAAAACATCTGCTGAGGTTGTTTCCCTAAGAGCAGAAAAGACCCATTTAACCATGGTTGAGCTGTGGATCTGGATGAATAAACAGTGTTTGTGCAATTGTTTAACAAACTTTCAAAAGCAGTAAAAAAACCATTTTTGTTATCTTACTTAAAAACTGAGGGGAAAAAAAGGAATGAGAAGTGGGTATAAGTGGATATAAGCAGAGGTCCTTCTGACTTTTTGATGTGTACCTTCTCATGGTATTTTTCTAGAGAGTGACTTCACAAGCTTTCTGAGATGACTGAATAGCTATTCCTCTGGAAAAAAAAAAAAATGCAGTCCCTGGAGGGATGTTTTTGGAGCTCTCTCTGTTCTTGTAAGGTTTGACATCTGGAATTTGGTGGACAGCATTTCTTACCAATAAATGAAATGCAACTAATTTTATGAAATGTTGTGGAATTATCATTCCTATTTACTGAAAAGTCTCAGTTAAATACTGTGAGTAATAAAAGAAAATCTGGGGAAGATTATATAATTTGAATAGAGCCTATATTGCAATCTGTGGTAAATTAACATGAAATCTCAATCTAACTTTTAGATTCATTACCAGTTCATCATGCAAACAAAAAAACATACAAAGATACACTGCCCTTTTACTGCACTTCACAAAAAATGTGATGGAAAGCACAGGGTAGAAATATGTTTACTAATCTACTCCACATAATCCACATAAGTGACTAATACAAGTACACACAAAAATGAAGGTCAGAAGAGAATTGTTTCCCAGAGTAATTTGTCTGACATGAACTGACCCAGTACAACAGATGACTATTCAGTGTGCTGCCTCATGTATAATTCAACTATTTCCCAAAACATAAGAGGAAAAAAATAAATAAAAACAATATGAGGAAGCAATTGATATTATCATTCCCCCATTGTTCTCTACCCTGTAAACCAAAATAACTTGAAGGACACTATGAAATCCCCTGATAAAATATCAAGGAGACATAAGCCTTCAAAAAGCTTTTTGCTAAAAAAGCTAAAAACTAGAAGACATCGAGACTACCACATAGTTTATTTTCCCAGGAACATTTTTGGCACTTAGGAAATTTTCTTTGGTGGTAAGCTTCACACACAGGCCATGTCAAAAATGTACAGGCTGGAAGCAGTTCCACTCAGCCCAGCTGGGCTCCGAACCCACGTCAGGATGAGGTTTGTACACAAATATTTCTTCTTTGCCCATGCCCTGCTTTCCCTAGGAAGAAAACCCAGGCACCTGGGTGGGAGGGAGCTGCAGAGCTGGGGCTGGACCTCCAGCAGCAGGCAGGACCGCAGGGCACTATGGGGTGCATACCCACCACATGCTCTGGGATAGGTATCAGCCTCTCAAAAGACATTCACAGTTGACAATAACAGATGATTAGACCTAGACGTGTCACTAGAGCACCTCTTTTGGCCCCCCGTTTGCCCCCAGAAAATAAGCTTCGAATGAAGCAGGGCACACTTCAGAGTCTCTAAAGAGAAAGTTAAACAAGTTGCCAAGCAGCTGGGAGAAAGCCAAACCCGAACCTTAAATGGGCACGTGTGATGCCCTCAGTGTAGCGAAGAGCGTGGATGCGTTATAGCCAAAACCACAGAGCCCCTGTGCTGCCAGGGCAAGCAGGATTTCTGACAAGATTTATCATTTCTCTGTTGTGATCTAACCCTGAAGGCATTTCATTTTAATACAAAGTAAGCACTTGTGATGATTAAGAGAAATGTACAGTTGGATCACTTTGTTGTTCAGTGGCCAGTCATAACATAAAATTTGCTGGTTAGTGCAGAAATACAGCATTTCAGCCTATGTGTGGTTACCGTCTGCTCCAGCATCTGGGTCGATGCAGCGAGCTCTTTGACACGGCCCGACGGTGCTATTTTATACCTTCGGTAGCTCCCCTCCCGGCTATCCTCACACGGCCGCCACCAAGACACCAGCACGGTGCCTTTCTCTCCATAGGAAGAGTTTATGTGCTTGAGGGAAACACAAGAGTTTATCAAAAAGGTTTACACAAGCAACTCTTGTCTGTTATCGCCAGGGCCCAGAGCACATCCCCGTCCTGGGGATTTGTCTCAGCACCGGCACAGCTGCGGGAGGCCCTGAGGCGCTGTGGGGAGGCTGCAGCTGGGGCCTACCCCGAGCCTGGCTGTCCCAGGCCTGCGCCTGACCCCGCTTCCCTGCACTAGGCCTGATCGCAACATCTTGCCCGTGGGCCGCTGTCCTGGCCTCAGCCTGTCCCCAGGGAAATGCCTGAAGCCTGGGGCTGCCCCCCTGGCTGGGCTGGGGGGGACAGGCCGGGCTGCCAGGCCCTGCCCGGGCTGAGGGGACAGGCCGGGCTGCCAGGCCCCGCCCTGACAGACCCCTGGGGGGAGCTCCCTCACAGGCTAGGCGGCACACCGGCCTGAGGTAATCCGAGAGCAGCTCTCAGAGAAGCTATGGAGCACCCGGCCTCACGCTTGGCGAGCATTTTTAGTGGTCTAAAACACATACAGTGCCTGTAAACAAGCTGCGGTGGAGCAGAGCAGTGGCTCGGCTCGCAGCGTGCACAGCCTTGCCACTCCCCTCTGACCACCAGCACGGCAGAGGCGGGGGGGCACAGGAGAGAGGACACGGCCTCTTCGGGGCGAGGGCCTCTGCAGCTGCCACAGCGGGATTTCCCACCTGGAATCCCCCAATCTGAAATCCTCGCTCTGTCTGTCTCCCACTTCCTTCCTAAATAAGCTGCCCTTCTGAGGCTAGTATCTGTACATGTATGCCTCTGTGCTGTCTGTTTATCCCTCTCCCTGTGGAAGCAAGCTGCAGGACCTATAGTCCAGACATCTGATTTAAATAAGCCTCCAGAAAGGAGGCTGGAAAGCTGGCACATTCGGTCACGCAAGAGCAAGCTCCGAGGCAAAAAGATAGGCAACGTCGCCGAGTTTCAGCCTGTGGCATTGCAGCGTGCTGCCTAATCAAAACCAGGGACCAGGGAACCACTCCTCACGTTGTCCTCTGCACAGTCCGCCGCTCGCTTTTCAGCTGGTTCAAACGGCGTGCCCAAACCCGCTTGCCCATTAACACTGCACTAAGCAGTGCCATCCTGACTTTTTTAGAGAGCAAGGCAGTTGGCAACTTATTTTGCAACCCAAGAACAGCACATAAATGGTTCCTCTGGCTGTTTCCATTTATGATGCAGCTGGCAAGAAAAGCCTGTACAGCACTTACACGGCGAAGGGGATGATAAAAGGAAACATTTGCCCTTCACAATGTAATTAATATCTAATCGTATTCAGAGTTATCAATTACATTTGTATATGTGCAAAAACATATATACATATATATAAAAAAGAAGACTTGGGAGCATATAGGTAGTGGAGAGGGGGGAAAGGAGAGATTTGAGAAGTACTTAAAAGTAGATTTTAACATTTCTGAAAATTCAAGCTGAAAAAACAATAGAAGGGATTCCTACTGCTCACAGTTGACAAATGGATTTTTTAGATGGGATTAATGGTCTGCTTACCTATTCAGTGTCTGTACAGCCTCCAGGAAAAACAGAGAAGAGACAGAACTTCAGATTCTGTTCCTCCTGCTTTTCCTTTTCTACTTTTTTTTTTTTTAAAAAAAACCTGCTTTTTCGTTGTCATTGCTCCGACCTTTCTGTGCTTGGTTTGGACCGGACCTTGTTCTGCCGTTCTTCCTTTATTTCTCCTACTGGCACCTTTAATGTAAACACACTTGTTTCTCTGTTGCCACTTTCAAATTGAAATCAGGAGAGCTTGATTGGGTTTCCCTGAAATACAGGTGCTCCTCTAAGTACATAATTAATGCCCCCTGAGATGTTTCAGTCCTTAATTATCCTCCTGCCTTCTGTTGTCATGTGTTAATAGATATTTCTGGGTATAACAAAAGACTCCTCCAATGCCTGATAATAGTGTAATACAAAAAGACACCTTGTTGGGTATTGCGTGTAGCATTCCTTGGCTGCTCTGTGGCTGGGCGAAGGTGTTAGGTGCTACCCACGTATAATACCACTCAAATAAGAAGTAGTTTGGATAGATCACATATACACCTATTGATTTTCCTCTTTGCCGGCCAGTGAAATGATTTAAGCCTTATGTAACACCTTGTTTCAATGAAACAGGAGCTAACACTTTGAGATGGTGATAGATGATAACCTTTTACATGTAAATGTATACTTAAAACCCCCCAAAATCCGTGTCTTTTTATCCCACTTTCCCCATGGGAAGAGTTTTTGCTCAGTAAAAGTTAGGTTTTCTTATTGGGGAAAAAAAAAAAGGAAATTTGGAAAATGTTGGGTAACTACTCATTTATACTTTAGAAATACCTAGCCAGCGTAGGTGTTGATGGTGCCCAGGAGTTAAGAGGTATGTGTTAATATCACTGAACTTGCAAGATTCTGCAAGTTATTTTTGCAAGCAGGAGAGGAGCTCAGATTTAGGAAGGTAGACAGATCCAGTGCAGTGATGTGGGCAGCAGGATGCTCGGGTAGGCACTTCACTGACATACGATGACATGGCAGTACCGAGGAAGTTTCCTTTTTTTTTCTAAGTGTGTTCACATAAACAGTAGGGCTTCAGTTCTTCTCTGACACTGTTAGAAATAGATTTATTCTTCCTTCTCATTCTTGGAAGCCAAGTTAACCCAGACAGCCTGAACAGATTTCCAGGTTCACTAATGACCTCACGGGAATTGAATAATGAAATCATATCTGCGTCTTTACTGAATAGAGACAGCCCAAGCTTACACAGATCTAATTATTGCATTTCTTGAAGATAAATTGCAGCCTTGAAGGCGTCTTGCAATCAGTTATCAGGCATAACTCCATGGGCACCAACTTTCATTTTTCTCCAGTACAGTGATGTACTGCCAATATTTAACAAGGGGCTCCCACCAAAATTTCCCTATTAATCTGTTCTATACCCTTGTGTCCCTGAGGCACATATTCTTTCAGGGAAAGAAAATAGTAATGAAGAAAATCTATTCATTTATTTTTACATTACTGTTTAAACATTTTCTGAGAATCACAGCCAAAGAGGAAAATAAAACCACTTGGCAAACAAACCTCTATTATATGTACTTTTGCAGGAAATGTTTATACTTCACTTCATTCCTGTTAAAAAAAAAGAAAAAAGCTGGAGCACTTATAAAGTGGTGTTTGACTTGTGATATTAGACTTGGTAGCAGCAAAGATGTAGAGTTACCTGTCTGTGAAAAATTGGCAAACTCAGGAAATGCATCCTTTTAAAAAGTATGAGAAGGGATAAAACTGATATTCTCAAGTATGACAAGAACAACAGTTTGCTGAGTGAAGGGGAAGAGATTCTTCATGAAATGAAGTGATCGCCATCTTACTGCATTGAACAATTCTGTCCATTCCAGTGGAGTGGAGAAAAGCATAACTAAGAAAGAAGAAAAGTCACAGGACCACTCTGTATTTTTAGGCAGAAATAATTCTGCTTTTTATTTTGTACAAGGACTGGTCACTAGATAATATAGTTACAAGAGGATGAAAAGAACTAACTAGATTTAACAAGTATCTAAGGGGTGCCACAGTTCCATTAGTGGTAGGAAATCATCCCAATATTCCTTTTCATTTGGCTGCAAAACCTTAACATGACTCTCAAGAAGCACCAGGGATTTGCTCCAGTGATGTTCACTTTTTCCCTTTTTTTCATCCAAATCTGATTGTTCTCAAATTGGCTGATCTTTTACTTGTATTTGCCTTAGCAAGTAACCAGAGATATGTTTTTAAGTTTTTATAGATTGATTCCAAATTGCTACTTTATTTTTATTGTTTGCATAACTGGTAGAAGTGTTAGTGTCCTTATATGGATTAAAAGGAAATGGAACATTTGAATTTTTTTTGCTTTAAGAAACAAAGTTTTTCTTACTCTGAAGTGACAAAATATATATTTCACTTGGAAGTTCAGAGCTTGCATGAAGTTTTCTGTTATTGCTCATGTCTCACTTGACTTTTTAAAAGAACTGATGTGAAAAATATTGGGATGACATGACTACTCATCCCGATAATGAGCCCTGCTTCCCCACCCTGATAATTAACAAGTAGCCACCCATTATTAAGCAGACCAAATATTTCAATAAAAGGTCCTGCTGAGTTGTCTCTGTTCTGAAACAGATTTCACTTGAAAATTGAAATAATGAGGTTCCCTTAAACTGATAAACAGCTCAATCAAGCCCACTGCACTGGATCCATAAATCTTAAGCAGAGTTTAATTACTAGCAGAGTTTTCCTGACAAAGCCAATAGAGGGGCCTTTTTCTCTGGCCTGCTGACTAGTTGTGGTTCCCATGCTTCACGTAAATCTCTGTAGACCTGCCTGCAAGGAAAACAGTTTGAAGTTTAGACATCAGTTAAAAGGTAGTTTGAGGGAGCTGCAAAAACAGTGCCCCGATGATGCTGTTCAACATTGCGGACAGACAGCTGACAACAAAACATCCAAGCAAGTGATTAGCAGGGCCAGATCGCTTCCAGTTAGGCATCTGAACAGCAATCCTGTGTGGTCTCAGAGGGCCATTCCCTTTGAAAGAAGATGATCACCTTTAAAATATACCCTCCCCCCTACATAGAGGAAGCGTTTCGGCATGTGGGAGAATGTAGGAAGAGCGGACTATGATAACGTGGGATCCCATGCAGCTTTCTGCAGTGGGCAGTATATCTCTTCTAGCGCTATGGGAACATTCACAAACACTTAGAACACATATATCCCGATCCTGTCTGGGGATACTGAGAGCAAGATTTAGTGTGTGAGAGAAAAAGTCATGCTGAAGTAAATGGGATTAGCCAGTATTTCTTCTTAGCAAAATCATAACTAAGACTGAGTTGGCACTTCCGTCTGACTGTTCAAACACAGTAGTAAATTGGCTTTAAAAATTTTTGGACTAGAAAGACTGGTAACTGCAGCGCTTTTCAGATCAGAGAAAGGTCAGAACTTTAGAAGTTCAAGTCAGTCAATGAGTCAAAGCAGAGATCCTTGCCTCTGTGTCTTCTCTGCTAAGTAGGAAATAATGTTGGATGTTGCTGAAATAACGGTGTCTAACTGCAAAATCCTACGCATACTATCATAGACAAACCATTAAGTCCTCCCATGCTTTTCAAAGGGCAAACAAACAAAAAGCCAGGTTTAAATAAAAGAAGAACCCAGATGTAACAAAACCTTCAAATACAATTTACAGCAAAAAGATGCAGCAGAGGTATCAGTCTCTTCCGTACTATCACCATTGCTTTAGAGCTCCCAAAGTCTGGAAAACAAAGGTCAATGAAATCAATAGAAATACAGCTTAACATATCTGAAGACTTTTGTAAGTTTTACTCTGTATTCAGTTTAAGACTTAAGACTAATGTGTGCCTCTGAGAAAAAAAAATATGGCACATTCAGTCTTTGCATACAGTGTATTAGATTTTAACTGATTTATTGTTCTGCTGTGTGGACTTGAGGGAAATCACTGTGCTGTGGTGTTTCACAGATTATGCAGAGTACAAGCCGAAATATTTGTTATGAAAGCAACTATTTGTTATAGTTGCAAATCTTTATAAGCCATGTTGGCGAAAAGCAAATTCAATACTACTGGAAACCTTCCCGAGGAGCTGGAACACAAAGATATTCACACTAACAGATGAGCCTTGTGCCACATACCTTCAGCACTCAAAACTGTTGCATGTCTAACATATATCAAACTCATTAATGGAACTTTTTTTTTTTACTGGGTGGGATTCCAGTCAGTTCAAATGAGCCATGAAAAAAACAAACATTATGGAAAGGCTTCCAGTTTCACTAAGAATGTGAATTGTTTACATTTTCCCTTTCAGATCTCCAAACTAACCTACTTGTTTAATAACCAAACCCCAAATTTCAGCCTCTGTTTGTAGCCTGAAAAAATTTGAGGCTCTTTCTTCCTAAAATTGTTAGGACTCTTGTTAGTAATTTGAGTATGAACAAGAACAGAGAGTGCATGTATAGTGAGCATGCTGGAAAGAGCTTCTTTATATAATGTGTGTGCTTGGTTTTTTGCCACAAAGGGGATGTCAGCATTTTTGGTTTCTGTGTGCCAGTACCGAGGACCGTATTGAATCTCTTTTATTACTCAGACAGGAAACTGCATGTAGTCCTAATACCTGTACAGTCTAGCACCTGCTGTTTGAATTATAGGAGTACTTTTATTAAGTGGTCATATATACACTGTCTTAGGAATTGACACAATTTTTCCTAGCACTCTTCAGTGTGGCAGGTCTGGGGCAGTTCTGCTCCCATGAAGTCAGCTGCTGTTGTGGACCTCTACGTGGGCCAGTCCTTAATATCTTTCAAGATGCTCTCCTGGATTCCCAGGGAGCTTGCCCCAGACATGTCTCCACTTTGCGAGGCTCACAATGCACTTCAGTGTCCACAAGCCATTTCTAGGAATTTGCTGCATGTGAGGAAAAAGTTATTTTGTATGTCCATTTCAGACTTCCAAAACACCTCTGAAGTGTTTATCAGAGTGTGTATGTGCTTGTGTAATCTTCCTACCTCTCATTTTCATTTTGAGAGAATCTATACAGATTCATAAACTCCCCCATAAAATTTCTTCAAGATTTTCTTATGGCATAAACATGAAGTATAAAAGTCAGGGCTTTTCAATAGTTCTTCACAGTCTGCTAAAGGGGAGGCATATGGTGCATCCACTTATATACCTTTCCTCTCCAATGAGCCGAACAGAAATTCTCCTAGCAACACTGTGCCTTATAAAGACTTCTCCTGACCTTTTATTGATGACATAATTAAAAGGTACATTCAAGCTTAGCGAGTGTCCTCTCAGCAGTGGAAAAATCCCACTGTCTGTGAGTTCACTGGCATGGCGGTGAAACTGCAGGAAGATCTTTGCGCTTCCCAGAGACCAAACGTACATTTGATTTGAGGATTGTACTCAAATCTGAAACTATCTGACTTTTGGTGAAAGATGAACATGTAAAGAAGTGGAACAGAGCATAAAGGGCACCACTTTTGCATAGAGGGAAAAAGAAGGTTGTGTTGGGTATGTGGGGAGAACATCCACAGTAAAGCTCTCCCAGCTTCGTATTTAAATACTCATCTATACATCTGAATGCGAGCCTTAACCAGTCTACTTTGTGTGATGTTTAGCATCAAAATTCACCATGAAAAAGGACCCAAATGTATTTGCGATTGTCATTTTAGATCACAAGCCAGAACATCAAGCAGAAGGATGATATTCCAGTACTCCAGAATGACATTTCTGACTTTGCCTTCTCCAGGAGCAGGTTATCACAGCTCCACTCAGTTGCACACTCTGACATCCTGGTGTTTGCACAGACATGCACTACTGCCCCTCTGAGCATAATGGCAGAAGGCAGACTTAGCTGGTTAATACCGTAAGGTAATTTAGCTGCATTCATTATTTTGATGTAGTGCTCCAAGTTGTGAAAAGTTCATGACCACTAACTACCTCAGAAAGAAATTTATGAGATCAAATGAACTTCAGCACTTGAGCCAAGCAATCAAAATATTAAAACTTTGCACTAAGCAAACCTGTTTTTTTTCCAAAACAAAAAGTATTTTTTAGTGTAGCTGTTGGTATTGAAAAAAAAAAAAAAGACAAGAAATAAAGCTGGTGTGTCATTTTCCAAAGATTCATATAATTTTAACTTCACAATTTTTAAAATTCCTCTGTCACTTGTGACATGATATTTGCATGAAATCAGAGCCACCTTAAATCATATCTGAGTTAACAGTTGAACTTCACACAAAGCGTAACACTTGAGTATATGGAAAAGATTTCCTCATCTTTACTTAATTCTGGCCAGCTAGTGATGTTTTCTTCCAGAATGAAAATGTCTAATCTGTCACAGAGTCATCCAGTTGCATTATAAATGTTTTCTTAAATGGCAGTTCTGTCTTTTTCTTGCTACTTTGCAAACCACAAATATTTGTAATGTGTTTCAGAAGCTTAATTTTTTAGTCAGGCTCTGCTATAGTCTTTAAATGTAACCTTGCCATTTTCTTTTCAAACATTGTACCATTATCAGCAGCTATTGGAATGTAAAGTCTCACCGCCATCCTGGCATTCATTCCAGATAAAGAATTGACAGACTGATTAATCGAGCCTAAATGCTGTGCAGATTGCAGAAAACAGTGGTGCTGTAGCTGGCACGAATGGACAACAGCATCAGAAGAGAATCTCCCCGAGATGTGGTACGTCGTGTGACATGAGGGGATCTGAGACACAAATGGCAGGGGAAAGCTTATACCAACACGTTCTTGACCCCCGAGCAGATGAAGAAAGACCTTGAGACTTTCACATTAGTGCTTGAGCTCACCTTATAAAGCAAACTCCTTTGCAGCATCCAGGGGCAGCAGGAACCAAGCCTGGAAATCGACACCCGCATTCACAGGAGCTTTCCCAGAGCACAGAAAAGTGGTAATAAATTAAAGACGTAACATTGTTTTAAAAGAGAGCGAGAGAGCGTTTGAGCTGACAAAGCACAGCATTTTTACCATACGCTTTGCCTACACTCACTTGGTACACCACTTACATGAGGCAGCACAACATTTCATTAAAAGTAAATGATACACTTGTTCAGCACAGACCTCACATAAAAGAGCAAGGAGAGAGAGCCACCACTGCAATTCTCTGTGCCTGGGTGATGCTAATTATTTATATATTCTTTTGTGGAACCTGTCATTCTCAGCCTCCAAACAGAACACTTAAGTGGCTTGATTTGTTGAAACAGTGTAGTGCTAGCAGGGCATTACATAAATATGAAGTAAGTAGCTCTCCTAAACTTAGTATGTCTTGAAAGAGAGTATTAAACTGACGATTGCCAATTCCCAGCTGAACTGTGAACCGTTTCTCATTTGAGCTCATGAAGTTCAGTTCCAATCCTTGCCGTTTCAACCCAGCAGGAAAGAAATGTAATTTCAGAAGATAGGAACAAATTCACAGTTGAGGAAAATAAGTACGCAGTATCATGGACACTATGCCTCTCTATGTATTCACTAAGATTTGTTGTTCCAAATACAGTCCAACAAATAAACATCTCTTCTTGCTTTCTGTCTTCTGCGCAGTGGAAGATCTGGCTTCCACATGTTCCTATACCACAGTCAACTGGGAAAAGTTGTAGGTTGTTTTGTTTGGTTTGTTTTTTTTTAATGGGACAAAAATTGCATTCCAGAAAAAGTGCTTTAGAAACAGAGACATAGCAAACCCTGTTATAGTCTCTGCCTGTTGCAAGAAGGTCCAAAAGATGGATTAAAACTTCCATGCAGTGCCTAGGAGGTGAGCAAGAACACCTTTCTTGTGCTTGGCAAATTGCCTCTTCCAACCTGAGTTTCGTTTTCAAGCATGAGAAGTAGAAACCCTTCCTGAACCGCAAGCTCTCACAGCAAGCACGTTCTCTGCAGCTAACCGGTAAGGTGGAGTCCGTATAATTGAAAAGAAAGTGCTGTGCATTCTCAGATAGGCATTTCATTGGACGTCTACTGAGCATGTTGAAAACAGCTCCACAAAGGGAAATCTCTGCCCATTGTGCAGGTCTAATCCTTCTCATTTTATTCTCCTCCTTTCAGTATACCTTTGCTGATCTGTGTTCCTTCTCCAACCCCCAAGCCCCTCTTCATTACTAAAAACACTTCTCTGATCCTCAGCAAGCTCTGTCATTACCAAATCAATCTTCCTAATCCAGAATAGTTTTTCCAAGCTCGTTTCGTATATCCACAGAATACTTCCTGATCTCTGTAAAGAGCTGATTTAAAGAGCACAGAAAAAAGTCATTTAGTCTGTACTTCAAAACCTAAGAAATATGTTGCCCGATCTTAACCAATATCCCTTTCATTACTCGTGCACGTATAGATTAGTTTAACAATCCCCAACACTTACCATGACTTTCTCAGTCAAAATTATTCAGTTTCACAGTAGCTGATCATAATGAGGCCTCTGGTGTTCTGTACCATAGTAGTTTGGCCTTTCCTAGGTCACCTTAGTCTTATTAGGAATTCTGAAGAAATCCTACATTTCATACCTTTTTAGACAGCGGTTTTCTTTTTAGTATTTCTTAAAGCTTATTTGCACCTGAGGTAGCTTTATTTCAAGTTCTGGACAATGATTCATGCCATTGTAATTTATTTGAGCATTTAGAACTTATCCCTAAATAAATTAAAAATAGAAACAGTCCAGTAAACTAATGCTGTACATGCTGACCCCTTACTAAAAAAAAAGAAGCATTACAAGAAATATTCATTCTTCAAATGGGATTTTAGAAGTTTTAAGAGCATGTAAGAAGTACAGTGATCCTAACTGCAGGAAGAATAACTTTAGTTTTATCTCTCCATTCTTTCCAAAGAAAATTAAGTTAGAATTTAATTTTAAAATTTGGGAATTTGCCAAGCTTTGGTGCCCATTCATTTTGCTGAACTTCCTTTTGTGCACTGTATTCTTTCAGTGGTGCCTATGTCAACAGATTTCTGTTGTTCTTATTTTATGCAACAGGAAGCATTTTTTCTCTTTTGTACTGTATTTTGGAGGTTTCAATGTTGTAAGTGCAGTTTCAATATTCAATGTGCTAGACAAATGACAAAGGATAGACGTTAACATTTAAAATATTGCAGATATGGTACAAGAAGATACAAAGGCTATCACAGTTTGCAATGCCTGGTAGACTAAGAGTAATGACTAACAACAACAAAAGATAGACTGATTTCTTTTGTAAACGGCCTTGAAATCTGGGGCCATATACAACTGGTCAAAAGTAATTTCAGGGGGTTAGTGTTTTAAATGCATTAGCAGAATACTTACTGATGGTTATTTTCTTTATAATATTTACTGTTCAGTACAGCTAATGCAAAACACTGCTAGAGTCACAGTGGGGGATTTGGCAGCTAGAGAAAGTTGGAAAGTCTAGCAATTACAGTTTAGGAATGTGCCATGCACACAAAAAGAAAAATGCTATCGTGTATACACAAATAGCAGCATGAACCCATCAAGAATTACTATTCCATCATCCCCATCTACTCTGAGTCAAAGTGTTAGTTTTCTTAAGATAACAGCACTCAATAGAGTCAGATATTCTAATTCAGCTATTCTAATAGTATTTCCAGCAGATAACAAATATGAAGAGGAACTCTATTCTCTTCATTTCCCAGATAAATTTACTTTCCATACACCCAGCTCTGCCATTCACACTGACCTTATTTTCTACATCAGTTGAAGACCATCCACATGCAAAATTTGCTTGAGTACCAGTGCAGGTAATATTTCAGAAATGTTTTAGGAATTTCCAAGCCAAGTCATGCTATGCTAGCAAGGCTTGAGCACATAGTTCTTCTGATATTTAGCATCCTTATAAGGATGATATTTAACATCCTTATAAGAAGATAAGTGTACAAAAGAAGGAGGTGAAAAATGAGAAAGAAGCACGTATTTTACCTAACTTATCATTTGTTGGGTATGAAGTTTGAGTCTCCTTCACAATTTCTTTAGTCTACAGTTTCTTTCAGGAACAGACTGAACAAGACACGACTCCACAAGACCAATGACAGCATGAATGAAATTCAAAAAGTAATTTTCCTGGCAGGGAGCGGAAGAACATCGTCCAAGAATGATATTGTCTATTGAGTGATGACAACGACAGTGACAGTTAAAGCCCTGAGGGCTGAAGATAGGTACCAGCCCAGAAAAGCATGTAGTATTCATAGCGCATTTTGGGGGAAAAAAAAAAAAAAAAAAAAGAAAAAAAATCCAGATATTAGTGCTGTGAAGACATAACCATTTGAAGGATTACATGTTTGCTATCAACCTCACAAACTCAGTGCTTCACAGATGTATTATGCACCACAGGACTGAACTCAGAGAAGAGAGTTGGCTCTGCTGCTGCATCCCACATCTGTGCCTTTTAAGTGATGAGAATCTTTTCATTAGCAATTCTGTGGTAACACCAAAACCTTATGCACCAAGGAAAACATGAGCAATTCAGGATGACCAAGGACAGTGGTAACAACTAGGTCAGTGAGTCCTGGAGAGATCATGACTCCCAAAGGTCCCGAGCTTTAACCTTTTATCTTTTTTTTGCCATATCTGTGCTGAAGTTGGATGCAAGCACAGCTTGGAACTGCACAGTCATCCATTTTGGGAATTACTTTTATATGAAGTATAGTAGCCAAAAAGAGAAAAAAAGAGTCTAAAAGGCACTTAAACATTTACCAGCAACACACTTTTAAAAGCAAATGTCTGAGTCAATAAAATACATACATAGTCAACAGAAGGTAAATAAGTTCCCTCTAGAAAGGGGCTTCATAGGCAAGATCATTTGTCTGTGAAAATGCATTAAGAACAAATTAAAAAAGATGACTTGACAGGATGCAAAATAACAACTGCATTGCATTAGATGACAGGATCATTTCCCCTTTGCCAGCTGGTAACAGAGTGCACGATTTGCAGGTTAGTTTCTTATTTGAGAAGTCAGGGCTGCAGAGAATCCTACAGTTAGTCCATATATTTTTTCAATGTGCAACCCTTCTGTTTACCTGAGCTGGAAGATGTGAGACTGCCCAAAGCCAGTGGTCTTCCACAAAAAAGTTGTCCTTGTAGCAGCAATGAGAACCCGGGTTCTTTTGGATATCATATACCATTCACGTTTCCCTGTGCTTTACACTTGGAAATTTCCTAATACAAAATTGCTCACCCTTGAGTGACTGCATGGTCTTAGAGTGAGCCTGCTATTAACCCCATTCTGTGACACAGACAAAGCCCACCCAGATAAAGGAAAGAGCGTTAATATGTGGAACGCTTTGTCTAAATAGCCTCAAAAGTTACTTTTCCCTTTTCTCATGCAGAGCTTTATCCCAAGTGGATAAGCGCTGATGATTCAATCCATGATTGGATTCTGCATAGTAACTTTACCACACTCAGAGGTGTGAACAGCGGTAAGAAACACAAGACCAATCTTAATTCTTACTGGAAATATACCCTTCGCACATTCATGGTAGTCATTGATCAAAGGATCACAAAGTATTATAAGGGAAAAAAACCCCAGCAGCCTTTTGCTTTATTTTTTTTTATTGCAGTCAGAAAGCTATCCTTTATTTCAAGTTTCAGTTGTATCCTGAGTTTTTCAGCCAAGTTTTGTACCCAGTAAGTGGTGCATGGGCCATCCCTTTAACTACAGAGGAGAAGGTCCATTATATAACAGAATAAATAAGTTGTCCCTTCTCCTCAGGGAAGGCGGTGGATGAGCCTATTCTTGCTGTTCATAAAGTAAGCACAACACACTGATCGGTCTGAGAACAACAGCTGATTTGGCTGAGAAAGATAGAGAGGATCAAGTAATGTTTTAGATCAAGCTTTCAGACACTTTGAAAAGGTAACAGGAGGGTTTATTCATTTGGAGAAATCTGTGGTTATTCAAGTAACTGAAAGCATTTAAGGAAGGAATGGCATACAAAAGAGAAACATTAATTGGGCCGATCATAGCACTGTAGATCTATTTTTACAAAACCCAAACACATTTATACATAGCCGTTCCTTTGAAGCATTTTAAAGCACCATTTCTTTCTTCCTTATCTGCGTAATTGACATCTTCATTCAACTTCAACCAGCTGTTGTGTGAATTTGTAATCATTTTATTTCTTTCGGGGGAATGCTTAGTCTTTTGAACTCAAGGAATAATTATTATTGCAAAGCAGTTTTCCTTTTCCAAAGGGACTGCTTTAGGGTCACCGCTGCTTCCAGCCTCTCCAGGCAGGAGAACAATGAAGGCGTTGTTGGTGCTGGAACGCCGTCCCTTCCAAGGGGGCTGGCGCTTTCTCTTTCTGCGCTCGCCTCCACATATTGAAGTGAATTGTGCCACATCAAAAGGCTTTAAATTAGCACTTCACTGCTTGCAAGTGTCTGGAAGCTAATTTTAAATCCTATGGGGCTAAGAACATTTTCTACATCCTTACGTACGGGTATACCCCTCAGAGTATAAGGTGGCTTACAAACATAACACATTTATGGTTATTTCCTCTCCTCATTAAACACAATTTTAAAAATGCATATTTTACAATTTTCAGCTAATCACCAAAGAGAATAGGCATTATGCATTTTATGAGAGGTGAACAGCTATTACTCTACTTGGGAGAAGGCTAGTTTTCAGTGACAGGACCAGGGATTATCATGGAAGAGGGATGGAAGCCGCAGAAAAAACAGTGAGTGTTGCTGCCAGTAGTAATCATACGAGTAAATGATCCTGCTGAGTATCAGACATGCAAATGGACTTAATAAATCCAAATTACTCTATAAGCCTGATAATTAGCGTGAAAATTAGATTTTTAATGTTGCATCTTCTTTGCATGTTCAAAAGCTTGACATGTAATCTTGAGATATACAGAATCTCTCTTTATCCAAACCCTCAATAGAAACTGCAAGTAACTGTAAATTTAAAATACTATTCTTGACTCAGTAAACAAGGAACAATTAAAAAAAAGTTAGAGAAATCACATCTTCATGCACTGAAAGTTCATGATTTAACTTCATAAGATCATTCTTTTTATATAATACTTTTATACAACGCGAAGCAGAATCTATGCTTGCAAGAGACCAGAATTTACACCTGCTTTCTTATGCTCCTTGTTGGTTTACACTGCAGATTAAATACAGATTAGAGCAGCCTTGAGGTTCACCCTTAATTTCTACCATAGCTCCAATTACCAGTGAGCGAACCTGAGCACAGATAGCTGAAGATAAGTGCCATCTTCTCTTCTCCAACACAATCTGTGAACGTCCTCTGAACCCAGGGCACAATTACACCTGGCTTTATAAAGTACTTCTAACATTAGGACATTCCTGAAAATTAAATGACGACCAGTAAAGGCTGCTTTGTAGCCCAAACGGAAATGAAGAACAAGGACCACAGGGTCACCACCAACTAGGCAGTCAAACAGCTAAATAACAAGAAGGGTGCTTAGAGTTTGTAATACACGTGAAAGTCAAAGTCTGAAGGAGTCTGCATTTAGCACAGTTTCTTTCTAATAAGGGGTTTATTTCTGGAATATGGCTCATCACTTGAAAGAAAGCTTTATTTGATTCTTGATCTTCTTATCTGGTGATAGTGTTCTGCCTGAAGCCTCTTATGCTTTTTTTAAGTAACAAAAATGGTGTTTTTCCTTAAATGGTCAGGGTAAAATGTGTTCAATATCAGATAAGTACTAAACAGAAGAAATTGAAATATGAGCAAAGTAGTTCTATAGAAATTTTAACAGTCCATTCTGTCACTCCAATTTTTTTTAGGCCAAGAGCTCACCAGGTACACTTCCAGTATTCTGGTCTCTGCCCAGAAGAATGACCTCAGTGACTCTATTCTGACCGCTAAGCCTCAGACTTCCACCTGCACCACTAACCTCTCCCCTGGGCTTCCTGGCATGGGGCTTAGGAGGGAGGGCAATGGTCACCATTTGTATGTCTCTTAACATCTGAATTTATTCATAAGTTCTGTGGCTTTTTTCTTTTTTCCTTCAAATATACGAGTTGCAAGAGAAATTAATGATTAATCTTGTATTAGATAGTGGTTATTGGTTGGTAAGAAATTGTATGATACCATATCTATTTCTTGTCTGGAGATGAAAAAATACTGATGTGAGAGAATAATTTGAAGAATTCATTCTGGTCCTGGCCATCTCAGCAAGGAGAAGATGTTAAATAAAATTACAGGATTTAGAGCACCAAAAAACCACAAAGCCTTTGCCAAAGTATTCTTAAGGAACTGAAACATGTATTGGTTTATCACAAAACTGAAATGCTCATCCTCTTGAAGTGTTCTGCTCTGCCCCATGTACCATGGCTATGGATACAGCCATTGACAGTAACGATTCACCAGCATTCAGGTTTGGGTACTCAAGTGCAGTGAAAAGGAACCTGGACTACCTAGTTGTATCTTTGAGCAAACATAAAAAGGATCAAAATACCTAAGTAAAACCAAACAATCTCTTATGCAAAAGTGTTTGCAGTATTTTCTGGGCACTGCTGCCAGGGAGCGAAGCCTCACAGTCCAGGTTGGCCAGAGGGCAGAGGTATCCCTGGGAAGCGTGGCAGTAGATTTGTGCCATTTCGCACACCTTTTCCATAAACAAATACTGCTGGCCACTATTAGAGAGAGTTTGGTGGATTCTGGGGGGACTTCTACCTTGGCTTTCTTAGGTTTCCCTCCCCAGTATGTCAGATTTAGAGCTCCTCTGGCCAGCGGTGGCCAGGTAGGCACCTGCTGACAGCAGCCATTCATGCACTTAGCCTAAGCTGAGAAAGGTGCCTTCCTCTCGCTCTGCAAGGGACCAGCAGCCACAGCAAGCTTTAAGCACGCAGCTCCAAACAACAAGGTACAGACAGACTGGCCTGGCGCAGGGTTGAAGGCACCGCCTCACCCAGTGACTGCAGTAGGGTATGTTAGGAGCAGGGTCTATAGGCTGTGTGATGTCCTCTGGTCTACCAATGCCCAAGTCAAAAGCTGTTTAATAAAGGCCTATGTAAAGAATGAATGCTGCCAACAACTATGAGGATCAACAGGGATTTCCGTGCCATAGAAAACACCAGCTATGCCCCAGTCAGCAACACTGGAAAGTAGTTTTATGATTCTCTTATTGGTACAGAAGATCTTATAAAACGTGTAAATAATGTTTGCATCCCAGACTGCTTCTTTCAGGGATGTGAACAATGCACGTGATAAGACGATGGGGCGAAAGGAATGGCTGACAGGCAGCATCAGAGAAAACACTGCAAGGAGCAACAAAAGGTCACAGAAACCACACGACTCCTTGTGTTCCACAGCTGTATACAGAATACATAAACAGACTTCTAAAAACTAATTAAATTCAGAAGTGTATTTTGAAGAACATTGTGTCAAGCCAGAGACTGAGACATTGCTCTTGCTCATTAGCACCCAGCGCAGCCCAGCATATGTGCCTTCCAGCAGGTTTATAGGCCAGGGGAACTCTCTGCTATTTCGCGGCACAGATGGCCCTATTTTCCCCTCAGCCTGTTTACCTGACAATCATGGTTGGTGAAAGGAAGCCCAGTCATATGCTAATTCCTCCCAGGCCAAAGAGAATATGAAGTTGCTGGGAGCCCGATCCTGCACGTGGTTCCCCCTTGCAAGCGTTAAGCACCCTGCTCCGTGGGGTTGCAGTGCAGGGACAGCTCGTGGTGTTTATTTGGGGATCCTGTTGGCGGGACTGAGCGCTGTCGTTTGTGCATAGAGGAAGGTTACTGTTCTTGGGATTCATATTCCACCTTGTAGCACCTTTTTTGTTGATTGTTTTTCTAAAAAGGCTGACCTGGTCTTGTCCTCAACAGCTTCTTGGAGAGCATTATAAAACCCCAGTTACACATCTCCTCTATGTAGGAGTGATAATAACTGCAAGTAAATTTTGTTGCCCTGCTGTACAAAACATACCATTCGTGATGAATTACAGACGTAAAAATAACTTTCACAATCTCAGAACCATACATAAGTGAAAGAAGAAAATGAGGTTTTAAAGTGTGCAAACATTTCCTTGCCTCAGACTGTGGGTTTGTTAAAGGTCAAAGCCTAGGGGATGCTGAGCAGCGGTTGTTGCTCGGAGGTGCCCAGCACGCTGTCAGCCCTGCCCCAGCTGTGGGAACGGGGCGTGTTTCTTGACTGTACGCCTGATCCTGCTCTCCTTGCAGTCAATGGCAAAACTCCATATCCATTTAAATTGTGCAGGATTGAGCTTTCTGTGGCCATATGGCTAATTCATTTGATATTCCTAATCAGAGCTACGTATAAATTGCCAAAATCAAATTTGACTCCAGATACATATTTTCCAGTGTCTGGTTTACCAAGACAAGGGAGTTAGCTCTGAAATACAGAGGCAGTTCAGTTCCAAATGTTTTGTAATTTTAAGAGTATTAAGACCAAGGATTAAAGTTAGAATTAATCTCTTCTTTCAATCTTGTCTAACAAGAATGAAGGAAAAACATATAGAGTATGACTGAGATCCACTACATAGAAAGACCTAAAAATTCTTTCATAGAAAAATAGTGACTTATGGAAGAATACAGGTTTCTCTGCACACAGGTAGAAGGGAAAGGTTTATATTAAAAAATTACAGTTATTTTAAGTCCAATAAGGTCCAGGGCTGAGAGACACCGACCTAGCAGCACACTGGTTTATCTCATATGCAAGTCTCTGTGCCTGCTTCCCCCGTCCTGACAGGTCTTTCTGGCACTCAGCTGGTTTCTCGGTGTCTTTACAGTAGGAGGTTAGAATGGGAGCACCCAGTTTTTCTTATCAACACACCAGTGACTGGCACTCAAAATAAGCCAAAGCTGCACAGCACAGTACTGTGATAGCTGATTGTTTTAGGGGTGGTTTGAATCCTAGTACAGGAGTCACTTGCCTCACTAACTAGGTCCTCGGTCTCTACCCTTGAAAGCAGGTACAGCCCACGCAATCCAAATCTTTGTTAAAAACCCTAATTGTAAGTAGGTGAAAAGTGGAAAGGAAGGGCTAAATATGAATTAAGTCTAATACCCCACAAACTATCTAGAGTCCCACTGATGTATATGAGATATGTTCTGAGGAATAAAAAATAAAGAAGAGCAAAGAGGGTCACCCGCTAAGGTTCATTTTTCTAACCATTGTATAAGATTTCTGTTTGAGACTGAAAGTACATTAAACAGTCATGGTCTGTCAGTGACCTTATATTTAAGAGCAGAGAGGTAATATGGGATTATTGGTAACACACTATTTTACAGGGCATCAGTAACCATGTGTAAGAAATTACCATAGAATTACAAAGTTATTACATGGTTATTTGTGGCTTTGCCAAATAGAATGTTACTTGATCATCTTTAGATTAATGGGGTGTTGATCGGGTTTGGCCATTTACCTCCATTCTAGGTCGTAAACCTGATGTTAGCTGAACTAAGTTCCCAGTCTAGCAGTCATGGCATGTAACATTTCTTTCCCTCTGCAAAAATAGGTTGCTGTTGGGAGGTATGATAGACTTTGTCCCGAGGAAGCAAATCACAAAGTGCTCTGGTTCTTAAATGCAGACTATTTCAGGCATAGGCTTTCAAAAAGACTCCGTCAAACCTTTTCAATAAATACATGTTATTTTATATTCCCCACAGTCTGTAAACAGATTCTCAAAGTTCAGAAATGTGTATTTTCCCAACCTATTTGGATTTTTCCATCAAGAGAACACTGCTTGCCACCACCCTTCTCTGCACTGTAAGTGGAAATAAAATTAACGAGCTAAATTTCATTTAACATGTAACTTTTATGAAGGCAGCATTCTTGCAAAGCACAGACCTATTGTTCGTTAAGTCTTGGTGTAGGCAGAGCCAACAGACACTAAGTTTGGATTTGGAAGACTGCAGAAAATCCTTATACACACATATCTGTGTGCATACGTATATTTATTTATATATGTGCCTACATACACACATATATACACGTATATACCTACGTGGTAATTAACATTTGCTCATGGATGCTAGAAGAAACTATAGGTGAGCCAGAAATTTAGACGAATGCACTGCCCTTGTCTGTTTAGAAATTTTTAAAAGAAACACCAGGCTGCGGACCTGAGGCTTTGGCAAAGAGGCTAGCCATAACCTCTGCAGTTTAAACACTGACGGCAACAGGCTGTTCCCTCCTCGGCTTTCTGTTTTTCTAGTCTTTCTCCCAAAACTTCTCCAAAACCAAGGCAGGTTGAGCCCAGTCCTGTCACTGGCTATTTTCTTTACTTTATATTGAGAGGTGAATCACAGGGTCCTCAGCTGACCAGGTCTGAGAGAAGCATAATAGTACCCTACAACAGTCTAGAAAGTTCACTGTGGTGTAGGCTTTATGTTCCTTATGAGTGAGAGTTTGAAGCAAATTTAAAGATTTTAGGGTAGATACAGAGTTGAAATTCCTATGTGCTTAGGTTGGCTTTATTGGTATACCTCACAGCAGCAATAAAAAATAAAACAATTTCTAAAAACCGAGTGCAATTCCATAAGAGCTTGACCTTGCCTTCCACCTCATTGATTAATAAGTGAAAATGCTGTGGTCACAGTGCCTTATGCTCATTTTGTACTCACTTTACAAAGTTGTAAATTACTATAATACACAGTCTGGGTCATATATAGAAAAAAAAGCCCTCATCTGCTGGCCAGCAAGGGTCATGCTATACCTCACATGACTCTTATTACAGTCTGACATGTGAGAAAGCATTTTTTTTATTTAATCAAAGATGTGCTGTGAAAGAATAGGAAAGAATGCCTTTTCTCTGAAAACACTTTTCAGAGAAGCAGCAAGGATTCAGCAATGCACACGCAGTCCTCTCAGCTTTTATTCCGCTCTGCCGTTTATTCCCCATGCCATCTTGAGAAAACTAATTTCTTGGTATCTCAGGCTTTCCCAAATCCCAAATGCAATAATAATGCTTCCTGTCTCTATCAGTGAGGGAGGCAATTTGTTAATATCTGCAAGACACTTCAGCTTCTTGGATGAAAAGTGCTATTCACACTCAGATTATGATATTCGGAGCTGAAAATAATGGTTGATATTCAGCTGTGCATAATGTCTATAACTCAGCTGCCTTTTTTCCTTGCTTGAGATTTAAAGCTCTGAGCTAATTGAACACCTTACCCCTGCCCCATCAAAGGGACTGTCATTTTTCATATTGTTGCAGCTATAATTCAGAATTTCTTTCCCCTAAACCTATGAGGAAACAGAAGGGATAGAGGAATACCCGCAGCCTCTTTGCCTGCCTGTGGAAGTTGCTGTCTCCTCTGCCGGGAGGCTGCTGCCCGCACCGGGAGAGGCGAGGGGGAGGCTGCAGGGAGGGCAGGGGCTCTGGCAGGACTGGCAGTGAAAGCTCTCATCACCGTCTTAATCAAACACACCAGCCCTCCGGTAAGGGGGGGCATCTGTCAGCAGCTCTGGCAATTCACTGCCGAAAGTCCTGCTTGCACTGTAGTCTAATTCAGGAAACAACTCTTCTTTAAGAGTGTTAATATTGGCATCCAGTACCTGATTCCAGCTTATATTTTAGCAAATAATTTCTCTTTCCTTTCACCAAATTCATCCTCAGTGGAAATTAGAAATATATATTGCCATACTCTTGGAAATTCCTGAATAAATCGAGGGCTGGGTGATTTGAATTTATAACAACACCATCCATCACTCCTTGAGCTCCACAACACTAATTCTCTGTTTCTCTTCCATCTGAAAGTAACCTTGGGGATTAAGTACTGGGTATAAAAACACCCCACATTTGTTACCGAAAATATTAGGAACATGGCAATTTCACCTACGTAAATTTGTCATACCGTGTTGTCTGAAAAGTACAATTTCCAGATATGGAATACTTCTACCTATTATTTGTGTTGTACAGATTTTGAGACTGAAATACTAAAGAACATGTGCAGTTTGCAGACCCTCTCAATCCCCCCCAAATTCCCTGTTTAATGATTTCAGTTTTGAAATTGCAAACCTTGAAATGTTAAGGCACTGCTTACTGGAGTCACCTGAGTAGAAGGCACAGGGATTTGAACGTGGCCTTAAGCACATTTAAAACCCAAATGCAAAAAATGTTTGATGTTTGTATCCCAATAAAAAAGGAATAAATCTTGTAGGAGAGTTCTAGCTTGATAATTAACTGTCAAATACAGGAATTTAAGAAAAAAAGATACAAAAGAAGAAGAAAAAAAGACTAATCAGACAAAACAGCATTTTTTCTGAGATCAGGTTAAATAAAAATTTTTAAAAGTTGTGCTGTAAGTTGCTATAATATTAAACTAAACAGTAAAGTGTTATTTGGTCTGTTAGTTTTCCTTATAACTTACTGAATTTAAAAAATGAGAGGAGAAAAAGAACATTTGAGTATTATATAGCAAGAATATGACATACTAAAGATCTCACTATGTAAGGATGAACATACTGAATATGCAGGAGAGCAGGAGAGGTGATACAAATGAAAGCATGGAAATAGAAATGATTACATCCAACACAGAATCACACTTGGGGAGCCTTCAATTATAAATGCCTCAAGCCTCAAAACCTGCAGCTTTCTGAGGACTTTGCACACCACTGCTCATCTGTGTCAAAAAATGATGCCTTCAGGTGCAGAAAATAGCTTGGGAGGCCGATTACCTGGGTCACCTTCTTAGAGGAAGAAGTTAGGCTTGTTGAGCTGTTGCTTGGGTTGCCATAACTGAGCTCTGCTCGTGCTTTGCCTCACAGAGCTCCTTGAAAACAAATGTGTCCATACCCAGCAATTACTATGGGGCAGAAGAAACCTGTTAGTGTTGCAGAAGGGGACTACTTTTCCTATGAAGCAAGGACCACCTGCTTGTGGTCTTTGTCATGGTCTTTTCTGATTCAGTGTAGACTCTAAAATGGCCTCAAAATGGCTTGACAGACCCTAAGTTATATTCAATGATAGCCATGTATAGAGTGTTATGTGCACTGATGTTAATGTCAATAAAACTATATCCAGAATTATATGCAGAATTAGGACTCCAACCTGGATGAAGTCTGTTCTAGTGTCTGTTCGTGCTATTTTCCATTTGGGGAGATAACTTCATCTGGAAAAGGAATTAAAAGCTGCATGTCTTATAATATAAAAACATAATAAACATCAAAAGACATGAGGAAATTAAATGAGAGAAATGGACAGAACTTTGCGTCCAGTCTTTCATGGAACTCCCTGTAACTTCATATAACAATAATTATGATATATTTAATAATTTTGTATAGCCATAAATAAATATTTTTCCCAGAAAAAAAAATTATTTCTTGAACTCTATGCAAAAGAAAGAGGGAAATATCTAAAATGAAAGCCAGGCATATTTTATGTAGATTACAGTAATAAAATCTCAACCTCTGCAACCATCAGAATCAATGTTACTGTAGGGGTCTGACCCAAAATTCAGTGGAGTCTAGGGAGAGATTCGTCCTGACTTCAATGGGCTTTGGATTAGGTCCTGCAAGAACAGCCAAACCCTGCAAAAATTTGTTCTGCCAAGTTCAAAACCAGATCTTTGAATACAAATAAAACTGAACCTCAATATCATCTCTTCTTGCAATAAATTCTTCTAAGTTCGTTGGGTAGAAGGAGCTGAGATTTCACAGTACCTAAAAGCTCCAGTTCCCACATTCCAACAGAAATAAAGAAACCTGGTGGGGCTTTACTGGTTCCATCTTTTCCTGTCTCCAGGGAATACTGAAGACAAGGCTCCTCACTCTTTGGTGGAACTCGCTCTCCGTTCCCACGTGAAAGTGGGTAGGAACCTCTACCACAATTACAGTTCACAGGGTGGGAGAGAGATGAAAAATGCATCCTTCTTTTATTTGGTTTCCTCAGAGATTATGGATATAAATCCTGTGCCCAGATGGAAGGGAGGCTTTCTTTTTTTTTACCCTCTCCACAACTTCTTGGCTCCCATCTCTTACTTGGAAGTCAGTTTTATTTATTTGGGGAAAGGTGGAGGCTGGACAGTTGCGGCCATATTTCATATATTTGCAGTCCTATGACTTTAATTGCTCTGTTTTTTTCCGCTCATCATTTCCCTACTGCATTCACTCGTCACTGCAAAAACAATAAATCCCAAGATTAATCCCCTGGCTCTGTAGCATATTGAATGCACTTAGTGTCCTCCGGAGAGCTGCGGCAGCCATCACACCTCCCCGACTGCTCACTGTGTGAGCCCTCGCTCTCTGCTTCATTCCCGTCTGGCACGTGCAACCCTAGGGCTGAACTGATAAAACCATATAGATGGTCTCTGACATACCTGGCAGGCGTTCAAGTGCAGGTTTATTTAGATATTACAGTCCTGTTTGATAATGTGGGTCAAGGGATTCTGTGGGGATGGCTGGTCTCTCCATCGCTGCTGGCCCGCGTGGGTGGAGGGTTTAGGGCTGGGTTGGAAAAACAGTGATCTGCGACAGCTTTTACTAGCTTTTTCATTAGTTGAAGAGTAATATATATCAGCAAGTCTTGCATTACACAGGGCAGATTTTTCTCAACAGCTCTTCCTGCGGTATTGCTCTGCCAATAGTACTTTAATTTAAATTAAATAACATCACGAGAACTCGCAGTAACCTGGCTCACCATGCTCCACAAACAGTTTTGTTTAGGTGAGGTAAAGGGATGGTGCTTCTACTTTCATTAGTCACAGTTAAGTCTGAGTATCATCTGTCCTCTCTTTATATATTAAAACTAAAACAATATTGGATAATGCTTAACTACATTTCTCTTCGCTCTCTTTTTTAAATTTTTTTAGATCGTTTCATATTTAAGATATCTTTTGTTCTGCAAAGTAGCAAACCGCAAGGAAATCAGTAACAAATATTTCTGTTTTCAGGAGGATCTGATATTGACTTTTCTCTCCTTTACCTGTACCTGACAAGACATGTTTTGATTTTCTTTAGAAATTTAAATATGGGAAAAAATGATGGAAAAGCAAGACTCTGGTTCCTTCCCCGCTCTGCTTCATTCATTACCCATAGCTAAAACTCATAGCTCACATTAATTTAGAATAAATTACTTTTTGGGGGGAAAAAAAAAAAAAGAAAAAAAAAGATGAAACATGAGTGAGCAGGAGATGCTATACATAAGGCTTATGTGTCCTTTGGTAACAGAAATATCTCAGGGGGATGGCAAGTCAGATTTTGTGAGAAAATCCACTGTCATTACTATTAAAATTATTTTAGTTGATTTCAGAAACATGTATAAAAATAATTCCCACGCAGGCTCTCTTAAATGTATGTAATACTGTAGCTCCATAAGCCACTATAATACCTGGGTTTAGCACTCATAATCCCTACGTTTTTCCTGTATAATGTATGCATAAAAATACACACATACACATAGTTTTGCTGTTTTAAATGCAGGCCATATTTAAGTTTACTTTCTGTGGGTCAGGACACACGGATTTGAATTAAAGCAATAGTGAACATAATGCTTCTCTCTGGTTAACATGAACAAACATCTCCGCATGCAGCGTTCATCAGTTGACCTTAATACACTCAGTAGAACAGCTTGATAATTTTACCAGATCTGATGTAACACAAATTTAAAATATATGGTCACTGGCTAAAGAGCTGCAGAACAGATGACTCTCCCCAACAAATGTATTCATTGTCGACTTCCTCCAGTTTTAGCTGCCAGCTAGTTTATCCTATCCATCAAAGATGTTTTCATTAAAACTGATTAGCTGCTGAAAAGAGCAGAGTAAAAGGGGACACCGATGACTTTTGTTATAAAATTAGCTTTTTTTTTTTTTTCACAAAAACATCATTAATTTCACCCACGGCTATTTATTTCTATTGCAAAAGCAGAACCCAATCATATATAAGCCAAAAAAAGTGGAACTAAAGAGAGAAAAAAACAACACCATAGACCGAATAAAATGCACCACTAACAGAATTCTGATTATAAGCATATACCCTTACTTTCCCAATACATCTGTAGTAAATTTCTGTTACTTCCAAATACTAATTAAGAACATTTTCTCCCAAGACCTACATACCTGTATTACCTAGCATTAAAAAGCATTGGAGACTAATTTTTTTTTCCGTGGTTAAGCCAGCACAAACCATACTAAGGAAAAGGTATAACCATCAGTTCAAAGATGCCTTCAGACAAAGATGCCTTCAAAGATGCCTTCAGCCTTCAGACAGCGACAGCGGGGCACTGAGGTACCCAGGGCAGCCCGCTGCTCATGCTGCCAGTGTTGACTGCCTGACAGACCCCCTTGTTCTCTCCCCATTGACTTGCAGATTGCTCCTGCAATAGAAAGAAGGCAATTTCTATAGGAAAAGGCACTTATTAGGTTAAATTATACTGTTTGGGGGGGGGTAAGAGGGAGGGAAGCATTGCACTCGAGATTTTTTGTGCAAACAGGCAGAGAAGAGCATCCTCTTGACAGCAGCCTGCTTCTTCCCCGGCTGCATCAGCTGGTGCAGTACTGCAGAGGAAGGCTTGCTTCTGGTGTGTCCTGACTGCGGCTGCTATGCGACCCTGGCTCCGACACGTGGGAGCAGCTCAGTGCAGTAATTTGCTCAGAATTAGAAAAAGGAAACTCAAAAAGACATAGCAGACAGAGCTGATGTCCAAACGTTTGGAAAAAAGAAAACTTATGGAGGTTGTACTTTCTGTAGCCAAAACTACTTGGTTTGCTGTGAAGATCATTGATTCACTGTCTTTTATTATTTTAATGTGTCTCTATTAAACTAACAATGTATTAGTTGCCAAATCCTCAGCTGGGAAAAATCGTCCGATTTATCAGCTACCTTCATGACACCCTTTTTGCTCTGGCCTGCAGTGTTAAATCCCGCTTCAGCTTCATCAGTAAAAGCCTTTTCCAAGTTAAAATGCTGGAGGTAAGCAGAGGAAAAGCCTTTTCCTGTTGTTGCTGATACTGCTTAGAGGCTTAGCATGGATTTTTCAGGCTAAGGATTTAATTGCAATGTCTAATCTGAGATGTCTTTAAATCTTGGATGCTGTTCATTAGACAGATATTTTCTGCTTCTTTTTCCAAAACTTAAGCATCACAAAAACAAGAATGTATAATGCTGGAGCCTCAAAAACCCGCTCTAGGCAACTCAGCGAGACAATGGTGTTCCCAGATGAGATATTTAAAATCTGAAAACAGTGTTTCGAGGAATCTTTGCCAAAGCACTTTGGAACCTCTTTCTACCAATGTGGCACACAATAGGCTGTGACTGAAAGAATTTGAAAAACAAAAGATTCAGGACATGAAATGCCTTTACCCCAAACAGCCTGACTGAGTAACAAAATAATTATTCAACATTTGTTTTCCATAGTGTCCACAATGTTGTAGGCACTTCTCCGAGGCAGGAACGTGCAGCTCCTGCCCAGAGACCCACCATGTCTGGCTGACGGGCTTTTACCACACTCCGCATGGAGAAGGGTGGTAAAATTTCCTTCTAACACATACCTCTGGGGAGAAATCTGGTTAAAACAGTTCTGTTACTATTTCATCCCTCTTTATACTTTAAACACTCATGAAAAATGGGACCAAAACATAGGAACATGAAGAAATGTTGCCTGACACCGAGCATCAGTGGGCAATCATGTTTTTCTGCAATAGAATGTATTCGGAATCTCCTCCAGCTATTTTATTCACAATTTTTTCTAATAAAATGTAATAAAACATCCGTTTATTTTCAATTCTTCTATTTTTAATAACATAAGCAAAAATGAACTTGATAATCCCATTTCTCTAATTGGATTGTGAAATGCTGCATATATTCAAGAACTATTTGGCAGCCAGTCAAATCACTAGCAGAAGATCCTTATTTTTCTAATTTGCTGCAAAAGTCTGAAATCAAGTTCTTTCCATATTTACTTTATGTGGTAAAGCACATCACTAATTCCCAGACGAGTCTCACAGGTATTTGGGGCATGCTGGGTGTACTTCTCCTTTTAATCAATCTGTATAAACTAAGGTATTTGATATTTCAAATCATCCAACACACACTTTTTATTTCTTAAGTTTTTTCTTCTATATAAAACCCTTTACATCTCTTTTTTGGTGCCCTTTCATGCCCTGACATTTTCCCCCCCACACTCTTTCATAGTTTGTCTAAGGATGGTGGGCCCCTCTGCATTTGATAGCAAAGCAACATGAGTACAATTCCTGTGGATTTATGCTGGTATAAAATGGTGGGAGAATCAGGTCTAGTGTATCACCATCTCTTCTCTACCTATTGTCTTTCTTCCTCCTTACTACTTTGGAAATTATACCATTTTCTGCTGTTAAATCTTATCCGTGTTCCCATTCTATGCAGAAACAAACAAAACCCAGTTATCTCTGGTGAAGTGCTGCAAATTATAACCTTCTACCCCAAAATGATAGCTTAATCTTCCAGGAAACAGCACAGACAGTATTTGAGCTTTGGGGGATAGTAGTTCACTGTGGCATGTGAAGTTGGACCAAAGGACATGTGAAGGGATGCAAGGACTGAATAATTAATTTTGCTTCTAATTTTTTACATTCATTCACACAGAAGGGTCTTAATGCAACTGGCCTCAGGTGTTCTCTCCTGAAGAGCTCTCTATCATAGAGACGGGCTTAATTTTCCACTTTTAGTAACATAAGTACATTGTATTATGTTTAATAGCATTCAGACAGTGCTGTAAGCATAAAAAAATATTTAGTTTTAGATCTATGCAAAAATGCACTTTAATTTGTATTCACTGTAAGCACTGCTGCTGTACAGGCTGTGGGTGAGCGTACTGGGATGGCAAGGCGAGGAGGTGTGCACCTGATCTGTCTATGTCTCCTTTTCCACCGACAGCTGTCAGCTGGCAAACACTGAACACAAACAGGCTCGGTGATGCTGACAATGTCCCTCTCCTCCATCGCTAACTAAAGCCGATGTTGGTACCAGCCCACCATGACCGGCAAGCTTGGGGATGGTGCGGTGGGGATGCTGGGGCCAGCTAGCCCCATAGCTCAGTGGTTGTTCCTATGTTGGAGAGGAACAACTTTCTGTTCCTGTTACTCCAGCTGTTTAAAAATAACGCATCCCAGAGCTGAAGGAGGGAAATTGCAGGCCCCGGGACGCGAGCGCTCGGCCGGCCCTTCCTGGTGCACAATGGCAGGAAGGCACTGCTATGGTTTCACTGGGGTCTGGGTGGCCTGATATAATGCTGCAAAAGAAATACAGCAAGCGTGCGCGGCAAATCCATATACAATACGCGAGCTCTGTGTTAAAGGACAAATAATGCTAGATACTTTATCAGCTGCATTATGAAAACGTCTCATCCTCTGTCTGTAAATGTCAATTAACCCTGTGGCGTCTTCATGCATAAAATCCATTTACCTTTATCAAATAACCATTACGCTTATGTATTCATGCTTTGTTTCTTCCCTCACATGTCATCATATTGAACTACTATGCCTACTACTAAGAGAAAACGTCCCATGGTTATCCAAGCAATTTTGTACAGGTGAAGAGCAGTGTCGGCTCTGCCACAGAACATCGCTAATTAACCAAGGGAAAGAAAACTGAAGATAAAACAGAAGGCAATTGGTACGTGGGACGGGTGTATGGTATACAGGCACAGGGAGGCACCAAAATGAATCTACCCTATAACAGTACTCTGATGGTGAGTTTTAAAAACTGCTATGTTACTCTCTTGATGTGAAAACTGCATATAGAAGCCCAATTTTGCCACTTAAAGTGACATAAAGTGTGGTCTAGGTACTCATCATTGATAATTTTAGCCGTATGCTCACCCTGCACTCCCTGACGCAGATGATCAGCCTGTATCAGCTCTCAGCATAACCATGAATAGCTGTTTTTCAGATATACATATGGATTTGCTAAGTAGAGGACCACTACAGTGGGTGGGTTTCACCGAGGGAAAGGCTGCAGTACCCACAGTTTTTCCCACTCTGGTACAAAGCAGCAGAAAGGAGCTGTATCACACAGAAAAAATAGAGACTGAATTCAGTTCATGGTAACTTTCCTGCCTGTTTGAAAGCTTGTAACATTTCAAATCACAGAGGTAAGCGACTTTTTTTTGGTCAAAAGCCATCACTAAGATACCCAGAAGGAGGCAAGTGATTCCAAATCCTACCAAGTCTCAGCCCCCTGCTCTTTCTGACATACTCAGTGACATAAAGTATGTGGACCTGTAATTACAATTACTACAGAGGCAAAGCAAACAAACCCCGAGGCCTATTAGAAACATCTAATCATGATAGAAAAATTGCACTACAAAAGTATGATAAACAAAACACTTATTATGAGTACCTTAAAAACCAATGACAAATGCAAGATTGTAAAGATCAACAATAAAAATTAAATGTAAAAAAACCCCAAAACAAATGTCTCCTAAATTAATGACAATATTTATAGAATAGATCTAAGCACAGACCTAATATTTAGCTTTATTTAAATTTTGGCTCCCAAGAGAATTAAAAAAACAGCTGGTATTGTTGATCTAATAGCGCCATGTCGGCCCAAGCAGACAGCATAAGAACTGTGTGAGGTTCAATGTCAACAAGCTATAGAGTTGGAAAGACTGAGTTTACTATTTTATTTTATGTTTAAATGTTGTGCTGTGATGAGAGTGGAATTAGATGAAATTCTAGAGCAAATATACAGTTTAAACCCTAATTCATTTAGCCAGTTTAAGCAAAGGGAGAAATATATATCACCCCACTCGTTACAACCAGCTGAACTGTATATTACAACATCAACAGAGAGCGTCAGCTGGCTTGGCTTCTGGAGCTCGGGAACTTCGGTCTTTGTGGTTCACTTTGGTCTTCAGGAGGGATCTGGAAGACTGAGTTATAAACAACAACATAGCGATCCTAATTCAGTTCTTAATTAGTCACCTATTCAGAGGAGGGAGTTTACTGTCTGATTTTTGAAAACCTTACAAAATTAGGCTGTCTGTCTAGGTGCTTATGTGTGGATTATAGTGTCTAACTTGGCAATGGAAATAGCATTTAGGATCCTTTCTCTTCTAAATAAACATAATTAAAAACAACAACAAAAAGAACCAAACCCAGAAAAGGATTTTGTCCTGATGTAGTTAGCCAAAATGGTCATACTCTCCAGTATGACGCTGTGGTCTATGCAGTATACCATTCAGTTACAGCTCTCCACTACCTTTCTACACACTATATATTTATTCTGTGTTCCTGAGAAAATATTTGGGGCTTGTTCAGCATGAAAGGACCTATGTGAGAATCAAGAAGTATAGGTAATGACATTGACTTAATAAACAATAGAAAAAGTCATGTTTCTGACTGCCAAACAAAACCTGAGCTCCAGTTCATGAAGTTTTCTTCCTTTGTCACCCTGCATTCAGTCTGGTATAGCTGTGGATGTTGGCTCTCTCTGACTGCGATTCCTAGACCTTTTCTGATTTGTGTCTTTCAAATAAGGGACCAGTGAACCACTACCAGAAAACTAAAGTAAAAGCTGGTAGCTTTTTAGACCTAGCCAGGATTACAATTAACAGATGTCTCCAGAGAAAGCCTGTACAATTGAAATTTGCAGTCTGATATCTAGAAGATATTTTGGTAAATTGAGACAGAGCAAGGAGGGACATGATGGAAAAATTAAACGCAGAACTATGTGCTAACTATGCTTTTCTCCACTGCATTCATCCCTTCTCTCCAAACCAGTATGGCACTGGCCCATGCACTGTCATTAGTATCTTAGTCTGGTGTATCATGTGGATAATAACGAACCCTGAAGAGTGGAGAAATATTAGAGAAGACAAAAAAGACTGATACCGTTATGTACATACAGTCTGTAGTCAGAGCAAGAGGACAACAAGAGAGCAATTCAGCATCTCCATGAGTCAGAACTCACGAGGACTTTGCAATCACCTTAGGCAGCTTCATAGCTTGCCAACGTATATTTATATTTCTAAATTTACACACATACATATATTAGTACGAGGCTGCCGACAAACTAAAATCTGTTTTGTTGGTGCCAAAATTGATTCCAGATTGCATGTATAGAATTATATAAACATCTTACATGTCCAGAGGTTGTGGAACGTTTAGGAGGGCAGGAGAGCAGCCAGCTCCCCCACCCAGCCCAGCACACACACACAAAACACCCAAGGGACTATTTGAGTCGCACTGTACCCAGGCAACAAATATTTAATTAGAGTGACAAATAGGATGAGTGGATTTGAGCTGTCCCCCCTCCTTCCTATGTTAAGGGAACAAAGCAAAACACTAGGAGGGAAGCCTCTGTAACGCCCCAAACGCCTCCCGCCTGGAAGGATGTTTCTTCCCTCCAGCTTTTCCAGCTTGGCTCTTTTCCATCTCATGTGGAGCAAATGTCAGAATAATCCTGACACGGAAATCTCTTAACCATGCTCTAAAGTCTGTCTGCACATGGAAAAAAAAAATCCAATACATGCATCAATATGGGACTTTCCTAATTGACAAAAACCTATAGATAAATACTTTTACCTGTCAGGAGTGCCTTCCCAGGTACAGGCCCAACAGCAGGCTACTGCTGTGACATAGCTTCTGGTACCATGCAGTATCTAATATGTCCCTTTTTCTTTTTTATACTTATTCATACTGAGAGCTCATAATCTTTTACTAAGATGCATTTTTTTAAGATATAGCAGAAAAGTGCTTCTAAAACCCATTTTATAGGGAAACTTTCTTTTTTTTTCCCTATTGTTGCATATCTTTATCCCCTCTGGAATGATTTCTCAATGATATATAGTGCTAGATGCTCTTTACCATCAGTTTCTTGGCATTAAATTGCGCCCAGTTTAGTTTCTGACACATCCGGCTGAACAGTAAAGTTTTTGGAAAAATTTGAGCCCTGACACACAGGAGCTGTACATAATTTTTCTTTAATGTTCCTAAAGGCATCTTTTGCATTCAGGAGACCATTTAATAGCACCAGACTTACTTTTTTTTAACTGTTCTACCTTCCCCTTTTGGATCAGGTCAGTGAGAGGAGCAGAAACTACGGAAAATCTCTGGGTTAAATTTCCTATAATATCCTTGCAAACCAAAACTTTTTTTTTTGTCATCTGAAGATAGACACGGCCTCTAAAATAACTAGCTGTCTTACAAACCTGGGTTTGACCTTCATTCTTCAGCATAAAGATCAAGGATTTTGTCCTATTTCAGGAACAGCAGCTGATTAATATAAGCTTGGGAATGACACAAAATCTCACTCAAAGTATTTTTTCAGGTCTGATAGTAATTTCAGTATATCTCGATCTAGAACCTGCCATATTTGCTATAATGCTTAGACACAGGCAGAAAAATTAATTAGGGTAGTCCTAATTCAGCACTAGCCGTTGACCTTCCAAGCACAGGGCAAGCCTCTGAACTACAGCCAAAGCTGGGCACGGACCCAGGACGAGAGTTACCAGTGCTGTGGGCAAGCGCTGGGGTCCATGTTCTCTTGGGAGGAGCAGCGGCCCCTGGAGTCATTCCTTGACTCCCAGTCCCATGTCCACACATGTACGTGTGTCGTGAAATATGTTGCCACACAGTATTTTACTCTTCTCTGGACAGCTGGGAAGAAGGACTTTGGGTCACTCCGTAGCACACACCTAACGTGCAGCCTAGGGGCAAACACTGACCCACCAAACCCCACTTCTTCAGCTAGTAGGACATAGCCAAAGCAATGTTATGTATTTGTACTGGACAAAGTTTTCATAAAAATGTATAAGCCCTTTCCTTGTGCCTGGTGATAGGGTCACCAAACAAAATTTTTCTCAGGTCTTCCAGTTTCTTGCGTTGTGAATGCCAGGACAAAATAATATCAGGATAATACATTCTGTATTATGTTGTACAGTGGCCAGCATGCCATATGCCGACTGAATTTTTTTTAATATCAAAGCTATCCTCCTCATTACATGTCCAACCATGCAAAAGCCTATATTTCCTACATACACTACTAATGCATCATTTCTAAAACACAAGCTAACACGTTGCCTGTGAGCTGTAATTAAATCAATAATTCCTTGTGGAGTTCTCATTAACGAGTACAGTAGGAGCAGCCATAGCCTGAGGTACTCCTTCCTGCCTGCGTCTTTGTTTTGCTTTTTTGCACATCTGCTTCCTATTGTGCCTTTTAATACTAACACCTTGAATGGGAATGATTCCCCTAGGCTTTCTGACTGACCACCTTGCTATTGTTTTTCTCCTTTAAAAAATAGTAAAAAAACCCAACCTATGATTCAGTTCTTCATAAAGCACTACTGTCCTCAATGAATCTTTGTGATATATCACATTTACATAATTAATCCTGAATGAAGGGAATTCGATATTTCCTCATGAAGTTTATTGTTACACATCATACAAGAAATAAAATTTGAGATTCTATTTTTCTGCTTTGGTATAAGCCAAATTGTTTTCTTGGTTAAGATCATCCTTTATGTATGTGTGTATAAAGGCAGGATGGCCCAGTGGTATAACCTGATTTCCAGAAATCTAGGTTCAGTTCTCTGCCCCAACACAGACTTTGTATGATACACTCTAAGTCATGTGAGTTTGCTTTTCCTGTATTTTTAGATCCCTATTCCCTAGAAAGGGCTGGATAACCTGGAGTTTGTCACTGGTGACTCACCAGAGAGAAGATGGAGAGGGTGGTACTTCCCATGGTATGCACAGGAACAAGCCCTTGCAGCTGGCTGAAAAGGAACAGATGAGCAAGAACATGTCTCAGAGAGCAGTTTCCCCTCATACTGGTATCTTTGGACTGCAGGGAGGTGCTCAATGTATTAAATTAATTTCCATCAAAGATTCACATCCTATTTGACCATCCATCCACTTCAGCAAAGGACAAGAAGATAGTTTTGGATGAAGGTGGGTACATTTCAAGGCAAAGACTGGAGCAATTGCACAGCATGTTGAAGATCCTCTGCCAGATGCTGTTCAAACTCATATCAGACCTCCAGATGCTTTCCCTAACACCAAGAAACTGGCTGCTGCCAAAGTAGGGTTTTCTTCACCTTCCTACTGAGCAGTTTTTCATTGCAAGAAAGACAGCTTTGCAGAGCTAGAAAAGAGTAGGAGTTAATATGGCCTCATAGCACATTCAATAGAGAGACCAAAGTCATGGATTGTAGTTCTTACCCTAAGAAGTGTTTACACTTTAACTGATGAGAGTTTAATCGAGAGTACAATGACCCAGCCTAAGTGCTTCTGCACCCATGTTTGCTAGGGGGAAAAAAAAAAAAAAAAAAAAGGCAACTCTGTAGGTCCTTTCCCTTTCACAGGCATTTCTTGCTTGCTTGGTAATCAACCAAGCAAAATATAAACCATCTCAGTCACCCTTCACACTTTTAGCTTTGATGGAGTTTGGACAGTACAGGCAGAGAATTTTCAGAAACTACATATGCATTTCATAGCAACAACCTATCACTCCATCCGCTTTCCATTCTTATACTCTTCCTTGTGCTCCCAGCATAAGCATTGCTGGAGACAGGGTACGGGACCGAATAGCCATTTGCCCTCACTCTTTTGTGTTTCACACCTTGCAGTGTTCAGCATTTGCTGAGAAATAGAGATGAAGACTAAGTAGAAAATAACCCTGCTAGGTTTCTGATTAGCATGGGAGCCAAAAATGCTTGGACTGTTCAGAAGCTATTTATATTTTATAGATATGGTTTTCTCACACTTACTACTTAATTGCATTATAAAAAAATTCCTCCTCTGTCATGGCTGGTTCAAAAGCAAGCAGTAGCCAGATGTTATGCTCTCTGTATGTGAGCGAAGCAGAGAAGCACTTCACTTCCAGACGGGCACAAATCGTGTCTGTCTTTCCCTTGTTTTTATGAGGTCTAGTATATCAGACAGGATATGTTGGAGGCCCCAGTTCAAGTACACAATTCGCTTTATGCAAATGTTTATGAGCATTACTGAGTAGGAATGGCTTTGCCATATTAGGAGCTAGGAAAAAGGAATAGTTTGAATAGTATATGTCCAAAATCATGAGGATTCAACCACAGATGTCTCAGCAAAACTCTTGAAAGGAAAACAAAAGTCCAGATAGGAGCAATCTTGTTTATCAATGAAGTTCATGAACTCATTTGGGATGGGGGAAAAAAAAAAAAAAGCTTGAAAATGTATTCACAAGGGGGAGGAAAGGGAAAATGTTTTATTCTAAGATCACAGTGGTTAGATTATGAGCAGTTTAATAGATTATGCTCATACAAAAATGTTTTTCATAAAAGGATGGAGTCTTTCTGACAAGGTGTCTGCTATAGTAGTTTGTTTCTTTTTCTGTTACAAATTCCTGGTAAACTTAAGAAGGCAAGATCCCATAAATAGCATGGCTGCTCAACATTCAGCCCTTCAAAATTATACCAAGCTTGCACGGCTTTCGAGGTTCCATTTCCCCTCCATTTGTCACTTCCTGCACCACCTTCCCCTTCGCTCTCCGCAAGGTGCCAGAGCTTTGCGCATCATGCGCCAGCAATGCTGCGAGGAGATGGATGGTACCATAAAGCCATCCCGTGCACAGCCCTGTGAGCACAGCTCTCTCAACGCAGCACTGTTTTGCAGGTGCTAGATCAGCGCTACATCTGCTGCGCTCATGCTGGGTTTGCAGTTTTTTCTAAGGCAAGCGGAGCCGTTGCGTATGATGTAGTTGGTGCTGACAGAACAAAACACATATTGTAGCCTGGATGTAACACATTTAGCTCTGAAATGCATCAGCTCTACTCTCTCCATAGCAATCCCAAGATTTTATGGATTTGAGGGGTTTTGTGACACATTAGTTGATCAAGAAAGGACTCTTCCTTGGCCAAACAGGGAAGGAAGACAGGCTAGAGAACAGAATTCAAAATACACCTCACTTTTTAAGAGAGTCTCTTCTACAAGTCCTTCCCTTTGTAAAAGTAACATACAAAGACAAAGCGTCAAGATTAGGAAACCTTTGTTCAGAACACTTTGGGTCTGGCTGGTTTCTATTTATAAATCACAATAATAGAAACATTACAAAAAGAAAAGGCCAACAAGCTGAAAATTAGAGCTGGAAGCTGCCAGGCTGGGAGTTTGATCCCAGTGGTTTGTGAGCTGTGACTGAACAGTTCTTCCTTTTTTCCCCCCTTCCCAATTGCTTACTGCTTCCTCCGATCTGTTTAGTTTTACAAACTAAACATCAGCCGTCATCTCTAGCAATTTAGCCCTCAACAGTTTCTACCTAACAGTCCAGTCCTTAAATTTTCCATACTTTTGCAAGTTCTCTTTGAGGATGCATTTCTATTCCCCTGAACTTCTTTATCTGACCAACTATTCTAGATGCTTGCAAAATATCTTCTAAGAGACATTTGGTCTCTTAGATGCTGCCAACTCTTGTTTCTCTGAAGCTATTGCATTTAGTTTGGTTTCCAATGTGCTTTTTGGAAGCTTTTAGTTACAAAAACTTCAGAACTTTTCCCATTGTGTTTGGTATTCATGCCCCCAGGCCTGCAAGAAAAGCAATAAATGAAGACATATTCAGATGTTTCCAGACTCAAATTCTTGTACAATGTCCTTCAGTTCAGAGCAAAAATTTATTTTACATAGTTTTCTTCACTAATTGCTTGTATCAACAGCCTGGCTGCACTGTGTTTCCCAGCAGTCTAGTTTGCTTTATCGTTTCAGCTGGGTGAGTTATTCATAGACACTGTGAAACAGAGTAAAAGAAAGCTACTCCATGAGTATGGTCCATAATGCATACTTTGTTCTTCAGGAGCCTCACAAACTTTAATTATTCTGCATTGACCATACCACAGTGCAGAAATAAAAACATTTGTTCTAAGATTTTATCCCTAAGGTTTTCTGACTTTTTTGGCATCCACAAATCACCGTGACAACTCCAAAGTCCTTCAAAGTCTCTCAAGACGACATATCAAAAGAACTGTGAAAAATAAGGCTTCAGAAAACGTCTGATTCAATGTCTTTTCATTTCACTGCTTATTCTTCAACTGGCTATGACATTCTTAAAGAATAAAAGTTGAAGAGCAGACCTCTTTTCTTCCTCAAACTCTTTCCTAAAGACAGTGCTGCAGTGTAAGCAATTTGGGGATGTTGTGCATGCTTTCCTTAAACTTTCTACCAGAGAAATAATTTAGAAGCTATAAATAGCACATGTGCATATAGAAGCAAGTTTACCCTATAGGCTTAATTTTATGTATAATTCCAGTTGTTTTCTATGTTTTGTGTACTTCAGAAAGCAAGCTCTATACAGTGTGTGGTTGATATTCTCAGTTCCAATGAAGTATAACAAAATAGCACTAAATCATTTTTATTTGCTGAAATGTCAAAAGGGCTTTAGCTGACATAACATTGCGGAAGACTGGCTGTGACTCCCGCCAAGTTAAAAGGTGCCATTTTCACTGAAGGACAGCAGAGATGAGAAACACTGTCGCAGTGCCTTCCTCACACTGCTTTCATTTTCCTCAGCTGCCTGACAAGACATTTTTGTTCAACTAGATGTAGATGGAGTAGGTAGGTAATCAAGAAGCAGCGAGTGCTTAGCAGCACACACGACTGGATACTGACCTTAATAAAACCACCTCTTCACAGGCAGGCCCCAGAATTTGGCAAGCTGTTCTTCCAGTTGCTAATTAAAAAGCGGCCGAACCAAATGTGTTTGCACAAGTGTCATGGTCACACTTCTGTCTTCATGCTAGTTATGTGATCAGCATCAGAACTGCTCATTAGAAGTGCTTCTAGGAATGCTCTAGGAGCCCAGTTTTTGAATTTTGGGCGACAGCTACTTCAGCTACATGTACAATTAGAGGATGCATAAATGAGTAGGCAGCTGCTTAATTTTCTCCATGTCTGTGAAAACAAGGTCAACCAAGCACATAATGCATGCTGAAGAAAAATGACAGTCACTGTTTGTGTATTTCTGTCAGGAGGATGAAAGATAACATTTCACAACTGCCGTGACATATCTCATTTTGAAAATCAGTCCTTAGTTACTTTCCTGATGCTACAAGCAACCTCAGTTAGGCAGAGCCAACGTGCTATACAGGAAAAGATCTTCAAAGATTTGTTGCTCCAATACCTACCCCATGAAGCCTTTGCAGCTTTGTAGGGGCTACAGAACAGCGGGAAGAGCCTCGGCTATGCTAGATGTGCACACCAGTAAGAGAAAATATCTCTCCATATAGTTTAGTTGTGGAAGAGTGGCAATTCAGGCTGTAGGAAAGGCTTTTTGGGTTCTCCTGCCTGGCCCAGGTAATTTCCAATAGGCCTAGCAGAATCTGCATGAGATGAAGAATGCCTAAATTATAAAGGACGTTATAAAATGTCGCATAATATTTATTTTCAGAGGCAGTATGACTGGCCTTGGGTTTTAGTCACAATTATCACGAATTTCACTGACATTTCCTTACTAGTGTCTGTAACTGCTGCTTCTGTGCAGGGCATGTTGGGCAATTGCATTAAAAAAGGTACTTCTGTGAAAAAATCAAACCTTCAACTTTGTGACAGGCTTCTAAAGAGCTGACACCAAGCTGTGTGAGGAGACATGAAAGCAGCTCACTTCTTACCAATAAAAAAATGTGGAAAAGTGGATGTAACACTGGTTATCCATTCCAGTCTGACACCTCTTATGTTAAAGCTTATTCCAAGTAAAAACTGTCTTTGATACCAAGATTTAAAAGCTGAATGTAAGTGTATCACGCTTTAATCCATGGAAGATCAGGTCCCAGTAATTCACTATTCAGAGAATGTGTAATACACAACCTAAAACTCGAAGAAATATAAGGAAAGAATAGTCAGACCTCAGTAGTAGTAAAAAAAAAAAAAGTACATGACAAGTGCTTATTTTTGCAATACTAACAGGGCAGACAGTTTCCTGATAGTCCTTTCAGAGGTGAAAATTCAAAGACAACTTCTACAACTCATCAAATCTAATTAAGAAACAATTAGGATAATGATCACCAGACAGTTTTGGCAAGAACAAATACACCTTCTTCCATCCATTCATCCTTGCCACTAGAACTGTTAATTATTACAGCATTGGAGATGTGTAATTCTGACAATAGGAAGTAATGGGGGAGAGTATAAGGATATGATCGATGAAAACGCAAAACAGCTCAAGGTTTTGTATTCCTTGAAGTGCATTTTGTGAGTTTCTGGAACTCATGGGTAAATTAGAGTTTTTGCTGTGCCCATCACCTGAAGCCCATGCTTTTCAATAGCTGGATTTTCTAAAAGCTTTCCAGTGAAAGCTTCTGTTTCACTCTCTATTCTAGAGAGCATAACCTCAAAACCATCCTGCTCTGAGTGGGTACTTACACACTGTAGATTTTGAGAACAGCCTAGAAAAACTTATTGGTAGAAACTGAAGTTACTCTGAAGAGTAGACATCCACAAGGAAATTGTACAAGCCGACATAAACAACTGCCAGTAAAACTGAATACTGAATGAGATTGCTCTGTGTTCTGTATATGTCACTTGTTTTACAGAAGCCATATTTTGGATGTTCTTTAGAGAACTCAAAATATGTTTTATAGGCTCTTGTTCTCCATGTCTCTTTTGTGAAGTCCTGTACCACAAAACCATATGAACAGACTTCAGAAATAGAAAAACATGTACAGCTGACACAAATACCTCCTGCTTTCCAGATAGTACGCCGGTAATTAAGAGCACTGCTGTACAGACCTTTAGAACAACGACTGAGATCGCAAGGAAGATCATGGAGAGACCCAAACTATGTGGACGAGAACCAGATCAGGATACAACAAATTCCTAGCACTGAAAGCGATGGCTTGTTGGATCTGAAATCTGTAATAAACCCAGCGCCAACTATTGCAGCAGACTCTAATTTGGAGCAATGTATTTATCTTAAATAAAGACCTTGTGTGAGAGGGGGCAATACATATGTTTTGGTTACTTTTCAAAGGCAGCTGTTGTTAGACAGAGGCTCAGTGGTTTGAGTGCCCCATGAAGTGTCCTAGCAAAAAAACATTTTGTAGGTGAAGAGGTCAAAAGTGAGTGCCCTTTAACACAGGAGGGCTCAGTTTATCAAATGACCCCGCAATTTGCCATGCAGACATCATTATCACAACACATCTGTTACAAACGCTGACATACTGTATATAACGTATACATGCAGCAAATTTTTTTTTCAGTATTTCATACTGTATATGTGTGTTTATAAACTTATAGACACACACGGAGGACTCTGTTCTTTCTCTGTTTCATTCTCCAAGATCACACACATCAAGCACACAACAGACACTGGCAATGTTTCTATATATATCCAGTTTTGACATCAGGAAATTAATTGTTATTTCACAGCATTATCTTAGATTGCCTGTGGCCATGTATGTTTCTTCCGGTTTGTATTTAAGCATCTGTGTCCACAAGCATAACTGGAGAGAAGATTCTCCTTTTGGCTCTTTGTCTCAGGGTCAATTTTCTCCACAAAACACCCCAGAGGCATTGATAATGCCAGCTTTCCCCATTAACCTACCAAGAGAGTGAACTTTGAAAGGAAAACAGGTCCTCCTCTTTCAGCTCTTGGTCATTTTGCCTACTTGCTGAATGTGCTTTTCTTTTGCAGAGCAATTGGACGATGATGATAAGAAATGACCAGTTGCCACCGAGTGGCTGCTGATTGCATAAAACCCACTAACCTAGAGAAACATTGGAGGACATTATTCTCATTTCATTTGATTACAGGGTGAAATTTAAAATGTGATCTATACAGAGAAAAGTCATCACTACCCAGACGATCACGGATGAGTGAGAATGTTTGCTTCAGAAATTTGAACCAAACGATGCTCTCCAAGAGGACTTTTTGGCCTTTAAAAAAATGTAATTTGTGGATTGATGATAACTAGGCACAGTACTGACATTAGCTCCCAGACACCGCTAGACAATAGGAAAGTACAGGAAATCCATAAGTCGAATCATTCTCCTTGGGGGATACACTTTGTCTGACCTGGAAACCACACACTCAGCCCTGTCCAAAAGAAAAAGATTAGTCGCTGAGGTAGGTGGGCTCTCAGTACTACCTTGCATGAGCCTGATGACAGCCTGTTAAGGATGGGTCCTTGTGAAAAGGGAGTTGGCTTGAAAACAAAATATTATAGGGAAAACTTTACTATTTGAGTTCCTTTATACTTTCTGTCTAAAAGCAACGACCACATACTTGGGCAGGATGCAGAATTAGCATCAGTGGCGGCTGGGTTCCCCTCTTTGGCCATTAGTATGTGACTGCAAATTTTATGATGTTGCTAGTACTCTATATCTTGCAGCAGTCTCATCAAATTCTCATTAACATTGAATCTGAACAAAGAGGAAAGAATAACTGTCCATGAAATTACTGTGAACTCCTACGTGCTATGTATTTGTAGAGGGTAGTCTCTTCTAAGTTTCCCATTAATGGGGAAGAAAATCTGCCAATATATTAACTGGCTTACCACAGTCCTCAGATTTTTCCACTTTGACTGTATTTGAATAATATGGTTTGGGGTTAATAAAAGTAAAGAATTATTTTCTGCATTTCTAGTCGTCTCTATATGCTGGGTTCACATCAACAGCCTCAGAAACTTCCAGTACCACTGCTTCAGCTTGTATAAGGAAAGTAACCACCCTCAAACAATTTTTAACTCCTTTTTCATTACACAGGGCTTCTCTGTTCCTCATCCATGTTTTCCACCTATTTCCTCTGCTCATACATTTTCTCCATCCCATAACAGAGTAGTTCCAACTCTGCATAGCCAAGCAAACAGGCATTTGGGGTCAGGGCAATGAGCAAGAGAAACCGGTGCACTGCAGCGACAACAGTACAAGCCTCAGCATAAAGGGGCCCCGATAAGCAACACTGTCTCCTGTGGCAGCCCTAATTCTGAGGTCCCTCACCCATGATGCAGCGCCAGAGGTGCATCCAGAGGCAGGCAATGTTAATCACCACCCCATGTCCCGGTGCATGTGACTCCTTATAGAAAACGCCCTCATCTAGCAGGGCTAAGAAGACTGGTGAGATTTGCACACCTTAAAATGGCAACTTAGGTTTCTCCTTTGAGATGTTCATAGCTTTTATAGCAGTTTTCTGCCACCATTTCTCCTTTACTGGGGCTTTCCTGTTTCTCACTGCTAGCTTTCACACTTTCTCCTATGCTTTGGCCCATGAGCTCTTTAAAAGGGACTGAATAACTTTTCCCACATGACAAATTGGCGGCACTGGATCGTTATTATTCTTTAGGTTAAACAAACAGTTTGGGTAGGGAGCAGGTCTAGGTTAACTGAGGTAACAAGAGGAACAGAGCTGCTGCTGAGTCCAAACACTTGGTGGGTGGCATTTGCTTGATTCCCTGTTGCTGCTCTGAATTACACAGAATTGGCAATCCAAGTGTTTTGCAATCAGGACCAAAAATCTGTACATTTTTGGCACTGAGGTCACAAATTAGAGTTTGGGTTTTTTTTCTGGCTTTCCTCCTTCAATAGGAGACCTAGCAATTTATTGTTGCATTTTGTTTTTCTTTCTTAAGTAGATCTGCTTTTCTCACAAACATTTGACTTAGTAAGTCAAGGCTTGAAGAGAACCACACTGCAGAAGATGTGCAATGCCACCAAAAGTCTCAATCTGCTCCAGAGGGACTTCCCACTTGTAGCTTGGATGGATCTCTGTGGAAAGATGAGGCATTGCCTCCTTTTAAGGACTGCTCTGGTCTCAGCAACTGCTTATTTAGGGAAATCTCACAGGATTTATCCCGGTCATTGCTTGCATAGGGACGAGCTAATAAAAGTTGCAGCTTTTGTTTTAAGCAAAACTTTGTGTGTGGTATGAGACTTGCTGCAGTGTCTGGACCAGACGGCAAAGTTTCATATAAGTCAGGCTTTTTGAAAAGACAGGTAAGTCCCTTGGCAACTGCAAGGATGAATGGTTGAATTTCATTGTTTGTGCAGAAGCCCATACCACACTTTTAAAGTAAACCACTCTAGAACCCCACAGAGTCTCTCAGCTTGTTTACTTTTAGACTCCTGGAAATTTGGGGTAGTTGTTTAATTGGCTTGTTACTTTACTGTCCTGGCAGCTCCTCCCATACCTTTGCTCACTATATACTTGCAAAAAGGAAAACAAGAAAAAAAAAGAAAAATTCAGTCCCATAAAGATAGCATGATAAATGTTGCATCAGCAGTTTTCTAAAAGGATTTGGTTGTTATCAAAACTGGCAGACATTAAACAGACAGAGTCACAGAATAATTGATATGGGCGAGAGGGTAAGCATTTAGTCTCCCTGTAGGCTAGCCACCTGTGCAAACAGCACTTCCAACTTCTATTTCAGTTGCTGGCTCCTGAACAGTCAATTATTTAGGGCTTTCCAGAGATTTCACTGGTGGAGAAAAAAAATATCCAGGCCTGTTTTTGAAAGGTAGCTTTATCAGCATAGCTCAGCTGTGCAATTATAGCCTCTCTCTTTGTTCCTCTTTAGGTGACTGCAGGTTTTCAGCAAGATGGCTCTCCTTTGTTGAACTTTTGGGGGAGCAGCAATAGTACTATTCGTAATCTTCCCATATTCCTCATACCCTGCACGATCCCTTCTACCTGCAAGCTCTCTGCGTATGCTGCAGAAGAACAGGATGGATTCAGAGAGCCACAGATCATTTTATCCCTCCCTTTCCTCTCAAGACAAGAAAACAATTCCTGAGTAACTCCTAATGGGTGATTTCAGTAATGACTAAATACCAGTGCAAATAAACTACTTGGAAAGACGTTTTCCTGTAGTCGAAGCTTCCTGGGGTATCATTCAACAATAAAGAATGCACACTTAAATAGAGGAGTCATGAATGCAGAATGAAAAGACGGACATGTTTATCTCACTCATATGAGACATTGGTGTGCATGATAAGAACATCCATATTGTTTTATGTAAGGCTAATAATAATAAAAAAGAACCCCAAACCTAAAAAGAGCTATTTTGTGGAGAAATAGAACCTCTAAATGCTAAATAATACCTTTGTCACCCTGGTTTATAATTTCATAAGTGCCTGTTGCAAGATTTCCCGTATCCATGGCAAAGGAGGATATTTGATTTCAGAAACTTTTGATAATCTATATCATGCCTTCTTCTGCACTCTCATGGGGATTTTGGAAGACACTCTGCTACTTTTTTTAAATGAAATTAATCATTTTAGACAAACATAAAATAATCCATGTGGGAAAATACATTCCTATACTAATGTATAAGATGTTTGGCTCTGATCTGCTCATTAGCACCCAGGAACAATGCTTAGCAGTCAGTGCTGACAGCTCAGTTTTCAGTAGTGGTCAGGAGATGAAATATCAAATCACCAAATATGCTCATACAGGCAAATATTTTCCCTGTGTGTTGTTCTTCAAGGATTGTTTACAAGTTGCACACTTGTCATTAATTCTACCTTCACTTTGCATTTGATGTCTCTCAGAATAAATTGTTCAGATTTCTTCAAGTTGTTTAAACACTGGTCCCCAGGACCCACCATTGCTTGATTTCTTTGCCCAGAAAGATACATGCCCAGCCCCTTTAGTTCCTAACAGTTAATGTTTTCTTACAAAGTTTTTGAATGCAATCCCAAAGTCACCTTAACGAGTAGTTCAGGATCAAAACTGATGCTGCTTTTGACCAGCCGGTATGCTATTACACTGTGTGTGTCATTTGACTTTTCATCATTGCTGAGTTGGGTTTAAGGGTTATTTGGGTAAAAAGTACAATGGTCCAGGGACAGGGGTTACAGGCACAGCTGGAAGCGCTACCATTACACAAGAGCAGCTGCTGACCTGTCCCTGCGCCTGCTGGCCATCCTCGCAGGAGAGCTCTCCCTCCCTTTCTCTCCCCAGAAGATCTTGGCCCCTCTCCCCCTGTTGCTCAGCAAAAACAAATCATTTTTTAAACATATTTTCTGGTAATCCCAGAGACAGTACAAAGCACATTCTCTAGACCAGATCGTGGCATGTTTTTCTTGTGGGAGAACTGAATTCCCATCGTTTCAGTAAGCGAGGCGATGGATCTCATGCAATCAGTCAAACCTGTGCACCATCTCCCAAAAGGCTACAACCTGCACAGGGCTCTGTGCATTGTCCTAGGTGCAAGCTCTCCCCAGAACAGCCTACTTCTTATCAGCAGCTACTTCGGAGCCTAATATCAAAACTAAGCTAAACATGCAAGTAAAAAGAAAAAAATATGAAATTATGTTTCCAATTTTAGAGCTGAACCAGTCTTTCTGACCTGAAGAAAGACTACAACCAGAAAATTACTGGCAAGTCACTTTCATGCCAGCATGGTGATGCGTCCCCATAAACACATTCAAGAGCTTTATATAGCTCTAGTGACTCAAGGGATAAAATTTCCAATATATTCCTCAACAAATTATTCACAGTTCACTTAACAAAACAGATTTATTATTTTTTCCTTCTGTCAGCCTACATATCCTGTTGCTCAGTTTCATCCTACTATTCCCAGAAATACTTCATTCAAATGGCTATATGCCACGTTCTCCTGACATATGGCATTTATGGTATTAGACTTACCACACGCCCTGTTGTCACCAATGAAAAAGAGCACACTGCATTAGGCACGCAAGGTTTAAACACCTTTTAGCTGCCTCAGATTTACTCATTGTTTCATTTGAAATATTTTTTTCTTGAACCACTGAATCCCTCCCAGCCTAAGGACATTTCTGCAGGCGCAGCACTCGGGATGCATTTCTTGGTCTCAAGGGGTCCTACCAAAAGATCTGCTGTGATGCCTACAAGTATGTTATCTCCTTGCTTGTGGAGACCTTACAGCCTCTTTCTCCTCCATGCTCCATATACAAAAACATTGCACACACAAAAACCACGTGCAAGCCTCTAACTTTCCAAGCAGTTCCCTCTCAGCAGGGGTCTCAAGAGATGTTCTATGATTTCCATCGCGTCTGCTCTTCTGGGGGCTGTCAAGCCCAACTATAGTACTGTTGATCATATAACTATGACTGCAGACAAAGAGGTATGAAACAGCATGAGGGAGTTAAACTCTGACTTTCTGCTTAAATTCAGCACAGTTGTTTTCAATAAGCAAGGAAAGCTTCAGCTAAAAAAGTCTGTTTTCTGCTAAGAGAGTAAACTAAGATAAAACCTTTCCAGCAAAAGTAACCATTTTCTATGCAAGTAAAGGGAGGCCAAAGTGCATCAGTTTTGTTTGCCTCATATGTCTTTTTTGTGGGATCCATCAGGCAAATACTACACTAAAGTATTCATTGAGCACAATACTAACATTTGGCATCCATCCTGCATCAGCTGAACTTGTAATCATTAAAGAGATTTACGTTGTCCAATCTACCTTGTTTTGACTGGTCAAAATCAATCTTAACACAGGGTGCTGGTTTCTACCAGATGTCACTCATCCCTAAAGTACATGGTTCTAGAGCAAGTATACTAGGCAAAATCACAAGATGAAGATTACATATGCTATTTAAAAAAAAAAAAAAAAAACCAACAACAAAAAAAAACAAACCGAAACACATAGCAATGAGATTCAGTCTCATTGCAATTCTTCAACCCAGCACTGGTATTCCCCCTCATAAAATAACAGATATTTTGACTTTATTGCTAACATTTCTATCATGCTTTGGTTTTGTCTGATGGGTAAACAAGTACTCCCCTCTTCACTCCCAGTAGTTTTTGTAAGTGCCTTTTTATGTGTTGATGTATGTTGTAAACTAAACACAGCCTGGCTCATTTTAAACTATATTGTGAAAATACCATGGGTTCATTCCAGAGGCTATCAAACGGGAAGTATAGCTTTACAATAGATTTTATCTTACACTCTTCCTTTTTTTTTTTTTTCCTTTCTTTTTTAAATTTTCTATTTCTAGTCTTGGTGTCCCTTTATTGACTTTAGAAGACATTGTGTGTCCACATCTTCTTACTCAAAACTCACTTTCATGAAGATCACAAGTTATGACCCGTAGCATACAAATCCTTTTCCCTTCTACCACCAAAAAAATTTAAAAAAAAAAAGAGGAAAGCATTTACTTTACATTATTTTCCAAACACATTACCAGTGAACAGAAGATCATTTTTAGCCTGATGAAACAGCTTTGTATCTGTCTTGTCAATGGCGAAACTGTGAAATTCACATCAGTGATTCATACAGTTTTCTGATTACTGGAAAATAAAATGGTTAAAAGCATAGGAAATCAGGTTCATATGTGGAAATATTACTTTCTAGATGTACCACAGTGTTTCATTACACACAGTTGCAGACATGATATTCCACATAATGCTGGCAGATGAAATAAGCTTTGTGTTTGTTGTAGTAAATGAGACCCTTAATCTCAGGTGTATATGACTTCTAGCTCTTTTCTCTAAAAATGGAATGGAAGACCTTGAAAGACCTTGCGGGCTACTCACACTCTCAAGCTTTTCATATCTCATGCGAACCCTTGCGGGAACTGATGTTCCCTATTCAATCAAAAAGTCCTCCTCAGAGGACTCCAAGTCCATATGCAGAAGTCTTTGTCTTTCCAGTAACTATACAGAAAGATTAAGCATTTAAATGAGACTCTGAGAATTAGACTTCATGGAAACCCTTAGCTCCCAGATAAATATCACAAAAGAAACAGCCTTTCCCCCCCCGGCTCCTAGTTGCAAAATTTGTTAATTCATCTTCTTCCATTTGTGAGGCAGGACTCATTCCTTCAGCTTTACACACATGCTGCATCCACACCAGTCACATCAAGAGAAGAAGATACTAGAAGCATCATTCTGTCACGGTTTCTCGTTAAAGACATTTTAATTGGATTTAATTGTCATGGTATATTTTCTGTGTCCTCAATCTGAAATGGTGGGCTTAGCCCCTCCCCCCAGGTAGCTAGAGTTAATAAAATAAGCAATCCTTTTCTGCATCCTTATCTGCCATCTGGGGCATTGCTAGGGTCAGTAATTCTTTATACTGGTGGAAGCACAGATGGATTTGGGGAATTAGGGCTTCACACAGATTGTGCTGTAGATTCCCCCAGAATATGAGTTTTTGTTTTTAAACAAATTAAGTACCTCCTTCTCTGCTTGGTTGCAAAGACCCTTTTCCAATATCCAATCACATACCCATGTAATCCTTTCGTTATTGCAGCCCCAGTAACTACCACACTGGGAGAAATGAAAGCGAACCTCTTCCTAGAAGTGGTGGGCTGGCAGGCAGGCAGCTTTGCCTGGCTGACTGAGGCACTGGGCTGGGATGGAAGACTTTTGTATAGTATCTAGCTTGACATATGACTCACATAAGGACCACAGATACAATATTTGACTGCTCTATTTTTGCCCTTTTCCTGTTTTTTTCCTCATCATGTGCCCTACTTTGCCTCCTTCCCTGAGTCTCTGGGAAGTGCTTGAACCTGGGAAGGAGCTTTTGGAGTAAGATAACTAAGGCAGAAAATTAATCCTTCACCAAAGGGTCACCTGACAGCTGTTAGTCATCAGTTCTGCTTGGATACCAAACTACTTTCACTGGGCTTTTCCTGCACATCTCTTCACCATTAACCTATTACGTCCAACAAATTTCACTGCATACATTGTGTTTTTAAGGAGCTAATTGCAACTGATGTGTGATATTTGCATGGTTTCCAGAAAACACACAAAACAGACAATTAGCTATAATTTTCCTGGTGATTTAGAGTTGCTGATAAGTACTACTTCCATTTCTAATGAGTGCTGAAGAAAAAAAAGCCTTTTTTTGAATTATTTATAATGTCCATGGAACAGAAAGTAAGCCCACTAGACCAGAAACAACGTTATACTCTTCATGTAAGTTACAATTTTAATAGTCAAAATGTATTAAAGTCATTAGAAAGCCTAGTAAGCTGGATGTTTTTACAGTAAGCTCAAAAAAGGTTACAGTCCCAAAAGTTTCCCTCGTTTAAACTACATTCATCACCAGTCTGGAGACAAACATGCATTTAGACACTTCGTCTGGCTGCAGAAGTGTTTTCCAGCATCTACTATTTTCTGTCAGCTAACAGCACTGAATTTTCCAAGTGCTGAATTTAATGCTGCAAGTGGAAACACTATTCCTGCTTTCCCTTGCTGTCCCAATGCACCTTCCAGGCTGCAGCCATGCTGCTGATCCTGGGCTGGGATTCCCATCAGTGCCGGGTCCTGGGGTCAGGGCCGATGGGAAGGTGGTCACCCCAGATGATGCCCTGCACCCTTCCTTTTCCAAATGACCAGGGGTTCCTCATCTGCCTGCAGAGCCTCCTGAGCCCTCTCTGTTGCTTTTCTCACCTCACAGGCTGTATTGCACATATTGCTCCATCAGTCAATGCACCACCCACGTGCCCAGCTGGGACACTGCTGAGAATGCCTCCTGCCACGCACAGCACCAGGCAGCAAAAGGAAGGCAAGCACCCCTGGGCAAATCACAGCAACGAAGGGTGAAACAATTGATATAAAAGTAATTTTGATTTTCACTAGGTCACAATGAGGAAAGGAAGCAAGCAGTGAGGTGATATGTGACGTTTTGGCCTTGAATTCTGTGGATACTCAGATCTTGGTGCATATTATCGCAGTGACCCAATTGCAAGTGATTAAGTTAAATGCTACAAAATATTTAACTCTTCTGTCTAATCCATTCCTAGAAATCTTATTCAGTATTCTGGGAAGCAGAGGGGGGTTTTTTCATACTTTACATTCCATTACCTGAGTAAGTAAAGGATTAAAATAACATCAAATTGCTCTCATTCTTTCTATTGCAGAAGGCTACAGAAAGTAAACTCGTCACAGGTTTTTAAAAGGAAAACTGAAAAATACCTGTACAGCAGAACTTCAGACTTCAACCATGGGAACTGATAAACTAAATTTGTTTTGCTGTGTTTGAAACAGTTTCGTACGCTTGAAAGCCCTTGATTGAGTATGCAAGGCAGAAAATTAAATTATCCTGATAGTCATCCACTTTAAAAGGTAAGGAAGCTTACCTATATGGACAGCTGCACCACTGCTCAGCATTCGCAGAGAGCTGCTTGAGGTGGCGATAAACTAGAAGTCTAAAGGACGATTCCTCTCCATACGCACAGAAAAGACAAAATGACTAATGCTCTTAGCACATCCACTTTTCCTACCTTTGATTCAGTTTTGAGTCATCAATAGGCAAAAGGCACTTCATCCAAAGAAGCCTGCTTCATCACAGGCTCCTAATTGGAAGACACGCCCCTGTTTCACCCAGGTGTTTCACCCATAGTCTTTCTGTGGAAACCTGTGTCCTTAATGGACCTTGAATGTCATTGGTAGTGAGATATGGGTACATCAGAATGGGTACATCTGAAGATACCACAACAGTATCAATGAAGACAGGCTTGTCAGAACTTAATCGTTGATGTCTGTTATTCAGAAATTTTATACAAGGAGATGAACAGTGTTCTAAAGCAATTGCTGGTAAAACTTGCAACTGATAGAAGGATTAGTGGGGTAGCAAAAGAAGAGTACAGATTACCACTCGGAACAGTTTAGCTCACTGAGTTATATGATCACATATTAAAAACACAACCTATTGAATCAACTGAATGCAATGTAATACCCTTGGGAAATGAGGAGACAGATTATACTTATGGAATGGTGGAGTGTCTTGGGAAGCTATGACTCAAAAGAAGATTTACAGGTCATTGTGGATAATTACCTCCACATGAGCTCCTGGTGCAAAGCTGCAGCAAATGTGGCTTCTTTTCCTTAAATATATTTGAAACAGGAATATTAATGAGAATGACAGTGACAGGGCATCTTGCAAAACCTCGTGTTCAGGTTTAGTGTTGCACATCAGGAAGATGTAGCCAGGACCAGTGAGAATTGAGAGATTTCAGAACTGGAACAGTTTTTTTGAGGTGAGGCCAAAGGAGCCCAGCTTACTCTAGGCAATGAAAGCAAAGCAAGAAATGCCTTGACAACGTAATATGCATGGACAAGAGGTTTGGTGGTGAAGGCTGCTAATTAAGACTTCTCTGTTAAAGCTCTACAGTGGCTAGGAGCTAAAGTTAGACTAGTGCAACCTTGAAATAGACACCTTCAAAGCCATGAAGGTTAAACATTAGAATGGCTTACTGAGGAGATGGGTGAGCTTTGACATAAGATCAGATAACTTGCTAAAGTATGCTTTGATCAGTTTTCAGGAGAATTTCTTCTCCCTACATATGCAGGGACAAGATCCTTCCATTTATCACCTTTGTTCACTTTCTCTCTTAAAAATATCTTTGCTTGCAATGCGCTATCACATTTAAGAGCTACACATTTGTGCAACAACTGTAATTGAATCCTGTTCATCAAGGCTCTCTACCAAGGTCGAGCAGAATTATTTTTGCTTGAGGAATAAGTCTGCTTTGTTCTTCCTTCCCCAGCACCAGAGACTGACTGCAGCAGGAGACAAGGTGCTGAGCCCAGGTGACAGGGCTCTCTGACAGCACAGAGAAATCCCCTTCGTTTGCTGAATGTTCAGTACATCATTCTCAGGGCTCTACCTGTTTGGGGACAGAAAAAATTTTTCCCACCGGCCAGACATGGGGAGACATTTCTGGCTTTCAGCTTTCTCTACAGCGCAAGGGTGGGAGGAAACCTTCCAGGGGATCTATCTAGCCATCCAGTCATCCTCCCAGCAGGGTCTTTGCCTGCGGAGTCATGTTTTATGCTTTTGAGCACTAATATACAGACTAACTGAAGTCTTTGGTCTTGACACAGAATACTTGACAGACGCATAACGGTGTGTTTTACAAGTCTGTACTAACTGATCTTGTGATCTCTTCTTGGCCTAAGGAACAAATATTTAGGTATGAAAACCATTGACTCCCCAACACACACCTCCTCTAGTGACCTATGTGCTGTGAGCAGAAATACCCCAGGCACTTATTCTTTATGAGCCTTCAGGCAATTTGAAAACATCACCTACCCAATTTTCCAATCTTTACAAAGAGTTTGAACCCAAGAAAGAAACATGGGGATCATTACTGAAAAATAAAACAGGCAGTGCTTTATGTAACTGCAAGGTATACAGTACCTCTGTTCTTCAGTTGCACAGCAATTGCTGACTATTCAAGCTCATGGAAAATGCCATATGTTTAAAGCAAAGTTGCATGAACATCTCATGTTCTTTAACTCACAGCGCTGATTAGATGGTCCCATGGCTAACTTTAGGTTTTACTAAGTGCAGTCACCAAACTGGGGGCAGCAGATGACAGCAGAGATGCAAAAGCTTTTGCAGGAATCAGAACAGATTCTGTGATCAAACAGGTCAAGCCAGCTCTATATTTTACAACTGCAAAGCATGACTAAAGTGCATTTACTGGAATGAATACAAAGGGGAGGCTATACTGACATAAGCAAATAAGACCTAAAGTAAATACCTGGGAAAAAAACTTCCTTTTTTTTTTTTTTAATTTCCATTAATTGAAAATGAAGACAAAACTTTTGCCTTCCCCTTTTCATGTGTTTTTTAAAAAAACATACATGTAGGGATTTTATTTGCACTATAGCAACATAGGTATTTTTGCCTGATCTCCTCTGCTCCAGTTGCGACCCCAATGGAGAAGCACTGCAGGTTTAAAGTCAGTCTTAACTATGTAAGACTGGCACATGAGCATATTCATACGGAACCTGTTTCAAACACTGAAAGAATATGCTCTTTATACTTATTTGAGTATAAGAGGTTTTGATTTTAAGGGATTTGGGGGCAGCAAGTACATTAATCAACTCAACCATTCAATTGTGCTCCTCACAGTGAACACCAAGCTTGCATTCTGTGTGAATAATAAGAGAAAATTACTTTTAATGTGGGCAGTGTATCTAGTACAGACCTCAGGAAATAGACCTTATTTCCCCAATCCAAAGATTTAGTGAATTTCCCTTTTCACTTTGGAAATTTTTAATCCTTTTTATTTGTCTTTTTTCTTTCCTAAATTAGCACATAGTAATTCAAAGTGAAAAATCTTAATATCCTTTCCTTTTTCACAAAGGTGTCCATAAAATTACAAGAGTTATTTCTAGCTACTTAGTGGCCTCAAACAATTTCTGTGTGATTCCTGTGAGCGGTTTCAGCTAGAAGATCCAGTGTGTAAATATCCACCCGTTCAGTCAGACCAGAGGGAAAGCACTGCAAGCAAAAATGATATTTGAGGATTGTATTTCTACCTAAGCAAGCAAACAGAAACAAGAACTGCAATATTTTTATGCCTATAAATTATTCAAATGCTCCAATACTTTGTTTCAGAGTAGTTTTACTACCTGTTGATGCAGTCTATGATGGAGTGAACTGGAAGGGGAATGCTTCTTAATTATGTACTTTTTCCAACTTCATAAACTATTTGATTTAATCTGAAAAACCTACACAGGCCCGTGCTTTCAGAAACAGGTTCTAATTTTAGATGTACATGGTTATAGGTCACCAGATTTTAATTACCAAGAATTACAGCAATTACAAATGCAGAGTCGACTCGGTTACCTACTCTATGCCCACAAACACTGCTTGTGTCTTCTAAACACTTAATTTTCTATGCAAATGTGGAGATAGGCCAGACTTTGGAAGGTGGACTGATGATTTTCGCAGTTTTTGACCCAGCTGACATGGGTGACATTTCAAGATTATACAGATGACCTCTGCAGTGAACTACAGGAAGTTTATTTCAGCTTAGGTTTCTGGTATTGCATGAAATTCTGGTGTCAAGCCACTTTCTTTATCTGACATGGCTCAAGCCCATACAGAAAGGTCAAGTAACTTGCCCTAAGTGACAAAGTGACTGAGTGGCTCCTAGACCTCTGCTCCCAGCTGCTAGACCTCCCACGCTCCTCAGCCACGCCACACAGAAACTCAATAGCCTGTGTCATTAGGAAAGTGTTATTGCCTCAAGTCACATCTTGCTGAAACTGTGTGCTAATGGTTGGGGGGGAAGTAAGTATCTAAAGGTATGGAAAAGCACAACTTTTGCCCTCTTCAACAAACCTGCAAATGCCTGTTTTCCCCCTCCTTTCCCCACCCATCTGGTTCAATAGCAATCAGTACATCTCCCAACGCTGACAGTCTGACTCTGCGTCAGCACCTTTCCAAAGCGAGCAGATTGCAAAATACACTTCTGCTGCGGGGTTTATTTCTTTTCAGTTGTAACCTCCTGACTCATTTAATAGACTAAGTATCTGGGATGGAGACCAAAACTTTGTAGCTGGATTCTGTTTTCTGTCCCCTAGGGCAATTAAGTCCTTCCAGCAGTGTGAGCTTGAGACCCCTCTAGTGTTGCCTGCTTGATCCAGGCGGGATCATTGAAGGAGAGAAAGAAAAAGCCTAGTGTGTTGAAGTTCTTATGTTCCTGGCAAAATATTTTTGCTTTGTTTTAAAAAATGTTCTTAAAAGACCTACACATATAATATTAAGCAGTTAGCCATTCAGCCCCAGACTTCAGTGCATTATATGGACAGGTTAGCCACAGGACTCCCATTGACTTTAATGGCAGGTTTGATACAAGACCTTTTTGCAGGGTATTGGTAATCTGTACATTCACTCACACCAGAGAAAGTTTGAGAGAAGTAAAATGTCTTGAGGGGTTCAAGTTAATGGAAAAACTCTGTGATGTCATGACAGCACAGCTCAGATCTTATGTTACTCTTGAGTGTCTGAGTGGATTGGTGATGCCGTGAATCCAGAGCTTTTGTGTGAGAATTTACATGCTGTCTTATTTCCACATGTCTGAAGTGTCCGGAAAATTCTCCTGCAGTATTTCACAAGTCTTTATAATAGCAAATATGTGAACACAAGAGAAAAATATTTCTCAGGCTGTTTCTGAAGGTAAAATGCAATACTACTTTTTAAATTAAAGCTTTCTTTGAGGGAATTTTAATTTATTAATAGCAGCTTGCCACATATAGATAGAGGCTATTATTTCCCTAACCCCTCTGAATATTTTGCATACCACCAGAGGTATTTTTTTATTGGCTTGTGCCATAAATCTCAGTGTCATGGGTCTTTTGTGCATACTAAAAAGTTAAAGAGGTTCATCAACTCAGCAAAAAACCACACAACTGCAAAGCTACAAAACAGATTGTTTCTGAGATTGTTTGAAAAATCCAGAGTTATGGCTTGATGGGATAAGTCTGCAAGAAAACAACTGTCATTAGCAGTAGACGTTTATAAGTGATTAGGTATGCTTGTTAGAATGATCCTTTGGAAGCCAAACATATCTCACTTCCAAATATGATGCAATAAATATCTCTCTCTCAAAGGATTTATATCTTAATTTTAGACTTGACACTTTAAGTGCATAAATGGATCAGCTCAAAGCAGATCAATTTGCTCATTGAGAACATGAACATTTTAGCAGTGCCACTGTACTTCTGAGTGTCCTCATTGACTCTGTTTTTGAGGATACTACAACAGAAGATAAAGAAGCAAGGTTTTCTGTCAATGCTCTTAAAAGAGAGGGGAATCAGTGAATGGACCGGATTTAGAAATTATTTCAAGCAGACTGTCACCTGCAGAGGCTTATGAAGAGGTTACTGTACTGTACAAGGAAGGCAATCAGCTATACAATGTCAGTCTAGATTGCATACCAAGCAACAGAAGTAGCTGAAATTTGATAACGTGTGAAGAAAGAGCCGGTAGATTTATTCAAAATGTGGAGCAACCTGGTTACATGAAAGTACAAAAATAATTTTAGCAGATGGTTCTTCAGGAAGTCTCAAAGAAGAGAAGGTCACAGTCATCAGAGTAGGAGATGCCCAGGAGATAAATAGATTAAATGGAGGGAAAAGATAGGATTTTGCTGCTCTGTGGAAAAAACAATGACAAAATATTCTTATGTCACGCAGGTGTAGTGAGAGAGAAAAGGAGATGTCAGATAGGATCAGCTGAGAAGAATGGAGTCTGTTCTAAACACCTGAGGGGGAAAAAAAAAAAAAGAGGTATGGTATATATGGCTGTGTCTAAACAACTGATAAAGCTGCAGTGTTTTCCAAGATCCTGTTCACCGATTATCTATACAGGAGACTTGGCCAAAATGTACTGTACTGAGGCTCTCTTTTGGACAGCATTTCTGCATTTAGTTCCATGGAAAGTATGGTATAGACAGGTAGGAGGAAAAGGCCTCAAGTGCACATCCAGATCCCATCCCAGCTCTGTGCTGGGATGTGTCCAGGACCTGCACTTGGACCCAGAAGCTGGGAAGCACTGCCAAATCCCACAATATTCACATCGTCTTAGCAGAGCGCAGGAGGATCGTGAAACCATCAGTGTGATGCAGCTGTGAAAAAGGCAAAATGTTCTCCTGGGATGTAACAGGGGAGGGATTTCCAGCAGAGATAAGGAAGCATTAATGCCTTAGAGGGGCCTCATCTGGCACAGCGTACTTAATGTCCTCTACATTGGAGGAAAACTGGCTTGCACAGGAAGAAGTCGAGGCAAGAACTACCTGGGTAAAGGAGACACTTTAACTGAAAAAATAAGTAAAAGACTGAACTGGATGTTTTAGCCTCCCCTTAGAGGGGAAATGATCGCTATATTTCAGTACCTGGGGACATAAATACCAGCGAGTTCCCATCCACTCCCCAGAGCTTTCCAGCACCCCCTGCTTTGCCTAGCTGGAAGATGACGGCATCACTGCCGACTACAGCTTTGTCAGCTTGCTGCTGTTCTTCCCACCATGGCTTAACAGCTATTAGGGTTGAGGGGGACTTCAAGGTTTCCCCAGGTGGAGGCATTGCTGTTTGTCCAAAGTAGCTGTGTTGTTCAGGCCCATGTTGCTTGCTCTCTCCATAAATTTAGCTACTTGACCGCGGTTTTGGTTTTAATTTTTTTTCTGGCACATGGCATTCAGTCCCACAACACACCCAGTGTCTCAAGCCAAGAATGACACTTAATTTTCAAGCAGCCTTATTGATGGTATTATAGCTAATATAAATTATACTGAAATATTTAAAATAGCAGCAAAGTCATTTTGTTGCCCAAAAATAGTATGTGAAGAACTTTATATTTTCTTTTAATCATTCTCACTCAATAGATAAACACTTTGCAAGCAATTGTTTCTAATGCAAAGCCAAGTCAGGTGTTAGATAGCAGAGGTTATTAAATATTTGAGTTTGGGAACGTTGATAATACACTGAGAAATGCTATGTTTTCACTCCAAAAAAGGCAAACCAGCCAAAACCACCCCTCTCTAATGAGCCTGACAAGAGCTAGACACATTTTAGGAGGAGACACATCTGGGGCAAGATTATCGATTTGGGCCTCCAGCCCAAGCCTCACTTGCGGGGCCGCCAAATTTGCCCATCTGTGCATACACTTTGTGAAGCATTTGCCCTATGCAGAGGGCCTTCAGCACAGAAAGCACCATTCAAATTCCACTTAAATCCTCAAAATGCAGCCTAAGACAGACTTAAGCGACACAGGCCCCTGTGCAAACTCTTTACAGAGAACTAAACTGGATCATTTTTCAAGCATTGACACCTGTGTGCACAGCTGATAGATTCTCACACCTGGCTAAACAGATGATTGAATTTGCACCTGGAAAATCCGTTTTAGAAATTATTTTTGCATGTATAAATTGTATGATGTTATAGTCTCTATAGGAGTTCATGCTTGGAAAAGGCCGTGTGCAGAGCTGGTAATTTTAGGTAAAAGTTGCCTCTCAGTGCACAGGACAAAAGAACAAAATTGGGGATAAAAGAAGCAAAATTCTTATTCTGTGCTTCTCAGATATTATAAAAAAACCTGCAAGCATGTTTCTCCCCCCTTAATTCCATCGATACTTGAAAACCACTTAAGGCTACAGCACAGCGCAGTCATGTATTGGCCTCTCTGTCTTTTCCAGGCTTTGCCAAACTCTTTTTTAAAGACTTTGCACCCTACAGTTTTGTATCTTGGATTTCTCTGCCTGACTGGGGCAAAGTTACAAGCACTCTGGCCCATTGCATCCTTCTTCTGACTGATCAGCCCTATTTCTTCTCCCCAAATCAGTGAGCAAAAGCTGAGTGGATGGCACAGTGGCAATCCCGAAGCGTGTCTTCCCTGCTGTTGTCGCAGCACAAAGCTGTGATGGGATACACAGGCGCGTCCCCAGAATGGCTGAGCTGCTGGGATGGAAAATTAATTTCACAAACACAGACCCCAGAGATTCTAACTTAATAATATGCAACCATATCCTATACCCATGGACGACCAGTGAAGAACCATGCCTACTCCAGACTGTACCACTTAGCACTGCAAAAACGAACAGCGGAGAGAATATCCTCCTCTTCCTTTGGAGCCATTCTTTTCCTCAGCTCCATCATAGTATTGGATTATATTTTCATCTGTCAGCTCTAAGGTACCTCAGGTGCAGGTAATACCAGGTGCCTCCAGGATTTGCAATGAATAATTTTGATCATTAAAACATTATCCGAAACACTCTGCTGGCAGCAGTGCCTGGAAACAACCCATGCAGGAGATGCCAATAAGGCTGAAGACACGTCAGAAGAGGGAATCTACGTTTCTTTGCCATTGCTGTTGCTCTGAGAAGAACTGTAAGAACTGAATGGAGATGAAACAGAGCAGTCAGAAGGCTATGACAGTCAAGGAGCACTGGGATTGCTTGGAAAGGCTGTGAGAAGCACCTCCAAGAATAATAGGTATGCGAGACTGTGCCACACAGGATCTCCTTCACCTTCCAGTACCTTGCCCAGCGAGCTAGGAAATGCCTGGGTGCAAGCATCAGTTTGGAAACACCGATGGAATTTTGCTCGAGCAAGACAAAATAGAAGGGCTCACCCGTTAGGTGTGAGAATTGGCAGCCCAGCTGCATGGAAAATGTAGAGCTGGTGGAGGACATGGATGAAATAGAAGTTACTCCGCTGCGCCAATCAATCAGTTAACACCTTTGTCAGTTTGTGCTACCCATATAACTTAAGTGGGATATTCAAGTACAGAGGCTAAATATAAGTTTATAGGAAAATGTGATGCCACGTTCAGTGATGTGTCACTTGGGTCTGAATAGGTCCCTCATTTCTAAGCTCTTCCATCTAGTTACTTCCCAAAATAAATGTGAACATGACAAAGGAAGAAATGGGAGAAGGAGTAGGAAGAAGGATAAAAAAATATATCCTTTGTCATTCATTGGTTGCAACCACAGGAAAAGGGACACAGCTCCTGTCTATCTGTGAGTCTCATGACCAGATTCTTAGAGGCAGCAAGAAGTACAACAAAAGGCTGCAAGAAAGAGATGGAAAGGGGTCTAATTCCTTTTGTTTCATTACATGAAATGAATGTAGAGATCTATGGCTTGAGGGAAAACAGGAAAACAAAAGATCCACCACATCCAGGCCTGATTAAAAAAAAAAATATGTAAAACATAATTCTACTCTGAAAAGTGACTGCAAATGTGGTGCCTTGGGAGTAAGCACTATGCTCAAAACTATTCCTATCTGCCATTCATTAACATGTCAAAATTGCTGATTTCTAGAGCATTACTTTCTGTCAGTCCTGAGATGCAACCAGAAATTTCAGAGTAAAGCTGAATTTATTTTCCCTGGTGAGTGCATCAGACTAAATTAAGTCTCCAGTGGATTTGCAAAAGAATAGCTTATTCAACATTTGTAAATGGCTCTATTGGTATTCAGAAGAATTAGAATCATCTCCTCTGTTTTTCTGAGAAATCTGCAAGGCTATAGAGGAATAAAAGTTACACCCCCTTCCCCAAAAAGCCAGCAGCTATGATTTCGAACAAAACCCAGGAACGGATCTGCTGAAAAAGATCTTAAAGTTCAGGATGTTTACATTTATGACTAGATTTGTGTCTGAAAATGGTAGTTACATTTCATTGAGAGGCACACTCCATCCGCAGTGCAAGCGGGGCCAGCGAGGGTGCACCCCTCACAGGCAGGGTACCTCTCCAGTACCTCTGCTCCATCCGCTGCCCCATGGACATTGTACAGTCTCCCACACGTGGGGCTCTGCCTCAGCTGCGTGGCCCTGGAGCTCAGCCACTCTCTGGGAACAGGGATGAATGTCACGGTCTTGCCAGGAGCCTGTTGAGCCTGAGTCCTCTGCAACTTCATTCAGGATGCTCAGGTCAGACTAATTTATGACTCCATAGTCTCAGCGTTTGCTTTGTCCAAAGAGGGGAAAAATGACAGGCTTTGCATACTGCTTGCAGATACCAGGCAGGAGGCTGGAAGCATTTTTCTTCCCACCTCACTTTTACCCTTCCCCCAGCACCTCACCGGGCTTTGGCATCAGAGACTCAAACTGCATCATCAGCTTATTACATCTGACTGCTTTATTTTTAAAAGTCCACAAACACAAAATGCCGCTAAAGTTTTTTCAACTTAGCTTAACATCTGTGCCCATCAGCTCTTGTGTTTCTTTGTAATAAACTTATTAAAATTGTGTGTTTTGGTTCTGTGGATTTATTACTTGGATGCTTTTCAAAGTCCTAATCTTGTTTTTTGAGACCTTAAAATGTTAGAGAGTTCGGGTTAATCTTTTTGCCTTTTATATTATCATTTTGGTCCACTAAAAATAAAGTATAAATAATTGGCTTTACTCCTATCTGCTCTGCTTAAAGTTTTGATAACTTAAATGTGGGCAAATTCTTCTTTGAAACCAATTAAACTGAAGACTTTTGTAAAGAACAGGACTTGAAGTAGAAGAAACCAGATACAATATCATATATAAAATAATGTGGGATTCCATTCCTTTTACCACAATAATAGCCTTGAAGGGTTTGCTTTCACAAATAATTCAACCCTGCTGAAAGTGATATAACTCAGCTGAAATCAGTGGAGTTTGCAACAGCTCTGAACTTTGATTCACTGTTTTGCTCAAATGGTTTAAACTTTCCTCGGCATGTGATTTAATAAAGACAAAATGGAGCTGTCTATCCTAGCTGCTACCAAGTAATTTAATACACCCTCTTCTCAGCTATAGATAAACAGAAAATACTATGACAAGTCTACATCATCTATAGAAATGTGCACTCGAGAAGGAGGCTGTTCTGGGCAGTCCTTCTAAACCTAAGTATATGCTTGAGTATATGCTATTGCTACCATGAGAGACAACTAACAGCAGGGCTATCCAGATCTTGAGTATGATCGTTTTCCTCAGCTTATGTAATTACGACATTCCCTGGGCCATTGCTGATGTGCCCTCACAGCCAGGCACAAGCCCTCATCCATGACTTGGCAAGAACCACCCTGGACCAAAGGGAAGAGGAGATGCTCCTTTAACCTTTCCGCTATCCTGCCCTTTCCCACTGCTGCCGGGCCAGCATTTAAGTCATGTAGACATGGCAGGACCAAGGGGTCAGGCCAGATCCTGCTCACCTCTTGAAGGATTCCAGCTACGAGAGCTTCCTCTAATGGATTTTACCTCTATGACTAGAAACAGAGCTCTTACCAGTCATTGCATGCCTGTGTGTTTCATACCAAGAAGCTGCCCCTGGGGCAGCTCATCCTCCCCAGCTGCGGGGCCAGGACGAGGTGGAAGAAGAGCAGTGGGGACCAGAGGGGGTGGTGTCCACTGCTGTACAACAGCACCATGTGATAAAGCTGACATGCCAGCCAGAAGTTTGCCATCACTGGCCCAGATTAATTAGAAGTATATATGGTTTAAGTATGTATTTCAAAATATAGGAGAATAAAAAAAAAAATACAAGAACTGAAGGAGCTGAAATCTTAATATTTAGATATTTCCAAATGATTTATATGTGATTTATTCCTCTGTGTTTATTTGAAGCTCAGTAGTCTGCTAAAGAGCAAGATGACATGCCTTACTCCCAGATCTTACACCCAAGGCTGACACTATGTGGAAAGCGCAGTGCCACTCAGTACTTCTGCTCGCTCAGCCAGTTCCAGGCAGATACAAGAAAACCTGGAATAAATACAATTGTTCATTCTTCAGAGTGCTGGTATGGTTTTCAGAGCTGTACACACGAAGTTATTTCTGTGCCTTTGCCATTACTGCCATTTCAGAGGGTAACTGATACATGCAAAGGGCTGGTTATAGGCAGAACTAACCGCCTGCCCAGGCAAACACTGCATTCTGGCATGACCGCAATTAGAAATCAGACCTTATATATTAATAACTGGAAGAGCCAATACCTTGGGGCAAACCAGACATTACCAGGAAGAGGACGTGAACTTTCTAGGAAATAACTATCTGAAAATGCCAGCAATAACAGAGGGACTATTAAATATACCATACCTGCTGTCTTGCTTTATTCACAGAAAATTCTAGAGGTATTAATTAGGCTAAATGAAATTTACCTTCAGTTTTTGAACATTAAATTTGCAAGTTACTTATAAGAATAACATACCCAGGCATTCCCGTCAGTAACTCCAATAATCAGTCATTTTATATTTCATTCAAGAACATATCTTTTCTATCAGAACTATTAAAAGCAAGCAATAAACTACTGGTTTTATTCTGGACTCTATCAATGAAACGAATTGACTGGTTTTGATGGAATTATTCCACTAGTTGATTGGTACAAGGAAAATCAGAATTAGCCCTGAATTTTTTTAATTTTTTTTCAGGAGCTACGTTTAGAGAACAGCTGGCAAAAGTACCTGCAGCATCTGTAATCATTTATTAAACTAGTGTCACAACTCGTATGTTCACTCCATGAGGCAATTCCCCAGCCTAGGAAATGGCATGGAAGAGAGATAGGAGCTCTTCAAAGAACAGCTAAAAATAATCAGTAGGCAATGCCAACTGTGATAATAAAATTATACAGAAAATTCTTCAAAGAACAGTGTTATTAAAGGTTTCTCTTAAATGACCAGAAGCAAGACCTGTCCATTAAGACTGTAGTTATTATCGCTGAGATAATTAGCTTCTAGAAAGATTCTTGGAGTGTATGTAACTTCCTTTCTTCTAAGCAGAAGTAACATTATTTCCTCTCAGAAATGAATTTCATTTGCCTCCTTTACATTAGGGCCAAAGTAAACATATAAGAAACCTCAGGGCCAAATAATATTTTTTTTTTAAGGCAAAAAAGGACCCCTATTTTTTAATGTTTCTTACCAGTTTAAATCCCTACAATTCATCACATTCTCCCCATGGAGGAAAAGGTTTCTAGCTAAGCAGAGAGGGCAGATGTTGCAGAATCAGAATCTAGGTGTACAGAGTAATTTTGGCTGTCACAACTGTCACTGTACTAAACTTACAGCTGTCTGGCCACCACAAAGATTCATAGCCTTCACTTAAGCATCCAGGCCTCCTATACACCATAGGCATATATATACTCTGTGAGCAACTTGCCTGAGGTTGTGATCCTTAAAACCAGATGATCTAAAAGGTGCTACGTCAATATAGCATGCTAGAGCAACAGAATAGGCAAGTGCCTACAGCTTTTCAACATGAAATACCAAGGATACGAGTGAGATTTAAATTCTACATCTCAAGGACCTGTGCATCTTAAAACACAGAAGAAGAAAGAAACAATGCCTTCAGCTGTGATAGGACCACTGATAACGCAAGCCTGTTCTGCTAAACATTGCAACAGATTAAGAAAACACATGAACAGTTTTTGCTTCACACCTTAGGTGGTGATCTCTATCACCTCTGGAGCTCTTAATTTTTCCAGATTGCTAATGCAGGCAGGTGGATTACTCCCCTTACTCCAAATTACATATTTATAAATTTATAGACCAGAAACTCCTCACCAGAAATCATAGCAAAGCACAGAACGGGGACCATATTTCCTTCTACTTATTCTAGTAGGCATATGGAAAGACATTCTTAGATCCTGAAGTTAGAATAATAACCTCTCTTTCATTAAAAGGGTGAGTCAGTAAGAGAGAATAGAAGTTTTGCTTCAATATTAGGACTGTACCTAGGATATTTGTCCTCAGCTTCAGTTCCTGTTCTAAGCTCAATTTGCTCCTTTTATCCACTAAAAGTGGAACAGAAAATGCCTAGATCTAATCCAGGTGTTCCAGAGGATGCTATCATTAGGAAATTGTTTATTTTCATTCTGTTGGTGGCTGTAGTTGCTATTATAAAGTGAAGCACAGCTGAATCCTTTTAGCTCATCATCCTTCTGCTCTGGTGGGGCTTTCCATTGCCTCACTATTCCACATCAGGCTATTTTTCTTGGGTCATTTACTTCTGGTCCCACGTAACGTTCAAAAATCAGAGAGGAGATATGCTTCCTTTGGTATCTGAATTCCACCTGCTCTGCATGCTCTAACCTGAACTTCTGCACAGCTGCTCACTACTTGCAAGAGCCTCCTTAAAGTACAACTTCCTACACTGAACCTCATAGCTACAGTGTAGAAGCAGGGAACCTTTCACCATGAGGTAAAAGGTATTAGTAGGGATTGCTTCCACCTCTTTTGGGGATATGTTTTAAAAGAAAGCAATGAGCGTTGCTGTATTTCACATGAAGTCTAATGTGGTAGATGCGCCTGTATATGTATGTATATATTTGAACACTCAGTCAGGCAGGAAAATTTAAGGAACACGGGTATAAAATACTTGCAAGGTGAAATCAGAACTTGAGCTTCTAAAACCAAAACACATCTGGATTGCAGAGGTTTATAGGACTGTTAAGCAGTCAAGTCTGTATTTTGAAGGCTGGAATTTCAGCTTTGGCTACCAAGTCCTACCAAAAACCTGCTGAAGATACCCCCTGCCTTTTGTGGAGCTAGGTCTTCAGTTTTATAGAGCTTGGGGCCAGAAGATTTTCTGGTCTGAGTTGCTTCCTTTCTCTCCCAACATCCCCCTTTCCCCCCCGCCCCAGAAGCAAAAACAAGATTTCTCCCTTTCAGTCCCTCTAGGACTGGTTCACCCAGGGTTATTTACTTTCCAAACTCTGCTTGGAGAAGGCTGTATGAGTCCCTGCCTCTGGTACATTATTCCTCAACCACCTCCCAGCAGTTTGGGGGGCTGAAATCATAGAATCATAGAATCATTTAGGTTGGAAAAGACCTTTAAGATCACTAAGTCCAACCGTTAATCTAACACTGCCAAGTCTACCACTAAACCCTGTCCCTAAGTGCCACATCTACATGTCTTTTAAATACCTCCAGGGTTGGGGACTCAACCACTCCCACCCAACTTGGTGTCATCTGCAAACTTACTGAGGGTGCATTTGATCCCCTTGTCCAGATCATTGAGAAAGATATTAAACAGAACTGGCCCCAGTACTGAGCCCTGGGGAACACCACTTGTGACTGGCTGCCAGCTGGATTTAACCCCATTCACCACAACATCCAGCCAGTTTTTTACCCAGTGAAGAGTACGCCCATCCAAGCCGTGAGCAGCCAGTTCCTCCAGGAGAATGCTGTGGGAAATGATGTCAAAGGCTTTACTAAAGTCCAGGTAGACAACATCCACAGCCTTTCCCTCATCCACTAAGCGGGTCACCTTGTCATAGAAGGAGATCAGGTTGGTCAAGCAGGACCTGCCTTTCATAAACCCATGCTGACTGGCTTGATCCCCTGGTTGTCCTGTACATGCCGTATGATGGCACTCAAGATCATTTGCTCCATAACCTTCTTGTTTCAGAAAGAAACTTTTTGACTGAGATGTCACTAGTGGACAAGTAAAAATGATATAGATGTCAAGGCTGAGGAAAGGCAAAAATATGGAGGAAGAGGAGCTAAGCCAAACCGTAGGGAAGTGCGTAAGGCAATCGGCTCTGACTGCCAATGCTGGCCACTCAGCTTTTCCTATGGTGAGCCACAGGCTGTGCTTGAGACTCTTCAGACCTATAATAAGGCCCCAGTCTTTCCATAATTTTCCTTTCTCACCTCTCTCATATCCTTTTAAATCTATATTTATAACATATTTTTTTAAAAGGGGTGAGAGAAAGGAACAGGCGATCAGTTGATCATTAATCTCCCATCTTACTGTCAGAAAGGAAAACAGTCTTTCGACAGAGTTAATTTAATTATTTTTATGGGAGACTTAAATCTCATTAAGAGCATTATTTAGTAACAGAAAATCCCCAGGAGTGGAGGCACTGGAGGGCAAAACTAAGCCTGTCTTCAGCCGAGCATTCCCAGCTCTCCTGCCCCAGCACTCTCTGCTCCTTGAACAGCGCTCATGAAGCCATTGCCACCCCACTTCCAGGGGCAGAAATCACACCAGCAGAAGAAAAAGAGAATCGAGTGCTTGAAAACTAAGCAGCAGAAAGTGGATGTAATTTAAAAGCCATGTAAGAAGTCTCATCTGCCTTATAGTAAGTTAATTTGCTTTAGCTCCCTGAAATCATGGTCTACTTTGTGATGATCTTCTCTTGAAAGGCTTGGATCAACTGTTAATTGATTAACTGTTAAGCGGATATATGAATGTCTGGTGCATCTAGTCCTGGTATCCTTAGGCAGGTAACAAGGAAAAAAGCGAATGCTATCCGGACAGATTTTGCTTAGAAAATACAATTCACTTCAAATGAGAATTAGCTGCTTTCCAAGAGGCCATGACAAATAGAAACTCTTACTCAGCCTCTCCTAGAAGATAGAGTTTTTCACTGAGTCATAGCAAAACAACAAAGATTTAAAATGTGAAGAGAGTGGCTGAAGTATGAAAGGGCTTTTTCAGCACATGCACAGCTTTCTCTCAGGATGTGAAGTAGCAGCTAACTGGAACAGTAGCGTGGAGGTCCATATCTTTTTTTTAAAAAAAAAAATTTCCTTATCTGGCTGCACTGGGTACCACCCCGTTGCTGCTGTCTCGTAACAGTGAGTTTGGTAGCACATGTACCGTTTTGTGACTCAGCCCATAATGAGATGCTATGTGGTGTCACACAGATGGTTGGCATTGGGCTCCAGCTGAGAAATGGCCCAAAGCAATGTCGCCAAGAACAAGTTTAGCATCTCTGCTAATGGGAAATGCTTCTAGGTGCTACAACTCTGAAGTGTTTAAAAGCTCAGATGCCTGTTGAGGTCAACGTATGTGTAAAAGACAATAAAGACGCTGCAAGTTCTGGGTTGCTGGGAGTCCTAGAAACACAGAAGCAACAACATCCTCCAGTCCGCCAAAGGAGACTTGACATGGACATCCATATCTACAGTCTTTGAACATGTGCATTGCAAGGGATGAAGCACGTGGGGAAGGCATGGGGGCGGTGGGGAAGCACGGCTGCATCCTGTCAGTATCTAGTGGCTAAGCACAGAAAAGCAGAGACATAAAAAGAGGAGTAATGTGTATGAACAAAGTCTTCTGGAGGAACAAAGAAACCTCTGCCTGGAATCTGGCCCTCATGACAAAACCTTAATCCATAATGCTTGCCTCAGCCTTGTTCCAGAGCCGGGTTTATTGACCTAAAATGCTAGGCACATGCGAGAGCGTTTAAGAGAGGCATGTGCTTCATGTCACACTTATCTTTTAGAACAGGAAAAAGGAGGACAATTGGTTTTCCTCCATGTTTCAGTTTCAGCCAAAATCTGAAAGAAATAATGGAATAGTATCTAGGTCTGCTCCTTTAGGCAGTTTTTATGCTAGATAAAATTCAAACCAGAAACTATCCTACCATAAAAACAAATGCAGAAAGATAAAAACTTTGTAGCAGAAAGTGAAAAATGATGGTTATATACTGGATTTCCCCGTAGCTATTTGAGTATCAGTATGAAAGTCATGAACAAAAAGAAATTGAGCTATAACATTTGGAGCTGGACTGACCATGCTGAAAGTTTTGATTTGGGCCCCGAACTTCTGGGTTGCTAGTAAAGAATGTCTCAAGACTGAGAAAATCTCACACTGAAAGAATGTGAGATCAGGTCAGCGAGGGAACACTTCCTTGCCATGGCATGAAAGGTTGAATCTGGAGGTATTAACCGATTCAAACACAGAGCTGACTTGGGATCGGAGCGATATCAAAGCAAGACATGTTTTCTTCAGAAACAGTTGCCATGCTGAAGCTTTCTGCTCACTATTTTTAATATGAAGAAACTGAGTTGAAATCCAGGGTTATTATGTTTGGTTTATTAATTTACTCTGTTTGCTCAACCTCATATGTCAGGAATTTCAGAGCATCACCAGAAGTACAGATGTCAGCTGTTGGCAGTCAGTGATTTCTGGCTCCTCAGAGGTCATTTTTCTCTTGGATTCCCCCTGTGAAAGGTTTGAAATTCACCATTGAACAGTATCGCATTTCATGCTTGCTTGCTACTTCAGGTCCAGGAACAAAATTTCTTCTGAATAGTGTAACAGTGAAAGTCAGAGAGGCTGTTTGCTTTTTGATGTTGGATGGTTCCTACGTATAACTGCAGTGCCATAAACTGTTTGTACCTGTGATCAGATCACACATCATAAAATAGCTAACACACACTCCTGCCTACACATGGATCAAAAAAAAAAAAATTAGGAACAGCATGGTTTGGGTTTTTGGGGGTTTTTTTGGTTGGTTTGTTTTTTTTTTTCAAAATATGAGGTTAACAATTAAAAAACAATTACTGATTTTGGATTTCAAAGTAACATTTTGTGCTGGTTTTATTTTTACTAGCAAACACTGGGTTGCTAGATACACCCAAAGAAATCTTTTTCATCCCTGTATTATCACTTCATTACATTTATGACTCGGAGCTTAGCTTGAACTCTGTAGGACTGAACTGCAGCAATGGTACTCTCTGCTCCACATTTCAAGGTAGCTACAAGGTTAGGAAGTTCTGCATTTGAAGGAAGTGAATCTGGCTTATGAGAAAAAAAGGAAAGTTGGGCTTGAAAAGGTTACTTTATTACATATTGAATAATTTACAAAATATGAGCAGTTGATGGCATAGATACGGAAATAAAGAGAAACCTCTCAGAAGGGCTACAGGTCTGTCTTGTGCTGCTCTAGTAGTGAGCAATGATAAGGCAAGAACACAGAAAAAAATTACTAAACTTTGGTATACAAAAAAAAAGAAAACTTGTGCTTTTAGTGGAAGATGTACCGTCTTTCCTAAAGCGCTGCTACTGAAAAATTCAGCCTTGCAAGAAGGTCACACTGGATGTCAGTGGCACACAAACTCGTTTTCTCGCCCTGGGGCAGGAGAGACTGAAGAACGGGAGGGCTGCAGCGAGCATAAGGCAGATCCGCAGACACCTTCTGTGCCTGACCAGCAGCTGAGCAAACCCCCTTTGTTTTGGGAATAAAGCACTCAGCTGGGACCGAATCATACAGCTCGCTCAATAGCTCTGGCAGTAGCATGTCTACGAACTGCCTTGTACACAGAGGTACGCTCTAAGTGTACATGTATGAAAGCTATCTTGCTATATACTAATATATTTCAGTTTAAAACAAACACGGAGTTTTTTTGTGCTTTACAAGCAGAAGTAAAGTATTCTTTTACTGCTATTGTAACCACAGCCCAAAGTTTAAATGTCTTACCCTAAACACAAAGTATGTCTGTGTGTCTAGAGAGAAGACCCAGGAATGACTCCCAGCTCCCAATATAAAGTTCTTTTCACACTGCAAATCTATGAACAAACAACCATTGAGTGTACCAGAGGTCTGTGATTTCACCCAGACAGAAATTTAATAGAGACACTTCATCAGTTCTGGAGACATATATTTTAAAACAGCAACATTATAATTATGAAATTGATTTTTTTCAAAAGGTGAGAAAGTCCACAGCCACTTTCCTGACATGTAACCGAAGAGCTCATCACGCAGATGAACTTAATAGTATGGTGTTATGCGCTGATCATCTGAGTTATTGCTGATGAGCATATTCTACTATCAACAATAATTAATCAGTTAGCTTAAAAAAGTTAGTATACAGTGTTTTTCACCTCCAATAAATCAAGCTGTATAAAAACATAAACATACGAGAGAATGTTTATAGATGGAAACTCTGACCTAAGGCTTTAAACAGACTCAGACCACCGGAGTTTTGTCCTCTTGTGATTCACATGCCCTACGCAAATGGTTGTCTGCATGGCACTGGTGGCTCCTCAGAGCAAATCCCGAGCAAAGCCCTCTGCGGCAGGAATCTTTAGCAAGGAGAGTGACATCTGACGTGGCAATGATACGTCTTATGTCAGCGAATAAATCTTTGGACTCAAAAGAGCAATGTTGCTCAGTAGTTGCCCTGATAACTTCCTGACATAATAATAAGCATTTGTGAGTGGCTATACAGGCAAATGCCCGCAATTCATTTCTTAGCAGCGGCACTCATTCCAGCAGAAATTTTTAACTGAAAGGACAACAGAAGTAATGGAGCTTTTTTCCTACAGCTATTGGTTGGGCACTTGGGATGAATGGAAGAGGAAAATTAGGGAAAGGCCTGTAGCAAGCACCTAAACTAAGCCGGTAAGGTCAGAATAGACATTATTGTAGTGGGGAAAGAGCTTCCATCCAGGCAGCATAAAACCAGTTTTGCAATTTAAGTAATAGAAAGTGCACAAAACAGCAACAACAGATTATGCTTATATTATTTTTTTTCAGCTTCCCTTGCAGTGGGGCAATTAATCCCCTTGAAGGAGCTGGCAAGCTCAGGGTTTCAGACCTATAGCGTTGCATTAATGGGAAGGGGAGGGGAAGGAGAGGTGGGACACAGTTGGTGAGTCCATTTAACACATCCTCACAACTTTACTTCAAAATACCGTTAATGCATTTTAAGAAAGTATATATTTGTATTTCCCACTTGAGCATAGCTTATACAGCGTGTTTCAAGACACACTTCCATTAAAGCAAATCAACCCTAAGCAGAGGAAATCTATCTGAGAGGTTTAACCAGCTAATTTGAGATTCACTTTGAGGTGACTTCTGAGGCACAAGTGTCCACTGTGCTCTTCTGTCAGAGCTCCTCGATGCAAAAAAGTAGTCTGGTAGAAGCGTACTGGTCCTGATTTTCTCAGATAGCACAGCTCACAGCCTTGGATACTGATTTACACCACTAGCTGGTTTTGAAAGCTTCACGCTACCTTCTGGACCTTTGTGAATTAACAGCAGTAAAGGTGATTTGCTTGAATTGGTCTTTTATACATAGACGTTAGACCCTCTCACAGAAAGCTTTAAAACCATCTGAACATCTTACTCTTAGCCCAGTAAATCAAAAAGACATTCTGAGTTTTAAAATTTATGCTCTCTCATAATAAAACCTCCAAGACAGTATAGCAACTTCCTCCTCTGTGTAAGCATGTGGCTTTTAGTGATCTGGTTTAGAGGCTGAAGTTCAAGACATAGTCAGCATGTTGCTGACATTATGAACAACAGCTAAATAGGGGTTAGATGGTATAATAAGTGTATATGTATACATATTAAATCACATATATAAGCTATATTCCTATGAATATATTCTGTTGAAGAATAACATTTGTGTTTCCTAGGCTTTTTTGCATGTGATGTTACATAATAGAAATAGGTATAAATAAATATTTAAAATAATATATATAAAAATATAAAATATATAAAAATATAATTAAAATACTGTTAAAAAGAAAGGAAAAAGGAAACTCCCTGGATAGCAGGCTACCTCAGTGCATAGAGAGAATGCGTATTTTCTCAATGGGCCTTTCAGCCCATTAACAAAAATTTTGACGGCGTGTATCTCACCGCACTCCAAAGTTCACAAAACCCATTCCCATCAACTTTGGCCGAGGGTGGAAGCAGACCCGGACTTGTTGCGTGGGCAGCAGCTTCAGGTGAGGATGGGTGCATGCGGGCGTAGGGGACGCCCCGCTGGCTGCGGGAGCAGAGGGGTGAGCTGGGACCCTGGCTGCCTGGCCACCAGCATTCTGCTGACGGCAGCGGTGGCGGCACAGGCGCCTGCCCACGCACACCGGGCTGCGGTGCCGGTCGCCAGCCGAAATCACCAGCTAATTTTTTTGCTCTGGCAGAGCTCTGTATCCTTTGGTCTGCTTACAGAAACATATATAGGTGACTACGGAGTCTGTAAAAGCTGTTTACATGACTTTTACGACTTTGTTTTTTAATGGAAATGGTATATTCTGTCATTTTGGTTGAAAAGGCCCAAACATTTACTTTGGAAAGAAATCATAAGGAGCCAGAGCTGCCACTGAAATGCAACAAAGATAAACATTACTTTATGGTAATTAATTGATAAGGCATATAAAAAAGTTTCAAACAAAAAATAATATCTTGTAAGCCTGAGGTAATTTCTTTTATTTCTCTGCCATGAATTCCCTCTTTATCCTTCTCACAGGGAGAGAACAAGTGGATTCATTTTGGTCTCTGGCACAACGTACGTTATAAACACTACTTTTTTATGGCCTCTTTAGCTCATTAAGGTATCAAAAGTTTCACTAGACTTCATTCTGCGTAGGATGCTAGGCACTGTTGGACATTGGAGGCTTGGCAGAGGCTTCCCGTGTTTTACGTGCCAAACCTCTAACGAGAAGTTTGCCTTTGAAGTTTTTGCCTACTTGCTGTAGGACCACTCTGTCCTATGGTAATCCCATTTCCAACCAAAAAGCTTAACTAGAATGAAGATTTTTGACCCATCTAACTCTTGGAGACAGAGATTGTATAGCCTTATGTCAGGGGAAAAAAATACAACTCTTTGATTAATCTGATTCCTGTGTCAGCAAATGGGTGGGTTGTTGCTTTTTCAGCAGCTGTCTACTGTGGAAAACATAGCTCTAAATCAGTTGGTGAAATTAGTTTCCTTGTTCCTTATGCTCTTAAAAAGGAGCAAGTGAGAAGCCAGGCTCATAGCTACACCCTAGAAAAATCTAGCAAGAGTTTCATCACAGTGAGGCAGCTTTTTACAGTCATGACAGAGCACTGAAATGATGATCTTGGAATCATGCTTAATGGACAAATATGGATTACAATTTGGATCAATATTCCATATTTTTCAAGAGAAAGCTTTTTATTAGGCTGTTAACAACCAAGCTTCAAATATCCCTGGCCTGGAAATGAATAGTGGTACTTCATACTTTGCCAAAAGCTGGGGAAAGTGGTTGGTCTTTGCATGTACTATGAAGATATCCAGGAAGACAAGGTTTTTGAATTAATTTGTTCTTGAAACCCAACAAAGATGACCCATACTAGAGACTAAAGCACCACAACATTACCAGAACAAAATTCACAAGTCAGCTCACTTAAAGGCAATTCAGCTCAGGTGTCCCTATTTACTTACCCATGCAAATTGTTATTCTGTTGTTTTGTACTGGAGATCTGGACCACTGCTCATATTGTGGATGTCAGATACAATGAATCGCAGTCTATGAAGAATGGACCGCAGTTATCCAAGGAAAAGGAAAGAAATGTGGTCTTATGTGGGACCATCTGAAAGCCCTCAAACAGGATAATTAGTTAGTAAACCTTATGAATTGATTATTCCTTCTCCATTCTGGTTGGCCTTCAATAGAAATTTTATCAATTTCTCCCTTAACCATCTCTTCTTCTTTCTTCTGTTCAGCCTCCCATCTCTTTTTAAAGCCATTTCATTCTTCTTTTTTCAGACTCTTGAAGTCTCACTCTTTCTGCAACATGCAAAGCTGGTTTGATTTATTGAATATCAACTTATTTCTATGATTCTGGATATTCTCATGTCCAAACTTACTGAGGATCCATCCTGTTGTTATGTGAGATTTTTGTATCTATATTTAGATGTTTTACTTTCATGGTATTTGAATGTCCTGGCAAAAAATCAGTTTTGTAACAAAAACAGAATTATTATTATTACAGTTATTATTAATTATAATATATATTAATTATAATATAGAATTATTATTATGAACAGTTATTCAGAATTACTGGAAAATTGCAGGCAAGTTTACATCTGTAAACCAGGTTTTTAAACAACTCCATTGTTTAAAATCAGGAGATTTTTGTTGAATAAGGAAAAGATTTTGTGCATTGTATCTTGAGTGAGTTTGCCATGAGTTTTTTTCCCGGGTGTTGAGTATGGAGCATTATGGATATTTGCTTTCTGAACATGCTCAACAGCTCAGGCCTCTACAGAATTTCTTCATTTAAAGAACAAAACCTAAGGCTCCTATTGTCCTGATCACTGTCTTTCAGAACACAAGCATTAGGAAACTCATATTGAAAACATTATGTCTGTGAAACCTGAAGAAATTAGTTTAAACAATGTTCATGGGAAAGATGTATTACAAATGGAGTTTCACCAAATTAAAGAACAAATGTTAATAAAAGTCACATGAAACTACATGAGATGAGAACGTTTTGCTATCCCATTGATAGAGTGATAATAGAAAAACAATAATAGAAAAATAGATGTTAAAATAAAAAGGTCGTAAGATTTGTTTGTTCTCAAATTAATGCATAGATTGATGGACAAATTTATGCAAAATCATGAAGATATATCTACTGTCCTCAAAAGCCATGAAAAAGCTGTACTATAATAATTATGCCTCCTGTGTAACAGTTAACATTTTTCTATTTTATAGACAGTGAAGATATGTGGTTACTTCTCAGTCATCACATTAACATTACTGTTTCTTCAGAGCTTTTTCTCTGGCTCCATACACTTCATGCTCTAGATACTGCAGCTCCCAGTACTTATAAATGATTTACACAGATTACACAATGCTTCATTTATGTATAAAAATTATACAAATGCACTGGCGTATGAATTGGGAAAACAGAGTCAGCTTTATGTAGTACATTTTCCAGTTTCCATAGTATTTTCCTAATTCTGTCAAGTTAATTCATGTACTGCTAGATACTTGACTTTTAAACAGACTCCGATTGTTGGTTCAAGAGAATTATAATGAATGTTATTTGTTCCCCTTCATTATTACGCATTTGTAAATGGCAATAGTCATCTGCCACCAAAGGAAAATAGTTTCCTATGATAGGAGAACCCTGGTTCTTTTCCTCAAAGCTATGTTTTCTTTTATGAACAGTACCTTCATAAAACTTAACCATAAGAGGGAACCCAGAAGATGTACCATAGAATTTCTTAGACCGACCCTGACAGTATTTTGACAATAGCAGTACCCCGATGCTATTTCTGATATAGAACTTCTTTTTTCCAGTCCTATCTTTTACCAGTCCCTTCCTACTCTTCCATTTCACCTCTCACCAGACTCAGTGAGTGACTGCACTGGACTTTATATTGCTGCCAGATAGTATTTCAGTTTGGATCATTGAACTAGCCAAAGATTTGGCCATACAGGTTATGCTGAATAATATCGGAGGCTGTGCTCTGCTCGGATAAATAATCACTGAGGCCTGCTTCCCAGTACACAAAGTAACCACCAGTGAAGGTCTTGGCAGCCGTCAGGCTCAAAAAGAAAAATTTGGAAGCATATCCAAATGATCATTAATAGAGATCAAACATTTTCCAGCTTTTCCTCGGTGGTGATTATAAAGCTGACATCTCCCTGGGTATTTCTGCCCTCTCTTCCTCCTTTCGTACAGCTACGAGCATCAGGATGCTCATCTGGCCACCAGAGTCAAAGCACCACACCCTGAACGTCATCAGGACCCCAATATCCCCCTTTCTCTTCTCCAAAATGTCCTCTTTCTCTGTGCACCCACCACCTGCACCCGGTAAGTTTGGTAAAAGGAGGGTCAGACAGGGAATCAGTAGTGTATTTTCACTTGCAGGAAAGCATAAACAGGGTGCTGATAAATAAGACTTGAGCTTGACTTCGAGACTGGAAGTTGATCTTTAGACTAGATATTTTAACATGATCTTTCTGCTTATAATTAATGCTGAGCCTAATAATAAATGTAGCATACTTATTTTCCTGTGCTTAATATCTTCACTTGGTACCTATCTTCTTTCATGATGACCATGAGCAAAGTCTCAAGCTCACCTGTCGGGCTTTCCCCGTGCTGTGAACTCCATGGGATGGGGCAGCTAACATCATGCTTCCCTTTCACGTGGCTCCCGTGGCTGAGCCATCTGCAGCCAACAAGGAGAAGGCCTGTCCCATAAACAGAAACATGTATCAGATGCAATGAACACTTCCATAGCTACACTTTCAATATGTATAAAAATATTAATTGGTTTTATTTACACTTTTGGATTTTCACAGCTTGCATTTGTAATGATGACCTTCAAGTTTGGCATTTCCTGGCAGTTAATGACCTGCGAAACTCAGACCTGGTGGTTTCACCATACCTTTTACCCCAACTAGTCATTAGCTGTCAGGAAATGCCCGCCCCTTTGGTCATTACTCCTTAATTATGTTCATTGATTCCACCTGTGAAATGCACCTTGGGTGCATTTTAAAGCATTATAGGAGTGTGTCAATGAAAATATTAGTGATGACCTTTTTCTCTCTCTAATGGGTGCTGTATGCTATTTGCACTTTTAGAGTTAAGGCTATTTCAACTTTTTTCCATTATATAATTCTCCCCCCTCAATGGTTTATAACTGTGCAATAAAAATTCACTCAGTTTGATTCTTGGCAAACAAGGTTTTAAGTTGGAAAAAAAAAGTCACTAAAGCCAAGTTGGAGTTTAAAGAGTGTAAAATGTAAAGGAAACTGAATTTTCTTAAATACATTTTTGTGCTTGTGTAAATGAAAAACAGATTAATTCTTTATATTTATTGAACTTTGATTGCCATACACAAAATAAGTTCACTGTTGAGTGTGTTTTCCTTGGTCCAAAAGTACAGGTATGTTAGATATATTGCTTATTGTCAGACTATGGAATGGAGAAAGGTGGTACCTAGGAAAGAAAAATAATCATATGAAAAATTAACTTGAACTTGAAATAAAGCTCACAATATGAGGTTTTCCCAAGGTTGTCTACTTAAGTAACGAGACAAAGCATTCATTTAAATGAAATGCAATCTATCTCCCAGTCTCAAAAACTCAGGGGCCCATTTTCCTCTCAGAAACACACTATGCATGATATATCATATTTTTATCTGATTTTTTATTCATCACTAGGACATCTTCAAGGGATCTGCCTGAACCAAGATGCTCTAATACATCTCTTGGTTGCTTTAGAAACACTTATGAGATTGGTGACATAGACTGCAAAACAGCCAGCACCTCTGGATAAGTGCATCTAAATAGACTCAATGGTAACCTGGAACACAAGATGCTGTTCACAAAACATTACTTTGCTGTGGCTAAACTTATCAATGCCATATAAGACGGATGAATTACTTTAATCATTTTGATCTCAGTGAAGGAAGGTGCTGTTAACAGAAGAGCATCTCAAAGTGCCCAGAAATTGGTCATTCAGCTGTGTAAAACAGGTAAATGATGTTTCAAAACCAAGTAGAAGAAAAGAGTCTCAGTTCACAAACACATGAAAGATGTCTCATTTGATACCTTTACACAATCTGTGTTATGGCTCTCTCCTGTTTAAGTACAGGAGCTATGATCTCGAGTTATTCATGAAAGGATTTTAGCTGCAATCATTGTAAATAAGTGCTAGGCCAGAGGCTTAGTTAGAATTACAAAATTATTAAGCATTTAGTTCTATTAGTGATCTTCACATATGAAAAATAAAAGTGACTGAGAAGGAAGATGAGGAGATACACGAGCAGAAAGCCAAGATCTGAAGTGAACCCAATGGTGCCAGGTCCCATACCGAACTCCAGAAGTACTTCTCTTTTGAAAGATGCTCTGATCTCTCAGTGGAGCAAGTGCTCCTCTGTCCAGTCAATTGCCAATATTTTGTTTAGGACCCTCTTTATTTTCAGAGCAAAGAGGCTTTCCAGCAATCTGTACTTTACTGCTCAGCCAGTCTAGAAGTCAGTTTCTGGGACTGAGTGACCTTCACCCATCCAGTTATGAGATTAACTGTAAATATGTCTGAATTCTGTCACTTTTGTCATCTATTACACTATGAACAAAGATGAGCAAAATCTGAACAGCCAATTATCCTTTTCCCCTACTCTCAGCCTTAGCAAGCATTTTCAGTTTCATATGAAGAAAGTGACCTCTTTTTTTTCTTATGGTCAGCGATCAATACCATTAGGATGTTGAAAGCTGGAAAAGAGCACAGGAAGGAGAGAGCAGCAAGATTGCCGTTCTGGCTACCATTTATTCCCATACCGAAGGCGTACTGGCTTTTCCCACCTATATGTTTACTTGCCTTTATCACATTATCAAGTCTCTAAAGGAGCTGTGGTCATATGGTACTTTCAATCAAAGAACTTCAGATTTGGGAAGCTGAAGAAGACTTCCTCAATGCAGCTTCATTACACGTTTCCTCTTCAAAACAACAAGCCTTTATAAAATACCAATGTAGAATTGAAAACTACTGCTTAATGGTTAGAATAAAGGTCTAAGAATCACAGTTCCTGATTTTTATTGTTAATGTTGCATCGTTAACATTGCCACACAGTTGTTCTCTGGCTTTGGCAAGTCATTTACTTAATTTCTCCTGGTTTTTAGCTTTATGCTTTACTTCACACTAATGTAAGATGTATGATGTATCTAATATATATTATGTAGCATACGTTATATATTTTATAAATGTAGAATAAATAAATGTGCAAGGTAGCCGTTGTAAAGAATTCTGAAGACCTTCAGCAGAGGTACATACGTGCAAATGATTCAAAACACATTTAATAACCACAATTTCAGTATTTCAGGCAATGTATTTCAATACATTATGTGCCATTGATAACTGAGAATTAAAGGAGTACAGTAAATTTACCCAAGAGTTATAATCTCATATAGACGTTTAGTGTTGCACCAAGAATAAGCTGGTGGAGTATAGTCCATACTTTTCTTCAGAGATTAGTAATCATGAGAAAGTAAGAAATGTATTCCATTTTGTACTGTTTCCCACAACAGTCTGACACAAAATATATTAGGAGAACTTTGGCAAGCCTCTAATATAATAAAATATTCAGTTTACAAAGCAGAAAGTGTGCCCCTTTTTCTTCCATAAATCTACTATAACAGGCACTTGTGGCAAAAAATACATTTTTGAACACAGAGAAAACACAGATTACCGCATAATCATGATGTAATTGGTTGAAAGCCACCACGGCTGTTTGCTGTTGCAAGCCATATAAAAGGTTTTTGACTATTTTAAGTTCAGGATGAAATGAAGTGAGAGGAAGCCTCCACAGAGGCTTTGCTGGAAGTCACATGAACAAATGAAATGAGATCAACTTGTAAAGCAAAGGCAAATTGTAGCTGGAAAGATTTCCTCATGGCTGCTGCATTACTAAGCTCAGAGGAGAACTAAAGCAATGTAGACCATTACTACGTAGTTAGTGGGCTGAATACATTGCAGTTATTTTCTACCGTGCACTCTTACATCAAGTTCATAAGGTAGAGATGGTAGCTTGTTCACTGATCAGCATAGCAACCTAACCTTTAAACATACAAAATACCAACACAGAAATTAATCCTGTTCCCAATGAGTACTGTACCTCTGGCTGTTTCTATGAACAAACAAGGGATTTTTCCAGGAAGAAGTATTAGAAATCATTCACAAATGTGTTTCATCGATCCAAAACACTTATAATTATTTGACTTTGGGTTTGGGCACAGGGTTTCCATTTGCACACGCACACAGGCAGACAGATCCTCCCCGTCTCCCTCTCTCTCTCCCCCCCTCTCATGCTTTCTTATAAAAGCAGTTGCTATTTCCTGGCTGGCTTTCTTCCAAATTTGTGAACTAATTTAATTTGGCACCTTTTAACTCATTCCATTATGCCCACCACAAACCTAGCCTAGGCAAAAAAAAAAAAAAAAAAAGAGAAAAGAAAACATGGGATTGAAGAAAGGAGGTGGACAGAGAAGAAAACTAGAGGAACCAGGGAGCCAAGTGTACCAATGCTGGCATATAAAACATATAGAGCTACCAAAGAGTATGCATACTGTGCACAACATGTTTCCGCAGAACCAAAGGTGTGAGCTAGAAATGGTATGGCTGTGCTTGCTTGCAGGCTGCCCGACCCAAGCCCAACACGGTGCCTACATGACATTAGTGCTTTTGCGCCCCAAGTTAGCATCTGCACACAACCTTCCTTGGAGCAGACTCTCCAAGCATCATTATGTGGGGCAGATAAATCCCCCATCTCAGGAGCCTGTCCACCCCGTTACAGGATACTGCCACCCTCCCGTGTGAATGGGTTGAAAGTCCTGGGACTTTCTGGAGGCTTTCGGATGCCCCTGCCCAGGACAGGCGCTGCGGGAAGGGAAAGGCGTCCGCACCGCCCTGCCAGGTGACAACTCCCCCCTGGCAGCAGGGAGGAAACTGCAAACAAAGTGTGACCGTCACAGTTGGGCTCTCGCGCTGGTGTTGAGTCAGCACAGCTGTGCGCCCCACCACCTCCCGAGCTACAGCCCAGCTGTACGGGTAAAGCATCCCAGTGTCACAATCAAGGAAACGTGCGGCTGCAGTGAACAGCCAATGTGTTTCTTTCCCAGGAGCTCTCACAGCAGCTCAGAGCAGTCCTTCAAAAGGAGTAAGGCATTTGGTAAGTGGTATGAATAGTCTGAATTTGCAATATCTCCTTCCATATTTCACTGGATGACCAAGTTCTTTAAGAGGGCATTAAATATTAAGACACACTTTTTGTTTAAAAAAACCCAAACTAAACAGATATTTTACTGCAAATTGTAGGTTTCTCATACTACTAGAAAGAAAATAACTCAGCTTCTCAGTCTTGACAGTGTAAAAACACCTCTAGAGAAAGACTCAAAATACCTAAATTAGATCAACCCAATTGCCTTCTCTTCAACAACTGAAGGATCAGGATCCCTCATGCAACTGATGTACAATTTATGTGGCATGATATTCATAAGTTGTTATATGCACCACCGTAGAAGAATCGGTGTGACAATATTTCTGTACTATTTCCAGGTAGAATAAACTTAAACAAAAGGTATTTAAATAAAAATAATCCAGAAAATCCAGTTGTATGACTTCAGTTACAATTCATCTGCCCAAGGTTGCCATTATGATCCCTCATTCCCATAACACGAAGACACAAGAGATTTTTGTATCCTGCCTATACCAGCCTGGAGGGGAAATATTCGAACATCCTCAGATCCTCACACCCTCTGTTGCACATGCTGCATCCACTCCAGCCTAGCTCACAGCATCCTTGCTGTCAGGACTGCCATGAAGAGCCATCCGTCTCCGTGCAGGCAGTCCCTAACCCAGGCACGGGGGTCAGCGTGCTTGTGCCATGCTCAGGTCTCAGCTCCCCTACAGCAGCTCCTCCTGGAGATGCTCGCAGAGTACAGTTGTGGTCCTTGCGGGGACAAACGTGGACATGCAGACTGTGAAATCGTGGAGCAGGGGTCTGAAAGAGGGACAGCCAAGGTGGAAAGGGCCTCGGTTATGAGTACTGAACATGGCACACAAGTGAGAATAGGAGAAATCATCGGCCAGGTTCGTGCAAGGATACTGTGTGATCCCACTCTGGACATGGCATCTCACATGGTCCACAAGGAGGACATGGGAGACTGGCACAGGTAGAGCAAGCAAGGTGTTAAAAAGATAAGGGGTACACAGTCAAAAACATCTTAGCTTTTCTACATGTGCAGAGAAGTTGGGAACCCAATTAAATGGATGGTATTTGGTTTCTCAGAGTATCTACAATTCTGCACTGAGTCTTCTCAGCAGTTAACCACTTTGGGATCAGGAGTGGAGTTATTTAATGTGCCACATGACAAATTCAGGAGTTGCAGCTGAAGTGGCAGAAATAACTGACCCACCCAGCAGAGAGCAAGGCTTACATGAAATTATACGTGAGCTCCCACTGGGACAAGGCTGATCACGTTCTTCTGATGTTCTGCGATGAGATTATCTTGTATAAACAGTCACTTGAAATTCATCTCTGCATGTTATCACAGTTAGTCTTGTCAGAAGTGGTGTCTGAACCAATACAGTGATATTATACAGGACTTTCACATTTTCACAGTTCCAAAAAGCCCCCTCTCCAACAAGGCCCACTCCGTAACGCATTAAGATTGTTGTCGCAGTGAACTAATAAAAAAATGAAACAAAACTCCCCAAAACGCTGCTGCCTTGTAACCAGAATTTCCCACAGTTACCTGTCAACATCGTGCCTGGAAAAACATGAAAGATTTTTCTTTTTCTTCTCAGTATGACACGAAAGAGAAAGAAAGCTGGTTTCTGGTTCACAGCTCAAAGCATGGCTGTGCTTTCTGGGAATGGTCCATCCGTGCCCACATCGCCTGTCAAGAGGAAAACCGTCCCTTCTCCGATCTGCATCAGCCTGGCAGGCGTGTTTATCTTTCTTAAAATGAGGTTCTCTTTGTTTCATGAAAATGGCAACTGTAAATTATTTTCATGAATTCAGAATAACGCAGTGAGCAGGTGAAAGGTCTCAGGAAAGACAATGCGGTCTCTCGGACAACATGTGTTCCTACTCAAAATATCGAGAGAGTTGGAGCACATTGTTCACAGTAGGAGCATAGGAAAACAGTTTTACACACACAGAGAAAAACAGAATGCAACTTTCAGTCAAATATAGTACTGACACCACTATAACTAAAAGTGAGCACTTTTCAAATTGTTGCCTATATTTTTTTCAAAAGCTCGATTAAGCTTTATGCTCAGATCATCAGCCACTGAATCCTAAGCTTGTGTAGGATAGCTAAGAGGGGAGTTATATACCTGCTTGCAGGAAAACAAAAACAACTGAAAATCTCATGACATATGGACTGCCTTACCAACAAGGATGTACGAATCCTTTTTTTTAATGTATACCTGTAACTTTTAAATTCACATACAGGAGACCCTATTTAGGGAACGTCACATAAAGCTTACAGAATTTGCTGATTTGTTTTCATCAAGAATGTTTTATCTGAAAAACAGACTATGTAGTAAAAAGCTCAAGAGAATCCCTAAATAATGTGTTGAATAGCAAATGGTGTTGGGTAACTTTGTTAATTAATCTCACTAACACCTTTGTCAGCAGAGTTATTCTCTTTCTTACCTACACTGACATACCTCTGTTTTAGCAGCACAACATTCTTAAACTTGGAAAAGAAACTCAAATTCTAAAATTTCTCTTCAATAAAGCAAAAACCACATAAGCATCTTTCCCAGTCACTAGCTCACAGTCACCTGAGTCCACTGTAATCAACTTCCATTAATGCCAGTGGCCCTAATTTGAATGTCATCATTAGGAAAACTTTCGTTTTTATCCTTAGATATAATGTGAATTGGAGAAACAAATAAAATAGTTACAAGAAGTATAATGTTAAAGCAATATGTTACTACAGTGCTATCATCTAATAGTTGCAAATTGTAACTTGTAAAGCTGTGATATACAGAGGTCCCTCCTCATAAAATTGATAGAGGTCATAAATAAACATAAGTGGGTGCTCATCTGTGTACAAGTACACAAACCAAAAAACCTTCTCCTTTTCCTTCGCTTGTCAAATTTAAATTTTTTACAGCCTTCATGACTTTGCAATACCTTTTCTCCAAAGAAAAGCTTCTTTACGCAATGCCTTAATACTGCTATATGACTAATAAACCCTTTTTGCCACTGTTAACATACAAATAAGTTTAAACTAGATTTCATATGCATATGTGTCTCTTTGTATTTCTTTCAGGAAACAGTAAAATGAAAACTGAAAATTATCCCATTCTACTTCACTTTATGTTGAAACTTTTTTTTTTTTTTTTTTTGCCAGAAACAATTCTGCTTGAAATCTTCAGAGTGCAAGGCTGGTTTTAATATGGACAGAAGCTTTGGGGGAAATTCTCTGCATTTACTGAGGCCTGGTAGTGCTGGCAAAAAAAGCAGGAGCAGCTGCAAAAATTATGAATGCAAAATGGGGCAATGCATCATAAAATTTGAAGTCAAATATCTCCTCAAATTGTAGAAGTTGGAAAGAAGAGGCAGCGATTTACACGCACCTCCTCCAAACCAGCGCTTAGAAACCCGCGAGTGCATCGCGGTCGCACTGACCCGAGCTGGTAAGAAACCGGAGAGAGATGAGAGATGCGAGGCTCTGAAAGGGCAGCAGGGCATGCGCGATCGCTTTTCCCTCTAGCCTGAGTACAGTCTCAAGGTGTTTGGTTACAAAAAAAAAGGTGCCAAATCATCAGAGGGAACAGACTATGATGAGAGCCATAAATCTATTTAGATTAACTGAAATTTTCACCATTTGGCTTCAAGTAGAAGAACTAAATATTTTTTCTTGCAACTAATCTGTTTTGACTCTATGAAAAACATTTTCATTGCAGTAAAGTTATTAAAGTCTTAGCACTTACTGTTTTGTAGTTAATATAGGAACTTTTTTCTCCTGCCTGCTAGTTTATCTACAATAAATTTCTTTGCACAGGTCGGCTCCTCACTCTAGTTCTCTTATTACTTAATTTCAGAGAATAATTTATTTTAAACCCCAAACCAAACATAGGATTGAAGAGTAGAGGTTAAGAAATGGAATAAAAAGAAAACAGACCTTCACCTTTCATTATGCTTGTCTTAAGTATCCGCTTTATTAAACTTACTCAGTGTTTAAGTCTGGTTTATTAAAAACCATCAATGTTTAGCTTATGCTATTTTTAAAGCAGTCTGTACTGTGTAGTATTTAATAGGCTGTCCAAAACAGATGAGTTATTATTTTTTTTTGAAAAGCAAACAAATTCAGAATGCTCCAAGATATCCATTTGTATAAAACAGTTAACATTCACATAACCTTGGCCCATGTCATATCAAGTTAATTTTATAAATCAAAATCTGAAGTGTGTTTATTGCATTTAGTATGGCTACTCATTAAAGATATAATCTGGTTCCTTATTAGAAATCTTAGTGCAGATTGACATTTACATCAGTGTTTAACCACACTCTTTATCTGTATAAAAATCTCTTTATGCTGTCAAGATCATGTAAAGAAGCACCTGTCAGTGGTAACCTGATTTTCCGTTCTACCCTTAAAATCTCAGCTGACATACCAAGAATCACTTATAATCAGCTCAGTTATTACCACTCAGTGCAATCAATGGGAACTTTGTTAACGATTTAGATGAGAGCAGGGTTGGTTTATAGTGAATTTAGAAGCAGGGTCCAGCAACAGCCACTGTGTTTAAAATGTTACCTCTGGGCCATCATTCCCGTGATGTTCACAGGGAATGTTGCCAAAATAAGGGACATGGTTTTGGCTATCAAGTGTTATTAAGTCTGAAGCAGCATAATTGTAGCATCTCCACTGCATCATCATTTTTAGAAACAGGCAATTTGGTATGAATCATGTGCATCTCTTATTTGGTATTGTTTTTCCCTTTTTCTTTGTATGATGCAGTCTGGAAAGCTACAGTAAGAGACATAATGCCTCAATCCAGCCAGGAAAGTCCTGGTTTCTGTGGTCCTTATAAAAATGAAAAGACTACTTAACACATGATAAGAGCAACTATATGTGATACACAGAGATCTTTCTCAGCTCTGAATAGCCAGCATCTATAACTGTAAAGACAACAGATAGCACGGGATAATTAATTTGTCTAAACACAGGGCACCTTGTGCTGGTTTAGATGCTGTAAGACATGACTCTCCTGCAACCTGGCCAAAAATGCAGAGCAATTTTTGAAATCAGTTCCCCTGCCCAAGAGATGCCCCCATACAGCAGCGGCAGCCCCAGCTGAAACCTTTATCTACAGAAGCCAGGCAGCTCCTCCGAGACGACCTCTGAGACAAGTGCCTTTACCCCCCCCACCCCCTTGTGGCTCCAGTGTCACTGCAATGCCAGCCTGCTCTCAGCTTCCCGGGAGCGGGCACCAGTGAGTCTGCAGCCACCAGGACCACATGGAAATTCACCGGTGTGACCATAAAGGGCATCACTTGGTTCCCTGCAGCCACCCTACCTTTGCCCCCAGGCACAGTCATTTCATTGCCGGCTGGTTTCCTAGCTCGTGAGGGTGATCAGACGACCATATGGTCCTTACGGGGTGGGTGGCTTGCAGCCCACGTGTTTTCTCCTTCCCCAACCCGACTTATGCTTGGCTGAGTTCAGCACCTCATGTCTGTTTGGCAGGACTCCTCGGTCACGCTGTAGAGCTTTGCCAAGGCCAAAGGGCAGTGGGTTTGGTGGGACACATCTGAGGAACCCCTCTGTAGCCAGCACTGTCTTCAGGGAGAGCCAGGGGCACCGTGCACGTATAGGCAGGCGCTGTAAGGGATACTGCCCATGCATTGTCCTTTCTTGTAACTAAGCCTTATGAAGAACAGCTCGCTGAAAGTCCGTTTCCCTTCCCTGTAGAAATACATCGGTATTTTGCAAAAACAAACAAAAAGCCCCAAACTTTGTTCCATGTCAGAATGAAAAGTGGACATTTTTAAATTCCCAGTAGATAAAGCCACGTTTGAGCAAAACCAAATTTCTGGACCTCACAAGTTGCCACATAGCAGAACTGTTGTTGCCCTTCAGTCAGCTCTAATTATGAGCTAATTGGATGATTTTTTGTTTCAGACATTTCTGTGCATAGCCTTGAACTACAGAGTCATAGCCAAACTTCTTAATTTAAAAAGCTGCTCCTGCCTTTATACTCAAACATATTGCACACCCTTTTGGAATACCCTGGAAAGCAGGTAAATAATTCAAAATTTGTAGCTCTCCAGCTTATCCCCAAATCTAATGTCTAGCACATTACAGAAATAACAGTGAAAGAAAATAAGTGCAAGAGGGAGAAGTCATAAAAACAAAGCTCTATGAGGTTCCCATGTAAGGTCACCAGAAGAGTTGAGAGTGTTGTTTTTCTTCTTCCTAATAGAGGAGCCTAAATTTAATTTCTCTTTTCATTTTCTACTTTCCTCTGCTCCTTTCCTCTCAATCTCCGTCCTCCTCCTCCTTTCTTCTTCTCCAGTTTGAAATTCCATTCCCGGCCATATGTTTCTCATTGTGATCCACCTTCCATTTTTGGTCATACAGCAAAATGTGGTTTGAAGATCCAAGAAAGTCAGAGCATGTTGACACAAGGACGTTGGATTCTAGGTTTTGTCAACAGTGAGCTAAAGAGCTTTGGGCCTTGAATCAATTTTAGCCTCCTTGACCAGGGAAACCCTGCAGAGAGTCAGACTAAGATCAACGAGAACAGATTTTCAAGTGAACAGAGCCATATAAGTATATCTTGCACAACAGGGGAGTGTTTTTTATTTTCTGTATGATCTGCCCTTGCCCCAGTATTAAATCCAAACACTACTCAATTTTGCTTGGCATGCATCTCTCTGCAATAAAACCAAAAAGTTTTGTCGTAGGTGATATACAGTAACGAGAGCCTTAAGACAAACCTGAATTTCAAACATGAGATGGCTTTTTTCTAGAAATTGAGATAAATAACAAACCTGAACAACTCCAAGGTCTTCTATTCTGAAAGCAGCAGGGCTGGCAAGTGACGGAGAGTCCCGCTCCTTTTCCAGATGACCTGGGGAATTTCCTGTTAAAATACTGTGCTCCCAGACGTCTGGGCATGTGAAAGTGTGTCCACCGGCTAGCAGCTGAAAGACCATCCCCTGCCTTGTGATTCAACTAAAACCATGTGTATAAGGCTGGGGAATGGAAGAGGTGTAAGGGAAGGAGAATTAAACTGATGTTGACGTTATTTGAAATTTGCTTTAATTCATGCTCTGCCAGATAGCTGAAGATTAATCTCAAACTGTTTGTTTTAATGTATCATATTTCTGACTTCCAGCTAGCTATCAGCTGGTGTAATACAAGCTTTAATTTTGGCACCACCAAGTCTTCATTGTGTTTACATTTTCACTCACACTTTCTTTGGTTTTATTATAAGCAATTTCATGATTTAGTGGCACTTACTTTCCTAGATAAGAACAGGTGTAGTTAATTTTTGGAAATGGGAGAGAGACTTTTTATAAACTACCTATTTTCCATGTGTAGTTGCTTGCAACATCAGAAGCTTGAAAGATTCCTTAGTTACATGGCCATTTTTGAGGCAAAGTGAAAATGAAACAGAAGATTATCTGTTTTTAAATTCTGGATTGAGGATCAGGCTGATCTGATTAAATCTTAAAAGTTTTAATCATTTTTCTAGCTAGGACTCCAAACTCCACATTGAAAATATCACACTTTAACTTAGCTCATATAGACCTATATTATAAGCAGGAAATGACCAGGAAAACACTGGCAATATATTGTCATAGCAACTAGTAATGAAAATAGATATTTTGCTGAGCAAACAGAGTTATTCTAGTGCAATCCATCCTGTGAAAGAATTTGGATTAATTCATTTGATCCAAATATCTTGAACCACTTAGAAATATTGCGTCTTTGAACTGGTGTACACCTACATAGGCAGACACCGGGTGGGGGGTGTGTGTGTGTGAATTCAGACTAACTGCCTGCAGTAACCCTTTGCAGTTCCTGATAGCCATCCTAGGAAATGCTCACTGCTGTCACCTCACCGGCTGCATAGTCAAAAGCCACGTTCCCATCTTCCCTAGGACAGGACTGCTGTGGCACTCGAGTCTCTTCTCACTCCCTTTGTCCTGCCAAAGGAAGAGCTCAACTCTAGACTAAATTTACAACTGCTGGTCTGGTTTTAGGATCTGTGGCAGGTTTCCAGGATGACATACTGGTGTGTTCAGACGCGTCCAATAAGTTGCAGTGACATGCCTAAGAGGAATTTTTATAAAATTCATGTATATAAAGCTCAAGGATTCATGTTTTACATAAGACAATGCAGTCTGAAGGTTCAGCCTTTCTAACCAAGGCGATAATGCTGAATTGTCCTAAACTACACTCCAAATATTACAACTCACAAAACACTGTAAGACCTCACAAGTGTGGAGACACACAAGTAGGAGCCAAAATACATCACAACTTCTAGCCAGATTTGTTGGCTTGAGAAAATTTCCAAGCTAGAGAAAGTTACTCTGATTTTGGAGGACACTAGAGAAATTCAAACAGGAGCAATACACCTTGAAGATGCATAAAATGGTGAAAACAAAGATAACATTTTTGCATCTATATCTACAGTTTTATCCTTTTGGGACATGGAGAATTGGCATATAGCATCTGTGGGAGAAAATGAGATGTGTAGGGGTAATGAAAACAGAGAATGAGAAATTATAAAGAAGGCAATAAAAAGAAAAGAATAGGAGACAACTCCTAGACCTCACACAGCCTCTGTTAAACAATGGGAAGAAAATCTTTCAGGAATTCTGTAAGACCTGAGAAGAAATAGAGGGACTGTTGGAACAAATGGCTGCTGGCTCAAGTTCCACTGAATGACCTTGACTGTGCACATTAGAGCTAGTTGTTACATCAGGCACTGAAATATAGAACAGACCATAAAAAACTCTGAACATTTCCTCCCATAAGATTCCTTTGTTATAGGACTCTTTTGTAGCATTTAGTAATAATTTCCTCTCTGACTAATGTTCTTGTGCAAATTATAATGCCATTATGTTCTGATGCGAGCTTTTCCCTCATTTCTTAGTTAATTTATCTTTATAGAAGTTCTTCAGCTGCCAGCCAGTACTGAAAAGTTATTAATTTCAAGTGACTTTAATAGTGCATGGGAGCTGAGGAGAAGTTTAGCAAACTCTCAAAATAGTTCTTTACCAACACTTGACTGAATATTATATTTGTCCACCAATTTCTTTTTCTTTGCTGGAAATCCTTCACCTGGATCTCTGCCATGGTTCATGGCTTTTTCAGCTCTGACAAGGAAGAATAGATAGGTTGCCAATAGGAAACATAGGAAAGATCGAGACCGAATCAGCTCTTTATCCCCCATTTGCATGGTAGGTCAATCATAGGGTTACCGTAAAACCTCTCCTGCATTCCTTTCTGCACAAAATGTTAATTTTGTTACACATATAGCAGAGCCAAGGAAGTCAGACAAAGCAAGCGAGGAAAAAAGCTGCCCAGACTATTCCTTCCTGTGTGGTTGGCCACATCCAGCTATCAAAGTAAAGGTGTTTCAAGACAGCATGAACTTATTGTTCAACTATTATTTCTCTTCTGATTGTCGAGAATACTGCTCTCACATTTTCTTCCTCTGTACTCTGGTATGTCCGTAAGCCCTAAGCACCCTCTAAGTTACAGTCTCATGGTGCCAATACCTTCACAAATTATTATTCTCTCTGCTTCACTAACAGATAACTTGTGCTCAGTCTGATTAAAAAACTTGGCGAAAGATGTAACATCATTGATGGACCAGAAAGATTGACTTTAGGAATTCATCTCATACTCGCACAAAAGGTGGTAGAAAAATGTTTATAAAGCAACTTGTAGGAAACTCAGGTTGCAGGAAGTACCAGAGTGCCTGTTTGTATGTTCATGGTTGGAATCATGTCCGAGATTGCACTACTTCTTCTAAATAACTATAATAATAATAATAATAATAATAATAATAATAATAATAATAATAATAGTTTGCTTTAGAGTATCTGGCATTCAGTACCTGGCAACCACTCGACTGAAGAAGAGATACCCTTTTCTTCTGAACAACCTCAGAGGAACCCCACAAATGGGAGCTTACTCATCCTAAAGAAAGTTTTCTGGGGAAGGGAATATTTCATCCTTTTGTAAGTTTCAAAAAAGATTCCTCTGACTGGCTGTGAAAATCAGCATGATCTCTCTTTTCTTCTGTTTAGCTTTGTTCAAGTTTAACACAAACAGCTTAAATTCTGTGTGGTTACTGGAACAAAATATACTGCCAAGGACTGAAACTATTAAATCTTTTCTTTTATCTGTTCCTCATGAATATCACATGCCCAGACAAATTAAGTTGTTCGTAACAGTCTGAGCTTAGTATTGTCCCTGCTAAAAGGAAAATACTTGCGATAACATATGTATAGATGCACCCCTCCACAGTGGATTTATAGCATTTTTTTCCAATGATGCTAATTAAACAGATTCATAAAGGTTGCAGCTGAATACCATTAGTCTTGCAAGACATATGCATTTGCCATGATGCCACGTTTAGAAGCTTGCTCAAGATCTTCAAATCATAACATGATGTATCTTCTTTTTAATAAATTAATTACACCAGAGGACAGTTTTGGGTGTCTAAAGTAAAACTAAAGCCTGATCAAGTATAAAGAGAAAAGAAAATGTTATGTTGAACTCATAGTGTATTTTTAAAGGTGAGATCTAAGCTGTATCTAGTCATATTTTTCCACAGGTCCAAATAATGCAGGTAAAAGTACAGTATCTAAATGATCAGTTTTGATAAGGAGACGAGGAAGGGAGAGGGAGGAAACAAAAAAGAGAAAGCCTGGAATAAAAGAAGAGCAAGCCACTAAAAAACATGTATTATGGGAGGCTCATATGGAACACCTAAAGTTCAAAGCTTCCCTCTCTACTGAAGTATAGTTCAGCCTGGTCGACTAAAGATCAATTCTGCGTATGATTGTTCTGTGACTACAGTTTGTAGGACATTAGCGGCTGATAGACTCCGTTAGCATGTTCTTGAAAACCTAAATGAAAAATAATAATTGTATTTAACATTTTTTCTATTAAACAAGCTAATCATTCAATATTCTTTTAATACCCATCACTCCAGCCAACTGACTCTGTTTTTTGCCATGTGTTATTTTTGCAGACAAGGAAGCCTTCACAGCCTTAAAAGAAGCAACAGCCCTCAATCATCAGTCACACCACAGCTAAATAACAGCCTGACACACTGATCTATTCTTTCCTCGCTGCGAACTGTGATAAGAAAGGACCATCTTGCAGTTTCTTGCTGTTTCTCTTTTTTGCAAGAAAAAAAGCCTACCATCTAGCCTGCTCTCTGCTGGTAATGCAAGAGCATAATACACATCTTTCTAGCAGGAGAGCTACAGTCTCTAACAGTAACTACATCAAAGTGTAAATCTGGCTACTCTGAAATCGTAGCCAAACAGAGAAAGTCTGTTTAAGGTATCTTCTATGTTACATAAGAGAATTCAGGCAAATCTCTGATGCATTTGAAAGTACTTTGAAACCTTGTGTTACCCAAAGTTTCTTTGTCATAGTGGTGTCACACACTCAGTATACCAGGTGTCAGCTCTTGTGCTTGGATTCCTCCAGTTTTTTCATGTCATTGTAGCAGCAGAAAATCGTTTCAGCATGCTGAACCATCCCACCACAAGATCAGGGCAAACAAAACTTGGAGTTTAGCCACCCCAAGGAGGGAGGGAGCAGATCTGCTGACAAAAGCAGAGATTAACTTTAAACTGTCTCCTCTTGCCCCAAAACACATGAACATCTGGAGCCCTGTTAGTGACCCCTTCCTCAACAAGGCACATTTTCAAAACCTGAGCTCTGACTTTCAATGGCAAAGTTGCTGCTTCGGATCCTTTTTGGATGAACTTTAGGATATTTGGGGCAGAGAAAATATCTGTTGCACTTGTTTAATATTGTAGTAAACTCTTACAAGCTTTAACTTTGTAGAGTTTAAAATTTCTCATTTGTTTTAAAGGGTTTCTGAGCATCTCACTTCTTATTCCTGGACTTCTGACTTTAACTTAGTAGACTTTGATTTCATAGTATACAGCCAATAGGAAGGGAGAAAACAAACAGAGTTTCTTTCTGATGGAGATGGATGCTATTAATAAGGTTTAAAAGACAAAACAGGAGGAGGAAGCTGAAAGGATAACTCAGATTGCTAAGCTTCATGCAGGAATGCCTAACCATGGTAATGAAAGCACATGCAAATATTATCCTGTTAATTTGTTAATATTGCTATTTAACTCAGTATATTTTGTTTGGAGTTGTCTGGTTGATAAAGTGCTCCACAATTACAGTTCATCCAACAGATATTAAGGATCTTGGGAGGGTGCTGAATTTCAGTTAGACAGGATTTTAGTTTTTTCGTTAACTTTATGCATCCTTCCCTCCTGTATGTGCACTGCTGAAAAAAACAAGAATGTGGTCAAGTCAAAGAAACACTATCTTTGATCAATACCCATGGAAGACCTTTGGCTTTAAAGTTATTTATTTAAGATGAGGTTTTGCTTTGGAATTGGAAACCTCCAAACATATAAACACTGTGTAGGTTTAATTCCTTGAGTATTCCAACCAAGTTCACTAGAATTGTCTAACAGCACTATTAAGAAAGTAACAGTTTGCTAATGATTATGTAGATATCTGATGGAGAAGGAGAAAGAAGAAGAATATACACATGTACTCTTATTGTTCCATTTAGACATTCCAGCATTTAGCACATTTGATTTAGTTTTTAAATAAAAAATGCAAACAAAATAAGAGCAGACAAAAAAAAAAGCTACCTTAAAAGGAGAAAAAGCTCTGCAAATAAAACACACATGCCAACAAGGAGCTAAAACATTAATAGTGACATGGAGGCAATGAGGATAAAGTACCAGTGTCGGGTATTCTGGGATTTAACAGGACCTTCACTCTGTAGGCGACACTCTAAAAGACTCAATATCTAGAGAAGCCACAGCCAAAAACCTGGCGCTTTCAGCTGTCCTCCTAAGTAGCAGAGCAGAGAGATTTATCTGTCAGTCTTTGCCTGCTTAGCACAAGCACTCTGTGAGCATTATAAAAACCAAGATAATTTTTTGGCAAGATCTTATTGTGAGGGCCATTTCAACAGCAACTAATACTCAGCTAGGAAAATCAAACTGCAAGCATATTGATATCCACTGAACTGATACTTTTTTATTGCAGACAAAAGAATCCCTCTTTCAAAGTCAATGGTGAATGCTTTTTTTTATATAAGATGATAAGGTAGTATCATGCTGTATTTATCAGGGTCATAGGATCTGAAAATACAAAGATCAGGAAATCATTTAGACTGCATCTATACTAGATTTTTTTTTCATTAATGTTTCTAAAAGAAGAGATACTTTTGCTTGTATAAATTAGTATGAAATTCATTAGACTTTCCTAAAAAGGTAAAAAAAAGTTAAATCTGCATAAAATGATAATAATTAAGTTACTACTTATCCACAGAATTACTACTTTCCTGAAGAAAAAGATATTTACCAGAATAAACTCTAACTGCTTTCATAGAAAAACTAGTAACAACAACAAAAGAGATTAATGCAGATATTTTAATAGCAGCATTATTGTTGCAGCTGTAATGGTCTAAGGGCATAGGAGAGGAATCATTACTAAGAAGATGCAATATCTTTTTATTAGACTGACTGACATAGCCGTAAAACACTGAAAAATCTTGGACAAAGAACACATAGCTCAGAAGAAAAAGAAAATCCAGAAATATGGTAAATCAAACATAGATGTCCTCATACCTCATAGAGGAGCTCTCGAACAGAGCTCCATCGAGGCTGCCAATACCGTAAGGTTTCACCCCAGCCGGGGTTCAGACATCGCACAGAAAGGTGTGCCAACAGGGATCTAATTAAATACAGCTGTACCTGGGTACGCTTACCACTTTAAAAGAAATGTATTAGTCTGTTAGAAGAGGTTATACTTCATCAGAGCTGGGACCATGAACTCCAGGGAACAAACTAAGAGAGATGTCACTCAATGTGATTTGTTCTTCTGGAATTTTATTTATGACTGCTATACTTAAAACCGCATTGAAGTGCTGGCCGAAGCCAGACTTAAATTTAAATTTGGATTAACCCTGACTAAAGTTTATCCTGAAGAGGATGACTTTGTATTTATATCTGAGACTCAAGTAAACTGTTTTCTCTCTCGTCCTGTCCCTGCACTTGAGCTATATGGAAGAAACTGAAGTCTACTCATCTACTAAGGAAGCAAAAACAATTGCAATGATTTATAGTCAGACAGTCCCATTCACTTGTAATGAAATGTAGGTGCTTATTATTGAGATAAAATTTAAAACTTGAAACTAAGGTAAAAAGCTTTATGGTCATATCCAACAGCTCAAGCGCTTTGTACATTAAATCAAGATGGCATGCTACAAAAGAGTGGCCAAAACCAGGATTCAGTCTGGGAGAAAAATGTAATGAGGGATCACTAGACCATCAATTCTGTCTAACATTACGAAAAGTGTGTCTTTGAGTTCAGTTGGCCTTTCCTTCCTACACATGCCTTCAGCAGGAGTCAGCTCACAGCTCTCATGAGTTTTCCAGTCAGCTTGACATACATAAACCTAAACACTCACAGGTTCAAAATGAATGTGTATAAACATACAAACAACAATTTTTAGTCAGTCACATGTTCAATACAATTTGTTAATTTCACTTTCACTACATATATACGTTTTTGTATATACCTAGACACAAAAAAAACTCTATCCTGTTGCACAAAATGCTAGCTTTATACAGGTGCAGATTCACTGATGCTACTATATTTGTGCATTGAATTTTGACAAAGGTGACAGAAGAAACAAAAAACCAGACAGAATTGTCCTTTTAAAGAGCCAAATGAAGGAAATGCTTCAGAATATTAGAATTCATTTAACCCTAATTTGTTTGAAGTGCTGCTCACAAGTATTGCAGTGCTATCTCCAAAGAAACCAGCTGAATTGGGATGTTGCCCTGAAGCACATTGTTTTCAAGTTACAAAATCAGAAATTATTGAATGCAGTCGAATTTATAAGCTGGTGACCATGAAGGCAATGGAAGTCTAAAATCAGGCTAGAAACTATACAGCTGGGGAATTCACCAACCATAATTTTCATATAAGAAGGAAGAATCCTGAAAGGTTTTTGTTAAAATATAGGCTAGATTTGGCCTCAATGTAAAGGGTTCTCTTAAAATAGATTTCTACATTTTTCATCAAATTTGTGAAAACTGTGTTGAATAGGAATGGTGTCCAAGAATATTTAGGAGTGCCAGATGCTAAAGATAGTTTTTGTGGGTATTAAGATGGAGGCGGTATTTCAGAGCAATTAACACCAGGAGTGCTGTGAAATGGTAATGTATTAAGTCTCTGAAGTGTTTGTTTTTTTCCAGTTAAACAAAACAGAGGGAATAGAGAAAGACTGTACTGTTAGAGAAGGAAAGAAGATGGCATTTCCCTGTTTGAGAGCATCCAAGCAGCATATCTGACTGCAGCATTTAGATTCACATTTTGTTGGGTTGTTGTGGCCACCCGGTTGAAGAAAAATGAGTTTTGTAACTTGTCAGATTTTTTTTTTAACTTGTCAAAAGTTTTGAAGTTTTCATCATAAATGAAAGTATTGCAGTAAGACACTTTGTTCTTTTCTCTCCTCTGACACAGTAGGTTTATGTGGATCACAATTCTATTTGTTTTCTTATAAACTGCTTAAACCTGCTGTGTCAGGGGAAAGAAAACAACAGAGGATAAACAAATAGCACCTCTATTTTGTATACAAAGGTGGGTTTATATTTCAGCTGTAATATACATTAATATTTTCTGTAGAATGACATATTAAGTGCTAAAAGAACTGCAATAAAGAAAAATTCTTTGTTCATCAGGAAAACTCAGAACCTAAACTTCAACCCGTGGCCTTCTGTCCATGTGGCTTTAACCCCTTCAGATTTTTGTTTAAAACTAAGAAAACAACTATAAATTGTGTTAAAATTTTTGCTTTAGCTGATGCAAAGGAAAGAATCTGTTAAAACTGAGTATCCTGTCAAAATGCCCACCGTGATGAAAGAGGCTTTGTCAGAGACATTACGTGACTGGCGGAGGAGTTCTGACTGACAGGAGCAAGGCAGGCATCAAAGGGGACAGGCTTCACATCCCAGTTCCTTGCTGACCAGCTTTGCCAGACTTGAGAAACATTAATAACAGAGATCCAAATTTAGTTGTGCAAGTATTATTATCAGAAAAGGGAATAAGATTTCTTCCCTTCTAATGTACATATATAACACCACTAATATTTAGCAAGAAATACCTGATACCCTACAAAATTACTTCCTCGAGTCACTGGAGTTTAATGCATAAACATCTGTTTACAGTGACAACTCGACAAGTAGTGTTACTGGTTTATGGGAGCTGAATGGTCTTTTCTGTCAAATAACTACAGCTGTAATAACTTTAGGGTTTATTGTTCATGACTATGCAAAATTTAACTGACCATCTGAATAAATCTTCCTTTCTAAATTTCTGAGTTATAAAAGTAAGGGTTTAACTCTGTTACCTTCCTCTTTTCTACTGAATATGCTGTAAAATACTTAAAAATGAATTATTGTGTAAATTCTCAAACTGAAGTTTTTATGTAAATAGTCCACATGTAATTTATAGCATTCTTGTTTGTGTAACATTCTAGCTTATTGGCATTTGTCCTACGAATATACTGTTTTGGAAATTATGCACTGGGGTTATAAAACATTGTTTTCCCAAAACAGCATTTTAAGAAAAAAAATAACAAAAATCAGTCTTGAAAGACTTGTCTGGTAAAATATTTTAAATTTTAAGATCATGGTGAATATGTACTTTCATGAGGTAAGGAACTAATAGCTTGTTATTAGAGCAACAAACTTTGCAATTGTATAGGTATCCAGTGAAGTCTACAAGGCTTTGGGATAGGCATGAGTATTATTTATACGAAATAGCATCCAAGAGAGAAAAAATAGGCAATATTGAAGGAAGCTGGAAAAAATGATGGGAATTGTCCACGCTCATCTAACTTGCCAATGAGAACCAATAACATCCAAAACTCAGAGCAGAGTATTTGTCCTGCATACCACTGATGCTGAGCCTTTGGTGTTTTTCACATCGATGCATAGGAGTGTGTGATCCAAGTAGGGAAACACATACAAAGCAAAACCACATGCAGAATGAAAGTAAAAAAAAAATACAGAAATCTTGCTTACATGGGAACCACTAAAATACGTTATTGCACTTCAAGTCAGTCAAGCATATTTTCTTCAAATTAGCCATGATTTTATTGTGCATTTATTGCACATACAGCTTAAATATTTGCAACAGTGTTTGAGCAGGAGCACGGAGCGTGCAAACATGCTCAGTAAAATACTGAACATAATTCAGAAAAAATGGTATTGTTTTCAGAGTGCGCTCTCTGCTCAAGAAGAGCAGAAGGCTTCTTCATTCATATAATGACCTTTTTAAATTTGATCCCTGAATCTTTCTTTCTCTGCATTCTCTCAAGCCTATCTAAGACCCCAGGAAGGTGAAAAATACCAACAGCCATGCTTTCCCCCAGAAGGAAGAGGCTGGAAGGAAGAGAAGGTAGGTGTCATTAACTTGAATCTGGACATAAAGTAATAATAACAAAAGGATTCCATATACCCAGAGTAACAGGGGACTCTCTGCCAAGTTGTAATTTGGCCACAGCCTCTAACTTGATTGACAAAAGATAGTGTTTTATCTTCCCAATACATTAAAAACACATGGATCAGATTTAAAAAACACACACATCATTTCCAACAAACAGGCTAAATAATGGATGCAAAAAGCACTAAATGAGGGAGAGAAGCAAAATAAAGGCTAAACTAAACTCTACAGTAATTATAGTCTTGAAAGGTCATTGCTATACATAAATCATTATCAGTTTCAAAGTCATATCAATCTCACAATTATTAATGCAGGCTTTTTAAATATCAATGATGTTGTGGTATCACTAATGTCCATTTGTTGGCTGTTTACTATCTGCAAGCTAGCATTGGACTTTTGCTTTAAGTGCTCAGTATGATCTTGATTCTGTAATAACAAAAAAAAAAAAAAGAAAAAAGAGAGAAACTTTCTCATTCTTCATTTACTCCCTCCCATATCTACACTCCACTGGAGATGGAAGACGTCAATTTGAATAAGGTGTTTTTCCCCCCACAGGATATAAATTTCATCATGACACTGAAGAACCCTATAAAACAATGAAACTATTGAAATATGTAATTCTTCAGATCCTTATTAATAACATGTAACTTAAGCAACTTGGGCAGCAATTTGAGCAATGCTAGTAGTCATGTGCTGAACAGAGTCTTCTTAAACCCTTTGGCTTCAGGGACACTTAACCATATGCATAAGGCTAGAAGGGATCAGGATTTAATTAAGAGCGCAGTAGACATCGAGCCAGCATTTTAAAAGCATTCAGGCCCTAGGCTTCCTTCGATCACCTTTTTTCTCCTCCAAATCCAATCCTTATGTCTCAAATTTCCCAAATACTGACACTGCATTTTCCATGTCTGATAGGTTATTATGCTCTCTTCATGCTATTGCTTACCTGAAATTCATAAAGGAGAGCTGCTGAACAGGATGCTACATGAAAGAGAATTACACGATCATGTAATAAAGGAGATATTACAGACAGGCATAGGAGGTAGAGTGTGTTTTGGATTGTTAGGGGTCTCCAGAACAGTGATTTGCATTTCCATCCCAGCTTTTGTGCTACAGTTTTGAAAGATAACCTGTGTAATACAGACACCAAGCAAACCTGAAAACTTAGAAAAACAAAGTAGATTCTCCTTTACAAAATAACAATCAGCTTCTAACCCCAACCGTGTGGGAAAAATATTTGCCCTCATACACCATAGCACAAATCATATTCTTTGGATTAGGTTTGTAGGAGGAGCATCTTCAGTTTTAATCACAACCTAGCCTAGCCTTCTGCAGGTTGTTTGGTACAACATCCATTTGCTTTCAAAGAAGATAGTACTTGGCACTCTTAAACACTTTCTTGAACTTCTCCAGTTTCTATTTATCAGTGATTTATTACATCAGTATTGGCTAGGATTTCGTATTGGTTTGACACTTTGAGTGTTGAAACATTAATTCTACCTTCTAAGCAAACCAGAGCCATCTAATTGCCCCCAGCATCTGTAAATACTAAATTACTCTAGTAAGTCAGCCTTAAAATCTCACCATCAGACTCCATTTTGCAGTCTACCATATCCATAAATTCTCATTCCTCCCTGGATCTCCTGGGTTTTCTCTCACCCGTGCTGCGACCACTGCCTCCCAGCACTTGCAGCATGGTCCTATGCCTTGTAGCATAAGCGGTGTGTCTGGCTCTCGGCTCAGGACAGCAAGCGATGCCAGGCTCTGACCTGGTACCGAGCTAATCAAAACTTCACCTTGAGCTAAGCCTTACCTCCTGCAGCCCTTCTTATGTCTGCCTTCACTCTCCTGGGTAAAACACATACTTTAGCTCATACTCTTTATAAATATGAACCTTAAGACTCTCCTAGATTTTTATACCTACTCTAAGAAATGGTGTTATTATTTCTGCAAGCCGCCTGCCCTGTGTCCGCTCACATCGGCTGCGGCTCTCCCCAGGAGCACTCGAGGGATGTCTGGGCAGGAGGCACACACCTCGCTCGCCCCAGGGACCCTCCTGCTCCTGAGCAAGCTGCTCTGCCAGCTCAGCCACTGCCTCCTGGGGAAGAACAGCTGTCCCGCTGTAAAGGACTGGTTTTAAAACCCCTTCCCCAGCAGCCTGGAGGATTAGGAGTGGGAGGGAGGCAGACAGACAGCAGCACACCAGGCACTGCGGAGCATGGCTTTCTGCTCCCTTGCTCTGCCCAGCAGGCACGTTACACAAGTTTGCTCAAAGGCTCCTGCCTGAAAAGAGAGCCACAAATAAGGTTTTGCCCTCTTTTGAAGTCAGCTGTTCTTGTTGAATCTAGACTATGTTGCCTTGTGCTTTTTTTTGTGAATTTTCTGACTGACGTGATGAGGCAGTGTGGTGCCTTCTCTGTTCACATCTCAGACCTTAATGTCTGAATAAGCAAATTAAAGAAGTCCTCATTCTTCCCAGACATCAGACAAAATGATATCACCATCAGCCCATGTATAAACAAATTTCTTAAATCTTTTCAGAAACTAATCAGCATCAGTAAACATTTAGTTTCCTTCCCCTAGAGAAGTCCTCTATCTTAGACTGGCAATGCTATTTGCAATAGGAAAGGCAGCCAAACATTTTCTTGGGTTTAGTTTCTTACTACTTTGTCTACCCAAACAGCATTTGGATGGTTTAGCTCTCTCCCAGCTAAGGAATAACAGTGCTGGCAACTACAATAGCCCTTAACAGCAGATTAGATATAGCCGATACTACTGCTACAACAGTAGTCAAAGCAAGCCTTGCACATTTCTCCCTCCACAGCCTTGTTCCTCAGACATGCTTCAAGGTGCTGACTTTGAAGCGTCTGATGCATCTAACTCACTCCATGAGATTGGCAGAAACACAAGAGAAACTGCCCACGAGTCACATATACAGGGCCCTTTCCCCTCCCTCTCTCTGCAGGGAGAAATGGGGCTGGGATCAAACAGGAATAGTTCAGCTGCTAAAATCAGTTACTACAGGAAGGTTAGACATGTATGGCCCCCATCTACAACGCTGAATGACAGCTACATTTCCAGCGAATTGAAATGTTTCATTCTAATCCAAGTCAGTCATTAGATTTAGTGTAAAGATATAAAGCGAGATGAACTGCAATATGCAGAGTCAGACATAAAACCTGCATGATTTTTAAAAGATTAATTGAATTTTAAGAAGTAGGTTGTCTGATATTTACAGCTGTCAGAAGGAAACACAGCAAAATATATGCTTGTATACTACTATCCTAGTGATTTAAGTAGAGCACCTTATCAGCTCTTTTGTCTGGAGTGATAAAGACACAAGACGCACCAACTTTAGTAACTAAGATTAAAAACAAGCTTAGCTTAAGTCAACCACCATGCAAGCGTACAGTTATTCTCCCTTTCACATATCCCCTTGTCCAAATTACAGAGGTAAAAATCCTTTTCTATTAATCTGTTACAAGAAACAAAAAGGAATTCTGAAAGAGGGGAAAGAAATGAGGAGAAAAAAATGCTGGAGTTCAAGAAAATTCCTAATGCGGAGAAAAGCAAAAGGTATTAGAGGAGGAGGAGGAGGAGTAATAATAGTATATAATAATAATAATAATAATAATAATAATAATAAATGCTTCATTCCTTACAAAAATCTAAGCATGAGCATCCCCTTTCCAAGGTCCTCCTGGCTCAGCTTTATAATCTCTGTGGATGTTTGGCTTTCTCACACTGCTCAGAAGAGCCACTGTCTTCATCAACACCTCCCGTGCTGATGGGTTGCAGGTGGCTCCTCTCCCTGCACCAGACAATTGCTGCAAAGGGAGTTTCCCTGGGAAGGGTTCATTTTTTAACCCTGCCCCTGCCAGAACCTGCTTGTGAATTTGACCCACCGCTTCCTCAGATAAGCCATGCATACCCAGACAGCACTAAAAGGAAAGACAGAAACTGGAAGCAAGCTACCATTCAGTGTTTAGGTTGCTCTCCTTAGCAGCAAGGCCTCAAAATGACAAAACTGTCTTCAATTGCTTGTAGCATCTACCTTGCTCTGATATCTCTTTTATAGATGTTTTGAAAAAGTCCTGCACGAGAAGCGAGGTACCTCATTGCTGCCAACCCCAGCACTCTTCTCAGAAACTCCCTGCCTGGCGCTTGCACGACTGTATTCCTTTGGCACATCAATATCTCCTCACCATATGCAGACCTTGCAAAGCCTTGCGAGTGGCGATCAGCTAACCAGCTCAGGCTACACCTCCCTCGGGACCCCCAGGAGCCCCTGGCACCAGGCTATGCCCGTACAGGGTGTAGCGTGAGCCCTCACACTGAGAGGCACTGCCTTTGTGCATGCAAGCCCAACCTCGCTCCGCCTGAGCTCAAAACTGGCTCCATGCGACCATTTCCGATGTTAAGAGCCAGACGTGAGTGCAGTGCCTGGGATAACATGTCCCCTTCTCTGACATCAGCTCAGGCACACCACTGACACAATGCTACACCGCCTGGGCAGGAGGTGGCAGGGGTTCAGCTAGCTGGAAGGGTCAGCAGAAGAATTCATGTCTGTCTACACCTAACTGCAGAAATTTGGCCATGCCACATACCAACACTTGAGCATCCTGACATCTGTCCAGGACTCGAAATCCTTTATTCATTAAGGTGCAAAGATATTTCCATCCTGTCACAATTCATAGGCTTGGGCTGGCTCTTAGAGGGGTGAATAAAGCCAAGCTGGGTATTTTTCCTTTCAGAAAAATAATGTAGCTGTGCCCACTTTCCCTTCCCATGATTAACAGAGAAGCTCCCATCTAGTATATGAAACACCTAGATAAATTTACCCTTCTTCTTTACTAAACCCCCTGATTTTGGTAACATGGGACTGGAAGTCCCCACCCAGCCCTCTCAAATCTGGTTCTTCACAGTCAGCAGCGACGGTGCAATCGATGACAGATTTTCAGGAGTCAGCTGAACATGTACGTCACCAGCCACCACAAACCATGCGTCGTAATGCTCTTCCCAAAGCCCTCTAAGCTTAGCACCAAGAGTTTATCTGGCAGCAGTGCTTTCACACCGAGCTGTTGGAATTTGGGATAGAAAAAGGCCCTTCCACTTTACATGGAATGAATGACGCAACCAGAGGATGGAGTGCAGCTCTCTAAAGCAGGTGTCATGCCTGGAGGGTTTCAGTCCCTTACTCCAGTGATTATTTTTTTTTAGTATTCAAAATTCATTGGAGCAAGCCTTGAATTCACTGATTCCCTCCTCCTGGGAAAACGCTCTCGCTACTGAGCTGCTTGTTCACTCAACTTCTCACCCTGATTCAATGACGGTGCAATTAGTCCAGGTAAAAAGAAACAAAAATTCAATGAAGGTGCAGTTAGCAACCATGTAGGGGTGGATGGGTGGGAGGCACAGGCTGAGGAGACAGGAAGAGGTGTGCTGAAACAGCAGGTCCTGACTGGCTATAAGAAAAAATCAGCATGTCTTATTAGGAGTAGGGTGACTGGTCATGCTTGCGAGCGTGATTTCAGGTATATTGGGAATTAAGGACTGGAGCCTTGGCTAAATACAAACCCATGCAATTTATAGTCCCTGCAAGTCAAATGAAACTTTCAAAACTCTGTTCAGAGTGGGTTAAAAGTCCATAGTTTTTAATAAAGAGAGACATTTGCCTTTACAAAACTGGGCTCTTGGTAGCTATATTTCTCTGCTGCTTTGGTATGTGTTTAGCCTGAAGCTATTGGAGGGCTCATGCAGTTCACAGCAAAGTCCCTACCACTTGTTTGCACCCAGTGGTCTCCTTTGCTGTGCTGGGACAAGTGCTCTAGGGCAAGTGGACGAGGAACTTGAGAGGAGGAGACTCATTCATGAAAATCAGTATTGCCTTGAGGGGTCTGCTTCAGGCTGTGGCACTAGTGGTACCCACAGCTGCTGGAAGTGAAGGTGTACCCAAATCCGAGGAGACGAAGTTATAGATGCTCCTGACTGCATGCCCTTGTCGTGGTGAGGGTTGGCTGGAGTGAGGACTGCAGAGGGGCTGTCCCCTCTCTGCCAGAGGTGTTGGAGGGCTTTTTATTGTGGGGCAGTGCTGCGCTGCCTGACGCATCCCTCTCCAGCCAGCAAAGCAGGAATGGGAGATGACTGAGAAGAGAATCCATGTGCGGACCACAGGTTTAGGGGAGAAGAAAATGTGCAATCAAAGAAAATCACAATTAATTCTCTTTGGAGCTGTCAAATACTGTCTATGCAAATTATTCCAATTAAGGAAAGTTAAAGGTTTTGTTTCCAGTAGTGATTTTTTTTTAACAGCTTAGCTGTCTAAATTTTTAAAAGACACCCCCCCCCCAGAAAAAAAAAAAGAACCTAAGGAAATTATTCCTCCCCCTCTACATTAAACTAGTGTTTTTCAATTCCTAATATAAAAACCAATGCCTTAGGAATTGCAGTGAATGGGACTGGACTCTGGGAACTTTTGCTAGTACTGATTCCTGATGTAGGCTCTCCCACTGTCATCCAAGTCGGGAGACTGAAGAGTGGGAGAAACATCTTAAATATAAGCATAGAAATTTCCATACTGATTCAGAGTAGTGATCCACTTTATCCTTTCTCTCAGATAATAGCCAGTGGGAGAGGTCTCAAAAAGAGAATACAAGTAGAAAAAAAGGTCCCCAGGGAAAGCACTGTGAATTAACAGTTGGCTTATGCCACAAAAGCATGAAGATTTCTATTCTTTTCCCTTTTTAATCCTACACTACTTTTTAATCCTGCATAATGTGGATGTGAATTTACATAAATGCCTAAACTTTTTCAATTCCTGTCAGATCCTTTATATCAGTAATAACTTCTGAGAATGAGTTTCACATATTTGTTATAACCTGCCAATACCTATGAGTGTGTTTGTGTGTGCGTAGTTTCTAAGTTTTTTAAGTGCTGTCATTGTGTTTTGTAGATGATTCTGTTTAATAAGCCAAGAAAAATAGAAATAGAAGCAAACAGCTATTTAAAAACACTACAGCAAAACCACCATTGATACACAAATTTGGAAAACAAGGGGAAAGGATGTATCATTTTATGCTGCAATTTACAGAATCATAAACCTTGGAGAGAATAGAAATATTAGTGTCATTCTTTCAGCAGTAAAATAGCTCTCCCTTCACCTGTTCCTCTGGTGGATGGCCACGGACTGACTTAGCCATCTCCTCTCACTGCACTGTTTTAAAACTTGGGTACGCTGGACACAGCCAGAGATATAGAAAATTACCTGCATTTACTTTTCACCTCTCAAATTCCAAAGAGAAAAAGTAGGAATTTAGGTGGGCTCTTTCTCAACATTCATAAGGGACTACAACACCTACATCTCTGTTTCTGAACAGATATCCCTGGCTGGAGAGAATTCCTTTCTGCTATTCTTGAACAGTGGCTGAAAGCCTGGCACATGAGTATTTTATCAGTTTGAAAGTATTTCAAGGCTTACTTTCTCCTAGACTTTTGGGGGATTGTTACTGAAAAATCCTTTGCCAGGTTAAATATTTGTGTTTGGGTTTGTGAGGCCAGAGACCCAATTTGCTAACGTTTCATACTAATCCAACTACCACAACCAAATGGAGATTAGATTGGGACACTCTCACAGAAGTATCACAAAAATTTGCTGTTCTTCTATCTGTTTCTGTTATCACTGAGGATAATTTTCCCATGCAAATGAAAGCTACTAAAAAAAAAAAAAAGAAAAAATCTCGAGTTTGCTGCGCTTGAATAATTCCTATAGAAAGGCCAGCGCTACCCATGCAGCATCTATCAGAGAGCTCTGACAGGACTGGCAACAGTCATTGGTCTCCGTCTACTGGGAACTTAATCCCAGATGAAAACTTTTCTTTATCCAAAGCTTAGATGTTCAGTTAAATCATTACGTATGTACTTTATATTACCTATTACACATGACACAAAATATTTGCCTGATTTTAATTAGACCAATGTTCTTTGACCATTAAGGGAAAACAAGAATTAGATCAGAGTACAAAAAAAGAACAAGTAACATTTAAGCAATATCAGAGCGTGACTGTGCTGTTACCGAGGTGTCTGTTGGAGTAGTAGTGTGGAGGTCCATATTTACTGTCTTCCAGCAATTTTCACATTAAATTTGCTTGCCATAAAGAAACAACAGTGGTAAAAAACCAAACTGCTTTTAAAATGGAGCTGGACATACTCAAAAAAGGGTGAGAGTATATTAGCCTTGTGATAGCCCATCTCATAGCTTGAGGAGGTCCCATGTAGTTATACATAACAGGTAGCATAAGCCAGCCTGGCTGTGCTGAAATCAATAGGCTTGCTAGAGTCACAGCAGGAAAGAATTTGCCACATACCTTTTCTAACTGCCAGGTGCTCAGCACATCCAGCAGCAACTCAGTTTCTGGAATCAGGCAGTGAATATAAACATTTCATTAATATTTTTTTATATTATGAATTAGTTACTTATTGAATATCTCCCATGAGGGAAGCATCTTTCTTTTTGTCTGTATCGCCACAGTGCCTTGTCTTCCAGGGCAGAAGGACACAGCTAATCTGAGTTTACTTACCAGTAAGTAATCTTCGGTGTGATCTCAGCCCATTTTGAAGTTGACAAGCACAGAGACTTTCATCCAGTGATTGCCAAACTGACTTTTAATTACCAGGAAAATATGTTCCCAGATCTACCTATGTACTTCAGTGACTCTTACTAGATTTGATGTAGGATGTGCTTTTGTTTTCCCCTACAGGTTACAGTCATTTTTTTCTGTTTAGAATTGAAGTGCTGACCCATAATTAAGAGCTAAACAATAAAGGATTATTTTTGTTAGGCTTGGGATTTACAGAAGACTGTTTTACACTGGTCTGTGGAAAATCTCAAATGAAGAAGGTGATGAGCTGGCTTCATCAAGAAAGGCAATTAACACCATACACATTGCATAAGCGTTAGGAGCATTTGGACTGTTGACAGTTTTTGTCTCTTCTCGACTCCTTTCTCCCTCTTTGCCTGCTTGCTTTAAAGCTCCTTCTGCAGAAGATCAAAGCATTCAGTAGCTGAATGGATGTTAATGGGTTGGGCCATGCTTTGAAAAACCCCTGAAATCTTCACTAGTGATGTTTTTTTTCCCCTCAGAAGAGTGCCCACCTGAAAGTATACTTGACACTACTAGCAGGAATTCCATCTGCCTTCCTAGCAAACCACTTTTTTAGCAAACACACTTTAATATTTGTGAAATGGCCACCAAACACCACGTTACACAACCTCTATGATCCTATTGCAGAATAGGTACTTCAAAGCAGGGACTTTCCACAGGGTTAAAAGGTTTCTTCCTCATAGGTATGCACCATCCTTTAACATATGTAGTTTAAGTATGGTCCCAAGCTTGCCAGACAAGTGCCTAAGCCGCCCTGTTCAGGAGGATGTAATCCTGGAGGGCTTGCAGAATACGACCGCTTGAACCCAGCAGCCAGGAAAAGATGCCGCTCAGTGCTTTGCCTTTGGAGCTGGAGTCAGTCAAGTACCCTCTCACCTGCTCGGGGTGCAGGGATGGCACTGCAAAGCTAAGGCTTGATTTATGATCACACTTTATAAATGTGGCCCTCATGAAATGTTTCACCGCCTTCAGACCAATTAATGACAACCTTCCCTCCCTCCCTTCCCAAATTAGTCAGTAAGGACTCTCAATCTGAACTGAAACTAAGCATCCATTATAAGATCATCATCAACCTCACGCTCATCAGCTCACTAAAAACCTTAAATCTGAGCAGATTTCTGCCCAAGCTTGGAAAGGCAGCAATATTGAAGACATAAGGCACTAGTGTCCCAGTCCATCTGTAACCCCCCAAAACCAGAGCCCCTCCACCAGAAACAATCAGACCAAACCCTAGCTCTGATTTCCTGCCTTTTTCATTCTTATTAGTCTATAATGTCATTATATTATGTTTCACATCTCTAATTTTGATTGACAAAGACAAGCCTAGAAAGAGAAGCAGGACTAAGTGAAATAGGGGATCCGCTCGAGGGTCAGGATGCATACGGTGAACAGCTGTATCGCAAATGCCGAGGCAGGCTGTGGATGAGCTCATGCAGCTGAGGCTGAGGGAAGACAGCTTTTAGGCTACCCAGAATGTCACTGCAAAGTAAACCCTCTATTTTCCCAGCTGAATCATAGCCGTGTGGTTAGAGACTGTGGTAGAAATACAACGGGATACACCAAAATGAATAACTATGCTTCAGGTCATGAAATCACTGCAGCACATCTTAATTTCACCCCGCTGCCTTTACCAGACCTGAACTGCAGAATACATCAACACTGCATCTCGATGTATTGCAGTGTGCAATGGGTAAACCCTTGAGTAATTTATCAAAAGTTTAGGTGTTAGGTTTGTTTATAGAAATGGGTAAGTGCTTGAAAGTTGGGAAATTCTTTCCAGTCTTATCTGAATCATCATAAACTTCCTTAAAAGGTAAGTTTGGGAGCATGCTTTCATGAAGGATTTCTGGTGCTTTTAGGACCTTATTCTGCTTGGAAAGGCCCAACAGCTTTGGGCCTTACTGAAACACAGCTTTTCTTGCTGTATTTCAGTAATGCTGTCTTGCCAGAACCTTAAATTACTGCAAATGGTCAAGAAGCAAGCCCATGCCTGTACAGAATATATATACAGATAGGTAAATGTACAGTTATTTGTTTTTATAATATGTTCACCTATTTAGGAAAAGCAGATTTGCGAAGTAAAATAATAACATTTGGTATTCCAGTTTAAAAAAAATATCACTTCTTATTTCCTTCAAATTGGTTAGTTTCTTCTGATGATGTTGAATGAGCACAGAAGCAGAACAGCCCAAATTTTACCCATAGCACACTAAAGGCTTTTGAATGATGTTAATGACTCCACTATGGAGTCATTGTTTTGGTTTCACCGTTAGGTTTAATTTGAAAATCAGATTCTGCTCCTGGTTACCTCAGTACCTGTCTGCGATAGCACAGTCCGAGCTACTTAAAGCTACAGAAGTGCAGATGTAGAGCTGAGCAAAGCCCACACTATGAAAATTCAGCTGTCAGCAGAGAGCAGATAGATTTCGGAGCCGCCATGGAGCACGCTGGCTTGCTGTAACACACTGACTCTCTCAGGTTTCAGTTCTTCGGCCTCCTCCAGGCTCTGCTGGTTTCCCATCCGATTAAAATGCAATCAGTGTAACCGAAGTATTAAAAAAAAATCAAGGAACAGCAAACCTCAGTAATGTTAGGTTATGTTTAACTGGTACTGACTGAAAGAAGTCAATGAATCTCTGCAGTGTAAATAGTATTGAAAGAAAAGTTGTAGGGAGAAACTAAGCCTCTGTCACTTTAAATGTTATTAATTATGAAAACAACCTTGGCTGCTGAGTGAACATTTCATTTTGAGAAATAAGGCTTGAAGGACCAGCAGTGCAGTTTGTTGTAGCAGATACACTATAACACAGTATAAATAATCACGGCAATGCCGGCCTTCAGCACCATCATAAACTATTTATCAGCAAACCATATTGAACTGAATGAGCATTTTTGCTTGTGGAGAGGTCACCTCTCAAAGCAGAGATTAATTCTGCTAATGGATTTTCCTTACCTCTGTGAAAAAGGCGCTCTATGCTTGATGGTGATACCCAGCACGCCAGTGGAGTTTCACACAATGTGAGGCTGGCAACAAAACGTTGTTGTGCTTTGCTTCTCTTGGGTGGGTAGGGTACCAGGGTGCTGGATGATGCGCTGCCGGGTGCTGGCCTCTTGGCAGCCCAGCACAATACAGCATTAGCCAGGCTATTTTAGCAGGACCATCACACAACTGTAAACACAAAGGGTTTCAATACTGTTTGCATCTGATTCTGATCTCAGTTATCTCAGTGTAAACCAGAAATAACTCCTGTGAAGCCAATGGAGTTCCACTAACTTAAAACTAATAAGAACGCAGGCTCAGGCTGAGTTCCCCCTCTCCCTTATTTTCTGCCAATTCCTGCCTTCTAGTAAGGCATATTTTTCCTTATGAGGCGACAAGCCCGAGGTAGATTGCACAAACCGGCACTGCTGCTCTTTGTCTCTTTGTGGCCGAGAGCACCAGCGTGGCTCTGCAGCCCCAGCCCCACCGCCCCTGCCCACCCCACCTAGATGACGCTCACCATTCACGCCATTCAGGTAACTCAACCTCAGAAGAAAACCTGCAAACACATTTTCCAAAGCACTGACGGCTGCATAGATGCTAGAATATTCCCTTCACTCAGTGCTAATACCAGTTTGTCTCTCTGAAAAGGATTTTTCCACCCTTGTTTGCATTTCAAGACTGTAGAAATGCAAGGCACTTTGACTGAATTGGTGCTCTGACTATCCCAGAATCTGATTGTAATTAATCAAGAAGGAAAACAAAAGGATAAAAAAAAAAAACAAACAGGCTGCTAGTCTAGAAAGGCATGAGGTAGGAGTGGTAGGGAGGCAGAGGAAAGGCTTCCAGCTGGGTGATGTGGCATCAACCCAGAACCAAATGGGAGTTTTGCCTCACCTTTCTGAAGGCTGCCAGGCCATACAGAAATTGTGTTGAAGCTATTGTAGATGATTAAATTGGGGCAGCTAATTTATGCAGTCTCAGAGGTGGCCTGACTATAATTTAGTACCGGGAATTTGAAAGCAATTGCTCTCAAGTTTCTGTTCCCATCCCTGCCACCATCTCAGTCTGTTATCAAGTCTGTTGGTGATTTTGGGATGAGGTTTTAGCTTGATTATCTCCCTCCCTCCTGAAAAATGCAACCAAATATTCTGTGGCCTGGTGCAATGCCAACAGATGCCACACGGATTAAAAAAATAAGGGGGCACGAGAGGAGAAAGTCACAAAACAGAAGGGAAAAAAGGGAAAGAAAGGAGCCATATGAAGAAACTTACTGCAGTTTGCTAGTTCCTTGACAGATGAAAATAGCTTCAGCAAGTACTGTTTTGGATGGTTCATTACTGTTTGCTCTCACCAGCATTTTTTGGAATGATGTTAGCGGAGTTTTACCGGTCATACTGTCAATATATACAATGATAATACAATAATAAACATACAGAGTCATGACTCCAGAGCCAGGCTGTTAAAAGAGTAAAGCTTTGGAAACACAATGGTTTACTGAGGGCAGTGTCCTGCCCCCCCGCCCCCAATCCCAGCAAGCTTATTTATTTTTTCAGGGTCTTCTTATCATTGAGTATTAAAAACAACCCTTCCCCTCCAAAAAAAGAACCACCCAGCAACACAAAGAAGAGTGCTCTTATAAAGAAAATGTGCAGATAGCAAGAATAATATTGCTATTTTTTTGCTATTGTAAGGTCAAATGTTTGCTCTCAGTTAATCCATAATAAGTCTATCTTTATTTCAATGAACTCATTCACAATATAAATGCCAGCAGACTCTTCCAACAGCATTTATAGAAATAAGGCACTTTGACAACACTCTACTATGCTTCCCATTATTATGAAACCAAAAGAAAAGTAATTAGGTCCTGATAACTCCATATTTTGGAATCACTAGATGCTGGCTTAGCTTTTTGTTTTTATAGAAAAAGTTTATGCAAGGAGCTATCTAACTTGTAAGACACAGAAGGGCTCTGCTTTATTTAATGCTACATAGGGGCCATGCAGGCAGAGCACAGGGCTAATGTGGGGCTGCTTTGACAGCCTTAAAGATAGCAATCACTGCTTCCTTGTAGTCGTGCACTCTGATGTATCATCTGAGTAAATCGGAGACCTGAGATTGGCTTTAACAAGCATAAAATTGATAGGCTGAAATCAGTGTTTTCAGAGCAGGTAGATCCTGGGCTTGCTCGAGAGCTGAGGTCCGTCACAGTTGCTCACACCAGGCTGCAATGGAAGAGGCCAGCACGGGCACTTTTTCTTTCTGCATGGCAGAGTGTGCAATCAAACCTGCTTTTTTGATGGTCCCTTTCTATCTGCTATTTAAAGAACGAACCCTCCAAGCAAGGCAGAGGTTTCATTAGCCGAATATAACAGCTCTCCAAGCTAAAACCAACAAAACTGCAGACAATGTGGAACATTTTGTGATTAATGGCATTGAACCTGCACACCAGAGAAGCATATAATTGTACTCCGTGGCATGAAATGCTGAATGGATGTTATTATGACTAGTATTATTCCCAAAACACATAGGAGATTTCTTCCCAAAGCCTTAGGTGCCTCGACACAAGTAGGCAAAGCAACACTTGTGCTATCAGTCCTTTAGAAGTGACAAAGCTCTCACAAAATTCACATACCCCCATGCAGCTCTAACCCCTGTTAGCATCAATGAAGCCAAATAAATCTGCTTTTAATTAGCAAGGCAGGGGAGTGGGGAATGGTCACAAAGAGAAACACAGTCTCTTCACAGCACAACTTTTTCCCATTGCCCAGTCAAGCAATGCTGAGCACCGTGAGGATCTACTATGGACTAGAGAGGGTTAAATTCTGTTTTGGTGTGCCTCCATCAGCACTTTGCTAAGTGCAACATTTTCTCTGGAGTTTTTCCTAGATTTACAGGTTCTAGCTATACTTGATCAGCAGTATACAGATCACATAAACTGCTAAAAGAACTGCAGTATAAACAAGTGGAAAAAGTCATCCAAAGCCAGGAACAACTGAACAACAAAATGTAGATCAATTACCCCAGCTCTTTGCAGACTGTGGAACTAGGAAATGCCTAAACGCTGCCCACATATCACTGCTTATATTTGGGATTTGGAGCACAGTTTGGAGGATAATTTGAGGAGGAACCAGAAGGGTGTCTCGATAGGGCCCTATAGCCTGAGTTCTTTTAGATGAGACTTGCTCTGGCAAAGCGTGGTACATCCTCCTGATATATTACTGAGATGAGGTTCAGACGAGGAAGATTTGGTAGTTTTTCAGTGTCAGTAACTAACGAGTCTCTTTGCTTTGGGAATGGAGATTTCGGTGAGAATGTAGCACTTTTTAAGTGGGGATAGGAGGGGAGGAGAGGATAAACCACAGCTGGTCTCCTTAGGGAAAAAAGCAGAGAGGCAAATCTGCAGTGGGGAGCTCCTTAAGACAGTCTTTCATGCGGTTCTGCATCAGACGAATTCATTTACTTAGCTATTTCAGCATTTTTGGTTAGTGGGTGACCAGAGCATTATGGTGTAAAACATAGATTATGTATATTTTTCTCTTTGTTCTTGATTCTTGACCCCAAATCCCACTGGCCCAGGGAAAAGCTAACTCATTAGATATATTAATGAAGGCTGCTGCAGTATTTTTGTGCATAACTTGAAGAAAGGAAAGTTTCAATGTTTTGAGCTGCATCCTACCACTTAACCCAGTATCACTTCTGTGCTTCCATTTCAGCCTATGAATCTTCGTGGATGCTCTTGTCCTAAGGAGGGCCTCTCAGCACCTAAATTCAGGTATAAAACACTGTCCTGCACATGCATCTCTGATTTCTGTGCCCAGGAGCCTGGGTGTGTGATGTGGGTTATTGCTGCAGCACACTGCAAAGAGCTGCCTGCTTCCCAACCCCCAGACACTGCACCACATCCCAGAGAGGTAGCCCTAGGTACAGCTGGGACTGAAGAAATTGGTTTGTGGAATAATCAGAATTTCTTTAAGGTAAAAAGCAATGGCATCTGTTTCTTTTAAAAACAAAATGAAAGTTCTCCTCTGTCCATTTTGCACATGCATGTTTTCTTACGCATAGAAACCTGGAGTGCAGCATTTGACAGAGCTCTTTTTATAACAGCTGCTGGAGAAATAGCACCATATGAAAAGCAGTACACAAAGAAATTCATTAGCCCATTCTGCAAGACTGAGGGTCCAAAAGAGACATTTGCTAAACATGGTGTGTCTTTCAGCACAGGCCTGGTGGAAACATTAAAACTAGGATCAGCAACTGCCATAAACACACATTACTTAAAGCATCTGAAGACAAGCAGTTTGTTTGCTCTCACTTATTGCAAGGGAAGGAGGCCAATTCTGGAGGTCCTTCCAAAGTGACACAATTTGATGCTGTGCGCTTAGATTTCAGGATAGCAGGTATCTCACTGTGCACAGTGAGTAAATAACAAATACTGAAATACATAATGACTCTAAAACACTGCTGAGAAATTAATTTGCTGTTTATAGCATTTTAAAGACACACCTGTCCAAAGTATGGGTCATCTGCTACCAGATCCAAGGCTGCCGAGAAACCGCTTTTAGAGCTCATAAGCTTTCTGCCATTTACCTGGAAGGCTCACTCTTTATGGTAGGACTGAATGAGCCTATAAAAGCAATGCCCTTAGCCCATTGCCAAGGCAGGAGGGAAGTAGCCTGCAGCAGCTCTTAGCCCGGCAGCCAAACCAACAGCAGGAAACATTCAGAGCAAGAACATCGTATTGGGATCTTGTACCGAACAAGATCCCCACGGAGTCTGTGCGTGTCTGCACCTCTGTGACCATCAGGTAGTTTTACTGCCTTACCGTGCAGCAGCCTCACCTCTCCTTTATTTCTCTTCTTGTTCAACTCTGGTTGCTTGGGTTACATCCAGCAGCAAAGTCCCTGCTGTGCTGTGGCTCTCACGCTAATAAAGCTTGCCGCTTTTCACCAAGCTGGTGCCCCTTACACTGCTTTGAGATTGGATATGGCTCTGGGCAGTCCTGGTCTGGGCACTGCCGGTCATGAGGAGCCCTGCCGGTTCCAGTCTGCGAGCTGTACTGAACACCGGGGGCCGTACAAGAAGCCAGGTTTGGTTCTCTTCTGCTTGATTAGCTTCTGGAAAGCCAGCTGGGAAACAGAAATGTGGTCATGTAAATCAGCTCCAAGTGAGCTGCAAACATAAAAAGTCCTGCATTGGCTCAAAAGCATCACAGAGGCTCTAGATAACTGGTGGCTGGACTCAAACTGTCAAGAATAACCTAAAACACCTGGATACCTCATGGAAGTTTAAAGATCTAAACATTTGGGATCAACATAATTTGGAAGTGATCAGACTTTATATGAACAACAGAACATCCTTGCAACATAGCATGGTCTCACCAGACCCTCATATCTTACCCCACCAGCAGGAGACCTCATGGCTTTGCTTGTGCTTATCTTTTTTATTTTGCTTTAATTCTGTGGTGAGCAAGTAGGTATGGAGCACTAGTTTGCATCCCCAGCAGAAGACACGCCCGGGAGCAGCGAGGTGATGCCTGAGTCCCAGGAGCACCCAGTTGCACTCTGAAGGGCTATTCCCTTGCTATAAATGTCAGAAATCAGGGATAAAGAGGAAGGAATGCGTCCTACCACAGCCGCTCCCAGGGCAGCAATCTTTGGTGACGTATAGAATGGAAAATGTGTCAAAGTGGTTTAGCATGAAAGAAAAAAACCATGATGAAGAGAAGGGCGGCTGAGTGACAAAAGAGTCATGAAATAAACATCCAACCACAAATAATTTGATGGTTTGATTTGTTCATGTTATACTGCTGACATGGCATGTTTTTCCCTGCTGACTGTGCTTGCCGTATCAGCGCTGAAGTCTGGCAAACTTAGAGACTGCTTTCTCTGTAACAAAAGTGATTATAATCAATAGGCAACTCTTTGTGTGTCACCCACGTCTAGATGTGAGATCAGTATAATCAAGAAAAAGGGACCTTGAAAATCAAGGTCACTTTGGTATGGTTTTCTGCAGCAAAAGAGCGGGACAGCCTCTTTGGTGCAGCTGCAGCTGTGGCAGTACAGAGCTGCTTGCCTTTCACACCCTCGCAACTCAGTGCTGGCTGTGAAAACTCAGAAGCTGTTGCCTTTAATGGTCCCATAGCTGGGAAACTGGCTGAGATCCTTTTGCTGGCAGTGGGATCTGCATAACCTTGTTAAAATAGTTGTTCGGGTAACCTGCGTCTTCTGAAAACGGGCTTGTATGGCCCAAATCCCTGGATGTACAGCACAATGCTGATCATAACAAGACTACCTGGGATCAAGTAAAAAGATTAAACAAAAAACAAATCTGTGTGATGGTTGACTATTTTGGCATCAAATTGGGTCTAGAAGAAAGAAAAGCAAAAGAAAAGGCTCATGCTGGAAGCTGAACCCTGGTGCCTTTCAAAGGTGGACAAGGATTTCTCTCCTCCATGTGGTTTTTGTCCGGCATGGAAGGTCATCTGGAAGTTGTGCATGACCTTCCCAATCATTTTTTAAGCCTCAACAAGCAGGGGAAAGAACCCACGAGAACAAGAAGAAAGGAAAGTACAATAGAGCAATTAAGGCCATAAAGGGCGGTGGAAGAGGCACCTTAAAAGATTTTTTCCACAGAATGCTTAGAGTTTACAAAAATGCAAAGGACCCCTTGAAAACATTACGTTGCCTGCTGCTTTTTGTTTAGGAGCTTCCATCCAGCCGTCACGGGAAAGATACACAGCCTCTTGGAAGTTTCCCTAACAGTTCTCATTTTAGGTAATGTAAATAACATTTTTTACATTAACATCTTATTTATGTAGAATCTTCTGTCTCAGCAGATGTCCTGCAGCTGTAGGTGTATAAAATACAGCACACGGCTGGGGGCTGGGTGGAAGGATTAATCTCTTCCTTATACTTACGCAACTAAGGAGGCAGTTCAGTGGAGCTATGGAAGTGTTATCAGACAGCAAATATAATATGAGCCCAACATTAGACCCAGAGCTTCGGCTCTATTTGCTTAAGACACTGTTTGACTCATCCCTTGATGTCTTGCATATTATATTTTTAAGTCAAAGATGTAGAAGAAGTCTAATAAATAATTATTATTAGAGAAGCAAAATCTTTTTTAGTTAACAAAAGAGGTTCACAGGTGGCAGCCTTGTTCGCTTCAAATCTGTTTTTTTATCCCCTCAGGGATACTCTCATGCCATGGTGGTCAACAGACACGCAGCAGTGTGGGACAAAAACAAGTTCTTCATCCATAAAAACTCCTTGCCTCTCAGTGAAAAATGATAGCATTTACGGACCACTAATGTTTGTAAGTCAGCTGCCTTTTTAAGGAGCTGGAGCATCTTGTCCAAACCAGCAATTACCATATGTGTCAGTACACGGGTTTGAAATGCAGATTTCCCCTGGCATGCTGTTTCTCTGCTTACTTGGGAGCCCACCTGTTGCCAGAGAAAACCTTTTCTGACTCCCTCCTTTAAAAGTACAACTGAAACCTTCCTGTGTGAGTTCTGAAATACAGCAGCCCATAACCCCTGAGCTCTGCACACGCTGTCGGTGTCTGTAAGGGCACAAACAGCGGTTAACGCAGCGATGCTCTAATACCTGCGGCCAAAGGTGAAGAGGCGCGGGTTGATAGTGGCACTGGTTAATTAGCAGGGAAATGCTTGGTGTGTGCAAACTGTGCCATGATAATTGCTAACAGGGGAAGGTGACACATTCGACTCAACGCTTTGTGCAGCCGGTATCTCAGTGCGTCAGTAGGAAGACAGCCCATATATACCTATAGAAGGAGCATCTCATTTGGCTAATGTGCTTCACCCAGGCTGGCCAACTCAGAACTGTACATGCATGTCGCCGAGGGGACAGAAATCTACTGGGGACCTGTGCTGTTCTTCTTAACTAACGACGAAGAGTCAGCTCTTCAGCTGCTATAAATCAGCAAAGCCCCCTTGTTTTAAGCGGAGAGGGGCTAGTTTTGCACCAGGACTATCAACCCTTCAGAGCAAAAAACAGTATGAGGCAGTTAAACCCAGAATCTGCACAATTTGTTCTTATTAAAAACATTTATCAAGGTCATATTTTAGCTTTACAACCTGTTGCTTGTTGTGCACGAACTCTATGGCTTTCCTTATCGCTTTTGTTTTTCAGGCGCTATAGACTCTGCAGCTTTGTCTTTCACAAAGTGACAGCGTCTCCTGCCAAAGGGCAGGCAAATGCTGATGAGACAGATTGGAAAAGGTTCTCTTAGTTGTTATACCACAGCTTTTCTCTTGTCACTGACATTTGCCAGATTAAAAACTTTCAGTGCTCTACATAAGTCATAAAGTTCATTTTTAAGTGTAAAAAACCCTCTGATCCCAGACTCCTAAACTAGCTGCAGAGAAGTCCTATTAAAAATCCAGGACATAGTGTACTGCATGAGCAGAACAGTTAGATATGTACATGTCTAGCTATTTCATGGATGGAAAAGGAAAAATTGACACAATTACAGACTTGTCATAGTCCACTTCTTTTTCTTCAGAGTATTGAATGTCGCTTAAAACAAAACAAACAGCCAAGTTCATTTCCCATGACAAACATCCAGGGACATCTTAAAGTCAAAACAGAAGCAACCAAAATCAGAAGCAAAGGAAACTTTGACAACGCTTCAGAACCTTGTCAGATGTAATTTTTCAGTAAGCATACTCAAATTAATGAAGAAGAAGGGCCCCCTTCACTGCAAACTGCTGAGCAGTATTGAAAAGTTTCACATGCATTGCTATCCACAGTGTTAGCTTAATAAAAAAACTGCCGTAGGTTTTAATGCTAAGAACAGGTGAACAAAGCTAATATTGAGAAAACCAAATGGGGTACAGAACAGCAAACAACAACAGAATCTCTGCTAACGCTAGGAAAAGAAGTCAAAGTGCATATAATTTAATATAATCTCCCTCATAATAAACTACTTCTTACTGCAATTAAAAACTTCAATCACAAAACCCAGTTACGTTGAAGTAATGAGAATATTTCTTACCTCCTTCACATGACTCGAGCTGCAAACTACTTTGGAAAAAGATAGATCAAAACCATAAACATAACAGGATTAGAAAAGCCCCAAATGACACCCATAGTGCATGACTTGCCCTAGCTGAAAAGTAATTTCCTAATAAAACTGAGGCTACGAGTTTTGAGCGTCACTGGCACTTAGCAGGAATGAGTTCCTTCAGGAGAAGCAGGGAACAATTGTCATCCTCTGGGACCTATTTGTTCCATCAGGGTCTGTTTTGTACTTGCTGTGCTTTGAGTGATTGAGTGGTGCTGTTAGTGCAGCCAGTGCACAGTGGATTCTGTGGGTAATTTTGATAGAAGTATAGTCGATAAGGATAAAATAAGCTGGTTATTTGGCTTTCCTGTGGCATTTCTGGGAAGCCAGAGTTTTATGCAATTTCATAATACAACTGCTGAAACGTGGGGGTGCTCCTGTAGACTAGATACATTAATTTTTGGCTTTGGGGCTTTTAGAGGATTGCATTCTTACATGCTGTTACCTTTAAGTGCTTTCAGCTTTGATTAAATCTCAAACAAAATCTAGTTTCCAGTCTATGTTGCCTATATACAGTCTAATTCAAAACCAGAAGAGCAGTCAGATGAAACCATACAATGGTATCTCTGAGCCGGTACCTGTTAGCGTAGCAGTGCCTAAGCTGTCGGGGCACTCCTCTGCTTGCATGATGGGTCAGACGGGTCAATACCTAACCAGCAGGCACAGTGACTCCTTTCCAGCTAACACACTGGAAAATTAGTATACAACTGGAGGAATGGTTATGCGTCCTGACATGGTCTTGGCTCTGGGAAGGGGAACATGTTCTCAGGTTGCGCAGTTCTGACACGGAGGCATATGACAGCCAAGAACCGTCTTTGGCTCTCCTCATAGCCTCCTTCACTTCCTTCAGAAGACATTCAAGTTGAGTTTCCTAAAGAAAAGGAATTCTTGCTATTGATTGTCATAGCTTCTGCAGCCATCATTAGAAATCATGCTTCTTTCCTGCCCTCCCAAAGTATTATTTGCTCACCTGTTCAGTCAAAAAGCTTTGGAAGGAGAACATGGACAAGAAAGGTGACAGAAACACTGGGAAGATGACAAGCTTTTGTCTATCCTTTTTTTGGTGACAGTAATGGGTTCAGACTGAGATGCCAATCAATGTCCCATTGCAAAAGCATTTTTCCCTTGTAAATAAATATTTAGGCAGAAATTCACAGGCAGTGAATGCTGTCCTGGCAATATCGCAAGCGATGGCTGCATTTGGGACTCGAGTGTTCTGAGGCTGAGGGCAGGTTTTCTGTATCAGAGCTCTTTCTCAAAACTAGCATCCTGCCTCTGGCACTACGGTGTAGTAACTTTTTTCCTAATAAGGTGTCTTGTCAATTGTAACCCCCTTCTACAAAGCGGGGAGGTGTCATCAGCCTTATCTCTGCAGCATTACAAAAATGGTATTCTCTGCCAGATGGTGTTATGTGGCTCTACAAAGTACAGCCTGCTTCGATGATTGCAATTAATTCTACAGGTGTAAAAAAAATGGTAAAAAATTGTTTCTTTTGCTTTTTAATATGCTTACCAGCAGTTGTTTTAAGAGAGACAAACCATTCCAGTTCTTGCTTAGCTTTCTCCAAACTACAAGGAGTTCTTATAAAATGATGCTGTCACATAGTGTCTTTGCCAAGGTTTAACAAACTGTTTTAATAAAGACTTACATTATTAAGAGGGAGTTGTATTTTAAATGAAATTACAATGCATATTTGGAACTATTCTAGATTATTACTCCAAAGTATGCTTTTTGAATGACTCAACAATATCCATTTCTCATCCAGTATATGTTCTTTTATATGAATGTTTGGTTTTTTTATTAATGTTTATTTCTTATTCCCTAATTTGCTGTTTTAGCTAATTGCACAAGATATGCAAGAACAAACACTAATTACTAAATCAGACTCTGGCTTTTAAAAGACTCAGGGGAAATAAACCAACAAATGGGAAGACAGGGACCTGTTTATTTTCCCTACTTGTCTGATGGGCTGCACAAAGAGTCACAGTATTCTAAGAGAATGCACAGAATTATACGAAACAGTGGCTTGGTTTTTTATTACTGGGGGAAAGAGGTTGCTAATCTGTTTTCCAATCATGGAGTCTTGCCAGGGAATTTGCAAGGTATTAATTGCCATATGGAAAGCATGTTCATGAATGTCTACATACATATGTTGCTATATGTACACATCAACTTATGCATGTGTGCATAAAACCATCCTCCTTTGTAAAGAGGGTTTCTGTTTACATATCTTTTTTCAGGCTACACAACTGTTGCTGATCACACACCCCTGAACTGTTCCCTCGTGTGTGCTGACTGTGGCAATGAGGGTGTTCGATGAGGGTGGAGGTCCTTGGGAAAAATAGATAAAATTTTCATTCCATCATGGTCTTCTGTGTTCTGCTGCTGCTCCCTCAATCTCCTCTTTTACTCCTGGCTTTTCAGTCCAGCACATCTTTTCACACTGAACTTTCTGATCTTCAGTGACTACTGCTTTATGATTTCAGATTAATTTGCTGATATCAGCTCAAGGTGCTCTTTGCACTCCTCATTTGTGTCTCTGATGGCAAGGTCTTCAAATGTATTGGTGCTAGTGGAGTGGTGCCCCAAGCCAGCAGGTCTCACCTGTTTCTTTCTGTAACAACACAAAGGAGAAATGGAGGGTGCTAGACATACCTGGAATCACAGGATTGTTCAGGTTGGAAGAGACCGCTGGAGGTCATATGGTCCAACGCCCCGCTCAAAGCAAGGCTAGCTATGAAGTTAGATGAAGTTCATTGGTATGTTGTCCAAGCAGGTTTCAAATATTTCCAGGGACAGGGATGCCACAACAGCATTGGGCAATCTCTTCCAGCACCTAACCACTCCCATTGCCAGGATAGTTTCCATCATATCCAACGGGAATTTCCCTTATGACCAGGGGCGCTCTAGTCCTTTTGCTGTGCACCTCTGAGGCGTGTCTGGCTCCATCTTCTGTTTTTGAAGGCATCAGCAAGATCCCGCACCCCCTTCCCACCCCAAGCCTTCTCATTTCCAGATTGGAGTAATGCGGCTCCAGTGGCATTTTGCACTGCTAACCGATACTCTTTGACACAGGTTGTGGTCTGTAGCATAGATTCATAGTCTGCTTGTTGATGGGGGAATGTTTTCACCAGAATGTGGGACTTTACGGTACCTTTTAATGTAGTGTGTCTTTCTATTAATTTTGTGGTTCTTAAATTCTATAACTTTGATGAAAAATATTGGAAGGTCTTGAATGAGAGAAATCTAGATTTCACTTATTTTAATAATTTATCCCCCTACCAGAAATTACAGTATTTCAAAACTCTGTTATGTTTTCCTTTTCCTAGGTATACAAGAGAATGCTGAGTAAATCTGCCATATCCTTGTCCATTTTCATCTGATCAGTCATCAGGAGAAAACATCCCCATCTGAGATGGCAATGACAGTTCAGCTGTAGCCCTCTAGAAGGTGGACAGTGGCACAGTTCCCTCCCTCATCCCCCAGGAAAGAAACAGGAGTGTCTCTCCGCAAGCTACTAGCAGAAAGATAGGTCACTAAGTCAAATTGCTGACATGAGATGTGTTTGGCGGCTCCTGTGCACTGAAGCGAGCAGTGCAGACTGTTTTCCTTTCCACATATTTGTGACTTATAATATGTCCCAGATCTTGAAACAGGACCGTGCAGTTCCGATGATGAACCAGGGAAATTATGCAGCTCACTCCTCACGACTCTAATAACTTTGGATGATTGTTTCACATGATTCACTCGGAGCCCTTTTCTCATCCTCATCATGAAAGAATTAAAAAAAAAAAAGGCAGAAATGGATCATATGTTTAAGTGTCAAAAACATCTCTATGCTTTTCAGAAACAGGAAAACAAGGAAATCAGTAAAATATACCTTTGTCTATCATAGAAAGTGTCAAAATTTAGAGGAATGCACTACAACTCGATAAACTGTAAACTGCATTAAAGTTATGACATAAATTTTGTCTAAGTCCACATTGCATATTATTTTCCCTTAAGAAAACTTTTTGATAATCTCAGAATGCTTAACTAGCATAATGCAGTTCTCAATGTGTTTGGTGTTACATTTAAAAGATTTCATTTGTTAAAGTTTTCATGTGTTATTAAAATCACTGCTTGGATGTGGTACAGTTTGTATTAAAGGATAATATTCAAACTAAACATACAGCTTTTTAACAGATGTTTAATTACAGCAGCTTCTCAAACTCCAAAATCATTTGTGGATTTCTTGTTATTTCAGATGAAACTACTTACATACAAATGTGGGCTACTTTGGCCCATTATCTTTTCACTATTGCAGGGCAAGATGAAGTTGGCAGCATTTTTAGCCAAAAAGAGTCAGTTCCTCATTGCTGGTTCTGAGAAAAGTGGACCAAAAAACTCTAAAACAAATAAGTAACAGATAAAAAAAAAAACCCCTCAAATTGTTATTCTTTTTCTAAGTTCTTTAAACAAAATATCACTAATTCAAAGTGTAACCTCAGAACTCACCTCTTGCCTGCAGTCAATTTTTTCACTCTTTGCATTCTCCAAGTTGTCTAACTTTGATTTACCCTTATAAATATACAAGAATGCAGTTATTTATCGTTCAACTGCTCCTTTATTAAAGCAAGCTGTTGTTCTCACACTCCTAACTATCTATGTACTGGAAAGCTTCAGCTTTGAGCAGAGGTGGAAGTCTTGGTTAACAAATGTAAAATCAGTTGCTACTAATAAACCCCTCTGGACTAAAACACAGTTTTATTATGTTATTAGAAATCTGAAAGTAGATTTGCTACTTTTTGAGATTATCTTAGGCTCAACAACCTCACATTACCATCTCTTCTCCATCTTCCTGAGACAGGTGAAGCCTGCTGGTTTTGGATCATATTAAGGTTACTCCTGAAATACAAGACGGATACGCTGAATGCTCCTCTCACCCTTGCTGAAATTCATCCCTTTGTAAGGGACAACCACACTTGACTCAGTGAGACTTCAAGAAGTGCACTGGGCTTGGGCTGCCTCTCTGCAGAGAGATCTATCAAATTTCCACAGTGATACTAGTGCTGCCTTCACTGTGAATGAACCTCGAATGCGTAATTTTAAATAACCACCTTGCTTCTTAAAGCCCATTTTCTGAATAAAAACCTGGTAAAAGTGAAGATCAAGGAGCAGAAATTAGAGAGAAAAGACAAAAGTTTTCCAATAACACACACTAAAGATTTTAAATAAATATTTTAATTCTATTATTGGCATTTACAGGTAGAAAGCATACAGTATGTTACAATTTTATCAAAATGTGAAAAATATGGATGTTACATAAGTAACAAATGTAAAAAAAGTATTTTTCTTACCTTCCCTGAAAGTAAGAAAACTATTCAGCATAGGAAAATATTGATATAAAAACACAGCTTAGGTAAAAAAAAAAAAAAATTGAAGTTTTTACACAGTACGATAGGTTCATCAGATCTGCATGAAGATGTAAGGACTTTGTGAGGTTCTACTTTACCTAAAACTTCAGGGAATTTGGGACAAACAGTAAGCTACATTAATGAATCTACAAGTAGTTTTCCCTCATATCCGCTCCAAAATGCTAGAGTGCAGTAATTTTCTATACAATAAATAATTCTTCAAAGTTTCCATCATAGAAAATCATATAATGCAGAAAATGCCACTCCAAGGTCACAAAGGCTAGGCAGTGCTTTAATAATAATTATGATAATACTTATTATAGTGCTTTATAATGTCTAAGCACTTCAGATGAGTTAACTAATTAGTCCCCACAACACCCCTGTGAGGTAGGCGAGTAAGCGTTATTCCTACCTTTCCATAGTACAGATGGGAAAATGAAATTGGGGGAGAAGCACAGACTGCAGCAGCAGCACAGCCAAGATGAGAGGCCAAGAGATGTGGAAATCGAGGGGTTTTTCCCTTGCTCCCGTTGAGCGTGCTGCTGCGGCTGCTGCGAGCCACAGGCTACCGGGCTGGGCTGGCAAACGCCAACTGCTCCCCTCCCACTGGAAGCACTGAGGGGGGCAGGCAGGGATCAGGGTTAAGCATCCCAAAATATTTCATAGAGATTCAGAAGCTCTCACACAACTTTGTCAAAAAAAACCAAACCAAAACAAAACAAAAGATAAAAAAAGGGAAAAAAAACCCAAACAAACAAATAAACAAGCTGAAAAGAAAAAAAAAAACTCCTAAAGTGCTGACTGGCTTGAGCTGCTTCTAGCACCTCTTGTATGGAATAAGACTTATAGCACTGTTGCCAGCAATTATTCAAGCTGATTTCATCACATCCATCATGTGAGCAACTGCAGGATATGGTAACTACGTTTTCTGAGACACCTTACTACTGTAATTCCTTCATTCACCATCCTTCTTCCATGCACTTCTTAAGGAAAATTAAATCCTCAATACTCTTGCATCGTAAAACATGTTAGTAGCTGGAGACAATATACACATCCTTCACAATTAAAAAAAAAAAATTAGTTCATTTTCAGAACAAAGCATTATTAATTTAAGAATCACAAACCAAACAATGGTAAATAGGGAACCCTTTTCAAAGGCTGCATGCCGAATATCTTGTTTTCAAATACAATGCATGCAGGAGAAATAAATTCATCCAAGCATAATTAAATTAAAAATGTTTTAAGTCTCTTTCAGCAGCATAATGGTTATTATTTTTAAAGTCTCCTCCAACCAAACTGGCCTGGGGTTCAAATGCTGACCTTCGCTTTTCTACAACCATATAATGGTTTGACCAGTCCCCATGGCTTTGCACTGAGGCAATACCAGGAGATAAAGTCTATACATACTGTTCTGCTTCCCCGTCCTTGGAAACAGGCTTCGTTGTACCACCTTTGCTGTCTTCACTCGCTGCTGCTGCTGCTGCTGCTGCTTTTTCAGGAAGTGATGCCAAATCTTTGAAAACATCCACATAATGCCCAAAGCCCGGGCCCCAGTTCAAGAGGTTGTCCCAGTTGAAGTTTCCCGCTTGCTGCCCCAGCTTCGCGGGCAGGGAGCTCTCCCCCACGCTAGCGGCGGTTGCCTGTGCCCCCACCGGCCCCCCCTCGCCTCGGCGGCCAGGGTACCGCCGGGGCTTCAGCCTGGCACCGTAGTTGTCCTCGTCATCCGCATCGGACTCATTGACCTGGGATAACTTGGGCATCCTGGAGGTGTATGCTATGGGCTTATCCCTGTCGTACTCCATCTCTGAGCAGGTGAAGGACTCATGGGAGTCGCTGTCGGACGAGGACTCAGGCGCGGGAATACCGTCGGCTGGGTTCCTCGTCCGGGACAGAGGCCTTCTGCAGTCCTCCTCAGAAGAGGACCGGCCATGGTCTGCACTGCAGATGCTGGGGTTTCTGGGGCGAGGGGTGTTCAGTCTCTCCACCTCTTCGATGGACAGCCCCACTGGAGGAGCAGTCTCCAGAGGGAGCTGCCCGATGGGCTGCTTCAGGCGGCTTCCCGGTCGGGAACCGTGGCTCGCCATGGTCTGTGGACTCTTACTTCTCCTCCCCAGCCGAGTGGCATAGTTAAAAATGCCAGGCTGGCAGACATCGTTGTGCATCTCCAGTGGGCTCCCTTCCCTTATGGCAAGGTGCAGCTCCCTCGCCGGACTGTGCCTGTAGAAAGTTGACGATTTGGAGAAGGGTGCAGGGCTGTGCCGAGACAGGGGGTTGGGAGTAGGGCATGCCGAGTGGCTTAAAGACGTTGTCCTCAAGCCCTGCCCATAGGCAGGCTGGTAGGTCAAGCTGCTGGCTCCCAGGGGCATGGGGGACTGCCGTGCAAAGCCCAGTGGGCTGTGCCTCTGGATGGAGAACTTGGGCGTGTGGCTCCGAAACTGCTTGTAGTGCTGGATAATGTCAGCATCCGAGGGGGCGATGCTGCTGGCATTGTCAATGTCGTAGTGCTCAATCTCGGGCTCGGGGGAAGCCAGCGGGGCACTGGGGATCGTCTCCGTGGCATGCGGGATGTCGGTTTCGTCATAGATGAGATACGGGTTTTCTCTTTCGATGATATCGGGTTTTGGGTTCCCTTCGGGCTGCTTCCTGACAGTCATGTCATCGCCATAGGGCGGGATGTTGTCAGGGTCATCAAACGCCACATTCTCGCTCCCTTTCTTCTTCTTCTCCTTTGTTTTCTTCTCCTCTTTCGGGCCTTTCGACTTCTTTCCTCGGCACTGGTTGCAGAGGATGAGGCTGAGGACCAGCAGTGCCAGGACTGTTGCACAGCTGCCCACGATAGCCGGCACGGCCCAGAGAGGCAGGGACAGCTCGGCGGGGTGCGGGGACGGGAGGCAGATGTGGCCACCATTGATCCCCGCTCTACACTCGTGGCCAGCGGCGCACGAGACCCCCAGGCATGCCACCACCGCCTCGCACGTCCGTCCTGCGTACGCCTCAGGGCAGCTGCAGGTGAAGCCAGCGTGCGCCCCGGGCTCGCAGCTGCCGCCGTTTTGGCAGGGGCTGGAGGCACAGGCACCCGGCGGGACGCACTGGTAGGCGTACCACTGGTTGATGCACATCAGCTCGCCCCAGCAGGGACTGCTGGCGCAGATGTTGGGGCCGCGGCAGCCAATCTTCACCGAGGGGTCTGTTTTGGAGAGAGTGGCGAGGCTGTGCTTGCCAGCAAAGGGAAGGCTCTCCCCGCCGTACTTGATGTAGGAAATGCAGCCATCGAAGCCTAGGAGGAAAAACAACAGTCACGTCGGGACACAAAGACTGAGTATGCACTGCAAACAGAGGCCGAAGATGCTCTGAGCATCAGTATCACACTAAAGGGGAAACCTTTTGATCAGCAGATGACAAGATCTGCGGTGTGCCTCTTGCATCCTGAAGTGAAAGGGGAAACACAAACACAGAAGCAACAAAATGGGAAACCCAGAGCTACAATGGAGGCAACAGCCTTATTTCGTGATGTGGTTTTAAGCAGCGTGCGGGGTAAATCATGCTGTGAGTTACACACATGAAGCCTCCATATTTTCACAAGTGAATCTTATGTGTACTGAGCTTACAATTGCTTCCCCATATTTTTACCTTGCATTGTGATTAATGTACAAATATTTGTGATATTAACCATAACGGTGTAATATTTAAGTAACCATTTATTTCGCTAGAAGGATGGCCCATTCACAGACGGTTCAGTACCTGACAATCTGCGCTGAATCATTTACGCTCAGGTGTAAGGAACGTTTTTTTGCTTCTGTTAAATATTTCCTCTTACACTGTCATGGCTATTTTTTTCATAAACTTTTGATAATTTTGGGGGGTTCATATTAGATAGGAACTGAAATCTACTTTTAAGCAGAACAAGATTAAGTAAAGGCTGGTCATGCCTGGAGCTTCTGCCATAACTTCTACACACGCACCTTTTAAAACTAATGATTTTCACATCTAAGCTGTGCATAGAAATGGAGATTAAAGATAAGAAAGCAATTAAGTAATTTCTCTGAAGATATATGCATGGCACTTATATAAATGATACCAAGATATCTTGGTTCTTTTAAGTCTGCCAAATAAGAATTCAGAAACAGACCATGGTTTTTAACTTCAACACTAAGACTTCAAAGCAACGAAAATATTCTTAGATGAGTAAATAAAATGTACCAAAACCTGCAATTAAGATGCTGAAATTAACATCTGGTTTCTAGGAGGCCTGTAAGACATTTTGCACTCCCATTGCTTTCATTAAATCTGAAAAACCAGGCAATTGTAAGCGGAAGCCTAAATATAATTTGAAATGTTGATCCAGCTTTTAAGAATTCTATAGGCTGTGCAGGAGAAGGAACTACTGTCCGATTAGGAAGTATCTGCCTCAAGTTTGGAGACTGCGAATAAAGTTCAAATTGAGGAAAAAACATAGTCTAAAATGAAATGAAAAAATGCATTTTGAGTAAAAACGGGTTGTTCACACAGAGACTCAACTCTGCTGCTCACTGAGCAGATTAGATCTGAGGTTTGCAATGCAAATGGATACTTTTGTGATTGTAGCGGTGCTTATCTTACAGATAGACTCATCGAAGGAAGTCTGAAGGTTATATTCTCAGATCTTTATTATAATGTAGTTTCCCCTTGAAGCAAAATTATTTTGCCAAAATACTAAGCAATGAGTAAATGATTGGATTTTGCAGAAACATTATATTTTCTAAAAACATATTGTTTGACTCTGTTTTCAACTTATAGACCCATTTCACTGAAGCTAAATGAAAGGCTCCATTGCTCAGTAAATAAGCCAAGAATCCAAATGGTTCCCATAGGGAAACATCTATTCTAATAGTATTTAATGTCTTTAAAATGAATTTGAACAAACATTCCTTCAACGACTTCCTTCAATATACTTAAATGTTTCTGTTTCCTAATTTTCCCATATTTCTAAAACTTCTTATCATCCACACAGAGAAACCTGTGCACAGCTGGCCTCGCTGTGCTAGCAGAAAACATCAGCTTCCATTCCCCTTTGCTTGTGTGCTTTCCAGTTTCCCCGATTCTGAGCTGAAGTTGCCGATCGTGCTTCAGCTAAGCCTCCTGTCTTACTGTGTCCTAAAGTCATGGCAATACTATCATGTCTCTGAATCTTGAGTGGCCTTTTCCCAAATTTCCCATAGCTTGGTTGCAGCACTACCCTGTCAGTGGTGATGCCAAGTTTCAGTGCTGCAAGAGCCCAGGGAGATGGGATTATCCCTGGTCTTTGTGCGGTGGTTGTAGGTGAGGTCGCAGAAAAATACAGCCTTTTGCCAGCCTAATAATTCTCTGTGTTCCCAAGACTTAATCCTTTCTGCAAGGGTTTTAGGACAGTGCAACCTTATGCTGACCTCTACTCAGAGCTGTGACAAAATGGTACGTAGAAATGCATTTGTAAGTTATGCTCTCAGTGTCCACACGCGTGGTTGCTGTAAGAGACATGTTTATTTCTCCTTAACTTCTGCTGGATTGTCCTTAGGATGCCATGCGTGGTGCCAGGTTTACAGGAGGATATTATTCAAGACCAAATTTATCAGCTATTATCAATAAAAATAATCAACAAGAAGGCAAGTGCCACTGCTCAGTTCTAAAGCATCGCACTTGGGTGAAAAAATAAACAGGAACAAAATTTCCATGCATTGGCAGTGTCAGAGAAAGGTTCATTTCTGCAAACATATTGCTGGAATGGAAGAACAGCCACTATGAATGGTAACTTTGTGAATAACTGTGGAAATCTCTGTAAAAATGGGTAGCACAGAGATACATGTTACGAATATTTACTCTGTCATGAAACAGCAAATATACTCAAGTTGTACAAGACGATATTACAGATTTATCATCTTCAAAGTATGTTGTTTTAAAATTTGAACACTCTCTGATGTCAGAAATGAAATATGAGTAGGTATCAACATCAAATACGTTTCACTGAGAGATTCAATTCATGTGGTGTAAAGGGACATGAAAGAGCCTTTAAGTTTTGCAAGCATGCTATTTCTGTCTTATTTCCATTCTGAAAGAGATGCATTTTCTGCCAGCATTACTTATATTTTCATTTTCTCCTGTTTTTACATTCCCAAATAAAGAGGAAATTGAGGATTTAGGTTCAGGTGGGAGCCCAAGCAAAATGGATGATTACCCTGCTGCATGCTTGGTGGTCCCTTGCAGCAGTGATGTGATAAACAGCAATCGAGACTTTGTCAGGTCTACCCGGGTTTGAAAATGTTATTGAATATACCAGCTTCACAGCCCTGGAATTGTCCCCCGCATATATTTTTGTCTGCCTTTAACAGTACTGCAGATATTTTTGACTCTCTGAGTTCATGCAGAGTTTTATACCTCCCCCTGGTAAATCCTTAGTATGTCGTACACAATGTAATCCAATATTAAAATAAAATAAAATTGTATGAATAAGAGATTTTGGATTGTGTATTCCTAATGGAAGCCAGACAATCCTAATTTGTCTGCCACAGCATCAGGCAGTGGTGAGATTTTAGCATCCTCAATTTTCTTTTTCCAGCTTTCCTAAAAGCCTCTGACTTTTCCCTGCTTACACTGCTCGCAAAACATACATGTAAAAATGGTAAAGGTAAGCATAGCATTCATATGATTTCATACTGCATTTCATACAAATTCACAATTGAAGTGAATTTGCTCCACTCAAAGATCCTTTATCTGGTCACAATTCTTGAAGTCAGGAAGATTTTTCAATATAAAAACTGTGAAACCTACGCCTGCACTGTCTGGAGTATCTCACAGTTTGTAGCTAAAAATCACTTCCATTTTTACTTATCACTGGGGGAATGATATCAAATATATGCTGTCTCCTTCTTTTGCCAGGGTCTAAGACAGTTGCTTTAACTCTTAAGGGAGACTGATTTACTTCTTAACAGCTAGATTTCAGTTCCTAGAGGGTGGTTCCTTATTGTCCTTGGTTTCTGTTGCTCAGAAATAAATCCTATTCTTCATTTGACAGCAGAATAAAGCAGGAGGAAGTTGGAGTTTCAGAAAATATTTTAATCATATTAAAAACAGGCTAAATCCTGCAGTACTTACCAAACCCCTACAGAGACAAAGTTCTCATTTAGCATTTTTGCCCCAGTAAAAGATTTGCCTTGATTTTCCAGATTCTGACCCAGGTGAAGAATAGACCCTTTCTTCTCCATTAGCGTAACAAAATTAATAACAACTGATTTACTGACAAGCAAGCAAACCCACCCCCTGCCTCGAAAAAGCCCTGCAGATGGAGTGCCTGCTTTGGAAACAACAAGGCTGCAACATGTATTGAAGGAATAAAGTCTGCAATCCTTACTCATTCAATTTGCAGTTTTCCTGGCAAACTACAGAAGCATATTAGTTACTAATAAAGAATTACAGTACATTCTGCAACCTTTAAGCAAATAGAGATTCTTTTTCTGCTCAAATCTGCTTATGTGCACTGTGTTAAAAAAAAATAATAAAAATTACCTGCAGCTGTGCCCTTGAAAGGTTGGCTTGATGGGATTCCTCCCAAAGAAATTGTAAGAACGTTTAGTCCACCAAAGTCTTGCGTGGCGTGGAGAATGTCTCGGCTATGAGTCTTGTCGACCGACAGGATAGTAGCAGACCCGTTCTTCTCAATGAGTACCGAATGCCACTGACCATCTGCAGCATACACTTCTGGGATATTTCTTTCCACTTTCCCAGCAATTCCAGCATCAGATACGTAATGCACTTTCCCACCTTTTATCTGATCAGAAAACAGCAAAATGCCTAATTTTAAAATGATACACACATAACCACTCCTATACACACATAACCAATGTAATGCCTATTCAGTACAGCTACAGTAGCATATGGCTGCAGTTGTAATAGGAAGCCTGTGTGTATTATTCCCCAAATAATTGTTTTGTACTAAAAATGCATTCATTATTTTGTACTAAAGATTTGGCTGCAGTTAAATACATCATTCCATCTGTAGAAAACTTAGAGCTGCCATCCACTCATTCCCTGGCTAATCTCAAAAGAGAAAAACCTGTTGAGAGGGCAGTAATAGGGCATGCACATGACAAAATATTTTAACCAATAAAAGAAAAATTCTTCCTCCTTCAATGCAAGTGTGGAAAATGCTTTGCAGACTAAACAGATGTCCTTGCCCAAAATACTTGCATCTACTTTTCATTATGACACAGTAGGTATCTATACGGCATGGCAGGACTTAAAGATTCCCATTTCCTATCTGGTTTTGCTGCTAATTTGCATTTTTCAGAAAAACACTTGTGTTTTTGAAACCTTTCTGAAGAGTCGCAAAGTGTATTATTTTGTGTGAATTTTCAAAAGCTGCTTACTTGAGCAAACTGCTTTTAAACTTGTGAGCTGTTAGGAAAAAAAGGTACTATTAAATTCCATGAAAAATTTTTTGGCTTTTCCTCTAGGAATGACGCCTCACAATTCTACTGAATCATGAGATGCAGGATTTCAGACCTCTTATTAGCTCAATATTAAACGATCCCAAAATGAGATCAGTGCAAATTCTGCATTTAAGGTATAGCAGTTTAAAAAAAAAACCAACATCCAAACCTGCCAGCTTCTCAAATATTGTGTAGGAGTCAGGTACATCAGCTGACCTCCTAAGGGTGTACAGACTTGTGCACAGCTCATATAGGCTGGCTCTGCAACTTGTTGCAAGTTTCCTTCCATACTCTGCATGTTTCATCGTACATATTAAATAAGATGACTATTTTCCCTCCCGTGTTCCTCGCTGCAGCTCGGTCGGTGCGTGATCTGTAACACGAGTGTGCAGACCGTGCACACGCCTAGGCCAGGAAAGGTCGAAGCCCCAGGTTCGTTGAAAGCTCTCTAAGCCTCGCATGCTTTGTTCCAGGAAAAATAACATTCACCTGGGAAGAACTGTGAGGTGACACACCGGCTACAAGAATGCTGCTCTCGTTTCCAGAAACTGTTAAATGCTCTGGATTTACTTCTTTAGTGATGCAAGCTGAGGACTTTGTTCATACAGATCAGTTTTAATATGGCTGTAAGACCACGGTCATGTCTTGGCAGTAGCCTGAACTAAATGTATCTAGCACATATTCCATTTGGATCAAGAAATACAATGGTTAATATGTGCACGCACTTCATTTATAAATGCAATAATTTGGACTATTTGACAATGTATTGTTTGAGGGACTCTGATAAAGCTGCCCCTCAGAGATACGATGCTTTTGTTACTGGCAAACATTGTCAGGCAGCACAAAGAAAATCCCACATTTGGAAATGAAGTCACACAGACCTTTATAACATATTAAACAACATTTGCCACAATCAAAAGTATTTATAAAAAGATTAACTGGGCAGAATATATACGTATATTTATGTCTGCAACCTGTAATTGGTTTGTTAGTCTTATTTTGTCTTTTATGCTCCATAAAAATACTAGCTTGTATTTTGGTCTTTATATAAGCAAAAATAAATATACCATATCAGACAATATCCTCTAAGCTTATGGGAAGACTAAGCACAGAATCGTAACTTCTAATTCCACATTAGAGAAGGATTGTAGAATTACTTACCTGTCAACAGCTGATATTTTCCATACTGATTTATGACTCTAGCTCTGTTTCTGTTTCTTTAAAATTGCACGTGCCTAATGCTAACAGACTCAAATGAAATACTAGCGGCATTTGGAAAATAAAATTTCCAGAGACAAGACTGGTCCATGACTTCTTCAACCAGGAAAAAATAAGGAATGTTTGTCTCGGTTCCTTGAAGTACAACATACTTTTAAATTTGAAACAAATGCTGATGCTGACAATATTGAGTAACACCCATTTCTGGGTTTTATTTAAACGGCAGAGCAACTGACAAGTAGAATATAATTAAAAGAATGAACCACCAAAGCAAACATATTCCTAGCTACAAGGATGATTCAACTTAACTAATATTCTGAGTTTCCTTTACTGAGCAAATTGCTTCTTGTTTGTCTTAAATCTGAGCACTAGCCTTTACAGATTTATGGCCCACTGGATGAGAGATCATTTCAATGAGTCATGTTCTGATTTATTCCTGCAACTCAATATGTGCATAGAATCACAGAATTGTTTGGGTGGGAAGGGACCTTTAAAGGTATCTAGTCCACCCCCCGCCGCCATAGGCGGGGACATCTTTCATTAGGATCAGGTTGCTCCAAGCCCCATCCAACCTGACTTTGAACACTTCCAATGATGGGGCATCCACAACTTCTCTGGGCAACCTGTTCCAGTGTCTCACCACCCTAACGTATGCATATGTTAGGTCATACAGGTAACAAGTAATCCACATTCTCTACCTGTAAAATTCATAGATCTTAGAGCTAGAGTCATGCTAATTTAATCTGATTTCAGATGAGATTTTCAGCCAAAATAAGGCAGACAATTTCACCTTTAATCTGCTGTATTTATCCCATTACTTCTAATTGAATTAGTTGCAATGGGTATTATTTGCAGGAAAATAAGCTGTGACAAAGAGTTTTACTACTAAGGAATCCCCTACCCTCTTCCTTGTTGTGTGGTTTTGGGGAGGCATTTTGATCTGAATTTGACCATTGTTTAATTTAACCTTCTAGTTTTTGTATCTTTCTTGGATTAAGGACCCCTTTATACCATAAAGACCTCTCTTGGGTTCTCTTGGGGGGAGTTTACATCCATCATTCAGTGAATTAGCTGCTCGCAATCTCAGTGGGTCTGATTTATTACCATTTCTCTAATTTTACCCCAATCCTATCTACACCAAAACCAGTTAACTACAAGAGGAAAAATGTGGGGCATGGAAGTAGCTACAGGACTTGTAGCTTTTCCCTAGCACAGTTTAATATTAAAAAACACATGCCAGGTTTTCTCTGAATGCTTACACTTTGGATAACAAGCATATTAAAAGACTCAAAAACCAAGTTATAAAATTGTCTGTTTTCAAGACTGACAAGAGAGTTGTAAACAGGAGTTCCTAAAGCTCATCTTCTGCACCGGGCGTGGACTGAGATGCCAGGGAGACCTACGCATGGGTTGGCTTCACTGACATCTTGGGCCAGTGCCGAGGGAAGTGCTCGTCGTGATATCTACTGTGGGGTTGAGCAGTGGTGCAGAACCCATACTGTACGAACTACAGTTAAATTACTACAGTTTTATTAACTAGCATCATTGGGGAACTTTTCGGCAATAATCAGTACAGTGATGTTACCTCTCCTTCTTCAAACTGCTGCATCTGTTACTAGGCAAATCTCCGCTCTTTGCCCTTGCACAGCGGGGTCTGGGACTTGACACCCTCTGCTTGCTTGTATAACTTCACCAATATTAACAATAATAAGAGTGTTTGCATAAACACACCACTAGTGCGTTCAAGCCAGGAAAGGCAACTCTCCTTTTCTTTTTTTAATAATGCTGTAGAGCTGACCTAGCAAATTCTACTAGGGAGAAAAAGGTAGTATTTGTTTTTTTCTCTCCAGAACTCAAAATAATGAGATCTTATCTGCTAATATGACTGAGGCAGAAACTTCCTATCAAATGATGTGGTAAAAGCTTACACCAGGGAAGTAATGCAGACTTGCTTCTTAAACGCAGCCGGTGTGTCAGGAAAGCTCTGTACCTCTGACCAGGCAGGTGGAGAATATCCATGGGGCTGAAGCTTAGAAAGTGTGAATTTCTGTATGAGTTTCTTTAAAAGTCAGGGAAAAAACTTGGAAAGCCTTACAGCAGTCAAGGAAACTTGGAGCTTACACCAACCCAATAAAGGGGCTTGCCAACATCACTGCTGTACTCATTTAGAGTTATGAGTAAATGGACTGAGTCGTAGCCAGGAACTGAACCACCGCTTTCTCTTGAGAAAGGTAACTTCTGCAGCAATAAACTCTTCGGGGAAAAAAAAACAAAACCGTGTGGCATTTGAAGCATTAATTCAGCTACGTATCTCAAAATAATTTGATATTGACATTTGTCTGTGAGCAACCTCATGAATTCAAGTTATCCCTCACTTCCTAGTTTGATAAGCATGAGCCACGCTAGTAGGAATTAATGAAAACTTTTTGGCAATTGTTTGCTAGCTTAAGGAGGGTCTGGGTTCGAGGCCCGAAAAATCAGAAGATAAAAGGCCAATAATGAAATGATTTGTTCTGTAGAGTGTAACTTAATGATGATAACAAATATGGCAATGAGTACTGTTCCTGTGGCCTTAAAACAGTCACTATTTGGAGTCTAGACAAAACTGATTAGATAAAAAACCATCAAGATCTTCTGATACCTTGGCAAATAGTAAGGGAATTGTTGAGAAGATGAATGATGCTGGAGCAGTGCCTAGCCTCAGTTAAAGACCTAATATTTTATAAAGGAAACAGCAAGAGTAATGGAAAAATGTGATTTTGATCACCACGCATGAGGCAGTCCAATCAAATCAAACTCAGCATTAGCTGTAATCTTACCTTCACAGTAGTGAAGTTGCTGCTTTCCTGGACGTGAACTAAAATGCCGTTCTCGCTTCTTGTCCTGAACTTCACTTCCAAGCGGTCCGCGTTCGGGGGTCCTGGGCCAGCGCGTCGAGTGCCGTGCCTCATCATGTATTCTCGCTTCTTGTTTGGGCTCATGTGGTAGTCAAGTCGTCCTTTGCCTTCTAGCGATAAGGCAGTGTCGGCAGTAATATCTGGGACAAGGACAGGGAAGTCCTGAGTACGCAGCTCGTTACAGCTATAGCGATCATCTGCCCAATAATGACCATTTTCTTTCAGAGCAGAGATCAAGTTCAGAGCAGGTCAGGGGGAAGAGCAGGAGTGAATGGCAATTTCAGCCCCTCTATTCTTTGGCTTCAACCAGAATGTGTGTTTGAGAGTGGGAGTGTGCTAGTAATTTACTGCTGCTATCAGTCAATAGTAAATTAAAACTCGCTAGGGAACAAGTGAGGGAGTAGGGAAAAAAATTTGGCTCTCAAAACTGTAATTCCTTCCCAGGGATGTTACTGTTTCCATTACTGCAGGCAGGGTTTCATGATATATTGAACTCTAAGCTCTTCAGGGCAGAGATAATGACTTTCTATTTGTTATGGCATAAAAAAAAAAAGAATAAAAAATGGCAGAGCATTGACTACCAAATGCTGTTAAAATTATGGCTAAATTCTTTTGTAAACTGGTGCAATAAAAGCATATAAATCAGCTAAACAATAATGGGACATGTAAGAAAACAAAGCCCAGTCATTATACTACAACTACATGGAAATAAATCACTTTGCTCTCCTAGACAATCCCGTATTGATTTACAGAGCTATCCATATGTGAGTTAATAACCCCAGAGTGCAAAATGGCTTGCTTTTATTTTCATTTACCGTATTTTCTTGCATATAATCTGACAGTCATGTGATAAAAAGTCCTACAGTTTGGAGAAGCCATAAGCACATGCACATGATGTTTACGTGAAGGGAAGGGTTTTCCCTTACCCTCTTACCTCCCCATAGCAGACAAATCCCTCCTTTGGGATAGCTTTATTTTAGTTACTGATTATACATTATTGGGAAGCAGTAGTTTTAAATGAGTGCAAGTTACCTGAAATGTGATATACAGACCAGAAAACATAATATATGTAACTTGTTGCTATTTTTAGCTCATGAAAGGACAATAGTCCATGGTGGACTTTCCCTTCAAAATTATTTAAGAGGCAAGCATGCTGCTTGTTTTCATTATTTTATAAAATTCATTATCCCATGCCCCTGAAAAGAAACTCTTAATGGCATTTGGTTAAACTACAGTTAGGTGTACATTAAAGAGAAAACCAGTAAAACCTTCTCCATACATTTTTCACAGTGCTTTCCCGTCAGTCCATCTTTGCAGTGACACTGCTGCCACGACCAGTGATCAACACAGGTGCCACCATGTTGGCAGGGGCTGGTCGTGCAAGCACCTTCTAGTCTGGGGCATCTGAAACAAATCAGAAAAGTAGATGCTGAAGAACATATGCGCAAGCAAGCAGAGAAAATGGGCTGGGAAGCGTCCTTCCCCCCAGAAATGCAAAAATGGAGAGGCTCTTCTCTATACACAGCTCATGTTTTAAACAGATCCCAATTTTCAGCATCAAGTTATAACAGTCTTACAAAAGAGAAGAAGAAACTCTTTTAGCTGCTTTTTATGCTGACCTCCAGAGACTTCTTATCACAATGAACAGCACAAACTTGGGGGGTTGAAAGAGGAAGGGTGAGCTAGCAAATTTGGACATAAGACTGACATAATTGCTACAACTCTGACTTCAAACACTGAGGTGGAAAAAACAGTAGAATCAGATAGTCCATCATTTCTGAAAGACCACTTGGAGGATATGAGGGAAATGCAGTGATACTTGAGAGGCAAAGTGATGGAACAGACATTGTGGATTAAAAAGAAATAAGAGGGAGTAGAGGTTTAGTGAACCGTATGAGTACAGTCAAACCCAGGGGAATTTATAAAGAAACCCAGTAACAGGGCTACTCTATTTCAGCCTGCAAAGCAACATTAATAATAATTGGCAGTAGAAATGTAATGATGTTGCTTTTTTGAAGCCTCTGTAATCTTTTGTGAACCTTTCACCCAAATTCACTTTCTTCTTCAATTTTTCACACTTTACAATAAATTCTACAGTCATTTTTTTACAAGAAATATTTGAAGGTGTCTGAATGGAATAGCGTCTGACTTTCATGACGGCTTCCCTTATTGTAAACGCGGTCCATTCGATACCATATATAGCAGACGTACTGATCTAAGATTCCTTGAGCTGCCAAAGCCTGGCTGGGCTCCAGGGGACGTCCGTTGACTGCAAACTCCATTATACAGCCCACAAAATCATGGCTTTCCACCTGTCCTCTCCTTTGAAGGATGGGCTCTACAGACCTGATGCCACCAACAGTAACTCGATTTGGTTGTACATCAAGAGTCCTATAAAAGAGTCAGAAAAATAATTTATCAGTATCAGACATTAAGATAGCAATGACAACACAGGAACTGTAACCATCAGCTACAGTCTGGGGCTAAAATTCCACTTCCAAAATTTGTATTTTACATTTCGAAGCAGAGACAGAGAGATCAGTAGCGCTTGAACTAACAGTTATAATGGGTATGACTCTAAATTCACACTCGGTTATTGCATGTCAAAATTTCTATTCACTTGACTGAGCAGCGTGCTTGAAATCATAATGGATAAGGTTTTTTACTCAATTATCGTTTAAATTGTAGATGATATTTAAATAGCTGGAAGATGGATTCATTATTTTACAAAGATATAACACCATTGCTAGTGGGGAAACCACGTGTGACAGAAAATATGGTTGTGATTATTGTAAGAAATTAGCCAAAGTGATTGAGATTAAAGTTATTGTTATCTCCAAAGCGGAGCTAAAGATGCAACAGAAAGGCTTCTGAGTTAGTTACAGTAAACGCAAGAAATAGGGTTTGTTGTCTGTACTGGCCAATGTTTAAGAAATGAAAACTGTAAAAGATGACATCTGGAAATTAGTGAAAACAATGTCAAAGTAATTACTCTTAATATTTTTTCTTAAAAGAAAGCAGTAATCAGGTGATGTTATTTCTTACACCTTTATAAGAAATGAGAGGTGCAGTTTAAATAAATAAATAAATACAAGACCCCAAATCAAAGCCCCAAACTGAACACTGGAGTGAAATATAGGTGCTACTAGAGTAATAGCATTTTGAGTCTGAGCCTGGTTTTGGCAAGATAGATAAGATTCAAAATGTAAAAGTGGAGAAGGCTTTGCTAAAGATTTGTAGCACTAAATATTGTAGAACTTCAAAGTGTCAAAGAGTAGTGCTGTGTATTTAAAAGCCAGCTGATTATAACAAATACATTTGTGTTTTACTAAGATTTACAAGGTGTCAGTAATTATGAGCATCTGATATTCTGATTTGTTAACTCTTTCTAGATTATGATGTGAAATCTCATAGCATTAGGCAACAAGTCTTATCCCCATTTACGCCACAGTGCAGACTACCTATGGCCGTACATTTCTTGTGTGCCACCAGAGCCTGAGGACAGCAACAGAGTTGAGAATTGGGAATTTCTGAATAAACTCCTTGTCATGAATAAACTCCATGCAGAAATGTAGCCTGAGTTAGCAAGGAGCAGTACATGTAGAAAATCTAATTTGCTTCTGCAAAGATGGGAGGAAATGACACTTTGGAGCCTTGCTTTTGCATGTCTCTGAAGGAGTGCAGCTGAGGTATCTATCCCTTGCTTGAGGCTGGGCTAAGGGCATGTAATCATTACTCCAAATTTCTCTGGCTTCAGAGGGTGATTTCTTTTTCATTTTACTTTTCATTTTACTCCAAAAGTAACTCTCCACAAAATGAAGAATTATTTACCAGTCAGTAGAAACAGCAACATTGCTAACTGTGCAGTAGCCTGGCTCCTGATCCTCAGAGCAGGAATCCACCGTCAGTGATGCTGCCTGCAAAAGCCACACACACAAATATGCTGAATATTACAAGGTTCTAGTCCCCAACCACATTAAATATGTATGATTAAATATATTATATCAAGAACTTGGCTAGAATGGAGCACTTGTATATGACTACGTCACTCGGGATCGCAGGGTGCTTCAGAGCCACTGATCAACTACATTCTGCATCAACATAGCGAATACCCAGATGCGGATACTAACAGAGAGTGAGCTAATTGGCTGCTTCATACAGAGAATCAGTTAAACACAGAGTTTTCAGATTTGCCTAGGGTTTCTTTCACATTTGTTTGCTTTACTCCTCAAAACTGCAGTTATTTTGGCTCATACTGTATCCTACTCTTGATCTGAACAGAGAGCTGCTCCCTCCAAACACAGAAGACATTCCTTCAGGGGCTTGACCATGACATTAAACATACTACTTAAACTTGATAAAAAGCACTTTACAAAAGCTGGGAGTACAACACTGAGATTACTAGTTAAAAATAATAACCAACCACTCAATAATACTCAAAAAGTAACCAAGTGGACCTGATTACAGTAACCCTTAGGCTGATATGTCATGAGGGATGTTTGCCCCGCATCGATAATGGTGAAACAGGTCAATACCTACAGTGGGACCAAGCTGGTGGGACCAAACTGACATTCAGAGAAGTAGCAGGCATCACCAGCACTTAGAGCAGTCTCCCTCTTTATTATTATTTCCAAGCCACCAAGCCCCAGACAATGAGGTTGCCTCATTACCCATCTCAGTCATTTACACTAAAGTGAATCATGGCACTGTTATTTGTAATCTCTAAAAGTCTAACCAAAGCTTTCACTAAAATCATGAAATAATTCCTACTGATTTAAAAAGGAGGTTTTATTTTATTCCTTATTTAGCAAAGAATTTTCCCCACAGCTATTTATTAATAACAGATGCGCTGCAAAAAAACCCTGAAGGTTAGTTATTCCTTAAAACAAATTTTCAGAAAAATAAACATAATCTCCAAATTGTACATACCAGCTTCTCATGTTTCAACTAGATGTGTGGTGCAGTTTTACAGCAAATTTAAATCAAACGTCACTTTTAAGAATGCCTTGGTTTATATTTTGATTTAGATTACTCTACAGGAGCTGAGCAAACAGCAATAGCTATCAGTACGTCATTACTCTGCAATGGCTTTTTTTCCTGCCTGCAACTAAGTTCACTAACAATGTCCTGTTGAAATCCCCATGGATTGTCCATGCTATTTCCAAATACATACTGTGAGCTGACGCATTGTATTGACCAAATGGATTCATAGCTCTTAGCCCTAAATCACACCCTGCAGTATGCCTAAATTGTTCAATTTGCTATTTTTAACGAAAGCTTATCTTGAATTTCTTTCCATACATAATGAGCAAACTGCTTCTCCCGAGAAACGTCAGTCTGCAGTTCCAAAGCAGATTATATGCCCTGTATAAATGCAACAATTCATAGAAAGAATAATAAGCTGGCTGGTCTGTATGCCATCACATGCATACATATTTTCCTTCTGAATATCAACAACAAAAAACTGAAATGAGTTTTTTGTTCTTAGCTCAATCAGTGTAATCTCCCTAACTTACATCGCTATGCACTGTGAAAGCCAAGCTACAACCCCAGCTGAAGGGCTAGATATTTGAGAATATATTTTACTTGGACCAGAGTTCATACAATTTGTTTTCTAATGCTAGTCAAATGTTCCTGCTTCTTACTTAAGCATTACTCTATGGTTACCTTGCCACATTATGAGACTTTCTATCCTGTCACTCTGCAATAGCTCAGGACTGACAACTTAATGATTTTACCAGTTTCCGATAAAATCCCACTGTGCTGTAGGAAATGACAGATTTGGAATCCTGAAGGGGGGCTATTTTATACAGTTTTGGACACCTGGGAGACATTTTTCCTGCAGCAGAAATATCTAAGACAAAGGCGATTCTTTTCACAAAACTCTGTTTGTAAACAGCTGACATTACTGGGAAGGTTTAAACATTAAAAAAAAAAAAAATCACACAAAGGTATAGGTTGTCTTAAATGTTTGCTTTCAGCCTGAAGCATTCATAACTGAAATTTTCTGTAAATACTCCTTTTTATGTTATCTCTTCTTCTATAGTCTAGCCCTCTGGCATATCTACAAGTAAAACATTTTCCTGCTCTGTGTTTTTCTTAAGTGTATTTCATTTATTTGTTGCAATTTTTAATGTGTGCTCCTACACTTAGCCATTTGAATCTTATTGACAGAAATATCACGTTACTTTAGCTGCTGGTGCCTTTCAAGATTTACATGCACCTTTGGGCTTTACCACTTAGAAGCTGCAATGCAAATTATTAGGTATCTGATATTAAGGCACATTAAAACAAAGTCATTACTCAACATTACAATTATCCTTCATCTTATTTGGATATATAACTTTTACAAACACACACAAATTGGATTTGCAAATTCAGATGAAGACGAAACCATCCCCCCTTCAATAAATGGAGAAATCCGCTCTCGTACTATGCAACTGAAATGCAGTTTCAGGCTCAAGACTCTCGAAGAGAGAAGAAAAAAGCACCACTTAGGAAGGTCAGGAGATAACCCTGGTCCTACAAAGAACCCCAGACCACAAGGTAACACGTCCCTCTGCTGCTCTCGGGACATTTGTGCCTATGGACATCTCACCCCGGACCTGAAGCTCTTCAGCAGGGTGCTCTGAACAGAGCAGCTTAAAAATATAAAGGGGCTGTATCTCAAGCAGCACTGCCTTCTGCAGCAGTTCATGACGGCAAATCTCTACAAGGACTCGGGGGGAGCCACACTGGGTAGAACAGTTTATTCTTTTATTCCCTACATCACTTCTGGCTTGAAATATATTAAACAAAATGTGGAGCCCCAACCATATATTATTCTTATATGACTTTAATTTCAAACATGGGAAGAATATGGGATTCCACGTATGCTGGCCATTTCTGTCTGAGAAGGGAGCTGTTGGGCAATAGTTACTGATTATGGATGGCAAATAGATTCGGTTTCATTTCTAACTCAAACACTGTGGAGTCAAAAAGCTTGGCTTGAATTCAAAGAGCATTTGGTTTATGTTCTGCTTTGGAAATATTATTAAAAAATGAGAGAAGTGGTATAGAAAACATGTACTGGAAAAAAAAAAAATGAAGGCAGGAGAGGGGTCAGAGTATCAGGCATACGGCGATCAGTTGTCCCAGTCCAGTTTTTGGCAGAATTCCCCCCCTCCGATGCTTTCTGGGGGAAAAAAAGAAAAGTGACTCCCCTCCTGCCTCCCCCAAAAACCCTCTCAGTGTAGCACCTTTGAAATTTTTATATGTATGCTACAGAGGGAAAACAGGCTTCCAGTCTTATGAGATTAGTAAAATCTCTGAATTAGCTCAAGGAGGTCAGGGACACCTGGAATTTGAAGTTTGTCTGGTTCTATTTTCCAAACATTGAGAAAAATTATTTCGAGGCTTTTTGTAGTTACTATGGTTAATTAGCCTTCCCTGATCATCATCCCTGTAATCTGCATCAGTTAATTAGCCTCATGTTTAGTAATTTATTTCATTAATTATTTCTGGTTCTCATTTTTCACATTTAGACTACAGGGCATTGCACATGTTTTTCTAATTATTCTTTATCATCATCATACTAAACAAACCATTATAGGTCTTTGAGTCAGCTGGAGTAAGACAGAAACGAGGGAGGGTTTTTTCCAAAGTTGGAGGTTCTGCTAGCAAACGCAACGTTACTAATTTTATGTTCCTCTGAGTTCATGCGGAAGCCAAAGTGACTTGGCTGAACTTGTCTTAAATTCTCATTTTAGCGTTTCTTACCATTCCAGCCCTCCGGGCAATAACTGTGTGAAATTGTCCATCAGACACCTTCTTAGTTGTGGTAAGCTTGTACGTGCCACTGCCAAGATTGTAGGAGAATCTCAGCCTCTCTTCTGCTATTTCCAGGGCCAGAAATTCTGCCCGCTCTCCAGTTTGGTTATCGTAGTTATACAACATTAAGGCATTACTTTTTATAGTGGCAAACTTTATATAGATGTAATTATTGTTTGGATCCATACTAGGAAACTCCATATACGACAGCTCTTCAAATCCATAACTGTTCAATTCACAATGATTCCCAAAAACACCTGCAAAATGAAAAGTAAAATTTGGTATCAGATAGTTTTTTCCTCATGGAGCATTCTCACAGAAACAAAGTACTGATGTGCTCTAGATATGGCTATGATACACAGGCTCTTTAAGAAACCTCTAATGTATGATTAAAAATGTGCAACTTGAACAGAAGAATCCTATTACCCACAGGTGGGTGTTGAAGTATATACATTTAAACTTAAAAACCGAGTTACAAATGACAGTTACATCTATTGAAAAACTAAGTGCATTTCATTGAGCTCTATGGTTTCTTTAGAAAACAAAAAAAAAGTGAGTTTGACAGCTATGTCAAATATGGTTGTTAATTATCATCAGGCATTTGTTAATCCAGTTATGGAAATAAATTTGCAACTTGATCTTATTTTTCTCTTTATAGCTGTTATCTTAACTGTTTCTCAATTGGTGGTTCATTTTTTATACTTATGATATAAGCATATGTGAGATTAAAACATTATGCCTTCTGGTGTTTTATTGATCTGAATATTTTGGTGCATTCTACATATTTCTTTTCAGATCTCTGTCACACAATTTCCCTTGATTTTTTTTACTGCAGCATCAATGAGAAAAAAACTTACTTAATTTATGAATATTAGTTACATTTACAATGGACTATGACTATATAGGAAATTAATAAACTCGGAGGAAACATAAAACAAAGGAAATAAAACAGAATAAAGAAGTTATTCCACATGTTAGTAGAAAACCATATTCAGAGGTAGTTACAAATGTGTATTGAGAACTGTACTTTTGTGTGAGGGTTTTCAGCAGCTGGAAACATTGTAGATGATTTCTCAGGTTTGTCTGGGTTTTTTTATTAATCTGTTGCATTTATTTTCATGCTTTTCTATCTGAACAATGACAAGTCCAGATTAATCCGCATTCAGAACAAATCTTGCTTCAATTATATCATGATACCTTAAAATATCTGTGTTGTTTTATGTCTTTACTGGGTTCATTCCACAAACCAAATTTGGGATAATTAAATTCTAATAATTATCAAACTATTTTGGCAGTACTATATGCTTCTCTGATTCTCAGAATAGCAGTCTGGTTTTGGAACTCAGAACTTTATTAACATACAATAAATTGAATGGGCAAGTACTGGTGTGGGGTAACAAAGCTGTTTTGATGCAGTCAGGTTCTCTTAATCAAATCTACTAAATATAAAAGTGCCAATATCTAATGTTGTGCTCCTCACTTGCACATGTGGGTGCTCCCTAATTCTTGCTTTACAGATATTTTGACAAATTATGCAAATTTCTCAAAAGAAAACCATGCCCTTTCTGCTCAATATCATCCCAAAGTGCCTTTTTCTAGTTTAACGTTATGATGACTTCCTTGCACTTTGCAAGTGCGTAGGACACAAGAATACTGATATTATTTACAGTAGTCTGACTCTTCAACTCTCCTAAAAGTGTCTGTTATTAGGCAGGAGAGCAAGCACTGCTCTGAGCCCTCGGTGTGCCCCCCGCAGCAGCCACATGCTTCCATCTCCTGCCGTGCTCACAGAAATATTGGCTTCTCTGTCTTGCAGCCAGGGAAAAACAGAGAGGATGAGGCCGGGAGATGATCAACACCTGCCCATGGAGCAGGATCCATATACACACCCATCGGTTTTATGCAGGTAAAACTAAATAGCGATTTGAGAAATATTAATAGGGAAAGGGAAGATCAAGCAGAGAGGAGGAGAAGCATACTCACCGAAGGGGCAGTGGCAGTAATACCCCTCCACCCCGCTTTGGCAGGAGCCACCATTGAAACAGGGGTTGCACTCACAGTAATTGACAGTTGAGTCACACGTTTTCCCTGGGATTAAGGAATACAAGCAATTTCCAGGTCAGAGTATTCAAGTCAATAGGAAAGTCAGGCTGGTATTTAACTAATGAGCTTATGAACCAATGCTGAACGCATGGCCAGGAGGGAGGGTGCCAAGGACCAGCTGTGGCTGTGGGATGGAGAAAGGAAACACAGACACGATGCTGGGCTGCTCCCAGCCCTGACACAGGCATAATACGTGGCCCAGAGAAATTAACTTTACTTTTCAAGTGTCTCATTGCAATTATCTCATATAGGCATTGATGTTGGGGTTTTTTTGTGTGTGGGGGGTTTTTTTATTATCATTATTAACTGGTGTCCATAAAAGAGAGATCATTAAATGAAAGGAGATGCTGAATTAAAAAAAAAATATATTTTTTCCCCCCCTATTGAATGCAATGTACTCATTAGTGTGAAGGAGATATAGACAGCCCTTGCTGGACCCTGTATGAACACGGCGTGCTGAACACAGGCTGCTATTGTACATTATATGATTTTTCTTATTTTTCCTCATCAATTACAACCTCCTTCCTGACTAGGAGGGACCACAGTCCTCTGGAGCTAAAACAAGTTACCCTGGATACAGTCCTTTTCTAAGCAGACCTTGTCACACGTGGTAAATATTATTCACCAGAGAATAAACTGAAATCACATAATTCATTTCAACAAGGAAGGGAACCAAGAGAAAAAGTGAAGATTCTAACAGATGCCGAATACTGACAAGGGGGTTCTTTGTACAAAACTAAAATTTTCTTTGTATGGAAACATTAACTACAAAAGTATTGGTCTTCACTTCTAAGTTTTTCATTGTTTAGCTTTTATGAGTTTAGCAACACTTCCACGATATACCACTCTTAGTACCTGCCTTCCTTCTGCCAGCAGCGCCAGCCTTCGCTGCCTGCTCAGCAAAAACTTGGAAGTATTGTCATGTTTGTCCCTCATGTTTCTCTGCCAAAACTGGCAAAATCAGCCATGCTCCTCCAGACTTCTTGAACTTCATCTTGGCCGGGATACATACACATAGCAAAGGCTAAGACTGCCTTAATGCTTCTTATTGCAGTAATCATGAATTATTTTATTCCTCACACCATATAAATATAATATACGTTTAAGTTAAAAGTACAACATGAGCTTGCATAGAGGGTGTCCATTCTTATATGTCACATATATTTTATAATTCTTACATCTCACATGACAACAATGCATAATACGCAGTCCTTAGGGATTGCTGGTCCCTGAAACTGTAGAAAATCAGGACTGTGCTATATTAACTCTGCTAGCTTTTTCAGAATTTCACAACTTCAGCCACCTAATTAAGGAAATCTCTTTTTTTTTCCCCTCTACTTTTCTGTTTAACCTAAAGAAGTTTGCAGGCAGTTCTTCCATGTGAGCAGCAGCCCTCCATGTGCGACTGCAAGCAGGATGGAAATGGAGCGCTGGAGGATTCCTGTGGTTAATACGTAACTTGTAGATTCACCATAAATCCAGGAAACATTTCCAGTGTCTGAATCTAATTATGCTTTGGGGGTATTTATTTATATTTTATTCTCTAATGGGCATGACTGAAGGATGAGCTAACTTTTTATGTTAGATTTTTGCTGTTTTCTTTATTTTAAAATTATGGTACACCGTACAGATCTTTGACTTATCGAGGAGAACACGTAGCAATAGTGAGGCAGAGATACTTAAAATAGCTCAATGATGTTTCTTAGTTTTCACAAAAATCAAGTGTAGCTAATAAGGCTTACTCAATTTTTTGCAATTCAGTCTAACTAAATACTGTTTTTCTCAGCTAATATTAAAGCTGGCATATTTGCTGAGTCAGCAACAGAATATGGATGTTTATTTTAGCTGCACATACTTTAACCAGTGAATAACAACATCTTCTTCATATTTAACAATTGTTTGAATAATTCATGAAACTAATAAAAGTGTGTTTGCATTTATTCCAACTGTTTTGACACAAGAGAAGACAAATACCCTGATTTAACTATTCATCAGAGCTATTAAAACTAATATTTATTTAAAATGAAGAAGAAATTTCAGCTATTCTTTGCCATTCACTGAAGTGCTAAAGACCTGGGAAAAATGTATCTATTTACATTTGGAATAATGATCCAACAAAAGATGTCTATGAAGCTTATTCTTCCTCTTTAAATGCATGTTAAGCATGCTTATCCTAGAAAGGCAAGAGTCCTTCACAACCAGATATCGGCAGGACAAAAGTATAACTTGGGAATGCTATTCTAGTTTATCACTATGGTTGTTCTGTGTAAGGATTTAAAATAAATTTCTTTGATAAAGCAAGATCATTAGAAAAACATGGTAAACAGATGATGAGAGTTATAAACTAGAAACTGATATATAAATAAATAAGTAGGTAAACAGTATAATATAATGTCATGTAACTACCAAAAGAACAGAAACTTATTTTTATTTAGTATATAACTCATTTTCAATTAAAAAAAACAAAAACAAAAACCAACTGGTATGACCACCTAAAACTCTTAAAGACATCCATCTTTTTTTCCTGCTTTAAGATAATTTTTAGTTATACTTTTTCTTTCTTCTAAAAGATTCCAACTCTTCTGAATTTCTTCTCCTATGTGTATCCCTCCAGGCAACCTTACCTACCAATTACCTTATATCAGCTTCTTCTGAAGACAGTTGCTGCTACAAGGCTTCATTCCCTCTTTTCTGCAGAATGCTGAACTTCATCAATTCATCCAAATTTCCTGCTACCTTCAGATCTTTGGCCAGTCCCTCCTTAGACTCCTTTGAGACAGAAACTCTCATGCATTCTTTGTCCATCCTCTAAGGAAAGGTCTCCATATTTCAAGCTATTATTGGCAGCTGCATTGGTTACTCTGCCAAGACCCAGAGAGTTTCTACCAACTCCTGGTTTTGCATGGTCCACCAGTGTTTAAACTGCACCTTCTTACTCTTCCCTTTTCATCTAAACCACGTTCCTCCTGTCCTCCTATTTTTTCCCCCTCTCTTGTTATTGCCCAGACTTGATTGGCAGAACTGAATCTTTCTAGACCTCTGAACAAGGACACATACTCCAGAAATAATGGAAAAAGTTAGGCTGGAGGGACCTTGGAGGTCATGATGTCCAACCCCATTTCAAAGCAAGGCAACCTTCAAAGTTAGATCAGGTTGCTCACAGCTTTACCCAGCAGGGTTTTTCTCTTATTTGTCTTTTCTTCACCATGGGAATTCCTCCAGGTAAGTTGCTGTGATACCAGTTACGTTGTACTCGGTCCTGCAACTTCTACTGAACTTCAACTTTTTTCTTTTAACACCTTATTCTTCTAGCAAGTAGAGCCATCCAAGATGGCAGCAGGTTGTCCTACCGCTTTCAGTTATCTCCCTTGCAGCATGCTAATGCTAGCTTTCCAGTACCTTAGTAAAAGAGTGTATTTCTTCAAGTCCACCATGATGGCCTACTGGTTTCATGGGTTACAGAGACAATAAGATGTGTACTAAAGATTTAGATTTGGAAAAACAAAGCATAGCTTGCATACCCATTGTTTTTGCTGTTCTGCCTAGGATACTATGCTTATATTTAGATACTATTTTTTGTGGAGAGAAAAAAAAAAAAAAAAGAAAAAAAGGAGTTTTAGAGAGGGCTGTTTTTCCTGAGTAGAGAATTTACACAAGTACTAGCTATTTTGAAATTCTCTGTTGCACAGATAAAACAAATCATTTGAGGAACTGTACTGGATTGAAGAGGATAAGAAACTGTCTGCCACTATGCATAAAAGCATCCTCACCTGAACCCAAGGGCTCAGTTTTACTGCTTTCCAGAAAGATAATGCCAATGATCTTAACCTCACAAAACTAAAGTAGTTTTGGTTTTCAGAGGTCATTTTCCACACGAGTCTGCTGATTTAAGTTTTACAGCATGAATTTAAGAATAATGTTCTGATAGACTTTATCCCACCTAAGTAATATGCCTTGAAAAATTATGAGATGTATGTGTTTTCATGGTTTACACAAGTCAGTTTTCAAGAAGCATTTTCACACATTCAGACTACTACGCACTTCTCAGCTGGGGAATAATTTTATTTGGACAGCATAAAGAATTAGGCTAATCATATATGTTTGGTTAGTGTTTCAGGGTATCAAATCCAGCGAGGGGAAGGAAACATCTCAGCCGTTGCTTTGGGAACCAGGGAGACTCCAAACCAGAGCCACCCCAGTAACATTCCAGTTCAGGTGAATGTTGCAGTTAGTTGAGATTACAGATCTCTTCTCAGCTGAAACACTGAAAGATTTGGGATGTTCATTTTTTTGTGTCAGAAAGATCTTTTTCTGAAGACCATGAAAATTAGGATAATGCTGGATAATTGATAACAGACAGCATTCAGCATTTATCATTCATCACCTCAAGCTGATGATATCACATGCAGGGGCTTATGCAAAAATCTAACTTCCTGAGAATTTTTTTTTTTTAATTGAAAAATGTAACAGGAACAGATACCAGCTGAATGCTCTTGGGTTAGATTTCAGCTGATTTGAGAGTTTTAGTTTTCCTGGTTCTCTGTATCCATCTTTTAAAGTGGTTGTTCTAATATTTTAATCTTGCATTTGAAACAATTTCACAAACCTACATTCCTTCATCTTAATGAGTCCTGGAAAACAGGAAATGAAGGGTTCAAAGGAAGGGCAGACAACTACTGTAAATCACAAAGTATATTCCCTCCAGAAAGCGATTATTTTAAAAACAAAACCTGACCATCATTAAGAGATGTAATTATAACAGATTGTTTAAACCCTAATGATGTTGCTCTGAGGTAATCAGTCTTTATAATCCTATTCAGTGAAAAGAACTACATTACCTTTGCAGTATGATGAAGTGAAATGCAGCTGACAAAACATAATAAATCAAGGAAAAGTAAGACTCTCAGTTTTCAGGTAGGCCATTATAAAGGTCTACAGCTCATGTACTCTAATTTACGGTGAACAGAGAGTCTGTCTCAGAAAATACTAATTTCTACTTGTATCCAGTACTGTGTAACTATTTTTTTACTGAGCATGCAAATTCAATTATGAGACTGTATTTTCATTCCAAGAGAAGCAGCAAAGCTATGCATATGGTAAACTGAATTAGAAATCCACTATTTTGGATGTCTCCTTTTTTTGCTGAGGCACTCAAGGTTTATATTCCTAAAGAGACAGTGTCAGGCTTTATTTTTACATTCACTATGGCTATCTTTAATCATATATGAATCAGGATTAAATGCCCAAGCAGCTGTGTTCTCTTTCTGTTGGCAGTATAATGATGACATAATAGTCTCTATGTCAAGCATTCTCAAACAATCTGTATTCTGACATTTGTTTGCAGAACCTATCGAATATTAAATTTGCAGAACTTCAAATATGCTTTTGCAGACACAAAATGTCTAAATATACTGAATATTAATTATGATCTTATCTAATAAGCTCTGCTAATATTCAACTCTGAAGATATTTTGGTTTTTAATTACATACTTTGGTGCCATTTGTTTTCTGTCTTGATCAATTAACCTCCAGATACTTAAATAATTCTTGACTCTGCAATGGCCAACCGATTTGAAAAGATCTGACTCCCAAATAGAAACGTCTGCCTCAGTGGTAGTCTATTTTAAAGTTATTTGTGTTGACAAGGAGTTTAAGAAAGCTCATATCAGATGCCACATTTAATTTATGGCATGAAAGATATCCAACACTTCAAACTGTAAGAGTCTCTCATCACATTTTCTTAGTTAAAACATTCCTCTTTTTTCAAGCTTGTCACATGTAGAGCTTTATTTTTAGCTGACATAAGGGTTGAACATTAAGATATGAGCTTTAATACCAGAAAAAATTAGCTGGACGTTTCTTCAGTGTTTCAAATTATAGGCTAGAGGCATATACTATAGTATGCTGCTACAGTTAATGAAGTGTTTTGCTTCATTGCAACAGCAAACATATGCCCATGTAATCTCTGGTGCTAATGACCTAAAGAGTTACAGGGGATAGGTGCCCTAGAATTATTTTGCCATGCTCCTGGCAAAATAATTTGATGTACTAATACAACATGAAATAAAATCCTGGATTGGTAACTTAATTAGAACTGCTTGTCAATTACCCATAATTGCTCCTAACCTGAGGCTCAGTAGCACATTTGTGAGGTTTACACAAAAGATCATATCAGCGTCCTTTATATCAACAGACCTTTCACACTGAATATGTATCCACTGCTGTAGCTGTGCTTTAAATGAAGCAGTTAAACCTTTATTTTGAAAGTGATTAACCTTCTTTGCAATAAAGTGTATCGCATCTCCTGTACTAATCTGGTTTAAGAAAAAAAACCAAAAGAACAACCAACCCCCTGATCACTCCACTGGTTACAAATGAGTTTTGGTGGCAGTGGTGGCAAGCCCAAATACCCACGCCATAATGAGCACGGCTGTGCCGACCTGGGCTGCCCTGGAGCATCTGCAATACAGAAATACTCCTTAGAAAAGGTAATGAAAGCCTTACGTAATCTTCTCTCATTAGATTTTTTTATGATGTCTGTAAAAAGTGGCCATAAGCAATGGTTAAAATTGCTCAGACCTTCCTTACATATACTCATGACAAAAGCAAACATCAGCCTGCTTTTCTAGGGATAATATGCTGCTATGTTTGAATGTGTAATAAATATTAAAGAAAAAATACTCAGAAGAGGTAGAAATGCTGCAGACATTTCTGTTGTTAACGAAAAAAATAAATGACAAAGGGACAAAATACAGAACAGACATGATTGATCATTTTGCCTGAATTCTGTTTCTCCCCATATCCTTCGTCTGTTTTCTGTCTTGTATAACTGTAAGCAATTTGGGGCAGAGGCTGATTTTCTTGCTTGGCACACTCCTAGCAAACTTGAAATGCTACCACAATATGCATAACAGTAACACAAAAATCATACTTAAGCATTGGAAATGGTTTCTACATATTTAATAAATTAAAATAGCTCTTGTAAAAATCTTTCTGTTCTAATGCAAGTCAGGTAAGTGAGATTTGCCTGAGGACAGAGCTAAAATAAAATAATATTGTGGGCACCTGGTCTTCTGAGTTTTCATAACTACAAATACTTCATTTTGTGTGACCTCCTCACCTATTGGGGTTGCTCATATTCAGACAATCTTGTGCTATAAAGGCATGTTTCCACCCTCTTTCCATCTCTTCTGGACTGTAAGATATAGAGAAGTAAAAGCATACCTGTATACCCAATTTTACAAACGCAGTTGAAGCTTCCCGGGAAGTTCTGGCAGGCAGCACCGTTTTTGCATGGGTTGGAAAGGCACTCGTTGACGTCCCTCTCGCAGGCCATGCCAGTGAAGCCCTCCGGGCAACTGCACGAGAAGCCCCCCACCAAGTTGTGGCAAGTCCCGTCGTTGTGGCACGGGGAAGGGAGGCATTCATCGATGTCCGTTTCGCACAGGCTCCCATCATACCCTGGCATGCACCTGCACACGAAGGGCCGGAGGGGCTCATTGGCCACGATGATGACGGGGACGCTCTCGTGGCTCTTCAGAGCCGGGCTCACAGCCAACCTCCTCAGGCAGCTCCCTCCATTCTGGCAGGGGCTCTGCAGGCACCAGTCGTGGTCCACAGCCTCGATCCGCACCCCGCTCTGGCGGAAGAGGACATCTTTGATGCTCTCGAAGAAGGTGGCCACACCGCTGGGATTCACGTACTGGTTGTTGCCGCGTTTGACAGCTGCCATCAGGAAGGTGTGGTTGCTCTCCTCGTACAGCCCATAGAGCTGGACAGCGGTGCCCAGCCCTGTCAACTGGGAGTTGGCGATTCGTAAGAAGTGGAGATAGTGATTCGTGAGGAAATCCCGCACGCTGTGGGTGCTCAGGCGGAGGAGGATGCTGTTGTCAATGGTGGCGTTGCCAAAGCCCGTGAAGAAAATCCGGATGCTGCTGGTGACGGCACCGTGCAACCCGTCGTTGCTGAGGACGGCCAGGTCAAACGTGCCATCCGTGGACCTCGCCTGCGAGTGCAGCTCGCAGGTACCCCCGGGAATGCTGAAGAGGCTGGTGACTCCTGAGGTGAGGGAGCACTGGAAGCTGTCTAGCACGTCTGGATCCTGTGGCTTTACGTTGCCCAAAATTCCACCTGGGAAGAGGTTGCCATAATAGTGAACAAAGATTTCTACTGTTCTGGGCTGAGATGGGTTGTCGTTTTGGTCTATTACCTTGATCTGCACAGTTCCCGTGGAAGACATCTGAGGAACACCAGAGTCTCTCGTAATCACTGACAGGTAGAAATCGCTGATTTGCTCCCTGTCGATCTCTCTCGTTGTTGTCAGCACGCCAGCGGTGCTAAGGCTGAAGTAGCTGGTTGCGGGGCCAGTGCTGAGCAAGTAATACGTAAAAGGACCTTGGTTCGGAGGGAGATCAGGATCTGACGATTGAAGCGTCATCACGAGAGTTCCCGCACGGTTATTCTCCATGACTTCTCCTTGGCTGGTGGACAAGGTAGGGCCGTTGTCATTGATATCTTCCAAAGTTACCAATAAAGAGGCACTTCCTGTAGCAGACGGCGCTCCCGAATCGATGGCCAGCACAGACAGGTTGTACACAGGCAATGTTTCTCGATCCAGCTCTGCAGTGACCGTCACCTGTCCTGTCTGCGGGTTGATGGAAAAGGCGCTGTTGTTGTTGCCAGACCCAATGAAATAGGAAAACCTGCTCCAGCTAGGGACAGAATCTGAATCAAAGGCACTCACGAACGTGACATGGGTGCCTGGAGGAACACCCTCGCTGATTTGTATATTGTAGGTTCCTAATGTAAAAACGGGAGGATCGTTGGCATCCAGTATAGTGATATTAACAGTTACTTCATCTATATCTGCACCGCGAATGCTCCCAACATTTTTTGCGAGGACTTTCAAAGAGATGCGTTCTTCTTTTTCTCTGTCAAGAGGTCCTGAAACATAGATCTGGCCACTTTTCTCATCTATCTGGAAACCTTTCTTTCTGCTGTTGCCAAAGATAAGGTAGTGGACTTCTCCATCAGTTCCCATATCACGATCACTTGCAAAAACTTCACCTACAACAGTACCTTTGGAGGCTGCCTCAGAAACCTCAAAATAATAAAGCTTGGACACAAAACGGGGCACATATTCATTTGTACCTTCTAACTGGATGTTGACACTAGCAAAGCTGCACCTTTCTTCATCTGGAACATTAAAAGCCTTTACCGTTAAATGGTAACTTTGCTTTGTTTCATAATCTAAAAATCCCTGAGTGGTGATCGTTCCTGTATTGGGGTCAATGACAAAGAGGTCACTATCTGAGGACTGAATAGCATATGCAATCACAGCGTTAGGTCCAGAGTCAGCATCAGTGGCATTTAAACGAATAACAGTTGTCCCACTGGGGGCATTTTCTAACACATTAGGAAAGTAGTCCTCAGGGCTGAATGCTGGAGAATTATCATTCACATCAATGACATTAACAGTGACACTGCAGTAGCCTGTTCTGGACACCCATCCTCCATCCGTGGCAGTAACAACTAGCTCATGCTTTTGGCATAACTCAAAATCAAGTGGTTTTGCTAGTGTCAGTGTACCGGTAGTTGTATTAATAGCAAAGATGCCAGCCTCATTTCCAGAGGAAATATTATATCTGATTAATCCATTCATAGCAGCATCTCTGTCTCGGGCTGAAACAGTCCTGACCACTGTTCCAACAGAGTGACTCTCCGGGATAGTAACGCTCATACGGCTTTGAGAAAACTCAGGTGTATGGTAATTTTCCTCTGTTACTACTATTTCAACAGCTACCTCGGATGAGAGTGGAGGATTACCTTTATCCTTTGCTTTCACCTTAAACAGAAAGTTTTTGTTCAAATCAGCCATTAGTGAAGATGATACAGAAATCCAGCCTGTACTCCTGTCTAGTCTGAATTTATGAGTTTTGCTTTCATCGGAGATAAAGTACTCCACTTCAGAATTCAAGCCAAAGTCTTTGTCATCCACTGCAGTAACTTTAATTAAGTTTGTGCCAACCCTCACGTTCTTAGTAACAGGAGTAAAATATTTACGAGCGAGGAACAGCGGTGCGTTGTCGTTGCTGTCTACTATGTTAATGGTGACGGTCGTCTCGCTCATTAATGGAGGACTGCCTCGGTCTGAAGAAGTAACAATGAAGCTGTGCCGATTAATGTTGACATTGCTTGAACCACTGGAGTTTTGGTACCTTAAATATTGCTTGTTGAAAATTTCCCCTGTGGTTGCATTAATTCGGAAGAATTCGGACTGGGATTTTATGAAGTAGAAGACTTGGCCATTCGACCCTTCATCGGGATCGGTGGCCGAAACCTGGGTGACCTTCAACCCAATCCCAGGGAGCTCGGGACACTCCAGGTAATAGGATGGCTTTGTAAATCGTGGGGCATTGTCGTTGACATCCATGACAAATATGGTGACATCTGTGCTCACCGTCCACCCGGAGTCATGCGCAGAGACCCTGATTCTGTAGCGGTCTGTGTCCTCCCTATTTAGTGGTCTGCTGATGGTGATGTCCCCAGTGCTGGGATTTATGGTAAACGGGAGACTTGTATCCCTTATGGAGTACCTGCTGACCGCGTTCACCCCAATGTCTTCATCTGATGTCGTGACTCGGGTTACCGTAAAGCCCAGAGGTGCGTTTTCAGGCACGGAAGCACTAAATATCTGGGAAAACCTCGGAGCATTGTCATTTTCATCTAAAATATTAATGATAACTTTGACGGTCGTGCTCTGGAGCGGGGTGCCTTTATCTGAAGCTTTTATGGTTAGTGTGTATTGAGATAATTTCTCCCTGTCCAAGGGCCTGACACTTCTGATCTCACCAGTGGCTCGATTGATACTGAAACTGTTGTCTGTATTGCCCTCAATTATTTCATAATTTAGCTGTCCGTTTAGACCACTGTCCCTGTCGACAGCAGCCACGGTCAGTATCTTCCGCGGGGACAGGTTCTCCAGTATTTCTGCAATGAAGGGATCTTGCTCAAACTCTGGTGCGTTATCATTGACATCTATCACCGTTACTTCCAGTTTCTTATATGAGGAAAAGGGAGGAAAGCCCGTATCTCTGGCCTCGATCCAAACCACATATTTCTGTATGGTTTCAAAATCTAAAGCCCGCCCAACAGAAAGCTGTCCTGTCACCTGGTCAACCAGGAAGGTGCTGCCCAGGTTACCACTGGCGATGTAGTAAGACAAGGAACCTCCTCTGGCTGAAGACCCGGAGACTGTGGTGACAAGTGTACCGACCGCTTGGTTTTCAGGAAATGTGAAGGTCTCCTGATCCGCCTGAACGCGAGGAAATTCCGCTCTGTTCACAAATCTCACGGTGACGGTTGTAGAATCTGTCTTGGGATACCGGCCGCCATCCCTCACATGAACAGAAATGGTGACTTCGGACTCTCCCACCAGTGGGTTGGCAGCCAGGATCGCCCCCCTTGCTGGATCGATTTGGAATTTCTCGGAGTTTTCCCCCATAAGGGAATAATGGAGCTCGGCGTTGGAGCCAGCATCCGCATCGGTGACGGTCACAGCAAACACAAACGAGCCTGAAATGGAAAACAAAGTTAGGACATCTTCAGGTGCACTAAGTGTGGGAAATGTGATGCCAGCTTTTCACTCAGAAGCACTCGAGAGGGTCACCCTCCCGGTGTTTGTCCTGGGGGAGTATGCTCTTCCTTACACTGCTCTGAAAATGAACCGCTTTTTTTCCACAAGATGATCAGTTTAACAAGGGGTAGGTGAGTTTGTGAGCCCGCAAGACATGCACGCAGCCAAAAAATGTGGGTTTGAACTGACGTCAGTGGCTGCACACACATCTACACTGGAAAATGGACCTGCAACTTTTTGGAAGTCTAGCATCCCATTTCTAGAACATTCATGTTCTGAAAGCCATAAATCTAGTACAATTGAATGTTATTTTATTTTTTTTAATTACTCATAGTTTATTTATGCATGTGAAAAACACCCTGGAATTCAATGACTATTAAGGTTACGTAAGTGAACAGATAGCACCCATGGACATTTACCCTACACACGCACCTTCCCTTGCAGCCCCTTTTCTTCCTATTCCCCAGATGCTGCTCCTTTGTCCCCAACAGCCTCTTGCTTCTGATTTTGTAAGAGTATTCTGAGGATAGTAACTAATGGGACTGCACTTGTAAAAGCATGCTGGTCCTCTGAGATAGGGGTATAATCACATAGAAATACAAAACTATTGCACACTAGTGCAATAACATGAATATCTTATGTTTCAGGTCTTTTGAATTTATGCTTCACAATGAGCTTGACTATACAGGCATCATTTGCATTAACCTCTATATTTGCCTATCTGCAAGGAGAATCCAGGGTGTTCTTTTGCACCAGTTTACAGATCTAATGCATGGCACGTCTTTCAAATTTGACACTGTCCAAGCAATTTGCAGAACTCTCTGTTGATGTTTTACTGGTACTGAAATTTAGAAAATACCCACTCCTGTATAAAAATCATGTTGTTTTCAACCTCTTAAGGCAAAATCATTTACAGGCAGGAATGACTTTGACAGCATCCCCTTAAAACTATACTTCATGTCACTATTTGTCATGTGCAATGATTTGTACTCCAGGGGGAGGAATATTTAGACAGGAACAGTGTTCAAACCCTTGTGAGAAATGGGACAGGAAAAAATTAAGATTTTTGCTTCAGTTAAGTAAATTATATTATTAATTATTACTATTACTAGTTCCCCCTTTTAAACTTGATTTAAAAATAACAAGGAAATTAAGCTTTTTCTTTCAAAAGGTACACTAGATATTCTGTGATTGGAATAAAAGCAAAAGTCTTGATCAAGTTATGAGGGTTTGTTCTTTTTTTTGGAAAAGCTATTTCAGACATTACATTGGCCTGCAATAGAGTTGTTGGGTTTGGTTTTTTTTTTTTAATGGACATCATGTCTGCTCGTAACATCATTGTCAACAGCCTTTCAAAATAAGGTGAAAAGGTATTAACAGTTCCTTTTAAAGGAAAGTGAACTAACAACTGAGGAAGTTGCAAATAAAAAAATGCATGCATCCCTAGGTTTTTGCTAAGTTAAAAACATAGTAAACATAGCTTAGGCTTTCTATATGTTTCCAGTTATAATGGGTTTCATACAAAAAGCATCCAAAAAGATATTGCCAGAAAACATCAGTTAAACCCATGTTTACTCCTCATAAACACATTTAAAGAAACACCCCAAAAAAGAACCACACAAAGGCACTGTGCCCTAGTCAGAATACACAAAGCTTCACCAGTGCAATAATAAAATAATTTCATAATGCTGTTCTGAAAACAGGGAAGAAATGTAAACAAATTCATTCTTCCATAAAAAGGAGAAGTATTTGCAATTGTTTAAAAATCTAGAGAGAAAACCCAGGACATGGAAGTAAGCTCTTTTTTTTTTATTCTTTTAAAGGAAAATTTGTTTTGTAAACCATTTGTCTTGGAATCCTCTCTGTAGGCATCACATATCCATGTATGTGTATGCATGTGAAAACACACAGCATTGCCAGCTTCCGCAGCCAACCACTCTGACTGCAGTTTGGTGAATCTGTGGTAATACACTGATCATATAAAATCCTTTTACTGTTTTGAGATAGTAGTGCTCCCGGTATTAGTCCATTTTAAATCTTGGAAAAAAATCTCAAAATAGCAGAATCTTTCAGTAAATTCTCTCCATCCTCATGCAAATACACATATTCTTCTTTCTTTACCCTTGCAATGTCAATTCTGCAAATAGAAAATATTAGTATTTTGGACTTACACATTTCTAATGTATTTATTTATCAGGCTTGTTTAAACATAAACTGAATGAAAATTAATTCCTGCATTGAGCAAAGTCACTTTAATTTGGGTGCAGGTTCCGCAAAAGGAAGGTTGCTGCTTGGCTTTACTTTTATTTTATTTTACTTCACCACTTGGCTCAAGGAAAGGCACCATAATTAACATCTGATATAGACACAGCCTTTTTGAAAGAGGTTGACAAAATCCTCTTTAAGAATTGCTCAGGGTGGAAAAAGAACATCTACACACAGGAGGAGACTTTCAGAGGAAAAAAGAGGCCATAGCCTCCCTAACCCTCACAAAATAATTTAATCACTTTTTTAAGTGGGTGCTCATTTACACTATGTCTTCTTTACATAACTGCAGGAAAATAATTGAAGTTGGATGAAACAAACAAACTAAAAAAATTGTTAAATTGCAGGTGATATATTGAGCCTTGCCATTATTCATTCCCATGCAACACAAAGATAACAAAACCTGGAAAACAGCTGCAGAGGAACATCTCAGAAACGTTTCTTGTGGCATAGCTTTGCATTTCATTAAGATGTTTATGCAATCTGAAGTACCCCAAGCATTGCCACTGATCAGGTTACCTGAAGTGGTAGGCGATGGGACGTGGGTGACGTAGGGATGGTGTTGAAATTTGGGCGGGTTGTCATTCACATCGGCGACAGAGACGAGTACGCTGGTGGAACTGGAGAGAGCCTTGGGGAAGCCCCCATCGCTCGCCACCACCACCAAAGTGTAGTTCTCCCTTGCCTCTCGATCAAGGAGAGCACTGGTGATGATCTGCCCTGTTGATGGGTTGATTGTGAATTGTGAATTGCCACCGGTAAGCCTATAGCTGTTTGAAAGAAAAAAACAAGGAAGAAAAATTCGGTTATATTTCATGAGGCAGCCCACTGCCTTAAGATAATAACAATTTTCTATACTCTTCAGAGCACCATGCTGATGGGTATCAACACACAGATTTTATTCTGACTGTCCATCTCTCTTCACCTTTTTTCTCTTCCATATTTTGAGACCTGTCATAAATGACATTTCTGGGGATTTCCAAGCGTGGTTGCTTAACACAGATAGATTTCTAATAAATGAGGAGCAGACTGAGCCTTTGCACATTTGGAGATACAGTTGGACATACTCTCAAAATTGCCTACTGGAGGCATCCTCTAGTACTGATATCCATGGGCTAATGCATCAAGTGTTAGTCCAAGAGGCTGACATAACTCTTAACTGTATCCACAGAACATAATTAGAAAAAATACTATTTTCTGAAATAAAAGGATGACAATTTTACAGAATAATATGAGGATTTATAATTCATATTGTTTCCTGATACTGAGGTAAGCTATTCAAGATTTCAATGTTAATTTATAGCAAGTTAGTTATCACAGAGTTACATTAATAGAGACTAACTGGGACCAGAATTTGACCCTCGATTGGTGTATATGTATGTACACGCATCCGCGTTTGTGTGCAAAAATGTGATTTGATAAGAACTGACTGCGTGCTTACTGCAGTGCGTCGTACCGGCTACCTTTGGCTTACTAGCACAGCGAATTCATCCTTTCTCTTTGAATGCTTACCCAGCTTGTGTTCATACAGAATGAATCTCAAAGATATATGGAGCACTGGGCTGTATTTTTAAAGGTAATCAGCTAATATTACATTTTTTATCAATTCAGATAATGGGTTTTCTAAAAAACAAAGGAAGCAAAAACTGGCTAAAATGAACAATTCCCATATTCAATATTATAACCCTGACAAAACCCAACACAGCTGTGATTAGCATTGCTTCTTCAGAGAAGCCTGGTACAGCACAGTAGCAGCGTTTTTTGAGGTATACGATTCTATAAAAGATTCAGAAGAAAATGGCTTTTATGAAAGCAAGCAATATTCCTATCTTCACCCTTTTAAAATCAAAATAGGTTATGACAGAAATAATAACACAGGCCAGAAGCTTTACCTAGAGAATTGACAGCCAGCCTGTGTAATAAGCTGTGGCAACTTCTCCTGTTCCGTCATTAATCTCTACAGAATGCCATGAGCATACTTTAATTGCTTAATTATGATATAATATGATGGCCATATGTAATTATTCTCCAGCCATAGCAACATGCATCTAGGGTGGAAAGAATGTGCACAAAGCCTAAAGCACCGCTTAAATCTCCCTAAATACCAGCAGCGCGGGCAAATTTCATCTGATTTGCAATGTTTTAACCCTGTGTGAGGTGTCACAGAAGACAGGGTCTTTCTCTTCTGTATCTGCACATATATAGAATGGCTCAAGCTTTAGCATTAGAAAGATACTATGGAAACCTTTTTTTTTTTAAAAAAAAGAGAATAAAGACATATTACATTTGCCATAGGATATTCTGAGTTATATCTGAGTACAACTGCATGCAAACCAAAAGGACAATGTAAGTGTGTCTTAGCATAGTTACAAAAAAATTCCAAACCCAAGCAAAAAAAAACTCCAACCCCCTGAAACTTTAATAGTGACAACTAGCATAAAAGGAATTTGACTGAAGCACTTAAAATCTGGCCTTTTGACTAGCCTGTGCTGACCCCTCTTATCTATACTATCTTTAACAAGGCTGCTCAAGTGTGCATTGCCATTAACAACCTCATCAACCTCCTTTAATGACTTCACAGGTTACCACCAGAAGTAAGAGAAAAAGAGTCGGCATGTATGGATATGTAACAATTTTGCAGAAGATAATCTACTTCTTGCATGGCACAGTCCATTTTTTGACTTACATGAAAATTTTAGCAGGGGATTTTACATACCATCTTTGGAAACCAAAGATTTGATTTTGAAACAGGGTCTAACAAGACTGAAAAGGAGTTCTGAGTGCTCAACACCTCTGACAAGAAGACTTTACGTGTTCTGGTCCCTCTGGCTTTTGCCAGTTTTGTAATACCAGCCATATTTTAAGATTTGCATTACTCTAAGTGTTGAATCTGGACAAATTCTGTCCAAGAAAAACAAAGTATGTGCCTGAGTCTAAAAAGTGTGAAACAAAACCTGAAAACAATTTTTAAATAGCTACTTATGAAGGAAAAAAGTATTTTTATCAGCTATTCTACTATGAGGTACTGAGTGAATGACAAAGACTAATGGTAGAGATATTAAAGCAATTCAACGACACTAAAGAAACCCTGATAATTTCTGATTATGGGATGCAATCATTACAATCATTCATGCTTTGTATGGAATTCTTTTTTCTAAAGGAGCTTGCCAGAAATAGTTTCTTAGAGTGAGAGTGAATAGAATTAAAAGCTTCATTGTTTCGCAATTTAATAAATGGTAATTTTGGATGCTTTTCAAATATTTAAAGATGCCAAAACATCAAGTTTCTATTTCTGGCTTGTAGCTAGTTGGAAATAAAATATTACAGTATTTTATACACACTTGCTTTGCCATAACATAGACCTGTTTTATTTTACTTCCTTTTTTTAAAAACATGACAACCACAGTGATATTCTTATGCACTCTGAAGAATGAACTGAGGTGAACTAATAAAAGTAAATAAAGAAGCTACTTTATATCCTGTTTTGTAAGTTTGGAAACAGAGATACAGGTGTTTGCAGTCACAATAGTTAAATGTGATGGGATTACCTACGTGTCCTTCAGATTAATAACTAATACAAATCTGCTTTGTATTCCATTCACAATAAATCAGTCCTCAGTGGATAATCTTCAGCTTGTCACTGCCACTCAGCATCTTCATTACTCTTGTCTGGGAAACTGGGAATGGCCAGTGTTCAGCCCAGTGCCCAGTTAAGTTGCATCAGTTGAGCTGTACAAACCATTTGGCATTTAAAGCAAAAATGCCAAATTCTAACTTTTTACCCGTTTTCCAAATGGGATAAATTTTACACCTCGCCTTGTGTAATTTTCATCTAAGCTGAAGACATTAACTGACAATAAGTTTACCCAAGGAACATGTTGGCTTTCAGTGAAAATTGCTTACTACACGAAAAGACGTGAATGCAGCGGCAAGGCAAGTAGTGGTTTCTGCTGACCATTCAGTGGTCCACAGCGTCTCCTGTAACACGTGTATTAGCATGGTGGGTGATACTGTACCTGTTCGGCTAGTTTATTATAACTGTATCCAAGTCTGCATAAGCAGTCATCTAAACTACAGTGAGGTTTGAAAAGCCATTTAAGGTTCAAAATAAGATACTGAAGCCTTCCGCAAACATATGTCTGCTATCACAAAATTAACTCTATCCACTAGTTTGGACATTTTTATGCAAAAAAGTGATACCTGATTTCTAGATTTGCCTAGCTTAAAAATTAAAGTTTAAAGATGACTAAAGCTGCAAAATACATTCTGTACTTTTTTTAGGGTGAGTAGTTTCATTTGAACATAAGTGAAAAAAAAAAATTATTATCTAACTCTGCCCCAAAGTTAGCTTTTGTAGCAAATTCGTTAATGACGTTTGAAAAGTACATCTTCCTCTTCCCCACCAGTCCCTTCCTGAAAGCTCCTTCAATTAATATTTAAGAAGTCTGTCAGCCTCCAAGAACAATGGTTTCTAGCTTCTTCAGGAATACATTTTAAAAGATTTGTATTACATCTATTAACTATACCCTTCATTACAGGGCCTCAACTCTAACAGCTATGCTAAATAGAAGGCAAAAGCCTTTCCGAAGGCTACACAAGCTGATGGCAGTCCGTAAGTATGATCATTCACAGCCTATATCATATTTCTTTATGCAAAGAACGTGTGTATATAAAGACTCCAAGCTGATGTGCTTAATCCCTTTATGATATTATACGGAGTTTCAGGATTTCTTTGTTTTTTCTTTTTTTAATTCACCTACCTCTATACTTACTGAGAAATATAAATCTAGGCTATTAACAATTACACTCCAGTGCAAGTTAAACTCATTTGCTTTTCACTTAGTAAAAAACTACAATAACACTGCAACTCTGCTTGTCCTTAATATAATTCTAAAAGCCTATAAATAACAAAAAAAAAAAAGCCATATTTGCTGAAATAATTTAGCTACACATATACAGCTGTCCTTTGGTGTCTTACAGCTTTATGGCATGTTGGTGATGAACACTGGGGGGAAAAAAAAAAATCTTCAGGCAATGTATGAGGCAGTGTTACATACAGCAACAGTAAAGGACCTACCTAATAACAGCATTTGTAGAAGCGTCAGCATCTGAGGAGTTTACAAGCAAAATATCTGTCCCCGTAGGTGCATCCTCCAGAACAGTGGCAGAATACATGTTAAAGGCGAATGTGGGGACATTGTCATTGACATCATCCACTGTGACAGCAATGGTTCCAGTGCCAGTGAGGGCAGGAGACCCTGCAGGAAAGCGGGATACAAAATGCTAGAGGTTACAAATACCACCATGCTAATCCAAGGTCTGCCATCCCCGATTTAAAGCCTAGCGCTTGAGCATGTCACAGTTCACAGAGCAAGAAAGCCAATTCAACATACAGGACAGGGTCAGATTTGTTTCAAAGGCATCTTGACATAAAGTACAAGTTGTGAAAGGAAGAAAAAAAATAAAAAGGAAGTTGTTATTTTTCTTGCTCCATCTAATTCCAGAAATATTTTGTAATACAAGCTCAGCGGAAAAAAATGGTCTTGGAACTGCTTAGAAGCCTTCCTGTAACAATTAGGACCAATTTGAAGATGTGGTTGACTTCCCTATTTCTCTAAAAGAAGACACTCAAAGGTGGCACACTGACAGCCATGAAAACTCCAGCCCTCATTTATCTATCCGCAGAACAAATAGAGTGGAAACCGTGGCAAACCCCAGCTTTCCGTGCGGTTTTTCCACTGCCGGTCGCACCCCTGACCTGGGGAGACCTTCTCTGAGTGGGTGAGAAGGTTGCAGAGACTCCAGCCCCGTTCAGACTCAATTTCTCTGTAGAAGAAAGCAAATCTATAGCAGCAAATAATGCTTGCTCGGATGAGATATTGGCTTACGGGAAATCAGCCTGAACTTATTCAACCTATGGCTTTCATCCTCCTTGTTATTCTAATACTTAACTCTGATGAGCAGAAACAAGTGAGAAATAGCATGTTTTTTCATGTGCAATCTCTCAGTATTTATTCTTAAGCTTCTCCTTTGTCAAATCCAAAAAAAGACAATGAAGAGTTTTACAAGTTCATGTTAATTTTGCCAGTCTATTACACTTATTTTCAGTCAAGAATCAGCAAGATACCTTCTGCTAACCAAATTCTTCACTGAGGGTCCCTGAAAAAAAATGGGATCATTCCTTTCTTTGAATACATAACAAAAAGGAGGAGGAGGAAGTGATAGTGGACATAAAACACATTCGTTATGGCCCCTTTTACTCAAAAGACATGATGCCCATGCCTGTTTTACCCGAGATTGTGTCGCTTTCCCCTTCAATCTCAAACAGATACAATTCACCATTTGCTGGAGTGGGAAAAAAGCAATGATAATGAAATACTTTGAGCCAGAGACTGGTTCGAGTCCTTGCCGCAAGGAGCTGTCACTTGATGAAACCCAGGCAGCCCCCATGTGACTGCCCTTGTCCTTCCATCCCAGCAGATGATCGGGTCGCTGCTACCCGAGGTTATTGCTGGACCTCAACCTTAGGGTTGGGAAGGAGGTGGGCTCTGCTCTTGGGTCTCATGTGGTCCTGGCAAGGGCTCCAGGCATTGAGATCTTGTATAAAAGAAAAAACAATGGCCTGTTTTCCCACGTTAACCCTTGCAGGCTGAAGTGTCACCACGCTGCCTTGCAGGAAGAAGCTGGGAGCAGCTTCGGCAAGGGAAGGAGGTTTTTCGCTGCGAAATACTTCAAAGTAACTTGGCTTAATGCACAAACGGACTGAATGAAAGAGCTCCCAATTGAAAGGTGCTATAAATCTTGCAGGGCTGACTTTGAAGCCTGCTGATCGGACGGGATGGACCACGAAACCGAGGAAAGAACGTGCAAGCCAAAGAGTATAGGTTTCACGCCATAGCCATGCACAATGGAGGCCTTTCTCTGCTCTAGTCTGAGGTAATTCATTTTGCCAATTAATATACTTTCAGCCAGGAAGGTTACATTAAGGCAATAAGTCTGACTCATTTTTACCCTTCCCCCCCCAATTTTGTCATTTAGCCAAACACTTATAGATAGAAAAGACTGCAAAAACGTTCTTGATTGCTGAAATATTTCCCGTGGAATGTTTATTATTACTGCATTAAATGAAACAGAGTCCTCAGTGGTGTTTGCTGCATGTGTCATCAAGCTCTGGCCTTCCAAACACATTTAATTGACATTCATCTCACAGCTAATGAAATGAAAAGTTGAAAGTTGTTAAGTTTCACAGGTGATTAAACAATTTATACATAATTCAGAAATTAATCTTGGGTAAGTCACATTCAAAGAGCATCAGTCTGGAAAAGAAAGCTAACTCACAGCTAAAACCTGAAACTCATTGTTTTAAATGTATTTGCTAACACAAAATACCGAAGCCGGAAAATTCACGCTGTCAGTTTATTCACAAAAATGAACTGCAGTGGCAGCTCCTCCAAACCGTGCCTTTAGAGGTAACCCAACGTTGGGACAATGGGACTAGCTCCAGCACAGCTCCGCAGGCTTGCCCTGTCCCGGCTGGGAGCACCAAGATCAGGCTCGGTGCCACGCTAGTTACGCTCACAGGACTGGTGAGGAGAGGAGAATGGGAAGAACGTGTTCATGTCTGCTGGTAAAGCACCACATGGGCATAGGCTAGCAGCAAAACGCTACATTGGGTTTGTTCTTTCTCCTGCATGGCTATTAAATCTTTGGTCATATAATGGAAATGGTCAAAAGGGATGCCAGATGTAATTGCTGCTTATGGGCTATGGATAGTCTTCTGCTCAGGATTACACTGATAGCAGCAGCTTTTGACTCAGCCAGAGTCCCTGGCCCCCTTTCCTCTCTCAGGAATCTGAATTTGCAGGGTACCAAACAAACGCTCCAAGGGTCAAATCCCTGCCTCACCTCAGCCCCAGATATATTCCATGCTGTTATTCTCCAGTTCCACTTCCCCATTGGCTGCATCTACAAGGCACTGCACAGCACAGTATGGCCGTATTTACATTAACCTCAGAGAAGTGACTATACCAGCCAAGGCTGAGCACCATACTAATAAAATTAGCTAGGGTAATGTAAGTAACCCTGACCTCATTCAGCACTAGCTTGTGGCTGCGTTGCACTCGCAGAAACATCCCAGAAGTCCAATATTAATTCAGCTGTTTGTAACATCCCAAGTTGCTACTCTTCAGTTCAAACCCCAAAATCTTTCTCATTTTACTTAGATGGAAAAACTCACGCATCTACGTTGGTTTCCTGTCTATGTAGTTATCCAAATATGGTATTTTCCTCTAGGCAAAACAGCACGTCCACAAATTTACTCCTTTATTCTATTACACTGAAAGATAAAGTTGCAATTTCACAGCGAGTCCTCAAAGCTTTTATTCACTTGAAATTAAATGGCTAGCTCACATTTCTGCAGTTACTGAGAAATATAAGAAGAGGAAATTACAAATGAAGTAATTTTCTATGGAAAAGAAATAGCTCCGGGCCAAATTCTACCATCCTCCATGAACTTGCAGTGAAAGTTGTGCTTGCATAAGGACCACAGAATTTGGCCCCTGGTAATAAGTAGGTTTCATAAAATGTACATGTCATATTTGTGGTAAGAGAAGTAGTTTCCATGGTCAGGCTGAGTTCCCAGATTTCTTAGTTTTGCTTCGATAGCAAATCTTCCCCAAGTCGGTTATTCTTATTATGCTAGAGCATCATTCCTTTTTTCTTCAAACTGCACTTAATATTTTGCATACATAACTGCAGTAAATTTTGTGTAAATTCTGAAATATTAGCCAAACACTCAAGATGCCCCCAAACCATTTTTGATAAATCAGACATGTTACAACCTATATAAAATTGCTGTACACAGCCACACAAGCCTCTGAGTACTCCTTACAAACAGCCCTGAGGGCTAGAGCCACAAAGAAACAGACACTTTTCCCTCCGTGAACTTGCACTAAAATTTCTACCAATTTTTCATAATAGTCTGAACTATTTTTCAGCAGAAGCAGCAACTATTTCTTTGTCAGACACCTCTTATTTAGAGCAGTTCTCTAGTTCTATATTACTACTAGGTTTTTTTCAAATCCCAAAATACCATGTCTCACAGAAGCTTAGGATATCCATGTGGAAAAAACGTTCTCTAGAAAGGCAGAGGGATGAAAGAACCATCAAATGATTAATAACTGGAGAACATAAAGTTAACTATGCGAACTAAATGGGAGAGATCGGATTGACTCTTCAGTGAATACCAAACCTTTAAAATTTAAAAGACGATGACATTAATAATTATTATTATTGAGTTTCCCATCTCTGTGTGCTGTGGTCTGTTTCTATGAACCGAACAGTTTATTTTCTAGGTGACAGCTGTACATATACATTAAGCAGACAGTCCCACAAATGTCCACACGTCACTGTTGAAATAAAGATTAACCTGGGATAGTGTCAAAATAGTAACGCTGAGTTCAGGAAGAAAACTGCTTCCCACGGATGTTCTTCCAAAAATTTAAGCTTTTTGCTTACATCTGCAAGTAAACATGTGTCTGGGGACGAAGAGAAGGAGCAGACCTTGGGAGCCTGCTCCTGGGAGGCCCACGGTGGAGGACGAGTTACAGGGGGAGGTTACAAGAGGCCGCCTCGGGCTTGGCCAGCGCTGGGCTGTGGCTCCTGTCTCGGCACGGGACATTTGAGGAGGTGATGTGAAGAAAGAGATGTGGGGGACCGTGGGGCAGGCAGGCGGCAGCATGGGGGCAGGACCTCTCTTCTCCCAGCAAGGCGGGACTGGCAAAGACCTACAAGCTGGTCTTCCACCCCACTCACCAACGCTTGTTTGCAGCTGATTGCCACAAAAACATGATGATATTGGAAATGTGTCAGCTCAGAAGTAACAGCGAGCCCTCTCAACCTTTTGCTCACCCCATCCAGGAGAAGGGGGATGAAAAATATTGGCTCTGTGCACCAATGCAAGTAGAAGAAAGTAAACTAAGCGCAGGAAGGTGACAGTGAGGAGAAATATCATTTAACCTGACAATTTCTACTTCCCAAATGCAGGATAACCAGCAAAGAGAGGACAATATGTGTTTCTGAGTAACTTATGATGAGTTCTCCCATTTCCCTAATTTGTGCTAATGTTTACGAGCTGTGAAGTCACCCAAAAGGGATGCACCTAAAGAGTGCTTTCACTTTTGCCTTGACCTACTCATGCACCCTTAGAAGAAGGCAGCACCACCTGCTATCTTCAGCCACCCTTGTCCTGGGGAATGGGAACAGTAAACTATCTCAGCTCCCTGTAATCCCCAAACACAGGGCACCTTCTGCTCCAGCATATGTTCAGCTCACCACACCATAGCTGGACACCAGCACGAGTGAGGAATGATCAGAGTACTTAGTGGGACTGGAGCAGTAAAAGAAAACAATTGAAGGAAACTTGCAAAGCCATTTACATTCTTCAAGAAAAGTCAGGAAAAGATGATGCTATTGGAAATTATCTCGGCTGTGTGGTACTGTATGGCTCACAGTAAAAATTAGAAATAGGAGAACGTGTTCAGCACGTTATCCACATATCGTTTGAAGCTTTAATGGCTTCTGGGTCCTGTCTGTTCCATGGTTAGCACAGCAGATAGTAAAACTATCATTCCTTTCAAAAACCAGGAACTCAGAGTTTTTGCCAGCATTAAAATATCAAAATTAAGTGCTAGAAAACTAACAATAAACTTAAGTAAAAAAACTACAGATACATTTCTCTAAAATGAAAAAAAGGGATTAGACTTAAATAAAATTAATCTAAATGACTAATCAAAACTCATACTGCAGGCAGTTTACCATGTTTTGTGGTAAATTAAACACATCATTACCCTGAAAATTGGAATGCGATTTAACAGAAATGGAATTTTTGCTTCACTGAAATGTGTTGCTTTGCAACAAAGCGGATTTCACTTCTCCAGTCAAACACTCAGTGAATGAGTCCCAGGACTAGAAGCTGTATGTGTTAATACAGAGCATTAACTTTTTCACTCAAGTAAACAAGGCCTTTCTCACAATAAAGCGGACAATCTTTCTAAATGCATTTAAATGCAGACAGAGTGTGCTGAGCCTCACACAACTGGTAAGTTTTAAAATAAATATGGAGCTAGAGTAAGTTAAAACGCAACTAGCTTGCATTACGCTTTGGATTTCTAGTGCACACGAAGCTTGATTGGAAGCATGGATGACCTTAAATTAACTTATTTACCCAGAAGACAAAAGAAAGTGCACACGCGAAATGAGAAAAATACGTACTCCTTTTACAAGATTGCACCACAAATATTCGTCCTGGCTGGATATGTTGTGTTTTATTTTCCTTTTACTCAGTTTTTCACTACAGGCTTCCACACTAAGTCTAAAAAACTGGTGAACCTAGTATATTAGAGACAAAAGCTGGAATAAGCAGTTAATAAACAAACATAATAAAAAGCCTAGAAGCTAGCCCTACTCTCATTCAGTTCAGCGGGTGACTGGTGAATGAGACCATGCAGGAACCTAGATTTTCCAGATTTCTGAGTGTGTCAAATCTGAGTTTTCCTCCTAGTTAGGTACAAAGTAGTAGTTGTTCCCAAAGCTGGTTTAACAGAACTTGTAAAAAACAAGGGTACTGTTGGGATGGATCTGCACTTGTGCGAGGACTATCTGACAAGAAAAAAAAACATTTTTCTGTACTGCATCAGATATTAGAAACCTCAATAGCCTCCCTCATCTACCAGCCTAAAGAAGCTGGAAGCACAGAGACCTAAATTTGGGAACATAAGCCATCAAAAGTTAAAAAACCAACCAAACAAAAAAATCACTAGACAGAGTCCAACCTTGTTCAAGCAATGACAGGTCCAGCCACGCTTGGGCTGATGCACGTACACAAACACACATATTCACATGTGGTTTGACAGTGCAAAAGAAATTCTTGTCCCAAGTAGTGATGCAAGATGGGATCTCTCATCTGGTTTCATCCACGTGATTTTTAAATTTGGATAGTTTCCTATCAAAATTCCTGACTGACTGCATCCTATGAATTCACTAAGCTTTGCAGTTTCCCAGCAGGGGCAACATTACATTGCAATACGTTTGATATGCTGCTGAAAGGATGGGACTTGCACACACACACGCAAAGACAGTTTGAAGCCCTGTGGTGTATATATACATTTCCCTGTCCCTCTTCTCTTCCTCTGATCTGCTCATCAGAACAAGTTACCTGCAGCTGTTTACCCAGAGAGGAAAAAAAAAAACCTGTGGCACTATTACAGAGCTGGACCTACTGGAACACAGATACAGACTGAGAACAAAACACATGCAATAAAGCAAAAGTATAGTATGTATTTAGCACAACTTCAAGCTGTTCCATGTAACAATCTCGTTCTACACATACACATTCACATTACCATAAACTTATCACTTACACATCTGAAAAATGGTAGAAAATATATTCCTCCAGTTTAGCATTTTTCCCTATTGCTGCTTTCACTTAGCAAATTTCAAAACATATGAAAGAAAGGCTGAAAGAGTTCTGCTCCACCGCCCATGGCGTAAGCTGGGTACAGGGTTGCTGACATAAGCAGATGCCAGTTAGCGATGGGGCTGTCAGGTTTCGTTCTCCTTCCATGAAAGGCACAAGCATTAATCCCATTTGCCACTAACCCCTTGACATACACTTGTAATCTATTAACATCAAAGGTACAAGTCATTGGACACAGTGCTCAGAAAAGACACATGCAGGTACTGCAGATTTCTTAGCCAGAACTGCATTTATTTCCAGAGCAAGAAGTTGCCCTCTTCCAAATATGTTTCAGAAAATGAATCTTTAAGGAAAATTTTTCACAGCTGAATACAGTGCTCATAACAAAACCTGGCAAATGACTGGTCATAAGGGTGAAACTCCCTGTGCCCGCTCTGCAGGCGGTTCTGGGAGGGTAGGCATGACCGTGTACACCACCAAGGCCTCTGGTGACCAAAGTAAGACTTAAAGAAAGTGGAACTGCAACTTAAAAGAAAGGCAGAGACATTAAAAAAAATATTTTCTTAAACCCACCAAATTACTTCTCCTTGTTATAAGTTATTGCTGTAAACAGAAAAAATAGAGAAGCTGGCTCCTGCAGAGACTGCTGACTAAGACAATTTTTGACTGCTTGTGACTCCTGAATATCCCACAGCGAAATTCCTGTAATGCATGATTTTGAATTATGCTTTAAAAACACCCTGTATAAATAGTGAAGATTAACCAGCAGGAGAACTGATCAGGCCATATGTGCATGTTTTACTTCTTTTATCCTTGTAATTAAGGCTTTCTGAAATTGTAGCTTTGTATTTGAAGAATGAGCTAGCAGACTTTCAATTTATAAGGTGTAACGTTTAATTTAAAAAATGGTTTAAGATCACCAAGACTGGAAAAATCTTAGTATTTCTCAAAGGCTGAGAAATTGCATAGCATAATGACTACTCTAGTTATCTTATTCTGCAGAACAGATTAGATTCAGCTAACTCATTAGGACAATTGAAGCAGAATTTCATATAAAAGTGATGTAAGCAGAAGGACAATAAATTTAAATTAATTTTAATTTAAAACTTCCAAACTAATCATAGCAAGATGGATGAATGAAGAGATAAGAGAGGAAGTGTAACAGCCTGAAAATTTACAAACTGACAATTTTTTCTTCCTTGAAATTTTCAATCGTCTACTGAATCCTACATATTCAGCATTATATTTTAGCTTGCCTTCTAGTTTAAGTAAATCTACCTCAAACTTTTCTCAAAGAGATATATCTGGTTTTTTCCCCCCTCAAGCTAGCACCAAGGAGTTAAGAAACAATAGTAAAGCAAAACAAAGTTCAGGACAACAGTGAAGACAGATGAAAGATCTGACAGTCACGTTTTCATTCATGTGGATCAATACTGCACAATGTTTTTCTGTACCATGGCAAAATTCAATGAAAATTGAACTGCTCTGGCATATTTCATATGTTCAATTCTCACTTTTTCATCCCTCCCTCTCTATATGTTCACAGTAAATTGTTTACTGGTAACAGTGCCTAACTGACTGTCCAATATACATTCAATAAAGCCATACTGCAATAGTGGTAGGTCTGAGAGAAGTAGATCTTAAGACCATGCATGTGAGATGAGACTGAGGATCACGGTGATAACTGGCTTGTTTAATGAACTTCATACTAATTTGAGCAGGCTCCTAAAGTGACGGCATCCCATTCATATTTGCTATATATTATGGTAAGTGCCCACGAGTCTTTTGTGAACATGAGGGTGACATTCAAGAAATCAACACAAGATACAATCACACAACTTGAGAAAACAATGGTATTTCAACCAAAGCACTTTTTCCCAACTGTGCAATGGAAATTTCCATCCCAACATGGATGGAAATAAAGGAGAAAAAATATCCCTACCAAGCAGATAAGCAACTTGAAAAAGAGTGGTAAGAACTTCTTTGAATTATGTCTTCCACACAGTACAGTACATAGTACAGTTGATCTCAGCTTACCATAGAGCAGTACTTTTATCATTTATGACTGAAAATATTTCAAACTTTAATCAAATAAACCTTTAATCAAATAATCCTGCATTACAGATGATGCTAATTGTTTTTTATTAGATCAACCCTTTAAGAAGGAGCATAAATCAGCTTTGACAGTTCATGGCACATGCATCCCTGGCAAAGCTGGTATTTGTAGCCTTTTATTTCTTTTTTTTTTTTCCTTTGTTATTTTCACAAGGTTCTTGTAAGAAACTCTGGATGATGAGAAACAACACTGAATTACTGGATATTCCTGTTTACCTCATTAGTGACGAGGTAACTTGATAGAATAAGAAAGACCGTCACTTACACTCTGGCGTTTTCGGTGGCATAAAATTATGTTCCTTGAAAGAGATAACAGTTTGAAAGAGATAACAGTTCTCACCAACATTTACAACTAACCAAAAATTCTTAATAAATAATGATGTTTCTACCAATAGTCTGGATTTCTTTTACTTATGAGGGATGCAAAGAGGCAAAAGATTTAGTTACCTAATAAAACTTGATATTTTCAACTGTAATTCCAAGAATGTCTGTAGAGAGGCTAAAACTTTTGGCTGTGATACTAGATCTTATCTTATGCCTTCCTAGACATAGAAGAGGAGAAGTATATTAACCTTATTAGGATTCAGCTTGTCTGTTAAAAAAACAAAAATAAAAGCAGCCAACAAAACAAATATAGGATTTGCATCCGTACTGAGGTAGAACCTATGGAGTTCTCCTCAACACCACTTGGACCTAAATAATATTACTATATTTTTGTGAGGATAGTCTGCAGGTTTTTATATTGCAAAGCACGAACATGCATACACTGTGCTTGATGCCCCCGTCCCATGTCAGTTCTGCCATAGCTGGCTCTCTCCCAACACCCCAATTTCTGAACCTTCTTGCCTATGTCTTTGTCAATGCAGAATCTCTGAAGACCTGTTTCTAAAAAATAATACTTCTAAAGGCTATAGTTTAATAATTGGTCAATTTTATATCTACATTAATAACAGCAAACTAGAAGATCTTACGTTATTTAAAATAATTTCCCTTCTTTTTCTTTTGTTAAATGCAGTGAAATGGAGAACAACTCATCCAACAAACCTTAGCTAGAAGCAGTTTATCCTGTCCTAAATAAGCCCATCAATTACTCACTGGATTCTCCACAATCCCAACAGAGAGTAGAAAGGGAATTACACATGTGAGAAATGTTTGAATGGAGAGGCATGCACTTAAATTGAGGACTTTTAGAAAAGTCCTCAAGTACGTCTGAACTATAGAGAATAAACATCTTTAACATGTATTTCTAACTCTGATTGCCTTGTTCAAATAAAATCCACCATCAGTTTGAGTTGGTTTCAAAGCTGAAGTTCTGTCCATGATTTTAACCTGAGTGAAAAACTAACTTTCATTGTTTTCACAGATATTTCAGCTTGTGCTGGCGAGCCTGAGCCCTTTGCCAACCTCAATATATGTCTCTCCCGCACCCCACCCCTGAGAACATACATGCTTGGATTTAGCCCAGAGGCTCTCACTGAACTATTTTGAAAATAGTGATCTAATAATGAAGATTTAAGTCCAAATAGAAGACTAAATGGTATTCTGGGGCTGGATTGTGCATCTCATGGGGAGGGTCTCTGAAGGGATGGGTTAAAGCCCTCATCTCCTTTGGGGAGTACACGTGTCACATCATATAGACATGGATACCCTCTCTTCCTTGACAATTACTCTCTAGGGGACATTGGACTGACTTTGCCATAAACCCGCTTCCTAAATAGCTTTTTGAGCTTTTGTCTTCTAGAGGAAAAATTAAAAAGTGCTAACAGCTTCTAGGCTCTGTGAAAGGGTAAGATCCTGCTATTAGCTTCCCACAACTACAAAAAGCCACTCTCAATTCTCTTCTCTCCTGATTTTAGATGATGGTAAGAGAAAATGAACACTATAAACTCACCGATCAGTCTGTTGCCACTGTGTGACTTAGAAATAAATTTAAAAAATCATGCAAAACTACTAAAACGATAGCTTTAGTACCAGTATTAAAAGAGCAAAAATAATAAAAGTAGTGAAATAGTAAACCAATAAAACTAGACTCAAGCAGACAGCATTGAGACGAGGAAGAGCTTCCATATGGGCAAAGAAATAAACGGAGCTGGGACAGAAAACAATATTCATTTTGAAGCAACTGTAGCATAAAACAAGACCATAGAAGACAGCAATCATTATGTAAACTGCTAAGCACCAAGGTAAGCATACGTCAGGTTCGATTAGCTCACCGAAGCCTGAAGGGATGTGTATATTTAGACATAACACAGAAAGCATGGAAAACAGGACATTTCTAACTGAAATTCGTGAGTTGCTTGTTTGTTTTGACAGCACCAAGGTTTAAAAACAGCTGAATTTGTTTTGAAAATACAACTCATTCTTTTAAGGCAACATCTTTTCACACTGTAGACTGCCTGTTAAGTAGAAATACAGTGTATGCTAAGAAAACAGGATGAGTATAAACGTCTTTAAGCCCAGTCACATAAATCTCACACAATGTTAACCCTCGAGACGCTTTCTTACCATTACTAGAAAATACAGTCGTCCTTTACTTGTCACCCCAAACTGGGAAATATCTTAGTGCTAAAAAACAATACAACTACATTGTCAGATTTCATTTGATTTTAGGATTGAAGGGAAGCAAAAGCCTATCTCAAAACAGCATTCCTGAGGAGGATATAACCTCTCTGCTTGGTTGCCCTCCTGCATTCTTGAAGGAAAGAATGCATAAGTTGGGGACCAACATTTTCTAAAGAAAAAACATATGCTTATTTTGCATACGGGCCAGGGATGTATACCAAAAACAGCTAACTAAATATAATAATCAGCCCACTGGTTCATTTCTTTCAGACCTATTTATCTAAATCAGTAAATAGATTATTTTAAAAAAATTTTAAAAACCCACAGGAACACAGCTTCTAATTAGAAACATCACATTTTGATTTTGGTTTTATTGTGGCAACGTGCCATTCTGACCAACCAAAGCAAGAGATGGTGGTTGCAGTTTATTTAAACAGTAGTCCTGGGCAGCTAGCAGGTTTCCAGATGTGCTACTCAACGTCCCTGCAACCAATAAATAAAAGGAGGAGGACTGTTGGAATGCTAACATTTTCTCCAGAAAATTGCTCAAAGAGTTAAAGACAGGGATGATAAAAGCGGCTGCACCAGTTCTTGTCATGGTGCCAGAACTGAATGTTTACCCAGCGCTGTGTCCCTACCAGATGGGGTGAAAAAAAAAAATCAGAAAGTCTCTTTTCCCAACCATTTTGCCATGAAGAAGGGTATAGCGAAGCAAAACAAATGATTTATGTGGTAGAAACAGACCCATAAACACACATTCAAATAGTTGCATATAGGTTTCTTGGTGTTTATGTTAGCAGACATTTTGGGGGAGCATCTGCAATCTAAACACTATCATGTTATTCCACAGTCCATCATTTTCCCTGTCATTATATTTATAATTCACGCACTCTGGTCTTACAGCTTGTGCTGCAAGAGGGGCTCTAAATTGGGATGGGTGAACTTTGGAGTTGAATTGTGTTTTATTTCTCGATCAAAGCCACAGGTGTACAGCTCTGGAAGATGCTGACTGTTCCTAGTGATGGACGCTTTGTGTGTCTTCGTAAATCTCCACTGCCTAGAGCAGCAGTCTGGTATCTGAGACCCAGCAGAAGTTAGAGCAGGGTGGAAGTGCAGAAGTGAGGGAAGAGTGATGATAAAACAAAGTTGAAATCAAGAACCTTTGTTCAGACTGTCTCGTGGAAACTGGGCATGAAGCAGGCTGCATGGCCACAGATCACCGAGCCAAGTGTCAGAAAACATTTTATCAGTCTTTTCCCTCCCCCAGACCAGAGGGAAGACTCTTTGCCGACCCAAGATCTACCCTGAAGACTGGGTGGAGGATTAGCAGGCAAGGCCAAGGAATAGCTGGGCCAGAGCCAGGACGATGCATATATCATGACTGACTTCTATGTGCCTGAGGGAAGCCCTTGCTTGGGAAAGCATTTTTTTCAACAACTGCCCGAATTTCCATTGATGGTGCATGTGGTCCCACCAGCGGTCGTCTTCTTCCATCAACTTCCCCATACACAGGCTAGGGTAATACTATAAGAACCACAGTTACAAGTTGATGAAGTGATAATAAACATAAGAAAAGTAAGAAATCCTTGATTATGTAAAGGGAGATTGGGAAGACAGCCAAAACCAAGTTGCGAATCCATCAGTTCTTATGTCTAAAGGCGCTTCTAAGCATGTATTGTGTCTGCTTCCTTGAAAGAAAGGGAAGAGTTGGCACAGACTTCTATAGGAGCAGGATATCATCCTTTAATGTTTTAAACCAGTCAGTGTAGCTTACAAAAATTGAGATGCAGATACTAAGAAAAATGGGAAGTGGGTTGAACAGACAGAATTTTGCCCTTCATGTGCTACCCAGACATTTCCAGAGTTAACTGCATCTGGATGTCTACCATGATTTTTATCTATATATAAAAAAAAAAAAAACCAACAAAAAAAACCTAAATAAGATACACCATATATGGCAAGACTGTTGCTTGGGCTGCTAAAGACAATCCGAAAGACTGTTTATTATAGCTAATAAAAGCCAAACTCAAAGTGCAAAGTATGATACCTTTCCCTTCATTTATTTTCAAAGATAATACAGATGTGCATAATTTCAGACAAGCCTGCTTTCTTCAACATTTTGGCAGGCACTGCTTTCCTACAGAGGAGGACTACTTGTTTTGTGTGTGTCTCTGGTTGAATTGTCTCTACGCAAAATCCTTCTTTCTAAGCATTATCAAACAAATACAAACTAAGACACTCCAAAGAAATAATTACCTTAGGCAAAGAGCTGGACGTGCCTGTGAGAGCTTCTTTTATAAACCTTTAGAAGTTGCTCAAGAACATAATACTCAAAATACTTTTCTTACCCGTTTCAAGATTGTGTCATTGCCATCTTTCTGCTAGTACAGCCAGAACCACCTGATTTAATGAAGCAGGCACCGACTACCAAAGGTCTATGTGTTACCACCTGGATATCCATCACATGCCCATACTGGTAGCTTTTGTACTGTTTTGTATATTTTAAAGTAATAACATTTTTCTTCTGATAAGCTGCAACTCTTTTAGAAAGGCTTCCTCCCACATAATATTTTTCTAACTCAGTTGCCAAATGTCTACAGAAGTACATGTGCATTCTATGTATGATAATGTAATTTATAGTGATATAAAATTTGAGAAGCAGCTCAACAGAAATCCCAGTCTAACTTGGTCCATTTATTGCACGTTATTGTGACAAACACGGCTTTTTAAGAGATCTCAAACAAATTATATGCCAGAGTGTTCTTTACCATCTAGACTGCTTGAACTCAGTATGACTAATTCAAACAACACAGGGATCCCCTAGAATTTCTTCAAGTACTTTAAATATGTTACATACTTTAGTATCTATTATGACTACGATCCACATCATGCTTCCATGAAATCAAGCGAAGTTTTGGCATTGACTTCTACAGAAGCTGGACATTTTTCTGTGATGTTTTAGTTTAGATAAATCATGACTAACATAGTTGAAAATGCATTCTTTGATGGCATGAATTTAGAGCAAGTCTCCAGTCTAATCAGCAGATATTATCTAACGTTATTCACAAGGCTGGTTGAAAACTATACTAAATCACACTAACTGCGGATTAGTCAGATTGTAAACTTAAACACAGTAGAACAGTTAAATTTAGCTGAAAGTTACTACTGAACATCTGCTTCTGAACATTTTTGCTAGTACCTTTTAAAACTGATAAGAGGGAATAATAACTTGTGAGTTAGTTTTATAAGAACATAGCAAATTAAAAAAACACACTTCAAACAGTGTTTAATCAGCATAATATCTACATGTTTAAACATAGGAACTAATAAAACATGCTGCTGTTCTTGTCAGTCACTTACAGCAAAGGCCCCATGCACACTTCATGTATTAAAGTCTCTCCTGGATTATCTGAAACTCAGACATCTCCCAACACAAATAAATATTTTCATTTGGAATGGTTGGGTACATCTCCTGGATTTCATATTTTTTAGGAACCAGAGTCAAGGAAAAGATTGTGCTCTTGTCAAACTTTTGGCTTACACACGGTGCTAAGCATGGGGTACAATTGACTTCTTGCTCCCCTCCTTTTTCCAAGAAGGACATTAATTGTTGGCTGTATGACACCCTTTATCAGTTCAGACTTCTGGCATTTTGTAGGTAGAGCTAATAAGTTCTGTACAGTCCTAACTGATTCTTGCCAACTTGGACTGGGAGAGTAAACAGACATCAGGGATCTGCTTTCCCTTACATATCCAGCCTCAGCTTCTGAAGGAACATAAGGACATTCAAGCCCAAGCAAGTCCAAGTCACAAGTGAGCAGTTTGCGGCTATAGAGTAATGGAAAGCCAGCGTAAAAAATACAAAGCATACAGTAACTCTAGCCAAAGTACAAGACAAATGATACGTCAAGTCCTAAAATTGTGTTTCACGGCTTCAGCTGTGCTCAGACTGTGAAATACCTGAGCACTGCTGCAATAGGAAAATATAAGCCATAGATATTGTCACTGACATAAGATACTGCACACAATATGGCAGAAAACAAAATTGTATCCACTTGTCAACAAGTTGGGTTTGCTTCTATTTTTATTATTAGAAAGTAAGAACAATTCTGCAGTAAATTAAAGCCATCAGACAGTGGGGGACTGGAGATCGGTTCAGAATATGATGCAGGATGTCTTCGTTACTAATGTTCATACCAAAATCTGAAACCAAAATTTTGTGCTCAGACACCTCAAATGAAAGTGTAATTTATCTTCATAACAAAAATTCACGTCCTGTTTTAAACTGAGAGAACTTGGAATACATTTGGGATTTTGGAGCAAATGTATGACTGGATGCTGAGCAAAGCAGAAAATTAAAATGTTGAAATGTAAATTGCATTATTTTTCAGGGGTCAGATTTTGGTAAGATTAACTGAGTAGTCCATAGCTGTTTTCTGGCCATTGATTTGACCTGTCTGCACATTTCTGATGACAACATTATATTGGGTTTTACTGCCATTTATATTGTTTTTTATTGCCATGCATGAGGCTCTTGTGACCTAGGTAGGACCCCTTACTACTGCAGGGCAAAAATCAACCTACCTAAATCTGTAGTGAGTCCTACTAACATCAGGCGACTAGACATAAGGATAAAATCCTGATTTCCAGAAACCGAACTCCCTTCAACATCAGGTAAGCCCAGCTCTCCCCACAGATATCTAAACTGAAGCTTGGGTACCAATCTCCATCCACTAAAGTTTCAGACCATCATGAAAATATTTCTTTTCTATCCAGAATGCAATGTTTTCAAGGGACAAGAGGTTTTCACCAGAAGAGACTGCCCATTTGCTTTACCTGCATCAGCAGCTGTGATCAGTAGTACGTATTGCTCCTTTGCCTCCCGGTCCAGGCTCTGCACCAAGCACAGCTCTCCGCTGGCCGAGAGAGTAAAGGCTCCTTCTTCATTTCCAGCCACCAGAACATAAGTAAGCTTGCTGTTTAGGCCTTGATCATCGTCCCTTGCTACAACCTACAAAAGCAATGCAAACACATGGGAAGAAATATCACGAACTGATGAGTGCAGGGTCTGTAAAATTTTATTGGGCTAGAGGAAATATTCTCTATGGCAATAATCCAAATTAGTGGATTGAATAATTCAAATGCGTTAAGGGCTAGTATAAATTAGCTGTAATTGTAAAAATTACTGAACACAGTGGTGATGGACTTAAAAGCATAGTTTGAAAATATTAAATAGCTGATTACTTATTTTTTCTCAAGCATAAATAGAGTAAAGACTGTATCGGGGCTCAGTGTAAACCACAGATGATCTGGTACAGGCTGAGCTCTGTAGCAAAGCAAGCATTGCATGTCCTGCCGGCTGAATCCATTTAGTGCTCTTTCAATGTTTGGCACAGAGCCTCATCCCATGTAGGCAATGATCAGATTGAGAGATTTGTTGCATGAAAGCTGAAATTGAGATGAGAGATAGAGCAAACTCTTAAAGTCCCAGTGTAGGCAGGAAGATAGGTAGGGAAAACACAAACAAAACTCCACAGCGTAATATAAACTTTCGGTAAAAAAACAAGCAAAAAAAACCCCCACCCAAACAAACAAAAGGGAAAATAAGCCAACAACCACTACATGTTAGATTACAGCCAAGAGGCAACTTTTCAATTGTCTCGCACCATTTTAATTTTGGAGGAAATACCCTATATATTAATACCATATACTGAGGCATGCTAATAGCTGTAGAAGATACATATTTATTTGCTGAACGTACTCACCTGAAGAATAACTTTTGGGAGCGTCTCTAAATTCTCAGGGACGTTCACAGAGTAGGGAGAAAGTTCAAATGTGGGAATATAATCATTGACATCCTTCAGAATAATACTGACTGTTGTGGTATCAGTCCTCGGGCTGCTCCCGCGGTCGGCCGACTGAACAGTCAATGTATAGGAGGGCTTTTTCTCTCTGTCCAAAGGCTTGGCAACTGTTATCACCCCTGTCACAGAATCGATCCGAAACTCATTATTGGCATCTCCGCTCACGATGGCATAACGGACCTGCCCATTTGTACCTTCATCTCCATCTGTAGCAAACACCTGGATTAAATCCGTCCCTGTCAAAGTATTTTCCCCCACCTCTACTTTATAAAGCTTTTGGGCAAAAAGCGGATTATTGTCATTAATGTCCAGGACTATAACCACCACATCCGTAGACGAAGAAAGGGATGGCTGGCCCTTGTCTGTGGCTACCACAGTCAAGGTGTAGTTGGACACGGCTTCTCTGTCGAGCTCCCCAGTAAGCCTCACTTCACCGTCAATAGTGCCAATGCTGAATTTGTTTCCCAGAGGCCGGAGCAGACTGTATTCGATGTAGCTGTTCGGACCGCTGTCGGGATCGGTCGCCTGTGCTTTGAACACAATTGTATCTATCGGCGTGTTTTCCGGGACGTAGGTCAGCTTCGGGGAGATAAAGCTTGGAGGGCTGTCGTTCACGTCCAGCAGAATAATTGAAACTTGGGCTGTGCTTGTGTACCTGGAGGCCGGGAGAGGGGCCATGTCATGGACTTGCACGACGAGGCTGTAGAAAGACTGGCTTTCCCGGTCCAAAGGCTGCCTGATGCTCAGCACCCCGCTGTTGTCGATGCCGAACTGCCCCGCGCTGTCCCCAGACGCGATGCTGAAGGACAGCTGAGAATTGGAGCCTGGTGGGGCAGGGAGAAGAAAGGTAGAGAATGTGACTTCATCCTACCAACCTAGATATAAATGTTTCTGGCCTCATTTCCTATGGAAATGAGGACTGTACGATCATGCTGCCTGTTCAGCCTCCTCATCACCGTATTTGAATCCATCAGCTAATTTCAGCCAAGTTTCACAGTGGAGCAGAAGCCTTTGAAATAATTATTTTCTGACAAGAGTTGAAGAGAGAGAGAGGGAAGAATGTTAATTGGAGCTACTGCAGAGGGAATGGCTAGCAGAGCTCGTCTCTGAGTTTCATTCAGTAGGAGCTGCCCAGTAATTTTTCCCAATCTACAATGGTGAGGGATAAAGGTTTTGAAGGGTCTTCCTTCAAAAACCAAGACTCAACAGTTCTGCTGCTCACTGAACAGCTGTTTTCACCCATTATCACCAGTTCAACTAAGCAACATTATTATTAATATAATTATTTCATGAATTCTTCCACCCAATTAAAAAAAGCCACAACCAGAAACTCCCAAGCCTAGCTGGAGCAAGCCAAGAGTGAATACTGGGGAGAGGTATGATTCCCATATACGGCATGGTATTCCAAAATATCAGATGAACAGCCCTCATCTTATGATCAAAACATAACTAGCAATTATGGTCAAGGGAGTGATTTATAATTCTGGTAAGGGAAATGCATTCTGAATCTTGACAAGGCTGTGAAATGACTTTAAATATGCCATACAGGAAACAAATGTATGTTACCTCTTCAACTCTGGAGCTCATTCTAAACAGCTAATTTTTGGGAACACCTAATTGAAATTAGTCTTTTCTTATATATATACACACACACGCACACACACACATACATATATAGATATATATCTATCTTACTCCTACTTTAATTTTGAAAATTTTGTTTTCTTGTTTTGGGTCATAAAGACTGTGATTTAGGATTAGTAGATTAACAGACTGTTTGCTACTAATTTACCCTTCAAACTCGCTTTTTCATGCAAAGAAACCAACCTGTCTGCTTAAGTAGCTGATTACTTTGCTGTGCGTTTTGTCATTTTTACTCAGAAGCTCTTCTCCCCCTGACTGAATTGCTTTGATAATAAAATTATTGCTGCATTAGATTTATTAATCTCTGCTGATGATTATGCTCAGACTTGGGAACTCTAGTCTTGTCTTTCCCCCAGCGGCTACTCTAATTGGCATCTTTCCCTCTCTCTTCTTTTCTGGTAGGAACTTAATTATAAAATAAATAGAACCAAACATGAAAGACAAAATATTTTAATTCAATTAAAGAAATTATTACATTTATATGCCAGATATTAGTGTTTCTACATTACTTTGATCAAGCGAAGCACTGTGAAAGTTTAATGCTGTATTTTCAAATTACTAATTATATGGATGAAAGTCTTCTGATTTCAGCAAAGTACTTTCTGGCAATTCACGATTTTTGTCAATTGACTTTGGAGATGGGTAGGAATTAGACCTTACAGAAGAAAATTACTTTAAAAATACTCTTTTTTTTCTCCCCCAGTGTTTTCTATGGTGGTGGTTTTTCCTATAAAATTTACCGCTTGTTCTTCTTTATCTCACCTCCATGTACCTTTTCATTCCTTGTCCTGTATTCTCCTAGGTTTTGATGCTGCTAATGCTCATATAGATTAAACTGTGAAGCAGAGGAAGAGTTGCCTAAGTATCAGTGGAGCCAGAACTATCACTTAATGAACCATTCCTTTTTAAACACAGCATGCCAAGCTGGCATTGTGTGTCTCATCCATCTCCTCTCCCCAGGTTTGGAGCTGGGCTTTTCTTAGGGAGAATGTAAGGGCATCCTTTTTGCTGAGCTTTGGGTTTATTTAATCTGAGGGTTAATCTGAGAAAACTCTGAGTGAGAGCTCAGACATGGAGCCACCAATTTCATGATGATGCTCTTTTAAGGGTCTTGTTTCTATTTTTATTTATTTACTAATGAGATAGAAAAATTATCCTACTTCCCCCCTGCTTCTGTAAATACTTGTAGAGTCTAACTGGGAAATCTCACTGTTTTTTGCCTGGACGAATATCTTGCTATACTTTTTAACAAATAGACAAGCATGTGCTTTGCCCTGAGATCTTTCCTGTTAATTTGATATGGAAAAAAATAAAATCTGAATCTCCAAATGAATGTGTTTAAGGAAACTGAGTTCTTTATTGCTCTGCAAATAACCCAGAGCTGTAGCTGATATTTACTATGCATCTGTATATGAAACTGTCCAAGCTGAGATACACACCTACTGTTTCCCAAGGGGTGTGTTGAACAAGAAAATGAAAATGGGAGCAGTTTCACTATCACCATGTTTTTGTCTTTTATCAGTGTTTATCTTAAAACAACAGGCATACTTCATTATAAAACGATGTCTTTTCAGAGCTCCTTCAAACTATGGGATCATATAACATAAATAATCAATGAAATTATATTTGTGTGCATTGAGTGCATTATCTGTGAGACACAGGCAGAGGAGTATAGTACCAGCTATTTCTGTACTCTAGATAAATATAAGATGACACAGGATAATAAGTTTGGGCTTGAAACAGAAACACCAATAGATCATAACATTTGCTGAAGTTACAGTCCTATGGGGGAACTCAACCTGGCATGCTCTTGGAATGAAATTTCTGCCCTAATAATTTTAAATCCAGCCTGTTAGAAAAGTAAGTGTGCCAGAAAATATGAAAGGCAAGATATCTGACTTTTCATTGCATTGCTTCTCAAATACTCATTTGCTTCCTTGATAATTGAGTGCATGATGAACGTAAAATGATACGTCAATGCTATGATATAGTTCACATCCACTGAGTGCAGATGGAAATTAATGTATGAGGTGCAAGAGAAAAGGAAAACAGACCCATAATGGTTAAGTGAAATTAACTTCCAAAAGGATTTGAAACCAAGCATTGTACTCCTAACAGGAAAATAAGAAATAAAAGAGGAGGTAGATTAGAGACAAACCCATTTATCCGCAGGTCTGAAGGAACAATCCCTTCCCTGGATATGCATAACGCAAGCACAAGTTCGTCCTCCAACTTATAGTTAGTTTATATAAAATAAAAGCTTTAACAACAGTGGTGAAAGAGAGATCCATGCAAGAATAGCCAATGTGACCAAGTTATAATTTCTGACTTGTTGGCTTATTTTATGGAATCTCTTCTCGCTCACTTTCTCAGTTTGATCTCAAAACCAGTTGCACAATTTTTACCATGGAAAGTTCTATCCATCAGCACAAAATTTATGTTCCCACAAAAATGTTTGAGTTCAACAACTCAGCATTTCCTGAGGAAAAACTGTTTTACTGAATAATCTTGATCAGCTCAGTCGTTTTACGTGCATAAACTGGCATTTCTCGAAGCACGTAGGTGCTTTGAGCTTGAAGCACACATTTCAGGGTAAGACATTTCATGGGCTTTACTGAGCCAGTGTCAAGTTGAGAGGAGACAAGGTTGCTTAACATGTCACAAAAATAACCTTCACCTGTAAAGTCACTATGAGTGTTAGGAATAATTTTGTATTAAGTCACACTGACTAATGTCCGTGGACACTTTAGAAAATGCAGTACAATATAGAATGATTTTTTTTTTTTTATTTTATGGCCATGTTCTATAATTATTCTTGCTTGGACATAAACTGTATGGCAAAATGGTTAAGCAAGCTATAAAGATTGTATCATTTACACTCCAACACATTAACACCTTCTAGATGCCATAAATAATCCCAAGATAAAAGTTTATTTTAATGAGAAATTTTCCCATGATCTCTCTTAATCAGCTTTTTAACCTCCACTATCAATACCCTGTAGATCACAATTCTCTTCATGATACACTTAAAAGTTACAATACATTTAAGATGATTCCAGATGACATCTCATATTGCCAGAACCTTTTTTAGAATATATTATAAACTTTAAGAAAAAACCAATCTGAAAGAACATTTAGGTCTAATTTAAATGTGCAACCTAAGCACCAGGGCAGAAATCATGGTGTTCAACTGCTGTAACACGCTCTAGGTAAAATATAGCTCTGCAATTCATTTCAGCAACAGCAGTTAAAAGTAGTATTTGATTGTATTTTTAATTTATTGCAAATAAAAATAAGGAAGAACCCACCCGCTTAAACCTAATGTGAAATATGAGAAAAATAACTTCTATTTACACTGCATGCAGTGAATTTAAGCATATGATGATCCTAAGGATAGCCCTAATTTGCCCTTTCTACTAGGTCTTCTAATATGTTGCTAAGGTGAAATACGTATTTATCATCAGAGACACAGAACATGAGGAAATGCCTACCATCATCCGCATCAGTGACGGTAAAGTTGAGAATAGCGGATCCTGGAGACAGGTTCTCCATCAAAGACGTGCTGTATGAGGTCATGCTGAACACTGGCGGGTTATCGTTGATGTCCAGTATATTGAAATACACTCTGATGGTAGTAAATTGGCCTCCCCCATCTTCCGCGCGGACGGTAAGAATGTAATACTGCTGTGCTTCGTAGTCCAGCGCACGAGTCAGGTTGAAGACTCCGGTAACGGGGTTTAGGAAGAAGATACCCTCTTCATCATCTTCACTTACGGTGTACGTGATTTCCCCATTGATACCGGAGTCGTCGTCAGTGGCTAGAATGGCTGCCACTAAGGAACCTGCACAGCACGACAGGACAGCAAAATCAGTCACTCGCAAAAGGCAGCTCGCTGGTGTGGTCAGAGCCAGCTCATCATCAAGCAGCTCTGTAGAAGAAGAGGTATCCTCCAGTAGAAATTCAAGCCTCAATATGGTATCGCTAACTACTATGAAAGGTTTTTCAAAGCTGAAAGGAAGAGTATTCAGTATGATGTTTATTTTAAAGGGCTACTAATAAAATGCCAAGAAACGGCCAGGAATATTTGTTTTTATCTTTAAATGGGAACATTTCTAGATTAGATATCAACTGGGGCAAAAATACCTTTTCTCCTGTTAGGTATTTTCTTTCTACAACTCAAAGGACCCTCTCCTCCCTGCAGACAAATACAAGTTCTGAAACCTTCTAGATATTTCTTTCTAAACGCAGAAACCGAAATGTCAGTACATACCAAATATCCCGGCTCTACTTTTTGAAAAAGTGCCTTCGCAGGGTAACTGCGGTTAGAAAACTAGAAACCTTATAGGGATCTGTTCTTCACTGTTTTCTGAAATTCAACTCCTTGTGACTTTGTGCCATTGTTTTCATTTCTGCATAGCTGCGTTCGTACGACCGACCTATCTTACTAAAGTTTGGAAATTAATGTCATTTTTTAGTATTTTGAACACTAATTATAATTAAGATCAGCTCATTTCCAAGAAAGTAAATTGTTTAATTTCTTTTCCATGGAACCAGATGAATTACATGCGTTCCAGCACAGTTAACTATTTTCGAGCAACATGACAATGAAAACCACTTATCATCAGAATGAAGAATAGTGCCACAACTTCCTTTAATCCAGCTGAATATGCTGCTATCTTTTACATCCATTTGATTACCTTGCACTTTAACCTTTCTGATTGCGCGTTAATTGGTGAAGATTCGGCTGTCCCGAAGCTGGATGGGATTATCAGCCCTCCAGAGAGTTTGCAGCACAGCAGGGTCAGGGAAGCTCAGCAGCAAGCTTTGCTGAGGCCCAGGGAAGGTACAATTCCCAGTTACAGCTGCCAGGGGAATGGGGATTACTCTCTGGGATAGAGAGTGGAGCCCCAAAGGGGAAAGCTCGCAGTGCTTCCCCTCCGGACGAGCCTGCCAGCTGCTTCGGGACTGCTGGAGAACGGAACAGGAGACGCTGCAGCACTTCAGGTATCAAATCAGCCTGTTTCTTCCGTCGGCATCCATCACTGCTGAGCCGGGTATCAGGCGCAAATGTACACCCCATAAATGATTAAAGAGAGAAGCCTCGTCTTAATGCGGAGGGAATTATGCTCATCATTTCCAGGGTTAGTCCTGCTAAAACAGACCGAGCCTCAGGACTCTGAGTGACAAGAGAGAAGAGCATAGCTGGGGAGCAGCAACCAAACTGCCCCGTGCTACGCAGACGTCTCGATTACTTCCAGATCAGATTCCCGAGGCACAGCTGACTGCACGGTAATCCTTTAATGCAAAACACCGCTGAATTCTGGGACTGTGACTGTGGGACAGAGTGCAAAAGTTGGAGGCATGGGGGTAATCTTGGTTGGCCCAAGCTGAGCCTCCCACGCTTAAAAGTCAAAGCCCTAATAAAAGCTTGAAAGCTATCACCATTTCATTTACATCTCCTTTGTTTATTCATGTTTTAGAACAAGGTTCTAAGATGCTTCAGCTACTAAGACCAGCAGATACTGCTTTTATACCAGCACTCTGTATAAAACCCTGGATACTATTTATTGCGAGAAATATTAATTTCTCATCTGGAGACATATAATATAGCACAGCTTTGGAAAACTTTTTTTTGGTCTAAATAGTTTCTAGCTTACAACCTAACTTCGGAACATCAAAACACTCTTGCATATGAAACAAGCTTTAAAAGAAGAAAACAACTTAAGAGCTCAGTGATCGTGTTTAGGAACCAGAATTAATTATCTAAAGGTCAGATTTTCTACAAAAACCTTGTCAAAAACAGGAGTCAAAGATAAGATCAAGGAAATATGATGTTAGGGTTAGTAACTGAGCGTGCGTAGAGAACATTATTAAGGAATCAGTGTATTAATGGATGCTCAATGGTCACTCATTTTGTGATCCTACACTTGATGAATTAAGTACTGTAAGTCATATTCACTGAAGACAGCTCACTAAATCAACACTAGCATCACCATTACATCTTTTTCATGATAGGTTATACTGTTTGTGTTAAGTTGTTCCTCCTCCTACTTTTCTGTTTGCTATTTTTTAAGTAGTCGCACCCAGAGGCTTCCATTGGGATAGAGGTGTAATTCCTATTCTGCATCTAGGATTTATTTGAGTGGCAAGTATTTCTCTATTTCCCATTGAAAAGAAATTTGACCTCACTAGTAATACAGATTTCCTAGCAAGCAGACTTTCAGCATGATGTGATTCCCTCTGTTTCAACACCATCTAATAGATGCCTTCAGCATCTTCTGCCTCCTGGCCAAGTCATATAGGTCTGCTACCCGCTCCCCCTCGACTCCCTCTGGATTGACAAAATGAAAAAATTCAATCAATTTTAGCACCATTTCCTATTTACCTGGAGTGGCATCTTCTGGAATGTCGAAGGAATACACTGGCTTGGAGAATTTGGGGATATGGTCATTAACGTCACTAACAGTGATGTTTATTCTCATGTCTGAAGACTGCAGGCCGTCATCAGCACGAACCAGCAAGGAGTACTTGGAGCGGCGCTCCCGGTCCAGCCGCTTCGTGGCTATCAGGTCTCCTGACTCAGGGTCAATGTGGAAGCTATCATCCGCACCGCTGATAATAGTGTATGTGACGAGGGCATTGGCTCCCTAAGTAAAAACAGAAGTGGTCAAATCAAGTTATTTGCCAGGAAAACCACATCATAATTTTCAGTAAGACAAGAATCGTTCCAGTAACTGCACTTGGCGAATATTTTTCAGAACAGTTTCCTTTAATAAACAGCCTTCCTGCCCAGTCCCTGCTTCAGTCCCCCAGTAAAGATGCATACGCACACAGTTTTTATTTATGAGACGTGAAATGACGAGATTACCCAGATACTTTTTGCTCCACTGTTCATAAAAGGATCGCATCCAGTTAATACCATGAAGCTCTGATACCTGTTTTAATTTCAAGCCAGCACCACTGAGCAGCGTAACATCTTCCCTCTTAACAGGGATCAGTGCTTATTCTTCTTGTTTTATGTTCAAAGGCTAAATTAAAGCCCTGCCAGTGGGATCAGCTCTGCCTTTCCCCCTCTCTGGAGGTGGGATGGAGGGAGGAGGAGAGGGAGGGATGCAAGGAGGGAGGACCAGGGCGGCCACGCGGCAGCTCCACCACCCAGCACGCACGGCGAGAACTGCAGCTCCCGGTCAGGAGAAACTCAGGGAGCCATGCTTGCAGCAGCCCCTCAAAGGCCAGTTTCTGCATGGAAATACATTTGTCCCTGTAAATAAACAGCCCCAAAGCGACAAATCATGTGTCATTAAAATCACAGTTCTGATCTCTTGGGTTGTGATGGAAGTCAAAAGCATTTGCTTTTGGGTCAAAGTATCTCATCCGTCCTTGGAAAAAAAGGATTCATATGGACTTTGAGAATTTTGGTTAAAAGGAAAATTAAGGAGAAGTAACTTTACATAGAAAAATGATCACTTCTTTTTTTTTTCCTTAAAGGTTGAAATTAAAACTTAGGAAAAAAATATGGAAACTTCCATTCAAAAAACATTAACACAATGCATGTTACAGGTCTCAGCCCTACCCCATCACAAACACTGAGAGAAGTCACCTGCATCCAGGCTGTACCATCAATTATTAGCAAGAAAAATCAATCTGCCTTACAGGTGTTAGCTCTGAGGAGTACTGAGGTCTCCTAGAAAAAGGGATGCTACCTGAGCTTTGTTTTCATCCACCTCCTGGGGATGGGTTGTGCAGCATGATGCTGCAGCCAGAGGGTGGTCCAGGGGATATAAGTGGCTGGCTAGAGCGCCCAGCACAGGTGACATTTCCCCCAAAAGCCAGTACTCAGCTATACATTTTTCTTCTTAGCAGACTGACATTGGTCTTTAAGGGAAAACAGAAAGAGACCTAAGATCCTGGGGTCACATCCTTCTTTTTCGAAGACAAGCTTAAGGGCACTGAAGGTTTGGTACCCTCCAACATCAGATGCATGTACCTATACCCTGCATGCTGTGAATAACAGATCAAAGAGATCAGGGAGAAAGAAATTCTATAGCTGTTTCAAACACTCTTGCCTAAAAAAGCAAATAAACAGAGATAAACACCCGCCCGTATTTGTGAGATGAGAGACAAGTGTTAGCTACCTGACCTTATTAGAGTGCTTCATGCCAAACATTTCTCTGGGGTGTGGTTTCAAAGAGTTGGACTGAGCTAACTGATAAAATGAAATTTAGAAAGAAAACAAGGTTCTACAGGTGCCCAGCCCTGCAGCATGCAGTGCTTCAGCGTACACAGCATCCGTGTGCTCAGGTGTACCTGGGGGATGTCACACACTTTCCTGCAATTGTGCAGCTTAGCAAAAAACATCTGATGAGAATTTAAGATTTCAGAGGCGAACACATTCTTCAACGCTTGTTTGACTAGCCAGCATCCTCCTAATAGAGTGCAGCTAAAACCACAGCCACGTCTGATACTGGTTTAATCAAATTAGTAACTTTACATGAGTTAGGCAAGAAGCAAAACGAAATACAGATACGTAAAACCTATTAAAAAGCTGTATAGAAATTTCCCATCGACAACTGACTTCAAAAAGTTGCAAAGTGCTAGAAGCTGTTGTAACTGTTGAAAGCCTTTGGTACCACTTAGCACCTAGAGAATGTCTTTACATCTTTTCTCAGATCTCTGCAATGTCCTTATTATAACAGACACCGGTTTGAAATTTGCTGCCTTCACACTACCATTTTAAAATATTTGTAAGAGGGGTCCTTTTACATCACTCAGCCATGAGTTTTAAGGGTTCTGTCACTTACCCTTTTGAAGCTAAAACTTTGATTCTGAAAGCATCTGTGCATGTAGCAAGGGCAGCATGCCATTTTACTGACCTGCATATATGGGTTGCGTGTGCAAAGGAAGAAACCAGAAAAGTGTAATGTCACAGTAATATTATATGAAAAACAAGGAGCGTTCACTGTGCTCTCAACTTCAAAGTGGGATGGGGAGCAGGCGGGAAAGGCAAGTATGTCGACCCTGGACTGCACATTGCTAAAAAATCTTGGACTCTTTGTAAAGGGTTTGAGTTACAAATGTTCTGGTAGGGAAATTGAAATCATCCTTTTTTATAAAAAGTTTGACTGATTTCTGTTTAAGGTAACAAAACAGTTCCCACTGGATGGAGTGCTTCAGAATGGATAACATATTAGGTGCAGTTTAGGAATGGTCAAAAAGAGACTGGAGCATAATACATTGCGAAAGTCTTAGATATCCGTTTGCCATATCACAGCAGAGAGCGATAGTTCAAGATTTACTTCTTCCTAAACTGAAGACAAACAGCTATAATTTTTGTTATAGATATGCACCTTTCCAAAATCCTATTCTTTGTCTGTATGTCAGACAGCTACCAGAAAATAAAGAACAAAAAGTTCATAATCACATTCGTACCATTCCTGAGGGTGTTCTAGTGGGTCTCCATGTAGTAGTAAGATTAAGTACACCAATTAACAATCACAGGACAAATAACCAAGCTAACACAAAAAAGGCCAGAAATAAAATTCTCTTGAGGGGGTTGAATTACCTTATTATTTGAATGCAAGAAGTGTGCGTTGTTGTCAAGTGTAACCCTATATTTTAATGACAACACAAACTTCTTTGCATGCTCATATTGAGTCTTTAGGCCTTTCCCCAGTGGAAAGAATCAGTTCAAGTGAATGAAACAATATGATTAAGATTCTCATAACTTACTTTCCAAAGAAAATGAATACATCAAATTATACGTGGATATATTTGCCTGACGCATACAACAAGACTGCAATATCCCTTACTAAGCCGACTGGCCAACTGTTTAACATCAGTTGCTCAAAGACTTTTGCTAGTTTCTTAATAACGTGTTAGTTGCAGCGTCCTCACAGTAATGAATCTAAGTGGGCAAAATGATTTTGCAAACTGGTTCATGTACAGAGCACATATTCTAGCATTATTTCTTCTCCCCTCTTTTTGGTGAAATAAAACCTTCTTTAGGAAAGGATAATATTGATATTAAGTAGTTCTAGTCAAAGGGTGAGCAGGCATTATCAAAAGTTTTCTTGTTCTCCAAGGCTCAACTCACATGAATTTTATTGCACACCTTGAAATTGGGCTCAACTACAACATCTCCGCTTCAAAGCTAGTTTAGATCTCAAGCTGTGGTCTTAAACTGAATGTCAATAAATCTTTACCAAAAGCTGGGCAGCCCAGCACCTTCGCCAAGTCATCGGGTATGGTCTATGATGAGACTGATGATAAGACCACCATCTAAAACAAAAATATGGGGTATTTTTTGCCATTAGTGGAACCTCTCATTACAAGATGTTAGGACGATGTTAACTCATTATATACAAACCAGCAAGCATCCTTCAAGTAACAGAGTATTCGTCTCGCTTCTGTGTTTGCTGTCTGTGACTCCATGATACCAAATACAGTTTTGTGAATGGGCCAAATGCAGTTTAAAGCATGACCACAATGACTCTCAAGGCCAAGCTCTGACAAAGGGAATAAGGGAACAGGTAAAAACTTGTATTTCCAGAATAGCATTTTTAGTACAGATATTCAAATATGAAACCATGCTCCTACCTCATCAGCATCCATGGCTGTCAGCTGCAAGATTTTAGATCCATCTCCTATATTCTCTTCTACAGTCAGATCAAGCATATCTGTGGGGAATACTGGTGGGTTGTCATTGATATCCTGAAGTGTTATTTCCACCTGTAAAAAGTGGGAATTGGAAAAAGTGTGAGCACTGTGAGTTAGACACTGATTGGATCTGAATGTTACAAATCACATAATTTTGAAAGCAATCAGGTAAATTGTTCTTAATCACATGAATTAGAACATTCCCAAATCACACCAACAACAGGAAAAACCCCTCCAGATATTAAAATTCCACATTGTTATAAAATACTCATAGGAAAGCCTCTAACATAAATAAGGTTAATTTGACTTGTTGATAGCAACTGATTTTAAATGGTTCTAGTCTAGTTTATATTGGAAAAGATCCACTGATAGACTGTCATTGTAATCCTCAAAGTCGGCCCCTGGAGGACAGCTGCCAAGTCCCGGGGCAGGAGATCATTCAACCATTAAATGCTGCCTGACATAAAGATGAGGTGGTGTAAAATTCTCTCTGAAATGTTTATGTATTGGCAACTCTCCGTTCTGAGGGAGGAAAAAACACCCTTGCACTTTATGTTTTTTTAAAAAATAATCTGTTTTTCTCTCTCTCAAAGTTCTCCTCTAATTGCAAACATAAACGTTACTTTAGAAGCACCCACTAGCATCTACTCTCCTTGCCTATGCACACCTAAACAAATGTTCTTTTCACATGCGATATTTGTATGCTTTTCTAAGTAGTGATGTCAGTTTCTGAAAGGTTGTCGTGTGTTACTTATTCCTAGTTTTTCATAAGCAAGATTGCTGCCCTGTTGATGCTAATTCAAAAAGCTGCAGAGCTCCATTTTCCCTTGTTGCCGAGTATGGCATGTAACATTCCAAAAGAGAAAGAGAGAGAACACAGCTGGTTTACATTTATCATGGAAAAAAAAAAAAAAAAAAAAAAAGACTTGTCTTGGACCCAAAATATTAAATGGCCACCAAACTCTGAAGACCCACTAATGAGGAAAGTGAGTAGCTGAAGGAAGTCTCTCTTTATTGCACATCAAGGAATAGAGAAAGGTAGATAGGGCTGTTGCACAGGAAGGGAGGCAAAGGTATGGATGACTTAAAGAAGATACCTAGGTTGACAGACCAAATATTATTTATACTACTGTACCTGCCACGCCATTATCCACAAGAGATCTCCCTGCGCTTAGTTGAAAATATACGGGTTAGGCTGCTCTGGATGTAATCAACACAGACATCTCTGGTGATCTGAAGTCTATGATTTCTACTATTTCTATATTTTTTTTTTCATTCTGTTCTCATACGACCACCAGTTGCCAAGCCATTCTGACTTGATCACCAGGATGATCCCAAAGATAAGCACTTTAGTGACGGAGGCTTGGCTGTCCCTGCAGAACAACTGAGTCACCTGGGCTCACTTGCAGCATCTTTCCTCAAGCTCTCAGTGGCTGCACCCTAGAGTTATCAGTCCTCTGTGGGTTTCCTGAGACCACATCCTGAAGGATGCTCCATCCTTCTGTCCTCCCACAGGCAACTGTTTCAGAAAGCCTAACATTTCCACCAGTGCCAGACTTTGTGATGGAACAGATTTGGTGCGTCGTGCTACTATCTTTCATCAAAAACCCTGAAAATATAAATTGCTGTAGGCATGTAAATACTCTGAGAGATTCTCACACAGTTGTCTCTTCTGCCTCAGAGGATGTTTCTAATGCAGAGAAGGCTGCAAGGAGCTCAGCTGTTTCCCTGATAAGCATTTTTCCTCCAACAGGATTTCTTCAGAGGGTGGAGAGCTCTAGACCATTGTGAACATTATGGCTACGTTGGTCTCTGGTTGGTATATATGCCATACAGGGAGACACCTTCCATCTGGGGATCTAAGCCATCCTCAGCCACCTCAAGTAAGTGAGCTTTTTCTTTTAATTATTTTATTTTTTTCAGTTTGTGTTTGGTATTTATGCCCACAGTAGGTTACTGTTACTGTCAGTCTGCCAGAACTTTCCACAACATTAAAGAGAAGTGAAGTGTCTTTAAAAACAGAGGAAATATTACATTAATAATATAGATATATCTGCTGGAAGTGCAGACAAAACACTGGTCCTATAGGCCTTACATGGCCTTTTATGGAAGGCCATTATTTATTTACACCATATTTAATTCCTTTGAGCATTCACAAATGGTACATAAAACACTTCAAGGCCTGAGACAGATTAAGCCAGTAGGTTTTATCATCAAATTTAAATCTCTGACAAGAGAAACACAAGAAGCACCCACCAGAGCATCACAAACAATGATTTGACAACTAACTAACCAGACACAAACTTTCAGAGAATCAAACAGCCTGTGTTGGTTTTCATGGTGACTTCTGCATCTGGGCAGCAATTAATCACAGAAATGGGAGAGACACAGTAGAAATGACAGATGAAGGATCTTGCCAGCTATCCTTGCCAAGCAGGTCCCGCACCGTGAACTGGCACAGCAAACTACGTATGCTCTTCTGCTCAAAGTATAGCATTTCCTCAGATATGGTTTCAAGGTAAAGCAGCTGCACAGCTCTGCAATTTATTTATTCATACCATATATGTCATGCACAGCTAATGTTTCAGCTGCAGGTGACATTTCACCACCAGAACCCATTTGCATGATGAGAGATTGCCCTTTGTAAAAATGATACGAAAAATATACGACAGCTTCTGGGGTTTTGGGTTAGGAGCTGTGCATTGCCTACAGCTTGCATAATGTAAAATAGTCAGAATCCAAGAATACAGATGGCTAAGGGTTGTGGGACAAAATAAATTAATTATAAAGTCAGATTCCAGAGAACTGAAAAAAAAAAAATAAAGAGAAGAATAATAGAGGAAGTAATTTTATCCTGAAAAATCATCTCACAAGTAAACAAAGACTGTATTTTATACTGAAGACATGCTTTAGAAATTTTTAGAAAGAGACCACAATATTTTTAAAGAGCATTTACACCATGATTTACTATTTATCCACAGGGCTTAGATAATGCACATTGCTTCATAATTCACTGTTGGCTAAGTCTAATTAGCAACCCTGTGTAAAGCTATCTTTTTACTTCTGCTATAACTTATTACTTCAGCTTACACATAGTACTGCAAACCTAAGGAATAAGATCCTGCGATGTGCCCGTTTGCTGAAATTTCACTCCAGTAACACATCTCTGAGAAAGACTTGAGAAAAATCTTCACATTTTCCCCAAAACAAAAAAGTCCATTAAGTTTTATGCCAAAGGCCTCATTTAAGAAAGTATACATCCTCAACGAGTTTGGTTGTAAATTGAATGTCCAGTCTTCTATTCAGAAGTTCAGAAATTAATTTCACTCTGAAATTATTTCAGAAGTTCCACCTCCAAGCAGAAGCTCACAGGACAACCACAACCACCAAGTCTTTCATTGCCACAGGACACTAGAAGATTTCAGCATGTCTTATCACATCTTTACTGGGGAAGAAAAAGAAAAAAAAAAAACTACAAAGCTTTAATCAAAAATCTAAACTAAATCTCTCCCCAACCAAGTGCCTCTATCTTTCTAATCCCACATTACATTTGCATAAAGATATCAGTGTGTGTCACTTGGATTCTTGAAATACACGATTTGATTAATATCATATGCTACCAATTAATAATTACGTGCAATTCTGCCTCAGACTTAATGAAGCCAAGACAAGGTGGTCATGGCAGTACTACTTGCTGTCTATACCACAGACATTGTGTTCAGAAGTGTCTACAGAAGGCGTGCTGTGCTCTCAGCTCACACCGCCAGCAAAACACCCACCAGCGACAACAGCACAACAGTCACAGGAAAAAAAAAAAGGGAGCTTAAGGGATTTGTCCAAATCTTGGTCCCTGGAACAGAAAGAAACCATTAGGTGACAACGTCTGTACGACTGTAGGAAGCAACATGCCCAAGCTACACGGAAAGTGATAACCACCGCCCCCTTCTCCAAATCTATCCAACATGGGGAATATTCTTGCCTGACCTCAAACCTGTCAGTCAACGTGACTCTCGGATGCAAGCCAGAGACACAAACCAGTCACCTGAGAGTGTTCCTTGGACCACTCGAAGTACTGCACTATGGACAGTCTCTGATCAAAAACAGCCTTGTATTTCTGCAGAAGCCACGGGAACATAAATAGTCACAGACACTTCTAAATCTGTTAAGACTTTGATGGAAAACTGATGAATAGATTCAAAATATCGCCTTGCTTTATTTGTTCAAGGGGAAATGAAAAAATCAGAAAGCTTTGTTCTATCCACGTGTGTGCATGTGTCAATCTCCACAAAATTACTCTACTTTTGTACAAATTCTAGCACAATGCTTTTCCCTCACACATTTAATACATGTAGAAAAAAGACTGAAAATTAAGGCTTTCCCTCACAGTTTATTCTGCAGAAAAATGTGTTGCTTATTTACTATGCCTTATAAAATAAACATAATAATTTCACATATCAGTTTCTATGAAAACTATCTTTGGGTGGCATTTTTTGTTTGTTTTTGTTTGTGTGTTTATGTTCAATTCAACCTATATTAAACTAAGATGCAAAAATACAGACATATGACAAACCACAGAGATTAGTAAAAGTAGTGAGTCAATACCACAAATTTCCCCATGTCTGAAGCAAATTTCTCATTCTGCAGGCTTAGTAACATTCTCACAATAACGCCATGCCCCTGCCACTATCACAGATAGTCAACCCATCCTCATCTGCGACAATTTGATTGCCGCAGCCTGCTGTTGCGGACATTTTCAAAGCAGAGGAAGTATTAATTACCTTGATCTTGTTACGATTCTTATTTGCTGCTCAAATTAGTCTCTTGTGTTTCTCCTCTATAAACAAACTCAGAACAGATTGAGGCAGGGCAGCACTCACCTCAAATGGTTTTGCCTCAATTTACTTTCAATGTAGATGTAAGAAAAAAGAGAATTCTTTTCTCTGTTCAGACAAACCTCAGGTCTTAACAGATATAAGGAATCATACCAGGACCTCACTTCATAAAGCATACAGTATCTGTTTAAGCATTTAGGGCATGAACCTGAGCACAAGAAGTCACTGGGAAACTCACTGTTGCTTCAAAATGTTGTCTTTACTTTGAAGAAAGTAGAAAATACCCTGTTTGAATTAACTGATATTATTTATGAGGAGTCTGTGTGAAAGAGACTCTTTACAAAGAGTGATGCTGCAGTGTAAATTCTTCAATAGCTTCATATTTTGTACACGATTCTGAAAATAATTTATTGGGGGGGGGGAGGAGAAACTCAATTATGATCGAAACCAAGGAAAAAAAGATATTTTTTTTGTTAACCAAAATGAGTATGAGTTTGCATTTGAATAAGCTATTCTTATTCAAAATAAATTGTTGAATTAAGAAACAGTTGCTAAAAGATGAAGAACCAATCCACTTCAAAAATACTAGTACCCCAGACAATTATTACTGAACAGGCTAGACAAATTCCATGCTCAACGTAAAAAGCTTAACATGAGAGTTTTATTCTGGAACAAGAAATTATTTTAGTGACCAAACTTACTGGGTTTATGAGCTACAAAGGTATGTAAAATAAATCATTGCACTGGAAGGCAACGTGCCAAATTCTATCCAATCGTAACACCTTCTATAAACCAATGGGCTCATTTGGCCAGAACCTATCCCTCTGTTTTATTACACTTATTAACATTTATTTTTCTTTTATTTCAAGGTGAGAAGGGTTTATGGACAGAATACTTTTCTAAAGTTCTTCCATCTATTGAACAAAAATGAAGGGAAAAAAGGATGCCACAGGAAACTTGAATGAGCTCATGTGGCAGCACCAAGTTTCACCGGGAGTCCCAAAACGCGTGCAGTAATTCTTGCTTGCAGCCACCCCATCCATGTTACACGCTCAATCAGAGATCTATAGATAGAACACAATCTAAGAAGAAAGGAACTCCCAGATGTCTCACGCGTTCGATACTTCTTCAAACGCTACAGCTATTTGATTAAAGATCAAACAGAGTGGAAAGGCAACAGCTTTTCTTTCCATTTATACATTGTTGAGTCATTCTTCTTCCTTTTGCTTGCTGCCGTGATGTTCACTGCCTCTCTCAAGAGATACCATCTAATAATCTACAGGCAGCATTGGCACACATCGCCCTGAAGACTTTTGTTTATGCTTAAGCCATTATATCATTCTTCATATTAAAAAAATTAAGGAGTTTATTCTTCTTTGCTGGAGACTGTGGCAGTGCATTACCAATTTTAACAGAATAAAAGTGGAAGGATTCTATTCCCCATCTCTTGGTAAATATTCTAAATAATATCATTCATGATGATAAAAGAGAAAAATTCAACTATTAATTTATCACATCCATGTAACTAACTGAAGAACCTGGCCAACATTAGTCATTTTTCTCCTGCCTCCATCACTTTGGCCTTTTTGTTCATCCAGCAAACAATGCTTTGCTAATCCTGAAAAACACACATGTATGTGTAGATTCCTTTTTTATTGATATGAGTAATCATATTGGCTACTCACATCAGTGAGGTTATGGTTATACTAAGTGTTTGCAGGACCAGTGAGTGCGTGCTTCCTCCGAACTGTGAAGGCAAGGGAACAGAAAGATTAAGTATCAGAGTACAAGCAAGCAAAAATGCATTTCCAGAAAGAAAAGAAGAAAAATCCTGTTTAAAAAAAAAAAAAAAAAATATATATATATATCTTGATATTCCTAGAAAATCTCTAAAATAATGTTTCTAATAGTGATAAAAACCTATAGGCTATCCTGAACCAGTTTCCCACCTTGCTCTAACTAAAATACTGGGAAACAGTAAGCACGAGGGCGAAAAATAAACACTTATATTTTAAAATTAGTTGAATAACCAATAATAGCAGAGTTCAGGAAGGTGGAAAACCTGAACTACAGACCATGTATATTTACAATTTGCACAACAAGATGGAAAGCCCATTTATAAAGAAAATGTCTTGGGACAAGGCAATAGCTTTTTCTTAGACAGAGGCTGAATGAGGCACCTGAATATCCCATTTTCCAGGAGGCAAACAATCCCAGTGCATGCTAGTACAATAAAAATCACATTAGTCTATTGTGCTGCAGGCCAGCAAACCTGTTAAACAGAAATACAAAGTTGTTAAGAATCCCACTATTAACAGTGGGAAGATTGCAGCTGGGGCGAAAATGTGAAAAAAAAAAAAAACTCTAAAAAGATACTGTTTGGAAAAAAAAGACAAGTTTGAATGTCCAGGGGCAGCAGCAGTCACTTGATCCTTGAGTTTTGGGGTAACACCTTTGAAAAAAATCAGTGTAGTGGATATAATCCGAACTCCTTCTAGGACATTTCAGGCAAAGTCCCTAATTTTAGGTGACGGTGACAAGCGCTTAGGTGACAAATGGATGTGTCAACCATACACTTAGGCCTTAGACACTTAGGATTGCTCCACAAGAGACGAGGGCACAAGACTTAATTTCAATGTCTGAACTCTAAGAGTACCTTAATGAAAGAGGATGTGAAAGCTGTCCTGGACTACATGACTGCCCACTCTAATCACCCCAATGCAGATCAAGTATTGACCCAGCAAAAGACAACAGTTTGAGCCCATCTAGAATAAGGATTATAGCAACATTTCCTTTTCCCCCAGGAATTACTACTGATTACCAGCCTTGAAATTGTTTGGAAACTTAGGGCTCAATGCATTCTGTCAACATGTTTCATTTTCTCCAATAAACAAACATGCATGGAAACATAATTAATAAGATTTATATGTAATGCTGGAATTTCCCAGGTAATTTTAATCCATGGACTCTAATTCCAGTATTTTAACACCGCGTAACTTTCCTGGAGTTAAAATCATACTGTAAAGTACAGTTTAGTAAGGCAATTTGATATTTTGCAAACAAATCACTTTTATAAAGTATCGATATTTTCTAAAAAATGCTGGGAGATCAGAGTGCTTTCAAAAACTCAGTGATTTAACTGATACTATCAGAAAAATCACAGAATTGTAGAATAGTTTGGGTTGGAAGGGACCTTCAAAGGCCATCTAGCCCAACTCCCCCTGGCAACGAGCAGGGACATCTTCAACTAGATCAGGTTGCTCAGAGCCCCATCCTACCTGACCTGGAATGTTTCCAGGGATGGGGCATCTACCACCTCTCTGAGCAACCTGTTCCAGTGTTTCACCACTGTCATTGTAAAAAATTTCTTCCTTATATCTAGTCTAAATCAGGTGTAAATCTTCTTTCATTGTTATTTAATAAAAAGATGTCACTTTCTTGTGTTGTCTCTAACAAATACTGTGCTGCAAAGAAAAGGTGCCATAATTTGTTTCTTCTTTCTCTCCCCCCGCTTTTTTTTTTGTTGTTTTTTTTTTTTTTGTTAAGGTGACCACTGGGAGTTACACTGCCTGGAGTCTTGATTAAATGTTACACTGCATCCAGAACACTTCATCATGCAGCATAGCCAAAATCTATTATGGCTTGCAAGTGACTCATGCTTTAGCTATGAGAAGACCATAATAAAGAACATTTTACATAAAAATGCCAAAAAGGTTGGTAATTTAATCTTGATTCTGAGTAGGTATGCAAGGTCTCTGTATCCAGCCTGTGCAGACAATAAGGCATTGTCTGGAAACGCGTTACCTACTGTGGTTTCATCTAACTTTTTGGCAAAGTCCAGATGATACCGCCACCGAGAAGAAATGGCTCATTCTTGTGAGAGAGCTGCAAATACCACTTTTAGCAGATATGCAGTATGATTTAGCCATTCGTGCTAGGGGTTCATCAGTATCTGGCAGAATATTCATTAAAACCAGTGGCATGGGAAATGGCATTATGAGCCCGTGAGTAAACACGTGTGGCTGATAAATTGTGTCTCCCCACATGCTCACAGAAACAGACAAATAAACACCAGAGCAGCACACAGAAATTAACTTCAGAAACTGTTATTTGCAGCACTTACTCCTCGCATGCGTACCACACATCACAGAAGGGGACACAAGCGGTATCCTGACACAGCCATTAATGAAATAAGCACTGGACCCAGGCGCTCATCCCCGCTGCTCAGCGGCTCCCTGGTCTGAAGTCAGAAGCAAAGATGCTCTCTGGGGTCCCCAGACTCTCTCCACTTCAACCAAGCCATTCACATGTTCAGATACCCTGTCAGGTCACTCCAGGCAAAGACTTGTCACAATGTTGTGTTACGCACCCCAGGGCACAGGGAAAGGAAGGGTCGGATATTCAGATCTTGAGGAAGGGCAAGTAAAGCAAACAATTCAGGCTGTTTCAATTACCAATTATTTATCACTCTGGTGCGTTACATGCACACAGCCACAACTGACGGCATTCCTCCGGCAAAGGCGACTACTTCTGCCAACCCAGCAGAAGACCACTAGCCAGGACAGAACATTGGTACTTCTGCTCCCAGTCCCAAAATACCTGCAAAGGCTTGCCGAGGATGGGGTGCAATAACGATGAGTGGGGCTTTGGGGGCTGACTCCATTGTTTAAAAAGCCACAACAGGAAAAAAGTGTTTTTCTAAAGGCAAAGCAAGCCATGTTGCCACTCCTGCTCTTCCCGAAATCAATATTTTTAAGTAATGGGTTAAGTGCTACATCATTTACTGCTCTCTAAAAAGAGGCACGGTCTCACATGCAACAGAGGGAATTAAGACTGGGTTAAGGAATGCACTACTCAAACCTTGGCTAATTTAAGAAAGCAACAGCACGCTGATTTTAAAACACACATCAAAACATACATAATCATATACATGGAAACCAGAAATAATCCAACTTCACAATAAATGAGAGATAAACATCAAAGTGGTACAAGGAATAAAAATGATAAGAAATGCCACAAGCAGTCATGTTTTTCCCCCCTTCACCACCAAAACCATAATGAAATACATGTTATTTTGTTGGTACTGGTAAATGAGTAACATGTGTAGCTCAGTCAATATTCATACAGTTTAAAAAACAGATTGATTGTTCAAATAAGTTATTCTGAGCTCCATTTCAATAGGACCAACTAACATCCTACGATCTCTCCCAGGTCTGCCCAGAAATGGTCCCCCAACCCAGTGGGACCAATGCATAGTCAGGCTGGCGCTAAGGACCATAAGCTGCTCTAAATGCATATGGCACCCGTGCGCACGTGTGTATGTACACATGCATATAGCAAAGGCCAGGTTGCCATGCCAGCCTACCTGCTCAGAGCAGGCACAGGGAGAGGGACGTGGCAGAGCTGTTGCATGTCTCCTCACCCACCGAGCCAGTCCCGGTGGTGCAGCCCAGGCGGCTGGGGCAGGCGAGCACCAGCACGCCTTCCCTGGAGAAGCTCACATGGACCGTGACTCCTCCCGCAACTGGAGAGCATCAGTTCTCTAGTCCGCACTGCAACAACATCTCAGAGAGGTTTGCAGTGCAAGTTATAGCCCAGGCAGTATTGCATTCAGTTAGTCCAGGAGACCTTGAGTGTGTACATGGCCCAACTTGTAATCTCAACATGAAAATGCACTGACCTGGGGAGCACCACGGGGATATGCACCTCAGCAACTGCTACATGTACCAGAAAGACCAGTTTACTATGGCACATGTTAAGAAGTGCAATTGCTTCTTGCGCTGTCATCAGGGCTCCCGGCATGGCAAGGAGGGCAGGGAGAGCAGAGCGGCTCATCCGTCCTTCGAGCACTGAGTCAACAGCGCTGCTTGGCCACTGCAGGGACCAGAAAAACTCCTCCACCCATCCTTTCACTGCCTACCCATGGATGCTGGGACATGCACACACATGTGGTCCTATCTCATTTCCCCAGATAAAAGGGGTGATTTTCTCATAAAGACATTAATTCTTCTGTATCTAGCAGTACCTCTAGTTACAAAATCTATTCCAAATACCTGCCAAACCAATACAAACACTTGGCAAACACTTGCTAGGGAGGTTTTTCTTTTTGGTTTGGGTTGTTTTTTACTTTTTTTTGTTAAATACTCAAAATATTATACATTTGGGAACCATTTAGTTTATAACTTTGCATTTAATTAAATGAGGTCTACTGCCATGTAATAAGAAATGGATTGAATTGGTAAGAACATTTCTGTCCATGCCAGAAAAAAAAGAAGGATAAAGATAGAAAAAGTAAGCATTAGCAGTTCAAGGATGGGAATGTCACACCTCTAAATTAAATAAATCACCTGATTAAACTTACAGGTGTGACATTTAAGACATTCAATCATCAGGACAATGGGATAAATCCACTCCATCACTGAAGGCTGCCCAAACAGCAGAAGAAAAGCTCTTTACCCAGAGCCGTGGTAGGAAAAGCATTGCTACAGTCACTTACGAAACCACAGGGGGGTTTTTTGTGAGTGGAAGGGAATTAAAGATATAGGACTGAATGCCAGCTGATGTTTTGCAGCGTTACGAGGGTTTTACAGTGGCACCTTTTTGAGAAGTAACCCTATACGAGTCTAAATAGATTTTAGAAAACAAAAGACACAAGGCCAAAGTGTTGCTTTCTAGTTTCACATTTAGAAGAACAAGGCCATTTTCTAGAAATGCCTAAAAGCTTTTCCCCCACAGCATCAACAGGCTGCTAGCAGGGAGCTGTGGGGCTAGAAACTCCAAATATTTTCACATCCTCTTACAAATTTCAGGGAAATGCCCTCCTCACCTTATTCCTTATTTGCAGACTGCGGTCTTCTGCAGCAGCTTTGCATCTGCTCCTGCGACGTAGGGGAAGTTCCCTCCCTGCGGCCACAGGCCACTTGCGGCCAGAAAGGCCTTTTCATGTGGCCACAGATGGACCTTCTCATTGTGGCTGCCCTCAGGAGACCCAGCTGACCATCAAGGCTATGGTGGCGGGGTCTCCTCTGCCAGCAGGGCAAGTTCTGGGTGTTCTGGTTCGATGAGTTTGCTTAGTACCAGCGAATCGACACTGTCTGGCTCTACGCTGCAGATCTGTACTCCCTTGCCTTTCCTCTCTCCTGCATGGCTGTGAAAGCCGCTGCAGATCTGCTCAAACATAGGTCACATGGGACTTAAAAAATACTGTACATTCTCCAGAACATTTTGGGGGCAAACACTAGTCCTGGGAAGGCTAAAACAGATTCAACTTAGATTCATCCAGCTTCAGTCTTGGTCTCAAGGAATTTGCCAAGGAGAGAGACAAGGCTTCAGCCTAATCAGATTAGGGGACATTTAGAAACATGTGGAGTTTTTTTATTTGAGGCACCCAGACAACAGCCCCCAGTGTCCATGATGGGGAGCTTTACAACAGCTATGACACCAAGTAAACCAGAGCTGTTTGGCTCTTCCAAAATGGGAACACATGCATTCAACTGAGGTCCACTGGCACAGCGTGGCTGAGCTATGTCCCCTGAGTCACCAAAGGCAGCAGGAGCATTACTCTGTCATGCGGTCAGACAGCTGAGAACTGGCTGGAAAGGCCCCTCTCCTCCTCCTGGAGGAAACAACAGCTCCATGACTGCTGTCAGCTTGGGAACAGGACATCAAAATGCACATTGGTGGGATGAGCGCTTGTGAAGGCAAGCCCTTGGACTTCACTGACATTCCTTGGACCACACCCCAAAGGCCTTCCAGGCTCATTGAGGGTCTTGCAAACAATGAAAAAGGTTAACCCTGCAGGGCTGCAGGTTTGGGGAACCTGTCTTCAGAGAGGCAGATCCTTCTGTTTCCCTTTCCAAATCTGCATCTTCAAAATATACTGGTTATGCTGCTTTCCCTGCTAACTTCATCAAAATTGAGCAAAACAGTCAAGAACTTCAATTTTCTGGGCACACCAGCCCTCCTTTATCCACTTTTCTCCCATATATGAGAATCTTTGTTTAGGCAGCTGTATTTTCATGCAAATCTTACCCCAGTTATCTTTTTGGTCAATCATTACTATACCACCACTACTACAATTATCAATAAAGTCCTTCTCGCTAGCAGTAAACTCCTGCAGTGTGTATTAGACCAAAACATATACTTGGACAAAAAAAGAAAAAATAAAGTCCCACATGCCTCTAAACTTTGTTTTTCTGCCTGACAACATCCAACTGGTCTATGTTATCTCTCCTGAAAAAAATTGCTCTTTCTAGCAATGAGGTTTTGCAGTAAGACCCTTCTTGAAGCTGAATAAAAACAACCATATTAGATCTTTAACGAACTGGGAAGATTCAAATTTACATGTAACTACAAACTTTGATCTCCAGAAGTGTTCTGAATAGCTCAATAACACTTTTTTTTTTTTTTGGCCTGGGAATGTGGAAGGTAGCTGAAATTCAGTTTACAAAATTTTTCATGTCAGCCAACAACAATTTTAGTTTCCCACACTTATCTTTTGAATTTTCTTACTCAGCCACTGGACTTTGGATTTGACATAGAAGAAACTAGAAAATCAAGCATTAAAGACTAATTAAAAGGTACCTTTCAAACTTATTGTTTCACCACTTCTGTAAATATATATATGACCTTGCACACTGAAAAAAAATAAAGCGAAAGAAAACAGGCATTCACAGAAATAGCTGGAATAGCTGGAACAGTGCGCTTATGTGGGATTCTTATAGTCATCTTCCTTAATAAAGAATATGAAGTGTTTTATTTGAGCATAAATTCAGAGATTTGACTTTTATTGGTTCCTAAAGATCTGCTACATCTTTCCTTCTATGTAGAACCTACATCAACCTATGAAGTTACACTCTGGCCTCTACAGTCAATAACGAGACCTTTTAATATTCCAAATCCTATATGGATATCCAAGCGCTATATTACAGCTCTCTCCCCCAATACCAATGACTTTGCACCGCAGCCAATCTCTCATTGACTTCAACACGTTCAAAGATGACACCTTAAGGAAAGAGCTAAGAGATATTGTAGACGTATGTATATACAACACATGAGCAGAGTGAACTTATTTAACAGTTTCTGTGGTTAATGCCTTCCTCAGAGGGCTGACTGATACACTTTTCTTTTTTTCTAGCTTTAGTGTAGCACACTTCTAGGCTGCCTGGGAGGAGAGGACAGAGGTTAGTGCCTGATGGTACACACTGTGCTTCAGCCCTCCTATGGGACACTCCATGACTGACCTGGGGACACTTCACAGCCACCTGCTCCCAAAGGACATTAGAAGAATGTGGTTTTATTGTGGATAGTCCTAAGCAAGCCCTGATTACGGAGTCAGAAATATCACCAGCAGTTGACAATTATAGTACAAACACAGATGTTAGGAAGGCTAGTTGGACTACTCCAGACAAAGAATGACCAAACCAAAGCCTCCCTTCAATCAAGTCAAAACTAACTTTAAGTTTTGATAATCTTAGTATACTTTAAAGGGGAAAAAAAAAAAAGAAGAAAGAAATAGAATGGCATTTCTGCATATCTTAATTTTAGTGTGGCAGGAAGCAGAAATACCACAAGAGAACGGTTCTCATGGTATTTCCAGCACAAGTGAAACCAAAGAGACTTTTCTTGCTCAGGTCCCTGTCTGATGTCCTGACTAAAGCTACTCAGCTATTCCTTGCATTATAGCACTTGGGTTTTTCAACTATTATCCTGACCATGCCAAATCTTTGATCCTTTGAAAGTTCCCCACCACTGGTCATTACTAGAAGCCTCTGGATTTTTAAAAACATGTGAGAAATATTTTAGCAGTACTGAGAATCACCAGTTCCCTTCTGAGGAACATACTCAGGAATAAAAAAAAAATCATAATGAATGTTCAAGCGCAACCATAAAAAATTCAGAAATTCTTCACAGAGTTTAAGCACCCTTAAATACATGACTAAAAGACATAATTCTTTCTTTGGAAGATTGAATCTAAGCTCAATTTCTCTGCATTTATCCTTTGTTTTGCTTTTCCTTTCCTCAAAGGTGATAATATACATCATGTCTTCAATAGGGTGTTTATGCTGTGGCATGCAATTTTTAAGAAAAGTACATTTTTTCTAAGTGATCTTGTAGGTTAAACTGCAACAGCATCAGTCTTGCTGGTTTTAACTGAATCAAGAAGTTCTGTGTACTGGATGTACAAACTGGTCCACTATCCATGTGGAACAGATTAGAGGATGATCATTCATTGTATGTTCACAATTGAAGCATTTCAATAGTTTTACAAACAATCAAGAAAAAAATATTTTGAGGACAAAAATGGAATGGTTTACAGTGAAATGATTATATTATATTAAAGGGTAGAAGAACAGAAAAGGAGGGTAGGCAAAAATTAATATATTAAACCAAAGAAAGTCACATATTGACTCTTAGTAAGAAAATTACCGCAACAAACCTGGGCATCATGGAGAGGTCTAGAAAATAATGCTGCATTTTTTCCCCCCTTTTTGTACTGTTTCCTCCCCCCCCCCCCCCCCCCTAAAATTCTAAACCTCAGCCTGGTTTGATCCTTCCACAGAGTATTCTATGTATTTTTTTCCTTCAGCATAATGTAGAAGAATGCCAGAGCAAAACTCGTATGTAAAAAATTATTTTCTAGGTACAACTGTAGCAATCCTTAAAGCTTTCTGAGAAAGTCATCAAGCAGTGGAAAGAAGGAAAACAAGGCAGCCAAAGAGTTCTGAATAATTAAAACAATGACAACAACTCAAATGCCTTTGCTAGCTCATAGTGTTAATGGTGACAACATAATTACCAATGTAACTTTATAAAGAACAGTTGGTGATAGGGCAACTGGGAAAGTATTATGCCTCAAAGACATCATAGTGTGTTTTATAGGGATTTGTTTCTCTTACTACAACTAATTGCATAGGAAGTAGAGATGTGGGTGCTCTGTTTAAAAATATTCTATGGCTGAAAATATAAATACATAACTAGAAACAGTTTGAAAAGCACTATCAGCATTTGTGAGAAATTAAAATTAATTTTTGTATTTATCAATAGTTGCCTACCACAAACTTTCTGCAGAGATCTCAAACACGATTAAAGGCATCTTTGTAGGAGTAAAATGATTACTGTATTAGTCTTGCACGGGGAAAAAAATAAGGGACAGAGAAATAAGGTGATATGATTGGTACAGTGCAGTTTATGGCAGATCTGGCTGCCAGCCTAAGCCCTCATCATTCTTCATTTTCACAGTCAGAATGTGACATTATCCCAATGCTGTATGGACACTAACGACAAAGGGAGGAAAGAAACCTCTCACAAGAAATCTCTGTCTTGTTCTCAGCCCCAAAAAATCCCCCAAAAGCATGTGAATAATGCAGTCATTCCTTCAGTGATTTCTGTGACCAAACTATAGTACAGAGAAGCAGAAGCTGCTATTGATACAGAAAATACTTCAAGGGACGGTAAGATAAACGGTATCCTCATTTTGGAATCTTAAGGTACATCGTCTAAAAAAGACACACCGCAATTTGAAAATCCACAGTTTGCAAGCAGCAGAAAGAGGAGAAAATAATCATACAGTAACTTTAGATTTGTTAAACTATCATGGAAATGTACTACCACATGCTCAAAGTTTATTCACCATCTATTGCTACAGTGATGACCATAACAGTGAAATAATTTAGCTACAGTTCCCCCTATTCCCCAAATATATATAAAACAGAGCAGATAGAAGTTTGTCAAGCTTTTCTATTTATAGAACAAAAAAAAATCCCAGTTCGTGTACCCTATTACACTTTTATTCCATTTATTAAGTAAATACATATCATATAGGCGTGCACAAGTTCAGAATAAATTAAATGTTTTGCAGCGTTTTTCCAGAATTTACTCAGTTCTTATGTGGACAAATGCCCTTTGAAGCCAATGGAAACAAGTCAAAGCAAGAACTTACTGAGAACTGGCTCAGTTAATCCACTACCAAACTTGTGCTTTCCTGAACAATATCCAACATCTGAACTGATACCACCACGAACCAAACAACACACAAGCGCTTAAACCTGTAACCTCCATTTATAATGGATCCGAGTCATTCTGCTTTGTAGCAATGATTAAAGATAGATGCTATTGCTGCTACCTGTTACCACTGTGTTATGGAATAAAAAAGAAGTGGGGGAGATCATTAGCATTTTTGAAAATTCCTTGTGAATTTAGTATTTAGTGACTTACAACCACCGCTCTACAACATGATCTATATTGCAAGCCTAGCTGTCAAAACCAGATGAAGTCTGAAACATTTGAATGAAATTATTAAACTCCTCAAAGAGTAAAGAAAAAGTAGTGCATCTGTTGCCTTTCATTTCTTCTTGGATATTTAACTGGCATTTAAAACCGTAAATCCTGAATTACAGAGACATCAGTAATACTAAGAGCCTTGAAAACAGTAGAATAGAAGTAAAAGGACTACTCCTGCCCAGCACGATGCCATATGAAATTCTAAGAGTTATATAGCCAGCGTTTATCCTTCACAGATAAATTTCAATCAAATTCAAAGCCTAAAGGACAATATGATATTCAATATGATATTGAATGAAAATGCATTTCATTTTTATGTTAAATTGTGCTATAATAAATTCACATGTATCTAGCAATTATTTCACAACATGCTAATACCACATACTATAAAAGTCTCTTTTTTTTTTAATAGCTGAATAAATGGATAGCAAATTGTGAGAAGACTTTTTCAAACATATTTCTTACACAGGTAACAACGCACACCAAGCCCAGTAATTCACATATGCTCTCCAACCAGGCCATGGTAATTCCCCAACACGAGATGGTATGCAAAATGCTGTAAGAATTTGCACTATGCTTCAGGGAGAAAGTTACAGTTATGATTACAGTAATTCAGGTTAAAATAACAACAGTAAAAAGAAATGAAGGGGAAATATTTGTAGCAATGCTACTTGATGACTGGATTCACATTCTGTTTTCAGTTACCCCAAAACAAATCCTGAGAGACTCCAGCAAGGTTAATGCCTTTCTTTGCACATGTTGCACAGACTAATATACTTGGTAAACACTGCTGAATGAATTAAAATGAGCCTATGATACAGGAGAGTTAAAAGGGTTAATTGAAACCTCTTTGTGCAGAAATGCAAACCCCTCAAATCTGTCAAAATTAATGAGAAAGGCCAGAAGAAACATTACAGTTCTTCCGTCTAGACCGCCAGAACCTACAGTCTGCCTCACATTAATAAAAGCTGTAGAAAATCTATTCCTTTCTTCTAGCTGTGATATTTATATTTTACAGTCCATTACCCCTTTAATGCAACAGAGAGGACTTCATTGAGCAATGGAATCCACTACCATTTTAATCATCTTTGCTAACCCACATTCTTGAGGCCACAGTAAAACTCCAAACTTGTTAATAACAGCCCACAGAAACATGCAGAGAAAAGTAACGAACATCCACATCGGGGTCCGGGCTGCTACCAGGCAAGCAAGCACACAACTTGGTGCTCATATTTAGAAGAGAGTCAAGACGGGGCTGAGAAGCTGGATAACTTTATTCAGCCAAAACTTCCTATTTGCTAGAAAACAGTCACAGATATTCGTTTCAAAACAATGAATCAATGGAAAAAAGTTCTCATAGTAAGGAAAGAATGTGCTAATTTGAAAAGTTACAGTTAAGTCACACCGCTTTGTGTGTCTATAGCCTTGCTATGAAGCTCAGCTCTGCTACAGCTTTTTTGTCCATCAGTGCCAAGGTGTCCACGATGTGGCCTGAAGAAATTGCAAATGTTTCCAGTGGTCAATTTAACTCTGAGCCTCCAAGCAAATATGAAATATCCATTAGCATACACAACTCACAAGTTCACCTGAGTTGACTGCAAATGGAACGATCCCCTTCCCCCTTGGCATTTCTCTCCGCTGGGAAAGGCTGATGTGAAGCTCAGGAGGTATGAAGCAGGCAGGAGACAGCTGGGACATTAACAATTCATTTTTCCAGCACTTGGCTCGCAGCAACATACCCCCCTGAATCCCTGCATCTTTAGTCTACTGAAGCATCAGCAAGCACCGTCAGATAAAACTCTTGTGTAGGTAACAGCACGTCTCACAACGCACCAGTCAAAAATGAAGGCTTGACTCTGATGTTGCTTTATCTTAATTTTCTGTGCCACTACACATATTGATGATCTAGAAATTTCAGCACCAGAAAAATATCCCAATCATGCTATATTTGAACTCATTCATTTACACTCTATTGAAATCGTTTGATACTCTTCTCTGGCATTTACTGTTGAAAGCAAGGCTGACGAACAGACATGCTTCAGCGTGAACGGGAAGTTTTCATGAGAAGTTACTGCTCTGCCAGTCTCCTCCACTACTAAAAACGAGGTGCAACTTGCTAATATTCTGAGGTGACAATGCAGCTGCAATTGCACAAATGGAAGTTCAATCCAGACCAGAACCTTACAGAACACTTTCATCCTCTAGGGATATTTAGTCAATAGACAATCTTGTATGCTTCACAAGTTGAGAAATACCGATCTTTCTACATTTTTTTTTTCCCCAGGGAAGGAAACCCTAACTTTCTCCTCCAATTTGTGAAGACAACTCCCTGAGAACAAAATATTCCTGCAAATGAAAAGCTGCATAATACCCCTGTAAATGGCATACTTGCACCTAACATTATTAGAGAGAAGAATTTAGCTGCTGTAGCTAACTTCAAAAGAAGCATAAATGCAGGACCTGGAAATGAAGTCATGTAGAAAAACATCTGGTCATAGTCAGTTAAATGAGGTAATAAACACTGTGCGGAGTATGGCTAAACACTGCTTCTTCCACGCTCTCCATTTCAAGGAAAATTTGCCTTGCATCTCTCTTTTGAAGACCAAAACCTAGAGAATCACGGATGCCTAGTGGTGCAACTGGAAAAAAAAAAAACAAATGCCCAAAGAACCTGATTTTGTGCAAACAATATATAAATACAACTAAACAAAAAGTAAATCTGATTTCCCAATTCATAGTAAGTCTCAAAGTCTGTCGAATTACTGCTGGATAAATGTGGAAAAGAGGAGGAGAAAATCTGTCTTGCTAGCTAGTCATCACCAAACTGGTCACCCTTACAGACAGCAAAGAGTATACAGCAACTTAAACTACAGGAGCTACATGGAAGATGACATTATATAAAGGCAAACAAGAAAAAATGTTTATAAACAGTTTGCTTTCGAGAGGTGAATTAAACCCAACAAATACTTGCAATGTACTTTTCTTTAATAGGTTATACTTTAAGCAACTTACTGTCTAGCCACTTGTTTCAGTAGGTATTGTAAAGTAAGGGGGAGTATGTGCTTTGCCAAGCATTAAGATTACTAACAATTACAATAGCTTGCATGAATTCAGAATAAACAATGTCTGTCTGTATTTATGTTTGGAAGTTGAATACCTAGTGAAATTAGCTTTCTTCCTGTCTAAAATTGTTTCTTTGAACATTGTTAAAGATGGGTGATAAGCAGGTTTAAGACTTTTTCAGTATTACTATTGTCCAGTAACTTTGAAGAAATGTTATTCCTCCTGCTCTTCTTTGTAACTAAGAGCGGCATTAGCGTTGCTGATTTTGTGCAATAATTTCAGATCACAGCAGGCAGGAGGTTTCCAAGAAGCTTTTCTGTATGTACTGAAGTGATGCCACCACACCTCTGTGAGTACTCTGGCCAGATCCTGCTCTGTCATCCTGGTGCAAGGGGCCACAAAAGCACAGGGAATCCTTTTATTTCTCTGGGCTCGATACCGACACTACGCTGGGATGGGAGAACAGCTCCAAACTGCCTCCTTGTGCCAGCGGCTGAGCCTCAGGGCTGCTTCTCCCTTCCCAACTCCATCCTGCCCTCCGAGGCCCGGCTGCAAAGTAGGTCTGACCCAGAGCTGGAGGGAACCAGGCAAAGCAAACTCCTTTCATTTCCCCCACGATCTGCAGACTTCAGGCAGCGATACCTTTCATGAAGAGCAGCGGCAAAGCCACAATTGAGGCCTATGATAATTATACCCTGTGTCAGTTTTAAAACTTTTCCCATCTTAGCCCTTAGAGGAAAACAAGCAAACAAAAACATCTTCCAAAGAAAAACCTTCCAAAGCAGAATAAGCTTCCCAATGGGACTTGCAAGCCCACACCCACAGCACGGCACACCGGGACACACGGTGGGGCACAGCCAAGCAGAGGTGACCACCGATCTTGCCGGAGGAGCCCAACTGCTCCGACAACCCTTTGGGCAGCATTCTGGGGTCTTGGCAGCTTGGATATCCCCACACCTAGAAGATACAAGCTACACGCTCAGGGTGTGAAAGTCCTGTGGGCACCTCTGGTAAATCCATACCTGCTGCCACAACTCCTTCTCATTTCCTATTTTTCAGGCTGATGAACATGTACTTAATGAACAGTAGAAATGCAAATAGGAATCTTAAATCATTTTTCTACTGACAGATAATTACCTAAAGTAGTTTGACACATATAAAGACATCCTTTTTCCATTAATGTTAGACAAAAGTCTTTTCCTAGGTTTCTAGCAGTCCCTGGTAAAACACCACGGATGTCAGAACACCATTAGAAAGCAGCTTATGAAGCATATTATCATAACGTACTTTGCATAAAAGATTATTAAGAATATGCAAGTAGCTTCAAAATCATATTTATCCACTGTATTTCAGTAAGAGCTTGATGAACTTGAAACTTTTAGTTCTTGGGCTTAGTATATAGTGTTGTTTTAATAACTTTGTACTTTGCAGATTTAGAAAGTGTGCTGCAAACCATGATTTCCAGTATTTGTAGCTCTTTAACTTAACACACAGCTACAACATTACAAATACATTGCTGAACTAATAAAATCATCGCAGAAAGCATATAAAATTCTGCACTAATTTTTATACTGTACACTCATTGACCTCACGGGTACTTCCTAATTTAGCCTTCTGTACCACACTTACTGTATGTCATAGTAGCTTATCAAATTTTCTAATTTATGTACAAAGACAACTCAGCTCCTCTGATTTTTTGGTACATTTATGTGTGCATCTTATTAAGAGTAACTCTATTAGCACTACGAATTTGATAATCAGTTTGACAAATAATATCATCAGACTACACAGAAACAGAGCAGCACTTTATTCTTCCAAACTTGAGCTTATTTCTGGGTATTGAAATCATAATTAAATTACATCAAAATTTCTGCTGGTGTAAATCCTATTGACTTCAATAACTACGCCAGAAAATGGTCCATTATGTTAGTCCTCTGCTACAAAACAGAAAACAGCAACCCTGTAACAAAATAAGGCCAACCAAAAAGATTTCTTTTACTACATGCCCCTTCCAATTGTGTAACTCTGTACAATGGCTATGATACGATCTTGTTGCTCTAAAATGTGACTAAGAAAAGGTGACTAAGAATTTCAACTGACGTGTTTTTTCCTGTAGGCATAAAAATCTTCGTATTTGTACAACTTATGCAGCACAGCAACAAAAGTTGTGTATCTTATTTGGCACAGGGCCCGGTAACGCTTGCCAAGTGCCAAATGCTCCAGTAACCCAGATAACTTTTACAGAGCTGATGCACAAGAGAAAAAAGCAGGTTGTTACTGCATTTTCTATCAGATACAGCCTTAAAGTCCAATGGATTCAGGGCAGTGCCTTAGAGCAAGCCATCCTCTCAAGCAGATCCTATTGGAAAATACACCTGCACTTACAGGGTACAGTTTAAAAGCAAAGAAAAAAAGAGGTCAATTTAATTCCTAACAATTTATCAATGCAAGTCTTAAAAACAAGAATTAGTACATCTGTAATTCTGTAATTATGGATCTGCTCTTAAGCATGTGCTTGCGTGCACCTGCTCAGCACTGTCAACAAGAACCTTAAAAACACGACCAGAGACCATCTCACAACTTCTTCAAGCCAAGTGAAAAAAATATATTAAGTTCACATAGTGTGTATGAACCCACTGATGGGACTAAGCTAATGATCCACCGGACAAAAGTTCAGTTTAAAAAAAGGTGTGTGTAGTAGGGCTGGGCTTTATATTTTCAAATACAAAAAGGTTTGTGTGAAACTGGAAGAGCCACCTTCCAGGAATGTATTAGCAAAAGAAAAATCTCCACTGGAGAGCTTCATCGTAAGTATTCATTGGCTAGCAATGGTATTTTACAAACAAAGAATTTAATAAAAATGTTCTGTTTAAATACACTTCAGTAAAAAGTCTCCTCAAAACAAAACATTTATGGTCAGGAAAAGCAAAGCACCACATTTTAAACCAAAGAGAGCTGTCAGCATTAACCCTCCCTGATATTTTAGGAAGAAGGTTTCTGAAGGTATCAAATTAACACTTAGTTCAGAACAAACCTTGAGCAGCTGCAGGGGGATCTCAGTAGGAGGGATGGATAACCGAGTAATTTCAGTGGGAGTTTGAAATGTGACATACCTCAAAACTGAAAGCTACTGAATACCCTCAAAGCCTACATAAAGTCTCAGAAAGATGATTTCAAACAGAAGGTAAAATATATTCAGTATTTAATAGAGACCGCCTGTTTATTCTCTGTTGGCAGCTCCACGCAGAGCGGTATCCTGCGGGAACGGCTGCTCCCCCTCTGGGTGCCCACTACTGAGATTATTTCAGGGCTGGCAAACGGGAGCTTTTATCTCGGTTTCAGTCTCCGCTCTGCCAAGTACATGAGAATCCAGTGGAGGAGGTCCAAATATTTTGCTAGACGTGCAATTTGTACTATCTGTGTTCTCGTCCTACTGAAGCAGTGGCAGTACACACCTTTGTGGTGCAACTTCTACTTGCTAATATATCCCTTTTTTTGGAAAATGCTGTGAGATCTCTTCCATTGTTTGTAGCTCACTCAAAATGCAGCTGCACAGTTATAAATGGGTTGAGTTAACACAACTACAGGTATATTAATGTAACAGTATTAATTAAACCTGACTTATTTGGGAAGAGTAGAATACTGCTTCCCTCGGTAGAGTATTCACCTACTTGCACACTGGAATGTGGGATTTTCAGGGTCTGACACCTCCTTAGGGAAAGGAGAAGAAAAGATCACCTGAGTTAATCACTCGCAACTTCACCCACAACTCACCCCCTCCTCTTCTAGCTACTAGGGGCAGTGGTGGTGCCACAGAAGGTACAGTTTTCCAAAAATCTATCTATTTCCTTCTGTTGACTCAGGTCACTGTCCCTTCCTAACCTTGCTACTTCGGTTCCACTGCCATTAATACGTATGTCTCTCTCCTTATGTAAGTAGGCAGATTAAATACCGGCTAAGGCGTTTGTCTTCTAACCATTGAAAAATTAACTAGCTCCCTTAGGCTTTCTTCATTGGCCTTATTCTCTACCTGCAATCTTCTCATAATTTTTATTGCTGCTCTTTGCATGCTTCAATAGCCCCCCTGAGCAAGCAGGCAACGCTGTGGGCAACGCAGCATGACAGCTATGCGTAGTCAATACATTCTGATGTTTTACAAGTGACTTTCCAACACACGCCTCTGACATGGGAGGTATGAGCTGTTTAATATGCCCCTTCTGGAGAGCAGTTAAGTCCCAGCATTGTTTCCATGTCATGATGGATCACTCCTGAAGGAGAAGTGAGGGAGGGAAAGAGGAAAGATTGAAAGATTGCCTGCTCATTTCCAAGCCATTGGCATGAAATTTTATGTAGACTTTTTTTCTAGAGGAACGCAAAAGGAGAGAGATGCCATCTAGACAACCAAAGAAAGGGTTCATAGGCACCTAAAAGACAACAAGGAGATAAAAACCAGCAGAAAGCCAACTGTGTAAAACAGACCTAATTTCCTACAGCAATGGAACAACAGGCCATGTGTACAGGGGAAAAGCCACAGATGTCACATTTTTCTGTTAGAGGGGGTCTTCCTATCTGAACACAACCCAATAACGAACGCAAGCCAATAACGTGCCCCAGCTGTAGGAAAGCCAAACAACATGCTAGGGCATAAAACCAGGAAAGCCATGCATATGGCATGAGAAATAATCTTTCTGTTCCATTACTCATAGGCTCACCTTAGCTACAGCACTTAGATCAAACTGCAGTATAGAAATCCAGTAGTAGTGTGGATCCAAAGGGATCAGAAAAGAGGAGCAATGATGACCATAGTCTTTAAACATGACCCACCAACTGAATGATATTGAAAGAGCTGAGATTCAGTCTAGAAAAAGAAGACTGGGAGAAATTATAAGGAAATAGCCTTAAAGTATGAAGAGAAAGAGAATAAATTGTTTTGCATGTCTAAAAACTAGCTGACTTAAACAGTAATAAAAGCAACTTAGGTCAGCAACAGGAGGAAATGCTGCAGTGCTGGAAGGGAGGAGAGCCTAGGAAGGAGCAGGAGAAGCCACTGCCAGGAACAACGAAGACACATCAGGTCCTGCCTCTGTGCTGGAAAACACACAGGTTCCTCCCAACCCTCTCTCCTGTGATACCGTAACAGTTCAGGAAACAGTTTAGTTGAACAGTTAGTACCAGCAGTTGATAAGACCAACATGGTAGAGACTTCAGTGAGAAAACTAAGAGGGCAACCAAAATGAAGCTTCAGACTGCAGGATGGCACCACCCATCACGTGCAGGATACTTGTCTGCATCCCTTTTAAACACTGCATAACACGAAGCTTTATTCAGGGATATTTCAGTGTCAACACCACCTTGAGCACTATCACCAATAAAAGTCAAGACTTCATACAAAAACCATCTGCATTTGATTTGCTCTTCCTGCTGCTCTGCACATCACCACCACAATTACAAACAGAAGTATTTGGCTCCATGCCTTGCCCTTTTATTACTTTACTATGCTTCACTGCCAATCCTTATGGCAACAGAACTTGCAAAGTCATGGACTCTTATAAAAATCTTATAATACTAAAACCCTGTACGCTGAGATTCCTCCTACTTTCGGACACCGTGGGGTTTCCAGGTATTGTTTTTGTTCTCATCTCATTTTATATTTAATATAATAGCCAGAAATATGAGTCAACAATAATAATTTGAAGATTTTTTTTCAATCTTAGGTATTTCCTTTTTGCTTTCCCCAGTGCACTCTGCTCTAATGATTTTATTTATATTGCAAACTCCTTGGGGCAGAGGCAGTCTGTACTGTATGCTCTTAATCTGAGTTTACCAAAGAAGGTAGAATACTGAATTGTGATCCACGCTGAACATTGCTTCATCATTTGACCTAAGCGTTGTCCTAGACTAAGGCTGAGCCTACCAGAATAAAAGGTCTCCCTACAACCACCGCAGAGCATTTCTCACAGCATCACACAGGTACCAGCTAGTCTCCTGCTCAGAAGCACACGAGCTGCCTGCAATGGATTGCTTAGTGCAAGGTGATGGGAGGAATAATAATAGTAGTTTAACAGATTATAAGCACGTCACAGAGTTGAAGGATAAACTAGGTTGAAAGCAAATAGCAACACGATTTGAAAATTTTCCTTTAAAAGTCTTCCCAATGCTGCAAAATGAAGAGGGCTGCCTTGTGCAGTGCTTGCCAGCCATTCAAATTCTGTGCCATATGGTGTATACTTTCCAAAAACTGTATCTTACTTGTTCAAAAGCTGGACTTCATGGCAAGATTTTTTTTTGGGGGGGGTCCAATCCTTCTGCACACAATTACTTAAAATGCTTTTAGGTAAATAACAAAAAAACTACAGGGAGATCTCTAAGAATTTCTGTATTACTCACATTTGTTACTCAAGTGAAACTTGAATAACAAGAAATAAGCCATTTAATAAAAAAGTCAAACCTCAAACAGGTGAAAACAGTTTGGAGAGAACTTAGAAAAACAACAGAGAGACAGATGAAACCCAAACCAACAGCAATGCTGTTTCTGGGAAATTCAAGCCACCGCTGCAGGCACGATAGCCGAGAGGCAAGGTCCCAAGGCAGCACTTTTCATCAGGACCCACCAATACCCAGTGCAGCCCTTTTTTTAGCCCAAATAGCCAAACCCTCAAAGGCAGACAGTGCTTTTAACTTTTTCCCTGTAGAGAAAACACCATCCCCATACCGGGATTGCTGCCTTTCTGGCAAACATAAAGAGGTCATCAGCAGCACGTGCATGTCTTTCACCCGCTCACCTACCCCATTTATTTCAGTCATTGGGACAAAATTAGTTTTTATCCTTATTGGTTTTTTTAAAGATTATTTATTCCAGCACTGAGAACTAATCATCCCCATCACCTGAAGTCATTTAAGAAGAAAGTAGAGTAGGTAAATACTGCCATCTACACATGGCCAACTGAAGGCTTTTATGCCAGGCCTGGCCATGAAAAGGCAGGGAAATACACTGGTCCGCTCCCCTCCACAAACAACGAGCATAGTGTTTTAAACAGGCTCTTGATGAAGCTGAAACCAGTGTTATGGGGAGGAGGAACATCCTGGAAGATTTAAGTCCCATAGGAAAAGGTACATATTATCTAAATCTGTAAATGAGAAGCATACATAAAGTTTAAATTTGAGACTACTGTGTTAAAAACAATCTCGTCATTGAATTATCACGTTCTTTTCCTGACCTATACACACAGATTACATTCTGCAATATCTCTGCCGTCAATTAGACATTTATATGACACTTACAATATATTTTAAAATAACATTTCATATGGCAGCTGTGTTTACAGAAGGAAATATTTTTATAGGGCTCTTAGTAACAAATGTCTCCCATTTCTGTAAGTCTGTCCTTCATTCTAATTACCCCCATCACTTTCCTAATGAAATCTGTCCCTGGTAGACAGATTATCATCTGTAAAGTTCAGAGAACAGTATTCATCTAGTTTGGCATACCACCTGTAAATGACATTAGGATTTCAAGCTCCAGTTACATCCATGACAAAACATTCACAAAAATACAAATCTTCCAAATCATTACTTTACTCAGGATTGAAACTATTAACACTATTTTAGGTGACAGAGCACATGATGGAAGATAGCCTCTTCCACTTCTAATCAAAGAAACAGAGACTAAAATACAATTAAAAAAGAATAACTAAATACTATCTCAGTTTGCTTTTTCTTTGTGGGGTTTAAATCTATTTGCTGTTTTTACCTAATGTATGTATACATACCTGCATGTATTTTCAAAACCCATGTACTTTAAAAGTAAATATTGACGCTATGGAGTTAAAGTTGTAATTTACACATTGGAATAATGCCCTTATACAATATTGGCCAAACCCTGACAGCAAAAGATCAAAGATCTCCCACCTTAGACTTCACAGATCTTATCAGAAACTTCACATTAGCTGAATAAAACCTGTGGCTCGCTCAACCTTTACTTAACAGCAACGGCTTCTGAATGTGCATTATTTATTTATTTATCCCCACTTTGACCTCTTCGGGTGACATATCCTCCTCCCTAGAGTTACGGTGGTACATGAATATTTTAGCCACCTTTGGTGTCTTTTACATTCAAGAAGATGCCCTGAGAAAGGCAGTCAGTTAACCGGCTTCTGCCCAGGTTTTTGAAACGATGCATTTTTGTCATACCCCCCCCCCAATGCTGCAAATGGCAAAACCCTTTTTCCGTATACACTATGCAGCAGCTGAAGAATTGTAAATTAAAAGCAAATTATATATTTGCCTGAAGCTTTCATTATTAACAGAAAATATGACCAAAAATGATTCCAAAATGAACACAGGGGCTGAAAAAACACTGCCCTTCCTGACACTGTGAAATACATCCTCTTAACTGAAAAAGGGATGCACATCAAGAAGGCAACGGTGGATAAGAAATGAATCTGAAATCTCAGCTCAGTATTGGTTTTGGCAGTCCTTGTTCTCGCCAGAAAAATGCAATGCCCTGGGCTGCAGAAAAAGCATGTGCCTTAACAGACCACCAGAACATCTCGGGTAGGTATTTGCTAGAGACAGACAAATGGTTGGAAGACAGCCATCGCTTCTCAAATCTACTGGAGAAGAGGTAAAGGGAAAAAAAGATAAAATCTTGTAACTGTTTCTTTTTAAACCTACCTAGAAAGTTTATAGAATTAATAGTAACTAGTAGATAGAAAGGTAAGAAGCCATATAAAAAATCCCTACCATTGACAGCAATTCATTCGTAAATGCCTTAACTCATTTTCCAGCTCAGAATACATTTGTTCCTATTTTGGGGCACTGCAGCTTGAATTGCTATTTATTAATTGTACTATATTTTGGCTTGACCTAAAATTTGGGTACGTCTAAGTTATTCAACCCCACTAGGATTAGCAGTCCTAAAAACAATGCCAAGTTCTTCTGTCCTGCATTACAAACACAAAAAAATAAGGCTGGAAAAATCTGGAAATAAGCTAGCTGGTTCATCCTCGTGCCCAAAGAGAGGATCAACTGTACCTGTGGTATCCCAGACAGGCACTTCTGTAACCACTCTAAGAAATATATACTAAAAACTATTTTATAAACTCTGTGGACATGCCCTTACAAGGCATGACTAACTTTGCTATTAAAAAGTTGTCCAAGTGACTAAGCAATGCCTCCCTTGATGCAGCAAGCCAAAAATAGCTTTTTTTGTTGTCCAATAAAGAGATGGAGCCGCAGGAACCACCCGTGTTTGAGGGCTGGCACATCTCTCAGTCTTCGCTTCCCTTGTCTGCTGTTGTTTAGGTGGTGGGCACAGAAATGGTCTTCCACAAACAGGCATGAAAATAATTTCTGTTTCAATACAAACAGTCCAACAACAATTATTTGAACATTCTCTTTGCAGAGCACTGACGTGGTTCTTAAATAGCTATGATGATCAAAAGCTCTTTGGCCTTTTTTACTCTCTAGATGCTCTCGAAGTAATGCAGTTGATTTAAATGTCTTGTCAGGTTGTACCTCTCCTGGTGCTTTCTTATCTATTAATTGCCTGTACTGCTATGTAACAGCATGAGAATGATCATACTGGGTCAGACCAAAGGTTCACCTGCTCAGGCCTCCAACACTGCTGTAAGCAAGTGCCCAGCTTCAATTCCTTACAGCTATTATTTGTGAAAGATGTGATTTATGGAAATCATGTATACAAAATTGTCTTAAGTAAAATGTATTTTATTGCTGGGTTTGGGGTTTGTTTGGCTCCCCCCCCCCCCCCTAATTTGGGGCTGAAAAGGCAAGTCTATAACCATGGAAGTAAAAAAAGCCCAGGGACACATGTAAGAATAATTCCCCTCACACTTCCCCAGCTTCCAGCCATTTTCAGTTCAAGGACTTCTCGAACAGAATGCGGTTTCTATATATTGTCCAACATCCCCTTGAACCCATGTCGACTTTTAGTGCACACAATGCTTTTGGCGGGGAGCTCTACTATGCAGCTCCATCAATTGTGTAGAGAACCACCTCCTTCCATTCCTTCTGGAGACGAAACAAGTTGTTAGCTCCTTATACCACTTTTTTCTTTAAACTGACATGATATGTGCTGTTTCAAGTACTGGTCTGATAGACCAAGTAGTCCTACACTCATCTTGATGGCCTGTCCCTCAAGACCCAGGAAAATGATTTTGGAAACAGGATCAATGCCTCGACAGAATTTACTAACTGAATACTGGATTAGGATAAAACAAAGTACTCTCTGGATCTAAGAAAATGAAAAAATCGATCTACCAGGTGTGCAACTGTTTACTTCTTCGCTGTTTCTCGCGATAGCTAACTACCTGCTTCTTGCCTGGGACTCGACAGAGAGGCAAACCTACCAAAACTTAACACCAGTGAAGCAGCACCCACAGGACATCGCTGAACACTGACCGTAAGCAGAGCTCTGGAGGCCAAACTCCGCTCCTCGGGGGGAAAAAAAAAAAAGAAGAATGGAAAGAAACGAGAACTGACAAGCGCGATTGTCTTTGCCTCATTATTTGCAGAGAGGTCTTTCAATTGCAAAAACGGCTGTGTAAATCCAGTCCCAAAGCTCTGAGATTTTTTACATCTGCACAGGCGGATTTGCTCATACATTACTTTTTTGTGCTGTCTACCTCAAAAAGTAACTTAGTCACAAATTACAACGATTTTGGTTTTCCTTTGCAAATGTGCATTTTTCTCTCCCCACACAGGATATTGGTAAGACAGAGGCACACATGAAGAGAACTACCTTCACAGCTCACTCACGCAAGAACACCACAGATCAATCTCCAACTTTTATATCAAACAAACAGGAAAGGTTAGAAGCAAAAACAGCCAGTGCTGGAAGTTTACAGATGACACTAGACACTGTATTTTGCACTTTGGGTGCTACTTCCATCACTTCTCAGCTCTCCTGCTGGTGAAACAAGATCAGCTCTTCAATACAAAACAGCTGGCTGAAGCTAAACCAAGGCATGTGATAAATGATATTCATATTCATGGCAGAAATATGGCCAATACCATTATAAAGAAGGGAAAAAACCCTACCTCTCCTATATCAGCATCTGGAGGTTTTCCTTAAAACTATGGTATTTAAGAATATTAGATGGTTAAAGTACCAACACTGCATAAAGTCACCTTTCTATCCATCACTGGTAACAGGGATGGCCATGGTGATACCTACTTATGGCTTCTGATCTCTAGTTCCCTGCTTCTGGTAAAGGAAAGGAAGCCATTTAAAAAGGCAGACTGCAACAGGCGACCATGTTTTGTATCAGATATGTAATGCCAGAGATCTTGCATTGGACCTTAAATGTTTTTATAAGCAGATTCTTCATGCAGATGAGTCAGTAACTGCATCTCACCTTGTACTAACCTCTTATGAGACTGCCCATAAGAAAAACAACCACCGCTGAAATGAGTAAAAACAGGCAAAGTTTTCCTACTTGTGCTGGAGTTACATAGCCTTTTAGAAAAGATTAGGTATCTTTGAGATGCATTTTAATAACCAGAGGAGCTCTGTGGCCTGTGAAAGCCGGGGATCAGGCTGAGCGTCACGGTGGTCTCTTTGGTCTTCAAGCCTGAAGCTATTCATTGACTAATCCCCTCTTCATGGCCATGGGAGACGGGCTCCTGGGCGGCAGCAGACCGATGCTCTGACGCACAGAAAACCCTACAGAGGTTTGGGAAGTGCGGCTTATGTGCTCAGAGTCCAGCTGATCCTTGTGGATATTCAAGGGAGAACTATGAATAAGATATACCGGGGAAGTTTCTCCGAACCATGAAAATCAATAGTTAGGAGAATAAATAGCCACTTCCAGAAAGTATTTAAAAGCAGCTGTCAAGCAAATTACATTAAAAATCTATGGAGTTGGTAATTAATTTCAAAGGTAATGAATAATATAGGCCGCCATCTGTGCATCCAACTCGTGTGCCGTGGCTCTGAGCATTACACAATTGTGTGTTGGGCAAGTGTTCCTGGAAAACAATGAACTCGCTGCCTGACCCACTCAGATAACCTTTCATTTCTTAGCCGTCCCTGCCTATCTCTGCCCTACACAGGCAGCGGTGGCCTCGGAAACAAAGTAGACCGCTGAATAAAACAGCAAGGTGGAAAGGGTGAATTTGTGAATATACACTAGTGTTTTAGTTTTTCCGCACAAAGAAATTTCTACTCTTTCTATTCTCTGAGATTGAAAATGGTTCCTGCCCCCAGTGCTGCCAGGGCTTTTTAAAGTTATCGCTCTGGGTCTCCAGTCATTTATCTGTGCACGTTTCAATAACCTTTACTTCTGCTTAATAATTCAACAAAGCAAAGATTTGCTAGTGGCAATCTCTAATCTGAAGGAAAAACTTAAAGCTTGCATTTTGTTTATTAAAACTCCCAGAGGGGGAAAAAAAAAACAAACAACAACGTATCTTTCCTCTTTGACCCTATTTGGGACTTTGCTTTGGGGACTGACAGGAGGAAATTCAGTCCTGTCCAAAGTCCTGGTTATGGGAAAAAGAGCTGACAAAATTGCAGGCCTAAGGGTTAGGACAACAGTGACAAATATAATTTGGTGACATCGGTGACGGCAATCCGCTCCGAAAGCCCACGTGCCTGCCCTGGTGGGGTGGCAAGGGCTGTGCAGATGAAGAGAGCCCACACCGCCCAGGTCTGAAAGAACACAATGGACTTCAAGGGACATGATTGTAAACTCAAGGAAAATGAAGCTCTGCTTTAAATACTGCCTGGAGGCCAGGTCAGGCTGCTGTGTGCTGCAAGAGCCTGACCAGCTCATGGCTCTGATCTCACCCACCAAAGATAACTTGGCCAGTTGTTTGCCATCATCATTTTCCTTTTTGATACCTACAATTATTAATCTGCTGCTTCAGGTCTATTAGGAGAATACCGTGAGGCAGGACGGCACCATAGCCCTCCGAAACCGCACAGCATCAATCTTCCCTCGGCTGCACCCTGGCATGAAACTGTACTGACATCATGCAACCTGCAGCTGCACGGAGACCACAACCTGAAATTTAAAACAGAAGCTGTAATAGGATACATTTTCATTTGCTACCCCTCCATATTTAATATAGAGGACGTTATCCTCCTGTCCTATGGCAAACTCACTAGGTTGGGTTTTTTTTTTTTCATTCTTGATCTTCATCCATCGAGCAAAATGTCATCAGTGATGACAGTACAGCTCTCAGTAAAGGAATTATGTGTTAACTTGTGCTCCCTCTGCTGCTCCCGCTGCAGTACAGCAAAATACAGCTTGATCAAACCTAAAGATCACTGGGTATTCTGCCAATCGCTTTGTTCTATTTCACACATTTTTCTGCCCTTTTTTTTTTTTTAAAGAGAAGGAGATTTTAAAACAGAGTAATGAAGTATGCAGATATGAAGGATTTTAAACAAAGTGATTTCTGAGATGACAGATCCAAGTGGGAGTCTAAGCCACTTGGGACCCCTAAGTCCTTCTGGCCCAGCTGCGTGGGTGATGTGGGGCTTGAGGTGTCCCCTCCCCAGGGAGGATGCAGAGCCGGTCAAAGGATGGATGAGGGACCTGTCCTTGCAAACACCCACTGCTCGTCCTCCACGGGCTGCTGCCACACCGCAGCGGACACATTTCTAATGCGGCGGTGACAGGGAGCCCAGCTTTCCGCCTTTGGTGAGGATGCCTTCCCTGCAGGGCCACAGCATGTTAGGGGCAGAAGGGAGGGAAGAAGTAGTTTTAAATCTTTAGACAAATGGTAACCGTAAAACGAGTTATAGTTGTCCATTAAAATGTAAAGATTGGTAACAAAGTCTAAAGAAAGAAATATTTCTGCAGAATTATGGATCATTCAACCCAGTTACAAATAAAGCCTTTCAGGAGATGGTTTGGTCATTTATGGTTAAGCGTACCCTTGGTTTCTACAGCTTAAACAACACCAAGTAAAACAAGTGGTACTAATTAATCGCTACCAGCATCACTCAGACCCGCAGCAAGCCTATTAAAACCAGTAACATTTTTCCCCTTTACTCATAATTTTTTATATAAAAGTACCCAATTGTGTTTATTGTCAGAAAGAAACTAATTTTAGGAGAAACACTGAAAAGGAAACAGGAAGAATGTCCCTGAAGAAGGAAGGCTATGCAAGCACACATACACATTCATTTGCTTTGAAACCTACATCCTGACTGTCTCAGCAAGTTCAACAATATAAATAGAATACGTCTAGTAGGTTTAGCAATGAAGCACAAACTTTCTAGACATACATTTTTTCTTGGTCTGGGAAAAATACTTACCTCAGTATCTAGTGTTTTAGCATTGCAGGTTGGATAATTTTCCTTTCTCTGTCTTTGCTTGTATTTTTTTAAAAAGTAACTCTAAGGTACCTCATAACTCACAAGGTGCTGTGATGATGGAGAAGGCAGGAGAAGACCTGTTCGTGCTGCAAGGGAGCGGGTACCAGTCAGTGCCACAGCGCCCACTCCCCCTGCCAGCACCGACCTGCCGGGACACCGGCCTTGCCACTGCACTCATACACACCCAACTCTACTGCCATTGGCACCATGAGCCATATTCAATGTAGAAGCATCAAAAAAGCCATAAAGATGCTCAAAGTTATAGCAGAAGATTTAAGCTGGCCAACAGCAAGGAGCATCTGTTGCAATCAATACACATTAAAATAAGCAGCAAGAAACTGATAAGCAAACTATCGATAATAAAATGTTAAATTCACATTATCCATCTTCCCTTCCTGGAGAGAAATTGTGCTGACAGGAAAGGCTGGAGGTTGTGCCTGAAGTTTCCTAATCTCCCACTTTAAACTGGACACTGAGCCCTTGCACTGACCTGGTGATGCTTTATATTTTTAAAAGGGATGTGTATATAAATAATTTCGTTAGAAATCTATTTGGCATTCAAAAACAGGGGAAGGAAACCTATCATTTACTGACCATAACTTTAAAAAAGAGAGGGTGTGTGAATGTATGCTTCTTTGATAAATCTTCCTCCCATGTATACACCCATATCAGCATTTCCTCCTCCTGCCGATTTCAGAACAAAAATGTGCAGTCTAAGTGAACTTCTATTTTATGCCACAATAACCTATCATTCTGTGGTTAACAAAGACCACTTGGAATTTATTTTTCTAAAAGACAGCTAACCAGTCCCTGTAATTCAAAAACACTTTTTCTCATCAAAGCACCACAGGATCACCGAGGAAACATTTCAGAGCTCAGCATCCAAGATGTGGGCATTATGTGCGACACAAAAGTATTCTGGAAAACTCAAGCCTCTGGTATGACACTAGCAATGATTCAACTTTTTGGCACACTCCCCTTCTACGATCATCTGAAAACCATCTGAGATAACCTCCAAAGAAGATCCACACAAGGGTCTCCTCTTCCCTTCCTTTCTCCCAACAGAGAACAGTAATTCGCTCTTTTATTTCTACTATAAAGCAGGACTACAAAAAAACAGCAAGGAAAAACAAAGCTTGTTTGAAAACAAGGCAGCCAGACATCCAGCATGAGCTTCTTGGCCAAGCTTGAGGGAATCTCACAGCTGGCCGCTGCCACGTCTCCGGATGGCCGCAGCTTCCATCTGCTTTTACCGTCATCTCATCTTCTGGTTTAGACAATAGCGACAGGTGCAACAACACCAAAACCCGAACGAAACAGCCTAAGGAATGTGCATGGTTTTGGTGTAAGGGTTCAAGTAATAATAGGGAAGCACTTGATGGATATCGCAGCTTAAAGCCACGGGATGACATGCAACCTTCCAACACAACAATGCATACAAACAAAAATTATGTTATTCAACAGGAGTGAGACTTTTTGACCATGGTATTCCACTTTGGGGTAATTTCCCTCCCCTCAGTTTTATTTTAGCTCTGTAAAACATCACCTGTTGTCACCACTTTTTCCCCACAGAAGCATCCCTGCCAGAGGACCAGACAGAGCAGGCAGCTGGGGAGGAACCCACAGCCTTTCACCTTCAGGTTATGACTTGCAGATACCAGCCAGGTATCAGGTCACTGGAAATCACCACCCTCCGACACCCGGGGACAGGAGTTGGCCACAGCACACCAGGGGTCAAGGACCAAGGAAGACAGATGCTGAATTACCTACAGCTGCTGAAGACATTTTAATATTTAACAAAATAAATCTCAGCCATGAAGAGTGCTTACAAAGCACAGTGACACACAGCTGTTTTTTTTAAAAAGGAACAAAAAAAAAACCCAGAGAAGCTGTGGATGCTCCCTGCCTGGCAGTGTTCAAGGCCAGGTTGGATGAGGCTTTGAGCAACTTGGTCTAGTGGAAGGTGTCCCTGCCCATGGCAGGGGGGTTGGAACTAGATGATCTTTAAGGTCCGTTCCAATCCAAACCATTCTAGGATTCTATGAAAAGCATATTTTCAAATATAAAGTGGCCAAAGATTGCACATGTATGCCTTGACTTTTTTAAGAAGCACTTCAGGAATCAAAACTGGTGATACTTCAATTTTTTGGGGAGGAAAAATCCATCAGGCTCTGCAGTAACTCAGTTTCTTTTCAGGATGTAACACTCATGAGAGCAGATACTCAAATATAAGCTCCTTTCTTTGAAACGCAGCAAGTAAAACTGTTTACACAAGCCTTGTTAAGGGAAAGATTGTAAGACGTCATCCCAAGCCCTCACACACCATAACACCTCTGTCGGTCACAGAAACACTCAGCCCCACATTCCTCCCAGGTGGCAGGCAAGAAGGGAAGGCAGGACCCTCCGGAGGCGAGGGGCAGGCAGGACCTGCACACTCCACCTGGCACAGCCCACAGTGAACCGCTGGCTGGGCTTCACAGGGACTGAGCCCAGTCCTTATCTTCTGAGGGGCATTACAGCTGCAAGGAACTCTTTCGTACTTGGGGGAATCACAGAAGACAATGCATGTTTGCATATTTTCCATAATTCAGTTGGTTAGTTTCTGTAGAACATTTGTTGCCTCTTTCCATCATCCCTGATGTGGACACAGAAAGAATGCCTGTGATCCAGGCTATGAGGGCCGAGAGTTGAGAGAAGGGGTCGAAACACAAATATGAACTCACGCTTTGCGATTAAAAACATAGCTGATACCAACAACTTCATTCTTATATGCAAAAGACTGGTTATTACTAAAACTTTTTCCCCCTCATTCTGAATTTATTTCTTAACATTTACTTTTGAACTAGCATATTTCCAAAGGATATCTAACAAAAAACCTTGCCAAATATTTTCTGTCTTGAATTCCTAAAAGTACATTTCTGGTCTTTTCAAACTATGGTCCCTCCTTAAAAAACGTGACCCATGCAGAAGCGCCAAAAGCATGCAGTGACCCAAAGAGAAAAAGAAGTCGTATTTTCCTTAAAAATGAAGACACACAAAGCATGATCCACAGCTCTGAAATCTAGAAGGGAAAACACTGCCACTTCACAACTAACCATGAAAAGGACAGTAATTTATCATATTGGTGATAATGCAGCATCAGATGGAGTAACGACGCAGGGCCCTGACCTCTCATTCCAAGCATACATCTTAATTTGGCAAGAGGAATTTGTCCTGTTGTATTGTCCTGCTGATGGAGCTCAGCTTTATATAGGAGTTCTCTGCATTTTTGGCAACCGTTAGCAAGTCATCGTGATTTTTCATTTTCATAAGTATGCTGTCAGGAAACAAAAACAAGCCAAAAGCCCAAGTGTCAAACTTTGTTGAGTAACGTATGTGCACAGAAGAGTGCTGGGAAGCCAGCTCTAGTCAGACCACCGTGCCTTATTGTGGCCTTTCAGTACTTAAAGTGTGCTTATAAGAAAGATGGGGACAGACTTTTTAGGGGCCTGTTGTGACAGGACAAGGGGCAATGGTTTTAAACTAAAAGAGGGGAGATTCAGACTAGATATAAGGAAGAAATTTTTTATGATGAGTGTGGAACAGATTGCCCAGAGAGGTGATAGATGCCCCATCCCTGGAAACATTTAAAGTCAGGTTGGATGGGGCTCTGAGTCACCTGATCTAGTTGAAGATGTCCCTCCTCGTTGCCAGGGGGAGTTGGACTAGATGGCCTTTGAAGGTCCCTTCCAACCCAAACTATTCCATGATTCTATGACCGAAGTGCACTGCTCACTTTATGGGCATGGCTGAACTCCATTTTAACCCCACCAGGTTTACTTTACTTCAGAGTATCTATCAGCTTTCCTAGGAATTACTCAAGGCCCAATTTATACGTGTTATTGAATTTATAACCCAAGTTGGGTTTTTTGTTTAATTTTTTTTATTATTTTTATTTTTTTTAAGAAGTGGCAGTACTGGTAAGCCTTAAACTGCTTTATATTGTGGTTCTCCTCAATTATCTGTTTCCAGTAAAGCCACATTTCTGTCTGGGCACAGCTCCCCCTGGCACCCAGCTGACAGCAGGGGCTGACTAACTAGAAGCATCCTCGGTGAGCGCCAGATGCCAGGGTGACAGGGGTTAACGCCTGTGGTCAAACTTCTTTTTGTGAACACTCGGTCACAAGACTCTCTTTTGCCCACTGAGCTGCTTAAAATAACTTTTCTCAATTTATATGGAGCAAAGATTAAATGACTTCAAGAGACACTAATACCGGCAGATGAAAGGAAATAATCTTATAGATATGTGAAGGAACTAGCTGTTTCTTTGATTACTGCAGGGAAGGAGGTCCCTAGCTTCGTCACTTCATTAACATCAGCAATTTAACAGTGTCTAAAGGCCCCCAAACCCTATTCACACCCATCCGACAACAAACTCAGTAGTAAATGACAACCCCCCAGGAGGAAGGTATATGCCTTTCGAAACCCAAGATGCAAATATATCCATGGGACATAAGCCCTCCATCTTCTACTGTTTATATTTTATTTATTGCACTTTCAAATCCCAGCTGCAAAGCTGGAGAGAGAGAGAGATGTAGTTTCTCATTAGCGAGAGCAGTAAAACCTGTGAGAAGGAGCTATAAAATAATGTCCTACATACCTGTGCAGAAAACACCCGGGATACCACATAAACTAGGACTGGCTGGTATTTGTCATTTAGCTAAATATGAATATGAGTTTTCCTGATCCATTTCAGTTGTGCCCTTTTGTTTTACTATCCCAAGTTCATTCCTGCCTCCAAATTCTTTCCCCCTGGGGAAAGGTTATAAACTTAATCCTGGAGTTTGCTTCACACATCATTTGCAGCTTGTCAATGGGTTTTTGAATGTCGCCATGTGAGGAATAACATTAGGTGGGGGAAGGGTCTAAAGAGTTCATTTTGCTAATGGAAGAAGAATGACAGTAGTGCTGCAGTGCTGCTCAGGAATGAAAGTAAGGTGTTTTGTAACAAAAAAAAAAAGGCAAATTAATAAAAAGATTGTATGATCACATGTTTTTTCTGCAATATAAGTGACTATAAAAGATGGTTTTGGTCCATACTTAGTTGATTATTCTATTAGTACTTTTGACCTGTGAGACAGAGGATGAAAAGTCATTTGCTAAACTAGCTTTTTTCCCCATTTCTGTCTCAGTTACACAGTAGATTTTTCTTCTGAACAAATTACCTCGTGGCTCAGTTCACCACTGATACATTAGCAATGCAGTCTGCAGATACAATCTCCCGTGCTATGGAAAAAACCTTCCTGAGCTTTCGCTCTCAGGATGTTGCCACCTGGCAGTGGTTGCCTGATATCCCTGACTACAGGCAAATCATTAGCTGGAAGAACTGGGCTTAAGAAACAGATTCCTGCCTAAGTTGTCTTCTAGTTATGCATTTGGGGCATTTTTCTTAACTTGTCATTACTGAGAGCATTTGTGTGTCTTAACAGTTTATACTATTAAGAAATCTTCTTAAGAGCAAACTGTTCTCGACAAGCATTGAATGCTTAAAGCTGTAATTTCTCTAACATCACAAACACTTCCTATCAAACAAATGGGAATTTTTTTGGCACTCTCTCAGGAAACACCTTCATTTACAGGGAGGAAAAAAAAAAACACGTTATCTTAATGCCCTTGCTACATGTAATTCAAGGAAGCGCACATCACATCACACAGACCAAAACCACATCGAGTGGCATTCGGTAAAGCTTGAGGGTTGGATTACACACCGGGCAGCTTGTTCAACACCAGGCTTGGTCGTGCCTTCAGGCTTACTCCTGCCCTCGGAACCACGAAGAGCTGCTTGACTTACGGGAACTCCTCCGTGGGATTTTCCAAACCCCTTGGAGTTGGTTGCTTCTCTCTGCCCTCAGCGTGAGCACAGCGCTCCTAGGGTGGGTACCGCTCCGGGGGATATGGCAAGCCTCCCCACCGGTGGCCATCTCCACGGCCGCTGGGCAGGGAGGGCAAGGACATTCCCTGCCTCTGGGCTCCCCAAAAGCCATTGCTCTGCACAAGGATGGAGCTGTAAGCCATGCACAGAAAGCAAGCCCTGATCCAAAAGCAAGCATGATCTGAAATCACAATAAAATGGATCATGTAACTATCAGCATTTCCTCCCCTAAAGCTGTGGCATTGCTAAACACAACACACACAAGTCTCGGCTGTTATTCCCTTAAGCAAAGCCAAATTATCCAGTAATTGGTATTTCCAGTCGTTGCTGGATAAAGCAGCCGGTGGAGACGCAAGTTAGGGACATGCACCACTGTATGGGGGAGAAGAGGGCACAGAAACAAGACCACCGTGCACGCCAGCAGGAGCACTGCCGCATCTGCCGCCTCATCTCCCAAATAATTCAGAGACGGACCCAGTGACAAGGAGGCCTTTTATCAACTTGGGGTCTGCAGCACCCACCGAGGAGAGTGCGTGAGACGCACCACGGACAGAAAACAGAAGATGATCCAAACAGCAGGAGCGCTCCTCTCCGGATGTGACCGCGTCAATCACAGGATGCAGCTGCGACGCAGGCAGCTCTTTGACAAACCAGCCCGACTCTCGCCTGCTTGCCCGTGCCAATTTTAGACAGGTTTACTTTCGCGGGAGTAACGAGACCCGAGAATTGTGCCGGGCAAGACATAAAAGCTGCTTTGATTCATAAGGAAAGCCGCAGCGTGCCGTCGTTCCCAAAGCACAACCAGGCCAGCCACCCCGAGCACCTCTGGCACAGCTGCTGCTAGACCCGCAGAAATCCTCTCCAAAGCATACGACACTTTAGACTGGTATACACTGATGCATGCCTCTCGACAGTAGCTTCTAAGAGACAATTTACACAACTAAGCCTTTCTGCAAAGAAAATTGGAGCAAGACATGGTTTGTTAGCTTCCCTTTGTCTGTTTTTAAGAAAATACATTTCCCATGATATAAGTGTGTGTGTGGTTTATAGACAAGCTCTGCAACCACTGCATTAGGACCAAACATGGAATTATGTGCAAGCCTGACAGTGATTCATTTTAGTCTTGAAAATGAACAGTAAGCAATTAGAGCAACACTGCAGAACTATGAGGTGGCCTTTGCAGCTAGAACAGAAATTCTCCAGTCCATACTGGACCACACTCCACCGGTCTGCACAGTGCCTTCAGTAAAAAAGTTAGTAGAAATGTAAACTGATACAAACCTAGGGAACAGCATTGGAGTGAGACTCGGAAGACTCACTTCTCCGTGCCTGTATCTTCCCAGGCTACTGCTCATCTTGTCTTGTGAATGGTAAGGACTTCTGGATCATAATCTGTTTTCTGTAGGTGGAAAGATATATCACCACTGGCAAGCCAGCATCGCCAGTCAGCTTCCTAACAATTACAACAAAGCACAGCCACTCCATATAAACAAGTTGTCCCATACTAACATTGCAAGAGAGAGCTTATCTCCTCTTCTTGAAGAGATAACAGTAACAACTTAATCCAATTAACACAGCACAAAGCAGGAGTTTGTAATTCTAGGGTGGATGCGCTCTAATGTCTTGTATGGCTTTAGTGAAAGGAAAGTTTGAGTTAGATTAAAGAAAATACTCAACATTCATTTTTGCTTAACATGGAGCAAAGCAGTGTATAGGAATGTATGAGCCAGCAATGGCCAAAAGCGGGGATGATGTCTATCCCGTGTGTATAACGTCTTTGCTAGCTTTGAAAGAATGTTATGCTTCTCAATGATATCACTAAATTACTGACTGGTTTTCCATTTTAAAGTTACTGTGAAGTTGCGGTACTTAAGCAATCATTCTGACTGGCTGCCAAGCCACTTAATCAGTTACATGCATTTTAAATAAAAGCTGTCTAACTTACAAGAACTACATCATCTAAATTGTCCATCCCGAATCGCAAGTAGAAATATGTGCCTTTATTCTAACAATGCACAGAGAAAAAGTTGAGAAACTACATAGAGAATCAGCTTGCTCTTTGAGATCATGAAATGCTGCTGCAACCAACGGCAATGGGATTTTTACTAACTTCAGAAAAATTAGAAATACACCACATTACATTTCTGCAATATCCAACCACATAACCACTAAAAGAAGTGCCAAGCAACTTGGGAAAACTATCAGTAATAAAAGCTGAAGATAGAGAATAGATCTACTCAAGGCTTAGATTAATACAAACAATGGAAGTGATAAATCAGAGATTCCGCCTTTTCAGTGCTCAAGAGGTTAGGAAGGGGAAGAAATACAAAAACCCCAGGCTTTCCAAAGAGTCAGAGAGTGTGCAGTGCAGAAAGGCCAGCAGTAAGGTCTAGAGTCTGGGGGCTGGCAATGAAAATGCTTTCACTCTTGCTTTCTATATTGGGGCAGAAATAAAGGTGTGGCAAGTAATTGGAAGTCACGCTGACGTCCTGACAAATAAAGACACATGTCTAGGAATGACATTCCACCCTACTCTCCTGTTGGAATAATTTCATTAAATATGCACGATGGGGCGGATCTGAAATTTTTCATTTAACTTCAGACAAAAGGGCTACAACTTAAGTAGTACATTGGATAACAGCCATACTGCTATGAAACAGCTTTGGAATTAAAATGGCAGTTGCCTGCAGAAATACTAATTAGCGAGAATGAACTTTTCATTTTTTGTGCCTTCAGTTCTTTACAGATATCTCTGTATTTAATGCAATGTTGCTACATTACATTTGTTTATCTACAACATATAGCACCATGATTTGACATCTTAATGCACTAGCTCTGAATTCAATGAAAGCAGATTTTTTTTTTTTTTTTTGCATGCAAGAGTAGCAATAACGCGTAGCTTTCTCTGAACACTCAAACATCATCATCTCCTGATGCGATGCTCCTTTTTCAGTCAATTCTTTCCCCTGGTTTAGAGAGGCACTGAGCTGCCAGAAAGGAAAGAGGCAGCTATAGAAATGCTGCAAGCAGAAGGAGTGACCTGACAGCATCGGCTTGCTGGGGGACGTGCAGGTTCCTGGCCCACAAATCAGCTAAAAATGGATAATCTGCTGGGCAAGGTGATAAGATTACAGATCAGACCAATTACAGTTGGAAGTGCTTCCCAGGACTAATTGATTAAGACACCATAGGTCTACGCTGAGGACAGCATTTGATCTGGTGAGGGAGAGGGCAACATGCCTCCACAGGACCTGGGCTTGCTCCCGGGTCTTCAAGCAGACCACTGGAAGATACCCAGTAAGAGGTACCTCAGGCAGGCAGAAGGCACTTGCTGCCAGAGTCCACGTTCAAGTCCCATTTCTGCAGTGCCCACAAGGTTGCCTTGAGCTTCCAGTGCACCAAGACCTCCTAATACCTGATCTTCCTCCATCATTTGCATCATTCCACCCCCACCACATAAAAGCATAGAGACGCGTATTTCCATCCAGACTGAGGGACACGCAAAGCACAGCTATGTTCCAGCACTCATAACTGCTGCGATGTGAAATAAAGCATATTAGTTAAAGCCATCATGTTTAGGAATCTAAGTTTCAGTTTGATTTTAATGATGCCATTCATGATTATTAAATTATTCATAAAGTACTTTCATTTATCCAAAGCAATTCCCTACTTCTGCTTTTTCCCCCCCCCCTCCATTAAAACAAAGATAATCTGAAATAAGTGTTTTTCCACAGCACCATCCTCAAAGCAATTATTTTGCTGCAGAAATGCAGTCAGGAAGAATAACCTCCCCGCGGTCTCTTTGGGAAGGCAGGAACTGAGCGAAGCCTTCAGAAAGCCAATCTTTCAGCTTCCATTCTTCCCACACACATCTCAAATCATCTACTGCATTTCTTCTGCTCATTTGACTTCTAAAGCTCAAGCAAAGCAAGGATTCAGATAAAAGCCAGCGGTAAAAAAAACCCTCAGCCACTTCCTATAGTGATCTTTGTGCAGCACTCACCCCAGGGTTTTTTGGATGCTGGGGAGTGTGGGTCGGTTTGCTTTCAGTCAGCATCAAAAACTGTGGACTTTGCTTTGGATAGCTGTTCTGTGCCATTGCAGAGAACAGTTCAAATTCACAGCAACTGTGTAAATTGTTTCAGAGGTACATGTGTGAACAATAACTCCAGCCAGCTAAAAAGGAAAATTCAGCTGACGAATTTCAGAAGAGTTTTAAAAGAATTAAAAAAAAAATAGTACTTGCACAAGACCAGCTAAGCAATTAATGAAAAAAAAAAACACAACAAATTAAAAAACCAAAACAGTAATAAGTATTGCAATGAGAGAAAAATGAGGTAGCACATCCCAGAGGAACATCATATATGCACCTAAATAAAACAAATAGCTTTCATATATTTGCATATCTTGATACACATTCACAAGCCCACTATGGGCAATTCAGAAGAATTAATGGAAATTTGGCTATGAGATGAGACTACAAAGATGTACTTAATGGTGTTTGTCACCTATGAAGTCACAGCCACAGACACTGTGCTAATCCCACAAAGCACGCTAAGAAAGGGTCTGATAAATACAGAAAAATATAAAAAAAATCCAGTTACTTCTTTGCTAGCCAGACAAAAGCTTATAACACAGCCCACAGTGAGCTAGCTACCTCGTTACCTTTCTTCTGGCCTCAGAGACTGGAAGGAAAAACCCAGCCATCATCTCCTGTCACCCTGCTCTCCAGAAGCCCACAATTAGCAGATCTCATTCTCGCACAGTTTCGTCATTGTTTTTGGATAAGAAAAGTATGCTTTCTCGATTTTTTTCCAGCTTCCAATCAGTTTCCCAGTTCTAAATGACCTGAATTAGTTGAATGAATTGAAGAAACTTCTGACATAGCAGAAAAGGCTTTTGCTGCCAAAACCTGGTTAAGTATTTTAAAAAAAAAAAAAAAAAAAGGTTCTGAGCTTTTGGGTGGTGATTTTTCCTCATGCAGTGGTGAAACTTTCAGGACTGGGCTACACAACCAGGCATGGGACCCTGAGCAAGGAGAGGGGTTCGTTTGGCTGCTACGGGGGATATCCACCTTTCGGAGCTCAGATGAGAGCCTGGACGCCAAGGTAAAAGCCTTAAGGACTGGCAAGAGCCTTCTCTCAGGCAGCATTTAAGGGCCAAACTTGTTTGGTTTGGCTCCTGCCATGTTTCCTTTACCTGCAAAACCACATACAATTTGCATTTTTGTTTGCTTTAAGTTATTTTAATAGCTCACGAGATTAGGCTTTAACATATGGCAACTTCACTTAAAGTGTGGGCTGCTTAAAGGAAAAATTATTTACTTTGAGTAACAATCTTGTATCCTGCATGTGATGCTCAAAGGGGACCAAAACCTTCCTGGGGAAGAAGTTGGAAAAACCACCGCATTAGAAGGAAACTTGGCTATGGGTAGAGCTGCTGGCATCCAGTGAGAGGGGGAAACGATGGCAGAGGTAGAGGGAGGGATGAGAAAGACAAGAGATTAATCGGGTAAAAGGAGAAAAACGAGGTCTTGCGGGCAAGTGAATAGGGCTGTGACCGTTTTGGGAATGAGCACGCATGAGTGGAGCGGGGAGGGGAAAGAGGTCTGGGGCGTGCGTGGCAGAGGCGGTGGGGTTGCACAATGGGGCGTGTGCGTTTCCCTCAGAGGAGAAGGGGTGAGAAGACTGTATGAATATCAGCATTCCCAGGCGTGCGTAAGGGTCTGTCTGGATGCCCATGTCAGACAAAGTCCAGGAGCCATGCAGGTGAAGGGGAAAGAAGTGGACTGATGTATTCATGTGAGCACACCTCTGTGTCCAGAATATTTTTAATCACAGAGTACAAACAAAATGGGTGTCAGAAGAAAGAAATCTTTAAAATAATAATTACAAACACCTTTAGTGATTGTTCTTAGCCTCTAGTACTTATTAGGAAATCTTGGGAAAACACATCTGGATTCCCAAACTTCTTTTGTATGAGCTGGTCTTCAGCAGCAAGGAGGATGAAAGGACTGAATGAGCATTTTCTGTACCCTTTCACAGTATGCACGGAGGAGCATGGTACAACTTCTTCAGCTTCATTAAGAGCAAACTATTTCTCACTTAAGGGCAGGCCCTTTCATTATACTAATATTTCTCTACCACAACCGCTCGAGTCCAAGCGCAACACGTATCCACCACCAAGGAGAAGCAGCCCCTCAACCTTGGGACACTGCAGCTACTGTTCCCTCTCTGGGCTTTGTTTTCCATCTTCCCTTGTTTTTCCCCAACAAGCCATGGCGCAATCACTGCTCCCGCACGCTCCCCTCCCCAAATCCCAGCTGTCAATACCCCCTCGCTCCGCTCCTGGATATGCGAGCGCTCCAGAGTCAATCTTCCCATGAAAATCAAGTCAATGACCTGCCCTTCCCTGTTCCTTGAGAACCAAAAAAAGACGGCCATAATTTTTCTTCCCCTCAGTTCTCACGTGTTGTTAATGTTCACTCGAGTTGTTAGGCAATACAAAATGCATTAATTCCTCCAAAGTGACTACACCATGAAAGATTTAATTGTGGCTGATTAGGCATAGTTTTCTCCTTCCCCACCCCCCTCTTTTTTTTTGGTTGGAGGAGAAAGAAGAGCAGAATGCAGAGATATTTTTCACTCAAAGCCCACGTTAGCCTTATTATCTAATCAAGTGGAAAGGCCTTTGTCTGCCCTGGCCCAGCCAAAAAAAAAAAAAAGTGCAGCAATAAAAACCTTTAAGATTTTTCTCAATCCTTTGTTATCCCAAAAGACCCAAGTTAGTCAATTGCTGTCACATCACTAGAAAGAAAGAGAGGAGGAAAACAGAAAAGAAAGAGAAAAGACACTGCTGTAGCTGTTTAAAAAAAAAAAAAAGGCACTTTTTGTAACCCATGAAGAAGTCTGGTACACAAAATTGCACAGTAACTTTTAAAAGATTTGCATTTAAAAGATTGAATACAGGTCGCTTCCCTGTGACCATAGAAACATTAGAAAAGGTGGAAAATTCAGTCTACTGAACTTCAAATGACTTTATTAAAGTGTCACTAATCAGAACCCAAGGACACAAGGTTTTAGTGTTTGGGCTAACAAAGTGAATAACCCTCAAAAGTCAAATGACCTTCTAAGAGCATTACTTTTTAAAAAAACACTTGTCGACAGCAAGTTAAATAAGAAAAAACTCGATTGCCTCTAAGAAATGAGTAATCCCATGCAGCTCACAAGAACACAACGGAACTACATCTCTGAAAACAGGAAGATATGGCTCATGTAAGACAAAAAACTCCAAAACTTTTAAATATTAGACTATGAGGACAACCAAGCACTTGCTTTTATTTGTGACAGTTTCAGACGAACTTTAAATTAAATATATCAAATATTAATTTGAAGTTAACCTCCACATGCAATGAAATGTGGGGATGAGGACAAATATCTAACAAGTTTCATTAAGAAATGCTGTTTATCCATATCAGCAGTTCAAGGGCACAGGCAGACACTGACAAATCACTGAAAATAAGTTACATCCACATGACATCTTTTGTCATTAATCAGAAGGTTATCTGAATCACAGCTCATTGAACAGATTCATTCGCCTGAAGCACCACCACTCCTATCAGGCAGGCATCACCTCTGACTCAGTTTTGTCTCCAGAGCTGTACCAGATGCTCTGTGCTTAAATCTCAGTGTTCCTCCCAATGCAACACTCTGCAGCTCTGGTCAGTTCTCTCAGTTCATATAGCAAGGATGTTTCTCAAGGGCACCATCCTTTTGAATCCTAATTACTGCATCTTCCTTCCGTTTTGTTTATTCAAGTCTTTCTAAATGCTTCTAGCGAAATATTTTTACCATTGTTTCTTGCTTTATAGGTTTTTTTGGTGTGTGGTTGTTTTTTTTTTTGTTAAACTGAAGCAAGCAAACTTTTCTACCTTAGAAAAACACTCTGCATAGCAAAATTAAGGTGTATCGCTAGAGGAGATACCTGTTTGCACACTTGAATTCAGGTAGTGCAGAAAAGAGAAGATGGGCAGCTCCTGTTGATAAGCACATGCTAAGATCCCACTAGACTGATGCTCTTGATATGCAGAAGCTGATGCAGTTATGTGTCTTTACTGCAAGAGCTACCTTCACTGTTACCTACCCAGTTGCATTCAGCATGGCATGAATAGACCTACATATACTTTTGTACTTTCATCTGTTCTTCCACACTGTTTCGGACTTAACCTCTACCCAGTCTTAACTCACGACTTAACTCTACCTGCTGTGGACCAACAAATACTGCGTCCTGCTCTATCTAAATATCCCCCTTTACAAAAATCATCTGACAAATACCATTATGCTTTCAGCTTAATAAAACCTCGCTCCTGCTGGAAAAACACACAAAAAAATCTGCGAACGTTAGCACGGGACTACATCTTTCTTGAAGATTTCTTCTCAAAAGGTGTCTAAGCTCCAGGCATTACAGTGCCCTGGCATTACAGCTGATGGCACTTACCATGTTCCCATTGGTTCATGTTACCGACTTTTGCTTTTGTTTGCTGTGTCTTTTATACCAGTTTATAATACTTTCGGTGTAGGAACCACCTGTTATAAACAATCTCACATAATAGCACAGTATCCTGTCATATGGATTTAACAGATTTAAAAGTTAACAATATGCATCAGTGCCAAGCAGGTAGCTTTCGGTACTGAATAAGAAGATCTAGAAGGTAGAAACAATTTAGTTTATTCAAAAGTCTTCATTATACTTCAAAAGTAGCATGGCACAAACAGATTGACCACACCAATGTTTTTCTTTTCAGTAGCAAGATTATATTCTAGTGATGTGAGCTCTTTAACTACGCCAAGCAGCAAAGCAGCACAATATCTAACTGATAGAGTTCTAATCTTTAGGGATCCTTTGGTACCAATATTGCCCTCAGTTAAAAGTAATAAAAATTGGAATCAATCAAAATTAAGAATTGAAATTAATAAGAACTGTTAGTTCTCCTACTCCTAAGAGAGCCTATGAATAAAAAGAAGTGGAGAACCTGGCAAGGCAGGATTTGTGATAATAAAGGGATGTGCTCAAGCATTAAGAAGGACCAGGGAAAAGCAATTTAAGAGTCAGAGGGGGAGAAAATTGACTTTAGACATGACCATGGGCAACACTGGGGCTCTCTGACCTATAGTGACTGGGCCCCAGCTAGCAGGGCAGATGCAGAGGTTTCAAGTACTGGTATAGATAACTGCCCTATGGGGCATGCTGCTACGTGACTTACCTCTCAAACTACAGGGAAAAAATTAGCAACATCTATCCAAACCTGCCAAATACAAATTTATAAAGTTCAGTAATCTAAACTAACAGGTGACTAGCATTTCTGACACATTTTGCGTGAGCTGTCATGGCACAGACTGAGACATAATACATAATGTGTGCTGCTATGTCTAAGATCTTCCGCAGTAGATACTACCATTTGGATTGAATGTTTATCTACATAAAAATGATGTCTCAAAAAATAATCCGTCAACATGAAAATTCATAAATGTATGAAGCCTGTAAGGAAAGAAACAATTCCTTTTCCTTTACTGATATATTATACCATATATTTAGCTGATACAGGGACACACATACATGACAGACCTGACTGCAATGTTCTCATGTAGGCTCAACTCTCACAATCGCATGAAAAAGTGTATTCTTTTCTTCTTCCTGCCAACATGCATATTCTCATGCTGCTAGGAATGCACATCAAACCCTGGTGAAGAGAGCAGTCTAATAAAATAGCACATAAATTAATGCAAATGCAGACAATTCCATGCACTCTGCCTTGCATTATCATACTTGTCCCAGCCATAACTGAGTGGCTGGATCCAATATCTGCCCAAGTCGCACAAACCTCCATTGCCTTGCAGGCAAAACTTTTTAGGTGCACAATTTTTTAATAAGATATTACACCATATTCATAAAGGGAATGGATATGGTTTTACTATGCTAATTACTATTATTATTGTTTTTAAGTTTAACTGTTAAAAATAATTTAGTTTAGCAATTAAGGAAGTCTTAAATATCCAATTAGCTATCATACATAATTTCTCCAGAATTAATCCTCTGTATTATAGATGCATCAATCGGTAGTTAAGCAAGTATTAAGTAACTACAACATAACAAGTAGCTCCAAGCTACTTAATTTCTGAAGTGTCAGTGAACAAAGGTGAATGTTTTTCAGCTAACTCATGGAAGTAATCTCACTGGAGATGAAAGCTCTTTAAACACTCTTTTTTATTAGATCACTTCTTTCGTGGGTTTACTTGATGAATAGCCTTGATTTGAAATATTTGGTAATTAGTCCGGTCAAGGACAGTGCTGCATTCATTCCTACCCTCTACTCAACTAGAACTGGTTTTTTAATCTAAGCTTTCTTAGACCAAAATAAAATTATTTCTTTCAAAAGGGTAGTGTGCTTGTCCCATAAATTCTCTAAGTAGAATAAATGGATATTAAAATGGTTTAAGTGCTAATTCTAAGTTCAGTCCACAGTAGGACCTCGGTTATGGGATTAAATTAAGAGAATGAAACAAAATAAAAAGACAACATTATTGTGGGAAAAGAAATGTACTTGTTACTGCAACTTGACTGTGTCTTTGATTAACGTAGAGAAGCTCCGCAGTTTCCAACCCTTGTTTTTGTAAGATTTACAGCATAAGAACAAACCCTTACTTGCGCCACTGTAAGACCAGGCAGAACCTTCAGGAGTAACAAATTATTTCCCCGTTTGCGGCTGAGGCCAGATGTGATAAGTAAAACCAAACAGGGGAGATGCCCTGCCCGCGACTAGGAGTCAGGCAGGTAAACATACAAGAAGAAAGGAATGTTGAACTGATTTAAATAAATAAAAACCTTTGGTTAATTACTTGTCCTCGCAGTAGCCAAACACTCAGGTCTTTTTTGTCTGTGCTCTTTTCACATCAGCGGGACTGTACACAGTTCCAACCTGGTTACTTCAGACCCTGAACAGAACAGTTATGAATGTACCATATAATGGGATAACAGCTAATGCACATAATCCGCGAGTGACAAAATAGGCCGAGTAAAGGAGATCTTTCTGTTCTGCCTGTAAGAAACTGCAGGGATGCATTGCGCCGTTTGCTTACCAAAGAGATGCCAGTGAAGTCTTTCTTAGAAAAAGATCTTTGGTTCTTAAAAATTGCACTACTTCAGCAGTAAACTCACAATGAAAAGAGAACACTCATTTGCATCAGCTTTAAACATCCATGTTCCAGTGCTACAAAGCCTATGGCTGATAAAGTACTCTTTCTCCTTAGCAATAATTGTAATGAAAATGCAAAGATCTGGCAAGATATTTGCTTCTGAAATACTTCCCTATTACCATGGAGAATTTGGAATATCCACCACTGCACTGGAACAAAATGAAGATAAAGGATCTTGAATGCTACTATTATTGTTAGGATTTCTTTCTTCTTTTTTAAAGGCTCCGTGGATTTCAAAGGCAGAAGAATTAATCACAGAAATAAATCAAATACTGCTGCCAGTAACAGAGCAGGAAGAAGTGTTCAATAAAAACAATAAATACAAATGACTGCACACTAAAATAAACACACACGCATATATAATTAACATTTGAAAATTAACAGAAGAGTAAAGTACCCATGGGTGCCATCAATGACAGAGAAAACTAGAGTACAATAGAAACAAAAAATAGCACCTGTCTTCTAAAGTAGAGGTTTGTTACCTTACTGTTTTTAAGTGATCCTCTCGAGTCAAGGCCTGAGTTCTCACACAAGGAATTACCTTTCAATGATTTCACTTTGGGCGACCACTCTGCTAAGTAGTTCACAACACCGAGAGCAAGAGGCAGGCAATGGTGGGAGCCCTTGGGGCAAGCCTCCTTCACTCCGCAGCATCATTGCACATGCATGCAGTGAGCTCATGGCCTGCCTGACTTTCCTCCCAAATGATGCTTTGGAGATGTGGGCTACAGGATTCAGAGCCAGGGCAAAGGTGGGGAAAAAAAGAAATAATAAATAAAGTGAGCAATGATGGCTAGATGTATCAGGGGGTCCACTTCACCTCTTTCCCTAGGGAAGGTGACATATCATCCCATTTTCTAACACCTTGCCATGACCACCTCTCTCTCCAGCTTTCCTATGTAATGCAGCAAAGGCTCTCTATACTTTGCAAAAGGGACATGTGTGTTTATCTGCCGCCCCTGCCAGGGCACTCAATAACCAGGAGCCTTCTGTGCCTAGGGAAAAATCACTTTGCAATCGGCCAAGTTCTCATCCTCAGTGACCACTGAAGCCCTGGCTGTGGATGACCTTGACTTCTCCTGGAGCCACAGATCCAGCTGCATTCCTTCATTCCACTCATTCCTGGATCCCATTATCCACCCAGGCAGCTCTGCATTTGAAATGAGGGAGCAGTTGCACTACTACCTAAATCCTTAGATAACTTTCTTATTTTTTGGCAGACTTGTTGCAAGACACAGTTAAAACCTGACTACTACAACATTTCTGGCCTCAAAATAATAGCTATTAAATACAAAAGTTACATTTTTAAAAAATAAGAACATGGTTTTCTGTTTGATAAAGAAAAATATAAGCCTCAAAAAAAAAAATAAGATATAAGGACAAACAACAGAATTTTATAGAAAACTAAAAAAAATAGACGAAGGCTCAGTACAGAGAAGATTCTAAAGAAAATGGGGTTATTCTGTGGCTCCAGTTACGTCAAGGATACAGTATGGTGGCCCTTCCCATTGAAAGCAAAGCCCAGCCTTACAGAGGTACCCCTTCCCACCCAAAACAGGCACACAAGAAAGGAACCAAGTCCTAGGAGATGCCCAGACACTCCAAACCTATTGAAAGCTTTGATACTCATGTCCAATGCAGGGCACTTTCAGAAAATAAAGCCACTGTGATGATAAAAATTAATACAAACCAGCCAGGAGTAGAATTTATGTTCCTCAAAAGAAAGTAAATCCTCAACATGAGAGACCACCAGACCATCACATCCCCATGCCATCATCCCACCAATGTTTTAGAAAGCCAGGGGAGCCAGACAAAACCTATCAGCCTGTAACACAAACATTCCCTCAAAAGTAAATGTTAGGCTTGAAGTTGTAAATTTTTCTGACAACACTATTCACATGCTGTAAGAGACCTAATTCCAGCATCCATCAAGGTAAAACTAAATTTCAAATGCTTAGGGGTGCGCAAGCTGGAACTTATGAAACTAGCATCGGTTGAGTATAATAACTTAGAGGGAAAATGACTTTTAGGGGACTCAGACGAGAACATTGAGCTGGAAGCTACTGACAGGCATTGACTGTGTAAACCCACAATGCCATATTTATTAAGTAGTTTTACAAAGGGTTTATCTTTCAAAATATATAAATTAAAGTCACCACATTGAAACTACTCTGCTGTAACTTTCACATCAGTCTATACATAACAGCTGTTAAATGGATTCAAGATCACCACAATGTTACATAAACTTCTGTATTTTAAAAGTTGTGGCGAATCATACAGCTATATCCTACTATTCTTCTACATATGACTGGGGCGGGGGAACCACAGCAATTTACAAAGCACTATCAGCTAGTACAAGGAAAACTCTTCCCCAAAAGACCAAAATTTCCAGAAAGTAAACCAGGGGTCTTGAGAGAGGTTAAGAACAGAGAAATGATGCAACTAATGTCACTGAACAGAAGCAAAAACTGTGGTGCCCCACAAATCACGATATTTCCAAAAGGTTTGCAACTATTACATACATTGGACTGTTTCTGTTGAATCCAATTCAGACACAATCCATCAACCCTCTTACTGTCCCATGCCCTCCTGAGTGCACCTCTACTCTGCAGGCTCCCATATGCGAAGAAGGCATTCTTAAATAATTTGGAAGATTTGCATGATGTAAAAGCAAATAATTTCCTAAAGCACAGCACAAGCTCAGCTGTCCTCCCACTATCCCTTTAGATAAAAATAAAATCACAGTTTAGAGAGACAAATAAGAAGATAAATATTTTGATATAACAAATCTCAAGAACGCGGTTTACAAAAGCATATGCTTTTTATATGTTACTGTAGTTAGAAAATGTAATTTCAACAGAGTTGAATTTGATTCAGGTAAAAGAAATACTGAATATTATGTAGACTTCATTCAAGAGATGCTTAATTACACGTTTCAGCATGCTACAATCATTGCCGGCAGTCACCGACAACGTGGAATTACAAGTGGAACATGACAGCCATTGCCAACTGTGTTAGACAGGGTGCCTTCCCATTCCCTTATTTATAAAACAAAGTCCTCATTTCCCCAGAGGACACCAATGAAAAAATTCACACGTTCACAGAGGGCACGTCTCGAGCCCCACTACTTTTCACTAGGCATTTAGAAACATCAAGCCAGAGCAATGCCATTTGGCTTAGAATTGGCAATAACTTACCAAACACCCGGTTTTCAATTCCAGTGTTGCAACACACATAAAAACAACTGTTGGTAAATCATTCAATATAGGTGTTACTTTATCTACAACCCAGGGAGAATGACAGCTTTTTTTCTCTCCAGAAAACATGGAATGACTTGGAACATACATTGTTATATTCAGATCTTGACAGCTATCACATGGAAATTAATGTTTCTGGCTATATATAGTATATTGTGAAATATTTGGCTGTGTTTCTACTGTGCACAACAACAACAACTCCAACTGCCTCATTTCTACATTCTTTTATAAGCATTTTATATGCTCAGTGGGAGGGACAGAAAAAGAACTTAGTTAATCATTAAGTTTTTTCTTTCTAAAAGCAAGCCATGCTGACTGTCCCAATTAATCAATGTCTGTGGGAGCTGCAAAGGAAATCTAATGCACCGTTGCTGTTTCAGAATCCTTTATTATAAACACCAGACTTCTGGTTTTTACATTAAGAAATAGACTGACAGCTAGGTATGTTATAATCATATTAAAATATATTTTGGAGTGGTGGGGAAAGGCTATCTCTCAGCCTACCAAAAGCAATTCTTTCTTTTCAATACAACTTTCTTGAATGAAAATTAAAAAACTATTAATAAACTGAATTTCTTCTAAAGAGGAGATTGCCACGTAAACTTGGTTAAATGTTTATGAACCATTGAATACACAGCCTATTTCATATCCTTCCATCTGCAGGTGAACTTGGGGGCCATAGGAAGGTACATCTGTTGCACCTACTTGCTCTCAAGCACGCTATAAGCATTTGCTGGTTGCTATTCCTGATGTAAACAGAAACCCGCATCTGCTATGGGATTTACTACCCAAATTTAGCCAAATTTCAAATATAGTGGCTTACTTTAAAGCAAGGCACACAGGTCCCAGCATGGACACTTTGGGAGGGCGAGTCTCCCACCCCATGATAGATGGGCATGTTCCCCTTCTTGATTGCCTCTGAAGGACAGTCTCTGGGGGATCTATTGTCCTTCCCTGAGGAGATACTGGAAGCCTTGACAAGTGGCTTATTAAGTCTTACAACGCTGAAGTTACATGCTCTGAACTCAACTGTAAGCACTAGATGCATCTGGAGAGCCAAATGAAGAAATACCGTAATCATAACATTATAGTCCCCACATTAAGCAAATACTGAGAGAGAAAACTTGCAGGGGATGAGAGCTTGCAGGTGACTCCAAAACTCACCACCACTTCAACTGAAAGGACTGCTGGTCCTGACAGCAGTAAAAGAGGAAAATAGCTCCATTTAAATTGCCTTTGGTGAAGTCCTTCTCTGCAGTGCACACTTAAACATTTCCCAAGGATTTCCCATTTTAGTGAGCACCCCATTTTATTTTACATAGGAAATATTTTATTTTCCTGTAAATTGGGAGATGGCCTACAAAAAGCCTTGGTGCTATCAGAAGGTCAAATTCTGTTAGCCTTACACTAGTAGTCTTTCTGGTCTCCAAGGAACTAACCAGAGAAGCGAAAACAACAGGATTAGTTAGGTCTTTATGCGTGCACACACTCAAGTTTCTCAACAACTACATTTGCTAAGCCTACATCTTCCCCCCCATAAAGAACCATTCTTATTCCCAAGAAATAGTACTTTAAATAATATTTTCATTAAGATAAAACCCATAAGATTATGTAGGTGGGTGTATTGACACAACCCTTCTTAGGGCTGTTGTTTTTTGTTGTTGGTTTTTTTTGGTTTTGTTTTGGTTTTTAACTCCTGTTCTTTGCTTTTGCTAAGTGCAAGCAGCTGTTAGTAGCTGGAATAGATGTGGTATGTGTACAATTTTTCAGCTGTTTACATGCCCCCACCGAACTACTTTAGATGGCTTCTCCATTCTTTTTGCCAGCCTATGTAAACATCAAGTACCTACCCCCTGACTTAGGTCAGATAAAGCACCTAATTTTTGTCTTTTTAAAACTACACCACAACAGAAAGCACTCTAAATTAATACTAGATAAAGCTCCCCTTTATTTTTAAATTACATGAACAGCAAGCAATGCATTTGTTTACAAATGAATTTCTAGAGTTTAATTGACTTCTCAACAGAGACTCCTACAAAACTGTTCTCCATTAAGTTGCCCTGTAGCCCACTTTGCACTATAATTTATCTCTGGTTCTTTTCCTTGGAGTACTGTGCTTATACCATTGTCTTATATTCCTTTTTACGGAGCTACATCCCTGTAAAGTGCCTAATTATAGACTGCAGAACGCCTTGACTTCCTTATTTCCTTGGCAAAGGCAAGTTTTTTGTTAGATGTTTACTGTTTACCCTGTGTCACTTTCAATATAGATTTTAATTTATACAAATAGAAGGTTGGTCTTATTTACTCAGGGTCTCATTTTCTGCTTGGTTATTCCAATGTAAATGAAGAGCAATTTAATTAAATAAAATGTAGTTACAATGATGGAAAATTAGCATAAGTCAAAGAAAAGCCAGTCCACTGTTAGTAATAATTTCTTTTATAAATTCCAGATTCTCATGCTTATACATCCTTTATAGAGCCAAAGCTGTAATAACAATGATATATTTTCATGGAAAAAAAGTAGCATTTTCCTGCTCACACAAAGGGCTTGCCTTTTTTTTTTTTTCAGAGGGACTGTAGCTGGGCTGCATTTATTTTCCTGTTCATATAGTAGTAGCCACAATTAATAATCATAATACTATGAAGTATTTATAGAAGACTGTTTGCACACGCGAGACCTCAAGGCATCAAAAAAGCACATTCATTTTTACAGCACTGAATCTCAGAATGAAACACTGTCTCCCTCCATCAGTTTTGGGCAGCTTGGCTGCACCAAAAAAAATAGTATTTCAATGTCTGTTTTAAAAACGTATACATATGGGGTGACCAAGGAAGGAGAGAAAGAGCATTTAGAAGACAATAGACCAAAATAGCACTGTTTTGGATGAAGTTTGGTCTTAGTTATTTACAGTATACCATTAAGAGCATGGCTTTGCAACTAGATTTTTAATATATTAGTTTCTATGAAAAACAACAACTGCAATAGCTCAACTTAATGACTGCAAATTGAAAAAGATATTCAAAATGAAATTTATTTGCCCTAGCATGAAGTCTCAAGTACCATCTTTCATGCTTACCAGCAAGAACATCCTGCAGATTTCCAGCTGACATGAGCAGGAGAACATTACTGCCATCATTTAAAAACCAAGAATCTTTCTTAAGGCCTTCTAATGAAATTGCCTGTTTAAGACTTTGCTTTAAATAGATGGAGAAAAAAAGGTCTTGCTTCTACTCTCTTCTCCTCAGCCCTGCCCTGATGGATGGGGTTGCTCATGGGTGTAGCAGATCCGACAGACTTGGAACAACCACTCTGTCTGGTGACAACGATTTATTTCTGCAAGCAACTTTAAAGTTCAGACATAGCATTTTTAGATAGCGGTGACCAGTTAATTTCTACAACAATAAATAACAAATGCTAAGAAGAACTGGACTTTGCTCAGATTAAGAGTTTGTGGGACTCGCTCTTCCCTTACGCGTCCCTGTCCTGAGGTGGCTTGGCTTCCTCCTCTGTCAAACAAACTGCAGACAGACTTAGGCACTACCTCATAGGAGGACAAGATGTTATTTATACATATGTGTGTATACACACATATATACACGTTTATATACACACACACATCACAAAGCATGTGTAATAAACAAATAATCATGGTAATAGACATGAAGGGGCCATGTAAGAGGAGAGCTAGTTATGAGCAGAGGCGGCCACATGCTTTTAAGGCTTCTCAGTCGAATTTTTAGGAGCTACTTTCAGCAATGCATCAGGATTTTTCTATTAGCAGATAAGAACCGAAGGTCGGACAGCATGACATAAATCCCTGAGGACACATTATTGTTCATTTGTTACAGAAACCTAAAAGGAGGGCTTAGCTCCAGCCTTTGGCATCCTACCGAGTAGGAGTATTGAATTTATACAACTCCTTTCCTACACTGTAAAATGTATTAAAATAAACATACTCATGTAGTCATCTTCCTCCCCTTTTACCACTCTCTCACACACAAACTCAAAACAGTACTGAGCAGAATAAAAAAAACGAAAAAACAAAAAAACAATAAGAGACACCTTTATCAGCCTCAGCCATCTGTGTTCCTTTAGTCTGAACCAAGTATTTTGGCAAGCATGTGCGCAGCTTGCTCCTACCCAATATCATCCTGCTCTGCAAGAAAAGTCCACTCCCACTTCCTCCCCTCTCCGCCAGCGCGCGGGTCAAGCGGCGTTCTCAGTCTGTCGATTGCAGAACTTGAAATAATACGGTATCAGTGTTAATGTTTAATTAATCACGATCTCAACACGATCGCTTAACCTTGTTCAGAGTAACTGCAACCCTACTTGATAACACGGCATGGAGAAATAAACAGATGATAAAAACCCAGGCAACTTTCAGCGCTGACCATAGGAATATTTGGAGTTAAGAAATTTATACATAGAAACAAAATAAACCAAGCTGACTCCTCTAAAGTTAGACGTGCAGGAGTTAAAGGTGCTGTTAGAGAGAGAAAACAGTCGAAAGAAAACCTCTACTTCGTATAAGATCACCACTGCCATAAATTAGTTTCCAGACAATCTGACATAACCCTACTGGGGTTAAAATCTGGATTTTCATTAATTTGTTCACTGAAATCATAAAGGTTCAAATTCTTTTCTCAAAGCAGACAGGCATAAAAACTTTATTAGGCAACTTTCAAAGGGAATAGAATCGTGCTCAGAAAAAAGTCATTTAAATACACACAAACAAAAATGCAGGTCTCAAAAGAATAAGGGAGCAATAAACTACTGAGTTTGCCTTCTGTTTCTAAACAGCCTTGTAATTGCAACATGTCTTCATCCTTCAGACAGCATGACATTTTGATGGATTAAAAAGATTTGCTGTATTGAAGCAAATAAAGAACTTGGAATGGGGAAAAGCACCAGGAAACCTGAAGTGTAATATTATAGAAGAAAAGCCCTATGGAAAATTCAAGCTTTAAGCACATATACACAGATGTGTACCATAGCTCAGGCATCTTATTTACTCCTCTGAACTATTTCAGTAGAGTTCTCTTTATCAAAAATGATCCAAAAAGGAGTTGACATGAAAAGCCCTCAACTCAGCTTTCTCTCTAGCTCTCCAAGGAACACTTTATCTCCTAGTACGCTGCAAGGGAAACATAATCACATCTTTTCCCATACACAGTGCCTGTGGCAAACCCACACCTCTAGCTTAAAGTTTTAAGTAGTGCTTTTTCTATCCTAATATACATATATGCCCCGTGATGTGAACTCGTCTTTTTTTCTCCCCAGCTGCTTCAGGATGTTACATATCAAATTCTTGGTTTGACAGCCAATTGCTATTGCTGAATTTATTTCAGCACTATTTAGTGTTGGATGCTATTTAAATTAATTTGGTCCAAGCAGGATATAAATTCTGAACATAGCTTAAAAAGACGACTACAGACTTGGGTAGGTGAAACATCACATACACATTCTTAGAATTAATAGTCTTCTCCGGGATTATATTTCAAGAAATGTCATAGCTACCAAAAATAAAACTTTTGCCTAAAAACCCGAAGAAGACTAGATATGAAGCGCTTGCTTAAAATTGTAAGTTAGCATTTTACTCATTCATATTCTAGACAAAAACACATCTTGAGAAGGCTTCAAAAGCATTAAAAATGAATATACCTCCAAAGGAATCCTTCAGGAAAAAAAACTTAAATGATTTCATAACTAAAACTAACACTCACTAGCATAACTCACTAGGTGAAAAGTTGTCTTTTGTTCATTCTTCACTTCATGGTAGATGTTAAACTCACATCAGCAGCAATACCAGAGCAGAGCTATGAATCAGCCCAGAGCAGCTCCACGTCCGATGCCTGGCAGAAAGCCACCGGCAGGACTGCAGGCCCTGCTCCCAAAGGCAGGGTGTGCACATGGCAGAGAGGACAGGAACCAATCGTGAAGCTGTGATGGAGACCTCCAAAAGCAGTCGCTCTCGTAGGACAGCTCATAAATCCATTCTTTGTTCCCATCAGCGACAATGACCGTTATGCTCTGGACTAATAAGCTGCCCCATAAAAGATATATCCAACTAAGCGCCTGGAAATGAGTCAAAAGTAACTTGGAAGATACAAAATCTCCAGGTCATCAGTTTTATCAGTGCTGTTCATACAGAATTAAATAAGAAGATGACATGCCCTCCACATAGACGCAGGGCACAGCAGGCTGGGCACCGCGGTACAGCCCCGGTACAAAACCCCAACTCCCAGGGGAGGCAGGAGCACTTGACCTCTTGTCATGCTGCAGCAGAGGCCCAGAAGACACCTATCAATGTCAATCCTTGAAACAGCAGCTTTAGTGTTCTCTTATGCCCTTGTATTTATTTAAAAAAAAAAAAGGTTAGAGCTGAGATTACTGGAGACATACTGCAGCGCAGCACAGGCATGCTACACCAAACAGAACGCACAACGATTTTGCTCTGAACCTTCATCACCTATCTTGTATCATAGGTACAACGGAAGAAACAAGCGTATCCTTCTTATTTTCCTTCTGAAGCTCCTAAAAACTAACGCAAAGAGTCACACTGCCATGCTTTCCTTGCCTTTTACATGCTTCTTTGCTCGTAATGGCAAGTTGGGGCTTGACTCCTGCTTGAGAGCAGCCCAGATAGGTACCTGATGAGAACTGAAAACTGTACCGGCAGATCCTACAGAGAAAGCTACAGTGTTGCTTGAGCCAGTTTGGTTGTTTTCCAAGCACATCCTACTGAGTGGCTGAAGAGAGAATTATTTTGGCACGTGCATGTAGATGCGTATTTAGAAGAGCATACCTAGCCACGAGGCTGGAAAATGCAGATATATAAAATCAAGAAAGTTACAGTTTTGTGTTAGTGCTGCTGATACTTCACATACTGGCCATAGGCACATCTCAAAGCTATTCCCATTTGTTTCCTGTAAAGATCTGTAAGAAAAATCCTTTCTTCATATTTCAGCTCTATTAGAGGATCCGGATCAACTTCATGGAGCTGTTAGGAGTTAGCTTCCCTCACATGGCCACTGCAGGGAACCCAAACTTGGCCAGGGGATGCCACCTCCAGGCCACAGGGTAGACAGAGAGGGAAGGTGATGCACCATGAGAAGATGCTCTTCTTCAAAAGAAGGAGCCCCCAAAGCTCCTTCCGTCTGTCTGAGCCTTAGAGGCTGCTGAATGTTTTCACCACAAGCACGCCTTTCTGTCTGTAGAGCTGGATGTCTAGATGGATGCGTTAAATATAGTAGAACACTTATACATTAATTGAAGATCACTGTGTCAATACAAGCAACAGCCTATTAACAGCGTGCAAAGGCTGCAGAATATGAAATGCTAAGGCAAACGCGTGTTTTCATTACTTTTTGCATAGCTGTTGGCACATAAATTACCACTTCATAATAGGCTCTTTGAAATTCTTTTGCATTAACTAATGCAACTATATGTATTTTTACAGAGCAATCATAGCTATCAGTTTCCATCTGTTCTACTGTCCTTTTGGTATGTTATTGCTCTGAGGAAGTAAACAAAAATAGATCACTACAAAAACAAACCTGGGCAACAGTCTAGACTAAGGGTCTAATTAAAAATAAGATTTATTAGAATAGAGAAACATTGTAGTAAAACAAAGACACGGTTTCTCTAACATATCTGGTATTATTCTTGGCAAAGTGAAGTAAGGCTATAAATTTACTGAAACAAATCAGTACCATACTGATCTGGCATCACTTTTCCTGACTACAAGAATATGTTAGGAAAACTCTTTGTTTTACTTCAATTTTAGTCACCGTAAATTTCTTTTCTAATTAGAACCTGAGAGTATTAGGGCTTGTCTACACACAAGTTTTGCACAGACACATTTACATGGTTAAGAAACCAAACTGACTTAACAGTAATGCCACTCCCCAGTCTAGACACAGTTAAAACAAACTATACCGGTAGACCTATGTCATGCTAAGGGGTTGCTTTGATATAAATTAAACAGGCACCTTGTTATTGAAGGGGTGGGAAGCGGCCCTTGGAGTGGTGGTTCAACAAAAATCCAACCTCTGAAAAGACTCAGAAGAGACCATGGAAACGTCTGGAGCCTCCTTCCATCAGTCAAAAGGGTACGGACATCCTCTGATGAGATGCAGTCTCAAGGTTCAAGATATGCACAGGAAAGGAAAAGACAATAGCAAAGATTTCAGGAGCCAAGGACAACATAGTCTTACCCCAGTAAAGCTAGTGGTGAGAGCTGGAGGCACCAAGAGGGCGGGCAGGCTTTGGTGACCAACTTCTGTAGTTCTCCTAAACGAACAGCCACCGATTGCTTCACCTAACACTAACACGCGGAAAGAAACCTGCACTCCGGCAGCTCTGGGGGCTATCATTTTACATGGAAAAGGACTCGCTTATTAACATCGATAGAACCCAAGAATCATTTAGAGATTTGTATGAAGAATTTAACACTTAGCAAAAATAAGCATATGAAAATTTGCTCTGGTTTCTGGCTGTTATTTCTAGTGTTTGCATTAGAGATGTATGAAAAATAATATTTTCCATAATAAAGAATGTTGTTTTTAAAGTCTAGTGACTTTTAACATAAAAATTATGAAGTGACCTCACATGCAAAAATGCCCAGAGGCTGCTAAAATAGCAAAGAAATGAGAAATTCTAGATATTAAGAAAACGTAGCAAGGCAGAATCATTAAAGAAATTAGAGAGGATGAAAAAAGGGACAACTTTGAACCGAAACCCACAAATTGGTTTGGAACAGTTTTCAACATAAGCCACATTCATCTCCCACTCTAGTTCAAGGAGAGCTTAGAGATCCCTTTTCAGATCAGTGCAAGTGACAGCAATAACTTAAATAATTACACATTTCTCAGAATCAGCAATATCAGCACTAGGAAGAAAAAAACTGGCTTTGGAGCTGGGACAAGGCAGCAGATTTTCATTGTTTACTCAAACGTTTCATAAGTAGTTTCCTTTGTCAAGCTACAATTAATGTGCCATGTATCATTAAAGAATAAAACGGTTTATAAATAGTATGAATACAAGGAGTACCCCATTGTTCTTATTTGTACTGGTAAATACGAGACATGCCAGATAAGATTTCTCTGAAGCGGGTTTCGAATTCTCTTACTAAATTTAAAGCCCTCCACCATTAGCCAGCTTGGTTAGAAAAGTAACACCTTCAATGTTTTGCCCCAGCAATCCACCCCTTTCCCTCTCTCAAAGGGATGTTAGGTCTAAGCCCCACATCCCTGAAGCGGTACCCAACCCAAACAAGCACAATGCATCATCCTCCTATGGCTCGGGCAGCCTCTCCTGCAACGTATTCTGTCATTCCTGCTTAGCAGCATCTTCCCTTTCTAAGCTGGGTTTCTGGAGCTCTGCACCAGATATGTGCAATGGAGGAGACAGTTTTTGAGTATCTGCATCTCACTCCTAGGTCCAGCGAGGACCCACGGGGTGCAGGAGTGACACAGAGCTAGCTAAGCCACAGAACCTAGGCTGGGCTGAGTCAAAAAGCTCTACATAAACTAGTTACATCATGCGATCGTGGTTTTATGGCCATGGCTGCAGTTCACACTGAGTCAAGATGAAATGTCCTATGATTTTCTTTCCAGGAGGAGAGGGCTATTCATTCTGCCTGTCTTCACTAATTCCCAGATCTTTACTATGCCAGCAGTAAGCGTTGTCTAAAATCCCCATATCTTGCCCGATTAAAGAAAGAATGTTTTTTTCCTAGACTGTGGATTTGGGAGATAAAAGCCTCCCCCAACTCGGAAGTCCAAACTTCCCAATAATGCCAGTTGTGAAATGTAGCACAAGAAGCAGCTACAAATGTACAAATGCAAAAGAAAACTCAGTGCCTCATGTTTCACTGTCTGAAAATGAAGACAATCACCCCTCTTTGGAGACCACGTTAACATTCACAGGTAAAAACTGCTACTAGGATCATTGATCTGCCTCTCCAAGTATTTCCATTTTCAAATCAATGCCCTCACTAAATCTTTCATTTAAAGTTTATCCACTTCCCTCATTTCTACCCTTCTCTCCCTTCCTTGGAAACTATGAACCTATTTAAAGTATACGAAAGATGTTTAACTGAACAAGTAGTTCACCTCCCAAACTGTTACCCTCTCATTTGCCATACATGATATACACATTAGCACCAATGGTCCCTAGCAAACCCACTGCTCCTTTCAAGGAAGCCGTCCACTGAAGGGTTAAACATGCAAACTAGAGATCCTAATTCCCTTTAATCCTTAGTAACACAGCACAGAAGATGAGGTATTGTCCCTGGGTTCCTATTATTACTGCCAGCCGAGAAACAGGGTACAACATATGACCACCCAAAATATCCCACAGCATACGATCATTGTTTTGGGAAGCAGGATTGAATAAAGTCACATGGTTTTCAAGTGATGCCAATATGCATTAGTCATTCTATATTAAATATAAAACCACGATGGTGAAACCCTCAGCCCTGCCTGAAGAGGTTAAAAGAGAATTTATGTTGGAGAGCCACGAGAAAGGAGCTAAGCAATTGCTGAGTCTTTTCTTTCAGCAGAAACATAAAAAGGTGTAAAATGGCAAACAGAAGGGCTCCCTTCAGGACACCTACATTATTTCTTTCTTATCTGAGAAGAACAGTGCAACACCTAATGATTAATACAAGAGGGGAAAAACTAAAGATGATCACAGAACACGTTCACACAATGTCAAATCATTTGGTTTGTCACTGTCGATTACACAGAAATAGGTTAAAAGTCCAAAATAAAAAAAAAAGCCTTCAAAATCAATAGCAACTATCCAAAATTACACCACTTAGCTGTAAAATACAATGGAGCAAGCACTTTCGTTTTCTTTGCAAATCTCAAAGTATTTGTTACTTTGAGCATAAAGCTTTACCTCACACTTGCACTTTTCTGAACACCTGCCACACACACTTTTCTTTCCATATAATAACAACAAGCACAGAAACGTACACAAATACGAAACCTAGTGCTAAAAAAAATAATCCTCAAACTGTAAATAAACTGTTCTTTGTTTTCTAAACTCTTTGCTGTTGCTTTACTGAAAAGATAATGTAACCCTTCAGTTTCAAGGCAGGTCAGCTGCTTTGGGTTCAGAAGGGGATTCACCACAGTCCTGCCGTTGCCCAGCTCTTCCCTTGGCCCCTCTCTTCAGAAAGGGCTAGCATACAACCCCGGTAGCTACACAGTCAGGGGATCTATAGTCTGATCCTATAGGGCAAACCCCAGGGATGGATGAGAAAGACTGTAAATTTCAGTTGGAACACTGGGTGGATCTTTTCAATATAGTTGATATTATTAAAAAAAAAAAAAAAAAAAAGTTGAGTTTAGTGACAGAATTTAGGAAAAAAAAAAACCACACCATTTCCCAAGGACAAGGATTGATTCACTTCTAGAGTAAGTAGTTTCACGCAAGCCTGCCCTTCTTTTATACTGCCTGCTGGCTAGACAAAGCCTAGTCACTGTTTCAAAGCTGTAAATATCTCTATTTCACACCAGGTATCTGTCCCCCAAACCCATTCCTTAAGTCTACATTAGACAAAAGATCTATTAACTTTCTTGCTACTGCTGCTCTCTTCATCAGTCTCAGCCAGCAAGTTTAACACTGGGTGGCTCTGAGTGCTCGCTGGTTCACTCGCATGCCTCAGCGCAATTAAGATGATGTCTGGCATCAGCGCAGAAGGCATAGCAGGCAGGGAAGAAGAATGCAGAAGTTGTTAAGCATATCCTATTACTGTTTTTACCCTCTCTTTAACCATATTCAGAAACAAAACCCAACATACTCTTCATAAGGAAGAAAGAAAATACAGAATAATCAAGCTTTTTCCTCACAAAAAAAAAAAAACACAAACCAAACAGAAAACAAACAAAACTTCTATCCAGCTTGTCTGTGCAGAAAGCTGTCAGGTATAGTGGTACCAGACCTATTAGGCTTTGTCTGCACACCTGCATCAATGCTTTACAACTTACTTCTCAAGGGGGAAGCTAAAAGTCAGTCAGTCTTCATCTTGCCGTGTATATACCAAAAAAAGTTGAAGACATTACGGGCAAGAGAACACTCAAGTTTTGTGGCTTTAGATATTCTACAGGTTCACGCACATTCATTGTCCCTGGTCCCTCTTCTGGTTATACCACCACTCAAGCCACCACCTTAAAAACCAGGACTGGAATAAAACATTAAACCTTCTGAATTACACATTTGATGCACAAAGACTTCAGCATGAGTGTGCTTTGAGGTGGGTTTCCAAAGATAAGAGAGAGTGTTCACGTACTTGGGTACTGGCTTTTTTTATGAAAGAAGATTGGCAGCAAACTCTAAGACCAAAATGCGTGCACTGCATACATCAAACCAAAACCAAAAAAAAGTTGCCATCCAAAAGCAACACGGAAAAAAGCTGCATTGCTTATTCAGCACCCACTGACAGTCAGCTTGCACAAAGAATGTCACTGTAGTAGTTCTTGTTCAAGTGTGGGACAGCAAAAGCCATTCCAGAGAAATTCAATCAGTCAAGAGAAAGACTGCATATGGTCATGTTTTTTAAAGTTGATAGCCGATTATAATTTATAATATATTTCTAAAGAAGCACAGTAAGTTAATTACATTTGAGAGAAGAAGCATTTCAGAAGCTATAAAGATACAACCAGTAATATGAAATCCTAGCTCCCAACTATTGCTTTCCATGTTCTTTACAGAATAAAACATTTGCTTTTGATTTGAGGAGTGGTTTGTATTCAACAATGTAAAATTTGTTTAAAGTTTCAATGGTTGTTCTCTTCCCTGCTCTACCAAATATTCATATTAAATACTTCTACAACGTGTGAGACTATCGCAACCATAGGGTCTCTTATGAGTCCTTCTCCAGTCAAGAAACTCTTCAGTCATGCGGGCAGACTCAAAGTCGAAGGACTGTGATCCAAATACCCACTGGCAAAGGCTTAACCCTCAAAACAACTGTCCGTCAAGACAAAATATGATGTAATAATAATAAAAGAAGTGATAAAGGTTTAATCTTTTACAAATTACTAGCAGGGGTACAAACACCTACATAACAGGAATCTTCTCATAAAAACAGCATGAATTATTTAAACCAGCAGCACTACTAGAACAGGTCTTTTTCCAATACACTGCTACTCTTCAAAACGTGATAATCAATAGCACATAGCACAGACACTAAGATGAGCTCTCTCATACGTGCTAAGAAATCTTTGAGTTTGAACAGCACTGAAACTTCCTGCCTAACAATTACTTTGTAGAGCACCAGTCGCTGCCAGTATAGGAGAGTGAGCTTACATACCTATACAGATCATACTTAAATTACAGTAAAATAACAAAAAAGTGGCTACGAAGAGAAAAAGCTACAGCTGCCAAGTAAGAATTAGAAATACCACACCTGCTAAAATCAAAAAGAAAAAAAACCCAAACCACCACAGTATCCTTGGTGGCTCAAAACTAAGACATAATTCCCAAGAGGAAGCATAGCTGGGGGTAACGCCTGGGATGCATAGGGCTATGCAATATTGACGTAATACGTTCGGCTGGTGAGGGAAATGGTTGAACCACTACACATTACCAGCATCCTCTGCTGGGTGACCCACTCAGTAGTGCCAGCCCCAGACTTCCAGGAACTGCAAGTTAAATGGCTCATAGCAAAGTGCAGAAGGCAGCTCCAGAAGATGGTGCAACTTAAAACAAACACAAAGCTCCCTTTCACACCAGGCTTCTCAGTATTCCCACAGCAGACAGCAAGAATGGTGTAAACGATCAGCTCTGTGGCTCAGTTACCAGACAGCGCAAATAAAACATTTGTACTTCACAGATGATGTTTCAAGCCTGTTTTCCACCCTTTGCTCCTCAAGTTAGTCACACAGAGAACATTTAAAGACCCTTCAGTCAAGGCAAATGGCTTTCTGATAAGGAAAGTCGCCAGCTAAAATGTTACACTTTTACCATCCATCAAATCCAAGAACAGAAACAAGACCATTTTCATATTCATCAGTGAGGCTAAAGAAGTAACCTAAACTGGAGATGCATGAGGAGCCCTGTCTGAGGGACTTAACCAGGCAGGGATGCCAAGCACATCCAAGACTTGAGACACTAGATGACCTGCTCAGAGAGCAATCCCCTACTGGCCAGTTCTCAGACAAATACTGACATGATGACTGTAGTGAAAGAAGTTCAGTTATAATTCACATAGGAATAGAAAGACTTAAAATAATTAACAATTGCAAGAATGAGAAGGCATGCAAAACTCCAAAATGCCCGTGATTAAAGCTTTTAGCACCTAAAGTCCTTAGTACCTAAAATTTATTTGACCGACATTGTGCCTACAGTAGCCAAATTTAAGCTCTACACCTAAGACTCTCTCAAACTTCTAGAGGCAGCTTTGAGGAAAACAGTTTGAGGCATACTAATTGAAAGGTTATCTTTAACTCATGAATCAGCAGACTTAGCTTTCAGGTCTCCTGCTGCGTGCTACCATCTGTAAAACAGCTAACAACAAATACACAAAATGGCTCATTTAGAAAGCAAACAGGTAAGTAATTACTGAATAAAAGCTTTACCTCTGCTCGTTGCGTGCGGGGCAAGAGAGATGACTTTTCAATGGCGTAAACATCCACTAAGTAGAGACGTGCTCCTTGCTCCCTGTCCAAAATGGCAGCAGTCTGGATGACACCAGTATGGCGCCCGATGGTGAAGAGGCGCCCGAGACTCTTATCTTCGCATCGGACGGACACGATGTAATATTCCACCTGAGCTTCAGAGCCCCGTGGACTCGCTGCTTCAATAGATATCACGTTTGTCCCGATAGGCTCACCCTCTTTTAAGATAGTTATGTATTTTGGCTGAGTGAAGACAGGCCCATCAACCCCTTGCAGAATTATAGTCATCTCGGTGGTGGATTTTCTCCTTTCAGGGCCAAGATCCGTGGCAGAAACTATGAGATTGTATATGAGCTGAGAAGGCACCAAAGCTGATGCTACTCTTAAATCTCCGCTATAGCGATCCACAATGAAGGTTTCGGTATCTCCATTAATTATTTCATATTCCACTTCTCCATTGGCACCCTCATCAGGATCTGCAGCAATAATTGTTGTTAGGATCGAACCGATCACAACCGAGGGGTCGGCTGCTAGAGCATTTTGTGATATGAACACGGGAACATTGTCATTTTGATCCGTCACCAAAATGGTCACATTCTTCAAAGCAAATCGTCTGGACTCCACAGGAACAGCCTGATCAGTGGCTTTGACTGTTAATTCAAAGAGATTAGCAAACTCACGATCTATTTCAGCATTGGTAAATATTGTCCCTCTCACTTCATCTATACGGAAATGATTACCCCTTGGCATCTGTTGAATGATTGCATACGTTAGCTGCCCATTAATATCCGCATCTGGATCATGAGCAGTCACGGAAATGACAGAGCTACCAACAGGAACGTTCTCAACAATAGATTTAAAGATGTCCCCCGGCGGAAAATTAGGAGGGTTGTCATTAAAATCCCTAACGTGTATTACTACTGACATTGTAGATGACCGTGGTGGCCTTCCTTGGTCTTTTGCTGTTATATTTAGCTTATACAGAGATTGTGTCTCAAAGTCCAGTTTCTTTGCAAGAAAAATACTACCAGTGTTGGGACTGATGCTAAAGGTCCCGTGATTGTTTGTCCCTGTAATGCTATAGTGGAGGTCAGCATTGTCACCTGAATCAGAATCAGTGGCAGTGACAGATGACACAAGTTCACCGACTCTCATATTTTCCAAGACATCCACTAACAAGGTTGATTTAGGGAAGGAAGGACTGTTGTCATTTTCATCCAATACATCAATGCTCAACATGCAAGTTGAACTTAGGGAAACTGCTCCAGAGTCTACCGCTTGGATGACAAGCGAATACGACGCAGTAGCTTCATGATCTAGTTTGCCTACTAAGGTCACTTGGCCTGTGCTACTATCTATTGCAAACTGTTTTTCTTCATTTCCCTTGATTATAGAGTAGTGAATCAATCCATTAACCCCTTCATCAACATCTGAGGCAGAAACTCTCAGAACCTGTGTCAGATTCGCTGCCAATTCTGATATAGTAGCTTGGTAGAGATCTTTCAGAAATTTGGGGGCATTATCATTGATGTCTTTCATGTAGATTTGTACAGTTGCCTGATCCTTTAGAGGCTTTGGCAACCCCTGATCTGTTGCTATTACCGTGAGACTAAATACTGCAGCTCCCCTTTGTCTCATAAGAGCTTCTCTGTCAAACTGATGAGTGCTTCTTATTTCCCCAGTTACCGTGTTCAGCTCAAAATCTGGCTGCATATGCTCAAATGAATACCTGACTTCACCATTTGGCCCAAAGTCTTTATCTACAGCATTTATTTTACCTACATACGATCCACCTCTCTGCTCCTCTTCAAAATAAAATACATAGTTGGTACTGTTGAACAGGGGCCTATTGTCATTTACATCCTCCAGAATGACGGTAACATTCACAGTAGCATTGAGTGGTTCTACTGCTCTATCAGAGGCAACAACCAGTAAAATATATCTCTCTTGAAGTTCACGGTCCAGTTCACTCTTTATATACAGCTGACCATCTGGGAATATGCCAAAGGCATCCCCAGTATTTCCTTCAATTATACTATAAGCTATTTCACCATTCACTCCCGAGTCTTTGTCGGAAGCCTGCACCTTAAAGAACCTGGAATTCACAGGCTCTGACTCCAAAATAGTAATTTCATAGGAAAGCTGGTCAAACACAGGCGGGTTATCATTTACATCATGGACAGAGACAGTCAGGATAAAGTTAGAGGACAGCTGCGGCACCCCCATATCCGAGGCCAGAATTTCAACCTGGTAAGACCCAGCATTTATGTCAAGTGGCCCTATTAAGCTTATGGCACCTGTTTGTTCATTGATTGAAAACAAGCCCTTTGGGTTTTGCTTAAGGCTGTAAAGGACCATGCCATTAACACCTTCATCAGGGTCAAGAGCTTTGGCCTGGAATATGGTATGCCCAGCTTTCCAGTTTTCAACCACATTTACACTTTCCACCGCGTGAATAAAGTGTGGGGAATTGTCATTTAAATCTTTGACAGTTATATTGACCATAGCGTCTCCAGTTATCGCCCCACCACTAGCGACCACCTTCAGCTGGTAGAATGCTTGCTCCTCCCTGTCAATAATACTGGCTGTGGTGATCTGCCCCGTCACCCTGTTGATGGCAAACATGCCCCTTTGGTCACCTGTCGTAATAAGGTAACTGATGTTAGTGTTGAGGTCCATGGTGGAAGCAAAAACAGTACCTACGTGGTAACCTAGGGCAACATTTTCAAAGACAACAAAACTGTACATGCCCTGGCTGAAAACAGGCGGATTGTCCTGGGTGTCCAAGACAGTGATGGTGACAATGGCTTGGTTCTGCGACTGAAGATGGCCACCATCAGTGGCCACAATCTGCAACTGGTAAGCAGTTTTCTCCTCCCTGTCAAGGGCTATTTTGGTTGTAATGACCCCTGTCTGGCCATGGACCTGAAACCTGGAGGTGTCTCCAGCTGAGATGCTGTACTTGACCGTCCCATTGGGTCCCAGATCAGGGTCTGTGGCAGACACTGTGGTCACATAGGTTCCAGCTGGCTCGTTCTCTTGGATATGGGCAAAATACTGAACGGGGTAAAACACAGGGCTATTGTCATTCACATCCAGGAGACTCACGTTAACTCGGGCTATCGAAGAAAGGGGAGGAGAGCCTAAATCAGTGGCCAGGACCTGCAGGGAGAAGTGAGCCTGCTCCTCCCGGTCCAACTGCGAGATGGTGCTGAGCTTGCCTGACACAGGATCCAAGCGAAAGATGCGGCGAGGGGTCACCGAGGAGGGGCCAACAGCTGCCAGCGCCGGCTCAGCTTCCTGCAGGGAGAAGCGGACAGTCCCATTGTCCCCCAGGTCCCCATCTGTGGCACTCAGGACCAGCAGCTCAGTTCCTGATGGGGAGTTTTCAGCCAAGGACACCTGGTAGCCCTCAGGTTGACTGAAGCGAGGTTTGTTGTCATTGACATCCAGGATGGTCACCACCAGCTGTGCATAGGAGAACTTGGGCTGCACCCCCTGGTCACGAGCACTGATGTTGAGCACCACCTGAGAAGCAGTCTCCCGGTCCAGCCCACTGGAGACGGACGTGCCCACAACATGCCCGGTGGTGCCACCCTCGGGGCTGGCCGTGGTGACCAGCCCGCTGTGCTCGCTAATGCGAAACCAGCCAAGCTCGTTGCCCGAGACGATGCTGTATTTGAGGTTGGCGTTGAGGCCCGAGTCACGGTCCGTGGCACTCAGACCCCGCACGTAGCTGCCCAGGGGCACCTCCTCACTGATGTTCACTCTGTAGACCGACTGCCCGAAGACGGGGGGGTGGTCGTTAATGTCATTGACAAAGATCACCAGGCTAGCTACCGACGAGCGGCTCACAGGAGCCGCCGCCACCACCCCATCAGGAGAAAGAGAAGAAGTGGGGGAGCCCGGGGGTGGTGGCAGAGCCCCATAGTTATCAGCCACAGCCACCGTAAGGTTATAGGCTGGGATGCGTTCCCGGTCCAACGCGGCTGCTACCTTTATAAGGCTGAGGTTGGGTACCTTACTGCTGTGCACCTCAAAGTGCCGCTGCTCATTTCCCGCCAGGATCGAGACAGAGATGTTCCCGTTGGCCGCGGGGGAGTCGGCATCACTCACTGTCAGCAGGGCCACCACCGTGCCAGGGGCTGCGTTCTCGTCCACGGAGGCAAAGCGGGAGGTGGCCGGGAAATAACGAAACTTCACCCGGGGCTCGTTGTCATTGACGTCGAGCAGGCGGATGAGGGCCTCAGCCCGGCCACTCAGCGCCGGCACCCCTCGGTCCATGGCCTGCACCGTCAGTGAGTACTGCTGTCGCACCTCATAGTCCAAGCGCTCCCGGATGCGGATCACCCCGCTCTCAGGGTCCACCTCAAATGGGAGGCTGCCAGCCCCCTCACCACCACCACCACCACCATCACCTCCTTCCAGGCGGTAGCGGATGTCAGCATTGGTGCCTTCATCAGCATCAGCTGCGGCCACCTGGAGAACGCTGGCCCCAACAGGCGCATCCTCAGGTACTCGTGCCTGGTAAAGAGTCTGGCTGAAGATGGGTGGGTTGTCATTGATGTCCTGGACGGTGACGTTGACCTGAAGGTACCCCCGCCGACGGGGCTCGCCCTTGTCCTCCACTTGCACCAACAGCTGGTAGGTGGGGGTTGCCTCCCGGTCCAGCCCACCCCGGGAAACCAGGTGCAAGAAAGCTCCTTCACCGCTGGGGTTGAGGGTGATGTTGAGCCGGAAACGCCCCTCCTCGTTGCCGGCCACGATGCGATAGGAGCCGTGGTCTACACCATTAGTGCCACTGTCGGCATCGGTGGCCGTGTCCAGGATAAGCTGGCGCCCGCTCCCCGTGTCCTCCTTGAAAGTCACCACAATGGAGGGGTCGGGGAAGACGGGCGCGTTGTCGTTGAGGTCGAGCACCAGGACCCGCACCTCGCTGGGGTAGGTGGGCTGGCTGGAGAGCACCACCAGGTCCACCACGTCGCTGGCCAGGCTCTCGCGGTCGATGGTGGCCCGGGTGTGCAGGGCACCCGAGGTGGCATTGATGGAGAAGAGGGCATGGTGCTCGCTCAGGCGGTAGGTGAAGCCGGGGCGGGTGGCGATGGTGCCCACCCAGGTACCGGGCGGCTGCTCCTCCAGCACCTGGAAGACCTGGCGGGGCTCCGCGGCGGCGCCCAGCGGCAGCAGCGGCAGCAGCAGCAGCAGAAGCGGCGGGGCCCCGCGGACGGCGGGGGGGCGGCCCATGGCGCCCCGGGGGGGCAGCGCCCCGAGGCGGGGACCCGGCGCCGCCGCTCTCAGCCGCGCCCCCCCGGGGGTCCGGCTCCCCCCGCAGCCGCCCCGACCGCTCCCGCTCCCGCTTCCCTCCCTCTCTCTCTCCTCACCCACGGAGGCTCCGCTCGCCCTGCCCCGCCACGGACGGGAGCAGACCCGCCGGCGCTCCGCGCTCACGGGGCGCTCCGCTGCTGCCGCCGCCGCCGCCGCCGCTCCTCCCGCCGCCGCTCCGGGGCTGGGGGGCGGCCGGGGGCTCCGCGCCGCATCGCCGTTCAGCAGCCGCCGTCGCTACCGCCGGGTGCCCCGCTCTCCGCCGCTCCTCAGCGGCAGCCAGCCCGCCACCATGCCCGGGCGCTCACCGGCGATGCGGATCGCCGCCGGGTTTGTAATCCAGGGCCGCGGCGCTCCCCGGCCCCGTCCCCGCCGCCGCCCGGCCCCAACTTCGCCGGGCGCTCATTGATCCCTTCCCTCTTGACGCCCGGGGCCGGCTCCCCCCTCGGCCTCCCATTGGCCGCCCCGCCCACCGCCGCCCCGCCCACCGCCCCGCCCCGCGGGGGCCCCGCGCACCTGGGGGGGACCGGGATGGGATGGGATGGGGTGGGATGGGATGGGATGGCGGGGCTCTGCCCCGGGAGGGAGGCGTAGCTCCCCGCCGACAGGCCCCCGTACTTGCGTGGGGTGGGGAGGGAGCCGGGGCGGCGGGGACCCCCCTCCCCGGTCAGGCTGGGGCGGGGCGCCTGCCCCGCACACCGAGAGACGTGGCGGCGGGTGCTGCGCTGCGTCTTATTTTTAAAGCAGCTCTTTGAAAGAACTTAAGGGCTGCGCGGCGGCCGAGGCGCGTTATCCCCGGGAAAGATGCTCCGCCGCGCAGCGATAAACTTCCACGGACGTGTAGCGTAAGCGGCGGCCCGGGGCCCCGCCGCCGCCGCGCTCCAAGCGCGGGCCGGGAGCGCCCTCTGCCGCCCCGCGTCCCGCCGGCAGCCGGGGCTGGGGGCGCCGAGCTGCCCCTCCGCTGCCCCGGGCGCGGGGGAGAGGTGGAGCGTGATACGGGTGCGGGGGCGTCACATGGAAACGGCATCCTTGGTCTCGGTGCGATCCCCGGTCTCGGTGCGATCCCCGCCCGACCGAAAGCTCACACCTTCCTTCATCCCCAAAAGGCAGTGACTTTAAACGACCCAGGAAGGCCTAATCCCATCACTGCCAAGTGCGAGGGCAAGGACGGCCCCAAAGCCAGAGGTGCCGGCAGAGACAAAAGTCTAATTTTGAATTTGTTAACCTTTAAATACAAGCACAGATGTAAACGCAGCAGTCAACCAACCTGTAGGCAGCAATTAAGCTGACAAGGTAAATGCAGCGTAGCCATGTAACAAATCAGCAAATACAGAGTTTATTCCTCCTTGTGAGGTAGCTAATAACCTGGCAGTGGATTTTCCAATATGGAAAAGTAGGAAAAGAGAGAAGTTAGATGAAAAGAAACAGGGAGAAGGTATGAGTAACATGGAGTGGGAGGAACTGTGAGGATGAGGTGTCCCAAGCAGTTTGCTCCCCCCTGTTCCCCTGGATATGATGAAAGAAGGGAGATCAAATGAACATTAGCAGGAGCCCTGACTGGAAATGGTTAGTAAGGAAGAAGCGGTGGTTCCTCTCGCTGGATGGTGGTGTCATCTAAGGCAAAGAGATACTTCAGGCAAACTCCTACAAATCCCCATTTTCTTTAGGCAATGGAGCCTCACGCCCATGGCCAGCCCCGACCCCATGGGCACCGCAGCCAGCTGGGAGGGCCAGTGTGGCTGGGAAGCCCGGTGCCCAGCGCTCCTCCCTGCGTGGCCGCCCCATGCCAGCGCTGTTATCGCAGGGACCTTTCCTCTCGGATGCAGCTGTCCTCAGCCTGTATTTGGTTTTGCACTTTTCAGTATCTGCTACCGACCGGGAGAAGGACTTTTGTGCCTGAAAGTGCTCTGCTTTTTCTAGCTGCACTAGTTAGTTCAGCAGGAAATAGAAAGTTTATCTACAAACTATTCTTAGTGAAACACCTCCTTCCCACTTGCAAGGGGCTGGACAGTAAACCCCCGCGACCACTGAGAAGGGCTCATCGGTCCTGTCTGACTGCCTGGATCACATAACGCTGTTAAGGTCTGCACCGGTTCTTTGATATTTAACTCCATCTACAGGCGTGCATCGACCCTTGCCTGCAGTGAGCAATTCCCCGAGTGTTCTCATATCTAGGTGGCTTCTTTATTTGTATTGCAAAAATGCCCCCAGTTTAGATGAGGTGTTCAGAGTCAGCAGAAAACAGCAGTAATACTGTATTTGCAAAGAAAAAAAAAGAATACATGGGGTGGAGGAGTACCAGCGTAAGTTAACATCAGCCTTAGCTAGGTTAACTCTTCAAGCATTCGCCATGGCTTAATCACTAGAAGTTTTTCTCACTACATGGGATTTTTCACATCTGCCAGCTAAATTTGAGCTCCAAGTCGGAAACACAGCACTGAGAAACATGGTGGGCATTCCGACAGCCCCTGGAAGGACTTTGGTCCATTCACTAATGAATAGAACAGAATGAATCATTAACCAAGTATTTTATGCGTGGAACAGACACAATCTTGTTCTAACATTGTTCAAGCTTTTCTGTGCCCACAGTTTGCACTTTCCTCTGGGCTCTTCTCTCAAATGTCAAAATCAAAAATGCCACTGCAGAAGTATGCAAATTCAAATATATGAAAACTCAACATCAGCCTTTTAAGTGCTGTACATCTGAGGTAAACAAATTGTATGCAATTCTGGAACAGAGAATATCTAGAAAACAGGAGAATATCTAGACAACGGGATTTAAAGCACCAGGTTTGTGCTATTCTAGACACTCACAAATAATGCCTGTCAATAGTGGATACCAGAATTACGATAGATGCCCCTTGCATTACATTAACACAAAATGATACATTGCAAAATTTTGCAACTCACATATGATAATGAATCAAACAATATCTATTTGTCAGTTTACAGGCTGTGTAATTTAATATTTGGAATTATATCGCTGATCTAATATGATAACTGTAAATATCGGCAAGTTGTTTCGGAAACAGAATCTGCCTAAGCCTTTTGTATCCGTAGATGTAAAGCTAGCCTAGATGTATTTCTAGATATGAGTCACCCACAAAAGAAAAAACCCCAACCTTTAAATTCCTGAAGTGTTTCAGCGTATCAAAATTCCATTTCATAGGGCTCAGAAGGTGTATTTTTAATCAAAATGTTTACAGAAAATTATATAAAACTTTACAGCCAATTTTCAGTTACCAAAACAATTTCAGTCAAAAAAAAAATTATAACATTCTCATTGCAGCTGCCTTACATTTTTACTGTGAGCTTCTATTTCAAATGTAGCCAAAGTTAGGAGATGTTTTAAGAACAACAATTTTACTTTATTCGTTTTTATTTCTGAATAAAGTTATTTTAATGGCTAAGAAAAAAAATCCATTAAAATTCAAGAGCTATGGTAGATATAAACCAATACAAACCTGCCTGTGCTGTCACCGGTACTGTCAGCAAGATGCGTTTTCAATGAGTTAATGGAACAGTGTGATAAATCCCTCGGGATCCGTTCTCTCCTCTGTCCCTGCCCCTGCTTTTGCTTCCTGAAAGAGGAACAATTGGTTTATATGAAGATTCGGATGTGACTGTCACAAACACTGCAATATTTCTGCATATCAGTGGTAAAAAGACAGGCCAGGACAGAATTTAAAAAAACAAACAAAAAAAGGCAATAAGGAAAGCTTGTTTGCCAGCCACAGGATGAGGGCCAACGGCTCCCCTGAGTCCAGGGCTTGCTGAGCAGCTCAGATGAGAACAGTGCCGACTGCGGCGAGGACTCCCCATCTTGCTGCGAGAAAGAGTAGTTGCGAGGAACTTGATGGGGTAGGAAGCAGGAGAGAAATCATTCATCACCCCCAGCAGAGTTTGTCCCTGTTATTCAGACTGAAACTAAAACCAACCTATGGTTTTGTTGGCAGAGGAAAGCTGCTATAGAACTAAAGCTTGTGGAAACCATGACCATCTCCAGTGGAAGTGCTACCTGAGTTGCTGCAAAAACCTATAATTCTGGGCACTTTAAGAAAGTTTTTTTGCTTAGCATGAGGGTAATAAAGAGAAGAAAAAAGAAGAGAGGTCTTAAAACTCAGGGGAAACTCCCCAGACCCTTCCCTGAAGCCCACTGGAAACTTCACATGTAGATCTGTTTCCTCGTTGGAGTTCTTAGAGCCTGTGAGTAAACCATGACAGAGAGACATCCTAAGCCAACTTCTACTTCACATTGCACCAGCCTAAGTCTGGAGCAGCTCTGCTCGTGTCAGTGAAATTACTCTGGTGGTACATCAGCATAAGCGTGGGTAGAGTCTTGACCTCTTTTAGATTAACACAAATAAATTTAGGCAGAGTTAAGGCTGTGGTAGGAAGCATTCTACCACTCATAACTTGTAGGAATGGAAATAAAGTGAAGAAAAGGTCATTTTGCACTTTTCGTCTTGCCTACAGCTCCGTTGATAACACAGCCCAACACTTCATCAGGCTTTCACCTCCAGATACAGAAAGAGAAATCTAATCCCAACACCGTCCAGCTCACACTCCACTGCAAAGTCTTAATAGCGACCTCATAGTGTCCAGTGTCAACAGATCAACACATCTGGCTGTCACGTTTAATGTGTTTCCAATGCTGTTTTGCCTAAAGTGGCCGATGATGCTGCTGAAATGTTGTGCTGGAAGGCACAGAAAGTAGAGAAGCAAGTAGAGGGGTGACGAATGAAATGAAAAGCAGTTGTAGTTCGGTGCAACACATTATAGGGAAGAAAAAAAAAAGGGTTTTTTTTCTTCCTGTGTAAGCTAAAAGAAAATTGGATCGTACCTATTATCTCACACAGTCCTAAGAAGTCTCAGGCTTATAATCATGACAGGCAGAGAATTCTGTTCTGCAGCCAGAATGGAAACCAATTACAAATTCAGCAGATCTGGAGGGTAGGTTTCTGTGTTTTGTATTTGACGAGCTGAAGGCGAGACCACAAAAGCCCCGTTTGATGCACCGCACTCCTGAGTAATGCAGGACTTGGCACTGGGCATTTTCATTATTCCTTGCAGGCAGCTGGAATCCTGCCCACACTTACATCATTATGGTTTATGGTTGGACTCGATGATCTTAAAGGTCTTTTCCAACCTAAATTGATCATCTACAGACCCCAGCTTCATTTATGGTAGGAGATGTCAGAGTCCTTTTAGGAAGGACTTGATCTTCTCACCTGCCTAATGTCACTCCTGCAAGGGCAGGCAGTGGAGCTGGAAGCTGCTCTGAGGACCACCTAGGTCTTCCCAGGAAGTAGTTTCTAGTTCCCCTAGGATGATATATAAAGGAAACGTCACCACATGGCTCCAGGAAGATATTCCTGTACTCCTACATGCAGCAATTGAATCCATTTACTTTGCATCAGCACTGTGCTGGGGAACTTTGCAATCAGGAAATTAGGCAGATATCTCTTTAAAATCTTAGTGTGTCCCAGAGATAGACCAACAGCTACACTCTCAGTGTGAGCTACGCTCCTTGTTCCTATATACACAACTTTCTGCTGTATTAAAATGTGTTTTGATCGGAGTTCAGCTTCCCAGTAAGTAAAGATAACCAATAACGCAGCTTGTCTGGGGACATCACCCCTCATTTTTATGTTTTCATATGGTATGTGCTGTATCTCAGGCAAAAAGCATTCCAAATTGCTCCGAATAACTGACTTATTTTGCTACACCACACATTTTGCTGTCAGCTGATAGTTTTATCAGAACTAATTTTATTTCCTTCTAGATGATTGATAAAGATCTGGAATGGTATTTGACCAAGACTACGGGGTTCCTGGCAGAGCCGCTAAAAATACCTTAACAGAATGAGGATAACTCATTAACTCATTTTTTTAGGTTTATCAGTCCACTTGTGTTAGCGTATTGAACACAGACTGCTCTCTGAACAGGGACATTTTATCAGGATTCATATGGGAGTAAGTTAAATACTCTAAAGAACCCTAGTATTACTACTCACAAAACCAATACCAAACTCAATTTTTATTAGATTTATTTGTTTCTTCAGTAAATCCTATTTTTAAATGTGTTACAAACCAGCTCAGCGTTCATTGCTTTAATTCTGTGCTTGCACACCACAGGAGCCTTCCGTGATTGTAGGATAGATGACAGACTAACCAGTTTGTCCTCTCCAGCCTGTGTAAATGTAGAGTATTAATATTTGACTGTCTTTTAGTATTTAATTGACATATTCAAGGATTTGTTTAAAATGAGTATTCCAGGTCCTGGAAGCCAAGAATTATTCTAATATCGTTCTTTCCTTTTTTTTTTTTTTTTTTTTTTAAATGCACAGAATCCAGAATAGCTGCTTTGCTGACATTATCGTACCCAGCCATCAGATGCCAGGAAAAGAGACAAATTATACAGTGAGTCCACAGCAGCTGCCAAGAATGGAGGAGGTCTTTCAGACCACTGAAAGCAGTTAACAAAAATATTTGTTTTCCCGGCAGAATTCTACCTCAGTCAAAATTTAAAGCACACACTTATATCAACATATATCAGTCATTTCTTCAAGCCATGCTGCCTTATAGTCTTAGTTAAGTAGAAAGTCAATAAGCCTAATTTTATGATCTCAAAATATTATATAGGTGTCTAAACTAGCACTTGATACTGTGGTTAGTATTTAAGTTGCATTTGTAGGTGTCCATGTTTGAGGTCGATTGTCTATGCTCCTTTTATTTGGGGGGAATTAACTTCATTTTTAATTGTCAGTTTTGGGGAGGGAATGATTTCAGGCAGGACGGGGTAGATTTCCAGTTATGTAGCTCACTAGCGTTTCATGTGTTTTGTAAAGCTGTATCATTTTAGAGCAGCCAAGATGAGAGCTACAGTTCTTGACTTGTACAGTAAATATTGCTTTTTGTTATATTTCTCAAATACGTAAATAAACACTTTCCTCATCAGTGGTCTAGTGAGAGTTTTTCCAGGAGCTTTTACCACAGGACCAGTCTTGTCATTACTCACATAAAGCAACATTTGATAATTCTTTATTTGTTGCTTCTGTTAAAGTCTATATTCCATGTCTTGATGCCAGTCCAAGCCAGTTTTATTGGCCTATAAAACCCCTCAGAGGTGACATTTCTATGTACTGGCAGGACTTTATTGGAGGTGCTATGACGACCAAATTGCTTGAGAATTATGAACATCCTTAAAGCAGCCCAAGAGATCAGGCTTCAAACGGGTTTATCACAGGCACATTTTGGAATCCGCTCCCCCCGTCAAAGTGTTATTTTGAGCCCTAGACTAGCACAGTAATCGGAAATTCTAGGCTTACAATAAAATTGTGAATTTCCCACTACAAAAATTGGTGGCAAAGGTGGGTTTTGTTAATTTTATTCTGTTAAATATACCATTGCAAAGGATAATAATTTCCCACCTTTTCTTACCAGCCTCTTGGTTTCCTAGAATGTTTTTCTAGCTTTTTATCTGAAAATGGATTTATTTGTCTTATTCCTCTGCCTCATCTGAGACATTTCTTTCTCAAGAGGGTGCAGTATCTGTTTGATGAATGAGTAAATCTAATCCTCTTGCGTTCTTTTACCTAGCTTTTTCTCTGTTTGTTCCTTTTACTAACTGCATTCAAATTTGTAACACCACTTTATTTCAGTTAGGGGCAGATACAGCGGAAAATGCCTTCGCTCCATTGCTTTCTCTTTTGCTGTTATAGGAATGAAATTAATTGTAATATTTTTCTCAGGATGCAGTTTAGCAGTCATTGAGGCAGAAAAATGTCGACCTAAATCAATAGGTATTGAACCCAACCTTATCATTATTATTATTCAAAAAAACCCACCAAAAAACCCCAGAGGTCTGAGTATGGGTGACCAACTGCATGCTGACAGATGAGTTAGAAATAGCAGAAGCCAGCCTGCAGCCCAGAGCAAGCAAGGCAGTGGTGTAACTGCAGATAATTTAAACCTCCTGACAAGAGGATTGCTTTTCCACAATTGCCTTTCACAGGGACTTTCGGGAGTCATTCATGGATCTCCTGAGGTCTACGTGTCATCAGTAGAAAGACATATTTTAAAATCTCTAAGTGTGAAGATACACGATTGCTACTATTCCTGGAAAAGAGAGGGAGGGTTGGCTCCCTGGGACTCACATCATCATAATCAGCTCTGCCCAAGACCTTTTGATAAACGCTGTCATGGGGCACAGACCTATGACCTCAATGCAGAAAATCTTTCTGGAAATTGATATGGGAAATCCTATCTGCAGACATGGGCAGTGCTATTATTTTCAACATTCACACCCACTTTTCACTGGTTACAGAAACAGCTGGCAGAAGTCAGCTGTTTCTTCCTTCCTTGCTGTGGCTATGCACTGGTCTCATACCAAGGCTGCAAGGGAGCTTGGTATGGCTCACATGTCACTCTAAGCACAGTATGTCAATAAAAAAAGCAAAATAGAATAATACATCATAACATTCAAATTTTACTTGCTCTGACACTAAAGAATTTAGCCTGGGATAGTCCTAATGTGTTACTGAGGATCATGTCATCCCAGAGAGGGACAACAGCATCAGCTCTTTTGAGTTCAATTCAATTCTCAGTTGCCTTCCCAGTCACACTAATGAGAGCTGAATTGGTCTTTTGATATTTAGCACTTAATAGACTCGCTGTGCTTGAAAAAACAACATTAAAATGTTTTTCCAGCCATGGTTTATAGCCTGGGAATATACTGGTCTGAACTTGGATTTTTCAAGACCTGTCTGCAACACTATATTTTCTTTTTTCTTTAACAGCTAGAGTACTCAACAGTGCTCTTAACTGTATATTGTGGCATATTTGGTTTTAAATTGAGGTTGGGTGTTGTTTTTTTTAATAGCTCATGGCCTGGCTGTTGGTGAAACCCTGCTGAAGTCAGCAGCTGCCTCATTTTTAGATTTTTTTTTTTTAAAGACATCTTCTACAATTCAGGTGTTAAATTCAGCATTATCCCACTCAAAAACAGATTCCCATCAAACGAACAGAATCATCCCATCAGATTCCCATCACTTCTGAACAGTAAAAAAAAAAAACCAACAACAGAAAACACCACACAAAAAAAACCTAAACAAGTAGAAATCCGACAGTTCCCAGACAAAACTGTACTGGATCTCTGGCACTTATTAAGGACAACTTAACTGGCCAGGAGAAAGAAAGGGATTCTCAAAGTGATTGCTAATGGTTCTTTTTTGTTCACTTCTTTCTTTTAAGTTTTGTTGTTCTGACTTCCTTGCCACAAGATTTAAAAGCCTAAATAGCAACAGAAGGTTTGCATCATTCTCTTTCCTATTTGCACTGTAAAACTTCCACAGATGAAGTTAGAAGTTTGTAAAATAACTGGAAAATACTGGAGTAAGTGGGATGTATGCATATCATTACGGCTTGGAAAGGCACAAATGGAAACTGCAAATGACAGAAAAGTTTTAATAGTGTTCTGTTCATAGTATGCCACTTAGTCATAAAAAATAGCAATACTTTCAGCAATTTTAGACTGACAAGTTTACAAAAGATGATTTTGATACTGAAACTGTAATTTCCTGGGAACCCACAAGATGGTATAGTTCAGCTGAGATGTAGCATGATCTACACCGAGTTACTATTGCCTGGACCATGAACATATAGCATTACTAACTAATGACTAATTAATTTTGCTAATGTTCCAGAAGCTCAATTTCAACTTTTTTCTCCATAATCTGTGTAAACATTTGGAGAGCTTTTCATTGCTTGCTTAGCCTTTGTTATCTATTTGAAAGAAAGTGAATGAATGCATCTCATTACTCCTTCAAGCATCTGCATACCATACCCTTTGGATGGCATTCTCTTATCTGATGTGTTTAGTAATGGGATGCAACTCTTGGCAGTGAGACATTGCGAAAACAGACTATTTGTCTTAAATCCAGTAAATCTGTAATACAGCTTAGTACATCAGTTACTGGGAAGCTGCTGGGCTTTTACTCAGTCTTCATTAAAAAAACCAACCCTGTCTCTAAATCAGAAATACAGCCTATTATCCAGTAAAACAGCTCTGCAAATCTACAAGTCTGAAAGTTAAATCTGTTCTTTGGAGTCCAACAGCTTTACTGATAGTCTTCCTGATGCTAAGTGGTGCTTTAGTGACTCTTGTCATGATGCCATTTGTTCAAGGAAGAGAAATAAAGTACCCATAACGTTTCAAATGCAGTGTTTGAAGCAGCAAAGCCATTTATATCAAAATGACTTGGAGCTCAGAAGAATAAAATTTTGGTATAAATTTGGCTTACAATGGCAGCTATTTCAGCATGGATGTAATTAGAGGATAAAGCAAAAAAGCTAGGAAAAAGTCTGGTTAGAAAGATTTTTGATATACATTACCATAATTTATATGTTTTCAAGGGCTGTCTCCACCAGTCATTGCACTGCTGATCTGCAGAGCTGAAAGCATCACCCAAAAGCAGCTCCCACTTCCCAGCATCCTGCAATCCTCTGGTCAGATCCTGTAGAGAAAGACATTAAGCCTTAGAGAAGCCCAATGCTCTACCTTAGCCCTTTCTGCAGGGCTCTACTTATAAACCCAAATAAATGAGCTCATATTGAGCTGTTGATGCAGTGACAGCTAACAAGGCTCAGCCCCTGCTGATTATCTCCTCAGACTCATCATTGGGATATTTTGTTGTTATCTGCTCAACCCAAGTTGCTAATAGGTAATAATCTGTGAAGAAACAGCAAGAACCAAATCTAAGGAAGAGACAGTATCTGCATAACATTCAGAAATGTGTACTCTCTATAGGGGGAAAAACCCCACCTCCCTCTTTTTTTTTAAAAAACACCTTAGAAAAACTGTGAAGCATTCAAGTGCAAACAGCACGCAGGCTCTGTACTGAGTTGTGTGAGATGTAAGTGGTGCGTAGGCCTTATCCTACATTGCCTTAAAGCGAATTACTATATTTCACACTCGATAAAAAAATAAAGATCTCAGAATTAAATCAGGCTCAGAATAACACAGAACAAGACTTTTATGTCTTTACTTCCAGTACCACAGGGTGATTTACTATGAAGGCTTTTTGATACTAAAAGGAAAAACCTTGGAGCCTTCAGGCTGTACAGAGGGTGAAATACATCATGTTTTATGTTAATTAAACATTTCATCTTTCACTGATTAAGTGACTCAGGTAGAATTTTATTTTTACAAAAAATGCCGGTAATATTAAAATTTTGACATATTATGAAGGGACCCTAAGGGTAAGGCATAGTCACTTTGTATCACTACTTAATGTCATCCTAAAAAGTACCTAAAAGGTAAAATATAACAAACTAAGTGCTGAATAGGAATTGTAAATGGAAGCTGGAACTCACATCAGGTGACAATAAATGAGGAACAGTTACTTATCGCTGGAGAAGCAGCTGTAACACCTCTGTGGCACCCCACGATTTCAGCTCCCCGCGGACAGGACAGCGACGCGGACCTGGGAGGGAATCGCTGGTGATGCTGCCGGCAGCGCCGTGGCCCCACGTCCCATGGTGTGCCGGCTCCCTTGTCTCCCTGCAGGGCTGCAAACGCCTCTCCCAGGGAAAAACGGTGCAGGATTTCAGGAGGAACGCTGCAGCCTTTGTAATAATGCTGTTCCAGCTGAGATGGTATCCTCTGGGGATACCAGGGCAGTTCACATCCCTGAAACAATAGCGGGCTTCCTGAGGAAGAGCCGCACGACACCCTTTGCCCTCACATTTTCAAGGTTAGCTTCACCAAAAAGAAAAAGGTAAGAAACATTTCCTTCAAAGAGTGGCTGAGTCCCAAGCAAAGGGTGCTGAAGAGCCGTTTTCTCCTGCAAGCCCTGCCCTGGTCACAGCCAACACATTGCTACCTGTTAAACACCAACAGCCACTCCTCTGAGAAGAAATAAGTAAACCCTGATTAGCAGAATATTGCTCTAACCTTTCTGTACAGAACTGCTCCTTGAAGCATGACAGGAGTTTGATAATACCAAGATGTCGGATTAACGTGGAGTTGGGCAGAATAGGAGCTTTCTCTTGAAATTTGTTCAAGATATTCATATACGTGTCTGGATACACACGAGCACTCCAGCAAACGCAATATAACATGAACTTCCATGGAAAGTTAGCCTTACCATCACTTAATGTACTTGGGTTAGTTTTGCCTTAACTTACAGGACCTCAAATAGAGAAGTTGCTTTTCATTAAATCATATCTATTCGGTTGTAGAGACACAATTAGGCAAATAATCCATCAGAAACTGCTTACCCCTCCATCTGAGCGACCGGTCTCTGGGGCATGTAAAGCCTATCCAAAACATTTACAATATTGTTTACTTCATTGACTTGGACCTGACTAACCCTCACATGAGATCTGTGCCAAATTATTTTGATGTGCAATGTTATAAAATTGAGTGTGAGATAGAAATGTGTTTCATAGGGAGGTTAATGAGGTACCCTAAGAGAGAAGGCTTTATCAAATGTCTTATGTAAAATCAGCAGATAGTACTTATCAGAGAAAAAATATCTAGGGGTTGTCAGTAACTACACCACTGATTATAAAGTATTTCTTTTTTTCCTACCAAATTCTATAAAATTGCTAACATGTTTTTATGGTTTGGAAATATGCATCATTATTAAAATAAATAAATAAATTAAGGGAAGATTAAAAATAGGTTGCATATGAAAGTTATGGTGTCTACCAAATTAGAAATTAAGTCCAATAATATACAGAAATTGACCTCAAATAAGTTTTTACATTAAAACATAAAGGCAAGTTGGTCATTAACTTCAACAGCAGTATTTGCTGCAAATAAGGCTTTCCTTTAAAACATTGATTTTGAGTATAATCTTTGCCATTGAAATTTCATAAATAAAGAAATTTGACCTGCAGAATGAGTCCCCCCCTTTGTCAAATATTGCTGTTCTACTGAAAATATTGCTGTTCTACTGTATATGTAGAATATGTAGAATATGTAGAATGAGTCAAATATTACTGTTCTACTGAAAGAGCCGCATCAGCCAAATAGTATTGACACTCAGTGTGGTGGTGTTGGCTAATTTTAGGATGGATCATCAGCTACTGAAGCAGCTTCTGCTTCCCACGGATTTAGATTTGAATTTCCTGGGAAATAAGGGCTTTGGCAGCATTTCATTCACTAGTGTCTATACTAAATCAGCTCCTTTGTCATGCTAAGGGTTTTTTTTAAACAGGGAATAAATTCTTGATTGTTATTGAGTGCAAAAATTAAGCGGATGTGGGTAATTTGGCCCAATTTTATTTCACTGTGATTTTTGCTAGGATCCAGTGATCTTGCATCCAGTGACAAATATTAAGACTGACTGATTAACACTGAGGAAAAGCCATCAGTGGAATCTCAAAATCATCTGAGGATCTGGCGACTAAATCCAGGGCAGTGGCCACACTAGCCAGGTAGTGACCAAGGCAGCTCAAACTCCCATTGTGACGTTCCTGTCTGAGGTCTGACAACACATGTCACATTAATGGGATCCGAAAGGGCTTTCCGTCACTGGGAAAGTGAATAATCATCTAGAATTAGATGTTACATGCGGAGCCAAGAAAATATAAAGCAAGCACATAGATTTTGTGTTTGTGTCCTATCTATAAGCCACTTTTTCTCTCTACACATTGAATCCGTAGCTGCAGCCTCCATCAGAAAAGTCAGCAATGACCCTAGTTTGTTTGTTGCATTGAGGAGGACCCCAGCAGGCATATTCCTCGTACGACACCAACTGGCAAAACGCCTAGCAAAGATCTTTTCATTCTTATAAAATACAAAATGAGAATCTTTTGTCCTGTCCTGTCCTCCTCTTACATCACAGCTACAATCAAGCATAACCAAATTATACCAGGGCTGATTTCATGCATTCAGGTACCTCTATCTTAATGCCTTCCCCAGTGCCTGCTCTCCATATGCGTCCTGCAGAGAGAGCACGTGTTCTTGCGTAGCTGTCAAATGCAGCAAGAAGCCGAACCCTCCCCTCGGAGCACTCCCCTAAACAGAGAGGAAAGTCCATCCGATGCTCTTTGACGTGCCAGGTTTCAGGCTGTTAAATACCTTAATAATAAACCTCTCTGGTACGCATAACTTTACATGGATGTGTATATATATATATGTGTGTCTGTCTCAGTCAAGGAATGAAATAGCAACAGGATCAGAAAACCAGAAGAGGGAGAATGAGCGCAGCAAGTATTTCTTTTACACCTCTTCATTATTCAAAATGCTCTTGGAGTGGTAATTACTAAAATTCCTGCCTTGATTTTCCTTAGGGAATACTTTATTTACGGACTGCAGTATATGCTCTTTGCATTATTCCAGAATAAATGCTGTCTTGAAGCTTTTGCTATACTACAGGATCACCTATATTAGCAAGGATGGGATTTTTATTTATTTGTACACAAGCTGTATTTGAGGCTAAACTGCTTCACTTTCTTGAGGAATCACTATCCATATGGAAGAGCCACTGTCCATTACAGCTGATCCTTCCTCTGTTTTACAGTCGACTGCTTCCATTTAATTTTGAGGTAATGAGAATGAAAATCCCCAATTAAAATTCTTCTGTTGACGTTTCAGTTATTATTATTTTTTCCATTACTCCCCATTATATTTCTGAATATGTCGGGCTCAGGAGTCGGTAGGGATTGTAACACAAAACTCACACTGAAGTCAAGTCAGAGAGAAAGGCATAAAGCTGCCTCCATTCCTATGAAGCACTGGCAAAAGCCGATAAAAGCTGGCGTTGCAACAGCGATGGATGGCTTGTGCACGGCACTCAGAGCCGTACAGACACGTTTTCATTTTCCTTTGGCTCTCTGAGCTCTCTTCAGTGGAAGAACCAAAAGGACTGGCTTCTTTACAAAGCAAACGAACCAGAACCCCCTTTCTAATGCATTCATCACCTGAAAGCTCATGTTTGATTTAAGAGTCACTATTTCAAGGCGCAGTAGGAAAGAGGCACAACATGTTTTGGTCCCTTCATGAAAACAAACAAAAGTAATTCTTTCATACACAATGCACCTGAAAGCAGAGGGTCCCTTGGCCAGCGGAGTCCTCTCCCAGAGCAGGGACAGCATATGCTTAACCATGGGGAGGCACTGCAGGTATCTGAGTTTTGAACTATTTCTGCTTTAGCAGGAGTGTTTTTTCATCTCATGAGCTTTTATTAGACGAACACTCATAATTACATGTCCTATAAATCTTGTTATGAAGTTAACCTGGTGTGCAAACTTAATTAAGCAATTATTTGCTCTTAAAATATTTGTCTTTATAATCTGAACCACATTTTAAAGCAAATATTTAAATACCCACTAAATATTAGGAAAGCTCATATTTTCCCACTGAAATAAACATTTTCATCACTGCCGTTTTGGTGCCGCATGAAACCATCACTGTTTGTATCAGTGTTATTGCACACCAGGCTGGATTTGAGGTATATGTTTAAAGATGAAGCATCATCACGCTTTCAGAAAGGAAGGTTTTTCTCCGGGTTTATAAGCAAACCTTTCTTCCTATCTGGGCTTCTGTTCTCTCTGGGGGTGCGCCTGCCAGCCCAGCTCAGGTTTGCAGACAACAAGGTTTGTAGCCAGCTGTACCCCGGCATATATGCTCTCCAGGTGACAGCGGAGGCTACATGGTGGACGTACCCAAACATTAATTACCTTATCTTCTATCTTCAAATTTACTTTATAACTTCCCTGATGGAACAATGACCTTAAAATAGGAGGCAAAGCCTGGAAGGGATGCAGAAGACCCAGGAAGGCAGAGAAGCCTTTGCTTAGGTGCAATTGCCTTGCCCTCGCCAAATGTGCCTGGAAGAGGAGACCAGTGTGCTGTGGACCTGGTGGCCTTGCCGCAGCAAGTCACCCAGCCCCTGGCCAGGGCACAGCACGGCTCTTGCCCAGCTTCTGCTCCCAGATTTCTGTAGCATGGAAATGTGGGTGTTGGGAAGAGGGATGAAAGGCTGCTGGGGCAGAGAGCCAGGCGCAGCGCCGTAGCAATGAGAGTTCCCTTCCTTGCCCTGGAGTTTCTCACCATTGAACTGTTCCTGCTGTAGGTCATGTTTTCTTAAAATTCACAAAAAATAGCCTGACTTGTCTTAATGTCTGTCATTTTCCATTTTCTGTTGGAAGTCTGCAGGAGTAATTTTGCTTTGTTGGTGTTAGTGTGAACTGCTCTGTTTATGTTTCTAGCCTTGCAGGGTAAATCAGTTTTGAAAGTCTCTGCTTGGAGCGCAGGAGGCAAACTGTTCTTGCATGCAATCTGTGCAGTTGGAGTTTCTCAGGCTGTTACAAACCTGAAGTTGTATGTAGAGAATTGTACTGGGTTTGACAATTTAGAAACAGAGTAAAACTCGTTTCCTGATATTGTGCCATTAGCACAGGGCTTTTTTTTTTTAAAAAAAGGTGGTGTCATAAGTGTCAATGCCTGCATCTTGCACTGTATATATGCCAAGGGGTTAAACCTTGACAGGTCAGATTTTGTTAAGGCAGCCTCTATAGGATAAGGAGTGTTACACACTGTCATCTCAAGTTGAAAGCAGTACATATTTCCCACAGCATACTTTTTCTTAGCGTTACCTTTACGTATCAAAGTGAACCAAAGCACTGCCAAAATCACGGCGTGAAAAGCACCCACCTGCTCTTTGGAGTTCCCTGGGGCGGCACAAGGGAGGGCGCAGGCTGGCAGGACGGGTGCAGGGAAGGCAGACCACAGCCGATCTGCCTGTTTGCCTGGAAACCTGAAATTGTTGGTGGGCATTTCCCAGAACGCAATGTAATTTGATAAATGTATGAACTTCTGTTTCTGCAGAACGGTCTGTGCACTGGGAAGCATGTACAGCGATTAGCGCTGAGAGCTGTTAATACACAGCCCTGGGTCAGAATAATTTCAACAGAAGCATTTTTCAGCAGAGAGTGCCATTAAAATGGTAACTGCAATAATGTCTTTTTCATTTATCTTCCTTTTGCAGAACTCTTAATTTTAGTTTCCTCTCTCACCGCTCACTTTGTTCATTTAGACTTCAAGCCCTTCAGAGCAGGGACTGAACTCGCTCCACATTTAAACCACCCATTGCACAGTGGCACCCCTCCTTGTTTGGAGTCCCTTTCTTGACTATAATCCCAGGTATAAACTTTAATTAGAGAAAATACCTTGCAGAAATATTCTGCATCACTTGCCCAATGCTAGCTAAATGACAGAAAAAGTTCAGGAAAATAAAAGACACTTAAAGAAGAAAACTAGAATGCGGTGTAATGAGCTTTTGGTGTCATATCACCGTGAATCAAGCTTCGATAAATCATTTCCCGTGAAGAATAAAACCCAAGGACTTGTTCAGCTGCTTATTCTGTTGTCTTCGATCTGGCTTCCTTCCAAAGGGGGTACACAACAAAGATGTTAGTGCTGCATTTCAGATCCAAGTGCCAATATCAGTAAGTATTTTTCAGAAAATAAAACTTCATTGTTAACCAAATTTATTTAAAAACAAATCAGCGGGACCTCTTTGTAATTATGTATGTGCCTAGCTATTTGCGAAATCTTTTATTTATCTGTAATCCTTCAGAGGATGTAGTAGAAAAGGGCCAGTTCCTCTGCGTTTCCCCCCCTGCTCCGAGTCTAAAAGGGTTTAATTGTCTGCACAGATGTTGGTCTCAGCAGGGTATAGTAGCTCTCTGTTATTTTTTAAAAGGGGGGAAAAAAAAAGTTAAAGATTTCGCAAAAACTAATACCCTTAGTATTTTCTTGGAGCATCTATGTAAATCCCTTGTAGCTGTCTCTGCCTGGATCCGAGCGTATGAAAAGATGGACTATATTTCCACAGGGCGCTGGACACAAAGCCAGCTTTCTGCGTCCCCCCCAGGGCCAGCGGAGGGGCCCCGGCCCCGGCCCCGGCCCCGGCGGCTCCGGGCAGCCGCTCCCGGGCAGCCGCCGCCGGCGCTGGAGGCCGCTCTTGCCCGCCCGGTGCCTGGGGAAGCCCGAAATCATCGCTGCCATGCTTTGCCTTCGGTGCAGGTGTAGTCTTGCTTGTCTAAAAGGAGGCTGTATGTTGCATATTTGCATGATATTTGCATATCATTCTTAAGTTTACTTGACTTTTCCTTTTTTTTTCCTTTAAAAATCTCGCTTGAATCACAGCATGTTAAAAAATGCAAATTGTACTGGAAGAAAGTATCTTATTTCTGTTACGCATATAGGAAGGAACCTTGAACAAAGTGAGAATGACCACCTCTCAAATTAGAAAGAAGGGAAACTGTTGATTAAATGATGAAATGAATTTGTCAGTTGCCTTTCTAAATCTAACATAGCGCATATTTTTTAAAAATTTTGTAAATGTAACTTTGCTTTCATGCTTTCTGTTAAATTTAATACGTATTGTGACTGGAAGTCATCTGCTAATATGTTTTGATAGCATCCTCATAAATGAATGATAACTTCCTATGTCTTCCTTAATTAATATTTCACGTAATTCTTCTTCACTCATTTCATGCTAGCTCTTGTTAGTCCTACCACAGTTATGTGAACCTCAATTACCACAATCTCCTTGTTTTTCAAAATAATCATATCCCCAGAAAGCTATTAATTACATTTAAAAGCACTACCATTAGCCAAGACCTTAATTATGCAAACATATTCAGTGTCCCCATGACATTTGGATAATCAAGGTGGTACCATCTAAACAGCAGCCCTATGATTAGGTCTTTCTGCCCTTGGCTGAATAATCTTCCCTGCACTTGTTGTGAGCCACAAAAATAATGGGATATCTTATAAAATAATAATAAAAAAACCCCAAACAACGACTCTGACTCCTGTTCACTCCCTGAAATAATATTCACTTTTCTTCATCAGCACAGGACATGGTCCAAGATACCTACAGATTATTAATAGGCTTCTTACTGGCAGAATTTTGGAAGATGAAAGCTCTCCTTGCCTAATGTGTTTTCTTTCAAATGTCTGTTTATAGATTGATTATTTTTTTTAAAAAAAAGGTCCTCCAGTCATGTGGAGCAATATCCAACTAATCGTTGACAGAAGGGAATCCCCATAAGGCACAATTAAATTCTGCAGCAGGCAAAATCCCTGTACACCAACTTTCTCACCACTGTCAAATGGGATATTCTGGAGGATACATAATATATATGGAATGATGACTAAATGTGGAAAAATAATAATACATAACTGATTACTAGAACAATAGCTTACAATTCTTGCTTAGGATCCTCCCATTATCTTTGGATTATAGCAGTTTGCTGCAGAGCGAACTGATTCTTTTCTGCTAGGAAGTGCCACTTTAGTCCACATGCATTATTTCATCGTAAAATAAATTTGTGTCATAAATGGGATATGCTGCAAATTGGAAGGGTATGTTGCTCGACAAAGGTTGCTGCAGGTGGATTTGCGTGCGCTGGGTGAACGTGCCACCTCCTGTGCTGAAGCAGGTGCCTGTAGTTTCAGGAAGGCTGCCGAGGCTTTCCCCACCCCGGCACCCGCGGGAGGCACTGCCAGGACCCCGTGCTGCCTGGCAGGTCCTGCATCCCTTTGTTCCCGAACAAAGAAGTCTCAAGGTAATAAACAACGCAGACCCTTGCTCTGTTATCAACATCGATTTCAAAATCTGTTCGTGCTACTGAGCAAATCCTGTATGAATTCCTTCCACTAAGGTTCCTCCTGTTTATTGTCTGCCTGAGCTATTCACTCATTTCCTACAGCGTTTGTAAAGGCAGTGCTCAGTACCCTCAATACATCTTGATTCCTTTCGGTTTTCCAAGTCGGTGTATTTCCTTAGAGCCTTGCTGATATCATCTGAAAACCATCGTCTTAAAAAAAAAAGACATCAATGATCATCACATGCCCCGTGGACTCTGTGTTGCACACATTAGACCTGCAAAGCAGCACCCTGCTCGTACGCCCCGTTCTTCCTGGCATCACTTTGGTGCCACTTTTATCCTTTTACAGAGCGCTCTCATCTGTGTGTCTGCTAATTGGACACCCGCGTCTTCCTTTCGCCTTTAAAGTTAATCCCATTGAGCCAAATTTCATCTTGGATTCCGATATTCTTGGGAACGCTGCATCACAGAAATGAAAAGCCCTGTTATATTCACTGCTAGGTCCACGTTAACCAGTATTTTAGAGCAGAGCTTTCTCATCATTACTCTTAGAGCCTGAAATCACGTCTGAAAGCTTGTGCTGCCATATGTCGGCTTCAGACAACAAATACTTTGCTCATCATAGTCTGCAGGGCACCTCTTTATCCTTCTTCAATGGATGCCTGGCAAAACTGATTTTCTCTCTATCCTCCAAAAAACATCATTTTGTGATTCTTATTATGAAATGTGTGATCCAGATGATGAGAGAAAGATATTGCCATTATTAATATTGATGACCTTTTCTTCCTCCGTGGGCAAACCCGATTTTCCTAATTAACAAAATGTTGTCAGTGCTGCATGGGAACACGGGAACCCATGAAATGTTTTATAGAATTGGCTGTTACACTTCTGTATATCAAGTGCTTTCCAAGATAATAGCATCTGGCATCAGAATCTGGAACACAAATTATATTTGGTAATAAAGGCTGTAAGCATAACATGAAATCAATGTCTGTGCTGTGAACAGAGAGGAACGGGAATATTGCATTTTTTAAATGTAGTAGAATACCAGAGATTACTTGAGCACGAATTTCACTGGCATATTTACTATCGTTTCTTAAGCGAAGAAAATTTGGAACAACACTGACCTTACGCAAATTCATCTATTTCCAAACATTTCCATATGTCCAGTTATTGTAAATTAAAAAAATATAGCTAAGATTAAACAAGCCAAGAGCTTGCCATAAAATGTTGTATATATTCATATGTGAAATAATACATGTGAGAGGAAAGGTTTCAAAATACTGAGAGATGCCTAAGAAGATAAAATGTTCATCTTCCTTCTACTGAATCAGGGTCAATCTTGGCTTTATTTAAATTAACGGAAAAAATCCCAGGATTTCACCTTGTGGGTGTATCCAGTAGGTTCTTGTAATTGCTAAAATATATTTGTAAGCCAGTAAACCAGTCAGTAATAAATTTCTATGCTGATTAATAGGCAAGCAGCATGCTTTGCTCTCTGTTTGATGCAAATCCTGGACAAAACTTGCAGTATCTTAGCTCATATGCCATATGTAGAAGAGAGATGTAGCCTGGAGTGTGTATTGCTCCAGCTCCTGAGCAGGGGGGCTGAAACAAAGAATTATCTTTGGATGGGATCAAGCACTTGTAATTAGAGTTGCCCTGATCCTTTGAGCTGTTCATATCATCTGAGACCTTCAGTCATGTTCATTCTGCGATGATTTTTCCACTGTCCATGATGAGTTAGCGATAGATAATGATAAAATTAAGTCAGTTTTATCAGTCCTGCAGGCATAGACCAATGTGTATTTATTTATATTCGTACTCTCATTCGTTTCCCCTCCTGATTCCCCTTGGGTAGCCAGCTATCCCTACATGCCCTTTTTCCTTCACAGATGTGGCGGTTTCGTTCTGTGGCTGGCACTCAGGTACATTGATTTCTCCAGTGCCAAAGCGTCAACTGCTTGTTCAAAAGCCAAACAAAATGCGGTGATTATGTTCCATCACTGAGCCATGCTTTGAGGCTGAAAAGCGGGCTATCTAAAGTTGAGAGAGCTTCTCCTATCATCTCCATCTATCAGTCACAGGTACTGTAGAAGTTCCCAGGCTCCACATCCTCACCTTGTTTCTTCTGACTAAAAGGTGATTTAAGAAATTCTCTGTTCTCTTGTAAGAGTGCAAGAGTATTGTAATGTCAAGCTTAGATTTATTTATGGCCAACAAAGATAGATAAAAGCCATCATTAAAGATGGGAAACCCTAGACATGACAAAAGCCTCTCACAGTCTTCAGGGTGCGTTCTCCGTGACTAGAGCGGCAATGGTAAAGGCAATTCCTTTGGATTCAGGCAGGAGTCGGAAATGGAAATGAAAGGAATTGGCTGCTGTCACAACAGTTTCAGCTCGGTAATGTCTCCTGCACTGCCGGAGACTGCAGTAGCCTGTGTTTACCCAGAGAACTCTTCAATAATGTATGGTCGGCTGAGGAGTGTGTTATAAATCCGGCAGGATTGAAACAGCAGGAGATAGGGGCTGCTTTAATATCTGGATTGGCTCAGAAACTTATGCTGTGAGGGTTTCCCAGTGTGGTGTTACCATCACAGCAATCCTTCCATTTTGTACCCATTAACACTCCCCAAGAAGGAATAAAGAAGATAAAATCTAAATTTTCATTAAAAGGAACATAATTTGTCTATGGCAGTCCATAAAACTCCATAATTAATAGAACAGAAGCTGAAAGAATGCAAAAAATACGCTTTTTCCAGGCATAGACCTAGCTACCCCTGAATATGGTTTCACTGTTCTGGCTGGCTTTGTAAGGCAGTGACATGGCATTTGCTCTGTAACTGCAGAGGAAGATGTTGCCCCTGGTCAGCAGAGGCAGCGCAGCTCTCCAACCAAGAACTGAAAAGTGCCATCCCAGATACAAACTTCTTCTTGAAATAATTTATTCTGTGTCACATGGATTGGATTAAAAGTAAAGGATGGCATTAAAGGACTTCCTTTTGGTTTCCTTTTTTTTTTTTTTTTGTTTCTCATTTCAGAAAGCCATTGAAAAATCCCTCAGGGTCAGAAAAGGAAAGAATTGTCTAAATATCATAATACTTTTTCTTCTCATAATTATGGTTATCTTTCATAAAAACAAAACAATGCATACCTCACTAGTACCTCTCTGTTCATCAAGTGTTAAGCATACTGGAGCTACTTGATGCTATCAAGGATTTTTTTCCAGCTACATACTTTTTTTTTGCTGTCAAGGAAACATGTGCATACCTGCAAATCTCATAATTTTAAGACTGAAAAAGATGTTGGTTCCACAAAGGCACTGAATTTTCTTCATTTTGCAATTTGAAACCTGTAGAAGTTTCCTATGGCTTCTTTCACTTCCGTCTTCTCATTTTGGGGCATAATGTACATGCATGGGTGCATGTTACAGAGAGAGGGAGAGGGAGGAAGGAAGGGATGGGGGCTCTTGCAGGTAGGGGAGAGAAAGAGGGGAAAAAGAAGTTAAAAAATATGGACATAACTGTGTCTATTTAAAACCTCTCCCCCGTCCTTTTTATTTTTTTTCCATTTGGTAAGAAAATTCAACTTCACCTTAATTTAAAAAGGACGAAGTAGACCTACATCGACGCATACTCTGTGTACGTAGTTAGACATGCTGATGTCATAACTCAAGTTGTAATCGCTCCTCTGCTTTTGTTTGTCTTGGTATTTCTTAGTAAGGAATTTCATTTAGCATACATACGAAATCGTGAGCGAATTTTGATTTCAATGGGAATTCCATAGACATGAAGTGAGAAATAAGGCAAGAAGGTTGCTCTACCGAAACAGCAGGGATGGCGGAGGAAATTAATTCCGTGGTACAAGGGCTGCCTTGCTCCGGGAGGTCGGTGTGTTCACAGACAGCACACAACGTAAGTAATGCCATTGAAAAAGTTAATGCGTGGTCTCACAGACAGGTTTTTTCCAGGTTCTGGAAAGGGCCATCAGGGAGGGAGGGCTGAGCTGCTATCCCTGTAATTGGTCTCTTGGTGGAAACTTCCCTCAGAGGTGCTAATTACTGATCAGTATTGACCCGGGCTGTGACACAAAAGGGCACAGATTTAGTATACCGCCACAAACGCCCTGATTCATCCAATCTGTAAGAATGTAGGACATGCTGTAACAGGTTCTGTCTGTCACACATTCGGCCAATAAAGTTTCTAATAAACAAATATAAATTGTTCTCTGCCTTCCACATAATGAAGGATCTAAAATACTGTGTGGAGTAAAAGTCAACAAAGAGGAACTACACTAGGCATTAAGCAAGTGGAGGATATGGCCCAAAGAACGTGGTTGCAGTCTCCACTGTAGCATTGGAAAGAATAATTATTGATAGAAGTGACAGATCTGAAATATTTTTGCTTGGCTTGCAGGTCTTTCAGACTCTGCTTTTTAGATTTAAAATAAAGAGCTCTAGGGTAAGGATTACCTATCTGTGTGTTTATATATTAGAGGTACTTGTTTGTATGTCACTTCCTATTCAGTTTTAGGTATATCTTCTTCAAAAAAATAGCTTCATCTTCTGCCTGTAAAATTTGAAGAATTTGAAAGACCTATGATGATTAAGAGATTTCAAAGCAATTTTTTCCTTTAAACCTAAATATAAATATTTTAAAATAAAAGACACCACAGTATTCTGCATTACAGTCATTGCTGAAAAATATTTCTACTGCCCTTGGCCTTACATGACTTCTGATATCTTGCAAGATAGCCTAGTCACACCTCTACCTGAGGAGGAGAAAATACCTCAAAGGAAATCTGTGGCATTCATATTAATGCCTTCAGAAACATAACCTTGTTTTATCTACAGATGTAGGTAGCTTTGCTGAATCTCCAGCAACTCTGTTTGGAGAGGCAGGATAACAGATTCCTGATATTTTTTTCCTAGACTGTAACACTGAGTTAAATAGATTTTTGTTTGCAGACGTCAATGACTCCTAAACAATGCCACCGTTGTGAAGGCCTGCCCTCGACACTGCAGCTGCCTGGAGTGACTTTCCTTTCGAGGAAACCGCTCCCAATTATCTTTCCCCTTAATAAGCATTCCTTATTTCTGAGAAGTTGTAACCTAGAGGCTGAGGTCGTATTGTTATGACAGCACAACTATGTATTGATGTCAAGCTTGTAGGTCCCTTATCAGTTGTCTGCCTCAGAGTATTCAGTCTAGGACAAACATCATTGAGGCGACTTCATTGACAAAAGTCCCTGTAGTGCTCAGAAATCCCAGATGCTATCAGGGAGTATCAATAGACAGGGGTATAACATAACGAACTGAAACCTCATAGCCCCATGTGCTTTTGTAACACCAAGACCTGAATTTTCCTCTGCGCAGCGCTGTAGGACCTGCCAGCGATGGGGGATCCTTCGCTAGCGTGCAATGTCCTACAGCTTGCTCTTCAGCCGTGCTTTCTCACAGCACACTGAGAAAGTTTTTTACCCTCGGTAAAACTTCCCCATCGTTCTTCGGGTGCCCCTAACTAAACTAACTCTCTTCGTGCAGAATTAGTTTCCTGCTTTAAACTGTGGTTGGCTACTGTGCCAAAGCTGAGTGCTTTGGGGTTGGAACTAGATGATCTTTCAGGTCCCTTCCAACCCAAACCATTGCATGATTCAACGGCCAAGGTCCATTCACCGAGACCTCGTTGGTAACGATTCTGTATCTAGCACACAGATGCAACTCTACAAATATGACCATGATGAATACTACTCCAAAAGTATTTTTTTGCATCTCTTCAGAATATTTTTTCATTGCCAGTGAGAAAAACAGGCTAAAGCTTCCAAGTATTTTGTGAAATAAAATTGCAAAATTTCATTTGGTCAGTCACTTTTTAAAATTTTTATTTAAAGGGGTTTATAGTACTGTGTAAAAATACATTTCAAAATGAAAAGTGACTTTGAAAGAGAATGTCAGAATCTTACCATTTGAAAAAATGCAGAAATGAATTATGACCTCTTGAAAAGAAGGTATTTCTATTTTTTATCCTAAATATAGGACTATTGTAGCTAATAGTTTCAGACACACAAAACCTTGACTCTGAATGACATAGAGGTACCCCCTGTTCCTGACAGAGAACTAAAAGATTTTTTCCCTCACTGCCTTTAGGTGCATGAATTTACATATATCATATGCCATACTATGCTGCGTTTATAAGGCTGATAAAAATGATGTATGAGGGTCACATTACATTTTGAAAAGACTGTGTGTGGAAAAAAAGCACACAGAAGGAGAAAGAGACAAAAAGGAAGTCATTATCTGTGAAAACAGGCACAGATTTGGCAAACAAAGCTCAGCCCAGAAAAAACATGTATTTCTGCCTACACAGAAGCATGTGGCTTAATGGGGCTCATGTGGGCATTAGGCTGGCTTGGCAAGGAACGCCGCCAGAAGATTGAAACTGGAGCAAAACAGGAGGCAGATATAAATCAACTTCAAAAATGGACTTGAAAGAAATACTGAAGAAAGAAGTGTTTGTTATATACAGAATTAAAAACTAGCACCAGGGAAGTACTCCCTTTTATCATTGGTACATGTCACTCTACACTCAGAAGTGTTTCAGAGGGCTCAAAAACCCCCAGAATCACAGGTAAGAATCAAATATTCCATCCCAAGGGAGATACAAAAAAGTAGCGAATTAGCTCTGCAGTTTAATACCAGATATTCATTTAGCTATTGCACAGGTTTTCTTCACGGTCACTGCTGAGCTCGGATGTGCCCGCTGGAGTACCTAAATGCCCACCCAACAGGGACATCCATCGCTTCCCACCCTCTGAGAGCCTGAGCGGTGCCTAGGAGCTTGCTAAGGGACAGCCTGAAGTCAGTAGTACTTTTTGATACCCGTCTCCGCGCCTGTCGGAGGGATGCTCGGGATGACTGTTTGCATGTGTGCTTGTGTGGGTGGGAGAGGGAACACGTGCAGTTTCCGATGCTGTGAGGCGGCGATACTGTCCAGTGCTCCCCTGGCAATTTTTCGGCTGCGAACAATAGCGCTTTATGCGTGCGAGCGCTGACATACGACACTGGGAGAGGGAGCCAGCAAGGAGAAGCAGCTGTGGCTCCCGCCGTACAGCCCAATTCCTCCCCCTCCCCTCCGCAGCCGAGTCCCCCCATTCCCTGCAAGCAAATGGAGCCCCCAAGTCCACCCCCAGAGCTGGGTGGGTTTTGCTCATGCCCCTCTCCGGCAGCGTATTAAACTGGAAGGACAGGGCTGCATGTTCATTCCCGTCCATTGGCATTCATTGCCACCCATTTTCTTCCTGCCACCTTGTGCTATTCAGATATGAACAGAGCGAGGTGCTTTGCGAGCACATAAAAGTACAAGCGCCCTGCAGTGTTTTAGTGCCGTGTCCTATTGCTTTTGCTTTACTGGCTATAACCGGCGAGTGACAGCTGCATTTAAATGTAAATCAATAGGGCTTTTCTTCAGACAGTCACAGCTGGCATATTTTTCTCCTCTAGGCTTTTCGATATAAAGAAATCCTGGCACTACCTGTGAACTAGAGAGTGCCTGCAATCTAGCCTTCTAGGAGAAAGGGGACATGTGCTAAAAGGACACATCCCAGCAAAACCCTCCAGAAGGTCTCCTTTGCCTTCCAGACACACGACTCCAGTGCAAACCTCATGCTAAACATGAAAATCCAGCTTCTCTCGTTCTTTTGTATCATTTGTGTGTTTTGGCTCCTCTGTAAACTTTAGAAACTGTAATCAAAGGTGTTGCAAAATCTGTCTGTACTTCCCCTCTTTAATGGGAGCTTGCAAGAAGGAACATGACTGCCTGCCCTCATGGTTGTAGCTCTGCCTGGCAGGTGGAGACTTGTGGCCCGATCTCCATCTCACGGGCTCCGCATGGCTCTGTCTCCAGACTGAGGCATTTTCTGTTCTCTTTTGAGAAGTGTAACAGCAACCACAGGAGCTGTGAAAAGCAGTGTAGATGGAAAGACGCTGACAACTCTCTTTTCGGGAGTATTACCCAGCCCGCCTTTGGCAGCCCTGAGCACCTCCGGAGCTTACTCCTCTGGCCACGCTTCCCGCTGGCCCATCCGAGGCTGCTCTGGCTGGACTCCCTGTTGCAGGGCATGGCTGAACCTGCCTCTCTAGTTCGAAACAAGGGATGACAGGGCAAGGTATAGGAGACACCGCAAGCTCAGGCATAGGTGGCAAATAATATATAAACAGGGAGGTGTGAAATCTGTCTTAGCCTGAAAAATATCCCAAAGAGTAGCCCTCATAAATGTGCATTATTCCCTCCTTTGCAGTAAACGTTTACTCAGGTGCCACTTAACTGTCACCATTTCACTCCTTCTGACATAGAATCCTTCTTCTTTCTTTTTTTTTTCTATATGTATCCAGCATATCAGCAGCTCCCAGCCACAATTCCCTGACGTCAGTGCCGGCTGCCGGCGGCTGGGGGCAGGTCTGGGGATGGAGGGAATTGAGCACCACTGATTCAATTAGCCTCCTGTGACTCACAGCTCAGAGAAGTGCCAGGAATTGATGGGCTTGGGAAAGTACTTATTTTTTTCTAATCAGGAAGGAGTAAATCCCAGGAAGCCCAACAGAGCATATGAACATCAAAGAGTCCAAGAAAGCCAGGTTGGCCAAATCCCAGTACTGTGGAGGCAAGCCCAAGCAGCCTAGCAGGACTCAATGGAACTAAGAAAACCTCATGATATTTTCAACATCTGCATAATCCAGTAAGACAATAAATTATTTGTCACCTAGTGGCAGAGAGCTGATTTTAAAGCTGAGGTCTGAGAAGTTGCTGGCAAGCTTACAGCTTTCCAGTTTACTTCTCTTTTTTTTTTTTTTAAAGTATGTGGCTCCAAATGTTGAAGAAACATGTAAAAAACCAAAATTATCTGAACAAATATAGTTCTGGTTTTAATACAACTGCTTTGTTTTGCAAATCATAGACAAAGCATTGATTATTTGTCTGTCATCAGTGCAATATTTTGTTGACTTGCTAGTAGATTATATTATTTCCAGGCTAAGGATATTCTTTTGTTTGCCTATCAACAAACATATCTCTTATTGTAACAGAAGTTATGGATCTTGTATTCATGCTGCAGAAGACAAGATAATGAAGAAGCCATTATCAGAAATTGTCATTTTTGTAGCTAGAGCTCTTCTGTCATAATTCAGGTGACCAGCTGCTGTAGTTCCCCCAGTAAAGGAAAATCAACCCTCCTGGCCCTGAGAAAGAAGTGTTTGCTTCTAGACTTGCATACAGAAGAAGAAAGAAAAAAAAAAAAGAGTAAGCCTGATGTACAAAGATGAACAGCATAGAAAAATAAATACTGATAGGGTGTATTACAGAGCCAGAAGTTTTGATGTGGTGGTGATGAATTTCCTTCTTCCTAGGTGTTTTAACTGAGGTCAAGGGTAGGACAGACGATATTAAGTCACCACAAAAATGTGAGCTCCCAAGTGGTCTGCCCCACCCTTTGACTTCGACATGTGCATGATTTGGTTTAGAAGGGGACAGCTATGGAGAAGTCAGAATCTATGACTATTCGCATCAGCTAAAAGATTGGTTCACCACCATTAAACACTATCATAATTTTATTTTTATTACTTCAACTCAAATGATGGATATATAAATAAAGATTTGTATGAGTGGTTTGCTCTATCTAAGCACTCCCCCCCAAAAAAACCCCAAAGAGTAGAGACACCACCAGCTACGATTCCACCAGAAGCACTGTAATTTCAGAGCATTCCTTTTCCCCAGGTATTCTGATAGCTTGTTTTGAGATCATCAAGAGGTAAATCTGAGGTTACCTGTGATAATGAATGAATCTGAGGGAAAAAGTAAATATAATAAACCCAACAGACTGGAACAGTAAAGCTGTCTCACTGAGCTAGAGGGCAGTAGCTGTGAAGGAAAAAGTGTTCATATCCCTTTGGTTTGGATTGATTTTTTTCAGTTAAGATGTAGAAAATACTCCTTTTTCTGTGTTCTCACCAAGATTCAAGAAGAATTAGGACAGTGGAAATAAGACCTATTAATCTTGAGATAATTTCTATCTTCAAATAACTACAGTATGAAATTGCAGAGCATAAAAAATGATGATCGTCACCCAGAACCAAGGTGGGAGCAGTTCTGTTCAGCTTGGTGCTGTTCAATAACGCTGGTGTTAAAATGACACCCAGGAGGAGCCAGGCAGACGTTTCCTCCTCGTCTTCCCCTCCCGATCAGGCTCAGATCTAGAAATATCCACCCACGTTCCTGCTTTTATAACTGGCTATTACACCAATAAACACACGCCTTGTCACAGTCTATCGCTAACAGACCTCACTCATGGATATTTTCATTGACATCAGCACAAACGTAGGCCAAATATCTGTAAGTGCAAAGAAAGTTTTAAAGTTGATTTTTGTTGTAGTAGTTACATTTAGGGGAAACAGTTATTCAGTTATTCTTATGTACTTTACAAAGGGTAGCGCATGTCTCAGTGTCTGCAGCTGTATTTTTAACCATCACGAAGATCAGTGGGTTTATGAATGGAAAACGCGTTGGCCTTGACTTCGTTCAGAACCTAGAACAGACCCTCACTGTCTCTGGGCTGGTGCTTGTGCAATTTCTCTGTGTTGGCTGATTTGTTGCATGCTCAGTTACACACTCAAGTTCAAGTCCTTGGATGACTCCAAATGCAGCAGCTTGTGTTTGATGTATTTCAATATATCAAATGTGCCATAAATAAATTATACACCTACATCTTCACGGATGAAAAACCACTACAGTGGTAATCATGCTGAAGCGGGGAGAAGGGATCAGTGTACAGTTTTATTTTTGCACTGCATGTGCTTCAGAGTCCTCCATCGGCCACCACACCTGCACCGCAGAGGGGACTTGACACGCAGGCTTTGATGGGCTTCCAGCAACCAAGAAGGTCCTTCTCCATCCAACAGATGTTGGAGTCGGCATCTCACATGAGCCTGGTGCCGGATCAGGTTCTGACTACTAGCGTGCTACCAATTAACCCTATTATTTATTATGTGAAACAAACAAAAGCCAGGATTGTAAACTGAGAGAGTGGGGTAAGGAGGAGATGTGAGTGGAAGCAAATACTCTTCAAAAGGCTCTTAGATGTTGCTAGATTTATTAACTTATTCCCTAAGTTTTCCTGCCAAAATAATATTTGGCAAAAGAGAATTGTTCTTTAAAAGGTTACTGAATGAGCACAATGTGGCAATATCAGTTTTGAAAAGACTTTTGAAGAGCAGCCCACTACTTTTTCAGTTGTGTTGCCATGGCTTTCTTGTTTATTTTCTGCCGCCAGGCTGGATTTGATCTGTTTGCTTTGGGTCATTCAGCTTATGACATAATAATTAATATTGTTTGCTAGCAAAACACATTATCAGGAGGAAGTGTGATCAAAATGTTGGTACAAAATTAGGAGCCTGGAGAACGGTATCTTCTTCCTTGCAGAGACAACTCTAAAGCCTGATCACGTCACCTCTTTTTACTGCTGTTCCCTCATCCGATTTGTCTGCTTAACTTTTCATGGAAGACGGAGACGGTGAGCAACACCTACAATGGGTCCCAGCTTCAGTTGGGGTTTCTGAGTGTTACCATTGTTACTTCTCTTAATACAATCCCGACAGCATCCTTGTCCCAATTTTAAAGGTGGACAACAGAGTCACAGCTCAGATGTCATGCAAAGGCAGGAATAAAAGTCCTGAAGTATAAGGAATAATAAATTAAATTACATGGGTGCTTGGCCCAGAAGCTGCTAATTAGGACAAGGCTGTGCAGGCTATTCAGCAAAGTCAGGTATGTGGGAAATAAATCAAATGGAACGAGATGATAGAGGCTGAAGCAGCTCACCAGCCTAGAAGAGCAGAGGAAATAGTAAGATCTCTACTGAAGGTATGTGCAATTGAAGGTAAAGAGAAATAACACAAAGGCTCTCCTGATGATCCTTAAAAGAATGGTTTTAAGATTTCAATTGAACAAGTAAAAAGAAAAAAAACAAACAAGGAAAGACCTTGTAGACTTTAAAAAAAAAAAAAAAGAAAGAAAAGTAAAGAAAAGCCCATAGAATTGCTGGAATTCAAATTAAAGTACAGCAACAGGAGCCTTAAATTCTCTAGAAACCACTAAAATTTTTCAGTATGATCTAGGAAGGAGAAAATTTCCTTCACAAGTGGAACAAAGATTAATTTCCTGGAGGAAGGAGACCTTATAACATGCAAGGAGAATTAGAGTGGCTTCAAGGAAGAGAGATCATGCATTTCTGCTTTTGATAACAAAGCTGAGAAGAATATTGAGTAGCAGCCAATACTTTTCATCAGGTTAAAACATTTTTTGAATTTCATGATGTCTCAGGAATAATTCTCAAGCAACATATTATTTGTACTATTATTTGATTTTTCAAAGTATTTAAAATTGCAAAAAAAAATTTTGTAATACGTTAGATATGTATATGAAAGAGAGAGAGAGGGAAAGAAGGAACAAATTTCACTTGTGCCAAGTACTGCCAGCAAAAATAGAGGATCCTCTAGATTCTAACTATCCTTGTTCTTCTAATTTCCAAAATCATTTTGATATGGACACGGAAAGGTGTCTGACTTCTAAAGCCACATTAAAAAAAAAAAAAGTCTAACAAAAATAAAATACTAGAGCCAGATAAACCCCAAGTTACCAGAAAAAGTAGTGGGGCTTGCAAAAACTTAACCTGCCCAGCCTGGCGGTTGAAGGTCTCCTCCCTCCAGGCTGCTCATCCAGATCACACGTGGACTGTGGTCAATGGGAGCTTCGCCCGTGGTACTGTACCATGATCATCTGGGATTTCATTATGTATTTTTATGACTGAAATGCTGGATATTTCAGCCTTTACTTAGATGCTGTCATCTTACTCTCATTTTGTGGAAAATACTTAGTAGGGCACATTTAATATCTACAATTTTTTTGCTTAAAAATAATACATAATTAGGCAGTTTATTCAATTTTTCTTTCCCATCTTCTTTTGGACATATTTTTTACTGTCCACTGAACAGTGTAATGTATATAATAGGAGTTGGTAGATTTTTGACTGACATCTGCAATCCAAATCTGGTCTTTCATAGCAGGGACAGCGTTTTGTACTTTTGGAACTGGCGAAGGCCAGCAGGTAAAATGTTATGGGCAGGGACTGGCAGCAGTAGCGTTTCCTGCCAGACAGAGCCAGGAGAAGGAGCGGAATGAGGAGAGTGGTGTTCCCAAACAATGATCCTTCTATTTCCTCTCCAAAAGCATGTCTGGGAGGAGGACGGGAACTGCCTTAATGCATTTCCACTGGGACCTTTCCCCATTCGCCAGCCCTGCTCAGCGCTGCTTGGCTTCCTCTTCAAACCTTTGTAGGGACAGTCGTGGGGGGCCAGCGGGGTGACCAAGGGACTGATCTCCCTCACCCGCATCCCACCAGGCATCCGTTTTCCTCACTGTCTGTGGCCATCCAGGTTTGCCCATCAATTCTGCAAAGAATTTAACAGCTTGGATCTCTCCCTATTTGCTACAGTGACTATACATGGATGGCACGAGCTAGTTTTATACCCTCTGGGTATAATACAATGAGATATTATTCCCCTTGTAGATAACATCTGGGGCTATGGTAAAATCTGTTAATTGTTGTAGAACCACATGCTAGCAAGGTGATTCAGTTGCTTCCCTCCTGGAGACCGCTGCCTAGTCCAAGGTCACTACAGCTCTCTCAAAACACCTCCTCTGCCTGCTCAATCATATCAATTTTTCCCCTTTTTTTGGAAAGGAGTTGCTTTGTTGTGGCACTTTGACTTCACAGGGAAATAGCGCTTCAGGAATGAATGATCCCCAAGATAAAAAGCATGGAGAGTTTTCATTTTCCTACTGTTAATTGTAGCAGATATGCAAATATCAACTCAGAAGAACATTTAGCATTTTTCAATGCAACAATGGTTTTTGTAGAGGAGTTCTTCAGCTATGGAAAGCTAGCAAATAAGAGCCTGGTAACAGTAAAGAGATGGGCACCAGGGAGTTTTCACTGACAGCCTTCCTGAAAAGTTTTGTGCTGTTTGAATACTGTGATAGTTATCCCAAGTTTCTTCAGAGACCTAATGGCATGTAAACAACAAGCCAGTATGTACAGAAAGACACTCGAGGTAACGTGAAGTTTGTGTAGTGTTTTCTTCAGAAAGTAAGTATTTCTGCAAACAAAGGGAGTAAAATAAACACGCAACTTCCAGGCAGTTGAGATTGCTTTGTAGAGCCTAAAAAAGCTTGCTTGAGGGAAGCACCTTCTGTTACAGACAAAAGAGTTAATTCACCAAAGCTATGGAAAGAACTCTCTTCCCCAAAGAAAAGATCTAATGACCCCTATAAAGAGAGCCATATTGTGATGCTGTAACCTGATTAGAGGAAAAGAGGGTCTTTGTGTCTTTTAGTCTTTGCACTAACAGGAAAACAAGGTGTTCTGCAATAAATAGGAAACCTTTTTCTAAAGCTTTATGGTCTTATGTGCTATTTTACAAAATACCCTATATGTTACTCACCTCAAAAAGCCACAATTAAAGTGAAGTGATTCCTCTCTTTTCAAATGTCAGGCTGGCTGGGAGAGCAGGGTTAGAAATGAGAAAGCCAAGAAGCTGCTCCTTTGAAGCAAGCAAATTTGATACTCTTATTTTAAAGCAATTGCTGTATGTTTGGGGCACAAGGAGATGGGGAACGTATCTTGCAGCAGGACGAGTGCCTTCAGGTCAGCCCACAAATGGCCCTTGCGTGGGCGTGCAGGGTTAGGGACGGCTGCCCTGAGTGACTGAGGAGATTGGCCCCCCTTACTTTAGGGAGGAGATGACTAAAAGAAAACTTGCAACTGAGCAGAATAAAGAAGGAAATAAAGGAGGTAAGCTATGCTTGCCCATTCTTATAAACACAAAAATAATGGCAAGGGGCATTCAGTGGATGGGGGTTTTACACTTGCCATGTTTTAAAGGAGATACGTGTTCACTTAGTGCCTGGTGGAACTTGTCCCAAGACATTTTGACAAGTCTAGCATGATTTAAAAAATAGCATTTATTTTTATTGAAAGAAAGATCAGAACTTTTTTTAAAAAGACATCCCCCTACCCAAGAAAATAACAGGTATGGGAGGGAACTGTTGCATTTCAGAGTGTAAACCTAGGAAAAAATTGTCCTTTGGGAGAGCAGTTCAAGCAAGTAGCTGTGTGATGCAGAGTTTTTAACTCCCTCTTCTAATGCAGTTCATACCAACCACTTTTAAAGAAAATTAGAGTTGATGGACCATTATGTTTAGTCCCTATGACTCCTGGGAGCCAATTTGTGTTATACTATGCAAGCTTTTTCACAATTACGGACAGTAGTAATGCCGTAACTGGTAGCTGCCTGTTGTTTAAATGGAGGGGGATGAGATCTATTAAAGATCTGCTTTGATTTCATAAAGAGGTGATATATTTGCCTGAAAGAAAAAAAAAAATCCCTATATCCTGCCTTTTTCAATTGCTCTTAGGCTGAAAAGGGAAAATAGGAGGCTATAAAGACAGAGCTGAAAAGCCAGGAGAATGCTAGGCTAAGCCATGGTTTGCAGGGAATTACACAGCAGCAGCTTCAAGTTTCCTTGCCAGTGGCTTTCCTGTATGAGCATTTGGGGACCACCTCTGGGCTGAGCAGGTGACTTGGAAGGGTGGGGACAGAAAGAGCAGGAGTCAGGGCGAGGTGTTGGAGGGACTGCTTTGCTCTTCCTTTGTAGGTAGCTTAAGAGTGAGTACACCCCTGGTTTCTTGAGAAACCTTGAAGGACACCTTGAGCCTTCTTGTGGATGGGGCTGTTAGAAATACAAAAGTTATTTCTATATACACTTTTTCTCCAAGCACTGCCTAGCAGTGGCACATGATCCGGAAGAAATGGGGAAAGGTTTTATAAACACTGTGAATCCTCAGGGCATGTGCCCTGCTTCTGGCTGCCAGCACCCAGCTCTCCGCATGGAGGCAGGTCGGGGAGCCCTGGGACAAGAAAGGCTGACGTGCAATTCCTTGTGAGGGATTTTCGTTAGCTTACTTCGGATTTGGCAGAAAAAGAACATCCTTTAGGTCAGTTAGACTTTCCCTTAGTGCGTTTCTGCCTTGTTCATCGCTAAGTCCCTTTTCTGGTAAAGTTCTTGCTTTCTAGCAGTAAAGTGGTCATTCAGAGGACAGGCTTGTCTAGGGGGGAAAGCGAATGTCTGTCTATTATTATGACAATACGTCCCTGTCTGTATTTGCAGAGATAGTTATTTTTCTACCACCTAGACATCAAAGCTAGCAACCCACCTATTTCCAGCTGGTAAGAAGGGAGTGAAAAGAATAATGTTTGGGAGAGGGATAGGTTTTGTTGTCTTTTGAATTCTTGAATGCATGTAATACCTACATGATGCCTGAGGGTGAGAAAAGGGGTTCACTGGAGGGAGACATTTCCCATGAGTATTTGTCTCTGATCATCCTATCTAACAGACCCCACTTCCTCTTTTTTTTTTTTAGAGAACGGTTTGAAAAGCTGAAATTAGTGTGTTCTTTTCTTGTGAGAATCAAAGGGTATGGGAAAAAAAATACACGCAGTGCATCATCCTCAGCCTTGACTGGCAACCAAGACTTTCTTTCCCCTGGAATTAAACAAGGTGAGTGGGCTGGATCAACACATGATCAACAGACCACCTTTGCAATTCACCTTCTGAAGGCAACAACTGTTGCATGTTCTCTAGGGTAGCATCAACAGGGCAGGGTATATCGGGCCCCAAAGAGTTATAAGTTACCACTAAAAAACTTTGTATCTAGGTAGGGCTAAACCAGGTAGCTAGTTTAAAGCATTTCCCTTTCTTTGCTGTCATTGATACTACTGATGTATAGATAGATATATGCTAAGCCTCTAGGTGTGACCGTAAACACAAATATTGAAGTTATGTATTATTTACTTGTGCTGAATGAGATTTGCTAAGTATTCAGGCATGTTCATAGAGATGATGAAAAAAGAAAGCCCTCAAGCTTATGCCATCCTCATTCAGACCCTCCAAAGCATGTTAAGGTGAAGGAGATAGCAAGCAGTAGGGGAATTTGTGGTAATATCAGAAGGGAATAGCTTGAAGAAAACAAGGGCATTCAGCAGTACTTCTAGGAAAATGGATGTTGATTGTTTTGTGAGTGTTTTCCACAGATAATGAACAGAGAAATTTTGACACAAAGTTAATTACAAAAAATAGGACTGCACTCTAATAGCTAATTACTACCCATGTAAGCTGACAAATGGCAAAGCCTCCCAGTTTCACTATTAATAAGCTGCATCCAAGAGCTTGAATTAAGATGCCAGTCTAGAGAATGAAACACATGCAAATATCTTAACGCTTTGAGAAGCCCTCTCAGCACCCAGGTTTAGCTGGGTAATTTTGCTCTTGTGCCTAATCTGCCCACGCATCCCCATGTCAACAGGCAGCTCATTAATCAAATCTCCTGCTTTGTTTTCTTCTCATTTGATATCACAGCAGGGCATTTGTCTCAGCAAAATAATCTGAGTGAACAAGAATATACCCTGGGCTGGAAATCTCTGCCCTTGGAATGAGCTTCTGGCAAGCATGTCAGGAAAAAAACAAACCCAAAAGCGGGGGGGGTGGGAATGGATGAGCGTGACACCTCCTCCTCCTGTGGAAGTGCCCTCAGTTGGGAATGGGGAAGGAGTTGCAAAATGCTCATTAAAAAGAACCACAAGTATTTATTCCAGAGCTAAGGTAAGGAGCCATTACCTTCCTGAAATACATCATTAGGGGTTTGAATGTAAAACCAATAAAGCAATTACTCTCTAGGAAAGGTAATGTTTGCCATTTTAGGCTCTGAATCTCTTCTCAGGAGTCCAAGGGATAAGAAGATCAGCTGCCCTTGCTGTTGTGTTGCCTAAAGATATTATCCCTGATAATATTATAAATACATGAACCGCAGCAAAAAGCATAAATTGCTGCCAGTACCATCGGGATCATCTCCTTTTCTCTGTTTCTTATGCTTGCCAGACAGGCGCAACAAATATACGTTGTCGTGCACAGTGAGACTGAGAAGAGGGGATGAAGCACAAGACCTAAAACCACTTGTATTAATTCATTATGCTTCAGTCACACCAGCGCCTCAGCCACATGTGTCCTCCAAGAAGTAAAAATCCCTCCCCAACTAGTTCATTGAAGGTCATTGCCACATCCTTAACCAGCAGAAACTTCCCACTGGTGTATCAGCTACTTGATACCTCTGGAGACTGTCAAAAGGCAGTCAGCAACAAGGGCAGCTCCTATCAGGCATCTCTGACATGCACCAGCAGCAATCCTAATCTAACGTTCGTGGCTGCATTTTGGATTAAGCTGTGAGAAACAGCGGCTTTCCCGCTGCTCAGGCAGTGCAGGCATTATTACTGGCCCTTAAAGCTCTGCAAATGAGCATTTGCAGGTCTCGATGGTAGAAACCAACGATTTTCCCTCCAGTTTTGAGATTCCCTGTGTCTGGTATAGCTTTTAGACTGAGGGAGATTTTTGCTCTGAGCAGCATTAACTGCTTTAAAACCTACTTTTGCTCTGGCTTGCAAAAACTTGATTTTGTTTAATAGAGGGGAAATGCTGGGGAATGAAAGGAGGAAAAAGAAAAAGACTGCACTAATAATTTCTGGGTAATTAAACTGCCATGGTAGAGAACTGGAGAACAAGGCAGATGAGGGCTAATTCTAACTCTAAACCATTACCAAAACCTATTTTCCACAGCGGCAGGAAGTCAGTGATGTAAGTGGAATTTCCTACAGCCTAAGAAACAGGATAATGGAGGCTGACATGTGAATATCTGGAATTGCCTTAGCAGCGATCAAGAATTTTCTTGGGTTTAGCCATGGGTTTATAAGTAGGATTCTTTTCTTTTTTTGATTTTTGTTTTCCTGTTATTATAAATATAGGTATTATGTTAACTTGGAAGCAATAAAACCTTTTATATCACATTTTGGTTTATATTAACCATTTATGTTGCTATTTGATCGGTTGGAACTCCAAATAACGCGTTCATTGTGTAGAGACTTTTGTGAACTAAAAGATTGAAGTGACAAGGCAAAAAGAAGGTGTCATAACATTTTTAGTTATTAAGTATAACACATTCTATGTCTATTTTAGTGTCTAACAGTGGCCTGTCCATCTGCTATCATAGTAGTCTGACAGACTGAATTGTTTACCCTATATTTCCTTCTTGCATTGTGAGAGAAAGAAGGACAGTAAGGAGATAGGTGAGTACACTGGGCAAAGGTAGGACTTTTACTCCCCTCCAGAAAGCGCACCAGAAAGTGGATCTGTGTCAGCATAACACAGCATATCCTAGCTGCAGAGTCAACACAGTTTACCAAGGAAATTAGATGAGGATTTGGCCTCTGCTCCTGTGGCAGTGTACTAAAATGATGTTTGCACCTTGTATTTCTGGCAAAGCTACAGCTGATGCCATATACACATCTCAAAATATCTTAACAGCTTTGCACGGTGACTGAGGGCATTAAACCGTATGATATTCAAATGTGTATCACAGCCCAAATGTTTCATGTACATGTTTTAATACTATCAGACATCTTTCACTGGGGATGGGTATAGCATATGGAGCCAAATTCATTTTTGGAAGAAAAAGTAAAAGTTTCACAAAGAAAATGTGTTAAAAACAGAAGGAGGGTGGGCTTTTTTTGGAACACCATGATTTAAAACCTCTTCTCCAGCCACATTAAAAAAAAGAAGTTGCAAGCTTAATTGCCATGGCTCATTTTACACAGACTGCATTTATATATAACAGTTGTGATTGCTGCCTGCTGATTGATTAATCTTTGCTCAAGCACTCCTTTTTTTCTTTTAAATCTTGCAGCTGCCTGTGCGAGTGCTCCTCTTCCTGACCTGCCTTGCTCTGTGCTTGTAGCCCATAAGCCAGTGAAACCCTGATGCTAAGTGAAGTCTCTGCAATATGAAGCAAAAACTCCCCCATTCCACAGCGGTTTTATACCTTAAGGTTTTCTTCACTAGAGCTTTCTGGACTTGCAGCCCAGAGGAACTGACGATTTCCAAGGGCTGGAAGAGAATTGGTCATTTGTAATTGGAGGGAGAGAAAGCAATTTCAAAAACATTCCCTGACCTTCAAGTGCCAAGAAGAAAGATGAGTTTTGAGTGAGATGCTGGCGACTCTATAACCATCTGGGATACAGTACAGCTGATCTTCATCACAGAGAGGTGCTGATGTAGTAGAGGGAATATACAGGACAATGTGTAGTCCAACAGGAGATGTTCTATCAAATTGAGCGTGCATTTGGGGAAGAGGGGGGATACTGAAAACATGACCCTGTTAGATTTTATGTGACAGCGGGAAATAAGTGTGAAATCAGTGTTTACTTGACTTTGTCATTTAGCATTTTCCAGTAGTACAGCCGTTCTTTCAGTTGGGGAAAAAAATATTTGGCTTGCAACTACCTTTCCCTCTACCACAACCAGTTAGGACCTCTTGCTATTTCCCACATCTGTATCTTATAGATACCACCAACAGGGAGAAGTTATTAGACTCCTTATGCAAGTGACTGTGTTTTTCCCAACTATTTATTATCTGTCTCTCAATACAAACAATGTGCTAGGATGCGTTCCCAGACAGAGCCATCAGATGCATCTTGAAACAGTTGAGCAAAAAGACCATTTCGGTGCATCAAGTCAAAATAACTTCTTGCACAAGGAAGTACTTATCAGCATTCAGGAGCATGGTTTGTGTATGCGTATATGAATACCTTGAGAAAACGATGCAAGAACTAAGGTTTGAAACTTCAGCTTGCTATATAAAATGTAGGGTTAGCAAGAGCACTTGGTTACATACTAGTTGCATTCTGCAAGTTAGTCTTATGGACGTTTCTCCCTATTTCATTAAAGATCACCAAGAAGCAGTGGCCATAGCCCACATTTAGTACGTACGACATATCATAAGAAAATAACATTGCACTAACGCACTTCAAAGACCTAATACAAGCATGAAACAAATTATTGCAGAAATACAATTGTCTCCAGGCTGCCTTTTAAGGAACAAAACTTCCACACAGGGTATCACAGAATGACAGAAAATAAAGACATGAGCAATGGATCACCATTTTGCATCTCTTCCAAAGCATAACACCTCTAGAAACATAATCCTCTTTAGCATCATGCTGGGGCATTGGCTTAAGATTAATACAGAAAGGAAAGTGCCACCTCTTAAATCACCAACATCACTTATTATAACACTTAGGTTTTCTTTGGAAGTTTCCCAAAGGCAGACCAGCCCTGAAAGCTACATTACTTTAAGATGTGGCAAGATCACAGTCCGAGACACTATGGCTGCAACATACATTACCATCTGTAGCCATCACCGCTCACTAGATTACATACACAGTACAGTATGTGGGGGTGTCGAGGGCCATTTTCTGTATGTCTTTCCTGTTACTTCAGCCAGATTTAAAACAAAAGCTAATCTTTGACTACAGACTCCTTTCACAATTTGAATACCATGAAGTAACTTCCGATAGTAACTTGCTTCCTATGATGCTTTTTTCCTAGTGTAGGAAACACTGCACTAGCTAATTTTAAAGCAAGGGAGGCTATGAGGAATGAAACTTTACAAGTTCCGGTCAAACCTAGATCTTAACGGGGTTAATGCTCAGTGTTTGACCACCTTTAGGGGACTTTTAAATTAAAGTCAGTAAAGAAACCAAAGTTCCAAGTGTGAGACAGGAAACAGAAAAGGGCAGTGTAAACGGAGAAGTTCTTGCTCAGAGCAAAGCAGAACAGGCTGGGATAATTTTTTTCCACGGGATAAAGTACAGACATGCCAGCAATGTCATCGTAATGCAAAACAAAGCTCTGGAAGTTTATTGCACTGAAAACAAACAAACCAGCAAACCCAGCGTGCTTTATTTCATAATCTCTAGTAGCTTCCTCCTCCAGGGATCAAATCCACATCTGGTATAAAATATCATTTTATTATCGCAACTGGGCTACACGAATTTACTGAAATTTTGCATCTGTCCTTTTATGTTCAGAAATGCTTTTGGGATACATGCTACCCAATATCTGATATGGTCTTCACTGGCACCCATACCTGGATCACCAGAAGCTGTATAAGCGCAGAGCGACACAGCATACAACACAACCATTTCCTGCATCTTCCAACGTTTGGCCTTTTTAAGAGACTTTCATAGCACAATTACTGTGTTTTGGGTTTGGCAGGAAAATAGCTCTGGGCAGGTGTAAAGGAAGCTTGGACTGGGTCAGGAGAAATATGGCCAAGAAAGGAAATGAGTTCAGTCTGGAAAAGAAATTAGGACAAGGACGTAGGGATCAGTAGGCCCAGAAGTGGGGCTGAAGCAGAAAACAAATGGAAGGGGAAACCCAGAAAGGATGCAGCAGAGAGATGGTGGGGGACGAAGAGGAAACACACATGTACAGGGAGTAATTAGGTGACCGTGGTAATGAAAAGGAAACAGAGAAAATCCAAAACAACATGGGAAAGATTTAAATTTTTTTTTTTCCCTCAGCCATAAGCTGAAAGCTCTTCTTGCAAAGAAAAAGAATAAACTGCATCTCAGCCAGACTATCTGAAACTTCCAGTGCACATGAAATATAAAGGAGTCTTCATTTGCTGCCTCTGGTCTGAGACATTGCATCTTTAATGACACAGATGTGAGAATCATATGGGATTTAGGCTTATAACCTATTGTTAATAAGTACCTCTCAAACACTAAACAGATGCTATTTTCCCATGTGAAGAATTGAACCATTACTCCCCAGGCACCTAGGGAAAGGGTTGGTTTTAATTTGAAAATAAGCTTCTTCACTGGAGTATACTTTTTGCTTCTGAGTGGTACATTTGACACTGAAATACCTTCCTTCCAGAATCATTATGGTATACTAAAAGTTATCACCTTACAAGCTTTTGTTCATAAAAACGAGGGGGGGGGGGGGGGGAATGACAATTCAAAAAAGAAGAGACCAGAGTTTAAATTCAATTCAGAATTTTATAAAGTGACTCTCCCTAGTTTCTCAATAACATGAGGATTGTCTTGAATTTCCACTTCTAGCTCAAAATGAACTTCAAAATAAAGTTAATACCATCATCCTCCTGGTTCTGATCAATCATACCCTGTCTCTGATGGGAGACGGAGGTGTAGGAAAACCTACGACAGGCAATTACAAAATGCCTGCAAGGCAGTCTCTGATTTAGAGGGAGTTCCTGAAGCAAAAGACTCATGTCTTTTTGAAACTCTTATTTTTGGGGTTTTTTTTATCCTTACTATTGTTGCACTGTTAATTTGCATAGGAAAGAAGTGGGATGAAAAGCTAGTCTGAGGTTGAAATGGAGAAAGTCCTGTTTGAAGTTATGCCTTACAGCAAGGACTCATTTCCAATTTACTATTCTTACATGCCCTGTTGCCTTGTATCTCTTTGTCCATAAGCGGTTGAAACAAGAGAAGGGAAACAGTCTGAATGGAAATAAAGTCATTTTGTTTATTGCACTGTTCTAAATAATGTTATATGAAAAATAATAGCATAATACTATTGATGTTGTCACGTCAAAAGAAAAAAGGTTACCATGTCAGGAAACTCCTGGGATACAGAGATCACTCCTTCCTTAAATATAAATGTGCTGCCTCAAAATGGGAACAGTTAGTCTTTTTGTGGTGGGTTTTTTTTTGTTTTGGCTTGGTTTGGTTTTTTTTTAAGAGGATTGCCAGAATTATTTAATAAGGTAAAATACTCTATTTTCTCCTGCTCAGAATTACCAAACTGTTTCTATTGGAGTAAATACTAAATAAAACCACCAGAAAGCTGACCTCCAACAGGGAAAATTTCAGCTCAGTATTTAGGTTTGATATTCTTAGAAGAAATGAAAACCATAAGCATAGAGGCACTTGGCAAATGTAAGAAGAGGCGGTCCAGCCATCCATCATCTTTTTTTGCCCTGCCTAAAACTGCCTCTCAAGACAGTTTCTAATTACATCAGTTCCTAGCCTCATCTGGTGAAAGGAGACATAACTGCACTGGAAGCAAGGGGTCTACATCAGTTTTTAAATACATAAAGCTGAATATTCATTTAATTTTTGTGATATCGGTATGCAAGTATTTGTTTGTGGGGAGTTCTTCTGCAGCAAGAGCTACAGCTCGTTTCTAATAACAAGTTGTTTTATCAGAATATCTTCCTGATGATTACCTGCCTCAAAAGGTGCTGGTTTATCCAGGTATTTTCTCCGAACAAGGCTGCCATTATTCTCGGCGAGCACTCATAGGAAGCCTGCAGATGATTATCTTGTACACAGAAGTATTTTGACATTTTCTCAGATTAACTGGATATGTCTACTTGAGCTTTTTTTAAACTACGGCTCTGAAACGTGATCATAAATAGGGTAACTTGAGAAGCCGGTGGCTCATTCCAGGGTGAAGGGGCTGCCCCTGGGAGCCAGGACCCAGTCGCTTGAGTGGGACAGTGGGCACCAGCGGTCCCCTTCAGCCAGAGCCCCGGGAGCAGATGCTGGGTATGGCTGGGGCCGGATCTGGGGAACACCGCAGCAGTGGTTGATGCAGCTGGGGTTGGTGCTGCCTCCCCCGCGCTTCCCGGTCCCAGGGCACAAAATGGCATTGGCTTCTTGGGTGAATCAATGTCATTTTCTTTCCTGAGTTTCCTTTCAAGTCTGATAAGCTGCAACTTTAAAACAACCTCCCTCTACTGGGCCCAGTGATGAACTCTGATAATTAAGCCCATTACACGGGCATATAAATAATAATTTCATAGTTATCCAGCACTGTCCTCCCTGAAGCGAGCACAGTACCAGCTGCAGAGTACCTGAGTAATGGTGATGTTCAACCTCCTCCGTCCTGATGAAGCAGCTGACCTGAGCCAGGAGCACCGCACAGCACCTTTAGAAACAGCAGAAACATATAGTTACCCATTTCCAGGGATGGAGACAGTTTTACGTACATGTAGGCAGATGTGACTTCTCAAGCTAGGGTATGTTTAGCATATTTTGGCTAACCACCTCCTGCTCCTAAGAGAAATATCAAACCCTCCTGTATTACAGGGTTCAAATGATAGCCCAGAGGCCAAACTTTGGCTCGTGAGGCAAAACTAAGTGACTTGCCAAATAGGCTGAGAGGAAAAGGAGCCCACAGGATCAGTGAAACCACTGGAGATAGGTTGCTACCTGTATATGGCGGGGTTTGAAGAAACTGCAGCACTCCTCCCCTCTCCTAATCACAACCTTGTGCAAGGGCAAAGCCAGAAGCCATCAGTGAGACGGAAAACCCGTGCTCCCATCCCACTGACCTGCATGCCTGTCATGCACACGGACCACCACCACCCCAACAGGACACTGCTTCTAGCCCACCCACTTTAATCTTTCCCCATCTGGTCCCCTTCATCTAATTGCCAAACAGCCTTGCTTCATGGCATAGGAGGACCTTCATTTTTGCTGTGTGTGGCTAACAGATCTGGCTACCTTGTCTGAACAGAAACCACAGGGAAGCAAATCCATGAAGCCTGGAGTGATACGGGGTCTGATCAAAGAGACATGAAGTTTAGAATTCAGTGTATTGATTACAAAGAGGTGGCAATACAGTCAATGCTGTACAGCTGGTGGAAAAATCAAACCTGCAGCTCTGTTGAAAACATCAGCATTTCAACATTTGCTCTAATGGGGATAAGGTGCTTAAATACCACTTTCCGTCTGGTTGGGCTTCTTTGGAATGGAGAGCTCAGACAAAAATGCAATGGATATATTTCATTTTTGCATTTGTGATGAGAGCAGCCCTGACCAGGAGAGAGTCTGCAGGAGACCATCACAGAGCTGTCCCCCAGGGACCCCTAGCAAAGCTGGGGGAAGCAGCAAGCTGGGAAGAGAGGTGCGGGCAAATAGCATCACTTGGAAAGAGCACCCCATTAACCTGACAGCACCGATGGTTGAGGCAGCAGCACAGACCACAGTGTAACCCACAGAGCGCCTCAGACAAGCCAGAGGCTTCTCCAAGGGAAAACTGCAGTTCAGGAGAACATTGCAGTCACTTAAGAATAACTTGATGCCTGCTATCTCAGAAAGCAGGCATTGCATTGGGCAGATTAAATCCTAATTGAGTTTTCTGTTATATGCACGTAAGAAGAAAGGAATTGGATACAGCCTTATTGTACATAAATATATGCAAGGCATAAATAGGCAGCTTGGTTTGTGATACTGTTAAGCACAAATATAAAACAGTCTTTGGAAGAACAGCTTTTTGGACACGACTACATCCACAGATATTTCTGAAACTGTTTGTGCACCAAGAAGCTGCCACAGCAGAGCGGACTGCAGGGGTTCACCCAAAGGTGGGCAGATGCTTGGGAAAGGGTCGTCAGACAAACATAAATCTGGATGTTAGCTGTCACGTACAGACCTACCTACAATCAAGCCATTTTGCTGAGATAGCAGAGTTACACAGACACACAAAGATGTCACAGCCGAGCTACCTGACTGAATTTACCCCACACAGAGAACCGACGCAAGGTGGTGGGGCTGTAAAAGCAAATCTGCAGCAGAGCAGAAAGGGGTCCCACAAAAAGCCCTGCTCAATGGAGAGGTAGGCTTCTTGACAGCTTTTAAAAGGCTGCCTTTGAGGGGAGAGTTGAGGGAAAAGACCCTTTGTGTTTATGCAAAACAATTAGCTGGGAAAGGCTTCTTGGGAGATGCAAAAGGTAACAGCTGCTGCGCCAGCCCAGGGGCTGAAGGAGCAGACACAAAGTGGCCAAGCTGCACCCCTGCAGCTTGCCTTAGGCCTTTCGAGAAGGATTTTTTCTCTTCAGTGCTACATGCAAAACATTGACATAAAGCCAATTATTAGTTGGGTTCTTTTGTCAATTTTCCTGTATGCTTTCAGGGAAAAAAGGAAAGCAGAAAGATCCAATTATTAAAACTGTACCATTTTCTCCAGCTGAAGAGCTTTACCTAGCACAGACCAAACGGTTTTGTTTTCACTTCCCTTTTGTGGCTTTCCTCGTTAGAGAAACCCATTGGAAATCATTAGTGGAAATATTAGTAGGAAAGGCTAATGGTTTTAGTCATTCATATGCATCAGTCACCGGATGTTTCAAAAGCTGCTACCTGGAGTACTGTTAATGTAATTTACAATACTTTATTTGATGTTGCCAGCCCCCTCAGATTTGCACAATATGGTGAGCAGCAGCAGCTCCAGCCAGGCTGGCTGGCAAGGCCTGAGCATTCACCTTCCCCCCTTCTGCCCGAGCTGCCTTCTTCCTTTCCGACAAAACGCTGTTAGAAGGAGGACGCGGATAATCACGTCTGTAAGGGAATGAAAGGCTCACTTTGAGCACACTGATGTATAATACTATTTCCAAAGCAATTCATCCATCAAAACTAATCAGTGTAAGCAGCGTGCAGTAGAACAGCAGCAGACTGGCAATCTGGAAGCCAGCGCTTTCCCCAGGAGTGTTTGGCCCTGCCGCTGGAGCAGCATCCCTGCTGCAGCAGCATCCCCGCTGCAAGGTTTGGGGACCTAGTCGCAATTAGCACCACTAACTTAAACCGTGCTGAGATTTGAAGGATCCCCATGCAGAAGAGCAAAGTCTATGCTGGAATAAATGCCACAGCTGCGATCACGGAGAGGTTAGCTCCCCTTTCCTTCTACATGACTGCCGCTGAAAAATGACGCTCTCGCTATGCATACAGATGTTCAAAGAAAGACTTCATCACTTTCATATTATGATAGGCTTTCTTAACGCGCTCTCTTAATCCCATGATGAATCTAATCAAATGTTTTTTGATGAAAGCGAGAAGGATTCGAATTCATATGCTCAATGCCCCATTGCTGTTTCCCAGGGCCGTGTGTGCCAGGCAGTTTACTCGCTGCTGGTTCCATTTCAGTCCTCTGGGAATTACACCTGGATCTTACCTTTACCGAGACGTTCACATGAGAATAAACGGCTTTGCCAGAAATAAACAAACACGCCATATCGCATTTCTCCTAGATGTAATTTTCAAGGAATTTAAAAGTTAATCCTGAGCAATTGACTGCAATTGACTCATGAGAACTTTAATTCCTCCCGCAACACACCACCCACCCATAGGTGTTAAAGAGCCTGATTCCTTCTGAAATCATCAAGGGATATTTTCTCTGAAATGATAGTGACTGGTCTGCTTTCATGCATATTATTTAATCCGTTGCCCCACCACATGAGACTTGAAGTGCAATTTATTGCTATGAAATACAAAATCTGTGATCTAGATGTTATTGCTTTCTTTCTTAGTACTGTGCTTTAGAATGCCACGTAAAAAAATAACTTATTTTTCTCTACCTCACTCGAGGCTTCCATATACATTCCAGTCTATTGATTAGCACAATTAAGATTGATGCAGAAGAAGAGAAAATCCATTTTTTTCACTGAGACAAATGTACATGAAATGTGCTTTTCAAAGAACCCTTTTCCTGTTTGACTCTATGTACTCTCTGCATAATCAGTATTCAAGATGTAGGACAGTTCTCCGTGCCTCAGGATGCATTTGAAGTATTTTTGAAGTAATAATGCATTATTATGGGATAGGAAACAGCAGTTTCCTCTCTGAGCTGTCTGGAATTCTGGATTGAAACATTACAGTATCTTTAAGTCGCTACTAGTCTGATCTGAAAGATCATCTGTTTCCCTCAATAGTATAGGCTGAAATACTACCCCAACAATGTGCCTTTTTTTTTTCCTAAAGTCATCAACACTGGTATTTTTTTCTTCAAGTCATCTTCATTGAGTTAAGTGGGTAGCTCTTTGCCTGCAACAACTTATCACTGATATGTTAAAGACAAAATTCAGTCTCTGATGCACAAACTACTGAAGGACATCACTATTGCCTGATGGCAAAAATTTGGGGGTGAAGCATTATACAACGAACTCTGCAGGGTAAGTGAACAACCATCCTCTCCTGTAGCAAGACCCATACTCACTATGTGTCCTAGAGCTGGGTAGAATTGGAGATTTATAGTCTCAGAGATGTGAGAGCCAGCTCCCCCCACTAGCTGTCTCATTCAGAAGGCAGGTGAAGAAGCAGGGGGGATAACATTTTCAGCATCATTTTGGGACTGCAGTCTGCACAATCTCTGTGTGACAGAGCAGACAGGAAGGTTGCTTTGCTGGATAAGCGTTTGAAATCCAGATGGACTGTTATCCCAATTATATGCATTTTTAAAAATCTATAGGCTTCTCATAGGCAATTTCATGGGGGAAAAATAAAAGGAAAAAAATTCAAGCTAATAAAATACATTAATTGTGACTATTTCACCAAGCATTACTAATTAATCCACTCAACAGTCCCATGGGATAGATCTCTGTGATATCCTGTGGGTAATTTGCCAGCACATCTCTGCATTTCCCCAACTGTCTGCCCAATTCACAGAAACAATTTGACTTGAGCTTGGACATACTGCTTCCCCAAAGTCATTATTGATACTTCACCCATACCTATTGGATAATAATGACATCAAAGAGGCCAAAGAGTTCCACTTTAGGAACATCTTTATTCCTTCAAGTTCACAGCCCTAAAATCCTTTCCTCATTATACTGAGAAGAGAAATGGCCTGGAAATTCTGTATTTGAAAGGTGCTTTTTAGTTAAAAACACAGGAAGACTGATGTCTTGTGGCAGAAGAAATTACCCAGATGCAAGAACAGGATCAGGAGGGCAGGTATTTACAATTGCCTGCTCCTTGCGGTTTTTGGATGTTCATATCCCAGAGATGAAAAACAAAAGCTTGTGGCTGGAATACAGTTCATAGGACTGTCCCATGCCAGTTCTCTTCTCTTTCCTCCACTCCATTTTTATTTTTACCAAACTGATTATGTCATTGCATGATTAAAGATAATGCTGAATATTAAATGTAGCAAACCCAGACTGTGCTAATTTTGAAAGATGGTTTCTATCAAGTAAAGCTGTATTGCATTGCTACTTTAGCTCAGTGAACTATTGAAAGGCAAGATCTGAACAACAGGAAGAAGTACAGCATGTAGGGACCTTGTTCAGACACCCCAATTAAAGTCTAAAGAGGTAAGTTAAGACATTTATATTTTACATTAAATTTCTATCTGCCAGCAGTCCTTCGGGAGTTCATCATCTTTGTTCTGGGGGTTTCAACAGAGACTAGCTTGAATATGCATTATTTATTAGACATGCAAATCATGCATGATAATCTCAATGAGCTATGGAAAGTATAATTGTTCCAGACAAACAATACATTTAATTAAAAATTGGTCTAACATCTCCATATTTCACACTGAAGGTAGACATTAAGTTTTCTTATTCTTCATGTAAAATAGGAAGAAGGATTTAGAACAGCCAGTTTGATGTTTGTTTGGGTTTTTTTAATGTTCTCAAGAATAATAAATAGCCTGTGACCTACACTTAAGAATTGATAAAATGCAGATTTAGGTTTGTTGTAGCAAAAGAAACATTAATGGGATTTATTCTACCCTCCTAGTCCTAGGAAATAATATTTATTCAACCAAAATAGATCATTTAGGTGTAAGGAAATTGTCACTTAGCAAATATTTCTAAATGCATACAAAGGGATGTAACATCAGGTGCAATTAACTAATAAAAATAAACTACCAAACCCACATGCTCTCATGCCAGCATACTACTCTACAGGAAGTAGGAAGCAATAACTATTATATTCCTTTTAACAACTTATGTCTGTCTACATAATATGTTGTTTTGATTATAAAAAGGAAGTTATCTACCTGGGAGTTTCAATACAACTGTATTTTAGACTTTCTCTGTAAGGCACATGGGTGTTTTACAAATCCAGTCCAAAAGCACTCTTTGTGAACATCTTTAGCTTGAGGAGCACCACAGCTATCTGGCCACATAGGATCACAGTCCCCAGCTAATACAGATAACAGGAATCCCCTCAGAGTGAGCAATACTGGAGTTACCAATTATCAGTAATGTGCTGCAGGAACTAGGCTAGAAATGCATCACCATTAATGGATTTTATAGACTTGCAGTATCTTATGGCAGTTTTCTTGCTTTAGTGAGATTCTGCTCATGACTAATTTTACTCGGTGTACTCAAAACTTACTGGAAGAAAGTTGGCTAGTGTATAATTTATCTTTTGCATAGGTTTTGAATTGAAATAAAGTTTTGATCCAGATGCAGTCTCCATAGCTGAGAGAATCAGTCATCCAGGACTGCTCTCACAGCTTTGATGTTAAATTTCTTAAATCATCAAGACTTCCCTTCCTTATTGCATACCATAGAGGGCTATCTGATGCAGCATCAATTCTGCACCAGCTTCCAATGCTTTGGTTTTGTTGTTTTGTTTGTTTGTTTTTTAAATTAACCCAGTTTGTTTACAGTTCTACATAGAGCTTGTCTGTAAAAACTCTTTCCTTTCTCCCTTTTGAGAAGAGTCAGGAAGAGGAGTCCTGTTGGACATGGCAGTAGGGACCTCTCCAAGATAGTCTTGGTGTCTTTTGGATGGGAGTGACTGGAAAAGACTGTATGCTCATACAGCATCATTCAAATTTCCCTTGCATCTATAAGGTAACTTAGACCTGAAAAAACAAGTTTACAAACATGTCTAAACAATATGGAACAAAATGAAGTTCTCACTCCTGTGTAAGCCTAGTTGACTTTCCTTTCCTATCGTGCTTTGCTGTGAAATGTTCTCCAGAGTCTTGACCCTTTATTACCTTTTAATTTTTAAAATTAGGTGGCATCAAATATCCAAATGAAGCCAACTCTTCACTCTTGCTTTTTTTCTTGCAAAAGCTTTTTTTCCTTATGAAAACCATTGAAAACCATTTGTCCTTGCCCCCTTCTCCCAGCTTTTAATCCTCCCCCTTAAGTGTGCAAGAGCATGGGATGGCAAATCCAGTCCTAAATGTACTCAGATTTTCAGGAATCAGAGCTAAAATAGACAAGGAGTTCATGTCACAGTCCAGGAAGAAACACCATCTCACCAAAATACATAAAATACAGAACAATTAAGAGTTTTCCTCCCTTTACCTTGGTCAGTAAAGAACCAAAGTCTTCCTATGGTTGTTCTTAAGGGGAAAATGTAGGAGAGAAAAATTGCATTTAACTGTCCTACAAACTACCAGGGTATCTTGCACTTCTGATTTAACAGGATGTCCAACTGTATAGCCAAGTCTGCTTAACAAATCACTTCTACCCCTTCTACTTCTTTCTCAGAATATTTAGAAGACATTTCCCACCACTTCTTGATCATTCCCTTCAGAGAGTAGTCCCATTTAATTTCTTCTCCCTCTCTACCAGAGCCCCTAATAGTTCTTTTGTTTGCCTCCCCTCTACCCCAGCCTCCTTGAATTAGCCTGAAATCCCGCTGAAAGCCATTGGCTGTGGAAACTGCAACAGGATCAAATGGTAGCAGTTGGCTACTGTATAGCAGTGTCTGGCAACATGCTGCTGGACCCCCATTACATCACATTTCAGTCCTCTATCTTGGCACCCAAGTGAAACTGGGAAGGGAAGCATCCTATTAGACAACAAAGCAGCAAATCAAAGAAAGGTTCTTCACCTGATATTGAAATTTTGCAGTCCATTAGTGAGAGCTGAACGCAAGCAGGTTCTCAGTGCCATCTGCTCCCTTGCAGAAGTGCTCGATGCAGGTGTGGGAAGGCTGGGGACAAAAGGCTCAGGCTCACACACGGTGGGAGGATGTGTCTTTCCTGGACACTCCTGGAAAGCAGCCTGCTTTTAATAAAGAATTACAGTAAAGCAAACCAGTGTTTTTCAATAGCTGAAAAATACCTGTTGGCTTAGTAGGTCAGCTATCTTTTCCTGGCATGTTCCCTATGGCTTTCTCTCAAGGTCAAAAAAACATCAGAAGTCAAAGTATCAGAGACACTCATGTCTCCAACAGACTTCTAAATTAAGTTCACCTGCCACCCTTTCATATATTTGCTACTAGCATAAAAACAACAATCCAGCAAGAACTTTTATTTTTATTTTGAATACTCTCCAGCCTCCTTTAATTTCTTCACTTGAAGCTTTCTCCTGTAAGTTCACCTAGCTCTCTCAGTGTCTTTCCTATTCCTTTTATTTTGACTATGAACTTAGAGAAAGCATGCACAAAATAAAACACATTAGATTCAGCTTTTGCAAGGTCTTTGAAGCAATTATGGAGCCACAGAAGTGTAACACTCAGTAATAAGTTAGACAAGGCCAAGGGGAATGCTCTACTAATAGCAAATGTTGAAGGGACTGGAAAAATAGGCAGAGCTTTGGTACATTTTATTTTACTACATAATATAAAACTTATCGTCAATATTCCCAATGTAGCACTATGCTTCACATTGCAGTGCAGATGGTTCACATATTTTAAATTGTAATTTAATTACTCTGTTCATGATTATACTGTATTTGAACTCCACTGAATTTCTAGCATGTTTATGCAAATACTTTATTGCAGAAATATGGCTTTAACAGCCTAGTCCCTTCTCATAATTGTCTTTTATTTTTATATATCTTTTGGATCATAAGAAAAATACCATTTATGCACAGAACCTAAGCCTCAGATATTTACATTTACAGTAAGGGCTTTGTTGCATTTCTTTAAGTCTATATCCTGGTTTACAGAAACTGTTTCATAGCTGAATACCATAAGGTCAAGAGACATTGGAATCAGCAGCAAAACAATTAAGAAGCAATACACGTTTCTCTGTATCAGTGAAATCCCATATTTAGTCTTTTTACATTTTGGCTGCAACCTTAAAAGCTATTGCATAGTCTAAGAGTCATTATGGTGGGTTAAGCAAATTTTGAATGGATCTGCAGAACAATCTTCAGACCCTGTATCATGCCATCCTTACCTCTTATCACAAATCTAGGAGAAGTCTTGGAGAGTTGTATAAATTACTACCTCACCCTTTTTCTACTACCACTGCTCATTATCTCTTCTTCCTTTTTCCTCAAAAGCAGTCACAGGAGGCATCCCTCAACATATAAAACAGCCTTCAGTCTCACTAAATACTTGTTACTATACTGCATCAAGAAATATAAAATTCCTTTTCTTCTAGTACTAGAACTTGCCCCCAAAAGAAAAAGTAGCTTGACGTAATTTCACATATTTTCTACTTTCACTTGCTCTCTTACTAAAGCAAAATAAACTCACATACTCCCTTTCATCCAGCCTCAAGTACATCACTATATGTTAGATATTCTCTACTAACAGCTCACCCTCAGAAATAAGGGCTATCTTTTTCCTACTTGCCCCAGATGCCCTATTTATATAGCACAACACCCACACTGTGACTCCAGAACTTATGCCCTTCACCTGGGATGGTGGGTGGAGCCCAGGGGAGTTAAAAATCCTTAAAAGGAGAATTCAGGGCAGAAAGTGCTTCTAGTTTGTTCTTTTTTTCTTGTTAGTGGTTAGCGAGGAATCTCTCAGGTAGTGTAGCTATGTTGATTATCAGCAGGTGATAGACTTGTTTCTGGCAAAGTCTATGTCTTTTACTTGTTTTTATTTAGTAAAGTTTTTTGGGTTGGTTTTTTTTTTTAAAGACAGGTCTGGTGTAGAGGGCTTGCTTTGACTTTCTGGTTACAGCTCAGTATTTTCTGTTTTAGCTACAGCTGGGCTCTGAGGTAGGGCATACCTACAGGAAAGGGTATCAAGGACCTAGAAGCTGTCCTTGGTACCTTCAGTCAGATGCTGTGATTAGAGCATTCTTCATCAGAAACTTGGGTTCAAGTTCCTCTGGTATTTAGAGCAGGCTTTACATTTTTGGTACACTTCGAGGATGATGTGAAGAAGCAGGACTATGGGAGAAAGCACCGAAGGCTTCAAAAACTTCAGAAGAGTGCTACTTCTCTTGTCAAAGCAGCTCCAATAAAGGTAAGAAAACACTAGTAGCAACAACAGCCCCTTCCTTTGCTCTGTCTCCAGGACTTCTTGGTCTAGAAAGGAAGCAAATAGGAAGATGATTTTATATGTTAGTGTCTAGGTCCCAGCCCTTAGAGGGGGCAAATCACTTCTTCATAAGATTTTTCACCCACATTGCAAGAAATCATCACTAAATAAAACATCCGCAAGTTTGTGGAGGAGGGACTGGAAGCCTCATTTTCAATCTGCTAGAGAATATCCTGTCATAAGCTATGGTCATGCTTATTCTCTTCAATAGATATCTGAAAGTAGCACTTATTTTCTAGGTGCCAGTAAGCTCATTGACCTAACCTTACAACCTTTCCAGAATTTTAATTCAGGTCTCTGTATTATTTAGCTTTAAACTGTTAGTTCAGGTCTACTTTAAAAGAATGTTGCTTATCAAAGCACATCAGGTTTTAAAGCTTTCCTGAGTAAAGCAGTCTTTTAAAAACAATGTTGTTGATAATTGCCATGTTACTGGATTAAGGAAAGTCAAAACATAAAATACTGGGTTTAATTGCTTTGTTTTGGTTTTCCTTTCCTATGCCCTTGTTCATGCTGTTGTTTTAACCCCACCTCCAGACATGTGAGTCTTCCTAGGTTCTCTCATTTCTGGAGCGGGTTTGTTGCTTTGCAGTATTGACTTCTCTGTCTCCACACTTATTTTTTCATTTTTGCTCTTCCTTTATGCTTACCACTGTTTACACTTTCATAGGCTGCTGATGATTCAGTTCTCAAGGAGTTAAAAACCTGTTTCCTTTTTCCTGCAGTAGTGCACAGCAAAGGGTTCCAGAATTATTGCATACAAGTGGCCATGGAGTTGGTATTTATTTTGTGACAGTTACAGAGGAAATAGGAAACTGAAGGTTAAAAGTTAATGAAGGTGTCATAAAGAAGCTGGTTATACTTCTGACTGCAATCACTGTACAAAATGTACACTGAAACTCTGAATAGAATTATAGATCACCATAGAGATGAAAGCTATACTAACAGCGTAATCGTATATGCCATGACATGAAAACAATTAAATACTTATTACACAAAAGGGCTGTATACATTAAAAACACGTAAATACTTCGCCCCGAGTACTCTGTTCTTAATATAATATGCCCTTGCGCAGGTAGAACAATGAGCATGTGTGCAGTCCCAAAGATAAATGTGCTTGTCTTGGATGCTGAGGCACTTGGACTTCGCCTCTGTGCTCACAGCACCCCTGAGGCGTATCGTACATACCTCTACAAATGCACACTCTTTTGTTTACCCTAATTTCTATTGTTTGCCCATTACTGAATGTTTTAATGCAGTGACTACAAATCTCAATATTGTTTTTCTGCTACATACTTCCATCTTCCCTACCTGGAAACCATCAAGAACTCTGTTGCAATTAAAGACTCCTGTTGCTTTAAATAGTTTTGGACTGTGAGTTTCTAGGGAGCTTTAGGACACAGTGGTTATGACTGACATTAAATGAAACTATCTGAAATGCCTTATTTCTATAAATAGTCCCTTGAAGATCAATGTAATTGAAAATGATTCTTTATGTCAGTAAGTGGACTGAGCCCCCTTGTCCCAGGAGCAGAGTCCTGTCCAAAGTGCAGTCAGTGGTACCGTGCCCATTGATTTCAGCAGGAGTGAGGTTTTATCCTATTCCTAGGGCCCATTTATGTGAGTGCTTTGCCTGTTTTACTGTTTTCTATCAGAAGGCACACTTCACTGCACCCCTGAGGCTAGCAAAAAGCCCATGCTCGGTATCATCCAGTTTGGCATCCTGAAGCATTTTCCTGAGAATGAAGATTTCTTGCTTCCTGAGCAGCTGAGCCTGTTGTTTCCTTACTGTTGAAACATCTATAGAAACTGCTGGGAGTTCTGATAGCAGGAGGGTTTGGGGAACAGGCATCCATGTGGGGAGCCTTAGCTGGCACAGTACAAATCCCTTCAAAAGTCTCTGGCTGTTTCTGAAACCTTCATCTGCAGCTTTCAGAGTCCAGCACGCAGCCCTGACTCAATACACACAACAACTCAGTTTTCTCATTTCTGCGTGCCTCTTACTTGTTTTGCACACTTCAGTCCCACTTTTTCATTTGTTTTTGAGACAAACTCTTAATTTTTCTTTACTTTCGCATTGCATGATTACTCAGTAGTACGTTTTGAGGTTGTTTTGTCTGAAAGGTGCCACCTTTTAGACTGAAAATCCAGCGCAGAGGTAATTATTAGGCAAGCAGCGCTCTTGCTGAACTGAAATTCAGCTCATGATCCCTTTTGTGTTATATCAAATACATCTGTGGCCTCTCCCAGTTTTATATTTTCCCTCTCATGTTACATATTTACTTTGCTGCGCTATTTGTTCTTTGGGGATGCCAGCTGAGAGATTTCTATGGGTGGCACAGTAGCAAAACAGAGCATGTAAACAAAACAGAAACCAAATAAACAGTTCAAATACACACAGTACTAAGGACTGTCTCAAGACAGACTCTTAAACTAATGGCAGGTGTTTGTGAGGCTTTTCACATACTTGAAATCTATGAACTATCTATCCCGAGCAAACCGCTACTCAGTGCACAGTAACTGGCATTATTAGCTCCTTGTATTCATTCACTTCAGTGTTTTTAAAGCGATGTATGTATCAGTGCCCAGACCTGCACACATGTGTGTCTAACTTTATTTATGCAAACACAGGAAAGCTGACTGCTCCTGTTCTCCTTGTATGGTTTTTTTTCTTTGCTTCCATCTATTGCATCCCACATCAACCTGCTAACTTTGATCTCTGCATCTTATTATGCCTGGCAAAAGCACTAGTGGGTACAGAGTAAATAACATCTACAATAAAGAAGAGCTACTGCTTGAAAGTCTAATGCAATGATTCTTTGAATTGCAACATTAATATTTTTTTAGTATGCTTTCCTTCCTTATATGTTAAATATGCCAGAAACCCCCATTTGCTGCTTTTCTTCTGTATTTTCCAAAGATGCGCTGTCTTTTTGCAAAGAGCCATGGAGTGCTAATTGCTCTTCTCCACTGCTTGGGCTAATTAACTTTTCATTATTTTTTCATTTCTTTGAAACCATTCATCGAATTCAAACTGAATTAAAAATAAACACAGATTATGTAAAACTACAAATAAATTTATTCTCAGGGAGCCATAACCATGGCCACGGTGTGACAGAGGAGTATAGTAATTGATTTTTGATAGGACCAATATTCAGACTTTTGCTTCATAAGACAATATGGCTGCTCTAGATTTTACTTGGGTTTTCTGGAGGCGGGAGAAGGGCAGAATGCCATTTTCTCAGTTTACAGTGTTTAGGATTCTTTTTTGGCAGTGGCTAATATATTCTATAACCTCAGTCAAGATCATCCAAGCCAAGACTAAAGAAACCCAGATGAGTTTAAAAATGTTTCTGTATATATAATATGCTTGTGCACCAATTTTACTAAACTTTCTTCCTTTCAGCCCTTTTGAATTATGGTTTAGGGAACAAAGCAAAAGAAATGAGAAATAAAACACAGGAACAAAAATAAAAATTATCATATAGTTTTCTTAATTCAATGTCCAATAGAATAGCTAGATGAATAATTTTCCCAGCTTGTATTCTAATGCACAGTTCTGGTTTCTTGTTACTCATGAGCACTATTTAGCTATTCAACCATCATCTCTAATTTCTTCCATTAAAAAAAAAAATCTTCTGGAAACTGAAGAGTGATCACTTGGCACTCAATCATGTAAGCAACAAAGAAAATGTCTTTAAGTAGCATGCTGTAAATTAAAATTTGTGACAGTAGATTTTGTGAATAAGCTAGTTGTTGATAAAGCTACATTTTAATTAAGTTGAAAAGATCAGAAAGCGTGTTAGTGCACAAGCTAGGTAAATCTTCATCAAACACACAGGCTGTGTCCTGTACCTCTGGGATATAACAGGTGTTTTTAAATTTGCAATGAAAATATAACATTAAGGTTACCTTTACTGATTGCAGATTTGTGTATGGCAGTATAGAGATGTGCAAAAATAGCTCTTCTCTTCCAAGAGAGCACTCTGAAGTGTCATTTGCTATCCTCAGCTCATCAGTATTCCTTTCCTATTATCTCTAGATCTCAAATCAAGACCACAGAGTCTCCATAGCACAGCTCAGCATGATGAATTCTTCATCACTGAACACTTTTCAAGTGTTATTTCATCCTCTGCTGTATGCATAAGGTCAATCCTGACTACCAAGCTGGCCAGCAGTCTGCAAGAAGGAAACATTTAGTTCCTTTGGCTGCAGCCATGCAGGAGGATAAACTCAGATTACAACAGTTGTTCATTGTTGCCCCAGAGAAGGAAAGCACACGTGAGGCTACCTTGTAGCACCTCTTTTCCTGCCTCAGACATTATGTTCCACATGATGGGGATAACTAAGTATTTTCATATGATATCATAGATAGGGAAAGCAAATCTTCACCTGTGGAACAATCAATAACTTTGTGTGTTACCATTGATAAATTCCACTTGCTCTCATAGATTCATATCAGCTATTGACAGTTAATTTACTCTTCAATTTACAAGACAACATATCTGCAAAGATACATGTGTGTCTGGTACACAGACCTTACCAGGGAATTTTGTGGGATTATTTCTACATAGAAAAGTTACTGCCCTCTTCCCCCAGTGCTGAGGTCTGTGCTGGATTTGAACCTCATTGTACTGTTGGAACTCTATTTCTCTTGCTGTGCAGTATATAATTCTCTTCATTTCATGCATGGATAACTGTAGAAAGCAGAGATAAAGTTTCAACTCTCTTTACTTAACCCATACAAAATAATTAAAACACATTTTTCATCTTAGCATCCCCTTAGGGCTTAACATATTGTGAGGAACACATCCTAATGTGAAATGAGCTTCGAGACAAATGGTCCTGGCTTTAGTTTGAAAGTCACCTCTGGAAAGAATGCATTTGTTTTCTTATTCATGCCACTTTTTAAATTCTGACACATTAAGATAAAATTGTCACATCAAAACCTACTCTTTAAATACAAATCTGTAGACTTTTATACAGGTATAAAACCCCCTTCAGGGCTGGTTTGCTTTAGGCTTCTGCAGCCATCGAGGCTCCCTTCCTTCAGTGAGGAGTGCCTCAGCCCTCCCGCCCCACGTCTTGCTGGCAGAGCTGCAGTCCTCTGGGGCAATGACGAATTTTTCTCCCCAGCTTTGTACTCCTCTCTTGGCACATGCCTGAAGGTGAACACAAACTGTAAGATGGTCTCATCCGTGTCTCCCAGAAATCATGTCCAACAGCGGGCAAGTCAGGCTTTCCTTCCCTGAGCAAGCTTGCCCATGGCGCAGCTTGAATAATTTGTCATTTCCATGCTCTCTGGCATCATTGCACTTATTCAACACTTATAAAGAAAGAGGGTATCAGGAAGTAAAACACAACAAATAATCAGAAATCTCTTTAACACCCTAAAACATGACTAAAAGACCCAGACTGACTTTCTAATACATGGCTGTACTTTATACCATAATCATTTTCCCTGGCTTATTATTTATTCTGTCAAGTGTTACTCAGTGTAAGCAAAAGCATTACCACTGAGCTCTGAGAGACAAATGTATGTTCTCCCAAGTCAGGAAAGGCAAGGTGTTTCCATGCAAAATGTTACAGCTACTTAATGAAGCAGCACATTAATTTTGATGTACAACCATAAAGTCCTGCAGAAGGCTGTTTTTATTTGTGCTATGTTCTCATGTCTCCAAGAAATATTGGTTCAAAACAAGGTGTCATTTGCTCTTATAGCATGCAACAGGGCCGTTCTTCCTAATAAACTCAGGAAAAGCCTGTGGTATATCTTTCAATAAGTTAAACAAGATTCTATTAAAGAAAATAGATCTCTCTCTCTGACCGAGAGCTCCCATATGTGTGTTTATAAATTCCCCCAGCCAAATTCTTTCATCAGATACATACATATGAGCCCCAGTCGTGGCACACTTGCATTCATGGAAATGCGTCAAGCTCCTCCGTTCCCGAAAAGCCTTATAAGAGTTTTGTACCGTTATAAGTACAGAAAATTACTCTAATGAGGAATCTACTTAAACTTAATTGTCTCATTTAATTGCACTGTTTAAATTGCTAATCTTTTTGTAAGTATTACTTTCTAAGTTGTTTTTAGTGGGTAGTTTGCCCTTTTTGTTGTTGCTGGAGGAATTCAGTAATAATTAACTGACCTAGTGTGTAATTATACTGCTGAAAATAAGCTATAAGACATTTAATAAAAGGAGACTATTAACAGGATTTGAATTTATGACCTTCAAAATATGAAGCAAACACTTTATCCATGAGGTCACACAAGCTTTCACTACGGCCTGAGAATTTATGGTCTCTAGCTTAGGCACAGAAAGATTTTGCTCTTGTTCTTTGGATGCACTGGGAACACACTGAGAAACAGATTAAAATTATTTTAAGGAAATATAGGGGTGGAAAAATGCTTGGTGGAAAGCTTATTCTTCTTAAACATCCAGTATACACATGCTGGCTGTGGAAGTCAAACCTGATGAGTATTTTGAGTTTAGTAAAAAGAAAGCTAGGTCCATGCCTCTCTGTCTCTATATGAACTTAGTTGTTCCTTTTTCAGTATTTTTATTACTGGTGGCTTACGTAGCAAAACGGCACAGTCGTGGGCATCCTGGCATGACTTGGAGGAGGCCAGACCATACGGATAATATGTCAGTGGTTGGGGTATGCGTGACTTAGTGAAAGTTTGCAGTTGTATATTTGCAGATATTATTTCGCATTTTGGGAGCTTGCCTACTCTGCTCCCATGACTGCTCCAAGGGTGATGGAGATTTGTGAACATCGACACCCATAGCAAAGCCAAAGACTTTTGGGAATTGCTGCATAAAGTGAGGCAGCAGATGTGACAGCAAGCACACAGTTTTGGGGCCTGAGAACTTCCCCCTCGGGTTCCCTATGAAGCACCAGCCTGGAACGCCCTTTCCTCAGCTACCATGACCGGTGGTGGCATTTTAAGCTGCAAACTCTGCTGATGTTTGAGTCCTTTTTATGCCAAATTTTCTTATCTTTGAGATAAGAAAATTACTAAACACTTTGGCTCTCAGACAGCTAGGCAATTTGTGCCATATTTTCTTTAGCCTTTAGGACATAATGTATTTTACCGAATCTCTCACATAGTTACAACAGCTTTGCCGCATTTTCTGTGAAATATTTGGCTATGTGAAACACTGCATTACAGACAGGAGCACTACATTTTTTAGAAGTAAGTGCTCCAGCAGCACCAGCATAGGGAAAATGAGTCTGTTGTAGTTTCTAGCTACCAGGAATCCAGGCAGTTTCCTTGCAAGCTCTCAGCTACTTTGTGTTTTAGAGAGCGAAGCGGAGCACGTTCTGTGTAATTACAATGTCAGCTTGCAGGATTGGAGAAAGAATTGCCATGCTTGCTTCTGAAATCAAACATCTTCCTCGAGATGATGGCTGCTGTCTGGTTGGCACTTAAAATATTTTGATAACTTGTATATTTGTACGGTGAAACCATGTACGTAGAGATACGTCGTACAAGGAAATAATCTTGCAGCAAATGCCAAAGAAGCTGATATCTGTGAAAATACTCTAAAGCCAAGTGCAGGTTGGAAAGATCCCAATGCTTTCTGCTGGCCAGAGAGCTTTTGCAATACCAGGTAATTAGGATCCCATAGGATGGGGTCTGATATTTAGGTAGAAAGCTCAGAAAGCAAAGGTGAATAGGAATACATTGCAACTGGTTTGTTCCCATTCTTCATCCTGTGTGCCCAAGCACAATAAAACTGAAAGTGCCTAAACATAAAATGAGAAATTTGGACCGGAGGAATACTTGAATTATTTCTTCCCTATAGACCAAACAGTGTCTTTGAGGCAAATAAAGTGGAGGGATATGTCACCTAAACTCTTTTGAATCCTTAGTGACGAGCATGGCATGGTGGCATGGCTGTAAACTGCCAAAGTTTGGTTTGTCTGTCCCTCACGGGCATATGGCTCTGGGTGCTGTGATCAGCATTACTTTGCAGAAACAGTTTTGAGTGGTGGGCTGGGACCGAGGGACAAAGAATAAGTATTCAATAACTAACTTTAATTAAAAAGAATAGAGACCATGTAATTAGATTTTTGACAATATACCCAAGTAATAACAGTTCTCGATTGCTTGCTGATTTACAGGGCAGAAAAGCTTGTGTGCAAACAGATTTGCAAGCTCTGACTGCTAAAACAAGCAAAACCACTTTTCAGCTGTAAGACGGAGGAATGGTCTGCATTATCAAATACGGGTCCAGTTCAGGCGAGGTTGATGACCTCAGTCAAATATTTATTAAAGGGGAAAGAAGTATTTGGAGTGACTTGTTTATTCTAGCTCTTGCTCACACTGATAGGATTTCCTCCTCTGGATTATCACGCTGAAACCTTCCTTGTGACTAACTTTGTCTTTTGGAAATGTTTCCCATCCACATCCGACTTTTCCTGCTTTTCAGCAGTAGAAAAACAAGCAGCCCGTTTCACTGGTGGGTTACATGGCTTTCACAGCCTCCAGAATGGGGTGGGGGGGGCAGCTCAGAGCAAAAGGAGAATGACTTCTCCAGGGAAGGTGCACCGCACCGGCAGCTTGGGGCCCATCTGCAGTCCCAGAGGACGGTTGCAAATTCAGTTTAGTAATGTTTGAACCGTCATGCATGCTGACGATAAAGCAGCTAAATACTTTTATCGGTCTCATTTGTCTCCTGAGCTATACTGTGGAACTAATTGCAAAATTACATCTAATAAAAAAAAAAGTCATGTGTTTCAGCTTTATTACGGATACATTATTGCCTGTGTAATATGAAAAGGATGCAATAAAAATTACATTCAGGTTTGGCAACATTTTCTCCGTGCAAGATTTGAAGTAATTTTTAATATACTTGCCACTGGTAAGATAACACTTAATGCTTTTATAGTACTTTCTCCTCTGGATCTGAAAGTACTGTGCAAAGGAGGGCAAGTACAATTATTTCTGCAATTATAAGAAGAGATTAAGAGGCAGACAACCTGCAAAACATGCCCAGTATGATGATATAAATTAGTGACAAGCTTGGTAGAGATGTTCGCCTTTACTGGCTTTTTAATACTACAGAAGATAAGCTACTTGTGACAATAATAATGATAAATGGAAATGAAAGTGTTTTAAAATGATTCTATCTATATAAATTAAGCATCACTTTCATTAAAATAAATGGCTTTTGGCTTTTACAGAACAGAATTCCTCACACACCAGTGTAGTCTGAGGAGAGTTAGTGTCTTTTTAACATACTTTATAAATAACTTAAAAAGTTTTCCGTGAGTAGTATGCTCTTCTCAGGTACTGAAATATCATCAAGGATCTCATTAACCTCCTGTTCTTTTGAGTGCAGCATTCTCAACATGGCACTGTCCTGATGTGAGTTTTCTGTTTCTCCTGGCCAGTGTTCATGGCAGAGCAATGGCAGGCATAGTTCCCTGTTCGGCGAGGGGAAAAAAGTTATTGGGCTCTATGTACAGTTTATGTATAGCATGCTTTTACCATACTTCATATTATTTTAATTGGAATGTTTATTTTAGCAATTGAAAGGTTATCCAATATAAGTTATTGCAGGTAATCTTGTGTTTATCAGAACCAGTTCCAAAGATATTAAAATACATTTATAGCCAATCTTCATTTCAAATAAAATTATCATTTTCTTCTTCACGGGGTTCTTCCTCCTAACCAGAGTTCAGAGAATAATCCATCATAATTTTCTTGATATTGTTTTGCTTTCTGTTTACTACTAGCAACCCAATTTTTTTATTGTTTGTTTATTTTAATTGCGTAAAAAGCAGTTTAAAGAAAGTATGCCAGCAGGTCATTGTGCATGACCTGTGTTCTATTGGGGAATTATTTAAACTAGATTATTTTCTTCCTGTTACTGGCAAGGGAGAAAATTTTGAGCCTCACCTCGTGTGAAGGCAGCGGTTGCTCACACGCTGGTTCAGCACCAGCAACCACTGCCGGAACGCCGAGGCAGGCCTCTCCGAGCAGCCGAGGGTATGAGACACCAGCTGCCATACGTGCCAGAGGGTATATATTCTGCTGTATATGCTCGTATACATTCATACGAGCGCATATTCCTATGAGTGAGCAGACTGAGTCTGTCAGTATTTAGACCACATCTTTATAACTACTCTATTTTTTTCAAGAGATCTTGTTCTTCTGATTTTAAGAATCTCTAATATATTAGAAGGAGAATTAGTGTTGCTCAAATATTCGAAATTGCTATTTTTACCCATCTGAGTACTCACACGCTCAGTCTCATTAGCCTGTCGATTAAAAGGTGATCATGGTGTCTGACTTCCCGAGTAATGCTGAGCTCAGGACTTCCCAGAGGGCTTGCAAGGTCAGGATTGGATCATGGAAAGCATCTTTGATGATGTGCAGAGTCTTATAGGAGATCAGGGAACATGGAGCAGTCCCTGATTCTTAGAGTCAGACTTAAATCAAGAGCCAAGTCAACATAATATTTTTGGCACCCACCATGGTGCCTGGCCATTTGCTGGTGTAACCCTTGTCAGCAGAAATGATGCTGGCAGCGCGCTGTGCAGTGTGACAGCAGGCTGTGGTGACATCCCTCCCCATGCAGCCTTCACCCGTGCCTCCACCTGGGAACTGTAACCACGGTTTTAAGGCTTGATGGTAGCAATGCTGCCAGTGCTCATGCCAGCGAACTTGCCTGCACCTCAGGTGGGAAATGGTGGGGACCACCTTTCTTGCGCTCTCTAGGGGAAGGAGCAGACAGGGATGTCCAAGGTCAAAAACTTCCCTTGCTGTGTCCACTGCCTTGTAGAGAGCTGCGTGGTGGGGGAATGTGGGCTGCCATTGCATCTCCCTGCCCAAACCAGCACAGCCATGGGGAGGACAAGGACACAACTCCCCAAAATGGCACTTTTTCCCGCAGCTGGCACCAGGTCTGGGCAGACAGCGAGGTCTTCATTTGCTCCCCCCAGTGCAGTGTTTCTTTCATGTAGGGTGGGTTTTCCTGAGATGAGCCAAGATATGGTGCACATATACCACGTCAGTCTGAGTGCTATGCACAGTCCTGACAACAGACACAGGCGTAAATTCCTCTTTTCAGGAGTTCACTATAGCAATTTTCTCTCAGTCCTGCTTACACCCCTACAGTGATTGCTTTCCATGGGTATTCAACAATTCAGTTTTACTGGGGAATTGTTCATGGAAAATGATGGAAGCCAGGGACTGGGCTAGAAAGCTCTAGGATTAGGCAAGGGAGATCTCGCAGTGGGTGTTTTATACCTGAAATGAGGCAGCAGCTTGGTCCACACAATTGCTCCTCACTGGAAGAAACAGCAATGGCAACATGCTAGGAATAAGCAGTGGTAATGTGGGGTTATTGAAATATTGTATTATACTGTAATTTCCTTTCTAATATTAATCTGTGGTGGCTCCACTGGCTTCCGGGGAGATTTCACTATTGGCATTTTCAAACCTGAGAGGGGAAGGTAGACCCTGGATTATGAACCTCTGCTCATCCATCAAAGACAATCTCAGCTAGTCTCTCAAGTGACAGCACAGGAAAAAAAACCAGATTGTAATAAAGGGCTTTGTAAATAGCATTATTTTGAGCAACGTCTTCTATCCAATCATGAAAATTGAGTTTATGAGCAGTCTAGCCAGATGGTCTGCTTTAGGTGAACGGTGGAGCTTTTAGTGGTGATGGAAATGAGTGCTCTGGTGCTAGCCAGGAACTATAGGATGGGGGGGCCAAGGCTATTAAGTTTCAGGGACCCTCTGTCTGAATTGAAGTATATTCTGTACAGACTACACCTTGCAATGAAAACTGAACTTTTCACATACCGTGCTATTTTAAAATGTATATCGAAAATGATTAAACAATCCCAGTAGACAACAGGAAGATATTGTGCTTTGAAATAAATTTTTCCCGACTCCTTCATTCTAGCCTTTGCACAATCACCTGTCCTCACCTGACCTATTAGAGGCAAAGTTTCTGCACATCAAAGTATCCCGAATATATCTTGCTATGCTCAAGCAAAAAATACGTGCGAAGTGACCTCTTAGACTGTAGATCCCCCTCCCTATGCTGCCTGCGGTGTCCTTATGCCAGCACAGATCTGCCAGACATCCAGCATTCATCACTCTTGGGCTGGCTTAATTTCTCCTACGTAGCTCCACCACCAACATAACAAAAACAGGCTTTTGGGGAAAAGAAGTGACAATATTTTCTTTCATCACGGGCAGCTTGCAGGTTCAACCATTTTTTTTTAATACTGTCAAGAAAAAAATTAGTAATATTCATGGCTAGTCAAAAATTTAGACTTGAGGTTGTGATTTGTGTTTTAGTAATCTGCAGGGGATGTAAACCCTTTACCAATGAGAATGTAGTGGACGAAAGTAGTTTAAATTTTGTAATTTGGAGGTGCAGCTCTCTTTTTTTAAGACAAAGACAGAGAAAATGAAGGCAGCTATGGAATGCATCATACAGATTCACCAACATTCATGTGTGTTAAAGTGTTACTTTTAATACTCTGGTTAGCGTGTTTTGAACAGATACCCCTTCCAGTAAATAAACAGGGAACTGTGGCGTTGTTCCCAGCCCTTTGCCCAGTGCCAGAGACCTGCAGGGGCTCCAGACCGTGGGAGTCTAGGCCAGGGCTACTCTTGCTTCTTGGCAACCTCTTTCCATTTAATCCCACTGATTTCAGCTTTAATCCTGAGGTATCATTCCCATTTCAGCATTGTTTACAGCTAAGAGGGACAGGAGGATTCTGGACCTGATTTAATCTAAACACAGAGAGCTCAAGGCTGTCCAGACCTATAAAAGGAAATAAACTAACTCCTTTGAAGATTGGAATTGTAACAAGAACAGTTTTGTTTGGTCTTTATTTAGCTTCAAGGAAATGAAATTCATGTTGTAGGAGCTAGTTGTGCTGTGTGCGTGTTTGTTCTTAATTACCTAGAAAAACTTTGCGTGTGCAATTCAGAGAAGAAAATCTTGGCACTACTAAGACTGTGTTCCTTATATAATTTGTTTTGGTTTATTTCTCAGTAGCATTTATAAGATTGTGTTCACAATATGAAGTACCAGAGCAACTTAAAAAAAAATTAATGAAAACAAAATGCCTATGAAAAAATAAATTATCATATGTTTATGTAAATATCCATGCAGCTGTATAAAGGATATGAAAAGTATAAAGTACGAGTATGTGAAAAGTCTAATAGAAGATAAGGAACAAGCTTGGTGATAAGCCTTTGAATTGAAGCTGGTGTATTCACTAGAAGGTGATAGTTCAGGAATGGAAATAAAGATTTTTGGTTTCAGTGTTTAAGGAAAAAGAAATAATTGCCACCTTTCCTGTGATCAACTAAACTGTAGTAGTAACACAGTACAGGGAATCCCCAGCAAGAAGGAATGAGGCAGATCCTCATGTTGCTCACAGCCATCATGCCTCTAAAGCAATCCTACCAGCTGAGCATCTTCCTCACCCTGCAGACATAGGCAAAATAATGCTTAACTTCTCATATTTGTATTTTAGGGACTATTGACTTAGGAAGAAGCCGAGGAAAACACTAAGTTTTGCTTTTGTAGCTGTGTTGGAACAATGTATACAATTTTCCTCTATAGCAAGCGTGCCCTGCGAGGCAGGTGATCAAAGCAGCTGGCCATTGCTACCAGCAATAACTGGGAGTTTCTGTAGCAGCAAAGGAATGACGGCACAGGAGACATGAGGAATGCCACAGAGTCACAGGTCAAGCTTTAATGGCCAGCAGAGCCCAGAGTGGGATTCCTGCGATTCCTCCTTCGCGATGATTTTGTCTGATAAAAAGGCACGGAGTGGGCATGCTCGCAGAGACACTAGGCAACCTTTTTAAAGTTAAAGCTTAAATACGGTAGACAGAGCTGCAAATCAATGTGTGTTAATCGGGGAAAGCAAGATATGGTCAAATCAGAGCATGAAACAGCCACACAGAGGATCTGTGGAAAGCTTTGCATTATATACATATACAGTAACAAAAATAAATAAATAGCCCCAAACTGTGGTTTTGTCGTAATTACATTACTAGTACAATAATTTCATTATATAAGCCCCATATTGGTGTTAAAATATACATTAGGTTGCAGCCTCCCTTGAATAATAATAAATGACTGATCATTATTTATTTAAATCATCTTTCCAAGCCATTTTCTTTTGAAGTAGCAAGCCTGAATTTCAAAACAGAGCATTAGATGTTAAAATAAGTCAGGTGGACAGACCAAAATACAAAGTCTGGGAAAAGGTGCATCTCAAAATCCTAGTCCAAGGTATTTCACACGAAATTTTGTTACGAGCAAAAAAGGTAACTACCTATTTATACGGAGTTGAGAACTACTTGTTAGCCCAGTTAATGTTTTAACAATCTAACTAACTGATTTATTACTCAGCTAGTCAAAATGCTAGGCCAGTGCAACACAGGTGGCCTCTGAATAGTAATGGCAAAACTTTATGATTTGGACTACAAATGCCAAGAGATATCTCTAGGAGATATGATTTGCAGCTTTTAAACCTCTTAAACCTCTTTAAACATTTTTTTTTCCTTTACGAAAATCATATTTCATTTGTGATTTTAAAAAAAAAGTTATTTGGGGATTTAATTTATAAATTACTGCTAAGAAAATATTCTGAAAACTTCAGAATGACTGTATTCCCAGATCCCTGCACCACTGACAGATAAATAAGTAAATAAAATAAAAGGTGACATTGGATCTCTAGTTCCCAGCTTATCAGATAGTTGGGTACAGACAGATCTTATCAAAGAATTGGTCTCCTAAGAAAATAACTCTGCTTTCTAGTGTGGCTCAGACAGAGAGACTAAATTAAAAAGGACCTTCTCCATTTCACCACTTAATATGATGCCCTAATTTGTAGTGGTTTTGAACATTAAAAACAAAACAAAAAGTAACTTCATTTAATATCTTACCGCAGGTATGCTGTTTCTGATGAGTACATTTTCTTACTTATGGCTCTTGGAAAAATGGTCTAAAACATATGATGAAATAGTGATGCTGTGGGGCTTGGGGTGGTTATTTTATAATATGTTCTTCACAGTAAGTGATAAAGATATTTCTGATAATCAAACTTTATTTTTTTCAAGAGATCTAGTATTTTGCTTGATTATTCTCCTCTATGGAAAAGATATCTCAGCAAAAAGTCATCAGTACAACACTAAATATAATCCTGAGGAGTCTTTTGGATACTGAGGGAATCCCTGAGTGAGACATTATACCTCCTGTTGAGTGGACCCAGGGATGGGTCCCTGATGGATCGTTTGATGTGCAACAGTCATTGTGCATCGTCCTTCAGTATTGACAAAAATACGTTGAAGAACAGAGAGGGCACACATACAATGCAGAGTGTCATTTAGAAAGCTGATAGGCAAGGAAGCTGGTTTTGTCTGCTATGAAGTTTTCATATCGCTATGAGCCTACAGAAAATGTATTCTTCTTGCATGTTTATGTATGTAAGAGCACAGCCAGCCCTTAGTGGGAAGCTGTATTTTAGTATCAAACTTGTGCTGAAATAGATGGAATAGATGGGCTGAATATGGTATAGTGACTACTTTTATTCAGCAACTGAAATATTCCTATTTCCCAGAAATAAAAATTCGAATGGCAAGGTGCAGCCACTTTGTCTTGGTTTTGCCAGTTGCCAGTGGGAAGAATTGTGCTACACAACAGATGGCAATACTTCAATAAATTTTGGTTTATTTCAATAAAATCATTTAAAATTCATAGCATGTAGTACATTGAGGTAGGTACTGTCAGCAACTCAGAAGTGACAAACTTCACGCATGACTCTGTTTGACAGTATTCAATGGGATCAAAAGCAGCTGGGGTGGAGAGAAAAGTGGGTTTTGTTGGTCTTTGTTTAAATACCTGCTTGGTAAAGTCTTACTCATTAGAAATTGATGGTAGTTTTCAGTGATTCTTAAGTCAATGCTTCAGTGAAGGCCAAAAAACCCATAGACAAATGCAGTCAAGCAGCAACAGAATTGCACTTTGAAGACATTTTCTTACAGACTCCATTGGGCTATGAACACTGCCAATGCCAGTGGAAACAAAAGCAGGAAAAAAAAACCAAGATTCAGAGCCTGGTGGTTACATGTCTCCCTGCTTATGTGGCCCTTAGATGCCCCTTTTATCTTTTACTAATGGGAACATTGAGATGCAAAGTACTAGACCAGCACAAAAAAAAAAAAAAAAAACAACCACCCCAACCATACAGCAAATAAATGGGGATAACGGGTAATTTTTACAGCTTTCTGAAAGGTTTTTGAAATGTAGGTTTAATTTTATGGTCGGTTGTGTAGAAAGCTGATGAAACAGAAACATAGTACCTCAGTCCAGTACTAGATCAATGGCAGCTTTGCTTCCCCCAGCACCAACAGGACCGTGGAAACCCCCCACCCCAAACAAGCTGAAAACCAAGGACAACAATAAACAGAAGGAAACTGGGATTCAGTCCCAGAAATCTACATTTGAGAAGGAAAAAAAAAAAAATTGTACAAGTTTTGACACAACCAACTTAGGATGTAAATTTGGCAGCAAGCATACGCAGAGCGTGCCATGCAAAGAATGAGAATGACTTAGATGAAATCAAGCTAACTGCAGCGACAAAGAAAAGGAGCAAGAACTTTGTCCGAACAACCCAGTCATGTGTAGCCTTCAGGAGGAGAATAGCTTTTGCTAGTACTACCATGCATGTATTAAAGGCAAGTTTTAATCTCCTAATCAATGACTTGGTAAAATTATTCCCTATGCCACCTTGAATTCCAACTAAATGTGTCTTGTAACTGGGTTTTTTTGCAAGTTGAACCAGAGAGCCTTCCATCCTGCCTGCCTCAGACGCGGACACCACCGCACCAGGCTCTGCGAGCGTTGGCTCAGCAGCTGCGTGCTTTCGAACTGCTCAGGCGGGGAAAGGGTGGAAAAATCTGACCCCTGAAGTGGCATGTGAAATGATAACCTTAAATGCTAAAAACCCTGCTCCTTGCTCCCACCTCCTCTGCTGTTGCATTCACAGCCAGTTCCCAAACTGTTCAGCAGAAAGCAAACCAAGCCTCTCGCAGGTCAAATGAATGTGTATTTGAGCCTTGTGGTTTTTGTCCATGGTAGCTCAGATACATGTGTCAAGAGATATGGGAGCAAAGCCAGGGATTTAAGTGGCATGTAGCAATGGAACAGAAAAAAAAAAAATTGCAGCTCCTATCAACAACTTTCATCTTCTGCAACTGTTTGAGGAAATAGCTGGCTTCAAAACAAATTAGTGGAGGTTTAGAGGACTGCATTTCAATTAATCTCAGGAGGAAATGGGAGGATGGAAGGAGAGGTCTCTTTCATTATACCTTAGACAAAAAAAAAAAAGCTGTGAACTTGCTATATTCTGAGGTTAACAAAGGTGCAAAAGAAATTTAAAGGTTGAGCCCATTAAGATTTGAAATGCTATGACTGTGAAGTGGGCTTCACCTAGGGTTTTGTGCTAAGAGACTGCTGGCAGATGAGGAAAGACGTTTGTCCCTGCCACAAAAATATACGGTGGACGGAGGGGATGGGAGTGTTTGAGACACTCAATTAAAAATAAAAATAATATAAAAAGTAAAATAAACTGAAGCCAATGTACAGAAAGATATGAAAAGTGAGCCACTAGAGAAAAAAAAGACTAGAATTAAATCAGGGACATGGTATGTATTTGTTCAGACCAAAAGTCATACACCTCAGAAATGCAAATGATATTGCTTTAATTAGACAACTGAAAATAGGCACTGGAGGGGAAGGAAAGCTGTTTCTTTAAGATATATTTTGGATCAATGGATCAACCGACTCAAGCATAGTGCATTTATTTTCAGAAAAGATTGGGCATCAGACTACAAAACAAATGAAAGACTAACCATACTACTCATTACCCTCGCTGGAGAATATACAGCCAACATAGTAGCTTTTTACAGCAGTTCGAAAATGTTATTATCCACAGAATTTGTCACAGTGGGAAACTCTTTTAAGTGGTCTGTCTTTCCCCTTGTTTTTTAATTATAGGGTAGCGTATGAACTTTGCCATCCTATTAACTGAGTGTCATCTTTTACTATAAAGACAAGTGACATTATTTACAATTCAAAGTCCTGTTTGAAGGAGAGTAGTCTCCTTGGCTTGAAAAGAATGCATCCAGAGCATTTCCAAACTGCAATTTTATATGAAATAATTCCCTGCAGCTGTGCCGGGACAGCCGGCACCAAGCGGCTGGCTGCCATAGGAAGATCAGCTTGGAGAGACGAGAATCAGAAGGCAGAGATGCTCTAAACCCCAGAAGCATTTGCCTGTCAGAGGCAAGCTCTGGCTGAGCCATGGGGACAGTTCTCACACAATGCCTCTGCACAGAGATCAGCTGGCCAGGACAACCAAAGATTTGTGCCCCTGGGACAAGCTAAGGCAGAGCTCAACTCTCGACCAGATGGACTTTGGCTCTCAACCACTGTTTTAGGCCTGCTGCTGTTCAAAGACAGCTGTAGCCATGCTGGGTCATCTTGTCAACTTTGCCATGTCCAGAGGTGCCCCCTTCTTGCTGAAGACCAAGAGCGTTGGTGGAGCTGTGTGAGAGACTTTCCAGGCTGCCACCTCTTCCAGCTGGCAAGCAGAAGGCTTTAACCTCCTGGACACTGAATTTTAACAACCACTATGTACTTTTGTATGGCAGGAAAAAACATTCAGTGGATAACATTTTTGTCTGTTTAGGAAGCTTTCTCGTCTTTTAGCTCATTTAGTGCTTTAAAACTTTAAGGGATTATATTCTTTAGTGTAAATCCATTCAAATCAGAGAGGCAGGAGTAATAATAGTTAGGTTTCATAGCAGAAGAAACGATATTGCTAAGAAGAGATATGTCTCACAAGAGGACTTCTAAGATGAAGAAGGCAGCTTAAACTTTTGGAGCTAGTGAGCGATATCTCGCCAGCTGTCCCACCAGAGCTCTGCTCAGTATCACGCAGGTCTCGAAAGGCACAGCAGCCTATCGTACCTCCTGGCGTTGAAAACCTAGTTGTGACTCCTATCTGCTTTTCAGCAGAGGTTTTATTTATAGCTCTAAAGAAGAGAGTAGTGTGAACCAGATGGCACTGCAGCCGCTGGGAGGGTGCCAGCGAGATGGGAGCAGACCCCGTTGTGCTTGGACAGGGAGTGGGACCCCAGTCAGGTCTTGTCCCACCCTCAGGACACAACACTCCTTCTACAGCTCTGTAATAAAGGACGTACACTTGCATGTCAGCAGCCTTGGGCCCTTGCTCAGCATGGGACTTAGTGTATCGCAGGTGAGACGTTGGGATGTTTGATTTCCCTTTATTTCTAAATCAAGAGAAATGAAAAAAAAAAAAAACCGAAAGATCAACTTACAGACACTCGTGGCTGTTATTTGAAGCCTCATCACCCTTTTGCTTCTGCTTGTACTGTCAGAAGTAGCAGTAAAAGCAGCTGCTCCCTGTTATATTTCAGCCATCAAATAGGGAAACCTGAGAGGATAGTATGTACTGGGGAAGGACAAGGGGAGAGGAGGGAAAGGATAAGACTAATGAACGGAGGGAGGAAAGAAAAAAAAAAGCAGAGAAAAGCCAAACCAGGAAGGAAAAAACTGATGTGTAAAAATCTGACTGTCCTGAAAATCAAGTGGAATGACTTTCTTGTCAGTGTGTACTTGTTAGACCAATGCGATCTTCTGGAGGTAAATGAATCTACTCAAAGCTTTCATGCACGTAGACTGCACAAAGGCAAAGTACAGCTTTCTCGTATATAAATCTACATCAAATGACAGATTATAATGTGGTAGGAACACCGACTAATCAGCTACATAAAACAAGAGACTATTTCCTGAACATTTGAAACTAGAAAAATGATTGAGTTAAAAGAGAGTTAGATTGGGAAGAAAGCTTTTTCATTTTCTTCTTTTTCCTCTGAGCCTTTAAGATCAGCTCTGCAGCAACAACCAGCTCTGTGGTTCTGCATGTATTTGCTAAGGAACTACATAGCATTTCTGGTCCGTGAATCAATTCTTAAGTAATACATTGTAATACAAATAAATACTAATTTTATAGATAGAGGTGGTACCTGATGCTTAGATAAAAAGCCAGAAAATTGGAGACTTCCCTCAGATTAAAAGCTCCATCTTGCTCTGCAAGCAGTATTTTGATCAGGCAGCTATACTGCTTTCCTTTTCTTTGGTCTCTTCTTGCTGGACTAGACTTCTCACAAACATTTACAAAAGTGAACTAGAGTTTGAGGTCAAGAGTTATGAACCTGGAAGACCACATAATCAAATGCACCAGTATCGCTCAATGCATCTACCCAAGAAAGCTTTTCCCTTTTTATTTTCTTTTTTTTTTTTTTTTCTCCCCAGCAACCAAGGTCTGGATGCCTTGAAGGGGCTTGAAGTGACTGTGCCCCGTTCGATGAAAGGCACTGCAAATTTAGAAAGAGGGGATCTATCTCAATATAAGAGGTAGACAAAAGGTTGAGACTGAGTAAGGAGGTCTACGAAATGGATCCCCTGAAATGACTGCTCTAAACTCAATGGGCATTTAGGGTTAGTAAAGTGCTTTTCCAGGCAGGCTTTGTTACTTTTTCCTAATCTGCATATGCCTTGTGACTTTGATAGAAGTCTCTGTATGTAGACACTCCATCCCTGATCCCAATAACTACTTTGCTGCCTGGCAGGGAAGCTGTGCTGACTAAAGAGCTTCTGTACGGCCACAAAACCACTTCAAAGTTTGAAAAAGAAGAAAGACCGTGTATCGAGCTGACAAAGTTCCTGTAATGAAGGGTTTGCATCCTGTATATCCAGCCTGGGGTTAGTGACTCAGACAGGGCTAGCTGTACTAACACACTGCAGCAGCTGAGAAAGGAACCGCCACCAGCAGCCGACCCACAAAGGGCTGCCACGGACATCAGCCCACTTCTCTGCTAGGTGACTAATATTCCCCTGGATAAAGAGATGCGTGGGGGTTTTTGAGATAAAAAGGTCAGATTCACGCAGTAGAGAGCAAGGCTGAGCTGAAGAGTGGATAGCGGTTACAGCAAGCCTGTACCCAGGTGGCAGCATGAAAAGGCACCACGCAGCCCACGAGGATCTCAAGCTCCCTTTAGGAGAGCTGGGCATGGAGAGAAGGGTCTGCCCCAAGCATCCCAGTTCCCAGAGAGATGTAGCAAGGCTGTAAGACATTGTGTCTTTGCTCAGATCTTTCTCTCCCTCCTCCTCCTTCCCCAGTATGTCTGCTACGCTGCAACAGGGCAACTGGTGTAGAAATTCACTGTAACAGAGAAACAGCGGCAGGAGCTCCAAATAGAAGCTTCTTCCTGTATTTGCAGCTTAATTACAGTGCACACCAAAGGACAATAAATATATGGAGGTTCCCAAAGACCTCGTGAGATTTGTATTAGCAATGGGCTGATTTGGACAGCCACATGTAAACATCTCAAAACGATGTAGAAGCTGCATATCCTGGTTATTCTCTAGGAAACAAAACACAAACTTCCCCAGGCAGTTTTAAATGTGTATAGCAGCCTTTGGTGATAGACCTCAAATTATGTTTGTGCGGGTAAGCATTATTACCTCTGTTTACATGGAGAAAGCAAGGTACACAGGGACAAAATGACTCCCTCAGGTCACAGAGTGAGCTGTTGGCAGAAATGAGAATACAAGCTAGTTCTTGTCATCCCAGAGCCCTTCCTTCTGATTCTTGTCTCTGCAGATTACGATCTGAGGTCAGGCATATCTTTATTATGCAAACATTTTTTTCCCTCTTGGAGGAAACTCAGATCAGGATTATGGATTTGGGTCAGGAGCTTTAGCGCACATGTAATTTCTACCGATGTATGAAAGGCATCGTTGTGAAACACTTTGCAATTGATGTACATGTTCTGTACTTAATATCAGTTTACAGCAGCGAGGGACTGAACGATCAAGCAGCAGAACAGAAAGCAGCACCTTGGCATCACACCATGGCCACATAGCACGGCTACCTTCGTTCTGTCCCTACAGGCTGTGCCTGAAATAAGAACAGGATTTCAAATGCAAAAGAAACAAGAAAAGCCTTCAGAAAGATCGGATGATGCCAATGAGGTTATGAAAAGCCGTATCTTGCCTTTCTCAGAGGAAGCGGCGTATGGGCTTTTGCTGATTTTGGCTTGGTCTGGTTTGGCATGTAGGAGCTCCTGCTGCATTAAAAACATCATCATTTTTGTGGGAAAAGTGCAATTACCCAAAATAAAGAAGTGATTTTATGACATTTCTGTACCTCACTTCAAACACTGCTTACCAGCTGCCCACTTCAAACAGAGCCCTTGGCAGAACTAGGTCTTCCAGGAGAACCTCAGCCTTAACTTATCCCCAAATTTTCTTCTTCGACACACAACCTTTTCCTTGCCCTAGCTGTTTTCAGGATTTTGGATAGCAGTTTGTTCCCTACTACCACCTTGCAGTTGAGCTTTTGTGTGCTTATGCCTGCAAGTTTTTGCTATTTACTTGGAAAATCTTTGCTGTTCCACTTTCCAACCGCTTCCGCCTCCAAGTAATACTTGACAGCAATTGCAAGCAAATGAACTAATTTGTCACAATCAGCGTAGCTCTGTTGCTTGCACTTGTCCACCTGTATTGAACAAATTGCAGATTGAATGTCTTAAGTTCAGGAGTGGAGCGAGTGAACTGAGGACACCGGGAATATAAAACACACCATATTCCTGTAGACCCGCAATAGATACTTCAGTAGCTCTAGGAAAAAGATATTTGCTTTGTTCTTTTCAGGGTAATGCGTAATTCTGGCTGGCATTTTCCTCCAGGTTTTTACTAAGATCAGTGTTTGCAGTTCCATTTATGTGATATTTTCTAGGTCAGTTTTTACTTCTGCCTCTCTGCACCAAATTTTTTGATCTGTTTACTTGAGCCTAAAAAAACCCAGCTCGTACAGTATTCTGCAAAAGTCACCTAAGCCAAAGTACTACTAAAAGAACCTGCATTTTGTGGCTGTCTTACTTAAGGTTATGCAGTTATAGTCAGTAAATGTACTGAAATGAAATAAAAATAGCTTCTTTTCAATGTGTGAGGTGCTTTTTCCAAAGGCAGGAGTGGTCCTTCAGGTACTTTGTACTTCTCAATGCTGGAGCTCTGCTCATATGGGCTCTGATTAAAAAGTTTCTTGTATTTAGATGCATTATCACTTAGTAGCTAATATCACCAAGAAATATGATTTTTTATCATATCAAGATTTGTTTTGACTCTAAGAAGAGAAAAGAAGAATTTGTTTACAGTCTATAGCTTTCCCTGGGTAGCTGATTAGAAGAGAAATGATCCAGCTGTAGGTGTACAGCAATGTCTGAAAGTTTAGGATTACAAAAATGTGACGCAATGAAATGTGGTGACAAGGGCTATCCAGAAAGTCAGGCTATTCCAGAGCAATGCAATGGAAGCAGAGGCATCACCAATACAGTGCAGAGAAAGTGTCATAAGTTCTGCTAGAAAATGATAAGATTTTTTTCCAGGAAATCTCAATTCCATTAAAATTAATTTACAGCTTAGTTTATCTACTGGACATGTGCATGCTTCCCTTCCCTGCCAATAAAATCAGTATCTCATGGGACTTTGTCTTCTCCTATATGTTGTTTTCTCAGTTGTAAAATCAAGGTTGTTCCAAATTGGAGAGTTATGATAAAATGAATGGTAATTATATGGCACTGGAGAATAATCAGTGAGCGGGCTTTCTTCTGTAAGTCATTTGGTTATTGTTTGATAGAAATCCTGTTTAGTGTTCCACAGTATTTATTCAGACTTGACTTCCTTCAATCTCACCAACTTCGTTTAAAGTGCAGCACTAGAGGCTCGAGCTTTATCTTAAAATGGAAAGTTTCCATTTCGTTAAAACTTAACTCTCTTTTTAAATCGCAGACCAAGTTGGGTTCTTTTTTTTTACATCAGGAGAAAAGGGGCTTGGGAAAGGAACAGAAACTGCTGTCACTTTTCTTCTGTGGTGGGCTCCCTGATGGTCCAGCAGTTCTAGATTTACCTTATTACGGAGTAGTTAGCAGGCTGTAAATCTCACTGATGAGCCAGCAACCTTTCTGTGGGCAACTTGGTTAGCTTCAGAGTCCCATAAATTCTCTAAAAAAAAGGCAGCCTTTAAGGATGGTTGGAAAAATACCATTCATAACTGAGACATCCAGTTATAATAAGCTGGATATATGAATAGAGAGTAGGCTTATTAGATTTGCAGACTGCACTGAGCTGGGAAGGGCTGGAGGTGTTTTAGGTGATGGGATTCAAATTCAAAATGTTCTTCCCAAAGTGCAGGTATGGTTTGCAGCAAATAAGGGGATGTTAGACAGGGACAAGTGGTAGTTAACCCACTTAAGCAAGCTAGTGGCCAACCGTGCAAATGCAAGACAGGAACACGCTGGTGGGCAGCAGCTCTGCAGGAATGGTTCATGTTTGATGGTGAACCAGAAGGTGAATGATGTGTTGTTTCACGAGGTGCAAACAATATCCTGGGTTGCATAAATAGGGGTATAGTGTGTGAGACAGGTAAACTTTCCTCTCCTCTGGTGAGGTTTCAGCTAGAAACCACTTTGCCTGCAGGGTGGCTTTGAGATAGATGGGAACCAAGGGGGAATCCGTAGGGGAACAGGAGCCAGGAGAGACCCCAAAATGTGCCTGAGAGAAGAGGTGTTGCAAGTTAAAGGGACAGAAAACTGAGGGTGGGATAAGACGACTGTTTTTAAATATATGGAGGACAGAGAGGAAAGGGTTTATTGTGGATAAGACATGAAGTAATAGTCTCAGCAAGGTTACAGCAAGGAAGATTTAGCCACTTGAAAAACATCTAATAGTAGAAGGTAATAATGCACTAAACCAGATTTTTGGGAGAGGATGACAAGCTTTTATGATGAAGCCAGGACAGCACCTGTCAGGACTGACCCAGATATGGCTGATTTCTGCCTTGGGTCAGGGGAAAGGATGGACCTTTGAGTCACCTTCCACCGTTGTGAGCCCGTGCACTGAAACAGGCTAGCTCAGCTCCGGGTCACAACTCCAATTAGTCTGGACCTTTCATACTCCATCACAATTGATTATAATTCTGCTTTTTCTCCTTTTCAAACAATTAGGTTCTTTGCTCCTGCTAAGAAACACCCAACCAACATTTCTGCTATATCAAAAGTACTGGGATGAAATAAACAATATTTTTATTTCCAAGATACTCATGCTATTCATGTCTCACAACTGTAATTCCAGAAAAGTAGAAAAGAATGTTGAGATCCTTGCTTTTTTTTATTTTTTTTTAAATTAAATTGGAGCATTTGTCCCTTACAAACATCTTGCATAGATAGATTGTTTTCAGGACTTTTCTGACATTGTTTGTTCAATTTGGGCTTGTTTTCTTATCACAGTGATGTATTAAAGTCTAAACGAAAACTATTTCCTTCGTGCCTTTCTAACAGCTTGTCATGAAGCATCATTGTGCAACAGTGTCATCCACAATTTTAATGATGACATCTCATTTCAGGAGGGCGTGAGCTGAATCCCAATGAATAAATTCATGAAGTTTAACCTCTCCATGACCCCATTTCCACTGTTTTTTTCTCATCCCGCCCCAGCTCATTAGCTGCCCTGACAAAAGCAGCTGAGATGAGATGTGAGTCTTTATAGCTGTGCTTTAAACAAAAAAGAAAGAGTGGGAGGCAGAAGAAAGGTGGAGAGAAGCATCATGTTTGGTCTGGAAATGATCTGCTGTGCATTTGTAAGCAAGCTAATTTTTCCTCAGTATGACAAGATTCCTAACCGGAACGATGGATCTCGGACTAGAAACTACCCTGACATTATAATTACATTCAACCCTAACTAATTTCTTTCTAATGTACTGCGAGTGGCATCTAGCTCATTGAGATGCGGACTCTGTTCCAAGGACATCCTGTGGCTATCGAGAAAACCTCTGTCTCACACTCAATTTTCAGCAGTGTTTTCACTGTCAACTGTCAACATTAACACAATGTTTAGGTTCCCTTTAAAATAAATCAACCCATTTTGTCACCCTCTTATTGCCCTGCCAACTGTTGATCCCAGTCTCAAACCATTTCAATGTGGCGCCGGTTTGGTGCCCAAGTTACTGTTGACATTTGTCTTTGAGCATCTACTTTGTTTGTTCTTTTAGCCCTTGGTAAGACTACTTAGAAACTAAAAAACGTGTTTCTGAAAGTATTTCTCTCAAAACAGCAGCTTATGAATCAGGACAGTATATATTTTAATTTGCATTGTGTAAATGCCTAGTGAGACTCATTGCCGTGTCCCAACCATAAACAGCATTAAATCTGTTGGGTGAAGATTTTTTTTACTGTTTTTATGGCTTTCTTATCATGTTATTATCCCTATATTTAGCATTGAAAAGTAGCAGGTAGGAATTTCAGCACGTGTAAGATTGGAAATTCCCCTTTAATTTATTTTTCCTTTCTAACATAGTGGCAGGGTCAATCTTTGGGACAATTTTTAATTAATGTGCTAAAAATCTGTATTATGTATACTCTATTAGTACTCTTCAGTAAACATAGATTCTGTGAAATTGCTTTTTATCTCAAGTAGTAAATTTCTAATAACCTATCCCCATTTCAGTTTTCTGCAATACCTACAAACTAGATATTACTGAATCCAATTGATTCCAATTGTAATTCCATTTACTACTTTACATTTACAATGAAAAAGAATGTAGTTGACTCCCAGAGTACTATCATTATTGGTAGACAGTGTCTTTAGCTTTACTTAAATACTTCAATCTGGGGACAAATAGCAGCAATTTTCTCCTGTTGTTCTACACCAGGAAAAAGATGTTAGAGGAACATGCAGGAAAATAACAGTTTGTTGATGCTAGCTGAATTTATAGTGAATTGTTACTGGATGAAATCTGTTTAGAGCAAACATATCCTGTTTACTGCAGGATTTTATGGGAAGCTCTCAAATTTGCATGTTGATTACATGAAATATAGGAAGTCCCTCTCAGCCATACAATAGGAAAAGAGGATTGTTAAAAAATGAAATCATCTCGAGCATTGTGTGATTTACTCTCAGCAGGGATGCAGCTGTTTACAGTACGAGAGCAATCCACAAGACTAGGAATAATACTGTCCAACCTGTGTAAAGTTTTCATTATATATATGATGTTTCCAAATCTGTATTTCATATATACAGAGACGTACAAGGATTGTTCCTGTCTTAGATTTCTGGGCTATTTGTCTTCAAGCTAGCACAACCTGAGTGTGATCAATAAACACAATGCAGTGATAGAGCACATTTATCTTCTGTTCCTCCTATGGCAAGCATTTCACCTGACACTCTACCTCGGGCAGCCTTTGTCAGGCAGCGTAGCAGGGGAGTTGAATTCTCTATCAGCCCACTAAAACCTGACAGGGAGCAGGTCCCCTCAAAGAGCCACATGTTCAGAGGTTTTCCAACAAGACCACAGCAGACTCATAGGCAGGAAAAGAAAACAGGGCATCTTCAGAAAAAAATTTTTTAATGGTAGGCTTATGAACTTCAGTTCTAGACCGTAATGATCCACACACACCAACCATTGACCTTTTGCCTCTCGTGACTGAATCCCACGAGGGACCTACAGGCTGGTGGAGCACAAAGAGCATCTGTGGCAGTGTGGCCCCTTGCTAGAGTTTCTTCCTCTGCTGGACATTAGCTAGTTCTATTTCTGTTGGTGCAAAACAAAGTTCGGAGGTCGTTCAGTTCTGGGAAGGACGTCGTCTAGGGGAAGGAAGGGAAAGGAGTGAAGAGGATGGGTGTCCCAGGTGAAGGAGATGAAGTTTGGCTGGGACAGGAAGACTCGAAGGGACATGCAAGCTGCTCTTTGTGGTATGAATTCACAGGAGAAGATGGCAATAAGCAATAGCTGATGTATTTGGTAATGGATGAGAAGAACATGAAAAGAAATCTTTCCTTACAAAGGCAGATAAATGCATTGCATGGATAGTGGCGGTGGGATGCTGGTGGTTGCCATGACCTTTGCAAGGAATAAAGCTGTCTCATTTTTCTTCTGAGTAGGCCATGCTTGTGATTTCTGTCACCAGCACTATCAGTAGTGGCACCCCACATGCCATATAAAGAACAACTTTTAAAAAGAAATATAAGAAATTTTGCAACATTTACTCATTAAAAAGTGAAAGGCATACAGGTGTGGTGATACTGTATTTAACTTTTGTTTGATGAACAAAAGTTTAATGAAACTTTTCATTTTTTCCAAGTTTTGAGGTTCTTTGTCTTTCTTTTTGAAGGAGCACATTCATCAAGTACAAGATCACAATATTTTACTGTGGCTCCAGATGTCTATTTTTTTTGCTAAAAATACTTGACCAAAACAATTCATCCCTTGTTCTAAGCTCCATGACTGAAATCCTCAGTTCTGTTGATGTATAAATTACAGCTGTCTATTCTCCACCACTCAGTGAAGAAATAACTGTCATAGTAGTGGAGATAATTCCCAGTGACTGTAGCCAGCCCCAAGGAGCACGATGAGGTTGTGTGAATATGCTTTGTGAGGCTCTCTCTGCCAACTCAAAGCTTTTTGCCCTCCCAGAACTCCCAGTCCAGCAAAACTTCAAATCCTCCAAAGTAAAGTACTTTATTAAAATATAAGCTTGAATCTGCCCCGATACAAGGCGGTGGCCGTGTGGGCCAGGCACTGGTTTGGTTATGGTGTCTTGGCAGCTTCTTACACCAAGTGTCTCTTTTTCCTCCAAGTGGACACTAACAGTGAAGGGCTCTGTGAAGGCGATGGTGTGAGGAGCAAATGGGTTTTTGCTATTCACTGACACAAAATGAGTCTGAGAGTGATCCAGAGAGAACTGGTAAATGGGACAATAAAGGGAATCAAACAGGAAAACTGGGGAGAGAGGAAGAGGGAGGGGAAAAGGTACAGGGAAGGGGAAAAATTATGTGTGGGTGTGGAGGTAGCCAGCACACAGGAAGGATATGTGAATAACAGTTAGCTCAGATGTTTAACTCTTAAATACACTGTCCCTTCCTGATAAGTAGGACATCAATAGGAGCAATGTGTTGGCTAAATGGCAGAATATCACCCTCATCTAAAAAAAGTAGTTAGAGGAAAAAAAAAACAGAAACAATGAACGTCAGATGAAAACCAAAACAGTGATGTGGTAAAGAGCTTTGTAAGCCTTCGTGCCATATGTGTGACAAGTTAAGAAATGGTTAACCTTCTTTTGCTCTCTGCCACCTAAACACAACCTTAGCCTCTGATCTTTGTCCCATACTGGAAATGTATGCACTTGTGAAGAGTTTTATATTAGCAAAAACTGACAAAAGTGACTGTTCATGAATTAATTCAAGCTGTAGTTTTTCTAAGATATAGCTGCACTTTTAAAGACATTGAAGACTCTTTAAAATTTCTTTATAAAGCAAAAATGTAGCTCTTTATACCCCCCATTAACTGTGTACACTTATTATGCCATTTACCAGGATCTTGAGGATGAACTTTTTTCCTGTACTGATCCTGAAACTTCTGTCCACACATTGTCATTTAACTGGTGAAGTGCCTTTCATTCAGCTGCTAAGAATGAACACCTATATATTAATCTCCTGTACCAGTGGCATAGGTGATATCCCTCAGGCACCAAGGAGCTTGACAGCTCATCTTCTAGAGGTGTCACTGCATGAACTGTCAGCTGATGTCAGGTTTGGGTGTCCCTCTGCGGCTGATACAACTGGTATTATAAAGGTCAGATGCCCAAAGGTGTCCAGTTCCAAGCAACCACAGAGACAGAATATTGATAGAAAAGCAGCAGATATCATAAGTGTGCTTTTTAGAGATTTAGGGGTGTTAAATACTTTAAAGAGTAGGACCAGAGAAAGCCATAACTTCAGAAGAGGTCCTGAAGACCTCCATCAGTCAAAGGATTAAGTGGTGACTTAACAAAGCGGTGCTTTGACAAAGAACTGCACTCAAATAGCAAATCTATATTTAGGTCTTGTGGAATGTTTTGCTGATCCTCTTTTTTCTATTAAATTGACCTTATTGCCCACAGATGCTGAGAAGTCAGCTCATTAACAGTTACTGTTATGCTCTGTTCTCCTGCTTGGTTAGCAGCCTCGCAGACATCGCATAGGCAACAATATTTACGGCAGACAACATCGAGACAAATGAAAAGAGCTGCTATCCCCAAACCTCTCCTTTGTGCCATCAGCAGTGTTCAGTAGATACAGATTCAAAGGAATGCAATAACAAAATTCATTCCCCAAGGATGTAGGTCAGTTTGAAGGGCTGCTATATAACTACAGGCACATTTTTCCCAGATAAATTATGGCTCCCAGTGTCAAACATAGACTCTAATTGAGTAAAATGTACTGATCCCTCTTACTCAATGGGGCTTTGTTTTCAATTAGGACATAGTTCCCCTTGGCCTTGAATTTTTCAGGGATGATTTCCGGATGAGATGGAGAAATGGTGGGAACTGAGAAGGCAAAGGGCGAAGGAAGCCCGAGGACCCTCATTAACGCTGATTTGTGCGATACACACTCTCACCTCTCAGTGTAGATGTGGCTGTATCACTCTCCATCCCTGTTAAGATAATATCAGCTAATCTTAATTACAGCTTTTGCTACATGAAGCTGTCAAAGCGCTTTGTAAACTGCTTGCTAAATCTGAGGATATTTAGCTGCTTTATTTTAGTAGCAGAAAGGACCATGATGATCACAGAATGTGACCTGCTACATAACACTGGCTATCTGCTTTCACCCTGTAATTTCTGCAACAAGTCCTTGTCCTTAAAAGGAAGTTTTCTATAAAAGTAGACCTTTAAAAAAGAATGGAGAAACCTTCATAGATGTTAAGGCAATCTTCAAAAATCAGAATTTATCTCATTCCTTTCGCAATAAGGTAGAGCTCATACATCCTTTAACTCTTTCCTTGACCCCCTGCCCACTCCTTTTTCCTTTATAACTGAGTTTAGGATTTCTGTTGTCTTATTAGTTTTAGCCCTCTGCCCATGCTAAGAGATTTTAGTTACTTTTTACTATTAAACTGTATAGCATAATACAATAAAGAACAATAAAGAGCTGCAGTCTGTCTGAAGGCTGCTATACAGAAACGCTCCTGGTCAGCTTAGATCCTGCTCTCAAATAAATGTCAAAGTATAAATGTCAAGGTAAATAAATGCTGACCAAATGAGGTCTGCAGAGGATTTCACCTTTGTTCTGGTTCTTTCCAAAGTGGTTGAAGGTGACTTTCAGGGTAATTTTGCTTTCTTATTTTGGGAGGGCTTTGGGAGAATTTAATTTTGTTTGTTTGTTCATTTTGTTTCATTTTGTTAAACAAGATGTTTCTGGTGTAGCTGTCCTTCTCCAGATTCACCCTCTGGAGCATCTAGTGTCCAGAGATGACTTTGCTGGCTGGCTGTTCATACAGCGAGCAGAAGGGGACTTACAGCAGCAACCTGGTTTAATTGCTGTCATCTTGCTTTTCCTGGCAGTATGAGCTGATGAGACTTTGTGAATAATGTCTCTTGTCTGACTTTTCTTAACAATAAGCGTAAAAGGAAAAGATATAAAATTTTCCATTGGCACTGCATGACACATACATCCTATATCAATACAGAATGAAATTGTATTTCTACTAGCTGCAAGCAATTTTCAGTATCTTTCTCATTCTGTGCAATTTCCAATGTTCCACAACCAATAAATGACTGGAGAACTTTGCAACTGTATCAAATTAAATCACAAATGTAATCATGTGGCCTGATTGAAAAAGTCAGTTATTGTTTGAATTAAGGGTTTCATTTCTTTGCTTCCATCTCGATGAGGCTATATTTTTGCTTGGGCTAATGAAGGTGCTGATGCTCCAGGATGCTTCTCACTATGGCAAATGTCACTCTCCCATGTCCCAGCCATGGCTTGGGCGTAAGTGCAGAAACCAAACCCACAGGATGGATCCAGACACACCTTCTGGCTCTCACAATTTGTGCTACAGTGTCTGCAAGTGGGATTTGTACCAAAACAACCACAAAAATGGCAATGGGAACTACAGTTTCTGCAATCAGACTTGGAAACATAATGATTCAACTCATTGATGACAATGGCTTAGTGTAGCAGCTTTGCTCCTGACTGAAATAACATTATACTGGATAAATAACAGTAGAATTGGAAATAGTTTTTGGATATAGACTTATTCACCAGTATGTAGATCATATAAAAATGGATAGTATGACTCATATAAAAATTAATAGTATGTAACTTATCACTTTGTAAAACATTAAGATCTTTAGAACATAAAAAATACCGAGCAAAATTTACATTTCTTTCCTGTGAAGACCCACGCTAGGTATCTTGCTATTTTTCTGAGAGGGCTTCCTATGCTGAGTGAAATGGACTCTTAAAACTCAGCTTGAGTCTGGAAAGGTAAACAAATAAAATCTGGCATGCAGCATGCAAACAATTTTCCCCCTACGTAAATAATGCATTATTTATGCCCTGTCAGGGGCAAGCAGCGGGCAGCCTGAGAGCCCCTACCTGGTGGCAGCGGCAGAGGGGGAGCACAGCATGGGATCAGTGGAGCCCCTGGTCCCAGCCAGGAGCAAGTGCTGCCGGCAGACCTCAGAGCAGTGGCTTTCTGGACCTGGCCAAGCACGGCCGTCAGATAAAGGTTATGCCTCCATCCCTTGGCGTAGGGCAGGGAGAGAGCGGGACCCCACATCCCACTACCAAGCACCCCTTGGTCCCCACCAGCCATCTTCCTCCCACGAGCAAACCCATTGGAAACGCCAGTAGGAGGAAGATGCTCGTGGCTTAGGTGATAGCACCAAACTCTGGTCAAAGCTGAGCTAGAAGTGACAAGATGAGTCAGGGGACTCTCCTCGTGATGGACATGAGCAGTGCTGGCCCCCTCTGCCAGGCACGGGGTGCACACCTTGGAAAAGCTTTGCTATGGTGCTCTGTTCCAGGTGATTGGGATCCCATCCAAATTCCCATCCTCTCCAGCCCCTGCTCCTACTTTGGGGATTTGTTTGGATTTCTTTGGGGGTAGCTGTGACTTAGTCAACTTCTTTGAAAGAAGGATTTTGCTGGGTGAAAACGCCTGGTTGTTATAAGCATTTTTCTGTTTTGAATGGGCAAACCGGAGCTTGGAGAGAAGGGGATAAATTCTTCAATGATAGAGTTTTGCTGCAGGAAGAAGTGAATTTCAAACCTTCTTCAGAAAGTGTTGTGCACTAGATGTAATGCTGGCAATGCCGCTCAATTAATCATTTAAGAGAAATAACAGCCAGACTTCCCTCAACTTCTACAACTGCTGCAAACTGAGCACCAAGTTGTCTCAGTTGCTAGAAAAGTGATTAATTCTCTTCTGCCACCTCAAGACACAGCATTGAATTGACTTTTAAAATATACACGTATGTATATTTTCTGTGACATTTTCTTTTTGGTGTGGCAATTGGGAAATGATTGTAACCTTGCATTTTTATTTTAGCACATAAACATATAATGACAGAGAAATATTGTCTCTTTAATTTATGCTTTTAGGAAATGATACACAATTCTGTGAATACTAAACAAGAGTTTATATATAGCATTTAGGGAAAGACATACACAGCATGTTGAGCCAAAATCATGTCAAAAATGTTCCAGTGAACATATGTCACACATTTATGCATTTGTAGGATGTTTTATACTGACAGGCCAGCAGCTGCTTTATTTTGTTTCAGGGACCTCTGCCCAAATGCTCTGTTTCGCTCCTACATTTAGTGGTACTTGAAAATTTGTCCTGGTGATAACAAATTCTCTAACTCCAGACTGATTTTGTCAGAAAAGGAAAAGATAAAGTCAAGGAAATTCTCTACAGTTACAGTATATTAATTCCTTTCTTTGGGAAAGAAGAATCAGTGAAATAATGAATTAGAAGTGTATGTAAAAATTTGTAAATAAACACTTACTATAATTCAGTTTGCTAGCAACTAAACAATTTTGGATTTAAAATAATTTCTCATAAGCAGACCTTGTAATGTTAAAATAGTTTTAACAGAAATAAAAAAAATATTGCATGGACCTATCCAGATGAGGACGTTCTAATCTAGTGATGAATATTAACCCTAAAATCCTTTAGTTACATATTTTGGGGGATTGCTAAGGACTGTTTTCACCTGCTGTGACACCCTTTCTATACCTACACTTCCAAAATCATTCCAGCATAGCTAGAATTACATAGCCACACTATCAAAAAACTCTGATTGTACCTGTAGTTAGATTATTCCAGCTACACTCTTCCCATGGCAGCTTGTAGTCTCTTGTAAGTGGAAACCAGATTGAACTTAAACTGATATATATATAGAGAGAGAAAGAGTATAACCCCATCTACACTGGGCTCTTCAGCTGGTGTAACTGTAAATCACAGACCACAGTTTTGCATACTCCTAATGGATATACATTTGATGGCAGGAATTTATACAGTGGCCTTGGCTTAAGTGGGGTCGGTATTGATAGCTATGATATAGCTCTTTAATTGCAAGCAAGGACTCATCGCTGGCAGCAGCATTTCTTGTGGGTCTTCATGGTGGGCGGCCAGAGCATGGCCAGAAGTTTTGGCTCTGTGCCACCTTACAGTGACTTGGACAGCAAACCTTAAAGCATGGCAAATCTAGTTTCCAGGTGGCCCAAAGACTGATGAATTGTATTGACATTTTGAAAGGCAAAGAATATTGTTTCTCATAGTATGATAATATGGTCTTTTTATCACATCCCTTCTAACTACCTCTTGTATAAAATGCAGAGCTCTAAAAGATAAAGTCTCTTCTGGCATAAAGTTTTTTGATACCTTTGCTTAGCCTGGTCACCTTGTCAGAGTACCTTCCCTAGTTGCCCATAGGAGATCTCGGATTCTCTGCTATGACCTTCACAGTGACACTAGAAGCAGTTTTGATGAGTTGTGGAGATCCTGTTGCTGAGCCCTCCTACCTGAAGGACCTTCTTGCTATGGAAAGCCTGGAAAAGGCAGTCAGTGGCATAGAGGGAAGAAAGAGGACAGAGATTTCTACAGAGTGGAGGTCTACTCTGGTAGTCAGTAAACTTTGGGAAAATGAGACAAACTGGTAATAGGAAGGATAACCCAAAACTCTTTAGAAATTCCCATTGACAGAGGTAAGATGCTTTACTTTCTGTACCCCTTCTGTTTTGGTGTGATTTCAAGGAGATTTACTCAAACAGAAATGCTCTGTGCTTCTGTGCTGTTCCCCACTTCCCGACTCATACATTCTCACTGGAATGGAGACCATATGCCGTCATCCTAAAGGATAGGAAGAAATAAATCAAGATGATGATGCCAATGTTTGCACTTACCAGGACAAGTTGATTTAACGCTATCTCATTTCCTTCTGACTTGCATTTTATTCCAAGCTTGTTTAGTGTGAAGAGACTATGAAACTGTTCCAGAATCATCCAAAATGGAGATTGTGACAGATGGCAATAAAAAAAAAAATCCATAATGGGTCCTATTTTGTTTTATACTATTAGGGCAAGGTTATTGCTACAGTTATGATCTTAAACTCTGTTTTATTTTTATAGCTATGATAGTACTTAACATTGCCTTTGCCTAGCCAGCTGCCTTTACTGAATAAAATGTCTGTAACAGCTTCATGCAGCCAAACGGTGAAGCAAATAATACAGTTACTGCTCCAAACTGCTGGTTTAAAATCCAAAAGGGAAATAAACAGAAGTTCTTATAACACCAGGGAAAAACACCTGCAGAAAAAGTGGCAAAGAGAAGGAAACCCAGCTTTAAAAAGCAGATTGAACCAATGGATTTACACCTCAGCAGTGGGAGGGGGGGGTCAGCAGTGGGGTCTGGGGGGCAGCAGCCCCAGAGCATCTCTGTCAAAAAGTCCGCGAATAAAAAGGGGTTTGAGGATTTATCAGAATATGCTGTTTTTCCTGATGGAAAGTATATGTTTTCAGAAAGTTAGTCTTTGACTAAAACTATTATTTTTAATTGGAAAGCAGCTTTGGTACATTTATCAGTAACATCAAAGGTGTTTATACATTCAGAATGACCAGTTTCTCATAGGTTTAATTATCTGACTTGTTTTTCAGTTACATGGTGAGGGTTTTTTTGGTTAATTTATAAAATAGTTTTAAAATGTAAATACAATATATGGGTCAGAATTCATTATTCATTGCTAAATTTTTTTTATTTAAGTGAAACCATCAGGTGTCATATTTACAAATCTCTTCTGTGCAGTCATAAAGTTTTCATAAGCCAGATCCAGCCATTTTACCTGTTCCATTCTGTTACTTAGGACAAAATAACTAAGTACTTCATGGAAAATAAGGATGCTGTTGCTTAGAGCAGACTCAAATTTCCTATGTAAAATATATCCTTTTAAGATGGGTAAAATAACAAGAATCACTCATTAAATGAAGCAAAGATATAGCTATGCTCGACAGAAATCCCCATTCAACAGATTTGATGGAGCCAGGTTCTGTACAAGGGCATTTCATGTAGGTTATTACGGACAACACCCGTAATGAAACAACCGTAAACAGCACACACAAATATGGGAAGTGCCCTCTAACTTCAACCAGAGTATATCGCCATGAAGGAATGTAAAACGAGGGTTTATTTCAAATGAGGAGCTATTTCCCTGACAGGGCACGCTGGCAGCAGCAGCCCCAGATATTCCCCAGTGTCCCAGCATCAGCAGCAGCTCGTTGCCCTAAAGATGCTGGCACTGACCCTGCACCTCGGGAGCCCGTACAAATCCCTGCTAAGCAAGAGGCAGGTTTAATCCCTGACATTGGGGTGGTCTCCGCAGTCCCAGGCAAGCCATTCTGCAGCCTTTGTGAGCGATTTATTTTGCCAGCTGAAATTCACTCCTAATTTTAAAGAAGCGATACAAAAAAGAGCTGCTGAATGAAGAGTTACGTTACAGTGTAGGACCTGCAGATGATTTTCTTTCAGTGTTGCTCAGCCCAGATTTTAATTTCTTTTCAGCAGCTCCTAACAGCCAAATTGCCAGCAGAATTGCCTTTCTGAGATAAGTAGCAACCCCATAAACTAACAATATGTTTTTAAGAACACACTAATGTTCAAACATTCAATAGTTACAGTAGTAATTGTTTTGCTTTCCTTTAGCTAAGGGGAAATAAATCAAATTTCAGTGTGTCACCTCTAACGACTTTTAGCTGTTTCCATAAGCAGTTTAATAAAATGCTTAGCACCTGTCTGATATAAGCCATGTGTGATTATATTGGAAATAAAACACTAAAAGTAATAAAATAGGTAAGTTTAAGTGCAGATCTCCACATACACAAGATAGGAAAGCAGAACTATCATTCCAGCCAGATCACCTTTTATGCTATCTTAGAATAAGTGAACATATGGTGAATTAGGATGTGACTCTTCTCACCTACGCCTAACACTAAAAAACACTAAAAATAAACATTTAGTCCAAGTCAGCTGCCTAGGCTCTCTGTCACTTGTGTCCTAGCTTTTTCTGTAGTCACAGGGAGAGGCAAGCACCTTAAATGTATCATTTATGGGTGTATTTTGTACACATCGCTGGCTTTAGAGGTGCCTAACTCTTTCATTTGGTTACGGAGAGGACTCATAGAGGTGGTTCCAGCTGCACACCTGACTTTTGGATGGCTGAAGTTGGGTGAGATATATCCCAGCCTTAGCTGAAGCTTCCTCCGTGTCATGCTGTGGTCCTGCATTGCATCCCACTGCTCAATAGCAGTGGTGTAGTGCATCAAGCTACTCTGCGGGTATTCCGCAAACAGGGAAAATTTGGAAGGAAATTGGGAAAACGGAGCGGCCAAGAGTTTCAAAAGGTCTCGGTGTGTGATGGTTTCTGTGCAGGTCTGAAAACTGCCCCGCTCTCAGTTAGGCACTTGCAAGGCTAGAATGGTTTTCAGACATATGTGGGCACAGAACCCCAAATTGCACACAATTTCAGCAACTGGTCTCAGAAATTAGGTCACCGATACTTATGAACAGTTCTATGGTTCTCATGGGCTTAAAGGAAGGTAAAATACTATTCATATTAAAAAAATCTCAACTGCGGGAGAGAAAAAAAACAGCTTGCAGCTGTATTTTAGCAAATTACACTGGCCTAAGAATTGTTCCTAATATTACCATGAGAAATACTACTGGAAACCAGAAATATATTTAAAAACAGAGAAAACTTGTAATTCTTGCTGTTGTTACATGCTTTGTTCAGTGAACCATTCCAAGGTTCCCTTCTCTTTGCTGAACTTCTCTCATGTGCAGTAATACAGAGGACGATGAAATACCCTCTGAAAAGAGAGAAGCTCTCAAAACTTTGCCTTATTCCCTTCAGGTCAGACAGGGCAGGGATGGAGATGAGCGCTGTAGCATGAAACGAGGATGGTTTCATACTGTCTGCAGTGCTGTGGCATACAGACAAATCACACTCAATCAAACACTGGTTGAAGGAGACTTTGGGGATGATTCCTTCTGAAAAGATGTCTTAATCAACTGATAGAGCAGAGATGTGGTGAAACTCGTCGAGCCCTGTTCTGTCAGCATAAATGAACACACGTATCAGTGACTGCACTTAATGCTCAGCTGTGATGCCACCCTGAGCCAGTCAAGCTACTGATATATCCACAAATACCTTAACCACAAAAAGCTTCAGTAAATGGGCATTCATTTCAACGTGTTATATTCAATAGCAAGAGACTAAGACTAGTCTAAAGTTTACAAAGCCATTGCATTTTTCTTTCAATATCTTTACCCGCCGTTCAGCACCTTTGTATGTCTTTTTTGCCTCTGATTTAATCTTTCCCTCTCTTTCCTCTCCTTTTCCTCCTTATCCCCATTCCTCTCCTGCTGTGAACGATGAGAGTCTGAAACATAGTTATTTTCATTGAACTGCACGTTTCTGTCTCCTAATAGCACTTCAGCTCTGATGTTTTATTACAAAAATCTGTGCTCACGTTATTACATGTAGCATATGTTACATAAATTTGATTAACTATATTTCAATAACTATGAATAACTATATTTCAATAACTAAGTCTACTATGAAAAATAAAGCAAATTCACATTCAGATCCATTATTATATCATAACATCCCCAACTTGAAGTGTTACACATGCATGATGCAACTGGGGTATATTTTGTTGTGAATCTAAGTTTAATTTCTAGGACTCAGGTATAATCTTTTAGTTTTAGCTATTCAAAACACAACCAAAATTATTCCAAGTGTGTCTGAACATCATAATGTCTGGATTTTAAAATGTGACTAAGGAATGCTTTGAATTAGAGAGATTTTTGTTAACTGTAAGTTAAGTAAGTTTGTTACTTAGATTTTTTTCTGATAGATAGAGGTAGCTGAAATGATTTAAAGTACTGTATGATTCTCAGTCTCTGTTTCCTGAAGTAATTCACCTTGCCTTCTGTATCCATCTATTCAGATAAGTCGGTACTATGGCTAGGTGTGTCCCTCAAAGTCAGACAGAACAAAGCCCTTATCCCCCATGAAGGCAGTGGGAAGACAGTGGGATTCACACTCTGCATGACTGAACAGTGGTGATGTTATTTGACATTAAATGAAGGAATTCAGAGCTGAAGAGGCACATCATATGTATTTTGAGATTTCCACACACACATGGCATACTCGATCCTAAAGGGACAGTGTTCCTCTGTGTGGCCCAACACGGATACTGTATTTTAAATGACTATACTAAAATGTTAAAAAATGTGACTAATCTTTGTCTGGTATCTGACATTGTATTATAATTGATTCACTCTTTTTAAAAAAAAAAAAAAATTTGGTTTCCCAGCAGTCGTGAATTACAGATAAGACAGACTCGAAAACAAGCTCTAACTTTAGCAATGTGATAGCATATGACCTTCCTATGACTTCCTTTACTCCTCTTGCTGATCACTGATGTTTGAAGGTGAAAGATGCACGTCACATCTAATCCCAGAGGGTCATATGAGTTTCGTATCTTGAGGCTCAGTGTGATCTTTTTTGCACGCTATGACTCCTCCTAGCTTTTGATAAAGCTGTGCTTTGCATTCTGTTGGCTTCCAGTATGCCATTTGTGTGTTATTTATAATGTGATCTGCTGCATTATGGAATACACTTTGCATACTACAGACATTCTTAAAAAAATCAATAAATCTTTAGTCCTTTAAAAGGTTACATTGCCTTAGTCTGCATTTGTCCCGTGAAAAAGAAGATCCTGGGCCATGGCCAGGGCTTCTAGATCCTACCATATTGCAAGTAGTAAATAAGAATTATCTCAAAGCAAACACGGGTCTGACCAAGCCCAGGCTGCTCAGTTATCCTTGTGCTGCCACTTCTCTTCCTCTTACTGAACAAACCATAGGAGCAGGGTAAACTGAAAGGGGAAACATTAAAAACCACAGGCTTAATACACAGGTCTTAGTAATGCTACTGTGGTCTTTGTCTTTCTTTGAACCCTTCCCCCTTCGCTCTTCTACACAAAGCAAATAGCAGTGACACTCTGCAGCCGCTTCAATAGCAGAACAGACTGCAGCTGCAGATATTTAGTAGACAATTTGTATTCCTAGGCATCAGCTAAAAAGAAGGGTTGCTCAGCATCATTCAAACAAAAAGCCCCAAATCATGTAGCAGATTGCATGTCTCCTCTTTTCTCTAAAAATGATATGTCTTTACGCTGCCTCTAGAGTTATTTCCCTCATCTGTGTGCTTCCTGCAATAAAAAATCGTTATTTTTTCCATCTTTTGATTTTTGTTCAGGCACTTGTTTATTTTTTTTAAATGCCATGGGTACCACATTAATAACCCACTTCTTCCTGTGGCCTTGACTGTTTTGATCCACTAGAATGGAAATAACGTTTGAGCATCAAGGCAGGGGCAGAAAGCACACTGGGTAACACTGAAGAACTCCCTGTATTTAGTCAGAGGTTAGGGATTAGTGGTGAAAGAGACAGTTAGGGCCAAACTAGAGCTCTAGTAATTTGCAGAAGATGTGCTAGGTTTAGACTTTCTGCAAACGTTTGCAGTCATATTTTGTTTAGAGGGTAGCTGGATGAAAGATGGTGTTGCTGAAGAAAACATGACCATCCCCCAGGAGCTAGAAACGATAATTCTAGCAAGACTGGGAATGCAATTTCTTCTTGGCTCAGGAGCTGGGATAAGCTTTATATGCTTATCCAAACATACCCTTTAAACTCTCTGGGTTCAGCCATCCCATTAGGCAAGCTAACTGGCTTAATTATCCCTGAAGAGTCAGGCGAGGTGTTGGCTGCCTAACACACAACACAATGTTCTCATTGAAATTCATAGCTCTGAATTGATTTTATAAATGGCAGTTCTTTAAAAGGAATCACGCAAGTGGGATTTTGCCTGTGCAGGTTGCAAAAGGGTACAGATACAAGAGCCTGCACTTACTCACAGATCCTTTTGGGACTGCTATTGAACTCCAGCTCTAGCGTAACCACCTTACCAACACCCACGCAGGGCACTAACGTTGCACTGTGATTCAGCACCTTGTCCCGTCGAGGACTTGGTGGTCTTCACGTGCAGCGGAAGGAGTGAGGGCATTCTGATTTTGTCATCCAAAGTGATGTCTTTTACTGGCATTAGTATGGAAGTCTGGGAACTGTTAGAATGGGAAAATTACATGGAAGGAATAGATTCTTTCTTTCTTTTACTCTGTGCACCAAATTGTAGTTTGCATGCACACTTAATGTGTTGTGCCAGCACAAGCCCTGGTGGGTATGCAAAGAAAAAGATGTGCCTACTCAAAAATCTTTCTTTGAATGGTTGATGTCTATTTAATAAAAGGGAGGCAAAACAAAAGATGTTTGAAACTGTCTTTCAAATTCATTGCTATGCAGTTGTCCTTTTGGTTCTTAAAGTCTCCTCAAGCAGTTCAGAGAACCAGCACTTTCTGTGTTTCCCCTGTCCTTGTGCAGGGGGGAGCTACCTCCATCTTGCACTTGGGACCCTGTAATAGTTTCTTCTCAGAGTTTGCATATTGATCTGTCGGTCTGGTTATGAGCTCCACATAGCAAGGACTGCCTGGGAAGAGGGTTGTGCATGTTGAGTGCTACTGTAGATAACAAATAATGGGAACATAACTAAACAAGCCCTTTCGTGCCTCCACCACTGGTTTCTCAAAGTGGTTTTTTTCCCCTTCACCTTCAGTGGAGGAACCCTTTGGGTTTCAGGACCATATATTTTGGAGTCCCCAGCTGCTGGAGAGAGAAACCAGCTGCTGCCCACCAGCAGGCTGGTGGTACCCGCTTGCTGTCATGAACATCAGCTTTTGCCTCTCTGTGGAAATACCCCAGAATATTTCAGCCCCTAAACCACCCCCAAAAGCCGCTTCCACAGGTGCTGCCTCCCCGCTAGCATTTCCAGCCAGCAGAGCCTGTGCCTGGCGCTTCCCTCCCAAGTGGCAGGGCTGTGTCACCAGAGGTGGATATGGGAGGTGGGGAGGGGAGCAGAGGGCTGAAGATCATGGCAGAGCTTGCTCCTACCAATCAGTCATGCTTTTGGGGGCTAAGCAGAGTAGGTAATCCACCACAGGAGTACAGGATCCAGAAGTAATTTATAAACAAGGCATCCCTGTGGGAACAAAATGTATTACCTGAATTATTTCCACAGCATCCAACCCATTTCTAGTGTTAGCCAGCACTCATATCTAACTTGAAAGCAAGGGGCTTACTCCTCCTTTTTTTCCATAGTATAAGCACATACAAAGGCATTATTATAGTTCTTCAAAGCATGAAGTTCCTGGTTTTTGCAATCAGCAGGACTGAGTTAGTAGCTATTCCCATGAAGGAATATAAAAGCCATTAATGCGAGCCCCCACACTGCTGGACTTTCCATGCTGCTGGTAGGAGCACCTATTCCTTCCCGTCGTTGCGGCTCTGCACTGGCTAATAAACCACGTCTGCTTGTCTGGCTGCAGCCAAGGCCTGCATTTCTTCTTTCTTTCCCCTCCTGCATGTTTTGCTTTTCATAAGACTGAGCTAAATCTGAAGGCACTGCTCCTCAGTACTTGTAACCTTGCTGCTCTCCTACCACTTCCCCCTTATGTCTGCCCAAGAATAACACATCTCGCCTCAGGAATGAGCAACGTCATGGCTTGTGTGGGGAGCACGTACGTCATAAACTCTTCCCCAGAGAGGCAAGGCAAAGAAACGTTAGTTCTTGGAGAGCAGTCACAAGCTTGCAATGACAGTAGTTTAATGCAGAATATTTGTGATGCTATATAACTCACAGAGAATACATAAACATACTCCTTAATGCAAACTAGACTACTGCTTTTAATCTCTTTCAAAAACCAGAGTAGAACTTTAGCATGTGGTGGAACTTTCCTTGGAGTTCAGTTCTAAAATGTTCAACATTTAGTTTGCAAAAATGTTTCCTTTTCTGAAATTTCACAGCATGCAGAAGTTTTCACTTTTTTTTTGCTTGACATGTTGTGCTTTTGAAATTTTTCAGAAATACTATGGGTCAAAAGAGCTGAGAGTCAGATCCAGGGTCTATTCTCAGCTCTGCCATCAATTAGGGACCTTGTCTACAATAATTGTAGTACTGAGTTCTGGGGTCTATACAGTCCTCACATGAACGGAGGAGTGACAATGATGCACAATGACAGGGGTTCAGTAACAAACATCGCTGGATGGCAAGAAGGCTGCTTCAGCAAACCACCTGTCTTCATGGTGTTGAACACGCAGTCGAGGCATTGGAGAACAGCTCGTATCCCATGTGTCCCCTCCTCACCAGTAAGAGTCTTCCTGCCTTTAGCTGTTCATTCATGCTTCATCCTCTTTTTTGTTTTCCTGAGACATTAGGAGCCTCGGTGGTTTGCTCAGATCTTCCTGCTGAATATGAGTTTTGTGTCCAGCAAGAAAATTTTGTGAATAACCAGCCAAAGCAGCCCTGGAAGAAAGCACCTGCGATGAACGGCTCCCTGCCTGTTGGCAAACCAGTGCACAAAACACTCCAAAGAGTGAATACAGTCGAGGGACTCGTGATTTGCTAGCAGGATGAACATGGGCAGGGGAAGAAACCTTATTCATTGAATACTTTATTTGCCATGAGTTATTTTCTCAGCTCTGTTTCTGACAGTGAAATCAATTATCCTGTGAAATAAACTTCCACCAGAGCCTCACTACTTGACACATTTAAAGTTAGACTAGAAGGAGAATACACTTGCTTGTCAGTAGGGAACAAGTCTGCATTAGCAGGGCAGGAGCTTAGATGAGCTGTTGCAGAGTGTCCATTTCTACACCCATGACGCCATTTAGTTCGTTTTCAAGAACAGAGGGTGGCAGGGCAACACCAGACAGCAGGCAGGACAAACTGCAGGCTGCAAAACCACTTTGTTCATTAGCTGGCTTGAGTTTCTGAGTTCTGCACAGAACCAGATACTGTTTTCAATGTTCGTCTGGCACGGATGGATAAAAAGGTTTATTATGCATAGAAAAGTATGCATACATGGCAGGACAAGTGAAAATTAGTTTGATGCACTGGCTGTATCTTTTGGTTCTTGCCACCTGTGAAAATAAATGTCCCGTTTTTCTGTGCTTCCCCATCTGGTTGGGAACAAATGATTTCTCATTTACAGTCTTCCTTAAGAGATGAAATGATCATTTTCCCCATCTACTGAGGGCAAGAATACTTTATGGACCTTGAAAAATAAGCTGCTAATTCAGCGACCAACGCTCTTGAATGGACACTGCCCATTGCAGCATCACAGTGGGCACTAACGTAATTTGACTTTCCTGACTTTCTGCTCAATCTTCTCTGTAATCATTTTGTTGTGACGACTCAGTCCTAGAGAGCAATATGTATTTTTTTTCCAACTTAAACAAATTTGGGGAAAATGTTGATTCCTTCCTTGAGGTTGCTTTATTCCAGGAATGCGTCAATGTGGGTAGGCATCCTGCTGCCTCCTGCTGCTGTGAAGGGTGAAGTCTCCCGCAGAATTATTGTGCTTTTTGGTACAAAGAGCAGAGAACACACCACTGTCTATGATTTCAGAGAAGTTTTCAGAGGACAGGGCTTTAACCAGGGTATTTTCATCCCCTCTCAACTTCTGGGATTCCCCCAAACCAATGTACTTGGTTTGGTGCAGTGACCAAAGAGGACTACAATGTCCTTTAAACTGCAAAAGTCCTCACCTTGCAAAGGTGAGGGTCCCAAGGTGAGAACCACACAAAGTGCTCTAGCAGCAATGGCAGACGTCACGACATTTCCAAAGGAGAATGAGAGCCAAGCTCTGCCTGTCAACGGCAATGATGCCGAGCAGGGCCAATTCCCATCAGCATTTAATCAAAGTAGCTTACTTCCCTAAGCAGGTACTTTATTTAGAGAAGAGCTGTTGCTTTGATTTATATGGCAACTGGAAGCTGATGTTAATTTCTAACAGCTTTCTCATGTGCCTCGAAGTTTCAAAGTGATGAAATATTTGCATATATATTAGGGAGGATACTGCAATGGCTCTTTTATGAGCACATCCTAGCATTTTATTGCGTATTGCAGGTGATCATTTTGAAATGAAAAAATGAGTTTGCTGCCACATTTCTTATGATATCTCCCAGAATGCATTACAGATCCTAATTGGCACCATTATTTCAAAATGCCCACAGACTCGGGTTGTTTTATAGGCCTATAAAACCAATTCATTATTCTTCTCTGCTGAATTTAAGAAAATTTTATTTGTATCTGATAAACTAGTTTAGAGCTATATCTTGGAAAGGAAAACAAAAAAGCGTCAATGCCCAAAGAAAAGAAAATTTATTAGAAAATGAAGATATTACTTGGATTCTGCCTACCAGCTCATTTTTCTTTTTTTTTCCCCCAAGTTTAGATGAATACTTGTTGCATTTAGGGAATTTTAGAAACATCATTAGCATAAAGAAAAGAACAGAACTGCTCACTACTTGGTTTTTGTTTGTTTGTTTGTTTGTGTTGGACAATAAGAACACAGGAATTATTTTCATTTATTATGTAAGACTTTTGTATCTAAGGCTATTTGCGTAGTTAAACTCAGCATATGCATGTTGCTGAAAATGATAAATATTTTGTCATTGTTTTTCAGTACTCTGTTTGGCAGTTTTTCTCCCCAGGCTCCTATCAAAGTGCCAAGACATAGTCATTATTCCTAATTCCCATGTGTGTTATAAGTAAAGAAAAATATCTTTGACTCGGTACCTGCTTTCATCTCCAGCAACTTTCTGCCCGTTATGAACATGCCTGTTTATGAGAGGAAAGCACATGCACTTTTGCTTTTTAAAGTAGGGTATAGATCTATTGATAATGAATTCAGCTATGTCATTTAAGTGTCCCTTAAATTCAAGTACAATGACCACTGTGTGAAGATGAAATATGTGTCTATGGCAGCTAACGAAGTAGCCATGAATATTTTAAACCCAAAGTAAGTGTGCTGCAGTCCAGTCCTGCACATACACGAAGGGAAGCGAAGTGGTATGCAATGCTGGTCCCATGCACAGCTCCGGCATCTCTGCTCTGCGAGGAAGGCAATGACTGTTCTCAATTTCTGTCAAGTGAAAACCTAGGCAGCCGTAATATCCAAGAGTTCATTGAAAGTCTGTGCCCATGTCTCCCTCTTCTCCCCACCACCTTTGGCAGAAATAGTTGCGTCCTGTTGCTTTTTACTGACTCAGGTCCTCCACCAGGACTCACTGCCCTCTTCACACAGCCTGGGAAACACCGGAGATCCATCTCGGTGTGCAATTGTGGTCTGAGTCCTTTTACCGATGGTCACATGCTGATTTCTCTGGCTTCAGGACAATTGCTAATCATTCAACAACATCTTACCTACAGCAGAGATTTGGTGTCTGCCTTTCTCTGCCCAGGTGCTGCAGCTTGTCGGTGAAGGGGGGTCTGCACAGGGGCTCACTCCGCGTGGTGGCCAGGTCCTCTCCTCGCACACCAATAACTGAGGAGGTACTTGCAAAACTGTGATCATTCATTCAAGCTCAAAAGTTTTTTTGGAGTGACACGTCTTAATGAGTGAGCTCTTCTGGTGGAAGCAGCACAGACTTCTTGGGGATGGGCTCCGGCAGTGCCCCTGGGCTGGAGGTGCAGCCCAGCACCCGTGGGGGATCCATGCCCCATGGAGCAGCAGGATTTCTGCTGAAAAAGTTAAGGGGCTATTTTTAACTGCTAAGATTGATAATGAACTGCATAAATAATTTAAAAAATATGAGACTTCATGTGCTGCAGTCCTAAATTTCACTCTGAAGGTCATGTGCTTTTGTGCATTCTGAAGTATTTTTCTAATTTCTTGTCCATTTCTCTCCAAAAAAGCTCTAAAAAGCCAAGACAGAAAATGTTGGAGATGACAACCACAACTCCCCCTTCTAACTTAAGCTGGTTCCCAAAAGCTTTTTTTCTTGCCTTTCCCAATACGAGCATAGTTTTCTTTTTTTTCAGAACACCACGGTAATCAAATCATGCTTGTGCCCTGCTAACAGCAAACACATTTAAACATGACGGATTGCTGTAGTTTAGCAAAGGTCTGTCTATGCTCCAAATCTATACACGCCAATTTTGCATAGCAAAGAGTCTGCACTTTTTCCAGCTGTTGAGAGCACTTAAAACCATTGGTCTGAGGAAATGCTTTAGTTGTTATTTGATTTATACTTGCAATTTTGCAAGTACATTGAATTTTCAAATTTAGCATACATGCCCAGAAATAGTCTCAAAACTATAAGTTAATATATTTAATGCAATGACCCAAACCTCTCTCAGTCCTTTAAATTAATACCTGGGGAAGGAATATAAATCATTAAAAAATGTTTTATGAAAATCAGCCTCAACAAGTCAGATTCTGTTCTCAAACTAGAATGCCAATAGCAAAGCCAATAACAGAGCTGGCCCAATTTCCACCAGATCAACAAACGCATACGTTTTTGCTCTGTACTTGCAGACTGCATTTTCTAGTTGTACGGTGACAGACTGAAGCAAAATACGCAAAAGCCCTCTTCAGCTGGAGATAACCGCAGAGCAGCCGACATCGTTACAAGCCGGAAAAGGTTACGGCTGACCCAGAAATAAGCTGCTGTCTATGGAACATGTGAATTCTTGTTTGAGTCGTGGCTACTGCAGAGATGAGTTGTCAGGGCTGACAGCTGATCTCTGCCATTCACATCAAAAGCCGCAAGACTTGTGCAGACCTCCTCAGAAATCCCACTTTTAGGATCTACAGGTAGCAACTACTGCAAAACAAGTACATTTTTAATGCCTCTCCGCAGTCCTGCAGGAGGTTCATGGGGAGCAGAAGCTACTGTACATCTCATGGGCTTCGTTCCTCAGTAGTCACGAGGAGTGTTAGGGTGCACCATGCTTTAGAAGTAGAAGAGTTTGTCTTCTGGCCGACTGTGTGGCTGCACTTCATCTGTCTGAGTCATCCCATCCTCTTTCTTGGGAATTACATATTACATAAGATACCGAAGTTACTTGCATATCATGTTGTGTAAGGTTGTATGCGCTGAAACATGAGCGGCAGAGCTGGAAAACAATGCATGCTAGTGCCAAAAGCAATAAAACACCACATTTCTGATAGCTTTACAAAACAAAATGCTTAACGCTTTTGTCTCATGTCTCAACTATTTCCCACAAAAATAAAACTCCTTTTTTTTCCTCCCCTGGAGAGGGAAAATTATTTCTGAGAAAATGGGTTTTTTCTCAGTAATTGTCATCAAATGTTTGTCTGGTCTAAATATTTGTAAAAATCTGTATTCCTCTCCAAAAAGAAGCTCCTGTGTAACGGTAAATAAAAACAAAGTCACTTGACCTGGATTAAACTATTGGCTCCTTTGAAATGTCAGAAATCTTGCAGCAGATTGCAAAATTAAGATTTCAGGTTTTGGATAACTCTGCCAGGAGCTCATTTTTCTGTGTATTTTTCTGTCTTGGGTGAATGGGGGTGATTCCTACTGAGAGCACAAAATGCATAGCTCATGAAAGTAGCATCGGTGTCTGAGCAGCTGGAAAGCATGGCTACCCCTGGCTCGGCTCCCCTTCAGCAGCGCCCCGTGTCTGGCTGGTTTGTGTTCAAGCTGGCAGGTGTTCATGGTGTCCCCATCCTGAATTTCTAGGGTTTCCTGGCTCCCCAGGGTCTTACCTGGCCCTCAGATGGAGTAAGTTCATCTTTTCCAATGACTCCTTAAACTACATCATTAACAACTATCGGATGAGGGTTTTTTTGTTACCCTTTTTGTCTTCTGAGGCAAGAACTGTGCATACAGAAGAGTACTTTGCTTTGGCAGAACTACGTTTTTAAATGCACATGCTGTTATTTGTGACACAAGATGGCAAATCAAAAATGCATCACTTTCGCTGGCTGGAGGTGAGGCGTGGGATGGTCCTTTCTTTTGGTGGTAGTGTCCCACAGGGTCTCACGGAACAGCTTTTTCTTCTAACCCTTCTGCCTCTGGCAAATGAGCCATTATTCCACAGGAGCAGTGCTGCCCACGAACTTCACCTTCTAGCCATAAGATAAAGTAAGTGCAATGCAGCACTAGCCTGCAAACACACTTGGCTTTTAACAGTCATCTCTAGCAATAAACTGGTGATTTTGAGCATACATTTTTTGCCCATTATCCAAAAGAGAAAAGAATAATAATACTAAGATATATTGGTTTACATTTTAGACACAATTCACAAAGATTCAACACCTAGTCCTTGTGTTTCCCTGATTTGATTTATTTGATTGAAGTCCAATATCCAAGTCACTGAAACGTTGAGTCTCCCCAGTCTGCGTATTTACATGTATACTTTGCAAAATATTTCCTATTTTTATAAGAGATTGAAGTAAAATTCAAGGGGTGAAAACAATCCCTCGCAGATATTCAAAGTCTACATGTACACTTATGGCTTCGATCCATCATTAAAAACCAATTAAAAAAAAAAAGGATTACAAACAAAGACTTTTATTGCTTTTCTAGTACTGGTGATGAATGTTTAATTGACAATAAATTATTTATTGGATGAACCTCCCCACTTTTCATAACCATGAACTTGTCCACAAGCAGATTTCAAAATTCTCATTTATTTGTTACGCAAAACATTATTGTAAATAAGCGAACTGTGAATCATAAATAATTGTACTTTGCTGGTTATTCTGACAGTTTTACGTGATCTAGATACAACAGTGCCATTTGATTCCTCTTGTGTAAGTAGAGGGACCATGCATATTTAGCCATGCAGGGCCAGATCCACTTCTAATGGAAGCTAATTTAGTTCCTCCCTGGGGAGCATAACGCATGATTAAGTCCTGTCCCCCCTCAGTGGAAAGCAAATTTGTCTATTAAATATACAAAATTTATCTATTTAAGTATATAACTTGAAGTTATCACTGTTGTTGCTTAGACTGAATAAGGGACATTGGAATCCATGACTGGATTAAAAAAATTTTATTATTATTGTTCTCACTCATAACCAGGACAGCTGCTGCTGCTGCAGCAGTCTTGATGAGCTGGAGGAGTGACAAGTCTGCTCCCTCGCCCTAAGAATGAATAATCCTTCCCGACTGAAGAGGGGCGCAGGTACTCCATAACGTGTACCTATAAAGATGCTCTGTATAGGCTAATAAAGCCAGGGCTGCAGCGCAACTTGATTAATCAAATATTTGAGGAAAAGGCTAGAGAAAGCACTCCACATGCGAGAGGGGAAGTATGAGAGGAGGCTTAGCAAAACCTCTTCTTATTACCAGCTGCGCTGCAGCGAGACACTGAAGACGCCGCCTTCCTTGTGCTTCAATTTCACTCTCTCTGTATAAAATGGAGATGATGGTGCTTCTCTTTATGCCAGTTCAGTGAATTTGTACCTGCTTCTTTAGAGATGCACATATACATATGCTAGCATATATAATAGGTATACCTATTTTAAATAGGTATGTTACTGTAGATCTCATTTTTCTTTTTTCCTTCATCAATATCAAGCCAATTCATTTGATACTAATTTGATTTCGTGAGCCTCAGAAGATCATAAAATAAACACTTCCATATTTATGTGCAGGCCATTTAAAAAGAGCTGGTGGTTTTTACCTTATAAATATAAATATTTAGTTTTATTTTGGCTGCTACTTTCTTCAGTATGGGACAGTATGTTGTCTAACTTGCTGGAGCTGTACAGTCACGTACATCTCACTCCACTAGTATTTCCTTCCCACACCAGAATTAAGGTTTCTTATTAAGAATAGTCAAGCTGTAAAGCATGAATAGAGGATTAATGAAATATAACCAAAATGAGAGTAAATAAGACTGGATATTATATTCCAGTCATTTAACTTTACAAACAACAAGAGGCCAAAAGAGGGAATATCACCTATGTTCTCAGAAATCTGAAGGAGATCCATAACTTTTAAACTTACTTTCCGACTATACTATGCCATTTTACAGCTCTACTTCTACTTTCATTCCCTTCATCTGTCTAATCATAATGACATTTTAGGGCAGGACAGGAAAGATTTGAATTATGATCCTGGGAAGAAGGATGGGTGGTGATAAATTCACCGAGCGCTGCACAGGCGGCACTGCAGCTTGCCAGGTCTTCTCCAGACACGGAGGATTGATGGGCGGCAGCCCATAGGCAAGGCTTTCATGAAACGGCCGTGCTGCCTTCTGGCTATGTCCCCCGCACCTCTCTATGGGTGCTACCTGGTGCTGGTGCCTCCAGCAGGCCTTCATCACCCCCGCGTGCTGCGGGGAGAGGTAGCCTGGGAAGCTGAGCCTGCAAAAGGGCTATTTCTCTCAAAAAAAGAAGATGAACCTAGATAAACCTGCGGGCCACTTTCCACCCTTCGATTTCCCTTTGAATTCTTGCTGTTGGTAAGGAATAATGAACTGTTTCCTATAAAGCTGGTTTTACTATTCAAAACAAACACAAGCAGAGGACAAAGCACTGTAATCATGGGCAGCTCTGTGTTTTTTCTCCTGCAATCTAGGTTCCCTTAGCGAAAGCTGGGAGACCCGTGATTTTGTCCAGTAGTTGTATGAAAACCCTCTTATCTGACTCTGATAGGTATAAATCACGCAAGCTACATGCATTCAAAAGATTTGCGGGACTGGCTTTCTGAGTGTCTAGAACAGAAAAAGAAGAACATTACCATTGCATCAAATTAACTGCTGGTAGCATATCTACATGAGAGAAAGGTATGCAGAACATCTACCCAGAAAAGACTTAGACCCACAGAGACAAAGCCACAGACAAAACCTGAACGAAAGGGATAAAAATGCAGGGAGCGCGATCAGGGTAAATGGTCTCCAGTGTGTCTGTAGGGAGATTATCTCTGTGCTGCAGGCTCTGCAGAGGGAATGAGGTTTGCTAGACCCTTTTTGGCCATGGCATGAGGTGTTTTATGGCGAGTTTCAGTTAGCAATGATGTCTCATAAATAAAGACATGAGATCCGTGGACTCAGGCCAGAGGCTCCTTTTCTATTTGAATTCTTTCAGGTTTTATTAGTGCTAGTGGCTTATAAGTTATTGGTCTCTCCTCTTGCCCTTCATGTTTTTTGGACCATTCTTTCCTCAAAGGTATCCTCAAGGCTCTTGGTCTGTACTTCCCCTTGGCACAGCCGAGGGCTGATGAGCTCCCAGAATGTCCCCTCCGAAAGCCTCCAGACATAACTTCTGTACAGTGCCTTATTCCTCAATATTTGGGACCCTAATAATTTGTTTAAATATGGTACCTCCCACAGAGCAAACCTCCTTGGAGCTGGAGTCTTTCCTTGGTGTTTGCTTTAAATGCTTTCCCAAGCAGCTCATGCTGGCCAGGGCTTTTACCATCAATTTGTCTCGTTCATGGTCTGCGATATAGCATGCTTCACCTTGCCAGTTAGGGCTACTTATAGTGCCTATGGAAAATAACTTCTCTGTCTTCTGCAACACCATTCTATCATTGTTCTTCTTCATTCGGCTCAGCATCTGAAAACTTTTTCCTTTTGCATATCACTGCTCATTGCGACTAGTGGCACACAAAGGGGCTTAATTTTTCTCACAGCTAGCTTACTGTACATATGTTTGATATGTTCCCTGGGATGAAATATGTTACTGGGCTCTGTGGTTCTGCTCTGCTGCCAAAGCAAGCCATAACGTATGGCAGTAATTTGAATTTACAATCCCAACAAGCAATTTTTGAAACAGAAAGCACTTCCCAGAATTCCAGAGCAGTGGGGAAAAAAAATGCGATTCTCTTTCAGAACAGTTTCATGTTGCCAGGGAAGAGCACAATGGAAAGAGGGCGCACAGAGAAGCACTTGAGAAAAATAAGGTTCAAAAGGACTGTACCATTAAAAAAATACTTCCTTGGAAGGATGCACACCTGACTTTTCTGAAAGCTGAAGTGTTCTTGTGCCTCAGAGGTGCAATATGGCAGGCAAGAACACTGCCTTCCTTCTCCAGCTGTGCTGATGCCAAGGTGGTGTCGGTCCTAGTGCAGCAGTATACGGCTCATCTATTTTTTACAATGGTTTGGCAAAATGTCGGACCCCTATCAACAGTGCTGCCTGCACGGCTGTTAAGGCCTGAGCAGCTGTGCTATTGCTGGTGAATAGAGGACTTGGAGGGTTTTCTTGTTTTGCTGTTTTGTCCTAATCTAGTTATTCATGGGCCTCAAAGCTGGACTGCAGGGAACATTTGCCAAAGGGAAACATCTTTGGTTCATGGTTGGATGTTACTCTCGGTGGTGGTAAGGCTTCCAGCACCGGCCCTGGTAGCTGCTGTGGTGGGGACAGATGTCCAGTGGAGATCATCTTTTTTCCAAGGTCAGTCAGCAACCACCATTGCAGTTAGGCTCTGGACCACGTTCGTGAAGTCAGGCTCCCTTCTCCTCCCATCCACCCACCGCTAAAACTCAATTTCATGCCGTGCCACACCAAATGCGTACGCCTACGCAAGCAGTTGTGATTGTGTCCCTCCCATTTAAACACCAAAACCTCATACTAGATTAGGAATAATTTCAGAGGTTCCCTCTGCTAAAAGACTAGCTCTCTTCTGAATTCTCTACGGTTAGGAAAAAGCTCATTTCCAGGCTGAGCTTCACAAATATCTTCACAAAGATTAGTTTTCAGAAAATGCCTGGATTAAAAAAACAAAAAAAGGAATTGCAGAAGGCTGAAGATCAGACCTAATTTTACTTGTGCTGATGAATTGATTTGTATCAATAACACCCTGATTTATTTAAACAGTGTTCCAGACTGCTTGTCTGTCTTGGAAATCAGTTGCTGCCTGTTTGCTTTGTTTTAATTCCACATACCGAAGAAGAGCTGTATAAATCTTCCTTCCTGTCCATCTTAGTCCTGATTAAGCACACTAACTCCTTTCGGGACATATGAATACCAGTTTGTGATTGATGGCGATTCTCTGTCATCAGGGCTACAAACATGGTCTCTGCATTTTTTCTGCAAGAAAAAGTCCAGCTTTTCCTACTATAATTTAATTCACAGTGGGTGGGAGATTCAGAGAGCACAAGTGCAGCCACGAGTCAGCCAGGCCAAATCTTTCCAAAGTCATTACAAATGGGGCTGTAGCTGCAGTGGTTGCACAGTGTTAATGCAGGGCTTCTTCCCTTACAGATTTCAGACACAGCCCTCTCAGCCGGTGTGAGCTTTGTTACCAAATCCCCTCCTAGAGACAAGCTTTTTTTTTTTTTTTTAATTATTTTTTCCAGAATGGAAGTTGCTAAATGTCTGTTCAAAGTCAAATGAAAACTAGGGTGAGATTAATAGCTGGAATTGTCATAGTCAAAATGCGTTAGTAAATTAATTATTTCAATTGTTGTAAAGATTAAAAGGAGTCTAATACTTGTCTGACACTGAACTCTTTATACCCAGTCCTTGTGTTACCAGGAAAGTCTGCACAATTTTTTTAAATAATACTTGACGTTAATAAGGAGAGCTAACAATAATTTACATTATTTTTATTCACAGAATGTCTATCAAATTGAATGCTATTCCAGGGATTTTTAATGGCATTGTTAATTGTATTAAAACCCTTCAGAGGTCTTCTGCTGCTATACAAAATGCTGTCAGAACATATGCTGCGGATATTTCAGTCTAATACTGTATTCCACAAGTTTTATGATGGTTATTGTTGCTGGTATAAAAGCCCTGATATGTTCCATAAGTCACTTCTTATAAGAAGCTGCTTGGTACAAAGCAGATAGAAAATAATAGCTGGGTTTTGGCACGTCTTAAATTTAACAAATACGTACTTAAACTAGTCAGGGACTCAGGGAATACTGTATTTCTCTCTCTGTTTTCAAAGCAGAACTTGGGTCAGTCAGGAAGTCCTTTTTAATCCTTCCAAGGCTGAATAATTAATAGTTCAAGGGCCTAACAATTTTCAGTTGTTTGCACTCTCTTGCTGTTAAAGCAGCTTTAGTTTCTGTCAGCATTTCTGTTAGCTATTCTTTAAGCTGGAGGCTTGTAATTTTGAATTTTCTGGCCTGAAACTCGGTGATATATTTATATTAATCAGAGGACTTCAGATATTTGTCTGCTTCTTTGCCACATAGCTAGAGTTATGACCCCTTAGTTCCACTGAAGAAAAAGCTGGCTATCTTCAGGGGAAAAATGTACCTATAGCTCTGCAGAAAGCAGAAACACAGGGTGATTTGCAGAAAGCAGAAACACAGGGTGATTTGCAAAAAGAGAACAGCGAGAGATCGCATCAAAATCTATAGAGCACCAGATTTGTTTCTTGAGGCCAAAACAATCTGCAGCCTCTCTTATTTTCCCTTCCACAAAGGAGATACAGGAAAAACTGCTCGCAAATCAGTAACTTATAGTGAAAGGGGATTTGGGATATGTTTTTTTTCCCGCAGTGGAGTATCTGAGGGAGGCTCAGGCAGTGCTGGCTGGGGGCGATGGCGGAGGAGCTGGGGGTGGCTCCGGTGAAAGGGCGGAGGTCGAAGGGCGCGGGTGGAAGGGCGGGAGCCTACCTGTACCGAGAGGCAGCCCGGCCACCTGACCGGCAGCCATTTGTGCCCCTCAGGAGAGATTCCGATTTTCCACAGCGTGATCAGATCACAATCTATGTGATTTTAAAGCTTTATTTCACCGCGATAGCTGTTCTTTTCACAATTATCAGCTCCTTTTGTTTCTTGACAAAGCTTCGTGACTGACAGACAGGAACGACGCTTGTTCCTGTGAGCAGCTGATGGCAGTACTGAGTCCTCCTCCATTACAGGACACCCCCCACGATACCAGATGTTTCAGAACACACCAGAAAAGAAATACAAATTATTGCTATGATTCCTTTGTAGTTTTACTCTGTAAAACATACCTATCAGAGGTGTTCAATGTCATTTATTGTTTAACTTTCATAGCTCAGAAATACAGTTAGATCAAAGCCTCCTCCTGAACACAGGGTGACAGCAGTTAGTCTTTAATTAATAAAGCAGTGAAATTAATGTTACTCTACACTCATATAGTCAACTATTTTTAACTTTGATGCAGCTTATTTACAGGATATATGTTTTCTTGCTGGTAAAAATATTTTAGAACTGAGTGTGGCTAGAGATTCCAGTTGTTTTTAATATACCTCAGCTCTGGCACACCTAATGTCATCTCCCTTTGGTATCTATGAACCTGCAATCTCTTTTTCTCCTGTTGAAACCAGCTTTATCATGTGTATGAAAATGAACCCTCCCAAAGCGGCACATTATAAAGGTGAAATTATTAGATGCGATTCCCATGACAGACTACAAGTAGCTTGGGAGAAGGCCCAGATGGAGGGTGTTTTTGAAAGAGGAAAGATGGATTACTGGTAAGGCAGGCCACAAGACACATTGGACAGACAAAGAGCTGGGAAAAGGAGGGAAAGCTGGACAAATATACACATACATAGACTATAAAGAAAAAAAAAAAAGAAAAATGCTTACCTTAAAACTGCCACCAAAACTAGTCCAAATCTCATTTGTGAAAACTTTAGATAATTAAAATTCCCTGTTCGCTTTTCTAGCATGTGAAGAAAAGCAAAGCTGTCCCTGCCTTTGCCCTGGTACCCTCTTAGCCCTACCTTTTCCTATATTTGCTCCATGTTGCATGTCAAATGCTCGTCACTGAAAGCACTGCCATTTCTATGGGAGATGCAACGTACCATGACTAAGGTTGTAAACTGCTGAGCAAACAGAAAAGGCATAAAATGGATAAGAGTGGGAAAAAAGAGAGAACCTGCTGTTAAATAATCCTTCAAACAGTGTTCTGAACAATCTGACAAGATTAATAAGCTTTTCTCATAATAATCCCGTATAAAATGTGGTGTGTAGGAGCTGGGAACATCTATTTGTCCCGTGTTAAGCAAAGGACAGAGGCAGATGATTAGGAGGAACTGATTCTGGGCTTGCCGACTTACAAATATTTTTTAAAAAGTATCTGGGCCCACACTCACCCAGCCGTGAGGAAGGCCTTCATTTCCTACTTTGGAAATGTAGGCTCTGCCACCAAAAAGCCAAGGGGACAAACACTTAGATACACAGATTCACAAGGACCCTGTCTTTGTAGCTCTTTCTGATACTGCCATTCTTCTGTGTGTTTCTACAAGATTTTATTAGGATCTGAAAATATTCAGCAAAGTTTTATACTAAGGTTCATTCTTTTTTTTTTCTTTTAAGATATACATTTGAAGGCAGAGATGCATTTCTAGGATATAAACTGAGTATACATTTCACATATAAAATATGTTTTCCAAGATACCAGGCGAAAGCACTTCTACTTGCAGCTGCACACTGATTATTAGCAAGAGCATCCCTAAAGTGGTATATTGCACCCTATAGGAATGTAGGGCACAGGCACACAAATCTTATTTGGAGCATGGAGGAACCATTTCCTCACTGAATTGAAGGGCAATTGTCATTTCTGTCATGGGCAAAGTTTTCTGTTGCTAGGAAATTGAAACTGTTGAAGTTGCTCAAGGACAAACAGCTTATGTTGACTTTATTTTTACCCCCCCCAGAGCAGAGCACATATCTTTCCTTGGATGCAGGGGTCCCTCTGAGCACTCACATCGAGACTTAAGCCTTGGAAAGATCTCAGCTTACAGACGGCTTCTGTGATCGATGGTAACAGAAAACCTGCTTTAAAATAACAGCACAGGAAGCTACTGTGCTGTTCTTCCAATAACCTACAGCATTGCAAAGCAAGCCATAAATCTGCTAACAGGTCTAACACAGATCTAGCTTTCTTAGCGAGCATCTGTATAACCATATAACATGAGGGGAAAGCACGCACATCCCTCCTTTCATCACCTGAAACCCTGATAGCCGTTTCGCTCATAAAGCCCCTGCTGTGGCACGGGGCTTTGCCCTGCCGGGGATCTGAAGCTGCAGCAAGTGCTGAGGACTCGGTAACAGAAACGCTCATCTAGTTGGGGCCTTATACCTTTTGAAATTAGGGCAAATAGGACCAACAGCACTTGAAAAGTTTCAAGCTTGCTATTTGATAACTGAAGAATGCGACCTGTAATTGCCCAAGGATTGTAGGGAGACTTGCCAAATGGGATGATTGTACCCATTACCAGACTAGGAATGAGAGGATGGCCAGTAGCCCAGCTGTGCACACAGTCCCTTCCCATCACACGCGAAGGACCACCTGGAGACTGCTGCCACCCCACCACCACCACCACCAATTCCTCAGGGAGTCCTGCCCACAGCGAGCGTCCCTTGCCTGGTGTTTTATGAGTCTCAGATGTGGACCTGGCTGAGTGACCGATAGGATCAGGACACTTAGTTGCCTGAAGACTAAGTAAAAAAGTGACGTTGGCTTATTTCCCAAAACTGCTGCTCTGTTCTTGGATGGCTCAATTTTTTCACTTGCCGGCCTCACTGAATTCACACTACTTGACCTCCATCTAGAACCTCCCGTTCTGGAGAGCAAGCCCCATAGCAGAATTTCCCTTTGCATAACCATATTTTCTTCAGGGGGAGGGATCTTTTCCATAGGAGTGATTCCTTTGCTGTTTCCATAGACATTTGCAGTGTTCATTTCCCCAGGAGAGCTTGGGGAAAGAAGGGAGAACTGAGGACCGTGAGGTTCATGGCCTCCCTTGGCAACCTGGCATCACGTTGTTGACTGGATTTAAATAGGTGAAACAGGTTCCAGTGAAGCTGAAGGGGAGGTCACAAATAACGTCTGTATTAATTTAGGTAAAATCCGCTACTAGAACAACCTGGCCTTTATTATTAGACTTTAATGACCAGGAATCTTAACTGCTGATGTCACGCAATAGCTGTAATTGCTTTCCCAGACCACAGCCATCAACCGTGTTACTGGATGCACCCCACATGCAAACACAAAAGCAGGTTTTGAGCAGGTGCCAGGCTTGCACTAAGGGCTCGGCACAGCAATGCAGGGCGGTGCGATAAGTCAACACTGGTGGTGGCTGAGCACAGCTAAAGCGAACCAGCTATGTGGTAGGGCCGGGCTTAATTCTACACATTAGATGTGATGGGATTCAGAGATAAAATATGGAGGAAAATACCTTTTGGTTTTATCTTTTTCACCTGAGCTCTGCTTGTAAGCAGCACGTTAAGATTTTATGTAAGTTGCTAGACTAATTCCTCCTCCGTTAAAGTCACCAAAACTGAGTTGCCAAGTTTCACTATCGGAGACTATCAAATACGCCTCTTTTTCTTTCTTTATCTTTTTTTTCCCCTGAGTTTAGTGAAGTTTTCTGCTGGCTCTCCATCACAATCAGCAAGAACTAATGAGCATTCGTTGTCATAAGAAAAACTGTGTCTTTGGCCCATTTTCACTGAATGCCTGAGCTTGCGCTTGCATTGCTGCTAACAGTGGCTGTAATTGGAAATGCATTCGGATGGCTCTGAGCGACAGACGTGGGGCTCAGCAGCTTCCAGGTCAGAGAAACATCTATTTTTAAACATATTTAGGATTCCTGTTAAGCATGTGATTATCTTCTGAAGTTTACAGATTTTCAGTTCTTGACACCTAATTCTTTGCAACTTGTCTGCTGATTTTTTGTGCCTGCTGTGAAACCATCTCTTTAAATGTGTCTGCTGTGTTAGGCATTTCTGAGACACGTGCAGGGCCAGCTCTGATCCCTGGTGCACAGTTTCCATCTTCTCTGCTGATCTAATAGAGCAGTTTTTCAGATAGTTATAGAGGTGTTGAATCCTGAAATAAGAATCCAGAACTTAAATTTGAATTCTTGGAAAAATTCAGGCCGATAAATGTTGAGTGATTAATGCTGTAGAGAACGGCAGTTTGATTTGCGTAGTGTGGCAAACCAGGTTTGCATCCCATTTATTTCTCTTCATTTTCACAACTCTCCTCTTGTAATCTTTTGTCCTTGTATAATAGAGCTCGTAGCTTCTTTCTCTGCATTTTGATACACACAGTGCGAGTGTCGCTACTTTTACATATTTTGTCTGGTATTATATCAAACTCAGGGGGAAAAAAATCCACTTTATCTTCACCTGGGCAGAAAGATATCAAAACCATTACATGGAGAGCATAAGGTAATTTTCATGGGGACAGTGAATAACTTCACTCCCTGCTGAGCAGCAGAAAGACGCTATTTCTGAAGCTCTCACGTTCTGAAGGCTGCTTTTGATTTTCTTTGGAAGAAACCTGCACCAGTCAGTTCCCATTGAGGCCTTGCTTCTTCAAGAAGATGGACGCCTTCTTTTCCTGCATATTGCCATCATATGTGTTGCACATGTTTGTTGAAGCTGATCATGAGTACGTGTAAGGGGAAGTCTTACTCCACCAGACCGTTATTCTTGGAGAAGATCCACTTAACAGTTATACCGGATGGTGAGATGTCCCTATTTATGAAGTCAGTGATTTATTCAAATGCGATTTCAGAAACTGAAATGCCCTGAGGTACGCATTGTTCTGACAGGAGTCAAGGTCAAGCATGGGCTGCAGCGCGCCAACGAAACAGATGTTTAATCGAAGTCATATAAAATATTTACAGGGAAGCTGCAGCTGTTTGTGAAGTGCAGCACATGACGTGCCATTTGATATGAAAGGTTTAAGGAAAATCCTGAGATGTGGCCTGGCGATGGCTTAAAATAAATAAACTGTCATTAAGTTAGTTTTTCTCCTTCTTAAAGCCAGGTTGGATTCAATCTGTCTAAATTAAGATTCACTTTGCCAGGCTGCTCAGTGCTTCTGCCACAAACAGGAATGATGATAGTTTCCTCAAAGCCTGTTTTAATCCACGTTTTGTAGCTCACCTGAAGCAGAAGGCATTACATCTCTGCCAGTTTCCATCTGGGAAACAGCAGATCACGACTGGATGGCACCAGTTTTTGGTTCTGGCTTTTAATGCTGCATGTGCTTAAGTCAATATCCACTTTTTTCCCTAACACAGAGTGTGAATGATAGAGATGTGGGGGGAAATGTAACTTGAATTTCATGCAATGAAAGGAGACTGCTTGTGATTTTCCCTCCTGACTCTGCAAACTATTTATTACCTGCTTACTAAAGGAGAAAAAACAATTCCCTTTTCAACGTAAACTGGAAAACCTTCGTGGAATCCTCTTCCTTTTGCTCCTAACGTTTCAGCCAGAAACTTGCTCAAAATTTCACACCAGGAGATTGCTCTTTCAGCTCTACTAATGCAGCTCTGTGCTGGGAACGGCTGGGGATTCAACGCTGACTGCCCCGCTGGCCGCTGCTGAGCCTCCTCTGCTCCTTTCAAAGAACTTAATCGCTGCAAAGGATGTTCAGCATTTTGCTTGGTTGAGCCCTTTTTAAAACGAGTGGCGCTTACATTATTACGTGCCCAGCTGGCATAGTGATTCATACATGGACAAATTAGCAAGATAATAAAATTGACACTTGGAAATAATTAATCTTTAATTTAGGAAAGAATTAAAAACATGGGCACAATCCCTCGCAAATAGTTGCATTTGCAGAGTAGCTGATTATGCACAGTCCTTCTCATTTAGTCTGACTGTTCACAGGGCGAAACAGTGACCTTGTTGGAGCTGAGGGCAGAAATCCCACTGATTTTTGTTGGGCCAGGATCTTACTTTCCACATGTAAGTGCAGGTGCACGTATTTGCAGACTTAGATTCTTGCATTGGGTTTTTGATGCATTTATATTACATTTTTTTCCCCCAGGAGCCTTATAAGCAGGGCAAAACCCACTTTAACAGCCAAGTCTTTATTCTTTGTGTAGGATTAACTTCTATTTAACAGGGAATATGTTTAAAGTTATTTTCTTTTGAAAACTGGTGAATAAAGAAACATAGGGATCGGCTCTCCAACTTTGCTGTTCGAAATGCCAAATTAAAAAAAAAGGGGGGGGGTATTAATACCAGGGATTTTGAGAAACCTTGAATGGTCTTGGATTCTCAGTCTTATCTTTTTTGCTTTTAAGTCAAGTAGAGCTAGATTACAGTTTATTTCAAAAGGCATTTATATGGGGGAACCTGCATCTTTTCAATGCAGAGGGAGATAAGCATCACATATGAGCAAATACGGACAGTGTCAGTTCTCTCTTTTGATACCTGTCTTTACCATATCTTGCAATAAAAATCGAAATTATGCCACTGTTCAACATTGAAAAGCATCCGTGTGTCCCCAGGCACCCTCCAAAACTGTAAGACCAGGTAGATACAAGAACAGGAACAAAGTTCATATTTAAGAGATGCAGAAAGACTAAATTCCTGCTGAAATATCTGTTCTTCTTGAGGATTTGGCCCTGAGTAAGTTTGGCCTGGTTGCAGCAGGATGCAGAGACCTGCAAGCTAGTTTTACTCAGGTGTACTGGGAAGGGTCAGGTGCATGTGAAGATGTCGATTTGCTTCAAATTGAGCTGAAATGTCACGTATGAACAATGTGGATTTGATCGGGAGGTAGTGTGCTGGCCCAGGATGCTCCACAGAAGCAGTTACCTGCATCTTTATTTTCCTCAGGGATGTTCACATGAAATGTAAGTCTAATAAGCCACGTCACGATCAAATCTGATCATTTTTGGCTTTGGATGCCTATCGACACGCATTGGTTCAGAGGACACCCCAGAGACATTTTTGCATTATTGACAGTAATCCATGCTTTTATTAAGATTTTGTGATCATATAGCCTTACAGCACTCAGATACTTAGCAAATGTTAGTCTCACCAAATCAGTTTGTTTTTCCATCGAGTCTGCCAGCCTCCTCAGTGCCGTTGGCTTCCTCCTCAATCCTGAGGAATTATATTTAACAATGGCTATGGACAGCAGAACAGAGAGCGGATGGGATACATGGTACAGTGCAGAAAAACCCTAAAGGGAGGAGAGCATAAATAACACCTGGTCTCATCTTTCACTTTCTTCCAGCCAGTGGCCTGGGTGAAAGGAAATATTTGCACTGTGTAGCCCACACCTATCTAATTAAAGTTCAAAGCTTGAAAACTATGCCTTGCTTTTACATACCTCTGGAGGGAGAGACGAAATAGTGGCAATGGTATGGGACAGTGCGGGGCTGGATGCGGGAGGGGAGGTCGCTGGAGAGGACCAGCTCTTGCGACTATGGTTTGACCATCTTCTCCCCTTTTTCACTGCGGTGGCTAGTGAAGAGGAGGTGGTTTCCATTAAACTTTGGGCAGCAACTGGCAGAAAAGCAGTGAAAGGAGCGTGGGGGAGGCAGCCCAGGTGATGGGAGACAGACAGCTTCTTCCAGTGTTGTGCTAGCACAGTGGTGGCAACTACCATGCTGGCGCAGATGGCAGGGACCCATCACAGCCCTGGACCAGAGTGCTTTCCCAAAACAGAAGGTTTTTTACTGAAACAATACAAAACCCAGCAAAGATGCCACTTGCAAAGCCAAATTCAACCAAACCAAACCAAAATGCTGCTTAATTTTCCAGGAGATAGGAATCAACAGCAGCAATTTATTACTTAGCTGAGGTTTTGCATTTCTGAATTTCTGGCAGACCTCCTGAATTTAAGAGGCAGGATGCTGGAAAAATTCTCCATCTTTCTTCAACTGAGTAAAAAAGACACTTTTGCAGGAAAACCAAAATGAAACCAAACCTAGGCTGCATTTCACTGGCCAAGAAAATCTATTTGTACACTATACGAAGAGCCTAGCTCCTCTTCCAGGAAAGAAAGACTGGAAAAGGGAGAAAAAAACCCTCGCCGATGATAAAATGGAAGAAAATGGTAGTGTCCATTTCAGATATGAACCCAAAAGCTGATCGACACAGTTTTGAATGACTTTTGACTTGCAAGTGTAGATTGCATGGATTTCTAAGGAGATTTGCAATTTAATTAAGTTCCTCATATTTCCTGCTTCTGCATTTCTTCATGGTAATGGAGCATGCTGAACACCAAGGACCAGAAAAACAGAAGGGCATGAGAGTTAAAAGTCACTGAATTAAGAAAAGATTATTATATGTTTTAAAAGATTAGCTAAATTCAAGTCTTGGGCAAAATTCCATTGTATTTTGAAGCTCTTACCATTTTTAGGAGAAACCAAATGAAAATTAGATTAAACCTTGAACTGCTATGCTTTCCATTTATTTTGTACTCTTCTTTTCACACAGTTCTGACCTTTTTATTGCTTGTCTCCTCTCACAAAAGCAATGGCACTATCCAGACTCTCAGCAGTCTTCAGAGAACACAGCCATTCCGCTCAGATTTTTTTTTTTTTGCCAAGTTGTCTGCTGCAGGCGAGAGAATAATTTTTATGCATTTATGTATTAACATATTTTCAAGGCAATATAAAGTCCATTTATAGAACCCACAGAAATAGGAAAATGTCTTAGGTGGTCTGGGGTGTAATATAGTATTCTTTTCTCCCAGTAAATATAACTATTTTCTTTCTCAGTGTGGGGAGGTGCATAATAAGGTTTTATTAGCTCAAAGCCAGAGCTGAAGGAATAACAAAGACAATAAACCCATCCATATAGCAGTCTACAACTCATTTGGCTGGTTTGCCTGTATTTTAATGTATTCTTGTCTGAGCTCTAATGTGAATGATGTCTTGTTTGCGTGACTTGTTATAGAAAATTTATATTCTGCTATATACTATTGTTTGCGCCTGAATGCGGTATTTGCAAGCAAATGTGTAGCTGTTAAGAAAAATAATGAATGTCTATCTCTTATGGGATGAGAAACTACTGTTAGTTAAACCTGGGCATCATGACCCCACCTGTCACAGTCAGAAAGACAAGGTGATGAAACCACAGCTTCCTCAGCATGGAAGCATGTAAATGCAAATTCCTTTGTGTGAATGTGAAAAGGGACTTTTAATAGAAAACCTTCTGCATGCATTTATTGAAGGTCTAGAAAAAAGGTTTTAATTCTCCTCCTCACCTTCACACTATGGAAAGGCTAGTCCCTGTTAAAAATCAAGAGTTTCCAGAGAAGCCTGGAGTGTGCTCTTCTCCCATTAAATACAGAAGGGAGAAGAGAAACCCATCCAGCACCCACTTCCCCGCCTAGAGAAACCCCTCCTAAAAGCATAATACTTACTGTGTGCTCAATATGAACCCTTCCAGTACCAAACGCAGCAGAGAATAAAAGACAGAAAGTTGGTGACTTTCTTAGTCACTATGTTATTGAAACTACGTTATTGACTATGTTAGTGAGAAATGGGTGTTCCCACTCTCCTCTAGAAAGGCTTCCAAGGTGCTAGGCTGTGGGATAAATATTACATTTAGTATTTGGCATTCAAGCCCCATCGGGGTTGAGGGGGAAACAGCAGAGCTGGATGGAGAAAGCTGGAGCTGCCCCAGTCCACCCCATGCCAGGCTCCAACCATCTCTAAACCAAAGTTCCTCTCCAGCACGGTTTCCTGACATGTAAGGGGAATGCAAACAAGGCGTGGTGGGTGCCATCCAAGAGTATTTGAAATTAGCAGCCAATTTTCAGCTAATTTTTACAGATGACGTCTTAAAGAGAATTTTGCTTTTACATTAGTATAGATACCTGCAGAGAAGCGAGGGATTTGAATGAGAGAGAAAGTGCAGGGTAGGGGAATGGTTTCACAAGCCAGTGTTCTACAGCTCTAGCGGTCATGAATATGATTTTTTTTTTAAGAAGTACTGGTTGTTAGCTGAAGTTATGGGCTCGATTCAGGAGTTAGATGGTGAAATTCCCAGGTGTGTTCTGTATCACATCTGTTTTGGCCTGAAGCACCCATTGGGCCCAAGATGGGTAGCACCACACCAGTTCCTGTCAAGGTAATTTAGCTTTTGCTGTATGTCTCAGGATGCAGTCACCTGACGCCCACTGCAGACCCTCCATCCTCTCCCACCCGCGCTCTCCCACCTCCAGCTGCATGTTCACACTGAATATTTTGCGTTCGACCAGGCGGCTGTGCAATGAATGCAATCAGCCCATGGATCCTGCTGAAATCCGCTATTCTCCTACAGGTCTGATCTTTTGGCATAGTTTGGCATCCCGTTTGCCACATGATCACACAAGTGCAACTGCTGATACAAGGCTGGTTATGGAAAGGTACGGTCAGGTTAGAGAGGAGAGTGAGAGGGCCTCTTTCAGCAGTAGCAATCTCAGATCTGCCTGAGCTTCAAAACTGTGCCTTTAAGGCTGTCTTATCTCCTGTCTGAATTACTTTTCCTGAGAACTTGGACCTAGGAGAGGGATGTGAGGAAGAGGCTTGATTTCATACATTTTACCTTGTTTGCTCTTGTTTTGGCTGAAGGACGTGCTGGACAATAAATAGTAGCAGAGATGGTCCATGTGTCAGTGCAACACACCACTGGAGAACGTGAGCCATGGTGGGCAGTGGCTCTGGTGTGTGCACGGAAAACGCTGTTATCAGTTGCATTTTCCTTTCCGTCTAGGTTTACTGTAAAAATAATATTGCACAGATACTTTTTGCATGCCTATTGGATTTCTTGACCTGTCTTAAAATGAATCAGGGCTAGAGGTTTTTTGGAAGGGAAAACGTCAAAGCCCAGGGAGTCTGGCCTGAGCCGGAGGGTTGTTAAAGAAACAAAGGAAGGATGGAGTGGGTAGATCATTACCAAATGGCCCAGCTACACGGGCCCTGCTTCCCTAATGAGCCTGACAGCATGCAGTGCCACCTCTCTCTTCATATGTAAAGCTAATCCCTTGCCCTCTCTGACAGCCGGTATTTACATTTGCAAATGAATCCATCTTCCCACACTGCCCCTGCCTAGAGAGCAGAAGGAGACTGGGCGTGCAGCATCCACCAGACCAACAGTACGGTCCTCCCGGAGCAGCATCTGCCCCTTGTCGAGATGTCCCTCACCCCCAGAGGTGGAGGAATAAACGCCTTGGTGACAAGAATACCAATGGGGTTGTTGTCTGATGGACCTGATCCCAAATGGAGAAGTTAGCCTAACCACCTCGCCAGCCCCAGGCAAGTGCACAGCATTGGCAGAGTCCGGCTTTCTTCAAACGTCTCTCGCTTCCACGTTGCCACCACGCTGGGGCCATGCTGCAGAGGCTGCTCAGAAATCAGAAATCCAAGCAGCAGGGGAATGAATGCAGAATTATTTTTCTTTCATTTCTCACCCTGCCACCCACTTTTTATATGGTATTACTATTTATTCCAAACCCTAATACCCAGCCTTTAAAAGCACTTCGGAAACACATGCCTAAAGCCTTTATCCGTGTGTGTAATACAGCAGCAAAATAAGTGGGAGGCTCCACGTTGGGAGCGGTGAGTGAGTGGGAGCCTCCCAAATTGTTGCATGATGTGCAGCGTGAAGGCAGTGGCTCCCACGCAAACTGGGGAGCAACCCTCCTCCTGAATTTCATTAGAGCTGCCAGAGACCAAGCAGTCTGCTCAGGGCCATGCAGGCAGAGCCGAGGACAGAGGACGAGCCACTGCTGTCCCACGCTCCTCTCCTCTGTCCCTTGGCCACGCATCCCTACAGCTCACGTGGCTAGGTTTGAGGCAGGTTAGGGAGCCAACTAGCCAAAACCTATTCTTTTGGAGGAGAGACACAGGTTTTGGTGTCTGAGCTGCCCGTGGCGTGAGTGCTTATGAGGGAGTGGGCAGGGAAGAGAGGGACCATGGGGTGGTGGATGAGGGTCAGTTCAAAGTACCACCACACCTCACCTTCAGGTACTATTTTGTTGAAAGCATTTTCATCAGGCAGTTGTGGTTTCTGGGGCACCAATGTGACAAGTAATGAGATTTGGTGTTACATTCTCATCTAATGACAACTGAGTCATTGATTTGACTAATTTGCTGGGAATGATCCTTCAAATGCATTTTCGATAGCAGAATGAAGGCAAGAAGTCATCCCCAGCATGGGATCTCACGGTAATTGCTAAATATGCTGAAGCAGGGGAGAAAAAGGTGGGAACATATGCACTGTATTCCTTCTTTTGTTTTCATGAATAAGGAGTAATACCCCTGCAAATGCAGAGAAACCAAGAAGGGAAATCCCAGCCCTTCCTGCAGCACGCAGCAGGGAGCCCCGCGCCTGCCGCTTGGCTATTGTGCGCCTCCCAAAGAGGGGCTTGTTCTGCTGAAATGCCAGGCGTTTCTGGAGCTAAGGTTATCCTCTGAGCAGAATATATAAATAAGAGATTACTTGCAAGCACTGCAGCCAGGCTTGGGTTGTAGGAAATGTTTGTTTTCATTTCTGTCACTAGGCAGCAGGGAACCCGTCCCCTTTGTTCTGGAGGTCATGCTGCTGGAGATGGCAAATATTGACATACACGGAGGTAGTTTTCATTTTCATGTGTTTCTTGTTACCTCTTACTGCTATGTGATTTTGCTTTTCTGTTCTCTTGTTTTCCAACACTACTTTTTTTTTTTTTTTGGCCTCCCTCCTTGAACATTTCCCTGCACTGACTATACTGTCCTGCGTTGCAAACGACATGAAAAAACTGCAGGGGATATTACAGCCTCATAACCCTTGCGGTGACTTGCCCCAGATGAGCTGACAACTTCAGCTTCTGCCCAGTGTGATGGGGACAGGGGTCCACATGCCAGCGGCATTAATTAGCAGGCATGACAGGGATTCTCATGTAGAAATTGCACTTCCATTCTGGTCCTTTCGCACTTGTCATTTCAGCTCAAGGTTCAGAAATGTTGCCAGGTGCTGCATACTCCATCCTATTTCTGCTTATGCTGTACCTGGCTGGCGCTTAGGCAGAGAAACGATTTTTCAGGGTTATCAGACATAAAAAGGAAAGGAGGGAGACACGGAGACAAACAACTTGCCCAATATACCTTTTCTTCTCTCTAGCTTCATTGCTTCAGTTAATTTTCTGTGATGCACTCTAAGGCAACCAATGATTTCTACCTATTACTGGTCATAGAATATACTTGTTTCTGTTACTGATCAGATCCCAAATTCAGGAATATTGTCATGCAACTCAATTCATCGAGGTACAGTGATCTTCCAGGAAAAAAAATAGCCATGTTAGGGAATTCTGCAAATGGCTGCACAAAACCTGTAATATGAAATAAGGAAATGCAGGCATAGACAACAAAAATCATCCCAGTACTATGTGCTCAATTTTGTAAAATCCTAGTGTATTTTCAATTAATCACAATGGTAAAAAAAAAAGCCGTCTTGGAAATGATTGCCTTGCAACAGTCATTTAGAGTTTGCTGTGAACAAAAGATAGAGCATTTGACCTTGATTTAGTTTCTCAGCCTATTCTTATATGAATATCCAATTACCCCTTTGAGCTTCTGTAGTGGCGAGGGAGGGGAAGGCGGGAGGTACTCTCATCATGTTGCAATTACAATTCTTCCACTGTCCTTTCCCCTTCTTCTGAAAATTATCCAGACTGGAAGTGAGTCATTAGTGAGCTGATCATGATAGCAGGTATTTGTTAATAAATATGCTCAGAACAGTTTGGATGAATAATGCTCGAGTGATAAAGGATTGCCTCATAGGTGGCTGTGTGATTAGCCATTGACCTCATGTGTTGTTTCTGTCCCACCTGGGTGACTGAAGCATCTGAAGAAGGAACAGAGAGCTCTGATTATAAATTACACTTTCTGATAGAAACTGTTGGACTGATAATAACTCATCGTGCAATCCGTGAAACATTCAGGTTTCACAAACCCCTCATGATTAGAGTCCTCACAGAGAAATGGCAACATGCCTGAATCACTCATAATTTTAATTTGTGAACATAATCATAAATCAAGGTTCTCTTCATAGGAGGGCCTTGCCCTTTTGCTGGTTGTATGGGTGCAATTTTGTTCAGTGAGAAGTAAGGCCAAGCATTGGGTTTGTGAGAGATCTTCCTGTAGAAAGAAAGGGTTGTTGCTCTTCATAGACTCAATATCAAAGCTGTTCATCAAAAGGTCAACATCCTCCATCTGCACACAGCACCCAGGGGCAGCTCTCTGATGTCAAAACATACCTGGCTCGACAGCATCCATTTCTGCCAGTGCTTTGAAGGCTGGGGGTTTACACGCCTGACAAAACGCTGCCGCAGCACCTCTGGCTGCCGCCACTCTAAATTTGCCATGTCTAGGACCAAAGGTAAATCTCTGTGTGCCGGGGGAAATCAAAGCTATTACATGTCCTTAAAAGTCTTCAGGACATTGCCCTGATTTATGTAACCCTCCTGCACAGCAGGGCACTTCCATAAATGGCGATCCCACCCCCATCAGCCAACGATGAAGAATATTCCTCCCATTACAGTGGGGAAAGGACAACCTTCCCCTTTCAGTCCCGAGGAGAGGACTCCCCCTCTGCCCACGCAGCCTCAGGAGGCAGCCAGCCAGCCAGTGGACGGGATGTGTGATCCTCTGCACTTTTCCTAATGTCACAGGGGCTCTTGGCCAACTTTGTCTTTAGCCCCCATCCTCAGAAAGGTGGTTTCCAACAAACCGCTCTACTGAATGAGGATTGTAGCTCAATTGGTCTTAAAAACCCAGGCTAATGTTGACACTACCCTCATTTTCTCATCTGATGATTTATTTCACCAGCAGTGTTCCCCAGCAGGACAAGCTGTCCCATAACAAAGGAGATTTCATACAGGACATAAAAAGTCTGATTTCCATCGTGATGGCTCCCACTCCAGACCGATGGCAGAGCAATTCATTTTTGCTGTGTGCAGTTTCTGCAGCTGCAGTTGCAGATGGGCGTTGTTGCCCCGGGTAAGGGACGTGCTCCCAAAGCCTCGCGTGGGCTTAGCATCCCGCCTTTGGAGGGGAGTCCTTGTCCATCACTGGGGGGACTGGGAGAGAGGGGAGAGAAATGCTCATCTCAGCACTACAAACAAGGTCCCATGTGATCCCCATCAGTTTAAAGGACTTTAAGTCTGTAAAAGTTTAATCTGATAGACACTTCTCTACCATTCATAGCAGAGGGATGAACAAGCAATCACCGTGGACTAGTTTGCATTTTATAATGGGGTAAATAAAAAGCAAGAGCAATTTGCTTCAGTTTTCTTTATTAAAAAAAAATTATGGGTGAAAAATAGAAAAGAAAGATGGTTTGGTGTATATAGAGGGATGAAGCTGAATATAATATACAATGCACTACCAAATCCGTGCTTAGCGTCCTGTTTTTTTCAGTGGCATTATAGCACTGAATTATTTATCAAACAGATTAACAGTACGTACATGTATATTTAATGTAGAAATTATCATCCATTTAGAGAGGGGGTTTAAATTAGCACATGGGAGAGGCTGCTTCCTTGGGTGTTTGCACTCCTTTATAGCAGCTGCCCTTCCCCAGCCTGTGAACCCCATTCTATTTTTGAATATATTTCTCCAGGTTTCGATGCTGTTGGGCAGAGGTCTAACAGAAACGCTACCGACGCCTCAGGCATATGGGGACTTTGGTACCCTGAGTAATGGAAAAGAAATTGGATGGGCAGAGATGGGGACCTCAGTGCACCCAGAGGGGCCATGTCGGGTGTGCAGGGAGGAGGCAAGGTCCTGTCAGACCAGGAGTTGGCTGCGTGCATTACCAGTAAGCCTAAAATGGCCTGATCCCACTCCCTAGAAGTCTTCTGGGGGGAAGATACGCTTGTCATATGACATGGCAACTCAAGCAACCAAGCCCTTGCTTAGCCACTCTCCCAAGCAGTCCAGCTTTTCCAAGTTGTCAGCGTCAATATCTTCTTGGCTAAATTCTTACTGCATCTCAGGGGTCTGCGTCTGGCACACACCACAGAGTAATTTCATTGAACTATAGGTGCAGACCCCAAGATATTTTAAAAATCTTGAGCTGAAATTCAAATATACTTCTTAAAATGAGGGCCCTACTGAGACACCTGATGAAAATTTTTTACCTTTTTCTTCCTTCTCCCTCCCATAAACGCACGTGGCCACCTTCAAAAATCATGTTGCCTTTTAGTTGGAGCTTGGTGTGAAACTTAAGCCACCCTTGTTTAAATGTCTGGCAATGCCGTTCAAAGCCTCAGTTAAATTTTTTAGTATATTGTTTGCAGTTTGAAAAAGATCAGGCCTTTGCAAATTTAATTTACTCGTTTCCCAAAGCTGAAAAGTGTTTGTTTTCCTATGCCTACAAACTACAACTTGATTACCAGAACCTGGCTTCCTCGTCCACCTGGCATAAAAGTTATGGTCTTCCTTCTGGGTAGTGAAACAATCATTTCTTCACAGAGACTTGGTTTGAGTTATTCTGGGCAGCTCTCAAGAGAGGGGAAAAATAACAATAACAGAAGATTACCTACAGCTTGTAGCATTGTAGCTAGGGAAAGAACTGCAGCGTTACAACTAAATATTTATAGCAAAACACTTGGTAAAAAGCTTTGTACAGTAAATAATTACCATATTGCTTCAGTCAGGACTTCTCTGATGCAAGCCAGGCAGAGCCCAGTCCTATCAGTATTTCTGGATGGGAAGAAGCCATTGCACGCATCTCAGCTGTGTGCTCCAGAGTCACAGCAGGGAGGATACGGCACCCTGGAGACACCTGCCCCATCTCTGATACCACCAACAATGCCTGTACCAAAGTGAGATGCTACGTGATTTTAAAGCTCTAGCAAGTGCTGTTGCCCTCCATCCTCCACCCAACCCTCCTTAGGTCTGGATCTCCAAAAGCAAAATTTAGCTCATGCTGTTTATTCCCGTGAAAGGTGCTGCTGAAAAAAAACCCTCAAACTCGAGCAGATGTTGGGCTGAGATGTTTGGTGTTCATCAATGACTTGCGTATGCTTCCTTTTCTGTTCTCTTGGAGGATAAATCTGCTTTTAATTCTTCAGAGATCCAAAGCAATCTACTTATCTAAGCCTGCAAAACTTTCATCTGAGGATCAAAAATATCCTAGTGCATTAAGAATAATGAATTTACCCTGTAGGATAATGTATTTTAATCCTTTTGTGAGCTAGCTCTCCTCCTAGTTTTAAACCAGGGAGGCCTCTTAGCAATCTAAAAGACTTGAAAGACTTGATTCTCTCCTGCATTAATGCACACACATTTTATCACTAATTGTTTAGTCTCTCTTTAATCTGTGTAAATGCATAATATAGACTTCAAACATACTATTCTCTTTCCATTTTAAATTGCATGTGAGTCATTAAGCAGAGAGATTTGTTCACTGCTAGTTTTAAAATGTCAATATGATGACCAGATTTTACTGTAGTGTTAGCTGGAGATAAATAGCTTTTCACCTGAGTGCTAGTGGTGAATACCTCTCATGGGGGAAAATGCTCAGGACGGGTGTTCTGTTTACCTTTCTCCCCTTCTTTTTGCCTTTACATTATATGAGAGTTAGATTGAAATTGTTAAACTTGGGTGCTTGTACTTGACACTTGCATTTATTATGCCTGTCTAGGTGTCTCAAGCCTTATGAAACCATATGCAAGTATTCTTACGAGAAGTCAAGTTTGTCATTATTTGGCTTATACACAGACCTCAGTAGCTTTGGGCAAAAGTCCCAGACCTGAGTATTTAGAGGAGCAGCACTAACCTGGCACCTGTGAACCTCAGCGAGTTCAGTTCCCCTGCACGTAACACTTTGCTCTGCTCTCCAGCCTCTCCCTGAGTTTGTCCTGTCCTCACCAACACAAACAGGGAATGAAAAGAAATGTACTTGGAATATATAAAAACTATAGTGGCAGGGGAGCGGGAAGTAATGATGTCGGGGAAATGGCTTCAGGTAAATCTTTGTAAGGAAGTATTTCAATTTACTGGACTCTGCTGAAATGCTCCTTGACGACGTCCTTCCAGTAGAAGGACATGTGCTCCTGACACAACACAGGACCAAGAGCACAAGCCAGGACTTTGGGCAGAGGCCACATGATGGGCTATTTGTCCCGTCTGAAAACAGCAGCATTATCAGGATGGGTGTCTCACCCCTGAAAGCTGAGGTACATATTCTGCTTTGGCTTCAGTAAAAGTGGATTTCTCAACTTTTCTGTAACAGATAAAATCTGTAAAAGATCTGACTTTTCTCTCTCCCCAAGCTCTACAGAAGATGGGGAGAAAAGACACAGATTCATCGTTTGTTGATTGGCTGAACTTCTTAAATGTTTTTCTTTATAGATAAGTGATTATTTTATGCAGAAGAAATAAGTAAGCAGGGGAGCCACATCAAGTGTGCCTAGCACTGAGCCAGAAAGAAGTCATTGGGGAAAGAAAATGTGTATAAGTACAGACGTGAGGCAGCTTTTAGGTAAAGGTTAAAAAGACAGTGAAGGAAAAACAGGCATATAATGGAGACAGAATCTTACGTAATGTTCACAAACTTGCTCTGATTATCAGTTTTATCTCTTACAAAATCCCAGGGCATATACACAAGGCTATTTGAAATGGTTGACAGCTCAGAGGTGGTGGATTGAGTAAGCTCTCTTTGTGATAGATGGACCCTGGAGCCATTAAAAGCTCCCCTCAAAGTGAAGAGTTTTCATTTTTAAGAGGTTTGGAAATAAAAAGTTATAGGGTGAGGTTGCCTTTGAATGAGCTTACTTGTTTTTACAATTCACATCAGCATAGTGAAACACATCTTAATGTCCACAGGAGGCAGGACAAATAAAAGACCGTATTTCAACTATCAGTTGCCCCAGGAGCATTTCCCTCGTTAATGAGGATGATAGCTTGAATGTTTCTCTTGAGAGTCATTGAAAGGAGGTGATTGATACAGCTGGACAACAGTGACAAGTAACTTCTATAATTCAACCAATAAACTATGTTTCACCTCTAAAAGCTCCGGGGACTGTGGTAAATTTGGTGAGATTTCTGGTTTGTCCTGTGAAACAGTGCCATTCGATTAAACGGTAAAGATAGGGAAAAAAGAAAATACCGAGCACATCATGTAGAGATCCCTGTGCCCACAGTCACCCGCAGCGCTGTGGGGCATCCTCGCGAGGTGCTGTCAGGAGAGGTCAGATGTGCACACCCAAGGGCAAGGCGAGGTTCGCCCTGCTCTCTCTAACAGGAGATGTAGACCCATGCTACATCCCTGGGAAATATCTGCTTCCCACAAACTAAATGATCCTGGAGCACTGTCACAATTGAGCAGAAATTAATACATTGCTGCGGCTGTCTGGACACCTCAGAGACCAGAGAGGAAAAAGCAAAAGGCGAACTCCTTTGGGTTTTGAGGTTTTGTATCATAGAACTGGAATTATTTAAAATTTTATTTTGTTTTTTTCCTTCTTAACACAGCCAGTGATTTGCCATTACAATCAGGGCAAGCTCTATACATCCTCAGGAGATCTGGACAACATCTTTTATACAGATGGAACAGTTAGACATTACTTGCGTAGTCAAAATTGCAACGGATGGCTGTTTTTATTGGTAGCTAACAGGAGATTTTTTCCAAGTTGCTTATAAAGATAGTTGCATGGAAAAAGTATTATGGTGGAACAAGGCCATGCTATTTATAGGGCGAATCTGCTGAAATAGTTATTTCTGTGATAAAAACTCTTTGTCAAAATTAACTGAATCTATACAGCATCTCTTTTGGAAGATGGAGCATTTAATCAATTTTGCATGTAGAAACAGTAACATATCATTCGTGATCACACATCAGCTCAGTGATGCAGCCTGATCTTCAAAGGGGATCTTGTGGCTTTCATAGCTAATAGCTAATTTACTGTTAGACTGCAGAATAAAACACACAAAAGGAAATTATTTAGCACAATTAAGTATTTATTTAGCACAAGTAAGAGACTATTTGCAAAACAATCCTTTTGCTTTGGTATCAGCTCTAGTGTTGGCTTCAATACAGCCTCCCATTCAGTAAATTTCAAAGATCATCAGGAGTTACCATCCACAGATCAGTTTTGGTCATAAAATCTCAATGTTCTGCTTTCTTGCCATACCCCAGCTTTTCTGCTGTGACTGCTTCAGCTCCTAATGGAGTATAAGGAAGAAAAGCTGGGCACGAACAGTGTTGATTCAATAAATTTGCAGCCTGCTTAAAGAACTCTGCTCTGCCCTAACAGGATTTTATGGGAAACAAAAGAAGAGGGGAAAATGGGTGCTCTGACAGAATGGAAATCCTCTGGTTTTGCTAATGCCAAACTTATCTCAGTGCCACATGATGATACATCCCAGTAACACATAAGTAAGTACTGAGATCAGATTGGTTCCACATTCAGTGAAAAAAACCCGTCGAGCACCATTAAATCACTGCAATGACCTCCAAATGAAAAGATTTTGTGTGGGCGTAAGCAGAGAAAAATCCTGTAACTAGTTTTATTTTGGCAATGTTAAACTTGTTTCAAATGTCTTTTAAATAGAAACACTGGGTAAAAGCAGTTCCTGGGACATCTGGAGCAGGGAGCGTCCAGGGTTGGGCTTAGACATCCCCTTCCCTCTGCAAGGGTGGGGGAGCCACTGGGCCCCAAATCACATCCCTGCCCTACTCCTAACAGCACTGGAGAGCCTCTGAGAGGCTTTCTTCTGGGCAGGGACCTGGCAGAACCCAACTTTCCATCTTCTTCCCCTCAAATCAGGAAAGAGGGAATGACCAGGGAATGAGGCCAGGGGGTGAGAGTATGTCTCCAAATCCCCCTTAAGCAGGACCAATGGCCGTGAAGATGCCAAGCACTTATCCCATCATTCCTGCTTGGTAAGGACAGACCCATGATTGCTAATAATAGACCAACATTTTAATCTTGAGACTTACCTGGTAGAAAACAGAGGGAAAAATATTTGGGATCACACTCCTCCAGGTCATCTTTGTCTTCAGCAGGTTCAAGGGAAGACTTATGAAATGTCAGACTTAGAGTCATAAATGAAAGGACAACTATGGGTTGCCTGTACACTATATTTTGACTGGAAAACCCAGCAATCCACTCTTCCTCTGAGTCAACTCACATGAGAGCCCACTGGATTTCCTTCTTGATAACGCAATACTGTTTTGAAGTGGGAAGCATAACAAAACCTTAAGCATGCTGGACGTGCAATATCGTATTGTGTAGCTTGATTGGAGCAAGGACACATGGCTGAATACAGATTCTATCTTGGAATGATTTTTTGTGAGGGTTTGTCTTTTGTTTTTCTGGTTTGTTTTGTTTTGTTTTATTTTCTGGGGTGTTTTTTTTGTCTGCATGATGCTATTTAGCCACTGAAACCTGAAAGGCAAAAAGCCAATTTTCAGATTTTTCATGTTTTCCTTTCCTCACACCTAATCAGTTGTACCTAGGACTTACGAAGGGCAGGTCTATTTTGCAGTCTGGTGATATGTCTACAGTTTGTGTTGATGTACCAAGCTATCTTTAAGCTCACTCTCTGGGGTACAGTAACAGAGCAGCACAGCACAGATTTCAAAGCAAGCAAATTGCCTGACTATTTTGAAGCTTATTCTGAATTCCATGTATCCACATGGAATCGATGGTGCCCAGTTAGGTTGTTTAAATGTAGGTGGGATACATCTCGGTCAAGAGCAATTAGACATCTGGGCTGCAGCATCAGCGTCTCCTGAGACGGATGCCTGTTGTACAGCAGTTGTACAGCACTGATGGCAGCGATGGGAAGCCTGTGTGCAACTGGTAAACCATTTCAAAGGGGAAAGAACATTACAGCTGAGTAATGAACAATTGGTGCAGGGCTTACAATAGTATTAAACATTGGTCTAGTACAATTCTGCCGAAATCTATGTTAACTCCATGGGAACGGCATTAGTTTTTTCTTGGGCAGCCCAGTTTTGGGCTATAAGCATGCATTAAATCCTTGCTGGAAGAGAAGCAAGTAATCTGAGCCTCAGCATGATCTCTCCTAGCTTAGTTCTCCTTTTATTACTGTTGTTCACCCAGACTATTGCTTTGAATGTAGATGAACTTGGAAAAACTAATGAAGCCAGTGAAAAAAGGTAGAGGTGTGAAGCATCACCCTAGATCTCCGAGCAGGGATTGCCAGCTCTGCCTGTTCCTGCAGGGTCTCCTCACCTTCAAATCTTTCTGCTAGTAAATTACCAAAGCAAACACTTCCAGTGTTCTTTAATATTAATCAAGATCACTTTTTCTTCATGAGTGATAATTGCTCCTGACTTTCACTATGTGAAACCCAGTGAGCCAAATCCACTGCTGGAGCATCGCTGGGAATCAGGGGGGCTTTGTCAGGTACTCTTGCTGGGGCTGGAAGGTCCTTCTCACAGCTTTCCTCGTGTGCCCAACACCTCCACAGCACTAAACAGGGCTAGTGGGACACAATTACTTTCCTTCTTAAATGGAAAGGTTCAGGCATGGTGTTTCCTTGTCATTTTCGTTAATTATGATTTACAGTTACGAGGACCGAGTCAAGCGAGCTGTCAGTGCTGGAGGAATGGTGGCAAAGCTGTTCAGTCCTTTCTCCAGGGATATGATGGTATTAATAATACCATCATTTTCTTTTTTTAAAAAAAATCTATTATAAAATCCATAAAGCATAAGAACAAGTCTTTGGAACACCTCTATACCCTGTCTCTGCCAGTAGCTGGTAGCAGTTGCTGAGGGAAGGGACTAATTATGTACTCTCAGATAAGCAACTGCTCTAACTAACAGGCAATTATTTGCTGGAATTTTGTATTTAAAAATAAGGGATTTAAATAGTAAATGCAATACATAATTACTGAGGCAAATTATGAAATGCTCAGGCAAAATGACACATGGCATCTCAGTGGGATAAATCTGTCAGGATTTGGGAAGGAATTTATTTATGTATTTGAAGCAGTTATCATTTTCCCTGCTTTTTTTCCATCCAGCCATCCCAGCCTTTCAGCATCTTGGCCGGTGGTCGTTCACCCTTAATGGGCTGGTGCATCTGTACCTCAGACGTGGTTTTCCCAGCACTTAGGGACACAGAGAGGGTGTCTCAGCAATGCAGCTGGATAAGTGATTACATTTCTTCTGTTGACAGCATGCTTCAGAATATTTTTTTCTTCAGCAAGATGGTGTTTCCCATATTTTCCATCTAACAAACTGGCAGCCAACTGGCTGCTGGCTCCTCAGTACTAAGGGACCAACTGCTACTGCTTCTCTTTTATCTTTTCGTAGCTGAGGGGTTGCTGGCAAGAAGATAGAGGGGTTTTTCTCTGCCCCGTACCAGTAAATGAGATAACAGCCAGCAAAGTCTGTATCAACACCTCGATTACAATCAGCCAGGTTATCTGTTTGCTACCATCAGGAACTGTCTTTATTAACAAAGCGCCTTTAGAGCAGCAGCAGATAGCTCTTGGGGCAGTTCTTCAGAGAAAGAAACCACTTTTTGAAGCTGCTATTTCAAGATAAAAAAATACCTGAAGCATTCCTGAAATTTGGGATAAAATGTTATGCTGTTATTCCTTTCTTTACCCCTGCTTGTTTCATTCCTGATGCTTTTTATTTTTTTAAACCCACAGTGTTTTAACTCTATAAAAAGATGTATTTTGTATATTCTGTCCAGATTCTAGAGTGTTTAGAAGAAAATATATTACCAGACTTCAACTTAGTTTTGCAGGGCCAGTTCTGTTTCTATGAATTCAAAAATATCAGGGCAGATCCTCCACTATGTTAGATTAAAACTCAGTAGCTATGACAATTAATATAAGATGAAAATATGCTCTCCATAAACTAGAAGATTATTTGAACAGCACTATTGTTTGTTCTTCAAAGGATATGTATTAAAATAGGTCTAATATCTGAATTACCGATAAAGAAAAATCCTGTTTTATTCCAAATAAAAGCTGGTTTTAGGCAAATTCAGCCAGCTCTTCATTGGCCTCATGTCATCAAAGCTGATCTGGTTTCACTAATGTGGAACTTCTTCAGTTCTGCTGTTTTCACAAATGAGAGTGGCCAATAACCAGAAAAAGGAGAGTTCTTACTAAACTGTGGATCTCTTGTTCATAAAGAAGCACATTTACTCATTATTCCTTACTTTTTATGACTGTTCAAAGGCATAGGATTGATTAATAAGGCATCACAAAAGTGGAACTACATTATATTAACATTACAATACTGTATTATTGCTTATATCCTGAAATGGTACAAATTTTCGAAGTATACGGTACACTTGGGGCACTAATCTTCCTGCACAGTCCACGAATTAATAAATGTGTTCCAGCACAATGTACAGTCCCTATAAATCAGCTCATTATCTCTTAGGCATCAGTATATATAATTGAAATTGATGTCTTGTTTATAAGCCCTGCTCATGGAGCATGTGTGTGGAAACGGGCTCAAATCTGCTGAATAGATATTTTGACCTTAGATGACCTTCATTTAATCATCTTTCACACACCGCAGAAGAAAATAACAGCATCATAGAAGAAATTAATATAATTTTAGTGACTTATCTCCAGTAGTCTCATAAGGTCATTTATGAAGTTTAGCAATCATGACTTTTCATGCATGCTGATTGAGAGGTCAATACTGGGATTTTTTTTTTACCTGTTTTTAGAGCCTCACAATGAATTACTGAGCAATATTACAAAAAAAAAAAAATGCTTCACTAGACTGTAGCTTACAGAATATGAGAAATGCAAATTTATATCAGGAATGTAGCAAAGGACTGAGCACCTCTATTATAGAGCCTACCAGTTTATGCATGCAGTACCACATCACAGAAACACAGCATGGAAAGAACAGAAATGCAGTGGCTTGGCGCGTCGCTCCTAAGGGAGGCTCTCCTGTTGTCTCAGGTTAGCTTGCAATTCATCCAGAAGACAAAAGAAGGCCCTGAGATGAAAGTCAAAACCCACTGTCACCCCCTCGTCACAGCAGGGGGGTGGCCACCGCAGAGGAAGTTGCCAGACAACACCTAAGTGTTGGATAGCTCCGTATTGACCCCAAAGTCTTTTGATATGAGCAAACAGACTTTGATGTGGCAGGGCAGGAGCTGCTCTCCATCGCCGTAGGAGAGCAGGGGGTCCCTTGGCAGCGCGGGCGAGCGGCACAAGGCAGGCTGGAGGAGGGATGGGTGCCCACCACGGGCTGCGATACTGGGGGTGCCGTGGTGGACGGGCCAGCTCCCACCAGGACCTCGAATGCACAACCACGATATTTAGCCCCCCAGAGCCTCCGGCAAAAGGACTGCTGAGGCAGACAGGGGCGTGTTTGTGGCGGGGAGGGAAGAATTACAGCAATCTCAGGAGAGCATAGAGCCAAGATTTAATGCCACTTCTGTTACCTCCTGAGAAGCGATTGTAATGTACACAGTTTTGTACTTAACACTCATGTTGTTTAATTTTCTCAGTAGGGAAAAGCACTGAAAGCCTTTCTAAGGTAAATAAACCATGGCTATTTTGTGCTGTTTGTGCATGCCATACCCAAAGCCTGTGGCTTCTTCCCCCACAGCTTCTTTCCAATATCCAGCCTTTCTGCTTCGGGAGAGCTGTGCCGCTTGCAGTAAGCCCCTTCCCTTCCTCTCAGATCAAAGATGCTGATGCCACTAATAAGACCAACCACGTCTTGCCTCGGTACTGTAAGCATAGGGAGAGAGGGAGACGGACAAGGAACACAACGTATTCTGTGTCTCGCTGCAGAAAAAAAGTCTTTACGCCCATGCATATATACCAAGGGGTACAGATGAGCTATCGCAGGTAATGATGACAAGCAAACACTTCCCTGAGTTACTCCCAAGCTTGGGCTCGTTAAGACAGATTAATTACTTATAATCTTATAAAACAGGCTACCTTTCCAAAACAAGAAAAACTGTTGAGCGTCTCTGCCAGAATTGTCATTTAAAAAATAAGAGACAGAAAATTTCCAATAGTCTCCTTAGGTAATTTGTTTAACAAGTATTTTTCTTTTTGCATCATTTAATAATTCCTATGCCAAAGCTGCTGTAGATTTGAATTCTGAATTTCAGTTTGACAGGAAGAAAATTGTTGGCTCATTTGACAAGACTTACTCAGTGCCTCTCACTGACTACAAGCTATAACTCTGAGTTATACCGTAGCTACAGCTACTTCTGTTGAGTATATAACACAGGCCACTGGCCAGTTACGCATCCAATGTTATGTACATATCTGCATCTAATTTTTTGTCTCCAGTGAAAAAGCTGAGGAAAAATCCAGATCTACTGAAATCCATAGCTAAAATTCCAGTTACTGCAGGTGGAGCTAAAAATCTCCTCCCAGATTTCCAGAAGCACATGCATAAGAAGGTATTTTCCGTGCTGGCAAATATATGATTTTTCACATCTCGTATTTAAACCCTCAAATAAGGACCTGCAATTATATTCATGCAACCATATACATTAATCTCTAGCTATCTTATTTTATGTGAATTATTACTCAGATATTTTATAGCAGTCTTCACTGCAGTTTCCAAACCCCTCGCAGTTCATAATATTTTACCTCTGTCAAGTAACAGAGGAAACCTGTAAGTATTTAAGTGCAGATTAGATGCAGCTTTGTAAAAACTGATAAGTGAACTTGGCCAGGACAGATGTGAGCCACGGAAAGTCGAGTGCCTGGTCCAGCAATGAGCACACGCAGAGAAAACGCAGAGCAGAGATGGAAACAGGACCCAGATCCATGGAGTCCTGCTGATTTCACAGCCCAGCCACCCCTTCTCTACCTACTTGCGTTGGTCTCGGCTGTCCACTGCTTTGAAAACGTGGGCATGTGAGCATGACCTTTCTGGACACACAGCAGTAGCCCATTCCCCCTGTGTGTCACAACAGTCTCATGGATTCCTTCCCTTCTTTCCCCAGGGGTTTGCCTTATCCCTGCCAAAACCACGGTGGAGGGAATATCAGTCACTGCTTCCGTTTCTTGCAAAAAGCAACAACACTGACATCCCAATTAACACAGACAGAACCTTCTGTCCCATCCTGATCTCCTTTACCTCAGCCTCAAGCCAAGGGGGAGCCAAAAATATGATAGTTGCATAATGGTGAGGTGAAGGAGAAATGGTCAGGGAAACACACCCTAAAAATCCAGTGTCACATGTATGGCATAATGTCAGAGCACAAAAATGCAAAGAACCCTGATGACTTTTTTTTAACCTTTGACTCATGGCAAGAGGGGGGCATTAAAGACTCCCTATAAAGAGACATCAAAGGGAAGAATGTGACGACCTCAATGAAAGAGCAAATTACACCGCAAATCTCAGGAAGACTACCGCTGCGGTTCTTCTGAAAGAAGTTTTACTGTAAGAGCGCTAGACAAGGGAATCTGAGGTTAACCATGGGAGCTGGGTTTTTCAGCACCAGCTTGAGAGGCAAGTCAGGTGAGCACTTTACAGAGTGCAACCAGCAATAATAAGCCACCGTGCTAATAAGGAGAAAGCTCATTTCATCCACCATTAAATATCCATTAAGGACTTTAATTCTTGCCAGCTCGCTTGTGTGAAGTGGAGTCAGTGGAGAGCTATGTTTATTGAACTTCACTATTCATTTTGCCCAAAATGGCCTTGTATCCTAATGGGGAAGAGAAAAGTCAGTAATTCAACAGATGAATGCCATGAAAAACATTCCCAACCGTTTCCCTACTAATAACATACATGTAAATGGAAATAGGCTTTGGTCGCCTTAAGGAAGCAAAATGCTTTTCAGGCTGTTCTTAAAAAGAGTGAATGACTGACTTCAAAGTTCCTCATGAAACACAGCCCCAATAACTTCCACAGGGTGTGGTGCTCCTAAGCATAGATAGTGATATAAAAAATACTGAGTGATGGGTCTAAGCTCTCAGAAAGATGTTAAATAGCTAATAATAGTCCAAATCAATCTTCCCCCACAACCTGTAGGTGAAGCTTTGTGTTGGCGGTCATGTCCATGGTGTTGTACCATGGGGAGTCCGTCAGCACTGAGGAGCAGTTGAAGCAACATGGCAGCCTCGTGGCCCGGTGGCTCTGTGGCTCTGTGCCTGCTGCTGGGAACAGGGGAACCCGTGCAGATCACTCACTCAGATCTGGACTTTTTTTCTCATGCTTCTTTTTTTTCATGAGGAATAATGGGAAGAGGACAAGGTGAAATTACAAAACGCAACCAGGAGGATGTAAATATATGCCAACCTCTCCCATCCTTCTCCTCTTTTTTTTTCTTAAAGGTAGAAAAAATATTATATCTTTAGTATTTTCTTCAAAAAAAAAAAGTAAATATACTTCTTTAAAAACAGTAATCACAAAGGCAGCACTCAGAAAAGACCATTAACAGTTGGTCAAAACCAGTTTCTTTTTTCTCCTATTCTAATTGTCTCTCTCCTGGATCTCAAAGTATTCCACGAACTGTAACGTTTATTTAACCATAAGCTCACCTAGGGATAGCATAGAGTGCCTGGAGCTGCAGGCCATGCTTCGTGCTGCCTTTCCTTACGTTGATGCTGACCTGCCTCCGGGTGCTTCTGGGCTTGGTGTTAGACTTCACTTCCCCTTTTCAGCCTGGTACTTCCCTTTTGAGAAGGGACCTTGCAGAGACCTTGCCTTCACACTGTTTTGCTGTCCAGTGAGAAACTAGATAAACCTGCCCAGGCCACCACAAATGACCATTTGCCTGTCATCAATTTGCACATGGTGTGGCGGTTAATCAATTTTTGCCTACTAAACTGCAAATATTTTGGATAGATGAGGATGCTGGACCTCCTCTGGGAGAATGCATCCGTGGAAGAAAAAGGAGGAAGGGAAAGGGTGAAACAGGAGGCTGATGTCGATGACGTGCCTCAGCTGTGTCATCCCCACACATTGGGAGTGACGGAGTGTGCTACCTCCAGCCACACTGCTTCTTCATACAGTTGCACACCTCTTTCCAGCCTTTACTCTCCAACCCTGATAGTTCCTAATTTCTTCTTTAAAATAGAATTTGGAACTAAAAATTCCCACACCTCGTCAATTTTTAAAACACCCTTTACCTGTAATTTAAAAGTTCTCTGTCAAATCTAGATTGACGCACTTCATTTTGCAGAGCGTTGTGCAAGGGGAAGCCTCAGCGCTTGCTCAGCTAAAGGCTAAGGACTGTCTTTTATGGTGTTCGCAGTCCCTCATAGCTGAGCACACTCATGTGGAGTGTGGAGGCACCCAGGCCAGCTAGATGAAAGCTAACTTGGTTTCTATGAAACCAAGGAAAGCTGCCCCAGACAAGATGTCCTTGGCTTTTTGTCACACCATGAATGCACACTGAATGTTGAGCTTCATGACAGCATTAGCAAGAGACTAATGCTGATTTTCCTTGGCAGAAAACCTATTGGAGAGCAGCAAGAGAAAAATGCCTGGCCCCTGTTGGGGTGCAGCGACCCGCAGTGATGCAGAGAGAGAGGGGGAAGGGACCGGCATCCAAAGTGTTGCACAGATTGTGTGAACGTGTGCAGGGTGGCACGGGGTTTGAGATGCACAGCTATCAAACCCGTAACACGTTGTTTGAGTATGACAGCTTCTTAGGGCTGTAAAATAAATTATATTGCATCTAAGTGTACGAGTCCAGGAATAACCCCCCTAGCTGAGTCCCCGCTCACAGCCTGATGCTGTGTCAGAGCCAGAGCAGAAGCATGCTAGTCCCTTCCCAAATCCTGGTTTCCGTAGACCGGAGGAACAGTGTGTCCATGTCTATGATCCGGATGGTTGGGGACTGGGGACAGAGAAAAGAGGCATCTGCCTTCCAGTCAAGAAGCAACCCAAGATGTTTTCTCCATTTTGTTACACAGTTCTGTGCCTCCTTCCTTATTTTTTACACAAAAAAAACTTCAATATACTTCTGTGTGATCCATCCTTAGGGTGTTTATTTCTGCTCAGACTCGTGAGGAAGACATGCTCTCTGGAACATGCAGTCTTATTCCTAAGTAACCAGGTTTAAGGGAGCTGTGATTAACAACGGATATTTCTGGGAGCTTATGGAAAATGAAACCTCTCAGACATTTCAGATTTGTCTCCTGCTAATTTTGGAAAACATTCTTTACACAAACTTAGATACTCTATCTTTAATTCATAGTTTCTGCCCTTACATCAAAACCAACTAATTAAGTTTCTGAAAATGTTTGAAAATATCAGTTCTGCTACACTTTCTTCTTCTTCTGATCAAAAAGCATGACAAATAAATCCTCTACAATAGCTGTCATTTAACTACTGGCACTACATATCAGACTACTGCACTGCTTTCCACAGCTACCAGTTTAACAAACTCTTTTTCCCTTATGGGAGAAGGTCTCGCCAGCCTCAACTAAATATTTGGGATTACAAGCTGTTAAGAGTACTGTATCAGATTTATTTTTATAGCTCTAAAAGTGATCATGGCTGCTTCTCAGCACAAACTCAGCATTAGAGCCCCTGCTTCAAAGAGCCTGTAATGTAAACCTTGGAAGATCAAAAGAAAACAGGTTCCATGGTGGATGGAAAGTCCTATAGACCAGCACATGGCTTCTCAGAGTGTGGTAGGGAAATCTGCCACATGGAAGACTTTCTTTTGTGATAGAGCTGGACAAAATCTTTCTGACTTCACTTTCTTGAATGGAAAACATTTAACAACAACAAAAAAATCCAAGCAACTTAAAATATTCTGAGTCATGTTAAAAAACCACTTGGAAACACAGAATTTTCCACAATATCAATATTGTGGTCCCCAGGGACATCCAGTGTTTTCTTTATAGTGCAAACATTTATGTTTCTAAATATAGAGGACTCAAATGAAAATGGCACTTAGATTTTCATCTAAGGCCAAATGCCTCCTAAAGATTAAAGCTTCAGACTTTTAAGAAAAATGTAGCTTCTCATAACATTTCAAAAAGAGGCAAAAAAGACAGGTGAATGGAGCTATTTTTCCTGCGCTATCACAAAGCACAACACGGGGACCTAAACTGACTTCAGAAGAAAAAAAATGGGGAAAAAATAAAGGTTCTTTTTAAAACAGTCTCTGCATTGATTAGCTTCAGAGAAGGAGATTGTGTCCATGATGCTGAACTGCAGCTCTAGCAAAGGTGTGTACATGGAAACAGGAGAAATCAAGTGACCTTCAATGAAATAGTGGCTGGATTTTGTGTGTTTGCTCACTTGTTTGCTTACTTTTCACTGTTGTAAAGCCTCCTGATGGAAGATGTTAAATGCTTTTGACTTTTGCTGATTTCATGGGAGCTGAGAAGACAGACTCTGTAATTACCATCATTGCTGTGATCAGTATATTGATCTGCAATGAAACAGCACAACATCAGCATACTTGAGTGTTTCTTTTATCTTTGGGATGAAGACTTGGAGAGTTTATCCTCCTGTGAGATTCTCTCCTTTATTTTTTCATGCAAACCATTAAGAATATTGACAAATTAGTGAGATTTTTTCAGAAAGGGATTTTTTCTTTTTATAGAGAGCAAATATCTCAGGGGCGCATTAATTTTTATTTACCGGGGAAAAAGAGTCTTCTAACAAAAAGATATAATCAGGCAGTCAAGCCCATATACCTTATTTAAAAAATTAAAACTTACGAGTATGAGAATGCCAAATAATTCACAGTTTCGTACAACCTTTTGGCTACCTTCTTAATACTTAACACAGGCTACTTCCAAGAAAGGTCTATGGCTTGCTGTAAGATTAAACTGCAAGGGCTAAAGTCTCTTTTCATTGATATGACAACACCAACAGATATAAGAATAGGCTGTACTGTTTCCTTCGTAGGCACATGGAATTGAATTCTGCACCTAGTGTTGCTCCTTTATATGCTGCATTCATTTGCCTTTTGCTCCTGGCAGATAAGCTGAGCGCTATTAATATGCATTTCTATGTATTAATATGTTAATATGCTATGGCTAAATGCAGATAAGTAAGGAGGTGGAATGAAAAAAAAGTCCTCTAGCCATCCAGATTTTCAGCCATGCTCTGGTTTTTACTGTTTCTTTTTCAAGCACTTTGTTAAGATTTTGACTTTCCAAAAATGACAAAAAATGACCCCTGAAGAAAAGCCAAGAGGAGGAAGAACATAAAACGAGGAAGAAAACCCCCACCTGCATTCGTGCTGGTGCCAATATCATTTGTGCGATGCAGCCGTCACAGGCTTCCTTTCTGAAGTCAAATCGAGCCAAGGTGTTACTACTCTACTGGGTGCTGTCTGCATTTTTTTTAAGTAACTCTCCTTTGAAACCCTGTTTTTCAACAGTGTCACTTCACCATTGCTCTTCTGTGAGTTGCATGCTGTTGCTGCAACTGAGCCAAGCAGATTAACTGCTTAACCAAATTCTCCTGTTTCCACTTGAACACATGTAAGCTAAATGCTCCAGAGTGTCAATACACACATTTGGAGGGAGGGGAAGAGTCAACACATGGCAGGATTTTCCTTTTTTGGGGACAATCGTATTCTTACAACCAATTTTCATCAGGTAGCACTAGAATAAAAAATATGAGTCATTTAATGGCAAGACATACATTATTTGCTTGCAAAAATCTAATGATGTCAGTGGAGGTCTGTTAGCAAAGATGGGCTCCAGATTTTTAGGTCTTGTGGTCACTTGAGACAAGTGTGGGCAAGAGTGAACTTCCCTACACTGCCTATAAAAGTGAGGGCACGACAGAGATGAAGGATATTCCAAGCTCCTTTACACATACCTATTAATACGTCTAAAATCTAAACCACAACATTTGTGCCATTCTGGGTCTGAGTTTGTCTGGAAGAGAGTCAAAGGCTTCTGTTGCCTTCTGCCAGAGGACTGCGAGCAACACTTCTCCCACCAACCATCCTCGCCTGGAGCCATGCCTCTTCCGAGTCCTCCCTCAGTAGGTATTTTAGTGCTTTTAAAGAGGTCAGACAGGATCCAAAGAGGGGGAATCAAGAGGACCCTGCTGCAGGATTTTTCATAACCCACAGTTAGGATATTTTTTTGAAAGGCAAAGAGTTTCGGCTCCCTTTATGCGCAGGGAGAAGTTGTGCCTTGGTGTCCTGCAGCTGCTCTGTGTCATGAGTCACTGGATCGTTGGGTAAAAGCCTGCCCTTGCTATTGTGTCCGTTGGTGGATCACAGCCTCAATTATTCTTGGCCAAAAGTATTTCCAGCTGCAGTTGTTAAGCGTGTTCAGCTTAAGTCTGTGAACAGTTTGGGGGTGAAAATAAACTGCAGCTTTTGGCAAACAGTTTCTTTGCTTCCAAGAATTTCTTGTCTCTGTGTAGAATGGCACCGTAGATTGCAAGCACAAAGGCTGTTTCCCACAGCTGGAGTGGGATTCATTGGGCAAAGGCCTCCAGCATTTGTGGGGAAGGAAACGCATGAGTTGTGTAGGCAGTATTGTACTACTGGACCTTGAGATTCACGCGGGTATCAAGGGCTCAGCCCTCGGGAGCTCCGCGCCTTGACCCGTTCGCATGGCAAGGTCTGACCTGTTTGTCTCTGGAAACGATAGACAGAAAATGCAAAATTGGTCTAGACTCAGAAAAGTTGTTCTGAATCAACTGAAGGTGTACATTTAAAATGCGCTCGTGAAGTTTAGTTAGGTGCACAGTCTTGTGATACAGCAATGCCAATCACCCTTACTAAGAATCACTTTGATTCATTTTTGCATTGAGATAAGCTAACTTTGAAGAAAGAAAAAAACTTACTTGAATTCTGAATGAAATTATCCACCTGGGGTTCAGCACAGTTTAACCTGTATAGATACATTTTCACTCAGATTAACTCTCATCCAACGTAGATAAGAAGACTACGTAGATAAGAAGACTATTCCTTTCTTGAGGGTTTATTTTGGGGAACGCACTAGTTTTGAGTAACAGATATATCTTATGAATGAGCTCAGCATGCAAAGACTTGAACTCAAGTTTCAAGACATTTAATATCATTAAATTGATCTGCCGTAATGCCCATAAAGTATGGGGTTTTGTAATGCTGTGTTACTGATTTTTTTTTAAAAACAGAAATAGCTGTATGGTTGCACAATGCAAGCAAAGCGCATGACCTGTGGTCCTCCAGAGAAAGCCTACAAGGGGAACAGCCCTCTCCTTTCTAACAGTTAAAATGTTTCCTTGCACAGATTTTGTAGTCCTTTGTCTCCTGCTCTCGGTAATCATATTTATGTGCAAATAAGAAGTTTGACAAAGAAGACGAAATAAGAAAGAGGGAGATAGAGGCACAGGAAGACATAACAAGGACAGGAATTCAAGTCTTTCCAAGGGACTTGAAGGAGATCCACCAAATCCCACTCTCAGAGGCTGAGACCACTATTGTTTCTGTTCAGTAGAAATAGTATTGGTTTATTTTTTAACTAACACTGTAAAGCAGAAGCGTCTGCAATAGCTTTGTCTCCTTTTCTTATCATGACTATTGTACCGTCCCATTCACTTACACACCAATATCCCTTAATCTTCATGATTCACTTTGCTTCTGTCATGGCCTAACAAATGGCCATTCTGAGACCAAACATGTAAGAGTTGAAAAAGACATCGGCAACTACAGGAAAAAGAGGTGTGAGCTTCCGATTAAAGCTCAAGCACCCAAGATACGTAGAATCAGGTACATAGAATGTATAATCCCACCATTCATTTAAAATGCTGGCTGCTTATTTTCTTCTATTACTTTTCATGCATTATGAATGATACAGAATCATAAAATCATCATTTTGTATATCAGTGATACACATAATTATCTAGGAAAATCCAACGATAAAAAAAATTCTAAATTTCTAAAAGAAAAAAATTGTGGGGTTTATTTTACTTTTTTCATTGTGCAGCTGTACCTTAGTTTCTGTTACCACCCTAAGGAGAACAGCATGGGGTTTTTTTTGGAGTAAGTGCTCTCAATCTGCCTCCATCCATTTCCTAGAGTAGCAACAGTCTAGAAAATGTCACATGTACCTATATAGAGAATCTATCACTTCAAAATTATAACAGCCGTTTGAAGGAACCTTTGTATTAGTTAATTAGATTGCATGTAACATGGTAATGAGGTCACAGAAACTAATTTGATGACCTTTGCTATACATAGCCATTAATTAATGTATAATTAATCTTCACATTCATCGGAGGCATTGCATCCGAGTTGTACATGAAAACAAAATTAGAAAACATCATATTCATGTTCTATATGATTGTTGATTAAATGGCTACCGTATATAAATGATTCCCAAATTATCACACAAATAAGCTATGAAGGTAATCAGATAACAATGATTTGCTCAGTGTTTGAGTTTGCTCAATGCATGACTACAAGCTAAATCATCAAGCAGCTGTTTGAACACAATGCGGACTCACCAAGACATCCTAAAATAGCATCCCTTGTTTACAAAACCAGGCCCGTACTTCTGTTAAAGCTTGGATTTCATGTTGGAGAAAAGAAAAAACTCCTATAAGCAATGACATAATTTCACATGACTTTTGATCAGATCCCCAGAGTCACTGACATAACTTGTCACACATTATAAGAGCGAGGTAAAATACCTCCAGATCCATGGATTTCCAATGCCACGCTCTCCCATCCCCTCCCTGCCGTGAACACTGACTCTTGCACAAGCTCATAGTCCCCGGGTCAGGGACCCGATCTGGTTAACGCTCGCCCTGCAAAGCCCTCCTAACATGGGTACGCAAACTGAACTTGCCTGGGAGGTCACAGAGGGCCCCACGAGCCCACTGAAACACATGGGAAAGGGAGCAAGGGAGAAACAAAGGTATCTCAGTCCTTTTATGAAAAAAATTGGGGACATATAAAATTGGGATTATCAGAAATGATGGGTTTATGTTTTTTGGCAAAAGTGGGGAAAAAAGCCTCATTTTGCATTTTTAGTTTATCTGCAAAACCTTTTGTCAAGTTTTGGTGGCAATGTGGAAAAAAGATAGAATGCCCTGTATTTCTGCTCTCTATGCCCTCAACCCTTCCTCCCTCAGTATAGTATGAAGAATAAATATTAGCAGAGCTTAATGGCCAGGTCAGCTGCAAGCTCTGAAAGTGTGGATTTAAAATATGGGATGAATTCAGCAAAATGACTTTAAATGTGATACATCTTGACCAGTATTATTAATGAAGGAAATGACATGCTTTCTTGCTTCATAGATGAGGAGATAACTCATTAATGAACAATAATATATCAGGGCTTAATATGGGGAGCTAGCAAGAAGCAAACAGTTGGCTTATGAGACTCTCAGTGTTGTATTATTCACAAGCAGCCACCTTGAGCCAGCTGATCAGAGAGCAGATGACTAAAATGCATTAGCTGCTTTTTTTTTTAGAAAACCTATTTCTACAGGTTCTTTTCTTTAATGTATTTGCCATGAGCATATGCAGTGGGAGCAGTGGAAAGAACAGCAGGAGAACAAAGAGACATTGGGAAAATCAACAGCAATTGGAAGAGACAGGGAAAAAAAACAAACTGAAACCCCAAACCTGAAAAATTACTATGGAAGCAGAATTTTCCTCCAAACTTAGAAGGGGAAAAAAAAAATGCTTAATGGCTCATAAGCAGGTCAGAAGCAAGGGTTAGGAATTTCCATAGAGAGCAACCATAAAAAGAAATGAGGGGACAGATCAATTAAAGACAACAGAAGAGAAGATCCACACAGTTTACTAGATGCCACAGAGCTGGGGGCTGGACTTCTGCCGAACATCAGTGCCATCACAGGAAGATCCCACCTCTCTGCCCAGAGCTGAGTGCTTCCTTGCACCACGGCATGGGCAAATGGTGTCCAACAGGGTGGGCTGAGGAGGTGGAAATGGATGGAGGTCAGGCCAAGGAGTGGTAATGCCAGGGTCATGTCCCTTCTCTGCTCCCCTCATGGAGCTTTTGGTCTGAAACTGTCCTGGTACAGGAGAAAGAGCAGGAGAATGAGGGACCATATCAGGCAGTGCAACTGCCAGAGCTGGGGTGCTGGTAATGAGGAGCAGAGCTCCCTGGAGACACCTGAAAGCAAGCAGCTCAAGAAAAAATGGTGATAAAAACCATCAAACCGCTTCTTGCTCTACCCTGCTCCTGTAATGATGTGCAGCCAGGATGGTCCTTAGTTCTTGGGTTCCTCTTGGCTTCCCCATCTTATTCAGGCTGACATGTGAGGGAAAAAGCTTTTTGCAGAGATCTGCCAGGGGGTCTGTTGGTGCTACCAGGTAACAGTTTCCTTCGACCTTAGCAAATACTGTCCTAAGGAATCTGTCTACGGAGTACGGCTGCACCGTCAAGTCCTCCAGTTCCAGCGCCTCTGGGTCAAGCTCAGACCCACAGTTTTGGAGAAATCACTCCCAGATCACCATAATCCAAGTAATCATTTTTGCATGGTCATAAGAGAATATTAAAAAAAGTTCTAAATGTTGAGACTTGGTCATTTCTAGAAAATGGTTGTAAAAATAGCACCTTATTGATTCTAAATGATTTCCAGATCAAAACTGTTCCATTTTCAAATTAAAGCTTCAATCTGCAAGCATTTATAGGCAGCAGCCTTCTTCATGTCAATAGTTTTATTGAATTTATGTTATGAATTGAGAAAATGAAACTATGCTCCCCCAGCATTGCAAACTCAAGCTAGGACTCAGATTGTGCTCTGTCTCACATTACACAAATTACAGAACTGGACTTTCATTAGCACCAGGGCTAATCAAAGACATTGGATCCAAACTGTTTTGACAGAAAATTGGCTATTTGACAGAATTAATATTTTCATGAGAATGCTTTCCAGAGAAAGAGTCAACTTCTTTGCGTAAAAGAAATGCTCCCCTTTCTTTTTCCCCTCCCACAATTTTAGACACACACTTGCATACATAACTTGGATGCAGAGATGCCACCACAAATTTATAGTGCTATTTGTGTTGAGGTCCCTGTGCCACGTCACCTCTTCTGTGTTGAGCTGATCTTCCAAACAAGAGGGCAGTTGAGGATGCTTCACAGGAAACAGCATCCAGGCAGAAATCCAGGGAATTAAAAAAAAAAAAAAAAAAGAATTAGCAGACTCCTGTTCTTCATTTTCCATAAAATACTGCTACAGCTTTCTGAGTCCATTTTTTTGGGTAATTGAAAGTATTTGGGTTTCTGAGAAGTTAAATATTTCTTTTAAAAGCATCCCTCTGTTTCTGATTAGATATCGTGCAATATTTTGTTGTAATTGGTAAATCATATGAAAAAGAACTTACTGAAGCATAGCTATTGCCCTGGAAAGTAGAAATAAAAAATTACTTTACAATAGTGCCAAGTTCTCTGATCCCTTACAGAGAAAACTGAAAACATGGAGCAAAAATTAAAAATTCTGGGTTTACAATCAAGACTAACATTTGACAATGTCTTTTCAGCTAATGCTGAACATTTATTTTTAAAAAATCGCTTATTATCATTTATTGCAATATATCATTATAATTATCCTTTGGATTTTAATAGAAATAAAAATGAGACCAATGCTAACAGTAAAAAAAAAAAAAAAATCCAAGACGTCTGAAAGTCAGACTCATGTCTGCTTTGGAGTCAAAACAAGTATATCTGGCAGAAAATATGATGGCAGTCACACACAAAACTTGTGCTTATTGTTTCAAGATTGAAAAGAAAAATAAACAGCTAAAATCAGGGAGTTATCTGTCTACATAATGAAACCAGTCTTTTCATTATCCCACATAAGTAATGTCCAATTTTATGTTAACATATATTTTGGATGACTTCCTTTACATCTCCCCCAGTCAACAGGAGGGGACTCGAGCACCAGAGCATGCCGAGAGCCCCTTGCTTCGATCCATACATGCTCTAGCTGTTCAGTGTTTACAGACAATTACACTGTTGAAGTTTTAGCCTCGGATGTAAAACATGAGCCAGGCTTTGACAACATAGTAGCCAAGGCCTGGATGAAAATGTGGGACTCAACTCTGCTTTTTGGGATGGGTATTGGAAATGATCTAGTCATTACAGCATGAAGCTCCGTGCTGGCTAATTTACTCAATCTCTCTGAATGATAAAAAAGACCTGTGTAAGTTGTAAGCCATTATATATATGTAATTAATATAAGTAGTATAGTATAATATAATATTTTAACATATATATTATAGATATAATGTTATTACTGCTATAGTATGGAGCGTACCAAACATACACATACCAGATCAGATACTGGGGTTCCTCTGCTGACACAGATAAAATACATATATTTGAAGAGAGATACTAACCTTGAATGTCAGCTCGGATTTTCTCTGTACATTTCCATACATCCTGATAATTTCCTTACATTTTCTGCAGGAGAGAAAAAAAAAAAGAAAAGAAAATCTCTTTGAGCTTCCTGGATGAAAGGCACTGTATGGTTAATAAGTGTTAGGTATGTGATGTATTCTTAATACTCCTGTAAGAGTAGGCATGGTTGGAAAGTCCATGGCTGCTTTTATCAAGAGAGAATCCACAAGGTTCTCTTAAGGTCAAAGCTAAGAATACACACACCTTGCCCACAAATTTTTATAACTGGCACTATCATATTAAATTCAACCTAAGACTTATTTCAGAGCTCCCTGCAAAATATGTGGATAGCAAAGGGCAAGTAGTTGTGATGGGAAATCCTGGTTCATTCCCCTCTCCTTGGCCTGAGAGTGGAGATGATGGGAATGAGAGGAAAAGTGGAGGATTCAGCTGGTAATTCTCTTATTTACATAGCGAGACTGAAGTTTAATATATCACAGTGTGGTCTCAGCTCTCACTCATCCCTTACCTGCTCTTTATTTATTCAATTCCTAAAGCTAACTCACTTAATGTGGAAAGATACAATTCAGAAAGCGTAATTTAATTTGCTTCTTTCCGTCTTCACAGCCTCCAATGTTGGCATGCAAAACAAAGATCTCCCAGCCTGAAAGCACTGTTGATTCTGCATTAAATGACTTATTGTATGACCTCAGTGCTAAACTTTTCCGTTTCTGCTGAAGGATATTAATGATTAAGAGCAAAGTGGCACTTTGAAGGATTGCACCAATTCAAGCGCCACATAGCCAACATAGAAAGTGAGGGACATAGGAATATATGCTATTATAACACTGCAGTTATAAAAACTTGCAGTCAGCCTACAGGTAAGAGAGGGGAGAGGACAATTTTCCTTTGGTAGGTGGATACAAGGAAGGCAGCCACATGCCGTCAGTCATACCTTAACTATTGTGAGGATGCTTTACTGAAAGCAGTGCCCTCCGGTATCCTACTCCAGTGACCAGGCACCAAAGGTTGCGGGGTCAGTGGCATTTCAGGATAAGGCTCTGAACTGCCAGCAGCATCAGATCAGAGATAAGCCCGGACTGCCCCAGGCTGCATTTGTTGAAATTAAATTTGCCAATGAAAAACCACCCTCAAAAATGCAAATCGCTGTTGCAAGCTTACATTTGGAAACAGGAAAGTATATGGGCTCAGCCAGGCTTGTCGCTAGCACTTACCGTGAGGTATTTCCACTGTGATGATTCCCTGCTTCTACAATGTCAGAGAACTGCTCTGCAAGAGACTCGGCAGGGGAAGGCTTTGAAAGGGAATTTTGTGTGCTGGTGTGCCCGTCACTCATCCGCTAAAAACGAGGTGCCTTTTGGGGGCACCCTAAAACTGAACCAGCTTAAAAATAACATCTTCTCCATGCAAGAAAGAAAAAAAAAAAAAAACCAGACCAAACCTTTGCTAAAGTGTTGGGATAAGACAGACGTAGAATTACTCAGAAAAACTTCCTATCTATTGATTTCATGGTCTAGATACCCTTCTTTCATTTTGACTCTATTCCAAGATGAGTCCCAAGCCTGCATTTTTCCCCCTTCCACACTGTGGTTTCTGTGATGCAGCCAGGGGATGCTAGAGCTGGACTATCAAAGGAGCAGAGTCTGCGGATGCTGCATAGATGAGACAGACCAGAATTCAGCTTCTGTTCTAACACAGGCATCTCCTTCCTCAACAGAAAAAAGGGATGTAAATAGCACTGAATAATAGAGGTACAAACAGAAAAAATACTTATCTGCTCTTCTCCTACAGTTCATTGACTTGGCTTTTCTGAAACGGCCTTCGTATTGTGGCATTTTTCAAGGGTAGATATGTTTGTGTTGCCACTTAATTCATTACCCAAGGGTCTACAGTGTAAAATAGAATTTTCATACTTGGATTCCAACCATACCTGCCATGCATAATAAAAACCACACATTCATTTCACAAAAATAAATCAAATTCCTTTTGGAGGCATGCTTTTATAGATGGCTGAAACTGCAGTGTTTCTGATTAGTCTAAAATAAAAAGGAAAGGGAAAGAAAGAAAAATTTTCTCCCTCTGGATATTTGTTCACAGTGTTACAACAGCTTCTGGGAAGGAGGATTGCCTTTTTCTTTAAATAGAGTATTACTTGTTAGCCACGTGCATCGCACAATTAAGCGTGAGACAATTACTCCGCTGTCTGCAGACCACGGAGAAATGTATGTGTGCAGATACGTCCTGGTTTGCTAATGTGCTCGCAAGCAGCTTCGTACAGCTGCCCCAAGGCTTCCCCCGCATTGCCGGCTGATTTCAAGAGCTGGCCGTGCTTGGTGGCTACCGAAGCCCCTTTCTGTGTTGGGAGATGACAGCATCACTGCTCTCGGCTCCGGGATGCATCTTGATGGTGGTGACAGGAATAGCCCAGTGTGACCTGCCAGCCGGGGCGTCCAGCACCCTGCTGCAAAAAGCTGCTCAGGGGGTCCCTGACAACCCTGCCGGCAACATAAGAGCCCCTCTGAACAGGTTTGACAGCACAAATACGAGCTCCTCACAAGAACAGTTGTGGCCTATTGAGTTATTAATGATTTATTATATCGCCATTCGTTTGTTTTGCCCTGAAAGTGGCACTCTGCACCGGTGGGGCATAGCTGTTGTAACAGGCATACAGCACAGGTCTGCTGGGTGCTTAATGCCCTGAATTTCCATGGAAGTAAATGGGATCTGTGGTTGCCCAGTACCTCGGAGGAGCAGGCGTTAATTACCAAGCAGCAAGTGGAGCAGTGAAAAACACCAAGTGCAGGAAAGTTAGCTATGATGCAACCCAGAAGATTAAGAAGCTGTCACGTTTGCTCACAGCAAATCATTAGCCACCATGTTTTATAAAATAATAACAACATATAATGCTCCCTGCAGTTCACGCTCGCTTCTCCACTAAATGTAACACAAATTCGTAATAGGGAACATAAATATTCCAGCATCTCTGAAATGTGCATGAAGGATGGGAATGCTGTAGTTCCCCTGTCCTCGGCTTGCCTATTGCTGGGCGTACAGCCAGCTTCAGAGCACAGAAAATCAGTAGTGTCCATATGAAGATGTCTGTGACTCAAAGCCAAGAAGAAATCCCATATATATCTCCAATATCTGCTTAAGGCTGCCATTCCCTCTCCCAGGTCTGAATCCGAACCTCTCTGGAGTCAAGCACATGATGACTTTTGCATTCCCTGGGTTTCAGATGTGTCCCTAAACCACTTGACTACAGAAAGCCTTTACCATTGCAAAGGTTTCAGGGAAGGGCTCACATTCCTTATCATATCTGCTAGGTTTCCATATCACTGGGCTGGTTCAGGGATAATATATCAGCAAACGTTCATTTTGAACACACTCGCTAGTCTTCCTTTGTGTCAGGGTTTTAATACGAAGTGAGGTTCACCGTGTCTATTTAACTACAGTCAAAATAGAACCATAGCACGTAAGAAACAAATTTGCAGAAGGTGGGAGTTCTGTGTGTGATTCAGCAAGAGAAATAACTCCCAGGACTCCTACTGTTTTATCAAGTGATCTTGAGATTATAGTGGCACGGTTAATTTTGGATACCATGCTTCTGATGGCTGAATAAATAGCTCAGTAAATAAGTACAGGATCTCATCAGTCATTCATTCTGATCTGCAGTTTGATTCAGCATGTAAATTAAGATTTGAATTTTCATCCATCCTGTAGGCAAAGAAAACATTTAAGCAAAATGTATTCACATATAGTCCACTAAGACTCTCACAAAATGATTCAATCAGAATCCAGGCTTCTGGGTGCGCTTACACCTAATGCCCAAAAATAAAACTCTAACACCAACCATACAAGATGATGAACTTCATGTAAAAAGCCCCAACAGCAAAGAAACTTGGCTATGGTCACCTTTTTCTCTTGCCCTCTGTTCCTGATTAACTTCATTGGAACGTCTATAGGATTAAGCGTGCATTCTGCAGCTGTCCCACCAATGATAAAGGAAGTTTTGCACTTACAATAAAGAAAGCAGTAATAGACCTCACAGGGGTGATCTTCCTTCACAGCTACTGCTTGCAGAAGCATTTCTGAATGTGATCTGTTGCTGGTGAAATTTCACAGGAGCGTGGACCTCCTCTTGGGGAGATGCCTACAGCCCCATCTGAAGAACTCTGGGAAGAAAGACCTTAGGCTCAGCTGAGGCTTATTTATCTCCATCCTCTCCCTTCCTTCAAGGGAAAGTGCCACAAAGCAGAGGGAAGAGAGGGAACACTTTCCACCAACTCCTGCAGTCTCCTTTCTCAGTCTTTCTCTGCCTTCCCCCATCAGTTTATCATTAAAACTTGCATATATAATGGAAGAACATTTAGTTAAGTTTCTTTGTGCTCGAATTAACAGAGTTATCTTCACAGTACCAAATCAGACAACATTTCCAGGGTGATATATTGAAAATCTTATGAGAACACAGGCAGAAGCACTAATAGTGTGTATATCATTAACTTCAAGCTGATAAAACATTAACTGGTTAATTCCTGCCAAATATACCAGATACCTCTTCCAACACTATGTTACTGTTTGAAGATCACCCGTCAGAAACTGATAGTAGTTTAACTTTGGTTACATCACTTTAGAACTTGTGGAGTTTGGAGCACTTACTCGACATAAATAAAGAAGGAATTCTTTCAAACAAAAGGCAACATTTCAGAAATTGCATTATTTTCTATTTTCCTAGATTGTTCGAATTCATTGCTTTTCAGCTCAAACATTTTCGGCCCTTCAAAACTATTGAGTTTCAGAAAGTCTGAGGAAGTGGAGCAATGCACCAAGGCACGGTCTGGAGTGCCTGGGAAGGATTTTGACAAGAAAAGTTGGGGTACAGCTAAGGTGGTGTGCAATCCCACACGGTTTTCCATATTTTTTGTTCTTATCCAGCTGTAAGAAGTGTTCCATTATGCCCCACTGGATGGCTCTGTGATCATTTGGTCACAGGCAAGGCTGAATGGAACCAGTGTAAACCAGGAGTCATTTTACTTTTGTCAGTAGAACTGCAGAGGTGCCAAACCTATCTGTGTAGGACCAGAGCGAGCCCTCTGAGCATCCTTTAAGAGTCCTCCTGCTCATCTACTGGTCAAATTCAGCAGCACCTCCCTAGAAAATTTGCTGTGCCAATAGGTCAAGTTTTTTTCTTTGATTTTGTTTGGGATTTTCTCCTCTCAAATGGATCAGGAGAAGAGGGGACAGAAAATAGGAAGAATAGCTCTTTGAAAGATTGCCTCTCAGAAAGAGAAGAAGCTAAAGGTTTGAGATTTTAAGTCCATGTCATCTGGAGGTGCGAAACATCAACATACGATCTTTTGGCAACTGTTACTGACAGTCGCTGACCCATTAGCCACAGAAAAGATCAAGCTGGAATGAAAAAGCAGAAAAAAATAATTGGGATTGCACTCCTGAGCCAAGAACAAACAATACTTGGGAGGCAAATGAGTCTTCTGCCAGGTAATACTCTAAAGCCTACCTCTGAATGCTCTTGCCCTGCTTGCAAGCGGCTGAGCAATGCTTGGAGGCCGTCTAATTGTCATGGATAGATCAGCAACCCCCTCTGAAAGCCATGTCAGCCCCATTTAATTATTTTGCTTCGCACTCGGGTGCCTTTAACACAACAGTGCCTGCAAGGTGTTCTCTGTGCCTAAAGCTGCCTGAGAGAAGAGCAGCTGATTTAAAGGTTGGAGGGGAAGAAAAAAAAAATAAAGATTCATTATGGTTTCCAAGGAAAGTAAAATGAAATGAAACAAGAACTAAAAACAATTGCCCTAGTAATCAGCATCATGATTAAGGAAATGGACCAGAGAGAGACCAAAAGATTCATCATAAATCTTCAGGATCAGCTCCCCACATGCTGCTCTATAACAAGCTGGCTGCTCAGCACCTTATAAACGCTGTGCAGTCTGGATGCCAGAAAATGCTGAGGTGTTGCCTGTGCAAAACAGAAAACAGCCAGTTCCTCCGTAGATGGAAGCAAAGCCTCCGTGTCCCAGTAGGAAGAAGGCTACAGGCTGGCGAACTGCAGCTGTGCCACCTGGGACTTCATCTCCTATCCCTGCTCCTTTGGGTACTGCTTATCCCCGCTCAGGATAACACTGATAAGCCATCGCATCAGTGTAGAAGAGTCTCACTCTTCACCTGTGCAGTATTTTGGAAAATCAGGTCCTTTTGAAATATTCATATAAGGCCAACATAAAGTCTCGTTTTGAAGAGTTCACTGGGAGCCCAGGCAAAGTGAAAGACCCTTAGAAAGGGTAAAAACAGAACGTCTGAAAAGTCTTTTCTAAGGCCACATCAACCACCGCTTTGCCAGGAGAAATGAGATTAAACAGGTTGCCAAAGAAGGGTGTCAGTGTGTATCTGCTGGCCAGGCACGTCAGGATGCTGTTGGCTTCTCAGCAATGTAACCTGATGCTTGTACAGTTCAGCAGAGAAATATCTTTTTTGTTCTGACTGATATCTTCTGATATGTAGACAAGCATTAAAATTTTGAAAATATATACAAATTGCTAATACAGTCCACCTTCAGTGATTAATTACACTGTTCTGCTCCCCTTCTTTGCCATTAATTCCTTGTCACATGACTTCTTCCTCCTCTTTTTAAGTATTTCTTTCAAATCCTTATTTTAAGTAAAATCATGCTGGTATTGCTGGTATAGATATTGGCATAGACATATTGGTATACTGGGTCCTATTTTCATTTTCTCCAGAGCTCTCCTGAGTTTCCACGCATGTGGCTCATCCCAGAGTTACACTGATGAAGAAGTGGCTTTTGTATATAACTGAATAATGTCCTTGCTTTTTCTCAGGATTGTGAAGTGCCACGCGTGCCCATGTATTAGATACAAACAGTAAAGGAAACAGCAGCCCAACCCCCAAAGCACGTAAAATAATATTAGCAATGATCAGCACTAATTTTGCCAGCAGTTATGTTTTCCAAATTCTGTTCTTCACCTTCTCAAATTATATGGCACAAGATTCAAATTGCTACTTACACTAACATCAAAATGTAGTAATTACTCTTGTTACAACGAAATAAGTGTGTGGGAAAAGAAGCAGGTTTGTGTCTACTCTATGGTTGTTTCCATATAAATCAGTTTTTCTGCTACCGGAAACATTTCTTCACAAGAGAGAGGAAATAGAGCTTGGTCCCTACGTGATAAAGTTGACTTATGCCACAGCTGCCTATCTGAGGCTTTCTCCTTTATAAGCACTGCTTTTCTCTTGAAAATTGTCAGGCATAAGGTAGGATTTAAAAAAAAAAAAAAAAAAAAAACCAAAACAAAACATTAAAAAGGATCGGAGAAAAAAGCTAATTTTGAACTATTATTTTACATTTTCTTTCACCAAACTGTTTTTGCAATTTTTGTATCACATTTTAACATTACAGATTTGCACTGTTAATATCTTACAGGATTCTTCTCTTTCTACATGTGATTTTTCAAAAATCCTTTAATCTTAACACAGGAAAAAATATGGTTTTTAGCAGTTACTTGTAGCTGTAGTTTATCATTTATGTTAATTTAACAGAATTATTATACATTATAATTATTACTTAGTTATTAAACTAATTACTTTTAGTTCCTAGTTCATGGAGACCATAAATGTTACTGTAATTCTAAATGAAATACAATGATGCACTTTAAAGAGTGACCTCCTTTACTGGTGAGTACATTTCTTGACTGGTCTATTGAAACTGAAAAGAGAAAAAAAAGGGGGCAAGACTTCCCTCTAGAAGAGCAATGAAATCAATGCAGGAAAGGGGCTGATGGATATGAAGTAGGGAGAGTATGATTTCATGTACCTAGTGACAGCTAAGATATAACCCAGAAGTAAACTCAATAGAGGAGAAGTGTTTTCATGGCTAAAAGATTATTTCAGTATCTAGAAACTTTTTTCCTTTTTTCTTTTTTTTTTTCATTTATATAATAAACATGGCTTTCGCACGCCTTTCTGCCCTCGTGGGAGGACGGCAGAGCAGTTTTCCAGTAGGACAGACTAGTATTGTTACTGGTCTGTATGCACACAGGAAAAAATATTTGCAGATACGTTTGCTTGGGACATGCTAGTTCCGTGTAAAACAAGCTTTAATACCCACCTGTGAAACCCTTCTCTGTTTCTGGAGCAACTCTATCAGAAGAGATTTCTTATCTCTTACTAATTCTGGACTGACTCGAGTTGGAAAATACACGGACAGTGCTCAGAAATGGAAAAAGCTAAGATGTAGAAAGACTGGAATATATCTGGAAAACATGCTTCCCTCTCTTCCATCTGTCATCGCAGCCATCTCCGCCAGAGCATCCGCAGCCCGGCTCCGCGACAACTGCCTCTTTGGATCCGGCTGCGTCCTGCCCGCTCAACAGCAGTGGGACCACAACAGAAGATGGCACGTGCCTGTAATTCAATAGGCACTTGGCAGGGCCTCCTCGTCCCTTCTGGCAAAAGATTAATGTCCTCCCAGACATTTCTGGGTTTTCCGTGCCACTTGGGTCAGCAACGTTTATGGTCAGCCCCAAGGAATTCTTGGCACGGGCAAAGCCCGGATCCCAAGCTGTGAGACGCGCCTGTGTCCAAGAGCAGCTGGGTCTGGTCGGTCTCTGCGCCAGAGACTGGGCTGTCAGTGCGCATGTGTGAGAGAGAGGCCGGGGAGAAAAGAAAAAAAAAAAGAGAGAAAAAAACCAATCTAGTCTGCAACATCACTCCATAGGCATGGTTTAGTTGGTGGTATGTGAAAATCATTGGATTTCTGCTTTATAGAGAAAATTGTCCTTGGTGCCAGCTTATCACATACCTCCACCTGTGGGCAGTTCACATCAGACACAGGAGTGGTATGAATAAAAAGGCTATTTTCATAGCGTGTCCCCCCGGCCCCTCCCCTCTGCATTTCTCTGCAGTTTTAAATTCCAGCTGCCTCTAGAGCCTTCTTGTGAGTTGTCTCTTATTTTTAGTTTATTTATCCAGAAGATGCCTTTACGTTCCCAAAGGCCTGAACGGCATTGACTGCAATTTCTGTTGTGCTGGTTAGTTGTTACATGGCATTAGAAAATCCATGAAAGTGTCTTCGGCTTGGCAAGAAGAAAAGGAAATGAAAAATGACTGTATAAGAAAGAGGGGGAAAGGTCGGAGTGCTGGACATTATCCTGAAAAACAGTGTTTTGTTAATAAATATGTTGTTTGCCAAGAGTGGCAGGCCTTGGAATATCCACACTGTGGGAAATCTCTCTTCTAACCTATCAAAAGCACGACGATGCTTTGCCACGTGGACAGAAAATGTCCACCCGAGGATCGTCTCAGGGCCAAATCCTTTCCCTCTCAGTCAATAAGCACTCAGAGCTTTTGAGGATATTTTGCCAGGCGGAGAGCAGCTCTTGGATGGACTTGCAGGAATGCTGGTCACATTGTTATCCATATGTTCAGAGTAGAATTTATTATATGTCTATCTTATGGGAAAATTATTTAAACCAGAAGATAAAATGCTGCAGGAACAGCTTCCTTGCAGTGAAAGAAGACCATAACATAGCAGAGGACAGAATTCACTTTTATCTGAGCTTACAAAAATCTTTACTTCAACTGAAGCAAGCGATAATATATTAAATGTAAAACTCTCTGTATTGAATGTTTTTTCCCCTTCTGATACTGGTTCTGAATTTCTTTCTATAGCCTGCTGATGGCTATCGAGAGCTTGACACAGATATGTAAAGTGGGATACTTTCTGCCTTTCTAACAGACTTTGGAAACATTTGCAGTTATCTGGTGCACACCATTCATTCCTGCTAGAGAGACATCAGTAGCACAAATACAGGTTCGCAGTATCGCAGGAAGAAAGAGGTGATAGCAGAGTGATGATTACCCAGGAGAAATTTTCTTTCTAATAGAAACAATACCCCCAAAAAATCATTTGTACTATAGCGATTATTCAGTGCTTGACGTGTGATGCTGGTTGGAAATAAAAAGGGATTTTTAATTATAAACCCAGTTCTACGCTTCCCAGTTGTCACAGTCTCAGCACCAAAGCCCTTAATGATTTGTAGGTACCAGATTAAAAGAAGATATTCACTGTGTGTCAGCACCTATGCAAAGTCTCTCCTTGCACAGTGGGATATTCTTTCCAAACTGTCAAGAAAGTGCCAAAGAGCCAAAGTAATGGGGCTCCATAAATACTAATATAATAAAGACAGTTGCAAATTGGCAACTGAATCTCCCAAGTGACAACTCCACGGCCATTATAAAGTGCCTGTTGTGGAAAATTCTCCATTATAAAGAAGCTCCATCTTATTACCTATGCTGAGAAGAGATGCATTTTCCATTTGCATCAAGTAAATACTGTCGCCCTAACATCAGGGATGAGGGAAAGGCAGAAATCGGTGACCTGCACAGAGCTATGGACTGGCGCTCACTGGGCACGGACAACCTAGCACACGTGAGATGTAGGATGTACTTTATATGATGCAGTCATATGTGCAACACGCTGAGCAGAGGAATACCGATAACTCAGCTTTGTAGTCTTACTCCCATTTCTGCTGAGGCAACAGAGCTAAGACCAGTCCTAGCTGCTATAGTAGGTGCCTTCAAAAAACAAGAAGTAATTGCTGTGCGAGAGAATGGTTGCTCAACTCTTTTTAACATATAGGTCATTCATTTTTACAGGAGAATAAATGCAGCAGACAGTACAAGTAGGCTTGGAAAGAGATTGAAAAATATAGCCTTGAGACTTTGGGAAAAGATTCATTGAGTTTTGACAGCACAGAGAGATAATTCAAACAGCTCAGAGGTCTGAGTTATGGCCAAAATTAAATGAATACGATGTTGCTTGTCTAGTCCCATGGGGAGAATTGTCCGTACCTGAGAACCAGTCTGGCCTGATCCCAGGTGAGTCAGAGCCAGCAAGAGCGGAGGATATTCCCCCAGGTCTCAGGCTAAGACGCTCCCTTGACCATCTATGGTCAACCCTGTAATGTAATGATGAGGGCTGCCTGGATGTCAGCAGGTCCATCCCTGCCACTGAGCCACGCCGTGCCGATCTGACCACACACAATCTCAGGGAAAGGAAGGAAAGACTTTTTTTCCCCCTCATATCCACCCCATCCTTTTTCCATAGGATCAGGTTTTGATTTTGATTTACCATAAGGCTGAAATGGTGCATAAGGTAATAGATGGGAAAAGAAAATGCAGCACTACTTCTGTAATAGTTTGCAAGATACGGATGACCTCTTCTATACTTTTCTCTGTCAAATAACAATAATATGGTGCAACTTTATTTTTTTCCATTAAAAGTTTCAACTGAGTGTTTTAATATTTTGTAACAATTCCCCAGAAAGATTTTTTTCAGTGTGCTTTCTGCAAACCTGTATATGTAATCCCTGTTGACTGGAAAACAAACCTAAATATCATTGACACCTCAACACATCTCTCTCTCCCTCTCCCACCACAAACAAGGTACCAACAAATACAGTGTTCTTATCTCATCTATATTGAGACGTCATGTAAGTAAAATATATCCAAAATAAATGTTAGGTCCAAAACTCACAAAGAAGAGACAATTGAGGGAGCTTGCGATTACAAACAGATTTGCTGGAGAAAAAAAAATGCTTCCTGGGGGCACCACACCAGCCACCCACACAATGTGGGACAGATTCCTTCACTTGTCCTAAGCTGGAGATGTCTCACCCAGGCTGCCCACCCATCCTCAACCCTTGCAGCACTGAGCACCCAGAGAGGACACCTCCTACTCCTACCCTATTTCTTCCTTGTATCAGGCTCTCCATGGACCTGTCCGACAGGGACAGGGCAGCTCATGTTGGTCTTAGCAGCTCTCCTGCTGAAGAAATTATCTTTTATGGTATGACTTAGATGGGCTGGTTCGGTACAAGAATTAATATTTAATAAATAAAAAATCCAGTAAAATGTGAAAATATCTTCCATTTTTTTTTTAAATGTAAAGCTAGCTGCACTATAGCTTGAAAACTCATCAAGCAGACAACACCAAACCCACCACTTCCATTTGAATGAGCAGCATTAGAGACCAAAACAGCTCCTCTGCTCTCCAGTAGTAAGAAAAGTGTGTAAAACCCTTCTTTTCTGCTGCTAAACCACCCACCCATCAGTTTTATTTACATCTAAAACCCAGTAATCATATCATTCCTTACAGCCTGTTCCCATATTACAGAAACAATGGTCCAGAACCAAATAATGGAGTAATAATCTCAGCTCTTGGATGCTGCCCATGGGCAATATAAAGAGCAATGACTGAACTGCATCTGGGCATGCAGTTTGGGGCTACGCACTATCCTGCAGACGGAGCCGCTGCTCAGGTATTTGTGAACTATCCGGCTGTTTCAGCCCGCTTGTGCTGCGAAGTAATTCCAGGGCTGCATACAAATGATGCGAAGAGCACCACGAAGATTTGGTGAGCATTATTCTGGCACAGTATTATGAATCACATAATCTGTCTCCAGCAGCCGTGCAGTTTCAGCTGAAGCGGCGTTTATCAGCTCTAGCATAGCTAAGAGCTAGAGGGAACAGAGCAGACAGCGGCTCCGCATACCGCAACAAGATCGCAGTCAGGCTGATATGGATGGGGGTTATTCAGAGGAGATAACGTCTTTGGGAGCAAGCACCCGACTGCAGGTTGTATTTGTAATGCCCTGTAGGGGCAACAGAAGGATGAAAAAGTTTCAAGGTTTGCAAAATAAACCTGCAACTAAAAATGTCTGCCTTGAAGAAAGCTTAATTTGTAAGTTCTGCACAATTCTCCTGTTATGTTTTTTCCATGGAGTATTGCACGTAACTGAATGACTTCACCCTGCTAAAACAAATGTACGATGAATATCAAAGTTCAGACAGGGAAAGTCCAAATGGTTAGGAGCAAAAGCTTGTGGTCCAGGGGAGAAGCGAAGGCTGACCAAAGCAATTCCACACCGGACACAACAGGGTTCAAAGAGCTGAAGAGCCAGTACATGGCATTAATGCCATCTTAATGGCATTAAAAGCCATTGGCTTAAAAATAGAGCTTATATCCACAGATAAAATCGGCATAGTATGGACACATGCTAAAGCATGGGATTGCTTTTATAAGCTATGGAGAAAATATCCTAAGTAGCTGCATGAGACCTGAGGCAGCAATAATTCAGGATGAATGGAGTTACAGGTAATATTAAAGAGGATAGAGGCAGGAGTTGCTGTTCTTAAAGCATTCTGGTGTCAGCGCTTTAGATTTGGGCATTTCTGGGAAAATTATTCCAAACAGAAGTGGCGGAGACCAAGAGAGCTGTTGGCATTGAGGTCAGAATAAAATAGGCATGGAGAAACCGAAGCGTATCAGTGTGGGAGCATGGAGTAGCTATCAGCTAGGTACCAGGTGGGAGGAACCGCATGTGATCAACGGGCCAGAAAAGACAGGCAAAGTTATCCAGGTCAAAAGCAGTTTCTCTTTTCTACCAGAAAGGTAAGCAAATGAGGGGAAAACTGATGAAAAAAGTTGCTGTATCAGACCACTTTGGGAACACGAAAAAGGCAAAGTTTTAGTGCGATTGCATAGGTATGTTTTATCCATCAAACCGTTAGTCCACAGTTTATTTAAAATTCAGAGACTCATAAGTGATAAAAAAGAGCAACACTAAACAAGATATATGTATATATATGTGTGTGTGAATAAACATATATACACACATAGGCACTGTTTACTTATATATACTGCTTGCTTAGGGAAAGCTCCTTTGAGAACCATCTGTTGCCTCAACACTGATGATGCTCTGGCTGAGATCTCATCAGCGGCAATAAATCCATCCTCATACACATCCAGTCTTGTTGCCGAGTAGAGGATTATGATAACTGATGACTCTCAGGTTAGCAGCTAGTTCCAAGTGGACAGGTAGTTTGTTTTCTCCATTAGATCTGTGGCTCACTAGAAAAACAGTTTTCAAGCACACATTTTCCACGTAGCAGAGATAATTCAACATCTTTTGTTCTGAAGTACTCCAGAAAATTGCACAGACTGTGTCAGTTACACGCATTGAATTTTGCTAAGTTACACTGCCGCAAATCCACAGTTACTCCATTGATTTCAGTAAAATTAAACACGTCTGGAGCGTGTATACATACTCTGTAGTTTTTATGCTTTTCACTTGAGAGTAACGTAGGGGTTTTGCACATAATTTCTTTAAGGGAATTCCTAAGCATGTCATAAATCTTTCTCATGAACATGTATATATGGTGAACAAACTCCACAGCTAATTGGTATATGTGCCAGCATTGATGCTATATTTTTCTGAGAAATATATACAGAGTCTTTATTAGTTAAATATTACAGGAACAACTCAGCCCAGGTACTTGAGGAATTTACTACGATTACATAAAATGTATTTTGTTTCCTTCAAACATGTAAGACCTGATCTGTAGCCAGTTATGTCAATAGGATTTTTTCCACCAACCTCCTCTCCATCTGAATGTCTTTTTCTTTCTATTTGTTCCCATCTTCACACTTCAACTCATGACTCCATCAGTTACGGGCAAATATCTGTGGCTTAGGAGCAATTACATCTGAAGGGGGTTTGGCTGCTGAAGCTGGCATAGGGAGACCACGGCTGGAGTTTCAGCTTTGTGAAGGAGTTACCGAAACCTCTGTACAATGTGGCGAGGAAAGGTCACATCTGAACAGCCTGGTACCCTTCATCTGGCGACAGCCAGGGTTTGAGGGAAACGAGAGGCACGGGTGAACCAAAAACAGGAGCAAAAGAGAGGTTTGTCGGAAGGGAACTGCTGGTGGATGCTGTCCCGCAACACAAGAGATGCCGGGAGGGGAAAGGACCCTGGCGGTCACGGTCTCCTGGCTGAGGACACCAGATGCACAACTGCCAGGAGCCTATTAAATATTGAAGAGCGAGCATTCACCAGGCAGGGGAAAAGCAACATATTGATTGACTCATTTTGTTGCTCCAAGGAGAAAGGTTTTGTGATATGACTTGCAAAAACAATATGCTTTTCTCTCCTTCTGTTTACAGCAAAGGAAAGTCACAGAAGGAGGCTCTAATGCAGGCGAGGAGCCACAAAAGCCGCCGTGTGGGTATTGATCCTGGTGCCGGCCTTGCGCTGGGTGTCAGTGATGTTCCTGGCTCCTTACAGATTGCTTTTGGCAGCTTCACTGATGTCGAGTGCTCACTGCATGCAAACAAAAGCTTTGACATTCACTTGGGGGCTGTAAATGACCTGTTGTTAATACCATAACATCTGCATGGCAAACATAGGCTGTGTACACCTTTTTTTTCCCCCCCTCCTTAGGATGCTGTAGAGACCAAAGATCTTTCACAAGGAGAAACTGGGTCCCACGATTATACTTTATGCCCTTGGGTGGCTAAGCAACTGTTTTGCTGCAATTAGACTTTGACCCTCGGGAAGGTTCACGACCTATTGTGGGAGGAATGTTTTATCCCAAACCATACTGCTCAATCAAGGAGCTTTTCATTTTGCTAGAAATAACATCTTTCATTGCCAGCTGGTCAGTAAATGAATTATAACAAAAATATAATTGTAGTATGCCGGTAACAAAGGCTGAAGCCGTTATCAAATTTCACCACTTAAGAATAGTCATTTTTATGGAGGTGCAATAAATAATAAGTACTGTTTTACTGGATGTCTTTTGTTTTTAGCAGTAGCAGAGTAATTTTCTTTTTAACATAAACCAGAATTTAATCAAAACCACACTCCAGCTTATACTCATCCCACGGGTTAATATATGTTTCCCCACTTGCTTCCAAACTTCAAATTTACAAAATGTCTCTCATTTTTCTGGACCTAAACCCTCACATTCAAACACAGTGGTTTGCTAGTATTCTTTGTGCACCTAAATGATAGACTTTTCTTTTTCTGACAAACCTTTGTGCACTAGCTTGTACCCTTCAAGTGAAAATCAATGTTGTGTATGTGGATCCTCTTGGATTTTTCTGTCCACGAGTAACAAAAATGAACAGCCTCGATGCCTGGCTCAGGCCACTTTGAAAATGCAGTTCAAAAGCTTCCTGTGTTTCTCAAATGCCCTTTTGTCCTTTCTGACTGACTCTCAACATTTTAACTTTTTTTTCCTTTCTGGTGAAAGGAAAAACCTGAACTTCTTCACTTAACTCTGCCAAAAATAGTTCTGATATGGATAAATAACCTCTGTGGCAGTGAGGTTTGTTTACTTCCCATAACCATTTTCATTTCCGAGAAGGTCAGACCTAAGACCAGGCTAATCCAGTCAGATCCAGGTGGTAAGGGACAGCACACTGTCTAGTAGGTGAAAGAGAAGAAGAGCCCGCATTTTTTACGTAGTGAAATATTCCTCAATTATTACGCAGGAGTGACCTGAGATTTCTCAACATCTTCCCCATCACCACATCTCCAAGTGACAGTGCCTTGCCCGTGATGGATTTCACAGCCATTAAAAGCAAGCTCCAGGCTGAGACAGTGAGTGGGCTCATGTGGATGTGCAGCCATGAGCCCAGATTTTTGGTTGCAGTGTTGTAAGTGTGAGGAGAGGAAAGCAATGGATCCTGTGAAAATTAAGTCTGTTTAAGGCAACATTAACTCATTCGTAGCTATAGGTCCCGAGGATCTCCCAGTCATGGGAGAAACAGCTAGGGAGCACCGCCTCTGGCATCCCCACCTTTGCCTCTTGCCCCACTCCTCTTCCCTCTGGCTTCCAATCTTCAGAGAAAGGAGAAACAATTTTGTACAGACTAGAGCAAACAGCCTGCTGCAAAGACCGCGTTTGCCAGCTGACCCAGCTCCCCTCTATTCCCTTTATGATGATCCTTTTACAGTGGGTCAGAAACCAATTTTCTTCAATTCTTGCTTTAAGCAGTCAGCTTGTCTCTGTACAGGAGACGACCTGACGGGACCCACTGGTCGGGCATTTCTGTATGCTGTTCGCACAAGCCAAAAGCAGGGACATAAACAACCAGCCCGCAGCCACGCACTTGATTGAAAGCTGTGACCTGCTTGCTAAGGCTACGGCAATTACAATTTTAATTAACCTCTGCACTTTCTGCAACCAACAGGTAACTTATTTCACTTATTGACAGAATTAACTAGTTCCCACTCCCATCATAACCCACCCACCACCAACCCCCCCATACACACCTGATTTAGAGGCAGGAGACGTAAAGAAGGTAGGAAATATGTACCTCCCTCCTTCTACCCATTCCTCAGGGGATGGGGTGCCTCCTTCTCCTACGGCTGTCTCCCATGTCCAGTACCATTTAACGGGCCACCTCGGTTCCCTGCTTCAGCCTCTTTAATAGCCTAGGAAAAATGAGAAAAAAAAAACCCTTAGTCACTCCTCCCTCACAAGCTTGTAGCTCCTGATTTTGCATGCTAATCATTTCCAGACGGGCCCTGTTACACTACTGAGTGAAGACTGAGCACTATATACTGTTTGCCATCTCTGAAACTTAAATTCATGCCACTTTTCAGCCATCGAAATACAAAAAGGTATCAGAGACATTTTGGGGGGACCCAGCTGAGCGCCCACTAAAATCAATGGGAGTTTTCCAGTCAATTTTAATGGAGGGTGAATCAGACCTCCCAGAGCGTAAAAAAATATAATTTTCATGCTCAGACAATTCCAAAATAGCAGATTTGCTTCAGCTTTTGAAAACGATACAGCCCTAGACTGAAAATATGAAATTATTATGTAGATAGTCAGATATGAGACTCTGACATTTGAATAAAAGACCTCTTCAAACTTTTGCATACCTTTCAATGAAATAAGCTAAATAAGCCGCTAAGTATAATATCTGCTGGAGCATTTCAGGGACATTTTTTTTTTGGCATAGCTAATAAACAAGTCAAAGCAGGTGATGCTGGTAATTAAATATTATCATTGCTTTTACTTGCCATGAGCTGGATGACTTTTGGGCTTCCCTCTGAACGGATCACAAAATTTCTCCCCTGATGGTCACAAATCAGAGTTATATCCTGGAGGGTGCCAGTTCAGCCCTGCTCCATCACCCTCAGGAGGTGAAAGTTTGTTGCCAGCGATAACGCATTATCTTGTCCTCCCCAGGCTGGGAAGGGGCTCCAGCTCCGGGCTGAGCTTCCCCATGCAAACTGCTCTGCCCTACGTGGGACACAGGAGGTGCTGGGAACGGCAGAGCTGATGCCCAGGGCACCAGGACTGTAACTCCTTTCTTTGGTCTTCCTATTCTCTCTCTTCCCAGGGGCACCGAGATGTTCCTTCTTTGATCTGGTTCATTTTCACAAATATTTAAGCTGTTTGAGGGGCTCTCAGGCCACCTGAGAGCACGTGTGGCCCTTGGGTCCAGCTGCACTCCAGCGAGACGAGGAAGGAGCTGTGACCTAGAAAAGGATTTGGGGAATAGTGTGCAGAGGAGAACATCCAGTGGCCCATTCCAAGGCTGATTAGAATTTCTTAACAAAAGATAAAAGTTCCTTAATCATTCTTCAAGGTTAAGAGGTTCACGTTGTATTCCCATGTGCTCTGACCTTCTCTAATTAGCATGCTGTTGGTATTTCACATCTGAAATATGAATAAGCTATTCATTATCATCACAGCCATTATTCTTCTGCAAGCCACCAGAAAGAAAAAGTTGCTTCTTTTCACAGGAGACAAGGTCAATCTACTCTATCAGTTGACTAAGCCTGAATAATGTATAAACTGTTTTTCACAGCAGGCTCTCTCAGCTGAGCAGGTGATAAGCAACACATATCCATAAGGATGGCCAGCCAGAAAAGATTATCTACTGTTTGGAAATATTTTTACTGTGAAGTATTTGCTACCTTTGCTACAGTATCATCTGAACAAGTGGGCCTCTGCAGATAGAAACCTGAGTCTATTATCTCTTTACTTCAATTCCTTCTCTTTAATAAGGTGGGAGTTATGATGCAGTCCATACCTGACAGGGAAGATATAAGAACAAGGATTTCATAGCAGGAAATATTTTTTTTCTCCTTGTGGTTGGTATCAGCAATATCTGTGTTCAGTGCCTAGGTGTAGTAAGCCTGGTAAAACTTGTAGGGAGAGGTAACAACTTCCATTAGGCCAGCTAAAATAGTTGAAAAAACAGATGAACTTCTGGGCACAGGAGCCTTTCTGGAGGTTAGAAAAAATGGCCCCATTTGGTTGATGTTTCTCTTTAGGCCTGAGGAAGGGTCTGTGTGCCAAAAAGCTTGTCTGGTTTTTGCAGCTGTATCGTTTCATTCAAAATACTCTCTTACCTCTCCTTTCAAACTGCCTCGATATATCCTTAGGGTATCACGATACAACAACATTACTGTTAATTACATTAACTCATCTCACATAATGAGAATTAATGAGAATTCTGCCATTGTGAAGACGGTCACGAGTGCAGTATAGCACTAAAGACATTCTTAGCATTTTTCTACTTGTTTGATGCTATTTCTATTTAATTTATTAACTTAATTGTGGGACACACATATGGAACACACACACAGATCACTTCTTCCTACTTCTAGTGATGAAGTTTCATGCTTCCAGATCTATTCTAGAAGACGGATTTCATATCAAATAGTTGCATCACTGGTTGTTTATGTCTTCACTTCAAAAAGTGAAGATTGTGCATTTTTCAGTCAAGCACTTTGTTCAGTATCTTCAGTCTAAGGTGGCCCCTCCCTACTGAAAAAACATCTGCAAAAACACTGTTTACAGCACAACTTTCAGATTCTGTAATGACAAATCTGAAACAATTCTTGTCTTGTACTTGTTTTTTCAAGTGTGTCTTAATGATTTTCCAAAAAAAGGAGGAATTGCATGGTATTATACAATATAACACGTGTTCAGTTCTTTAGTCACACACATTTTTTAACAGTTTTTCTAAAATGTCTATACAATGGCTTTATACCTCGGAAAGTGAAGACATAGGAAAGACAAAGTCAAGGATCATAACACACACACTTTATACTTTAAGTCGAGTACGTGAGTTTCGCAGCGCTGTCAGAAATCTTAGACACTTCCTTAGATATCTCTCTTAGACTCTTAACCTCAAGTGGGCAGATGAGGAGTAAAGCTGAATAGCTCTTTATACAACATGCTCATAGCAGGAATCCCAGAACGGGATTCTAATACAGGTATTACTCTGATGAGCACTGTAGATAGGTATGGTGGCCCATGCAATCAAATAACACCATCTGAAAACAGAAACCATCCTCGTACCATTTGCCCTGTAAGTTTTGACCACAACAGGGTGTGAACATGTGAATGTATTTACATTTACTGTGCTTCTGCAGCTTCTCTACTTTGATAAGAAAAGAAGCATTTGCAGGTACATAATTTGCACATACCATTTCCACATAGTACACTGGCATGGTTTTGGAGGAGCCCTCTAAAAACTGGACACTCATTGACTAACGTGTTTTGGCTACGGTTCAAATCTCTGATACTTTCATGCAGCCTAGGCTAATCAGGGAACCAAAGCTAATGGATCAAGAGGTGCCTGTTTAATGTCTACATGGGCTGCCCAGGGAAAGGTTGCCATGCGTGACTCATTAGCGTATCGCATTTAGCACCATTGATGTAATGCCTCTGAACAAGCCGTATTTTCCCTTTCCTGAGGAAAAGGAAAAACCGCATGAAGGGCTTTTGGGGATTTTTTTGAACATTGTTTTAGCTTTATCCACACCCAATCTCAAATACAAGTAGTTTCTGTTAGTAGAACAACAATCTGAGGAGAGATGTAAGTATGTATGTGACATATAGGTGTTTCTAATTCCATTTGCTGGCTAGCCTGCCAGCAACGAATATTCTCCTCTATCTATTTTATTCTAATCTTTCATCTACATCACATTCATCGCTGTGTTGGGTGAGCACCATTTTCCTTGCAGCATGCACTCGGGGCTCTTTCATGGTGAAAGAGCAGATGATAATGCTAGTTTTATAGGCATATCTTCACGTATGTGCTGAGCAGCCTAGGCTAGGCTGCTGGTGACTTCAAACGATGCTAGTGAGGTTGCATGGCCAACTGCATTAGCCCAGGACACAGTAGTACGAGTTCCCTGGTCTCGGGTACTGCCTACAGATAAGCTCGAGTGGAAATCTGCAATGGAAGCGCTTGTTTCCAGCCATCTTCCACTGAAATATTGTTCAGACTGGCTTCCCGCAGTGCTGGCCGCAGCAGTCACATACGTAGGACTGTATTGCTTGTCTCTAGTTTTGTTTTTATATTTTTTTTGAAGGAAAATGCTAAAACCTAAAATGCTTCTCCAGAAGCATCCTCCATTCAGAATTATTTAACATTTGTTTCAATGTGTTTTGATTTTAGAGATTTATTGAACCATTGCAGTTTCAAGGATTTTTTTTTCTTCCTGTTTTCTCTGTGTTGCCCTAAACCCTTAATAGAAACTTAAACTTCTTGATTTTGTCAGAGATTTCTTGTCATAAAGCCCCAATTCATTACAAATGGAAATCAAAGCCAAGGTTGAGTGAGTTGACTGAATTACTTAATTCCCCAGTGACTAGTAGTGACTCTACTTGTAAAAGTCTGGTGCCACCAGATTTGCTAGTGTCCTGATATCTCCGCAATTATCCCTTTAGGGATGATGAGTTTCAGGCCAGCAGAAGGTAAAGTCTTCAAAGGTCACACAACTGTAAGCCCACTTGGAGGATTTCTTTAAATCTTCCCTGAAATTCCACTGTTATCCTCAGGAATTAAGCTTTGACATATTTGAAGTAAAATGTTATTATCCATCCCTTTTAGTATTGATACATGTCTTTGTAACTGTATTAGTAGAAACTTAAGATCATAATTTAATATCATAACATCTTTTTTTAGAAGTAGAGTAAAACAAATTACTTTTATTCAGGCCAAAAGGAAACCTGAAAAACATATCTGAATCCAGCTGAACGACTTTTTAAAAAAAGATTTTTCATTTTGTCCACAGAACAAGTTCTTCAGACAGTTCTTATAAGGGTGTATCTAAGGGGAAATACATTGCATTATATTATCAGCCATGTATACGTAGGCTACAAAGGATAAGACAGTCAGTAGTTACAGTAGGTACTTCCATGGTCTGGGTTTTCAAACATCCTGATCAGGCAACTGGCTAAATGCCCTTGTCCCCTTTACAGCTTGTATTTCTGAGGGTCTTTTCCACAGACACATGCCCTCAATAGGAGGAAAACAGAGCTGGGATGTGAGTCTGGACAGTCACATATGCTGTGCTGCAGGTTTACTCTAGAACATGGCAACAATTTTTTATTTTCTATTTTTCACTGAAAAAAATGCATGTTTTTTTTTCTTAGATTTATCACCTTTGCCTGTTTGGGTAACAATATTCTAAATAAAAAAGAAAAAATTATTAGTGCTTTGATCAGCTGTAATTTTATTTGCACCTACAGCACCTAAAGTACTGTTTTCTCCTAAATTTTACACCTAGTATAAGAGCAAGGTGCAGCGCTGAACAAATTTAAAAACAAGACAAAACAAGCAAACAAAAAAACCCCAAATCCAACAATAACAACAGTTCACTCATACTGACAATAAAAATAGCAACGGGATGCATGAAATAGGGAAGAGCAGACAAAGCACATGCTTTCCCCACCGTGGCTCGCTTTCTGCTGTTCCACTTACCACTGCTAAGGACACACAACCGAAGAGATGCTGTGTGATTTAGCCATTGTCAGGACCATTGTCAGGAAAGAAATCTTCAGTGACTTGAAGAGACTCAACAACTTCTTGACAAGACATCAGCCTACGCAGGAGGTTCCAACACACTGATTTCTATTTATTATATGCTTGAAAGATTTCTGAACTGAGAGAAAGCCATGCATAATTACATGAGAACTGAAGCACACAATAAGGAGAGCAGATGTTGCTGTGACCAGGGCTCAAAGCCCTAATTGCCAGCTGGCATGCTTCTCTTAATCTGTTGGAGATATCGACTTGCCAGGCTGAAACTTAAAGTTCCTCTGAACTCCGGGAATATTGGGCACGTAGCTCATCACTTCTTACAGAGTGAAATGCTAATTATAAGTCCTGTCCCTCATTATCTGTGGAACACTGCTAGTTTAAATTCTTGCTAATCTGAAAACCCAAACCCAGACTCAGGAATGAGAATATCCTGATTTTCCTGCACTATTGCTTCTGCAAACAGCTTTCCAGATAGATGCCAGAGGTAAAATCACCTAGACGTTAGTGGCAGCAGCAGTCTTCCTTTTCTGGTCAGGAAAGAGGCTGAAACACTGTGGCAGCTCCTTGGTTGACCTGACACTGTTGTACAAACCAGATCTATATGCCAGCATCTCCAGTAGTTTGCTCTGGGTGCTAAAATGGCATTACTGAGCAGGTGATTTGCAATAAATCACTTTTTAAAAATCATTTTGCAGCTGCAGCTTCCTGGATCTGCAGGGAAAATCCAGAGATCTTTCTCAGATCAAGAGATCTAGGTCACATGGAGCTCAGTCTGGAGCCTCCCAGAAGCAGGACAACGATCCTCATCAACTTGGAAAAATGAAGCTAAGATGTGAGAACCGAGACTAACAGCACTTTTCATCAGTTTGCAACGACCAGCAAAGGCACTCTAGACAAGGAGGACATAACAGCACCAGCATGGGAATTTCTTATAGGTGCACAAAACAGTGCTGTTGCAGAAGATGAATTGACTGTCATCCCGAAAGTAAATGGAACATTTATTACTCCTAAATTGAACACAGTGCAAATGCCAACATAGTGCCACCGAAAGTGATAACAGACCTGAGAGAAAGGGGGGTGCACGTACAGCTGATCCACGCCAGGAGGAACACTCTGCTTGCCCTCCGGCAGGAGACTAGGAGAAGGTGTGGATAAACCGTTGCTGGAAGATGAAACAGAATACATCCACTCAAAGGCTGCACCCTTTAATTAATGTCTAATTAGATGAACATTTAGAAATGGAAACTTTTCTATGTGATGCAACTTTGAAGTTGGTCCTGCTTTGAATGTGTGGCTGGGCTAGATGACCTCCAGAGTCCCCTTCCAACCTAAATTTTTCTATGATTTTATACTTATCTAGAAGTAGGTGTTTCTTGTCAAGTATTTTTCTTCTTTTAATGCATCAGTAAGATTCTGCCTGAAGCCCTTAGAAAGAGAGCAGCCATTTGTGCAGAGTCAGCATCCCTAAAGAGAGAAGGCTGCCACGTGGGTTGAGTTTGGTACCTAAAATACGTCTCAGGAAAAGATAGGCATGTTTTTTAGTGTATAATCAGCCACCATAAGCGATTCTTTGGTTTGTGAGGAAAAACATCACTACAAATATAGAATGTGAGAAAACAGAGTAATTTTGTAAATAATTGAGTTTATGCTAACTAAACTGACACAAACAGAAATGAGAGGTGGGACAGGTAGAGCCCAGTAAAACCGCTGACATCCCCAGCAGACCTGCTTCCAGAAACAAGGAAAGGAAATTAGAATTCATTATAGTGGTAAACTGTGAGAAATCTGTGACTGATCTAGCTGCTTGCACCACAAACTAGTGACACCCTGGAGTCCTGGTCCCCCAGCTGAAAGACCCTGCAGCTTCCCTCCAAGCACTGGTCTGTGGTTTAATTTCCCCAGAATCAGGGCACGGGAAAGGCTTCCGGCTCCCAGAATTCACAGTCAGCTAATATGGTTCACAAAGGCTTTAGCCTTAGACCATGGATGTAGAAATCTGTGCTGAGCGAACCTGTGTTTAAACATCTTGCTTTAATGACCTCCCACGTGAGAAAATATATATTTGGGGCTGTTTTCAGGTATAAATTTTTTTTTCAATGTAATTCAAACCTGAGAATGGTATTTATACACAATTTAAGCATAGAAAATTCTGCTGAAAAAGTTTAAATACATAGGAGTCTGATTAGGACAAACAAATAAAATATTATCTAGCAGTTTGATAGCTGAGATATGAGCAGAAATTGTGAGAGCCTCTGCTGAGGGTGAAATCCTGAGCAAAATAACTAAGGCTTTTAGCACAGGATTAGCAAGCCAGCTTGTTCCTAGCATCTATCATAAAGAGATGGCAGAGTGTTTATTACTACACGTGATTTGCTTAGAGACACTAGATAATGATCTGTAATCTGGAACAAAACAGAACGTGGAGAAGGACATACAAAAATGCTGTAAGTAGCTGTATGCCAATATATAGATATTTATAAGCCTGAAAAATTGCAGCTCAATGCATCATCCTATACACAGGCGTATTAGCACAATGTATTTTTCATAAAACAACAGAAATCCAGTGCCACCCCTCCATATTTATATTATAACAAAATAGTAGTAAAGAATTTATAAAGATTAATTGAAGATGTTCTGTACATCTTCAGAGAAGGTGGCCAACAGCAATATCAATCAATTATGCAGAGAGAGTCATTTTAAGATAGATTTCTCAGGTCCAGCAGGGAATTGCTGTTCAAAGAAAACAGCAAACCAAGCCAGGTAGCAGGCTGTCCTAAATCAGGCAGAGAAGTGCCTTGGGCACTCACTTGATTGGTAGTGAAATAGGGGCCTTTTCTGGGGTGATGCTCTCATTTGCTTTGAGCGGTAGATCATCCTGGGCTGGGCACAGTCATCTGTCAACATTTATGTTTCTACAAAAAGCCAGTGGAAAACCCATAGTCACTTCTTTACCCTGCTTGAGCTGATCCTTTCCCCAGGTCTCTGAAAACTACTTTTCTGGTCAGGCTATGGGCTGTCTCTTTATCACCTACTCAATATTTAACCATTCTCACAAAGGGGACGAGCTCCAAGAAGAGTCAAAGATGGAAAGCAAGTGACTGGCCCCGAGGGCCAGCAATTAGGGCACTCGTCTGGTAAGGCAGAAAGGAGCTCGTTCTTTCTAACCCAGGGAATACCTAATCGTTTCTAAAGCAGAGCGTTGATCCTAGCTTGGACTGTAAGAGTCAATGATCTGGATATGAAGATTCATAATCCACTATATAGAATGTTCTTATTTCTAATATTGAAGTAATGTACAACCTCCGCTTCATTTCCTATCAGTCTTTTTATCCTCTTGCATGGCTGGTTCTGTAGGAGGTAATCTAGCAACTAACCATGGCCTCATATACAAACACACAGATACACATACACCCACAAGCCTGTATGTCTTCAGAAAGCTCAGTCTTTCTCTAGAGAACATTTGTCTTACTTAACTAGGAGAGATAAAGTTTATTACTTCTGTTGCTTTTTTCACGGAAACCGGGACATTAGTTAAACAGTAGTCTGGCTTTATAATCCTCAGGAAATAGCTACTTATGCATTTATGGATGATGATCCTGGCACGTCACATTCCTATGTGAAGTAGCCTGTTTATCATTATACCTTATAACCCAATGAAGAAAAGATTTCTGGTGACTCAGAAAACTTAGCTGACACTCTAACGTGAAATTCAACATCCTGTACAAATATTTCATTGATTTGAAAACTCATTTTACAGCATTTTATATTTTGAGACTATTATTCCTGTTTCACTGCGTGTGCATTTCCTTATGCACAGCAGTAAATAACCTGGGACAGATTACTTCCATTTGATCGCCTCCCACCAGGAAGATGTGTTTTCTTCTTTAGGCGGAGCTCAACGCAGACAGATGCTGCAGCCAGGAGAACACTACGTGCCTCTCAGTAACTGAGAGCTGCAGTGGCTGCTATTTCCTACGGGGTATGCGGGAAATACATTGTTTTTCCCTTTCTGATCATAGTGTTGTGCTCTTTTCTATAGCTTGTGTTATTTAAGTAACATGGAAAAGGGAATAACAATTAAAGTTACAGAAAGAAGTAATAGAAATGGATTGATCCGAACAGAGAAATCCTAGCAGTCCCAATAACTCTTTGGTTTCCTGCAGGGTACACTGCAGAAAAAATGAAACGCTCAATGAAGGAGAATAAAAGAGTTTATCTTGTCCCCGCAGAACGCCATGAATCACCTTTCTGAAGAAAGAGAAGCTGAAACTTTAACTTTTCACGCATTTAAAAATGCAAGTGACTGATTTTTGTCCTGTACATAAAAATGAACTGGGGACATTAAAATAGCATTTCCTCTTTGATTTCCTCCACCTTCTGCTCCCTGTGAAGCCTCGTCAAGGCAGCCAGCGACTTGCTTCATTTCGGGGAACACACAACTTTCCTTTTCCCTTACTCCGATCTCTGAGCGTGTTTAATAATAACTTTCATTTTTGGAGCATCTTTTCTGAGAGTAGTATCTCTTCTCTGGACTGAACCCAAACTCTGGTCCTGTGATTTTTCATTTCTGCAATCACCTCACCGTACTGTGCCCTTCACACCCACTACAGAGGTCCCCAGGGTCTCATTCTTGGTCTTCATCTTTATTGCTTTATCCTCAAAAGTAACTTTACTCTGGGTTTTAAACAGGAACATTGCGTCAACGTGGATAGACTGTACGTCTCCCTCAGCTCGCTTTGGTAACCAGCCTCATTTATCAGCCTGCCTTGGTTCTTTCACCCGTAGCATCACTGTGACTTCCCACTCTTCAGTGTTTCAACTCTGAAATCACCTGGCTGGGTGAAAATATACAAATGCCTGAAAGTCCCAGCCTGAGCTTTGACAGCAGTTCAAGTTTGGGGAGACTGCTCCTCAGCTCTTTAACTTGAGCTAAAAGTCTGGATTCTCCATAAATTTGGTGGTCCCTTGCTTTCTCTTGAGGAGGACTTCAAAAGTCAGGAGTCAGTGATTTGCCAGGCACAGACAAAAACTTAGGGTGCAATGGCACTGAGCGTGATACCAGAGCAACTCAAAGAAGAAGTGGAAAGACTGGTCAGACCTCCTGAGCCCTGACACACTGGCAGAAGAGATATAGGAAACCAGGTCTCACAAAGCTCTGCGTTGCCTAGAACAAAGTTTAAAACAAGGTAAGTTAGAAACCAAAGTAAGGAAAAGAAAACCACATAACTAACCTTTAATCAGACTATCGCTGACTCTTCTGATAATGAGCTGAACCACTGAAGATTTTTTTTTTGTTTAATTTCATTTCATTTTACAGAAAACTCCACAAAATGAGGCTCATCAGCAAAAGCAAACCTTTGCACTACTTCGTGATGAGTTTTTGAAATCATAAGCAATTTAAAAAAACAGGGTTGAAGTATGCTCTCACTTCAATTTATCGTTGAAGAATACACCGGAGATTCAAATCTGAGCTGGTCTTGCCCATTGGGCTTAAAGCCTACAATTTAGGGGAACCAGGCTGAGTTTGGTATTCCTGGAATGACTGTAGTCTCAAACTAAATGCTTTCATGTTGTGTTTGCAGTGTAAATATTAAAAAAATAAAACATTCAGCATGTTTCCAACCCCACTTGCTGAAGAAGCACAAACACAGAAAGGGCACAAAAATATGCAGATCAAAGAAGATACATTTATCCAGCTATTTCCCATCAGCTGCATGCTCTCATCCCTGAGTATTGGGCGGGAAACTTTTTTTTCATAATGTCACATAGTGTTTTACTTTACCTTCCAAAAACGTTGTGAAAAAATACAAGCAGCAGAAGGAGAACTGGGAAGCCAGTAAGCAAGTCCCCTGGTGATTAAGGCAGGCATTTATCTAAGATACAGGAGGCACAGTTTGAAGTCCGCCTTCCAAACTGGGCACAACATGGATAGGAAGCTATCTGGGGGGGGCAGGGACGACTCGCAAAGGTTGCTTATCAGATTTTCTTTCCAACATGCCGATCATTTCTGTGCTTCTTCTTCCACTGCTATCAAAACCCTGTGATCATATATTTCAGTGGAGCCCTACTGCATTAAGGAAAAAGGGACTTAACTCTTCACAGGGACTGGTGATTCTTCCTCAGAAACGGCAGTGCGTGTTTAATGTCAGAAACATAGTTATTTTATACACGATATAATAGTATTGTTTACGTACAAGCAACACCAGTGCTCATTCTCCCTACTACATCTGATACAGTTATCCCTCCCTGCCAAACATGAGGCGTGAGGTCAGGCTGCCAGCTTAAAAAAGGCCTGTTTTAATACAGGTGAATTACTGCACAATCCTGGAAACCTTCGTCAGCAGCACAGACCTTGGGATAGTCCACGTGAAACGCACTGAGTGTGCAGAAAACCCTGTGACATCTCATGATGCAGTGAAGGACCAGTGCCTGGTAGATCCATCCCACAGCTGCCGAGACAGACACGAGACCACAGGTAAAACCTGCTCGTGGTTGCTGAGGCTCCAGTACGAAATCAGCTATTTTCTGCAGAAGAAATCTCATGGAGGCTGCCTATATTGCAGCCTCAGAGTTTCTCCCTGTGCCCTGAAACGTGTGAAAGGGCCACGTGTGACATTTATAGGCAACACTTGTTCAGGCTTAGTTTGTGTTACCTCAGGGACCGTTGATTATATTACTGTGTTTCTGTTTCAGTTGTTCTGTATATAAATCAGTGTGTTGTTACGTTATTTTCTTTTAACCACTTGCAAATTCTGATGATCAAAAGTACTTTTCAAACGAATTTCAATGCAGCAATAGTCGGAAAAAGTGTATCTGTCAAGCCTGCCAGTGTGAAATAATTTATTACAGAGATGAATTCTTAATTGGCCTTTCACTAGTCCATACGCCTTCTGATATAGCCTCCAGCCAGGACTTGGGAGGCAGAAAATGTCTTGTGAGCCAGAGGTCTGGTGAGATGAGTAATGAATTCTGGGGGAGGACAAATTTAAAATTAGACTGGTTTTGAGGGAAGTGAGGTGGGAAAAGGATGGGGACTTAGCCAACCCTTATAATTTCAGGGTGTGCTCGCTGTACCCTTCGACAGGGACCGTGTGGAAGGTAGGTGACCAGTCACACAAGCAGGGAACGGGATTACAGAGGCAGGCCCAGGGTCTGTTGTGGACAGATGCCTTCAAAGATGTGAACAGTGAAGAGAAATGCATGAGCTATGGAAAGCTCTGCGAGCTCAGGAATAACACAAGTATATAGACCTATTTGGGTTTGCCAACAGAGATTCTCAAGTTTGGGCATATAGAGGTCAATGGTGGAAATCCTGACCCATCATTTCTTTGGCTACATTCACGTTGACTTCAATGGGATCGTGATTCCTAGACTTTACAGTGAGGGAGAACCAACAATAAGGATGACTGTTCCCCATCTGCAGACCATCATGTCTTTATAATAGCTTCATTCATCTTTCTACATAGGTCATTTGTTTGTGCATTTCTTAATATTCCTCGGATTTGGGGGAGGAGGTGACAGAGGGAAAGAGGTTCCAAGCTCCCATAAGAGAATTCATATTCCACAAAGAACAAGTCCTTTGAGAAGCTGTTGGATGATTCTGACCTTTCATGCTGTAACATCTTTATTTCAGATCCTGTGCTAGATTTAGATGATGGTGCTTCAACATCCCGAGCCTTTTCAGTTTGCTCCTTTTCAGTTTAAGTTAGCATTTATTATATCTTTCCGGAGTTACCATATAATGCATATGTTACTGTTCATGTTTTAAGACAGTTTAGCAAAAAAAAAATCCATGTTTGCAGTAGGCTAAGAAGCTGTTATTTTGAGTCTATAAGCAGTTTAATGAGTGACTGCTCCCTGATTGGTAACCTGTTCTTGAAAATTATTAAATAATCCCTGTGTTATTTAATTGTTATTGATACACCATGCAATAGATTTGCTTGCTGCTTTCTGTCATACACATATCACTTGGGTGACCTTAATCCCATTAAGAATATATTCTGAAGTGCACTGTAAACACCATTAAAGTCCCTTTATGAAGCGAGGTCTCTTTACAACCTTGTGATTATGGTCAAGTTTGTCATTTTGTGTCACCTTGCAGGGTTCACTAATATGGGGTGCTCGTAGTACTCTCTCTTTACATTTTTATTACAATAGCACAACATTCAGCAATATGTTTGGAGAAATAATAATACCTACAGCCACTGGGGATGGCCATAATCCAGCCAACAGCCCACATATTTTGGAACTGCGGCTGGGAGCGGTGTTGATGTTGCTGACCGCTATGATGGACTATTCCCATTAGAGGCCACTGCAGCTGGATGCAATTTAAAGAAGCCCTGGGGGGGTGCTTTAAACTTACAGCCCCTGCAATTCTTGAGGATAAGGAAAGCAAAAAGGTGGTTTGAAGCCATATGTTTCTCAGCTGCCTCCCCTTCCCCCAGCACTCCCCAGCACGCCAGGCACATACTCTTCAACCCACAAGCCAAGCTTTCACACAGCCAAAAATTTGGCTAAGCATGGGAAAAAAAGCAATGGATTTGAACTTAGTATATGCTGAGTAAAATGTCCCCATCACCTACAGCCGTATCTCCTGTTAGTAAAACAGAGTGTGCAAAAGCCATGCGATTCTTCATGAGTCCAGGGAAACGCAGTCACACAAAACTAATGTTTTTTAATATTGGGTGCAAACCACTAAGCAGAAGGAAAGTGAGTGTTAAAACAGATCATCTTTATTTAGTTTAACATAAAAGCACAGCAGCATTAGACATGGCTAAGTTACACTTTTCAAAGCACCATAGCTTCCATGAAAGGGATGAGACTTCCATTAAAGGCTCCAGGTAGCTAGAAATTGGGTGCATGACACCAAAATTTTTGGCTTTTGGTGATGATACTAGCTGCTGGTATGAACTGATGAAAAGCAAGGCTTAAATCCCTTGCCTCCTACAGAGCAGGACCACCTCCCAGTGTACCTGCCTCTGCCGTTCTCCTTTCAAAGCCTTCTGGCTTCTTCATAAAAACAGCTGACAAAGATGCTGCTGCCTGCTTGCATTCGTATTATTCCTGTAATTATTTGTATTATTAAATTCTGTGGGAGAATGGTTAGTAGCAGCACAAAGTTTGTCCTCATCAAGTTAGGCTTGGCTTAGGCCATCACTTAAAGCTTTCAAAATTAACAGCCTCATTTTCTTGAGTCAAAGCAACAAACAAAAACCCCAGGGCAGAAGAATACTTCCTCTGATAAAAACAATCTCCACACACACATATTAAAAGCATATTTCCATATGTTATATTCTAGATTAAAGCTTCTCATTAAGTTTATATCACCACCTGCAAAATTCTTGACCTATCTTTAAAGCTAGAGTTGGAAAAAAAGGAAGAGGGGAAAGGAAAAGAGGTTTGTTTTCTTTGTAGATTTGCTAACTTTGCTATATTAATGATATGCACTTCTGAAATACTTTGCAAGATTGCATGTTGTGGAAGGATTATTAGCACCACATGGAGAATTGGAGTGCTTCAGGGAAATCTTTGTCATAATCCTCCTCTTCAAACAAGGCTGATGTATTCCATAGCTTTTCAAACCAGACTATAGAAAAAAATATCTAAATTAGCAATCATACAGCAGAAGTAAGCAAGTAACCAGGCACTAAATAAGAAAACTGCTACAGTTTGCAGTGATAGAAGGTCCTGAATTTACCCCCAAAAGCTGTCAGGCAGCCCTGTCACTTGGACAGCCATCCAAGATCCTGTGCTCTCACTCTGGACTCCCCATCAGCCTTTTCCTATCTATTTTTTTTTTCTCTTTAATAAAACCTCTCCCCCACATCTGCTTCCCTTGAGTCATATTTCTGGACTTTATTAGCATTTCCTCCTTGTTTTCAGCCTCACTGTCCTTCTCCTCCACCACCTTCCTGCTTGCATTTTGCTGGCTCTCAAACCTTTGCTTGGGAATTGCGGATGAGCTGTCAGCAACGAGAGAGCTCCGTCCTCCAGTCCCAGTACTCCCAGTGGTGCTGCCTCCATGAAGAAGACGGGAGTGCTAAACCCAGCACAACCTTAAGTTTGCTTGCCTGGTGGTGCTGGGGGAAAGAAGCCACCGGAGAAGTGGGCATCATCATTCTTCCTTGAAGTCTTCAGGAGCAATTTATGCCTTGAGATCCACTGCAAATATTGTGTCACGAGAAGGGGAATGGTCTATACATTCAACAGATAGATAAACAAATATTAGGCAGGGAGCTCACCAGCATGCGGCCGAGATATCTTGCACAGAGATAAGCCTAAGATATTCATGGAGGTATAAATCTTGCTTTTTGTCCAAGCTGATGCAGGTTGTTGACCGTATTCCATCAAAGCAGAAGTGGAGTGGATAGATGCCATTTTTCTTAATCTGCAATGCTATGTTTTTCAGACAACATAGCAGAAATTTTCTGAAATAATGACTGAAAATATAAACATTTATGCTTCTGGGATTTTAGTTTTATCCTTCCTATATTCCTACGCATATCAAGGAATCTCTGAGAAGGGTTATTAATCCATTAAATTACTGAACTTTCCATAAAGATTCCCAAGTCATTCTAGAAAAAAAGAGATGCAACATACTGAATAAACAGTAGGGTGTAATCCTCCAAACATCCAGGGTTGTTGTTCTGCTATTGCATTTTTTTGTTGTGCATTTCATGATGGGTATGATCTTTGATCTTAGCACAAATAGTCAAAGAGAAATCAATAAGGCAAGCTCCTCAAGTACATTTCAGCTGCCTCATTTCCATTTTTTAAATGGATACATTTAAAAGAAGAGCTCTTCTCTTTCTTTTTGTCAAATGTTCTCCTCCTATAGAGCTCTGAGGTCTCAAATATACATAGTTTAGTGTCATTATTTCTGGAAAACTCTCGATAACTGAACATTGTTCATTGGAGAAAAATTACAAAAGACAAAAGCTGCTTGCTAAGCATCTGTTGACCTGAATTTGGTCAATAAGCGCCCTCAGGACATAGGCACAATGCTCCTGTGCCTTAAAATGCATGCAGACCAATAGCATAGGCTGAAAAAATGTAGGGGTATAGCATCAAATATAAATTGATTTAATACATTTATTTTGACTTATATACAGAAGATTTGGCTTATTATACACCTACCATTAGGAAGTAATGGAAATGATGAGGACATGTATCACCCAACACTCATATTTTGCAAATTCACAAATGTATGCTTAAGGTGATGTCAAGCTTTGACCAAGTTTCAACTGAATAGATGCCAATTAATGGTTTTGAGTGGAAGCCATGTAAAACTCAGTGGTTTAAACTGAATTTGGAGAGTCACCAAAAGCATAACAATATCTAAACCAGCAATAATTTAACTGAAGCCAATGAAGTTCCGCCCTTGCAAGGCAGAGTATTGAAATCTGACCGAAGGGTGTTAAATGTCTACAGCCTAAAAAGAAGAGACACATCCCTTCTCTTTCCCCAGGCCAACACAGCAAAGCCTGTGTAACTTTGCTATGAGGTTAATGCTTTCATCTGTCAACAGGTTCCTTACTTACTCCTCACTTTCATTCATCTCCACTTTCAGAATAGGAGCTTTATGGAAAAGTTTTAGGAAATGTCAGGATAAGATGTGTTCTCACAGGATAAGATGTGTTCTTACAAAAATGATGGCGTCATCTCCACATTTCCTGAGAAATATTTTTAACAGAAAAATCTCCTGGCCCACTCTAAATCACTCTGTGCTTTTTACCTGTCTTCTGGAGGACAGAGGGATGACTGGAAAGAGAGCTTTTACCTCTAGTTCACGGCATCTAATTCAGCACAGCTCAGTAGTAACTAAACATTTCGTAGTAATTTGACAGGCTCTGTCAACCAAGTTAGCAGCTTGCATCAAGCTTCTGTATGGGAAATAGCCACTTTGAGGAAATCATTGTCAAAAATTGCACCTTTGATGACAACCATTTTCTGGGGAAATGAATGTATATTTCAGAGTAACATTTGAGTGTATTTAGAGGTGCAATCTCTCAATATATAATACACAAATATAAACATATTGAGACAACACCTAAGAGTGGAGAAACAACTTTATAACAGAATCTGAAAGTACAATCCATTGTTTCAAGCAATTTTCTTTGAACCTTAGTAATGCGAAGACTGCACAATAAAGACTCTACGAACAACAGTGAAAAGGCACACAACAAACCTTACACAGACCATTTCTTTGAGACAGCTTTTATTAATTTACCAAGCTACCCTTCTCCACACCTTCTCATGGCCCACCCTGGGGCAGGACCAAAGATGTCAACAGTGTTTCCAGCAGATGCTCTAAAAGATTGTTCATGTTGGAGGCCTCCCAACTTCCCGAGGCAATCTATTCCAGTGCTTTACCAGCCTTATGTTTTAAAAGGGTGTGCTAATGTTTAATCTCCCTTACTATAATTTAAGTGCATTGCTTCTTGTCTTTGCTCCTTATTCTTCACAGAGTAATCATGACTCTGTAGCTAAGTCATTAGAGCTCCTACCTAGGGGATAAAATGGGAAGACCTGAAATGCAGTCCTCACTCAAAGGGCAATTCAGATAGAGTGGGTGCTACACATTGAATGCATAAACTGTCCTCTAACCAGAGAGATTCCCCTTCCCAGATGATGGTTTTCTGAATTTCAGGTTCTGGACTTAGGCAGAATGACGAGACCCTAATTCCATTTCATTTCATGACCAGGTCTATGTGTTTTGTGGTATTAGGACTTAGGTCTCTGAAGAACTGAAAGACCCATGCAGGGTTTGGGTGTTTTTTCCCTCTGAATTTGAAGACACCCTGAAAAAGTAAATCTGAAAGGTATAAACTATCCTACCTAATATTCTTTTCCTTATCTCCTTTATTTTAAGGAGAAAAAACTTCAAAGATGACCACTTAAGTGCCAACTTACGTTGGCATTCTGTTGACTTTTTCTACCTTCATCTTCAGATTTTCATTGACTACTATGATTATTCAGTTACACATTCATTGTGAAAACACACACCCCCTAGCATCCAGAAGTACGTGAGCAGCAACTGGGCTCAGGTTGCACAAATCTTAGCTGTATTTAATTATCTGGGAAATATTACAGGATCATACAATACCAAACTGCTATAGGTGTCAGATATATATATGACCATGTCTGCATTTGGCAAAATGTAATTGCACTCCAGGTATTTATCTTTTACTGTGTTTTGATTGTTTAATGTTATTCTAAGCTAAAACTTTTCCCACCACTCAAAACAATCCAGTTTTGCGTTTTTATTGGGTGCTATCTCAATAAATGACTATGAAAACTTTTGAAAGATTATGTGATTCTTTTTCAGAGCTCTGTGGGCCAGAGATTTTTATTTTTCATTTTTGGAAGTATTCATTTAATTTATTAGTTGTGAAACTTCTGGGCTAGAGACAGAAGAAAATAAATCCTTCATTCTCTCCCTGGAACATGTGCAGCGTGCCCTCTGGACCACCCTCAGCCACAGCTTTTCAGTAGCAAGCATGGAGCCTGCGCTTCCTCTGTCTCATCAAGGTCATCTCCTCAAAAGGAAGGAGGGTGGCAGCTGAAGTAATTTTCTCGTGCTGGTTGGCCTGGGGAGAGCTGAGAAGCCTACCAGACACTGAGTGTCCTACCTCGCTACTGCCTGCCTCGGCAGGGCTGGTGGGAGAGTGTGGCACAGGGTGGGAGGTGCTCTCACCTCTCTCAAAGCAAGGTCAGATACCATTTCTGCTAACAGCTCTCCTTGCAAGCCTTTCTTCCTTGTACCAGGACGCGTATTGCTTGAGAAAAGCAGAAGCTCCGTTTCCCATGTCAGCTGTAAGCAAAGGAACTTCTCACTGTGACCCAGCCTGAAAACCTGTGAGTTTATTTGTGTTTCCTAGCTGATGCATGAGAGACTGGGACCAGGACCAGCTGGGACCCCTGGGTGCTCCTGCGTAGGAGGAAAAGCCAACCCTGAGACAGTAGCGCCCACTTCTGCAGTGGTGTCCCCTGACTCCAGTGAAAGCTGCTCTGACAAAGCCTACGGATGCTGTTTCTCCTGTGTGAAGGACTAAGGCTTTGCTTAAAGTTCAAAAAAACTTGCTTTAAGATTACGTCTCATACCTGGAGGGATGTATCCTCCAGAATTTTTCCATATCATCCTCCAAAATGGGCACCTTGCATATGGCCATCTTTTTGTGAGGGAGAGAAAGGAAGGCAGAAAGACGGACTAATGGCAGCAGAAGACAAAAAGACAAGCTAGCTTTTCATGGATTTCCAGCCTGATCTGTTTGCTGTGTTAAATTGCCTTCCTCTGCTCTGCCATGAGTTGTTAATACTCCAACCGCTGTTTAAAGGGTATCTGGATGCCCGTGGAAGCAGATAAGAGCTACACATGTTGTAGGGCTCCATACAGCGCTGGGAGTTTGAAGGAGAAGAAAAAGGAGAGGAGAAAAATGAACTAAATATTTTAAGATATCTAAGGAAAAGAAAAGTAGCTTTTCCTATTGAGTTGTATATCAATACAGACTCCTTTCCTCAGGGAAGGAAATGTTGAATGAGAAAGGAATGAGGTATAACTTTAATCAGCTATTTCATGCTAACAGTACCTAATCTGAGATGAACATTAGTAAGGGTTTGGCACCCTTCACAGGTACCTGAGGCACAAGGCTAAGCAACGTGCCCAAATCATGTAACAACAGCCTGCTGGCTCCCTCTTCTTTATTATTTCCTAATGAGATAATCCCAGAGAGAAGAAGAGACGGGGAACGGAGAGTTTCTTGGCCACGCCAGACAGAGGCCTCCCTGCAGAGCAAGCCCAGCTCAGTCTCCTCGAGCTTAAAAGAAGAAGCCGTCTGGCTGTGCAGGCTCCTCTGGCACACTGGTTTTCGGAGGGGACCTGGGGACACAGCACACACCGTTCCCAGCGTGCAGGATAGGGGCTCCTCAGAAACATGCCTGGTGCTCTCCTCTGGCATGCACAGGCTTTCCCAGCAGTTGTTACCTGTCTTCCTAAGAAAAACAGATGCCGTAAGGAGCTCCAGGGTGCTTTAGGAGTATGGGAGCCAAGTTTCCCTGACGGCCTTTAAATGAGGTTAAAGATGTAAAGGTGGCCCTCCAACTCGGTTAAAAGAATTAAACTAAACACTATTTTAAATAGTCCTGCACCTTTTGTGCCATTAGTACGTGAGGAGCAGTATTGAGAAAAACAACCTGGACATGCAGAAGTGTCCTACCTAAGCTACATTAACTGGAAATTCAAAGTCAAAAGCTGTTGTTTCAAAGACCTCTTGGTCGTTGCAATGGATTAATGGACCAAACACCAAGAGATCTTGGTGATATATTTATGCTAGTGGTTATAACAGCAGTTGTAGTTTCATGTCTGAAGATTTACTTTGCTATAAAAATCAGCATGAAAGCCATATACCTCCACGTGTTTAGTCAATAGGTAGTATAGACCAAAGTATAAATATGTCTCAAAAGGTATAAAAGCAGGGAATAGAGGGGAAAGGAGTTGCTATTGGAGGTACAGCTTCTAAATACAGTGCAGCGTGCAGAAAAGAACTTTAAAGTCTACCAAACTTTAAATTTAGGAGAGTCCCAGAGCGTGTCCATGCCTGTACATCTTGCATATGTGCACCACAACGGGATAAGAAATGCATGCCCAAATAGCACGCTTACGGTTAGCTCTGCAGAGCTGACTTGCAGCATTATCCAGAGGCAGAGCCGTGCCCTGTTTCTCTGCGCTGGCAGCTCCTTACCCAGATATATATTGCTTCAGTCCAAAACCTCTCCTGGAGGGTCCCCAAAGTAAAACTGAATGTAATGTATCATTGCCCTGCTGACCTGGCTGGGTATTAATTGCTTTTTACATTTCATGTAAGCACATTCATCTCGCTATAGGGAATTCAAAGCAATGGTGGAAAGGTGCACTGGAGGTACAGTAACCAGAGGCAAGGTTACAAAAATATTAGTACTCTAACTTATACACATGGGATAAGATGAAGACTCAGGAAGCCTCTGACAGGAATTGCCTACAAAAATAAGCTTTTAAACTTCATTCAGCTTTTTTTTTAATTTTATTTTGGATGTGCTTTGAGTCGGGGGGGGGGGGAAGCCACAATTAAATTGTTTCAAATTATGTTGGACACTACATGTACCATTCCAGATTAAAAAGCAATCTTGTTTAACAAGAACTCTTCCATCTTTCTCAGTCTAAGCAACTAATGTGTTAAAATGATTTCCCTGTCATACATTTACACTGCTGTATTAGCCTTTCCTAGTCCTGCCCAGTGCAGCAGAGCAATATCACCTAACGCTGTGTCTGGGCTGTGCGGATGAATCACACAAGTAGTGGCCCTCTTCCAAAAAATTGTACGAGTTGATAAATTGCTGGATTCTCTAAAGGTTTCCTGGTCTTCTCATGCAGGTTTAAATAAGAAATAACCCCACAGTGCTTATCACATTACATGCAAAATGCAATCAATATACAATATGGGCACACAGTTTATAAAGTGACAGCCAGTGTGTTGCAATAAGTATGCAGCATCCTGATCGATAGTATATTTAAAATCCTCTGCTAGCAAAGCTGGTGCACATGAAAATGGGGTATGTGACCTACGTATGGTCACATTTAGTGGCTTCATGAAACGGGCTATTTTTAACTTGGTTTCTTCTTGATTCTTATTCTAAACATTGCTTGTTGTTACACTGCTCTGAATCCTCTAAATGACTTTGAGGCTGTAATGTGTTGATGACAGCCATTTGCTGGGTTGGATTTAAATTTACCTTGTCCCACACCATTTAAGCTACAACAGACACTGACAGCCAGCGGTCATGGAGAGAAAATGGGAATGGTTCAAAATCATTTCTCCCATAAAGGATAAAGAGAAGATATGAGGGAAAAGGACTCATTAAGATGAAATGCTACATTCAGAGCAATGTAAATTAAATATGGTGTTGACGTGCTAGTTGTGGATAAGGAAAAAGGCAGACTACTTTTGTAGCAACATTTATTGTTCCTGAAATGAGGCAGAAAGGTGCTATAACACGCAAGTGTGATAGCTGCACGAAAGATATTGTCTCTTTGGTACACCGTTCTTTCTTCTCCACCACCTGATAGATGCAGATGTGTATATGTGTAGCAATGCTATTCCCTCTAATGCAGACAACTGGGCATGACCCTGGCAGAAGTAAGGGACATGTGGCCTCACAGCGGTTAAAATACAAAAATTATTAAATAATTCAGGTTGGCAGGGACTTCTGCAGCTCAACTGGTCCAACCCCCTGCTCAAAGCAGGGTTAATTTTGAAGTTAGGTCAGGTCACTCAGGACCTGTCCAGAAGAGTTATGAAAGCCTTCAAGGATGGAGATCCCACATCCTCTCTGGGTGACCTCTGCCAGTGCGTGATCACCACCACTATGAAAATTGTTCTCCTGACATCCAGTTGGAATTGCCCTTGCTGCACCATGACCCACTGTTGCTTCTCCTCCTTCTGCAGTGCACACTTGAGAAAATCCTGGCTACATCTTTTCTGTCACCTTCCCATTAGGAAGCTGAAAAGAGTCATTAAATCCCCTCTGTAGCCTTTTTTGCCTCCGGGCTGAACTAACCCCCATCCCCTTCCCATACGGTTGCTCCATAACATCTGATTGGGAAGCTGTGCCCATTAATGAAATCTGGGATCAGATCCCAGCCACAGCTTACAACACTATTCTAGACAGATCGTACCAGCTTCTAGCAGACCTGAGATAACAGACTATCTCCTTTTTCTTCTTCTTTTCCTCTCACCCTTTATCGAGCCCAGTCCAGCTCCCCATGCCAATCACTGCACTGGATCTGCAGTGGCCAGTTTGGCACTGAACGTTCAGGAGGAACCAGTGACTTTCCCGTGTGTAAACAAGGAGTTAGACTATGAGTTCCCATCCACAGGAAACCCAGACTGAAGGAGTAATGCTTGCTATGACAAAAAAAAAAGCATTTAAACATAAGCTTTGCTGCAAAATCAAGTGCTCATTTGTCACCTGCTTTTGAAAAGGGGGTTCATCAGATACAAGTGCACTTTTTTAGAAAGGCACAGAAGTGAAGTCTTCAAGAATTCTGAAATAACGTCATCTCTTTGCTGCAAATTACCTCTTATGAAAATGAGCCATTAATTACATTTGCTTTCCTAATAGCAACTTCACTGTGCAAAGTGAAAAACATATTGCCAATTTTGCATAAACCAGCTTATGGAAAATATGCTGCTTTTTTCGAACAGATCTTTTGGGAAAACTGGGAATGAAAACATTTCCGTCTGCCCCGTCGTCTGTCCCCCCAGCACCAATATCTCAGTGCCCACGCAGGATGCAGAGACAGGAGCAGGCTGTAAACTGGCTTTGCACTGTGTTGGCCTTCAGACTATCGCTGGGCTGCCTTAAGTTATGTCAAAAACACCAGTCCCCAGAGACAAAAAATATGATTGAGGCTTACAGGGCTGCACAGAAGCTTCATCTACATCTCTTGTACTGTCTGCACCTTTCCATGCAGAAGGGAGGACCGATGCGGAGGCTGGATTCGTCCCCTTGGCAAAGAGGGAGCCTCAGCTGGCCCTGGGAGAGCTCCCGCGGGGGCTCAGAGCTGCTAAAGTGTGCAGAGCAGGCTTAATGGAGCCGCGGATCAGGCTGAATATGTGCTCACACAGACCTGACCATTTGCTTTTAATAGAAAAATCATTTTGTGACTATGCGAATGCTTGGGTTTTATTTTAAGCGCATGGTAACAGGAACTCTTCTGAGGTTCTAGGCACATAAGAATTTATAACACAGTGCATTAAAACATATATGTTAAAACACTCAGAGTAGAACTGCCCTTACTAAAGGACTCTCAGCTTTGTAATAGACCATGCAAGGGAAGCTTTCAGCGGCTCAGTAACATCACCATCAAGGTAACTGTCTGCCCGCTTCCTCGCTGGAATGAAACCAGCTATGAGCACTCCCCTGCCTTGCCGTGCTGTGCAGGCAGCACTGCTCAGCCACCCCTCAAATACCACCTCATCCTTCCCCACCAGACCACTTTCCCCTTATAGGACATCATAATTTGGGAATTGCCCAAATGATGGCTTTGAGGGTCTCCCCTCCGCCCCGACCATCCCAGCTATCCCATGGAGACAGAGAAAGCTGAAGGGAATGAGAGAGGGATTTGGAGTGACTTGATGAAATGCTGACTATTAGGCTCTATTCCTAGATGCTCTGTGGCTTTACTATATGTATTCATTGTTAACTTTCAACATAGGCTATTACAAAGAAACTGGATGTCTTGAGGGCTATATTTGGAACTGCTGAAGCAAGAAAATTCTAAAATTGCAATTGCAGCCTACTGAAACATTGAATTTGCTCTCTAATTAAAATTTCTCATATAAACTTGAGCTACTTCAGCATGCAGAGCATTTTTCCTGTCTCTGCCTAATGTTCATACATTCAGTCTCTGTGGAAGATGAATACAATTTTCTTTTCTCAGACCACCCCCATTTTAATTGCAGTATGTTCTTTTTCAGCTTTAGTCTGTGTCACCAAAATGGTTTCGGTGTTTCCATCTCCAACTGATATAAATTTTCTGTAGTGCATGGGATTAAGGAGTTTATATATATTAAAGAGTTTATATACATATATGTGTGTGTATGTGTGTGTGTATTATATGAGTTTATATATATATGTATGTATGTAATGTTCCTATTATTTATAAACAATATGAACACCACACCTGGACAATGGAGAAACAATCTTTTTTTTTTTTTTTTTTTTTGTCCAAGAAGGGATTTGTGTTTGCTATGAATTCACCCCCTGTGTGCAGCTGCAATGTCTTCTGCAACAAAAAAATGACATGCCTCTCCGATAGTGATGCCACAGAGGTGATTCACATCTATTTATATTTGATCTTGTCTTCTGTCACCGGTGTCAGACTTTAGCTCACCCTTCCCCCTCCTCTTTTAGTTTGCTTCAGTGCTGATTATTCCACAAATGGCAATGTGAAGCCATGTGCAGCACGATAGCAGACAGAATTAAAGGGCTTAATGAACTGCGTATGCCGTTAAGGGCTTCCTTTGCTGCAGCGTGAAGCAAAAACTCTAGCAGATCAAGTGAAAAATTTCTGTTCCAGAAAAATTATAGGAAGGGTATTTCCAGGGAGGAAAGATATGAGAGGGGAATATATGACTTCAGGCTTTAGTCTGAAAAAGCAAAATGAAATATTCACGTCATTTTGCAGACATCTACAGCTGCATATTAGGGATGCACACCGAGGTGATCCGGTATGCTTCTGGCTGAAGTAGCAAAATAAAGTAGACATTGTTTCTACATATCTTATCTTTCAACAGTAATGCATACCCACAAAATAATCATGAGGTTTTTGAAATAAAAACTGCAGAAAGACTTTAAGGGTATTGTGCAGTTCAGAATAGCACATCCTCTGGCTATGACTTGAGCTGCTCTGGTGTTAAAGCACCAGAGGAAAGAAAGAAGCAAGCTGATAAACTGCACCAGTCCTGCCACAATACACCTCTGTTCACAGACAGCGTATGTCCTCCCTCCCCAAAATGATTACAGAGAGGCATATCATAGCTAGGCTTGCAACGTTAATTTTATCATTTCAATTCTGCATGCAGAAATGCATTATCAAAATGACTTTTTCCAAATCACTCATTTGCATGCATTTCATACATCCTTTCTGGTGACTGCTGGTTTTTCTGTGAACTGTAAGATTTGGGAGGCTAAGAGAGTCTTGCTGTCAGTTTATTTATCTGTCACTAAATGGCACCCTGACACTCATGGAAGTGTTTCTGGAGGTAATACCAAGAAATGCTTGTCTCCAACAATCTCGGCTGAACTCTGACTGCTCAGGAGATGCCCCTGGCTGTGAAATTTCACCTAGTTCCTGACCCACGACAGGAGATGACAGCCGATCCTGATCCCAGGAGCACAAGCATTTCTGACACATCCCACATCCAGTCTGAGGTCTCGAAACATTTGTGTAGATAGTCTGGGACATCATTCTCTGGCGATATCAGTGCTAGAAAAGCTCCGCTGCCCAGATTTCCCAACACAGCAAATGAGACTCAGTTCTACTTAAACCAAGCTTCAATTTACTAAAGCTTCTTCTGGACCTGTAAGAACAAAATTACTCTCTTACCAGAGACAAGAGTGTGGAAAACACCACTGTGATTGTTTTCATAAATAATGAAAGAAAAATCTCCAGCATGCACTCAGCAGTGAACAACTGAGGTTTGTATTTGAAAGAGCAGAATATTCAGGCGGTGAATTCATCGCTATAGGAGACCTATACAGTTTGCTACAGGCACAAATAAAAATGCAGCCAGCACACACAGGAGGCGAAGTACAGGAAACAGATAAAACAGAACTAGTTATTTTTAACTGCCATTAATATTACAAGAGAAACTGTGACAAAGGGAGCAGCTTCAGAATTCAGTGTAGTGTTCTCATTAATGCCAGCAAAATAGTATCTAATGAGATATGTCATATCAAGAATAACACAAAATGAAGGCAAGAACAGACATCTTCATAAGACAACCACAGCATCAATTATCAAAAAAAAAAAATCTTGTGCGATTCAGAACAAAATCTTGACTTAATACAAACAACAGATATTTCCTTTACTGCATGTTTCAGTATTAGTTGTACAACAGTGCAAACATTTCCAAGAAGAGGTGTTTTACTAAGACAGCAAGACAAGCGGCTGAGCATGTATTTCTCAGCTTGGATCACAAAACCACACTCATTTACTTTATGCCAATAACTGGGATGATAACTTGCAGTATCAAAGACGCTTTATGAAATGTTTGACTGCAAAGAATAGAAAGAGAACATGATTCCCATAATCTCTTACATGAGCTCTGATAAAGAGGTTGTACAAAAATTCAGATGCTAATTTGAATAAATGGCATCAAAACCACCTACATATGTTTACTTTCTGTGAATGTGGAGAGAGAAAAAAACGTAACTAGGATCATGTAATCTGAAGATACTTTAAAAGCCCAAGATGTCCCTGGAAATTCTACTAAGTGGAGTCTGGTAAACATGTTACCCAGAAAAGTTAACAGGTAAATGGTGTCCCCTTCCTTACTTTACATACATACTTTCTACGATGTAATTTAACAACTCCTTGTTGAAATGTCTAAAATAAAGCAGACTGCACAAGGTAATGGGTTTTACTGGTGGTGTAAGCATTTTATAAAAAGAGCTGGACCTCTGCTAGAAGCTGTGTATTTTCCCTGAGATCGATCGATCGATCTATTCATCTATCTTTCTATCTATCATAAAACAACTTTTGATAAAAGAAGCATCTGATATTCCTTTTTTCCTCCTACCTTTCCTGAGAGATTACACTCCCAATGTTTTTTTCCAATCACTTGTGATAATAAATTTAATTAATATCACTAGAGTACAGGAAAAATACAGTATCCTATCTGATAATCTCATCAACATAACTCATGTATTAGTTCGGCTGTAAAAAAATGAATATTCACAGTAGATTTGTTCATGAACGATCTATTGATTAAAAGATCATGATAGTTAACTGTGAATATTAATTTGCTATCTGTGAACAAACAGACAAGACTAATTAAAGATGTTTATCTCTTGGATGACTTGCTCATCTCTAATAATCCATATTCTTACTGTCTAACAAAACAGTTTTATAGACAACTTGGTAATTTCAGGCAACTCTATTGTTAGAATATCAACTGATGATGTACTCTGCGGGGCATGAAAATTGTAATATATAATAGATACAGCACTTTTAAAATAACAGGAAAACAACTGCTTCTGAATGAAGTAGTCCCTCCCCCAGGCTCTCATTTCTGAGATGAATTAGCATTTATTAGCATAAACATTTGTGTGGCCACTCAACTGGATCAGGAAACTGATCTGGATTAACATTAACTTGACAAGACAAACAAACAGTGGTTGCTTTCAACATTGATTTTAAGGATTAGCTTCATTTCTCCCGGGTGATGGCATCCCACTTCAGTCTCCTAAAAAGCACCATCCTGCTACTTTGAAGGACCTTCCTATTTTTTCTTCAGAAATAAAACAAAACTTCCTAAAGTTGGGCTAGACACTAATAGCCCCCTAAAAAAAAGCAACCCTAAAAAAAACCCTAGTAGTCTTTCAGCTCAAAATCAGATCATTGTAGCAGGTAGTCAAAAATTACTGTCAGAGAAGACAGTTGATGAAAATGAAGCTCAGCACTATCATTGCCAACGCGAAGCCATTGCAGAGAATAAATCATGGCAATGAGAGGCAGAACAGAACTGTTAGGTTGTCTACTCCATGTCCCAGCAGTGGAGGGATGTGTCTGTTGTTTTGTTAATGCCTTTTTTAAATCTGTGCCCATTTTAAGCAACCCCTAGGCACAAAGACTTCCAATGCTTCTCTTGCAAGTCTACCTATGACCATTTAAAGCTGCCCAATAGGAAATGCTCATTTCTGCATAGTCAATCTTGGTAAAATTCAGTTTGCTAGCCATAAATGTATTCTGTTACATTATCTGGAGTATTCCACACTCTAAGTTTTGCATGGCCTATATGCAGTTATGCAGACATTCCTTAGAGACATTCTGGCAAATGATATTCAGTTTCTGCATTTGATTTTAAATCCAAGTGAAAGAAAATCTTGGGCAGATATTGTTGAACTAGATTCCTACAAAAGACACACCAGTGTCTTTTCCAACTCAACTGTTCAACAGACTAAAAAAGAAACTACCTGCCAGCATCACCCATTCACCTTCTCTTGCTTTCCCCTGCTTGGAGAGGGAAAGCAGGTCTAGCCTTCTTAGTGAATGAATAATTATTTTTGCTGCTTTTATACTCAGTTAATTCACTTTATGATGCACATTTGTGACTTTGAGTCTTCATACATCTCCATAGCTCCCAGTTTTGAGATGAAAATAACATTGCCAGTTTACCAGCGAGGCACAAAATATTGCCAACAGCTTCTCAAATGAACTCAGAACCAGGGGGGAATCACAGGTCTTAAACTGAAGGGACTCTGATGAACTGTGCCATTCTGAGACACAGAGAAAGGCACATTTAGAGCTTGGAGACTTTGACAACAACTGAGGGAACAACTACACTGCAAAGCCCACAGAGAGGATGATGTTGAAAAGAAATTAAGTTTGCGATTTCTGTTCAGCTTTGCAGGTCTTGCACCATTTGCCATACGGTGGAAGCCCATATGGACATACACAGGCAGCGAGAAACATTTGCTTCTGTAGACTGGCAAAAATATTGTAATGCTTATTGTGTATGAGGGCAGTAACTTTCACAAAACAGCAATAAATACATTTAAAATAACAATAAAAAGAAAACAAAGAAATTCAGCCTTCCTCCAGGAAAACTCAGAAAGATTTGTTCATCTTCTACAGTGAGTCTTCAGCTGAACAGAAATAGCAACCTATTCTCCTGTAAAACCACCTGGTGTGGTATTTTGGAAACCGATACTGATTTACCTATCCTACATCTTAAACCCTTCCCATGACCTTGACCCTAGCTGGCAGCTGCCAACAAGAGGGAATATCTGGTGATTATTTTGTAGTCTCCACCCAGTTCCCAACTGGATCCTACTCCCTCTTCATTATGCAAAGGTAAAACTCCCATTCATATCAGCCTGGCCAGAATTGGTCCCCTAGGATATAGGTTTCACTGCAAGGTTAAGATATAATATATTATAATATATATATTAATATATGAATACACCAGCTTTTCTCATCCATCTGCAGTATGAAGGTATGTGGGATACCAACTACTCAGTGTTATCCCAAGCTATCAAAATAGAACTTGGTAAGGAGGGTGTTAGGGATTTTTTTTGTTTGTTTGTTTGCTTTGGGGCTTTTTTGGTTTTTTTATTTTCCTTTGTTTTGTTTTTTTTTACTGTGGAAAATAATCTCTATGTGTGAAATGTGGTGACTGGTGGCTTGGGTAATATTGTTTTAACCCGGCTAACGTAAAAGCAACATTCATTCTTAATCAGATCAGTGATAATTCATTCAGCTCTGCGAAGATATTTGCCCAGTTTACATAAATTAGAGTGATACATTGTAGTGTGATATGCTATATAAAGAAATATTTCCCGTATCTCTTCTAAATTAATTGCTTAAATTTCATAGTTTCCTATTAAGCAAAATAGGAGTTCATGACTCACTTTTTTGATATCATCCTTCAGTTTATATTTCTCCTCCTCTCCAAATGTAATTAATATTAACATTTTAAATTACTTCTAACACAGAAGACCCCTGTGTCTTTAATCATGCTCCTTTCTGGATCTATTTAAAATTCTTCTCTTTTTTCAGTCACAGGACATGACTGAAATTTTAATGCTGTCTGCAAAATGGTTATGTGCCACTGCTTTATCATGTGTAATGACATTCTGCTCTCATGTATCCCATTTGGCTTTGTTGACTGTTGTTATGCATCCAGAAAATGTGTCCTTATATATCCACAATAGCATCATAAAAAAAAATCCACCCAGAAACTGGAAAAAGTTGGTAACGAACTTTTCCAGAGGAGAAACAAAGGGCAGGCACTAACCTGTTTTCTCACCCTGAAGATGGCTGTTTGGTTCACAGATGAGGCACACTGCTGAAGTAATTGCTCAGTCTGTACTCATTTTTTTTATAAAGTCATAGAGACTAAATTTTATCAGCCTGGCACCTTTCACGAAGACTATACACACCAGTGGATTTTAAAGATACTGTTCCAATATACTGAAAGAGCAATAGCTCTCCTACCAAAGACCTTTGCCTTTGGGTCTTTAAAAAAGCTCATGATTAAACAAGCCTTATCGTGAATTATTTTTCTAAATGTCCGCTTCTTTGTAAGTAGAATGAATTGCTGGCTGCTGCATTAAGAATTCCTCAGAGCATCATGCTGAGTAAGATCATACTTAACGATTGGTTTAGGCAGGTTTATCCATTGCCAGTCAATGGGAGAAAGCTGTTTTATAGACACCACTCACTCTGATTTGATGCCAGCCACAGTCCTTGTATTAAATGGGGATATTTAAAATTAACATGTCTTTTGTCCTGAATTGAAATGAATAGATGGCTTGTGTTTTGTCATTAGAGATGGTGGTGCACAGTCACTGTAGCAACCAAAGAAATGGTTATAAACCCCTCCGGGGGTCACTAAGGACGGTGGCAGTGACTCGTGTGACCTCGTTCCTCTTCACTGGGAGAGGCAAGACCTGGCACTTCACAGTCCTGCTGGACAGACAAATGTTCAAGCAAGAGACGGTTCAATGAGGCTGAATTCATTTCTCCACCCCAGCAGTTTGGGAATTGCCTTGCACTGTTTCATTTCAGAAGATGTTTCAGGATGTCTGGCAGCAGAGCAACCATCGAACATCGATCCAGTACATGTGGGGAAACTGCTACAGGGGCACTGGCAGAAAGATGCTCTTGTATTTGCTTGATACAAACAGGATCCAGCACATCAGCAAGGACTGTCTTAATTTCAGGCTACTGTTCTGTCTGGCCAACAAATTACAGACAAGTCAATCTAAACCCGCTCTCCTAGACACTTTGTTTCTATTTGATTCAGCTATGAGACCTTAAAGCTGAGGAAGTCTGGTGTAAGCATACAGTGTATCTGGTCACCACATTGCTATTATATCTTTACCCTACTCAAAATTCATTTTCCACCACTTCCTGAACACCAGAGTGCGCGTGAGCAGGGAGCCAAAGGACTGTGCACCATCCGCGTTGTTGAATTAGGGTCCTATACGCTAATAGGCAGCCAAGTTATTTCAACGCAGGCCTTAAAAAGACAGATGTTAGCTCAGTGGCAACACTACCCTGGAAATTTTTACTCACTCACAGTTCTCCTATACAACCATTTAGAAACCTGATAAAAATCTGTGTTATGAGAGTTATTTTATTATAGATTGGAGACCTGTAAGTTCTATTTCAAGGGACACTGACACTTTATTTGACTCTCTAACCTGAAGTGTTAATTTATACGTTAATGCCAATAATGAGCTAATATTTCTGGGGTTGTATATCAAGAATTTTGATATCTTTTAGCCACTGCATGACCTCAAGTTGAGAATTACTGAAGGACAGTAAATCAAGATGATCAGTACTTTAACATATAGTCAAGTCTATGATACTATAAAGTGTGCTAGGTGTCGGAATTTGCCTGGGTTGTTGTGTTGGTCATTGATTTTCATAGGACCAAAATTCAGTACGGTAGGCAGCAGTTACTGTCCCTCAACTAAATCAAACACTGCTGCTACTTCTGAGGATGAATATTGCATTTATGTTATACAGTAGTAATGCAATATCTCAACCTTTGGGATTAGGGTTTCATTGCACTGAGATAAATCAAAGCATAGCAAGAGACAGCTCCTGCCATGAAGCATTCACCACCTAATTAAACAAGTCAAACAAAATGTATCTTCTAAGAAGAGACACCACCACAGAGAAGTAGATTGCCTCATTAAAGATCTCAGCTTTTTGGTGGAAGAGCCACAAGTAGGAGCCCAGCAATCCAGCCCGGTGCCTCTCACGTAGGCTTCAGTTATGCCTTGAACATGGGTTACTTCATGAGGTCAGACCAAAGTCCTTCCCCTTCTGCTTGCAGAAATTATGGCCTGAAAACATAGAGATTTGCTGATGTGATGATTCACATGCAAAATGAGAGAAACATGACAACATGATCTAGAGACACCTTGCTTCTAGCCAACAACAGCCCCTGCACAGCACTGATGACAAAATGTCCATTAGAAGCTAAAAGAGGTTATAACACAGATTTTGTTGTCATGGACTGCAGAGAAATGAGCAGATATTTTTTGGACAGCTTCACTGCAGAAGGACCAGAATATTTATGGGTAAACTCATTTGAATACCCCACATAAAAGAGTCGAGTGACCTCGTAATATTCTTTTGTGATAGAGAAAGACTGTTATCCCTGGTTTATTTGTGGGATGACAGACGCAACAAGGGTTATTCGACTGTCTAAATATAGGCATCCGGTACTATTTTAGAAACTTCACGGTGATGCTCCAAGACTCCTGGGTTTCCCGGGGTTATATTCTGGCTTCACAGTTATAATTGCCAGCCTCATGCAGATGTCTCAGATACCTAGGATCTACATTTAAGCTTATGAATTCTCCCTAAGTGACCTAAAATAACCCAGGAATCATGCAATGAACTACGAAAAGGACATGACAACACTCAACTGCATTTCCAAAATATCAGCTCTTTCCTTGCCTCTTTCATTCCGACCCATATAGCCACCTCTTCCCCTAGCCCAATCAATTACACTTTCACCAATTTCTCTCCCATTTGCAGCCTACATTGACAGTCAATTTGACTCTTTCTCTTTTTTCTACCTTTTTTGCCTGCTGATTGTAATTTCTGGTCCATAACAGCCTATGAAACTATTCATAAAAATGAAGGCTGAGATGGGAAGAGGCAGCTGATGGGTGAGCAGAGAGCAGCCCATGTGGGCAGTAAAGGCTTAGATGATGCAGAAGTAGAGCTAATGGATTTGAAGGCAGGAGGAAAGAGGAGGCAGAGATGACGTTTTATTGTTTCAGGAGTAGGGATGAGGAAGAGGCTGAAACGCACCACAAAATTCAACTGGCAATGAGCATCAACAACCAAAAACAGTGATTGATTTTATCAGTCCCTTTCCCATACTAAGAAGACACCGTACCTTACAATCATTTACAGTTTAGCCATAAAGAGCATCTGCATTCAACTACCTGTGATTTTATATCTCCTACTGTTTAGTCATTCTCTTACAACTGTGCCTAAAAAAGTGACACCAAAGTGACATTAGACGTTAGCAATGCAAGCACAAAAAAAATATAAGGGGTTTACTCTCCCCTTCAGTCAGACTACCTGTATGCCTGCTTGGTTCTTGCGGTTTCAAAGAAGTCAAAATGGTCTGCAGACAGACAGTTGGATCCATAATTAATCCCACATGGGTGCAGCAGGAAAGAAATCTTGCTCCAGGATGTTGTATTAGTGCAATGCCCATTAAGATTTCCAGTTCTTGCTCTGTGTGAGAGACAAATTTTGCTATTTTTAAAGTGTAAACACTTTGGGAATACAGGACGTTCTATTTTTATGTTCAGACAGTGCTCTACAGTCAGCAGTCAGACAGGGAGAGAATTAATACTACAAAATTAATTGTTTCACTGTGAGACAGCATTTTACACAATCCCCTGTATTCAGCAAACGTCTGTGTGGAAATGGAGAGGCACAATTCTTAACAAATAACCCACATTCTCTATTCCGCTCTAGTTAGGTGGATTGGACTGGAAATTCTTTCTGAGAGTATTTTCTGAAGTTAATTTTTGTCGCTGTTGAAAGATCAGAGTCGAACATACCAGCTAATAGATTATCTCTTGACCCTGAGCAATAGATGTCACATACTTCACGCAGGAAATGTGAGGAATTGCCATCTCGTTTCCCAATTCCAATTCAAAGCATGAGAAATAAAGTTTAATACAATGACTGACTAGTTAAAGCTTTTGTGACTTCAGACCTCTGCTCCATAGGCTCATACAATAACAACGCCCATTTGGTTGTACAGTCAAGGGGTTTTTTAACTTCTAAAATATGAAAAGACAAAGACTCACAATAATATTTTTTTCTCCACTAATTTCTTATGCACTTCAGAGTGCTAGGGATATGCTTGTCATTAGTTTCATCTGTTTGAGAAACTAATGAAATTATGGAGGCTTCAAACTTCACCAGATACACAACCAAAAGTATGCTTTCCATGTCCAACTGGAAAAAATAAGTGCAGTGGTACCAGAGAGTGTACCTCAAGGCAAACTGTTTTAAAACTCTTTTGTATGGGAAGAAGCTGCAGTAATTACTGTACAATTACCATTGTTCAATTAACACTACAACGATTAATAGCATCATTGGTTCACTAACAAAAAAAATTGGTACGGTTTTCAGTATTCAAAAACAATCAGCAATTTTTATTGGTGCAAGAACCCTTGCCATGTTCTGAACTAATTATTTCTGTCTTGAGAGTCTCCCATCAGTTTCTTTCTTGCACTCCATTTCAGGCAATTACTATGTCTGTAGCAAAAACAGACTGCCAAAAATTACAGTTTGAAAAAACTACCCCTTTCAGAGAAAATGACTTTGCAAATTCCGCTCTTTTGAGTATTAAAAAACCTCACTTTTCAGGAACCACTACTACACAGTAACTTTAAACTACCTGACAAAAATTTTTTACAAGCTCGGTGTTTGGGAACGGCTTGAAGACCGACAGTTTGTGTGACACAGCTGAATATTTTTGCATGTGATTATGGGAATTTTGTCTTATTCCTCATCGTAATTTTTACACGAGCATCAAAAATAACAGTCACTGCCAAAAATAACAGTCTCTTGTTGGACATCCATGCCCTGGTTTTCCACATCACGTGCAGGTGATTGCCTTTACTATGCCATGTTTCACAGTTACTTAAAAATAAAGGATTATTTGACATCTCTGTTCTATAGCAGATTTGATGGGAAACAGTGAGCATGGCAAAGTTTCATGTATTCAGGCCAGCAAGGCATTTAAGCAAAGGGGAAATGCCACTGGCTACACTAAAATGATGAGTAAGTATAGTACATTGCCTGGTTCAGAGAAAAAAGTCAGACTGTTTTGGAAGTTTGCTCAAGTAAGGGCTTCTGTCCATGTAACAGTTGGATATAAGACACATTTTAACCTGCTCATCAGGGACATTCAGGGCTACCTGGTGCTCTCTGGAATTTAAACTGCTTAGCAAGTTTTCTGCAATGCATACAGCCCTTCAGACACTGGGTATTGCTGCTGTATAAAAACATTTGGGTTATTTAACAATGTCTTGAAAAGAATCGCAATCACCTATATTATACAGCTTGTCTTCCACTTGATAGATTACATGCTACAATGAAATATATACTTGTCCATGTAATTTTTTAACTGCGTACTTGAACAATGATTATGATATGCATCGCATTTTAAATTATCTTCCATTATGTTTCATGTGCTGTACAGATTTCAGTTGGCATTTGCAAGGCAGCCAGAAAATTACAGCAATTATTGAAAATTATTGTGATATAAAAGCAATGTGCTTCCCCTCCTCCTATCAATTTTCTTTGTATTGGTATCTAAAACAGACTGCTGCTGCAGCACCTAGGAAGACAAACTATATTTTTCCTCCTTAACTGTTAACTGTGCAGAGAGAATTAATCCTACTTAGTTTTATAGCTTTGGTAGCAGATATGCAGTCAATATTAATTCTAAACTTTTTTTAGGATTATGGCTTTTACTATCTAGCCAATTACTTGACTTAGGCTAGAATTTTATATACATTTTTATATATGTATGTGCACTCACATATATTTTCATGAGTGTAACAGTCAATTCTTTATTCTTTAAAAATATAATCTATTTTTAATTTCATTATTGCTTTTCTGGTTCAGATTGAGGAGCTTTTAACAAGAACTTCTTTGACCAATCTTTTTTATTACTTAATTTATCTTAATGGCAAGGACCTGTCCTACGAACTCATCTATCCATGGTTAGTTTTACATTCATGAGTAGTTTCTTAAGACCCTATGGGTACGCTCATGTCCATGAAGTTAAACATTCGTGTGTTTCAAGAACAAGGCCTTATTTTGCCTGAGCTTTCTTAAATACAGAGCACTAAGACTTCATTGTGTTCCTTTAAGGGAAGAAACAATTCAAAAGTGTTTGCAAAAGAGGATTACTGTTTTTCATAGCATACATAAACAACAGTAATAATTTTCATCATGTATGCTTAACTATAAAGCAAAATTTGTAATGCAAATGTCTATACTATAGCATAACAAACTTGTACTTTGTGTGTTCCTGTGAGTTTAATTGCATCTGACATTGTAAATGGCAGGAATTTTAATTACTTAAAATAATATCTGTATTATGACCTAACATACTCGTTAAAAAGGATGTTGTTTGATTATAATTCAACTCTACATGTTTCTTTCTTTTTTATGCTTAGAAAAGCAAATATATGCAATGTCTTTACTGTGACAAGAAGGTGTCTCATGCTAGTTGCTGGAAAAACAAACCAGAAAAAAATTAAATATGAAAACTATGTTAAAATAAAGCAAAATTTCAAAATAAAACCACAAAAAAGAAATAATTCCTGTTTAAAACCCTACCTTGGCTCCATGTTATATCAATTGGAACAGCTACCCCAGAAAGATACGTAAGAAAGTTCTCTGATGTGGGATATGAGGGTATGCTATGTCATGATATTACAAAGTCAGGGCCTTAAATTAAGCAGGGCTCTTATTTATTTACCTTTTCCTTCTGTTGTGGTTTTCTCTCTGAACTCTCTTTCATTTTTTTCTTCTCAAATTTTAACTTTAAAAAAAAGGCCACCAAGAACACAAATGAAACACAGCTTATCCATGAGCTTGCTTTGAAAATGCCAAGCACCTCTGCTGTCTGCTTAATATCAGTAAAGGTATTTACTCTCTGCTCAGCATCCTTACGTGGAAGAGGATGCTGTGACAGTAGGCAGCAACGCCATGAGCCGGAGGTTAACTGGAAGCAACAAACAAGTCATACCTAACATTGCTGAACATTATAACCTCCACTAATTCCAGCTGATTATTTTGACACAATTTGCGGCACTAATTATACTAGTTAAATTACTGGGCTTCCTCCCACACACATTTCAATGTTTCTAGAGACATGCCTTCACTTCATCCTTGACTCCTTCTACAGTAGGATGCTCTTGTAGTTAAACATGTATTTTGCACAATACACTGTCGTTACTTATTACAGTGACTGGTGACTAGTGTCAAGGCAATTTTTAGCATTACATGCAATATTCTCATTGTTTCTGATGAAAGTGAACCATCAAATTCCAGGTATACAAAACCTCCAGAGGAACAAGCTTAAGTGCGCTCTTCTCTTTCTTTCAGCCCTCCCCACCACACAAAAAAAAACCCCAAACTCAGATATTGGTGCAATTTTAAATGGTTATTTTTTCAGGAGCTCAGTGGTGTCCTAGGCATTGAATGGAGCATGTCAGCCTAAAAACAGCAAAGAAATTAAGCACTGGCTTCGAGAAACTGCTCAAAGCAGTTAATATACTGAAGGGCTTGTACTCAAAGCATCTTTTCTCTCTCTTGTGGTTCATCTCTAAACTCCCCTTTTCAGTACTTTTACTCAACATTTTGATGTTAGCTGTACTTAAGCCTGCACGTGTTTCATTGAATCAATACTTGAGATGGACAGACAGACGCATAGAGAGATGCACACCCTGAAACACCGAGGCTGTGCCAATCGTAGCACAACAAGTCTGACGCTGACAAGCAGCAGGTCGCAGCCCCTCCGCGGGCTCCCGAGCTGAGACGCAGCAACTCAGCACTCGCACCCGTGGTCCAAAAGTGCAGCCGAAGCGGGCGGCAGGGCAGCTGCTCAGCACCCCCATTCTGCTTCGCCAAATGCTGGAGGGCCCAAGCATCCCTGGAGTTGGTTCAGCTCCCACTTCTGCGGTCCCTCTCATTTACACAACCACACAGGCAAACTTTATAACACCTTATATATTATTCGGCTAGGGAGGAATGAAAGGACAGTTGCAATGCATGGATGGTTATTACTGAGTCTAACCAGATGAGCATATGTCGTGGAGCTGCTTAGTATTACAGTTTAAAAATAGACACATATTTATGCCACCTTTAGTTGCCATGGGTAAGGCTAAACTGTATTTGGTTTTCTATTCTTCTAAACAGTGCTTTAAGTTATGTGAACTCAAAAAAAAAAAAAAAAGCAGAAACCAGCCATGTTGCACTAAAATATTTTTTTTTAAATGTGCAGTACTGCTGACAGAAATGTACGGTATGGCATGTGCACAATCAGGCAGTGTGACGAGGCTGAGCTACCAGTGTCCGGCGTCTGTCATTCATAAAGGAAACTATCTACCCAGTATATATCAATATAGGTTACTATAGTAACACAGAGCTTTTATTTTTCTTCAGGTTTATTATGTAGAAGCCAAAGAGCATGTTCAGACACTGAGTGCATTCATAACCCCACAGAAATGTCTGGTGACTGCTTTCTCCAAGGCACCTCTAATAGACCTGTTAACTGCTAAGGACTGCAACCTCCACTGAAAAAGCATAGAAACAAAAAGCAAAGAGCCCTCACAACAATAACATACAACCATAATCCAGGCTTGTATTCATAGCTCAGCAAAAATCAAAGATGATGTAAAAAAACCCCAAACAATTAAATAAACTTGCTCTTGTCATTTTCTAGGGTAAACTCAAGGGACAAGATGCTACAGCCAGGACATTTTCCTATTTCCTTACTTGCTCTCAAACAGCAGCAATGGAGTAATCCCGAGGAGGTGTGAAATGTGGAATAACACCATCACTTTGCTACACAGGGGGTTCTGATCTTGTTCCTTGTGACTTGTTTTTACGGTTTAGAGCAACAGATTTGTTGCAAAAGTCATAAACAGATCTTTGTCAGCTTCCCCTAGCAGAACTCCCCAGTCCATGGGATACTGGGGAACCACACGACAGAAATGGTTAAATACCCTGGAATGACGCTTTGTCTTACGAACGCATCCATCTTTTACGACATCGCTTTTCAATTCAGTTTAAGCACTATTTAATTTTAAAACTGAAACTTTGTAAGTAGCTTCAGGGCATCGTAGACAAGACAAACAGAAAGCAATAGTGCTCCTAGATTGTATTAGTTCTTACTGAGGGAGTTATGGAGCGCCATACCTAAAAATACAAACACAATCTATTTAAAGCATTGTTATATTTGCTCGCTCTTTAGTTTCCTTTGGTAGCTAGCTATGTTGTGGCTGAGTTCAGGAGCAAGTCTTCAATCTTGTGGCTCTGTGGTTACAGGAAAAAGGCAGCCGAGGATCAATTTTTAGTTTTATGCAGCTGTATAGCAACACTTTGGGCACTCTGGAATTAAAGGGAAAAAATTAACTAGACTTTGTTTGATTTCCTGCAGTGGACTGCTTTATGGCAGGGATGAAGGATAGTCCGTGGTTAAGAAACTGGCTGCACGCTTAGAGGATGAAAGTTCGGTTCCTGAATATTGCAAGGGGTTTTGTATTTCCATGAGCAAATTACTTAGGGCAAGGCTGTCAAAAGTAATGAATGATTTCAGCTTCCTCCAGATGAGGTTGTCCAATTGGAGACAATTTAATGGACCTTGATTTTCTGGGAAACATTGAGAATCAGCATCCCCCGAACTAAGGTCCCTTTGTCTCCAGCTTGGGCAGTCCACATTTCCTCCTCACATTCCTACATGCTTTCTGAAAATCCAGGCCAGTCTCGCTGGGGCTCAATTGCCTACCTATATTGAGAGAAAACTCATATTCTTTTCCCCAACTGTTATCTTGCTTTCATTTTTATTTTTCTCTGCTTAGCTGCAAATCCCATTTAGCGTGCCTGCGTATAGTGCTTGGTATCGAGCTCTCAAATCCCATCTGAGGGATTTGCAATGATACTAAAGTACAAGTATCTCAGTATCAAAATCATCCATTTTGATATGTATCTTTTTCAGTGCTTTATGTTGAAAAATACTGTACACCTGCATCCAATTTGGGTATGGGATAGTTGGCATAAGGAAAACAACTGGAATGCCTTAGAAGATTTTTCTTGCCGCGACACTGTGGCTTTTGTCAGATTCCCTTCCCTGCCCTTAGTGTTGGTGCCATGGCTCGGGCTGAAGGCAGAGCAGCACGTGGGCACCATCGACTCCATCCCACCCGAGCAAACGGAGTCCCAGAGAACACATTTCCCCCGATAGCAGATTAGCAGATACTTTAGTGCTTACACTTCTGCCACACTCTCCTGCGTGAACAGGAGGATGCCACAAGAAAAAAAACTTTGAAAAGCACTAATTTGCTTTAGCACACTTATTAAAATTGAAATCCGATAAGCTGAAATACGCTAGATTTTAACAAAAACAAAAGGACTTGAGGAAAATAAAACATTATCTCAACCTGCTCTTTATTAGTTTGGGTTTGCAGAGAGGAAAATCAGCCCCACGGGGCAGTAGCCCCGACCCCAGTGAAGCTGGGTCCTTGTAGCTCAGTCCCCATAGCACACCCTGCGGGAAGCTCTGGCTAGGAAGCCAGATGCAGGACAAGCAAGTATTCGCAATACTCTGCTCACTGCAGAGTTTTCCTGGGATGGGAATCGGCTCCTGCCTCTCACCATCAGCATCACGCAGCATCGCCGGCACTAGGAAGAAGCACGCTATCGATAGACGTGTGGGTAGCTCCTGGTGGCTACAGTTAACATCTTCTAGCTAAGCTTTGGCCTTGTAAACTGCTATCTAAAATAAATGGTATTTCTCTGAAGATTTTTAACATCTCCATCACAGGCTGCAGGGCTAGATCAGAAATAGCTCACCAGCGCTTTGCCCTGTGACCTGCCATTCCTATTGCAAAGTCATGAACGAGCTCTGTGGTCACTCAAGAAAAGAGTCTGGCATTTCAGGGGAGGGGGATTCTTATTACTTTAACAGTTCAAACTTTAGCAGAAATAAAGCTATTTACTTAGGGGTAATTTATTGCAATCATTAATATTAGTTCTAATTCAGAGGAGGTAAAGACAGCAGATCTCCCTGTCCATTTCAATTTAATCTGTTATGCATGATCCAGTCTCTTAAACTTTGATAAAATACTCTATCTAAACAGTCCACAAGCTTTACTGCCAAGCGTTAAAAACCTAATGTTCTTCATCTACTAACTTTTGATTTCTGTTCTGAAATGCAGAGCTTTATAGCAGCTTTGTTTAAATTATCTGAGCTTAGAGAGCACTTAAATTTAGCCTTGAACTGACCTCGTTGCACAAACTGTAATTTTTTTGGCACCGAAGCCTCAGGCTGCAGTCTGCTCCTCCTTGTGTGCTGCATTGTGTCTCTCCAAACGCATCCCTTGAATGCATCCCCTAGATATTCTCAGCAAAAGACTGTTTCCTGCTCAAGTGCAGATGCTTGGCCAAAAGTTCATTCTCAAGTAAGCAGTGCAATGAATTATCCCTTCTTCCAAACAGAACAGCAACCACAAAATAATCTATAGGTTAAAGCAGGAGCTCTTGGAGCTGTGTAGACATATGGAAGACTTGGAAGTTCTGCCTTGGAAACATGAGAAAAATGTGACCTTCTAATCGCCACGTGATCATACCATGCATGCCTGCAGACATCTGCTTGACCGCATATAGCTGCTTCCTACAAAAAAGAGTGAAATTACAACTTGTGAGCTTCAGGAAATTTTAATATTTTGACATTTTGTTGGTTCCAAAAGAGGAGGCAGCTGAAACAATGATCTCTCCTCTTTGGTTTAATGCTGTCCCCACTCTGAGTGAGTATCTAGACTCTCACTGGCAGTATTTTTGGGAAGAAAATGGTAGTTTAATGGAAATAATGGAAATTTCTAGTGGAAATATCTTTTTCCGCTAGAAAAAAATATTCTGGTGGAAATTCAGATGTTGCTTTTAATTTTTGAACTGCCTTGCACAGAGCGTATCTTTAGGCATGCTTCAGCATTCTTGAATGATTTTTTACCATTTTTGCCATCCACGTGCTATACTTGTTTATTTTTTATTTATTTTTAAATAAGCACTGTCAGTACCTAGACTTTTCAGAGGCTTGCCCTCTGAATATCCTCTCTCAGGTCTTCTGGGCTCCTGATATCATTCAGAGCTTCAAAGCCCACCCAGGAAACCCTGAGCTGTACAGAGAGCAGTGAAATTTCAATACATTAAGGGTAAAAATGTCATCAGGAGCTCAGTGCAGAAATGGCACTGTTACTCCTCGCTGGCGAGGGCAGCGATTCTGTCCTCAGCCACCTTCCCCACCGATGCGGGAACTGCCGCCCCTCTCCCAGTGGAAGGTCACCCCACAGTCACCCCATGTCCTGCAATGAAACAGGAGGAGAAAAGGGATAAAAAACAGCTTCAGCTACTTGAAACTATATCTGCGAATAAAAGAAAGTATAGGGAAAGAAAATAAACCATGCGTCTTTAATTAATGGGGAAAATCTTACATTTTTCCTAATGTGCAAAACAATGCACAGGGCACAGCGGTGTTCGAATTGTGATCTTACATGAATCTTCTATTTTAAAAAATATATGTCTCTATACAGAGAGACTTTCTCAAACTGAGCACCTAGCATTACTAAAATCAGCAAATGCGTGTGCTATTTGACAAGGGATTTGTTTTGGGTTTTTTTTGTCTTGAAGAATAAAAGCTTCTTCCCAGAAACATGAAAAGCTAAAATGTTCATTTCCATTTCAGGGATAAAAATACTTACACTTCCTCTCAGAAGACAACCAGTATTACAGAAATGGAGATCTAAAAATGTATAGAATGTATTCCTCCCCCTATTTCGTCTTTTTCTTTAAATATATACCTATACATTGATCTAAACGATAATGAATATATATAAAAATTGTATTATATAATAACATACATATTATCAAGATTATGAGTTAGAATAAAGCCTAGTTTAGCAGCTCTGACTGTCTGGCACATGCTGGGGTAAGAAAAATTTGAGCTGCAAGGTTTCTAAAAGCCTGGCTTTCCAGAACTACTGACGTGGTGGCACTTTGCCAGACTGATTTACAGACAAGGCTCATTTTTATTTCTTCAAGCCGTCTTCTGCTATCACTCTGGATACCCAGATGTCATACATTTATGAGTTCTGAAGGAGTTCAGAAATAAAGCTGATGAGCTGCTTGCAAAGATATGCAATCTCTCATTAGAAACTACTACTGTTTCAGAGGACTGGGGGAGAGCTAATGTTTAAAAAAAGAATTCAGAGGTAATCAAAAGCATTAGCGTGGGTAACCCTTACATCTGTACCTTTGAAAATCTGTTTGAAATGTTACTTATAAACAGAATAACAAATTATTTGGTATTATAGCAGAATTGAGTTAAACCAATGGTCTTTGCAAGGAAAAAAGCATCTCACTTTTTATCAGAAGCTTCAAACTGGAAAAATCAAATAAATCATAAAAGGACAGGTTGACACAATCTGCTCAGGTTTACAAAAAAATCCTGTCCTGAAGTATTTATCACATGAAAGGCAAAGTATTTTCATACTTTATAATACAATACAAAGCTCTGTATTAGATTAAATGTTTAATATATTTACTAATCAGCTGAATGGAAGGTGAGCAGAAAAGTAAGACTACTTGCTGATGACGGAAAGTTATTACATGAGAAGTAACAAAGTTCAATGCTGCAGGGAATTACTTGCCTAAGTCCAAAAGCTTCAGTTTAAGAAAGGGACCTGATAATCACAGTACAGCTGTGGTTAATGACACACGAGTATCCTCTCCTTCCTATACATGCACATACCCACCCAAAAGTGAAATAACTTAATATCAAAATATAATAATTTAATACTAAATGGGTCAGATGATGAAATACACAGGGAAAAATAATAATAGAATTCAGAGTAAGGCTGAAGCTAAAAAAGATTAGTATAATATTCATTAGGTCATTTTAGAAAAGATATTGCAGATTAAACATGTAATACATTCAGAGAAGGGCAATAAGAATGGTCAATGGCATGGAAAAAGCCCGTGTTCAGAATGACTTTAAAACCTTTGGGACTGTTTCCCTTAAAGAAGTTTAACAACACCGGACACAATAATAGAAATATTTGAAGTAAGGGGACTAGGTAAAGAAGTACATCAGAAACTTCTACTTTTTTCTGTGATTATGCAAAGCTATAACTATTTATGAAAATGGAAAGCAGAAAATTCAAACCGCATAAAAGAGTATACTGGAAAGCTGAATCTGGCAAGGTGGATTGATAGTGACATAGATTAAACAAATATTGGAAATTTTGATAGCAGAGATTTTTTTTTTTTTTTAAGCACTGGAAAAAATACAAATACTTCAAAGTTTATGGCAATCTCCAAATAGCAGAATGACTAAGATGAGAGCCTCCCAGACACTCATAATCCCTCTGAGATGTTTTCTACATGTTCTCATGTATCTGGCTGTAGTTTGATATGCTGATTCTGCATGGCAATCTCTCTGTTTCTAAATTGCCTATTGCGTCAGTGAATGAAAAACAAACAAAAAATCTTGTCTTCCAAGACACTAAGTGTCAAATTGCAGCGTGACTGTTTTAGAATAAAATGACATCAGCTTTACTCAAGGCGTATGGCGAGGCATCTTCTAAGATACTCAAACAGCTCCTTAATCTTGATAAAGACCCTTTTATAAATATGCGTATTATTTAGTTATGGGCATTTATTTTTTTGGCTCTGCCAGGTAAGAATAAGACTGGAAATCAGGAGCCATCACAAAATGTTTGTGGGAGGCATCCAGAAATGCATAGCATAATGGATAGGGAGATCAGGAAATACTGGTTTGGTTTTCTTCTATGAAAGCTGGTCCTGTATTTAGCTCTGTTAGGATTTTTAGAACTGGGATAGGTGATCTCATCAAATCACTGGTTTCTTGATTGCTCTTTGGATCACCGTCACAAAAGACCTATGGATGGAAAGGTATAGATGGAGGTCCAGAGCGTGCAACTTTGTAGGGATAATGTAACTTGAGGAGCAGGGTTCTTCTGGAATTCAGGCCAGAAAAAGTCCAACATAATAAAAATAATATATGCGATGCAGGGGTATTATAGCACGAAGTCTACGCCTGGCAGTATTTTTGAACCTATTTTTCTGTTAACTTATTTAAATATCTGCCAGCTTGAGTTCTTATACACAGTGTCCCGAGGCATTAATCTCCTTAATAAAATGCTATGCATTCCCACAGAAGCCAGCAACATAAAAATAAAGGGAACCTATGCTCGTATTTCACCATAAAAATTATCTTAAAGAATTGCTGAATGCAAGGTTTAAATTGTGTAAGTTTGCTAGCTAACCTCCTCTCTGGAGATAGAGTAATAATGCAGATGTCCTATGAAAATCAGAAATTGCAAGACCATGCAAGCTGAAAACATAACTAGAAGAGCTAATGCATGATTATTGATTTTGGAGTGTTTTTGCAGATTCTCTGCTATTGCAAGTTCCCATTGTCCCAGTGCCATCAATATTGCCACCACCGCAGGATCCGCCCCTGTATGGTCACAGAAAGAACTCCCATGGATGTACGAGTAATTTTGCACGTGCTAAAATTTGCATGTGCTCATGCTGGTATGGCTGTGCCTACAGTGCTACACCAGAAATGCAGTGTTCCTGAATATCAAAGAGCCCTGGGGCCAATTACAGAAACCCCTGTGCCCGTGGCAGGTCCCACACACGCGGCCAGGGCTGCAGCTTTCCCCCGAGGGACTTGTTACCCCATGCACAGGTCCCCTGCTTCACCCCTCACCTCGCCACACCATGACCTCATCCCAATTAAAACCAGCCCAAAGCTACTCCTTCCAGACTGAGAAACGTGACTGGCGTGTGGATACGGAAGATCACTGCCTGCAACGTGTCTTGGTACTGGACCCCCATCCCAAGCCATTGAGTCTTGCCCTGATACTGAGGTCTGGCAGATGAAACACCTGGGCTACATCATCATGATGAACCGACGCTGTAGTAGACTCCTAGCATGGTGGGACAGTTCAAGAAGACGGTACAAGGCTCAAGGGTCAATAGTTTTACCATTTGTACCTTTTTCCCTAAGGAAGTCTTTTTTTCCTCTCCTTCTGACCGTCTCCCTGCTGTATCGCTTAGCCACTTCCAGGCTACATCAGAAATCCCTTCTGGCATGCAGGGAATCATCTCAGATAGTGACTGCAGGTATAAAAACACAGTTTCTGAAGGTGTAAGGAGGCAGCACGTCCTAATAAACTAATTTATCAGACAAAAATGACACGAGGAGCTTCCAACGTGTGCTAAGGCTTGCTGAGTACTGCAGGGAGCAAAGAGAGGACTAGTACTGCGTGAAGGCTTTCTGACAGCTGGGCTCTATTCCTGTTCAGCACCAAGAGCAACGAAGGCATCCTGACACATTTGTCTGGTTCATGAATCCTTTTGAATATTGTGACAAAGAGAGGAAATAGGAATGATCATAAATTATTCATTTCCGAGGCGGATGAACTCCTTAATGTCATACATAAGATGCTATGAGGCACAGCAGATTTGCTGTCCTTAATTTTATCATGCCATGCAATCATATTCTGCTAGAGACACTCAGAGAATAGTAAGACATATTAAAATGGAATGGGACTATATAACCTAAACAAGACAAACAAATATATTTGGGTCATAATTTATATTAGATGATAGATCCTATGGTAATTTTCCATCAAATAACTCATTCTTACGCTCCCTGGGACAGTGCTTGTTTATAGTAGCCTGTCTGTTCTTCACATCTTTTTTATTGATATAGCAGGAAACATGATAGCATAGAGATTTGCTTGTGACCAATGTATCTACTGCATATGCAATGCGTGCAGGTCACACATAGTTGCAGAGTATATGGTAAGGCATTTTTCTGTAGAATTTAGCAATGCAAAATTGCTTTTCAATTCTGTTGCTTCCAAATGCCTTTAGTGGGGATTCAGGGTTTTTTTCCCCAAGATTATTTCTGGGCACAGATAATGATGCTATAAGCATTTGAAAGCTGTCATTTCTGGTTAAATCTCCATGCTGAAAAGGTTATTACATATCAGTATCCAGGCAGTTTTTGTCAGTATAATTCAGCTGATCAGGGACTGGATACTCTAACTCTGCAAATTGTCACAGTCCCTGGACAAGTTACTCTGACTTTAGAGCAGGGTGTTAATAGCTATGGATGTTTGGTTTTAATAAATTTTTCCTTCCTCTTTTTTTTTAAATCAGAGCACATTCTTTTCCTTATTTCTTTTTTCCATTATAGGATCCCTCCCAGGCCCTAGTCCACAAACAATCACTACCTCCACATTTCAGGGAGTAATTTCACAGGTATTTTCACAGTCAGCCCAGTTCTGACCAAGGAGACAAAATGATCTCAAAAGCTATCATGAACAGCACTATACCTCTTAGCTTCGTAAAAAAAAAAAAGTGCAATATCTCTTGCCACTCTCCTTCTCTCAGGAGAAATGGCAGCTCATACCCACTCCATACATTTAAGTAACAAGTCTCTAAGCTGCAGATTTGTTTGAACCACAAAGCTGCCCAGCTTAGTACTGAAGTGTGGCACTGTCTCGAACAACTGGTCCCACGCAATAGCAAAACAAAGCTGAGTTCATAAGGACTAGTAGACAAGATTGTTTCATGCAGACAGATATTTGGTGTGACACTTACATTTGAAGAATCAATAAATATTCATTGATTAGACTTTCCTTTTCATAACACCTGAATGATTAAAGCTACCCACATTCTTTGTAGCCCACTATTTTTTCCTCTAAGACACCAAGGCACTCATATTTCTCCGCCAAGTAAAAATGGCATAATTCCCCAAATGGGTAAAAATTCCCCACAGTTATTGTTAAAATTTCTCATATAAAAAAGGAAATTATGTTTCCAAGAGCCTGGGGATTGAACACAATTTTCCAGAGTCAATCAGACAATCCTACTTTCATATAGTGCTTTTGAAATCAGCCACACAGCATGGTATGTGACAGTACCCTGAATTTAATTATTTTCCCGTTTATAAGAGGGTGTGAAACAAACCTACCATCCCTTTATATTGCACTTACACTTCTAATTATATCTACAGCTTGTTATCAAAAACATAATTAGGCGAGGTGCCAACAGGTCATGGAGCTCGGTTAGTAATTGTGGCGGGCTGGCTAACCGCCTGCAGTTAACTCTCGGGCTGATGCGCTCAAATCATAGTTGTTACAGGAAATCCATGCAACCGATGGATGGTTGCTGCTTCCACAGCAGTCTGCCCTTCTGCTCATTTTACTTCAAATAAGTTACCACTCTCCTTTGAAAGATAATTAAACAACGGCTTACGGTAATAGTTACCTCTGCTGTAGACTTCACAGTTTATTAATTAAAAAAATACCCCAAATCTTACTTTCTAACAAGCAGGGACTTTTAGCAGGCTCGAGGTTAGCTAGTTGGATTACTGGAATAGATACATGGACACGATGCCTGGATGAAAATTTAGGCATTTATTAATTAGTTCCAACTCATTAATCATATGTATATACTGTGCGTGATATTTCTATCCAAGAAACGAATACACAAAGCTAGGGAACACGACTCTGCCACCCTTACTCTCTGCAAGCACTCTCTATACCAGTACTCGTGCTCAATTCAGTGGGATTACTGGTTGAACGATGGGTTTGAGACCTAGATTTCTTTACGGTACATTTTGTAGCTGGAGCTTACCAATTCATGTCAGAAATCACCTGGCCTTTCCTTGCCTTTTTGCTTTGAACTGAAGTCAAAGGTGCATGCAACCACACATATTTTGGCTAATTCTAAACTTTCCAGATGGGGACTCATATTTCACGAGTACAATTCAAAGTAATATGTACCTTTGATCAGTTCATTATAGTAAGTAGAACAGAGAACCTCAAATGCAAACAAATTCAAGCCAACTTTAACCAACTTAATACACACTTTGTTTTTTAAGACTGAAACTAAGTCTACTGATGACGGGCCAAATCAGGGCTACTTAAATTCAGTCTGTAACATGGAAAATCCTGGCTTTATCAGAGATGATACCTTGCCTAACGTGATATCTGAACATCTTTAAACCACTGTGCAAGTCTGGATTCAGATCTGGAGCTAAACATTAAGGGTAGCAAGTAGCTATGTGTAATTCCTGTACAATGCCATCTTAGGAGTGAAAGGCATTTCAGAGGCCACCTTGTCCATCTGAGGAAGGCCAATTAGGTTCATATCCATTATATTAGATGTTTATCCAACCTCTTCTTCAAGACATTCAGTGATGAGGGCTATAACCCTGCCCAGGCGACCTACTTCAGTGCTTCCAAAACTTTACTATTGGTAAGCTTTTCTTACTGCCTGCTGTGACCCATTCTTATTCCAGTTTCAGCCCATTATTTCTTGTCATAGTGAATCAACTTAAAATTCTGGGTTTTCTGAATTGTTATTCTGATTTCAGGAGTCCTAAAATGCTGTCATTAAGGACACTATTGTGACCTCTGTTTAAGCATGTACTAGTTAGGCCTTTACAATTATCTATTGATAACTGTGTATCCAGTATGTTTTTCTAGGAACTAGCTAAATCATCACTAAATTGACCTGCGATCTTGTCTCTGCGAATTTTGCATTCTTAAAGTATTGTATGTAAACCTAAGTATTGTAATTACATAAACAAATGGAAATCTCTTAGTGTTGCAGTCCATATTATTATTATATTAATCTCTCTTTTGTAATTGAGGGATCTTTTCCATTGTTAACACTTCCAGTTACAGTATAATTGATTTGTTGGTCAGAGAATTGATTTTTTTTTTTCAGTTTTAGCAACTGCCTTGTTTTCGAAGAATTTTCCAAGGCAGTAGAAACATACTGGCTATGTAGTGCTATGTTTAGAGGTATAGTCAAATGTTGCAGTCAGTAAGTAGCTTACACATAACAACATATCTAACAGAGCATGTAGCTTTTCAAAGCTGATCATGTTGCCCAATTATAAGTGTCTGACAAAATTAACCTCTTTGTTTCTGCAAAAAAACTATGATTCTAATATTGATCAATGAATATACAAAGGATGCATTTTAACTTTCTAAATAATGGGTTACTGTATTTATTCAGAATTATAATTTGCACCGTAAGATGGGCGAAGTCACTTATGAAATGTTGTTTCTGTTCACCAATTGGATTGATTGAATTTCCTCAAGACTTTTTGAACGTACAAGTTTAAGTTATGCTAAGCTTTTTAATTATTCAAATCACCTGAGTATACTTAGGAAAAATGAGACTGAAGTGGACTTCTAATGCATAATGCCGCTACTGTGAAGACTTTGTTTCTTAATTGCATTTCTCATCACAATATTTTTGCATAATCTCATCTGAAAATAAAACTTGCCTACCCAAATGTGAACAGATGAATGAGCCACAAGAAAACAGATTTTTATACAGAATATCATTATCTAGGCCTAGTTTCAAATCCAGCTGAGATATGTCAGCCTCTTCTGAACGTAGAAGGAAACTGCTGAAGATCACCGTACATTCCACAAAGATGTCATGCTGCTAGGAAATTGCTTTGAAATACATTCTGAAAGGCAGAAAAATTAAAAAAAACCCCCAACTTGTAAAAAGGAAGTGCAGAGAAATAGCTGAGATTCCACTGGTCTCCAGAGAGGGGACCCATCAGCTGGCGCAGGGGTCCTGACAGAAGTCTCACTTTCCAGGCTCCTTCTCAGAGCTAACAGAAGGGCATGCAGAGAAGTGCCTCCAAAGGATTTTTTTCCCATCCAAAGATAATTGCCTAAGCTAAGTGAAATGCATCTCTCCTGGACATTTCTCTTTATTGAGGGAGCTCAAACAGCTTTAGACAGATCCTAAACGACTGGCTTGGCCGAGGGACTTGCCTTTCAAGTGGATGAAGATACAGGGGAAAGAATATCATTCTCAATGACAGACTATAAGAATGAAAAATCTATGAGATAGGATCTATCTGTCTATCTATCCAGAAATATGAATGCCTATAGTTGGGGGCTTTCTTTTTTTTTAATGCAAAAGGCATAAAAACATCTTTGAAACAGAGACCAGACTCCAGCCTTTTCCTCCTCGAGATGTGTGCCTTCAGTCATCGTTCCCCTCATCTTCTGCCCCACAAATCTCAACCTATTTTCTTCTACCTCCAAGCTGAAGAATAAAGAACGTTCCCCACCTCTTGTAGGATGGCTTAAGCTGTAACTCAGTGATTATGGCCCTCTCCTGTGGGGTGGGAGGTGGATCCCACCTCACTATAGCATTTCCAAAGAAAACAGTGAGTTAGTTCCCAGAACCCAGAGAGGTGACTCCAGCTTTGAAGCCATTTTAGACTCTAACTCAAATTCCCAAAGGCATGTAAGTAAGAACTATGGGTAAATAGCCAAGACGAGGAGAGAGGAGAGGGTTTAGCTCTTGTCCTGTCCAGTATTTTACATCAAACTGACCGAAGTTTCTCTATGCACAGCGCAGAGACTGTTTTGCATCCTTTGCAGGACTCACCATATGTTGTTATACAGAGAATTTGGCATCCCACTCTGCGTTCTGAATCCAGGACCTGGTAACCCAACACCCCCCTCAGCAAGGCTCTCCATCACCATCCCCAAGTCCCCCTTCAGACCTGCTTTTAAGACTAGCTAAGTCTTTTATTAAATAAACCAAGATTGGAGCTGGCTTTCATTTCAAGTGAACTTGAAATGTAGATGCTTTTATCCTGCACTTGGCTCTGAGTGGTCCTGTGCCTAAAATTAATACGGAGTGTAAAATACACTTGATTCTGAACATCCTTTGTTTCAATAAATGAATATACAAACCAAATTAATGATGCAGCAGTAGGATAAAATAGACGCTGTCATTACAGTCTGCAGAAGGAAACCTACTTCCATTCTGCACGATTTCACAATAACAAATTTTAAGTTACAAAGCTAGTTCAGATGGTAGAGGCAAGCACATATTATTCTCCCTATTTGCTCTTGTAGCGTAGCCCAGAGGATTATGCCACATGGTATAGAAAATAAACATGGAAGAAATAATCCTCAGTCAATCAGAGGTTTCTCTATCATAGCCTGATCGCAAACCCACTGAAATCCATGGAAAGACTCCTACTGACTTAACTAGACTTTAGGACACGATAGTAGAAAATCTGTTTACATCGCTAAACTATTTTACAATGTGCCTAATGAAGGAAGACAGAAGAGGATTAAAACTAGAATTCTTCCATTGAGTCTATAAACTCCTTAGGAAACAACACTGACGTGAGCTCGCTAGCACATGTATTGTCAGTGAATCATGGTTTTAGCCAGCACACATTTGTGGGTGGTTGTCTTCAGAGAAGACAGATGATGTAAAAGCCAAAGTTTTAAGTTCTTTCTGCTGGGGCACTATTTCTGCTTCCCAAAACTAAACAGAAGGAAAGGCACTATGAACTTACTTCTTGACCACAATAAGAGTAGATGTATTTATCCAGCCAAAAGTAAGGCTTGGTAAATTTCTTACAAATGAAGATGATGAACGTTTGTTTGGAAAAGCTTAAAAAAACACCCCAAAACTGTTCAAGATTGCTTGGTCAAATATAAAGAATTTATTGACATTATTTATTAGTAATAAAAATTACTTTTCTGGTAATCATAACTTTATCCACTTAACTGATATTTTGTCCAGAGGAATGTTCATGGAAAAAAACATTTATGCACATAGAACTGGAGTGGCATGCTAGTGAGTCTCTTCACCAAACCGTAAGAACAAAGAGAATATTAAGAAAATTAGACATGAATATAGTAAATCCAACATGACCACATCAAACATGTTTGCACAAATTAGGTAAGTAATACATAAAAAGAGATAAAATTTATAAAAAGAAACAACTGTAACCTGTGTATGGCAGGAATACAATAATGTTTTTCAATGTTTCTTATAGTCATTCAGCCATCTTCAGTCTTTTCTATTGTTTATTTAAGATCCCTACCATCAGTGAGTAGTACAGATATGCATCTGAATGCATAAAATAGAATACTGTAGGCATGCAATACTTAAAAGCTATCCTTTTGACTCTACTTTTTAAATTTTGTGTGGGAAAACTAAACTGAACCAAATCATGAGGACCATTGTCAAGGTGTTATGGCAATGCTTTTCATGGCTGCTGTGAGATATCTATAATGCAGAATGTCCAGTGAAATGAAAATCGATTTACTTTGGAAAGCAGAAGCAACAAGCTCCTTTAACAAAAGTAAAAGTTCTTTCTGTATTATAAATACAGTCAAGTATCCTCATAGGACCTTGAGATGAAATGAATGGTCCCAGGTGCCCTTAAGACTCTTGAAAATACTGAGAAACTTGAAAGATTTCATGTTGCAGAGCCTACACAAAACTGTGCCTCTGTGCACTCTTGCATCTGCACACAGATACACCTCACCACGCTAAAGTGGATGGAAGATATATGATGGGATTACTTGTAATATGACATTTGATTCAATAACTCACATCATCTTTTCCAGCTGCATGCTATTTTATTCTATGGTCCTCTGAAGCTGGAGAGGAAACTGGAGTACGGAAATAAATTAACCTAAAAAAGATTACGCATTCTGCTAACAAGTAAGGAAAGTAAAACAAAACTGCCAATTTTCCTCATTAAATTACCCCTTAAGATTTGTTTGATGACATATCATAAGTTAATTTTTAAGGTCTGTATTTGTTTCTGTGGGAAGCCTATCTGAAACCAAAATACTAATAAATGTGGTGGGAAGTTCCTGAACTTCCAGAACTGCAGCAGGAAATATTTGACCTTCATAGACCCCTAACCGTGATGTTTTCATCAGGGAAAAATATCACTAAGCAGTGTCTACAGTAAAACTGTCTTACAACAGCAGTGTGGAATTTTAAACAAAATATGTCAAGAGTAATTAAAATCAGAAGAATGATCAAGTCTCAGTTAACATTGCTACATAAACAGCCACTACCAAAACAAGAAGCAAAAACCCCAAAAGATTATAGAGACAGTAAGCATCTTGTTTAAGAAAATTTAGAGGTTTAGAGGTTTTGTGTGAATACATCCATCATTTATGCCACTTAAATTTAAGCTGTCCATATATGCCATTTTTTGGGTCTTTCACAAAGTTTAATTACAATGCAGTAAAAGAGGGAGATTAAGAGCATTTCTGTTGTGCAATAAAATTCAATTATTGACAGTTTTAAGAGGGATACTTAGACCTGTGGAAAGTTTGGAAGGGAATTTCCTTACGCATTTTGCCAAAAGCAAAGAATGCCTCTACTTAATCCATGCGAGCATAAAGAGGTTTTCCTGAAGACTAATGATAAATAAATAGATAACAATAAATAAAGTAATACCTTCCATTTTGAACTGTCTTACACCTCTCAAGACTGCATAGCGGCTTTGTTATCTATTGGTCAAACCACTCTCCAGACAAGAACAGTCAGAAAAGTCCAGAATATTTTGGAAGGGGCAAAAACAAATGCATGGGATCACCTCGGAGCCTCGGTGAGCCACTGCTTGTCTGGCAGAACAAGGGCTAGGACACCAAATTCATAGTACAGGCGCAGTTTGTGTTTTACTCTCCTTTCCATGGCTTCTACACACTTAGGGCTGATGAGCAACTCAATGGAAATATGGTTTATTTCTTGTGATTGCCTCCTGGATGAGCCAGAGCAGACCCACAAGACCACAGCACTGTGAAGAATGGTACAAAACTTAAAAAAAAAAAAATAGAATGGATCACTTCATCAAGTTTATACAGTTCATATAATTAAAAGACCACCTTCCTCATCCTATGAAGCTTTGGCACCAAGTGCTGGTGACCTGAGGGCACTAATAGGCCTTAATTGGCCAAGAAGCTCCACCTGGGACCCCCACCCACCCCCTGCCCCTGGGGGTATTTCAGCCCAGCCCTGGCCCTAGCACTGGTTTGAGCAGTGCTACAGGGGTGCCTGCTCCCAGGGTCTTCCCAAATTATTTCTTGGTGCTCCTGGAACAGCATGCTGAATATCTTGTCTCTGGAAGCTCCTGGATTTGCTCTCTGGAGGTGAGCGTGGTGCATTGTTTCTTCTCAGCTCCTCCAGGAAACAAGGAAGTTGCTGCCATTGCTGTCCCTTATGTGGGTAAGTCCCAGCAATTGAAATTGGTAGGGGAACTGGTGGTACCTCATGTTTGGATTGAAGATCTGCTATTCTTTTAAAGCAAGTGGCAAACTCTGGGTTCTGATGCAATCCCAGTGTGATACTGAGAGGTCTTTCAGGCTTAGAGGGGCAACACATCTGAGGCACCTAGTGTTTCTTTAAATTTCTTCTTTTTCCGTAAGACTGGCTTGCAAGACTTCACAGGTTAAGGACTTCAGGAAGGATGATTGAAGATACAGTAAAACTAAATGCCAATTAGATGGTGGAGGAATCACACATGCTGATAGTGTGTAAATTTGTCTTTGAGTATTTGTAATGTGCCTTTGTTTATACCATAGGCAATTCCAGCTTGAAGAGTACCATTGCAACTTATTTTGTGAAGCTTTTTTGAGGACCTAATGTCTGACTTCCTAAATTAGGGTGGCTCCTTAAAAAAAAAGACCTTCTAAACAAGCTGCTATCAGAGCAAAGTCTTCCTGATGTTCAAGGTGATAAACCCTACAGTCCAATTTTTCCACTTGAAACCTGACAGAATAATTCCAAGTGAATAGCCATGTGCCATTTGCTTCTTTGGAAAAATTACTTATTTACTGGCATAAGGAAGAGCTTTCTGGAATCCATACAGTGTTAGAATTCTGCAGCTCCTAGTACTGACTCTTTGGATCTCATCTTGGAGTGTGCTGAAGGCAAACTCAAACCACATAAAGGCAAATGTTGACAAGTACAAGATCATATTATTGTTGATATCATTACTCTTCTCACTCCAAAGCATCAAAGGACAAGTTATGGCTTTGATTATTTTTAAATGCAAGACTGACTAATGAGAAAAATAATCACAACTTACAAAATCTTGTTTATTTGTATTCTAAAGGACAAAAGCCTCTTTAGATGTTTTTTCCAAGGTCAGGCTGAAGGCTTTACTTTGTGTGAAAGACAGAAATAGCAACCCAAGTTGTGCAGTCTCCAGAACTTGAATTAAATCAAGATTCCACTGGAGATCTTCCAATCTTCTGTCTGGAAAATATGTAGCTTTAAGATCTTTTTCATTCTGTGTGTGTTTTGTTTTGTTTTCCTTTCACTTGCGTTTGCTAATGTAGAACAAAATCACCTTATTGCCAAAAATTGCTTTAAGAAGTAATGATCTATGGATGTCATGAACTGGTGAATCATACTAACAATTATTTAAAACCTTATGTTAGCTATAACACTTTGCTAGGCCGCATAGAAAAGAACCAAGATTCAGAGGTGAATGTCCTGATTTGCTCATCTGAATAGACCATAAGATACGATAAAAGAATTTGAGAGAGAAAATATCTAGATTGTGAATGCAGATGGTTGATTAGTACAAAGATAAAAACATGCAGAAAGTGTATTGCAAATATTGTTTTCTTTCAAGATGTTCCTAACACAAAACACTAGCAATGGGACATCATCAGGAACACTTTCTGAAAAGGAGCCATGGAGATTTAGAAATTAAAATATTTTGTGGCTTATAAAAACATGAGTATTAAACCTGGAACTCATACAATTCGTGGATGTTGTTTCTGTAAATAGTGGATGAACTCTTTCATGCAGTGGAGCTGATTCAGTGTTGTATATGAGTAAGAGGGGGTGATCAAAAAGAGCTTTGGAGTCGATAGCTATGCTGCATATTTACTGCTGCAGCAGTCTTGTTGCTGTGTATTCTGCATTTTTTGAGATGTTATACTTATTCATGTGAATGTATCCATTTAACTATCTTTGTAATGTTTGTCCTGTTGAAAGTAGATAAATGAAAAGTAGTTGTCAAACATCGTGGACCTGTTGGAGTGGGTCCAGAGGAGGGCCATAAAGACGACTGGGGGCTCGAGCACCTCCTGTATGAGGACAGGCTGAGAGCCGGGGTTGTTTAGCCTAGAGAAGAAAAAGCTCCAGGGAGACCTTATAGCAGCCTTCCAGTACATAACGGGGGGGGGCTACAGGAAAGATGGGGAAGGACTCTACCAGGGAGTGTAGTGATAGCATGAGGGGTAATGGTTTTAAACTGAAAGAAGGTACATTTAGATTAGATATTAGGAAGAAATTCTTTACTGTGAGGGTGGTGAGGCACAGAACAAGTTGCCAAGAGAAGGTATGGATGCCCCATCCCTGGAAGTATTCAAGGCCAGGTTGGATGGGGCTTTGAGCAACCTGGTCTAGTGGAAGGTCTCCCTGACCATGGCAGGGGGCTTGGAACTGGATGATCTTTAAGGTTGCTTCCAAGCCAAACCATTCTATGATTCTATAATCATGTCAGATGGACTAAAAGGCATGCAGGGGATGCTCAATACCTACAATAGGATTTTGAAAGCTACTGCATTCATTGCTGTAAATGGTAAAGCATGGTGCCAAATGACTGGTTGCCATTGACCTGAATTTCCTAGCAAGCAGAAGGGCAAAATAGTGTATTCCTGCCACAGCACTTCAGTCACAGCTTGGCCCTTTCCTCATTTATTAGGAGGCTAACCAATGGATGTCAGTTTTATTCACTTGTACACCCATACCTGTGGTAAATTATTGTATTTCAATAGATGGTAGAACTATGTGATAACATCTGCAATGAGTGTCTCCCTCTGCATTCCTCAGGGGAAAATATCTGAGCTTATTTTGGTTGTGTAGCTCTAGGAAACAAAGACTGCCAAAAAAAAGTAAAAAGTGCTTGGACTGGAGAGTGATGAAAAGTTTGAAACTTTCAAACTGAGTTTGAAACAGGCTTTAACTCTTCTGTAAATGAATTCTCTGCTCTTTGGACTACCTTCCAAGAAGACTGCAGCCTGAGATCAATGCCTTCAGCTGGCTGCAGTTCTGATGAAAGCCTGTGAGGAGTGGGAGGAATAGCCCATATTACTTCATTCCTCACATGTTTTGAATAGTACAATTGCACTTTGTCTTTGCCACCAGTCCTTCCCCTGGAAGATCTCACTCCCTGCATGGTATGTCGGCATATGGAAAGCTGCTTCTAATTTGAATTTGAGGTAACTGAACCAAAGGAAGCTGGAAGCCAAGAGAGTAATGGCTGGTGACTCCTGCTGCATATGTGCAGATACGGTGCAAGCTGTGCCTTCCACCAGCACCCAGCCACCCAAATGCTGCCGAGTGCCACCCCTCTGCAGCAGGACTGGAAAGGCACCAGCCATGCCATCACCAAAAAAATGCTGCAAGGCAGCCGAAGCACGGGGGGGAAACCATGGGCTAGGGGAGGCTACAGCCAGGAGAGTGGGGAATGAGCATGGAGATGCTTATCTCGGCTGTCTGAACCTGGAGGACCTACCAAACCAGCCTGTCTTCAGCTAATTGCATCTCTCCCTGCCTAGAATATTGCTATTAGGGAAGAGATGAGCTGATGCTTTTGGTCACTGCCAGGGAAGGGCTGCCTCTCCTTTATGTATACAGAGCTACAGCGACCCAAGGGCTCATCCTACCCATGATCTGATAGTGCACACCAGAGGTATAAAGGAGCGCCTTGCCTCCTGCTTGCCTACTCCCCTCGCTTCTGGTACAGCCCTGCAAATAGGGTCAGAGAAGGAGCACATCATGCCTCCTGCTGTCCTCTGAGATGCAATTAAAGTAATTCTTGCTAATTTTCTGATTTCACAGGATAGATTCAGGCAGCCAAAGAATCAGAAGCAATGCCATATGACATATAATCTGTCCTCTTCAACCTGCCAGATAGGACTTTTGAAAAAGTAATGTGACTATTCTTCATGTGGCAGGTTTTTTAAGATACATCAGCAATTTTCTGAATCAAAAGGTAGTAATTTCACAGCGAGGAATACCTCCTGTCTTCTGAATATAGTAATTTTGTTAAAGAGCAAATGTTCACTTAAAAAGAGCCTAATCATTGATATTTCAGCCAGGCATTTCTGAAATGAAAGACCACATTTGCAAGAGTACTTGGCAACCTAGAATTTTAAACAAGTGTCTAATGGGATTCACAGAAACTCCAGAGCAAGCAGGTAACTAACAAGCAAAAGAAAATTTACCAGTCCCACTTTGGATTCACTTGTAGCTTTTAAATTCCATGTAATTTTTAAAAACTTTATATAATATGAAAAACTCAATTCTTCTTTTGAAAGAAGTCAGTAGTACACCTGCATCTGGTTTACATCATGTACAGGATATGACTTTCATGAGTTAACCCTTCCAGTGATTATGTGAAAATGGATTGAGAATGTGATTTGTCATGGAGTTTCTCAATAAGGTGCAGAAATGCAAACCATTTAGATCTTTCTAGAAATATTTTAATTTACATTTTGTAACTTCCCTTTCTACTGTTGTTTAAAAAGAAACATTCAAGTATCTCCATTGCTTTTAATGTGCTCCTGCAAATTACTGCAATGCTGCTTGAAACAGTTCATGGCTTGTAATTTATTACCCATGGCAAAATTCCGACTTGTAATATAAGTACTACTTTTTTAAAATTCCAGGCTTAGAAACCTAAATGATATTTTGTTTGACATAAAGATGAGAAGTATATTGTAATAGATGTTTAATTTGGTCCTTTCACATGAGCCACTCGGTATAATCTCTGAAGTTGGAAACCATTCAGAAGGGTAGATTATCTGAAAATCTGTTATACTAATTACTTATTTATGCTGTTAGTGAAAAGCCAAACTGATTAACTTGCATTCTGCTGTGACTCTTCAGCCTTGCTTTGCCTAAGCATACTCATATTTAACATCCTCTTTCTTAAGTTGCTCTAAATTTGAGGTAGGGGTTAAGCCTAACAGGCTGTTCTCTTAGGACCGAGTATATAATACTTCACTTCAATGGAACCACCTGTAGAATATAATGCAATTTATTGCCAGAAAGTGTATTAAAATCAAACTTTAAGTGCCTTAGTCATGTTCAAGACTTGCTTCTGTAGATAGAGAAGAAAATCCATTCTCTCATACAAGGGGTTTTTTAGATTCTCAAAATACTTTCTCTTCTAGATTACTTTTCCAGTGGGCTTTTCAGTATGTCCCAGGAAGATATAAAAGGGCTCAAGTACTGGGAATATGTAATTCCTAAAGCATATATGAGCATGTAATCTTAATTCATTTTTTACGTGATCATAGGTATTCTCAGACATACTTTTGAAAAGTGAAACTTTATATTGCTGCAGAAACAAGACAGGGCAAATGGAAAGAAGGAAGGGAATTTTACTTTATTCCCTGGGGATTCTTTTCATCCTGGAATAGGGATTTAAACCATATAATAGCATTAAATCACCTGTCCCTGCAAGTAAACTCATAAAACCCAGGCTATTACCAATGGAGATTGTAGAGATTAAAATAAATGGAAAGAAAAGATTTATTTTTAAATTATTCAGTTAAACGTAACAAAATTGCTGTAAAATATTCTGTCTGAAATACTTCATCCCATGTTATACAAAGGGTCAGGGCAGAAAAGTGCAATTATTTCTATGAATTCCTACTCATTTAGCTGTAGAGGGCTTTTCCTTGGCAGAAAGTAGTCTTGACCCATCCTTTACCCCCTAAAAACCCTTGGGTATAACTGTACTAGTAAAGCCTGACTCACGACAGCTAACATTTAAAATGATTTAGCAAGCTCATTTCACTATTGCATTTCACATAATGTCATTATACGATACACTTATTACAATTAATGTTTGCTTACTATTTCAAAAAAAGCTGGCATGTCTAATGATGGTGTCAGAAATCTAATGGTTATAATAGATGCTTAATTCAGACGCTACACAATAACCAGTGGATTCAGTTCTTCAGGGGAAAAAGTAATCAAAAGATTTAAGTATGATCTTCAAATACTGGAAATGTAAAGATCTAAGGATATTTATCTTAGGAACACTTGACAAGCCAGTAAGTCACATTAAAAAATTATTTCAGAGCAAATGAGTTATCTTACATTTTAATTTTCAAATGGAGAAAATGAAGCAATTCTTAAACTAAATTTCTTTTAAATGCTTCTATCAGTCTTCTATCCATGGCTGTAGATTAGGTATCTCTGGATGGTTGTTTGATATTATGTAATTACATGTTCCTTTAACCTTATCCTCAGATACTTTCTTTACATTGGAACTGGGGAGTATGTTTTGCTGCTTGCCTTAAGAGGAGCTATATTTCTGAAAGTATGTACCTTCTTCCTAATGAGGCCTCCTAAGACAAATGTGTCCTCATGCAATCAGGCAACCTTAACGTTTGTCTCCAATTCATTGTTTGTGAATCCATTTGCCACTTTGTATCAGATCTGATGGAAGGGTAGTAGCCCTAGAAATGCAAAGTTCTTGCAGGTTCTGTGGAACCAGCAAAATAAAGTATTAGTGTCTGTGCTGAAGGAAGGGCTGTCGTGTGACCTGAACGCCAGACAGTTAACATGGGAGAAACATGAATGTCTAGCTGATGGGGAAACCTTTGATAATTGCATTTTATTAGGAAGCAAAGCCATAGGAAACCATGTTTTCTCCTTCTGTTGCTTTAATATATGTGCAGTTAGCTACTTGATTAAAGTATTAAACTTCACATTTGCTAAAGCAAGTAGGTCTCTTGCCCCTTCAGAGTGATCCAGTGCACACTAGCTATTGTTCTGACCGGAGGTGATAGCTTTGCATTCCAGCTCTGTCCCCTAGGGTGAAGAAAGGTTTGAAAGAAAGTACTTTTTCGAAGAGAATGGAAAATGTTTGTGGAAGATAGCAGATACAAGAACATCTGTGCCATCAGATGAGTAGAAATAAAGATCTGAAAGATATAGCATTGTAATTGAGATGTGACATAGTATCTGTGGTTATCTGTAGTGGTCAGTTGTGAGGGATTCCTCGGTGTGGTTTACTCCCACTGTTTGTGCAGACCAGCACAACTGGGACAAATTAAATGTATGAGTTTTTGATGACTGGAAGAGAGTAACTCATCCTCTGAGGTTTCATTTTTTTCTCTCATGCCTTCCACTCTGATAATGCATTTTGCTTCAAAGGCTGCAGGAATGTTGTGACTGATTTGCTTCCAGGTGTTTGATTCAAAGCCTTTCCCCCCAGTAACTAGTAATACCTAACAAGGCTTAAAAGAAGACTTTAGCATGTCCTGGAAGTACTTGACTGGTTTCCTGATTTTTTTCTACAGTTAAATGGGTTATAGAATGCTTTATTGAAATACATGGAGTCTTCTAAACCTAAATCTATGTCCAGTCAAATAATTCCTTCTTTCCAAGAATTAAACATACACATCAACACTGAGCAGCCAACCAGACATAGGAGTCAACAAAGAAATTGTGAGCAAATGTTGCAATACCACTATCTGATGGTAGGTACTACATATAAAACCCTAAATACAGAGGCTACCTTCTTATCTACAGGTGTACAAATGGTGATTTTTTTTTTCCTGGACACAGCTACTTGCAGGGAACAGGACTCATGTCAGTGAGAAACAGAAGCTTCATTTTGCTACAGATAGCTGAATTTTTAAGAATGTGACTAAGCACTTTGCCTGCTTAAAATACTTCATATTAATGAATGACCATAAATTTCTGCAGAGCTAGCAGGGTTTTAAATGTACACATTTTTATAACCTTTCCAGAGTGAAATGTATGCGGGGGTAAATAATAGTTTTATTCCTCCAACCCCCTACAATCTATTCAGAAAGTGCCAAACAACTTTCATTGCATCCTAGAGGTGCAAAGACAACTGGCTGAGAAATCTGATGCTGGATGTGTTGAGAGGTCAGTGTCTTTCTCATTACTACAGCCTTAACCATGCAATTCTGATAGATGCAGCATGTGTGTATCTCATGGGATCTGTCCAGTCTCCTGCTGTCATCACCAGAACTATTTTGTCTTGTCTTAGTCTCATCTGCTTCCCCGTCCAAAGTCTGTTCCTGTCATGGTTGGTGTCCTCGAGTCATGGACCACTGGCTGCTTCTGATTGTGGTGTTGTCACATTATATTAGGACAAGGTTCATGAAAAATACTGAATAGAAATATTGCTCCAAGAAACAGTGAGACGCAGAGCATTGACTAGCAGATAACAAACCTTCATGTTCCCTTTCCCGCCTTTTAAATGATATGCATTTTCCAATGTCATCACCAAGAACCTGTTGTTTCATAGTTTAAATGCTTTTGTCAACTCACGTGAAAAGACTCAGTGATAGTTTATCACTGACTCTGTTCAGATATGATTTTCGCATAAAGATAGTGAGCATACTTTCTGAGCTTCTGGCAGATTGCCACTTAGACCACTTATCACGAAAGTCAGTGGACTAAGATCCCTGGCTAAAGTTAAGTAAGCATGTTCCTGCTCATGTTTATGGATGTAGACATGTTTAAACCGCATGAAGAGCTGGATCAATGTTTTAATTGTGATTAAGTATGTAACAAGAGCAAGAGAATTAGTCTTTGCATGGGAAGAAAACTGTCCTGAATTGAAAAGTAGTGTCTGAGTTTTATCTGAATCAGACCATTAGTCTCTGCTTTCTTTCCAATACCTCACTCCAGACCTGGGGAAAAAATAAACTCCAAGCCTTACACATCAAGTTTTCTTTTAGATTTTTCTCAGATACCATGAAGTAATTTTAATTTTTTTTTGTTGCCTTTGGGTTCAACATAAGGAGAAGTGGTCCCCTTGGCATCTGCCAAAGTATTTTCCTCAGAAATCTGCAGGACTGTTACCCAAAATTCTGTTCACACATTTACACAGCTCTGCGCTCGTCCTTGCCTCCTAGAAATAATGATTGATTTAGAGGGTCAGTTCCACGTTCTGTGTTTAATTAAAGCCTACACTGTCCTCCTTTTCACTATACTGGCTTCCATGTCCCAGAACTCTTTACAGAGTGTATAATTGGTGTTGTAATTAAATTCCCCCATTCCAGGATCTTGGTTCTTACTATTATTAACCATGTTGGACGGCTAATAATGGTTGGACTTGATTATCTTAAAGGTCTTTTCCAACCTAAATGATTCTATGATTCTATGTTTTTTCACCTTTAGAACAAAGCTTTGCAAATCCATTCATGTCCTTTAGTATAGACTTCGTATTTCCCTATCAAGGCTTCCCAACTTCTCTCCCCTCTCGATTTTCTGACTCCAAAGACCTTTGGTACCTCAACAGCCTTGGTACACTGCTCTTGCCCAGACACCCTTGTAGCACACCTGCTTCTCATTTTATAAACATAAACCCCACCCTTCCAGATATTCCTGTTTGGCTTCTCTAGAACTCATCAAAATGCTTGCCTAGACCCTGACAGTAGCCACAGCCTTTCTAGTCCCATGTTTCTTAAAGATGTCCTCGTTCTTGATGCTGCACTGCTGTATCTCGCCTTACTGCAGTGCACACCTTAGCATTTTCCGCAGAGAAATGCATTTACCAGCATCTATTTAACAAAGGAGTGTTGTGTCCACTGACTGCTGGTTCACAAACATTTCTCAATTTCACAGTGCTGATGTGGGTGTGTTAAGGGGCACTCATTCTTAAGCGAAGATTTCCTGGTTAATAATCTTTTTTCTTCGTCAAGCAGTTTGGAAAGTTTTCCTATTTGTATTGTAAATAGATCATAACAGAACAAATTTGATATTACGTGAAGTTTTAAAGGGCTCTAAATTTCAATGTATATTCATAGTGGTTTATGTATGAATATATTTAATATCTACAAATCTGAATAGTTGCATACCAAAATAAAAACTGTTCAGCTTTAAGCATCAAATTTTTAATAGGTGTCCAAGTCATTCATGGTATCTTCAGTACAGGTATCCTTTCATGAATAACCTGGGTTCTCATCGGCAGACAGACACTTGTGTGTGATAGATAAGCATGCATTAAATGTCTGTCTGCACATAGCTTCCTCTGGCACAAATACACACACATATATATATACACACTCACAAATGCTAGGTGTTTCTCCACAGGCCAATATGCACAGTCGTTTAGGATACGTAGCCAGATCCAAAACCTTATGTGTGAACCTCATGTTCAGCTTTAAAGACACTGGTAGTCTAATAGGACTCTGAGACTACTCATGCATACAGCTAGACATGTGAGTAAGGATTAAAGCAGAGAGGCTACTCAAACATGACTATCTAAAATACCTAAGTGGAAGTTTGAAAGTTAGCTGAAGGTTATTTCAGGCTAATGCTGCCATTCTTCAAAACTGACTTCACACAGAGGCCTTAAAATGCCAATTTCAATGTGAAACCTTGATAAAAAATGGCATTTATGGTATTTCTTTATATATTTTTAGACCACCACACTGAGCATGATTAGTGTAGCTTAATCCATTTTTCATCCACTTTTTTCTTTGTCTTCTGTAATCTGACTCATTACTTCAGTATGGGGAAAAATACTTGGGAGTTACACCATCCCTTCTGCTTCAACTTGTACTCTAAATAGCTAATCTGTTTAATGCAGCAAAAAGAACAAAACCAATAATGGATGTAAATATTGACAAATCTGAAACGCATCAGAAACCCTTCTTCCTCTCAAAATATCCTATAATTTTGAAAAACTGTAAAAAATTATACTGTGGTTGACAATTTCAATTTTTCTCCCTTGACTTGCTAAAAGGGGGCTTTTCTAATTGCAATAAGCACAGCTCAAATAATCTGAACCTGATTAAAACAAAAAAATCAGGTTTATTTCACTAATTTAAATGAAATATTTGAAGTACCAAAAGCATACATAGGAGAAAGCAGATTTAAATTAGCATAGAAGCTATTAGCAATAGAATATAATTTTGTAACTCAGTAACAATGAGAATCATCCTTACTTATTAACTCAGCAGGATTTAGTCTAATGCTGAACAATATTATTTGATGTGTATGTTCAATATATTGACAACTTCAAAGTGTGATTTGAATAAACTGAATTGTCATAACAAAACAGTTTGAAAAAGAAATGCTGCTTAGAATTCTTTTTTTAAGCCTGACATAGAAGAATCTTCAGTGACTGTGGCAGCAATTCTATATTCATGACGACTCTTTCTCAAAAATAATGGCTAAATGATTTTTTTTTTCTGGGTAAAGTAATCAGAAAGTACCTGGCAACTGTGAAGAATATCACTGAGATTCCAGCTTCCCTGGGATTTTGCTTCTGTAGCTACTGTAATTAATAATTATGTAGTCATTAGGATTAAATGAAAATGTCACATTGATGTTCTTCTTAATGAAGTAGATGTTCATAAAGGTGACAATGTGCCTTGCTTACAAACCAGCGTGATGACAGCCGTTATATTTTTTTTTTTGCGGCGACTGGTGTGGTCCAAATTTTCTATGCTCCTAGGAACAGCAGCAACATGTGTTTGAGTCATCTGGCTATGTGATCAGAACATGACTATAATTATATACACACACACACTCCTCTGACTCCATACCCACGAGGGCGGCTGCTGCTGCACTCTCCCTGCGGCATCTCGGGCCACCTCCCCGCCCCGGCTGCATGCTGCTTCCAGGGCAGGGACTGCTTTTATACTGGGGTCTTGCCCTGTTGTGGAGCTGGAAACAGTTCCAGTTCGGACACAAGCTAAGGAAAATCTGGGTCTAGGTTCCTAAAATACTTGTGTTGCATTGTCCTAACCACTCGTGCTCATTATCCCTTCTCTCTCCCAGATGCTGTGTATAAAAACAGGCACTGGCTTCAGTGTATTTAGGAATCTGATTTCCTGAGTTGATTGCAATTCTAATATAGTTAATAATGTTCCTCAGAAAGCTGAATTACTCAACTAATTATTATACATTTATAGTGAGATAATATTGAAGCTGTCAGTCAGCATCCAGTGATGCTGTATTTATTAAAAATTTACACTGTTTTTGCACTCTTCTGCTTGGCTTAAAATGGTGATTGTTTTAGTTTTGTTTTAAGTGCACAGCTTCTACTAATCTACTTCTCATTAAAAGCACTAATGCAAATCCTTCCTTTCTGATTTGGCTGGCAGTTTCAGAATTGTCTGTACATGCAGTGCAAACAAATTTTGCCTTTTCAATACCAACCGCCTACCTCCTGAGCATCTGATTAATCCATCTAATCTATGGCATTCAAAAAATACCTATTGCCATGGCATAATTAAATTTCCCGATTAAATATAATTTGATTTCATTTGGAGGGAATTACTCTTCATGGTGTGGGTGGATCTCAAGGAGCATTTAGAAAAATCAAGCTAGCTACTTAACAAGCTAGTAGGGCATTTGGTGGTTGCAACCCTCTGTTGAGAATGCAGTCAAAACGCTTGTCCTGGTTTCAGCTGGGATAGAGTTAATTTTCTTCTTAGTAGCTAGTAGAGTGCTGTGTTTTGGATTTAGGATGAGAATAATGTTGATAACACAGTGATGTTTTGGTTCTTGCTGAATAGAGTTTACACTGGTCAAGGACTTTTCAGCTTCCCATGCTCTGCCAGGTGCACAAGAAGCTGGGAGGGGGCACAGCCAGGACAGCTGACCCAGACTGGCCAACGGGCTATTCCATACCATATGACATCATGCTCAGTATATAAGCTGGGGGAAGAAGAAGGAAGGGGGGGACATTCGGCATGATGGCGTTTGGCTTCCCAAGTAACCGTTATGTGTGATGGAGCCCTGCTTTCCTGGAGATGGCTGAACACCTGCCTGCCGATGGGAAGTAGTGAATGAATTCCTTGCTTTGCTTTGCTTGTGCGCGCGGCTTTTGCTTTCCCTATTAAACTGTCTTTATCTCAACCCATGAGTTTTCTCACTTTTACTCCTCCGATTCTCTTCCCCATCCCACCGTGGGGGGAGTGAGCAAGCGGCTGGGGTTAAACCACGACAACGCTAAAGAACGTAACCAGCCCATGCACATGGTTAAGGTGCATGACTTAAGAAGAAAATATAAGTATGAAATGATGAAAAAAATATTTCTACTAAATGAGAGCATAGAGTCTTGCTGGATGATAAAGCTGAGAGAACTGCTGTAGCCACCATCGCACTTGTATACTACTCACATCTGACTTTGGTTTATGTCAATAGGATTATAAAGCAGTTGAGACACATGAATGGTATTATCTCCAGTAATAAGACTCTGAATTAGTAGTAAAACACTTAAACCCTCTTCCACTGAATTTAATGCTGTGAATATAGTGCAAGAGAAAACATGGTTGCGTCTAAAACTCCTTGAAAACAGCCACTTAACTATTCACTTTCCTTAAAAGCTGTTGCAAAGTAGAAAGTGTCTACTTGACTTTTAGTGATTTCTGAAATCTGGAGCACTTGTCAAAGGAGGGGAGCAATTACTGCTTTCTTATTATGGCAATGATACTACTTAGTGTCTTAACACGGGGAGTTAATATAGTGGCTTAATATAGGGACATAATTTATCATTCTTAATTAGAAAGTCATTGAATTTATTTTCTATTTTTCTGACAAAACCTGACAGAACTTCTGATAAACCTCTGTTTGTTTTGATTTACTCTAAGGGTAATGGTGACTACCCTCTTGATTAGCGGTCAAAGGGGAAGAAAATAAACACAGGCTAAACACTGTAGCAAAACATGGCAGATATGATAATGGCGTCACAGCCACCAAACAGATTCTTACCACTTGAGAAATACAGACTGAGCTGAAAGTAGTTGCAAAAGGATTTTAAAATGAGACTCTTGGCAAGGAGATTGAAAACCTGTTGATGTCACGAATATGTAATTGATTTCTAGCAACATTTGCAGCATGTCTATCTGCTGTATAGGCAGTTCCCTCGGCTGTCTTCAGACTACTTCCAATCCTCTCCATTACAGTAAGATTGTCTTTGCCATGGTGACTAACGACTTTTTCCTATGTATGTCAAGGTTGATCTTTCTGCTGCCCTTCTGTTTCACTTCATTGAGTCTCTGCTGAGACCCTAAAGGTTCCTTCTCTTCTCACACTGAGAATTATTCCCCAGTCCTTAGATAACGTGTATACGGGTAGACACAGCTCCAAGCACTTCCACCACTGTGACCGTGTCACATGAAGGGGAACTTATCTTACACCAGCAAATACAAAAATCCCTTTAGTCCCTGCACTTCCCCAGTAATTCACACCTGCCTCCCACCCAGATAACTTAATCTGTGCAGGCTTCATGACTCCATTTATCATCCCTCCCTCTTCTCATTTACTAGATAGCTAAAGTTATCTCCACCTCCTTCTGCCCGAGTCCCATCACCCACTTAATCCATTTAAATCCTTCTATTATTTTTTTCTTCTGCTAAATCCTCAGCTTCAAGGTCCTATGTGCCACCTCTGAATGTTTCGAAGTATATCCAGCACTAACGTACTGGAGTGTTCTTGCTAAGACTCAGTGGAGCCAGCAAAGACAATTTGTCTGCCGCTTACGACTATGTAACAAAATGGACTTGGTGCTTTTTTCCAGTCTTCCTGCAGGTTCAGGATCACAGGAATTCACCTATAAGGAGGTGAATAGGTCAGACTGGTAATCTGTTTAGTTTAATACGCCATTTTGAACACAGACTAGTAGTATTTTTTTCAGAGGAACCGTATCATCAAATTAATGCTTTTTTTCTCTTTTAACCTCAACTCCATTTGTATTTTTTAGACTCTTTTTATGAGACTTGCTTTCAAGAGAAAGCTAAAATAATACGATGAATCCTGCTCTACATCTAAATATCCTTTAATCCTTTTGGGCAGTGTATTCCATAGCCATAAACCATCGTCATAAACCATCTGCTGCATAAGCCACATCTTCATCTCTTCTCACAGGTTTCAATTTCATTGTCTGCTTCATGAGAGCATTAACAGGATTTTATGAAGATGAGACACTCATGGAAACAACCTCTACCCAAGCCCTTTGAGCTTTAAAGACGTGGCCTGGATTTGGCTTCAGTTTGGATTTCTACAGTGTGCTAATGCCATGCAGCAAAGGTATCTGGTAATGCAAGTTGAATAGTAGGAGATAGTAGTGAGCAGTAAGATATTCAGTAATGTATCATCACACTCAATGCGGCTCAAGAGCTGTTTCAAAGCCATCATCACGTTTGTTTTCCAGGTTCCCAGTACACTGACTGGTCCAAAACAAATGCCACTGAAATCCAAACTACTTTGGAAAAGTCTGTGTCTGTCAATTTAGGAGAACTTTTTGCCAATTACTGTAAAAGAGGGTATTTGTGGAAGCTGTTGCTGTTATTGGTATTACTACTACTATTTAGGTTACTATCCGCCCTGAATCAACTTTAGGTACTTTCTGAATCTCTCCCGAGTTACCGTCAGCTTGTAAAGTGTAAGTAAACCATGCAACTTCTGTGTTTGGTAGGTGCAGAAAAATCTAATTTTACTATTATGATGTGCCAAACTAAATTTTAGCCCATGAAACATCAATTTTGTCATGTTGGAAAATAGCAAGTGGAAAAGTTAGTTGCTTTGATAGGAGTCTTCTCTTCCAGTATGCATCTAAAGTTTTCAGTTCTTTTACTGTGTTGCATGAGGAACCATAATTTGATTCTTTCCTTTTCATTCCCTTTATAAATGGAATTATTTTTGATTTTTAAAATCCATTAGAATAGATAGTCTGGAAGATGGAAAACAGAGCGAGTTTCTTAGGGGAAGTAAATTAAATTCTGCTTATCAAAGGACATTAATGATCAAACGAAATTCACTTCCCCACAAAATGCAAATGCTATTTTTCAATCAACATTAATTTGTCTTTCTCATTTTATTTTCAAAGTCTAATAGGACATTTCTAGAAATATATTTTAGCTTCCTCTTCTAGATCCAAAAGATGTGTAATTAATCTAAGCAAACTTATCTAAAATATGCTCTAAAAATTCATCATCTCACTATGTATTTTCTCTGTGTTTAGAAATGTGTTAGAAAAGGACTAATCAAGTGATTTCATACATGCAGTGAAACAGATAAAAAAAACTCTCTTGTATCTTTATCCCTGTTGATTACAATTTGTCATGAATAATTTCATTTTCCAAGTGTCTAACATTTTAGCGGCCGCAGCCTGTAAAAAAAAACATAGTTTATATTAAATTTTTTTTAGGATTATGCTGATTATTTGTATTTACTAACTTTGTAAGCATAAAAATATTTCTACAAGCAATGGGTATGACTTTTCAAATAGACCTCAGTGCAGCGATGGAAGATGCCAAAGCAATGGTTTGCCCTCTTCTTCCCTGCCTTAGCCCGGGCAGGGCAAAGGCCAGAGCTGCCCTGTGACCCATAAGCAACGTTGCCACCAAGGCCACCAAGACAGGTCTGAGCTTGCTCTCTTCTGCTCCTGACTCCACCAGTGCTCTTGCTGAGCTGCTGTGTGTGCTTTGTGTTACTTGAGTCTCCCTGTAAGAAAGGAGGATCCGTATTTGCTATTTTAAGCATGCCTTATGTTAAGGAATAAAGATGGGCATGATTGCATTCCATATTATTTCCCAAAATGCTGATAACTCTGGAAGCTTAGCTTATAGATAAAACCAATTTGCATTTGATAGATGTAGTAGTCTTGCAGCGAAGGCAATCAATGGTAGAATGCCTACCCAGCTTCAGACGGAGCAGGCTGCTCCCTGTTCGGGCGAAGCCTGTTTAAAAGGACAGGCAAAATTAAATCCTGCTGTTTTCTCACTTCTAAAACGATGACTTACAGAGCACCCACAAATTCAGAAGAACAGCAGAAAAAGTGCAACAGCAAGTGCCTACTGACCTGGGGGATTCTGTCAAATGGGCAGCCTGCCTGCATAAGGATTGCAGTAGAGTGTTTAAAATGCATGAATTCACAGATAACAAGAAACTGTCTTTGAGACAGGGTAAACTACGTGGAGAGAAAATGAGTTAAATTGACTCTTTATAGTATATCAGCATGGCTTCTCGCATAAAAGCTTATGAGCTACTATAGGCTTAGGGCAGAAGTTTGTAAGAGCATATACAGGCAAAAGTATTTTGGTTATTTATTACTTATGGTTTAGCCTGGATAGTTTACGCTGATTCAATGACACATCAGTCAAACTTAGCCGGTTAGAGCAAGTTTATGGCTACCTTGTGTTACTGAAGTGGTACGAATTATTTTGGCAAATCTTGCTTTAGCTTGCCGTTTGACCAGGCATAAGAAAGGAGATAGGGAAGTTTTACTATTTTGATTGTACTGATGGGGAAATAGAAGTGCATAAGGTGACACGAGTTGCTCAAGATCACAGAGCAGGTCAGGGCAAGCGTTCAGACACTGCTTGTACCACAAACTGACGAAACCAGTGGGATGACATGAGGAATATATAGTATGTACTTAAGCTATTTGTGCATAAAACTTCCCAAAGTTTACAGTTCATTCATTTCTCACATAAATATTTTGCTAGATTTCACTAAGTTTATAGAAAATCTTGTGCCAGCCTAAAGTCTTCTCTCATTGAAATAATTCTGATTATTCATGTAAGTATTATATTCTTAGGCAACTCATCTTTTTCACACCCCGTCTGAGAATGATACTGAATATATTTCTGGTCCAACTCACATAAAAAGTCACTTTCTTCATTTAGTTCTCTTATGGCTTACTGCTATGGATTTTTTTTCTTTCCACTCCATGGACATTTTCATTTCACGACATTTAAGTTCTTCCCAGTTCCTCATAGGTTTTCATCCAACAGAACTAGTTATCAACTGCAGCACCTGTTTTCCAGAATATTATACTTTATTAATTTTGACTGGCCTTGTGCATTGTCAACGGTTATTAAACAGAATGGTAATGTTATACCATGGTTCATATTGCACAAATACCGGGTAATGGTTACTTCAAGGTAGGAGGAAGCTGAAGTATATTCATGTTCCCGAATACACAGCAATATTCAACGTTAGAATGACACAGGCTGGTCAGACTATAACACTCCAGAGCACTACATCAACACACATTTCTTAGATGCTAAAAGCAGTTGCTTGGGATTTTTTTTTTGTTTAACTGCCTAAAGATTGCAATGCATTTTCCAGCCACCCAGCTAAACCCATGCCCAATAAGTATCAGAGGTTGAGTATCAATTATTAAATAGAAGATTCATCTCTTCCTAGTTCTGTGCAGATGCATATTTGCGTATATATATCAAAAAAAAGATGCTGCAGCAAATCTTGAAAGCCAAAGCCTGGGATTTTGCCCAAGAGGCATAAAAGAGTCTCCCAGCCTATTGGCTAAATTTAGCGTGCAATCCCGGTGCCTACATTGGGAGGATGGTGCTCTCGTGTCAAGAGAGGAAGAAAAAGGCTACTCCAGAAGCAATTCAGAGCACTTAAACCCATTTTGAATAGCCATCTGGAGAAGCGTTTTTCTTGACAGCGTAGCTGTGATGAGCAATTGTACTACCAAGATTAGAGTATCACATAGTAGTAGATATAATCACAGTTATAACTACATGTGATACAAAAGATGCCCAAGCTACCAGGCATTCATGTAATTATGGTATCTGCAATACTGCTGCTGTGTTTTGCTCTGGTTTTGGCAGCTCAGCTTGGCCGTACTTTGTTGTATTACTTTTTGCTGATAGTCCAGCTTGGGTAGGCCTGCCTGCCCTGCCTCTTCGCTCCTGTGCTGCAGAGGAGGGTGAGCTGCCAGCCGCTAAGTGCCTTAAGCCAGGCAGCATGGGTGCCTCTCCCTGCCTGCCTTCTCTTCCCACCCACAATCTTTTCCACGCATGGGCAACAGGTCTTTTGAGTTTGTCTCGATTCTGTTTTTAAGCTACGAATGAGCATCCACCATTGCTGGGGTACCCAATGCACGTATCCATTTGCACAAAGGATAAGGATATGTGGATGCAAACCTCCTCCCTTCCCTTTTCTGTGGCTACAGGACAGATGCTGTTATTAGAAAGAGGGCATAGATCCTGGCCCTTGTTTATCAAGGAGCAGATAATTGCCTTTTCTAACCCAAAGCACAGTAGCCATTTTTCTACCGAAGTGCAACTAGAATATGTTGTAGTGGCAGTTCTGTAATGACCTAGAAATTAATACTGTCAGCCTGGAAATGGGAACAATTCCCTTTTTGGGGGAGAATGAGAATACAACTCCCTCCTCTCCTGGCCAAGTGTTCCAGCCACCACATTATCCTATCCAGGATCTTTTGTTTCATTTTGCTTCAGCTCGATCATTCTTGCATCCTTTGTTCGCAGAGATCCAGTTTCAATAGATGGGATAGATAGTACTCCTACCCAAATTATTGGGTAATGAAGAAAGCTTGAGGAAGGAGCTGAAAGGAACTATTATACTTCCTAGCTGTATTCTTATGTAAAAGAACACTATTGCCTTCATCTATCGAAAATCACAATGATGAGGGGAAGTCCCTGATAACTAGAAAGAAAAAAAGGCGTTGTGTTCCTCTTGAAAAAAGGCAAGAAAGAGGATGCAGGGAACTAGATGGTCAGCCTCAGCTCAGTTTCTGAGGAGCTGATGAAGTGCATCCTCCTGGAGTCCGTTCCCAAGTATGTGACAAAGCAGTCAGGCAAACTGTGCTTTACCAGCGTGACTGACTGCAGCTGAGCAGCAAATGGTGAATGGGATCCAACCGCACCCTAGCAAGGCTTTTGATGTCCTGTGTAGTGTTCTCAAGTAGGAGCTGAGGAATTGTGGCCTGCGGGAATGGATGATCAGGTGTGTTGGAAAATGGCTGCATGGCTTGATTCAGAGAACAGCAACTAGTGGCGCAACATCCGTGTGGCAGCCAGTGACTAGCGGGGTGCTCCAAGATTAATGCTGGGGGCTGATGTTTTCCAGCATATTCAATGCTAGCTTGGATGATGACAGAGAGTGCAACTTGTAGAGGGCATTGCGCTACACAGGAGAAGTCGCTGGCATGGCAAACAGCTAGCTTCAGTCCAGGAGGAGCTCGTGGAATTTCAAAACTGGACTGGCAGCAACCTTGTGAAGCTCAATAAGGAGAGGCGCAGAGCTCTGCGCGTGGGACAGAGCAACCCCAGGCATCTCCCCAGGCCGAGGAGCAACTGGCGGAGCGGCAGCCCTGCCGAAAGGGACCCACAAACGCTGCAGTGGGCCGCCCACGTACGGGACTTCCAGGTGAATTTGTGGAGGCATCTTATATGACACTGAGAGGCCCGAGACGAAAGCGCATCTCACCCTAAACAGATTTTGGGACTGAGACTTGAAACATCAGTATCAGAGAGATGCCTTTGCCTAAATATTTCATGTGATAAAACTTCCACTGTTTGCTTGGGAAATTATAAAATTTTTATGTTAATGTTCTTATGTTATAGTAAGTCTACACTATCTTTATTTACCATCACTTTCATTCTCTGACAGGTAAAATTAATGAAGTTATCTGAATTAATACATAATTGTGCATAAAAATCAGTAACTTAAAGTTAGAGAAGGAGTTAAAATGACTACTCCATGTTTAAGTAGATTAATCACGCCTCAGGCCCACCCTTGCAAAACATTTATTTTTGGATGTGAATCACTGCCTACCAAAAGCTTTACCAAAGACATTACAAGCTCGCAAGGATTTGCAGCTCAGCTCCCTTTGCGTGCCAAGCTGGCTCCAAACTGGCTGGAATGTGCGTGCACCCGGACCGCGGGACCTGCAGCGGGCCTGAGTCATGGCCAAAACAGGAGAGAGACAAACTATGTCTAAAGCAAACAAAAGTTTACGTATGCATATGATGGCTCAGATTTTGATGACTTGAAGTATCAGCCTCATGCTGCCTTTCTCATTGTAATCAATTATGTTCTCTTGCCCATCAGGGTTGACCATTTCATATCCAAATAACATCATACTGAAATGGTTAAAATAATTGAAAAATACGTAATAGTCTTTTCTAATATTCTGAAAAAGATATGGCAAATCATTTAGGAAGCGTAACAGATTTTTGTTTAACCCACCCCCTCAGGTTTTTCAGTGTCTTCAGTGTCTTTTTCAGACTTCATGATGTTACAGCTTTTTGTGCAATCTTTTAGTAAAAGTTTCTTCTCATTTTCTTGACCTTAACTAGTGTTTAAGTATAAAACTGTACCTAAACCCATGCATGACACAAACCTCCCATCATATTTTAAAACCAGGTGCTGCAATGTGGCTTGGGTTAAGCAGGAAGGTTACTACAGCTTCAGACCATTGAAGCTAGAAGAAGAGAGTTTTTTTTTTCAGATAGGAAATTTTGATTTGTTTCATCTTCCTTGTGTCTCTTTTGGGTCTTATCTGGCAGTCTTGTAGCCTGGAAGGTTGCATCCAATTATGTCATGGTTGGTTTGCTATCTATGTCAAACTAAGTTATACAAAACCACAAAATGAGGTTTGGTTCTTATCCTGATACTGTCTCATTAACTACAACATTGCACAATTGTATCAGTAATATCTGACCCTTAGCTACAATAATTCACTAGGATGATGTCATCTAAGATGTCATGTTATATATAGGAGGTACTATGCAAATAAACTTGATAACAAAATGCCTTCCTTGCTTTTGAAGGTTGACTTCAGGGTCTTAGTTTTTTGTGTACTGATGAAAGATCCCAGCCTCAGCGGCTGTGCCCCTTACTTCATGACAATCTCATTTTTTTTAACCCTTTGAACTTTTTTAGGATTTTTTTTTAATCATCAAAAGTGTCTATATGCTTTTGCTTCCTAATAGTAATTCAGGGGGTCAACGCAAGGCCGCTACCACCCTTCACCTTTAGATCGCACATACATCCTTTTGGAAAGTAGTGTGCAGGTCATACTTTGGATCTTGCAATATTTTGCCTTCTTTTGAATGACAGACTAAAAATCCTACCAGTCATAAGGGTATAACTATATTGTAGGCCTGCCGCATTTTTTCCTACTTCTATTCCTCCCTCCTTTCCCCTCTCCTTCTTCCCCTTGTCATTCCCAAGGACTTAATACTCCTCATCTTAGTGGGAGAAGGGATATCCTGAAGGGAAGCTTTGCTCAGATGCAGTACCCACAAGTTAGTTTTGTGGGGATAGTTATTTTGTGTCCTCTGTCCCAGGCTAAAATCAAATTATTGTCATCTGTTCGGTTGTAGGATTTATGTATTAGCGTGGAAAGATTAGTATTTTTACAATTATTATCTAGAACTCCATCGTCATTACATTTAAATATCTCTGATGGTAGCAAACCATGCTATTATTCCTCCTGCTGTGGTATATTCATATCGGATGTCATGAAATCTGACAGCACCTTTTCATGTAAATTGAGGTTTCATTTGTGTCTTGGTCATCAGAAAAGCAGAAGATGCACTTTTCCCTGGGTCTCACCATTGTCCAACTTCAACCTGTTTTTTTTTTTCCCCAGAATCATGTACCAGTCTAATGTTTGTGCCTAAGATCTGTCTCTTAAGGTGTTGAATTCGCAAATATTTCTTGTGTGTTTTTTAGTTTCTTTCCCTCTGTCAACCTGTCTTGTCTCTAGCCAACTCAGCTGACCAGACCTGCAATTCCATCACTCCAAATGTTATCTATCTCTATCCTTTTACTTTTTTTTTTTTTAAAAGAAAAGAAAAAAAAAGAAGATTTTACAGTTCAAAGTCTCTTGGAACTTGTACTAACATCAGTTTTGAGTTTCTACAACATTTCAAAATGGAAGGGCAGTGCACCTGGGGGGAAAAAAAAAAGCCTGGAGACGACTATTTGCCTAAAGTGCATGGTTAAAAAACCCAACCAAGTAAGAAAGTTTAAAAAAAAAAAAACCTAAAACAAAACAACCACACAATTTTTACTACTAATCTTATTTCTGTTTCTCCCCCACTCCCAATTGCTTTGCAAATTTGTAATCCACTGCTTCCAAAGGTTCTTCAAACTTGTTCTACTGGTTTTCAGAAGCAGGCAGACTTGTTTTTCTAAGCTCTTCAGTATACCAACTGAATTTCATTTTTCATTTTGCTCCTACAAAGAATCTCAAGACGCTCCTTGAAGGGCCCTAAATCGGTCCGTTGTATCATATGGATATATTCAGTGTGCACTCCACAATACTTTAATTGCTGGGTATACGAAACCCTACAGGGCCGTGCCAAAATGACAGCGCTATTTAGTAATCATAAAGACCTTGATCTGACAGTTAATGGAAAAGTGCCTCATCATAAATAATGCCATCAGCTACAAGGGGAGCAAATTTTAATGAAAATCCTTCCCTTGCTTGCTATCATGCACCCAAAATAAAGGAGAGCTCTCCCTTTTTCTGTCATGGGTGGAAGGGGCCTCACAGAGGCCTTCTAAAGGTGTCCAGAACACGTTCTACCCTATTTTCTTCTGTATTTAGGTCCCTGTTTCCAATGGTTTTACACAAATTGTGAAGCTCGAGGGTCGCTATATTAATGTGCGGGCTGGACCCTGGCAGTGGCTAAGCCACAGTGCTCTTGGGAACATTATTTTTGCTTGCGTGCGTCCCCAGAAGGAAGGAGGGGGAAAAAAAATGTTCAAAATTGCTGCGCTTATTTTGCGAGGCTGCGCTGCTTCTGTCAGGATAAGGAAATTCTGTCTGAAATGGGCCAGTTCAGGCCAAAATGAGAAAAGACAATCGTGTGGCAGCAGGTAAAAAAGAAAGCTATTAGGCCTGCACTTGGCTAAAGAAAATAAGGTCTGGCGTTAGAGGGCCCGCACGCCGTTTCTAACGCCAGAGTTGGGATGAGAGGCGAGGCGTCCCGCCGCCCATTTAACGGCTGGCTCCTCTCCAACCACAAGCTTTTATATTTCAAGTTTTGCTGCTGTCGACGGGGCCGGGTAACGCCAGGCCGCGGGCCCCTGGCTCGGCCGCCCCCGCCCGCCCTCCGGGCTCCTCACGGCCCCGGCTGAGGGAGCCGCGCTGCCGCCCCCTGCGGGCGCGCGGCGGGCGCTGAGGAGAAGCGCGCGGAGGGCGGGACAAAGCGCAGGGCGGCGGCGGCGGGAAGGGCGGTGGCGGCGGGAAGGGCGGTGAGGGGGCCGCGCCGCCCGTCTCCCTCCGCCTAGGACTACTTCGCCCAGCCGGCGGGCGGCCGCTGCCCTTCCGAGAGGAAGGGGGCGGAGCGGGCGCCGGAGGGGGCGGGCGGTGGGGCGGGGCCGGGCGGAGCGGGGGCAAGGAGGCGGCGGGGAGAGTAGCAAACGGGCTGAGGCAGCCGCCGAGCGGGCTGGCCGCGGCCCTGGCACGGCGGCGGCGGCGGCCGGGGGCGGGAGCCCGGGGGAAGAGGAGGGGCGCGCCGCTGAGGGGAAGCGTCTGGAGGAGCAGCGGCCGCTGCCGGGGTGGAGGTGAGGGAGCGGCGGTGGGGAGGCCCCTCGCCCGGCGGCGATTGGGGCGGGCGGTACCTGCCGCCTGAGGTGAGCGGGGGAGCGGCGCCGGGGCGCCGGGTTGGGGCGAGGGTAAGGGTAAGGGGGTGCCGTCGGCGGCGGGGCGGGGGTGCGGTGCGGTGCCCGGGATCTTTGTGCGGAGCCGGGTCTGTGTGTGCTGGGGGAGGGGAGCGGGGGACGGGGCGTGTGGGCTCCGCGCCGGGGGTGTGAGGAGCGGATGAAGGGCGGGCGGGAAGGGGGCAGCCTCCCAGCTGCTGGCTTGACTCGGGGTTTGGGGTTTTGTCTTTTCTTTTTTGCCGGGCTGCCGAAGTGACTTTTGAGCCGTGCGTGTCTGTGCCTCGGCTGGAAGCAAGCGGAGCGCGGGGTGGCAGCCCAGCCCCGGGGTGAAGGGCGCTGTTTGTTTTGGGGGTGTCAGGGCGGGGACGGGGCTCGGCTGAGGGGAGCGGAGCGGTGACAGGGCCGGGGCGGGGGGGGCGTTAAAGCGGGACCCCGGAGCCGGCCGGGCGCCCGGCTGCCGGCGAGTCGTGAACAAAGAAGTGTGCGAGGAGCCGGCGGCAGCTCCGCCGTGTAAAATAAACTTCAAAAAAACCCCCTCAAAACCACCCGTAGCCGGCTGGAGGAAAAAGGGGTGAAGAGAGAACTGGGTGATGAAGCCTTGTTAGGAGGAGTGTTTCTGAGGCGAAGGGGTGCATTCGGCTCTCCTCAGGAGAAAATGCAAGGCTGATGGCTCCTGTGGTTTTGAGGCCACTGTCATATCTGTTTATTGGGTTTTGTTATGTTTTTTCATATGTGGCTAGTCGTACCTTGTAACAACAAGTTTCTTTAAAGCAGCTTCTTAGCTTAATTTGACTTAATAGTATCAGCAAAAATAAAGAATAAGAGCCCTTGACTTTACTCTTTGTTGTCTGCATTTGCAATTGACTGAATTATGACTTGCATGTAGGGTTAAAAGTGCTGTCTTCTTTATTTCAGAGCTCTAGGGGAAGATGTTGTCTCTTCTGACATCTTGCGATTAAGATACCTGAGAACAGGTTCAGTAAGAATCCAAGTTCCTGAAGAAGACGCTTGCGAACGTACTGAAATTAGAAGCTGTAAACATTTTTTTTGTTTGTTTATACTGCATAAGAAACCATAATCTGAAGCACTTCTCACTCACCCAGATGCATGAAGTCTGCAAAGCCCGCTGTCCAAACTGGTTGTTTCTTAGTAAGTGGTACTTATCCACATTTGTGGTATGTATACAGTACTCTGAAGAAAAATCACTTTCTCTGTAAAATTCCCAGAAGGAACATTTTATTATGGACAGCTTTTTCTGGATGTATATCCAGAGAGATTAATGCCTAGAGTTGAAAGGCATTTAGTATACACTGAAAAGTTGGCTTTCCCTCAGTTTTTCCAGATGTATTGTCTCCCCTGTATACTGGGAACACACACAACTGCATAAACTACAGATGCAGCCATGGAGCTGTATGAACTTTTGAGCCATATGAGAAGTATTGTTGAGCGTTGGTATCAGACACCGCTTCACGATGTCAGCTGAACTGTGATTGTGTTATGCTAATCATAATAAAGCATACAAATGGAGTGACACCCTTCCTGAGAAGAGGCTGTTAAGTTTTACGAGAAAGGTTAACTGATCGCCACAACCTCTGTCAAGTTCTGTGCGGAAGATTTTTCTGTGCAAGATGAATGCGTATCTCCCTACTCTGAGATGTTGAAGGTGTACCGCTGCTTATGACAAGTCCAAGAGAAGAAGCTTTATAAAATGGCTCAAACCAGCTTGCTGCAGGGAAAGCCGTTTTACTGTAGGGAGTGGGTTTTCCACAAGCTTCAGCACTGCCTCCAGGAGAAAGCTAACTGCAGCAGTAGTGCTGCCAACAAACCATCTCTTGTAGCGAATTCTGGGAATAATACCGGTGTTGTCTCTGGGAAGGGAGCTGCCTGGGGTGTATTGTTGGTAGGAGGGCCTGGTAGTGGGAAGACAGCCCTCTGTACCGAGTTACTGTGGCCAAGCTCACCTGCAAACCTACAAAGAGGCTTACATCGTCAGGCTCTAGCCTTCCATTTCTGCAGGGCCCAAGACTCTGACACACTGTGTGTTGGAGGGTTTATTAGAGGTTTAGTTACACAAATCTGCCGTAGTGGACTGATCCAGGGATATGAGGACAAACTAAGAGATCCTGCTATTCAAAGTCTCTTGCAACCCGGGGAATGCGAGAGGAACCCTGCTGAAGCATTTAAAAGGTAAAAACAAATTAAAAAAAACCCTATCGAAAATACAACCCAAATAAAAAAAAAATGCTGCTTCTGTTTAGGTCTTCCTTCCAAAGAGTCTATGATGCAGACGGTTTAAAACACATTTATTTTATGGCTTGTTATCTCTGTCAGAGCTTGCAGACCTACCATGGAAAAAATCTAAGTTTGTCCTTAGAGCTGGCATAGATAAATATTTACTTTTTAAGCAAAGTTTATTATTCATAGTGAATTTATTTACATTTGTATATTAATACCGGCAGTTGTAAGGGGTGTTTTGGAAAGACTTTAAAGTAATTGACTTGAGAGTGGAAGATACCTAGTCAGTGGCCTTCATGTGCCATAAAGGCAGTTGTCCTTCATAGACCTGAAACAGACCTCATAAGACCCTTGCAAAAGCTTCCAGTGTCGTGCTCTGTCCAAGAGGAAACTGGACTAATGGATCTCTGGGTCTGATCCAGCACATTGGTTTTATGTTTGTCTAAAAATATGTGGTAGGAAAATGTCAATTAACTCCTTACTTCTCACAATATGCACAGATTATGTCAAATCTTTATTGCTACTGTTAAGTATCCCAAAGTGTTGAGTGGATCAGAAATTTACCAGGAGGTCTCACCCTGCCCCTTAGAAGGTTTGTCAGCTATCTAAGCTGAATGACAATATTTATGTTTTTTTTTACTTGGTGTTCCATAACAAACCAAAGTCTCTTCAGTATGTCAGTGAGAATGTTGTTTCTGTAAGTTTACTAATGTGTATGTAAGAGTGTATATCCATAGATCACTTAGAACAATGTGCTATCTTGAGCACAGCCTTCACAAGCATGTGTCTATCGGTCATTATTCCTTTGGGTCACAATGAAGGAAAATTCAGAAAGGATAAGGCTTGCCTCTAGCAACAGAGCTTCAATTGATTGTGTTGCCAGTATAAAACTTTCCTGGAATATTAGTTAAGCTGAAGTTCTTTAGTATTGTGTAGTGATGTAACTTTTTGTGGTAATTACGGGTCTATTGGATGATGTTTGCAGTATAAAAAAAAAATTCCTGTCTCTCCTTTTTTTTTTCCTTCCCCTCTTCCCTCCCCTGATTACTAAGACTGGGTAAACAAGTACTGAGGTTGAACTGTAGTGCTTGCTCAGATTGTCGTGGTGGTGTAAAAGAGCCTTCCAGTTCTGATGGCTGTTACGTCCTTGCCCACTGAATAAACAGGATGCATGTCTACATTGTTCTCAGTGTAGCGTCTTAAAACAAATAGTCTAAACCAAGACTAATTCTGGATTTTTTTGTTTGTTGCTAAGTGAGGATGCAACTTCTAGCAGCTATTAAGGTCCTAATTTCATAAGTATTAAGCCCTCTCAATTTGTAATGACTAAAAACTGGGTGATATTAAGTATCTTATAAATGGAATAGCAGACTGGCCATCTAGCTTTAGGCAGTCTTTTTAAAATCGTGGAAGTGGATTAATCTGGTGAGTAAGAGCCCGTTTATGTGTAAAAGTCTATTACCAGGAAATCTTACTAATTTAGTACAGGCAAGTTCTCTCTAAGAGCTGGAATCCTTCCTCTATTCTAAACATGATTGCTTTACTCCAAAGAACAGGAGTTAGGTAAATGTCTTTAGATTTCTATATTGCAGTTTTGTCTAAAAGATACTTGTGAGTCAGGCTCAGCTTTTTAGATAAGACTGCTTTTTATGAACACAGGGTTTAATGATGGGCTGTTTGAGTATTTAGGTCAATACACAGGGTTCTTGGTTTTGTACTGGAGAAATAAAATATGACCCAACATCTGGTGCTAGTCTTTCCCTTCTCAAATTTTGCAGCAGTGATTGTGAACTCTAATAATTGTGCTAAAAATACTTATGTTGTAGTACAACAGCTTCAGTCAAGGAGGTGGTTTTTTTTTTTTTTTTTTGGCCCTTCATGTGTTCCCTTGCTGCCCACCTACTCTGATCTTCTGTTCTCAAAAGCAGCTGTGGTAGCTAGTCTTCATTCTCATATTTCAGATTTAAGGGAGATGAGGTGTTAGAGGCAAGGTGCTGTACTGGGAATATAAGTTTTCAGCACTGTGGCAGGGGACCAGGAGAGGGCTGTTGACAGCAGTACCGCGAGCTTGTTCTGCTGTCTGTATCATACAATCAACTGTCCGCTAACAAGAGGAGCTTGGCAACCCCCTTCCCACCATCAAATACCTTGATCATTTGTTAATTGAACTTTTGTTAATATACAAAGCGTGCAAGAAATGTTTAACAAAAATATAAGTTAGTATTTTTCGTGGTTTCTAAGACTTATCACTTCAGTGTTCTGGTCTGGTGTGTTTATGCTTTCTGTTAAGTGAAAGTTGTTGCAATGTGAAATGAGTTCTAGGAAGACTTAACGGTGAGCTGATTGCCTTTTGCATTGTGTAAAGCCACTGAAACAGCATAAAGCTCTCATCTCAATGCTCCATTGATTTTTACCTTAAATTTTCTTTATTCAGTAGAAGAGGGGAAGGATCTTTCTTTAAAGACACTGTCAAATTTTTGCTCTGCTTTGCATGGCTGCTCCAGACCCAGCTATGTATTCATGGCCTAAAATGGAAAGACTTCTCTTCATAAGTGCTAAACAAGATTACACCATTCTATTTTTGTGCTAATTGTCCTAGAAATAGTAAGAAAGAAAAACTTTCTAATGTTTTGTAACATGCCAGTTTATAAACAATATAAAGTTCATTAGTTAAAATAGTGAATCTTTTTCTGAAGAACATTTTTAAATAGGTTTTCAGCAACCCTGATGGTCATAGTGATAGATGTGCAAGTGATGACCTGAGAGTTAAGACTTTTCTCCTCCTGTTTGAATGTCTTCTCTTAAAAATTTCTCATGTATTCATAATCTTATCATGCCCTAAAAATTCTTTCAGGGGCAGATCTTGCAGATTTGAAGGGCTGATCTATACAAATGTATTTTACAAGCATTTGTTGCTGCACTGACAGCTGAGAGAGAACTGCTACTTACAGCACCACTTTTGAGGCACTTTTATCCTCATGCATGCAGTACTGGAGCAGAAAGCAGTGTTAAACGTAAGGGAGAATGCTGAAGCCTCACATTCAAATTTCAGGTGAAAATGAAGCAGAAAGTATAAAGGAGATGGCAGAGAGTGTTACAGACTCCAAAAGTAAGAACTAACAATGTGTTAAACTGAAAGAATTTAATTGAAAATGTCTATTAGGCTATTCTTCCCTACTTAAATAGGAAAGTCAAAACCAGAATAACCCGAATTTTGCAATACTAGCTGTAGGATTCTAAATGGGGGTTGGTTTTGGTTTTGCCGCAGCAAGTTTATACTTCCAGCGGTTGGTAGGAATGCGGGCAGCTCTCAGTTGTCCAAGGCCATGAGGACATAGAGGAACTCTGATATAAACCATGGATAATACTGAAATTTGTGCAAACTAGGCTGTAAAAAGACATTTACCCTTATGATCCTGATTTACTTTTTTCAGACAAAGAAGATGACATTAAACACCTTCAAACAGCAGGGGAGGGCACATAATTCCCACGTTGTCCTGCAGTTAGGATTAGTGGTGGAAGGCAGAGCCTGGTTAATTCACAGCCCAGAAAGTGGATCTTGCTAGAAGCGTAGACCTAGTTTACCCTGCAGAGCTGATTTCTTCTGCAGCCATTGCTCTGAGTTTGAAAGCCATCCATGACCAGAGCTCCTGAATCAGAGAATTTAGAGATAGGACACGTCTGCTAAATAACATGTTTTTAAGCTTGCACTAAACTCACCTTTAGCGTGCATTGGTCTAGCACAGAATTTTGCTTGGGTGAATTGCTGAAATTAATAAATCCCCCCAAAATGGTGAATTTCCACATCTCCCAGCAGGTTGGTGCAGGTGGAGCTGCTTTGCTGTCACTCACAGATGAAGTTTCTTGCTGTCTTCTACATGTCTTTTCAAGAAACTTCAAATGTTGTGAGACTTTTCACGTACTTGTTTCTGACATACTGAATTTCGGTCAATGATGTTCAAGGTTTTTTTTACTTGTGAAGTGTCCTAAAACTTTACTAAAGTATTTCTAGTAAAATTAATGTAAGATGGTCTGATCAAAGAGATTTGGGGGGGGAGGGGGAAGGCAGGCAGAAATGAAGCTATGAATTCGGATTTCCACTTATTTGCATTGCTGAAATTACATTCCCATGCAAGTAGCTGTCCCTGATCAGTAGGAAACCAAGAAAAGAACAATTAAAAACAAAACAAAAAAAAAAAACAAAAAAAAAGCTGCTCAACAAGTTGGGGATTGTGTAAGAACTTCACAGAAATTTTCTCAGGCTGACGTTACATCTTCTTCACCAAAAATGAAAATAGTGGAAACTATGCCCCAGAACTTAAGTATCCTTTTTTTCAGAAAAAAATTTGGCACACTGGTGCTAAATTCAGTGCCATGGTTCCTTTTGCAGGTTCCCAGACAATCACAGCTTTTCTTCTATTTCTAACTCCTAATCTCTGCTACTCATTCGAAAAGGGAAACCCCAGAGTTAACTAAGTTGGACAGATGATGAGGCATCCACACCAAAACTTTAAAATAATGGCAATAAAGAGTTGTTGGATGTTGCAGTTTCTCCACACCCTAGTGCTCTGTGAAGCTGTACTAAGTATGTGTGGTATAGTTCCTATGTGTCTGCATGCACAACAGACTTGCATTGTAATGGAACGACCAATAATGTTAAGGGATATGAAAAGTAAAGCAGTTTTATAGTTCTCTAGAATACACAAATATCTGTAGACTTGATTGTAAAAAGTGTGAGAGGTCATGTAAGGTTTTATGCTGACTGTAAGTTTGAAGCAGGGGTTTATGTTGATTAAAATTGAAAGCCCTCCTGTGTGAGTCATTCGTTTGGACAGCATTAAAGTAAAACAAATCTTGTGCCAATAGCTGTTATCTATATAAAGCTACTTTTACCTGTTGGGAGGAGAACTCCAAAGGATCAAGCCTCTGGTGTTTCGTGTTTGGCAATATGATGGAAATATCATAAACAGCAGAATTCAGAGTAAAAAAAACTAGGATTATCAACCAATGCTAACAAGCATTTCCTCCCCCCCGGCTGTTCACCTGTATTGGCTTTCCATACTACTAATTTTTTTTTTCATTTTTCTTCCCTGCTTCCCTCAAGAGTGGTATATCATCAGAAAGTGGCAAATTGCAGGTGGTTGAGAGAGCTTTTACCCTTATCTAAATGATAAGGGGAAACAAGGTTTATTTCAAGTTCTGGATTGTTTCTCTGACAATGTAGAAGAACACAGGTTTGCTCAGCAAATGTTCTGTGACCATTATCTAGGGACTTTAAATCTGCAGTACTGAAATGCCATTTTTCTTGCCATTTATTTAGCATAGATGAAGGAACAGGTTTAAAAATTGAGTTGTATGTGATAACAGATGAAGTGTGAAGAAGCTGGTTTTTTTAGAACTGCTTGTATGATCTTTGAAGCCAGTAATATAATTAAAATTATTATGGATTGTATAGGCTTTAATGAGCAATTAATTAGTGAGCTTTTCACTGTTTTGGAGTAGTTTATTCTTAATTGCAAAAACTTACGTGTTTTTTGGAGTAAATCTGCAAAGTTGAAGGCCAGCTCCTCTTTAGTTCTTTCCTCTTCTTTCTCTCCCCCTGCCCTCCCTTTAACTGTTTACTTTCACATTGTCTTTAGCTAACAGAAAGTTTCAAAACAACTAAGGCCAGAGATTAATTAGAGTATCCTGACTTTCATGGGGTTAGTCTTTGATACTTTACCCTACAAACTTTGAGTTTTCCTTGCTAGTGAATTAACCACTGTTTGCAGCACCCAAAGTTCTGTGACTGCTGTGAAAATAAGCAGTATTAGTTTTGTTCTGGAGTGGAGTGAGGTGGTAGCATGTGATATTCAGGCTACTTTTATCTTGCTTTTATATTTATTTTTTTAAATGAAATGTATTTAGTATAAGTCTCTTTTTACCACAAGCTTAGGAGGGATTGAAATAAAAGATACATTGAGAGGCAGCACATTGGAGACAGTTACAGATGTCTGAGCTTGGGCTACTGGAAACTCGAAAGCTGCTGGGATTTCTATCAGTTTATAAGACATTAGTGATCCAGTATTAATCTTGTTATAGAAGATAAATGCCTTGACTTTCTCACCCAAATCTCAAAGACTGTCTGGAAGTGATCTACATCTTTTACTCTACTCTTCTCCTTTCTTATGGAAAGGGCTGCTCCACAACCTTTCCCTCTGCGTCTGCAGCTCCAGTACAATCTTGGTAGCTGTAGCTTTGCAACAATTACAAGGAGGGTGTGAACATAGATCTTGTCAAACTCTCTAATTTCATAGAGCTATAAATGGAAGAACCAAAGCCAAGGACTAACTGTATCCTGTTTCATGTGAAGAAAGATCTGAATGGATAATGAATTTACAAGACCCTTTAAAGAAGAAAGTTGTTAAACTTCCAGTGTGTTTATTCATTTACCGCATGTAAAGTTCAAATGTGCAAGTGACCGATTTCAACCTTGAGAGAAAAGGTTGGAAGGGGACCTCAGAAAATCAAGTCCACCATCTCCTTCCCCAGGCAGAAGAAACCAAGTCTGTTTCTGAGAGGTGCTTGCTTCATATGCTCTTACGCTTCACAATTCTTATCGGAAAAAAAATTTTCATATGTCTAACCTGAGGTTTTTTTCTTGCTATAGTCTAAGCTTGTTACTACTTACGGTGTTCTCCAGAGGCATGGAGAATAGAGTCTTTCTTTCCTTTTTGGGACAGCCTTTTATGTATTTGAATACTGCTTTATTCTCTTTCATCTCATCTTTAAATTAAATAATTCCAACTTGCTAGTCTTTCCTCAGAGGTCACACCTAAGAATATGACATTAAAAAAATCCCTTAGCTAAATAGTTTTCTGTATCTAAAGGGATTTTTTCTTAGCAACATTTTAGATGTGTAAATATGCAACGTTCTACTTCTGTACTTTCCCAGAATTTTGTCCATTCCTACATCTTTCACTTATGCTTGACTAGAATCCTGAAGCTAGTTGGATCCTAGCCCAGAGGAGCTTGATCTGGTACAAGATGGAATTCTGCTTTTAGTAAGAGCCATAACCATTTTCAGTTAAAAGCAAGCTCATTTCAGTTAAAAACTTGTTTTTTAAAAGTTGTTTTGTGTTAGGTACCTTTTTGTAGACTTCCTGTGGTGCATCGATGGGTTGTTCAAGATCTCGGCACCTACGGCATGCCTAAGAAGTGCAAGCAGTGCTCTAGCAGGGGAGGTTCTTGGTGGTCTCTGCCATGTAGTCTTCTGCCTGGTTCTAGTCTCCGTTTGAGATTCCACAGAAGTTGGGTGTTGGAATGACAAGCTCTCAATTCTGTGTGATTTAAGGCTAGGTTCATGAAAGGATTTAAGTCTCTCTGCTTTTTGAAAAAGTTAAGACTGTCAAACATAGTCATGCTAAAGCATAAGGAGCGCATGTCTCTCTTATCTCTGACAGTACTATGTACTCAATCATAATGGAATGATTACAATTTGATTTTAGCATCTCATTTCTGGTGAAGAAGGTTTGTGTCAAAAATATGCACCTTCAACATCAAGTGGCTGAGGTACTTTTTAATTTAAAAGGGTTTACTCCTATGGATTTCATCAGAAAGACTGGACAGTTTTTACAGTCTTTAGCTCCCTAGTAGATTGATCTTCATACTGTGGAGGCTTACGCTTAGTGATTGTGTAGCAAGAGACATAAAATATTAAAAATAGCAGACAGACTTCACAGCACAGCCTTTACCGACTCTTTAGAGGAAGCAGCTACATATAAGCTGCTACCTGCAAGATCAAAAGATCTTTTGAGATCTAATGAAGAAAAATGGTGAACAAGACAGTCTGTATGAAGTAGTAAGGAACAGTACAAAAAATGTATTGCGCCAAACCATAATACTGTCTCCCGTGTGGTGGTGTACTGTGAAGATGTGAACAACTACAGTATGTTAATGCTAAATGTGTGGTAAAATGCTACTTGTCTTCAATGTAGCTTACTAGTTACAACAGTTCAAGTAATTATGAATACAGTTCCTGTGCTGCTTTCACTTTTGTGTGGTATGAGTATGTTAATTTATAAGTATTTGCATATTTGTCATGTATATTATAGACACTACTAGTAAATACATTTGTTTACATTTTAATTATTCAGTAACACGATTTATTTTATACTCAAAAATGATAGAGGCAGGACACCGAGTGAAAATCATACAAATTCATGGGTGAGATGAGTAACTATTTTTATAAGAGCATGCACAAGAGGTTAAAAAGAATCTGCCAACTCAGCTTCTATTTCCAGCTCAGTAAAAGTGAAGTTACAGAAGGTAAATTGGTATTTCATAAACTCGCCCTTGTGAGAGCGTCTTGACTCTGATGGAGCTTCTGATTCCTAGTATGTACATGTAACGTGTAACCGATGCTTTAGACTTCTAACTGATGCTAGGTTTCGTAGAAAACACTGTGTTCTGGTGTTCTCTAGACTATTAGAAAGTTGAGCATTGCCTGAAGCTTAAGTACTTTGTGGCATGTTTCTCTTTAGGCTTTGCCCTTAAATCTGTGGAGTTAACGGGTCACATAGCAACAGTTAGTGTTTCTGCAAGAGCAAGTTGTATGTTCTTCTTTCATTGTATGGAAGCACTGCATACAGGCTGAACATAATACCATTTAAGGTTTTAACCTTTTCAGTTTAAATTACCATAAGAAAGTTTCCCTAAGGCATTTTAATAATGGCAAGTTACATAGACCTTTTTGTCTTCTACTTCTATAGGCATTAACATTTTGCCTTTAATCTATGTGGCTCAGTCTTAAACCTTACAGGTTTTCCTATAAGCTGTTTAGTTAGATGGACCTTCATAGCAATTCTCACTTGTTAATTATTTCCCTTCCCTCCAGTTTTCTATGCACATGTTCATAGCTTGTGCAAGGGTTTAAGTTTCTTTTCTTCCTTTTTAATGAAAAAATGAAAAGGATTTGGTGGATTGTGAAGCAGAAAGGACTTAGTGTGTCCAGTATACTGGGAAAAGATAGTATTGAAATATCGCCTCCTGAAAGTGTTAGTGAAGCAATGCATTGAAGAGGTTTCAGTTTCTTCCGCGTGATGATGTGTACAATACACTGGGAATGGTGAGAAATCTTCTGTCTTTGTCTAGGAGCAGGAATGTTTTGAATAGTTAATGCAGAAACACTTTATGATTGAAGAATTACTGCTCAAAAAGAAATAAATAGGAAAAAAGGCAAGCGTGATGCAAAAATTTAAGAAAATAATTAGGTTGAAATAAGGGTTGAGTTGTATATAGGTGTTCAAGGGTATTGCAGGGGAGGTGCTGCAAAGAATGTAGGTGGGTAGGTTCCTGGTGTACTTGATGACATCAAAGTGTGATAGGATAGCATGAAAGAAGAACTGAAAATGAGATCAAGAAAAGAAGGCAAATGGGGAAATTTACATAGCTGATGGAGTGAAAGGGACAAAACAATTGCAGTCAAAGTCCTCTCTAGGTTCCATGTTTGCAGATACCTTCACACAAAGCAAGGACCGAAAAGTCTTTGTTGTTGATAGGAGATCAAACTTTTTGGCTCAGTTTTGGATGCTGTTGTTTAAATTGATAGGAATGGGAGAAAGAATGGGAATAAAGAATCATACGTGAGTGAACTTTCGGTCTGCGGCCCATCAATGAGGTCTCTTCCTTGTTTTTTTTTTTCTTTGTCACGTGCTAATAAGAGTTGGTAATACTGGTGCGTGTGCAGAGAAGAGGAGATTAGCATCTGGCTGCACAGATGCAAACTTGTGTGCTAAAGATCCGTGATATCTTAGTACTCGAAAGAGATTAAGAGGAACGGGGCATGGCAGCATCTTATTTAAGGTTATTTGAAGAATCATGGAGTTGTCCTGGAAGAAACAGAAAACTGTTCAGATGCTCTAGGTTAAGGAAAATATCAGCAGTATAGAGATGACAGTAACAGGCAGAAATGAATGAACCTCATGAGGAAAAACTGTTAAGAGTGGGATTACAACATGATTTCCATCTTAAAGCAGTTAATTTACAAGTCTTGGTTTAACTCCATTAGCTCTCCTGCAATCATGTTGAGCGTGATACAATCACTAAGCTGTCTGTCCTTTTTCTACACTGTCATGAAGTAGAGTTCAACAGGACATTGGAAAAAAGCTCTCTTTGTAGGTAAAGTGCAGCTGATCTGCGATAAGAGAAATTGTGTCCTGTATCATTGTAAATTACCCTAAATTATCAAAGGAGTATCAACTCTGCCTTCTCTACCAGATGGAAACTTAAACAGTCAACAGCACAAAGAGTTTAAGAAAGAAAAACGTTACGAACTCTTCTGTTCTGTTACCTCACTGTTGCACTGGTGTAAGTGATGGCAGTGGAACCAACACGTTAGTTGTGAATAGTCTAGAAACAGTTAGGTAAACTTCCCAAACTTTTCCTGCATTCCATTGACAATTGTATGCGTGAGTTTGGTTGCAGTTGCTTTATTTTGTATTGGAGAGTGTTGCAACTTCCTTTGCTTCAGCTTCATTCCACTTACTTTCTCTTAAAAAATGAACAAAAAAAGATTTATCATCATCCCCCCCCCAAGGTTCGTAGCAGGTACTGCACATTCCCATTGATTGATTTTTATGATTTCAGGTATACTTTTTTCCTGTAGTACCTCCTTCTATTTTAAATTATGATAAAGTTGCCATCCACAGTAAACATTTTGTGTATAAATTGTTGTGGAGGAAAAAAAAGAGGAGGATGTAGTTTCTGTCACTTGTTCCATTGTAGTTAAGGCTAAAAATAGATCTTACTAAATGTAAAGCTATAGAATCAGTTCCAAAGCTAAATGCATCACTGCTGTAAGAGAATAGAATCAGGTTCACATGGTGCTAACTTAACAATGTTTTTTAAAGTAAATTACAGAGACGATACAGAAAGGATCAATAGGAGATTTACAGTCAAATTAAGAGGAACTGTATCTGCTTGGGGCCAGGGGAGGGAAAAAAAAACAAACCACAAGGTAACTAATATGGACCCAGAGTGATGCACATATGCTGTGGATTCTACTTTGAGGAGCATGGGAGAATAATTTTGAATGGGACACACGAAAGCTGCTCCATCTGTTGCCTCTTCAACTAATACAGTGCAATTGAAGGTTAGGACAGTCCCTTTTACTTGAGAAAATAAGATGGAAAAAGATACGTGGTAACGCAAACATAGGAGGAAAGCTGTCTTAAGTGCTTGACTAGTAGGGTAAAATCTTAACAGCTTTTCATCTGGTATTTGTGCAGAGGATTTTCTGAAAATGAGGTTGGACAGTATAATCCTGCAATCAGTTCAACGGTTGAAGTGCGGGGTGCTTTATGATGATGTGCAAGAAATGAGAAAGGCAGGTACAGAGCAACTTGATTAGGGAATGATCAAGATTTCAAAATGTATGTTGTTGTTTATCCTGGTTCCTCCAGGCAGGCAATTCAAGAACCCCCTGTTCTGAAGAAACAGCTTACTGCTGAAATAGCCACTGCAGCACCTCTTCTTTGTGCTTCCCAATCAGTAATGTTTTTTTTTTCTTTTGGAATCAAATGCATAGGAAAAATCTAATTAATTTGGGGATTGTCAGACTGAACTGCAGTGATAATGGTGACTGGTTTTGTATCATGTGCATTATGCTATTGTCTTTTGTTACCCAGTCATGGAATAACAGAACGTAGGGTTGGCTGGACAGTAAACTAGAATATAGCCTGACAAAAGCTACACAATTGAATGTATTCAGTGCAGTTTTCTACCTGTCTCATTTGGGTTTTTTTTTGTTTCTTTTTTGTGGCTAGCATTTCTCTCCTGTCAACAAATGCAATCATATACATGGAAAGCAATTTCTTTCTTCTGTTTTGTTTATGCTCTGCATAAATCGAGACAGAAGAAGGAAATGGATTTTGTCTATCTCCAAAACAGAATAATACCAACAACTTCAAATGCCTGTAAAGCTACAATAATTTAGATTCAGTTGTATGTGTTCAGATGACATTGCTCATAGAAGAAGATATATTTTTGTTTAAAAAATAAATATTTTTTTTTAATATGGCTAAGGAACCAGGTAGTTAACAAGGAAAGCTGAAAAGACTATGTATTTCACTTTGCTGTACCTTTGGTTTCATAAATGATTTAAAACTTTGTAATTTTAATACATTCTGTTGCATATATAAATTTGTCAGTTTTCTTATTATGGTACCCCACTCCTACATGTTGCATTTCAACCACAGACTTCTGAATATTTACAAAGTTCTTATCCTAATTTTACAGGTATGGAAAATAAGGTGCAGTATAGGTAATTCTCTCATGAATAATAGTTTTCAGTGAGTCTGATTTGGTGCTTTCGTCTTGTGCATTTGATGTAAAGTGTACTTTCTTTGACACCCCCTACCTGGTTTTGGTTTGTTGTTTGGTTTTTTTTTTTTTTTTTTTTAAGAAAGGGATTGAATTGTGGAAACAAACAATGAGAATTTAATTGATGTTTAATAGAAAGAAAAGCAGTGATTTTTGACCCTAATAGAAACGAGCTTTTAAACAACACCTGGTGGATGACAAATCCCAGGGGTAAATATAAATAACAGCAACTTAGTTCAATGGCTCAAGAACTGGAGGTGGAGGAGGAGAAGAAATAGGGTTATTCATATAGGGTCATGGGACAGACAAAGAGGAAGATAAGTGATGTAGTTAATCAAATGCTGTAGATGTCTAATGGAAAAAAGGTATGGGGTAAACAAGCAGAACTGGAAATATTAGTACACAGTCAAGGTTGATTTAAATGCTCTAAAAGATGTCAGGATAACTTGTATAACTGGTATGTTTAAAAAAAAATGTAGCTTGTTTAGGAGTTGCTTTGTATATGGTATGCTCGCTTGTAGTTCTAGAATAAACTAAAGAAGTTAAAGCCACTGAAAAATCTGTGAATAAGAGATACACTACACATGGCGACAGTTTTGCATGTGTGATATCTACTTAAAGGTTTGTTGGTAAAAGTGTTATCTTTTATGGACTGTAAATAAAACTACCTACCAACTACCCTATTGGACCATCTTGTGTGTCTAACAGTTTACCTCCTTTGGCAAACTGTACTAGTTGTCAGTAACTGAGAGATTCTCACACCTCTAAACCGTGTCTTTCCTAAAATACAAATGTTTTACTCTACCAAACCAGCAAGATCAAGTAAGCTAAGCTTCTTTAAGATATCAAATGGAATTATCCAAGGCATAGAATTTGCACAATAATGTCTATATAGTTGAAAAATTTTAATAACAAAACAAATAGGAGATGAACATCAGCTGGAAAAGCACGATATAAGCATGAGTCTATCAGTGACTGTATTTCTAATCTCAAAGAGGAGAGAATAGCTAGTGGGAGACATAGATTTGCTTCAATGAGATTGGAAAGAACTAGCTGAGAAAATGAAAGGCAGCTTTTGGAGACAGTGACTATGAAATGATCTTAAATGCATGAAGTTTGGAAGAGGAGGGGAAAGAAGGATAAACTAAAAGCAGTGGACTTGGAGATATTGGTGACCTCAGATAATTTGTGGGTAAGATCTCATGGAGACAAGTATAATGAAGGAAAGGAATTAGCTGAAAAGAACACTGATGTCTCAAAGCAGTATATTAAATGTCCAATTTAGTGAAACTGAGCTCCTCATCATTCATGTGTTAAACATTAGAAGGAAGACTGCAGAAAGAAAGTAGATCAGCTACTGAATATGAAAGTAAGAGTAATGTGAAAACGAGGGCAGAACTGAAAGTTCAAGGTGCATTGTTCATGTTCCCTGCGAGGTGTGTTTTGTTTGGTAATAAGAAATAATTTCATACATATTAGCAGAAGGAAGACAATATCCACCAAGTGTTGGTCTGCTATTCACTGGGGAAGAAAAACTGATAGCACTGGGAAAGCTAAAATGTTCAGTGCTTCTGTATGTTGCCCTTTCTTAAAACAGTCATTTTTGCAGTCAGCTAATGTAATTAGAACTAGCAACAAAGAAGTAAGATTACAGAAAAACAGCCCGGGGGGAAAAAAAAAAAGAATACAACAACATAGAATAGGTGAGATGTTTTCAAACTGTTCAGCCTATGAACTGTTACTGATTGTCTTCAAAGGACAGGTTATTTTTATCAGGATGGCTAAAAATTCAGACTTGAAAGAAAAAGATGTATATTTAGTGGCTTGCTTTAGAAAGGGACAAAAAGGTGTTGGGGAAATAGAAGTGTGTCAATTGAAATAAAAAAAATGCCGGAGCAAATAATCAGACAAACTATTTGCAAGCAGCTGGAAGATAAGAGAGTTGAAAAACAGCTGCCACGGTATAACATGGTTTGGGTGTGACAAATCTAATCTAACTTCTTTTTCTAAGAGACAGAGTAATAGTATTTATGGATAAGGGATAACTATAAATGTTAATTTTAACTCCAGGAAGGCTTTGATGCTTACATGAGGCTCGTGCAGACAGGCTGTGTGCAAGGTAGAACTATATTTGGCTACATGCAAAAAGAGTTGAGTAACTGGACTTAGAGAGTAATTATCAGTAGTTCATTTTCATACTGGCACAGCACATCATGTTGAGTTTCATAGAGGTCTGTCCCGTGTCTGTCTCTTTTCAGTGTGTTCCTTAACGGTCTGGCTGACTGAGTAGAGGGAAATGGTTATAAATTTTGGATGCTACTGGCTTTCTTGTGATGACCCTTGTGTTATCCATGGGGCATAAGTAACAGGACAAGAAGTACAAGGTTTAAATTGCAGGAAAACAGGTTAAGGTGAGACACAGGGGGAAGGGGAAAACTTCCCAATTATAAGAATATTGAAGTACTGGAATAGATTGCTTGGGGAGACAGAGTATTGATCAGTGGAAGTCTTTAGGAATGCCTAGGCTAGCATCTCTCAGGGATGACGGATGTAGAGCTGATCCAGCTGTAGGTGGGGAAGTGGACAGGAGTGGACTAGACGACCTCTCCATCCCTAAAAAATGGAACTGGGCGAGTTTGTATAGAATAAATTACTGTTTTATACTGTGTGTTCAGGAAAATGTTTGCATTGTTTCCTGTACTCTCCTCCTCTTTGCCTTTGGTAGGGGCACAGATTTTTCTATGTCAGACTGAGTAGTTTAGAACATATTGTCTATGTCGGCACATATGGCAAATATATTCCATTTAAAAATATATAGAGAGAGTCAACCTGCTCGTGGTAGCAGGTGTGAATGGTTTTCAGCTGCAGTTGTCTGTCCTTTATAATAGCTGAGTTGTTTGCAAACTGTTCTAGGCAGTCCAACTATTACACCAAAATATTTGCTCTTAAGGTTTCTGTTTTCTGAGATTTCGAGTAAATCCACCAGTAGATCCACTGGCAATGCTTTATAGACAAAAATCACCTATTTATTTGTATGAGACAGTACGAGGTCTCTAATCAATATGCAGGGATCCAGCATGCTCTGTTTATGTGTGACCAATGGTGCTGGTTCTATGATAAACTCTACCGTTGTCTGGCCTAATACCCTGGAGCTAGCTTTTGTGCTCTCCTTGTGGGACGGCAAGTCTGCTTTACAATTCCAGATAAAACTCAGGTTGCTACAAGATATTGCAAAATCAGGTACTGAATTGCACAAGACTTGCCTGCTGTTTCTAATTCACCACTTCTGAAAAGACTAGACCCTAGATTTACATCCTCGTACTGTACCTAGAGCTTTCCCAATAGGTGATTCTCAGGGTTGTTTGGGTTTTTTTCTTTTCTGCTTTCTGCCTCTTTCTTCATAAGACTAACTGTAGTTGGGTAGAACTGCTAGAGCCAGTTTATCTTTCTGTGCAGCCTGTAAATAAATAATTTACTAGAAACAATAATCTATATTATACTGTAGTCCATGAGTGTGTATAATTTCAGTATTGCACTTTGTCAGAAAGTCATAATCAGTTGCATTACAGTTTATCATGTTGAAAAATTACGGAACAGGTACCTCAATAACCTGATCAAATCTGTCGATATGTATGCAGGTGTGCACACATCAACCCGTGTCAGTTCACTTTCGCCATACTTAGTTAGCCATGTTTTATTTTGCAACTTTTTAAGTGTAGAAGTGTTCTATGCTTCACAGCCCTTATATTTCTTGAATATTTCCACTGTTAAGGGTCCTATGTGTGTTTTTCAGGATGTTATTATCAGTATGAGCAGCTGGGTGATTAATAAGAAGCAAAGGCCTGTATTATGCATGTATATAGTGCCAAGAATTGGGATGATATTATACATAAAGCAGCTATTGGACTTGACCATTAGAATTTCCTTTTAATCATTAGCCAGAATGCATTATGAGGAAGGTAAATAAACTGTTTACTGTCAGTCATCCATAAGACATAAATGCCTTGTCATAGGACAAAGTAGAACTCACTAATCTACAAACAAACAGGACTGCAAGTAATTGGTAAAGATGCTCTTGTTTTTCTTTCTGTGTGAATACAGCTGCTGAAAGTCTTCATGGAAAGAGGGTAATATTTCATCAACCGAACAGCAGGAATCGTCAGTTTATTAGCAGTGAAATTTACCTTTTCTTCTTTTATTGACCTATACCCCATATGCAGTTTGGAAAACAAAAGAGAAAAATTCAGTTACTGGCATACGTCTGTCTTGGCTGAAGCTTCTAACAGTCTTTAACGGCTTTATCTTCACTGGCTTTGTTCTTTTAAATGCAAATTGGAAACTGGGGGGGCGGACATCCTTAACAGATTATATTCTACTAACCAACCCCTGGATTATTATAATATACAAATGAACATGTGCCTGTAAGCTCATGAGGCAGTGGAGAGTGAGGTGGGGTATTTGCTGTCACTTGTGAGAATTTTTTAAGCACAGCATCAGATTGCCACTTACTGGTTAGGATTTTTGCTGGGTCTCTGTGTGTGATTTTTAGGCAAAAATCCCCCTACTTTTTATGTTGCTGGCAAAAATTACTACAACATGATATAAGTATAGTTGGCTTATTTACAGTTTCACTATGTACTTCATTTTTTGTATTTTCTGATACTACATAAATGGAAATGAGTCTCTTAAAAATTACATGGTAAACTGCTGTGATAGATCATGTTGTAAACCACCCATAAGAAGGAAGATGCTTGTTAGCTTTTCTGAAGATTGAGAGTAGTGTTTGAAGAACTGTCTATTTTGTTATACACTAGGTACTGTTAAACACTTGTATATACAAAATATATATATAAAAAGATATCCATCCAATACATATATAGGCATTTTCTTCCATTACTTTAATCTTCAATAATTCCTTAGATCAAATGTGCAAATGAGGAATTTCCTCGTAAACTCTAGGAGGCATCCAGATCTCATACAGAGGACAGCCTGCGTTGTCTCTCTCATGTGAGGTGAATGTTTTGTGAGGTTCTATGGGCAAATTTTTGCCAATAGAATAATAAATTCAGGTAAAACTCAATGTAACCTCGATTGCTGGTATCAGTTGGTCAGCCCCACCATGTTGCTATTAATCACCAAACCTATTCATCCAAGATATTCTGAATACATTTTTTCAGCATATGTTTACAATCCTCAAGGAATTACTTCAATTCCAAGGAACCACAATCCTCACGGAGTTTGCAGCTATTTTCTGTTATTCTGTGTGATTGCCTACTGGCACTACCATTTCTTGTGATGCAGAATGGTGGCATTAATATTAACTTAATTGTAAATACCACATATTAATTGTCTCTCTGACAAGGAATACTGCTTTCCCTCTTGAAATGCAAGTAGTCTTTAGGAAAGATGATGTTCGGCAGGGAGATGCTGGTGAACTCAAGCAGGAGAATGCCGACTTCCTAACATTTTAGAACTCCCAAAACCAGAGTGGGGTAGATGGATAAGCTGAAGTGTAGAGACTAAGGGCAACCTTACCTGGCAGCGATAAACATCACTCCGAGCACTTAGCACCGTTTTTAAAAATCCATTTGGGATGTTTGCCTTACTTTTCTTGTGCTCATGTCCTGTAGCGGTGCTTCTTAAATTGCAGCACTGCCAATGAGAGCTTGTTCTTTCCAACCTGACAAAATGCAACAGTAAAAAATACAACCCAAACAGTGGATCCAGCCACATTCAGAGTGATAACGTTGCACATGGTCTAAACCAGAACAAGCACACAGCACAGTGCCATTCTCTTGGTACATAAGAAAAACTTACGCAGGCAGAATGGGAGTAGAGGACAACATGTGCAAAGTCTGAGCATAAATTAGGTGCAGTTGAAATGTGCTGCTTGTATGCTTGGGGGTAATACGGGTCCTTTCTTGCTAGCTAGCCTGAAGCAAGTGGTGCGTGGGCAGAAGTGTATCCCTGACCCATTTGATAGCGTTGGCCTTGTGTAGAAAAGTGTCCCCTGCTGGGCTAGGGGCCTGCCCATGGGCTGGGGGTCCGCTGGGCTTTTGGGGGGGGTCTGCTCCCCTGGGCTGTTTGGAGTGCCGTACCGCTCTGATTGCATTTACACCATTTTGGAGGCTCACTGCAGGCTTGATGAAGGTAGCAGCGAAGCTTGGAAGAGGACAGTAGGCTTTGCTCCGTAACACTGGTGAAAATGTTAGGGTTTTGGTCTGTGGATGCAAAATCAGTTTTGCGTTACGCCTTTGCGAGAGTGCCAGGTGCATGCCCGCTTTCAGAATTAATCATGAAGTCGGCTCCCTAGCTGTAGCTTGCAGAGTTTGTTTCCTCTGTATAAAAATGTTTGGAGGCATCTAATAGTTTAAAATGAGGAGGAAAATTTAACCTCTCAATAATTAAGGAAAAAAGGGGTGGGGGAAGAGGCTAATTTAAAAAGCAGGGATTAGGACTATGGCAAATAGCTGGTGAATTTGCTCAAGGAATCTGGTGTAGAAGCATTTGCAAAAAAGCAGGAGGAGAAAGCCAAGAAGGCTATGTGTGGGACAATGATATTGTCTGCTTTCTTTACAAACTTTCTTTGAAAAGAACAGAGTTCGTAAATTCCCAATGCAGACCTCTGGGGTGGTTCTTCCTGGCATCAGCGGCTGTTAAACTATAACCTGTTGGTGAGAAGGTGACTCAAAAGGCAGTTTGGTAAAGAATTGTCATACCGATGTAGAAAAAGAAATGTAAGAGCTGTAGTAGTAGTTAAGCAGATTTCCAAATCAGTCATTTTTCCATCATGACATTTCAAGTATTTCATGTTTTGCTAAGAGTAGCAGCACTTGGAGTCTGACAAATGGAGGGGGGTGTTCTTTTTTTTTTTTATTTTTCCTTGCTGCTTCTGCCTTGCTTAGGAGATGAGTTTTATGCACTTATTCTGTGTGTGTCAGTAGTGAATGCTAGCAGCTGGATAGAGAAAAGGGAGCCCTTTTAGGGATAAGCTACATTCACGCTGTAACAGGCATCAAACAGTTTAAGTGGGGATATAACTGAATTTCTTATACACCAGAGGCAATCAAATATGAGGAACACATTCCTAAGAAACTAGGACTGATAACTTCTTTTGCCCCTAGAACCACTCGTTAATTGTTACTTGGCACATGTGTGTTTGCCTTTTTATTTTGGGGGGTTTTTTAGCAAGTATGTGCATTCCACTGTGACTCTTTTTTCAGCCTTCATGGACAATGCTGCTATCTTTCTACTTTGTTCTGTTGTGTCTTGGTATTTTTATGGATCCAATCTAAAAATCTCAAGGATAATCATAAGCAGAACTTCAGCATAGCCTGTATATATTCCTTCCATATGTGGAAGATCATGTTTGCGTGGGCTCGGTCAACTCAGTAGCAATCCTGAAGAATTCTGTGGGATGGTTCATTGTTCTGAGGACTCCTTATTTGCCAGAGAGCATGTAAAATATCTTTGCTCTGCATAAATAAGTCATTAGATTACATTGCTATTAAAATGAATTCCATCATTTAAAATACCCAATTGTGCTGTTTTCTCTAGAGATTTTGTATTTTTACCGACTAATTAATTTTGTTGTTTTAAATCATGGTTTCTGTTTCAGAAATTTTCTGTAATGATAACCACTTTTATATCTGTATTGAATATAAAAGTTACAAAGATAAGGCTGTTGTCCTTTCAGAAGGCCACTTTTATATCTGCATTGAATATAAAAGTTACAAAGATAAGGCTGTTGTCCTTTCAAAGGGTAAAGAAAATCAACGTATAATCTTTTGAGAAGCACTGTGCAAATTAAGCAACCTGTTAAAACAGGTTCATCTGTGGATGAATCACCATTTATGGAAGTACTTTAAGACGTCGTTAATTCCATGTTGATTTATGTAATTTTCCTATGCAAGCAAGAAATTGTAGGAGCGTGGAATTACTAAGTCATGTTATGGAGGTAAACATGACGTGACTTCTGGCAAATTAGCACAGCACTTACCGTCTCTAAAAAGTTTCACTATTATGTTACTCAGCATCTACTCTGAACTCAAGAGATATAAAATGTCTAGGAAGAACAGAAGTTTATCAAACAGTTTCTAAGGGCACTTTAAGAGAAAGCCTTATCAATGTCTTATCAGTGCCATACTTCTAAATAATATTGCTGTCAGCTGGGAAAAGTCATTGTGCCTCATTTCTTGTATGCATGTGTACATGTGTATAGTTTTCCTAGTGGAATGTAAGTTACATTAAGATTCAGAAATACAAGTATTGTGAAGTGGAAAAAAGCAGAGCACAGGGAGACAAGGGTCTGTGGAATAGCTTTTTATGAAGCACCATCAATATACTAGGACTCTTCTGCCTGGAAAGAAATGGCTCGGGGAGGCTGTGATAGAGTCAGAAGGTTACAAATGGCATGGAGAAGGTGAATATGCCATAATTGCTCGCTGTCCGTTCCAGCACAGAAGCAAAAGGGTATCAAATGAAACAAGGATGGTTTGGATTTAGAGCTACAAAAGGAAGAGATTTTTTTCATGCAGTGTGTAACTAAGCTGTGGAAGGCCTTGCTGCGGGATGTTGTGGGTGCCGGAGGCTTAAATTGGCTTGTAGAAGACTTGGACAAACCTGTGGAAGCGTGGTCAGTTAAGAGATGTTAAATGCAAAGACCGAAAGTTCAGAAAGTCCCTGGAGGCACTGTTTGCTATGGTCCCTGAGAGCTCTGGGAAAATGTGGTTTAGTGCTTGCCCAGTGCTCACGTTATTCCTTAGAGATCTGCTTCCAACCCTGTTTGGAGGCAGGGTGAACCTTTTGATTTGACCTACTACAGCCAACTGCTACGTATGGCAAGAATTAAGCAGAATGATTTGGGACTTTTTCCCAGACATGACAGTTAGCTTTTTTTTTTTGGTGGTATTCCAAACAGGTAAATACTGACACAAGAATGTTGTCGGATGCTGCTAAGAGATTTTGTAGGCATTTCGTTAGGGTCACACAGATTTTAAGTGAGATTTTAATTTAAGATACCATTACCATTTCTTCGTATCTCGTAGTCACATTCATACTCGAGAAGTAATTTCATAGAGAGAGCTGTGTGAACAGAAAATTGGTTTTGATAGAAAAAGAAATGTTGCAGGGAAAATGCCTTGACATAAATAGCTGAGGGGGCAAGGCAGCATTCTGGTGGGGGAAGGGGTGGAAAATGTGGTCATTTCCAACTGCCTCCTTTCATTGTGGGATTGGCATCACTTGGGAACGTAATTTTAACCTTATGGCTACTTTAATTTCCTGCTCTGTAAATTGGTAGCTGCTTAACTTCCCAGCTTAGTGAACAGTGATTTTAGTTGTACTTCAGGCATCTTCTGAAAGAGTAACTAGCTGTGGAAGTACCAAAAAATTCTCAGGAGTCTTGTGCATCTGCAAAAAAAAAGAGGGGGGGGCAGTGTTAGGGATTTAAAATCCATTTAATACAGAATACTTTCAGAACACAAGTATTTTGTACTTCCTTTTTATACCTTTGGGGAAATTTCTCCCAAGTGTGATCACCTAGTCTGCTCTGCTAGATTCTCCTGTTACTGTCAGACATGAAAGGTGCACCACTCTGTTTCCATTTTGCATTTTTCTCAGTCAGAAAATCAGAAAATAACAAACATTCCACTAACAGTGCTTATGAATCATTTCTGAAGTGGGCTGCGTTCTTCCATTAACAGGCAAGATTATAATTTTCTGAATCTTTTTGCTATAAAGTCAAAGTTTACTTGCCAAAGGTATTTAAAGATAATTTAGTCAGTGAAACTTACAGGCCTAAATCATTATGAAGTTTCCCAAAAAATAGTAGCATAGCCTGGAAATACTGGATAGACAAATGACAGTTATATAGTAGCTATGTAAAGATACCTGTAAGTGCAGAGTGGAGTACCGTTAAGGGTGGCAACAATACATGCAAATTTGAGATCTTTAGCTGTGCAGTGAGATGTGGTGGTATAGATGCAAGCATCCTGAGGATGCAGATAATCCTTTTCCAGTAACAGGAATTTAGCAACGTAAATATAAATACTAATACATCAAAGTCACTACCAAATGCCTCGGTCTGCTATTAAATTATTTTGCATTACATTTGTGAAGGTATGGTTCTTTGTAAAACTGTTATTCATTCAGACTTGAACTCTTCGAGTTATGATATTTCATGCATCTTTTATGTAGACTTTTGTTTCATGACCCAACTATTGTTTGCTATTAGTTTCTGATAGGCAATAATAACAACTTTGGCAGAGACAACAGTAACGAAGTTCTTAAACTTTAGGCCAAGTAGCTTCTTTTTTAGTGAAGCAACATTTTTCCAAGTCTTCTAATGAGCCTTGAACAACATTACATTGTTTTAAAGTATTGTTATAAATTATAAGTTCATTAAAAAGTCATATTGCCCAAGCAAGAATTACATCACTGACTATTCAAACTGTCTGTCTTTCTGTTAGTCTACCTCAGTATTTTCTGTGGTAACTATTTAAAAAAATTCCTTACGCTGTTTAAAATACAACTTTGCATTTTAAGTTGATCATATCTTCAACTTGAATGACTATATGATAGTCAGTGTATTGTTCAAGGTATTTAAAATACTGATTTTGTTTCGTGTTCCTTACAGGTGCATTCTGCTCCCTCTCTTGGGAATGAAGCCCCCTCAGCAGAGCCTGTTCCTGCTCGTAGATTCAGTTGACGAGGGCTGTAACGTTTCCGAGGGTGAACAGACTTCTACAAGTTTATCTGGAACAATAGCAGAGCTTTTAGCTGGCCACTTTGAGTTCTTCCCTCCCTGGCTGCTCCTCCTGTGTTCTGCCCGCAAGCAGAATAAAGCTGTTACAAAAATGTTTACAGGTGAGTACAGAGCATAGGAAGTGTTTATTACCTGTGCCTGTAACTAGGAGGTGGTATTTACAAGACCCTCATTGATGGTTGAAAGCACTGATGCATGCTTAGTTCTAAAATATGACAATCACAAAAGTGGTAATTATAAAAAACACACATTCCAGTTTACTGAGGACTATAGAAAGCTTAAATCAGCCAAGTATTTTAGAGGTAAATTATGCCTTTGCAATACATCTGCAAAGAATATGGCTGCTTTGAGTTTTCCTTTTGCTTTGCTAGTTTTAAAAAGCTTTGAAACAGTGTAGGTGATGTGTAAGTACATAAGTATGTTGGCTGCATACACCCATTCCTTGTGTTTTTTTTTTTTTTATCTCCCCTTAAAAGCTCTCCCCTTATTTTCAGAAAGTGGGGAATAACCTTTGAAGGTGAGCCTTGAGAGGGGAACAATGTAGATGTGGATTCTTGGAGTATACTTTTGGCAAAGGTCGCACAGTAAAAAAATTCTTTACAGCTTCTTCATCCCAGCTTTACTGTGTCATGAGAACATTTCTTCACTATAATGACATTGTTACTGGAAGTTCTCTGAAATTTAATAAAGGGCAATATCTAGACTGGATTCCAGGCCTATGTATAAAGCCTGTGTGTATTAAGGGAACAATTAGGACAAAAATGTGACTGCAGAACATCGACCCATAGGCTTGCTCGTTTCCATAGTGGCAAAAGGTCAATGGGATAATTGCATTTTGGAATGAAGTACTGTATTAATCAGTGGCAGACATGAACATTGGTATTTGGGAGTATGTGAGAACTAAAGGAAACTTTGGGGTAGCTGCACAGGGCTCCTTTGGATGTTCATATGGGAATAGTTTTGTCAAAGTTTGGCTGATTAGATACATTGTGATTGCCAAAAAAACAGACAAAACTTTCTTCAGAGCAGTTTTATTTCCTTTCCACTGAATCATATAATGTTTCAGACTAGTCCTAAAAAACTGCTGTTGTCTTCTAAGTATGTTTCCAGATGGAATTCCTGACAGGAAAAATCAGCAGAACTAATGGATATGCCTTTAAAATAAATTTAATTTAAATGAGTTAATTTCTCACTTCCACAGAGAATGACTTGATGAATAGCATAAAGTAAGTTGTCTTGTGATATTATAGTCCCATCTTCACTGTGGAAAAGGTACAGCAAAGAAAGAATGAATCCCAAAATAGCTGGACACAAATTGAGAAGAAATTTTAGGGTCTATTTGGAGGAAGTGGTGGTTTTTTTCCACTATGAAAGAAAACTGTGACATTACAGCCAATGTGACGCTTGCCCGCTTTGGATGATTTTCCTTTTTATAGCCAATACTCAAGTTTGTGAAAGGTATAGTAAGAATGTGGGGAGCATCGCTGAAGCTTCTGTTAACTTCGAATACATTGCAACTTTGTGTTGTAAAACTTGAGGTAATGATCATTTCTGGTTGTAGCCTGAAAAGGTAGACTGTAACACTTCTACTGGGGCAAACTCGTCTCCTCCTTTGTGGTATTTGAATGTTTACTTTCAGCTGAGCCAATTTATAAAGCTATTTAATTGGTGGACAGGCAGAATTCAGGATCAACGATGAGTATTTGTTGCACTCATGACTGAAGAAATAAATGGTGTATAACGTATGCTGCACTCTGGGACACTATTGTACTGAATTTCTAATACTTCCAATTTCCCAGCAGATAAATGTTTGCAACCATAACAATAATATAATCACTGTACGTTTTCGTCAAATGTGGGTTTTTTAATTTGGAACAAAAAAAAATCAGTTTCACTGTAATTTAGTAAGATAGGTTGGAATCCTTTTAGGGTTATTTTAGGAAAATGTGTCCCATCTGTAGTTTCCTCTGCTAAAAATTTTAAAGTATGATACAAAATACATACTAACCAATATTAATTTGTTTACAATCAGTTTATAGCAGCTGTCACTTAAAATTTTCATGCAGTGGAAACTTGCTCCAGCAATCTGCTGAAATGAGAGCTAAACCCATTTGTCAGAAAGTGTTGTCAATGACTGGGATCAGGATTGCTGCAGCGGGCTGGTCCTGACGATGCTCTTTTTTGGGTGTCCAGTACAGATGAGAGTTCTGCAGGCATCCCCCTAGCCAAAAATAGTGATGACGTGGAAAAAGATGTCCAGTCTTTCTCATCCACTGTCATCTTGCTGCTGCCAGTGGTGAATACAGCATCCCTGCCACTCCAAGAATGAGGAAAGGAGGAGGGCCGTTTATTCTGGTTCTCTTTGTTCCTTCACTTTTGTTGGTGACTTATTTATGAAAGTTGAATGGTTGTGCCTGCATCTGCTGCAGCTTGTGTTCTGGGCCCTTCTGTATTCCCAGATTCTGTAGTAGCACAATGTGCTACAGATTCTTCCTCTTATTCAGATTCTCAGCTTTCATTAATTAAAAACAAAATGCCTCTTGTGGGTGCAGAGACAACCTCAAAAATATGAACCAAATGTAAAATGATGCCTGCATGAGCCTGCGGTCACCTCCACAGTGAGCAAAAGCCAGCGAATTGAGTACAAAAGGAGGGGAACAGATAATGCGTGTCCTCCTGCCTTCTCTTGCATATGCACTATCATCACCAACTGCCACATCGTGCCTGTTTGTTTTTCTTACGGACTTTTCCCCTAAATTTAACAGTTTTCATAATTATCCACATTATCTCCCACATCATCATTTGCTATCATTTGGCTACAAGTTTGGACAGTCAGGCAGCTACATCAAACACAGTCTTTCCAATCTTTGTATTATAATGTTAGAAAAAGTTTCCCTGTATTTCTAAATAACTGAAAAAGCCCTCTAACCTGAAAGTGGCACACAGCATGTAATTTTTTTTTTGTGCTTCAGCTAATTAGCTAATAAAAATGCTTTTCTAAAATGAGGCTAAATCTTGAAAGCATAGCAGTTTTTCTTACAAAACTAAATTCCTTTTTTAAAGATCCATCATATTAGTTTAAAAACTTTAGGCTTTCTAAAATCAGGCAATTTTATTTAGGTAAGTTTGAGTGAAAAGCCGATACTTTCTCATTAACAGCATAAAGGTAAATAGACAAAAGTGCATATGTACAAATGCTTTAATTATTGGTTTGAAGAGGCTTTTTAATAAGCATTTACTTAATTACTTCTTTTTTGCCATGCACATTAATCAAATATCTGTGGCATCTGGCTTGATTATACCCCTCAATTAAACATGGACACTCTTCATCCAAAGAATTCCTTCTCACGCGTGAGGCATGAGTGCACCAGTGTGGTACAGCCCATGCAGATGTCACATCTCGGGGAGCTGTAGTCTCCATAAAGTTAATGTTAGATACCAGAAAGATACTGGAAAGTACAATAAAAAGAATCAAAAGTGGCCGTGAAAGGGTTCAGTTTAGCCTCAGAGGCAGCTTAAGCTCCATTCACCCACTTTTCCATAGGCAAAAGCAGACAGTCTGTCTTTCATTTTTCACTCTTTCTTTTATCTATCGTTCAGTTCCAGACAGCCAGATATTATTAAGCGCTGATATTTATCCAAACTTATTCTGGATTAGAAATCTTGGGAGCATAAGTCTTTCTCATATTTCTGCTGTTTGCTGGTTCTGGTCTGAATAGATGTGGAGGGTTGTTTTTCTTGTAGCCTTTCCTAAAATTAAAAAATAAGCAAAAATGTGTAAACTTTAGAGAAATACAGTAAAAAATCGCAACCCAGCTTCTCTGCACCCAGAAAACTCATACTATTTGGTAATTGAAGCTGCTCGGGTAGTCGTATTGCCGAATCCCCGAATCAAATCAACTGCCTAATTTGGAGCCAAACCTTTTCTCATTAGCTGCCGTTCCAGAAAATAAATGGCATGAGATCACTTCAGGAGAGATTGCTTCAAAAAAGAAAATCTAAATTGTCCTCAAATTTTTCATTGTAGGTTGGAATTTATTTGGGTGGTTTCATGTTACTTTAAAGTCATTATGTGAGTCGGATTTTTACTGTAAAAGATGATTTTTATATATTTATGTAGTTGTAAAATTTACTTCTGTAATATTACAGATTTGAAAAAGTTTATTTGTTGGTTTGGTTTTTGGAAAAAAATTATTTAGAAGGCTTGGGAAATAAACTGGGTGCTTTTAATTACTGTTTCCTTTCTTCTCATTACCCCTTTCTTCTGATTACCACTTTGGAAACATGATACTAGGGAATTTCATCTTTCCTAGTAAAAAGTTATGTGTGAATTTTGAATTTATTTGCTTTGTAGTTAAAGAGGGAAGACTAAATTGTTTTAAATGGACTGTTACCTGTAAACCTAACTAACTAAACTTCTGTGCAATGACACGGGCCGGTGAGAGCAGCAGATTTCATCCTCCATGTCTCTTAGCATCTGGGGTAGACGCAGTGAAATTTATAATGCATAGTATACTGCAAATGCAGTAAAAGCTAAGTGTGCTGCTTGAGTTTTCAGGTGCATTTTACTCTGCTGGATACGTTATTCTTTTTGAGCAGGTGTGCATAAATGGCCATAGAAATACCTAATTTAATACATGCTTAGATCAGCAGTGGAAATTATTAATGCCAAAACATTGCCATGTTTTTAAGCATTTAGATTACTTTGAAGTCAACAATTCAGTTAAATGAAATATATTAAGATGTATTTAAAACTTTTGTAATTTACTTACGTGAATGTATTTAAACATATGAAAATAGAAGGATATTTTTAAGTATTTACTGGAACCTGCTACTTAATAGCTTATTTTTTGTTATTGAAGTTTGAAAAGGTTGACATACTGTAAAAGTATTTATATAGCCAAGATACCTTTTTTTTTTCTCCTTTGAATGACCCTAGATCTTGCCAAGAAATACATTTGGAACTGATTTGTTTACAGAACTGCCAGGAATTTAATAAATCAGGAAAATCCATATTGGAGCTCCCATTGGGTTGAAAGTGATGTGTTGTCAGAAAAATTTTAACAATGCAAAAAGCAGGGTCGTGGGACTGTGAGTTCTGTCTACTGCACTCCTGTTTTGCTGAGCTTAAGTAGTTCATGGGAATGCATCTGAAACAAAATGAGCTTTCTCTTAATGTTTTGGTGCTTCTTGTCCATGAAAGTGACTTATTGTATCTGGTAGGGTTGAAAAGCAAGTTTGCAGGATCTTTGTTTGGAAATGTAAAATGACCTCATTTAGATAGATGTTTAGGCAAAAAACCATGTCTTTGTTTTCCTCCTTCAAGCTAGCAACAAGAATTTGAGAGTTAAAAAAAAATTGTATCTATAAGGCCTTTTTTGAATTATTTGCTTATTATAGTATGGCATGGTGCAGTGGTTAAAATTAACAACCTATTTCTGTTCAAAAGTCTGTTACAATGGCAGTTTGTTAACCCCAGCATATTATCCCTGGGACGTGTGAAGGTCTGTATGAGTCTTGTGTGCTTCTTGCTATACAAACTTGTCTTCAGATATGCTATATAGGATCTCATTAAAAAGGACTGTTTGGAAATATTGGTAAAGAAAAGAAACAATGTTTAGCTTCCGTGAACATACAGCCAATCAAATTGTTGAAATTACTGACTTCTGGAATATGCACTGCTCAGAAGTCTCCTGAAGTTTATTTGCTTGGCTGAAGTGCTTAGACGTTTGGTATGTCTCAGGTAAGTACAGAGAAGGGCAATATTTTTAACCCTAATATGGAACAAAGTAACAATACAGCCTCATTTAAAGGGAAAAAAAACAAACACCACAAACCCTTCCTTTTTTACTTTTTTTGGAGGGTTTGAGGTTTCTTTAGTCACATCCAAAATGGTTTTGTTCACTTTCCCACCTATTTTAGGAAGCAAAATTAAAATTGGTATTCAAAGAACACTGCAGGGTAAGCAAGAGTCTCTTGCTTTTGAAACACATACGGGGACTGAGACACTTAAACAGTTATCCCTCTGCAAGTTTTCATGTGAAGGCTGGGAGTCCGGGGAGATGTAGTCGTTAGTCAAAACTGAACGTGAGCTGAAATCTCAGGATTGCTGTCATGTGAGTCAATCAGGGGTTTTCTCATTGAGGGAAATGAAATCAACTACTGTACAAACTGAAAACACACTCGAGTAATTTAAAAATAAAAATAACTTACATATGCAGGTATATATTGGAAGGAAAGATGTGGGCATGGGATTAATGCGAGAGATTGGGGATGTTGTGAGCAGACTTACTTATGACTAAACACATTGAGAAGGAGTTTGCAGAGCTCTGTACCTATTCTCATTCAGCCAAGTGACAGGTACAAATCTGTACTAGGAGAAGCAGAGAGGTTCAAAGAACTGGAAGGTGACTGAATGCGGTGGTTGCATTTGCTCTGACTTGAACAAAACAGAGCTGTTCCCTGCACAGGAGACAACCAAGGGGACACTTGTGTCTAATTACAGCGCTGTATGTGCGTATGACTCTGAACGCATGCACCAGGCAATGCCCTGTTTTTAATGCCTCTGTTTTCACTTCTGTATCTTCTGAAGGATCGTAACCTAGAAGCAGCCTTTCACTTGAAGTGGAAGCTTGGGATCTGCAGAATCGCAGGGCACTGTCTGTTCTTATTCAGCAAAGTTTCTTATTTGGCTTATGTGCAAGAATTAAGGGCTTTACAAAGTTACATACAGATTATTTTAATCAAATACAGAGTAAATCGATGAATTATTGCCACTGTGCAGGTCAGGTTAGGACATTACTTAAGTTGTGACAAATTACAGTGGATAAAGATGGTTCTGTGTTTCTTTTGAGAGCAAAAAAAAACACCTCTATGGAATGAAGAAAGTTCCTCCCCCAAATTATTTTCTGCCTCCTGGCCTTCTTGTTCAAAAATCTTCAAGTAGACACTTATTAGTGTAGTCTTAGCCTGAGAGGTGGCTGTGCAAAAGTGTTCTATCCAGTGATTTTATTTTGGGGAGAAGCATGATTTTGGTTTTGGTATTCTATTGATTTAGTCCTGTTAGATTTCTAATGCTGCCATAATTAATAAGGGAAGCAGAAATATCTTAGTAACACCACCATAGTTTGCCTCTCCGTTCTAATCTGTTGTGTTTGTACAATGCTCATGTAGACTAAACAATTAACAGGGTGAGCTTAATGTGACATTCAGAGCCTCTGCTGAAGACACTTGGGAACAGAAAGCACAGCTCTGTTAATCAGGCTGAATTTTCAGTCAGAACAAGCTCACAGACTAAGCAGTTTGATCCACAGAATGTTTAAATGCAATAAAAACATAGATCTGAAAATAACATTCTTCAGAGTCTCACTTAAAATTATTTGCTCCATGGAGGTGGGGCCAAAATTGCATTTGAATGCATTGCTCTATGGTTGCTTTTCCTTCAGTATAATTTGGAGGTTAGTAACTGCTTTGAAAAGCAAAGTTGGGGTTTTTTTTTTATGACTAGCTGAGCTGACTGTAGGGAAATGTGTGCAATCTGCTACACTGGAGGAAGAGATTGCAACCTGTCCCTGGAGAAGTGGGGTACAGTTCTGGCCTAAAACACACTAGTTTAAGCTGTGGTTTTCCCGTAGCTTCCAGAAAAATAGTGTTCAAACAATGTAATGTGTCATTAATCAAAGAGGGTAGGTCTTCATCAGATGCTTAACTTGGCACTACCAAAGCAAATGTTATAAATGACAGAGGTAGCCATGTAGTCCATACAACTATATCTTAATTCTGCCTCATTCTTGAGAGCCTTGTGGCGTCTGAGGTTGCCCTAGGGACTTCTCTCACGTGTTGTTAAGAACAGCGTTCTTTGCTTTGGGCAGGGGGGTGTACGTGTACGGAGGAAATGTACACAGTATGCATGTATGAAATAATTTCCTTTTTTCCTCTAAACAGTAAACAGGTTGGAAAAACAATGAGATCATATGACTATGAGAAAACCTGTTTCCTTATACAGTGAGTCACCTACCAAAGAACCGAGGTGTTTATCTAAAACTCAGTCCTTACTTGAAAAAAATAGGTAATTTTCAGAGCACAGAGCTGTAAAGATATTTAAAACCATTTTTGAGTGTGTCTCTCTCTCCTATATCATAAAAGCCTTTGAGGGAAAGTAAGGTGATCAGGTTAAAGTGATTTATGTACATTTCATCATGCATATGCCCCAGGTGTGAATAACCTTTTTATAATTATATGAATGTAATAGCTGTCTTAATCTAAATAGCTGAAAATTATTTGGAATTCCATTGTGAACCACACTGGAGAAGGGATTATTCCTTTAATAATATAATAATACTTAATAATCTTATTTTGGTTGCAGTTCTGGTGGTTTTGCTTAGGTGTTTAGTATTGTCCAAGGCAGACACACAATGACTGATTCAAAGTGATTTTTAAAATTTTCTTCATTAGTAGCATGTATTTCTTCTTATAGTAGATGATAAAAATGTCTATTATCAAAGTTGTCTGCCATCATTATTCATTTACATTCACCATGTCTACACAGAAAATATATAATTGTGGGTGTTCCGTACCCAGAAATGTCTGTCTTTTTAATTTTTTTTTAATGTTGAATTAAGTGAAACTAGATCAGAAATAATAATAACTTTCTTCCTTTTCAATAGGTTTCCGAAAAATAAGTCTGGATGATCTACGAAAGGCTTATATTGTGAAAGATGTGCAACAGTATATTCTGCATCGTTTAGATCAGGAAGAAGCACTGAGACAACATCTCACAAAAGAAACTGCAGAAATGCTGAATCAGCTTCACATCAAAAGCAGCGGTTGCTTTTTGTATCTGGAACGTGTCCTAGATGGAGTTGTGGAGAATTTTATTATGTTACGAGAGATCCGTGATATTCCGGGAACGTTAAATGGCCTGTACCTTTGGCTCTGTCAGAGACTTTTTGTGAGGAAACAATTTGCAAAGGTCCAGCCTATTCTTAATGTAATTCTTGCAGCCTGTAGGCCGTTGACCACAATGGAATTGTATCATGCAGTGTGGACCAAAAATATGACACTGACGATGGAAGACTTTCAACGCAAATTGGATGTCCTGTCAAAAGTCCTTATTGATGGACTTGGAAATACAAAAATCTTGTTTCATTACAGTTTTGCAGAATGGTTGCTAGATGTAAAGCACTGTACACAGAAATACTTGTGCAACGCAGCAGAGGGACACAGAATGCTGGCAATGAGTTACACTTGCCGAGCAAAGGATTTAACACCGTTAGAAGCTCAAGAGTTTGCATTGCATCTAATTAATTCAAATTTACAGTTAGAGACTTCAGAGCTGGCTTTATGGATGATATGGAATGGCACCCCTGTCAAAGACTCCCTCTCAACCTTAATTCCTAAAGAACAAGAAGTATTACAGCTACTGGTGAAAGCTGGTGCTCACGTCAACAGTGAAGATGACCGCACGTCTTGCATTGTTCGGCAGGCTCTGGAGAGAGAAGATTCCATTCGCACCTTGTTAGACAACGGAGCGTCAGTAAACCAGTGCGACTCCAATGGGAGAACGCTCTTGGCCAATGCAGCGTACAGCGGCAATCTCGATGTCGTTAACTTACTGGTTTCAAGGGGAGCAGATTTAGAGATAGAAGATACTCATGGGCAAACAGCACTTACCTTAGCTGCTCGGCAGGGACATACCAAGGTTGTCAATTGCTTGATCGGATGTGGGGCTAATGTTAATCACACTGATCATGATGGCTGGACAGCATTGCGATCTGCAGCGTGGGGTGGGCACACAGAGGTGGTTTCTGCGCTCCTTTACGCTGGAGTCAAAGTGGACTGTGCAGATGCTGATAGCCGAACGGCGCTGAGAGCAGCAGCTTGGGGAGGACATGAAGATATTGTGCTGAATCTGCTTCAACATGGTGCTGAAGTTAATAAAGCTGATAATGAGGGCAGAACAGCTTTGATTGCAGCCGCATACATGGGGCATAAAGAGATCGTGGAGCACCTGCTGGATCATGGTGCAGAGGTAAACCATGAGGATGTGGATGGAAGGACTGCGCTGTCTGTCGCTGCACTTTGCGTACCAGCCAGTAAGGGACATGCCTCAGTGGTTAGTCTTCTAATTGACCGTGGTGCTGAAGTTGACCATTGCGATAAAGACGGCATGACTCCACTGCTGGTAGCTGCTTATGAAGGACATGTAGATGTTGTTGATCTACTTCTAGAAGGAGGAGCTGATGTCGATCACACAGACAACAATGGCCGTACACCACTTCTGGCAGCAGCCTCCATGGGCCACGCTTCAGTTGTAAATACTCTCTTATTTTGGGGTGCAGCTGTTGATAGCATTGATAGTGAAGGGAGAACAGTTCTGAGCATAGCCTCTGCACAAGGCAATGTGGAAGTAGTACGGACTCTGCTGGACAGGGGGCTCGATGAGAATCATAGAGATGATGCAGGCTGGACACCCTTGCATATGGCAGCTTTTGAAGGTCACAGGTTGATCTGTGAAGCTCTTATAGAACAAGGTGCTAGAACAAATGAAATTGATAATGATGGACGTATACCTTTCATATTAGCTGCACAAGAAGGTCACTATGATTGTGTGCAGATATTACTGGAAAATAAATCCAACATTGATCAGAGAGGCTATGATGGGAGAAATGCTCTCCGGGTTGCTGCTTTAGAAGGTCACAGAGATATAGTTGAACTACTGCTCAGCCATGGAGCAGACGTAAACTACAAAGATGCTGATGGCCGGCCAACACTTTATATCTTAGCATTAGAAAACCAGCTTACAATGGCTGAGTATTTTTTAGAAAATGGTGCAAACGTAGAAGCGAGTGATGCTGAAGGAAGAACAGCACTCCATGTTTCCTGCTGGCAGGGCCATTTGGAGATGGTACAGGTGCTGATAACATACCATGCTGATGTGAATGCTGCAGATAATGAGAAGAGATCTGCTTTGCAGTCTGCTGCATGGCAAGGTCATGTGAAGGTAGTGCAGCTTCTCATTGAGCATGGAGCTCTGGTTGACCATACATGTAATCAAGGTGCTACTGGACTCTGCATTGCAGCCCAAGAAGGGCACATTGACGTTGTCCAAATATTACTGGAGCATGGTGCTGATCCAAATCATGCCGACCAGTTTGGGCGCACTGCTATGCGTGTTGCAGCTAAAAATGGACACTCTCAGATTATTAAATTACTGGAAAAATATGGTGCATCTACTCTGAATGGTTGCACTCCATCTCCAGTCCACACAATGGAGCAAAAACCCTTGCAGTCAGTCTCCTCTAAAATGCAGTCGTTAACAATGAAGTCAAATAGTTCAGGGAGTACTGGTGGAGATATGCAGCCTAGTATGCGTGGTTTATCTAATGGGCCTGCTCATGCCTTCAGTTCTCCTTCAGAGTCGCCTGATTCTACGGTTGACCGTCAGAAATCATCTTTATCAAATAATTCCCTGAAAAGTTCCAAAAATTCTTCTCTCCGCACCACATCGTCGACTGCGACTGCTCAGACAGTGCCCATTGATAGTTTCCACAGCCTGTCATTCACAGAGCAAATACAGCAGCATTCCCTGCCACGCAGCAGAAGCAGGCAGTCTATTGTTTCTCCTTCTTCCACAACTCATTCCCTAAGTCAAAATCATAATTCACCAAGTAGTGAATTTGAATGGAGCCAAGTAAAACCTAGTTTGAAATCAACTAAAGCTAACAAAGGGGGGAAAATGGACAACTCCAGCAAATCTGGGTCAGCTGGAAAAAAAATAAAACAAAGTAGTTCCTCCCAACCAAAAGTGTTAGAGTATGAAATGACTCAGTTTGATAAACGAGTACCTATTGCCAAATCTGGGACAAGCGTGCCACTGAAATCAATGCCGGCAGAGCCACAGTGCAAAATTTTGGTCCCGCCAGCTCAGCAAGAAGTTGGTCGATCTCAGCAACAGTTCCTAATTCACCAACAGAGCGGAGAACAGAAGAAGAGAAATGGAATTATGACGAATCCAAATTACCACCTTCAGAGCAATCAGGTTTTTCTCGGTAGGGTTTCTGTCCCCCGAACAGTGCAGGATAGAGGGCATCAGGAAGTACTGGAAGGCTATCCTCCTGCAGAGACAGAACTCAGCCTTAAGCAAGCCTTAAAACTTCAGATTGAAGGGAGCGACCCAAGTTTCAACTACAAGAAGGAAACACCATTATAAAAGGTAACTTATCCACTCACAAAGGAAGCAAATGCGTGTATTTCATCATGTGCATTTTAAATACGCTAAAATTACGTTTCATTGTCGTTTCTCATCATAATTGCTTTCTTAATGAAAACCATGAATGTTAAAATCTTAACCTGGCATGTATTTGTTTTGCTTTCATTTAAAAGCATCAACCGTAGAGGAATTGAATCACCATCACATTTTCTGTTGAATTCTGATTGCTCAAGTCATACCCCACTGTCTTTGATACGTGACTGAATAAAAGAGCAAGTTTCATGTAGCATTGATTTGGAATTTTAATATGTGATATTTTCAGATACGGTAATTATTTCATTATTTACAAAAATGCTTTTCAGGAAGCTTCTGAAGATTCTTGTAAGTTACAGGCAACCACTTTTGTGAATTTGGATTTTAAATGTGAAATCTCAGCAGCATAATTATCTACAAATTAAAAAGTTAAAATACTACACTGAAGCTTTGATTTTATATTTCTGTTACTGTGAAGGTAAGCCTCCTATAAAAGAGATGGCATTCCTCAGAGCAAGATTAGAATCTATGTTATGGTACCAATTTTCTGACTAATCTGTAGTTCTTAAGCAGTGGAGTTCATTTAGATTTCTCACTTTCTCTCCCATATTGAATTTTATGCTGGAAAAGGAATTTTATGTAGCTTTTTCAGACCTGAATGAGTGAGTCAGCTAAAATAGAACTATTTTTCTTCCTATCCCTGATGACGTTTATCTTTTTTAGAGGATTGGGAATGTGTTAATAATTAATACATTTTCTATTTGAATTTCAAAGAAGCAGCATCTTTATGAAATGTATGCACATCTCTTATTGCTTATTTGCTTATTTTTGAAAACATATTTTTTGTTTGTGTAAATGCTGCGTTTTTGACAGATCAGACTGCTGCTCCTTAGAACAAGAATGTTCTTGCTAGCTGACTGGGTTCTGCTGCAAGTCAGCAAAGACTGCAGGTTTCTAGGACAATCGCAGGTGGTACAGAATCTACAAATGGGAGGTTTTGAGCTGTCACAAACACATAGACAGGGTTTTTCCCAAAACGTCCTGGAAATGGATTTCACTTTAATGGAATGCATCTCTCTAGATGTAGCTGAGGTCTCTTGTGAATTGCAGAGCGTTAGAATACTGTGCAGGACTCCAAGATGTTTCCTTGGGGTTGGCATTTTGGTTAAATGAAAATATTTGAAATGATACAGCGTTTCAAAAAGCTATGTACTAGAGCCTGCACATTTGTAAAATCCAAATATTAGCAAAGGGTCAGATGAGCTGAGGGGCAGGACAACAGGAGCAGGCAGAGAGAGGAATAAGCAGGTGAGAGAGAATGGGCCCTAAATCTTCCTAAAAGTCAAAAGGACTTTAGATTCCCACAGTTCTACATCATGTCCAAACAGGATTTAAATTTGTTTGTAATTTTTTTCCTGCCTCCATAAGACATATTAAAATGTACAATTAAGAACTGTATTTCCTAACTCTTCTGTACCTGCCCCTGATGTTCAGCGCTTGCTTTCATGTTACACTTTATTGTAAATAAATTGTATGGTTCTGACGTAGGATGTATTCATTTGACCTGACCTGTCATCAAAAGACTAGTTTTGATGAATTTTCGGTCTTTGTTGATTTTAAAATATAAACAAAACACGTACAAAAATTGGAACACTCCACATGTAATTTTGAAACTCAAATTGGGCTTTGCTTTATCTGGAACAAATAGTGCTTTACTGAAAATTCAGGGGTTTTCTCTGTGAAGTATTTGTTTATGCAAGTAGCTAAGCATATGAGGTGATGGATAACTAAATGGTTCCTTTTGCTTTTTCTCTAACGATTTTTCATAGCTTCATTTTAAATATGGAAGTTTAAAACAATTTTGTGTGGAGTATGAATTGCTTGGCGCAGGCTATAATTTACCTCCTCTTTTGCCAAGTCTCAAGCACAAAAACAGTAATTTCCCTGACCAGTGAATAAACTAGTCACCTGTGGAGAATCACATCAGAAATACTCTACCGGAGCACCTGAGGAACGGCTTTTCTTCCCTGGCTGCCGCTTCCAAGCTTTATTCGGGAAGCTCTCCTGCCGTGGGAACCTTGTAGCTGCTTTGGATGGTAGAGAGCACAGGGAATCAATCATGGGATTTGAGTTAGGCAGGAAATACTTTTCATCATCGGTATGTTGTTGTGTGCTTTTAACTTTAATTAGAAATGATACAGCTCTCTTTCTGACAACGCTGTTTATATTACGGAGTATTTCAAAACTTAATGTTTCTGTTTTGTACTTCTAGGCCAATTCCACGATGCTATGAACAGAAGCGCTTCTGCTCCGAATGACTTATCAGCTGGCTGGGATGAAAGCGTACAATGCTTGTTTAGTCCACCTAGAAATTCAAGAATGTGATTGCTACAGTACAGTTACCTTAATTACTGTAACGTGCCTACATTTTCAGGCTGCCTTCTCAGTATAACCCTCTGTGCTTCAAAAATTTATTTTGTGTACTTTGTATTTAATACACAGAATGAGCACTTTTTTTAATCTCAGAAAGATAAATGCTGTATTTCCCTGACAACAGCTGAAAATGGTAAGAACAAGGAATTTTGATTTCCTATTCCAGAGCGCTTGGTAGAGGTGCATGTGCCACAGTGAACTGTGTATGGAAAGGCAGTGCTTTTTGTATTTATTTTCCTGTGGCTAAAGAAAATAAGCAAACAGTTTGTCACATTTGCATTGTTGTAATGTATGGTCAGTTCCCTGTGTACTTCAAAAAGTTCTCTCCAGAAATACAAGTCTTGTAACAGTATTTTATAAATACTGTGCTTGTGTGTTCTGTCTGTGTAATAGCTGTTCAGTGGTAGCAAAGGAGTCGGACTGCAATCGTCTGCAGTATCTTTGGGATTTTGAAGAGACAAAATCCACTATCTGGTACTACAGCACCGAATCTGGATGGCAGGCTGTGACCACTGAAAGCAATGGGCAACTTTGGTCTTGGACACCTGATCTTAAATAGCCTCCGTTATTGTTACAGTAATGAGGTAACTGAATATGGGTATGTTTTAGGTGCTAAAGTAAAAGGTCTGATCCTGCTTTCATGTATATCTTTATATGTTAGAAACAGCTCTTTCTTTTTTCCAAGGTAAAGGACTGTATTGAGAATGTCAGTAAAACAAACCATGGAAAATACAGACGCTTTGTTAATGAAGCTGAGAGAATATACTGTGAGAGTACAACAGAAAAGCAAACGGTTAGTAATACCGTTGTCTGGGGAGTAGAGAGATTACTGAGTTAGTCCTGTCCTGAGACAATAACTCTTTAAAGCACAAACTTGTATGAATGTGGTTACTGCTTCAGATGGACTAGGTAGAGCCAGCGTGAGTATCTCTGTACCTGGAGCATGGTTAATCGGCAGCCTGGGTAGTCCATCTACGGATAATGGAAAGCTGGTTCCCCACTCTTACAGCAGGAGAATTATACTTGTATGAAAGAGAGCAAAATGAAGGCCACTGTTGTGAAAGTGAACAGTATGAATTTTTTCCTTTGAATGTGCACATCTTACTTGCACAGCTCTGTGAGTGATAAAATGAAACAAGTGGGTTATTTTCTCCTAAAAATGCAAGCTATATTCTACTATTCACCGTTACACAGCCTTGCTCTTTAGAAAATAAGCCTATTTTTGTATTTGAGTATTTCTTCTAAAGGCTTGGGATTCATCTTTTTCATACTCTAATTCCAATCATTCCACAAATAAGATGATAGAAAGCTGAAGTTATTTTTCATAGAGGATTAATTAGATGTATGGCTATCCTTAAACTTTGATAAATGGCCCCTGGATGTATATGTAGTGCGTATTCTGAGGCACTAAAGGGCTCCATGTCTTGTTATTATGATTAACAATCATCAGAACATTTTTTTTTAAATATCTTGCACCTGCATTCTTATTTGCTTGTTACTAAATGTAAAAAGAATCTTTTATAGTCAGGCATTCAGCATATAGTAAAATCAGATGTTAAAAGTTGACACACGGCAATATTGATTATTCTGAATGTTTCATGTATTGAATTTCTTGTCCCCGTGGGACAATTATAAAATAAACATAACAGGAGTCTGGCAGCATGGCCTTAAGAGGGTTAGTGGCTCAGTAAAGAGAGAGTACCAAAATGTTCTCAGCAAACTTGTCCGAACCTCAAGTACAGTGCATTTGCAATACTGTGCAAGAATACAGCTTTTCTTAGTTATTAGATGTATGTTTTGTTCTGTAGAAAGGGATCCCTGAATGCCGACATTTTTCTACTGACCTTGACTGTCATTGGGATTATATTTATTTAATTTTATTGTGTTGTTATTAATTGCACCTTGTGGACAGAGGACGTAAAAATATGGCCAGTTTCACAAGGGGCCACAACTTATAAGATAGCCTGATGGTTTTTGTGTGAATAATATTTACATTTGAAACAGTTGGTGGGGAAACCTCATATCCGAATCAGCAGAGAGTAGACCTATTGAAAATGTTTTCAGAACGACAGTTCTTACAGATTTTGAATATCACTTTGGAACAGAGCATGAATTGCTTTAAAACATCTACTTTCTCAGAAGGTCTGTGTAATTCCACATTGCTGTTGCGTGTGATTTTTAATATCATCATTTGTGAGGGTTTTGCGTACAAAGAAAAGTTGCTGTTCCCCCTGTTGTTTGCTCCGTTCTGCTCTGCTCTTTCACATCTGTACAATCAAGTGGAGGTGAATGGAGTTGCATTGCTGTGACTCAGCACGGTTTCTTCTGGCAATGTAACAGTTCTCACAACCTAAAAAACCTGAATAAAACGTGAATCCTGTTTCTCTTCATCCCATTTCACTGGTCCTTCCAAGGTCGTCTCCACAAGACGTCTAAAATTCTCGATGGGAGCACGAGGGAAAAGACTGTTTTGTGGACACGGATATCAATACTGTATGCATGTGGAAAAACTCTTCAAAAGAGAAATGCATTAAGAGATACAGAGGCGCAGTTGATGCATTTTTGTCTTCTCTGTGATCAGTATTGAAAACATTACCATTTATTTAAAAAGAAAAAGGTATTTTCCCTCATCAGTTACTCTGCTATGCAAATGTCTGTTATGCTTAATATTCCCCATCTGAACTCCTCAGTTAACTTGGTTTGCAGTTTGGACTGTTTTTCCTGGAGTGGGTTGTAAATAGCCTTTAATGTACATTGAATGAATTTCACATTGTAAAATTTTTATTTTATTCCTTGTATTATATTAAGCGAAAATCCCTGTGTATATGAAAGTGCATAATAAATATATTTGCTTTTCAGCAGACATCTAACTGGTTTAGTTTTACTACCTCGTTTCCCGGGACATCTCAGAAAAAGGTTATTAAACTTGATTAACATTTGTGTAGTACTTAATGAAACATGATGTGTGTCCAGTAGGCAGTCTGGGCTAGCAAAACTCAGACCCCAACATTAATTCCTGTGACCCTGCTTATCATGCAACTGACCTTTTTCACGTTAATCTGAGTCAACCCTGAGCATTTGCAGGAGAAAATTCGCTGTGTGTTCTTGTATTTAAAATTACCATTGTATACCATATATACCAGGAGGGCCAATAAATTCAATATTTCAGTTGCTCTAAGTTCTTTACCACTTCAAATGGTATTTGTTAATTTTATCAGTGTCTCTCTGTAGTATTTTCAGTTTAAGCAAAAGCTCGCTTACTGATGGCGGCTGCTCACTTTTCTTGAACTTGTTATTAAAAAAAGTAGGAGAGAGGAGTTTTCCAGTCATTGCAATAATCCCATTTGCACCTGTGATCTTGTCTCAATTCTGCTTTAGGTTACATAGCCATCGTGATTTCTCTGCAGAGAGTTGTTGAGTGTGAAGGAAGAGTTTGGCTGTGCCTTCTGCAAATGATGGTTCAGGTTTACCTCCATGTATTCTGGTTCACGCTGCTTTCAGCTGTTGGTGCTTACGGGTCGACCGATTTCTAAGGTTAGGAGAATGACAGCCAAAATTGTTGGTAACTGTTGACTTGGTTTCTGTATATTTCTATGGTTTCTAACAATAATTATTGACCCTCTTTTGTTAAGTTCTTTTTGCCTGAAGCAACAAAGTATGAGGTGCGTTAGTTCAGTGGCTATTTTTCATTGAGGCAAAGAATCATTTTCACTGAATTAATCTTTAAGTTATATTATGTTCCAGAGACACACATTTTCTCCAGATAATCACTGTAATAATATTTAAAGAAAATTTTTCAACACTTGTTTTTAATCTCTTATTCTAGGGAATATAAACAATCACGTTGAATAATGCTTCACTTCTTCTGTGGGATCTTTACAATTTGGCTTGTGTATTACATGTATTTTCCAAAAGAAAGCTGGGACTAGTTGGCACAGTGAACTAAAGCTTTTCAGTTGGAGGCCCTCTGAGAGACAGCAATGAGAATGTGGCATTGATCTAAATCCTAATCATTTTACACTACAAAGAGTCACAGAAATAGGGTATGGGACTGAGAAGTCTACTTGGCAAATCATTTTATTAAAGAAGTCTCCAAATTTATATGTAGGTAATATAAACAAATTGACCTTTGGAATGAAAATCTAATTTGCTGGTGTCCCAGAAAGACCTACTGTTCTCACTTTTATTCTTGTAAGTTTGTATTAGACCAGCCAAGTCACAGAACTACAATTACAGGTAGATTTTAAGCTAGAGAAAAATAATTTATAACGGACTCCTATGATAAAATCTTGTGTCTTCAGGAATTTAGTTTGCATCCTGTAACTGTTTCTGATGGATTAAGAACACAGTAAAGGATTTTGTGGTTTGGGACCTTTTTTTCATCTCTCTGCCTCATTAATTCATCTTGGACTCCCTAGTCTGTTCTGTAGTTGCCTTTCAGGGCTTGCTCCAGTGTTTGCATAGGGGACTGCCAGAGCTACAGCAGTTTTCAGCCATTGCTCTTGTATATCCTTGAAAAACCAGGAGAGGGGGAGGATGATGCAGGGAACAGCTATGCCAGATAGAACTAATCAGAAAAATAATTGCCATTTCTTCAAATCTGGAAGGTTTGAAGCAGTTATCTCTCGTTTAATGGTTCTTTCAGTTGAAGCCCAGTTTCAAGCTTGAAGGCTGAATCACTGAGAGCACACTGGCAGAAAGGCATTGGATCTCCAGGCAGAGGGCAGGCGACCCAGTGCCACTGGGTGTATCAGGTAGATGCATATTTCAAGAGTCGATCTTTGCTGAAGGACTGTATTTATTCAGAACACAATCTGCTGTTTCTGGGGAGAAAAATAAATTCTTTGTGAGAAACTCCTTGAAGAAAATAGTTTTACGAAGAAGCGGTATGCAACTCAGTTGACTAGCCTGTTTGGGAGGACTAAAATCTTAAGCTTCCAAGGCTGTAACTGTTCAGAATTGTTCTTATTGCAAGTTAGTCTGCTACAGAGATTCTTCTGGTTTACTTGCTGTTGGCCTGGGTTAAATAGGCCAGGTTCCAGAACCCCTCATCCCAGTCTGTTTACTATTCCTAAATTTTTTTATTATTATTATTGGTTTTTAAATTATGATAGTTCGCAGAGTTAAGATGAGAAGTCTGACTCGCATAATGCGGGCAAGCTGCTGCCCCTTAAACAGTGGTTTTCCAGCTGTGGTCTGCAAAACCGTCATGATTCATGAATGAATTTTAAGGGCTTCATAAAAAGGTAACAGAAAAAAAAGGCAAACCTATTATCAGACGACTTGAATTCATAAGGGGGCCTTAGGCATTTGCAAATCAAAAAGCCTGAAAACCACAACTCTAAAGTTTCAGCTAAATAAGTAAATGGGTTTAAGGCTAGAAATTTTTGATTCACAAGTTGGTTTGGAAGCAAATAACAACACAAAGTCTGAAAGCTGTCCCGGGCACCTATTGCAGTTTCTCCAGTCAAAGTCTGGCAGTTGGATTATGATTTGATTTAAAGATATGGTTGTATTTCTAATTAAGTTTTGTTCATTACAGACCTAGGACAAATCATAAACTCTTCCTGCTGGGGAACAGCACCTGTACAGAGGCTGATATATTTTTTTTTCTGCATGCAAAGCTAGTATTCCCAAAAGAGAAGAAAGTATACAGAAAAGTGTTGGTCAAGTTAGCAGGCGAGGGGTGTAATGGACAGGCCAGACCAGGGTAAGTTAAGTGGATATTCATAATATTTCGTTGGACCATGTTAAAGACTTTCAATTTTTTTTTACTACTAGAATGGTGAGGATAATGTACATTGCCAGATCTGTATTGAGAAAGGCAGTCTGTTTTATTTGGAACTGCCGGAGAGGGCAGGAGGTTTTTAAAGGATCCTTTGCAAGATGCTTGGTGTCTTTATTAAAGGAGCTTGCCAGCTAAAGGAACCTCCCGGTTCCCAATGACATTACAGATGTCTTGGTGAAGTTGATACTCTGCAAATACCAAGATTCCAGAGAAAAGAGCTTGGGGACAAAACAGAATAAGCTGTTGGGAAAGCGAGGGGTCCCCTTTAACTTCTTCGATGTAACTTGTTTTCTGTCTGCATCTCCTAGGGGAAAGGGGGTTTTTTGTGGTTTTGTGGGTTTTTTTTAGTTCAGGTAAGTAATAAAATTTTCTTCTCTCCATTATGAGTTAAGGCTGTGAGCACAGCTGTTTTGTACTTGCTATGTCTTGGCGAACATTAAGCAACCGCATAGGGAGACTCTTTAAAATTCAAAGCTTTGTTCACAGATGACAAAGACAGAATGGACCTTTATTATGATTTATTCTGTCTTCTTCCATTATCCTGGCTATTCAGCTTACCATTGTATTTCCCAAGGTACAAAACAATCCAGTCTTTTTCAGCAGTATATCTGGACAAAATGCAATGCTACAGTGCTCCAGATTGCTTTAATAATAATAACATAATAATTACATTGCTGTTTTTCCATATCGCTCTTCTAGAAGGTGTTACTTTTTACCAGTAAATCCCAAGATACTTTACAGAGAAGACGAGAAATATTGAGATAAAGAAATGTTTCCCCTGTCAGTCACTTAACAGGCCAAAAACAAAGTCAGGAAAAGCCCCTGGGTCTCTTCCACCACTAGACAATTCTGCCACCTTGAATAACCTGTTGTCTGGCATTGACTCATCTCCTGCTTTTTTTTAGTTGCTTTTTCTGCATTTGCAGTATAACTCGCTGGAGTCTATCCGCACAGCTGGGTGCTGCCAGCTCGAGCTCTCTGGCCGGCCATTTGAGCTATGGCGGAGATGACTCGGCTCTGATGCGGAGAGTCCCAGCTAGCAGGTTTGTGCTAGGCTGCGCAGAGGACTGCCTCACCCCATCTGGCCTGTGCCTGACTAGCATGGCACGTGGGAGAGCTCGCTAAGCTCTGTGTGTAGTCATGCTCATTTTTGCTACTTTCAAAAGCCCCTCTTGGGGGAAAAAAAAAAAACTAGGCTTATCCAGGAACCTGATTAACAGATATGGAAAGACCCCAGAGTTGTTCAAACTTTCTGAGGAGCAATATTGAGCGTGCATCCCAGCCTTCATGTTCTAGTGCCAGTTTTCTCCTAATGTAGTACTCTGAATTGAATGGAAGGTAAAGCAATGTGAATGTTTCTATCTCTGGTACCATTTGATGTCTCCCTCATGCCTTGGTTAGCTGTCAGTCTTTTGACAAATTAATGGGGCTGTCTGTTTCTGAAGGCTGTCATTTTCATGGTATTGAGAGACAAGATCTTCTCAAAGCATAGAAATTTTTCAGAAGCTGGATTAGAACCAAGCTGTCTACATATCTTTCCAGTTACGCTTTTCTGAAAGGCAAGAGCAAAAAGCACCAGAACCGTTGACGTACAAGATTTGGTTGTGTGAGAGACAGCATAGCGGGGGGGACGGGTTCATGTCATCTCAGAAGTCTTCAAAACGCAATTCACTCATTTCCACATCGAAAAAAATTTCTTACTAGAACAAACCTTGAGATTATTAGTGGGTGCATAATTCAGAGCAAGAGTCCTCATTTGTCTGCAGGAGGTGTTCACTGCAGACCAGGGACAAGGCAGAAGTGCCTTTGCTCTGGCTCTGTTGCAATGTTTGCCCTGGTAACACCGTAGTTAATTCAGTCTGCTTGTCTTCTGTTGAGATTTCCCACAAGAGGACTGGATGAAGTTGTTTTTGAAATGACTTTGCTAATTACTTTTTTAACGTGTGAAATAAATGAACAAAATTATTCAGGGACATTCTTATTTACATGGGATAGAGACTCCCTCCTTGAGCTGTTACACTGATTTCCATAGCAGTACTTCAAGAGTGCGGTTCCCTTCACTTGAAGGAAAGGTAGCAGAATCTGCACCTAAGTTGATATTACAGTGCTTTTTGGCTCACACTGCTGGCTCTTTTACATGAAGCCTGCTTTTATAAAGGCAAGTCTCTCCCCTTTGCCAAGATGGAATGATGAATTTAAGAATAGCCATTTCAGGACACATGAGAAATTCATCCAGCCCAGCAATCTGTCATTAGCAATGACCAATATCAGATGTGAAGAGAAGAGTATAAGAACAGGGTAAACTTTTAATAATTTTTCCTCTGAATGCTCTCCAGCAGTTTGTGGTTCAAGGATTTCCAAGCCCAGAGAGAGCGTCTTTGTCTTTAGTATTTTATATGCTGGTCAATATTACCCAAATCAGCCAGGAACAAGTGGCTGAGATGGAAAAAGCACATTGTAATTTTTAAAAAGTATTTAATATTTGTTCTTTAAGGGGAAGACCACTGAGTAATCAGCTACTGAACACAAGTTTTAATCCCTAAGTAGATTTATACCAGAGCTCCGTATGTCAAAAAAATCTCATTTGGTATGGAATAAATGTGGAGCATTTGATATTGACATTATACAATGCAGAAAGTAAAGATATTACTTGAGACAAAAGAACTTCCTCACATCTGCTAAAAACATGTTTTGCAACAAGCAAGAAAAAACATTGCACTACCCCAGATCCTTGTAGGGAAGCTAGTAGGTCTTTTTGCAAAGAGACAAGAGAATCCCAAGAGTGAAAACATCAGAGTTATTGCTTCCTTATTACCGGTTAACAACATGAACATACTTGAATATTGATTCACCGTCTCTTCAACTATTAGTCAAAGCCATCAGACGTCAGTAATACTGAATGCATACTTGCAAAAATGAGCGTTTTCAAAATTAAAAGTGTGCGCAAAGGGGAATACAAGTGCAAGACAGTATTACCATCACACTTCTCGTCAGTACTGCTGTGCAGCATGATAGTAACTGGGTGAAAAGGGATTTACATAGCAGATTTACTCCCTCCTGTATTTCCTAAGCTCCCGGTTTGCCAAGCTGTATTCCCAGGATCAAGCTCTTACCCTGCAGAAATAATGACAGACTGTCTTTTCAATCTGTTTTCATTTTACTCTATGATTTTCATAGATCACGTGAACAATGGCTAGAAGTTGCCATGTAGTGTCAAGCTGGTTTAGACTTGATGTTTCCCACACTCCTAATCTACTCCTTTAGAAATAAAACAAGTTTCCACAACTTAGGTAGCACCATGGTCAAAGTATTCCTTGGTTCCTCCAGCTTTCCCACTCCAGCAGGACTGCTAGGTTGTGGGCACTGTTCCTCACATGGCAAAACAGCAGTCTCAATTAAACCTGCTCTGTTCTTCATTTAGGTATCCTCATTAGGGGGCGAAGTGTTGCTGAGCATGGAGCTGGACAAACAGAACAACGCACTGTCTCTCACAGTGGTATGTACCAACCTCAGGCAACACATAGGCAGCTCCTAGACAAGGAAACAGCGAGGCAGCAGAATTGATAACAGTATTTAATTTTTTTTCCTAACAGTAGAAGTTTTATTGAATTTTGAATGCTTTTGAGGTATAAAAGATTTTTAAGAATGGATGTGGAAGAGAGAGGCTTGGTCTTTCTGTGGGTATTTATTACTGTCCCAGGTAGTCCAGGAGGAAGTGCAGAGTATCTTGTTTGGACATCCAGCTCCATGGCAGGCAGCGCAGGCTGGCCAGAGTGAGAGCTGACCTTTTAATAACAAATGAGAGTGGGAATCAAAGCCTTCAAAAACAAACACAAGTGACTCATTTTTAAAATGGCAGAGGGGATGCCAATTCAGAGAAAGGTGGCATAGCAAGAGCCATCCTGGAAAAATTGTCCGTGAACATTGACTCAGGATGGATACAGCACAAGATGTGAGATAAGGGAGTTTTACCTTGTGAGAAAAGTGCTCATCTATCCAAGACATTGCTGAGACTGACAGAAGAAAGGTCTGAGTTGAAGACCAAGTTAGTGACAGGATGAGCGTACACCTTGCTACTAATGTAGGCTGGGGCTGTCCCCTGTTTGGGAACGGCTGGTCTGAGGACATTGTTTGGATATCAGGGTGCTGCCGTAGCATTAAGGTAGAAAGCAGGCTAGCTCATTGTGACCGCTCCCTTAGGATGTGGACTTTAATCCATGCATTCATTAGTTTGAAATTACATAAGGCTATTTAAGTGGGTTTCTTCTATTTTGGGGATGTTTGCCTACATCTATTGTGCAATTAAGACCAGCAATAGCTTGTTGTGTGCGGCACGGCTGGGACTGCAGCATGGTTGCTGCATCCAGTGCTGGCAGCTGCTGGAGCAAAGCAGCCTTCAGATAGGCAGCCTGTCTGCAAGTAACTCCCAACCCACCTCCCGTACCGCAGGCTGCGGGGAGGGTGGGCTCTCGGGGAATAAGTTTCGTCGTTCAGGGCTATTCAAAGAGCTTGAGTCTCTTTCTAAATATGAAATGCAGCCAGCTTATGACACAGTTCATTCTCTGTTAGCTAAGATTAATAAAAGACTGAGACTCTCCAGGTACGCTCCCGCAAACATGAATACTGCGGGATGTGCACGGGAATGCAGTGCGCAAACATCCACATATAGGACAGCAAGTTTATTAGCCCCGAGCCAACACTGGCTTTTCCTGACCTGTGCTGGCTCCTACGGGGCGAATTAACGCAGGCACTGAGCAGGCAGGAGGAGGCAGCTGAGGCCAGGGCTGCTCCTGAATTCACACAATATCCTCAGAGAGAGGACCAAGCGAAGAGACCTCACGTGTCTCAGCCTGTCCCTAGGGCCTCTCTGCTCCAGCTCAGCATCGCCGCCATGCGAAGGCGTTTGGGTGCCTTTGTGCTGCCTTGCCTGGACAGCTTCTGTGGGTCCCTGCGCCAGAGCCAAGAAGCTCCCACAAATGCTGTGGAGCAGGCAGGGAGGCAGCAGCGTGGTGCCAGCACCGGGCAGAGCCAGCAAACCTGTGGGACCTCAGGTGTTTCGCTATACACTACTGCCTTGCACTCCCTCTCCTGAAAACAGAGAAAGAGCCCGCCTGCCGTTGGAGGGAGGCACCCCTGGGTGATGCTCCCAAGCTGGCCTTTGAAGCGGTGGAGACCTGTTGGTGTGGCTTCTTTCCTGGGCCAACGTGCCCTGTCACATCTGCCCCAGCTCCCTGCCTGCCAGCCCAGTTTATGTGACCAAGTTTAAGCAGTGAGCCCTGGCTGAACTGATCTCAGAGTGGTGGAGCAGCACAGGGCTCCCGGAGCGGCCCCATCTCTGATGAGCCCTGTTCAGACCCTGGTGGCCTGATGTAGAGTGAAGACCCGCTGCCTCCATCTCACCTAGGCTTTGCACTGGCTTTTTGTCTCAGTTTCACCGACGTTTTTGTCATTCACAAGTAAAATTGGTCTCCAGCGGGTGGTGTGTATTATGATTAGCATGGTGCCCGTCTCCACTTTCTTTTCGAGGTAGGTAGTTACCAGCTTCTTGGCAGAACTTCCCCTCTATCATTAGGTTGTTTAGGAGAAACCAGAACAACGTATCTGCTCGTTTTACACACCACTTTAATCCCCAAATATCTCTTCAGACTCAGGTTTACTGTAAAGTGAGAATCAGTTTACTTTAAAGCAGTCCAAACGGAACATGATTGAATACTGCTTAGCTAACCGTTACTACATCAACCGGTCATCAGCTGGCAGGGGGTGAAGGATCTTTACGAATGTGGAACAGGCTGACCAAAAAGGAAAGCTACTTCACGCAGCAAGAATCTCCATATTGGGTTAAAAAAAAAAAAAAGAAAAGAAGCAAAACCCAAGTCCCTTTCCTCCCACCGGACTACATGCATATCAGAAAGAACGATGCAATATCATTTGTAAAAATGCAGGCGTAAGTCCTGAATGTTTTCCCTAGCTTTGTTTTTATTGCTGCAATAGCAGCTTATGAAACATTAGTGTAAAAAGACTCAAAACATGAGTCTGAAAAGACACAAAAAACAATAAACTCGAGCCCACGTGCACGGCTCTGTCGCTGTGCTTCAGCATTCTGTTGTTCAATGTATGGGTGCAGAAATAATGGCAATCATTTATCACTTATTGGTGAAATTGCTTTATTACTAGGCATTGGTATTGGAGTTCTGTAACTGAAATTCCACTGAAAGCACAGTGAGAACAGTGCTGAGTTCAAACCCCATAAAAAAATACTCTGAGAAACATTTACAATCACATTTTAGTATGTGACAAATTACAATGGAATACTGTTTGGACAGTCCTTGGTATTAACCAGATGCAGTGGGATCAGGCTTCTCCATTGTACAAGAAAATGACTCACATATTCCTCTTTCATCCTAAGGGACAGATGAAAAACTGATTGCAGGCTCTCTCGCTGCTACCCTTTCATGCTATTTGGCCCATCCTGTACTCAAGCTGGGTTTAAGAAGAAAAGATGCTTGTGTCTAAGAGATTAAATATGTTCAGACTGTAATCATTAGTTAGTCCCAGCTGTGGCGCTGTGCTAAATTTGTGGTGTATCCCAATCCCAAGGCATGATTACAGAGCGAACCCCCGAGTCTTCACTCCATCCCATTTTTACGCTGGTTTTGCTCCACTGGCTCTGCAGGCTTTCTTAACCACATGGCATCGGAAACTGCTCTGGCAAATTGCTGCTGCTTTAATCTAGATCCTGTTTCAAAGATAAATATGCTCTCTTTTCATGGACCTTAAATCTAATGGAAGTTTGGCCCAATGAAATAATGTTTATATTACAGTATTTTGAGAACTATAAATGCTGATGAGACTCAAAGCCAAATATAACTGCAGTCAATACAGACCCAAAGAAATTGTTTTCAGACTCACGCCAACAAATTGTGATTAATTTCTTTGTTGTGGTGCGAGCTCGTTTCTGAACATGTTCCCCATTAGCTCTGTGAGCACCCAGTGCAGTCACTGGCACGCGCTGCAGTACGAGTCCATCCTCGCTTCTGCAGCGCTGGCTGCAAAATGCACCACCAACCTCACTGCAAAGCTCTGTGAAGCTTTCTTCACTCTATCTTTACCTCCAAACTAGAAAACACTTCTTTTTTAACTGCTCTGAGGAGGCATTTGGGACCACCAAAGATGAGTGTCATTTGTCCTCCCGGTCTATTTTACAGTAATATGACTAGCAACAGACTACGTTAAGGTAACAGTGTTACGCTGACAATTAAAAAGATGCCTCTGGGTAAAACTGATTAGTTCCTCAAATTCTATCTTGATTCAAGTACAGTTAGAAAGTCTTGGAAAACTGCATATCTCAGACAGGTTTTGTTGCTGAAAACACTGGGGTTCCTGGAAAATCCAGGGAAGATCTGGTTTGTTTACATGATTCTCTTGCAAGTGGCAATTCATCTAAATTGAAACTGTTCAGCAGAAAGCACGGATTCAGACAGATCTCCTATTTTAATTTTCTGCAAAGTTTGAAATCATGGAAGCATTTTCTTTTGTAATTTTGTTACTTTGATTTTTTAAAGTAAAACTTGCAGTAAAAACAGAAGTAAAAGGCATAAAAATCTAGAGCTTAAGATGAGCAGTCAGAAATTTTTAGCTGATCCGATGCAGTTTCCTCCTCTTTAGATTTCTGGGTCAGGGTAGCTTTCAGATGTTGATCCCAAAGTGTTCAAAGACCAAAAGTTTAATCTGCACCCAGCTTTAATTTTCATGTCTTTTTCCCATATGGACTTCCTAAATCTACAGTGGGCCAGGTTTTCCACAGTGCAGGTTTTTGTAACCTTTCAGCTTGCTTTTCCGTCCAAATAGCTCGGAAGTACGAACAAGCGTATTCCAGTCTCTTGTTGCTCCACTCTCTGACTTTCCTCTGGCTGGCATCCATTACAGAGAAGTAAAGAGGCAGAGATATGATTTGGCTTCATGGGAAGTGGTGGTGAGGTTTCAGAAGCAAGTGAGACAGGACCAAAGAAGGGGGGGGGGACACTCATTTCCTCCTCTTGCATATTTCTCTCTTGATTTAATCATTCCAAGGACCCTATAGATATAAAATCTGAGCACGAGCGTCTTATCTGCTCATATATAAAGTTTCAGAGCTTTTGCTCAGCATAAACAAACTGAAGCATGTGTACTTTCCCGGAATATATTAGTTCATATTTTCTTGAGCATTTCCTATCCTCCTTGGGCAAATTGAGGGGAGCCAGATTCATGGCCATAAAAATATGTAAGCCTGGAACCTGGTGTGTCCAACAGGCAGAGAGTATAATGGCTGATGCCTTGTCCAGGGACAAAGGTACATGGGGAGATCATCTCGGATTGCCAAGAAAACTCATCAGTGTTATAATCCTGAAGTATAACCAAATTTCCTTTACACTACTGTACACCTAAACTAGGTTCATTGAAGTTAACTTTAGATTGATGCATGATTAGAACTACCGTTTAAAATCAGTGGTGAGGAAAAGAAAGGCAATCTCTATTTCTAGGAAGATGTTACAGTGAACTCTGCTGACTTGATTTATAATAATGCAAAATAATGTCTTTGTTCCCCTAAAATAAACATAATTATCCATTCTTACCATCATGGTAATCTGTTTGGAGCTAACTGCAAAAGGAGATCAAGTAATTGGTGTATGGTCTCAGTATGCATGATTCAGGAGTTACATTCTTTTGTCCTAAAGACTCCATCAATACCAGCTTCCAAACAGTTAATGTAACTGGTAGAAGATCATACAAATCTAAGGTAGCTTTAATCTGACTGAAAGTTATGTTGAACAGAGCTTCTGGTGCTGTTATTTACTGCACTACAATCATTTTTCTCTCTTACTTAGAGCCACGACTCTGCCTTAAGTCATATCACCTTACGCTGCGATCAGATTTCAGAAAGTTAAACAGAGTCACACCAGATCTGTGTGTGGATGGGAGTCCTTAAAAATACATCTAGTGCTGCAGGCAAAGGCATCTGAGTCTCAGCTAGATGGTTATGCTTCTTGGGGGTCTCTCTAGATGGATGAAAAATTATTTTCTGCACGCAGCACAGCTGCAATAAGAAGGGTACAGGGAATACTCCCTCTCTTTTCTCTCTTTTTAATCCCCTTTTGCCTTTGTAGCTGGGGCCCCTCTTCCTCATAGACAGGAACTGTTGGTTTCGATCTCTTCAGACTTATGGCCAAAAATGAAAAAAACAATGAGAGGAATGGGCTGAAAGCAGAGGGATCAGCATGAGTGCAGCTGGCACCCATCAGCACTGCAACACCAAGGGAAGCAGCAGCTCCACATTCTCTCTCTGGCAGGGGAGGTTGTCCTTCTGTCCTCCCCATGCTCTGTGGATGAAAACCTGCCAGCAATGCTCCGTAACCCCAGCTGCGGGATGGGGATTTGCTCTGCTGCCTCCCCAGAAATGATAAGGCATGCGTCTTCCTCCCTGCTGGTGCTTCTGGATTGCTCACCACCGGCTTTTTGACCAAGAGAGACACAAATGTCACTACCTGGTTGCTAACGACTTTATTATTCTTTATTATGGTCCTTTTAGTTAAGGATGCAAATGTGCTCTTCTTTCTAGTGTAAGGTATTTAGAGGCTCCTTGTGTGCCTAAGACCTACAGAAGATGATCGTTCACATCCTTCTGCTTCTGAGTCCTTGTTTTATTAAGGAAAGCTTTACAGCTAATTATACAGACTCCTGGGCAATTACTGGCTCCATTCAGGAGGTGGCAGACACAATGAGTGTTAATGAGAATGATGCTTTTTTCTTCACCATAAAACTAGGCCCGTTGCCTCCAGGTCTCAACTGCATAAACTCTGGGATATATTTTTATATCTTTCAGTTCGCTTTAGCATTGTCTTGCAGAGAGTGTTTGACAATAACCTTTAATTTGGGGAGAAGCTACTGCAGACTGTAATTAAGGCAGCCATTTGGTTTAAAAAAAAAAAAAAAGGCAATCAACCAACAGCAGTATCTGTTTAAAGAATAGGAGACCTCCTCCTTGTTAAGTTGTTTTGAGAGGATATTTTTAATTAGGACATGTCCCAGAGAAGTAATATGTTCTAGTTGGTGCCTTAAGCTAGCAAAAAGTAAGCATGGAGCTTTTTTCCTCAAGAAAATAACCTTCCTTTTAATTATATACATGGTATTCTACAGATATTTTTATTGAAGGTGACTTCTTAACAAGTCTTTACTAATGTAACAAAAACAAAGTTGGGAAGTGTTTTGATTATAGCTAGGCTCAAATTTCATTTTGAAGGGAAAAAGTCTTTTGATTACTTCTTAAATAATTGCTTGTGATAATACAAACTCCTTTGTAATCTTCAGTTAGAAATAGTTTATATATAAATAGAGCGATTTAATGTAAGAGTAACCTGATCTTGTATTTGAACAGTGAGATACTTCATGCCCTACTATAGGATCAAAAGGTTCTCATTTCAGTAGATAGGTGTTTAAAAAACAATTTTAATGGTAATTGAAGGCCTAATTAGTTACTTTGTAATACTTAACTGATATCTTTACCACTTCAAGAATTGCTAAGAAAGAGAGGCAATATCTCTGACAATTTAAGCTACAGGTAATCATAAAATATGAATTTAAATGGGCTATTAAAAAAAAAAAGGAGATTCTCTTATTTTAAAAAAATGATTTTAAAATGAACTAAATTAGGAAATAGTTTCAGCTTTAAAGAGGTTCTGAGTGTAGCAGTAACTGCATGAATGGATTTCAACACGAACCACAGAGGAGGTCAGTATGGTGATTCTTGTTTTACAGAGAGGAAAATCAAAGTGCGGAGGAGGAGGTGAGATACCTAAGATTGCCCCAGTGACCATCGGGAGACCCAGGAGCTGCCACCAGGCCTCCCACGTCCCAGTCCAGGCTCCTGTGCTGGTACAAAGACATAAAGCACAGAAATGTTGAAGCTGCGGGTGCATGGCTGCCCTACAGCAATGACGGTGCCACCAAAGTCGTCCAGTCCAGATGTTAAGGTAAGAACAAATGATCAAGTTCTCACTGCGTCAATATGAAGGAAAGGATATCAGTGTGATCTCTATCTATTATGCATCCATGGACTTCTTACATCAGTGAGGATTATTAGGGATTCTGACACATAGGAAGAGATTTCATAGCAATCTAATAAAATGGATTACATTTAGTGTTGCTAGGAATGTTTCTGGGTGTAGAACAAGGAAAGATGTGAGATTTATGGTGTGGAAACCAATATCCAGGCAAAATTATCAGATTTATTTTATCTACGCTGCTCAACAACATTACAATCACTATTTTTGCTGCTGTGCGTACAGTATTCCTTGGATGGAAAAAGAAAAGAGTTAATATCACATGCTTTCTCCAAAACATGCTCATCCTTGTAGTGGAAATATGTGCTTGTGCAAAAACACTTTTTTTTTTTAATGTTTTTATTGGTAGGGTTCTAAAATGGGATCTACATTGTTATGAGTACCAGATGAAAAAAACCCATTTACAAATAGGCTTCAAGAGGGATTTCTGGTCTGCTAGGAAACAGGTTTAAAGCCTTCAGGCTTCAGCTATCTTCAGGATTATATAAGTTGAATATCTCTGAAGAGACCTCTGGTCAGTAGCTTAATGCTTACAGTGTGCTGTGTTAGGGATTATAAACTCCCAGTTGTATCAGGCTAAATTGCTTGTGACTTGGTTTAGCAGAGAAAAAAACCTTTGACATTGCACCGGCTACTTTTGATATAGGCATAATAGTTCATGCCAGCCAGCTGTGAGCCATCGTGTAGGAAAAATAGAAAATGAGATGGTTTAGATGTGAAAGGAAAGTGTTGAAGAAAATTAGGCATAGCGATTATGATATATGTATTTTTAATTAAATTTCATGGATTCTAAATGTCATTCAAAGAGAGGAAAATTCCCAAGGCTAGCAATTATTTTACACAACTTATAATATCTGTAAAGTACTGCTACCTTTCATCAAGCCACTGCAAAAACAATCTTTGAGCATAATGTGGGAAGATTTATAGCATTGGAAAAGTTTACAGGAATGACAATGTTGATATCCAAGCTTCAATTTCAGCAATATTTGCTATTCATTTAATCTTTTTTGCTTTAATCTCTGCAAATGAAATCGACTTAAAACCTCTGATTTTTGTTACTATCCAAGCTAATTCTAGTTCCAAAAATATCTGTGATGAATATGCCTGAAGGATCATAGAAATTGCTGTGTTTGGCATTTACATTAGTGCAGGGTGTGCTTTGTACTATGTATGCAAAAGTGCTACTGGTTTATCACCATATGCAATCTTTTTCTATAATTTTTTCCTAGTGTTTTTGTTTATATTTAATTTCTCCTTGGTATGCGTGGAACACAACTTTCCAATAGCAATATTCAGTCAGCCTGTTAAAGAAAAGCCCAAGGATATATTTCTACTAAGCAAAATCTCTGAAAAGAAAGGGACAACATATAAAGCACCCTCACAGAAACATCTCCTCTAGAAGATTCTGCTATTGAAAATATATAATTATCTAATCACTTCCATCCTGGTGTGAAGCATACAATTAGCTGACATCTTCCCTTCTCTTCAAAGGGAGCAAATGCTGCATGGATTCAATTAGAAAAGTATTTAATAAAAATATTGCTAGGGTTCAGTGAAAGGAGAAACCTGAAGAATTCAGGTATTTCTTTTCAGTATCACAGCATATAAAACAATCACGTCAATTGTATCTTTTAACTTGCTCAAAACAAGAACTCTAGCAATACAGGTAGGCAAAACATGAATCAGGAAAACTGTTGTGTAAATAAGCTGGAAGACAATGCCAACCAAAATACATTTAAAATAATGAAGTTAGGAATGACTCTTGTTCACCTCTGAACTTGAGTTTTTCTTTAATATGGCCAAGAAAAACTATCTGAACAAGTTCCGTGACCTCTTTAGCAACAGTCATTAGACAGTATCGTTTGTATCACTATGAACTGATTTAGAACAGCAGCATACTGAAATGTGGAAAGGCTACAATAATTTTAAAAAGCTAATACTATATTTGATATATAATGTTTTGTTAAATCTATATAATGAATCATTATATACTTCAGATATATAGTAACTGTGACTCTGGCAAGTACCAGTTTATAACTTAGCTGTAGTGAGATTGAAATTAATGGAAAAACTATTAAGAGAAGAATATGAAAGCTTCCAGAAAATTGCTACCGTGTGCAATAAGGAGTACTGAGCCTTTAGCTTCTAATCTCTTCCTTGGCTTCCTCACATCTGAAGCAGATCTTTTGCTAAGTGAATGAATGAAATTACAATGGTAAGCAAAAGAGAACTGCAAGAGAAAATATTCTTTTAAAGTTATTTTTATATATGTGATATATAAAAAGATGAAAAAACTCGAACAATTATAATTCAATACACTTTGCAAAACAGATGCAGCTGTAGTAAGCTTATATTTGAATATGGAGGTACAACTAGTTAAAATGCAAGCTACAAAGTTCACTTTCATAACTGAGCAATCACAGCACTGGAGTTTTCTGCACTGCAAATCCATATCTGTATTCTGGAGTCAACGATGTAGCCTATCAGAGTATTTTTTCCATAATCACAGTTATTCTTCCAGCACACGAGCTCTGAATCTGGTTCCAATTTTCCTGGCTGTGTGCATCAAGTATTACTCCCGACAAATATTCTTTCCCTAAATGGCTGACTCGGTTTGGGATTGCCATGTGTCAGCAAGACCCATGTGGTCTTTGATAGCAGTGCCTGACTGCAGGCTTCAATTCCTCAGCCAAGTGGAGTGCAACAGTTCGTGCTGTAAGGCCTCTTTGGAAAATGCCAGTTATATCTATACAGACTGTACGGATACAGAGACTTACACATAGATATGGGCATGTATCTATGTTTTTAGGTCTGTGCAGTATACAGATGTAAGCAAAGAAATTGAGCTTATTCCCTGCACCAGCGTGGGCAGCCTGGAAGACTTGGGGCAGCAGCGCTTTCCTGCAAACCCAGGGATGCACCAGCCTGGCAGTGCTGAGCGATATGTGTTTACGGTGATAACTGTGGGATTTCTGCTGGCATCATGTTTATTTACTAGGAAAAGACTGCCTCTAGCTTTTAAGATGGGCCTGTATTAACCCTAAACTTCTAAGAACTTGTTTCTAAGTTGGTAAACATAGTTTACTGGGTTAGGTCAGGGGCTTTTTGTAAATACCATACCACACTGGTACAACGTTATCTGTTGTACTGTGGGTTTAAAACAGACTTTGTCCTGTTGTAATTTCTGATTTTTCTTTGCTAGTACCTAGAATTTTTACTTACTGTAGTGCACAGAGCATCTTAAGAAAGGTAAAGGAATATTAAGAAGAATGCAATTTTATGACAGCTGTAAAAATAGTTGATTCCATATACCTTTATGCCTTGTAAAGCATTAGTAACTGGATCCTGGCTACAGCATGTAATTACATTGCTTGATGCATTGTTGGGCATTAGAAGGATTCCTTCCATCTGTCTAATATTTCCCATCCAAGAATACTATCACATTTTATTACAGCCATTTAAAAATTCCTGGTCCTTTTCCAGGCTCACTCTGGGTGTGATAATACAGAATTTCACCCAAAATACTTTAAAGGAAAACTAAGCATTATGAGGCAGACAAGGATAGTATTCTTCTTACCAATGTCTCAAATTTATGGTTCTGCTGGCATAAAATAGTTTGGGGTTCATTAAATATGACCAATATTTTTATTATTCTTTTTATTTTCTCAGAATCAGTAGTCAAATACAAAAATGCTTTTCAGAGACCAAGGGCTTCACAAAATAAAAAATGAATGAATCCATGTTCTCAAACATTAATTATCTATTAAATTAGCTCACTCTATAGGCAAGTAACTTAAAATCAGATCTGAAGAGATGTCAGTTGTATCAAAGAATCAATTAGTTTAACAGAGGAAGGCAAAAGCCTGGCCCCAAATCCCTTGCCCTACCTTGTCCTTTGTTCCTCCTGCAGCAGCTGAAGGCACAACGTGTACCTGAGTTAAAAAGAAAAGATCCAGCCTTTGCTCTCGGTGTTTGAGGCATCGTGATACTTTTCAGGGGAAATGCAGCATTTTGTGCTCAGGTCCTGGCACCAGCAGGGATGTGAGGTCTTGGTAGAGGGATAATATTCCTCTAGGCTGTACTTCTCAAAATCCTTCCTATGCCATCAGTAACTGTGCACACAAGTCTGTCCTCTCAAGGGACCACCGGCCATATGGAGGCATAGCTGCCTGTGCAAATACAAATGACTGCCTGTAAGGAAGGGCACTGACAAATCAGCCTGCATAAGGAGCACTGGAAAGCAAATGTGTTTGGTATTCCTCATTAGGATCGGGCAGGCCTTTGGGGCCGAAAGGCTCTACACTGTTTCGCCTTTAGCATCGCTTCCCAAGGAGATGGCTGTAACTCCTCCTCTGCAGGTGGCTCCAAACCTTCTCTGCGCCACTCGGTCTGGCCCCACACCACTGGCAGAGGTGGCAAACACGCACAGCACTTGGGCGTTTGCTTGCTGCTAGCCTCAGGAAAGCATGGGAGCTCCTGAACAGGGGGTGCCAGGTAGGCAGCAGGGCTGACTGCATGCCCTCGGGGAGGTGACCGCATCCCCTTCCCTCCCAGGTCTTCTCAGTCACCAAGGGAGGGTGGGAAAGCAACGGCAATGCCATAAAAGATATTGGTGTTGCCCTGATAGCAGCCAGAGGCCTCAGCAGCCAGCAGTGGTTTGGTCAGAACTACAAATGGTTTCAAATGTTTTTGTAAAAAAGTTGAAGGCATGTTTTTTGCATACATTTGGGTTTGAAATTTAGTTATCCAATGTAAAAAGAGAAACTCCAAAGCCTATTGGTGTCTTTGTTGCTCTGTAGGAGATACGATTCCTTAATAAAGCCACCTAGACTCTTTATCTTTTCTTCTTTGGGATAAACTGGTTTAAAGTTTATTCTCGATGTACCGTTACAAATTAATTTTAAGCTCAAATTCCTTTTTTCACGATACACCCCCTTACTTTTAAAGTTATAGCCCAGTTGAGAGAAAGAAGCAAAACACATTCACTGTACATTTCTGCCCTACCTGGACAAAAAATGGCAAAATATCCACAAACTTGAGGAGCAGACAGCGTATCAAATTCTCAAATTACAATAGCCTGACAAAACCTCGAGAAACTGCAAGACAGCATCTGCTTGTTGTGTGCAGTTTGTTTACATATAATGGGATGAAGTTTTCGTTAACATATTAAAGTGGCATCTTTCTGCCCCAGATCAGGGAAGGCTGGAGCAAGAATTGTCTGATGTTATCTTTATGCACAGCTTAGTCAGAAAAAATCTCTTGTTGTCTCAACTGGCAAAAGAGAATATTGCATGTGTATTTTGGGTCATGGAGATGCTAGATTTCCTGCACACCAGCTTTTTATGGAGACACCCATCTTGAATGTAGTATCATTGTGTTGCTCCATTGAAATCTGAGCAGGAATACCCTTTCCTGCCCTTCTCCTCAGTACTACTTCTATTGTTTCAGCTGTCTCCAGTGTCTTGCTTTGAATCGTTGATTATAAATTACCTAAATTCTCGAATTACCATTCATGTGTTTTCTTCAGGGAGCTTCTGTCAGACTCCAGGATGGAATATTTTAGGAAGAAGAGCGTAAAATAGACACATATGATTTTGAGAAATAAAAGAAAAACACTGCAGTCCATAAAGCCATCTGTATATAAAAATGGTTTGCCTTTTGCCCACTCTAATTAGACAATCAAAAAATAGAAATATTTGAGCAGGGCATATCCAATTAAGTTTGTCATTCACCAAACTTGAGGCTTTCTTATAGAGACTTCTACCATAATAATAAGGAGATGGAAAAAGAAAGCAATCATTAGCAATGCTCAGGGAATTTGGTTTTCTTGATGTGAACCACTAGTGTGGTAGATCTAAGAGGCAGCAGTACTTAGTGGCTTTTTCTTAGACAGTTCTCCTTGTAGTGACGAGTGTAATGATAGTCTTCTAGTGGCATCAAAGTATGTTGATGCTACTACTGAAATGGTTTTGCAGATTTGAGAACTCGGCATCCTCACATTCACTAAGCTGTGTATGATTATTAGGTTGGCAGGAACAACTTAATTTCGATGGTTCCCATAGAGGAAGGGTCTGGGGTCTTGGAATAGGTCAGAAGCCTTCCAGGATTTGGTGGTCTTACCGGCAGAGAAGACACAGGATGCCTTGGTTTATTGACAGCAGAGGGCTAAGATAACAGGTTTATTTGTGCCATCAAGTCTTGCTTTTCTCTTCTGAAGCTGGAGTATTCTCAAGCTGCTCCTCCTGAGGTGTCTCATACAGGACACCTGAGAAGCACATTTCAGGAGTGAGTGTTCAAAGGAGAGCACCTCTGGCAGCAGCACTACGTCATGCTCCTGGGCTTGGGTTTTGTGATTGCATGGATATGACAGAGGAAGGGTTGACCAAATGCCCTCCAGAGGTCCCTTCCAGCCTTAATTATTCTATGGTATGTCTGTAAGACCTTGACCTGATGAAGGATTGCTTGGAGATGGGGCTTCATAATCTTCCTCTCATTCCTGTAAGATCTCTTTGCCCAGTCCATGTTGTGGAGTTCACTCAGCACCACTCTAAGTGACCAAGTGTCACTTTCTGAATAGTACTAGCTCATGCCAGAAAGCTGTCATTCACCAGAGAAACGATGGCTTACCGAGCAGTATAATTATATCATAATCTTGAAAGAAAGAAAACTGGTGCAATCTGTGTGCAAGTGAATGAAATGTTGTAGCCTGTAAGACAGGCTGAGAATCGTTTTCTAGTAAGTGTCAGGAAATTTTGGAAGACAACACGTCGCTGAGAGATTAATTGTCAGACAGAGGAAAAAAAGGAATTCTGAGACCAGTATACACATGTACAGGTAAAAACTTACCTGAAGTAACCTTTATAAGCTCTAGGACTAAACAATTTATCGGTGCTCGTTTGCCGAAGTAAATTGGTGAATTGGTAAATTATTAGGATAATTTGTATCTACAAAAATAGTTCACCAGTTCACAAAGAAGAATATATCATATTAAAAACTGGCTTGCATTTCAAACTGTGGATTAATAACAACTGAATGCATGCTGGCACATAATTTAGATTCCAGTCATGAAGTCTCTGAATTGTGAGCTGGAAACTACAGCAATGTATTTCATAAATGCAGCTATTGTTTTTGCTGGCATCATGTTGCACGTAGCAGTTATAAGAGCACTGTGCAACATTTAGCAATCTTAAAGGCCAGGGAACAGTCTGAAAATCTTCTTTGCATTATTTGGGGAATTGAAAAGTTGTTCTGAATTGAACTAAAATGCACAGATCAAATTGCTAAAATGGAAAGTGTACCTCGATGATTTTGAAGTTTTCCCTAGTTTGAAACTCTTATTTATAAGGGAATATTTTATTAAAACAAATTGTTCTTAAGATTGAATAGTTATATAAATATTAGGCTGTAGTTTTCCCCTCCAAAGAAACATTTGCAGATGTTGGATATTTGGTGTCAAGGACAAATTGAAAAGGAATCCAAATGTATCACTGAAGTGAACAATTGCTGAATCCAGGCAACTTCATTTCTCTCCTCCAGTGACATTATTATGCACCCCCCTACCGAATCACAGCTTTTAGAAATTAAATAATTTTATTGGGGTTTTTTTAGATCTGGGACCAAAAACATTGCTGCTGAGCTAGCTTTATAGCAAATTTCAAACTAAACACCATAAACTCTCTTTTAAATGTAGGTTTTGTAGGGGTAATTCTCTGTTAAGACTAATGCAATTTCATTTTAGGTATGAGGCATATATGGAGACTTGAATAAATAAGTACTCTTCTTTTGTTAGAAATAGACTTCATGGTGTATTTTTCTTAGATTTTAAATCACACAAAATAACAAGGAGGATTGAAATTCACTTTTTCACAGAAAGGTTTTCTATGGATAAGCTTTTACATATTTATGTGAACCTAAAATGGGGTTTAAAAAATTCACGTTTAGCTTTTACTCACCCATGTTCTAAGGCTGATGAGGGAGCTTAGGAGTGAATCTGATGTGCTTAATTCAGGGAAAACAGAGACAAGTGGGAGCAGTAGTTCTGTTCCCTGAGTAGAGATGAAAACAAGATTAGCTGAGTAGGTGTTGCCCATCCTACTTGAAAAGTTTCTATCGATTTCTGAGGGAGCTCATGCTGACTTTTTTCAAAGGAAAACAACACACATTACAGAAATAGTGCCCTGATTCCCATGAAGAATATTAGGAGCTTAGTGACTCAAATAAAACACAGAAGCTTTCAGCAGTCACACTGTGAGCCCAGATTCGCACAGCATTTCTGTTGCTGGAGCCAGTTGTTTTACCAAGAAACTTTGACCTAAATGGGTTCAACCCACACAAAGAAAAGTCATTAAATTCACATGGTTTATAAGTCAGGCTGTAGGCTCAGGGATGCAACACACTTTGCATTAGCAGCAGGAACATGTAGAGCTCCCAGCTCCTGGACTGGGTTAGGTTCCTGTGTATGGCCTATGATGCATGGGAAGAGTGAGATATCTGAGAAGTAAATTCAGAGAAGACTGCACATTAAGTCAGGAGTCTCTTAGGTAGTAGCAGGAAAGGCCAAGAGGAAAGTTTTTGCTTACAGTCCGTCTTTCAAAGAGAGCTGGAAACCTATTTCCAGGCTAGAGAGGTGCATTTAACCCCAAAATGAAATTACAGCTGTGAACCCTTCTCTGGAGTTAATCACTACAACTGAGATGGTCTTTCTCAACATCCACATCAAAATACTAGGAGGGAAGTGCCCCCTGTTCGGCAGGGTGCTCACTAGGGTTGTGACAGATCCCGGCTAAATTTCTCCTTGATTATTGGACGTGAGCCCATTTCCCAAGAAATATGATGCCCCATTCTTCTACTCCACTCTCCCGATTTATCTTGGTGAAGCTGTTCTCCTTTACAATAAGTGTAAAAGAAAGAGATTAGGTGGTTTAGCCCTTCTTTTAGAATACTGGCTTGTTGCCATGTCCTAGCCCTTGCTCCCATTGACTGCGCAAAGCAGAACAGCTTCCCTGGTACAGCCTGAGCACAAAACACTCAGTCAGTCACTGGCCTAAGGATTAGGGATAGCTTGGGACTGACGGCAGTAAGCACAGACTTTTGCCTTGATGTTTGATTCTGGAGAGAGCCTGAGATATTCCAAATGGTTATAGATAAAAAGTAATCAAGAACTTCTCATTAACTAAGATTTCTTCCAGACAGAAATGTGAATTGCAGGTCTTGCTGGGAACTGTGCTCCCTACTTGTCCTCATGACACCTACCTGGCATCTTAAAATATCCTCCTAGATGGCATCTTAAAACAGGCAAACATCTACCCAAGGAAAAGCCATTCATACCATAATAGTTGCACTCATGATTATTTTTAAGTGTAGGGATCTAGCAGCTTTTTATTTGTTACATTTGTTAGACTCTCGAAATTCAATGTAAATCCTGTTTTAGTGTCTTTTTCCTCTGATTAATTATAACTTATTTAAATTCTTTGAGATCCGGATAACTATGATAAGGGCAATGGTTTTGATATATCTGAAGCACACAGATTTGCAGAGTTGGATTTTCCTCCACCAAATGTTGAGTGTCAAAGGTAGTCACATAATAGGGTGTCCGTGTGACTATAACCAATTGCAAAATGGGGATCTTTGTCTAAAAAAACATCAAGAATTCAGCCTTTCCATTGGGATTTATGCTGTTTCTAACTGAACTGAAAAAGCCTTGAGAACAGAGCTTTCCATTTCGTTGGGCAGAGGAGGAGGAGAAGGAAAACGTTGTTTTGACAGTTTCATTTTTGTTTGTTTGTGAAGACTCTAGTTAATATTTTTAATAATCAGCCTGAGCCTTGGAGACAAGCTCAGCAGATGTGAATATCTCATAAAAGTCATTTTAATCCTTACAAATGTAGTAAACCAGAAATTTTAATACTTTGTGTTGTGAAATTCTGGTGACAATGCACTTGTCAGTCATTTAGTTATAGGAAATGAAGAATTTGTTACCAGAAAGGGGTGAATGGGTTGGAATTAATCCTGTTGAATCACATGTGCAAATGCGTTGACCACCTTGTGGTTCCCAGTATCAACTAACTATATTGCAAATGCCACAGTGCCTTTATCCAGAGGCATACCTGGTTTTCTGTATGCTGTTATAGATGTTCAGTAGGGTTCTCTCTTGGTTTTAGACACTGATTGATAAGAATACAAAAGCAAAGTAAGCACAATTTTGTGTACCCGTTTGGATATTCAACATGAGCAAATGCAGTCTCCTGTGACTATTCCAAAACTGTTAAACTTCCTTAGCTTGCCAGTGTGATTCCTGGCAAAGTCAGAAATGTAACTTAAAGCAAATTAGTTATTTACGCTTGAATACTCGAATGAATGACTGATAAACACATCTGGATATATTTACCTTTCAGTAACCACTGATTTGTTTCTCAAAGTATAAAACAAGTATAAAATGATATTTGTTGCATTCTTGTTTTTTGGGGTTTCTAACCAAATCCAAATCACTGAGGCATGAGAGTAAAGTACCCAACTATAAACTTCATTGCCCATGAAAAGTCACACCTAATTTACTGATCTTCCAAATTGCTGTGTCCAGGGAAGGATTAATGGAGCAGTCTATCCGCTGCTTAGGAACCTCTCAAGAATACTTCGAGATTGTTATACCATTGTTTTAGTTAATAATGGGAGTATTAACTTATTCAAGGGGAGTATCGATTTCCAGATAATTTACAGGTGGAAATTGCATCATTATGAATGTATTTATATGAAACATGAGAAACATTCAGAGAAGCCATCTGGAATTAACAGCCAATACGCTGTTGGGAATCCAATTGCTTCAGTTCAAATCTATGACGTTTAAAGTATTTTGTAAGCAATATAATATTTCTGAAAAGGCACTCTCCTCCTGTAGTATGCTGTGGCAGGAGGGCTCCCTAGCTGCTGCCTCTACTCACTTATTATCAGAAAGCTACTTCTGTATGTGCTCTTCCCATTTGTCCTCCAGACCATATAAACACACTTCATCCACAAGAAACGATTCACGAAGCCAAGTGCTTGCAGCTCTTGAAATCAGGGGCCTGAGTTTACTGGTGTATTCTAGTTTAGTTTTGTTTACTAAATACATCATCACACCAGGCTATGGCTTAAACATTGATTCTTCACAGTTCAGAAAGCACTCTCAGCTCTTCTGTGACATTTGGACAAAGCCGGAGTGGCTGAAATTTATGGAGTCGAGCTGCAAAACTGTGATTGATCAAATAGTATCAAACTGACAGAGCGGAGGGAGAGAACGAAGGACACATAAATAATAGAGACGGTGCATATATTGTAAAGCATGCTGGGAATTGAGTTGTAAATGTAAATCCCTTTCTCCCTCCGTATGAAACTGCAAAAGCAACCAGTAATTGGAATTATCTGATAAATGTTACTAAAGTGAAGAAATGTTACAGCTTTTAGTGCCAAAGTCTCCCAGAGCACATTCTCTATGGGCTTACTCAGCCCTAAACAGGTCAATAACCTTTATGCAATCCATTGGGGAAATAGAAATGTCAGAACTATAAAGTAGCCTGTATCAATTTCAGTCCCTTCCAAATAACCAGTTTGACCTATGGATCTAAATACTGAAAATAAATTGGAGTCTTGAGCCACTGAGATGCCAACCATCTCCCCGTTGTTGAGACTTGAACAAAAATGACCATTTTGGTAAGGATTCCAGTTATCATTCAATAGCAATGAGTGACTGTTTTTCATTATTATTACTTTTTAAACATTGCAGGACTGCTGTATTGTCCTCAGAGTCAGTGACATATAAGTCATTTGGCTGACATTTTAATAAACATCTGCTTTTTTCAGAGCAAGCCACAACAGTCATCTTTGTTAGGGTTTTCTGGCGTTCTAATGTCATCTCCATGGATATTGCAGTCTGTTCCTGCAGAAACAAAACAAATATAAAACCAACCAGCCCCTCCAGAACTCGGAGTGGGATGGAAAGACCTTGAGAGCTTTCATATACCTCTCCGTTCATGCTTCTCATCCACAGCTCAGCTTTGGTAAGAGTTCCCAAGAGGCTAGCATTTGCTTCCTCAGGTGGTGCTGTCTTCCTGATGTAGAGCAAGGTTTCTGGACTTTTCAGGATGGGAAAACTGGGTGATCAGATCAGGTTGGAGGAGTGACGTTCTTCCTCATGACAATTGCTGAGTTTCCAATAGCCCAAGGGGCTGAAAGTGAGCGCCTCAGGAAAAGGGCTTTGGTTTATTGTTGTTACACTATGATACAGATATTAACTTGTGTTTAGAGTTTAAACTAGTATGATTCTCTTGCCCTAAAAATGCACATATTTTTAACAGTGTGGGATGGTGGGAATAACACTGTTCGAGGTGGTGCGAGAGAGGGACCGCTTTCTCATAAATTGCCAGCTTAAGTAAATAGTGAGTGTGCCAGACAACCAAACCTGTAAAAATAGTTTTGTTTCACTGCTTCTTAATCCGTACTAGCCAGGAAATATTGAGAGAGTACGGTAGTAAGAGCTGTGTTATACTGTGGAAATATGCTGTTATGACTTAGAGTTCCTGTCAGAGAAACTGACATTTTTTCTGAGGTCATGAGGTGAGAAACATTAGAAAGTGAGAAACTCTCTTATTTATGAAGGGATATAGGCTCACATTAAATGTTTTCATCTGATAACAAGTATCATTAAATAACTGGGTTTGGAAACCTCAGCATATTTTTTTTGTATTAAAGTGCAAAAATACACGCTGGAAAACCTAAGCAGACTATTTAATTGCTGAGCATGTGCTCTTGGAAGTGTGAATTTATGTCTTCTTGGCTCTTATCAGAAGTTATAGAGGGCAGGGGTAACAGCAACATAGTGTCTGGACTAAGCAATCTCAAGGTATAATGCAGTCAAATAGTGTGCCTTGCAAGTTGTAAATAACCTCCTACATGCATACACAGAGCAGAAACAACGCAATTTATCGTAATTCCTAGTTTTACTCTGGCACTGACCCTCATCACTTTGTCACAGAAGGTCCTGCAGCTGTTTGCCTAAAGCAGACAATCAGACGAGATACTGAACCCATTTTGCAAGGTTTGATGGGATACTAAAGGAGGTGTAAAGTGGTTTTTTGGGTTTTGGATTTTTTTTTTTAATTTATGTTAATTTTTAGGACATACCACTTGGCAGCTGCCTCATACAGCTGGGTGTACCAAGTGAGTCATCAGCTCTACAAGAGTACCTTGGAGCTGTGCTGGGTTTTATGGCAGATCCAGTAAGGAATAGAAATGGACCAAATCGCTTAAGGCAGCTGGAAGGTTACATACTTCAGAGAAAGGGGAATCTCTTCAAAAAATCAGAAAGAAGACAGGGCCCCAGATTATCCTGAGAGTAAGTAAAAAGTAATAGTGTCTAGGACTTATAGGTAACTTTTTGGTAGTGGATTGAAATGTGCCTGAGAGAGAGGTCAGAGACTTTATCTGCATTTCTTCAGATGGAGAAGCTGGGATGGTGAATGGTAGGTGATTTGCACCATCCGTGGGAGTTCACGGTGCCTGTGCAGTCTCACTGTGATTACAAATGCTGTACTTAACTTGTAGGGCAGCATCTCACTCAAGAGACAGGTAAGGGGGGCTCAGGGCCAGTAAAATACAAACAACTCAAGGAATGACACCACTGCGCTTAGAGGAAAATTAATGATGGTATATTAATTGCTACTTTGGCAAAAGTTTAATCTTGAACTCTCCTCCAGCTCCCACCACTGCTCTGAGCATGCTTTCTCTGCCTTGTCACATCATGTCTGTGCTGAACTCTTGAGCTCCGCTTTGTACATTGCAGCAGTCGATTTTAAGACTCCCATCCATCTCCTAGGAATGCATTTGCTCATCCCTATCTCCTCACATGACAAACTATGAGGTTACTGTGAAAGCTGCCATATTTTCGGTGCCCCTCGAGCTCTGTATCTGCTTGTCAGCTTTCTGTGATAGCCAGCAAGATCTTACAAAAGGCAGTCACGTAAGAGTAGTAATGTTGCTCCAACTAAAACCCCTCAGCCAGTCCGATGCACACAGCTCTGCCTCCCAAGAGTTCCTTGTCTTACCAGTTTCTCTTCCAGGGAGGAGAAATTAAAGGCCTGTCTGCTTTTGCTTGAGCCAGGCAGCCTAATGCTTCTCTAATGTCTGCGATCCCAGAAGGCAGTTCACTTCTTAGAGAGCTGGTTGTGCTCTGCAGAAGGGTGAAAATAAAACAGATAATGCTTGCATTTGTTGTCTTGAAAGCATTTTTGGCTCCAGAATCCTCCTGGGAAGGACAAATGCTAGATGTCAGGAAAATGTTTGTAATCAATGATTTACAGTGACTGCATGTTCAAACCAGTTGTAAATCCAGTTTAGGCAACAGAGGAGGAGAGGGGAAAGCAAATATATGGTATGTGTATGGGCTTTCCCAGGAGCAAGGCTGACTGGATGGCAGGTACACACCCTGGCTGGCTCTGACCATCTGAAGTAGGGTTAAGGGTAGATCTCTTTGTAGGTCCTTCTGCCTGGCATGTCTAGGCCTTTCCATGTGGGAGCTAAAACACAGGGCAGGGAGATGAAAGGAGAGCCACCAAGTGATGAAATAGTACAGCCATCTGGACCTGAGCAATCTAGCACTACGCTGCTGGAAGGAGCTGTAATGACATAAATTTGGCTTGGCACAAAGGTGATAAAGCTCTGCTTTCACCTGTCTGAGCCATTTTAAGCCATCTTTCTGAGGGCAAAGTTTCATTTTGTGCACTGTCACTGGTAGTGCAGGAAAGACTATCTTTAAAAGGCAATGTCAGCAGGCAGGGACTGTGTCTGTGCTCCTGGAGGAGAGGTAAGCAGAAGAGACACAGAGCAGCTCTTTCCATGTCTGCTGATCAAACAGAAAACAGAAATACTGTCAATCTGACCTCCCATTCTTTGAAGAAATCAGAAACTCCTGCTATAAAGAGATGGCTTAAAACCAGTTTGGGACAGAGGGAAGGTACTAATAGGGAAACAAAAATAGCTGGATGAGCTAGCACTACCTGCCACCCTTTCCTCAGCTATAATTTCTGCCCTGCAGTGTAAATACAGTTAGCAGCTTAGAACTGGTCAACTATTGCAAAAACAGTATTCCTGAACCCTCACCCCAGCCTGAAGAGTGGTTCAGCTCCATCACATGCCTGCTCTTTAGTGAGGAACGCCTACACCATTAGCTTTTTGGAAGAAAAATAACTGGCAGTAGTTATCACCATTCACCATTTGTTGAGCTATTGCTATGTATTCAGCCAGGAAGCACAAAAATACTGCATAACCGAAGTGTCCACGTGGCATGAAGGGAGAATAATTGGAGCAAACAGCTTGGGAACTGACTATGCACTGAAAAAATGTTTTCCTATGCTATTCAGCAAGGGTTTATGAATAACAAACAGATTTTCTCTCATCTGAGCAGCCTGAAATTACTTTCTGATGCAGAAATAGCATACACATTTCAGATAATTTATATGTAATAAATTAACCAATAGTTCTGCTTCTCTACATATAAGGACTAGCAGACCCCTCGCAGATCCAGAGTAACACCAGGGAGTGATAATCTAATCAATGCATATAACCTGTTTACATTGTACTTATTATAACCAGGATGTGCTGTTTGAGGTTGATAGACAGAAGTTTGGGAAGATATAGGTCTGAAGTAGTCTGTCAGTGTGGAGAAACACATCCTTCTGCCCATCAACCACCTAAAAACATTGCATTTTACTAATCTGTCAGAACTGAAGCTGCTTTCTCCTTTTTGGAAGTGCTCCTCTAGCTGTACATGCGCTTTGTCAAGTGAAAAACTGAGCAGCACTGAGCCAACAGGACCATTCGTTGCCTAACTTCTCCGTACGTCGGTGATTCCACCCACATCTGCTCAGATAGGCCTGAACACGATCCAGGCTCATTGAAGAACCTGAGCCAGAAGGAGATTTTTAGATCAGACTTCACATATAGCTGGTTCCCAAGACAAAAAAAGCATTTCTGACCTGTGCTCTTAAAGGTGTTAATGTGATGTAATTCCAGCAGTCCTGAGACAGAGTTTAAGAAGGTGAAAAAAAAATCTTTTCAGTGGCTCAATTCCAAACTGAACTGCAGTAAAGCAGGGCTATATTAAGATATGAACACTTCACGGTGAATCTGCTCTGCCACTGAAAATTGAATCCAGCTGCAGGACCTTGTGAAAATTGCTGGTTAATACAATTGATAAAGATTTTGTTTTTTTCATTGCTTTTTTCCATTATTTAAAAATTATTGACTCTTTTGAAGAGATCCTAATTTCTACAACACTTAGTTACACCAGTTAATGTTTTAATGCAGCATGTCTTAGCTAGGTACTGATAGATGAACTTAACATTTAGTAATGCAACTGGCAAAATAACAACATGCCTGGAAGTCAAATGACTTCTGTGTTTTCTTCCAAAACTTCATAAAAAATAACTGCATTACCATCTATAGTCTCAGTATAGTTAAAATGGACATCTGAGGATTCATAGCAGAAGTTAATTTGGACTGGTCTGCAGCGGAGCTTTTGATTTTGCAGATTATTCTTCAAGCAGAGTCAAAGTTTACAGAATAAGCTAGAAATTATCAAAGCAATAGCAAGCAAATGTGCTATATTTTGAGGACTGGACAAAACACATTTATGTTTCATTTTTATAAAAACCCCCACCACATTTTCATCAAAAATAAATCAAAACATGGAGAATTAATTAACTTTTTTTTAAATGTCACTGTTAGAACTCGATGTTTCTTAGTCACTCCCCAGAATTAGCGATGTTACTTCTTTGAGACTGGCAGGAAGCATATTGTATTCAACATTTTCCCTTTGCAACGCATGGACTCTTGCAGGTTTCACAATGCGGCTTTCACTCTTTGCTGCAGTTTTTGAGGTGTGCCTTCCATGAGACAAGGTAGAAATGCAGAACAAATCTTCTGAATGGAAAAACTGGGCTGACAAGTCTGACATTTCTGTGGTTTATATTACCTGTTAGTAAAAACAAATAAGCAAACCCCAACCACATTAGGCAGAGAGAGAGAATAATTTATGCGTAAGTTTTCTATCTTCCAACATTTTTAATTGCCCAGGTTTGGTTCTTCCCTTCTCATTTTCCTAGATTGAAAAAGCACATGTTAATGGTCTCTACTAAACACAACTATAAATCCTTCTAACCATTTTGCATTTGTTGTAATGACATCGATTATTTATGAATTGTTATTACTTAGCAGAAAGAAGGAAACCTTTCATTATTCTCTTGTATCAATCCCCTTATGATACGTGTTTCAGTATATCATTGCAGAATTGCACATAGAAGGGTGCCAAAGCCAAACACAGGTTGTAAAGGATTGATAGCCATGAGCATGGGTACGCTGCTGTGTTACACCCACGCAGTCAAAACACACTAGCCAGCGTATTAGAAGTAACGCTTTAACACTCATTTCTTACGTATTGTTTGTAATGATCTGAAGGCTACACTCCTGGAAGTAAGTGGATCCCTTGTTTTTGGAAGAGGGAAGGTTGCCAAATGATTAATAAGGGAATGACTGTAATACCACAGCAATGTTAATTTCTTTCAGATGCTAAAAGTCAACATTTGAAAGACAAACACTGCAAGTACACAACCTGCAGCTCACAAAACATTTTCATAGCAAATATCCTGCTAACCCATATCAAATGATATTCAATAAATACTCTAACTTTGTGATGTTAACATATAGTTTAAGACCTCAGAAATCATTCTCGTTTACTATGGGAAATGCCCAATGTTTTCACGTATGAAAGCCAAATTAGACACAGTGCCATTTAATACCTGGGGTCATTCAGATATGGGAGATGTTTTTCCCTTTTTGAGAGCAGTGAAGTACAAGTGCCATCTGTATTTATTTATATATATTCTGTATTTATTTACAGTGCCTTCTATTTTTCATTTACAGTTTGTTTCTGCCTGTCTAATTCTATAATGCCCTTCACATACACTCAGCTAGGTGTTCCTCTGAAAAATAAATGAGGACAGAACTTTAAAACTTTATGCAAAAAAAATTATAATGTGTATGAGTAGAAAATGAGAAGGTTTTCCATGCTATAGAAAGTATGGCTTTTCTTAGGTAGTCAGGCAAAAAGGCTAATCTTACAAAATTGTATAATAGTGGAAATTAGTTAAAGATGATAGCTGTGGAACAGACTATCACCGTGGAGATAAAATAGGCTCCTGTCCCCGCCACCTATTGTGCTCAAATCAGGACCATGCACAATGGAAATGGGTATATGAGAAGGAAACATTGTGGAGTTGCACAAAGAAAAAGAAGGGGAAAAAAAAATCCCCTGATGAGCTGATGAGTAAGTCTAAGGGTGAACGAGGAGGATTGCTGATGAGATGGCAGGGCTCCAACGTCACCGAACAGGAATAATTCCTCCCTGTCAGATGTCCCCGGGAGTCGATCCTTGCCTTGGGTGAAGGAGCCTGTCACTCCCACCCGCAATGACGGGGTTGGGTGGTGAGGTCCATGTGGATGTCTAGGGCCACTGTCACTGGTGTAGGTAGAGGGAACCACCCAGGTCCTGTTAAGTCTCTACATTAGGCACATGCTCACTGAGAAACTGCCCGTTGACAGCTGTCTGGGGCAGTCTTTCTCTCTTTTTTTTCCCCAAACCTTTCCCTAGAGACTCATGTTGCTGTTTCTGATGGTTGTCAGTGTCCTCTTTAGGTGCCGGTTGCCCCCCTGATGCGTGAGGCTCCTCTCCCACCCCCTTGCTGTGCACCCTGGGGACATGGAGTCCCCCTTCTCTCCCTCATTGCACGGCAGCTCATTGGCGATGTCCCCTTCTGTTGCTCCTGAGGACAACTGTGAATCGAAATTGCATGTGTTTTTAGTGTGCCAGTAACAGAACTGTATCACCATGGCAAATAATATAAACATTTCTCCAGACGCGTCAGGTTAAATGGCTCACCCCAACCAAGCTTAGAGCCTTTTGCAGCTGAGGAAATGCCACGTAAAGCAAATGCCACTCAAAGCAGCTGCCCACGGAGAAGGTGCCTACAGGCTACAGCCAGGGCCCCTGACCTCCCAGGTGGGACAGCGCAGAGGCAGCAGGCGGCTCTGGGACAGCTTTCCCTAGGGGCAGAGGGGAGCTCTTTCCAGTCACCCGGACCAGTAGTCGTCCCTTCTGGGGACACCAGGTCGTGTGGCCTCTACCCCTTCTGGGAGGATGGCCACAGTTAGGACAGGTACCTTGGCAGGGGAGAGAGAAATAGTAGCTTTACTGCCAATTCCCAAGCTTATTTCCCAGCTCTTCCCTGATTTCCCCAGTAAAATTGCCTTTTAATTGTACAGAAGATTTGCTGTCTGTGCAGGGAAAGCAGTTCCACCTTGGAGAGGGGGTAATTAATTTTCCCAGACTCTGGGAGCTCCATTTGTTGTTTGTTCTGGCTTCAGAAGGAACCTGACCCGTCTGCTGCTTTGCTGAGCAGAAAAGATAATGTCTTCTGAAAACTATCCTTATCATGAAACTCGCCTTGAATGTTGATCCAATCTATGGCAGGCAATTCTTTTAGTGCAGAAGTAAAACTGGAAAGTTATCTAAATAGCACCATCACTTGGAGAAACTGCCGTGACCTTCTTTTTGCAGAAATATTTGTTCTACTGGACAAGTATTTTATGTTATTGCCCACCACATCCTCCAATTCTTGTATAAATCGCAGGGATAATGTATTTTCACTTTGCCAGAATCTTATAACTCTATCCGGCAGCTGTAATTTCTGTGGTAACTTTTTTTTCAACCCAAAGAACTTTTAATTAGATTTAGATTAATTTAGATAGTATAAACATGTTCTAAAAATGTAAGACAGCTGCTCTGTCTCATATGATAAGCAAATTAAACAGGTCATGTTTTCATTCATCATAGCCGAGGATCAGGTGGCAGGGATAGATTGCAAAGGTAAGATGGTTTCTTTCCTAGCAGATGCAGGCAGTGCGTTTGAACATGAAAGGAGGCCGTTAAACTGCTGAACCTTAAGTGACAGCGCAGAGTTCCTTTGCACAGAAGAGTTGTCTTCTGGCTATACTAACAGCAGCAGATGTGCATGCCATCAAGAACGATCTGTTTCTGAGCCTTTCTTATGACTACGGAGGTGGTAGCTGAGCATAATGTACCTGAGGCAACTTCTTGATGGGTTCCCTTACGGACAGTAGAGACTTTTGGGGGGAAAAGGCATGGAGAAGGCAGCAAATTACAGATGATGTAATACCCTATTGATGAAAGCTATGACATTCATATGGGCCTAGGAAACAGGATGTAGGTCCTCATCCACATTTTGATTCATACCAAACCTTGGAGAAGTTTCCATCTGGGGCTTTGGTTTGGCCCCATATGCAGATCTGCCTCCAAATGTCATTCTTAATCTGGATTCACTGTGTGAGCAGCCCACTTTTCAGGTTACACTAGTAGCTTCAGTTTGGATGGTTACTAGTATTTGTGTCTTCATTCTGATTTTAAAAACATGACTGAGAATTTTTTCAGGTTCTGTTTTTATTGACAAAATGGACTGCAAATACGAAAACCCCTTGTTTTCATTGTTTCAAACGAGAATGTTGAAGACTCTGATGCTGGCTCTACCATCAAAGCTGGAGTGTAGCTCTACCTTTTTTCCTATGGCTCCTGACAAAGAGGCTGTAGATCTCATTAACCTGGCTGTGAGCTTGAGATTTCTAAAAAGCAGGTGAGACTGACTCCTTAGGTGCCAGGGAAAGCTACTGTGTAATTGAGTTTTCACTTTGTTGGTGCATATCTGTGTAAGGAATCTGTGGCTATCGCGGATGGGCATGTGCTAACTTGCATTTCTTGCATGGCTCTAGGTATTTCTAGTCTCCATTTTGTGGTTTCTTTAAAAAAAAAAAAAACAAACTTGCTTCCTTCCTTGCCACACATTATGAACAATAGCTCTGACTAATTTAAAAGGTTTTTGTTTCTTAGATGCTGAAGAGAAGATACTATAATGAGAAAAATAGCTAAAAGAAACAAATTTTACATTTAATTCTGCATGCAGTAAAGTCATAGCTGTCTCCTGGGAATTGAATTTTCTCTTCTGGTGAGAACAACTCCCAAGAAAGTTTGTGTATAGCTGTCTTTTAATGTACCACCCTCATTATTCTATAAAACTCTTCTGAAAACGAGGACAGTAGCTATGACTGTTCAGCATCTTTTTTCTATATTATTTCAGTATTTCCTTCTTTAGGATTTGGAAGCAAATTGCATTCCTATAATAATGCAGTCTCCTGACAGCATTGGCAATGGCAAACTTTAGAGATGTACGAAAACTGTCTTCATATTGTGGATGGTGTAGAAAGTGATAAGCAGCTTACAAGAGAAAATAGCTTGGGGAAAAGGAGGATTAACCTCTCTTACTGAGAGTGGAACAGATACCAAGAAATTATATTTTGCCTGAATTGCATTCCTAGTTTGAATGCATTCAAATTTGGGGGAGGATGTTCCGGGGGAGGGGGCGTGGGAAGGAGGTATAGTTCTTGTATTTTGCACTCAGGCTGCATTTGCGGAGGAGACTCAGTAGCTGATATGGAGCTGTTTTGCTTAAGTAATGGCTTTTTCTTATTGGGAAGAGTAATTATTTTAAAAAAAAAGGGAACAAAAAAAAGCAAAAAAAAAAAGCCTCCTCCCTGCACCTCTCTTTCTGGCAGCTTTTCCTTCCTGATCTGCCCCGTCTTTCTTTGAGCTGTTCTTCAGAAACGGCTCCCGGCAGAGCGGCTGGCCCGGGCGAATCCACCAGCAAACGGCACAGGCACCCGCGGCTGACTCCAAGCTGTTGATCTTGGCCAGGACAAAGAAACACAATCCTCTTTTGGGGGGGGATTTTGAGTCTGATCATTTTGGTGCCATTCCAATCTAAACCTAAACCCAAACATTTCTGAATTCTCCGTGAAAGGGAGCAGCGCCTTAGGGGAAGGGGGGCTTGCCGGCTGTCCTAGAGTTGTTGGTCTTCAGCTGTGAAGGAGGCTGCGTGGTGGTCTCTCCTCAACCAGCAGAGCCTGTGACCACAGGTCCCTGGGAAGCCGGGTTGCTTGTGAATTGGGTTTTTGCTCCCCTGGCAGCCCTTCTCTAGGGGAGCTGGTTGGGAGTTGCAAGCCAGAGCTGCTGCAGAGTGGTGCACAGTGCCGGGGTGCTGGGAGAGCAGCCCGCCAAGAGCGTGCGAAGTAGGCAGGCAGGGAGCCGGGCAGGTTTCCAACAGACCTCTAACTTCCAGGTAAGCAGCAGCAAGAGTTTCATGGCGCTGAGAGCATCTCCGCCAGGGTCGATCTGATAGATAAGATATCGCAAAAAGTCACTGGCTCTGAACTGACGCCTGGACTCGGGATTGCAATGCAGAGGGGGAGCTGAAGCTCCCCAAACACCCCAACCAGGACACTGTGGGTTCAGCAAGCTGCTAATTAATCCAGTAAAGCGGTGCAAGACTGAACTGGGAGCAGCAAGGCTTCTTCTGAGCAGGAGTGAAGGTGTAACTTACCACTGAGAAAGTACCTCCAGTACAAGTACAAAACATAAACTGCAAGCGCCCAGCAGATTGGAAGCCTCCTGCCTGTAGCAGCGTCCCGGGCAGCAGGCCAGGCTCTCTGCATGGGTGACATGGAGAGCACAATCCCCTTGAGGCTTAGAAATCCTAGCCTGAACTCTGCCTCTCCAGGGAAACTGCTGTACGTTTTGGATCTGTGTCCCAGCACGATTTCCTCTTCCTCAGCAGAAAACTGAGGGATATAGCTAACAGGGAAATTAGGCGTTTAAACTTCACTGCTTCGCCTAGCGTAGCAGTTGTACTGATGGTGTCTGAGAGATGGGTCTCGACATTTAACCACAAACCTCGCTACTGCTAACGCGGCTCGTCCTTGCTTCAGGGAGGGTCAGTGTTCTCCCTTTGCTTCTGCTCAGGACTTTCTTATCCCATCCATGGCACAACTCCGGTTGCCCTACTAAATGTTTTAGAAAACATCACTTCAAATAAAATCTCCAAGGCTTAATTTAGAGAAGAATATTTAAACTTTTCCATAGACATGAAGTCACCAGTTGGCACTAATCTGTGTTTATAGAAATAAAATCTGCTGGTTATTATTTGCTTTTCTGTTGGTTAAACTCCTTTAACCCATGCTGCCTTCCACACCAGCCTCCATTCAGTGGTAGCCTGACAGGTGGTGAACTTCTAGATCAGTTGGTGTTTCAGTGGTTGAATAACTTCCACAACGAAATAGGTTAAAAAGTATCAAAGTCAGACCTGAATGATACTTCTTGTGCTTGGCTTTTAGATTAATCATCTCTGGCTATGCCTGAATCCCTCTCCTGTGGGAATCCCATTCCCCAGCCCCTCAATTTAAGGAGAGCAATGGCTGGAATTTAAAGCAAATATTACAGAATAATCGTGGGAAGCAAAGTTTGAGTTTATAATAATTGCTTGTATCAAGAAAATTATTTGGAAGTGATATTTAATGAGTCACCAAAGAGAATTACGCCTTGGGCCCCTCTCACCCATCGGTACAAGTTACATTTCAGAGACTTGAGCAGATGCAAAGATCTGTTCACAAAGGAACTCTAGATCAATAATTAAGTATGGAAAATATTTGGAGGATATTTATAAGAACTGGCAATCAGACTCTATTGGTTTGTGACACTTAAACAGAAAAGATGGAGAGAAATTAAGATTACGATGCAAATGATTTTGCATTTTTCAACTACTTGTAATAGATTTCTAGATATTTGTGACAATGAAACTGGGAGGAGTAATTTCATCATCAAAATCTAATATTCCAAACCACTGTTCCAAAAGAAGATGGTAATCATGAAAACTGACCCCTCCAAAAAGTTATTGGATACAAAGAACCTGTCTTGAATGGGTGTCTTAAATTGTGTATTATTTCCATCACTTTCAGGAACATCAGAATCAGCATGCTTTTTTAAGCAATGTCCAAAGGAGAGTGAAAGGACTTCATTGTTAATGTTTGTGGTGTAAATGTTTCTAATCATTAAATGGCAGCCTAGGTTGTTTATATTGGATTTAGATCCAAAGCAGCTCTTGAAGCTGTTTTGTCAGGTGTTAAGCTGCGTGTAAAGACACCACATTACTGACTATTGCAATTGTACCATAAATTATCAGATTATAAGAAGAGGACAATACACTGTTATTGTAAAGAAGAGCTATAATGCATATGAATCTTCTACAGCTACCAATAACATGACAGTCACAAAATTGAAGTCTGAGTATTTTTGTGTTGTCTGGTCCTGGAGTGTGAGTTTACCTTAAATGTATTTTCTGCCTTGTGAGTTGTTGAGGTGTGCAAGTATTTACGGTTGAATGGATCTGAGGCTGAGCATGTGACCTGATCCAAGACCTCGGAGGTCAAAGGAAAAATCATCATTTTTCTTCTGTCTACCACTAGGTTTTGGGGACATAGATATTTATCTATGTAAGGGAGCATAAGATTTTTGCACTATAAACTTTTCATTTTCTAGAGGCATACAGTGGTTGTATACTTTCAAATGTAAATCAGAAGGCATAAACAGACATTAGGACTGCAATTTCTAACTGATGGATTCAGTATGAGACCATGCACCCAGGACAGATATTTCAAAGCAGATGAAAACTTTTGATCCATATTTAGCTACAGTTTATTTGCAGGCTGCAGCTGAATTGGTTAACAGCTGATGCAAATTGTTATGAGTGAGCAAAGGGCCCACCCTCCTCATACCTCTACTGAAATACAGAAAAACTCATAGAAAATACTGCTTCATATTTTGAAGAAACCATCCTGTAGCCTTCAGTTACTTTTTGGTTTAATCCAGTTTATATGTCTAACCTTTAAAGGCAAATAAAGTTAAGCAAATGGGAATGTTTATCATTTTCTTCTGCAATTGATACACGGTATTTTTGGTTGTGTTGTCCTGGAAACCTAAGTCGTGGCTTACATTCCCAATATCATATAAGAGACTCTTTAGATGATTGCATTTTTACTGGCTCAAAGTGCATGGATATTTCAAAGTGGCAGCATTCAGCTGCAATCTCTATAATCTGCCAGCAGTACATATCCCAAAGGAATGATGTTCAGAATGCAAATATATTGTTTTAAATCATAATAATATCACTGAACCTTCCACATGTCATTCTAATCTCTTAGGAAACATTTAAATTTAGCTTAACGTTCAACCTAGTCAGCGTAACTGGCCTTGCCTACCCCGGACTTTGGCTACAGAATTTTGGATCTCTGTAAAATATATTTCTTGTAGCTCTGGTCTTTCCCTTTTCTGGCCCCAGGTATAGTATAGGTTTGGACTGCACAAGCCTACAGCGCAAATAGGAAATTTTCCTTCTTGTTTTGTCTTGCCAGAGGTTGTAGCATTCTTGTTCTTAGCTTCGTTGTACTGAATTGCTACAAATGGGAGAAACTTGTGCTTTTATGTTCAGGCAAAGAAAAGGTCTCTAAATCTGACTAACAAAAGCACATAGTTCTGATAGTTGTTCCCTCACCACTATTGGGCTGTATTCGTCCTTGTTTGCAAGATGGGTTTTTTCCCAGGGTTTCACGAGGTTTTGATTGCCTGACATGGAACCAATTTGAACATTTTTTTTGTTAGTATTGTTTAAATTGTCATATGCATTATAATCAACCCAGCTATTTGGGTCTGAGCGTGGAAGTGAAATATCTAAGTAGCATCTTAGTTCCTACTAACTTCAGTGGATGTATGGGTCATGATTCTTAAAAAGATCAATCTCAAAAAATTTGGGAGCCAGCAAAGTTCAAAAAAAATTTTTTTTTGGTGGATTTGTTTGTTTGTTTGTTTTTTAATCCCTGCTGTAGGCTATCCAAAGACTATTTTGTAATAGTAAATGCTATGATGCTTCTTGTACCAGAGCTGTGCAGCAGCAGCGGGAGAAAGTGAATCAATAAACTCTTAGCTATGCATTAGCCAGGGAAGAGGAGTACCTAGGAAGGGCTTCATTCTCTGTCAAGACTGTTGCAGTGACTGAGTGAGGAGAAATTTGAAAATGGTGGAATAAAAAAGGGTTTCTTTGACAACATTTTATTGTTCCTCAAAGCCATAAAGATGGGCCAAAGATGATTTACGAAGTGAAATTCTTCCCTGTCTTTGTTTCCCCTTCCCGAATGATATCTTATGGAAGGATCCTTATGAATTAAAGCCCTTTTTTCTATTTCCATGCTGCTTGTTGCTGAGCCTGGGCTCCCACTGAAGAATTCAGGGAAAAGAAGACTTTTCACTACTATCTCTTGCTTGTAGTGTGTTCTCTAGGGATTAAAGATCTACTTTCCATAAGCTCTGTCCTTAAGGTATGTTAAAGCTTTATTCGTCCTTCCAACAGGCACTCAGCTATTCTTAATAGGATGATTGGAGATTGTCCTTGCTAAGCTTGTTATATGTTTGAAGAGTCTTAAAGGTTTGTTGTGGTTCAGGAGAGCAGAGGAAGTCTTGAAAGAAACATCTCTTCCAGATCATGTCTACACAGTCCCTTGGAAAGGGGCTCCTTTCATGTTCCTCGTGGGCTTGGCTATCACTTTATTAGCCAGGACAGTAAGCTCAATTTCAGCACCACCACCATACTCATGCTTTTAATGATTTAAATGTCAAAAAATATTCTGAAAATGAGGAAACAATTATATTATAGAATGGAAAATTTTGAGGACATCTAATATGGAAAGGTTAGCTCTTTTTGACCTTATGTGTGTCTCTCTTCTATATGTCAGAACTGGGCGTATAAAAATGAATAAATTGTAGCCTGAGCTGTGAAATCATTACTGTAAGGGTGAAATTTGGCATCATTAGTTGGTGATCACTGAGACAACCAGCAATCAGTAGCGGCCTTAACCTGTGACTATCAGACCACAGTTTGGCTGACCACCTGAAATGACAGTGACAGCGTAAGTTACTGCCACAATATCAGCCCAGGCGGATATTCATCAGCCTCATCAACTCCTAATGAGGCAATAGCAGGGCTGACACTGAGATGACTTCTTTGCATTTGATCAGAGAGTCTCAATGGTTCAAATTTGCCCCCCCATCTCTGACTAACGGAGGAAAACATGCCTTCCTGCTCTAAGTGGTGTTGGTGTAAGAGGGAAGGAAAGGGTTAATCACCCAACTCTCATTGACTTCCAGCAGAAAGACATCTAATTCCCACCTCTCCCAGTCTGTGTTTGTAGGAAGGCTCACCAGTTGCGGGGGATTATGGAAAGCTGGGTTAGGTTTGTGCATTTTGCTTCTCAGAAGTGTCATTTATCCTCTTTGGTAACAGACTGGTAATAGTGCTTCATTTTCTTTTAAGCACTATCCTCTGTTCATTTAAATGGTAAATTTTGCTAGGTGCATTTAAGGTGTTTAGGATCAGTAGGCCATCTGGCATTACTGCAAGTAGTAAGATTCTGGTCAAAATGTAAAAAAGGTTAAAAGGGACCTGGTAAAACTAGATGGCAACAAGTTTGGTTTCCTCTTGGCAAAACAGAAGAAATATTCTCTGCTGATATTTCCCACAATCCTTATAGCTTCATTTAAAGACTATATTAAAATATAATTATATAAGTATATATTGCATTTAATTTGTATAAATCAGTATTAATATGTATTTGGTTAATGGAATCACCAGCCACAGGTTTAGAATCAGCACACAGATGCTGCATACACAACCTGATTTCTTTCCCCCCCCGGCAATGGATGCCCATTTCTGCAATGTCCCTGCAGTAAATGAAGTTATTGGGGTACAGGGGAGATCAAACCTCTGCTACGTAAGTCTGCAAATCTCAGTTTGGGTAGGTTCCTATCTCACAGAAGCCAGCCTGCAGAATTACTCAGGACACTCACCCTATCCCATTTTAGATTAAAAATATACTATTATGAACTTAAAAGATGAATATGCTGAGGCGTAAAACATGCTTGTTATCTAAATTGTTTGCATTGCTATTTGTTATTTATTTTTATTGTACTTTCACTTTCTTGTCCAATTTTATAGAAAGCTTTATAAAACCCGCGGTGTTTTAGCAAAAATGTCTTGCCTAACTATTATCAGGAAGCACTTATTCACTTGAAAAAACATTGTGAGGTGATTAATGTAATAATTCTTCCTGACAGGTAGAGAGTTAAACTCATAGCAAGTTCCCAGCACTAAAAGGGCAGAGGATTTATTTTTGTCTGTTGTGAACAAGGTAGTCTTGATAGAGAGAATACCAAGAAGCTTTTTGGTCACCCAGAACATCAGTCGATTTGCCAGGACCTGCACAGACTGCTCTAGTATGAAATTGCAATAGCTGAGCAGCTGGTTTAAAATGTCTGGAAGGAATATAACTGTTAGATTATCTCAGCAAGCAATTACTAAACAGCAGTAACTTATAAGAGGGATTGATTCTACATTTCTCAGTGGTGTAAATCCAGTATATGAGTACTTTTAGAAGAAATTACCACAAGAACCACTTTTTCATTGAAAGAAATAACTTAGTGCTATGTATGTATGAAAACTAATTTCTTGAAGCTATTCAGAACAAAAGTGATTTTCGGTCAAAGCATGAATTTCCATTGAAATACTGATTGAAATGCCACCTGGGTTCAAAAGGCAAGTGCCTGGGGCGGACCTCTCTGTTGGCATCGTGTCTGGTGGGCTACCCTGCGTCCTAGGCTTCCAGGGACAACAGTTTCAGGCTAGTTCCAGCCGGAGATGTCCCTGGAGCCGCCAGGTTTGTGCTTGTGGGGCAGTCCCACCATATTCACACAGTTACATGCTTTTGTAGTTAATGTTTTTCTCAGAATTCTTCCTCCGCAACAAATTTCAGGGACTCCACTTCTTCTGGAGCTGAAACTCCCAGATCTTCCTGGTCAAATGGAGATTCTGTATTTTGAGCAGACTCACTCCACTGTAACTAGGCTTTATTTATCAACTATACACCATGTATTGCTGTTTTGAGAGAGTACAAAAATGAGTAACCAGCTGGACATTCTGAGTATGTCGCTTTACACTGGTATCTGTTGCACGTGGGAGTGATAATGGTCCGTTGCTGCCCCACTTAATGAAAACTTGTGTAGGTGATGCTGCTCTGAGTCTGTTTGCAAACAAAGAGCCAGCAGCAGATCTGCCTGCGAGGCAGACTATAGGCTGAGATTTGTGTGGCATCATTATGCGTGTGTAGGCAGTTAAGATATTTGCGGTGAAATCATGGCCTCATTGAAGTGGGTAGCAGCTTTCCCACTGCCTTCAGTTTGGCTAAATACTAGCCTTTCTGTTGGTATTTACCCAGAACAATTGACTGAGTTCAATGGAGACTAAACAGCATAAAATTCAGCGCGATGCCGTGGCCCTACAAAACAAGCTCTGAAATCAGTTGATGTACACAGGGTTTGTATTTATTCCGCTGTCTAAATTTTGCAGCAGTTTTCACTCAGATTTGTTTCAACTCAGATATGTAGAGATTATCTGTAAGTTGTCTGTAGGCATTCACAATAGTCTTGCTAAACAGTTCCCTAAGTAATAAGTATAAATGATGAAATTCTGTTATCAGGCTGGATAAAGTCCAGTAATATGGCAAAACATGTAGGCTTCCAGAGTAAGATGACCTACAGATGTATAATGGACTAAAACACATTTTAAAAGCCTCTCTCTTTCATGTGTCTTTCCCACAGAATATGATTGATAGAAAGAGGAAAGCCTGATTTTCGGTATTAAGCGGCAACATCCATGTATTATGTGAAGGCAGAACTTGGCCCCATGTTTTTGTGTTGATCTGAATGTGCTGAGACTCCTCAGGGTTCAATTCCAGGAAAGGAAACACTCTCACATGAAGTCTATGAATTATTATAACTGTGGGAAATAAAAATCCCGGGTATTTCTGTGTTTTTAAAAAATTGCAGGTTTTCCAGCAGTGTATAGCAAGGATCGGTGAATCTGTGCGGAGAGGGCATATAATCTCTGGAAAGAGGGCTATGTAATTATTGCCCTTAGTACCGTTCAGTAATGCTGTCCCTACCGTGACATATCCATCTTAGATTGTAAGATATATAACTGTGCCTTATCATCAAAATCTATTTCAACTGGTATGGCTTAGATCATCCTGTTTTCTCATTTGTCTCCTCTATTTCCTGGTCTTTAAATCTCCAGACCACCTGGGGCTCTTAACCCCCTTTAATAAATAGGTCCATCACATTTTCCCCATGTTCAAAAATGTCACAGCTGCTTCCAATATGCTATGCGGGGATCATAAAAATAAGTACAGTATAAAACATTATTATAGCCCTTTTTCCCATTTCTCCAGCATAGCCCATTTCAAGACATTAGCCATTCTGCAAACTCTGTGCTGTGATTACTCCTCCCAATCACTCTGTTTTAAAATACCCTGGTCAGATGCTGGTACCTTAGGCCTTGGAGTAGCTGTTTAATAGCCTCAAACAAATCTGCATATTTAAAAAAGGCGGGCAGCATCCTATCCTCAGAGCTTTCCACCCCATAAAGCAAGCTGCTGCTTCTTCTGCCTGTGCTGGCATTGCCCACATAGGGCGCAGGGCAGCGTCTGTGCATGGTTGGCGATAGCGGATCACCGGCCACTCTCCGTGTCCGTAGGTGCCGTCTCTTGTGGCCGATAGCCTCTTCCACTAATGGGTCTGGACAGAAAGGAGCCGTGGCTTTCAAACAATATTTCTTTGAAATACTGCCTGAACCCGTGCTGCACGTGTGACCTGGGCTAACGGAGTAGCTGTCAGAAACTGGCGCATGTTGTTTGGGTTTTCTATTACTAATCCAGTCATTCTTCTCACATCAACGGAGATGATATAAATGTCTCTGCAGAGCCCAGGGTTTTATTCAAACACATTGCAGGCCATTTTCAGGAATTAACAGAATGTGGGTGATGCTGGCCCTGTTGAGGCTCAGCAGCAACACTTACACTGATTTCAGCAGGGGTCAGGATTCCACCCAGCGTTCTTGTACTGTACTTTATTTACAAACTGCAAGCACCTGCACACAAGGAGCAAACAGTTAAGAGGTTCTTAATTTGTATTTAACCTGCATTATAAACAGACATCTGCAGATCATTATACAGAAAGAAATGCATCATGTATCAGATATAGTAAATGTAACTTTCATGCATAATCTGTTATATTTTGTTTTCTTTGTTGTTTTTTTAAATCACTTCAGAGGTGCCATTACATAAGCTCAAATCAACGTATGTGCTAGTCAACTGTAGTCTTTTTAGGCTATCATTTATAGTTCCTCCTCCTGGAGAACAAGGTTGCATATGTGATTTAGGAAGGAGAAAGTGCAACAATAGCATTTTGTTGGCTCCCAGTGTCTGATGACTTACATCTAAGGCTGTATGTGGCATTAATATACTTTAGCTCGTCCTTTTCCAGGAGCAAGATAACATTTTAGGCCCGGTGCCTATCAGCATGCTCCTGCGGTGCAGATGGCTACAATATCGCCGTTTCTCAGGAGACATCCCCCTCCCTAGTGCTCTGTGAGAGCAGGCATCATCCTTCTTGCAGACCCCGCTCGTGAAGGCTCTGACACCCAGTGGGAGTTACTACACCTAAATAATCCGAACTGGCAAACGGCAGCCCTGTACAGCAGAAACGCAGGCACCGCCTGAAGGAAGGCTTGCTTTTCCTGGCTCTGTTCTCCCAGTCCCGGCTCCGGGAAGGGATGAGAGCAGAGGACTTCAAAGGAATTTCCATCCTGACATGTGCTGTTGTCCAGGCAGTTCAAAGATTTGGAAGTTTCAGAAATGAAACGCGTTTCCAAGAAAAAGATGGATTCCTTCTCTCATTTTAAAAACATGAACTACATGCAAAACCCCCATTAATAACAAATTACTGAGGGCCTTTTCCGTTGAGGTAAATTTGAAGTATGTACTTCTGCAGATAATTCCATCTGCTTTTCACAGGCCATTTTTCTTGCTACATTTGCTATTTTTCAGTACCATCAGTGACTAAATAAGGGCTTTCACCCTCACAACCAAACTTCTCCCAAGTGGTCCCATTCTGAGCTTGGGGTGCCCAGTCCGGGAATGCAGACAGTTGCCGTGGCAACAGAGAGTGTCATCATAACGATAGGCTGTGACCTCGCAGGGGCATCACAAAGAGGAACAACTGAGAACTGCATACAAAAGGCCCTATTTTCACCTAAATATAGTTTAATCACAGACAGCATGAAAATGAGAGCTGCAAATGGTATTTTTATCTCCTACAGGTTATTTTCTTTCCAGCTTTGCTTCTCTGCATGGTAAACTGCTAAGATCTTTTTAAAAAGCTGGAAATCTATTCTTAATCCAGTCCATTTAGGCTTAAGTATTGCTGCAAAAGCAAATCATAACAAATGGATAACAAAATGATCCTCCCTTAGAAGTACTTCTGAAAGTTTACCTAGAGAATGACAGGGTTTTCAAATGAACTCTGTCATCTTTAACTAAACCTTCATCATTATTTTAATGTTTCTCTTTCCTTCACACAACTAAAAGGCACTGATTACAGATCTAATCACCGATCAGGTGGTCCAACAGTATCTCCAGTAAGAAAAAATTAGTTCCTAGCATAAAAGTTACAAGTTTGACTATCAAAATGGTGACTGATAAATTGGCAAATGGGCAAAATATTTTAAGAACTTTTAACAATCAGAGAGCCAGACAGAAGTTAATGGAATTATTTTAGACATAGAGAACATCCACAATCCCAGTTTGGCCCAAGATTTTCACTAGTTTTTTAATAATAGATATCCATATTTTGTCTGAAGTTTGTTTGCAGGATACAACTTAAATATATATTGAGTAATGAAAGGTCATCTTCTGTTCTATCTTCTCCTTTAGTCCTGGTTTCTAGACTTGTGTTAAGACTGTCTATAAATCCCACAGTAGATTAGATATTCTTATCAAACATCCTAAACGTTCCATGGTCTCTCAGAGTACAAATGGTATCAAATTATTTCCACCCATATCTCCATTTTCCAGAACATGTTTGCACCATTCAGCACAAGGAGTGCAGCTCATGAGCTAATTGCAACGACCTAATGCATCCAGCAAATCTGGCTCCTTTCCATGTGCATGAATCATTCACAACTAGGCCTGGATCTCTGTGAATGTGTACAACCACTTATTTTTAGCAAGCTCCTTGTCAAGAGAGTGTTGACTTCTCTGCTGGGTCCCTTGGGTTCTCCTGCTCTCGAGTGCCAGCAAACCTCCGGTACCACTAGCCACAATGCTGCTGTGGTGCCTTTCCAATTAGCAAGGGTAATGTGATGAGCAACCACTCATGGTTTTCAATGCCAAGAAATACTAAAATAAATCATCTGTGAAATCTGAAAGAGACTTGTTGTTGTTGTTGTTAAGCCCGGGCAGCTCTGGATTGTCAGGAGTCCCTCTCCATCACTAGGAATAAAATTTTCTCTCACTTCCAAAAATGGTAGTGAAGCTGGAAAAGAGGACTGGTTTGTTCTAATGTGATGATAAAAGCAAGAGATTTGCTATGTTTGCACATCATGCTTCTATTCTTGAAATGACTGTTTTATGAACAACGGTAAGGAAATTAAACAGGATTTGAATTTGCCCTTCAGGTTATAAACAGCTCTAGTATTTATAACGCACTTTGCACTTGACGCTATTGTAGCAGGAATGTTAACAGCAGCTAAATTAACGTCGCCTAAAGATTTCCATTAGCCCAGGCAAGAGAGATTCATAAGTATGTGTGTATATAATCTTTGACTTACATGAAAAATCAAATAGTTATTTGTTGTAATTATTTCCATATTGATTTTTAGATATATTTTTAAAAAGTTCAAACTTTTCAGTGCAGGTCAGCTTTTGGCTCCAGTTTTCTACCTTTTTTTCCTTTTTTGGCTGTTTTTTTGAGATCAGGAATTTTAAGAAAGCTCTGGTGTGAGGCTTAAACTTTGAACAGCCACAGCTGTACATGGATTTGCTGATGGCTCAGCAAAAAGCACTGGGAGAAGCTCACTAGGTCCAACCTCCTCATGCCAGAGTCTCTGGTGGACAAACTGAGTGTTAGGGTCCCTTTCTATGACTTGTTGATTGTCCTGGGTTGTTATTTGGGAGAGAAGAACATTTTCGCATTCAGTTTTTGTCTTATCAGGAGAATGAACATTTGTAGAGGCCATGGCTTTTCCTTTGGTGGTGTTTGACATAACTGAGAAGACAATCTAGGTTTTCTTCTGTTCTACCACTGAGTGTCTTTAAAATTAGAGTCGCTTAACTTTTCTACGCCTCATTTAACAGATGCAAAAATGGTCGTACATTGCTTGTCAGTCTTGAATTGAGGTACCTTCGCTCCAGTACTCCACATCCCACCACAAGCACTACTGGAGGCTGTGCAAGAATTCTGCTGCATGCAAATGTTAGGGTCATTTACTTTCCACAACTGGCCTTATCTGCATCTCTAACAGATCATGGCTTAAATCTTGAGGTACAAAAGCTTAATTATTAAAAATGTTCTCAGAACTAAATTAAAAAATCTGGAAACTTTGGCATTGATATAAATATTCAAAATCATTCCGAAGATTGCCAAATTTTTGACAGCAGAAATGCCAATCAGGTCAAGTCCCTGGACCCATAACTGTCCTTTTTGTCCTGCAACCCTACACCTAAACTTTCTCTAAAGTGCCTGCTATTTTGTAATATACCATTTTAGAAAGGACTGAGCAATCCTACACACACCATGCTAGGTGAGACCAATCTACTGATTCAATGTTAGAATGTCCTCCGCAATATTTTACCATCCATTAATTACAGAAATGCTGTGTGGGCCAAGGTATCTGAAGGAGACACTGGTCATGCATATATTTTTTTTTCCTATAGGTTATGCTACCCCAATATTTGCTGTTACAGCAAGAGACACTTTGCATATTCAGTTAACATTACGTGGTTACAAAATGCAATATGCAATTACTTCACCGCTTCAGGTTTTGCTACCAGTAAGCCTCACCTATCTGCAGCCAAAAGGTTTACTATAAGATTCCTTTTTCAAAAACTTAACTACAGTAACAAAGTAATTATGGATTGCAGTTGATATCTCACTCGAATGTGTATTCTTGACAAAATCAGGTTAATCCAGGAGAGTTTATTAGGTGTATCAGCTGTGGTCCCTCTCCTCGGACTAGCAACATGGAAGTATTCCTGAAACACCGATAGAAACTGTACATGGAGGAAATGCTGCATTTCCTTTGTTCTTTACATGTTCTATAAATATTTCATGTGTTTGTTAAAGCTGTGTTATTTCTGGAAGTCTGCCTACTCTCTTGTTTAATTTTTCCTGAATCCTTCAGGCCTTAGCTTGGGATACACAGAGATTTAACATTCCATATTTATGCTCTGTTAATAGGCACCACATGAAGATTAGGAATGTAAACGGGTTGTGAGGAACAGAGAGGGAAATTTTCAGCATGTCTAAAAAAGGACTAGACTTAGAGTCCTTTTGGTGAAAGACATTTCTGTTACTCATACTTGTGACTTTCCATCCTTCTCACAGAAAAAAGAATGAGAAAGGTCATCAGAGCATCCTAAACTTGATCAGATATTGGAACGGTCCTGCTGAGTTTTGCATCTTGACACTTTGAATTACAGCAAAAGAATTTTTAGCAACAAGCCCTTCCTTTTCCATCTCTGTATATTCATTTATCACAGCCAGGGGTTGTCCCCAGCTTCTCTTGATCATAGCCAGCTTCTTCCCCTTGGGAGAAAGTATTGCCTCATATAAAAAGGTTCTCCATTTACCTCTGCAAGTAAATATAACCTTTTTCTTGCCACAATACTCCTAACATGTCCCAAAAATGAACAACTGTAATGTTCTGTCTATGGCAGTATGTGCAACAAAGGTGCTTAAATATCAGAGAGATATATAAAACTTTGTGTCCGTAAATGCACTTAGATCATTGAGAGAAAAAGTTGAACTGCTTTCAGAAATGACTCAGTGCTTGTACCATCCATTTAGAAACGCAGGTCAACAGATGAAAATTTGTTTGAATCACAGCATAAAATTGTTGAAGATGGGTTTTAGTGTGCTCATGATGTATAAATCGTTCTTTAAAGCTGAGTGTAGTTCCTTAGGACCCAAGTTCCTTAGGTGCTTATGAAAATTTTACTCATTCTGTTTCTGTTTTTCATACTCTTCCACTATTTGTTTGTTTAAAAATACATATTGAGAAGTCAGTGAAAAATGAATCATGGATAACAGTTCTTTGATCTTTCAAATATAGTAATAATGCTGTTTTGAAAGGAGTCATCCCAAAAAAAGCACTCGCAGCTCCGTTTTACCTCAGGGCCCCATATCTTTGCCTGGAAATTCAGCAGTGATGCTGGTTTGGTAATGTCCATTGGGAGTCACTAGAAAAACACAGAAAACCTGGGCATGAATAGATTTTCCAATGCGACTGGAAAAAGAATGATTTCACCTTATGCTGTGTAAAGAGGTGAAGTAGTTTAAATGTGTCCTGAAGTCTCAGAATCTTATGGTTTCAGGATATGTTTTCCTTGATTATTGGCATCTTTCAAGCTGAACTGATAATGTACAGGATATTTCATACAACACTAGATATATGTAGGGTGAGATTTTGATGGCACTACACATACTGAAAAACGCCTTTCTGCATGAGGAGTCCCACTAACAGCAATGAGATTCCTCACAGCATAAAATGCTGAGCAGAAGGTATAGGGCTGCCAGAGTGTGGTTTCTTGTGTTTTGAACTCCTCCTTCTACCAGGTAGTTAGGAAAGGTCAGGTGTATATTGAGAAAACAGGAGACTGGTAGGTGTAGCAAATCCCGAGGCCCTTTTTCCATTTCCAAGAAATAGAACAGGAATCCCATGCACACCCTAGAAAATAAGCGTCCCTGAGAACAGAGACCAGAATCTTCTGATCTCCCCAGGGATTCAACATTTTTATTTGTAGTGATGATATCTCTAAGAAAGTAAAACAGTGGCTGATTCACAAACCATAATGGGAGTTTCAAGGGTATTTGTTCGGTGAGTGAAATCCTGGGATCATGACTACAAGTCTTGGCAATTGCTCAATTACTTCTATTGCAGTTTTAAAACTCATCTGTGCTATTTCCCACGTGAAAAAGAAAGCCCACGCAGGTTTCTTGTGCTGTATTAGCATTCTTCCACTTGAAGTTGCAGCTTCATATGAGGTCCCACATATCCAGATGGAGACCCCAAAGAAAAATCCGTGTTCCTTGTTTTTCTAAGACAATAAATAACTAAAAAAAAATAAATATCTTTGCCTGAAAACTCATTGTCTTAGGGTTTTGGTCTCCACATCCAAATGCCTACCAAAACTTTAACTGACAGTAACTATGTAGAGAGCATCTTCTCCCGTAAGCATAGCGATTGGAACTGAATTAAAAAAAGCTTTTGAAGCAATCAACAGCTCTGCCTCCTTCAGCAATGCCACATGAAACCATTCAAAGTAGACATTTTTTAGAGTCAATAAAAGGTTCTTCTGCCAACAGAGGTGGAGGAGGATCAAGCCATAAAAGAGGGAAACCAAATTGCCTTGCACTAAAACTCGTTGGCAGTTACTGTGCCGGAGTCAGGGCCCATTTGCCTCCTGTCATGGGTAAATGAGATTGACGTTGACGGTGTCAACACTACGAACACGGCTGTAACCCTCCTGGTGATCACCATTACTACTGCAGAATGTCCCACAAGAGTGTAAGCCCTTTAACTGTAATACCCTGGGGAATTTCCTTCAATAAAACTTTATCTGGATACAGTAGCTCCAGGGTTTTATGCCATTTCCATGGGTTTTCTTCATGGGGGTGAATCTTTCCTGTGTTTTAACAATTCTTCATTCATGTTATCACAATGTGTTTTGGTCTTAGGATACCACATGTATTTTTTTAAATTTATTTTGAAGGGATGGAATGAAGAACTCCTTGAATTTAATAGTCTTTTTTTCATTCACTTTTAGAGAGACTTTCCATCAAGTTCAAAACATTCTAGTGAATGCTCTCTAAGTGCATTCACTTTTTAAAAAAATAGAGTGATTTAAATATAAATATTTTTTTAAATGACTCACCTTGAAAGGCTGAAAGAATTACATCATTTCAAACTCTGCCCACTCTTTTTAATTTCTACTGGACTTTCAGACTGACTTCAGAAATCTGAGATCATTTTCTTTTTCCTGCAAGATCTTAGGCCTTTGCAATCATTTGTACCAGTGTTTGATCTGTGAAATCTTGATTTGGACTTCCTGGCAGATTTGTACTGAACAGCATCTCTAATCCCTTTTAGAACATGTTTCATAGGCTGAAAGAAAGGGATTTTTTAACATAGGCGAAATTTTAAAAAGGACTTTACCCAAAAGATTTTCCCCTAACCCAATCCTCTTTAAAACACGAAACCCAACACCAAGTAGACACTAATTCCAATTTGTAACAAAACCGGGAAAAAGGGGGAGTGCCATTGGTTATGCATAAGTCTCCGTATGAACCAGACAACTTAATAACACCACTTATTAGAGAAGCCTTAAAGGTAATCCCATTAAAGCTATTCAGCAGAACACTGATATTTTTCCGAAATCTGCTTGGAAGCAGACAGGATTACTTGAACGAAATGTGAGCAGCTTTCCAGTAAACCTCACCCCCCACCTCTTACTCCCGAAGGCTGCAGACCTTGATGCTCTGCTGTTCTCTCACTTGACAGATGAGGTGAAATTACAACTCAGAAATAGGGAGGGATGGAAAGGTGGACATGAAACCTTGCTGACACTGCCACAGATTTCTTTACTGGCCCTGTATAGTGGTAATTCAGGTAAACCGGTCACACTGTGTGGCAATTAATTTCTGGCAGATAGTTTTGGTTTTCAAGTGTACAGGTACAGCAACAAATGTTAGGGAGACCACTGCTTATTATCCAGGTAGCCTTGCATGGACATTGTTCCCCCTTATTTTCTTTATGCTTAACTCTACCTGCCTTCCCATCCAAGGAAATGCTACATCTTGAACATGTGAAGTGTCCCGGTGATCCTACCCTGCGGCTGAGACACCGGCCGGGTTGTTAGTTGGTGGTGAACCCTCACTGCTGAGAGCAAGTGGTGGTGGTTTGACAGAGGTACAGAGAAATTTGGAATGACAGGAAACTGCGATCTTGTTTGAACCTGAGGAAGTATGAATTTCTGTTTTAAAGCACCTTATCTAAACAGTGTTTAAGGAAGGAAACCTTGTGAACTCGTGTTAAAAACTTATAGCTATAATTTAGAAACTCCTTTCATCTAGCATGAAGGAGTTTTTTGCCTCGAAGAAACAAGGATGCAGTGTTCTCATTTGCATGTACTGTGTCAGTAAAACAGGGGTACTTTTGGCAATGCTGTTTTCAGTTCTTAATTGTACTCTTTTAAATGTCTGTATTTCTCTTGGTTTTCCAGAACCCTTCAAGATCCCCACATAAATTGTCCTTGAAAAAGAGTAGGTTTTTTCTTCTTTTTATGTGAGCGATGTCTACTTTATTTGGGTTTAACAACAGAAGGAGATAACTGTACTCTGTGTAAACATTCTGCAAGTAGTTTAATCCAAACCTACAAGGATATCTGGTTTCTCTAAAGGTGTCCATAATTATATGGCAAAGCTCTGAAGAATGTAATTATTCATTTTAGAAACTGGGCTGGAACATTACACAACTGTCTGGTTTAGGTTTGGAAAAGGGAATATTAGGGATCCAGAGGATTCTTTTTTAGGTCAATGCCTACTTTGGTTTGGGGCGGTGTACTGGTATGGCAGCTGGGGGGAAGTTTGTGCACCAGTGAAACCACCAGTTCAGTGACTCCTTCTAGAGATTATCAAGCAGTCTCTGCCATCTCTGCAGGGCTCTGGAAGGGAAATTTTTATCTGCCATGTGGCTGGATGCTGGGACTTGTTTTTTCCAGTGTGTTGCTTTTGGAGTGGTTGCAGTATTGCTGGCGGTAGCAGTTGTCCCCCACAAGCAGTCATTGGACAAAGTGACTTTAGGGTCTTAAATAATATTTCCTAGGACAACTGTTTAAAAAATTGATCTCTGGGTAACAACTTCCTTCTTGTCAATGCATAACTAAAAGCAGTTCTCTGCTTTTAGCAGGATGATGGCTGGATGGTTCTTTCCCTTCACGGCCTTGCTGAAAATTGGCAAGGTACTGGGAAGACTGGAAAGTTTTGTTAAGCCTTCACAGAATGGCTTCTCTGCTGGCTAAAATAGATTAAAAGCTGCTCATTGAGTGGTCCGTGATTAAAAAGTAAGGCAGAAATGCTGCTGTATTTCTGAATGGTACGTTTTAGTCAGGGGTTTAATGTGCTTTAGAAATCACTGCTTCAGTGTATTTGTTTTGACTTTCCTGCTTTTCCCCACTTAGACTTGTCCTGACACCAACACCACTGTGTCTGGTGGCTTACTAGGTACTTCTGTAAAACATCCCTGATATACCTGAGATAGATACTCAGAGCTTCTTTTAGTGTTGTAGTAGCGGCTCTATCTTGATGAATTAGAAGGAGGAATGTGTTGATCATTTTCCAGTTTTTGCATGAAAATGCAGACTTTCCACGCCCTCGTGTTAATTCTAACCAGAGTTCTGGTTCTGCCCTGGGTATCTGGTTAACTCGAGACCAGATATACCAGTATATACCCCTTTCTTCTGCTTGCTGTCTCTTCCTTGATTGAACTTTGATTTCATTTTGGCCTGAGGGAATTTAAGGAATTCAAGGCAAGGAACAAAAGTTAGCTTGAAAATATGTCAACTATGTCCATCTACATGCTCTGCCTGGCTAATGACAGTATTAATTTTGTCAGGGTTCCTCTGTTGAGTGAATCCATACTGTTCATCTATCCTGTACTGGAAATATTCCCATTTTGGTGGCTTTAGTATAATTCCTGCGTTTCAGTACATTTTAGACCATTTCTCTTCCTCTCAGTATAAGGACTTTACTTCCAATTTGCCCAGGAGCTGTTGACATTAATTTGTATTTGTGGCAACATTTCCTTTACAGTGAGCATTTCAGTTTGCCTCAATTCAGATGTCAGATTTCTTACAGCTGGAAGTAAAATGGTTCTATCTGATTGTTTCTCTAAGTATGCAGAAATACATGTATTTCAAGTGAAACTGATTCTTCGTACTGTAGATATTCTACAAAGGTGTAACTGGCCCCAGATTCAGCAGTCTTTTATATGCACTGCAGAACTAGGTCCTAGTTGATTATGCTTTCAAAATAGAGCAAAATAAGAAAACATCTCTGGCTTCCAGAAGGCTACAGCATCGCTAAAAAAACTGAAAAGGACTCTTTGAATATCTCGTGAAACCTGATGTCTTGATGTTTCCTTTCCAGATGCATCAAGAGAAGAACATAAAAAATGTCAGTGCCTTGTTTTCCTCTTTTCTTTGCTTCCAAACCGGGGTGGGCAGAGTCATGGAGGGGCTAACAAAGTCAGCTAATTGCTCATCATTTGAAATACTTCCAGCAATAGCAGGCATACTAAAAAGTAGAGCCTCAGTCATCCTGCAGCCATTTATGAATAGAGACCAGAGGAGCTGAACAGTCTCACTTGGGAGGAAGGAAGGGGAGGAGGTGCTGCAGAGCTGCACGTGCACTTGTAGGGGTTACAGAGGTTTTGTCTCTTCGCTGAGGCATGAGAGCAAGGCCAGAAGAGGGTCATGAATGCTGTCTGTTGTTAAGAGTTTAAACCCCTTTGCTGCTGCCCTTTTCTCCATCCCATTCACATAGCATAAAGAGTTATCTAAACTCTGGGTGCCAGCTACATAGTTTAACCTGATGGCCAGATGGTAGAGGGCTTCCATAGGGCAGGAAGAGATGTAAGCTTCATCAGCTAAATTAAACTTCACTTACAGAAGGGGGCAATGAGGTTGTCCCTTCTTTTGTCACATCGTTCCTATTTTCTAACCACCAAGCAGCTGGATTACCTGGAAGCAAATGCTCCTTGTCAAAGAAATTAATATCTAAATCATTGTTCTCCAAAGCGGAACAAGAATGTACAAGGGTTTCCAGGAAAGTTCATTTTGTACACTTGTCACACATGGTTCCTTTCATTAATATAACAGATTAATTGCTGCTTTGAGATATTTTTCTTTACTCTCCTTCAGGCTATGAACTTTTGATTAGAGGTGATTGAATAATTTATTGCAAATTGCTTACTGGAAAAGGTTTGCTTTATTTCATTCCATCCAGAATAATGTATTTTCGAATGATTATTCAAATTATTGTTCAAGTGATCCTGTGAATAGTTTCAGTGAAAAATTCTTGGTCTAAAGCTTACTTGAAACAGGTTTGTCACAAAAGAGGTAAAACCATCGAAGAGCATTTTGATATTCAAGACTGTAGGCTGGTTTGGAGTGGATGAACGGGTCTGGTATTTTCTTCCACACCTTGACTAGCTATTAACCAGTCTGTTATTGGTTTTCTAATGTAAACACACTTGTGTTTTACAACATTCACTTTGTAAGTATTCTCCACAAGTCATTGAAAATGTGCTATTTCTATAAACATCCCTGCTACTAAATTCATTTGAAGTGATATTCACCGGTAAATAAACGTAGACGGTGCAAGAAGACATGAAAGAAAAATCCCTTGGGGAAGGAGTGGGGGTAAATCACAGAGATAACATATCCTTTGGAAGCTTTTATATAAATAGACCTACAGATTTCCACATATTTAGTCATTGGAGAAGATTAAAACGTTTGATGTGCAGTTACCATTTCACATGAAAGCAAAAGGTATTTTTTCAATTGCATTTGGTCCTTATAATTCAAGTGCTGACAATTGCTGGAAACCTAATTTAATGAATGTTTTAGAAGATCTTCAAGTGCTCTGTGGAAATTCCCCCCTCCCTTCGCCTGGCTATGCACTCCCTCTTGCTGCGGTTGCATGTCCGTAGGCCCATTCCTAGGAAGCCCTTCGCATGCCAGCAGCTTTCCTCTCCCCTGTTTGCTCTCTGGAACTGCTCCCATCAGTACAGGCACTGAACATGCCTACAGCTGCTCTGCTCTTCTCAGCTCTGTCGGGGTATTTGTTTAATCAACACAATTACTTGTGGCTCGGTCAGCACAACAAGGTGAACATGCTGCCAGGCTCAGGGCTTGGCTCATCGTCATCCCGTCCCTGCGGACATGCCCCTGGCACAACACAAATAGCGGCGCCCTTCCAAATGTTTGCAAGGTCCCACTCAAAGGCCAGGCACAGGTCTAGGTTCCCCACACACCCCCGATTGCTTCCCTGAGGGATCCGGCTCCCTTTAGCCCCTATCGCCAGCTGGCCTCCTTTCACTCCCTTCTGCCTCACGGGACAGGCACCAGCTTTCAAGAGAGCAATAACCTTCTGCAGCCTTCTCTGTAATGCCCTGATTTTTGTTTTTCTTAGCAGGGTTTGCTTTGTCTTGGAAAGGTGAGCCATGAGGTCCTGGTGAACTGTCACCAGTCAGTATCCCTCCAATCTACCTCTTGTCTCTCCTGTGCAGACTCATGATACGAGGTTGGAAAGGCAGGTGGTGGCAGACTGTGAAGGGCAGGGATCACTTTCCCTGCTGTTGATCAGCAAGTTGCTCTCAGGGAAATGTCTGCTTACCCCTCTTCTTCCCTGTATTCTGAGGGACACAAAGAGGTGCAATTGTGGGTGTAGCAACAAGGTTCCTTGAGACCAAATTGCTCTGCGAATTCCTGGGAGTGCTGCTATCCCATCGGGGTCAAGCAAGACATTTATGGCCCTGAGCAAAGGAGGAGTTTGGCTGTGTTCAGGAAGGATGCTGCATTCAAGGGGCTAGGGGGAAGCTCCAGGAAGAACTTTTTATTTCTTAGGGATTCTCTGCAACAGGAATCTCTGAGCAGCTCACTTCCCCAAGGCAATGCTGTGCTGAAATTGGCCAAGTGCGTTAGGAAGAGCACAGGAAAGGCAGGAAGCTGGTGAGAGGGTCAGGAGGAAAGGGAGGCTGTTGGTTTCCTGGATGACCTTAGAACAATATGTTTGCTTATATTAATTTGAGCATTTGCCAAAGGAACTGTTGCAGCAGTCCACAAATGCTGCATAATATTGCAGAGAGGATGATTTAATGAGAATAACAACTTTTCCTGCGATAGCAGTCAGAAATTGTACCTCACCTCCACCATGAGTGAAAATCCTCTCTCAGGCTTTTCCATTTTATCAGGACAAGTATGACTTAGAAAAGGCAGCAGGCCTCCAGCAGAAAAATCATGCTATAACAGTTTTTTAAATGAAAAAGAGAACAGATGCTTTGCCCACCTCCTCGCACTGCCGTTGTCAGCTGTGCTGGACTGGAGCCGAGCATGAGGCTGGAGCGTAGCATTGCCACCAGGCAGGGCTGGGGTAGATTCACTAGTGCAGAAGTGCCATGCAACAGCAGATGTTTTCCACAGGGACTGCAACATGCTTTAATTCTTTTCCATGGCTTTTGAGAGAGAGAGGTCCCATGGAGGAGATGGAGGGAGCTGCTCTTTGCCGGTTACATTTTAGAGGGGGAATGCATCTCGTCCAGGTGGTCGTGTTTTGTCAAACTTGTAATTCTGGATGCGCCTCCTCAGTACGCTTTCAGCCAGATATGATTTTGCTCTGGCCTGGCCTGAAGCCATGTGAATGCTGTTAAAGAGCCACTGAGCCCGAGGCAGGGACTCCGTTAAAGAGCTACTGAGCTGTCAGGGTGGGTCAGATCCCAGCCAGGGTAAGCCCCGTAGCCTGTCTCCGACAGAGGCTGCGAACAGATGCCTCTATGCGAGTCATGCAAGTAATGGAGCACGTAGGGTGTGATCCTTCCCTGCTCTTGGCAAGGAGCTGTGCAGGGCCTCCCTGAGCCACCCAGCGTAGGAAGCACACATATGCCTGTCCCCCAAGAGACCAAAGTGGTCTCCATAATGTCCTCTGGCAGTGAGTTTCACAGATCAAGTTATTCCCCATGTGGATAGAAGGGGTCATCTCACATATCCTCTCCCTCTTTCAGTTAAATGAATGGTGCTATAAATGCAATTAAAAAGGAATTTTTTTTAAATCTGGAGAGAAAAAAGTAGAAAAAGTCACCCTATGAATATTTCACAAAAACTTCTTGGCACAAGCACATAAATTAAAAGACCAGAAGTTTTTCACATCTTTGCACTTTTAGTGAGCACAGGTGCAAGATCCAGGAGCCTGAGTGCAGATTTTATGTGGAGATTTCAGTAATTCATTGGAGTAATTTCAGTGTTAATTTCCCAGTGAAAATTCCAGATAATGAAGAAAGGTTTTTAAGGACAATCACTGCTGTCCAGCATATTACAGCATCTCTCTTTTTTAGAGTGGCTTTTCTTTTTTTAATGCACTATCCCTGTTCTTGGAACTCAGGTTTCCTTCTTTTGTTCTCTTCCTCACTCCACCCCTACCTCCAAAAATAATGTGCTTCTGTTAACCAATGTGTCTCTGTTAAAGTGATATGAAATACAGAGAACAGATGACACAGAGTGCACTGTGTGATAGCTAATGGTCATCTGGGGTGTGGTGGTGAGGTTGTGCACAGTGTGTTTCTAAGTTTAGCTCAGTAGCTAAACTCAGTGGCATCTCTTCTCTTCACTCAACTTAAAAGGACTTAAAATGGACTCAAGCCTGAGAAAGTAATTTCAAACTTTTTAGCATCTATTTTATGAACACACTTTACTTTCCTTAATGCAGAGAGTTGTTTCAATATTCCTGTTGGGTTCGGTAAACAGTGGGATGCATGCCAGCCGCCTTCTTTGTTTAATATGGGTCTTCTCAGTTTGTACTCATTTCACTCAAGTTTAGTAGTTTTATGTCCTCCACTGCCCCACCAATCCATCTTGGCTCAAGACCAAAAGAGGGTATGAGACATGAAAACTCACAACTCTGGTGCCAGATTCTCTTTTTGATTGCTATGCTGTCTTTTGCGTACTTCTGTCCATGCTATCACTAGCTATGCATTCGTGTGCGCCTTGTAAAGATACACCCCACGTGAATGCACAAGCTGCATGTTTCCCCTGGCAGATCCTTGTTTTATTTCAAGTCCAGCAAAAGCACTAGATCTACACAAAAGCATTGCCCAAGCCACTTGTCAAACATAATTCCTTTTTTTCTTTTGGCGATGCAAAATACATGCAACTACGTACGACTTTTTTTATAAAATATTTTCTAAAGTTATTTCAAATAGCTGAAAGTACTTTGGTTTTGCTTCCAAGAATGTAGCTCCAGTCAGAGATCAAGCACAGACGTTTTCAGTTGAAAAGATAAATATTTGTGAAAATAACTCTATGTTTTGCAAAGGGGTCACTGAACCTAACAGTCTCAGTACTTGATGACACTGTGTTATGGTGACTCAAAATAGGCTGTTATAGAACAAAAAGCAAAGACCCCTGTGAACCATTATACAGTAGGCATCTCTCACCCCCCTCCCTGTGTTCTGCAGGCTCCTTGGTTTGTTGAGGAGTGAACTGAGTAGTGAAGCTTTTCTCCCAGTGCTTTAATTCCAGAGATGTCAAACTGCACTTTCAAACGAGTAAACATCAGTTGGTTTTTAATGAGAACTGCAGGCACTCAGCAATTCTGGCTGTTGGCTTGCTTTAAAGGCTTAAATATAGTTTTAGTTTATGCTTCTGTATGCGAAGCTTTTGATTGCCATTAAAAAAAAAACAAACCAAAGCATAAATAAATACCCAGCTCCAAAGCAGGCAGGTTCCCAGGTCTGTTCACTTTGGGCAAAATAGATGTTTTCTCCAGCCTGGTAATATTTAAACTATACAGACCGCAAATAGCTTGTCATGGGGATGTTACCTCTCATGCTGGGTCAGAGTGGGAGCCCTGATTTCAGGCTGGGGGATGACTCAAACCGTGCACCCCTCTGATCTCCGTACAACTGCTCCTGGGGTGCCGGACTCCTTTAGGTACGTAAATGTGACAGCTGCCAGTTCCTCAGAGGTTTTCCTCTTCTCCACTGGTTTCGGACCAGCCAAACCAAGCTTCCTGCCTTTGCAAGGGTGAGGTATGCAAAGAATAAGGCTGTTGAGCACGAAATTGCTCTTCTAAGAAGAAAAACAGGATGGGGAGGGAAACTGCTACTGAAACATTTTGGTCTTTCTGACAACGGCAGCGCGACGAAGCAGTGTGCTGACCCCCTCGCTGGCAGGTAGAATTAATGCTGGCTGAATACCAGCATCACTTCCATCACCTCTGCCTGGTCACGGAGAGCAGCTGAAGGGACCTGGCCATGGCCCAGCCTGGCAGCAGGGGGCCTGGGGGTTTGTGGCTGCCCATCAAGCGTCGTGTCTCTGCTCTGCTATGCGAGCCGGTGGAGAGGATGGGGCCCTCCTGACTTCCACCAGCAGTCATCACCTGGGGTTCGTTATGCTGTCAGCTTAATTTCTGGCCAGCCACTCAAGTGCTGTCTCTTCCACTGACTGGTCTGTACCCTCTGTGAATGTAGTAGGTGATGCTTGGTGGAAATTTGATCTTTTTTCTCTCCATTGTTATGTTGTGCCTAATTAAATACTAGCAGCAAAGTCGGACTGGGGGTCATATTTATAATTTTCCTGATAGAGGAATAATGACACCTGACAGAGGTGTCATTTGCAAAGTTCTTTTCTAACCAATGTCTGTCTTGCCACCTGCCTTAAAACAAAAGGACTAACTGAAGCTGGACTTGGTGGCAAACACAGGAATGGGAGAAAACCTGAGCATTTCATCTGTGCCTTAGCACAATGAATTCTGTATTTACAACAGTGTCAAAATGTGTAGCATAAAGTAAGTGGTAATATGCAGTAAGATGAAAAGTTACAGCCAACTGAAGCGGTATAATGGCAGGAAGGTTTCTTTCTGTGTGCAGATACAAAAGTCAAAGAGAAACTCCAGAGAGGGAAGCCCAGGAGGGAACAGCCAGCTCCTGATGGCTCATGATGCCCATCCTTGAACCCCATATCCTTGCACAATTTTGGCATTAGGGTGATTGGTGCTGTGGCTGGTGTGTGTGCCGGCTGTGCTGAGGTGCTGGCCAGCCCCAGAAACCAGGCGGCTGCTCAGGTCCCACTGCAGTCTCTCCATCACCCACCCGCTTTTGGGAAACTGGCAGCTACTTCACATCCTGCAGACTTTTATCCCGTTGTCAAGTTGGTTGAAACTGGCCAATAGTGCATTATTATGGAGGCAGCGATAAGCAGACAGACAGACAACACGGTCTCACATGCCTTGTTTCCTTTGGAAACCAGGCTAAAAATAACACAATGATGAATAGAGCTTAACTGAGAGGCATGTTACAGAAGAGAGCTGGTGGAGAGTGAAACGAATGTGACTGTCCCATTGTTATTTCACATGCCTGAGTATCAGCAACGGCCCCTCAGAATATTTCTAGCGATTTGCTCACTTGAAACAGAGCATACAGATGTATCTCCTTATCCAGAGCTAGCTGACTGGTCTCAGTGAAAATTAACATCTTGGTAATTTTAAACCCTAAAAAACCACTGAGGATTCCAGCAGGGCTGGGATGATGTCCAATAGTATCTTAATCCTTTTTTTCTCCTTGCAACTACACCAAAGATAATAATTATATGTTCTATTTAAATAAACAGAAGTACTGCTCTCAGTGCTCCTGACAACTATCAAAGCATTCATGTGAGTTCATGATCTCTGGGCTTCCTAGCTGGAGAGGTATCCAAGAGGTCTAACAGCAAGAGAGCAGAGGAGAAACTGAAACACACAATATTGCCAAGGAAATTGGCAACATAAATGATCCTGTGCGGAAAAAAAAAAAAAAATAAGAGCAGAGATCACAAAAGAATAATTTTTACTTTGATGGCTTAGCTGAAAAATTTGGAAAGAAAGTGAATGTAGATTGAAGTGAAACAGCAAAGAAAACTCTGCCCCAGCCATTCTGTCATTGCAAGTCAGCTTGAAATGTTTTAGCTTCCCTTTTGAGCTATTCAGTCCTCTTGTTTAACTTTGAAAGAAAACAAAAGATTACAATGTATATATATTTTTTAATCTCAAGATTGTCATCTTCTTTGCTCCTTCAGTATTGAGGACCATTTAAGAATAATCAAAACATTTTCACAGACTTTAAACTTGGAAATTTGATGATACAAAAGAGATTTTATATTGTTAGAATCCTCTAGGATTTTGCAAAAGTACATATAATTTGAGTTGCTTAATGGGCTAACGTGAAATCTATTGTGATTTAGTTTGATTTTTAATTTAGTAGATATGTAGTAGCAGAAGTATTGGAGATATGATTCCCAAACAGAAGAATGTGTTTACAGACACATAGGTATTCCGAAGACAAGAAGTGGTAATTACCTTCTATCAGAGAAATTAGTTACACTGGAATAAGACAAAAGTCATCATGCCAGTGTGTGATGAAAACAGAGCAAGTGGGACGATGTCATATTAGCCAGGAGTGGTTTAACCCTGAAGTTTAAGTTCCTGATGAAGCTTTCAACAATGGAAAGAAACCGATTTTTTGAAAGAGTCAATATATCCATTAGCTTTGGCTAATGGTGATTAAAACCACTGCAAAGCAAACATGAGTAGCTACAAGTTTTGCAGTAAATTTTCCCAGCGCACAGTTTTCTCTTTTGGGCAGCTGATATACGAGCTGCGGAGCTGTTGTTAGAGCTCAGTGTCACCACGGTGCAGCGGGAAAGGACCACGAACCGGCTGCTCGGGCAACGGGGTCAGCCCAAAGCACGAAGGCTAACGCACGCACATGGCATACACAGTCTGTGCAGTAGCTGGAAACGTGGAGATGGTTTTGCAGAGATGTAGATCAGATGCAGACCAGAGTGTCCCTGGCCAAATGTAAAACTTGCAGGAATTCCTCGTACGTGTGTTTTCTATATCAGTGAAAACACATTAATTCAATATTTGGACTTTTATGGATTTTAGTTACTTCTGCCCAGTTGTTCAAATAGGAGTAGATGAGAGATGGAAGCAAATACACCTCCTGTGAAATCTATTCATAACAGTGTTTTGCCCTTCCATGGATCCCATCCTGAGGCTGAAAAAGATTTATGGATTCTGGAGAACTCAGCTCCACAGTCCATCCCTGATCAAAACAAATTACATTGACTACCTTTGACAAAAGGAGAATATAAGATCCTACACAATAACAAACATTAGCAGAACAGGCGCTCATCGTTTGTTGATGATACATTCAGAATATACAATTTTGTGGAATGGGCTACAGGTACAAACAGCGAACTTTCTGTCCCAAAAAGCTGCTCACCTCTCCTCTGCCCCCTCCACCTCCATCTGTCAGCCTAAGTCCATCACCAACCCTCCTCCTAGTCTCAGGTACAAAAGAAGGCAATTAACTCCGTATCATTCACTCTGTGCTGACAGTCACAGGGCAGGCATTTTGAGAGGCATGGTTTTGAGAGCTTGAAAGGGACCTGGAAAGATGGTGCTATCTAAACCTATTTAATTCCAAATGGGAGGTCGGCACCTGACTTCATTTTGCTTCCCAGAAAATTCTCGGTCATGGGCTCTTATTTGCATTACCTATTCATGTTTCCAGGTGCAAAACTATCCATGTAAATTGTGCTTATTGAGATAAAAATCCAGTCCTTTGGATACATTGGTGCTTTGACAAGGCAGCCAGTAGATGACATTCCCTAGGCCAAGCAGAACATCTGAGGAATCCTGAAGATGTTGTTTTTGAGCAGCATATTTAACGTACTCATCACTGGCTCCGATATTTACATTTATGTAGAGCCATACGTGGCTGGCTCTCACACACGCATATTTTGAAAATCCCCTCTTGCTGTATCCCGACTTGGGCTCACTTATGCAGCAAGAACTCCCTCTCTTCCCATGCATGTGGCTATTTCATATAGGAGCGTTTGTGTGTTCTGCCCAGCTGTATGTGTTTGAATACGTTGCCAGACAGAGCCATTCCAATGAAATCATTGGACTGTTATTTGGAGGGCTGAAATTTCACCCACTTCATAATTTATTTTACTCTCTCCAGAGCCAGTCCATCACTTACCCACTGGAATGCATTGCCAGCTGTCACAGCACACTAATACTCATTGGCTAGCAAAACTTCAAAGTCTGGTAAGCTGTCCCAGTGGGGGGGGGGGGAAATTGGCTGATGAGTTTGGTGTTTCTTCGCAACAGTTTACTTGCTTGCTTACCAGGCATGCAAAAATTCCGGTTTCCCATACACCGCAGCAGCCAAACAAGAGCAGAAAACCTGCCTGCTATCCCTCATCTCTTCCAGACAGCGCCCATGAGCCTCTCACAGGACTCTGCATCTGTGGGAATGGGAGCAACTTCGATCTTGCGTGTCTCTGTGCTGATGTGGGTTTTTTTCTCTATTAAATACAATATCTCGTCTCATCTGGAGAGAGACTTAATCTGACCCAGAGGGGAAGCAGTCCCAGAAGAAGTAGGGAAGCACAAACGGGAAAGACAAAGAAAGAAGCTGTCTCTAAGTCAGCCAAAAGGAGATATTTGGTGATGGGCACCTCGGTTTTCCAATCAGTTAAAGCTCTGCTTGGCCCTTTGGACTCTTTCTCGCATTTTAGAGGTTATGCTCAGCATCCTTGTTTTATAAAGGAGGGCTTCTTGTCATACCCTGCTTCATAGTTTGTGGAGATTGTTGTGATGATGGTGGCAGACAGGCAGTTCTCTCTGTACGTGTATTTTTCTCCCAGCATGACGGGAACATAGTTTATGAGCAACAGAAGGATTTGGAAATTAACATCATTAACGTGTAGGCATGAGGAGTTTGTAGCAAAGTTATTACCAAAGGAGAGAGGGATGTGGATGGTTTTGCTTGTAGCCCTTATACCTGCAGGGAAGGGCAGGATTTGAAACCTTTGTGGATCATCCATCCCAGCCCTTGCCCTGGACTTGGTGAGAAGGTTAGGAAGGAGGGGAGAGGAAGAGGTTTTGGACAAGGGGCTGTGTCCTCTCAGGAGCTGGAGGAAAATGAGCCCTGGGTGTGCCACCTATGCCAGACACACTAATATACCTGTTTAAATCCAGTCCTGTGCTCATCCTTCATTTGCCTGCTGCTCCAGATAGATTTGGTCAAAATCAGGCATTCCTGCTGTAACCCCAGAGCTTTCATCTTCCCTGAACTGTATTTTCATGAGGAGGCTGATAGAAAACTGTTGGCCTTCATTTGTGATTTTCAGAAGATTAATGGTAACTGGTCACCACCTCATTTATTTGCAAGTGTAGCGTAAAGGGAGCACTGGTTTCATCAAAGGAATTGGCAACAGGTTATATGTTACACATAATCTCCACCAGCTGCATATGCAGCTATCTGATATCTTATACTTCAGTTATGCGATGATATCTGTCTTCTTCCTTTGCTGTTTTTCTTAGATATTAATATTTCTAAGTAATTTTCTCAAAAAAAATAAAAAAGAGAAAAGGAACCCACTTCCTCCCCCCCTGCCATTTCCCGCTCTGTGTATGAGAGTCTGCTCGTTTCCTCTTTGACCATCACTTTCTGGTTCCTTTGTGCAATCCTCCCACTCAGTCCCTTCTGCAATTTTATAAAAGACTCATTTCCAGGCTGCAGCTTTCTAAATGCCGTTCTTTAGTGGTTAAAAATAAATCTCTAAGCTTGTTTTGCTGGTTTTCTGTGAAATATGAAATACACCGGTCTCCTACTCTTGTTTGAGCCACCAAAGGGTGTCGTCAAAACATTATATCAGGTGGCTGAATTTCTTCATCTTTTATTAATCCCGATATATTTGCTTTCCTTTATATATGTTATCAAAAGCTGTGTTTACATTTTTGTCTCTTTCAAGTTGTCTACGGTGCTTTTATTTTGGGAAGGAAGGAAGGAGAAGGAAGGAGAGGAGGAGGAGGAGGCATCCCTTCCTCTCAAAACAGGGGCCGTGTTAGCTTAGGGGCAGCTGTTTCTGAAAGCCTGGTTTCATTTGTGAAAACCAGAGTATTTAATGGATGGGCTAGCACAGGCGGAGGCTCATTTCAGTGATAAGACTCTTTTAGGGACTGTTTTGAAAAGCGATGTCTATTTTTAATATCACTGCACACCTGTGTCCTTGAGGCTTATTATTCACTAGAAGGAGGGAAGCAAAGAGCGGAGCAGTGGATACAGGTTCATCCTGGGGGGAGAGGGAATGCAGGGCCAGGCAGTGCTGGCTGAGCAAGCTGAGCAATTTTGCTCCTTTCCTAATTATTCTTGGTGAAAAATGTTGCTTTTGCTTATTTTGAAGAGAATTTCATTCTTTCTTCACAAGCTACGAATGTCTCTAGCCCATTTAAAAACACCTTAGTGCAACTCATTTTTTCTGACTCAGTTGTATCTTGGCCACTGAAGGACACAGGACAGAGATGTCAGATGCAGTGCTTGTTCAGAGGCTCCAGAGATGTTCCTGCCCATCTTTGTCTCGATGTTAACAGGAGGTAGGAGAAAGTGAAGGTTATAGGCGCTGATGCATCATTTCATTTCCTTCTTAGTGCCTATCCTGGTTTAAGCACTGGCAAATCCCCAGCACAGCAGAAAAACACCAGAGAGGAAGGTTCCTGCATTTCCCAGGAATTTCAGGTGCAAAACCTGCAGCAAAGTTTTCTTGGGTGGGTCCTAGCAGCCCCAGAAGTCATAATTACATTCCAGTTCTACAGAAGAATACGCTCTATATCCTTTTGACTCTCCCAGACATAATCTGTTCAGTATCAGGCTTTTCATTCTGCATTGGGAGATAGCCATTTGGCTGATACAGACCTGAGAATGTCTGGATAAATGTCTGGATAATTTCAGCTTGAAATTGCTCTGAGAGCCATTTGCAGCCCAGTCAGAAAGACTGCAGTCTGCGCCTAGATACTCTGGATCATCAGAACACAATAAGAACAAATGGGCCTCACTGTCTGACAGATCGATTAAGCCATGGGGCAGCGGTCATCTGGATGGTCTTTTTGTGGAAACTGGAGAACTACAGTGCATCTAAAGCTAAACCAGAGCTTTACCATCACTGAAGGATTCAGCCGCCTCCTGCCTCCGCAATGTCTGTCAGAGAGCAGCTTCAGGAGTTTATTAGTTAAGGAAAAAACTTAGAGATTTAATATAAAGCGTACCTATCACTTCGGTCTTTCTCACATCCTCCAGAAAGGGCTCACATACAATTTGAGTATTTACCTTTCATGGAATACCTCTTGGAGGATGAATACCACAGGGATATTGGATGTTTTCTGTGCTTTTTTCTTTTTTTTTTTTTCTTTTAATCTGGGGATTAACCCTTATGCACACATGGTATTTCAGATCTCATTGATCAGCAGCTGGCAAGCAATTAGCTACGTGACAATGAATGGCTAGTCAGTCAGCACCACTGAAGGAAATGCATTGCACCTTATAGCTCTAAAATGCCGTTTCTGTTGACATTTGCATATCAGCTTTTAAAAATCGTGCACAGCCAGAGTCTCGGGAGGGCTTTGTTGGTGGTTTTTTTGTTCACTGCTGGGTTTGAGTGGGAGAATTTGCTGCTCGGGTGCTTTCAGCATACAGTCATGGTCATTTAGGAAGTTCATCTGCAAAAGATGGAGCAGACAGGCAGAGCTGTGCCCCAGCTCTCGTTCCCTCCACCTGTACCGTGCACTCATGGCACAAGTGTTTTATTGTCACCTTCCTGGCACCTTCAGTGACACCGCTGGCCCCCACCTCCATCCAACAATGTCTAGTCTGAGGGCTGGGCTTGGATTCCCACCGGAGAGGAAATTGCCCCGGTTGCCCAGATCAGCTCCCGTCCCAGCCTTGCACACACCCTGCTCCGCCTGGGAGCTTGAGTGCTTGTTACACTTCTGGATGAGGAAGGGCTGCTTTGCTTTTCCAAGGTTTCACACAGCCCCGACACGATCCTATGAGAACTCCTCAATCCCCCATCCCTCCTTTCAGAAGAGGCGATGGCAATGATCAATCGAGTATATATGGTTATTATAATTAATTCTTAGTGCATGTGGAGGTATTCCGCTGACTTTCTCTTCTTTGCTTCCTATTGATAGAAACTGGCATACAATTTAGTTTAGACTGTAGCTTTCATTTATTCTTAGCTGGAAACAATTTGAAGGAAACAAAGAAGAAAGTGTGAGAAGCGTGTTAATTAATGAGACAATGGGAAGAGTGATACAATAGAGAAAAGGACCTGGAAGTAATCTTCCATATTTTACACACAGTTAACGATTCCCTCGGGAATCAGTTAGGAGCCCGCGAATAGCATGTTTTTAGTCATTTACATATCTCCTGTATGGACTATTTACATAATTTGTGGCTACGGTTTTCCCTTCTCTCATACCATATTTTGCAGTTGCTGGTGTATGTTGTGTCTGATTGTAATTACTTGATTTCCATGTTGCATTAGGCAATGTGAATGTTTCCTCAGTTTTGCCTAATGTTGCTGTGCAAGTTGTTAAGCGTTGGTATTTCTAACTGAATTCATAAATCTCTGTATATTTTTCAAAGGCATTTCTTGGTCCAGAACTGAAAAGAGGGAGGATGTGGGAGTAATAGGCTAATCACAGAATGAAACTATTCATAATTGTTAAAACCTTAGCAGTGCCACAGCTTGCCTCTTTTATCTGCACAATGCAAAGTTCACTTAAGTGACTTTCCTCAGAAAGAACATAAAAGATAACGTTAAGGGAGAGAGAGAGCAGTTTGCTTTGAGATGATGAGATGGAACAAAAATATAGAGAATGTAACACAAGAGACATGTTCAAAAGCATGTTTTAAAAAAACAGACTATTGAAAATTCATTTCAGCTCAGTAAAGTTTATACATGTCCAAGAAAAAGAACAATAAAAGAGGATGAAAAATATGTCCCTGCACACTTCCTTCCCTTTGCCTTCTAAAGGAGGGAGCTGGAGAGAGCAGAGAGTGAGGAGGAAGGAAACCTGAAGCGGAAACTTGACATTTTTTCATTTCCAGACTGAAACAACCTTCTAAGTTGTTTTTTTTTTTCCTTTTTAATAATAATTACTATTATGTTTTATTTCACCTCAGAATACTCATTTGAATTAAAATCTTGATACAGAACTCTGACAGGGAAAATTTACAAACACCTTTAATATTTTTCAGTGCAGAGTTTCCATTTTTTAAATGCATTGTGACTTTAAGATCTCCACATTTGATACTGCTCAGTATTGTGCTTGTGTTAAAAAAATTCCCTTAATTATACACAATGGTGGCAGTGAATGGAGCTCGAGCTCCTGCAGAGCCTTTCCTGTGTCACCAGTGCTCTGACCAAGAGGAGTCCAGAAAACTTTGGGGGAAACGTGTGTACTATTATGTTTCATTATTTGAGTTCTGGTATGCGAGCTGGTAATTAACACTCCACTCTTGCAAAGATTTATATAAACGCTTAACTCTACCCCGTGAGTAATCCCATTAGTACCATGTTATTCTGCCACACGGAGGGAACCTTCCCAGAAAGGCTGCCTCGGCGTGAGTGCGGTAATGGAAATGTTATTTCAAAGTGAATTATGCCAACATTAAAAAAAAAAAATTACAGTGAAAGAATATCAGAGAAAAATTCCTGCAGAACTTGAACCATTAAGACTGAAATTTCATTCCCATTGATTAGGTGGACTCCAGTTTACCCGAGGAGTGTCACAAATCATGCATTGCTTGAAGTGCTAAGGTTTTACACTTGACCTTCGTGGGCAGGTAGTCATCTGTAACCGGACAGCTCTGCTGTGCCTTTGTGTTTGAGGACTAGGTCTTGAGCATGGATTATTCCTTCAGAATGAACACTGACTTAGGTTGGTATATGCTCCATGGATACAACGGGGAAAAATACAACTTAAAACTTTGTATCTTCCTGTTTTTTGATTATGGAAGATTAAAAAGTGCTCTGGGGTCACATTCTGCCCTGGTTTACACTCTCTGTAATCTTATCAGCTTCAGCAGGACTGTCTGAGGTGTAAGTCATGACAGGGGGTTGGCTCTTTCGTCCTAGCCCCTGCCGCTTTGATGAAAGCTTTCTGATCACCAGGGAATATGTTGCCCCCTCAAATACAGAGCCATCTCTAGAGCCTGAATGCCTTCGGGAAGGGAAGGAAAAAACTTAATTAAACCTCATGTCTCTCATCTCAGGCAGGATGCTCTCTGTCTAGCACGTAAGGCTCAACGTGAAGCTGGAGGGCTGGAGGGAGAATTGAGCCATTCCGTTGGCTGGTAATTGATATTTGATATATTTTATTGTCCTTTTCATAGCTGTCCAGATTTTGGGAAGCCTTCAGTGTGCAAATATTGTAAATACAGTATGAACTGAAAAATTGCTCTCATGGGTGGCAACAGAATATTTTCAGCATGGAGAGATAGATATTACAGTCATATTCAGTCCACGCAGTTGCTGGCAGACTTGACTGAGGTTTGGTAAGCCATGTACTGAACCTTTAATTTTGATGTGGATGTTACACCACAATGATGCTAGCTCAGTCACATTCATTCACTGCCAGCGCGGAGCAAAAGAGTGCAGGCTTGATTTGTAGCGTCTCCAAGACTTTCTGGTAGGCATGGAGTTCCCTGTCTCAGGACAGTCCCCGAAAGCTAACATGCTGTTCAGATTCTGCATGCCAATGGGAACGTGGAACACACTCTGACTGGGTCTGCAGCAGAGTTACTTTCCACAGTATTTGGGATATTGCATCAGAGAAAGTGTTTTGCAGGAGGACAGTGTTTCAGTAGGTGTGATCCCCTGCTGTGTGCCTTTTGGCAACCATGAAAGAAGTGAGAATGCTGTGCCACCCCAAAAAAGAAAGCAGGACTGGTACAGGCCACCTCCCAGTCTTGTCTCCCTCTATTTCAGCAACTTGTGCATCCAAAACACTAGGAAATACCAAAGTCTTCATATCAAATGAAAGCTAAAAATGTCATCACATCTATTCTGTATGTGTTTTAGGGAGAGAATGAGGCAGGGAAAACAGATGTGTTAAGGAAGATGGGAACAGCCTTTGCAACTTCATTTTATTCTATCTATCTGTTTGTTTTTATAGTCAATTACTAAAGAACTTCTGTCTCTGAAAATATAAAGGGATGATCTGGACCTCTGTGAAAAGAAAGCAAGCGTGTTAACTTCATGTTGAAGCTGGACCAGCGGCAAGCTCCGCTCTGGTTCCTGCAGCCCTGACTGCTGCTGCATTTGCTGCTGCTAACCTCAGTTTCTGGGCAACCTCAGTATCTTTTGTCCAGAATCTGTGACAAAAACAGATACTGAGATCAGGCAGTCTGTTGCCTTAACCACATCCTTGTGGATCCAGGCATTCATACCACTGTGTTAAAAACAGTCAGGGCATCCTGATCTCTGCCCCTGCTATTGTATTCTTCCTGCTCAGCAGTGACAGATACTGAGGCAGATGATCTTTTTATAAGGTAATTTCTGTTCTGTGCCTCTTGCCGGTTGCACTGAGCCCTTTCATGTTATTAAAATGCAATTAAACAAGAGCAAGTCTCATGTTGTTAGCAATTTGTCATCTTCTTGTTCAAATGAACAGTCCAGACTTTCATACCCGTTATAGTCTCTCTGCTGCATAGCTGAGCTCTGCTGCACCATTCACTGTTCAGTGTATAACAGAACCATATTTTTTCTTTCTCATCTTTCTCCTATCAGTATCACTGACATTTTCTTTTCTTTATGATGATGTTGACAGAAAAAATACTATCCCTCCTTCTGCCCTTTCAACAATCCAGCCTTTCCTTTTCCTATGCCTTCCTTTGCCAGGACAGATACTTAAACAAACTCCCTCTCTGGATTCTTTGGTATTTTTTTGTCTCTGTGCATCCTGAATTATCAGGAGCTGATTTACTACATATTTACTGCTGTCTGACTGGGAAGTTTCTCTTCAATTCACTCGGTTCCCCTTATTTACAGTAGATTTACTGTGACCCTACCAATTTGTCTGAATTCAAACAGCTAATTGCTTTCTGATGCTAATGCATAGCCTTGAATTAACTGTTGAGGGTTATGGTATGTCCTGCTTCACAGGATCATTTTACGTTATATTTTGTCACATCAACAGAGAGCAAGACAGGTTTGAAATAATTAACACAATTAGCACTGACACTACCTAACAGAAGAAATAATCGAGGAACTCATTAATTTCATAAGAAATTTGTTATTTCTCACACAGGGGAAAGTGCATACATTTTGCTGACTTTCACTGGTGAGGCTAGATGGGTGAACCAAGAAAATAAAAACAAGTCAACTTTTTGCTAACAGTGAAAGAATGTTCTCTAGTCACTCAATCTGTACAAAAAAAAGAGTTACATGAAACTAAAGTATGCTTCTGTGTCATTAAAATAGGACGAGCAATTTACAAAATTACATGTGCTAGATATTTATACATGTGTGGCTTGATCCATAATCTGCTGAGATCCTTGCAAAGACTCCCATTGGTTCCAGTAGGATCACACCATGGCTTTACTTTTGTCAAGGCATCGAGAAAGATGCTTCTCTTGGGATGGAGGTAAGAAAGGATATAGCTACTTCAGAATTTTTTCTGCATCCTGCACCTTGTGCAAGTCTAGATCTCAAAGTAAATCAAGCCCCTGGGAGTTTTAAGGTTTAGGAATGGCTCTCCATGTTGACTTCACTTACTGCATCCTTTTGCTTCCCCGACTCAGCCTTTTTGTCACAAAGAACAAAAAAATCCAGGAGGGAACTAGAAATATTGTAAATACAAATTGTATTGTGTGTGTGTGCGTGTGCGAGTGTGCAAACCCATATACATACACAGGTATTTATATATGTGCATACATGTATGTGTGCACAGTGACTACCTTTGCTTTCTTTAACGAGGTAAGCTCTGTGGAGGCTTTATTTTATGAAGCGAGTTATGCATTCACAGTGTGCTTGGCTCACTGGATTTGCCTGCATGGATATTTCCCATTTCAGATGTGAACAATGGCTTCTTAAAAGAGGAAACAATATCACTCTCTATCAATCAAAATCAAATGGCACTAAAGGTCACTGTGGGAAAACAATGGCAAGAAAGCAATGCTTGTAACTTGGGAAGGAAACCTAGAACTGTGAAT